>OY728150.1:1948493735-1953493735 GCA_963277665.1 Viscum album
AATAAGATCCCATTACCACTTGTATTAATCTATTGAAAATGGGAAGAAAAACATGACCCCTTTTAGGAACTATAAGAGATTTAACTCCATATAGATATAATATCTATCCCACAAAGAGACTTCGACATCCGGAAAATTGTTTATATATAAAATGAATAAAAAGTTTGTTTATTTGGTCAATTGATCAATAAATACCCATATAAAATTTTTATTCTAATGGGTACACAACTACCCAAAAAAAACTCTATATAAATCTCATCCAACATCTAATATCGACACTAGAAGTGGTTACAAAAACTTGATGCTATGTGGTTCTTGTCCATAGCATATTCATAGATACAATAATGGGAAAACATTTCAGTGATGTAATTTATCATACCTTGCCACAAATATTGTCACCTTATATCATAGAGTATCTTTCTGGTACCCAGGTGCACCGCTCACTAAGAATTATGGAATTACACCATCACATCATTTCTCACTAGAAGAGTTATAGTGATTAATTTTAAGAAAAATACTATTCCATTTTAAGAGAAAGACCACCCAAAAATTTTATCCACACAAAAAATAGAGTCCATAATTCAAAAAATTAATCATCATATATCATCTCCCAGTGAATAAACTCAATAATAGAGGAGGTGAACTTCACTTTCATCAGAACAACATCAACCACATACCCCCAATCTCTCAAATGAAACTGAGCATTAAGATCCATAAAATGCCACTCTTCTAATGATTCTTTCATGGAATAGATAAAATGTTTTCCACTCATAGAATGAATAAAAACATTAATATTTATAAGGGTTTAAGATATTTTAAAATACAATTACTATAGGTACCCACACTATACAACTTCCCTATTTTCAAATCTTTTTTGGGGGAAGATATAAATTAATATTGTGTGGTCACTATAACACATCGTGTTTTTATGATTATTTTTTTTGAATAAATTAATTTAATTTGATGTTTTAAATTTCACACTACATGAATTCAAACATTTTTTAATGCTACACTAAGTTAATGTAGAGATTCACAAAACATAAACATGGCTTTTGATCTATGGAACACTGAGTTTCTATGAAATAAAATTTCATTATACTGATTATTCAAATTGGATAGAAATAACATCGGAATTCAAAATTTTAATATTTAAATAAATAGATAATTTTTAAATATTTTTAAGAATGGTTTGATATAATTAAATCATATATATTAAATGTTTTAATATTTTTATTATAGTATTTATATGTCAGAAAATACTACTTCCTTAGAAGAAATTCTTTTTTACCCTTCAATGAAGAATAATAAAATTAATTTTAAAAACAGTTATAAATATAATTTGATAAAATAAATTTAAAATTTTAATTCAAAATCTCAAAATTATCATTAGATGAAATTTTGAGATTTCTCTGAAAAGAATCATTTTTGGATGAATAGTGACAAATACTAAGTTTGAAGTCAAAACTAATTTTTTATATTGTTTTTTTATATATGTAAATTATATTTTAATTTTTTTTAAAGTGAAATGAGATGTATTTTACATAAATTATTCCAATTTAGTTCATTTTAACATTTTTTATAGTGAAATTGGAAATCAAAAAATTCTTAACATTTAAACATTTTTTCTTAAAACACCTATTGTCGCAATACCTCTACAGGATTAATTTTAAATTAATTATAGCACAGATGTGATAGGAATATGGGAAAATGGTTTCCATATATGGAATAATAATAATTTAAAATTTATAACATGTTAAACATTGTTTTTTACTAGTAATATTATAGGAATTGATTAAAATTATTTATAGATATTAAGGGAAAAATACCTTAACAAAGGATTGGACCTTAAACTTTAGGCCCAAAATGACATAGAAACTTGTCCAAAATCCATTGAATTTTAATATTTACACCCTAGACTCCATTTTATCATATTTATAACATTATTTTATCAACATGACATAGGAATAACGTGGGTGGACTTCCTTTTTCAAAACATTTAAAGAATCAGACTCCTCTTCAGTTATAACCCAATCCCACTTATTCACACCTCTCAAGAAATATGGATAAGAAAATACATGAAAATATATCCTAAAAGAACAATAACTTTATCATTGAATACTCACTTATGGATGGAATCCATCCAATTGATCCCTTTGGTGAAAACCAAAAGAAGTTCCCCAAAGAAGAGGTAACATCCATATTCAATATACATTTTTTTAGTTTCCCAAAAACGAAAATATTCATACGTCATGATTATATAATAACCTATGTTTATTCAATTATATCGGTCCAACATAAACATACATAAACATCCATCTAATGGGTAATGAACTTTCAATTCCTATGAATGGAGAAAGTGTGAAGTAACTTTCGGAGCCCACAACGTCGATGGTGAAACCCTAATGGGGTCGGAGGCACCCCCCTCCCCCGAAAGAAGGCACATGGGGGGATTATCCACAACTTCCTCACAATGGCAGGGGGCACGAGTTCCAACCCTTCTTTGACCCGGCTTCTATTCCAAGATTTATTGAGATTCATCTCAGTTAGAAGTTCCCTGACTCTAGGGAAGTTGACCTTGTTATCCCGCTCTCGGTGCGGGTGTTTACAAAGGTGGAGAGTATTCTGAACCTAACATTGGTTGCACATTTCTTGTGCAATCGGCCATTGGTGGATGCTTTTGATTGGTTTTTTTTATTCTTGGGGGATTCAAGATTGAGCAGTTGTCGGCCTACTGGTCAGAAGACACATTATGGTGCATTGTTCTTCACCGGAGGATCTCGTCCATGCTTTCTCCTAGTATGGGTTTGTCTTCCTCAACTGCCTCTACCTTTTCAAAATCTTTCAATCATCTGTATGCTAGGTAATCTTGTGGGTCGATTTCTTAGGGTCGACTCGCGTACTACCTCGATGTGCCATCCAATCAACCCACAAATGTTTGTGGAGGTCGATGTATCAAGACAACCAGTTGAGTCTGTGTGGATTGATGCTGGTGAGGAGGTCATGTGTAAGCAGCCGGTTGTCTTTGATAATAAGGTGGAGTTTTGTTCTTCTTGCCGAAGACTTGTCCACTCGTCCATTCAATGTAGGCGGGGGTTCAGGGAAAGGTTTCATTACAGGAGGGTGACCCCGTTTTGGGTTGTGTTTGCGAGACCAGGGACATGGGTATTGCGGTGCCGGCTATTCCTTATGTGGGTCACCAGTTGTGGGCTAGTGAGGAAGTGGGCCAACAAGAGGAGGTGATCCGGGCAACTCCAATGGAAATAGGTTCATTTCAGGATGCTCTAGGTGTGGAGTGGCCTCCCCTAGCTCCTCCAATTGCATTGAAGGTTTTGGAACACAAGGAGGTTGATCTGCGGGTGATGGATCCTTTACAGTGTAATGAAATAAGGTCGAGTGGGAACCCAAAGGTGGTATCTTTGTTCAACTATCTGAAACAGGACCTGGGCATTTTGTTGTAGGATATGGGTTCCAATGTCACTCAAGGGGCCCCGGGTAGTGTTTCTAAAGGGGTTGAAAACTGTGTGGAGGTCATGTTTTCAGGAAATTCAGTACAGAAGGTGTCCTTGATAAGTGATGAAGAGTTTCAACCGGGCCAAACAAGGCTTGATGAGGGGAGGGAGGATGACCATTATGGATCAGAGTAGGAGGATCCCCAGCTGTCTGATGCAGTGGAATTTGGAAAAAGGAGGTTAGGTGAGGGGGCTGTCTTGGGTTCCCAAAATAATGGAGAGGTTTCCCCGCACCTGGCTCTGGATGATCACTCAACATCTTTTCAATTCATGGGTTGAGGGTTCGAATAGAGGGGGTCTGCTGATCCAATGTAGGTCATGCCATCTAGAATTTCCTATGTAGAGAAGTTGAAAGATGGGGATTCGTCTCTAGATTCTCAAACCAGTTTGATGTTTTAGGGGAACAAGTTTTAGGAGAAGAGGTTTTCCAGGTGAATGAGGATGTCTGAGGGATGGATGTGGCCACGGGTTCCGCCGAGCCCAAGGATCGAGTCATAGAGGAGGAATAATTTAGATCCTCCTCACGGAAGTTCAAGAACATAACTTTGGATTCAGACGGCTTCATAATGGACAATCGGAGGGCGCAACATAGGAATGACTACTCCAATCTACATAGTCCTCCAGTTTCTAGATCCACATCCAAGGTTAAGCTGCCACCGAAGGCTCCTATAGTTGGTGACTCCATCCCCCTAAACAAACTCCAAGGATCTGACCAGCATGAGGTGGGAAACGTCTCAAAGAACCTGGTGGAAGCAGGATATAAGGGCGTAGCTCCTGTCATTCCTTCGGGTGATAAGGGGTTGCTCAATCTTGGGCTGAAACATGATGCATGCTTCATGGAAGTCCCTCAGTGACAACTGTATTTGGTGCTGGAACACATGGAACATCTAATGCATTCAGATGACATAGTAGAGGATGATCTGGATATTAAGGATTCAAAGAATATGAGACCGCTCCAGGTGAACACTACTAAAGAGAAAAGTGATTGGATAGATAAGAAGTTCCGTATTTTTCTTAGAGGACACAACATGGGGAAGATCAACAAGGAGGAATACATACAATCATGGGACAATTTGGCTCATCTATTTGAAGACACCATAGTGCACTACCCTAACTTCCAGGTTCATTCTATCCCATGGATATTGTTTAGGGAGAATGGCTCCAACCAACTTAAACTCTTTTTCAACAAATCTAGTGTTTCCTTTGGTGTTGAAACTGGTAAGCTGTAAGGGTTCTCACTTCCCCCTTTAATGTGTTTAAAATAAAAACTTAATGTTGGATGTACGTACGGAGAACTACCGCCTCACAAAATGATGTTGTTCCATTTTCCATTACCACTTTTCATGTATGGGAATTATGATGGAAAATATGTTTAATATGATATATATTGTATATATTATTCATTTATTTTATTTAATTTGTAAAATTTATCTTCATTAGTTCCATTTTTTATAAATACAATAATTTCGTTAGTGGAAGTGTGGACTACCGCCTCCTCAAAGTGATATGATTCATTCACACTCTTCTTGGAATGTATTAAACATGGGTTTAGTAAACATATATGATATATATGAAACAATAATTCTGATTGAATTAATTATTATATATATATCATTTAATTTCATTCTTTCAATATTAAAAGACATTTGAAATGACATTCATGCATACGTAAAACCTACCGTATCTATATCTGATGTATTTTATTTTCAATTTATATATTCCATAGATTATAATAAATAAATAAATAATAAATATATGAGATATTTATAAAATAGTTTAAATTATTTAATTGAAGATATTTTATGAGGACTAAAAATATATCAAATTAAACCACATGAGAGAAACCAAGTGGATATTAGCCAAAACATACATTAACATGGAATTATTAATAATCGGGTAATATAAAATCTTATATTTTATTAGATATTTGAATAAGGTTAAATGGTATATGTATTATAAATACATATTTATTATACTTGATATTTTTTTAGTAGGATGATAGTCAAGACATAATTTAAGGGTATTTCTAGTCTCACTTCCATTTCTATGATAATTATGCTTCATTCAACACATGTTTCTTTTGATTGGTGTATAAAATTATCAGGAATAAATTATATTGTTACTATCCATAAATTTATGGGTATTTACATATCCAAATTATGATATCTATTTCAGGGGTATTATATATCAAAATTTACATAATCGGTAAAGTTTCTTTGTTTCAATTATCCTACTTTGTGACACTAACCATGATTTTGAAAAACCATGTTTTCATTAATGTTTTCAAATATGACTTCAAAAATCATTTTAAAGATTATATTTAAAGATAAATTCAAGGAAAAATTAATTAAAAAATGTTTTACTATTTCAAAGATTCTATTATATGTTTTGAAATATGTTTTCAAAGAAAATGTTTTTCAAAATGGTTTTATGTTTTAAAAAATGTTTTTCAAAGTAGAAAGGATATTTCACACAAGGGATTTTTTTAAAAGACATCACCAAATCATTTTATATATTATAAAATATATTAGTGATACACATGTCTTTATGTGTAAAAGGTCCAAATTTTCTTATCATATTTTTTCTCTAAATAGTTTTTTTATGGAATGATTTTAAAACAATCCATTTCTCTTTCGCGTGTTGTTTTCTTATGAAACCCACATCTTTTCAGAGGTTATACTTTGATGAAACGATTATGAAAGCTATATTGTTCCACATTTTAACTTATTATTCAATGTTTTGGACACCCATTTCATTTTATGGGCTATGATATGACTGTTTATTATTTTTTGGAACATTTATATCTAATTTAATCATGAGATGGGCAGAAGCATATATATCTCTCCAATGCATTGGTTAAATATTTATATCTCCTGCTATTATAAGGGGATTAAAATCGATGATCTTGATCAAATATAGAATGTAGAGACACCTTATCCACTATGGGAATAATGGGAAAGCCGATTCATAGTGGAAAGATTGGGAAAACCGATCCATTTCAAGGAAATGGCTATGAGTGGGGATTGTTGGGTGTCCAGCCCAGTATCTATAGCCCCATGAAGCTCCCAATTATGTTTTAAAAATAATTTTTTGACTTATACGATAATATATTACTTGAATCTTTGTAATCAAAATTTAATGTCTTCTTCCTATATTATGATTTCATTTATAATGATCTTAATTCCATTATGACTAATGTTTTATGAATTGATAAAATTTAATCCATGATTTAGGTTTATGATAATTTATATTTATTGTACGATTCTAAAATGTCATGATCACATTTTCAAACCCTTTTTCTAATGTTTATGCTTATATATCTCCACTATTTCCCTTAATAATCATTTGACCCCACTATTTTTTTCTTTCCATTCCCCTGGTTATGATGATTTGTATTATGTATGATGATTCTAAAAAGGATTCCATGCATGAAGAACCTAGTAGGAGATAATATAACTCACTTATGTAACCGTGTTTATGTTTCGATGTATCCAAAGGCACTAAAATAATATAATATTTAGTTTTATGTTTATGTAATGTCTTCAGTATTCTTAAAAAATTGATGTAATGTTTATGTATCAAAAGTGAGAATAACTATAGTTGGTATCAGAAATTTGTTTTTTATTCTTTGGAAACTGGGATGAGAAAAATATAGTAGTAACCCTAAATAAATTTATAGGGATATATATTTGGATGTGAAAAAGCATAAGAAAAATTGTTGGAATTTTGGTAAATGATTGTGTGAGTTTTTCCCTAAAAGTAAAACCATGTATGGATACTACATGTTGATGTGGATTTGGAACAGATGTACATTGGGATATAAACCTAAAAAACCCCATATTAAGCTGGACTCAATTGGGAATAGGTGCTTGAAAATTGGACTTGTTACACAATTGGATAGAAAATCCATAGGGATATTATTTTTCAATTTAGAATGTATTTATGTACCATCACGAAGGGTTTAAATATGATTTTTATATTAATAACCTAGGATAAACTAAATGTTTCATAAATTATAATTTTTTTCATAATTTAGAAATAATATACCAAGGTTTTCAAGATTATTTGGTTCCTCACTGTGAATTTTTTTTCATGCTCTATAATTTTTTGTTATATTTAATGGCTGAAATACGAAGGAACCACATTAATGGTGATTTCAAAGGATAAAGAAATTGTTGTACTCATGTGAATCGAAATTATATTAGAGATATATTGAAAAATATCATTGTTTTTATAACCCAATATTCTCAATCTACGAATCACGTTGTGCTTCAAAATGAGAAAAAGAGGGAATAATGTATTTTTGAGGCATTTATGAGGAAACTTCATCATTCGTTCAGTGGGTATTTTTATCCACTTGTGGATGATCAATGGATCAGTATCCATGAAAAATAATATTTTTTGTACAGTGTACTGAACATGAGAAAGTAATTTTAGCTATTTATCATTTAGAAGGTTAATTTGACCAGTGATGGACTCTAATCACGAATACATGGAGTCAATATGAAACTGATTCTAAGGACTGGGATGAGTACAAGAACATATTCTACAATAATAATGTTCCACATTTTCTTTGTACAGATATGTAAAATGTGTTTCTTGATTTCAAGAAAAAGGATGATTAAATATGTTAGTACCTTTGAGGAAAATTTCACAAGACTTTTGAGGTAAGCTTCTAGAATTTTCATCCAACTCGAATGTAAAGTTGATAAGTTCTATAACGGCAAAAAGCCATATTTTTGAAGGAATATTTTCATAATATACTTTAGTATCTATGAAGATATTGTGAATTATTCAATAAATGTTGAAATATTTGTTGGAGTTAAATATTATTCTCATTGTTTTTACATGAAAAGGAATATATAGTTAAAAAGAAAAATATAAAACCATTAAGATAAGAATATCATCCTTTCATTATACTTCATGTGTGGAATGAATAATGGAGGAAATTTATTTATGGGGTCTAATGTATGTTTTTATGTGGGGATGTCATGGACATGAAAGTATTTATTGCAGATCAATTGGGAATAAGTTTGATAATGATACAAATATAGAGAAAGATGCACAAAATGAACCTCACATACGTCCATTCTTTAAGTGTCTGGCAGATGGGAATTATTATTACTAATTACCAAAACTAAGGGTTAGTGACAAGGATCAACATCAACAACCTCTTAAAACAATGGTCAAGGGGAAATCTTATGAGATCACTATTTTGATGAGGGGAGGGATAAAAATGCAGTAAATGTTACACTTACCATCCATTCTAGAAATTCTAATTTGATATTTGAATCTTGATCTAACTACTATTTCATATCTAAAGAAATTTATAAGGGTATTAGGATTCCATAAAAATTATTATATGTAAAATTATTATTGAAAACCAAAAATGGTATTTTGATTCCATATCATGTTAATGATTCTTCACCCGTTGTTGTTTGTGGGAATATGCTTCTTGCATATATTCTTTCTTTTGTGGAATTTGGTATCATATTTGGAATTGATTGAATTTATATGAATCAATCACCGATCAATTATAGAGGATGGTAAGTTGAATTTTCTATTTCAAACTAACCTTTTATTTTCCATCAATGTGATGATATTTATTAACTTCTTATTGATATTACATCGAGTGTATGTGTCTTAATTTCCATTCAAAAAGACTGTTTTTCTAAAATATTTGTAGAGAAACTCAACCTATATGATATTCTTATTGTTTAATTATTTGTGGATGTGTTCCAAGAATAGTTTTTTTCTTCCAACAAAACATTTAGTTGAGTACGTGATTGAAATGATACCCAGTTCCACTCATATTTAAAATAATCCATATATAATGGACCCAATTGAGTTGTTGGAATTGAATAATAAACTCCATGAAAACACTAATAAAGGATTTATTTTGCCTATTGATTCACCATGGTGTCTAGTAGTTGTATTTTGGAAAAAGAATGATGGATCAATGAAACTATGAAGTTATTATCAATAGTTGAACAAGATCATGTTCATGAACAAGTATCCTCTTCCCCGTATTGAGGAATTTTTTGACCAACTATACAGAGATCAACACATTTCGATGACTTACCATTTTTTAGATATCATCAGTCGAGGGTCTAGATATAGGATACAACCAATTTGACATTACACACAAGGTTTGAAAACTATGAATGTATGGATATTCCTTTTGGTTAAACTAATTTCAATTCTATCATCATGGATTGGATGAATAGAGTCTTTCAAGATAACCTCGATCAGTTTGGGGTATTCATTAATTATGATAATATTATTTATTCAAAGAGAATGTAATAACATGATTACCTCTTTTTAATTGTAGTGAAGACCTTGAAGAAGGATAAAATGTATGCATTTTTTTGAAAGATTTAATTTTGACTGCAAAAGGTTTTCTTTTAGGGTCACATAATCTCAAGATATATAATAGAGGTACATCTATAAAAGATGGTGGCTATTGAATGTTGGTGTATACAACCCATGGTGATTTTGATCCATAGTTTTGATGGTTTAGATGGAAATTTTAGACAGTTTGTGGTGAAATTATCACGACTTTATACTAATCAAACTATGTTAACTTAGAAGAGTTCTGGGTTCTTATGGATTGATGAATGTGGGGAAAATTTCATGGAATTAATGAAAAGATGAAATAGCACACCAATGATTACATAAACTTATAGTAGAAATGGGTATGGAATCTATTGTGATGCATCCTATAATGTATTGGGATGTGTTATTATGCATGATAACATTTTTATCGATTATAACTCATGATAGATGGTGATCCATGTGGAAAAAATACCCAACTCATTAATTGGAGTTAATAGAGGTGATTTTTTCATTAAAGATATGGAGACATTATCATTATATAAGAAAGTAGGATATATATATTGATCATAAAATTATAATATATATATTCACATACAACAAGTTGAACATGCACTAGATAATATGGTTATAGATGATAATGTATTACGATTTATCAATATATTACAACCCTAGGAAAGTGATGAAGGTGGCAGATACTTTAAGTGGAAAAGATTATTATACCCTATCCATGTCGAGGATTTCAAAAAATACAATATTTCTCAAATTTCAATGAATGAATATGGAAATATTATAGGAGGAGGAAGAACCATATATTAATTAATTGAATGTTTAATTCTATACCCTGTTGAAGATTAAAGAGGTGCAGAAGAATATGTAGAGATATAAAAGATAGTATAAAATGTTACTTATTTATTTATTGATCAATATGAAATAATAATGTTCAAGAACCATATATGTGTTACATACACACCATACTTAAAGAAGTAGTTGTTTGAGGAAGCTCATAGTTCTTCATTCTCTATTCATCGTGGAAGTATGAATATGTATTGGGATTTGATGGAATAGTTATGGTGGGATGGAATGAAGAGGGATATTACTGAGTTTATATCTTAGTGATTGGTATGACATAATTTTATGTAAGAAACAAAAAAGTCTAACGGTATTTTTATCCCTTACCCATAGTAGAATAGAACTAGGAGAGTATCACTATGTACTTTTTCATTGGACTCCCCAAAACCTCTAAAGGTTGAAATGTTAAATGGGTGGTAGTAGATCACAATATGAAGTAAATGAACGTAATTAAAATTGAAAATACATATATCTAGATAAAATCACTTGAATATACATTATTTATGTGGTAATATTGCATGGAGTACGAAATGAAATTGTATCAAATCCCAATTCAAGATTTACCTCAAAGTTCAGAGAAGTCTTCAACATCAACATGATATAGAACTGAGTTTTAGAACTTTTTATATCCTCATATGGATAGTTAGTCTGAAATTATAATTCATATATAGAGGATATGTTGAGATCTTATTCGTTGGATTTTAAACATGGTTGGGATCAATACCTTCCTCTAGGTGAGTATTATTACAAAAATATATTTCATTCAATCATTAATATGGATCCCTATAAATCCCTTTATGGGATGAAATGTGGAACTCTAATTTTATGGATAATGTTAGAGAAATAAGGATATTGAGACTAGAGATAGATGAAGAAATAGAAGATAAGGTCAGATCTATCCAGTAGCATATCATGGTAGATCAAATATGGATAAAAAGTTATACTAATAACTAATTACGTGATCTAGAATATGAAGTTGGTGAGAAGGTGTTTCTGAAAATTTATCCATGGAAAAAGGTTAATCATTTAAGGAAAATAGAAAACTATGCCTTTGGTATATTGATCCACTTGAGATTACTTATTGTATCAGAATTGTATCGTATCGCTCAACACTTCCTCAAAATCAACCTCATGTAAATGATGTTTTCCTTGTATCTCTATTGAGGAAGTATATACTTGACACTTCACATGTACAAAACATAGAGGACATACCACTAAATAATTGTCTTTATTATGAGAAACAAGTAATTAAAATTATGGATCATACAAAGAAAGTTCAATGAAACAAGACCACTCCCATGTTCAATGTTTTAGGAGAAATCACCAGTTAGAGGATGTTTTATTGGAATATGAGGATATGATTAGGAATAAGTATACTCATTTATTTGTATCAAATAGATAAATTTTATCTAAAAAATTCATTTTAAGGGTGGAGGAATGTTAACCCCTGTGTTTTTTTAGACATTTTTGTCTTGATTAAATGAATTTTCTTTTATAAATTTCAATTAATGCTGCACTAATTAAATTTTTATTTTTTCTATTTTCCAAGTTAATCTTGATCTATATGAAATACCTACTTGGGTGGCATTACATTCAACAATGAGTTTCTCAATTTTTTTTATATTGGTTATTTAAACGAGATAGTTATAACATATCCATTAAATATAGTAATACGAATAATAATAAAAAAATTTATATTATTATTCATAATTTTTTTATATAAATAAATTATATTGAATATAAGACATAAAAATTTTATTAAATTTGTTATATGTTTGAAAAATACAATCCTCTTATAAGAACTGTTTTTATGTCATTTTATGAACAATAATAAAATTAATATTTGGAATTTTCAAAATTTAATTATCTAAAAGAAAATTAATTTTTTAATTTATAATTTCAATATTATCTTAGGATTAATTTTTGATATTTTTCTAAAAGACATATTTTTTGGTTCCATAGGGAAAAATACTGAATTTTTATTTCAAACATCTTTTTAATATATTTTATTTGTATAGTAAAATTTTATTTTCTCAATGTTTTAAAGTTGAATAGTATTTAATAAATCTAAATTAATCCAATTTTGGTCATTGTAACCAATTTCACATTAAAATTTGATATCAAAAAATTGTAGACTTTTAAACATTTTTGGTTAAAATCATGCCTCGCGACACTTCAACGAGATTAATTTTAAAATAATTTATTCTACCTATGTGATTTGAATGTGAAAAAATGGATTCCATATTTGAAATCAGAATAATTAATAAATTTTATTTTGGTAAAAATTATAGTTTTTACATAAATATTACTGAATGCGATTTAAATTAGGTATAACCATTAAGAGAAAAAGAAGCATAACTGAGAACTAATCGTTAAAAATAAGAAAAAAATGGCACCTACACTTGTAAAATAGGTATTAGAAGATAATATATCTACCATATCCTTCCATTTATTATTTTTGGACATTTAGTGGATCCAATTTACCAAATAAAATAGGTGGGTGGAATTCCCTTTTAAAATTTTTACAAGAATATCAGTCCTCCTTCACTATAAAATGAAACTCAACCATACAACTTATTCACACCACTAAAGCCATTTTCATTGAAAATATCTACCTAATTAACCTTTAAAAATACCTACCTTAGTTATAAAATCATCCCATTGTTATGAAATTCATACATGGAATCCCTTTGGTGCAAACTGAATGGTGTTACCCAAAGAAGAGGTTACATCCTTCTTCAAGATCTATTATTATTTTTTCATTATACGCATAATAAAATATTCATATTACTTGATTATATAATAAAAAAATTATTCTAAATATATTTACATTTACTTATTATATATTTTATAATAACACATAAATCCATCTATTGGATAATGAAATTACTGTTCTTGTGTATCGAGAACTACCGCCTCACGAAGTGATGGTAGTCCTTTTTACATTACAACCTCTCATGGTTGTTCATTATGAATGAAAAAATATTTTTAAATGATATATATATATATAATATTTATGATGAATTTTTGATTTTGGAATTATTATACAACACATACCTTTATAATTTCCATTTGGTGTAAATACGTTAATTTCTTTTGGGAAGTGTGGACTAATGCAACTCAAAACAATGTGATTAATTCATAAAACACATTGAATGTAATAAAGGTGGGTTCAGTAAACATATATGAAATATATGACAAAATAATTCTATTAGAATTAACATATATATATATATATGTGTGTGTGTGTGTGTGTGTGTGTTTGTGTCATTTAATTTCATTCATTCAATAAGACAAGAAAATGGAGATCATGTTCATATATATGCATGACCTAGCATCTCAATGAATGTTTTATTTCATTTTATATTTTAATATTTCATTGATTATAATAAATAAATATATACTGAATATATATTTTATTTATATTGTGTTTTTAATATTTGAAGTCTTGATATAGTATGGGGACCAAGAATATAATAAACTAAAGAAGATGTGAAACATAATATGGTTATTACCCGACAAGTGACATTAAATGGAATTGTTAATAAGAGTTTAGTATAAAGTAATATATGGTATTAAATAAAATAATATTGTTACATATTATATTTATAATAATTTTATATTTATCATGCTTGAGGTTTTCAGGTTGACGATGACATTCAAGACAAAAGGTGTGGGGATTTCAAGTCTCAGTATTATTTCTATAACATTTATGCCTTATTTACCACATGATTATTTTGTGTGTGGTACATAAGTCTGGTTAATGTATTATATTATTATTATACTTATTTTTATGGGTATTTACATATCCATTTTATGATATATTTGTCTTAGTATTTATACTTCAAAAGATACCAAATTTTTAAAGTAGTTATCTCTTAATTTTCCTTCTTTGCGAAACATGCCATGAATTTCAAAAACCATGTTTTGAAAAATGTTTTTTAATATTTTGATTTAATGTTATTTTAAATTAAGAATTATTTTAAAAATATTTTCTGGTTTTGAAGATTCCAATATATTTTTTCAAAACTATTTTTAAATAAAAAGGTTTTTGAATTTCATTTTATGTTTTAAAAAGAATTTTCCAAAAAAGAATTACTATTTTCCATAGAAAATATTTTTAAAAGATATCCAAAAATTATTTTCCATCTAATATTACATCCATTAGTGAAACTCATTCCCTTATGGGGAAATTATCCAAAGGTTTCATTCATATTATATCTATGAAAGGTTTATGTGTTCATGCAATAATTTTCAAAAAACTTTTTCTCTTTAACCAGTTATATGATTATAAAACCCACTTCTTTTTAAGGGGTACGGTTTGATGAAATGATTATTAAACATGTATTTTTATATAAGATATGATTTTCTAATAATTTTATTAAAGCAATTTCATTTCATAAATTATGATCTGTTTTTTATGATTTTGTTGAATATGGATGAATTATTTCATTATGATATGGGTTTGACATCTGTTTCCCTCTAATTCATGGGGTGATTATTTATATCACATGTGATAATACAAGGATTAAGGTTTACGGGAATAATCCACTTTGGAAAATGGGGAATCCAAATCCACTATGAGAATATGGGGAAACACGATCCACTATGGGAATATGGGGAAACCCGATCCCTTACAAGGAACGGACTATCTGTGAGGATGGAGGTGCATCCCTCATAGTACGTGTAGCCCCCATTAAGTGACCTGGTATGTTTTGAAAATTCATCTTGAATTATAGGGAATGAAATTACATGGATAGTGGTCTTCCATAATTCAAATTCTTATTCATATGTTATACTTTCATGGATTATGATATTTATTCACTTATGATTAACGCCTTGTGAAATAAGATTCATTATACCATGATTCATGTTTATGATCATTGATATGAATAGTATTATATTCAAATGTCATGATCAAGTTATCATTCCTTGGTCTCATGTTTATAGTTAAATATCTCCCTTTTTAACCTTAATGAGCATCTGAGCTCAACCCTTTTTATGATTCCATTTCCCAGGTTAGGAAGTTAAGTATTATTTATGATTTGTTTAAGATGGGTACTAGTCATGAATAACATAATGGGAGATAATATATGTCACTTATGTACCAGTGTTTATGTTTACATGTTTGTAATCGAACTAAACTTACATAGTCTCTTGGAATCCGTTAGTGTAATGTTTTAGGTATCCTACAAATAATGATGTATTTTTAATGTATGAAATGTGAGGGTCTCTATATTCATAATAAATGATAATCCTTTATTTTAAATAGTATTGCCACTAAATATTTAGGGCATTTATCACAATACTATGATTGGGATAATGGTTTGTGTAATTATCTCATGTGGACATAGCAATCTAGAACTATAGGAAATGACATTATCACCATACATTATGGCACAATATAAAACTGAACCTAACACATCACAAATGAAAAAAAAATACTTAATCATGATATGGAAGATTCAACATCAGTGTAAAAGTTCAAATATGTTTCAAATCATTAAAATAAATCTAAAATTTTAAAATATTGAGAGATTCCACACCTTTATAAGTTATAGAGGTAATTAGAGATGCCAACATTGAGATATAATTAATGAATTTATGGTTATAGCATGATAATCCCAAGAATCTTTTAATCATTAAAATATTACATAGTATCTACCATTTAATAATAGCCTTAGGATTATTAAGATTTAATGGAATACCATAAACTTTGATCTTGTGATATACAAACTTTATTTCTCAAATGTTGAAATTATTTTTTTAAATCTTGTTATAGAGTTGTATATTTCTCAAAATTTCCTGAACTACTCAAAAATGAAAGACATGGTCCTCCTCCGTTTTGGATTATTCTATGATGTCATCGATAATGAATATTATGAACATATCAAGGTACTCATGGAATTTTTATTCATCAATTCCATGAAATCTATAAGATCACTGGTCAGTAAAGAAATGAAATACAATATACTCATAATGGAAATACCTACTCTTGATGGTGATCCTATATATGTTTTATTTTTTAAATCTCAACTAGTGAAAATATGAGCAGAGATCAAACATCAAGAACCACCTCAACTATTTTAACCAGTAAAACAGACCATCAATCCATTGTAAAAAATACTTGACTTTTTCTATAACTCAATTTAATTTTCATTAATCAAAATATAATTCCAGGGTCAAGTAAGATATATTTGAAATTATAATATGAACTGCCCAATATGGCACACATGGTCATGTAAATAATTTCACAAAAAATAAAACTTCTTAGAATTAACTCATTCAGTTTAGTTGGTGCCATATAGTATAAAATAATAGTCACTGGTTGGGTACTAGTAACCAAATCAATGGAGAACTCTGCAAATCGTACCAGTTGAAAACGAGATAAATTAAATGGAAATAAAAAAGGATAATTTGTGAAAAAAATAATGATATCAGCACTCATAATTTCTTGATCCATGTAAAATTTTAATTTCAATATCACCCTAATCAACTATGGAATTGACGGTTTGGATCACTCACCCTTGGGTCCCATTCTCTATGAAAATCATGGAACAACTCATCATGAAATGTAAGAGATTCCCATTAAATATATAATTCAACCTTAGCCTTTTGGGAAATCATACAAAACATCACAAAAAATATTTCACCAGATTATAAGTTGATAGCCATAAAATTATTGGTAATCTCAATATCAGATAGAGATAAAACAATATAGAGACATCAGAGACCGTATTCTCTCTATATTCTGAGGGGTTAGGAATATTAGTTTCATAATAAAAAATACCCATAACACGATTAAACATGTTTACAATATTATTTGATAAACATGAATGAAGTTCACCATTATTGAATAAAGAAATTAGTAAATATGAATCTATAGTGACAGTACCTAACATAGTCATTAAACTCTTATCATATTTCTCTAGAGGCTCTTTTTTGGCAAATAATCATTCATCCGGATGAGAGTGGATGAAATTCCTTAGTTCATGAATTCTTATTCATGACGATGATCCTATTATACTTCCAGAAGTATAAAAAAATGCCAAAACATCTATTGGTGTCTTTAGAATTGTCACGACCCGTCCTCGGGGCCCGTGCCGTGACTACCCCAAGCCCGCCTTCCATAGGCCAGGGGTTGGCGACTAGCACCAAAGGCGTAAAATCCCGATAACTGGGAAGGCATTGCCTTTATAAAGAAAACAAGCACCACAGAGTACAAGCGGAAGTAAAACACTAAGTACAAAAAGAAGAGCTGAAAAGTAAAAGGGGCCGGAAATACAAGCCAACTGTAAAGTACAACTCGAAAGGGAAAACAGCGACTGAAAAGTAAAGCTGCTACGCTGAGATGTCCACTGGAAATCCCACCTGAAGGGTGGGTACAGATAGCTCCTCTGCTCCTCGGGTCCCACCGTCTGCTCCGAGTATATTCCGCCCAGTGGTCCACCTCCGGGTACCGCCTCGTCGTATAGTCCACCTCCAGGTACCGTCCAGTCCTCGAACACTCGGCCTCTGTCAGCTCTGTCCGTCGTCTGCAACCAACACAACGAGGTGCGGGCATAGCCCGTGCAGGGGTGAGTATAACGATACTCAGTAGGGACCCCGAGACCCTCAAGGTCTCACTAAACCAACAAGGTTAACCACAAGAAGATCACAACAGATAAACACTACTTAGGTATATGCCCATACATACACCTAAGTTATCAAGTAACCCATCTCAATCATGAGGAAACACAAGGATTGTGAAAACAACGGATAACCACTACTCGGGTATATGCCCATACATATACCAAAGTTAGCAAGCGACCCATCTCAATCATGAGGTAAACACAAGGTCAAAAGTCTCAGCTCAAACCAGGATTTTCATTATCGAAACCGTAACTGCTGAAGAGCTCCGTCTCTAGAGTGTACAGTGGTCCTGTCATGACTCCGAGGCTGTCGCTCACTAACCTAGGACTGCTGAAGTACTCCTCCTGTCGAGTACTGCGGGTCTGCTGCCAACTACCAGGCGCTCCGTCCGCTGAGGGTCTGCTGCCAAATACCGGGCGCTACCCAGATAGCCTACTGAGGTACTCCTCCTGTCGAGTACCGCGGGTCTGCTGCCAACTACCAGGCGCTCCGTCCGCCGTGGGTCTGCCGCCAAGTACCGGGCGCTCCGTCCACTGGGCTAGTCGACTCACTCCAAGTCGAGTCGGTCAAGCAGTCGTCAGGTCTCAGCCGGCTACACGGTCTCCGTACTCTGCACGCTCGTCTCCGGGAGGGTCCGCTCCACGAGCTACTGGTCGATACTCCAAGTATCACAAAGTCCCACGAAGAAGTGCCTCAAAGATCCGTCTCGTCACAGGGGTCTCAACGCAACAGACGGCGCGTCGATCGGACGCCCGGTCTGAGAGTAAAAAGTCTTTTCGTCCCAGGGGCCCGGTTGGTTTCGTGTGCGAACCAATCCCGGCCGTATCTCAACTGTACCCCGAACTCCCATAGGGTATACTCAAAGGGACCGTTACTCAACGTAACTACCAACGCCGCTGACGGCTCGTCAAGCGGACGTCCTGTCAGAAAGATATCAGCTTTCCCGTTCCAGGGGCCCGGTTGGATTTCGGGAACAATCCAACCCGGCCATACTCCGACTGCATCCAAAACTCGGGCGGAGTATGTCAAAAGTTCCGTCTCATCAAGAGGAAGTCAACGAAACAGACGGCGCGTCAATCGGACGCCCGGTCTGTGAGTTATTGGCATTTTCGTCTTCGGGGCCCGGTTGGTTTTTAAGGAAAAACCAACCCGACCGTACTCCACCTGCGTCCAAACCTCGGGCGGAGTATGCCAAAAGATCCGATTCACTAAGAGGAACACAACACGACTGACGGCGCGTCAATCGGACGTTCGTGGCTCAAGATATGAGCGTTTCCGCTCCGAAGGCCCGGTTGGTTTCGTGAACGAACCAACCCGGCTGAACTCAAAGTAACCCGAAACCTTGAGTGCGATATATCGAAACGACCGTCGCGATCCAAGGATCGCGTTGCCGCAGACGGTTCGTCATTCGGAGGTCCGAGGCTCAAGTTATGAGCCAAAAACCAAATCAGGTTCGAAACGGGGGGGTCCGGGTCCGGGCCGACCCGGCCCGACCCCCCCCCCCCCCCCCCGGGGGCGGCGGTGGAGGCGGCGCGGCGGCGGCGGCGGGCCGCGCCGGCGGCGGCGGCGGGCCGCGGGGTGTCCGCACGCGGGGGGACAAACTCCCCCGCTGTTTCCTTCTGGCGGCGCGGCAGAGCCGCGCCGTTTCCCTTTTAAAACCGCCCCCCCTCACGTGGGGGGGCCTGCTGGCGCCGAACCAAGGGGGCCGGATGCCCCCTTTCCTCAAGAACCGCCCCCTCTTTAAAAGAGGGGGGTTTTATAATACCGGCCGGGGAATTAAATTCCCCGGTTTTTATGGCATCCGGCCGGCCAGCTGGCCGGCCGGTCTTCTCCAACGGGACCGGAAAATCCGGTCCCCTCTTCGGTTTCCGACGCCGGCGGCCCGGCCGCAGGCCTTCCCTTCCGCCGCGGCCCGGAACCGGCCGCGGTCTCTTCGTCCCGCCGCGGCCCGGAACCGGCCGCGGTGTTCGTCGTCCGGCGCGGTGCGACGGCACCGCGCCCCTTTGCCGTGCTTCGATTCTTTTCAACGCGGCGCGACGGCGTCGCGTTCTTGAAGATTCTCCTCGGCGTAGCGCGACGGCGTTGCGTAAATTAAACGCACGGTAAACCGCGTGGTGCGACGGCACCACGCCACTTTGCTTCCATCGCAAGAATTAAACAAGAACGTTGGAGGGGGGTTTGGCCGTGTTCGTGCGGTCCGGGCCCCCCTCGAGTTAATAATAATAACGCAACTTAAAGAAAAACATGTCACACGTTAATCTTGCTAAAAGCACGATCAAGAATAAAAAGAGGAATCCAAAAGAAATTCGACAACCCCTACCTCGGGTTTAGGATTCAAAGGTTCTGCTACGCTCCGCGGAAGACGGCGTCGCGGAGGTCAGGTGTCGCGGTCGTCGTTCGTCAAATCCGTTGACGAAGTGCTATGCCCGAAGAGACACGACGTTGGCGGATCTTCGTTTGCCGACGAAGGTTGTCCGAAGAAAAGATGGCGTCCCCTTCGTTGTCACGGTGAACGAAGAAAGGAGTTGCGGCGTTCTT
Source organism: Viscum album (assembly GCA_963277665.1). Taxonomy (NCBI): domain Eukaryota; kingdom Viridiplantae; phylum Streptophyta; class Magnoliopsida; order Santalales; family Viscaceae; genus Viscum; species Viscum album. The sequence continues at coordinate 1,948,514,600 of OY728150.1, forward strand.
CGTCGGGAAAAGAGAGCGTTCCTTGTCAAGTCTTGAGGAAAGTCAAATTAAAAGAAAATAATGAACTCAAGAATCTCTACCTCGATAGTCGCACTCGATTCCTTTGACGTCGGAGGAAGAGTCGTTGTTGAAGGCGTTCGTCGCGGAAAACCGTCGCGGAAGAGATGACGCGGAAGAAGTTCTTCGTTGAAGAACGGTGTTCTTCGCGTTCTTCGTTGAGGTTTGAAGAAGAAAAGAAAGCTCTCAAATCCTCTCAAGAAATAAAGGGACTAACCAAAAACAATAAATTAAGCTCACTTAATTTATTAACACAACACAAACCTTTGAAATTCAAAAGTTTGAATTTCAAAACCTTAATTAAACTCACTTATTAATGACATAAGTTATAACTTAAGTTTACAACATTAATTGTGAGTTGGGGAGGGTTAGAGAATATGAAGGGGTGGGGTTCGTGTGGGCCCCACCACCCTCTTAACCTCCCAAGGGAAGTTGGGTTGTCACCCAACTTCCACCCAAAGGATAAAAACACTTAAGGAAGATAAAAATAAAAATTGAAGTTAAATTTTTATTTTAACATTCACAATTTTATTTTTTTTACAACTCCCCACGTCTAAACGCAACTTCGGGAAAGGTCTCCTTAAGCGAAAATCGGCGCTGCGAGTTCATCGGTGCCCTCGGATTTCAATTCCGAGCACCGGATCAAAAGTTAGGAATTCCCGCTCGTTCGTTCACTGAACGTACCCGAGCCAAACTTCGGAAATTAATTCCGGGCACTCCGGGCCTCGGAATCAGGTGCCGTCTGAAACCGCGCTCTTGTAAAATTCTAAAGAAAATTAAGAAAAAATTTCCCTTGAATTTTACGGGTCTTTACATTACTCCCATCTCAGGGCTTTACGTCCCCGTAAAGCTTCAACTCACACTTAAGGGAAACAAAGTAGTACTGAGCACGCAACTGAGCTTTACGCTCCCATATGCTCACCTGAAGATCTTGTGCTACCCGAGAAGCACCCCAGAGGAAGCAACCGTTCACGTAGAACCTACTCTTGTCGATCCTCAATCTCTACTAGAATCTCTGTGCTTATCGCCCTGTCATCGACGTCCAACTCCCCGGGGTCGATGACGTGTGAAGAAACATACACGTATCTCCACAGCTGAGACACGTGGTGGACACTATGCACCCGGTGCGACTGAGGTGGTAGGGTTAAGCGGTAAACCTCCTCGCCTACCCTGCTGAAGATCAAAAGGGTCCATCGAACTTCGGAGATAACATGCCGCCTCGGCCACATCTCCGAAACCTCATCGGGTTGAGACCGTATAAGAACGTGTTCGTCATCCTCGAACTCAAGAGGTTTCCCTTTTTAGGTTAGAACTGAACTCAAACTCCTGCTGCCACAGGGGTAGGGTTGACCAACTCAAGAGTGATCGGTCACACCCTCTTATGTCTGAGTTTAACATGAGCTGCCCAGGGTTTCCTTTTCGCCGACCAAGGAAAACCCATTCCGACGTTTGCCTAAAACAGTCAACCGGGGTATGATTTGTGAATCAAAACCATACCCAGATCAACGTCGTAAGGCCTCTACGCTGCCACCAAGAGATTCCAACCGAAACTCTCGCCTCGAGGTCAAATCACACCGTCGGCGTAAGCGTGATTATCGAGTCTCCTCCCAAAGGTATCTCCAGACGTGAGGGTCAAGTCTACGGCTTACCCGGAACCTCTAGGTCTGGGACATGATTCGTGGAAGGGTAGAATGATTGGTTCCTATGTCTTTAGATATGGCAGCTCGTAGTAGACATAATTCGTACCCCGAATCATTCTTAGAGCTCCTGGGTCACACTCCTTGACCGCAATGCAGCTATTCTCCTCCCCAGCCCTCCTGCTCCCTGAGCCTGGCGGGGACTACTAAGTCGGGTGGTCGTAACATGTCGAAATGTACACCACCACATGCTGCTCTCCAAGCTCCGCTTCCACGTCTGCTACCCTGCAGATTCATCTGTCCTTAGCACTTCCTCCTCCTGAAACATTTTACACGCCCGAGTCTCTGCTACCGGTACCGCCGGTAGTGTCTGCTGACCAACAGGTAGTGACATAGTTGGCGCTCTACCCGTAGGTACTAATCCAGGTATCGGTTCGCGTACCGAAGCCTCGTTACTATAAGGACCAACCTCATGGTCACTCTCTGGAAACACCTGGAGCTAAGATCATCATCCGCTCTACTAGTATCCAAGCTAGGCGTAGAACTCTAGCATTCGTCTCCATCCAGTCCACTGCTGCCTGGGAAATCTGTCTCGCCTCGTATCCTCAGAGGCCTCTACTGCTGGAACTCGTGCATCGTGCTCTGCTAGCGTGCACCGTCAGCTAGTGGCATCTGCTGCCTAACGGGTGGTGGTGCTGCCGGTACACCACCCGAAGGTGCCAACACTGAAAAAGGGCCCTGCACTGGAGTCTCGCTGCTCAGTGGGCCATCATGAAAGAAACAACGTAACACGATCAAACGATTATACCTGGTGAGCTGACCTGGTTTGAGCTGTTTTAAGGGGAAAAACCTTTGAAAACACACACGCAATCAGTGTTTTCGTGCACAAAGTCGGAAATCAGTTGTCAGGGTCCTGGTGTATGGATACGTCGGCCGCCCGCACCAACACTGGACTCCCTGAACTGAAAACCACACTCGGTACTCTCAACACTATTGCTTCACAGAAAGAGACATCAGAGTTATAATTTCTGCGGTAGAACCGAACCCTCTGATACCAATTTGTCACGACCCGTCCTCGGGGCCCGTGCCGTGACTACCCCAAGCCCGCCTTCCATAGGCCAGGGGTTGGCGACTAGCACCAAAGGCGTAAAATCCCGATAACTGGGAAGGCATTGCCTTTATAAAGAAAACAAGCACCACAGAGTACAAGCGGAAGTAAAACACTAAGTACAAAAAGAAGAGCTGAAAAGTAAAAGGGGCCGGAAATACAAGCCAACTGTAAAGTACAACTCGAAAGGGAAAACAGCGACTGAAAAGTAAAGCTGCTACGCTGAGATGTCCACTGGAAATCCCACCTGAAGGGTGGGTACAGATAGCTCCTCTGCTCCTCGGGTCCCACCGTCTGCTCCGAGTATATTCCGCCCAGTGGTCCACCTCCGGGTACCGCCTCGTCGTATAGTCCACCTCCAGGTACCGTCCAGTCCTCGAACACTCGGCCTCTGTCAGCTCTGTCCGTCGTCTGCAACCAACACAACGAGGTGCGGGCATAGCCCGTGCAGGGGTGAGTATAACGATACTCAGTAGGGACCCCGAGACCCTCAAGGTCTCACTAAACCAACAAGGTTAACCACAAGAAGATCACAACAGATAAACACTACTTAGGTATATGCCCATACATACACCTAAGTTATCATGTAACCCATCTCAATCATGAGGAAACACAAGGATTGTGAAAACAACGGATAACCACTACTCGGGTATATGCCCATACATATACCAAAGTTAGCAAGCGACCCATCTCAATCATGAGGTAAACACAAGGTCAAAAGTCTCATCTCAAACCAGGATTTTCATTATCGAAACCGTAACTGCTGAAGAGCTCCGTCTCTAGAGTGTACAGTGGTCCTGTCATGACTCCGAGGCTGTCGCTCACTAACCTAGGACTGCTGAAGTACTCCTCCTGTCGAGTACTGCGGGTCTGCTGCCAACTACCAGGCGCTCCGTCCGCTGAGGGTCTGCTGCCAAATACCGGGCGCTACCCAGATAGCCTACTGAGGTACTCCTCCTGTCGAGTACCGCGGGTCTGCTGCCAACTACCAGGCGCTCCGTCCGCCGTGGGTCTGCCGCCAAGTACCGGGCGCTCCGTCCACTGGGCTAGTCGACTCACTCCAAGTCGAGTCGGTCAAGCAGTCGTCAGGTCTCAGCCGGCTACACGGTCTCCGTACTCTGCACGCTCGTCTCCGGGAGGGTCCGCTCCACGAGCTACTGGTCGATACTCCAAGTATCACAAAGTCCCACGAAGAAGTGCCTCAAAGATCCGTCTCGTCACAGGGGTCTCAACGCAACAGACGGCGCGTCGATCGGACGCCCGGTCTGAGAGTAAAAAGTCTTTTCGTCCCAGGGGCCCGGTTGGTTTCGTGTGCGAACCAATCCCGGCCGTATCTCAACTGTACCCCGAACTCCCATAGGGTATACTCAAAGGGACCGTTACTCAACGTAACTACCAACGCCGCTGACGGCTCGTCAAGCGGACGTCCTGTCAGAAAGATATCAGCTTTCCCGTTCCAGGGGCCCGGTTGGATTTCGGGAACAATCCAACCCGGCCATACTCCGACTGCATCCAAAACTCGGGCGGAGTATGTCAAAAGTTCCGTCTCATCAAGAGGAAGTCAACGAAACAGACGGCGCGTCAATCGGACGCCCGGTCTGTGAGTTATTGGCATTTTCGTCTTCGGGGCCCGGTTGGTTTTTAAGGAAAAACCAACCCGACCGTACTCCACCTGCGTCCAAACCTCGGGCGGAGTATGCCAAAAGATCCGATTCACTAAGAGGAACACAACACGACTGACGGCGCGTCAATCGGACGTTCGTGGCTCAAGATATGAGCGTTTCCGCTCCGAAGGCCCGGTTGGTTTCGTGAACGAACCAACCCGGCCGAACTCAAAGTAACCCGAAACCTTGAGTGCGATATATCGAAACGACCGTCTCGATCCAAGGATCGCGTTGCCGCAGACGGTTCGTCATTCGGAGGTCCGAGGCTCAAGTTATGAGCCAAAAACCAAATCAGGTTCGAAACGGGGGGGTCCGGGTCCGGGCCGACCCGGCCCGACCCCTCCCCCCCCCCCCGGGGGCGGCGCGGCGGCGGCGCGGCGGCCGGCGGCGACGGCGGCGGCGGACGGCGGCGGCGGGCGGCGGCGGCGGGCGGCGGCGGCGGGCGGCGGTGGCGGGCGGCGCGGCGGCGGCGGCGGCGGCGGGCCGCGCTGGCGGCGGCGGCGGCGGCGGCGGCGGCGGGCCGCGCTGGCGGCGGCGGCGGCGGCGGCGGGCCGCGCTGGCGGCGGCGGCGGGCCGCGGGGTGTCCGCACGCGGGGGGACAAACTCCCCCGATGTTTCCTTCTGGCGGCGCGGCAGAGCCGCGCCGTTTCCCTTTTAAAACCGCCCCCCCCCCCCCCCCTCACGTGGGGGGGCCTGCTGGCGCCGAACCAAGGGGGCCGGATGCCCCCTTTCCTCAAGAACCGCCCCCTCTTTAAAAGAGGGGGGTTTTATAATACCGGCCGGGGAATTAAATTCCCCGGTTTTTATGGCATCCGGCCGGCCAGCTGGCCGGCCGGTCTTCTCCAACGGGACCGGAAAATCCGGTCCCCTCTTCGGTTTCCGACGCCGGCGGCCCGGCCGCAGGCCTTCCCTTCCGCCGCGGCCCGGAACCGGCCGCGGTCTCTTCGTCCCGCCGCGGCCCGGAACCGGCCGCGGTGTTCGTCGTCCGGCGCGGTGCGACGGCACCGCGCCCCTTTGCCGTGCTTCGATTCTTTTCAACGCGGCGCGACGGCGTCGCGTTCTTGAAGATTCTCCTCGGCGTAGCGCGACGGCGTTGCGTAAATTAAACGCACGGTAAACCGCGTGGTGCGACGGCACCACGCCACTTTGCTTCCATCGCAAGAATTAAACAAGAACGTTGGAGGGGGGTTTGGCCGTGTTCGTGCGGTCCGGCCCCCCCTCGCGTTAATAATAATAACGCAACTTAAAGAAAAACATGTCACACGTTAATCTTGCTAAAAGCACGATCAAGAATAAAAAGAGGAATCCAAAAGAAATTCGACAACCCCTACCTCGGGTTTAGGATTCAAAGGTTCTGCTACGCTCCGCGGAAGACGGCGTCGCGGAGGTCGGGTGTCGCGGTCGTCGTTCGTCAAATCCGTTGACGAAGTGCTATGCCCGAAGAGACACGACGTTGGCGGATCTTCGTTTGCCGACGAAGGTTGTCCGAAGAAAAGATGGCGTCCCCTTCGTTGTCACGGTGAACGAAGAAAGGAGTTGCGGCGTTCTTCGTCGGGAAAAGAGAGTGTTCCTTGTCAAGTCTTGAGGAAAGTCAAATTAAAATTAAATAATGAACTCAAGAATCTCTACCTCGATAGTCGCACTCGATTCCTTTGACGTCGGAGGAAGAGTCGTTGTTGAAGGCGTTCGTCGCGGAAAACCGTCGCGGAAGAGATGACGCGGAAGAAGTTCTTCGTTGAAGAACGGTGTTCTTCGCGTTCTTCGTTGAGGTTTGAAGAAGAAAAGAAAGCTCTCAAATCCTCTCAAGAAATAAAGGGACTAACCAAAAACAATAAATTAAGCTCACTTAATTTATTAACACAACACAAACCTTTGAAATTCAAAAGTTTGAATTTCAAAACATTAATTAAACTCACTTATTAATGACATAAGTTATAACTTAAGTTTACAACATTAATTGTGAGTTGGGGAGGGTTAGAGAATATGAAGGGGTGGGGTTCGTGTGGGCCCCACCACCCTCTTAACCTCCCAAGGGAAGTTGGGTTGTCACCCAACTTCCACCCAAAGGATAAAAACACTTAAGGAAGATAAAAATAAAAATTGAACTCACTTATTAATTTGTCACGACCCGTCCTCGGGGCCCGTGCCGTGACTACCCCAAGCCCGCCTTCCATAGGCCAGGGGTTGGCGACTAGCACCAAAGGCGTAAAATCCCGATAACTGGGAAGGCATTGCCTTTATAAAGAAAACAAGCACCACAGAGTACAAGCGGAAGTAAAACACTAAGTACAAAAAGAAGAGCTGAAAAGTAAAAGGGGCCGGAAATACAAGCCAACTGTAAAGTACAACTCGAAAGGGAAAACAGCGACTGAAAAGTAAAGCTGCTACGCTGAGATGTCCACTGGAAATCCCACCTGAAGGGTGGGTACAGATAGCTCCTCTGCTCCTCGGGTCCCACCGTCTGCTCCGAGTATATTCCGCCCAGTGGTCCACCTCCGGGTACCGCCTCGTCGTATAGTCCACCTCCAGGTACCGTCCAGTCCTCGAACACTCGGCCTCTGTCAGCTCTGTCCGTCGTCTGCAACCAACACAACGAGGTGCGGGCATAGCCCGTGCAGGGGTGAGTATAACGATACTCAGTAGGGACCCCGAGACCCTCAAGGTCTCACTAAACCAACAAGGTTAACCACAAGAAGATCACAACAGATAAACACTACTTAGGTATATGCCCATACATACACCTAAGTTATCAAGTAACCCATCTCAATCATGAGGAAACACAAGGATTGTGAAAACAACGGATAACCACTACTCGGGTATATGCCCATACATATACCAAAGTTAGCAAGCGACCCATCTCAATCATGAGGTAAACACAAGGTCAAAAGTCTCAGCTCAAACCAGGATTTTCATTATCGAAACCGTAACTGCTGAAGAGCTCCGTCTCTAGAGTGTACAGTGGTCCTGTCATGACTCCGAGGCTGTCGCTCACTAACCTAGGACTGCTGAAGTACTCCTCCTGTCGAGTACTGCGGGTCTGCTGCCAACTACCAGGCGCTCCGTCCGCTGAGGGTCTGCTGCCAAATACCGGGCGCTACCCAGATAGCCTACTGAGGTACTCCTCCTGTCGAGTACCGCGGGTCTGCTGCCAACTACCAGGCGCTCCGTCCGCCGTGGGTCTGCCGCCAAGTACCGGGCGCTCCGTCCACTGGGCTAGTCGACTCACTCCAAGTCGAGTCGGTCAAGCAGTCGTCAGGTCTCAGCCGGCTACACGGTCTCCGTACTATGCACGCTCGTCTCCGGGAGGGTCCGCTCCACGAGCTACTGGTCGATACTCCAAGTATCACAAAGTCCCACGAAGAAGTGCCTCAAAGATCCGTCTCGTCACAGGGGTCTCAACGCAACAGACGGCGCGTCGATCGGACGCCCGGTCTGAGAGTAAAAAGTCTTTTCGTCCCAGGGGCCCGGTTGGTTTCGTGTGCGAACCAATCCCGGCCGTATCTCAACTGTACCCCGAACTCCCATAGGGTATACTCAAAGGGACCGTTACTCAACGTAACTACCAACGCCGCTGACGGCTCGTCAAGCGGACGTCCTGTCAGAAAGATATCAGCTTTCCCGTTCCAGGGGCCCGGTTGGATTTCGGGAACAATCCAACCCGGCCATACTCCGACTGCATCCAAAACTCGGGCGGAGTATGTCAAAAGTTCCGTCTCATCAAGAGGAAGTCAACGAAACAGACGGCGCGTCAATCGGACGCCCGGTCTGTGAGTTATTGGCATTTTCGTCTTCGGGGCCCGGTTGGTTTTTAAGGAAAAACCAACCCGACCGTACTCCACCTGCGTCCAAACCTCGGGCGGAGTATGCCAAAAGATCCGATTCACTAAGAGGAACACAACACGACTGACGACGCGTCAATCGGACGTTCGTGGCTCAAGATATGAGCGTTTCCGCTCCGAAGGCCCGGTTGGTTTCGTGAACGAACCAACCCGGCCGAACTCAAAGTAACCCGAAACCTTGAGTGCGATATATCGAAACGACCGTCTCGATCCAAGGATCGCGTTGCCGCAGACGGTTCGTCATTCGGAGGTCCGAGGCTCAAGTTATGAGCCAAAAACCAAATCAGGTTCGAAACGGGGGGGTCCGGGTCCGGGCCGACCCGGCCCGACCCCCCCCCCCCCGGGGGCGGCGCGGCGGCGGCGGGCCGCGCTGGCGGCGGCGGCGGGCCGCGGGGTGTCCGCACGCGGGGGGACAAACTCCCCCGCTGTTTCCTTCTGGCGGCGCGGCAGAGCCGCGCCGTTTCCCTTTTAAAACCGCCCCCCCCCCTCACGTGGGGGGGCCTGCTGGCGCCGAACCAAGGGGGCCGGATGCCCCCTTTCCTCAAGAACCGCCCCCTCTTTAAAAGAGGGGGGTTTTATAATACCGGCCGGGGAATTAAATTCCCCGGTTTTTATGGCATCCGGCCGGCCAGCTGGCCGGCCGGTCTTCTCCAACGGGACCGGAAAATCCGGTCCCCTCTTCGGTTTCCGACGCCGGCGGCCCGGCCGCAGGCCTTCCCTTCCGCCGCGGCCCGGAACCGGCCGCGGTCTCTTCGTCCCGCCGCGGCCCGGAATCGGCCGCGGTGTTCGTCGTCCGGCGCGGTGCGACGGCACCGCGCCCCTTTGCCGTGCTTCGATTCTTTTCAACGCGGCGCGACGGCGTCGCGTTCTTGAAGATTCTCCTCGGCGTAGCGCGACGGCGTTGCGTAAATTAAACGCACGGTAAACCGCGTGGTGCGACGGCACCACGCCACTTTGCTTCCATCGCAAGAATTAAACAAGAACGTTGGAGGGGGGTTTGGCCGTGTTCGTGCGGTCCGGCCCCCCCTCGCGTTAGTAATAATAACGCAACTTAAAGAAAAACATGTCACACGTTAATCTTGCTAAAAGCACGATCAAGAATAAAAAGAGGAATCCAAAAGAAATTCGACAACCCCTACCTCGGGTTTAGGATTCAAAGGTTCTGCTACGCTCCGCGGAAGACGGCGTCGCGGAGGTCGGGTGTCGCGGTCGTCGTTCGTCAAATCCGTTGACGAAGTGCTATGCCCGAAGAGACACGACGTTGGCGGATCTTCGTTTGCCGACGAAGGTTGTCCGAAGAAAAGATGGCGTCCCCTTCGTTGTCACGGTGAACGAAGAAAGGAGTTGCGGCGTTCTTCGTCGGGAAAAGAGAGCGTTCCTTGTCAAGTCTTGAGGAAAGTCAAATTAAAAGTAAATAATGAACTCAAGAATCTCTACCTCGATAGTCGCACTCGATTCCTTTGACGTCGGAGGAAGAGTCGTTGTTGAAGGCGTTCGTCGCGGAAAACCGTCGCGGAAGAGATGACGCGGAAGAAGTTCTTCGTTGAAGAACGGTGTTCTTCGCGTTCTTCGTTGAGGTTTGAAGAAGAAAAGAAAGCTCTCAAATCCTCTCAAGAAAAAAAGGGACTAACCAAAAACAATAAATTATGCTCACTTAATTTATTAACACAACACAAACCTTTGAAATTCAAAAGTTTGAATTTCAAAACATTAATTAAACTTACTTATTAATGACATAAGTTATAACTTAAGTTTACAACATTAATTGTGAGTTGGGGAGGGTTAGAGAATATGAAGGGGTGGGGTTCGTGTGGGCCCCACCACCCTCTTAACCTCCCAAGGGAAGTTGGGTTGTCACCCAACTTCCACCCAAAGGATAAAAACACTTAAGGAAGATAAAAATAAAAATTGAAGTTAAATTTTTATTTTAACATTCACAATTTTATTTTTTTTACAACTCCCCACGTCTAAACGCAACTTCGGGAAAGGTCTCCTTAAGCGAAAATCGGCGCTGCGAGTTCATCGGTGCCCTCGGATTTCAATTCCGAGCACCGGATCAAAAGTTAGGAATTCCCGCTCGTTCGTTCACTGAACGTACCCGAGCCAAACTTCGGAAATTAATTCCGGGCACTCCGGGCCTCGGAATCAGGTGCCGTCTGAAACCGCGCTCTTGTAAAATTCTAAAGAAAATTAAGAAAAAATTTCCCTTGAATTTTACGGGTCTTTACAAGAATCCACCAGAGCTACTGATATATGGTGCCACAGTATAATCGTATTTTGAGTGACCATATTTTGCACACATGAAGAATTCCATAGTGCCATTGATAGGAACTATCAAAGGTATATACGATGAAACTTGTATATAAGCACCATGAGATTCATCTAACTTTATATTTTCTATAAAGTAACTCACCAAACATCCATTGGGAGAAAAAACAACTCTATTCGACCCTGACATACCAGGTAGGTCAAACTAAACCAAAAACACCATATCAATCCCATTATAATAAGTTGCTTTCTTCAATTGGAACCCTAGTTTTCAGATATCATGTTGATAATCCATCTCGAACCATAAATTCGATATCCACTAAATGGATTTAAACTCAAGTGAAAACTAAACATGCTTAGAAAAACATTTGCATACTTTGTCATGAAATTATCACCCAACTAGTGATTTGGAATCTATAAAGCCTTTATCAAAACCATTGACTATGGATATAAAATTTACATTAAAATAACATTATATTCATTCTAGTCCAAACCCTCATGTTTCTTCTCTATCAAATTCAAATCCCACAATATCATATGAGGAACTTATAGCTTGATGGTAGATAAATTAACCTTTATAGAATTAGAGACATACACGAACTCAAAGAGTACCTCAATTTATTTTCAACTACTCCTCAGAATCCTAAGGATCATTATATCCTTAGAACTCGAGTGGCTTCTACTAAAGAAAATACCGGGCATAATATCTTATATCAACACTTCAATGTTCTAATACATGATCCTAAACATTATTGGGTGTAGGTGACTATCCTAGAGCATGGATAACACTGAAAACAATCTCAACTGGGTTCTTGATGAGTAGAGGAATCTATTATTATGGTTGTTTAATGAAATCCTCTTTTGGACTAACAAAATTTATCCTCAATGAAATTTTGCAACAAAATATCAATAAAAAAACCTGAAAAACTATAAAGATATATAGATCAACAACTCAAATAATATATACATTAATATCAATTATATAAAATAGAATTGAATTTTTCAGATTTAATGATACAGAAAATGGAATGGGTTAGTCTAGGATCAGATAAAATTATTCCTCAAAGATGGTTTTCCCAAACATATGTGGTGACTTAAGGGTCGTTACATTGAGAGATGACTAGAAAATCTCAAGAAAAAACCTCTTATATCCCAAAAAGCCTACCTTCAATCTATCAGGACGACCAAGTATACAATTTGACATTAACAAAATATACAAAACAAAATCATTTGATACCTATTTTTCATTAACCATCCTGAATTCCATAGTAAACTGTTACATAAGATTTTATTGACAAATCATTTAGGTCTTTCCTCCTCCCAACAAGTCGTATAATAGAAATTATAATTATATAGAATATTAATAGGAATGATTCCTATAACATGATAAATGAAACAGAGAAAAGGAATAGACATTAGTTGATATGTCAACACTCCTCATGGAGAAAATATCAGAATCAAATAGGGGAAAAAATAAAAAAAGTAAATAATAAGAATATAAAACATTTTCAATGATAAAAACTCATAAAACCAATGTAACAAGTGTATCAAATCTCCATCGGTCATGTCCATCACACTAGGTTTCACAAACTCGCCCCAGGTCGAACCCGAATCGACCACCTGAGTCGATCCATGACACTGTCCGAAGGGCATTCGCGACCCACCCTCGGGATGGAAACTAGTGTATGGTATCAAAATTTAACCATTGGGAATGATTTGGCCTTTGATAAAAAGATAAACTTGTAAATAAAGATAGTATATAAAAATAAAAACTAATAATAGAATGAAAACAAAACTGCTCCTACCTCCATTTTACCTCTAGGTTACCTCCAACCACTAACAACCTACCTCAACCATGGGCAGACGAAATAGGAAACATAACAAAAAAATAAACCTATATAAGAATATATATGTTATGTGTAAGAATTAAAATTCTTTATAGGGATTCCAAAAGTGAACAACATAATCTATACATTTTTCAATTCCAAAACAGTCCAATAATACTAGTTTGAACTAGAGTTATAAAAATGAGGTTTTCACATATACAATGCATTTTGAAAACTAACAATCACAATTCCGTTTCCCTTATATTTCAAATAGAAGGAAAAGAAATAAATAACGGTGCACAAAAACTTCTCCAAAACACAAACTATTAAATCCCTTTCAAAACCAACCACACATGAAATGTTTTTCTAAGAGAACACCATAACCATGTTCAAGGGTCAGATTATACATACAATGAGGGAAGTGGTATGATAGTGATCATATCAAAGGAACATGGAAAACCTAGAAACCTAGAAGAAGGACAGAACATACTAATACCAGAGAACCCATCCCAAGTACCACATCACAAATAATAGAATCAGACACCCTAACTCACATCCACCCTTTTTCAGGTAAGACCGAGGGGCCTGATCCTATAGTAATAAGCCCAAATATGCACCTATTATGGGCCACTAGATAGTAAATGAACATACAATGTGACAATCGTTCTCTAGTAAACCCCATTTCTATTTTTGGATTTCTTTTTATCTTCATGAATAGGTATCCCATACATTCAAACAAGAAGCCATATATATACCACACAACACACTACAAAATCCGACACCACCCCAGTCACATCAAGGTTAGTCCCATACCTTAAAATAAATATTATTAAAAGGTGACATATATTTAGGAATATCCGGTCTCATTATCAATATATGAGGAAAGTTACCAAAACAAATAGGAGTTTCCAAACATAGAATTTCAAAGTTGTCAAATGGGCCTCATACAAATATCGCAGTTTAAAAACATTATAAATAACATTATGAAAATGCATCTCGTACCTTTATCTTTTCCTAATTCAATCATTTACCAAAACATTTAGAAATGTTTCCAAAACAAAAATAAACAACACTTCTTATAATCTTTTTCAAACGGGCCCTTACACCACACATTTACCACAAAATTCCTAGGTTCACTTTAAATATAGTTATAAAAATACAAACCTACAAAAGTACAAAATGATATTTCGAAATACATACATGGAAAAAAATCTCACAATATTAAAAATGGTTTATCACTTCTACTATCACCCATACCCACCAAAAATGCCAAACAAGCCTTAAATTTTTCTACATCTCACCCAATCATGTTTCCAAGCCATCTGGTCCAAACCACAGGAACCCATTTTATGTTATTTTTGGAACCCAAAGAGTACCACTTTCCCAATTATTGGAAAATAAAGAAACAATTTAGGGAAATTATGAGGAAGGGTAAAAGCAGTACTCATGAAGGAGACGATCTATAGATTCACAACATTAATTTATTTCAAAACCATATGCTCACCTAGTGCACCCATGGCTGTTCGACAATCAATGGGAACACACTAAAATCATCCAAAATATTTGAAACTAATTTTCGTGAAACAACCATTTTATTTTGACCTATGAACGTCCATTTCACACCTTTATAAAATGCAGCACATATTTACATATCAATAATCTCTTTTATAGTCATGTTCCAAAACACATTTGAGGAAAACACTATATTTCACATATAAAACCAAAGAAATGGTCCAAACCAACTTATTAAAAACATTTCATTTGGGAAAACACTAATCACCCATCCAAATTACATTTAAAATTTCAATTGAAATTTCATCCAACACATTTGGCACTAACACACAAGAAAAAAATTCATGTTTCATCTAAAAACCTATTTTCAACACAATTAGTCAGATTTAAAACAACATATAGAGCTAGATAGAGGTACCATAGAGGTTAATATAAATTTAATAAAATCATTTAAAACATCAACAATCAAAGTATTATCATTGGAAAGGATATGCATCGATTCGACTACCTACAAATTGTGAAAAAGAGACACTGATTCATAGGATGGAAGAACCGAGCATTTTGATCCCATTGAACACCCCAAAACAGTGAGAAAATGCACAAACAAACCCTAAAATTAGGGTTTTTCCAAAATGAAGTAAATCCAAACAAAAATTTGAAATAAAATTCACCAGAGAAGGATACCTTCGAGGGAGGTTGCGACTGACAGATATGTTGGCTAAAACTCCTTTGAAGAAAGTGAAGGGCTAGGACTGTGATGAGGGGCATGGGGTGTCAGTTGCTACGATGAGGTTGGTTTAATAAGGCCAGCACAAGGAGGAGGTGTCGGTGGTTGGCAGGTGGAGGGTAGAGACCCGAGGTGGTCAAGGGAAATGTCTGTGCAAGGAGGTGGCAGGGTTCGGAGGGAAGGCCACCATCCTGGGCGGTCGTGTGCGCAAGGGTCAGGGCAGGGTGGTGCCACTGCACTTAGTGGGTAAGGGGGGATGGTGGGGTTAACACTGGGTCTTTTTTTCATTAATTAATAATAATAATCTAAAAATTATAATAATTAAATTAATAACAATAATAATAATAATAATAGTAATAATATAAATAATAATATAACAATGATATAAAAATAACAACACAAAAAATAAGAACGAACACAATTTGAATATCTAGAATAATAATAATAATTATAATAATATTAATAATTTCAATTTCATTTTGAATAATAAAAATTGTCATAAATATTTAATAAAAATTTTATTAATAAAATTTTAAATAATAATAAAATAATTAACAATTCTTAATAATTACAAGATTTTTATCTACGTCATAATAATAAAATTTTTGGTTTTAAACATTAAACATATTAAGTTTATATAAAACTATATTCTTTTTGAATGATATAAATCTACACGGGCACCTTGGCTGACCGCATAGCTTCTGCCAACCGTGTGGTGCCCGCGCACCGTCCAGAAACACACCGAAGTCATTAAACATAAATGTTTTTTTGACTTTCACTCAACTAGAACCTAGAAAAGGTTAACCTAATCCATTAAATAATATAAAAATATAAATTTAAAAGTTTAGGTGGGACAATTGAAACCACACAAACAATTTCTACCCCTAGAAAGTCACCTAGCCCAACGATAGACAAAACTCGAATCCATGCTTGGTTAAAACTCGAAGAAACCACAACCCAGGAGAATGGGAGAACACAAGAGGGTTCTCCACACCACAAAAACACAACTAGAATATAAATATAACACCCAAACATACCACCCTAGTAGGGGGGTCATGGGATATCCCTACTGATCCATACTAAATTCTATAGCACGAGCGAAAGAACACATCCACTAAAACTTGGAACTCTCCAATCAAAGAACCCCCCAACACTAGAGAAAACCCCCTGAGAAGAACATAACCCAATAAGTAAACATGAGAATAACTGTAAACATCAATTATTTCATAGGTATTTATATCTACAAACTTATATAGCTAAAAAAATATCAACCCATACAAGGTCCATACACATGGTTAAGAAAAATGCATGATTCTAAAAACCATAATCAGGAAAATAGATCTCCTGGATTACAATAGAAAAAGTTCACCACATTATCCTATTGAAACAATGAACTTACAATAATAGTAAAACATTAATAGTAGAAAAAATAATGAGAAGACATTAAATATTCCACTACAAATATGGAACACAGAACCTAAACCAAGGCCTGACACCCCTGATAACTCCTGACTGTGTGCGATCATCACACCATGACCTATGGTTGGCACTCTGATGGCTGAGTCATTTCCTACCTCACACACATGCACTATAATCCTCTAATCACAACAATTTCTTTCATGATATTATTTCTGAAAAACTTCTCTAGATGACCCAAACACCAACAATGATGGAATGTCTTCAGAGGGATATGACATGATAGCTTTTTGTGGCCTTAAAATCCACACTGGTGGCATACCATTGAACAGTCTGATGAACTTGAAGCTATAAACACTACAAAGGACTCTTTAGAAACAAGTCCCTCTGGCACACCCTGCTCTCTAGACAGGGAACCATTACAAAAGCATACCACCACCAATTATACCCCAGACTCCAAATACAAAGAGTCATTCATCTTACACATATCCAAAACCAAACCCACCGTTTAATACCATAATGACACTAACTTTAACAAACATGGATGTTCCTGATAACCTGGAAACACACACTACTTTAACAACCACAAAAATTCCCTAAATAACCTCAATTACCATGATACACTAGCAACACATAAAAAGAACTAAAATTAGACATGAATCACTGACTATATAATTGACCATTCTGGGAAGCATATACTGGCTAACAAGAAAAATAAACCCAAAAGAAACACCTCAATGCATGGTTCATACACTCCTACTAAAAACATATACAAACTCATGAAAAATACACATATATAAACATTAAAACCCACTCTTCTGAATAAACAATGTCCATAAATTACTTTTTCATTCATGTCAATTTTTGAAAAATCAATCCAAAACGTAAATTCCAAAACCCCACCCAGGGAATCCTATGAACCACTACATAATTGTTCATCTATTACCAATAAAATCATCTGTACATATGTGTGAACCTACACTTCAACTGTCTACCCAGACATATATAGAAGATCCTAAGGAATACCTAGGGTTTCACTTTCCATTCCATTACCAAATCCAAACATAAGACAATATATTATTACCAAAAATACATCCTCATTTAAAAACCCATTTCAACCATTTCCAATTTTTTTGAAAGAAGACCTTTTTTACCCATTTTAAAATCATTAGAAAAAGTTTTCTTTCATTTGAAACCTCTTTTATTTCGAAAAACACATTTATGAGCAACTGAAATCAAGACAATGAAAAATCAATAAAAAAATAGATTGAGAAACTGGAGTTTATGCCCAAACCAGTGAAATAGTAGTGATCTATGACCCATGTAGAAAATAACACCAAGTGGAAAATGAAATGGGAAATCAAACAAAACATGGGTCACTACCCCATGCGGTATTAGAGTGTGACATCAAGTCACCTCTATTATCATCCCTTAATCCAATCAAAGACCAAAGACTCAATACCTGAACTAATAATGTTAACTGAGGTATCCTCATGAGTGGTGGTGATCCGAAACACACACAACCTACATCCAAAGCCCCCAAAATCCTTGTATTATTCTACCGATCCACCAGATAACAAGGGCCTCCTCTAATACCAATTTTTCATGATCCAGCCTATGTAAGCCCTAATCCGGCCACCCGAGTGGGATTGCGACATGGCCCAAATGTCATTACCAATCCCCCCAGGATTGAATCCAGTGTAAAGAATAATAAACTAACCATTGTGAATGATTTGGATGATTAAAGAAAGGATAAAAAATTAAATATAGACTTTCTATAAAAATAAAAACTAACCAGGTAAAGAATGAAATTTCACATACCTCCACGTGTCCTCTTAGTCACCTCCAACCACTAATAACCTACCTTAACCATGGGTAGAAGAAACAGGAACTTGAAACAATAAACCTAACTTGCATTTGAAAATATAGGATAGGCGTGATTAACAAAATCTTTAGCAGGGACGCCAAAACTGATCCACAGAATCCATGCATTTTCAAATTCCCAAATAGAATAATAATAATAGCTTGAACTACAGTTATAAAAATAAGGTTTTCAAATATTAAATTAATTTTGAAAACTAAAAATCATAATTCTCATAGCCCTTATAAATCAAATATATGGAAAAGAAATAATGTGGGGTGCACACAATGTTTTCCGAAATAGCTAGTTTGAAATCCTTTTTAAAACCAACCATGCATGCAATGTTTTTCCTTGAAAACACTAAAACCTTGTCAAATGGTATGGTTCTACACAAGACAAGGGAAATAGTACATATATCACTTTTATCAAAGGGTCACAAAAGACCTAATTACTAAAAGTAAAAAACAAACCAAACTAATACTTACGACTTCATCCCCAGTATCATGACACATATGATAGAGTTAGACACCCTAACGTTTAGCCGCCTTTTCTCAGGATAGACTAAGGGGACAAATCCCAAATAAATAATACTGAATATCTACCTACTATGGGACACTAAACAGTATGTGAAAATCCAGTGTTGATATCATTCTCGGTAAACCCCTGTTCTATGCTAGGTTTTCGTGGTATGTTCACGAAGAGGATTGCCACATATTCAAAGAACAAGACATATATATACAACAAAGAACACTACATAATCTGGCACCACCCCGATCACCTCATGTTATGTTCCATTTATTAAAATAAATATTCTCAAAAGTAGGCCCATACTGAGGACCCTCTAGTCTCACGATCAACAAATGTGGAAAGAGACATATCCTTTGAGGGGTTTTCCAAACATACGATTTTAATGATTCCAAAAGGGCCTTATAAAAATCTCACACATCAAACCCTTTAAAAATAACCATTTGAAAATTCCAACTAGGCTTTTAGATTTACCTTATTAAACCATTTAATAAAAAATTTATAAATGTTTCCAAAAAATAATAAACATCACTTCTTACAAATATGGTCAAACATCCCCTTACACTACCCACTTACCAAAACATGCCCAGGTTCACTTTAAATCACGTTATAACAAAAACCACCATCGAAAGTGCCAAATGGGGTTTCACAAAATATACAAGAAAACAATCTTTCATAAGATTCCTAACAGGGTATAACTTATACTTTCACCCAAATACACTACAAATGAAAAAGAGACCTTCCATTTTTTAATCGCTCACCCAAGAATGTTTAAAGTCCAATCGTTCCAAACCACCGGAACACAATTTATGTTATTTTTTTTAAAAAAAGTACCACGTCCAAAATTTTGAAATTTATTAAACATTTTAGGAAAATTATATGGAAGGGTAGAATCATTACTCTTTAACGAGACTATATCAACATTTCCATCGTCATTTGATTGCATATCTATGTTTGAACCTTGTGCACACACTAAATGGAAAACATCCAATGGAACACCCTAAAATCAACTAAAACACTTGAAACCCATTTTCATGAAACCACTATTTAATTTTGACCCAATAATTTTCATTCCTCACTTTTACAAAATGTGGCATACTTTTACAAATCATGAATCTCTTTTAAGGTCATGTTCCAAAACACATTAGTGGAAAAAAAATATATCACATATATAAAAAAGACTTGGTCTAAACCAGATTAACAAAAAAATCATTTGGGAAAATACTAATCACCCATCAAATTTAAATTTAAAAATTAAATTGAAATTTCATCATATAGTTTTGTCACAAAAACACAAGGTAAAAATTAATGTTTCATGTAAAAACCAATTTTTAACACAATCATTCAACATTTAAACGCTATACTAAGCTGTATAAAGGTACCATAGAGGGGAGTAGCATGTTAATTCATTCATTTACAACATCAAGAATCAATGGAAATGAAATGTGAAGGAAAATAAAGGATTAAACTTCCTCAAACTTGTTTAAAAGTGAAACCGCTTCTGCGGAAGGAAGAACTGACAATATTGGTCCCCTCAAAAACCCTAAAATGGAGAGAAAATTCCCAAACAAACCCTTTGTTTATGGTTTTGGAAAAATGAATAAAAACCCAATTTTTTTTGAAATAAAATTCCCCAAAGGAGGATACTAGTGAGGGAGGTGGTGGTTGCGGGAGATGTTGAACAGAGCATTACTTAATAAAGGGGCAAGGCCGAGAGTGCAGTGGGGGGGGGGGAGGTTGGTGCGGAAAGGCTGGTACGGCGATGCCGATGTAAGGAGGAGGTGGGGTGGTTGGCAAGGGGAGGGAGAGAGACCATAGGCGGTAGGAGCGAGGCCGACACAAGGAGGAGGTTTAGTCCAGAGGGAAGGTCGCCTGCTTGGGTGGCCACACACGCAAGGGGCATGGCAGGGGGTGCTGCTGCATGCAATGGGTAATGGGGCATCATGTAGAGAATGTTCTATTTTTCAATTTATAATAATAATAATAATAATATAAATAATAATAATGATATAATAATATCATTACCATTAATATTAATTATAATGATATTGTAATAATGAAATAATAATAATAATAATATAATAATAATAATAATAACAAATGTAATTTAAATAATAAGAATAATAATTACAATTATACTAATAGTAATAATATAAATTTCCTTTTAAAAAATAAAAATATTAATAACAATTTATAAATAATTATATTAATAACAATTTAAAATAATAAAAATTTTATTATCAATTCTTAGTAATAAGAATAATTTTTTCTACACAATAATAATAATATTATATTGTTTTAAAATTTTATCTTATTTCATTTACTTAATATAGTATTCATTTTGAATGATATACATCTACACAGGTACCTGTGACAACCGTGCGGCTAACACCAACCGTGTGTTGCTTACACACCAGTCTAAAACCCACAAAAGTCGTTAAACGTCAAAAAATTTAGACCCACGATCAACCCACACCATGATGATGTTAAAAAAATCCATTTGATAATAAAATAAAATTAAACATAATAGTTGAGGTGTAACAATTTTCCCCACCACAGACACTTTCTTCACCCAGAACATCACCCAGCCGAACGATAGGCAGAACTCAAATCCATGCCCAATTGAAACTGAAAGAAACCACAACACAAGAGAACATGGGAACTTGAGATGGTTCTTTACACCACAAAAACTCAACTAGTGAAGAAATGTAACACCCAATCATACAACGCAGGGGGGAGTTGCGGGAACTCCCAACCAATCTAAACAAACTTCAATAGAATGAGAGAAACAACACCTCCACTAAAACACGGACCTCTCGATTCTGAAGAAAACCCCCCTAACACTAGAGAAAACCCTCCAAGATAAACTTAACTGAAGGTGTGAACCATAGAATAACTAAAAACATCAATTCTTCCATAGGTTGTTACAACTCCAAATGAACATAGATAAACAGAGATCAACCCATACAAGGGCCAACCGTACTTTTAATAAAAACAGACGATTTAGAAAACCATATTCAGAAAAAATGGAACACTTGGATTACAATAGAACCTATTCATCATATTACCCCACTGAAAATATAAAATTATAATGTCGATAAAAATTTAACAATAAAAAAATAATGAAAAAAACATTAAATGTTTCACTACCAACACCGAACACAAAACCTGAACCAAGGCCTCACAAACCGTATAACTCCTAAATGTGCATGAGCTTCACCCCAAGACCTTTGACTAGGGCTCTAATAGAGGAAGAATCTCGCACCTCATAGTCTGGCTATAGTATCCTTTAGTCACAACTTCTTTTTCAGGTGATGCTTCATGGAAAACATCTCTAGATTACCCAGCCACCGGCAAGGATAGCACAACTTCAGAGAGATGAGATATGATGGATTTGTGTTTCCTAAACATCCACACTAATGATATATCGTTGAATGTTCCAATGAATTAGGGGAAAGAACCATTGTAGATGATTCTTTAGAAATATTTTTCTCTAGCACACCCTGCTCGCCAGATGGGGAACATTCCTAAAAGTCAACCACCATCAATTATACCCCAAACTCCAAAGACAAAGAGTCATTAAACCTACACATATCTATAACAGAACCTACACTTTAAAACCAAAATGACACTAACTTTAACAAAAATTAATGTCCCAAAAAACCCAAACACACACTATACTTCCACAACCACACAACTTCCCCAAAACACATCAATTATTGAAATAATCATGCAACACTTAAAAATTAATCGAACTGGGGAAGAATCAATGGCTATATATGTTACCTTTTAGGGAAGAAAACACTGAGAAACATGAAAAATACACCCAAAATCAACAACCCAAAGCCATGTTTAACATACACATAAGAGAAACGTATATAAACATGGGTGAAATACACTTCTATAAATACCCAAACCCACCTTTCAATAAAAACGAAGTCCATAAATCACTTTTTCAGTCAAGTACATATTAGAAAAATAAAGACAAACCATATATTCAAAAACCCCAGCCATGGAATCATATTTACCACCTAATAATTGTTCATCCCTTTGAAATCAAATCACTTTTACATATGTGAATACATGCACTTCATGTGTCAACTCACACATATGAGGACAATCCTAAATAATACTAAGGGTCACACTTTCCATTCTGTAACCAAATCCAAACATGGGACAAAATTTTCAAACAAAATGTATATCCTCATTTAAAAACCAATTTCACCCATTTCCAAAAAAATTTGAATGAAACCCTTTTTACCAATTTTAAAATAATTTGAAAGATAGATATTTTTTAATCTCTAAAAACACATTAATCACCAACCAAAACGATGTAAAGCATAACCAATCAAATAACAAACTTAATGAGGAACTGTTGTTTATAACCAACCCAGTGACATGGTAGTGAGACATGCCCCAAAGTAGGTAGTAACACTAACATGAAATTCAACCGGGTACTCAGACACAACATGGGTCACTACTCCATGTTAGGTCACAAGATGACATCGAGTCCCTACAATTTTTATCCCCCAATCCAAAAAAGACAAAAGACTCCAAACCTAGACTACCCCCAGTTACTCAGGATTTGTCACGAGCAGTTGCGATTAGGCACCAACCCATAACCTACCTACTAAGATCCGAAAATCCTAATCTCAATGTAATGAACACCCCAAATAACAAGGGTCTCCTCACATACCATTTTTTCCTGAACTATATCCTGTCGGCCTTGAACCAGCCACTCAATAAGGTTCACAACATGGTCCGAAGAGCATTCCCAATGCCAATGAGATAGAAACCAGTGTCGGGAATCAAAATTTTACTGTTTGGAATGAATTTTCCAATGAAAAAAATATAAATATTTAAATAATGACCATCAATCAAAATAAAAACTAACATCGAAATGAAAAAAAAACTAAACATACCTCCATGTGACCTATTGGTCATCTCCAACCACTAACAACCAACTTCCACCATGAGTAGAAGAAACATGATCTTGAACCAAGAAATTAAACCTGCATCTAAAAATATAGGATAGTCACAAGCATAGAAATTCTATGTTGGGATTCCAGAAGTGAACCACAAAATCCATGAATTTTTCAATTCTAAAACAGTCCAATACTACTATTTTGAACAAAATTTAGAAAAATAAGGTTATAACATATAAAATTAATTTTTGAAAACAAAAAATCACAATTAAATTTCCCTTATAATTCAAAAATATGGAAAATAAATAAATAAGGGTGCACACAAACTTTCCCAAAATAGCTACTTTGAAATCATTTTTAAAACCAACCGTACATTCATTTCCAATAAAAAAGTAAATCTATATTCAAGGGTCTGATTCTACACACATCAAGGAAGTGGTAAAAATATTGCTCATATCAGAGGATCATAAAAACCAAGGAAGTTAGAGGATGACCGGAACATACCAATACATACGACTCCATTCCCAGTAGCATGCCACACAAGATAGAATCAGATGCCCTAACGCTCGATCACCCTTTCTTAGGTTAGAATGTGGGTCCCAATCCCATGGAAATAATCCATAATATTATCCTAATATGGCCCACTGAATATTATGTGAACTTCCAATGCAATAGTCATTGTCAGTAAACCCCCTTTCTATGCTAGGATTCAGTGCGATGTTCACAATGAGGTGTTCCAGACATTAAAACAACAATCCATATATATACAATCAATCACACTACACAATCTGGCACCACCTCAGTCACCTCAAGGTTAGTCCCATGTCTTAAAATAAATATTCTCAAAAGGAGGACCATATTAAGGATCCTACAATCTCAAGATCAATAGATGATGGAAGAGACCTAAGAAAAGGTGGGGTTTCCAAACATACCATTTCAAATATTCCAAATGGGACTTACACAAATATCTCACATCAAACCCTTTATAAATATCCATTTTAAAATGCTAATTGGTCCTTTAGAATTACCTTATTTGACCATTTACCAAAATATTTATAAATTATTCCAAATAAAAAATAAAAAACACTTCTTACAAACATGGTAAAATGGTCCCCTACACTACACATTTATTGAAACATGCCCAAGATCAATTTTAAATCAATTTATAATAAACAACATCTATGAATGTTCCCAATAGGCTTTTACATTCCTTACAAGACAACTCTCTTTCACAATGTGCCAAATGGGATATAACTTCCACTTTTACTCAAATACACCGCAAATGACTAACATGCTTTCCATTTTCCAACTGCTCACCAAAGAATGTCTCGAGGAGAATCATTAGAAACCATAAGAACCAACATTTTTGTTTTTTGGAACAAAAATAGTTCCAATTTCATAATTTTGGAAAACATAGAAACATTTTAGGGAAACTAAAATAATGTGGGATGTCGAAATCTTGAAGGAGACTAGATCTATAGGGCCGTATTCATTTGATTTAACTTTCTTGTGTCCTCCTAGTGAACCCATGGATGCACCAACATCCAATTAAACACCCTAAAATTAAACAAAACATTTAAATCCCATTTTCCTGAAACCACCATTTTCATTTGACCCATTAATGTCCATTTCACAACTTTATAAAATCCGACACATATATAAAAATCAAGAAGCTCTTTTATGTCATGTAACATACAACATTAAAGGAAAACACCATATTTCACATACAAACTTAAGACATGGTTCTATCCTACATAACAAAAATATTTCATTAGGTAAAACACTACTCATCCATCTAATTTAAATTTAAAATGTAAGATGACATTCATCATACACTGTTGAAAAAAACATAGTACTTCATAATTAATGTTTCATGTAAAAACTTATTTTTAACACAATCATTAAATTTAAAAATATCATAGAAATCAAACTAAAGGTACCATAGAGGTTTGTATAAATTTAATTAATTCATTTAAAATATTTTTCATTAATGTACAAGCAATGGAATGGAAAAGCATAGATTCCCCGACCCCAAACTTGGGCGAAAGCGACGTCGCTTCAGCGGATGGAAGAACTAAGCATTATATTGCCTTTGCACACCCCAAAAATGGGAGAAAACATACAAACAACACCAAGATTAGGGATTTGAAAAAATTAAGGAAACCCCCCAAAATATTTTAATAAAGATAACCAAAAGAGGATTCTAGTGAGGGAGGCGGAGACTATTGGAGATGTCGAACATTGCACTAGTGTAGAAAAGGTATAGCATGGAATGGGGGGTCGATTAGCGAAGTGAGGCTTGCGCAAGGAGGAGGTGGGAATGGTCGGCAGGCGGTGGGGTGGGATTAGAGGTGGTGATGGGAGAGGATGATGCAATTAGGATGTGGGGTCTGAAGGGAAGGTTTCCTACCTTGGCAGTCACATGAGCAAGGGGCAGGGCAGGGGGCGTCGCTACGCAAAGTGGGTAAGGGGGAAGGGGAGTAGAACTAGGTCTCCTTTTTATAAATTTTATAATAATAAAAATAAAATTAATAAATATCATAACAACAATAAAAATAATAAAATAATGTTAATGATATAATAATGAGAAGAATTAGAAGATAAATAATATTAATAATGATAATTAATAATAATATAATAATAATAATAATAATAAAAACAATACAATAATAAGAACCAATAAAATTAAAATAATAATCATAATAATTACAATTAAACTAATAGTATTAATTTCAATTTCATTTTATATAATTAAAATATTAATATAAAATTTATTAATAATTATATTAATCACAATTTTTAAATAATATTAATATTAATAAAAATTATCAGTAATAATGATATTGTTATCTACACATTATTATTATTATTATTATTATTTTAATCATTTAACATATTTCTTTTATATATATATTTTTTCATTTCGAATGGTAGAAATATAATGGGGCACCTGGGATGACCATGTGGCTGCCACCAACCATGCGGTGAACCCATACTGGTCTGAAACCCACCAAAGTCATTCAACATAAAACAATTGATCCCCACACTCAACCCGTAACTTCAAAAAGGTTAACCGAATCAATGAAATAAAAAAATAAAAATAAATCTAAAATTCACGGTGTGACACCAGGTCCCATAAATTAGGTCTATCCACCACTTTATAGTGGCACCTTTTCTCCTCCTGTAAGTACTATAAGATAATATAAAAACACTGGAAGGTAAATATAGTGTGTGATCTATAAATATTGGTAGGGTATCAGTGATTTTTTCGTTATCAATTCCATAATAATTAAACCATTTTTCATGGAAAAAAATCCCAAAATGTAATATTCTAGTGTTTTCGGGTTGATTGAGTATGTTAGCAAAGAATATTTCCATGGCTAGTTTTGGAGTTCCAATGATGTGATCTTCAATTTATGTTGAAAAAGATCCAAGATATAGGAAAGGATTACTTATAGGTGGTATAAAAAATTTTAAATACATTACGTCACTATTTTCTAGTGTTTGAAAAAAATTTCATGATAAAAATGTGGATATTGGATCAATCATCATAGATGATATATTTCCATGAAATTCTGTTAAAATATATGGAGAAGTCATGAGTTTCATGAAGTCTAGAGTTTTTAGAAGGGAAGGTGATTTGGAATGAAATTTAATGTCGTGAAGGGCATGTCTCTTGAAGGTTTTGAGTATTATGGATTCACAATGGGTTGACGCTAACCTCTAAAACTACGAGAAGTTGAACATAATGAATGTATTATGACAAGACGATACTCTCCACGAATATGTAAAGTACAATGAATGATGAAATTTATCAAATGGTTCACTAATCAGGGATAATTTCAATCAAAAGTGGAGAGCTTCATGAAAATGTGATGACATGGATGGAAGATTCTAAATTTAGAGGCAACACTGATAAATAGGCATCTACACCCATCGAAAAAGGGATCAAAACTCAATGAGGATTCTAAGGCTCTGAATTTGAGAATGTGATTCACGATGTATATTCTTGTGATAAATTTCACAAAGAATGTTAGTCCTGGAAGTCTATTAAATGTGAACTAAAATTTTCATCATCATGATATTAGTGATTTTAATGAAGGCTATAAAAATCTGACCAAAATATATGACCTTTACGAAGGATAAGTGAGCTTCATGAAAGTTATTGATCTCCAACAAAAGAGGTTTCATCACAAATAATTTTTTAACTTCATGAAATATGTGAGCTTGGTTAATTTTTTAGTGTTCTTGAAGGGAAAATATTCTTCTAAAAAATGGGATGTCTTGTGATGGTTGTGTGAGCTCTACGAAGGTAGTGAGAATCGTGAAATCATTATGAAAGGATTTACCAGTGAATATATGTTAATGAGATCTTCATCAAGTGGATTAATGTTAAAATTTAATAAATTAAAATTGGATAATCATTCATTGTTGATAATAAATTGATTTACCTGTCCTTAAACTATATGTGGGTCTATTCCAGAGCAGTGTGAAAAGGAAGAGGAAGAAGGTGATCCATTCAATTTGTAATGGGCTATTGAAAGTGAGATTGAGGGAGTGACCATAGGGAAGTGGTGAATTTCCCCAAAAAAATTTAAAGGTTGTTTTTCTGGGCATATAAGTGATATATCTTGAACCTTATATTGGCATTGAGTGTTCTTGAATTTCACACATCAGTACATTTCCATTGTATACTCCTTGGACGTAAACAAATGAGGATGAACCTGGTAAAATTGACTTTTCTAATGATTTATTTAATTTATTTAAATATATTACTATGGAAAAGGTAGATAAGTGTGTTTTTTTAAATTTAAGGATGATCTGATGGAAAGTAGTATTAATCTATCATTCAATGATTTATCCCCCTGTTTGGGTATTTAGCCATGATGGGATGACAATTGGTATAAAAGGAAAAGGTTTATACAAGTGTTTCTCAATCTAGGGTTTCAATGTTGGATTACAATTAAATGGATTATGAAAATTTTGGAATGAATTTTAAATTATGGAGAAAATAATGCGACAGTAATTTAGATATTTATTAATTGATATATTTATTGTAGTAATGCATGGAATTTTGGATAGTAACGACAGTTGTGCATTATTAAAAGATGAATAAACGGAATTTGATGATGACACAAAATCAATAAATTATTTAAGGGGATCCCAATATAATCGTATCTATACTAAGGTGATGTTTTTTATGTTATAAAATTCTATATAGGTAAATTCATGATATTTATGAGGGAAATTAAAATTTCACGGAAGAAATTATACATGTTTTATGGAAGATATACTAGGATATTTGTATGAATCCTATTAAGTCTGTTGATAAATTCTTTGACTAGGTGATTTTTTTGTGGAATACACACACTATCATGGAGAAATTTATTAATTTTTAAATATCTTTAAGAATATCATTATAATACTTCCACCTATGTTTATTCAAAAAGATTATTTATTAAAAGATAATGATCCAAAGGAGATTAAATTGTATAGCTTGCATAGTACTCTTGTTGAATACAATATGATAAATTATTATATTGAGAATGTGGAAAAAGGAAACTCTAAATAATTGGTATTCAAGTCCATGAAGATGATCAGTATTGAAGATGGTCACGAAGAAGAAGAGATAGATGAATTCAGGTAATTATTTTCATCAAATTTACAAAGTGGAAAAGTAATGTTCAAAGGAATACTCCCACTTACATGAATTCAACGTCAAAAGGTAAGAAATATTACAGTATAGTACCATAAAATTTTTCTAGGAGAGGATGAGGAGGATGTTGAAATTCAAAAGATGAAGTATTCAACCTACAAGAATTATAAAAAATATCTGAACTGGAATTTCTTCAAAAAGATGAGACTTCATTAAAAAGAAGATGACATTTTAGAAGAATGTGAGGCTAAATAATTGTAATACTTCAATGATATTGTAGAAATTTATATGGATGATGTTTTTAGAAATTAATAGTCACGGGAAGAAAGATATAATTATGAAGGTGAGGTATAAGAAAGAGTTTAACTTCATGTTGAATTATAATCTGCAATCAAAGAGATAGAAGTTTGGAGAGCAAAAAATAAGTCCAATAGGATGGTTCAATATTTAAAACTCTTTATGTAGGGATATGAAGAATAAATTTTTTCCTAAATTGATGATATTGAAAATCTTATGGATTCAATTCTAGATAAAAAATATCTGATTGGTGATTACATGATCAATGTTTAATAACATTAATTAGTGATTGATGGGTTGAATAATACAATGAAAGATCAAGAAATAATCATCAAAATGGTTCAGGATTAGGTTTTCATCTTGTAATGTAATGTTAAAGATCAGGAGAAAATATTGAATCCATAAATTTTGGCTGAAAAGGTAGTAGAAAATTGGAATGTTTAGTTTAAACCTACGGTGAAACAGACGATGGAATTTTAGGAGAATAAAATTATAGATCTAATAGTTTCTAAAAGTATACAGATTGATAAAAAACATAAAATATTAATGGTTGATGTCCAACCAAAATAACCATCTTTTAGATTTATTATTGATTTAGGTTCTTTTGAAAACCATAAGATTTAGAGAACCCTGGAAAAAACAAGTACTATAATAGTGACACACAAGAATTAACCCCAAATTAAATTTTATTATTTTGCAAAGGAGGGACAATCAAAAAATTTCAACTCCATAGACAAGTGGTACCAAAGAGAACTATACCAACAGAGCTAGCCAAATAGTGTTCAATATTCCAGGAAATCATTTGAATGTTTATATTTCATGTGTGTAGGATTCAGACCCATGGATGGATATTTTTCATCAATATTTAAGAGGAATAATTTGTAGAAGGATACATGTGGTCATAAAAAGAAACTAAATTTTTCAATAAATTAGATGAAAGAAATATGATGATATTCTATCATACTCCATAGAAGATTAATATTTCAATCCGTATTAGGAATGAAGTCAACGACATGGATCAGAAATAAAAATTTAGAACATGAAGTGGTTGAGTATAGCAATTTCAATGAATCATATCACACTAGAATAAGAATCATTAAAAGTGGAAGAACCTCCAATGCGACCAGAAATAAAAAACATGTGACATAAATTTAACATGATAAGGATTGTTATGTAATATTTGGATGTGAATAAGGGTTGAATAAAATTGGATTAGGAAAATCCATTTTTGGGAAAAAATGCATGAAACATGAAGATATATTCATTGGTGAAGGTCTAAGTCACATATTTCTATGTGTAGGTCAACTATGTAAATCTATGAATTCCATAATATTTTATACAAAATTATTTATCAATAAGGAAAAATATTGTGCAATTATTTTATAGGGAATGAATATAAAGGGGAATATCTACCTTTTAAGTGGAGAAGAATACATTTACTTTATGTACAAAGAAAAAGAAATGATGTTATGGAATAAATGCCTTAATAATTTGAGATAAACATCATTGGAAGATCCGGTGAAATGTATTGATTCTCAAGACCACCCTAGGTTATCACATAATCATAACCATACTTGTGATGCTTGTCAACAATGGATGATTATTAAAAATACATATAAGGGAAAATATAAAATTCCAGAAAGAGTGCTTAAGTTTGTGTATATTGATGTGTGGAGAGAAATTTCACCATGATATATTTATGGTAAGAGATATTATTTTATCTTAATTACTAATTTTTATATAATGGCATGGGTTTTAGTCATCACTCACATGTCTAAGGTGTTTGGTTCAATAATAAGTTATAAAAGAGAAGTTGAAAATAAGGTTGGTCAAAAAATCTAGAAGATCTAATTAGATAATAGAATAGAGTCCAAAAATAGTAATGTGAATTATTATCTCGAGAAACACTAGATGAGGAACCACATTTCAATAGTACGAACTCCATAAAAAAATGGATTAGTTGAGAGAATAAATCAAATTATCGACAACATTGATTGAAAAATAATCTTTTTAGAATGACCTTCAAGAGATGTTTTCGAATGAATCAGTGATGAAATCAATCTACACATAAAATTGGATTTGTTTATATCAAAAATAAGAGAGGACTCTTTAAGAGATATGGTATGTAAAGAATCCATCATTGAATTAATTTTGAGCCCTATGAAGTAAATTTTTTATTGTTAATAAGTAGAAACATGGGATGTTTAAATGCCAAGGAGATAAATGAAAATTTCTAGGATACTCAAGAAAAATAAAATAACATAAACTTATTATGATGTTCCACAAAAAGGTAGTTAAAAGAAATATTATGAATATAATAGGGAATTAATAGAATCTTTAAAAAATACATGATCAGTACTAGGGGGATAGTGATTAAGAGATAAAAAGCCAAAAGAATGTTTTATTTCATGATGATGATTTAAAAAATTAATAATGAAAAGAATGTAAAAAAACTAGTATCTGCAAAAATATTGATGAGTGGATCCAAAATAGATAGATAGAACATAATTGGTGATCAGATTGATCCAGTAAAGACACATAGGTCTAAGATTCTATAGAACTCATAGTTATTATCACAAGTAGAGCATAAATGTTTTGATGAAGCAACTGAATATGAAAAATGGGTTCAAGATATGAATTAAGATCTCAAACAAATGTAGAAGCATCAATCATTGGATATTGTTTCGAGGACAACAAATATTAATGGCATTCAAAATAAATGGTTCTTTTTCAAAAAGATGTTTGACGATAGTGTAGTGATTCAAATAAAAGCACCTATAGTGTGAAAATTGTACACCCATATATTCAATATCGACATTGATGAAATATTTTCACTATTTTAGGGATATAAGAAAACATATTAGTCAGGGGAATATTAGTGAAAATAAATTTCAAAGATTTCTAGATGGTTGTCAAATAAATATTTCTAAAAGGGATTATGGAAGAGTAATTTTATACCGATAAGGTAGGTGGATTTATCATTATTGAAGATGATAATAGGTATTTTTGACTGAGAAAGGAAACATATGTGTTAAATCAAGCACCATGAGCATGGTATTGAAGGGTCAATTAGTTTTTGAAGATACACTGTTTTCTATGAGGTGGATTTGATTAAAATATATAAATCAACAACGACAGTAATAATACGATGATGGTGACAGTTTTATTATGAATCGATCATTGTTGGATCAGATTAGGCTTAGTGTAAATACTTTATATAAATCATGAAATGTGAGTACTAAATGTCAATGATTATTAATTGGTATTATTCCTTGGTTTACAGGTGACAGAAGGAAAGAATGACACATTAGTTTCTCAATCTGATTATGGAAAATATGTTTGGAGATTATTTGGAATATAAAATAGAGATAATTACTCTAGTGGATACTATAATGAAACTATAAAGTGATGATGAAGGAAATGTAGTTAATGTGAGAAAATTTTATAAAATCATTGGCACTCCATTGTACATGAGAAAAAAGAATATATATTTTTTTCCACATTCCAAGAAAAAATAAATCAATGAAATCCCAAAGAAATGTACTTAATTAAAATAAAAAATAGTACTTCAGTATATTAAGGGAATTGTGAATTTTGATTTATTTTAAAATAAAATATATCAATAAGTATTTTTGGGGTATACAAATACATATTGGGGTGGAAGAGAAGATGATAGAAAATCAAAATCTGGTGGTCAACTCTATCTTAGATAATTTTGTATTTCATGGATAAGAATGAAACAAGATTTCATTTCATTGAGAACCACGTATGAATAATATATTACTTATACTAAATATTTCACATAGTTATTGTGGGTGGAGCATTAAATTAAGGAAATTGGAGTAGAAGTGAAGTCATCTATCAGAATCCATTACAATAATTCAACAATTATAGATCATAGATAAAATTAATCCTTTAATCCAATGACAAATCACATTGAAATAAAATATCATTTTATCAGGGATAATGTGGTTCATGAGATTTAATAGTTATAGTTTATTTCTATAGAACTATATGTTGTTGAAATTATATCAATGAACTTATCTAAATAAGTGTTTTGTCAGCTTTGATTGGATCTTTTAGTTAATTTGTCTCCCCAAACATGGAAAAGAGTTTATGTGGGACTCCCTCACATCTAAATTTGGTGTTTTTCCCTAATGTATTGATCCATGTTATATACCATGATGAAAACCACAAAAAAGTGTCCTTTGGGTTTGAAGACAATGGAGGATAAATTTGGGAAAAAAATTAGAGAAAATTTATTAATCATGATAGGGAGGATATTGATTGGGTAATTGGTGAAGTAGGGGGAGTTTTAAATCTATTGATGCTAAATATGATTGGTTAAATATTATATATCCTGGTGTATGAGGTTTGTGATCAATGTTGTTGAATGATTATCGAATGAAGTGATTCATTGATGAAATTTTAATTCTACTAATGTTTCTAACACTAATAACTTCTCTTGTGGTCTTAGAGTGTGTGTTGAGTAAATATTTTAATTCTATCTCAATCACAAGAAGAAAATATTGGATGAATTTTTAACATGTTATCAAAATATGAAGATTTTTCGTCAAACCCAGTGAGGTAGATAGTTGAAAATAAATCCCTCAAGGTAACATTGAAGTGTTATTGGTTATTGTTTTTGTTGAAAATGTATGTTTCTATTGACAGTTTTGGAGTTCCAAATATTCTATTGACACATTATACTAAAAAATATTGAAGATAGAGGATTGGATGCCCTTGATGCAGTATAAAAAATAACATATATAATTTGGCACTGTATTTCAATGTTTATTAAATTTTTGGGGTCTAAAATTTGAATATTGTGTTAATCATCAAAAAAATATTTATTTCCATTAATGAATCATAAAAATATGGTAAATTCTTGAGATTAAAGAAGGATATATATTCAAAAAGGTAATGAATTTTGGAAAGGAAATCATTGTAAGGAAGATTGGGTTTTATTGAGGTGTAGAGCATCAAAAATGAACAATGTATTGATGGTAATCTATGAAACTACAAGAAGTAGAGAATCATGGATGTGAAATGAGAAGGTCGTACTCTCTATGACTTCGACAAGAATACCTAATTGATAACATCCTCTATAGCTCCACAAAATAGAGAACTTAGAATACAAAAAGTGAAGATATTTTTCAAAAATGCAATGAAGTGGATGTAAGATTTTAAAATGGGTGGAAATACCTATAAATATACATTTACCCTGTCAAAAAAGATAGAATATATTAAAGAATTTTTGAAGGATCATAATTCATGAAGGTAATTCAGGTTGGTTTTTTGTGTGAAAAGCATTCATAAAGAAAGGGTGTTCGTGAAGCTATTATAGTTGACCAAAATTTTTAATCATCACAAAATTAGTGATGTTATAAAAGGCTATAAAATGAGGAATAAAATTTATGTTCTTTGAGAAAGATAATTGACATTTGTAGAAGTGTTTGAGCTTCTTTAAAGGATATTACTTCATAAATTATAGTTGAGCATCATGAAAGAGGTTAGAATCATTGAGTTTTTTGGGATTGCAAAGGTAGAATACTCTTGTGAAGAAATAAATTATTTTGTGAAGGTTGTATAATAATTAGAAAGGTAGTGAGCATCGAGATTGTGTTTAGAAATTATTTCACAATGAATATGTGGGTAAGTGGTATTTTTCAAGTGGATGAACATAATACATCGATAGAGAATCAACCAAAATTTTTTGATTTAATAATTTTTTAACGAAGTTACTTATATTTCTATAAAGTATGTCAGGATCCTTGAACAGTGAGTGAAAGAATTGGATAAGGGTGATCCTATCCTCTGAACGCGAGTCATTGAAAGAGATATTGAGGGAGTGACCATTGGGAAGTAGTGATATTTCCCTAAAACTAGTAAAGACATTAAGCCTAGGAACAAAAGTTATCTATCCCAAACCTTATTTTCTTAGTAAAATATAGTGTATTTCGTACATCAACACATTATCATTGTATTCCCCATGTAAATTTCCTAGTGAGATCAAAATTTATAGAGATAAAATATTGATTCAGTCAACAATAATGATATCACACCAATGTCATAGAAGGAATGCAGAATTAAGGGGAAACTTAAAACACTAAAAGTCATCAGAGATAAAATTCCCAATTGAGACACTCAAAAGGACTATAGTCACTCATTGCAAATGAGAGGAATCCTAGGGTTCTCATGAGGGTGAAAAAAATTACAATTAAACAAGTTTATTTTCATAAATTAACTCACTAGGAATGGGGGATTTATATCATAATACAATTATTTCTACCGTAAAACATCGTATGTGGAACAAATGGTAGAAAAGTGCCACTGTTGGTTAAAGACCTTGATAATAGAATTTATGATGTTCGATAATATTGTACTACATATAGTATTTTACCCGCTAATCTATTTTAATGGTTTTGTCCTTATACACATTTACACTATAAATAACTCATATAAGATGTTAAATTTTTCTGTGGGTAGTTCCCTACCCAAATTTTCAAAATATCCCCTTGAAGACATCAAACCCAAAAAAGCTGTTAAATATTAAAAAACACTTAAATACATGTTACATTTTCTCTTGATTATACTTTTATCCCTACCAATAAAAATTTAAAAAAATATGAATGAATTAACATATAAACTCGAATATAATCAATTCTCAACCAGAACATACTCAATGAAGACATATAATTTCATAACCCCTTATAATATATGATATTATAAAAATCCTAGAAATAAATAATTCTATTTCGGGCCAAGATGAGTAGTAATTTAAATTAAATGTCCCCATGAAATCTAGCCCAAAAATATCATAATGCCCTTTTAAGAAATATTTCTACTTTCAATCATTATAAATAACTACAATTATGGTATCCAAGATTATTTATAAGGGTCCTCTATGGGTCAAACCCAATAGAAAATAATCCCACAAAAAATATATATAATGAAAAACTAATAAAATTCACTTGAAAATTTATAAAATAGTTCAATTCTAGAATATGTGAACAACTTTTCAACCCTCACATATATTTAAGAGATAGTTCCTAACTAAAATGAATATCCTATCATACTAGGTCACATTTATCTCTATTGATATTACTATTATTCACTAAAAAATAGACAGTGCCATAATGCACACACATTACAAAGAACACGAAAATCATCATCTTATTATTCATCGTAACAGAACCACCATGAAAGAGGAGATTGGACACATATTTCAATATACATAGGAAATTTTATTTTTCTTCTCCACTAGTTTCACACTAAACTATGTTTACCATATTCTCACTACCACATCACCTAATATAAATTTACATTTAATTTTCTCACTATTAATAATAAACCATTCAGGAAACCTCAATATATATGGGAAAATCCTTTCAACTCATCAACAATAAGTAGTGGATACTACAAAGATGTGTGGATTTTCATTTGTTCTATGCTTATGTTATCATAGAACATGATTGTTGACTTTTAATACAAATTAGTTCTCGCATATTGAGGGATGAAATACATATACCAGTAAAAAATAATTTATATAGTTCACTCTTGACTCTAACATACCACTAGGTCAAAAAAACAAACATTTCTTATTCAATCACAAGACTAAAAAAAATATTTAACAACACTCCCACTAATAACCATAATACAATAAAAAGATATACAAATATCCCAAACCTATATTAAACCACTTCATCAATGATAAGCATTCAAGTATATCTTTATATGGATTACCCTCATCCATAATTTGAGAATAAATTAACTTTTATATCCCTTAAGATGATCAAATATATTCATAAACAATGAGGAATTACATTTCATGTTGAATTCCTCACAAATTTATCCATCACAATGGGAAAATATCCAAACTCCCACTATAATTTTGTTGAACTAAACTGATCAAAAATATCATTAAAGTAAAATAAAAACATAATAGTGGAACTGCAATCAATACAGACTCAATGGTATAGAAATTTAATTTACACCAAAGCCTATAATATTTTAAATATTAGTGTATAACGATTTGAAAATATCAATCAACACTTAACAAAATAGAATAAATTTTAGAAAATCTCAATATTTTTTTTGTTGTTAAATAACGAATAGAGAAAACACATTATAAGGAAACAATATGAGTCTATATAATCCCTATGAAAGTATTTATTCATATATAAATCAAATTAATCATCTTTTATATGTAAAATATATCCTCACACAAACCTATGATTCACAATGTAACATCGTTAACTCATCAATCCGTACACACTATATCACAGATTTTATTTCAACATGGAAGTCAGAGTAAATGATGAGTTTTTTGGTTGATCTTTTTATAGCCTATCCCATAGAGAATATCTGTAAAACCAGTCCAATCAAACATGAAATTATTGAATCTTAATCTAGATATATTTGATGCATGATCCCCTTTTTGTAACCTTATTTCACTCAATAAATTCTCAATCTTTTTTAATTAATAATATTAATGATCAATAATATGTTTGCCAACACATCCAT
This sequence comes from Viscum album, assembly GCA_963277665.1. Taxonomy (NCBI): domain Eukaryota; kingdom Viridiplantae; phylum Streptophyta; class Magnoliopsida; order Santalales; family Viscaceae; genus Viscum; species Viscum album. The sequence goes on from OY728150.1 coordinate 1,948,552,444, forward strand.
TACAAAGTCCATTGTTCTGATGACATGAACTAGAGCTATATAGTAATAAATATTCTACTTTATCCTAAACAGGGTCACATGTTCATAACACAATACCCAATCATTTCACTCTAATACTGATATGTCATGTATTAGTTCATTGAAAAGTGAACTCACTAAGCTTACTACAAAAAAGTAAAGGTCTAAGAAGTAATCTTGACCTATCAAAGAATATCCTATTATTCATTACATCTAATAAATCTATAAATAGATAGTATATATGTAAATCGACCATAATATGCATGAAATGTAAATATTAATATTATAATATATATATTTTCATATAAAATATTTGTGATACATTGTGAAATGATCCATTAAAATCACTAGATACATTCATCACACATAGAATAGATATCACCAAAAATACTAATTCAATTAAATTTACCTCAATGAAGATTACATTGACTCCATCATAAATATATTTCTATAATCAGTCTACTAAATTATTATCCATCACCTGAATCAGCTAATCTATATGAACACATATTGATAAAATCATAAGTGAAAATTAAGGGGTGGTCATCATAAGTAAGGAGATAACCTAAAAACATCATGTGTCTATAATCATTAAAAAAATAAAATTTTATACAATCCTAAATCACCATACATCATCAACATGGAAGAAAATTACCCATCATGATCAATAAAACTATAACTAATTTTCAACATACTTACCAAATAATATGGTTTATTCTAAAAAAATAAATTACTATCAAATATCATGACCCATAGTATATTTTTTATTTTATAACAATCCCACGATGTGTTAATCAATATATGTTACAGGGAATAAATGTGTCCAACTCTCTTGAAATAACTAGAAAAAATACACACCTATATCTATAAATTGAGTTCTTGAGAAAATATAAACCTCCATATCTAGAGGGGTATACATGGTTATACGAAATAGGAATTAAAAATATCATCATAGAGAGTTTCACATTGGAAAATTCGAAGAAATACATATTTCTCAGTTTATAATTTTATATCTATAATTTTTAAATCCCTATGTAATTTGTATAATAAGAGGGATTATCTTATACATCATTTTCCTACCCAATTCTGGTTATATATGATAGATGGTTATTCACCACTAATGTGAAATATTATACATCACATCATTATATTGGGAATGAGAGAGAAATTTACCATCACCAGTCATCCCATTCACCAGGTTCTCACCTCAGGGCTACTAAAGGAATTAGCCATATTAATCTATCCAACAAAAGAGATATTGGATGAACTAATCATCTATATATCTATCCCTAAAATGTTCAACTTATCTTATCAAATATAGGTGGGTGAGTAGATGTAGACACTTTAGTACACCATCATTGTTCTAGACCAGAATCCAAGGGTGAGAAAAGTACGATCACTGTCATCTCACTATAACCCAAGATTGTGTATGTGTAAAGGTGATTTGATGTTGTATTTTTTTATCAACTACATATTTTTATATTAGGATACATAAAATATAAATTATGATGAGTATGCACATAAAATCACCTCAATCAAAATCAAGGACCCCCATCATTTTTAGAATAATTTGATACAGTAATATAATACTTCTATATCATGTTCATGGAATCAGAACATCCCGATCTCATATAATATAACATATAATTATATACTAGTTAACTATTAGTTATTAAATTATAAAACTAGTCACACCATATCACAATCAATGATACTTACCAAATAGTCTTCTATATATTCCACAACATCCCTAATATTTTTCCACAAACACATATCATGACATTATAGTAATAATAATTCAATAACTATAATGGTTTTTATTAAATTATTCTACTAGTCACACTAGATAATGGAAAAAACCACATTCTTCAGATACAATTTCTTCTATGTTATCTATTTTTACAATTTTTACCCCTCTATACAACCCAACCATTCTCATTGATTTCTTATATCATTATTTGAAGGATCCAACTACCATATCCCCTATGGTTCAGGATATAATTTACTATATTCTTTCATTTATTAAAATTCATTCCTTTTGTATCATCTATTAAATTTTTAATTATACAATATCAAATGAGGTAATCCCCATACTTAGAGTTATATCATTATTTCACATCAATTACTTAATTAAAACAATAACTTCCATTGTCAATGACATTTTTAATCACTAAATACTTTTATCATTATTACTATAATAAATTCGATTTCATGTCATTAAACAATGTTAATTTATTTATATGGTTTAAAAATTACACAATTTTCTACTCTTTATAATGAATTTATTTAAATCCACAACTCTTATTAACATTTATTTTTTCATTTAAGTAGATACATCACATTGAAAGTTTTTCATTTTACCACCCACATTCATTACCATAGTTCATTTCATTAAAATTATTTTTCCCATGAATCATATTTATATATGATAAATATCATTAATTCATTAAAAGATAATAAATCTATAATAATTTTATATTGGGAAATTATTTCACTACATATTATTAAATTATTAATCTATTATCACCCCATTGATATAATATTTAATCCTGACTATAATATTGACAAGAAGAATATGTCCCCACCTCTTGGGTTTATGTAACCCATCCAAATGACTAACTCAAGATCCTCAATTACACCACCTCAATTATTTCTTAAACTATTAATATAATCCTTAATAATAATATTTATATGATCACTCAAGAAACACAGACATACCGATCATTTATATTAAGTTCCATTGGATACATTTCAGTTTTTAATATCATGTCTCAATAATGATATCCTTAAACCCTGACAAATGTTTATTTTAAAAAAGTCAACTCAATATTATTTTATTATTAATAAATTTGTACTTAATTTATCCATCAATTAATTTTATTATCTATTATAATATCTTCAAATGATTGAGAATTTTATCCATTTGGTTTGGTATGTTGTAAGTATCCCAATAAAACTCTATCCATCATCAAAAATATCATATGTGTTTCAAAATGGTTATAAAAAATCTTATAAATTTATATGTGTAATATGGAAACCCCATGGAATAATAAATACCATCCTAACAACACAAACCATATGATAAATGTTGGATGTCCAATCATTTGATCATAAGAATATGGTAGTGCCTCATTTTGCCCATAATTCTACACCCACACAACTATTTTCATACAATTAAATGGATTAAATATCCATAAGACACCCATGGAAACTTTTTTTGGGATGATATAGTTAGTCATGTGTCACTAGGTCATTCAAATCAAACAATGATAATACCTCACAATATTTCTGTGGGTTGTCAATGTGGAACACATCCTTTCTATTAATAATTAGATCATATGGTCTCGAGGCCACTAGTGTCCCCCTATCACAACACAAACATGCCTAACTTACCTACCACAGCTTATGGTATCTATACCATTATATAATATAAGCAATGAAAAATAAATTTTCAACTTAAAAAATTCCACCCACTTATTTCCATATCTGATATCTCTTTCATAGATTAAAACATATATGATGTCCTAATGTGGGAGAGAATATAGAAATGAATAAATATTCTCTATAATGTTTAACATAAACATACAAATTGATTTACATGGCTCTAAAATGAATTGATTCAACTCAATAAAACATTTATATTGTTTTAGTTTTTGTTTAAACAATCAATAAAATGAAAAAAAATGTAATTAAGATAAATGCTAAAAAAATCTATCTTAGTTATTAAAAAATATATTTGTAAAATTTTGATGCATAAAGCTGAAATTAGATAACTATAATAAATGTAAAAATATTCAAAAATAGATTCAAACTTTTAGGTAAACATTTAGATAAAAAATGGAGCGCACAAAAGGAATCATGTCACCAAACTATGGCTTATTAATATGATCTAGTGAGCCTACAATGATGATCACCAATCTCTATGAATTCTACTATAATATCTACCTTTTCTATAAATAAAAGACTCTTTAATTTCTCCACAAGCTAAATATTAAAGTGGATAATCTAAAATAAGATATGATGTCCATTTCTAAATCTAATACACCATTAATGGAAATTTATTTTAGTTATTTTAATGAATTATTAATGTTTTCGTCAAAAAATAAAATTAAAATCAATAAATGACATTAAAGAAAACTATTTGATTTAAAAGAGTGCTAATCAATATTGTGGTAGTAAAAAAGAATTAAAATTTTAGAATATGAAAATATATTCCTTGGAGAGAACCCATTCAATTATAAAAATAATGATTTTGATAATTTGATATCCAATTACATACATTGGTAAAAGTTCCTGGGTGTTGATTAAAATAGGGATCTTAAGTAAAATGAGTTCTTTTATCGCAATACATTAAATCAAATTTATCAACCAAAAAGTATAGGAAATTATATAATGTATCTTTCTTAACAATAAAATAAACAAATGATGAAATTTTTATCTTAAAAACATTATACCATGATTTTTTTAAATACAATTTTTTCAACAGACAATAAATTGATTCTATGACACTTTAAATAGTTTAATATTGATTAATTCATTGTCATATTACCCCCCAAAATAATTATTTCTGTATAATTCAATGTAAATTAAAAATTTTATCCAAATATCTTATAAAAATCATTTTTTTCAATAAATAACATACATTACAAGATAAAATATTGTTTTCACATCAAAATAATATTTTTAATAAATAAATTGGAGAAATATAATGCAATAATATTTAATATTCATCACATATGTGAAGGATAAAATATTTTTACCCATATAGTGTATCCGAATAAATAATTTTGATTCTTTAAAAACTATTATTGTATGATAGTACCTCTTAGAATACATCTTATAGTATCATAGATTCAAATATTATTACTTGTTAGTTATTAAATTGGAAGATAAAAACTAGTTGTTACCCATTTTAATTGTAAATTTCAATGAATTAATTGTCAGTAATCTAAAATGTTTGTAAAAATATCAAGCATACATGTATTAATCAGTATTTACAATCCTTTATAAACATTTCAATATATCCCATATATAAAATAAATGAATATTTGGATTTATAAAATTATATGTGAGTGTGTTATTTGAGGAAATATAAATATTCAGAACAAATTATAATATATTTATTAATTATTTAAATCAAAACAAATACTAAAACAACCCAAACCCATTAGATAAATACATTTGAAATTATAAATCTCTATTTTTGACCTGTTTTAAGATTTCGTATTATTCACATTTATTGTAAACTTACACAGTAATCATGATATAACTAACAATTTCTTTGTATAACCTCATCCTCAATGTGTATATATAATCATGTTTCTACATTACATTACATAAAGTTTGATAAGTAAACAAGGATCATTCAAGTGTTGTATTAAAATACAAAATAAAATCTCTTATTTCATTTAGTAAACTAAATATAATAATATATAAAATGGGTTAAGTATGTTCGTATGTTTAATAAGTATGACCCAAATTAATATCATCATTCCTAACATATTCCAGATTCATACAATTCACCTTATGACTTTATGATATATATATATATATATATATCCCAAGAATAATAACATATATGGTGTCTGTTTGGTAGTTTGAAATGAAAAAAATGCAATTTTATGAAATCCAAAATATTAATGTTATAATGGTGAGTATACCTCAAACCAATATATCAAAGGATACGTTAATAATATTCTATTAGGGATAAAAAACAGATAATTGGAATATCTTCATAATAATAGTTTTTATTATAAAAATCACTTGATCCCACATGGTTAGGTCTTAGAAAGGCTAGACATCTTTGGGGACCATCTTATAATGGTTTCACATATTAAAATGAGGTGTAATCCTTCCATATAGGAAATTAAATACATGGATCAACTTCACGATCAAAGGGGAATGTAGGAATACATATAAACATAATTTTCACTTCTATTTCATATCTATATCAAAAGAATCGCATAATCCTTACAAGGGGAATCCCCTCGATGAATTTTCTTTGTCAATATCATATCAAAAGAGGCTTATAAACTATATCCCTTGAAGAATTTTTGAGTATCCATACTACACCTTGATCATATTCAGACCAAATTCTTTCAAGAAGAACTTATGGGTATCATATATGCATCAATAGTGAATAAGTTATAGAAAAAATAATATATTGGGTTTATTTAAATGGATAATATCATTTCCATATTCCTCATACCATTGCTTACATGTTTGGTATATGTTTTTAGGTGACCCCCACTACCATCCCCACCCAAATCCATACAAACTAACTTATGGTCAATTACTTAAAAAGAAGCATCTTGGGTATTATAAGTGTACACATAGATGGATGAATCCATCTAGGGGACCAAAAAATTGGTTTTCAATTAGAGGAATCCCTCTTGATATCCTCTAGGTTTGAAAAGAATGTATAGGAATCCCCCATGGGATCCTCAATTGTAGAAAATTCACTATGGTTAATTCTTATCTCTCAAGGGTAATAGATTCCTGAACCTAGTCTCTAATATCTCATGGTTTCATAGGACTAAATTAGAAAACCTCATAATGGTAGTATCATAAAGGCCATTCACATTTCAATTCACTCAATCTTAGCTCGAACAAGCTACATATCAACTTCCTTGAATCCCAACATAGTCACAATAATGAGAGACTATATTATACTAACAAAAAATGGGGACATTGATGACTCTATATCACATCCTTCAACCATTTTCATGGCCTTCATCTTGGTATAATCACAGGTTTCATTATCGGGAAGGAATTATATTTAATTAATATAATATGAAATTCTATATAATAGCTTCATCACCCCAAATGGAACTTAAATTCCATAAAAACCTAAGGGTTACACTATGATGTTGTATGTGAGAAATAATCAAATTGGACTCGTATTAAGTCCAACTCTAACTCCAGTGAACAAAATCACTGAAAAAACTCAAAGGAGTAACATGGGAATAATACACAGTGTGTACCAATAATACACAACATGTACTATAAATTTTTTTCATGGACCTGTACTTCTACACAAGTGGGCTATAATAAAGTTCAATCCAGGTACTACTACATCAGCAGAGTATACATGGGGTATAGCTATGTACTACTAAAATACCCTTCTCATTAATGATAAGTCTCAATGGCCAACAAGATTCAATTATTTCACCCAAATCATCTACACAACCGATTATATCTCAGGCATCCACCAACCAATCTAAAAGTCACCACAGTTCACCCAAGAGTATAGTCATTCATTCGAGACTAGTATAATTCTCTCCACTATAAGTATATTCTTATATTTTCACTATAAGTATCATCCTTAATCCATATCTAGCAATCCGTTCAACACCGAACACAAGGATTATATATTTCCAAATCACCCAAAATAGAGTTTTTGAATTGGAAAATCAATCACCTAGTCTTATATCAATTGGAAGGGAAGACTATACACAAAAACAACATCATAAATGAAGTATCACATCATCTAATGGTATATAGTGTACTTTAAACCATAATTATTTCCTTAAAAATTATTGATGATAGTCCCTAAAACTCTCACTTCATGAATCACACTAATGTATCCATGGGAATAAAAAAAACAAAATGTGCTTAAAAATAATCACATTGGAATTCTATATAACCTTCACAAACATGACCTCATTCAAAAATATTTTTTCCCAAAAAAATCAGGCTAAAAAATAATATTCTCTTGATGATAAAGTGATTCTACAAGAACTACTCATATTATCTCATAGTCACCTGATCCAAAATCTAGGAACATAAGATAATTGGCCTAAAACCACTTACAATTCTCTTCACCCAGGCCCATTCCAACAAACCAGAGCACCCTCAAAAGTCCTATTCGAAATAAAGAACCAAACTTCTTCCATTAATCATCACCTGACCACCCTCTACAAAGCATAATTATATGTTAATATTGTCTAACCATGCACTTTTCTGAAAAATAAAAAACATTCCAAAAATAGGCATAGAAAGAAAAAGATCACCTTAATACTAACACACTTATTTTTCAACACACATTACAAGTAACTAACACCCAAGGTTATGCTCCCCCAAAAGAAAAAATGCACTATCACACACATTCAATAGGATAAATTTCACCTCCCATGAATTGATCCCATATTCATTTAGGTATCAATTCTTACAACTTTAATGGTAATCCCCATATCGGGATAACCCCCACCCACCATGGTGTTACCCAAATTATTCAAAATTATAGGACCCAATAAACACTAAATTTGGTCCAAAGGTCTGTAGGTATCCCTCATATCTATATAACCGCGTTTCCCATGAATAAATATCCAACAAATACCAACATGTTATGGTATCATAAATTCTTGGAAACACACATTCCAAGACACCCTCCCATGGTTCTTATACACAAACAACAAAAATATCATTCTAAAAATATCCACATAGTATGTACTGATACTTCTTGTGTACACAGATATGGGAATCCTCCCATAAGAAACAACACTCATCAGTCCCCAAAACCACAACCAATTGCATCATTGTAGATGATATGTACTATGGAAAGAACAACCACAAACCCAACTATGTAGAATGACATGCCAATATATATTAGAAAATTCCATAATGGTTTTTAATGAAAATTAAAATAATATAACTAGGAATATAACTACCAACATAGAATAAAATTCTTACATTAACCAACAAGTGTCACTCCATTACGAACACACCGATGGAATCAATTATATACAATGTCTGCATCAACATAGGTCTATCTTACCTTCAATCAAAATGAAGAAATATACAAGTTTATATAACAATATAGATTTCCCAATGTAATTATATGGGAAAAATCATTTAAGAAGTTGTTAAAACTTTAAACATATAAAATTTTGTTCAATGATAAAAATTTTAGTTATAAAACCCTACATGTCATGTGAATCCTACATTATACGAATGTTTTATGAGATATCCCTTTTCTATAAGGGATAGAAGTCAAATCCCAAACTTGTATATTTTCAATGAAATAAGAGATAAAAATACAAAAACTGAGAAATATATACATCATGTGCATCACACATGGTGATAATTACATCAACTATAATAATAGATAAATAGAACATGAATCCCATCCTTGAAAACCTAGACATCATACCAAAACAAATATTTCTGACGCACCAGTCGTGTATCCATCAAAAACACCACTATATTATTATCTTTAAAATACCATAACAAAAATATAAAGTAAAATGAAAATGTATTTAATAACACATTGTTAATACCTAATCAGTCAGGTGGTTGATTGGTTCCCTATCTTATTTTTCCACAATATATTAGGCGTGACTACATATATGCGAGAGGATGATGAATTAAAATAGGGTTATAAGGTGGTAATATGAATAGAATATACCCCTATATATGTGTAAAAAATTACTAATAAAAAATCATGAACCTAGAGAATATTTAAATCCTTGGTGAATATAGATAAATAAACAATTTAAATATGATATAGTAATATGATGTGATACTTTTAGACATAAGAAATAATGTCTTAAAAATTAACTTGTCACTCAATAGGCTAACCACATATTGAATACAAATAAATAGAAAATAAACATACATGAAACCACAATCAATATCAAGAGAGACCACATTATTGGCCTCTAGAATAATATTTAGCTACTACATCCCTATCATAAGACTCTACATGAGAACATTTTCTTAGTCATGTGGTCTTGGCCCTCTTCCCTAACCCTCATGCATATATGCTCAACCTGAAAGTAGACATAATTTCTATACTCAAATTGAGGTTCATTTATAGGGTGGGAGAAATGATTTTTTGTAGACCACCCTTGAGGTTGATTTCATAACCATATATCAATCACATGTTCAAGAAATATTTTATCCCCACCCACCTAATAAATAACTAGAATGAAAATAAACAGGAAATCTATTCTCGGTCCTTGGGTCTATGGTGTTGACAGGAGGTACACACTTCGTCCTATTTCGTGGTGTATCTGTGATTGTATTGATGAGTATTCATGTATACAAATACATTATCCTAGTTTGTAACACATGCATAATAAATCCTTAGACTCAAACTAACAAACATATCATTATCAAGGCACAAAAAAATATCCAAGGAATCATAAGAATATATCTGTACTCTAATAAAATGAACATCTTCAAGATAATTCCTTTGAATCATGGAAAATATCTAACAGTTAGGTTATAATCCATGTTACCATACTAAATAGTAGTATCACATGAATACTAGGAATCCCCACTAGGAACACATATTTTCATTATGCTCATCTAGATGAATCCATGGGATCACCAAGGAATCACATAATTACAATTATAATCATCATAATAACCCCTCAAGCCTGCATATCTACATCCTATATTGAATAATATCATAGTGATCCATGGAATCTTGGATATACCATATAGGAAAGTGGTCAAATCCTTTAGTATGAAGCATTCATCAAATGGATCAATAGAAGGACCCAAGCAAGAACAAGGCTTTCATGAAGACAAAATCATTCGATATGTCTCATATTAATCTCATATAAAGACAAAACCTAGATAATAGGATAAAATTATATGAACCCCTCATAGTAAACATTATATAAATAGAGTATTATCATCTCGATATCAAGAATCATCTTCTCGAATCTACACCACACCATCATCACATCATGCCCAATGGAATGATTTAATGATGTATGTCTGGGAATCATAACAAATCAATATTGAATAAGTTAATGAATAAAAAATAGAATGGGGTAGGATGAGTACCTAAACCCATTTATATAGTTCACAACCAACATATCACATGTTATGAATGTGTCGTATATTGATAGTCGATACCATCCATACCCATATCCATATACACCCACTTATGGGTTGTCTATCAACTGAAACCTACTTAGGTCCTCTAGGTAAACACATATATATGGTAATGGCTATTTTTATCCCTAAATATTCTATTTGAGAGGATTAATCCCTCTTGGTAACAGATAATATATAATAAAAGGTATATGCATAACCCTTGGGATCCTATGTCACATACTAGTATCTCGGGGGAAAATAATAAATTTTAGGGGAAACACATCCCAGAACCTATTACCTATCTTCATAGGGCCTCACAAAAAATGTAAAACCTCAAAAGGGATGTGGACTCAATTCCATTAATTTCTTAGTCACTCTTGTTTGGCCAAGACACCCATCTTATCGGCTTCCTTGAGTCACATCATATTCATGACAAATAGGTACTATCTCATTCCTTCACCAAATGAGGATACTTATAATTCCATTCCACATCATCAAATGATTATCCTAACCACGATCTGGTTCTCATATAATGTATCAATATTAAAATATTTATGGATTCAACTAATATAAGAAGAATATCTCTTTTTTAACTAAAACATTGAAAATTACCTCCTAAAATTTATAAAACACCTAAAGGTTTCCACTTTCACATTATTTCAAGAAAAATAATCAAAATGGTATCCTATTATATCCATTTGAAACAATAGGGAAAGAAATATTCCAAAACACTCAAATGGGTAACAATAGAGCAGTACATGATGTGTCCCCTAAGTACATGACATGCACACTAAAATGAACTCCTTAGTCATATTGTACAATACGATTAGGAAACACATGGGGTATCATTGTGTACTACTACTCTAATAGGGCACACCTACGTTCAGGTCATGGGTTTTCTGCCAATGTACTTATCTATATATCCATTTAATACTACGTTAAGTGTGATACAAGTACAAGACATGGATTTTAAAAAACTCTATAATCATAGGTACTAAAAAATATGGCCATTTATCAATAAAAAGATTGTAATCCAAGGACATGCCATATATATTGAAAAAATATTTTCTTTTAATTGAATGAACACATGGTGTGTGTTTCGGAAACCACACACTATGTGATTTGGCTTTTTTTGTGTGGAAGTCCCAAAAATTAACTAGAATACCTCATTTTCCCAAAATAAACCCAAATCCACCCCATGGGGTCCTTTAAATTTATAATAGGAAATTAATAACTAAAATTAGCTAATATATGTGGATTTATGACTTATAAAAAAAATAGGACACACCTCACGGTGAAAACACTGAATCAGCAAGTCTAAATCCATACCGCAAGGCCACCGTAGCCCAATACAATCTTGATCGCCACTACGAAAGATGTTCAGTGGTAATAACTTTCCCAATCCCACTTGTTCCTTCCAAAATGTGCAATGTAGGAATCCTCACCCTCCTATTTTGCATAGGAATAAAATTTTAGGGTGGAGTGGTATAATTAAAATTATGTTAATTTTAATACACTTTATTTAATTGAAACACCCATTCAAATGCTCAGTTATATACCCAGAACCTGAAGTGGTATTACACATTACATATGAATAACTCTTCATTCATAAAACAAAAGATTAGTAATAATTTCAATTTCAAAGTAGATGAATAATATATCATCGTTCTATCCCAATTGAATAGAAAAATTATAAATTAATTAAATATAAAATACTAATTATATAGTAAAAAAATGAATGATCAGATATAAAAATACTCCTATACATGGGTTGTAACCCTATTCATGGGCCAAACAAGTGGTCATAAATATTATGTAAGATCACTTGGTATGGGAAGACTACCATTTTACCCATCAAAATCATCCGAACACAAAAACTCCAATTTCTACTCATTTCCACAGCTTGGAAAATATCGTTTCAAACAAACATGATTTTTTTAAAAGAAAAAAATATGTTCTACTATAAATTGGTAATAAAATTTATAGTAAAAAATCATTAAAATATAAATAATATAAAAAAGTAAAAATTTTAGTTATATATATAGTGATGAAAATATTAAGACATATAATAGCATAACATTGTAAATAGATTGAATGAATATGTAAGAAGAAATAAGGTGACTATATATGAATAATTTCTAATTAAATACATAAAAGAGAATTTTTGTGAATATTTGAAATTATAAGATAAAAAATAATATTATAATTATTGTCAATCTCAAGATTAAAACATATAAATAAAATATAAAAATTAAAATTAAAAATTTTAATTTTTTAAAAATAATAAAGGAAACATAATTTAATTGACATAGATCCATATTGGTTAATATAGAATAAAAAATTAGGAACGGGAATTAAAAAATTTCTAATAATGTGAAACCAAAAAATTATTGTTTCAAGATGAATATTTTTACAATTTTAATTTAATATTAAAAAATATAATCAAAATAAAAATTAATATAAAGGTAAATTCTTTAATAAATAATAAAAAATACATTTTAATTATGTAAAACTAAAATTCATAACATTAATAAAAATCATAAAACAAAATAAATTATATAGAACATTTCAGGTTAAAATAAAAAATATAGGCCATCCAATAGACTAGAACACACATAAATTATTTTTTAATGAATTAGATATTTATAAAAAATATATATATAGATGATTTTTTTATAAAAAAGAATTATAAATATTAATAACTATGAATAAATGATAAAAATTACTTTTTTATAAAACATTAAACTAATAAATAATATGATTGTTCTATAGAGTTTAATAATGTGTACATTAAATTAGAAACCATTTTTACCTTAATTATTTAAATTTTATAAAATAACTTGAAATATATATAAATGAATAATAAACCTATTGAGTAAAATGTATATATGAACTCTAAAAAATATAAGGTTATACATGTGGTTTTTTACAAGTGAAGTAAAATAAAAAAATAAAATATAAATTCATCTAACACATAAATATGATCCAATTTTCATTATACTCATTTTTGCTATAAAATTCATATTCAAAATTCACTCACACTAAAAAACTAATTTTAAAAATAATTATACTTTCATAATATAGATAAATTTTACCATTTTCCTTATAATTATAAATTAACTCAAAAAATATTCCACAAGGTTCAATATATTATCTATTTAATTGAACTTAAAATAATAAAAAGGGACTGTACTTTTCACCAAACATTAAATTGATGAATCATACAATAGGTTGGTAAAGAAATAATAATATTTTATTATGATGACTAATGACATTATTAGTTTTTCTTGTAAATGTTTATTATGGCTATTAATATCTTGGGAATAACATTTAAAGTAGATGGTAAAATATTTTTCCATAAGGACATAATTTATCGAGTAAAAGAAAAAATAAGGAAATTATGATAGTATAAATACATCATCCAAAGAAATTGAACATGTGAAATAATAGAATTTAAAATAATCATAGATATAAATTCAATTATTAATTATAAATTCAGTTTCAAAAATATTTTAGCCAAGTAATTATGAAATAAATAACGAGTTTTGTGTTAAATAGTCATTAATATATGACGACAACATTTTTATAAAATACTATTACTAAGGATTATTTTGTATTGTTTTTTCTATTTTTAATATCTCTCTTATTTAATATTTATATTTATATTTATACATTTTATTTTTACTATTATACTGTTTTTCCTAGTACATCCCTTTAATTACAATCAATATTTGTATTTACACAAAAAATTCTCTCAAACATTTATTTTGTATATAAATAAAAAAAATCAAAAAAATATTGAATGAAGATGATGATGTTGAATAATGAATAAAATATGATATAATATGGTAATAAAAATTTAAAAAAAAATTCTATTAAGAATAGAAAAAATTAATGAATTAAGAATTAATGTTACAAAAAATATGAATAAATGAATAAAATCCCAACCAAACTAAATCTAACCTTTTACCATTGAAATAAAATTTAATAAAATATATGAAAATGAAACATAAAACTAATAAACCATGTCCTCATTCTTTAATTTAATCTCAAAATGTAATTTTATTGGGAAATAATGAATATTAATTTAATATTAATAATATTTTCATGAAGTTGAAATGTATTATACATGAAAATGGTGGCTAAACAATGGTAATAATATTTTTATAATTTATTATTTCGTTCAAATATATTAAAATATACAATTAATGATAACCTATATCATTAATTGTATTATAATTTGAATGAAATTCTAAAAGAAATATAGGAATTTACTTATTGAAAACACCAAAATGAGATAAATTATGAAAAATGAAAATACTGACACAGAAAAATACGTAGAGAATAAACAAACAATCTTCCATGGAATATATCTTATAAAAATGTATCATTTATGATAAATAGAATCATACCTAAAAAATGTAACATGATAATGAAATAAATAAAAATCATTTATAGTGATCATTTCTATTTTAATCATTGCTAAAATAACATTACACTATGAATTGGGAAACACTAAGGGACAATCATTATTTATTTGGGCATTCTTTATGATCACATATGTGAATTTTTTTCAAATTTGAGAATAATTTCAGTAGAATTTATTTCCATATATCAATTTCTGATTTAATTGTAGTAGAAAATAAAATAATTTCTCATTGAATGGAAAATAATTTTGAGGTATGTATGAAAGGTACAATATATACCTTCAGTATGACTTTTCCCTTCATTCATAGTAACCTCAGATATATTAATTATAACATTTTTTATAAAAAAATTTATCATGTTCCTCTGTCACGTTCAAATATATAATTTAAGTTTAATGTATTTAGGATGAATGATAATATGTGCTTCAACATTTTTAATACGTGATGGGACCGGTGGACCATATAGGGACACTAAGAGTGGTAGGAGGGGTGAATATATGTTTCCCTATTTTTACATGTTTTACTTTAGTTTTTATTATCCCATATATATACAAAGAACATTATATTTCTTAATAATTATTGATCTATTTGAGTGAACATTACACTCACATCAACAGGAAAATAAAACAATTGAAGTGACAACAACACACATACATTTTTGTTGGCTTAACTGAAATGAATGAACCTCCTTCTTTTTTATATATGAATTTCACTCAGACACATATGAGTACTAATATACTAATAATATTACTATTGAATGAGAAGAACACAAAATGGTTTGGTTGGTATCATACACTTCCCTGCGGAAGTTATTATTTAGTCACTAAATCATTACTATTTTATTGATGTAACGAGTTATTTATATTGGATCCTAATTTGTATAATTCTGCTTAATGATATTATCTTAAATTGTACCGGAATCCAAAGATATTGAATTTTTATACATCTGAGATAACTTTTTATCAATTTTTTCTATCATATTTGGGATAAATCTACATCAACTGTATGATTTATTTCCTCATCCTTATAAATTCCATATCCACTATGTGAAAAAATTCAATAGAATACAAGTCTGTATTATAATATTTAATAATATAAGATTAAATAATTCTATTCATCCCACTAAATAATCAAAAAATGAAATATTTTATTACATTAAAACATTAAATTGGAATTATATTATCTGAACCCATTATAGGATTGTGATATATTCTCTTAGTTGGTAATTTATAATGTTATAAATATTGGAGTTCTCAGTTTATTTAATAACATAGTGGAATCGTGATTATAAATTACTAATAAGTAATTGAACATATGGTCCATGTTGAATGAAGTGAATCTCCCCATATAGAATAGGACATTGATTATCTAAAAGGGTATGTGGTGGTATGGTGTGGAGACTATATTCACTTTAAAAAAGGCACAAGATGGTTAGTAATATATAAGCATCTGAAATGTAATAAATTAAAAGGATGAATTAATTCATCTAGATATTAAAAAACATACATAAAAATAAGTGGTATCATATGAAATATTTGACATAATGACGCTTTACAATAAATTGCATATAAGTGGAAAAAGGAACCAGACATATAACAATACATGCTCTAAAAAAATATAGGAAATACAAAATATCTAAAATCCAATTGAATCCCAACAACTAACTTGGTTCTCATCTTCCATAATCTATGTTAGAGTAGAATTTGTCTGTCTATATCTAGGTACCTCCATTTATCATTACCTACACCCATGAAGTCTCTCTGGGTACCAAATGACAGCCCGACCAAGGTGTGAGTAAAAATTAGTACACCACCACAAAAATGTTTCTAATAAAATCTTTTCTACGAATATACAATGAAAAGTGTGCATGTGTAATGATACGAGGGAGAATAAAAATAAATGAATACTTTTAGGTTGGAATCTCCATTAGTTACCCATATGCTTCAACCAACATTGACCTAAGCCATAATATATCGATACATTTTTATTTTTATAATTAATCATGACGACTAAGGAATATCCATGAAGTATATTTGTGTATGATATTATTCTAAGGGAAATATTATGTTCCATAATATTTCATAACATACTAGTCGATACATAAAAACAAGGATCACCTTTTTCACTTAGAAAAAATATATTGTGAGTTTATTCTAGGGATTAAACATCAACAATGAACATCTATATTAATTATAAACAATCTCCTGAATAAATTCCCATGTAGCATTAGGATACAACTATGTGGATCCAAAGGATATCACATGAGGCTGTCTACATCTTAAGATGTCAAGAAAAATTAAATGATGTAATCTAACTAATTAAAACTTCTTTATATTGGATGGGTTAATTGATGATTCCACTATGTGGAATTCAAAAATTTATGAAATAACCCAATTCCTAGCGGGTTTTCAATCATAGAAATGAAATCCTTGAATTACGTGGCTTCTTCTAGTTAGTTAAGCCAAACCCATGTGAGGAATCATGGAGTTTCCCCTGTAATTCCATATAATAATAGATTATACTGGTCATAAAAATTTATATAAAAATATTTTATCATTTATCAATCCATGTGATGTATTTTTCAATTTCATTATAAATTCAATCTTCTTTAATCGTGGATATAATTCTAAATTTACCAAGGGTCCCTGTGACATTTTTTTACCATTCACAATTTTTTTATTCATTTAGCCATTTAATTTAACAGATAAGCCAAACCCACCATAGAAGTTCTTTTGGTCATGATGACATGGTAAACATGTCAAGAGTAAATATTTAAGAACACCAGAAGAGGTGGCTCATGTATAGGTTATCAACCTATTACATCTTCAATGTTCTATGAGAGTAACTTTTTTTATATTCTAAATAATTTAATAAACAATTAAACATTTTTAATGTATTTCAGAGAAGTATTAGTGGGTATTGCGGTGGTGTATGGTTTAAAAAATTATAATTTTACAGTAAATTACTCAACCACCTACAATAGACTAGAAAATAACTCCTCATTGGTTATCATATTCAAATTCAGGCGTGAATTGGAGAAATGGGGGAAACTATAAAATGCCATGCATATAGGATATATGACCTCGCATAAAAATTTCATCCATTATTGTGAAGAAAATATAAAAAATATGAAGTGGATTCATAATATTTATAAGAGATATCTAACATGAAAAACAATATTTTATTCAGAGTATGGAGGAAGAAGTTCCCTCAAATTCTAGGATTGTGGAAGAGGGGGAGTTTACATGCATGGTCATTCTGTGTTTAATGGTGGATAGGGAAGAAAATATCTTCCAATAGTGATGTAGAAAAAAGGGAAATTTCTAGGGTTTTTAAAATGGGGGAAAATTTGATCTCTTGGTTGGACAAATTGTGAGCCAACCATACAGATCACATGGCCAGTGAGTTGAACCCTAATATGGGATATGTGCACAGTTAGGCAAACCATGAGAAATCCATTCACATTCCCTATACAATATATTTCATGTTTTTTAGATCCATTAATCCCACATCACATGGTGAATCCAAATGTGATTATCCATATTGGGTTCATACAGTAAAACCACATTGTTACTACTAATAATATGCCTCAAAATATTCATCTAAAAATAGTTACTCATGTCTCTAAACAACTCTAAACACTACAAAATAAATCTTTAAACCCTTATGATTTTTTTATAATAAAATGGAGTTAGATTTTATTTTAAATAAATACTTTTCTTAAGAAAGAACCAAATCTTATAAAGTCAAATCATTAAAAAAAATCATCCTTGAGTATCCCATCTAGGGGCAGTAGAACATTATATGAAACAAATTTGGCCACTAATCACATAGGTATGACTCTAATTCCTAAGTATCATTATCACACATGGCCACTAATTGATAGAACATAAACATTGGATCTATCCTTCCATGGAAGAATATAATTCTATGATCAACCATATGAGATGGATACACCTCAAAATAAAAATCAACCTCTAATTCACATTATTAATGATAAAGCACATGGGATGGGTTGGAATGATATCATGAGAGAAATGAAACACGAATTACATCATGCATAATATTAATGTAGATCTATAGGATACACTACAGGTACGATAGTCACCCAGACTGTAAATGGTCTAACAAATTAATGAGATAGATTATCGTTCCGCTAAATATATTGACGACATACTCTTTTTGAAACTCACAAGAAGATCCATTCTCCCACATTGTACTCAATATTTTAGTGAAGACAATAAACACAAGACGTTTGTAACACCCGATACTTTTATAAGAATTTTTTTTATTTTATATAAATCATCAAAGGAATCTTTCACTACAAACCACACTAGATTGGCTTGCTTTACACGCAATTGCGACCTTCCTTGATAGCTTGTGTCGTACGCAATACCGTGATTCACTAAACAACGATATGCTATTAAAATATTTTTAAAACTAGCCGTTATGAATAGTAATAACCACTTTTTTAAATTTTGTAAATTTTATTTTTCAAAATGGACTTCGTTTTTGGATTCAGAATATCGATATTATCCTAAGGTGATATTTTAGTATTTTCATGGACACTTTCAATTTTTTATGAATAGTGAAAACACTAGGTTACTATTTAAAAACGGAATTTTTATTTAAATAATTATTTATTTTATTTAAATTTATTTTATGTCAAAATTGATACATAATACCTATATATGTTCAATGTAATTCATTAGAGTAATTTTATAATAATTTTAGATATATAAAAATTTTATTGAACTTTTCACTGTCTCTTACCCACCTCCTTGGAGAATTTTCAAATTTACATAAAACATAATTTTACCACTTTTGTGTGTGGAATTTCAAAACTCCGAGAGGCATGGTTGATGTGAGTAAGTAAAATGTGGTTCAAGGAGATGAAAATAATTTTTGGTGAATAGTAACGTTTTACTTTTATTTACCACGGTTAAAAGTAAATAGGGTAATTAAGGGTAAAAATGATATTATTATTACCCTAAAACATGTCCTAATTCTATTGGATAAGTCTAATTCGAACAAAAAAACCTTAGGATTAAAATACGACCATTAAGGCCCACTTGGATTAAATTAAGACATTTATTATTAATTTATTTAAAGAAGGGTTAAAATAGTTAAAATCAAAGTTAAATAAGTAAATAGTGTTTAATATAAGGTTATACATTAGATAAATTCGACTATAAATATTCATTAGAAAGATAAAAATATTTACTACATAATGGTATTTTATTTTTAATTTTTAGACATTAAATATTTTAATTTATTTATGACACAACGATTATGTAGTAATTATCTTATTAATGAAATATTGACATAATTGATTTTATAAATACACAAATAAATGTAATTTGAGACTTTTTTTGAATTACACCCATTTTCTAGGTTAATATGACATGTTAGTATTGATTTAATTAACTTTTATCGAACTAATCATTCTGTTATTATTTTCACAAAAATCAATTACTAAATAGATTCAAAATTGACATAAAATAGTTTTTAAAACAAATAATATATTATTAATTTTTATTTTATTCCTAAAAATATATGGATTGGAAAAATGACTTAGATAAGGTTATATATATTAATAATAAACATCTTGGGAATCTTTTGGCTTGTTATAGTAAGTTTATTAACCTTATAGTGTAAGAACACAAAAAGACACGGTAAAAGTAAAATTATCCAACTTAAATTCAAATCTAAATGATAAGGTTAAAATAGTACACTAAACTTGTCCAAATTTTATTGTATGAGAGGATTTATACCAATCCCCACCATAGATTCCAAATAAATCAATTTGGAGCTATTTAAAACAGAATATGGCTTTATAATAAAATAATATTATTAGTTTTTCCAAAGGTGCCCATCTCCTCCCTTATAAAAGGGAACCTCCTCCCTCTCTTCCTCACACCACTTTGAGCCTTCATGCTCGGCCAACCCCTGCCAATTTCTCCTCTCCACTTCCCTGGAAACATCCTAGAGGTCTTGGTCTTTTTCAAAGACCAATTTTAGTGCCCCAAAAGGAGGTCTCAAAGAGGCGCTTCAAAGAAGAGGTAATGTCCGTTACTGATTCTTTCAACATTATTTCTTCTTCCACTTCTTATTATTTAGTTGTTTAATTATGAATTAATAACATCAGTATCACTAATATACTGATATGTTATTATAAGTATTAAACAACCCTATTTCACCATCTATCCATCCTACGGAAAATGAAATCACCACGCGTGCGTACGTACGGAATACCGTCTCCACGCCGTGGTGTAATCTATTTTCCACCACCAACTTATATGGATGGGTATAATGGTGTAAGGAATGAATATTTATTATTATTTTAAAGTGATATTTATTCGAAAATAGTATACATACACTCCAATACAATTCCACGATCACGGCAACGATATCATCGCTCGTGTGTACGTACGAAATACCATCTCCATGATGTGATGCGACTCATTCTACATGATTTTCATTGCATAATGATTACATAAATGACATGAGTGAATAAATATGATATATATTCCACTATTACCATTCTGTAAATGAGGTATCTATAACCTAAAAAGAATAATACGAATTTATTCGACAAAACACGCATAAGAAAAAAAAGTAATAAACACCCGAATAACAAGTAGAAATGAAATATTACTAATAATAAGATAAGAATATGACCATATATGAAATCATAACAATGATTATGATTCTGGAATAAGTCAATGAAATTATTTAAATCATTATATAGGAGGTTCAGACACTTACTAAGAAAATCAGACCTAAGGTAAGGGAAATATCACAATCTCATTTTTATCCGAGATTGTTTATACTTTGGAATTTACTGGGCTGTACTTTATCATCCACATCCATTTTTCCTCAATATGTAATATTATTTCCATCCACCTAAAATTTTTTAAACCCAATTTTACCCTTTGATGAGTTTTTAATAAAATATATGAAAGGAATCTTTTGTCCTTTTTCATACGAGGTATTTTTGACTTTTCTGAAAAAAGTACGAGAAGAATGTTTTTTTAACATATACGGCATGAATGGATTTTTAAAAAATTATTTCCAAGAATCTTCCTTTAAAAGTTTTCAAGTTTATTTTTAATAAAATTCTTTTAGTTTATAATTGTATGACATGTTATGAAAGGAAAAGTGTTTTTGAAGTAGAAAGGTTATTTTCCTCAAGAAAGGAGTTCAAGTGTTTTATCAAAATTATTTTCCATCTAAGATAATAAAGGGTTCTATTTCTATCCCTATTATTAAATTGATTTGATTATGTTGTGATGGAATTTTTTTTATGAATTCCATTATCTTATATGAATTGTTTATGATGTCATGATGTTTAAGAATCCCATTTTTATTACATGGGTTATGCTATAATGTATGGTTTATGATTTTGTGGCACACATAAGAATGGTATCATTATGAGATGGGTGGGACCTATATCTCCCTCCAATGAATTGGGTAATGATTTTATATCTCATGATATAGACATGGATGGAACAGCAGGTTAAACCGGTTCAGTGAAACAGGACTGAAACGAGGAATGAACTCGGTTCAGAAATGGAATTTGTCCACTAAGATAGTCTTGGCAATGAGTCTTGACTAATAAGAAGTGATTATCTATTATAATGTGTGTATTCCACAAATCTTCATGTTTTAAGTTATGATTATTGTGATTAAATTTCAATACCATGATTTATCCCATGTTATGAAATTATGATCTCTTTTGTTGGGTAAGATTTCCAAAATGTTATGTTCTTATGAATTTGATGTGATTGATATTTCTTTGTTTACCCTTACTAAGCATTTGAGCTCACCCTTTTGTATGATTTTTTCCCAGTTTAGGAATAAGGTTTTTAAGTAAGATATGCCAAAAGGGACAATAGATATGATGAAATAAATGTGAGACAGTGTAGACGCGTTATGAACCAGTTGTTTATGTTTCCCAGTTTCAAAAGATAATATACCTATACTGTCCTTTCATGTGTTTTTTATATGTTGTTATATGTGTACTTCAATTTTGAAGTACTAACAATGTATGTAAAGTGTGGGTCGTTATAGTTGGTATCCGAGGAAAGGTATAGTCAACCTTTGGAAACTAGGATGTGAAAGCCTTAGTAAGTATCCTAAGGATAAGTCTATGAATAGAACACAATCATAGTGTTTTAGAAATGGCCATTAATAACCTAGGATAATACCTTAAGTGTGAAATTTTATTCTTGATTATGTGGTTTTCCTATTATAATTTGTGTTGCTCACACTATTCATCTAGGTTTTAGTCAATGGCTGGAACTCTAAGGAACCTTGTTAATGCGGAATGTGATGGGAAATGCAATGATTGTCCCCCTGAGCAACCAAACGTTATGGGAGCTGGAATGAAAAATCTTGTAGCCATTCTCACAAAACTATCTCAAGCTATGAATCATGATGGACTTCCAAAGAGAAAAGGAAGGAGAAACATTATGTTTAATCCTTTATGAGACAATGTCCACCTTTATTCAGTGGGTCTACTGATCCATTAGTTTCTAAACAATGGATCAGTACTACTGAAAAGATATTTTCAGTTCTTCAATGTTCTGAACATTATAAAGTCATCTTAACAGTGTATCGTTTGGAAGGTGATGCTGATCAATGGTGGAATCTTATCAATAATACGAGGCCAAGAGTTGAAATTGAGTCCATGGAATTGGACGAGTTCAAGAACTTATTTTTCAATAAGTACTTCCCTTGTATTCTCCAAACAAAGATGGAGAAGGAGTTTATTGAAGTAAAGCAAAAGGATGATGAATTTGTTGGTACCTATGAAGAAAATTTTACAAGACTTGCAAGGTACGCTTATGGTATTATTATCCAACCTGAGAGTAAGATCGATCGATTCTTTAGTGGCTTAAAACCAAGTCTTTGAAGGGCGTTAGCCATAAGGGACTTCAATAGCTATGAGGAAATCGTTCGATGTGCTCTCAAAGTTGAGATGGAGATTGGAGTAACCCATCAGTCATATGTGTTTGATAACAAGAGAAAAATTGAATTCAAAGAAAAATCTAAAGAGCACACTAAAAAGAAGATGAATTTTCCCTTATGCTCAAAGTGTGGAAAGAAACATGGAGGGAGTTGTCTTAAAGGGAAAGTAAATGTTTCAAATGTGGAAAGGAAGGACATCGGGCATTTGAATGCCGCAATGATGTGAAGAAGATGTCTAGTGATGTGAAAAAGGAAAAGGCTACACAGAGTGCACCTCCTACACTCCAATGTTACAAGTGCAAGGAAATGGGGCATTATGCCAATCAATTCCCTAATACAAGGGTTGTTGATGATGATCGATGTCAACAAACTCTTAAGTATAAAGACAAAGGAAAGTCACATGAAATTTCTATCAGCTATGTGGAGTATGATAATGAAGTGGTGAAAGGTACACTTACCATCCACTCTAAGTAGAAAATGTTTTATTTGATTCTGGATCCACCCACTCCTTTATTTCCGAAGAATTTTCTAAGGGTATCACTGTATTACCTCAACAATTAGATGTTGAGTTTGCTGTGACAACCCCTAATGGCAGAATAGTCGCATCAAAAGTTTATTATTCTTCTCCAATTGAAGTTTGTGGGAATGTGCTTCCTGCAAATCTTGTGATCCTCCCTGTAGTAGAATTTGATGTGATTCTTGGCATGGATTAACTTTCTCTATATGGAGCTCATATAAATTTCCAAATAAGGGAGGTCACATTTCATATTCCAGATCAATATTTGATCATCTATCAATGCAAGGATGAACATAACCTTCTTGTTGAAATTTCTTCCATCTCATGGGTCTTGATTCCACTAAATGAAGGTTATTTATCTCAAATGGTTGGTGAGAAACTCATGATTAAGAATATTCCCATTATACGGGATTTTGATGATGTCTTTCTGGAGGAATTTCCTGGTCTTCCACCAAATCGTGAAGTTGAGTTTTCAATAGAACTCGTACCAGGTGCTTTACCTACTTCAAATACACCTTATAGAATGGCCACAATTGAGTTGCAGGAATTGAAGAATCAAATCCAAGAGAATCTTGGTAAGGGGTTCATAAGCCCTAGTGCGTCACCTTGGGGAGAACCTGTTCTGTTTGTTAAGAAGAAAGATGGATCAATGAGACTCTACAATGATTATCGATAACTTAACAAGATCACTATCAAGAACAAATATCCTCTCCTGTGCATTTATGACTTATTTGACCAACTACGCGGAGCTAAATACTTTTCCAAGATTTATCTTCGTTTAGGGTATCATCAATTAAGGGTCAAAAGGGAGGATATACCAAAGACGACTTTCCGTACAAGGTATGGACACTTTGAATTTATAGTGATGCCATTTAGTCTTACTAATGCCCCTGCTATCTTCATGGATCTGATGAATAGAGTCTTAGGGACAATCGTGATCAGTTTGTGGTAGTCTTTATAGATGATATTCTTATATATTCAAAGAGAAAGTAAGAACGTAAAAATCACTTGAGAATTATATTGAAGACCATGAAAAAGGATAAGCCTTATGCCAAATTTACCAAGTGTGAATTTTTGCTTCAAAAAGTTTCATTTTTGGGTCCCATAATCTCAAAAGAGGGGATATATGTGGATCCAACAAAAACAGAGGTTATCGAAAAATGGTTGAGACCATCAATTGTAACTGAGATCCAATGTTTTCATGGTTTCAGTGGATATTATCGACGTTTTGTGAAAGATTTTTCACGATTATCTAATCCACTCACCAGGATGACTCGGAAAGGAGTTAAGTTTGTTTGGATGGAGGAATGTGAAGAGAATATCAAGGAGTTGAAAAGAAGGTTATCCATTGCACCTATGCTCAGACTGCCTTGTAGTGGAGAATGGTTTGTGATCTATAGTGATGCATCCAAGAAGGAATTGGGGTGTGTTCTTATGCAAAATGATAAGGTGATAGCTTATGCCTCACGAAAGTTGAAAATCCATGAGCAAAATTACCCAACTCATGATTTCGAGTTAGCTGCGGTAATCATTAAATTAATGATTTGGATGCAATATATTTATGGAGAAAGGTGTGACATTTATACTAATAATAAAAGTTTAAAGTATATTTTCACACAAAAGGAGCTGAATATGCGCTAAAGAAGATGGTTGGAGCTAATTAAGGATTACGACTGCTCAATTCATTACCACCCTGGGAAAGAAAACAAGGTGGAAGATGCATTAAGTCGACAAGACCGTGCCATTTTATCCATGATGAGGATCACAAAAGATCCAATATTTATGGATTTACAAAGGATGGATCTTGGAATTATAATGAAAGGGGAAAATCGTATCTTTCTCAAATGAATGTTCAACCATATATAAATGGTAAGATTAAAGAGGTACTGAAAGAAGATGTAGAGTTACAAAAGGTGAGAAATGTGTTTGAATTCAACCATCATTGTGATGGGATAATAATGTTCAGGAATCAGGTTTGTGTTCCTCCCATCCCCGAATTAAAGGAGCTGCTGGATGAGGCTCATAGTTCTTCATTCTCTATTCATCCAGGAAGCACGGAGATGTATAAGGACCTGAAAGAGTACTTCTGGTGGGATGGCATGAAAAGAGATTTTGCTCAATATGTCTCTCGATTCTTGGTTTTTCAGAAAGTTAAAGTTGAGAGACATAAGTCTAAGGGGATGTTATAATCATTACCCAGACCCGAATGGAAATGGGAAAACTTCACTATGGACTTTGTCACATGACTTCCTAAAACATCCAAAGGCAATAATTCTATTTGGGTCATAGTTGATCGTCATACAAAGTCTTCACACTTCATTACTATTAGAGAGGATTTCTCTCTGGATCAGCTTTCCATGATATATGTAAAGGAAGTGGTAAGATTGCATGGAGTACCACATTCTATTATATCTGATCAGGATCTGAGGATTACCTCAAAGTTCTGGCGAAGACTTCAGCATACTCTGGATACAGAGTTGAGTTTCAGCACTGCTTATCATCCATAGAAATACTGTCAGTCTGAGAGGACAATTCAAGCTCTAGAAGATATGTTGAGAGCTTTCTCTATGGATTTCAAAGGTGGTTGGGATCAACACCTACATTTGGTGGAATTTTCTTATAATAATAGATTTTACTTTAGTATTCAAATGGCTCCTTATAAAACTCTATATGGAAATAAATGCAGGACACCAACTTGCTGGGATGAAGTTGGGGAAAGAAAGCTATTAGGACCTGATCTTGTTGATGAGATGGCAGAAAAGGTCCGATCTATTCAACAACACATAAGAGAATATCAGAGTCGACAAAAAAGTTATGCCGACAACCGAAGAAAAGACTTAGAGTTTTAAGTGGGTGATAATGTGTTCTTACGAATATCCCCTTGTAAGAGATTAATGAGATGTTGAAAGAAGGGAAAGCTGAACCATAGGTATATCAGTGCTTTCGAAATACTGGATCGTGTTGGGAAGGTAGCTTACCGATTGGTGATTCCACCGAATCTCTCTCAAGTTCACAATGTGTTCCATGTATCTCTCCTGATAAAGTACATTCCTGATCCTTCACATGTATTCAACTCAGAAGTTTTACCACTGGAACATGATCTTTCTTATAAAGAACAGCCGATAGAGATTCTCGATCGTAGTGAAAAAGTCATACAGAACAAGACCACTCGCTTGGTGAAAGTTTTATAGAGGAACCACCAATTAGAAGAAGCTACATGGGAGCTTGAGGATATGATGGGGGAGTGGTATCCTCATCTGTTTGTTATAAGTGATGAATTTCGAAGGCGAAATTAATTTTAAGGTGGGTAGAATGTAACACCCGAGACTTTTATAAGAAATATTTTGTTTTTTTATATAAATCATCAAAGGAATCTTTCACTACACACAACACTAGCTTGGCTTTCTTTATACGCAATCGCGACCTTCCTTGATAGCTTGCGTCGTACACAATACAGAGTTTCACTAAACAACGATATGCTATTAAAATATTATTAAAACTAGTCGTTACGAATAGTAATAACCAATTTTTGAAATTTTTTAAATTTAATTTTTCAAAATGGACTTTGTTTTTGGATTCGGAATATCGAAATAAGCCTAGGGTGAAATTTTGGTATTTTTCTGGAAACTTTCAATTTTTGATGAATAGTTAAAACACTAGGTTACTATTTAAAAACCGACTTTTTATTGAATTAATTAATTATTTTATTTAAATTTATTTTAGGTCAAAATTGAAACATAATACCTATATAAGTTCAATGTAATTAATTAGAGTAATTTTATAATAAGTTTAGATATATAAAAATTTTATTGAACTTTTCACCGTCTTTTACCCACCTCCTAGGAGAATTTGAAAATTTACATAAAACATAATTTTAACGCTTATGTGAGTGGAATTTCAAAAATCCGAGAGACACGGTTGATGTCAGTAAGTAAAATGTGGTTCAATGAGATGAAAATAATTTTTGGTGAATAGTAACTTTTTACTTTTATTTACCACGGTTAAAAGTAAATAGAGTAATTAAGGGTAAAATGATATTATTATTACCCTAAAACATGTGCTAATTCTATTGGATAAGTGTAATTCGACCAAAAACATCCTTAGGAATAAAATATGACCATTTAGGACCACATGGATTAGATGAGGACATTTATTATTAATTTATTTAAAGAAGGGTTAAAATAGTTGAAATCAAAGTTTAATAAGTAAATAATTTTTAATATAGGGTTATGTATAAGATAAATTCGACTATAAATATTACTTAGAAAGATAAAACGATTTTCTACATAATGGTATTTTATTTGTAATTTTTATACATTAAATAATTTAATTTATTTATGACACAAAGATGATGCCGTAATTATCTTATTAATGAAATATTGACATAATTGAAGTTATAAATACCCAGATAAATGTAATTTGGGACTTTTTATGAATTCCAATAATTTTATAGGTTAATATGACATGTTATTATTTATTTAAATTAATGTTTCTCGAACTAAGCATTCTGTTATGATTTTCACAAAAATTAATTACTAAATACTATCAAAATTGTCATAAAATAGTTTTTTAAAAAAATATTATATTATTAATTGTTATTTTATTCCTAAAAATCTAAGGTTCGGCAAAATGACTTAGATAAGGTTATATATATTAATAATAAACAACTTGGGGTTATTTTGTCTTGTTATAGTATGTTTATTAACCATATAGTGTAAGAACACAAAAAGACATGGTAAAAGTAAAATTATCTAACTTTAAGTTAAATCAAAATGATAAGGTTAAAATAGTAAACTAAACTTGTCCAAATTCTATTGTATGAGAGGATTTCGACCCATACCCACCTTAGCTTCTAAATAAATCAATTTGGAGATATTTGAAACCGAATATGGATTTATAATAAAATAATATATTTAGTTTTTCCAAAGGTTCCCCTCTCCTCCCTTATAAAAGGGCACCTCCTCCCTCTCTTCCTCAAACCACTTTGAGCCTTCAGGCTCGGCCAAACCCTCCAAATTTCTCCTCTCTACTTCCCTAGAAACATCCTAGAGGACTAGGTCTTCTTCAAAGACCAATTTTAGTGCCCTAAAAGGAGGTCTCAAAGAGGCGCTTCAAAGAAGAGGTAATGTCCGTTACCGATTCATTCAACTTTATTTCTTCTTCCACTTCTTCTTCTTTAGTTGTTTAATTATGAATTAATAAAATCAGTATCACTCATATACTGATATGTTATTATAATTATTAAACAACCCTATTTCACTATCTATCCATCCTACGGAAAATGAAATCACCATGCGTGCGTACGTACAGAATACCATCTCCACTCCGTGGTGTAATCTATTTTCCAACACCACCTTACTTGAATGGATATAATGGTGTAAAGAATGAATATATATGATTATTTTTAAGTGATATTTATTATGAAATAGTATACATACACTCCAATACAATTCCACGATCATGGGAACGATATCATCGCTCGTGCGTACGTACGGAATACCGTCTCCACGATGTGATGCGACTCGTTCTACATGATTTTCAATGCATAATGATTACATATTTTAATTGAGTGAATAAATATGATATATATTACACTAATACCATTCTGGAGATGAGGTATCTCTAACCTAAAAGGAATAATAAGAATTTATTCGACAAAACATGCATAAGAACAAAAAGTAATAAACACCTGAATAACAAGTAGCAATGAAATATTACTAATAATATGCTAATAATATGACCATATATGATATCATAACAATGAGTATGATTTTTTAATAAGTCAATGACATTATTTAAATCATTATACAGGAGGTTTGGACACTTACAAAGAAAATCAGACATAAGGTAAGGGAAATATCACAATCTCATTTTTATCCGAGATTGTTTATACTTTGGAATTTACTAGGGTGCATTTTATCATCCACATCCATGTTTCCTCAATATTTAATATTATTTCCATCCACCTAAAATTGTTTAAATCCAATTTTACCCTTCGGTTAGTTTTTAGTAAAATATATGAAAGTAATCTTTTGTCGTTTTTCGTACGAGGTACTTTTTGACTTTTCCCACAAAAGTACGAGAAGAATGTTTTTTAACTTATACGGCATGAATGGATTCTTAAAACATTATTTCCAAGAAGAATCCTTTAAAAGTTTTCATGTTTATTTTTAATCAACTTCTTTTAGTTTAGAATTGTATGGCATGTTAAGAAAGAAAAAATGTTTTTGAAGTAGAAAGGATATTTTCCTCAAGAATGGAGTTCAAGTGTTTTTATCAAAATTATTTTCTATATAAGACAATAAAGGGTTCTGTTTCTATCCCTATTATTACATTTATTTGATTATGTTGGGTTGAAATTATTTTTATGAATTTCTTTGTCTTATATGAATTGTTTTATGATGTCACAATGTTTAAGAATCCCATTTTTATTACATGGGTTATGCTATGATGTATGGTTTATGATTTTGTGGCACACATAAGAATGGTATAATTAATAGATGGGTGGGACCTATATCTCCCTCCAATGAATTGGGTATAGATTTTATATCTCATGAGATAGACATGGTTAGAACGGTAGGTTAAACCGGTTTAGTGAAACAGGGCTGAAATGAGGAATGAACTCGGTTCAGAAAAGGACTTTGTCCACTAAGATAGTCTTGGAAATGAGTCTTGACTAATAAGAAAGTATTATCTATGATTATGTGTGTATTCCACAAAGCTTCATGTTTTATGTTATGATTATTGTGTTTACATTTCACTACCATGATTTATCCCATGTTATTAAATTATGATCTCTTTTGCAGGGTAAGATTTCCAAAATGTAATGTTCTTATGAATATGATGTGATTGATATTTCTTTGTTTACCCTTACTGAGAATTTGATCTCACCCTTTTGTATGTTTTCTTTCCCCAGGTCATGAAGAAGGTTGTCTAGTAAGATATGCCAAAAGGGTCTATAGATATGATGAAATAAATGGGAGACAGTGCAGATGCTTTATGAACCAGTTGTTTATGTTTCCTAGTTTCTAAAGACATTATACCTTTACGGTCCTTTCATGGTTTTGTTATATTTTTTAATAAGTGTTCTTCAATTTTGAATTACTAACAATGTATGTAAAGTATGGGTCGTTATAAATTCTTCCAAGACAATGTTGGATCAATACGCTTCATGATAAGTTGTAACTACTTTGAAAACTCATGAACAAGATGTGGTCCCTATAGCACCACCTTTCCCTCCTCTAAAAATCACATATGTTATCTTCATGAACTACTCTATAGGTCCTATCAAGAAAAAATATAGATTGTTATATAGAAATAGTTATTTAGGTAAATCTAGAAATACATAAACTTTTCTCCCAAGAAGATACAAAATCAAGGAAACATGCCTGAATCATGTCTTCTCTAACAGGTACAGTATTCCAAGATTAACCATAAGTCTAATGGATATGGGATATAATCAGAATTATCTATGACTCCAAAGCCTTCTAAAACCCCTTCTAGAACCAATATTTAAATTTAGTATCCCTCTGAAATATTTTTGTCCATATAACCTCAGGAAAGATATAATCTAATGGGCATAGAGCCACCAATGTTTATCCACTGAGATGATCTCTTTGGTAGTTAAGAAATGAGAAACTGTTGTTAACTTATTGACAATCACCAATACAACATAACTACCTTGATCAGAACTCAGATAAAATTTCAAGAAACCCATTTTTATGTTATTTAATTTACACTCAAGGATAATTAATGGTAGTAATATACCAAAATACCACTAGTGTTATTCTGTCACCTGTTTACATATTGAATAATGATTATAAAAAAAACACTTTATACTTCTTCATACAGGTCCACAAAATAAATGTGCTGTAAGTCACAGTAAATATTATTTAATTTTGGATGTACTGTCAATTTAAAAACATTTGTCTCTTGCTTTATCTAATCTATCATGTATTTAGGTACACATAAACACCCTAGGATGTACAAGACATAATCTTAATTGATAATCCAAATAGTCATGGGGGCTTGGTTGATACGTATTCCATTGGGATCAAGTATTTAGGATCATAATGATACCCTATCTTCTCTCAATCCAAATGTGAATATGATAATTATTGAACTAAGAGTATGGTCTATATATAATGTTCCTGATTTTCAAAATTCATCTCAGAAAATAAATCCATAAAATCAATTTATCTTATAGATTCATGAGAATCCTATTTTTAATTTATATGAATTATATGCTATAAAAATATCAACGAAGTATTTATATTAAAACAATATTTTCTATCTATGGATCAAATCACGCAATGTGAATATTTATTTGATTATTTCTTGGTCTGTGTTTAATATAAATCGTTCCCACAACATTTAATTTATCTTACAGTGTAATGTATGAACCAATACTTAATGATTGAGTTAGTATGTCTAGTATTTGTGGTTAGAGGCCTCAAATGATGAGACCTATATGCCATGGATCATTCCCATAACATCAAAATTGATCTGAGAATAATTCCTGATTCATGAAAAGAAATTGTATTTCCCCACATGGTTGAAGTAATATTAGGATTAGTGTAGATTTTATCCTTCCTTTGAACTCCAAAATTGCTTTCTCACATGCTTCAGACCATGTGAATTGTATACAATTCATTGAAATTATAGTAATATTTTCATCAATTTTTTTTCATTCATGAATATAATACATATATTTACCTAATAGTACCATGAATCTATGAAAAAAATATTATGATTATCATAGGAAACTATGACTCTCACTGTATCTAGATCCATAGTTACCCGTGATTTTGATAAGATGTGAGACAATAGGGTGACTATATCAATCCAAAAGTGGAGTTTTTTATCTTTAAATATAATCTATTCTAATTACATATATTCAATAATATTTCATGGTGTTTGTAATTATTGTGTTTAGTTTGATAATAAAATAATATGGAATCCATAAAAAAGCACTAATAAATCTAGGTATGGGTGGAAAACATGATTCATTAATGCCTTGGAAACTATTAGCATGTTAATTATACTTAATTACATGAATAGATAATTGTGAAGGACACACCTACTTTGGAAAGCTATATGTGGAATATATGATGTTATAACCCATTAATGATGATTGAGTAATATCAAATTAACCTCTAAGAATACCCTATATCTTTAGATCTGATCAAAGGGATCAACATCAATATGAAGTGGAAACTAGATAATAACTATAAACCCATTAAAACAACAGTAATTTCCACATATCACAAGGCTCACATTCCCGTATTTATTGAAAGGTATGGGAGAAGATGAAGGATATGTACTTAGTCTTATAAGGCCTTTGGCTTCCTGATCTTCAATCAATCTCTTCATTTCTTGGAGATATGATCCAACCATTTAGGGGAATATATAATGGTCACACTTCTGGAAAATGATCTATAATAAAATATACCTCTCTCTCATGTGGTAGTTCATAAAATTCATCTGAAAATAAATCTCTAAATCGATCCACCGTGGAAGAAGGACATCTTATCAGAGTACCTGATTATCTATAAATTGGCTAAGAATATGTCTTGAAACTCGTCATGACCCATGATTCTCAGGTCTAACTTTACTTTCTTGGAACTACTATTCACATTGAAACTATAGTTGTCACCCTTGGGACATATGAAACACATTCACTAGTTATAAGAACCAAAAATTTCTTAATAATGTATAGACATGTCCATAATAATAATTAACTCAAATTATATTATTTTTATGATGAGAAGGATACCTAAGTAATGGTAAATACTATTTTCATGGGGATACAACTTGCATCAACATACACTTTTCAATTGTATTCCAAGTGTTGAACCTAGTGTCCTAATTATATATAAATATGAAATATCGATAACATGTATTTCTGTGATATCCATAGAAAATAATAATATCAATTGTCTATGTGAAATAGAAAATACACTAAATTCGAGGATACTAATATAATACCTCATTAAATAGAAGGAACAATGATCTTTTATTTAGGTGTTATATGCACAACAAGTTATTGGCAAGATTTATAGACTTGAGATACAAATTGACTACCTTGAGTAGGTCTTTTCTAATCAATCTACATCACCTATTCCTAGTCCCCTTGACCACAACCACATCCTTGGCCTAATTGTATAGTGGTAGATTATCTTATTTGTGGTTAGGTGATAATGTTACCACTCTCGATCCTGGAGTATGTACATATCCTCTATGACTAGTAACTATTGTAAAATTCATATAGAGTATTTTAGGTTACCCATTCTTCCATAATCTCAGCAATCTACCAAGTCTCTATTACACTAGGAATTCATGTGTCATGGACTACCTGAATGGTTTCATAGAACATGGATACCAATCCAGTTACTCTGACTACTATCAAACTAATAAGAAAAATCAAGGTGAAGATTGTTTCTAAAGGTCTATGTACATCCACACCAAGGTATTGAATTATCATACCCCACACCATCATATTTTCTCATGTTATGTTCATAAATATGGGTCTAATTTACTATCTCATGCATAGTAATCTAATGGATGATGTTCACGTGCAATTATATAGTATACCTAAGCCCATACTCAAATCACATAGTGATAGAAAGAATATCTCCCTGAATAATAGGAAAAAACTTTTTAGTTTTGGGGGTGTAGTTTAGTAGTCGATTTTAGAAAATTTTATAAGATCCAAATGCATAAAATCTCTATCCTAATCAGCACGTAATGTCTCTAGAAGAATGTAATCATAATAGTTGATCTAGAAATACCTCCAGACCATACTCCATTGTTGATATAACAACATAAGTACATCCCACCCTCATTATGAGTACCTGTGTAGAATCTTCACAAAAAGATTCACTCTCTTTTCTGGAGGAGTCTCTATAGGAGTAAATATCAAAAGAATTGCCTCCAACCATGGATCGATAACTCCGATTCCAACTTTTCATGATAATATATTAGGTTTATTTTATTTAAACACCCTAAAAAACTCTAGAATTGTAGGTTTAGGTCATGAATCTAAAATTAATGATTATAGTACTCATATTGAACCCTTTCATTGTTCTGTGGTAGTTCTCAATACCATAATTTTAGAAGGTGACACAAGTTGGGCTGAATGGGGTAACATAGGTGGTTCATAACCCACCACTTTTGAAGAAAGGTCATCACTACAGCCCAACATTAAAATTGAGGATTATCAGGATAAATATATCTACAATTCCAAACACACACCTCAAAAAAAGTCTCAATAACCAAATATACATCATAGGGACACGAGAGACACTCTAAAATCACAATGAACAAGGTTGGTTAAAGGTTAGTGTTCTATGATTCACAATACAGTTCCTATTAAAATGAGTTTAAATTTAAATTTATAGAGTAAAATGATCATATTGTTTCAATTGGCATCCCCATTTAATGTCAAAAATATACTATTAACATCATTAATTGAATTAGTTAAATTTATATATATATACATATGATGGTTCAGTTATATCAGTTACCACTCCCAAGATATAATGTCATAAAATTATAAGTTATAATTGAAACATCTTGTATCTATGAAAATATATTCACATTTTGACTCTGAATTTAATGATTCCACATAAGATGATTTGACTATAAAGATCACCATTTCCAATCTAGTTATGCACAAACATCACAAATTATAATTTTAATCCATTTAATCACATACAACTAACATTTATTTTCTTGTATCAATTTTAAAATATTTCGTACATGTTATTAGTGTCAAGTTGAGTTTCCAACATCAATATTTATAGGTATTCACTATTTATATTGAAGTATAATTTTTAGGTATCCAATAACTTCATTCATTTTATTTCAAAAAACATTATTTTTATAGTATATCTGTCAAAAAACACAAAATATGCTATAAGAAATTCATGCAATGAAGTAAACATGGAATGTAATAGTCATGAAATTATAAATCCCCAAGTTCATATAATGATGCATGAATATTTA
This sequence comes from Viscum album, assembly GCA_963277665.1. Classification (NCBI taxonomy): domain Eukaryota; kingdom Viridiplantae; phylum Streptophyta; class Magnoliopsida; order Santalales; family Viscaceae; genus Viscum; species Viscum album. The sequence goes on from OY728150.1 coordinate 1,948,589,215, forward strand.
TTGTATACTATAATAGGCTATGAATAAAAAATAAATAATCCAAAAAATGGTATAAATCATATGCTACACCAAAACCCTTAACATAGAAAACAATATTTGTAAAAACCCAAAAAATTAGCCCCATCCCTTGAAACATGGATTTTCCCAATACATGGGTCCTATACTCCTTGACACAAAGTAATTAGATAAATCCAACATGTCAAAGTCTCATGTCCACCATCCCAAAATATTAAATTACTGAAAATAGGATCTCATACCACATTATGACGTACTGAGCACAGTTCAGTAATAAATAACCATGTAGGATGTCCACATATCATTAAGAATGCCTCTCCAAATTCTAGATGCTACAGAATAGAAGAAAGGTTCTATGGGGGAAAATTAGAAGACTATACTATATTTTATTGAAGGTAATATTTGTGAAAAATATATACGTATAAAAAAGCCTAATAAATGAAAAAGAGTTAGAATAAATATTAAAAATTATAGTAAACAAACATAATAATTACTATTTTATATACAAATTATTACGTGATGATAATATAAAAAATGAATTATAAGGGGAACATGGTTGTAGGCATGAAACAATACATGCTATAAAAAATACCAACAGGAAAAAAATGAAACTCTAATTTCATTAAATGCACCATAACAATCCTAAACTCTTATAATCCCTAAATAATATGGAAATTAAGAATCAAAAGATGGATTTTTTACCTTTCTCACTTCATACATTCTTGAAGTCCACTATGGTACCAAAGAGTGGATTGAATAGTATGTGATTAAATCCCAATAGGATACAACCAATGAAACCAAATATAAACAATTATATGAATAGAAAAATGAATAATATCTTGTATAAGGAAATATGGGAGCAGATAAATACATGAAACTATGTATTCCTAGGTTAATGATGTTTTACTTATCAGATCCTACATGTTTCAGAATAATACAAAATATATCTGTGAATTTTACATTTTATAATTATGTCTTGGAATTAGGAAATAGATATGGTTTTTATGTGTGTATAATATTATCATAGGGGATCCCTGGTGTTTCATGTCACGACCTGCCTTCCCTAAAAGGAGGTAAGGGTTAGAAGATTGTCAGGCCCTTCCTTCTTTAAGTTGAAGGAGAGATAAAGACCCCTGAAACTTTCCCTCAATAGGTCTCAGAGTGGTGACTATCACCAAGGGTATAAAATAACACAATAAATAGAAGGCATTACCCTCTTTCTTTTAATAGAATTGGGATATAAGATGGTAAATCACAACAACACCAAAAGAAAAAAGTAACAATAATTCCACGAACCATTCCCAATGCATGTTACAAAAGTAAAAACCATAATGTAAAAAAGTGATTACAAGGGTAAAGTACCAATGAACGAAAAACAAAAACTGCAACTGCCCCAAAGGTCCGAGCTAGTATGGTCCTGCGCGATCCCCGATGTTCTCCTAGAAACCTGAAAGCAGTTTTATATGCGTAGGGTGAGCATACAAGTATACTCAGTAGGGAAAACTAAATACTCTCGTGAAAAAGTGGTGGAACATACTAAAGTCTAGTGAGAAAAAGAGTAAACCAAACATCTATCATGGTAAACTATCCACCCAAGCCACAACAAGGCACACTCCCCAAATAACGCAAGTCAATTAATATATATAATAAGAGCAAATCGATGTTTAGGTACCCCGCGACACTTTCCCACTAGTTATTGAAGACAACCTACGCATCGAACCAATCCCGCCATTCTCACCCCAGTCCCACTGCCACACCCCACCCAGACACACCTGGGCCACAACCTCATGTAGTCCCACTGCCAAACCCCGCCCGCACACACCTGGGTCACAACTGTCACATGTAACCACGCCTGCAAACACCTAGGCCAGAACAACCACCGCCACACCCGAAGACACCGGGGCTAGAAGATCCACTGGAATACCCGAAGACACCTGGGCCTCATCCTGAAGATACTTAGGAAACTACCTGCCTGCACACACCTGGTCCATAACCACCACACTACCCTGCCCAAAGTTTCTTGGGCTAATAATGGAACTCAGGCTATCACAGCCTTCTCGAAGATAATTGGGCTATCCGGGAAAGGGATCGGAAAAGGAGCTAATAACCAGCCACTAATAATAGTGTTGGAAAAAACACCCTCCCCCATGAAATGGGGGTGTTTGGAACTAAGTGATCAACTTGGGTGTGGCACGAATAAGAAACAAAAATCTACAAGTATATATATAGGTAACAAGCACTCTCCCAAGTTTAGGTTTTTCATCCAGCCTAAGGAACACAAACAACACTCAAGTCTGAGTCACAACTCTTGCGAACAAAACCCATTTGTCCCATTCGTTTTCATGTTTAGTAGTGATGTTTAATTATGTTCTGCACCTACTCGGGAAACTAGTAAGCATAGGAAGAAGTCCAGGAAAGAAAACAGTCAAGCATTAACTACAACATCCAAACCCGGTTCTCTCATAAATCCATAACAACCAAAGAAAACCCTAATATACAACCCCATGTCCAATATCCAGGGGACAAAAGGTTTCTCAACAACATAGGATTCCACCCCAATTCGTGATATAAACAAGGTAACCACCCTGTCTGAAAAATTCACAACCACTGAATCCATAACAACATGGGATCCCATCCCCACCCACATCACCCAGAAAATATCTCGTGAAGTAATGACAACCAAACCACCCCCACTAAGCAGGCCCATTCCAGTATTTTCAGAATTACAAGATTTAACACAATCCATGATTTTAATTTCCGTGTGCTTTAACCAGGGTTATCACAGAAAGGATTGATCATGATGCCTCAATTTATTCAGCTAGATATACGTGATTAACCAATTTACTTTCCACATTACGAGTTCACAACTACAAAACAATCCATTTAAAAAATTACCAGGGGTTCATTAGTGCATAGAGAAAGACCACCAAAGGCCATGATTTTCAGTAGGCGTAAGCCCGCACAATTTAGAAAAGAAGATCATAAAACAGAGCAGCATCTTCAATCACAACCCCCCTTAGTTCTTTATAGAATCAGTTCATTTCTTTAGTTAGGTTTGGTTCATCCAATTCTACAGAATCAAAAGCATTTCCACCCCGCATGATATGCAAAAAAAGGGAGAGACGAAGGAGAAATTCCCTACTTGTTGACCAACGATCGACGCTGAGCCTGGGTGAGGAATTCCATGGATAGCGATGCGGCTTGCCTGAATGAAAATCAGTTCGTCTGAACAAAGGGTACTACTAGCACAGTGTGATTGAGAAAAGAAGAAACCCATGGAGAACCCTTTAGTTTATAAGGGTTGGGGATGGTTGAGATAACAACGTGGAACCGTGTAAGGAGTGGGGGTTGTTGGTTGACCACATGACCCCACATGTTATTAAAGGGTCAGGTGGTTTAGACCGACGCACACACCAGGTTAATTCATTAAATATTTAATTAAAAAAATTATGGGCATTACCAGGCTTTAAAACAAGCTTAAAGGGGTCAAAAATAGGGTTTAAAACCCAATTTGCGCAAAAAGGGAGCGCTACTGCGAAAAACCCCCGTGGGGGTAATCGAGAGCTACTGGTAGTTGAGAGATACCGGTGTCTGATAGCCAGCGGTAGCCGAGAGCTACCGGTATGCTACAGCCACTGGTAGAACGAGCTACCGGTAAGCTGCAGCCACAGGTAGACCGAGCTACCAGTAGACAGTGCTACCTATAGGCTGTGGCTACTGGTACCCTGATCTACCGGTAGTCCTGCTACCGGTAGGATAAGGCTACTGGTAGGCCTATCGTTAGGCCAAAATTCACCGAGATTCCCAGACCAGAAAACCCAAATTGAGATTCTAACAAAATAATGTACCCCAGAAACCCATGACATTACATCAGATACCTCTTAAAAAATTCTCATCCTTGAGAATCCAAACAACCCAGAAGGGAAGAGAGAGTCTGAACAACCACCTCGAAAGATACCTCTCAGGACTGAACCTCATTGTTAACTAAGAACACATTTCTGTCAAGAACCAAGCAACATACCATGTCAAACTACCCAACCATGTGGGTTGGGGAGTCTCCATCCCCATGTCAAGATACTATCCGCTTTGGGAGACACTGGCTCACCCACACAGGTTTAATCACATCCACCTTAATTATTATTGATTAGGGGTCGGGTCCTCCCCTCCCCATAGCCAGGACTTTTCACACACATTCAGAGGAAAGAAAACCAGAATTTCATACCCAACAAGGTAAAACGTTCTACCACAAAATCTATAAACCGAACAGTACAAAACTCAAAACAACTCTATGTACTAGGCACGCATCTGTTATTCCCTCTCCCACATAATCTCCTCAAGCCCACCATGTCTCCAAAACACACGAACCAAGGGGAAGGTTCACCCACGGATCACCTTCTCCGCACGATCCTCGATCATCACTGGTCTTTCTACAAATGTTATGTCATCCTCGATGTCTAGCTCTCCCCAATCAAGGACGTGTGAATCGTTGTGCAGGTAACGACGAAGATGGGACACATGGAATACATCATGTATCCTCAATATCAGCGATGGTAGCTCTAGATGATAAGCCACTTCACCAACCCGCCGCAACACTTCGAAGGGTCCGATGAACCACAAAGAAAGCTTACTCCCTTTGCCAAACCTCTATTGTCCACGCCGAGGGGAGACCTTCATGAACAAGTGGTCTCTAACCTCAAGCACCAAGGGACTCCTCTTGGTGTCAGCATACGACTTCTGTTAGTCCTGGGCCGCCTTCATCCTTTCCCGTATGAGCTGAACCTTCTCTTTCGTGCTCTGTACCACCTCCGAGCCAAGGATGCATGCCTCTCCTACTTCGGTGCAACACATAGGTGAATGTCATGGACTCCCATACAAGGCTTCTAATAGGGCCATACGAATGGTAGAGTTATAGCTATTATTGTAGGAAAACTCTACCAGAGGAAAGTATCACACCCATGATCCTCCTGAGTCTAGAACACATGCCCGCAACATATCTTCCAAGGTTTGGATGGTGTGCTCTGTTTGTCCACCTGTTTGGGGATGGAATGCAGTGCTAAGGCGCAGTTGGGTGCCAAAAGCATGCTGAAATCCTCTCCAGACTCGTAAGGTAAACCGTGCATCCCTATCCAAGACTATAGACCTCAGAACTCCATGCAACCACACCACCTCATCCACATACTTTCGTGCCAAAGCATCCACTTCACATGACTCCTTGATCGCCAAAAAGTGAGCCGATTTCGTCAACCGGCCCACTACCATCCTGATGGCATCGTATCCCCCTTGGACCTTGGGTAGTCCTGTGATGAAATACATCAAGATTTTATCCCACTTCCAGTCGGGGACATCTAGAGACTGCAGTAGGCCTCCTGGAACTCGGTGTTTAGCCTTTACTTTCGGACACACTAGGCACTTGTCCACAAACTCTGCCACTGCTCGCTTCACTCCGAGCAACCAAAACTGTCTCTTCAGTCTCTGGTACATCTTGGACACTCCAGGGTGTACTGATAGAGGTGAGTTGAGGAACTCACTGAGAACTTTGTCGTGCATCACCTTTGGAACAAACAGATTTCCCTGGAAAAGCATCTGGTTTTTTCCATCCTCTGTCCATCCTTCCGGAGCATTTCCCTAGTCAACTCAGTCGCGCATCACTTCGCACTCTGGGTCTCCCCACTGAGATTACTCCAGTTGATGAAACAGAGAAGACTTTACAACTATCTGATACATGAAACCTCTTCCGTTATCCATCCACGCATCTAGGTGTAAGGTATCCAACTCCTCCATTGCCTTCCAGGTGTCTGCCGACTCTCGGACCGCATCCTTCTTTGATCTCCTGCTCAAGGCATCAGCCACTACATTCCCATTCCCTGAAGTGTAGGAGATATCGATATCGTAATCTTAGAGGAACTCCATCCACCTCTGCTGCCGCAAGATTAGGTCCCGCTGGGAGAAGCTACACCACAAGCTTTTGTGATCTGTGAAGACCACAAAGTGTTCTTCGATGAGGTAGTGCCGCCATAACTTCAGTGCAGAAACGACCGCTACAAGCTCCATGTCGTGGGTGGCAAAATTACTCTCATGAGGGCGTAGCTGCCTAAACCCATAAGAGATCACCCCTTATTGATGCATCAACATACATCCAAATCCTTATCTTGAAGCATCACAAAACAACTCATGTGCCACCCCATCTTCTGGTAATCCCAGCACTGGGGCACTAACCAACTTCCCCTTCAGAAAGCTGAAGGCTAACTCACACTGCTCACTCCACAGGAAAACTTGGTATTTCAAGGTTAGGTATGTCAAAGGTGCTGAAACTCGGGAGAAGTTGGGTATGAACCTCCGATAGTAACCCGCCAGCCCGAGGAAGCTATGGACCTCTGCCACATTCTTGGTTGTTTCCCAAGAAACAACTAACTCAACCTTTGATGGGTCCACCGCAACCCCCTGCTCGGACACCACGTTCCCGAGGAAGTGCACTTATCGTGTCTAGAATTTTCATTTCGACGACTTCCCATAGAGCTGATGCTATCAGAGGACCTCCAAAACTGTCCTCAGGTTCCTCGAACGGTCCTCCTCTGATCTTGAATAGATCAGGATGTAATCAATGAACACAACCACGAACACATCCAATTACTCCTGAAAAATTGAGTTCATAAGCCCCATGAACACAGATGGGGAGTTCGTAACACCGAAAGGCATGAGTACAAACTCAAAGTGCCCATATATGTACCAGAAGGCCATCTTATGGATGTCTCGCTCGTTCAATCTCAACTGGTGGTACCCAGACCACAAGTTGATCTTCGAGAACCATCCTGCCCCGTTCAGCTAGTCGAAAGGATCATCTATCCTCGGTAGAGTGTAGCGATTCTTAATCATCACCTGATTCAGCCTCCTGTAGTCTATGCACAACCTGAGACCATCATCTGCCTTCCTTTCGAACAAGACTGGAGCACCCCATGGTGACACACTTGGTCGATCATAACCTCTCTTCATCATATCGTCAATCTGAATCCGCAACTCCTATAGCTCCGAAGGTGCCATCCGGTAAGGAGCCATCGAGATCAGACGAGCACCAGGCTGCAAGTCTATCCCAAGATCGATATCCCGTTGTGGGGGTAAAGTCATCACCTCCTCAAGAAAGATGTCCATAAACTCACAGACTATCTTTGGCACCTCCACCATTTCAGCATCTAATGACACTACTGACAGCTCAGCTTACAAAGAGAGGAGGGGTTCCTCACACCTACTTCCCTTTTGACTACTCTGCTCGCCGGTGAAGGTAACACACCAGCCACCCTTGTCTGAGAACAAAACCCTTCCATGGATGCAGTCGATGAAGTCACACACAGAGAATATCCATTCGATGCCTAGGATGACATCGTATGGATATATCTATAAGTAGAAGAAGTTCCCTAACCGACTGATGTGGCCCTATCATCAGTCTGCATCATCGACAAACAAATAACAAGTCGGTCTAACCTTCGACTGGTGTTCTCAACACCAGGGGCACTGGAAGTCTCTCAGCATCTAGACCCAAGGCACAGGCTAGAATGGGTGAAAAAAAGGAGTGAGAAGCTCCAGTATTGAACAAGGCATAAACAAGGGTACTAAACAAACAGATCATACCTCGAACAACCTCCAGCCCTACTGGAACTGCTGCATCCGCGGCGTGTAACTGTATACGCCCAGCTCCTCTACCCATCGGATGTTAACCACCTCTCCGACCATCCCCCGGTCGAGGTCCCTGAGGAGCGCCCTGAGGTCGGCCTCCTCCACCAATGTCTGCCATCGTAGGAGCTGGAGCTCGCTGTCACTACTGCTACTGCTCGAAAGGCCTGGCTGGAAGTTGCTGTTGGGGTGGGTGCTGGGGCTGTCCACCACCGCTATACTGCACCTGATCCATACACTGACTCCAGAGATGTCCAGGGCTCCCATAGACGAAGCACCGCGGTCCTGGGCCTGAAGGAAAAGGGAAAGGACCAGGGGACCGAAACTGGAACTATTGCGGCCTGCTCCCTGCTGGTCGGAACCTAGAGGGTCTTGACGCTAGAGGCCTAGTGTTGACAGCCTTCCCCTTCGATAGTCCTAGATGGATCCCCTGTCGTGACACACCTCCTAGAGCGTGCATCCTCTCCACCACTTCGGCCTTCTTCTGGACCTCCAAGTACGTCGGCAGGGTAAAGGGGGTAACAACATACTGGAGGGAGGGTCAGAGTGCCTCCTCTAAACGTCTTCCCCGAGGCTCCTCGTCAGGAAAGAGGTCCAGAGAAAAACGTAGTAGGTCCTTGAACTTGATTCCTAGATCCCTCACTGACATACTCCCCTGCTGGAGGGAGAGTATCTCCGGTCTCTTTTCCTCCTTCATCGTCGAAGAGTGGAATTCCGCCCGGAAGTCCCTCTCGAAATCTGCCCATGCCACCTCAACCTCTCTCCTCTCCCCCAAGTAAAGTGTCAACCACTGACGTGCCTCTACCCACATCTGGAGGATGGCCAGAGGAACCCAGTACTCGGTCGGAGCCCAGATCAAGACGAAGTCTATCACCAGCTCCTCTAGCCAGCCCTTCGTCTTTATATCAAAGGTGCTTCCCTCAAACTTATCGAGGGTCTGTCGTGGGATGGCCTGAAGTGTCTTCTGCCACTGGTCATCCTCCTCCTCTCGATCAGCTCTCTGCCGATCAGCCAAGGTAGTTTCTAGGGCCTCGATCGGCCACACCAAACGTGGTTTCCTTCCAGGTTCCATAACTGCAAGGTAAACGAGGAATGTCTAAGCCCAAGTAGTGCAGAATATTGTTCTTAAAATATCTTAAACTTTTTATTTATTCTTAATTCCCTAGACACCCTAGAAACACTAGAAAACAAGTCATTATGATGCATGTACCTTTCCTAGGGTCTCTACCTTGCAATCAGTGTGGCCTCACATGGTCGTTCGGTAGGTCTAGAGTCCTTACATCAGATCACGGGGGGGGGGGGGGGGGGGGGGCTAAATTCCAGTGTCCTAGCCGGTCTTCCCTAGCATAATTCACGCACCAAGGTCACCCAACACTGTTGCCCTACCATCCCATGCAATCATAACTGTGCCTAACTCTAGACTCCATCATATCCCTCAACCATACCACTGATACCATTCTGTCACGACCCGTCTTCACCAAAAGGAGGGAAGGGTTAGCAGATTGCCAGGCCCTTCCTTCTTTAAGTTGAAGGAGAGATAATGACCCCTGAAACCCGACCTCAATATGTCCTGGAGTGGAGACTAGATCCAAGGGTATAGAATTAGACACTAAATGGAAGGCATTACCCTATTTCTTTTAATAGGATTGGAAGATAAGATTGTAAATCCCAACAACACCAAAAGAGAAAAGTAAAATTAAATCCATGAACCATTCCAAATGCATGTTACAAAAGTAAAAACCAGAAAGTACAAAGTGAATACAAGGGTAAAGTACCAATGAAATAAAAAAAGCAACTGTAACTGCCCCAAAGGTCCGAGCTAGTATGGTCTCGCGCAATTCCTGAAGTCCCCCTGGAAACCTGAAAGCAGTTTTATATATGTTGGGTGAGCATACAAGTATACTCAATAGGGGAAACCAAAGACTCTCGTCCACAAGTGGGGAAACATACTAAAGTACAGTGAGAAAAAGAGTAAACCAAACACCTAACAAGGTAAAAATCCACACAAGCCTCACCAAGGCACACTCCCAAAATAATGCAAGTCTTGTAATATATTTAATAATAGCACATCGATGTTTGGGTACCCTGCGCCACTTTCCCACTGGTTATTGAAGACATCCTATGCATCGAACCAATCCTTCCATTCTCACCGTAGTCCCACTGCCAATCCCCGCCCGCACACACCTGGGCCACAACTATCACACGTAACCACGCATGCAAACTCCTAGGCCAGAACAACCACCACCATTCCCAAAGGCACCGGGGCTAGAAGATCCACTGCCACGCCCGAAGACACCTAGGCCTCATCCCGAAGATACTTGGGAAACTACCTACCCACACACACCTGGGACATAACCACCACACTACCCCACCCAAAGGTTCTTTGGCTAATAATGGACCTCAGTCCATCACAGCTTTCTAGAAAATACTTGGTCTATCTGAGAAAGGGAGCATAAAAGGAGCTAATAACGAGCCACTAGTAATAGTTTTGGGAAAAAACACCCTCCCCCATGAAATGGGGGTGTTTAGCACGAAGTTCTCAACTTGGGTGGGGCAAGAATAAGAAACACAAAACTAGAAGTATATATATAGGTAACAAGCACCCACCCAAGTTTAGGTTTTTCAGCCAGCCTAAGGAACACAAACAACACTCAAGTCCGAGTCACAACTCTCTCCAAAAAAACCCATTTGTACCATTCGTTTTCATGTTCAGTAGTGATGTTTAATTACGTTCTGCACCTACTTGAGAAACTAGTAAGCATAGGTACAAGTCTAGGAAAGCAAACAATCAAGCATTAACTACAACATCCACACCAGGTTCACTCGTAAAGCTACAAAAACCAATGATAACCCCATGATACAGCCCCATGTCCTATATAGAGGAGCCAAAAGGATTCTCAGCAACAGAGGATTCCACCCCAATTTGTGATATAAACAATGTAAACACCCGGTCTTAAAAATTCAAAACCACTGAATCCATAACAATAGGGGATCTTATCCCCACCCACATCACCCAACAAACGGCCCGTGAAGTAAATACTACCAAACCACCACCACTAAGCAGGCCCATGCTGGTATTTTAAGAATTATAATATTTAACATGCTCAATTATTTCAATTTCTGTGTTCTATAACTGGGGTTATCACAAAAAGGATTGATCCTGATGCCTCAATTTATTCAGCCGGATATACGTGATTATCAAATTTCCTTTCCATAGAACGAGTTCACAACTACAAAACAACCCATTTAAAACAAAACCAGGGGTACATTAGTGCAAAGAGAAAGACCACTGATGACCATGATTTTCAGTAGGCGTAAGCCCGCACAATTCAAAAATGAAGATCATAAAATAGAGCACCATCATCAATCATAGCCCCCCCTTAGTTCTTTATAGAATTCATTCATTATCTTTATTTAGGTTTGGTTCATTCAATTCTATAGAATAAAAAGCATTCCCACCCTGCATGATACACATAAAAGAGAGAAACGATGGAGAAATTATCTACTTGTTGATCAATGATCGATGTTGAGCCTGGGCTTGGAATTCCACAGATAGTGATGCGGCTCGCCTGAATGAAAAACTGTTCGTCTGAACGAAGGGTACTACTAGCACAAGGTGATCGAGAAAAGAAGAAACCCATGGAAAACCATTTATTATATAAGGCCCAGGTACGGTTGAGATAACAACGTGGAACCGCGTAAGGAGCGGGGGTCGTGGGTTGACCACGCGACCCCACCTGTAATTAAAGGGTCGGGCGGTTTAAACCGACACACACACCAGGTTAATTCATTCAATATTTAATTAAAACATTTATGGGTTTTACTGGGCTTTAAAACAAGCTTAAAGTGGTCAAAATAGGGTTTATAACACAATTTAGGTAAAAAGGGAGCGCTACTGGAAAAAAACTCATGGGGGTAGGCGAGAGCCATCGGTAGCTGAGAGGTACCGGTAGGCAACAACTACTGGTGAAACGAGCTACCGGTAAGATGCAGCTACCGGTAGACCGAGCTATCCGTAGATAGAGATACCGGAAGACAAATCTACCAGTAGGCTATGACAAACGGTAGTCCGAGCTACCAGTAGGCCTGCTACCGGTAGGCTAAGGCTACCGGTAGGCCTACCGTTAGGCCAATGTTCACCGAGATTCCCATACCAGAAAACCCAACTTGATATTTTCACAAAGTAATGGACCCCAAAAACCTGGGCCATTACATTTCATATAATTTCAGACCGTAGTAATAAAGTGAACTAATAGAAACCATCCATAGTATTTGGTAAATGTTATGGGTGAGTGAAATAAATGGATGAACCTTCAAAATTCCACTTCTATATAAATTATTACATAGCCCTAGGATAAATTTCATGGTACCCTATAGATATGGATTTATGGTTCCCAAGGAGATAATATAAAGTGAACATCATCCTGAGACATACAGTTAATTCAAATAAGATAACCGAACACATTCTAATTTTAGGAAATATATGGGTGAATCCAAAACACCATGATATTTATTTCAAAAATGTAAGAAATAGACTGCATATAATATGGCCTTTTATCATGGTAATATGATTAATAAACTAAGGGGTGTCCTCTAGGTATTAATGAAAACCGAGGTGGAAAATACAAGTCATTTTTATGGTAGGAAATCCTATAATAGCATATAAAGGTCAAATTATTATACATAATCTTGATTTTTCATTTATAAATAAAAGTGATGTAATTGCTGATTTTATTTTTTATTCAATCTAGTTATGTCATTTGAATAATTCAAAATTAACAAGCGGTAATTTGACATGGGTTTTCCATTCAATTTTCATTTTATTCATTTATCCATTTAATTTGAGAGACAAAAAACCCATAGTAGATGTTTTTTGGCTCTTGATGGAATGGTGGAAATTTTAAGGGTTCATATACAAGATGAAATGATTGGGTTTCTTATATTGAGGTTGTCAACCTCATAAATCAGGAATGTTCTACAAATTTTTCCCATTCATGGTCTAAAAAAATTATTTTGAAATTAATGATTTATAGAGAAACACAAGGAAATTCTACAGTGTAGCACAATAGTGAATGATATTAAATGAAATTCTTTCTAGAAAAAATACTTGACAACCAACCCCATACCATAACACAAACCTGCATCTGGAATCGACATTATCATCATGATGGAAAGTTAGAAATAAAATAAACAAGAAAAAGTCAACAAAAATATTAAAATTAACTATAATTGAAATAGAATTCATTATGGAAAATAAAATTGGAAAATGAATATTATATACCAAGGGACATACTGAGAGTTCTATAATGTGACTAATGATGTGAAATTTAGAGTTTTAATGAATAGGACCCTTCAAATACTTATAGAGGGGGGAAGGAGGGGATCCCATGAGTCGATTATTTGTTTTTGTGGGAGGAGAAGAAAAGAATTTTTTTAGGGGGAACATGGTAAAAATGTTATTTTCTATTCTTTTTAATAGGTTTCATTATTTGGAATCATGGTTTGAATAAGAATACACTAAACATTAATCTCACACTACCACTCTTTCATAGCCTATCATGGATTTTTCGCATAGTTGGACAAACCTTGTACAAGGAACAACCCATACATATTCAATATATTTATTGTTTTTATGTCAACATACCCTACTATCCATTTTTGAGCTAACCAATCAAATCCATTTCTGGGTCATTGGGTTGATCCAACCATTTACTAATAATCATACTCAAACCATCCACCCCACCATTCCCCCTAAAAATAGTAACTCTATGCTCAAAATAAGCCAAAAATCTCTTGAATCCTTCCTTAATGACTTGGTAAAACAAATTTAGAGAAAAATAGTATTAAATAAAATAATAATTAACCCTTACCTCTATAGAAATCCATGATATTACTAATATCAATGCCCAAAACATAAGTACAATAGAAAAGTGAATTGTCCCCTCTTTCCTTTTTAATATCTAAATTATTAACTTATATAGTTCTCAATATTTATCATCTAATGTATTTTTATTTAGTAAAATCTTCATTAGAAGTTATTTATATATAGTACTGCTCAAAAATAATTTTTACAGCTCATAGTTTATTAAAATATAAAATCTATAATAGGGCTTATTAAATTATACATCACACCACATTTTATATGAAACGTTCTTTGTACTATTCCCAAACTACTTCCATAGAAACTATGTATAGAACTATAGAATTTCATAATGTAACTTGAGTATACTGAGATCATATTCTAAATTAAATTTCATATGATATTTTCCAAATCCATTACCCTCACATAATAATCATCACAAAACATATATCATTATTTGATTATATATTTGTGAATTGAATCGTTGTTTTGGGATTCTTAAAAAATAGATTCTTTATTATATGATACTTAATTAAATACCGTTATTAAATAAGATAACTTGATATTAAATTATCTTAATTTCCTCTCAATATAAATCTCAATTTAATAATATAGTCAATGGGCATTTAATATATATAGTAACTGGGCTAAATCATTTTTTATTATAATAATCATGATGTTTAATATTACAAAATGGAATTACTTATTTATGCAGTCATATAGTCAGATATGTTTTTGAATATCATCATGTGTGAATGAAATCCTTGATTTTAAATACTATATGTTCACAAACTACTTGAATCACATACTACAAGGTCATTGAATAGTGAATGGATGACATTTTTAATATTTGAGACTCTATTTCAAAAGAAATACTATGTTCATTTTTACATTTCATCTCAGATGAATAATTCTATTGTATTCTCCGCACAATAATAACTCAGTGACAAACAATCAAACTGAGACATCACATATTGGCATCCCATATTGACATCCATGTACTTGATTCACGTAGGGATATCCACATGCTGTTTTCACATATTATTATGAACAAAAAATGTATGTATATATCCATAATTTTTTCTATTTTTGTCACTTTATTGTGATTTATAATATTTTCCATAGTGGATAAAATATATGTTTCCATATTATCCAGAGAACCAAAAGAACATAATGTGATTCATCCAATCATGTAACTCTTACTTCACAAGAAATTAGTCTCTATAAACAACATTTCACTTATACAAGGAGTCATTTTAAAATTATAATTAGTTTTTAAATTTGAGTGACTCTGATATTATAAATTCATAGGGGATGCCTCGTCAATTTTAGATCATATGTGATAAAGGGTATTGTTTACCTTTCATGGTTCCACTCCATACCATTCCCACTCTCCACCATGTTTCCCTTCACATTTTCTTGGTCATTTATATTATACATGCTCTTCATGCATATTATGATCTAAAAATTCTCTCTCAATCCTAAATAGAAACCTTAGTTGTCCTTACATGAAGCTCATCCAACATTTTCTGGATGACTGGATTATTGGGTGGTGCTTCCTAAGATAGACTATTTTTTAAAACATATATGACAAAATCCATTTTTTCAAAATAATAATGATCCCATACATTCTTCTCCTATCGTCCTCAACATAATAATGATCCCATCTATATATGTTCTGATATTATATTAACCTATTATTAAAAAGTATTTATTTATCTCCCACACTTGAAATTATTCTCACACAAGTCCATCTCCCCCATAATTTGAATTATATGATGTGTAAAAATAATCAAAATTTTGATCCTAAAATTATTTTCCCACATATATATTATAATCATGAATCAACCATTGGTACACACTACTCATTTTAAATCCATTTATGTTAATATTCTACTTCACATAATCTCCACAATTCATTGAATTTAATACTCATAGATACGTTAATAATAAATATAGAAATTTTAGTTTTATTGAATTGTATTATAATAATACCTTTAAAATTATTTTGGTATCTCCAATCAACACAATTATATTTATTGTAAATAACAACTAACTTTGTCAAATTAATGTTATAATCCCACTTATTTAAAATAATAGAAAATGTGAAATTATAAAGGATGGTTATAAAAATAATTTATCATCATTCATGGTATTTAAAATTACTTATTATATTATAATTGTTTAGACTTACAACCAGACCTATATTAGTGGGTGATGGATGAAATCACATTGTTTCATAGGAATGATCCATTAGATAAAAATTTATAAGTGCAGTTCGGAAAACCAAGAGTAGAAAACCATATTTATTAACTAATATTATAATTCTTTCGATAATGTAAAAAACTCATATTTCTCATTTTAGGGACTATATAGTTTAATTGAACAAATAAATTTACAAACTGCAGTCATTGTCAATAATAAAATCGATAATATTAAAGTATAAGGAATATCACACTTCATATAACATATATTTCTAATCAATCATCACTCCCCTTTAAATATATATTTTGATATATTAAAATCATGAAAAGGAAATTGGTTTCTTTTCTTCAACCTTTTTATTTTGAGGGCATGTATTTATTTTATATAGTAATGAAATAATACACCTATTGGATCAATATATTATTTTCTCACTATCAAGTGAGTTTTCAATTATATCAATAATATGATAAGAAAGTATAAGACTTGGATATCAATTAGGAATCACATTTTGTATAGTTACAAATTCTTGATAAATATTCATAATTATAATCATCTAGATTATGTAAATTTAAAATTCCATGGGATATATAGGTCTAAATATTTAATCAACAATCTCATTCTATGGAGTTTTCTTTTTTTACATTTCCAAATATAGAATATTCTACCAATATATTTTAATATATTATATCCATAAAGACAATTTATCAAGAAAATAATTTCTTGTAATTTTTATGAGAATTTATAGGATATATTCCGAATAAAATGTGTATTTAATGTATTTTAGCATCATTCCATTATAAATACTATAAAAAAATAAATATTATGATTTATGTGAAATAATTTCTCTTCATTTAAGGCTTTCAATTTCTTATTATTTATAAATATATTTATCAAATTGTAATTTAACTTGCATAAAATTTGCGCATTCTTTTTTAAAATTCATATACTTGATTTTCCACTTGGATTCATCATATATGTTGAGTATACCTTTCTAGGAAATAAATAAAACTATTTTTCTACGATATCAACTATTAAAAAAACACTCTTATTTTTGTAATTTATTTTCTCATACTTTATCCTTAATTTTATTCCTTTACCATTGATTACCATTGAAATTTTACAATTGTCCACAATCTATAATTTTCATCCATAGTAGAAACAAATTCCCAAGAGCCTAATTACTGTACAATATTCTTCTTGGATGGATATTGTTTAACAATTTTCAATTTTCTCTTGTGGAAATAAAAACATTTATTCATTTCATCTATAATTATTCGACTTCTATGGATTTATTTTCACTTCATCATGTAAAATGTGAATGATTGGTGCATATCAGAAGAAATCATAACCATGAAAAATTATATTACAATAATTAAAGATGTCCTCAAAAAAATTTAATCCATTATAGACAGATATATTATTCTTATTGTATGCATGACAATTATACAAATATTATTTTATTTTCTCCATAGGTCTAATCCTCCTCAATTCATGATTTATATATTATTTATGAGTTTTAAAATTATTCCAACAATAAATTTACATGTGCTCAAATTTATAGAATCACCAACAATGTCCATGAAATATTACAGTTAGATTAAATCCTGATAGAGCTTAAAAATTTATAGTTTACTATTTGGAATAGATTTTTTTTTATTTTGGGATCGTATTAGGGAGTTATATTTGATGTAAATGATAAAATAAATTCATGATGTTATTTTAGATTTATTTTAATTTTTATCCACCCTAAAATTTCTAGAATTTGAATTGTATTTTATATAAGAATAAGAACTAGTATTTTTAAAAATTTAATTAATTGGGTCAAGGGTTATAATTTTTTAATATATTTTTATAAATGGACTTGGATATTGTTTCATTTTCTTCATTACACTGATATAAAATAATTTCGAAATAATAATGTTTTCATTAAAATGTGATTATGTATCTATGTTCCCAATTTGTTTGGGAAATCATAGGGTGGGACTCTTCCAAATTTCATAATTTAATTTCTTTCTCAATAATCAATAAAATGAGAATTATTTTATTTTTCATAGTGAATCTAAGTTTTTTGAATTCAATTATTGATTTATCAATAATATCCTTATGCACCATATTTTCTTACTATAGATATTTCTCATCCCTATTATTCATTTTTTATCTTAACCAAGTATTATTGAAATTTACAGAGGTTTTGTGTTGTTTTTTCATATTCATGAATAAATTAAAAAGGAAAAATCCTACTAAAAATTCATTTAAATAGTTGTATGAAACACTTATTCCACAAAATATAAATTCCCATTTCAATATATGTTATAGTTTCATTTTTATCAAAAAATCATGGTGCGATTCTAGCATCACTACAATTTCTAGGACAAGCCTTTATCCTTATATGTAGCATATAATGCCACATTTTATTTTTTAGGACATTTTATGATCATAAATATATATATATATATATATATATATATGAAAATTTTAATAGTTATTTATCTAAAATATCATTCACTTAAATATATATGCCTTTATATGTTTCAATGAACTCATCCTATTCATTCAACCAAAACTTGAATCATCTATTTGAAAGGATTAATCAAAAAAATTATGTTTAAAAAATATCACATATAATTAATTTAATGATAGATCTCCTTAAACTTTTTATGTTTTTCTCAGTTTAAAAAAAATCCATTTCATTATATCTCTAACGACATTGTCTAAGACCAATAATTTTATAAATAATAAGGATGGAATATGAATTTTTCCTCTATATTTCTTATGAACATTTTTAAATATGTAATTCATGTATAGACACTAAAATAATTGAAAAAATTAGATCGAATAATAGGAAATATTGTGAGATTTAATACTAATTAACTCTCATAGCAGATCATGAATAGACAATGAGAGGGGTGGTTGATTTAGTGTTTTCTAATTTTATCATATTCAACTTTATTTTTTACTTATTCCCTTTTGATCCCCAAAACATTGTCTTAGTTTTAATGTATAAATAAATTTTTATAAACTCATTACTCAACTCCAAATGAAAATAATAAAAGAAAAAAAATAATAGATATACTTTTACAATTGTTGACACTATTCAGGAAACCTACCCTTTTTGTGTTCGAAACATTCTGAGAATTTTTTTTTACTATTATATTATAGTGAATATAAGTTCATAATATCAACACACAATAGCTGGTCTGATATCGTCCATATATCTAATCACTACTATATTTAAAATGTAAAGAGTTCATAATACCACCTTCAATCAATCTGCATCCCACTTATTGGTTTATGATTACATTATACTAGATTCCATTGGTCATTAGTGTCTCTAGAATTAAATAAATCTCTAGAATGATATTTTTTCAGCTCCGAGATGATTCAAATTCAACTATAAAATCAAGTTCCCCAACTATAGGTATTTGACTTCTATGGAGTAAAAATAATGTATACATAGAAGGTTGCCCATTACTCTTCAATAATAAGGTAATATAACTTATTATTCTTCTAACTGAATAACTCAACAATGTAATCATTGAATATTTTCATAATCCTTTCATGAAACATAATATATAAAATTTATACAATATTTTTATAGATTAAATATTTTATTATGTTCTAATTAATTATGTTTTGGAGTTATCAAAGTTGTTATGAACATAAATGACATGATCTTAACCACCCTGACTGAAGGAAATTACATTTATTACTCAATTTATCATTTGGAATCATAACTAATATATTTATTAATTGATAAATTCTTGAACATTTTTTCATTTATAAATTATCTTACATATATACTTTGAGACACCGAATCAAAAAATGACACCATATGATTTATATTTTATTAAACTATAAGATCTATAGAATATGCTTCCACATTCTTCAAAAAAACTACTTTCTCTATAAAAAATGGTTATCATAACTACACAACTAATTATTAAATTACTAATTCTAATATTATTAAAATTTATTCATAAATATAGATTAAACAAAACACATATTACTAATTAGATTATAAATAAATCTACTAAAAATATGACCTATACCAATGCGTCTATACCAACAGTTTATAAAAACTATTGGTATAGGTCCCCTTTCCCTAACGGTTTGGAAAAATCATTGGGAAAATCTTATGGAATTTCCAACTTTTTGGACAAACCATTGGGAAAATCCCACAGATTTCCCAACATTTGGCCAATTTGTTGGGAAAATAATACTTTGAGGCCACTTTTCCCAACTGTTTGCCCAAATCATTAGGAAAGGGTATGTCTTTCCCAATGTTTTGGACAGACCATTGAAAAATTCCCAATTTGAGGCCACTTTTCCCAGCGGTTTGCACAAATAATTGGGAAAGGGTAAGTATTTACCAATATTTTGGCCAATCCTTTGAGAAAATCCCACTTTGAGGCCAATTTTCCCAATGGCTTGTCCAAACTATTGCAAAAGGGTATAGATTTTGCAATGGTTTGTCCAAACCATTGGGAAAATTCCATATTGATGCAACTTTTCCAAATAGTTTAGCCAAACATTTGGAAAAGGGTATGGCTTTCTCAATGGATTGTTTAAACTGTCGAGAAAATCCCACACTGAGGCAACTTTTCCAAACATTTTGGCCTAACCGTTTGGAAAGGGTATGCCTTTCCCATTGGTTTGGCTAAACCGTTGGGAAAATCCCACTTTGAGGCCCCTTTTACCAATGCTTTGGCTAAACCATTAGGAAAGGTTGGGTACTTATCCAAAAGGTTTGGAAAAACCATTGGGAAAATCCCTCTTTGAGGCCACGTTTCCCAATGGTTTGGCCTAACCATTGGGAAAGGGTGGGTAACTATCCCAATGTTTCCCAAAACCATTGGGAAAGGCCTATCCCAATGGTTTAGAAAACTGTTGGGATAGACACCCTTATTTTTTATTAGAACATTTGTCAAATATCGTCAAATAAATCCATATAATATATATATTCAAATATATTAACAAAGGCAAGATTATGATAGTGGTAAAGTCATTGATATATAACATGGTGGTTGTGGGTTCAAACCTCTATTAGAACTTTTTTTTGTATTCATACCTATACCAATGGTTTGGAAAGCAACTGTGAAAGACTTATACCAATAGATTGAAAACCATTGGTATAGGTATTTCCCAATGGTTTTCTATAAAACTATTGGGATTGGTCTTTCCCATTTCCAAATCACCCAAAGGCTCCCCAAACTGTTGGTATAATCTATTCAAATGATTTTGGGACTTAAACCAACGGTTCCAAACCGTTTGCATAAGAAAATTTTCCATTACTGTAATAATCCTTCACACATTCTTTTTTCGTAACACTCGATGCACAGAACACATTTTTTATTGGTTGTCGTTTTTAAAACTATTGTTTCCGATGGGGATCCATCCAAAATTGAGGTTTTTTATTGGGATATTTCTTAAATTCCATACATAAGACGTGATCATTAGATCATAAATATAATTAATCTATTATAAAAATAATTCCCAATTTAACAATATATTCATGTTATTTTTATAGGATATATTAACTATGTTTAGACCCATTTCGGTTCAAAAAATAATGGAAAATGACATTTTCTAATGACACTATCTATTGATGTATTCACATATACCGACTAGTATAAGACAAACATTTTTTCTTCTTTAGAAAAAACAATTTCTTTATATTTAAAGTTCTTATACATTATAGATCACATACTTTATTGTCTTTAAATAATATACTCTTCTTGTATTTCTTTTTAAAACTTCTTTTTAACATCATGTGTTTCATCCATTGTGTATTACATAATGCCTATATATTTTAATCATATTTTTTTACATAGTAATAATATAATAACTACCCATTTTATAGCTTGTTTTCATTCTAACATCATATATACACTCACAAATATTTTATTTAGATACCAACTTTTATATAAGAGATTCACATGTTTTCTCATGTTTTATTACTCAACAATTTTAATATGACATAGTACATCAAAAGAATTACACAATATTCACCCAACAATGTAAAACATACATTGAAAATTTAAAACAAAAATGATTCAATTTCACAAATTGTTTTACATTTATTTAAATTTTGAACAATATTTGAAATTGATTGGACCCACGAATGTCTTTTTTATGAAGCTGGTACTTGTATTTCATATAGTTTTGACCAAGGGAAGTCATTTCCCTATTGTGGTACCACCACATATATTGGCCCCCCTCTAATATTTTTCCCTACACATTAGATCTATCATAGTTCCACCCTAATTTATTCTTTTCTTTTCCTAAATGAAAAAGACTCTCTATGGCCCCATAGTGATTTTAAATGGTTTATCTTTAAGTTGGATGATGTATCCCTGGAAGATAACTTCTCAAGTGGTTCCTACAAGGCTGGACCAGATTTTAGACTTATAAAATATGTAATCTATTTATAAAATTATTAATTGAATATATATTCTTCCCAAAGAGTATTACATATAATATTTTCCATAATATAAATAGTTATTTATTCCAAAAAATATATACATCACTCTAACATGAAATTATTTTCACATTTGATAATCTCTCTAATAATATAATATATAGGCTATTTAGTTAGAACCATTTCTCCAATTATGAAATTATTTTCCAACATATCTATTATTATCATGAATCTATGTATATCACCAACTCATCATTATAAATTTATTTATTATTATTCTTGACACCACTGAATCATCATTATAAATATTCATTATTTTACATAAATACAAAAATAATAAATTCAACACTCCTAAAGACATTCAATCAAATATAACAATCCTTATAAAAACTGAATTGGAATCCATAATATTATTTCCATTTTTTTCACTTAATTAAAGAAATTATTCAGTTTTCTATTATAACTTAATAGGAAATTTTTTTATATTAATATTATATTTTGAATTAATTATGCTATCAGAACTAAAATAAAATCTAAATGATGAAAAACGAATATTAGAGTTTTGAAAGGATGTGTAATCAGAAAAGTTCAATCCATTGTGTAATTATTTATGAAATTGAAATTTTTGACTACTCTACATTCATAATATTTTTGGTATCCTGTGAAGGATATTATGAATATTTTTTAAGAGGTGTAATTTGAGAATAATAATATAAATTTCATATGAATAATTATTATATATTTTCCATTAGAGAAGATAAATTCACTTAAATCAATATAATAAAGAGGTTATAGATTATGTGAACCATTAAAAGATAATAATCATAACTAGTATCCAAAAATATGAGGGGATGGTGGACACTCAAGGATGGTGAATAGTAATACATTAAGGGTAATGACTACCTTAGCATTTTCCTTCATGGATTAGAAATATATGGGTGATGAAAACCTAATTTTCATTAATATTTCATTTGTAATAGTAAATTATTTTCTATTATTTTAATTAATAATTGGATTCAATAACATTCTATTTGAATTAAGGTTTTAATTAACTTCATTAGAAATTTTATAAAATAATTTTTTAAATATATTAAATTATTTTTGGAATATTTTTTATTAATCCTACAGCAAAATAGTTTTTTGGAAATAAATTTTTTATAGAATAATAAACTGTATTTTGAGTTGTAAAACTTATTAAAAACTGAACTATGTTATAATAAAATTAATTATACACACTTCATGATATTAAACAATGGAATAAAATATAATGTGAGATTAAACTAGATATAATAGTTATGTGATTAGATTAAATCCCACAAATATATCACTACATTAGAATTCCAAATCGTACATGTTTTCACGTAATGTTAAATCTCGTGTTCGACATTTATGTATGATTACTTCAAAGGTCAAAGTATCGACGTCAATGAAGTTGGTCTGGTAGATCTCATGTACAATGTATCTCACATCCACCATGATACATCTCTGTAAATAAAGACCTATTCTACTACAAATTATAATGTTATGTGGGAGAAGTGTTGTTATATAAAAGTATCATCAAACAATTTAATATTAATAATAACCACATGGATAAGAAATCATGTAAGATTAAATAATTAATACTGAATTTCATTATAGATTATAATCATACTATGTAAGAAAAATAATGTATGTCTTGACACCTACATTAGATAAACTCTCATAGGAATAGTAACATATATGATTAAATTAGAAATTTCATAAGATTGAATGAAATCAGTGTCAATGAAGTGAGAGTAAAAAAATGTAATTAAGAGATCACATATTTGTAAGAATCATTATTTATAATTTATAGCTTCTTTAGTGTTATACGATATACTTCTATCATAATATAATTCTTAGATTTCATCAAATCAAGGATAAAGAATACATGGGTTCCTGGTATCATGATGGATTCATGTGGAAGTATTAATATATAAAACAAAAGTCATTATTGAGATCTATGATCAAGTGTTCATCATAAAATATTTGTGAGGAATAAGAATATTCCATGTTAAAAATGTCTAACAATGTATAAAAATCAACTAAGGGTCAATTAATGTGTTAATTAGTTTAAGGAAGGAATCAAATTTACATGTGAAGGTTATATCCATTTTCTGGGGAGGAGAAATAAAATTCCCAATGTAATATAAAATACTGGATGCTTTAGATATAGAATAATGTTTGAGATCTTTTTATATAGAGTGATCATGTTTTATGTGAAGAATTTTGATTTGTTTTAAATCCTTTGAAAAGGTAACAAGTCTATAGAAATAAATTTTCTTATATTTCTAACATGAATCAAATTATTCTATTTTATTTTTGGGTTTATTTATAATTTTGAAGTGTTTTTTTGTGTGATCACCCAAAAGATGAATAATTAAATTTGATTCCTTAGCCTATGGTGATAAAAATTCATTCATGGGTATTTTTATCCATTTATTATTATTTATTGAAATTAAATTTGAGTTGTGGTGAGATTTATAGAAAATAGATAAAGTTTATCCTCTAAATATACATAATATAACATGTTAGATGGTGTGTTAATTAAGTGAATTCATGAGTTATAGTCTAAATATATTTTTGACCTATCATATTTAAATTTTTATTAAAATGGTTTCTCTATTTATAAAAAACATATCTCATACATGGTAGTTAGGTGTTTATCAAGAGAGTGTAATGTAAGGTCTTGATAGAAAGATCAGGACGGAGTGTCTGTTCAAATGAATATTTTTGTGTAATTAATGCCACAATTTTATTATAATTATATTTTTATTTGGATGATAGTTTTTTTATCATTATAGTGAGAGAGTTTGAGAATGTAATAATTGAAATAAAGTATATGATAATTAATAAGTATACTCAAGGTTTTTTAAACATATTAACATTTAAATCAATAGGTTTTATTTTGTTTTGAATAAATTTTCAAATCAAAACAATAATTGGTCTAATAATTTTTAAACACATTAAAATATAAAATTAAAACTAATACAAAATAAATTGGGATTTACTAGATTTTAATCATGTCTTATTATTATTTGTCTGATGGATTGAATAAAAATTTACTTCTTTGGTGATTTCTATACTTTAACATGTATTTTTGGACTAATTAATACTTTCCTTGAACAACGGAGTATGGATAATTTGGAATTACATCAGAATAAAAAATTTACATATAATTACTGGTGGAGTATTAGTATTGGGATGGTTAGAAAATTTCACATAAATATGACTTTTGGAATGTAAATATTCATAAGGAAACACTTTTAATTAATCGATATCTCTTTATAAAATTGATATTTCTGAAAATGAATATCTAGGAGAAAAATAATATAAATAAATCATTTGAGGGTTTTTATATTATAATTATTTCATGAAACAAATAATATCAATGAAAATAAAAATTAAAAATAGAATTAGTTTTGGAATATAAACATTTATATTAACCCTTGACAAAGATGAAGGGGTTTTCACCAGAGATGATTGATATTATTTTATAGTCCAACATAATGAATTAGAATCATAGAAGGAAATGTTTTACCTCTATTAAATATAAATGTGATTAAAAAATACATAATCAATAATGATTAAAGACTTTTGGGAATGGTGAATTTAATTTGATAAAAGGAGAATAATTCTTAGGTAATAATTTAATGAGAATGTATTTTAGATGTAAAATAAATATTATAATTAATTAATGGTAAAAATTTGACAAAATACAGTTAAAGATGAAATCACCCAAAATTACTCTAATTAATTCAAGTTATTTTCTAGAAATTTCAAATATATTAATTCTATATTGATAAGAATAAATCTTATAGATGAATTAATATTGTCTCTGAGATGAAAGTGATTCAACCATGTATTTATTAAATATTATAAAAACAATGGATTTAAATCTGACGGGACCATTAACATAGATCAGAGATCTAGTAGATTAATTTTAAATTAAGAAAAATCAGAATTTCTAAACATAATTGAATAGGATTATGTAAATAACATGTTATGGAATATAAAATATTTTGGAATGGAATGAAAAATTGTAGGGTTATTTATTTTCCCCTCTATTATAGTTGAGGTTAATTTTTTTGTGGAACATTTTTTTAGGTATCCCTTGATTTGAGATTAGAATACGTTATTATATATATAATAAATAGTAGGGGCCAAATCAAATTTCATAAAACATAAAATGTTGAAATTATATTTGAACACACAAATAATAATGTTATTTAAATGAAAGAAAATATATAAAAGCAAATCAAATTTTAAATTACAAAACACATGGAATATTTTATGACATGTGTTTATTAGAAAATGTCACACAATCACACATGTATCATATGACAAACCATAAAATATTCCAAAAAAATAATCAAATAACAAATATGTATATATGATGTTTTTAAAAATAAAACGCATAATTTTATAGAACATATATACTTTCACATAGATTAATTCTTTCATCTTTAAAATATAAAATATTTTAGATTTATTATTTAAATAAAAAAGGAAGTATAAAAATACTAACACTAGTCATTTATACATGTCCATTGAAATATTTTAAAAATTCTGAAAATATATTCCAAAAAGTATAAAGTTTGTAAAAATATAAAACATATAAAAATTTAATTAGAATGAGTTAATTTAATAAATATAATAGAAAAAATAGGGGTAAGAAGACACATAATTTATCATAAAAATTTTATAATCATTGATAAAATACTGAAAATATTATTTTTATCATGTGGATGAAAATAAGATGTTTAATTATAAAAAGTAATAATTTTAAAAGTTGATTTAACTATGAAAAAATAAAACTAAACTAATAAACATTTCAAAAATGAAATATTCAGAACAACTATTCTATAATTTGAAAATAATATTAATTATAGAACAATAAAACCAAAGTTAATCATAAAAAAATTATTATTCATTTTATATTTTTTATAGATTAATAAAATATTGACAATTCTTTAGTATTCTCAATAAAATGTAAAATACATATAAAATAACTTCAAAAAATATAATAAAATAAATTAAAATATGAACAAATAAAATTAAAAAAATATGTTTTCTATAAAAATTAAACATGAATAATAGGTTCAATCATAAGAATGGATATAAAAATATTTAAAAAATTAATCAGTATTAAAAAAAATTAATTAATTGAATTATTCTATGTACATAAAACCTAACTGATATTTAGAGAATTAAAAATTGAAATATAGTTCCTCAAGTATCAATAACTATAAAATCAGTTAAAATTATTTCAAATCCAATATGGGTAATTTCATATTGAATCCTCTAATATTTTGTCTACTATTAGTTAAAATCATGTATTTTTAATGTATTTTAATATACACAAAATAATATATAAATATTATAAAATATTTTAATGACCCTTACATCTAAATTTCAAAATATCATGACTAAAATTAAATTTAAAATTAAATAGTAATACATTATCAAATATATTCAATATTTTAATGAGAATATGGCTTTAATGATCGAATATACACATCTAACTAGGAAAATGTAATTTTATGATACAAATCTAATAAAAAATTTCTCAATATTTTTTTATAGTGTTTATTCTATGGCATAAGATTCCAGTTCGATTTTTTGGATTTGTTAACAAAACATAGGTTTTTATAAATTATATTGGAATATAGACTGATTTTCCATTAGAAATAATGTAATATGACATCAAAAGAGCTGTTTTCTTTGATATCAAGTAATACCTAAGAGCATCATCTAATTTCATAAACCAATGTTTACTATTCTAGATAAAAATTATTTCAAGGACTCTAATAATTATCTTATTAGTAATATCAACCATAACATTTTATTGTGGATAATAAATAATTGATTTATTTAGGGTGAATTGATGATTTATTTGATAAAATATTCAAAATAGTTTTAAAAATATTGTTTTTATATCAGTTATTAGTGTTTTTGAAACTATTAATCATTAAAAAAGATAATTTTCACCAAAAAAATTAAAATAATAATGCAAATTCATTCATAAATAATTGTAATTTTATGAATTGAAATGATTAATTGAAAAATAATATAATATAAAATGAAATATTTACATAATGAAAAAATATCCACAAATAAAATTCAAGTACATTATAAACTCATAAATAATAAATAATGATTTGGTATTATATTTTTTGTTGAAGTAGTTCTAATGTAATTAAATGGAGGGAATGATTTAAAAATAATAATTCTAATATTTCTATAATTACCATTAAAATATCCCAAAATTATTATCTTTTTATTAAGATTCATTTAGATCCAAAGTGAACCCTTGTAGATAAATATTAAAAAAAATTCGTTTTATTTATTTCACTAAAAAACCTCTCTTAGATATATCAAAGCCTTTTTTCCATATAATTTGAGGATCAGAGAAGTTTTAAAATGACTTCTTTTCATTGTACATATTTTTTCTTTTAACAAATTATAGAGAAAACTCAAATAGTTAAGTAAAAAAGAATATAATTACACCAAGGTGGCTTAAATACTAAAAAAGATAAATTTTTCAATAGAAGAAAACAATTCTTTTTCTAAAAAAAATATTTTCTACCTTACTCTAATGATGAAAAAAAGATATTTTATTTTCAAAATTTATCATATATTTGTACTATATATTTATAATTTATGAACATTTATCAATAAAATGGTTTTAAAATAGGTTTACTAAAAAATATCATAATTTCGATTTATTAGAATAAAATAAAAATTTATATCCTTATAGATATAATATATAACATCAGTTAAGAAAGTAAATTTTTATATATTATTTATCATCTATAGTATAATTTAATTAGGAACCATATATTAATATTAAGGATTAATATATCACAATTGAAATAAATTTTAATTTAAAGAAAAATATGACTCTAATTACCTAATGATAAGAATTTAATATTTGATTAAAAGGTATATTTCAAAAACATATTCCTCAAGAAAAAGGGTAGTTGATAAATCATTATTTGACATAAGAAAAATATTATTAGCATTAATTATAAAAATTGGAATATCATTATATAATAATAAGATCATTGGGAAAGAAATAGATATGGAATTATTAACAAATCTAATAAATAATAACATTAAAATAATTCATGTCAAATAATTTTTTGAAAAGATAAAATACTATTTTAAGTGACTTTACTAATAACATAGATCTCAAAAATCTATAAAATTATAATAATAATGCATGACTCCCAATTATTGAAAATTTTGTGACCCAATTAGTAATTTTTTTACCAATGACGAAACATATTAGAAAAAAATACTTATATAATGACATTTGAAGAATTAATAACTTTTTAAGAAAAAAATTAAATCCAGAACACACTCTATACTGTAATAATAATTACAGAAGTGATCCCGATAGGGTTCCAAATGTGGCCCCTTTAAATTAAATCATTTGTTCTCCTCACCCCAAAGAATCCTCTATATTCTCAACAAGAATGAACATAAACAAATTCCTATCTAGAGAAGTTAATTTGTAATGGATTGGAAGGTCATGACATATTACTTTTTGATATTCAGACTATGGTGGTGTTCTTGAGATGTTAGTTACATATTTTTCCTCTTATAGATCAGTCATTCTCTATTTCTGATTATAGTTTTGGTTTAGTTATTATAGTTTTGGTTCATTGAGCATGGTGTGATTATATTTTGGATTTTTTATATGGTGGATATTCATTTTGGGTTCATATATCATAGGGTGAACTGATAATCTTGTGGTGAATGGTGTTTTTCTAAAATAATTTATTTGTGGGAAACATGGATTGATACGTCCCAATAAAGGAGGAAGTAGAAAAAATTAAAATAGTTACTGGGTTTTATTGCATGAAATGGTCAACATTGAAACTATTAGGGTAAATGGGCATGGTTTTTTAGAGTCTATGGGTGACCAAGACATGTGTGGGAGAATGGATGCATAGATCTAAATATTACCATTCTATTATCTTGAGTATGGTGAGGTTAAATTACAAGGTACTTTTACCAACCCCATGATGAGGTCTATAATTTCCATCAAGGTAACTAAAATGGAATTGGCCATTCCATATATATGTTCATGGAGCATGTAATATTTTTAAATTAATTTTAAAAAAAATTAGTTATTTCAAGGGTGTATCTATTTTCAATAGTAAGGAAATTGTATCAATTTGGATCAGGGTCCATTTTGGATGTTTTTGGTGGACATAATTTCGTGTTGGGCTTATGTACATTTTTCATTTTAAATATTGGGTTGTAGTCTTCTTAGTTAAAATATTATTTCCTCTATAAAAACTATTAAAGATCCCAAAACTTTTATTCCCCCACATCCATCATTCTTGAGGATTCAAACCAATTGGTTCATAGTGACTAGGTACATAAATTTGAGTTATTCTTATTTCCTTTTTCACTTCTTCCTCCTTGTCATTTTTTTTCTCCAGAGGTTATCATGGGGGTGTTCCTTTATCAATTATTTACTTTATGGAATATAAGGATGATGGTTTTTTGTTTTATAATTTTAGGTGGTTCTATTTGAGGTTATTGTGGGTTAATCCTCAATTCCTTTGTTACTATATGGTGATTCTATCAAAGAATTATATCAATGTAGGGTATTTGAGAACTGCCCAAGTTTTATTTGAATTGGGAAATTAAAATTATTTTTTCATCCACGAGAGAGTAATATGGATTGACAAAAATAATGATAATGAAATACATAGAAAAAATGGGATTCACCTAAATTAACCAACTATCATAAAATATCTGTAACACCTGGTCTTTGATTGATGATATTACTAAAAATCATTGATGTTTCGAAATTTATCATCATTTGTTTGACTATTTACTAAATAAATTTCAAAAAATTATAATCAATTAAATATTGAAATCAAATGATTTCATGGAAGGGTGAACCAATTATCAAATAATGATTAATCATGTAAGAGTGTGATAGTTCATTATTCTGATATTTTTGTCATGTATTTAGGAAAACATATTATTGTTTCTATATTTTTAATATTATGGTGGGGTTGTTCACATGGTTTTTTCGTCGGTGTATTCTAAAATTTCATTGGTGGAATAGTGGTATACATTTTAGGTTGTCATTTTTTATAGTGGGGTCGTGGATGCCTTATCCTGGATAGAATGAAATAATCAGTGGGTTGTTTTTAGTGATAGAATGGTTGGATAATGTGGGAAAATATGATTGTTTTCCAGTGGTACATAATATATTTTGTAGTGATGAACATGGAATAGGGTTAATTGAAATTGAATAGTTTGATAGAAAAATATTAAAAATTGATGCATAAAATGAATAATTAATATTTGAGGACTAATATGGGTAGTTTATTGTGTGGTTTGTAATAAAATATATAAACTAATGGATTAATCAATAAATACGAGTTGGTAATTGGTTGAAATAAAAAATAAATTGTGGTATAATTATCTTTCAACAACAAATTATTGAGGTGGCTACTTGTATGTGATATTTGGATGGTTGGGGTATTGTAGTTGATTAAGATGGTAGTTGAATGTGATGGTAGTGTTTAGATATTTATGGATTCTGGTACAACTAGTTTATGTGAAAACCATTATTTTATGAATGTGAAATATATGTATACACTATTTTTCATGTGATATCTATATGCACCCCTAAGTCAGATACCATTATCAATATCCAAATTTGAAGCCTAGTGTTTTCCCATAACATCTAGGTTGGTGAGGAAATCGATTGAAGACTTTACCATCATTTATGACGTCCCTTCCAAATGTAGGTTTGTATGTATGGATTAATGTAGGTATGATAAAATTGTATATTGTGTACCTATAGACACTATAGTGCAAAAGTGTGATTGTGGATACATAATGTACTGGAAGACCATATGGGTTATGGATGAGTGGGGAACATATGCACTGACATAACTTATAGTGTTTTGATATTATGACATGAGGTTGGAACAATGGAAATACCGAAATGTTGTCGGTGGGATGTGATGTTGTGTTGTTAGTGGGAGTATATATTATAGAAATTGTTTATGGAATTAATAGGGTGTTAGGATGGTGTTCTTCATGTTCATGATACCCAAATATACTAGACACATTATCTATAACGACCCAATGTTTTCCAAGGGAAATTCCCTACTTATAATTATGTCATAAATTAACATGAAAACACAAAATAATGAACTACTATGTGATAAGTGACCTTTAAACAGAATTTTGTCACTCATGTGTTTGGAATTTTGAAAATCCGACAGACACGGTTGTGTTCAAGATGATTTTTGGAGTCTAATGAAACAAAAATAATTTTCAGTGATTGGTATGGTACCTTTATGAATAGTAACATACCCATATGAATAGTAATATGACCATTATGAATTGTCAATCATCCAACATAAGAGTTACATTACATATGAATAATTAAATAACATTTAAACATCTTAGAATGTGACAATTTGAACATAGTAAACATTTTGGTATTTTTTAAGACATAAATAAATAATTATAATTAATTAGTTAATTTAAAAGAATAAAATTTCCCTAAAATTTATTCATAAATTATAGAATCAATGTATTATAGTTTTTAGATAAATTTATAAGACCCTAAATAATTTTTGAAAGCACTATAAAATCAGTTTTAATTTTAAAAACTGTTTTTAAGAAAATTATAATTATAATTAAATATTGAATTAATATTATTTAGAAAATTATTCTGAAAAAATTTACTTCATTTTTGGATTCTACACATCGAAAAAAGTTTGGGGTAAATTTTTGGGATTTTTCTGAGATACTTGAATTTTTGATGAATAGTGAAATACCGTAATTTACAAAATAAGCTAAATAAGCTAATTATAGGGTCATGTGTGATGTTCTGCTGATATAAGCCCACTTGTTTCGGGATTACATTATAAAATTACTATTCCTGGTCATCCAAGACTCTCTATTCCTTGTTTTTGGGGAAATAATAAACTAATGAATTTTATATTAAGGAAACCCCTCTCCCCTCCACTAGAAATACCACCCTTCACTCCCTCATTCCCTCACACTTCTCATGCTCCAAGCCTTCTCAAAAATCTGCCCAAACATCTTCCCAAGACCCTCCCCCACGTCCAAATTCTTTTGGTCTCATAAAAGGACCAAGACTATCTTCCTTATGGAGGATCTCAAGGGGAAGATTTAAGAGGTAATTTCTCTCCCTCTTCTCCTTTAATTTCCTTTCAAGTTCAAATTCATCTCTTGATCTATTCCCACCTATCTTCATACAAATTGTATTTTAAGTCTAGTATTATAAATATAATGTAATTGTATGATTTTACTGGGATATTATATCATCCATCCCCCTTTACCTAGTCCTTTTATTTTATTAAACAGAATGTTGTTCGTGAGGTGTTAGTTTATCACCTTGAAGAACGACATGCTTTCTTCCTCCATTTCTACCATCAGATCTGGTCATGAAACCATTTTTATGGTAGAGCCAGAATATTAAATATGTATTATCTCCTATTTCATGTTCTGGAACTAACTTATGACCATATTTCTAGTGATAAAAAAACAAGTTCATTATGATCGAAAAATCACTCAAATTAACCCAAATAATCATCATTTAATTCTTTTCTAATGATTCACCAACATGGATCTAATATAATTCATTATAAAATCATTCAATATCCTTTAATATCACTAATAAAATGTAATATCATTTCTGGATGTTTACCCATGTTCTACCTGAACTTCAATTTATGAACACAAGTGAACCATCCATGAAAAACCATAAAAACGAACATCCCCGAATAATGTTTTTAAACTCAATAAGTCATCGAAAGGAACATAATATGAAATAATGAAACCAGAATGATCCATATTAATGTAAGCATGGTTCTGGATTTCTAATTAATTAATATAAATTTATCATCCATTACATTAAATAGAAGGAAGAAATCAGGTACAAGGTAAGGGTAAATCTCGAACCCAATTTTATTCCTTTGGGTTCTCCCTCATTCACTCCATTTTTTGATATGGTTACTCCTAAAAGATCATTTTTTCATCATTGACTTTCTTTTATGGGATTTACATTTTTTTCACTAGTTTTTATGTACAACAAATAATTTTCCAAAAGAACTCTTATTTTAAGAACACCCCTTTTACTTCTCACTCATGGTCGATGGTTCTTCTAACATGTATGTTATTCCCTATTTATTTTGGGAACCTAAAGCTTATGAATGTGTTATTATGAGATGAAACCCATTCCTTTTCATGGGTTCATTATGTTGATTTATGTTATATTTTCAATGTGGAAAGCATGGTAAATGATAATGTTATGATGTGACGGGTGCACCCGGAATTATATAGCACAATATAAATGTTTAAATGTGATGGGTGCGCCCGTAATTATACAGCTCTCCAATGAAATGGTAAAGTGATTAATCTCATGAGTAAAATGTGAATTTATGTGTGAACAAGATTCTAGCATGGTACACAAGTATTTGTGGTAGTTAACCACTAAGACATGATGTTTCATATTTATGCATTTCCACATTTCAAGTCTTTTATTTATGCTCCTCTCATGTTCATGATTTTTTTTCCTATGTTATGATTATGCTCAACCCATGATATATTGTTATTATCTATCCTCTTACTGGGCTTCTATCTCACCTTTTTTTTATATATATCCTCAGGTGGCTACATTTACTAAGTAGATGACAAGTGCCAATAAAAATCTAGAGAAAAATAATTTAAATAAATGATTGTGCTTGATGTTGTATTTGTTATGTGTGGTCCTAGTTTTCCAAAGACATTAAACCTTTTGATACTATATGTGTAATACTATTATGTTTTTTATCTTTAAAATGATGTAATAGTAATGTAAGAAAAGGATGGGTCTCTATAGTTTGTATCAGAGTCAAGGTTTAGTTAATTTGAGAATTAGGATTAGTGAACCCTAGGGAAAACCTACAACATGAGACTACGTAAAAATATGCACATAAGAATATTTACCTAGCGATACCATATGTTATGTTTTTGGTATAAATTTTTTAAATTAATATTTTATTCATGACCTATTTACTAATGTTTTGTTCTAAAATTGTTTATTTTAGAAAATGGTGGGAACCTGGAGAAAATAGGCCAACAACTCATGTGAGGGTCAATGCAACGATTGCCCGAACGACATCCACAATGATTTGGGAGGTGGAGTTAAAAAATTCATGGAGATTCTTACCCAATTATCTCAGGTTATGAACAATAACCACAATAATGGGGAACATCCTCCTTCACCAAAAATGGAGCAACTGGATATTGAATGTTTTATGTGGCAACGACCAACAACATTTTGTGGATCTTTCGATCCACTAGTTGTGGAACAGTGGATCAACACCATGGAGATGATCTTTTCTGTGCTTCACTGTTCTGAGATGGAGAAGTTGACTCTTGCCATTTATCATCTAGATCGAGTATTTGATCAATGGTGGGCTTTGATTAATAACACCAAGCCAATGGATGAAATTGAAGAGATGGAATGGGAATACTTTAAGATAATGTTTCATAATAAGTATTTTCCATGAACTCTTCGCAGGAAGATGGGGAGAGAATTAATAGAGCTCAAGAAAAAAGAAGGAGAATCTATCATAACCTATGAAGATAATTTCACAAGGCTTGCAAGATATGCTTTGGGATTTTTTAGCAACAATGATAGAAAAATTGATAGATTCTTTAGTGGATTAAACCCAAACCTTCGAAAGGCTCTTGTAATTCAAGACTTTGGGAGTTATAAAGAAGTTGTTTAGTGTGCTCTCAATGTGGAGATGGATTTTGGAGATTGGTCCCATGGATATGGTGATAAGAAAAGAAATATGGAGTTTCAAGCTAGTGGATCTAATGACAAAGGTAGGAAGAAAAATAAACGACCCACATGCCAAAAATGTGGGAAGTTTCACCATGGGAACTGCCTCCAAGGGATGATGAAATGCTTCAAGTGTGGGAAAGAAGGACACCATGTTCAAGAGTGTTAAAAAGACATGAACAGGAAGAAGAATGTATCCGATGAATGGAGAGAACCACTCATAGTTCAATGCTACAACTATAAGGAGCTATGTTACTATGCAAACTACTGCACTAAACCTCGAGCTCTCGAGGGTAATCAGTGTCAGCAACCACCAATGCCAAAGGAACAAGGGAATGCTTATTCCATCACTACTGTGGAGGTGGAGCATGATAATGAATTCGTACAAGGTACACTTCCTATTCACTCAAGAATGGAAAAAGTCTTATTTGATTCTGGTTCTACACATTCATTTATATCTTGCAAGTTTGCAAGAACTATAGAATCGAAGCCCCAAAACCTTGAAGTAGAGATATCTGTAAAAACATTGAGTGGTGAAATAATTTCAACCCAAGTGTTTGACTCTTATCTTCTTGGCATATGTGGGAAGATTCTTTCGGAAAATCTTCCAATACTTTCATTGGTGGAATTCGACGTTATAATTGGAATGGATTGGCACTCGTTATATAGAGCACATATCAACTATCGAGAAAAGGAAATACCATTTCATATTCTGAACAACCCCATGCTCCTATACAAATGAAATTAAGATCATGAATCTCTTTTCAAAATTCCTTCAATAGTGTTGGAGTTGATTCCATATGAAGAATCATACCTTGCCCAAATGGTTGAGACGAAGGAAAGTGCCAACCATGAAGAAATGCCCATCGTGAGGGAATACATCGATGTATTTCCCATAGAGTTACCAAGAATTACCCAAGATAGTGAGGTAGAGTTCTCAATTGAACTCATAATCGGAGTTACTTTTATCTTGAAGTGTCCCTATAGGATGGCTCCAATCGAACTGGTGGAGTTAAAGAAGCAGCTGCAAGAGTATTTGGACAAAGGGTCCATACACTCTACTGTATCACCATGGGGTACACCAGTGCTCTTTGTGAAGAAGAAGGATGAAACAATGCGGCATTGTATCGATTATTGGGAACTGAACAAGATTACTATAAAGAACAAGTGTCCTCTCCCAAGGATTGATGACTTGTTCGACTAGTTAATTGGAGCTCAATACTTCTCAAAGGTGGATCTTTGTTCTAGATATCATCAGGTAAAGGTGAAGAAGGAAGATATTCATAAGACTACCTTCCGAACAAGGTATGGGCACTATGAGTTTGTGATGATGCCCTTCGAACTTACTAGTTCCCCTGTAATCAAAATGGATTTGATGAATAGAGTCTTTAGACATTACCTCGACAAATTTGTCGTAGTGTTTATCGATGATATTCTCATCTACTCCAAGAGAAAGGAGGAACCTGAAGAACATCTACGACTTGTGTTGGCGACATTGAGAAAGGAGAATTTGTACGCCAAGTTCAGCAGGTGTGACTTTTGGATG
The DNA here is from genome assembly GCA_963277665.1 of Viscum album. Classification (NCBI taxonomy): domain Eukaryota; kingdom Viridiplantae; phylum Streptophyta; class Magnoliopsida; order Santalales; family Viscaceae; genus Viscum; species Viscum album. The sequence goes on from OY728150.1 coordinate 1,948,626,791, forward strand.
AATCAAGTCACATTCTTGGGACATGTGATCACAAGTGAGCGAATTTAGGTGGATCCTTCAAAGACAATGGTGATTAAGGAATGGCCCAGTCCCTCTAGAGTCAAATAAATCCATAGTTTTCTTGGATTAGCTGGGTATTACCGACATTTTGTGAGAAACTTATCATGATTTTCAAGCCCTCTAAATAAGTTAACAAGGAAAGGGGTAAAGTATCTATGGACGGAAGAATGTGAGGGAAGTTTCATGGAGCTAAAGAGAAGGCTGATCACTACACCTTCACTCACACTACCGAAAATTGGAGAATTTTTTGTGATATATAGTGATGCTTCAAAAAAATGATTGGGTTGTGTACTATTGAAAAATGATAATGTGATGTCCTACACCTCAATACAGTTGTAGATCCATGAGATGAACTACCTGATGCATGATCTAGAGATAGCAGCGGTGATTTTTTCCTTAAAAACTTTCTGGCACTACCTATATGGTGAGAAGTGTGACATATACACTGACCACCAGAGCCTAAAGAATATATTCACACAAAAGGATCTCAACATGCGTCAAAAGAGATGGTTAGAGCTAATAAAGGATTATGATTGCTCTATCCTCTATCATCCTAGATATCCAAACATGGTAGGTTATGCTCTAAGTAAAAAAAGAACTCGCTACTCTATACATGTTACAGATTGAGAAAGACCTTATCTTCTTAGATATGTAACGAATGGATTTGTAAATCAATAGGGCAGGGGATACATCCTACCATTCCCAAATGATTGTGAAACCATCCATCTGGTATAATATTAAGGAAGCACAAAGGGTTGATGTGGAGATACAAAAGAGGGTGAATGTAGTAAAGGTCGGGAAGTGGAAAGCGTTCCATATCGATGATGATGGTGTGATTCGGTTTGGAATGCATCTTTGTATGCCTTCATCACCTGGGATAAATAATGAGTTATTGGATAATACACATAACTCAACATTCTCTATCCATCCTGGGAGTACCAAGATGTACAGTGATCTCTGAGAAAACTTCTGGTGGGATAACACAAAGAAGGAGATTGCTGAATATATATCAAGGTGCTTGGTATGTCAGCAAGTTAAATTTGACCGAAAAAGTCCAAGGGTATGATGTAACCATTGTCTATACCCATGTGGAAATGGGAAAATGTTACTATGGACTTTGTTATGGGTCTCCCAAAGGTGTCAAAGTGAAATAATGCGATATGGGTTGTGGTTGACCGACTCACCAAGACTGCCCATTTTATCGGTATTCGGTAAGACCTCTCACTTGAGAAACTTGCAACGATATATGTGAAGGAAGTGGTGAGACTGCACGATGTTCCACTCTGAATTTTCTCTGACCAAGATCCAAGTTTCACATCTATGTTTTAGAGAAACCATCAACATGCTTGGAGTACTGAATTAAATTTCAGCTTGACCTATCACCCCCAAATTGATTTCTAGTCTGAAAGGACTATTCAGATACTTGATGATATGCTAATATTCTTCTCTCTTGAATTAAAATGTGGTTGGGATCAGCATAACCCATTGGTTGAGTTCTCATACAACAATAGATTCCACTCGAGTATTCAGATGGATCTGTATGAAGCTCTGTATGGAAAAGAATGTAGAACTCCAAACTGTTGGGATGATGTTGGAGAAAGAAAGCTACTTGGACTGAATATTGTTCAAGAGATGACTGAGAAGGTTCAAGTCATCCAGAAACACATCAAAGCTACTCAAAGTTGGAAAAAGAGATATGATGACAATTGTCTAAGGGACATGGAGTTCGACGTTGAAGATAAAGTCTTCCTTAGAATATCTCGATGGTAGAGAGTCATACGATTCGGGAAGAAAGGGAAGCTAAGCCCAAGGTATATTGGCCCCTTTGAGATCCTTGACCGTATAAAAGCCATGGCCTATCATATTGCACTTCTACCAAATATGGCTCAATTCCATGAAGTGTTTCATGTATCACTACTGAGGAAGTACATACCAGACCCCTCACAGGTACTAAACTCATAAGTGGTGTCACTGGAAGATGATCTCTCCTATGAGGAGCAGCCAGTAAAGATTCTGGATCAGAGAGATAAGGTTCTATGCAACAAGACAACCCATCTTGTAAAAGGGTTGTGGAATAACCATATGTTTGAGGAAGCAACTTGGGAACCAGAAGAGGAAATGAAGGAGAAATACCCTCACCTGTTTTTGTAATGTGAAATTTCAGGGGTGATATTTTTTAAGGGTGGAAGAATGTAACGACCCAATGTTTTTAAATGGAAATTACCTTCTTATAATTATGTCATAAAATAACATGAAAACACAACATAATGAACTAGTATGTGATAAGTGACCTTTAAACATAATTTTGTCACTCCTTTGTTTGGAATTTTGAAAATCCGATATACACGGTTGTGTTCAAGATGATTTTTGGAGTCTAATGAAACATAAATAATTTTTGGTGAATAGTAACGTACTGTGAAGAATAGTAATATACCATTATGAATAGTAATATGACCCTTATGAATAGTAAATCATCCAAAATAAGAGTAACATTACATATGAATAATTAAATAAAATTTAGACATCTTAGAAAGTGACAATTTGACCTTAGTAAACGTTTTGGTATTTTGTAAGTCATAAATAATTAATTATAATAAATTAGTTAATTTAAAAGAATATATTTTCCCTAAACTTTATTCATAAATTATTTAATCAAGTTCTTATAATTTTTAGATAATTTTATATGACCCTACGTAATTTTTGAATGCACTATAAAATTAGTTTTAATTTTAAAAACTCTTTTCTAAGAAAATTATTATTTTAATTAAATAATAAATGAATAGTATTTAGAAAAATATTTTTGAAAAATGGACTTAATTTTTGGATTCTACACATCGAAAAAAATTTGGAGTAAATTTTTGGGATTTTTCTAGGATACATGCATTTTTTATGAATAGTGAAATACTATAATTTACAAAATAAGCTAAATAAGCTAATTATAGGGTCATGTGTGATGTTATACTGACGTAATCCCACTTGGATCGGTATTAAATTAGGAAATTAATATTTTTGGTCATCCAAGACTCACTATTCCTTATCATGTGGGGAAATAATAAACTAATGAATTTTATATTAAGGAAACCCCTCTCCCATCCACTATAAATACCACCCTTCACTCCCGCATTTCCTCACACCTCTAAAGCTCCAAGAATTATCTGAACACTATCCAAAAATCTTCCCTAGACCCTACCCCATGTCCAAAAGCTTATTATCTCATTAAAATACCAATACTAGCTTCTTTAAGGAGGATCTGAAGAGGAAGATTTAAGAGGTATTTTCACTCCCTCTTCTCCTTTAATTTTCATTCATGTTCATGTTCATTTCTTGATCTCTCCCCACCTATCATCATCCAAATTTTATTGTTACTCCAGTATTATACATATAATGTAATTTTATGATTCAAATGGGATATTGTATCATCCAACCCCCTTTCCCTCTTCCTTTTTTTTGAGAGAATGTTGTTCGTGAGGTGTTAATTTATCCTCTTCAAGAACAACATGCTTTCTTCTTCCATTTATACCTTCAGATCTGGTCATGAAAGCATTTTTATGTCGTAACCAGAATTTATTAAATGTATTATCTCCTATTTCATGTTTTGGAACTAACTTATGACCATATTTATAGTGATAAAAAACAAGTTCATTATGATCAAAAAATCACTCAAATTAACCCAAATAATCATCATTTAATTCTTTTCTAATGATTCCCCCACATGGATATAATATAATTAATTATAAAATAATTAAAGCTCTTGTAATCTCACTAATAACTTGTAATATAATTTCTGGATGTTTACCCATGTTCTACCTGAACATCAATTTATGAATACAAGTGAACCACCAAAGAAAACCATAAAAACGAACATCCCCGAACAATGATTTTAAACTCTATAAGTCATCCAAAGGAACATAATATGACATTATGAAACCATAATGAACCATATTAATTTACACATGGTTTTGGATTTCTAATTAATAAATGTAATGTTATTAAATAGGACATTAACAAGAAGGAAGCATTTGAGTACAAGGTAAAGAGAAATCTCAAACCCAATTTTCATCCTTCGGGTTCTCCCTCTTTCACTCCATTTTTATATGGTTACTCCTCAATGATCATTTTTTCATCATTTGCTTTAATTTTATAGGATATAAATGTTTGTCACTGGTTTTTATATCCAACAATATGTTTTCCAAAAGAACTCTTATTTTAAGAACACTCCTTTTACTTCTCACTCAAGGTGGACGGTTCTTGTAACATGTATGTTATTCCATCTTTCTTTTGGAAACCCAAAGACTATAAATGTGTTATTATGAGATGAAAACAATTCATTTTCATGGGTTCATTATGCTAATTTATTTTATATTTTCATTGTGGAAAGCATGATAAATTATAATGTTATGAGGTGATGGGTTCATTTGATATATTAGGATTTTATGTGTAATATTTAAAATTTATTTATTTTTCTATATTCAATTTTTTTATTAAGTTTATTTCATTTTTGTGTTGTTATCATATTTTTTTGTGGGTTTTTGAAATATTTTGAGTAGAAAAATATTCACATTATGAATTATACAACAGAAATTAATTAATGAACTATTTTTATATGAGAAACTAAATTGAAATGAATATAGAGATGAATTTGTTCCAAATTCTAAATATTTGAATTTTCAAAAAAATGATTTTGAATTTTGAATATAATTCAATAAATAACTATCCAAATTTATAAACCAAATTCAAATAATTATTAGGAATCTTTTTAACATATTCATTTTATTATCCACAGTCCTTGGTTGAACCAAACACTTCATGTGGTAACAATGATATTATATATTTTTTTTCATAACATTAAAATGATAAGGAACGTGTGTAGAGGTAATCAATGAAATTATTTTAGTTTAAAATCCCTTTGCCTATTTTCTTTTGAAATATAACATTAACCTTTTTTCTATATATAAACTTATAAATACGTTGATAAAAATTAATTAGACACATTATGCCTCTATAATCCCTATACATACAAGGTATTATATTGAAAATGTTTGATATATTGAATTGCAAGAGTGTTGGAGCATTCCTATTGTGCGATATATCAATTTTTATTTGCAATGTGATCAAATCAAAGGATAAAGAGATGTTTTGAGGCTATTTAAAAAGTGCTACCCAGATGAGTTTTTAGATTTCTTGGAGTAAAATGATTAAAATTATTTCTATTGTGTTGTAGATACAACCAAAAAAATGAAATAACATTTTTATAAGGTTGAAAATTTGTAAAATCATTCTTGAGAAGGGATAAGATATCAAAATAAATTTTTAATGTTTTTTGAATGATCTATCCTCAAATAATTCAATTATGTACCTACTTTTAGATATTAAAAAAATGTATTACAAAGTTTTAAAATGAAATATGTTAAAATAAAATTTATATTGATATTGATAGGCTAAATATATTATCTTACCCCTAAAATGTTTCATTGTTTTAGAGAAGCTCTATTTGCAATGAGAGTAAGACGACCCATTAATGAGTTAAATTTTATCTTGAATTTTTCACATTAAAAATAAACAATTTTTTTATTGAACGCCATGATTTTTGATAACTATAACCTACCAACCCTAAGAATCTGACCAACCTAAAAAATCACAAAGATAAACATAGGTCCTCAACATAATCGATTGTAGATTTAGTAATATATTAAACAAATGGAAACCCTTTCATTTTTGGATGTGATAATATTTATTGAAAATATGATTTTTTATGATGAGATAAAATTCATGTTAGATAAACTTTTTGTTTACATGGGAGGTATAATAAAATAGAAATTAATTCAATTACCTAAATAAAGAATTAAAATTGATGGTTATTTGGGATGCATGATAATATTTTTGTCCCTTGGTGGTAAATAATTGGATCTCATTGGTATGTGTTTTGATATTTCGTTTGTATTGTTTGTTATGCTAAATTATCCCAATTTATATTTTATTATGTGTGGGGGAATTTATTGATCTTTAGCATTAATCACATTATTTATGGTATTTGAATGAATAAATCCACACTAATAATATATTTTGAGCTAGACTGGGTCATTTTAAAATTTTAGGATATTCACAAATTAGTTGTAAAATTTGATTAATTCAATGTTTTTATGATATACCAATAATTATTGTAATTTATTTATCAATAAAATTTCTTAGTTTTTTTAAATTTTCCATTTTTATGTTGAAATGATAAATTCAGAATATGTTTGAAATTTTATTTAATTTCATTAGTACAACTCATAGCACATTGTTTATTTATAATATAATTATATTTTGAAAAAAATAATTATTTATACTTCCACATAATTAATAATAATTTTTAGGATTTCGTTATATTTTGTAAATTTTTAGATACCCTTGTTTTGGGTTTCACATGACTCAAAATTCTCATAAAACATTGATACTCTTATAGGAAAATTTAATTCACTAAATTTTAATACATTATGAATTTATTTTATTATTCTATTAATTTTAAAAATATGAATTATATGTAACTTTTTCTAAATTCCTTGTAACTTCATATGAAATTTATGTCTTATAATTTATGTGGAGTCTTATTATTTTGAACATTTTGGAAATTTTCATGTGGAAATGTACTCAAAATGGCCACCCCTATGGTGTGTTGACGGAAATGGTGCTACATAATTGTTATTAATTTACGGATTTATCAGTGTAATAAGGAATATATTCATCTTCATTGAGGTCATGGGAGATGCATAAGGATTCTCAAGTGTCTATATTGCATAGGGTTAAAAATAGAGGATGATATTGACCTAGAAGACTTCAATTGAAATACATATCTTTATTAAAATATGATATGAATAAGAGTAGAGTTTGAAACAATTCAAGGATGAAACAATATATTAATCGGGATGAGAAAACATTACTCAATAACGTGAATAATAAAGAACTATTACTACCACCTATATCATATTCATGAGTTCTATTTCACATCAATAGAGTCTCCCAAGCAGAACACGCGAGGCTCTCAACACATGGAAAATGTAGATTAGTATTATGGGAATAAAATTAATAAGGGTTATTTACAATGAATGAGTGGTAGATAATAAAGAACTATTTTTTTGTTTTGTGGATTTGAAAAGAGTTTTTATAACTATAATGGATGACAAAAGGATGAATGTTTATTTTGACGATCTTGGATAAACTCTCTAAGAGGTTGTGGTAGTGGAGATTTATGGATCAATCAATTAAAATTCATTTCGTTTTACTCTATATTATTTATATCTATATAAACTATTCTTTTTAATGTAGTAAATTCTTATGTGTTTAAAATTTCAAATTATTTTAGTTTTCATTGAATCATTGTCCAAATTTCATAAATTAGAGTGGTAGTTCTCTGTATTTAAATTTCCTTGGTGAGGCCTCAATTTTGGGTAATGTGGGTTCTACTTTGATTAAATACTTGAAGGATATTAATTGGGTCAATAACATTCCTAGATGATCAATAATTATACATTCATATTATTATAATATTCATTGATGGTTATATTTCCATTCATAGGTATTTCTATTAGCATCAAGAAATCCAATAAGATCATCTTAATATTTTATGACTGAGGGAAAAATAATTTTTACTACTATAATCCCCAACAATTATTTTTAAAAAATATAGCTCTATACTCCTTCTAAATATAAATTTATTTTTCATTAAAAATACTTGATCTTCCATTTAATTTCAATTTTATCTTTTAATTTCGTTTTACGAAACTCAAATAAATTCCATATTTAATTCATTCCTAACAAAATCCTAAAAAATGTTTTTTATCTTATTCTATGACCTCCATGAGATACAATAGATGTACTATTATAATATTTACTTTAGGGGATAATTTTGGAAATGTGATCCATATAAAATATCTTATTTTAAACACTCTATATATAAAATGTGGATACTAACCATTAGTAATATAAAAGAAACTTTATAACCAAATAAGTAAATATTAGACTTAATACAAAGAAAATAATACATTAAATCATTATAAGACGTAATTTAAACACTGTTATTTTAAAATATCTTATCAAAATTATGTACGATACAAATATAAACACTAAATCATTGCTTTAAAATATGATTATAGAAATATTTATTAAATAAGGAATTAAATTCTTATGAAAATACCATTAATTAACTACACATGAAAATAATAATGAATGTGATTCACTTGTTTAAGAAAATATCTTGACAAATGTAAATTTTGTTTATAACACAACTCAAATAGTTATAGTTTTTTAACAAAAATACGCCCACACATACTCAATGGTGATTAGGATTCCATTATTCATATGAGGATAATAGTTTTGAGTGCTAAAAATTATCCCATCATAATATCCATATCCTTTTTATCTACAATTATCAGACCATATACTTGATAATTTCATGTATTCAAAATAACAAAAGCCTTAATAGTGAGATATTTTATAGTACGTTCCTTTATTATTCAAGCATCCATATCATTAAAATATATTTTGTTTATCAGAAAATTTTCCCTTGCATAATAAACACTATCATAATAAAAAACCATAGATATCTTTATCCTTCCAAAAATTATATGAATTTATCTTTCTTCGAGATACCAATCTTCAAGAATTCAAATTACTTCATATTCTATTCAATAGAGTAATTATATCCCCCGTCTAGTTATATAAGAAAAAACAAATACATTGAGATTTTAATATTTTAGTTTCCACAAGTGTCATTTTATTCATTAAATTATATAAAGTAGCAAAATAATAGAAAATTATCTATGGTTAAATGTTTAGAAAAATCCATATTCTTTTATTTTTTCATTGATTAATTTCATCACTGATAATAAAATAAACTGAATAATATGATCTATATAGTATAACATGTTTGTTTTTTAATATTATAGATATTGAATATTTATGATTTCATTAATGTTATTATATTATAGTAAAACCATTAATTATTATTTTTAAATCATTCAAGTAGAATTTCACCAAACAAATTTCCCTCAATCTATGTCACCTTCTGTTTATGAGTTACTCCCAGAACATATAATCTTGTGAATTTTATTTTTAAAGAATAATAAGTATAAAAGAATTGAATTTTCTAGTTTACTATTTCTAATAAATCCTTTGTTTTCTAATCATCATAATATTTCATTAATACAATAGAATTTTTTGAATGTAATTTTGACTCTTAATCCTTTTTTTAAAATTATATGGGTTCATTTTTAATCAATTACATCGATATTATAGATATTATATTGTCAATATAAATTGATAATATCTTTTATTATTAAATACAAATAGATCAACATGTTTTTCTTTATATAATAATTTCAAAATTTCCATAAAATTTTCATTAAACAAAATCTTATTCCAAATATTATCACAAAAAAATAATCAAAATCATTTATCAAATTCCTTCTAGTTAAACACATCGTATATATTATCATCACCATTACTTTTTAACAAATGTGTATGCCTACATTTCTATTACTCTAGAAATTACTTCTTAATTCACGTTTATTCACCAAACTCAATAAATTTATATTAATAAAATATTTTAGATACATTTTCATGGAATCATTATAAATTCAAGAGTCAATAAAATCAATTTCAAACCCAGGTTAAGGAAATTAAATTATTTTAAAAATTTATATATATTTAATGTCAAGTTTATCTATAAAATGAATGATTCAAAAAAATTGATTCTCTTATGAAAAATCATGGGTTATCAACCAAGCATGACACAAAAATGGACATCCATCAAGATATTATATGACTTCTTGTTATAACCAAGAATCATTATAACTCAATTTTTTCTATGACTGTAATAGTAATACATTACATAATTATTCCCCCATTCAAGACAATTAATTTCCAAGCCTAAAAAACCATCCAATGTTTCAATATAGAACAAAACTTTGATATAATTTTATATTATCCTAATTAGGGTCATTGAGTCACTAGATTTGATTCTAGCTACAACATAGCCTCTAAATCATTCGATGAAAAATGTGTCATGTAAGTACAATCATGTGATAAAACATAAACCATTATCAAATTATTTCACCTCAAATAAATCATACAAGGAAAAGAGGAATTAAAATATTAAATGAATAAAAAATATACAATAAAAAATATAATTTATCCTGAAAATAATTGTAATTTATCAAACAACATATTCATATTTTCTAAGAAAAAATAGAAATTATATTTTTTCACCAATCCTTCAAAAGTAGTATAACTTCTCTAGTGATATATTATCAACCACCAACATTACAACACACCTTACTATCTCTGTGGCTCAATAATGGATGAATAATTAACATTACCAATTCCAATAACAAGATAAAAATAAGCATTTAAATCAAGGTTTCATATATATATAGTGGGTAAAACCTTTCTAATTATATTTTATAGTTACTTATTTAAAATACCATCAAAGATCAATATAAATATTTCTCAGTAAATTTATTTTATAAAAACACATAAATATATTAGAAAATAAATAATTTATAGAATAAAAATATATAACATTGAAAATAATATTTTTTATTTAATAATATATGAACTCTACTCATAATAGAGTGCGACAAAAATTTCATAGAAAAACCTGGTTCACCTAGGTCAAATCAAAATTTACAAAAAATCAATATTTCTATGTATAAAATTCATATATTAATATATCAAAAAAATTTATAGCCACCCTGAAAAAAGAACTACAACATCATATTCATTAATGATCATAGTTTCACAAAACAATAGACCACTATCCATCTATAAATTCTTCAACATGGTTCCTATGATCATACTAAACATATTATACTAACACTTTAGTCTATATATTATAGATTTCATGCATCATAGCATAATTATCAATATTTTCTAGGAAATATTTCTCCAATTTTTTTTTAAAATATCCATTAATGAAATGAATTTAATAAATATAGAAATTTAAATTTAAATTGGATTTCAAAATTGAAGAAGTTTTTTAGTAAATTCAGATATAAAATATTGAAAAATTTCACAAAAATAGTTTTTTATCAAATCAGTTGCACAATTTTATAAGAACCACATTATTTATGAAATAAAATCAATCATTCTTTCTCAAAAACTGTTATTTAAGAAAAAAAAATATAATCAATCAATTATTTGACAATTAAGATTTAAATTTTACACATAATCTATGTTAATTTAAAACAAGATAAAGAAAAAATCAATATAAAAGATAAAATTCAAATATATAAGAATATATTTGTAGGAATTATATATACATATATAATATATATCTTATTTTTTAGAAATTATTAAATTCATTTAAAAAGTGATTTAATTTAATGATATGTTATCTCTGAAATAAAAATCATGCAGATGATATTTCACGAGGATAGGAAGTGAGATAATATTAGAAATAATAGATCCATGGTTTCTTATGTCTTATATTTGATTAATCTACCAAATAAATGAAATAAATCCTTCATAAAATAATTCAAAACCCATATAATAATTTAACATAACAACAATATTTGATCAAAGACACTTTTAATATTTAATAATGAACAATATAAGATATTAAAATATATTAAATTGAAATTTTTTAATTTTTTATGATGTTCATGGTTAGTAGACATATTTAAATATCCATAAACCAAATAAATCATGAGTCCCACAAAACCAAACCAGCATGGTTTCATTGCATAATTATTTAAACATGTGTCTAACCCTGAAAAGTTACTTTCTAAAAAAATGGAATATATTGTTATGATTCATAATGAAATAACCACGTTCTCAAGAATTCAGTAGGCAATTTTTTTTATAAATATATATTTTCAAAGTGAAATTTGTTATAACCCAATTAACATCTCACATAAAGAACCAATGTGTTATTTTTTTTAGTATCAAAAAAATATGATTCATATGGACTAGTTAATCATGTTAGGAGAAGAAAATTATTTTTAAATTCAATGTTTAAATTTACAAAACTTATTTCTAAATTATTGATAATAATTTCATGTTATTATTTATCTTTTTAGATATTTTCCATTGTGAACATTGTATTCATGAAAGTTGAAGATCAATTTTTCTGAAAGAATACTTTATCTAAAAAAACATATAATAAATTTAAATAAAAATCAAACAATATAATTACATGAACCAAAACAATAATACGTATTCTTAACTCAATCCACTAACTTCCATGAAGATAACTGCGAGGGGTAATTTTTTTGAATAGTAATTTATTATATAAATTTAATATAAATAAAATATAAAAAATTCAATGTATAAGAAAATAAAATTAATAAATAAATAATGAATTTTTTTGATAATATCATAAAAATATATTAAAACAAACTCATTGAATGAAAATTACTGGTTTTTTAATATTTCAATTTAATAAGAAAAAATATTTTAAAAAATATTCTTTTATGTGTTTTTAAATTTTATACTAATTCTTTATTTCAAATAATGTTATAATATCTAGTTATTTTATATTTAATTTTCTTAAATGGAATTTTTTTTGATTTATTTTAAAAATTATTTTTTATTCACCAATAATAATAATTGAATTTAGTTTGGAAAAATGAACTCTAACATGGTATCACGATGTTAATATTTTTCCCTATATATCTTCCATTACAATATTAGTCTTCCTATTAGAATATATATTAAGTAAGTAAAAAATATAAAAAACATGAATTGAATTTTAATATATTCAGGGGGTGTAATAAACACTAAAAGTATGATTTTTATTATAAAAATTAAATTGTTTATGTGAACATTATGTGATTAAATAAATTTTTTAATAGTTATCCATTCTTTAAATATTTAATGTATCCATAAAATATTATAAACATAACTTTTAAATTATCATTGAAATTAAACTATATAATCAAACTCAACACTCGAGTATTAATAACATATTTCATAATTTTAAAAAAAAATTATGATAACTTACATACAGTTGATTAATGAATAAATACAACTATTACAGGGCCAATTGAGTTAGATTTTGTTATCTTATGATTTATAATGAATTAAATTTTATTAAACATTCATTTGTGAAACCAAATATGTGTCGAATTAGTATAATAATAAACTAATCACTTTTTATTCTAAAAACTATATAAATAATCATAAAATAAATTGATTTTGAAATGAAAGAAAAAAATCAAAATAATAAAGAAAAAAAATATAAAAACTACAGGTCAAAATATTTGAACAAATGGATTTTGAAATTTATAACTAAATCTAAGTATGAAAGCGTTATTATAATAAGAATGAACAAAAAATGGTAAATAAAATAAAAAAAACAAGTTTAAAACAATATTTGGTATAAAATAAAACATTTACAGTGACCGACAATAACTTCAATATTTGATATCTTATATAAACCTTATCCCTATAAATATCAATAATTTAATTCCAAAATCATGCAAAAACATTATGAAAATTAACTCAAAAATTATTTAACATTGTTAACAAAAACATGCCTCTTATTATATATCATTAAAGTTTCGCATATATTTTAACCATATGAAAAAGTAAAAAAACACAATAAAATGAATCTAAATACCTTTATTATTCATTGGCTTTAAAAAATTTATTTGACAAAAATTGCTAATTTTTTTTAGTAAAATGATATAATAATTTAACGATTATTTGTAAATACTTATATATAAATATATTTATTAGTTTCCATATTTATCAAACATAATGCACATTAATAAGAATAAATTAATTTATATAAAAAATTAATATTTAATTTTCAATCCCCAAACATAAAAATTTTTAATATTAAAATATTCTTATTATTAGAAAATATATAAATGAGTATAGTTTTTTAAATATTGATACAAATTATTGTGATCCATTAAGATTTCGTATGAGGTAAATAAGAAAAGGAAATAAAGAACATATAACATATATGACTTAGTATATTATAAATTTAAAATAGAAAAAACCCACCAAAAATTTACAATATGTAAAACATATAACATATGTTAAAATAATTCAACATATAAAATAATAATACTACTACATACTTTATGAAGTTAAAAATTAAATATTTTTTGTTAGTAATTAAAATTTATTAAATCATGTAATGAATATATAAACATAATATATGTAATTATGCAAATATTATTATAATATAAAAAAAGAATATTTTGGATTATGAAAAATAGGAAAAAAATATACATGTTGAAAAAAACAACACATAACATGTCTTTCAAGATGTAAAACTCATACTCAAAAATGAATCATAAAATGTTATATGTCAAAAAAATTACTTTAAAAATTTATAAATCGTAATGTAAATTAAATGTATTGTATAAAATAAACTATTTCTCATAGAAAAATATGTACTATAAGAGAAAATAATCTTAAAATTGTATAAATAGTAAAATAATATTTTACATAGATCATTGGAGTTTAGAAAATTACATGTTCTATTAGAAATCACAAAATATTTTTATTAATAAAAAAAATTTGATTATAAAAATTATAATACAATAAAAAGATGAAGTTTCAATTTATATATATATATATATAATTTTAATATATAACATATCAAAAAAATATAAAGTGAATAAAAAAATAGTCATAGAACATTAATAAAATATAACATTTAATGGTTTTTTTGAAAATCGAGAAAATATAAATTCTCGAATAAATGAATTTAAAAGAGAGTAAAAATAAAATATTAATGTAAATCTATAATAAAATGAAAATAATGAAAAATAATATAATTAATAATCACTAGTATTAAATCCTTTTAAAAATTAAAAATTCTATATAATTAAACTAAAATAAAACAATGTTAATTAAAAGTAACGATAAAATATAAAAAAAATCATGGAAAACTCTAAAAACTATAACAGATAATGACAGGATTTTTTCAAGAAAACTATTAATAAATTTTGAAAAACATAATATATAATATATAATTTAATAACAATGGAATATTTATATATATGTATATATAAAATTATAAAATAAACATCTATATAAAAAATATCATATTTTTTAGTTCATAATGGTATTTAATTTATATTTTAATTAAATAATATGAAATGATCTATTGAATAGATATATATATATATATGTAATATCAAATATACTAGAAAACTGTTTATTTTTTTTGGGTGTTTATAACATAGTGTCGATACGTGGATTTCATGAGTTGAAATTTATAAATCTAATCAAAGATTTTGTTTATATATCATTTTTATGATCATTTTTTAATATATAATTTTATTGATGAAATTTACAAATTCCTACGTATATTTTTCAGTATATTTATTTATATTAATTTTTTGTTTGGCCTATTTTTGGCTGAGTGAAAATATAAAGAAATAGATATTTTTAAAAAAATAATACATTTCTTATTTGATCTACATTGATTAATTATTGTTTTTATTTGAATCTTAGAGATTATATCAAAACCATTTATTTATATTATTACCTTATAATCCATATTTTTATATCCGTGACCTATTTCTTAAATCAATAAAAATTAATTTTTATCTGATATATTTTCTACCACATCAGCTTCTTGGTAATTCTGATTTATTTGAGAGATATAATTTTATGATTCTATTTCACTATTAGAGTCTCTATAATATAATATAATTTTTTAGTGTAATATTTTTATGTAATAGTTAACAAGTTATCTGAAATTTTGGGGTTTTATATTTTAAAAATCACTTATGACAATATGTAAATCATCTCCATATTTTTTTTTATTATAGTATGTTTGGAATACTTTTTTAGACATAAAAATGTTGGAATGAAATTATTCTTCCACTTCACATTTTTGTATCCATTTATTTATGTGTTTTTCAACCACCATATATCTTTATATTTTTTATTTAAAATTTATTCTATCATTTGATATATCATATAACTAATTTTTTATTTGATAAACCTATTAAATTTTAAAACATTTCAAATTTAGTGATTAAAAATATTAAATATGTTTTTCAAATGAATGCATCAGTATGTGATTTCTAAATAGTGTCTAGAATACATGCGTAATAATTAATGGTATCATGATCATGATATTATATGTAGTTTCATTCATTATTGGGTTAAATAGAACACCATGAATCATATTATCAACATATCTTGTTCCATGCATTTATGGGAGATGTTTAAAACCACATATGCTTCGAATACTAGAAGTAATAAATTATGTTTCACCAAAAATGACACAATATGGACTATAAAGAGGGTACATATATTAATAATTCATTAAGAATATTTTAGATGTCTTTTTTATATAAGATATATAATTTTTGTTAAATTTCTAGATGAGGGGTTCTCTCATTGTTTAATTAACACATTACCAAATTCATGGGCGAACATATGAGTTACTCTAACTATTTCAACTCCTAATAGTTTTGTGACTAGGAAAATTTTAAATTATACTATTTTCAAAATAGAATCATTGAGATACATTTATGATGGATCATCTCATGACATTTTAGTCATAAGAAATTGGGTGGGAATTAAGGAGATGAACCAATGACAATGTAGCTAAAGAAATGGAAAAAGTATATTAGAAACATGGATGAATTTCATAAAAATGATAAGTAAATTCACTGAAAATGTTTTTCCTATTAGACTAACTTTCAAAAAAAAAGGAATAAAACCATTAGTAGAATAATATTAGTTTTAATGATAATTTTTCTAATGTCATGATCGGTGATATCTTTATTTTTTGTTATTTTATTAATGTTTCTTTTGATGATCCTTAACGGGTGTCTACTTATGAAACCATATTTTCTGTGACATAATGGAAGGAATTGTTTATTACATAAAAACTAGGTAATTATAGTATAAAAACATTAAAAATGTAGTTCATGATAATTTGTTTTGGTTTGTAGAATATTTTTTCCAAATATAACATTGGAAATAAACATATGCTAACAATTTTCTACATAACTCAATGATTTATGTGTCTTTTATTTCAATTTTTTATTTAATAGTCATAGTTTTTAATACATTCACATATAAAAATTGGATTATTTTGAAATGATATTATCTTATGGATTGATAGATGAAGTGGTAACTTTTTTACTAACCCAATACTTTTACATCTTTTGATATAGTTTGGGTTACATATTTTAGAGACTCTATGAAGTTATGTTACATAAGGATTAATAATAATATATGTATGTTAATTATTTTTTACCAATATGAATTTTCTTATGAATTTAAGGTTCTCCAATTGGGCACAAATAGTCCTTTATTGGGTGGAATATAAAGCATAGTTTATTTTAAAATTGTTTTTCATAGAGAAATTACTTATAACTTGAATTTTTATATTCTGATATCTGTGTAACAATGGTATATAAGACATTAATTTGAAGAATTTATATTTTTAAAATTTTTATTTACAATTCATGTAAATTTATTTCTATTTTGAAGGATATATGTCATTATCTCATTTAATTTATGTTTTCTATAGGTATAAATACTTATAAGATGTTGAATTTTTTTCACTAGAAATGGATATGAGTATTGTGATATTTTTAATGAATATTAAAGAAAATATACAATTATACTATAGAATATTAGGTCTAATATACCATAGAATAATCCGACACATGAACGGATTAACAGGATTTTGATAGATTTATTTATTTGTATATTTTTCCAAATGAAATTTTATGAGTATTTTTTGGTTCAACATTATTTAATAATACATATATTATTAATATATTTACCATCATTCATTTTGAAATCAATACATCTGATATATTATTTTACAAAAAATGAAAATATATATGATTATTTTTATATTTTTTATTATAAATAATTTGTTCTTTAGTCAACGTACCATAGATCCAAATTTGATAACAAGACATGAATGTGAATTTTCATTGGTTATGTGAATGGTCATTTATGGTATAGGTTTTATAATCTAGTTTTAAAGAATCTTTTCATAAGTAATGATGATGTCTTATTCCACATCTTATTAGCACCAAAATTTTTATACTTGGTTGAATAGTTACCTACCAAAGGTTGGTAGTAATTACTGTTAGTTTATGATACACCAAATTGTGCATCACACTAATGAGTATAAAAGGTCATGTAATACAACGATGGGTTCTGATTATTATTATGATACTCTCATTAGAGTTAAGATATTTTAATTTATTTTATTTACTGTGTATTATTTATATGTATTATATATATTAAATTCGAGACCAGGTTATGAGAAAGCTTGAAATTCTAAGGGCTAATGTGCCAAATAAATATTTGAAATATATTAAAATATTAAATAGAATGTGTGTGCAGTTTTTCTTAAAATGAGGAATTACATCTAAATAGTATCCCAAATTAGAAATCATAGGGAACTATTACGTTCAACGTAGTGACATTACCCTTGGAGTGACATAACATCGATCAGTGTGGGTCAGCTGTGAAAAGTAATTTTGGGCGTTTTTAATGAATAAAATAAAATTAGAAGTTATTTTTTTTATTTTTTTGTAGCATCAATGAAGCGATGATTCATCATTTAATTAATACCATAAGCTCGGTTCTAGGTTTAGGCATATAACCATTGAATTCCCTAGAGGCTCTAGAGAGAAACCATATAGAATTTATCTTCACAGCGATGGAATATACTTGGATCAGAGATCATTATTGATAGATTGGGATAACATCAATCGATCATCAACATCAAATGATCCAATTCCTTGGTAGGATTTGTTATTATGTATTTTCATACCTGTTTAGGGGTTTAACAATGAATTCAGACCAACCAATGAACATGTTTATCGACGGTTTGATCATTCCATTCACAATGGGTTATACATTGCGGGATTACTAGGGATTGATTATTTGAGAATTGATTTTTTTCATTGATTATTCTTAGAGGAATAGATTGGGGTCAGAATAAAAAATGTTTGAAGTTCATTCCTCTGATTATGTTCCTTGTGTTTTCTCTCCCATACATTTTATGCATGTTATTCGTTCATCGACGCATTTATGAATGACAAATTTTCTCACCATCTTCAGGTTGTAACAATCTATTATTGATGATCTGAACATGGGATGACCAAATAGTTGTGTGTTGGAGACAATGATGGATGAATCAAAGAAAATTTGAAGAAACCATTATTCATGTGTTTTTTGTCAAAATCGATTTAAAATTATTTACAAGATTTTCTAATTTCTGAAAAACTTTGATATATTGTTAGGGTAATGAAACAAGACTAAATATAGACTTTTGAGGTGAAGAGATGACAAAATCAGAATCTAGAAGATCGAATGAAGCATGTGGAATAAGAACGTGGATTATAAGAAAAACCAGATGAACATGGCATGTGGACCCTACTGATCAGTGTCTACAGATTTGAGAGATAGTTTAATTTTAAATGGAGTGTGACCCTATAACACGACATGCAAGACCTTCTTTGAGACTTGGGGTATATCTTATGAAATACACGGACACAAGGATGAGTATCTGGGTTTCCTAGATAGAGTGTAAGACCCCACATAAATTTTCTTATACCCTGTACAAGGGCTAACATAGGTATTGGTACATGGGAAGGTATACATGCTTTACCCCATGTACTAGTCCATGACTTGAGTACAAAGGTGGACCCAAAATGGATGGAATATATGTGTGAAATATTCTATATGATGTGTACCTATATTATACAGGACACAGTTTGCAGATATGGGAAATTGTACAGGAGCAGTACCCTGGGTCAAGGGACATGGCACACAACCCAACTACATATCATATCTAACATTATACCTGACATGAATCAGTTTTCTGTAGTATCTTGGACTTGTTCTTTTTGGTTTCGTGCCCTAAACCATTTCCTTAAAGGTTGGTGTGTATCATTTCCACCTCATAAGTGTATGATCCCCTCTTCTGAAATTCTTGGATAAAGTTGTTGGAATCCCCTAAGAGGCTCAGAGTAGTATCATTTATTCACTCATCATTCCCAAGGTATAGTCTTTGGTATTTATGTGACCAACTTTACCCTACATTTACCCCTTACTTAGAATATTAATCCATATAGAGTAATTGGCATCACACCGTATCCCTAAATCTTATCCTCATATGTGTAACTTATCTCAATTTATAGATTTATCAGTGTATCTATCTCACGTTGGTTTCTAAAGAACAATACATTTGGGATGGATTTTATCAGTTCCATCATAATCATGAGTTTTTTCTCTCAGATGAGTGCTTTATGGAATCTTTAGACTAAATCCCTATCATAGGACTGTAGTGGTTATGACTTATCCCAAAATGTGTGGTATTGACAATGTATATCTGTATATTCTTGTTATATGTTCAATTGACAAATATATTTAGAGAGGGTTGTAGTCTCCTTTGTATAATACTTTGTGGCTTCAAAATTTCATACTAAGTATTTTTTAACTCAACCCTTCATTGAATTTTTAATCATGTGTCATGTTTTTTTTCGATAATTGACCTTATGACAGATTCCTAGGATGAAGAGAAATAAATGGTACCTTGTGAAATTTGAAGGGTTGAGGTGTATTCCTATAGCTACAAATAGTAGTCACACTTCATCTTTTTAAAGATGGACTTTTGGTTATAGATTTCTTTTGTATTCGGGCACAATTTACTTTGCATCACTTTACCATCCTATCCTAAATTATTTTGGATGTAGTGGTATGCATCTATTTGGTTCTTAGTGGTTTTTAAATTTTAGAATATTGTAATCTTGGAGATGTGTGTGTATAGGTACGTAGGAAATGCCTCTCATGTTGTTGATATTCCCACTAATTGCTTGTCACCTACCCCTGGCTTATTGGTGGTGTTATCGGGGAGTTGTGAAATGAGACCCACTGGTATTGGTCATGATAGAGTGGTATCATAGGTGCCCAGTTCTAAATCAGGACCCATTTTCTATAATATTGGTTTGGGAAAACAATGTTATGTGTTTCGAGTTCAGTTTTCAGATCAGGAACCCCAGTGTTGGTGTGTCGGCTAATGAATCCATACACCAAGAGATCAGTTACCTAATTTTTGACTAGGTACAAGAGAACACTGTTTTCAGAAAAAAAAATGGGGCATTCATCATATATGAATGGGTTGTGGTTCCATGTCATTCTTGAGTAAGCTATTCAAATATTTTCATTGACCATTGTATATACTGTTTTCATAGAGGATGCCTTCAAGACGCATACTAGCTTAGATTTTGCAGCTCGATCATTTTGGATTATCCCCTCAGTGACAAGTCTTTGATACAAGGACTAGTTCCCCATATATTTCCGCCAGTTGGTGCACTAGTTAGACCACCATCTATAAAGATTCACCTTTTACTCTCACTACTAGCAGATGAGGATACAATGTGGAGAAAAAATTGTTTGTTTTAGAGATAGAGACCCCTAAGGCTCCTAGGTTATTCGGACCATTAGTCTGTTGATGAATGGATTGTGGCGGTGAAATGATTTTTCCATCTAGTTATAAAACCATTGGATCATATGGTTGTCTTAATTTCAAGACATATATAGGGTTTTGTAGGGATATGGAAGAGTTTGCCCATCCAAACACATGATGAGATGACTTTTTTATGGACAGTGTTCAAGCATCTATTTAGAGAAGAGTTCTCACTTGTTATGCAAAGATTTGTGCATATACAAGAGCTTCTTCATCTCTAGAAAGTTACCATGATTGTGGATGATTATTCATCAAGGTTAACCAACCTTTCCACATACTCGATGGATATGGTTAGAGATC
Organism: Viscum album; assembly: GCA_963277665.1. Taxonomy (NCBI): domain Eukaryota; kingdom Viridiplantae; phylum Streptophyta; class Magnoliopsida; order Santalales; family Viscaceae; genus Viscum; species Viscum album. The sequence goes on from OY728150.1 coordinate 1,948,648,611, forward strand.
ATTACTTTAGGGCTCAAACCATCAAGTGAGGCCTACATAGAGACATCCAATCCAAAATTATCAATCTATGTATTCTGACATATGATGAAGTTCAGGAGTGATATCAGGTGGTATAAATCTTCATGGATAGTATGATACAACCAATGAATCTCAGCTGTGGAAATGTAGGTGAGGATACCTCTAACGCAGGGGGAAAACATCAGTCTCAGATACCATCACATGTAAGACATTTTAGGAGGAGGTACTAGGATAGAGGATATATAGTTCAAGGATCATAGAGTGTGTTCAGATAGCCTAGTGAAAGGTTGTTCTATTCAAGTGATGGCAGGGGAAATCTCATTTGGGATTGTATGAAATGTCAGGAAACTGATAGGGAGTTAGTGGATGGGCCACCACGATAGAGACAATGACAAAAGTAGGTTGATCCATAGGGTGTGAGATGTCGCATAAGATATGGGAGAGAAACAAGAGGTGGTCAAGATTTCTATTTGTTACCACAACCACCCCATGTGGTCGAAACTAGGTCTATGGAGCTAGAGGATAGTGTAGGGGATAGTAGCATGCAGACAAGAAATATAACCCAGGGGATTCGGGAATGATTCGAGATAAAATCTATATATTTTCTAATTTATCTAAAGTACTGATATGCAAAGGATAAAGTCATTCCTTTATTTCCACATATATTGTTTAAGACATAGATATTATGGTTTATCCATTGAATCGATCCTTATTTTTAGAGACACTACCTGAAGAAGACACATTGATCACACATCTATTATGACAATTTGACCCGACCCTTGGTTGTGAGAGTTTCAGTTGGAACCTCTTGGTGGATGTTTTGTGGCCTTACGACAGAATTCATGGTATAGATTGGTTATCTACACCCCATTCCCATTTTAACATTGTTAGGAGAATGTTGTGATGTGACTAAAATGTTGGAACATGGTTTTCCTTTTTCAGTGAGAATGAAACCCAGGAAGAATAGGATGAAATCATGAATAGGATGGTGCAACCAATTACTCATCTGTTGGCTAGCCTATCACTTAGTGAAGTGAATGTTATGAGTTACATGTTTTCAATAGTGGCATGAAAGTACAAGTATTTATTTCCTAAATATGTTATAGGATTACATACCCACTAAGAGATATATTTTTTTCCATTGATTTAAACTTGGGGATGATACTAATATCTTCACCAACATATCATATAGATCTCGTAGAGTTTTTCTAGATGAGGGTGGAGTTGGAGGACTGGTTGAATAAGGGCTTTGAGAGACCCAGTGTTTCAACCTATGAAGCGCCGATTTTTTTTGACAATAAATAAAGATGGTAACTTGAAGCTGTGTGTGGACTACTTACGATTGAACCAGGATACAGTGAATAAAATATATCCACTCTCATGAATCAGTGATATATTTGATCAGTTTAGGGAGGAAATATTGTTCTCGAAGGTTGACCATTGATTAAGATATCACCAGTTGTGAGTGTGGGATGAGGATATACCAAATATATATTTTAGATTCCATTATGGACACTATGTGTTCATGGTGATGTCATTTGGCATTAAAAATGCTCCAGTATTGCTCATGTAACTCATGAAATGGATCTTTTAGCCATACTAGGACAGGTTCATCATAGTCATCATCGATGATTTCTTCATGTAATCTGTATCTAAGGAGAAACATGTGAGACACTTATGTAACCATCTTGATGTAATGTGGGAGAACCAACTATATTATAAACTCTCTATATTGAACTTTTGGATTCAAGAGGCCCACTTTTAATGGCATGTTATATCATTAGATGTAGTGGTTTTGGTCCCGACCAAGGGTGTGGCAGTGTTAGCATGGGAGAGAACTAGGAGCGTGGAGGACGTGTAGAGATTCTTGGGGATATTAGGATATTATCAGAGATTCATACATAATTTATCTAGGATATCATATCCTATTATAGCAATGAATAAAAAGGGGAATCCTTTCATGTGTATAGATAAGTTCCAATATTATTTCCATCATTTCAGGTGGATTTTGATGATTTCATCAATCTTGTTATTTCTTGAGGAGGATTTCAAGTTTCTAGTGTTATGATATGCATCAGGCAATGTGAATTTTTTGTGTCACTATATATTAAGAAAAAGTGATTTTATATCATTTTCACAAGTTGATTCCACATGAGCAGAACTCCTTGACCCATGACCTTGAGTTATTAGTGGTAGTCCTCACATTGAAGACGGGGTGACACTATATGATTGGAAAGTGGGTTAACATGTACTCTGATCACCAGAGTCTCAAGTATATATTATATTAGAAAGATATTATCATGATAAAAAGGTGATGGCAATAGATCCTCTAGGATTATGAATTTGTGAGTGTATATACTTATAAAAAGGGGAACATGGTGGCTGATTCACTGAGCAGGAAATCTAGTTCACAGTTTCTAAATGATGAATCGGTTCAGTTGGACTCGTTATAGTTATCCTTAGTTGATGGAGATGGATAATCATTCCTCGATTATATTTTTTTATCCATATAAACTTATATAAATTCAAGGTGGCATAGCTTGAGGATACAATCTATGAGACTCTATATATTGAGATATACATAGGGTATGCTCTTGATGGATATTCAAAATAAAGGGATCACGTCTTCTTTTTCAAAGGGACACATTGATGTACATTTGAAATTCCAAGAATATGTTATTAGGGAGTTTAATATGTTCCCTTTAGAAGTATATATTGGTGTGGTGAAAAAGTATCAAGAACATAAATGTTAGTTTTGGTGGCCAAAATGATAAATGGAATAGTAGAGTTTGTTTCTTGGTTCCTTACTTGTCAACAAGAGAAGGTTAAGCACTAGTTTTCAGTGGTTTCAGCTCAAACCCATGAATTGGTAGAATTTTTGTGTGATGGGATATTGATGTACTTCATAATGGGATTATCACATATGTTTGGAAGAAAGTATTCCATTAAGGTGACTGTTGAATGACTCACCAAGTCAGAACACTTCATAAATATCTGATAGAAGTGTTTATTAGAGAGAATGGGATGAATCTATGTTCCATAGATAGTTTCACACAGTGGAGTTCCATAGATTATTTTTTATATATTGATGCTTTATTTAAATCCAGGTTACGGAAGGAATTCTAGGAGGCATGTGATACCCAGTTACACTTAAGAACATCATTTCACCCCAAAAAATATGGATGAGTGGAGTAGAACATTCAGGTTTTTGTGGATATGTTTTGAGCTTGTATTTTGGACTTCAGTTGTATTTTGGAGGATCACCTACCACAGGTGGAGTTTGAGTATAAAAAATATACACCATTATAGCATTGGTATGACACCATTTGAATCCACGTATAGATGACCCTACATGTCACTACTGTGTTAGAATAATGGTGAAGATTCTACACTTGTGGGCCTGATGTTGGTGTGAGCTACTACAGAGAATGTGTAGATCATCCAGGAGTGGATGAATACTACCCAGATCTATTAGATGTCATAAAAAGATATGCGGAGAGGGTGTTTTGTGTTTTTAGAAGGGATCCCTATATTCATATGGGTTTTACCTCGATTAGGACTACAATGATTTTGTTGGTATGGAAACTTATCTCCAAGGTTTACGAGGCCTTTTCAGATAATGTGTAGAGTTTTAAAGGTGGTGTACCTCTTATCTCTACCCCCGAAGTTGGACTAGGTACACGACATCATCCACCTGTCATAGATGAGGAGGTACGTTCATGACCTATCACACATCATTGATTTGTGGAATATTGACATTGAGGATGGAGAAACGTTTTTCATGTACCTTGTAGAGATTGAGGATTTCCAAGAGAGGTTCCTTTATGGGAGAGTGATTACATTAGTTTCTATCCAGCGATAGCATGATAATCTATAAGATAGAACATGGGTGTGGGAGGCTCTGATACATGTTCAGTACCATAATATTTTTCAGTAGCCTTTGTTTTGTATTTTTGGGGACATAAATCCTCAATTTGTGGAGAAGGTAATGCCACGGATTTTCATTGTATTATTTTTAAATATCACCTTTATTAATTTCAATTTGAGATGCTAAGACATTGTGAAATTCCAAGGTCAAGTTTTCCTAAAATAAATGTTCAATATATATTAAATTATTAGATTCCACAAGAATTTAGTTTACCTGGAATAACGAAATAACTTCTAAATGGGTCCTAGATCAGAAATCCAAGGGCATTGTTGCATTCAAAGTAGCTGCTTTTCCCTAGGCATGACCTAACATCATCCGACATTGGTCAGATGTCAATACTAGTTCGGGTTGTTTTTAATGAATAAAATAAATGGATAATTAAATTTATTTCTCTGTTTCATCAATGCAGTGACACAACACTGATTCTTCCACTAATTACTCCTTTAGGAAGGGATCCAGAGTTAGGCTCATAACCCTGGTATTCCCTATAAAATATATATAGAAACCCTATAGGATTTAACTCAATTGATACAATGGTTACATCTATTGGAGATCGTTATTGAAGGATCTTACCAGTGGAAATACATCTTTAAGAGAGAATGATCCAATTCCAAGGTAGGATGTGTTATTTTGGATATTATTTTTATAATTTTTATTTCAATGATGAATGCAAACGAACCGAAGAATAGGTTGATCTATGGTTTGATCATTCCTTAATGGATGGGTTATATGTTTTGGTATTATCTGGGCATTATTATTTGAGAATTTATTTGTTTTCCTGATCATTCTTATAGGAATAGATTTAGGCCAGAATGATAAAAGGTCGAGGGACATTCCTCATATTTAGTTCCTCAAATTCTCTCTCCACTATTTTTGCTGCGCATTTATTTATCATTGGAATATTTATGAAGGAATGGTTATTTCACCTTATTTTAATGTAGAAACAATCCTAAATTGATCAAAAAACCTCTTTAAGACCTAATGGAGGTGTGGTGGTGCCCAAAAAGACGAATCAGAGCTAATTGGATGAAACCGTTCTTCGATAAGTGTGTATCAAAATGAATTTAAACATATTATTGTGCCGATAGAAGGCCCAAAACACAAAACATCAGTGATATGGTGAGGAAAAATTCCTAGATACAATGTTTTGAGCTGAACATACCACCGAATAGAAAATCAAGAGATCGGATGAATCATGCAGAAGAAGAACAAGACTTTTTGGGAAAACCTGATTAACAGGGCGTCTGACTCGGGGTTACATGTTGTGTGGTCCCCATTAAGTGGAATATAGGGTCTTAGGGGATAGTTTAAGATCACATGACATGTAAAACTATATTTCCTAGTGTAGTATCTTCCCAGAGACTCAGTATGTATCTTTTAATAGACCTGGACATGAAGAGGATTACAAAGGTTTCCTACACATCATGTCTCCCCAACACATCTTAGATTAGACTATGTACATTGACTACTCTATGTACCTGTACATTTTTATATTTACACGGGTTTCCACCATGTATTGGCACCTAGCCGAAGTACATGGGTGGACCCCAGATGGAAGGGCATGGCATGTGAATTCTTCTACACATGGTGTACCCATCTTCTACACAACATAGATTAGAATGAAATGGTCCATTGTACACAGCATTTACCCAAGGTCAAGGGACATGGAATGTGACCCTAATACACATAATGTATACCTTTTTTCATGTCTTGAATCACTTTTCAACCAAAATTTAGGTGATTTTTATTATGGTTCATTCCCTTGATTGTTTCCCTGAAGGTTGGTGCAAATATTTTCCTACTCATATGTGTATAGACCCTTTTGATGGATTTCCTGGATATTGTTTTTGGAATCCCCCAAGAGGCCCAACTTTGGATCCTCTATTTATTCTTCATTCCCTAAGTAGATTATTCAGTATTAAGATGACCATCATTTCTTAGTTTTAATCCTCTACATAGTGGGTTAATCTAGATAGAGTTGTTGTCATCACCTCATAGCCTTGGATATGATACTCATCTATGTAATGTATCTTTCTATTCTCATAAATCAGTATATGTATATAATGATGGTTCATGATGAAAAATACTTCTCTGATTGACATCATCAGTGTTATCAGCCTCAAGAGTGTGTTCTCCCGGATGAGTGAATCATTGAATATTCAGACTAAATCTCTATTGTGGGTATTAAGTGGTTATGACTTAACCTAGACTTTGTGGTATTGACATAGAGTATCTTTATATTCATGTTATATGTGTTGTATACATATAAAATGTGGATATGAATTTATGTTCCTTTGTGTATTTCTTTCTTGATTCGTTGTATCCTATTTAGTATAGTTATGCACATTCCTACATGGGATTTTTTAACATGTGTCGTGTCTTGTGATGATGAGAATCTCTGTGACGGAGTCTTTGAAAGAAAAAGACCAGACAGAACCTTGTGAGTTCAAAGTGGCCAAGGTGTATTCATACATCTATAGGCATCATCCCAAGTACCTTTTTTTACCAGTTGGAGTTGTGGTTATGGACTTATTTTTGTTGGGTGTGTGTTTTGGCCCAGTTTACTTGATTATAATTCACATTACTGTCACACTTTCGTTGGGATATAGTGGTATGAATGAATTTGGATCTTAGTGGTTTTTATACTTCATCATTTTTGTGATCTTGGATATGGGTGTGTTTATAATTTCCCATAGTCAATGCCACCTAAGTTTATGATATGCCTACTCGGTGATAGTCAACATAACATGGCCAATTGGAGGTAGGCATGGGGATTCATGCAATATATCCCACTGGGATGGTTTATGAATGATATATTAACTAAATCCATTATACTAATAATTCTAATTACCCTTATATTAAATGAAATCAATTTATTCCATGAATTGGATTAATTATCACACAGTAGTGGGGGTTCTCAAATGAATTTTTATGTTGTTCCCCATCCTAACCCTAAATGATTGAATAATATATGATTTGACACCTCACAACTAGGCATATGGAATACATCATTATATAAGGATATGGTTGGTTTTATACAATCATCATCCATATATTTAAGGTGTCTCTCTACATATCCCTAAAAAGATAAAAAAACCACATATTGTTCTTCCAGTTAGTGGGAAACATCATACCTTTTAGGGTTGTATAAACATGAAAATTAATGTCACATTTATGTTCATGCATTAACGACGCATAATTTTTTTTACATTCATTCATAAAATTCCAATGATGTAAATTTTATGTTTATGCATCTAAAACTAGTGACTTACCATTCATGGTCACGCAGTAAGAAAAATTTATTTTCTTATTATGGTCATGTGTATTGGACCATTGATGTTTCCTTTAATATCATTAGTCTTTGATAAATGATATAAAAATTGTGGAAAATCAAAAAAATAGTTGTATTGTACAGTTTTACGTTCACATGATATAGACATATTCTATGTAGTAAAAATACATTTAGAATAGAATAATTCAATTAAAAAGTGAATATTGGTTCAATTTTCCTCTATTAATCAATTAATGCAACAAAAAAAGGGGGTACCATGGTTGTGAATACTTGTGATGAAAATAGATATTGTGATACATCTAAAAAATGTATCGTATAAGTCTTCAATAAATTGAGAATTAAAACGATCAATTTTCTAATAGGATTCCCCTATATGACTTTGTAATTCATGATGATGCTACAATTCCTACAAATAACCATAAAATACAATCGGTGTCATTTAAATATTGACTCATATTTATTCAAATAAATATTTATATAGAAGGACGACCCATCCCAAAAGAGAATCTTGAGTGTTATTACATAATAAATAGTTTTGTAAAAACTTAAGACCATCGAAAGAAGAGTCATTAATTTTTCACTTATTATTATAAATTCATCTTTACAACTTCACCAAATGATTCATATAATGGATGGTGTGTAGAATGGTATTATCAAACTACTGGAATCATCATGAAAAAATGAGACTAGGTTTTCTATGTTCATCAAAACATTATGGGATTTACTAGAAAACTATAGTATATATGTCTATACTATATCCAATAGAATTTACTCAAAATGGTGTTTTGGCATCTAGTTCTTTTTTCAGAGCTAATCAACTATTTTAGATTCGATACAAACACAATTTGATAAACTCAAGCATAATAAACAAAAATATCACATAATTGTATTATAATATACATTACATATCACAATAAATCACACACCATAACACAATAGTTTATTTTATTTAGAGAATAGATACGTAACCCAAATTTTATAAAATCAATCAAATGAGGAAGTCACCTATGAACTATCACGGAGACCATATTTATAATGGGGGAATTAATAAATATTTTTATGAATACATTTCAAATCTTTTAACAACAAAAACTTGAAAATGGGAAAATATATTTCTCTCATTTGGTTTTCATATTACTCTCATCAACAGTGTAATAACTTTGGTGCCTTTTCATTTCATACTTATCATTAAACCAACCAAGGGTACTATTGAAATAATGGAGCATCTCATGAAATTTTTTATGATGTAAACAAGAATGGAAGATTTCCTTGGGCCCCCAAGAATCAATTAAAAAGTAATATTGGAGAAGGTGGTATTGATTTTCACCATATGTAGAAATCCATGCCTGCATTACAAGATAAAGTTAAATGGCATATTATTACTAGAGATTCCTCATGTGAGAACTTCATGAAGAATAAATATTGTGATATTTTGGATTTAGTGGAACTATAAACCCCATGAAATCACTAATTTGGATCAATGTATGCATTATCATTTGGAGGTTCTAGACAATAATTCCAAATGCATTATGGGAATGGGTTACTGTAAATTCTGGTAAAAAATTAGATTGGTGTAATATTAGACTTTCTAGGATGCATGTATCTAAAATGTTCCTTTCACAAAGTAGCAAGATATGTAGAAAATATTGAGGTAGTATTAATCCTTGAAAAGAAAAGTATTACAATAATATTTTTCTAGACGAATAGGTAGATCATCTGATATATACTGCTTTATGCTTCGAAGAATTTAGATATAAGGTATATAGAGAATTATTACATAACAATAACATTTCATATAATTATACATTGAAGATTTAGTGAAAAAAATTTCTTATAAAATTTAACTTCCCAATTTGGATATTGAGAAATAATTCCCTACCTAAAGATGAGAACATGAAGAAAAAGGGTTTCAAATTGGACTACAATTGTTTCTATGGTAGCTTTTCTCAATTGTAATATGTGGATCATATTTTCAGAGTGATTAGGTTGGGGATATTTGATGATTCACTAGTCATAGAATGAATATTTAGATGTGGTGAAGAACTTTGTAGGAGAATATTGTGTCATGGTTTTCAAATGTTGGTCCTCATGGGGAGGATGTTAATGCTCGGGTTTCCATCTTTTCTATGATGTGTTGATCTATTTGGGAGGATCATAAAAAAGTCAAAGAATGGAATAAAGTGTCTTTTATTTTTTTTAGGTCCAGGTGAATGTGATAGCTGTAGATTTTGTTGATCTCATTCATGGCAGGGTATTATCCCCATCATTTAGTATTTTTTTTCTTTTACAATCAATTTGATTTTGATAGTAGAATAACTCAGTTAGGTAGGTGGTTTAATTGTACAATTCCCCTAATTGGGATCAAATTTAATGTTGATGATCCATTCTATTTTTAAAAAATGAGAAGGGGTTATCTTCTGAGAGACAACTTGGGGTCCGTTATTGTGGGTTTTGGAGATTTTTTCATGAATTAAGGCTTCATTAAAAAATATAATTGGGATTTTCCCATCAGTTAGATGTTGTGTAGGCTATATGATATCCATATCAAATAAGATAAATTAGATTTTTCCTTGTATGTAATATTCATCAAGAAGGAAAATATATCCTTGGAACTTGGACTATTTTATTACGAACATTTGTAAACATGTCAATTATGGTATCCAAGACAAACAAAAATAGAGAGAAACGAATTTTGTTATAGATATTATTATTTGAAATGGGATTCCAAGTTAATATATTATTATTAATGGTGGTTTGGGTCCTTACAAGATGATTTTAAAATATTTTTCAAGGAAGATGCCCATGGAATTCATGATTTTAGACCCCTGTTAGAGGTGTGGTCTCTCTTTGTATATTTTGTATGGTCTTATAATAAATATATATATATATATTTAGTTTCATGGAAATCATACCTAATATATGAACAATCATAAATCGCAAATAAAAACATAGGTATTTTGGAACAACATACAAAATGCAACATAGGAGTGTATAAACATGATTAAATATTCATCATACATAGATACATAACTTTGGAATGTTTCATAACATTGAAATATTGTTTAAACACAGGCACAAAAAACCATACCTTATATAAAGGCACACTACCATGACCATACAAACCCATTAGACATTGTCCCATAAAATTGTATATATGGTCCACTACCCATTCCAAAAACATACATTACTTTGATCATTTCCCATTTCCTTACATATCACATCATTATATATAAATATTTACTAAAATAATTTGATGGATATATAATTCTGGTCCCACATGTCATAAAATGAAATACTGTACAAATTTTTCCAAAGTGAACATGAAATGATTCATAATTCATCATAAATAATAACCTATGATAAGGAAATATGTTTCCAAAGAATCATTACATCAAATAAAAATGAAAATTTAAAATAAATAATGGGGATAATTCCAATTAAAATATCCCCTGTGAAAACAAAAAAAAATTAAGTGTATTGAAAGAAATAGAAAACACTTTATAAGAGTACTATAATGTTATTTAGAATATAAGAATAAATATCATATATTTTTTATAATATACTCAATTTAATAAAATTTTATTAAATATTCATATTAATATTGGGAATGTAAATAAAAATTTACTTAAATAATATTGAGTTCTTGTAATATATGGTTCAAAAACCATATAAAATAGTATTTGAGATTGAACTTATAGAAAAAGTAAAAAAATGTATCTTTTTAAATTTAATATTAAAATTTTAATTGAAAATAAAAAATCTTAATAATACATATAATTTTGTATAATATCATTCATAAAATCATTTTAAAAACAAGGAAACAGAATAACTATAAATACAAATGGAAATAATTGAAAACAAAACTTCCATTAAAGAGTATAGTTTCTATTGAATTGTTATCATGAGGGATGATATTAAAAAAATTATAAATAAAATCAATGGAGAATAAAAGAGATAGGATTTAGTTAGAATGAAAAATAAATTTCCACGATGGAAAATCTATTCATAGGTAGTCTTTGATTCAAAATGTTGAAAAAAAACACTATTATTATATTTCCACAAGGTCGAATATAATCCGAATGAATATAATATAATTTTTTTTTATTTTCCATATATATAAATTATAATTATTGACATTTATATTAATTAATACCATCAATTTATAATTTATTTCCCTAACATATTAATTATTTATTTTTAAAATTATTTTTGAGGTGTTAATGATTCTATTTTTCAAAAAAAAAATTGTATTATATGTTAGGTCCTTATTCCATGATAATGGATTGATCTACATTATATCTTTCATGAATATATAATATATATATGTATTATTTAGTTCTATATTCTCATGGACATTTAACTAAGATTATGGTGATGGTTTTTAAGGAAAAATTTAAAATATCATTTTTAGGATTTATTTGCCTATCAAAACAATTGAAGTATATGAATAACATTAAAACATTACATGGAAAAAATTACCTGTAATATGATTTTTTATGAGTGCCTATGTGTTTTTCATGGAAATGGAAAATTGTACATGGAATATGATGTTCTTATTAGTATTTATTATAATAAGTAGGGGTGATGAGTAAATAAAAACAAATTTTTAATAATTATATTATATAAAAACCAGCCTTAGTGACCTCCAAATACATTTTTTTATTTTTCAAATAAAACTTTTAATGGATAAGTGTTAAACATAAAAATTTCTATAATCCAAAAAAAAATCATTCCCTGAATCTTAATAACACAAACCCACATCACAACATTAAAAAAAATAAAAATCAATCTAACTTCTACTAATCATCCAATTCATAATTCAAAGAAAATCAAGCCCACCACATTAGGATCAGAATCCTCCTCAAACCCTCCTCTAACCACACATTGACTGACTCCAGCACAAAACAAAAACTATAGATGAAATCTGAAATTCAAAAAATGAAACTAACACCGAGGTGGCCCGAACTATGAGGAATAACATCAACTGTCAAATTATCATCCATATTCTATCATCATTTGGAAAACTGATTTTTTTAGTCATTTTCTTTCCTCTATAGAGCCACCTCTATATATTGACACCACATAGTTAACATGACAAATGAACCCACTCCTTCATCGCTCTCCTTAGCCAACTATGTCACCACATGAGACAAAATTACCTAATCTTGAAACAAAAAATGACAAAAACAATATTCTTATGAAAAACCATAGTCGACATCAACATTGTTGTCGTATTCACTATTTGAAACCTACACGAGTTGACTTATTGACCTTTAATTTTAAAATATTTGAAAAAAAATTACTACTTAAATAACATGTACGGAGAATGAAAAAACAATGTACACAGTATTTTTATATGTTCAAATACTTCTTATAATGAACACACATTGTTTTGGATTGGTAGTCTACTCAACCAATGATTATTCCGTATAAGTATAAGTGATTACAACGAATATCACATTTTCATAACAATACATTATAACAATCCAAATTCAAATTATACATCAAAACTTCTTATTATAGATACAATAAGATGAAATGGATTTAAAAATATATCTTTAGCTTATCAGATCCTTTAGTAAAACAATTGGTATAGATATTTACCCATGGGAATTATGGATATTCAAATAAATTTTTTCAACAAATTTAAAATGAAATATTGATTACATTTAAATCATTTTCTCAGTCTTGATTCATGGAAAACTCTTTATCCAGAATATATTTCGGTCATATCAAACTCATGTTTCATGCTCTATTTTCTGCTTCTCAATATTTTGAAACTCTATAAAATGTTAAATTAATAATCAAAATTTCATACTCACACTAACTATCTCCATCCTTAGGCATTCTCAGAAACCTATAATTAAAAATAATATATAAATTAGATTCCCTACTCATCTTCTAGGGACTTTAATCCCTAGAATAATTCATCATGATCTTTAAATTTACCTCATTTGGTTTAGATAAAAAGTAGGTCCCATAATCTCCAAATATTTTTTTATATCAATCTACTTCATCAATCTAGTTAATTTCAATAACTACCTTCTTCTTTGTTTCCTATAATTTTTTGTCGAGTAAAATTATTCAATCAAAATATAGTTGAATATTAGAACACTATTAAAAATAATTAACAAATAAATATAGTTGTGAATAATAACGATTTGCATAGAGAATTATATCATTTCATTCATTTTGAAAATCATATATTCACATCTTATTAATTATAATAATATCTTGAAAACTCTATAATAACAAAACTCTCACAAACACTTTACCTTCAAAAAAATTTGCAATAATTTTTTGTGCGTTAAATTTTAAATGATTAGTGGAAAATTGGACAATTATTCCATTTTAATAATAAAATTCTTGAAATAATTTATTGATATTCTTATTTATTATATTTTTTAATAAATATCATTCCATTTTTCAGCTAAAAAGAAATAAAAAATTAAAATATTTAATAGGGGTCACCAAATTTGGTTTTTTATATGAATAATATTGAATGACATTTAGAATTAAATATTTGATATATCAAAGGTTAGTTATAATGTCATTTGGTTTATATTTTCTCCAGTATATATTATTCCATAATCTTATAAACTCTCCCTAGTCATATTTGAACTATTTTAGTTATATATAAGGACATTACTTATATTTTTAAAGTATAGATGTACCTCACATATATTTTTTTCATTATGGTTGTACATTTTGTAGTCCTCATTATACCATAACTGGGTTATAATTTATAATGGTTATTACAATTACATTACATTGTACAATAAGAATACCACATATTCCCAAAAATATTATACCCTATAAATCATGGTTTTTTCCGGTTAATAAAATGGTTAACTCTATAAGGTTACCTTTCAATGTTTGTACTCTACTGTACTTGTACCCTATGAAGACACTATTATACCCTATGAAATCCATATAGTTTAACACTTATGGAAATTAATGAACTCTATATTATAGAAAAAATATGAATATAAAATAATGAATCCAACTTTGGGACATCTAAAACCCCTTCAAAAATATTTCATGGATCCTCAAAAATATCTCAACAACCTACAATGATTATAAAAAATAAATAAAAACAAATTAAAACCAAAAAAATCACTATTGTAAAATAAATATCACTCTTTTTGATTTATCAATAACATAAATAAACACTTAAAAATTAACTCATAAATATTTATAGTTAACCAAACCCCATAAGATTCAGAAAAATATATTCTCTTTCTTAAATGATACATGTGTTTAACCATCCTATATTATTAGGTAATATTTTTTAGATAATTTCATACGATTTGTAGTAATGTGGATATAAAGTGATATATGTTATCTACCCGTCAATACATAAATACATTTCTAACATATATTAATTTAATCTTTTATTTAAATTCCATAGACTACAATTATATAAATTTTAGAGAGATCACACTCTACCATTTTCAATGTAACACATGCCATTTGAGAAACATAGTTTTACATTATATAAAGACATTAGTTCCTTCTATTCACCTTTAAAGTCACATTACACAACCATATAAGGGTTTCTTATCCACACATCCTCAAATTAGAGGATATGGATGGAAAACATGTTTTATTCTGAACAATAAAAACATTCAATTGAAAATTTCTACTTGATATATATGAAATATAAGTTCTAGTTATATCATATTATAGTTGGATATCTATATTGGATGGAAAATCATTAATGAAACGATATTTTATGTCTTTATTAGTTGATATTGTATTCTATAATGAAATACTAGAAAAAGGTATATCACTATTATAGAAAAATTATTTTATTTTATTAATGTCTATATGAACATTTATATCTGTTAGTTTTATCTACAGAAAATGTTTTTATGTGAATTTATAGTAGCCAAATATTCTAAAACACCTATACTAGGTGTGAATGATTTTTTTTATATTCTCCCAAATTTATTACCATGAATGATTATTTGACTTGAAATGGATAATCTATATGTTTAACCACCATCGTTTTCCACCTCTCCAAATCCTATAATTTTATAACATGAATTGGTTCTATAAAAAATCCATATTTCAGAGTGAATTTGAATTATCATTGAATCATTTTATCTATAATAATATTTTACTCTATATGAAAGCTCTAAAATATGAAACCTAAATTAAGAAAAAAAATAGTAGCCATTAAATCTATAAAATACAATATGATTTTTAAAAACTCTTCTAATTTGTATTAGGAACCTTACTTCCATCCTGATTGTTGAATAATATTTCCATTGGATATTAGGGTTGAAAAATTTCTAGATTCTTCCAAGAATATTTATTAAATAATTATATAACATATTTTTTTATAGGATAAAAATGTGTATCTATTTCTCAATAAAAAATATAAACATATGATTTATGTATTAATAAATAGAAAAATCATCTGAAATTTATCTTTCATATAATTAGTAAAATACTCAAAAGGGTATCTTTTATCTCAAGAAGATATTATCAAATCACTATTTAATATTGTAATAAATGCACATATATAAATCTTCTTCAATTAAAAATGCAGTTGACATACCCATTTGTTTAACCAATATATTTAAAGAGGCCATCTAATTTTGAATATTAGGAAATAAGATCCTATATTAATCCATATAATTAATTTTTTTGAATTTTTTCCATGATGTTATAAAAAAAATAAAGGAACCCTCAGGGTTTTCAAGGAAAATTTTATTCATATTCTCCCTATACTAAAAAGATTATTTCACATAAATTTGATGGAATTTTCAATTCATATGTTCAGACACATGATAAAAAATTAATATTGTTTCCTAAAATTGTAGATGTTAAAATATTCTTTCAAAATCCATGAATTCTAGTTCAGAGTATCCCCTTCATACTAGAAAGACCTTTTTATTATCACAACAACATTATCACTAAATATGATTCCAAAGACCATATTTTTTTTAGTTACACTTCTACGCTCAGATCTTTTCACTAGTTCCCATGTTGTGTTCTCTCAAATTTGATCCCTCCAATTATTATTATCAAACATTTACTCTCCATGTTAATATATTTATTTAATATTACTGGTTCAATCATTGAAATTAGAGTTTTTGGGTAATATATTCTTAATATTCTACTACATTATACCTGTTCATGTTTTAAAAAAATTCATAGAATTAAAATGTTTATTATGACACTAAATTGATTAATATCACACTTTTCTCACTAGTCTGGCATGGGTAATTATAATATATCTTTTATTCATTACCATTTCGTTCTTAAATAATTAATTATATATAAATTTATAAAAACAAATTTTCAATATAATAATTTTCTATAGAATTTCTATCTGATCTAATTTTATTTTCAATAATTTCAACATCGTCATAGTCAACCTTCTTGTGATATATATTTTTTCAACATCTATACCCACTTCCATTTGATAGGTATCCTTCACATATCCATTTATCTACCTTTCCTCAAACATTATGAAATATATATTGTGATATTCATAATACAATAAATAAAAAATACTTTTTATTATTTGAAATTTGTATTCATTTTGTTCTAAATTTACTATGGGTTAATGTGTATTTAAAGTATCAATATTAATATATTATTGATGATGGGTCCCAACCATTTTTTGATATTTATATTGAAAATTTAAAATATAAAAATAGCTTATAAATTATCCTTGATGAGTATGACATTAATAATTTGAGTAAAATCATCAACAAATACAATTAAGTAAAAAATAATTATTGTATAAATTTATCCTATGAAACCACATAATTCAGTTTGACTAAATTCTAATGGGATATTGAAAAAATACCACTATATTTATGTGATCCATGAGTCTTATATCCCCTATATAGTGTTCCAAAATAATAATGTTTTTCTATTTATATATTACGTAAATCCATCACAATACAATAATTTTGAATTGGAAATAAACATATTTAGTGAAAATTAGTAAGACTTTTCTAAAATAAGATTATTTTTTTTCATTTTATTCCAAATCACATGATATTTATTGATATGATAATATAAACATAATGAAATTTACTATTCATCATTAATAGATGATGATTCAATCCATTATTATTTAATTTATCTACAATTATCTCTTGTATAAAACTTCTATTGCATTATCATGATTTTAATAACACTTAATAAATCATTCTACTTCCCTCAAATGTACAACCCATCAATTGATTTTTTATTTTCAGCATTAATTATAATTGGGATTACCCCCATTCATTATAGAGAAAAATCTTCAAAAAATGACTGGTCCCACTTAAAGATTTTCAATATTCTTGAAAATATTGGTGTTACCATCCATGGGGGAAGAACACCAAAAATCAAGAATTGATAAATATGTTATTTTTCTATCACAGAATGAAATTTCTTCCAAGGTGTATTTTTCATAGAACATTAAATTCTCATTTCTTTATCACCATATATAATCATTACATGTAACTTTTTCCAAACAATTTGTGTACAATTCCCCAACAGATCACCCTTATTTATCAGTTATCTATGGAACTATATCCTTTATTGTGTTGGAATATTTTATTTATTCCATGTCATATATTCCTTCCATGAAATTCAATATTTTCTTCTACTTAATAACTCTTCCTTTATTTGGTCCTCTATCCATGTAATGACTAGTTGAATCAGTTTTTTTTCCTTCCTTCCAAACACTACAGAACACTATTAATATGCTTAAAATATGAACCCTTTTTATGTGTAAAAATACCATATATGAAGCTACATTAAATATTTATATTCTTTTTAAATCGATTTAGTCAAACCTTTTGTATGTTTAGGATTAGACAAGATTCCTATGTTCCCTCCTCCTTCATTAGTTATGGGTTAATTACTCTCCAAAGAGTTCATAGACCATTCATGATCAGATTTATAGTTTGAACATAAATTTTCTATTAAAATTTAATTAATTGTTTATTAATATTGTATATATTTATTCAAAGTTCATGGGAAATCTACCATATAAATATTAGAGGTTGAAGCCCTGATAATAACCTAATAATTATAGTAAAATTCAAATTCATTTAGCCAATTCTCAGTATTAAGAAACATAAATTATATATATGGTAACTATTTCTATTGTAATGAATTTTTGTATTAGATATCATTTTATATGTTTTATCATTTAGTATATTTTAATTTTAGAATATAAATTTCACCACTAAAGTCTATAGTATTGTGACATATACCCTCATTTCATTATTTTTATTTTTATTATCATTCATGAGTTGTTAATTTAATTTTTTTAATATTTAATTAAGAAATTATTCTAATTCATTTTCTATCATTAATTCAATCTCATTTGGTTCTTTTTCATATTTATAATTTCTTGAATTATTAATGTATTATTCAACATCATCCTTGAAATTTATAAATTTATCAGCAGATTCAATATCCCATTGACTACTCAATGAAAGGTCTTCATCCTACTCTTTTCACATTATATATATAACCATTTTTAAAAAACTTTACTTATGAATTATTCATATTTTTATGAATCATTTGCACATCTACACCATTTAATGATTTAATGTTTATCATATATTTCTCATCACAAGTAATTGAAAATAATATACTTTCGGTAGTTTATAGAAAAAACTTCCAACTAAATTTAGTTTGAATCCTCTTAGATGAAATATATTTTTTATCTTAATATTCCCCATAATCATTTTTTTTTATTTTTGGGAAATGATTCATTGATAATAATAAACATCTTCTTCATTCCTAGGTTCACAAGGATTCACATCAACATTGTTTTTAAATTTTTATTTTCCACATTGACATAAATGAATTTTATTTTTTATTAAATAAGGGTGTTTTAATCTTTATATAGAAAATGAGAATATATTTTAATAAATAGATTGAAAAAATATTATCTATTATAAAGAACTGAAAAATTATGATTAAACATTTGGATTTTACTTATAATTTCATTAAATATTATAAATTTGTTGTAAATGCTTTCTTCCTACTTTTTTTACAGCTCCAAAATAGTTCCTCTAAATCAATAATAATATCCCATTTACA
The DNA here is from genome assembly GCA_963277665.1 of Viscum album. Classification (NCBI taxonomy): domain Eukaryota; kingdom Viridiplantae; phylum Streptophyta; class Magnoliopsida; order Santalales; family Viscaceae; genus Viscum; species Viscum album. Next base: position 1,948,667,918 of record OY728150.1, read on the forward strand.
TTCATGTTACCTTAGTATCTTATTTCTGTTTAATCACATATTTCATTGAATGTATGATGTCTAAATAATATAGTATTAAAATTGTTTTATAAATACAAAATCATTTTATTCTGTTATTTCCTACAGACCTCCATATGTATTTTATTAAAAAAACATATCACCATTATTTTTAATGGGTGAAAATTATATAACCGTTTCATATATCACATAAAATATTTATGATCGAAGATAAATAAATTTCATATTTTTAAATACATGATAGTACATACCATAAATTATTGGAGCACACATAAAATAAATAGAATATAGATTGTATAGTCACAAAACATGATTAGACCAAAAAAAATAGTGGTGTTCTGATTCATGACAACTTATTTAGATTTTATACACTAAAATAAAAATTTACAGTTTTACATTCCAATGTATAAAAATGAAATAAAATTTTTCATAATATTATAAAAAGGTATGGATCTATCTCATAATGTTCAACATTTAAAATGGGTAGTTTTTCATCCCAACCAATGATTCATCAAAAATTTTACATGTGATTACATCGAATATTAGATGAGTATGGAATCCAAATACTTCAATGTAGATTAATAGTTAAATTCATTGGCTTTAAGAAAAAATGTAATGGATGATTTAAAATGGTAGGTGTCTTTAGTTTCAGAGTTACTTCATGAATAGTTGGCGTAAATCATTCACCGTAAGATTTTTTATATATTCAAATATAGTTTTCTCAATCTATCTGGAACCGAATTTTTGTCTTCATGTTAATTTTAATCTTAATAATAATTAATCTTATACTATGTTTCAATGATAATTTTAGATCATATTATTTTAAAAAAACAAAATCAAATTTTTATCTAAATTTTGATGATTATAAAAAATCTTTAGTTGACCAAAATAAAGTTTCAAAATCACGGGTTTTCCACATATCCAAAAAAAATCAAAAAAAATTAAAATTACTCTGGAATACTGTTTTTATCTCATCTTTAGGGACTTAATTCATAAGAATATTACATTATAATACTCTTCCCTTTCTCAATATTTTGTATTAAAAGGATGTATTATGTCATGCAATATTCTTTCACTCAACAAACTACATGTCTCTATAAAATTACCATAACATCCCTCATTCATTATTTGCTCTCATTTTGAAAATGTAAATTATGATACTTTAGAGAAATAATATTTTTTCAAACACTATTGAATCTAAATAAAAAAATAATGAATATATTAATTCCAAAAAATACCCATAGATAATCATCTCACATTATTTACTAGAATAGATTATATGCTCATATTATTCATTATAATCATTGGGTGTCCTATTGGATCACAATGCAAATTATAAAACCTCAAAATCATTAAGAACACAGCTAAAATTACTATAAATATTATTTTATGTTGTATTTTAAATTTTATACTTTTAAAGAATAATAATTATGACAATAGAAAAATAATTTCCTATAAATATTCTTTATCAGATATTGGTAGACAATTGTTTTCACATTTTAAAATAATAAAAATTGGAAATTGAAATTCATTTGGAACAATAAAATGGTTCCCCATTAATATTTATCCATTTTTTATGAGAGAGTGTATTGATAGATAATTAATATGTTATATTTAAACCTTATAGGGATTTACCTTATAATGTATCCTTTCAAAGTATCCATTATAATTGATGATGATTTTATCCTATTATGATTGTACCTTTGGAAGAAAATTTTGCAAGGCGAAAACCCCATGGTGTCAAGTAATACCTTAATACTATTAATGATTATCCCATCGGGGTACCATATAATGTCTATGCAGTACTCTATATGAAGCATATGAAGACCAAATTATACCCAAAGTAATATATAGGGATCTACACTTATGAAAACACTAGATTTATGGATTTTAAATAAAAATTTTCTTATAATTTTGAAAATATATTATGTATTTTCAAAACACATAAAAATATCCTTATATTTATAATAAACGTATTAGTATCCTCCAATAATTCCAATAAATGATTGAAAACAAATAAAGACCATTAAAAAATATAAAGTCGCATTTATCTCTCTCATTATTATTTTTCGACAAGATTTTAAACCTCTCCCAAAGTAATTCGTATATGTTCTGAATTAAAAAATCTCATGAATAATATGAATTAATTAACTTTAGAAAATGAGAAATTTATTTCACTATACTACTAGATAAGTAACTATTTTTGAAAAAAATCCATATATTAGTGCCAACAAAAATTTTCAAGGTGATATAGATTATATCATACAAAATTTAGTATTTACATTTCTCTCATTCATAAATATTCACCATTATGTATTATCAATAACATAAAATTAAAATATCTATTGAAATATTACACACCAACATGGTCAAAGAAACAGTTCCTCTATAAACAATAAAATACCACTTTCTATATATAATTGAGGTTTTTCTCTCATACATTTGAATAAAAATTTAAGGCCTTGTAGTGGTTGATTTATACACGTCTAAAAATTAATGAGGAGGGATGAAAATAGAATTTTGATATCAATTTAAAAAATCATTATCTAAGAATAGAATTAATTATGATATATTAAATATGATTTCTTTTTGGAACAATTCTTGTCTAATATCACTATTAGCCCTACTTTCATTAATAAAATTATATCAAATATTCATAATGTTGGATCATTAGTTATATATAGGATATAAAAAAAATTATATTACACTATAATTATAAATATAATAGTGATTTTTCATCATTATCACACTTTAAAACTACTAGTAAGACCATAATCTATAAAACAAGTGTCAATTCATATTTATAATCCATATATTCTCTCCAATTGTGATAAGTTTAACTTAATTTCACAAAAGTTTATACCATCTCACAAATACCTTAATAAGAAACTAAGTTACAAATAAATTGGATATTCTTTCAATGAATTAGCAAACCTAATAATTATAAATGAATCAATGTATGATCAAATCTATAATGGTTTTATACAGTATCCCACAGTCCATGATTCCTAAAAAATACCCCAAAATCCCCTTTTATACTAGAATATGAGACTCACTTGGATTACTCTAATATATGGAAGATAATGCCACTATAAAATCTATATTAGTAATTGAATTTATAAATTTAAGGAATCATCTAATTAATCATCAAAAATATTTTTCATTAACCTTACTGTCAACCTCATATTTTTCTATTTTTATAACAAAGGATCTAAGAGTTGAAACATCTATTGACTCATCCATACTAAAAATATTAAATAATTATCTCAAATACATATTTAGGTATAGAAATATGTGTTGAATTATAAGATCTATATATGACCTATAATGTATAAAATTTCACACAACAAAGTCCATTCAATGTGCCAATTCATCTTCTTATAAAATTTATCACTATAGAACTCATTATAATTATTGGTTTTTATATCATCAATATATAATATGATTATAAATGTATTGAAGTAAGTCTAATTAATACTGAATTTATTCAAGAATAATATCTTTTTTTAATCCATTTGTTTATGGAAACAATATTATTTCGAATACCAAACTCTGGGAGTCTCATTTATGAAATATAAATCCATTTTGACATTATGTTTTATGATATTTCTAAATCGTATTGAAAACCGAAAGATATTTCAATGAATTATTCTACCTATATCTGTGACGTCCCGGACCCGAATAACACTTAATTGGTGCCTTGTGCCTGATGGGTCACATGGACTCGTATGTATATCCCAGAACAATAGAGGTTAACGAATAGCAGTGAGGGACAATGGAATGTTTGTGGGTAGACTATTCCCCTCCTTTCCTATGTGTAGAGTAGTGGATGATTATAAACAGAGGTAAATAAGGGAAGCAATACATGAAAATAGATGTTATAAAGGAAAATAGATAAAATGTTAATAATAAATAAAATAAATGGAATAACATAAATCATCTGATAAAGATATATCTTGTAACTAGAAAACTAGAAAATATGTATACAAGAATGAAATCAAAGCATGTTCTAAAAAATATTTAGGAAAACAAAAAAATGTCTCAAGCATCCTGAGATTTGACTTGGTCCTCTACAATCAAGCTCCATACTAAACAGCAATCAACCATGTTTTCAATTCTATATGCTTCCCTTGTGAAACACATTCATCTATAAAATCTACTCTGGGTACCAAACAACTCCTGTAAAGGGGGTGAGATAAATCTCAGTAGACCACCAATAATGGTGTCTATAAAATCTGACCAGTTTAATGGAAATGTAAAATTGTGCGAGCATGCATATATAATGTAATGAATTTCTATGTAACTAAGTACCCATGTACCTACTTTATACCTTAGAAGGTTCCTAAATATAACCAGTCAATTATTTTATTATAACTAGTTTATAAATAATTCAGAAGTTATTAATTTCAAATGTTCCATTTTTTAACAGGGAAGCCTAAATTGATATATAATTATTGATATCCAATGGTGATAACCATAGTGATGTAGTCCTAAAGGGTCGCCAACTTAGTGATAAATACATTATAGATATGAGGTAAGAGTGTAATACAAGGACCATTGTCCAAGGCATTCCAAAATCAAATGCCTACAAAGTCTATGGAGTTCATTAATGGTAAAACTAGAATAAGAAAATATTGGGGCCGATGGGATTTAACCATAGACCCTAATTGTCAATGCACGATCAATGGAGGCATCTTTTAATAATATTTATGTGATCTTATGGTGTCATATCATCCATCCAAAGAACAAAAAAGTATCTGGATCTACATGGGTCTCAACCTAATAAAGATGTATTCTTGAATCAGAATGGGGTTCCTAAGTGCTCATGCCATTCCCGGATAAGAATCCAAGGTGTGATCGAATTATTCCATTCATATTTTATAATTAGGTCACATAATATTTCATTTGTTTCACCCATTTCTATTCATTAGTGTGAGAATGTAAAGTATCATGAAACCCTTTAATCAATTCAAAGATAATCAACAAGTCCATTTGGCTAATTCCTTTCATTGTTTTAGTGTTACAATGTCATTTAGCATGAAGTCCGTTATTTAAACCATTTAGGTAATATTCCATAATTATGGTTGACTTTTATACCTTCCATCAATATGGTAAGGGGTTTTATGGACATACCACCTATTCATCAATTACATTTATAAAGGTCACGTCATATATCTAGAATACTTCCCAAATTCCATTTAAAATTATTTTATCAATTTACGAAATTAACATAGGTGGGTCATGTAATGATCAGACATGGTAATTTCTATTATGCTATTCATATTATAAAACAATCCATTTAATATAGAAATTTTTACCCTTAAAACTTTCAAGCAATGTAACACTCGAATGGTGGATCAAACATGTCCAAATCTAAAACCCCAAGCGTGGAATAACATCCTATATCGAATGGATGGTGTTTTGGTCATAAACAACATTAATTAATCACATATATTGAAAGATAATATCCATATGGTTCAAATGATTATAATCATGGCATATAAATTCAATAAACTCCACCCAATGAAATTGGTGGTCCCCACACAACAATTCCAAAATCAACAATCAAGAGGTATTATTTAAAGAAAACCAACATTAGGATTTCATGAATCTATTCCTCTAATATAGGCCCTTGGTTTGGCATATAATGGAGTTGATATAACAAAACAGGGAAAATTTTCACTCATTGAAAACTAGGTCGAGGGTATGAGAGAAGGGGAAAGGTTTGAACTCACTTGATTACATACCATTGTACATCCAATGAAATAAACGTAATCTCTGTCCGATCCTAGATGAGGCAGATCATCCAATCCATATATTTGGCCTTCAAAATGCCCAAAAATGAGAGACATGGAGGTAAATACCAATAGAAATACTATTAGGGAAGAAATGGTGTCGTGATAACTCATAAAGTAAAAATGTAATATTTAGACAGAAAAATTGCATGTGCATGGTATTTTGATAAGGTTTTAAAATCCATGACCAAACCATTCATTATTACCTAGGTAGAAGAGGCAATTTCGTGGTTAGGATGCCTAGCTGGGCATAAATTTGGCAATATGGTTCTATCCTAAAATTTCTATATGTATGGTTAGCAAAACCATGCTCTAATAATGCACTAACCGTGCAACATGTCTAGTTTCCCATAAATATACGGTTTCATATCTTAAAAAATTCCCCACACACCCCTAATACCATTGTTAACTCATTAGGAATCCACATTAGGTCCAAATGAAAGATTTGGAATAGAAGAGTAAAGGATAAATACCTTAGTGAATGATCGTGTTCTTATAGTATTCCTTACCTTAAAATAATTCATCCCCGTGTTCACCATCCATGGATGGAGGAACACTAATTGAGAACAATTCTGGACACTGAGCACATATTTTGGCTTCCCTCTCCCAAGTCTCATCTTGTACCAATATGTACGACAATAACACCAATACTAGAGGGACAAGCCGACCTCAAAGATAATTTTTGCACCGATCAACGATGCACTCATTATATTCCTCAAAGGTAGAATAGACATCTTTCTTAACATCATAATCATCAAAACTATTTGATAGATCATAATTTTAATGGAAAATAGGGGGGAAGAAGAAGATATAGTGCATGGAATAGTACCTATGAGATGTTAAAAATTGATAGGCTACTGGGCCAACTCTCTCTTGAATATAAAAATCCCTGCATAATGAAGAGACACTTTCCATAAATTCTTAACCATATATTCCATGGCTTGGTTGATGCCCAAATAAAAACATGATCACCAACCTCGAACTCAATAGGTTGTTAATGAAGACCGTCATGAGATCTGTGGCTAGATAAACCTACTTGGAAGTCTCCTTGATGTGAGAATGACCTAGTAGGGCTACCCCACCTATCCATAGCCTGTATAGGGTAGAATAGAACATCCTAACCTACAATTTATCAAAAGGATCCATCTAAATTTTATCCTGAAATAGGTTATCATAGGTGAACTCTACAGGATGGATATTGTTCTCCCATGAACCACTCAAATAAAAAACACATGATCGAAACATATTATATAGAACCTATAATGTTCATTATAATTGTCCATCACTCTGTGGGTGAAACTCAGTACATAGAATCACATGTATTTCGATATCCTATTTAAATACCAATCAATACCATGATGTTAAAAGAGCATCCCTATTTGAATCCATGGTATAAGGGACCCTAGGGAGTTATATTATCTAATAGATATACAGTCTTCCTATCATATAAACTAATAATGTCTCTTGAAAAAGAAATAAGTGGGTTGATTTCATTGGTTGTTCAATCACAACCAACACAACCTCACTTCCTCTATGTGACCCTGGTAAACTGACAAAAAAATCAATAACAACATATTCTCATTTCTATTCTAGTAATAGAAGTTCAGTAAAAAGCTAAAAAGTCTCTCGTTATTTGTCTTCAGCTACTGATAGGTGGTACACCATGTGATAAATATTGATATATAAATATTACTCCCAGTCCACCAATAATGCTATTTCATGTCTCGATAAATCTTTGAGATGCTGGGATGAACTGTCATTGAGAGTCGTGCGACTCTATCATCAAATCCACTCCTATATTTATAGAAACCTAGATATATCCATGAAGATTTAGGATATCATCTATGTCCATATACCAATCTATAGGCGGGATATCTCATGATATACACTAATGGATAACCAAGCCTTTAGGATCTGAAAATTTTCCACCCCTCGCATTCTTAAGGATGGAAGAGGTAACTATATAGGATAAGATATAAGCATGCTCAATGCTTTCATGAAACTCTAGAGGCAGCTCAGAAAAGAACGCCACTAACAACCCTTGATCACTGGCGTCCCACACAGACCATGACTGATTTTTCTAACTTGGCACATATGTACCTACATTTTACTTCCTAGGTGTATAAGAAATCTCAAAATCAAAGTTTTGAAGATATTATACCCATATCCATTGATGAATATTCATGCTATACTGATAGAATATATATTTAACGATATTTTGAACAATTTAAACTAAAAACCCCTCACCTTATAGATAGTGTCTCTAGTTACAGAAGACGTGGAAATATTTTGTTATCTCAGGGTCATGTGTCAGGTAATTTCTCTCATGAGAGATTAACTAGTGATATTTATAGGCAACAACATTATCCACATGCATCAGCACTACTCCTAGGATGATTCATTATGCATCACAAAATATGGTATATCTGGTGTTTCTCTCCGAAAGATGTAGAATAGGTGCTGACACATACCACTCTTTCATCTCCTGAAAAAATTTCTCACATTCTTATGACCATTTAAAAATGACACATTGCTTTGTAAAACCAATAATAGATGATACTAGGTGAGAAAATCTAGTATGAATTTCCAAAAATATCCATCCATCCCCATGAAAATATATATTTCAAACATTTTCTTAGGATGCTCCCAGGAAACATCAACACAAACATTTTCTGTGTCAAATGATACTCCAAATTAATATATTATATTATCTAATAAGTGAACTTTCTCAACCTATAAGTGTCACTTATAAATAATGGAATAAAGTTGTTGCTATATTAGGGTACTAAGAATTATCCTAAGATGTTTGTAATGGTCCATAAGAATGTGAGAATACACTAAGATGTCATCAAAAAATATGATGAAAAAAGAGTCCACATAGGGGTGGAAACCCATAATCATGAGATCCATGAAAATGGTTGGTACATTTGTAAGACCAAACAGAATAATGAGGTACGCAAACATACCATAACTGCTATGAAAGGTTGTATGATGTATGTCTGATTTCCTGAATCATACCTGATTAAAACCTGATCTCAATGTGATTATAGAGAATAAATTTTCTCCTCAGAGTAGGTATAATAGATAATCAATTTAATGATGTGGCTAATGATTCTTGTCCATAATCCAATTCAACCATCTGTAATCCAAAAATAGGATTAAGTTTCAACCTTCTTTATTGGTAAATATCATGGGTGAACCCCTCAATGATATATCGGGTCATATTAAGACTACGACTTTTAAATCATCTTACTATATATTGATATCTTGAAGCTCAGTTGGTACCATCCTATATGGTGTTTTGGACTTTTTTTCTCCTAGAATAATATCAAACAAAAACTATACCAACTTCCCAAGAGGTAATCCAAAATAAATTAGGGAGAGAAAACCCTAAAAAATTCCAATACTGGAGGGAACTCATCTACACATAAACCCTGATCCTCCATGAAGTTATTTTCAATCTCGGCAGTCACTCCAGCTAGCCACTGATTCTTCATTCTATCTCTACCATCTTGAACATCCCACTCACCATTATGTAGATAATTGCTTCCCTATGGTGATTTAAGAGATACACAATGATAATATCAGTCTATAAATTCTCGGTGGTGAACCATCTACTCCACCCATGAAAAACATTGAAGCCCATAATTTATCATAAAATGTTGTTCAATACGAAATTTTACTACCTACTTCATGTGGATAGTCCCTACACTAGAGTATGCCCTCTGTTCATATCCATAGAGGTGTTTCTAGGGTCATCACACCATAACAATACTATATCTCTTTATCGGGACATTCTAGGATAGATATAGAGATACGAAAGTCAATGCCTCAAGTGGAAGTCCTAGAGGTAAGAGTGGTAGCTCAGGGCCCACCATGTCTGGAGTGTGGTCATCGCCACCTTCCTAGAATGCGATATGTGGATGTTGTGGTAAAATTGGTCTAAAAATGTAGAGCACACAATTGTAAACATTATTTAGTAGAATGAATTCATCAGTAGTGGAAACATAATGTAGGTAAACTCACCAAAAAATAAATAATACCCAAACAACATACTTAGATGACCATGAATCTGTAAGTTATCGACTATAAGTTTCATTTCATTTTAAATTTAATTTCCAAGTTCACTCTTTTACCTTTCATATACATGAAAAGGAAAAATAAGGATGTAAAATCGAATAATTTTAAAATTCATGTTTCAAATTTTAATGGATATCTATTCCTGGTCAATCAACACCCATACACATTAAAAATGGAAACAAAACCCATTTATTTATAGAATAATGGATCGACTTGGTAAATTACTCATTCCAACCCATGAGGTAACATACACCACATTAACTGAGATAAAAAATCACTCAATCACCACCAAGAGTAATATAATCATAAGCTTAATATCATGACATAAATCAATAATAAAATGCCTATCAAGAAATGAAATGTTATGAAATGAACCTATATGGCATGGAAATATGCATGACACAATAATGTTTGGTTCCAATAATGTTGCATGTTACAGTTCTCCTTTCCCTCATATCATCAGGAAAATGATCAATGAAATTCCTAATCTGGGTAATAATCAATAATTCCACATAACATGTGCATCAACCAATAGAGAAATAATTTCAACTGTAATAGGAATCATAAAACAAAAATTATATTTTCGGTAAAATTGATTTTACCCCAAAAATGAAAACTAATAAATACTTATGACCAACTCCCCCACATTCCTAATTTCTAATATATTCTCCCCAAATCATAACGAATGAATTAAAACCACAACTGATACTACATTGTGACATCCTAGAACCAGATGGTACATAATGGGTTCCCCGAACCTGGTGGTCTACATTGACTCAATCACATCTCTCTGAATGACAGAGGCTTCCAACCAGTAACAAGGGCATAGGTTCTGTATGTGGGGAGACTATTCCCTCACTACCAATGTGTACTTCATTAGATAATTATAAAACGAGGTAAATTGAGGGTAATATAGAAGTAAATAGATTACACATTGGAAAATAGATACAATGGTAACAATAACTGAAATTACTAGAATAACATACAACAACTAAATACGATATGTCATCTTTTTAGAAAACGGGATAATACAGATACAAGATAGTTGGAATAACATGTTTCACAAAAACTAAAAAGAAATACAAAGATTATACCATGAATTTCAAGTTCTTATTCAGTTCTCTTCTATCATGCTCCGTAATAAATGTTATGAAATCATGTGTTTGAAGCCATGTGCGTCCATTTGTCAACATCCAAAACCATAGAATCAATTATGGGTACAAAACGATGATCAGAGAGTGTGTGAGATAATCTTCGTGGGCCACCACCAATGGTGTCAATAAAATATGGTCCATGTAATGGAAAATTAATAGTGTGTATGTATTCTTATATAATGTAAAGCAGTACAATTATTTTAAATAACCAAGTACCTACTCCATCCCTCGACTAAAATATAAACATATCCAGTCCATTATTTGATTATTAATAGTGTATAAATACATCAAACTATTAACAATTTCAATGGTTCCATGATGTTACAAGTAAACCTATAATTATATTTAATAGTGAAGTTCCAAGGTAATAACCATGGCGATGTAGAGTTTCATTGATGAAAAATCAATAATAAATTGATTTTGGCTATGGTGTATGAGTGTAATCCAAAGAAAATAGTCCAATGCATTCCACTATGAGATTCATATAGAGTATAAGGAGTTCATCTAATGTAAAATGGGGCTATGAAATTACTAGGTCTGATGGGCTTTAACCATGCAACGTACATGTCAATGTTGGATCCAATGAGTGTATCCAAGAAAAAATTTAATAATATTGAATTGATCCTACGATGTCATATAGGGAATCCAAAAATATATACAAGGATCGGGATCTATGTGTGTCTCAACCTAAACATGATTAATCCTTGAATCGAAATGGTGTTCACAAGTACTCTTGGAATTTTCCAATAATAATACAAGGATATCTTGAGTTCGGCCATTCATATGTGATAATGAGGTAACATAATATTTCATTTGTTTTAAGACATTCCTTTCATTACTTTGATATGTTCAGGTAGATTTCTACACTTTAATCACTCATTTATAATTAATAAGTCTATTTGTTTCAAAACTGTCCTTTAATTAGTTTGACAAGGTCAAGTAGCATGCAACTTTTTATTTAAACCATTAATGAATATTCAATAATTAAGGTTCTCTAAGAATCCTTCCATCAACATGGTAAGGGTTTATGTAACGCCTCGACCCCAGCTACCCAGAGTCGGTGCATTACTTCGTAACATTGGTATGATCACAAGAAAGATCAAATCTCGAAAGACCGATTAGTTTAGTAGCCTTCGAAACACTAGATATATTCATAAGTTTTACATTACATCATAAAATGAAAAACTACTACAACAACATAATGTCTCCATAATCCACACTACTATCCCCTCATAATATCCCTGCAGGTCATTCATAATTTACTTCTTCACATCCTGGGGAAAAATAAAACATAGAAAAGGGGTGAGCTCAAATGCCCAGTAAGGATAACAATATAGCGGAAACTTTCATAAATAAGAATAAACATTTAAGGCAATGCATTACTAAAACAAAAGCCTTTTAAAATTGAACTTCAACATGGTATGGCAAAAGTAAAATGAAATAATGCCTTTTCCTTATTCACATGGATATTCTACTAATCGAATAATCACATGCAAAAATCAATAACCACTTTCATAATGTTGGAATGCATAATGCTAAACGTTAATTTCTTTGTCTAGGCCTCATCCCAAGACCTAGGGGTTACTTCTAACCGGAACCCAACCCGGAGTGCCTCTAATAACCGGACACCAACCCGGAGTGCCTCTAATAACCGGACACCAACCCGGAGTGCCTCTAATAACCGGACACCAACCCGGAGGGCATACTTTTACCAGTCCCTAACCTGGAGGGCTTACTTTAACCAGTCCCCAACCTGGAGGGCTTACTTTTACCAGTCCCCAACCTGGAGGGCTTACTTTTACCGGTCCCCAACCCGGAACATACTTGTTTAGCACATTCATCTGAAGAAAAGTTTGAAATATAACATAAACATTCGGATTAAAATTAGCATACGAAATGTCAATAGTTTCACCATAAACTATGAATGGTATAAAATAGCACATCCACAGTCAAAAATATCTCAAAACCTTCAATACAATATAGAAGTTTTGTATTATAATAAATCAACTTCAAATAAGCGTAAAATCCATTAAAGGATGTTGACATAGATGAAATCAAAACACTTTTTAGAGAAATATCTCTTTCTATTTTTGAAATCATTTAAGAGCCATATAAAATAAAACATTTTCTTGAAAATATTCTTGTAAGCTTGTAAGGAAAGCTTTGACGATTTTATAACGGCGTAAAATAACCGCACCCGCCGTATAAGTTAAAAAAACATTCTTACCTCAATTCTGTCGAAAAGGTTAAAAAGGACCTTGTTTTGAAAACGACGGAAAGATTCCTTTATAAACCTCTTATAAAAAGTCAAACAAGGGTATAAATGACTTTAACCCATATTCTTGTAAATAGTAAAGTTGTTTTGAAATACATTTTTAAGAAACATGGATGTGGATGATAAAGATATCCCAGTAGATTATTACGTATAAACAACCTCAGATAATGAAGAGATTGTGAAATAACCCTTACCTTGTACTTTTCCTTGGTTGGGGTAGGTTAACCTCCTGTATAATGGTGAAATAGTTGTTATTAAATTATACAAGAATCATATATATTAATATGATATCATATATGATCTTTTAACATTGATTTGTTAATAATATCTTAGAATTATCGTCGTTTCGGGAGTTAACTTACTCATTTTCTTTTATATGTTTTGTTACATAAGCCATGGTTGTTGTATCTTATTCATATCCAGAATGATATACAGTCCTTAAACATCATTTTTAAATCATCAAATGATAATTATACTTGAATGGATACGATGGAGAATGAATCTCATCGCGTTCGTGGAGACGGTAGTCCGTACGTACGCACGAACGCTACTTCCATTTAATTTTTATTTTAAAAGAATCGAATCCAAATGATACATAGGTATATTACTATTCCAGTATAATATAATATTTTATATATGTTACTTAAGTTCATTAACACCATCCTTTATACGTTCCATGTGTGGTATGAACGAGTCATATCATTTTAAGGTGGCGGTAGTCCGCACTTCCTCAAATGAAATTATCGTATGTATATACAACATGAAACGAATAATGGTATGAAATAAAATGGAATTACAGAAGCTTATATATAAAATATATATCATTAATATCATATTTAATTACAGTGCCATCATAATGGCCACCATGAGAGGTGGTAAGATGTATTTGAACAATCATCGTTTCGTGAGGCGTTAGTTTGCCATCCACAGAAACATTATGTTCATCATCCATTAGATGGAGTTGTGTGTATGTGTAGTTTGAATCCTTCTTATAACAACATCCTAGTATATTTTGGATACTGGTGTTGTTACAAAAGAAAGGAAATAAAAAGAGTTTGGGGGTTGGAGAAGCAAAATAAATGAAAATAATTTAAGAGAAATCGTTACCTTTAATCTAGGTAACTCACTTTGGTTGGAACCAAAGGACTTCTTGAAATGCTTTCTGCCTAAGGGGAAGCTTCAAGGAGGAGGAGAGGGATGTGGGGAGTTTAGTTTGGCAGAGTTTGGACGAGCCAAGTGGCTTTAGATGTGTGAAGAAATGAGGAGGAGGAGTGACCTTTTATAAGAGGGGTGAGGGGCACCTTTGGAAAAGCTAGAAATATTAATTTATAATAAATTCATATTCGGTTTCTAAAGGCTCCAAAGTTGACTATTCAGAGGATGAGGTGGGGATAGGTCGAGAACAACTCATCCAATATAATTTAGACAGGTTTGGGTACTTATATTAACCTTATCTTTAAGTATTAACTCTAAGTTAATTAGTTTCACTTTTACAATGTCTCTTTGTATTTTATATATTATGGTTAATAAACTTACTATATACATCCAAGCGACCCCCAAGTGGTCCATTAATGATTAACCTATCATAATATAAGTCTCTTGGCCGAACCTTATATTTTTAGGAATTTAATATCAATTAATAATATAATATTTGTTTTAAGAACTCTTTTATGTCAATTTTGACACTATTCAATAGTTGATTTTTTGTGAAACTCCTAACAGATTGATTACTTCGAAAAAAGTCAATTAAATCAATCCTAATATATCATATTATCATATAAAATTAGTTTAATTCATTAAAAGTTTCATATTATAATTATTTGGGTATTTATAATATCAATTATTTTAATTTTTCACTATTATAGTAATTACTGCATCATCATTGTGTCATAAATAAAATAAATTATTCAATGTCTAAAAATTATAAATAAAATATAATTATGTAGGAAATCTTTTTATCTTTCTAATAAATATTTATAATCTAAAATCCAACATATATAACCCTATGTAAAAATTGTTGTTCTAAAAGATATATGCTTGTGTCATTTTTGTATTCATTTTAACTAAATTAAAATAAAGTGTCATTATCACTTACAAGTGGATCCATGGGGTCCCAAAATAGACCCAAAGATGCCCATGGTCGACCATGTATCCACCAATAGGGTTAAGACACGTTTTAGGGTAATTTAGTATTATTATAATATTATTTTTTTTAACCCTTATTTACCGGATTTACCCTTAACCATGGTAAATAAAATATTTACCGCAGTAATTATTCAAAATGTCTAAAAATAAAAGTTACCTATTTACACAATTTGAAAATCCTGATTCCAAATATTGAATCCATTTTCCTAAATTCAAAACACATAAGTGGCAGAAATTAATTTAAAATTAATTCCCGCTGTCAAAACAAAAAGCGTGTTTTTAAGAGATAATAACTATCAAAAGATTGACACTTGTTTATGTTTGGTTTAATTGTAAAATTATGTCCAATGACCAACATTATATTAAATAGTAAAAATATATTCTAAATATACTTTAAAACCACTCAAATTCATAATTTATCACTATTAATTATTTTGATTAAAAAAGTTGTTTTTAATTAAAATTTAGTAATTTTCACTATTCATCAAAATATGAAAGTTATCCGAAAAGTACCAAAATTTCACCTTAGGCTAAATTTGATATTCCGAATCCAAAAATGAAGTCCATTTTAAAATATAAAATATATATAACTTCAAAAAGTAGGTATTACTATTCATAACAACTAGTTTGATTGGTTACGGTGTGTTAGAACTCGAAGTTGCGTACAACACACGCTACTGTTTTATCCAAAGGAAAGCGTACCGTGGACGCTTGGGATGTTTCATTTTAAATTTTTTTGATGTCTCCATTCAGTCAAAAAGTTTAAAATATTGTATTTAAAAAGGTTTCACTATTAGAAGTTGATAAAAGTTAAATACTGAAAATGAATTTGTTCTTGCATTATGACTAAGAAACTCATAATAGGGATTCTAAAATTATAAGGATTATATAAAGTTCAAAATGTAGTTAATACTATTCATGACCTATTTTAATGGTGTGATTGAACTCGGTGTTGCGTGTAGTGCAAGTTATTGAATTATTTTTAAGAAATAACACACTCTGAAATCCTGGGGTGTTACAGTTTATATGGACATGAAACATATTGTTTTATAACATTTAAAAAGGTCAAGTCATATACATAGTGTTCTTTCCAATTTCCATTTAACATTAGTTTCTCAATTTATGCACTTAGCATAGGTAGGAAAATTGATTATTATACATGGTACATTACATTATGAAATTCAAATTATAAATTAATAAATTTAATATAAAAAATATTACTCTTATAAGGGCCCAGCAAAGAAACACATGAATGGTGGCTCAAACATGTCATGTACAAGAAACCCAACTGTGGCTTAACATTCTACAAGAGATTGATGGATTTTTGGTTGTAACAACAATTAATTTATCACATATATGGAAATGACATATCCATAATGTTCTAATTATTATATGCATGACATATAAATTCAATAAATGGCACATGATGAAATCAGTGGGGCCCATATGAGAATTCAAAAATCATCAAACATGAAATATGAGTTATTGACCACCGACCATAGGCTAGTACAAATCTCTTCCACTGCTATCGGCCCAATATATGGCGTAGAATAGAGGATATCTAAGAAATATAGGGAAAGCAATCACATCATGATAACAAGGTCAGGAGGAACAATGAAGGAGAATGATTAAAGTGGATTGCGTACTTACCATTGCACATCCAACAAACTAACAGATTCCTTGTAAGATCTCAGATGAAGGGGATCTTCCAATATGTATTTTTGGGCTACAAAAATATCCAAAATTATAACCATAGAGGTATATCATGCTCAAAACCATATTGGAGAAGAGGAAGTGTCTTAATAAGTCCTTAAGAGAATAATGTACAATTTAAATAAAAAATAGACTATTCCCAGTTTGTATGAATGACATGAAAAATAGTGCACAAACTGTGCATGATTACCTTAGAAGAAGGGGAACATGCATGGTTAAGAAGGATGTCCATGTGAAAATGGTGTGGTATTGTTCTCTCTGTAAATTTCCATGTGCACTGTTAGCCAAACTGTGCGCCAACCGTGAGCTAACTATGCAACATGACAAGTTTTCCAAAAAAAGATGGGTTCTAGGCTCCAAACATCCCCCAAACACCCCTAAAACCAATTTTGAATCATTAGGAATCCACATTCTATCTAACATAAATAATTAGACCAAAAAATTAAAGGATACATACCTGAGTTAAATCCTAGGTTCTTACAAATATTGTATCGATTTGATATAATGTATTTTTATTTTTTTATAGATTCCACAAAAAATATTTTTATTGATTCCAAAGATTATATCATTTTAAAGGATACTATTAAATAAATACTTAATAATTAAGTTATTTTCTTGAATTCCAACATAGATTTGTTTCTAATCACAACAAATTCCCCATTTAGTTTATGTAGAATGACCCACATAGTTCCTATTTCATTTATATTGATACATATTTTAAATAGATCCTAAAATTGTTTCTTCATAATTTTATTTATCTTATCATTTATATACCGTGTCAACTAACCATGTTCATTCGATTTAGAAATAGTTTTTCTTCAATTTGTTAAATAAAAAGTACCTGGTTATCCATTCCCAGCCATCTTCTAGTTTGTAATGAAGCCTATTTAAATAATGTATTATGAGTCAAAATGATTCTTTAACCATTAATGCCTATTTCTCTAATTTCTCAAACATTATTCATCATCTGTCAGCTAATAATTGCTTTCACTTGTATTCTACCCATTTCCCACATTTTACTCAAATTATTTTCTAAAATATGAAAATAGCTATATTCAATTACCTCATATACTATCACAATGTTATTTGGTCTTAAATGATTTCAAATATTTTGACAATAATAGAGTCAATAAACATTTGTAATCTCTTATCTAAACACCTATATGTGATACTATTTGATAATAATCCCATAAATAGAGCCTCAAAAAATTATTCCTCAAATATTCCCATGTTTCTATTTTTTATTATTATAAAGTTTGGATTGCAAAATAATTTAATGTATTTGATAGTTTTATTCATTTTATACAACAATTCAAATTGGGAAATGTTTTTGTTATGTATTAATAATATTATATTATACATGTTTAAGTTGTGAAATTTATTTTCCCTGTGTAATTATTTTGAAATCCTATTTTAAGACATAATTATCCAACCTTTGTCAACAATTTTTCCAATATTATATTAAAAAACTCCAATCGACTAGGGTATATATGGTCTCCGAAAATAATTTTTTATTCCTTATTTTGTAAATATATAATTTAAATGAATGAAATGGATATTAACTTTCACTATCATATCTCAATTTTATGAAAATTTCCACCTCTTTATTAATATTTAATTTTGATAATTTTAACCCTATCAAGAACTCCTATCTTCAACCTAATGAACGCATCATTATTTCCTTTAAGTGAAATCATTAAAAAATTCCATTATATAGTTATCATCTCTGGTAATATTTAGTCATATTATAAAATTTAAGTCATTATGAATGTGATCTTATGGTCTAGTATATAAAATATCTACCATTCTATGTCAAATAAGAGAAAACATAATTTAATAAAATTCTCAAAAAAACATGTTTTCTTACCCTTCCCAGACTAGGTATATATCTCAAAACATCATTTTATAAAATTTTTCTTATTTCACATTGGTCAAAATGACCGATAATTCTCTAATAAAGAATTATTTCATGGTTTTTGACAATATTAAAAATAGTTTCTTAGATCTCTAACTTGAAATAGATATCCATTTATTCACTTTTTCTTAAGTGATTATACTTCTTTTCATTTTTATTTTAATGATGTATGAGTGTTTATTGAAGACAACCTCATTTAAAAAATGATAAATTTTACTAACCCTTAATATATTATGTTAAATCTATTCACAAAAAATATAATCATTTAATTTAATATTTGGATAATCTAATTCAGGCAGGTAAACTCCCCTGATTTTTTGTAGAAAAATCATTTCAAGAAATATATTCCCCCAATAGTGTCTTCCGAATATTCCTCAAAAATATATTGTAACTCGTAATATGAGAAGAACACCACAAAAAATAATCATTATCTAAGTTCATTTGTCATCATGGTTTTTAACTTCTTCAAAAGATTATATTCTTTTATTGACCATGAAAATTACCAAATATTTCACACCATATAGAACTGTTCTAGGTAACATTTTCCAAAAGTTAACTACATAATGCTATTATTCTCACACATACCATTGATCTCTCTAAAGATGATAATCATATTTTTGTAATCCTATTTGGAGAATTTTTGTTCTATGATTCCATTATTGGAGTGTCTTATTTCATCCCTTATAAATAAATCCCACTAGATTGATGCCTCATTTTTTTAATTACATTTCGAACCAATATTTTTAGGAAATATAACTAAAAACTATTTAACATTTGAAATAGAATTGATATATTAATCATCTAAAATAAAAAAACCTACCTAATAAATTACTATACATATTTCTATTATTGATGCAATAATTATATCTCAACATGATTCTGTTTTGGAGTAAATGTGATTTTTTAGTTCCTTACTCATTTACTAATATAGGTGATTGTTTCTCACCATTTATCATTTTCTCAAAATTTGCATATTCCAGGAATAATTATGTAAAATTAGTTAAAAATTAATTTTATTAAGATATATAATGTATAATTTTAACTAGATTTATTGTACAAGTATACTCATATACCTGAAATGATTCATCATTAATATATATGGAATTTTTGTATTCATATTAAAATTTATTTAACTCATTCTAGTCATCAAGATACTTAGATTGTTTATTTCATAAATCTTTTTTATCATAGAATTCTTGTCTTCAAGATCTATGATGATTTTTTCAGATTCAGTAACTAAAAAGTTTTCTTTTGAAATTCATCATGGAATGTTTCTACTTGTTTAAAATATTCAATCAACTTTTAATTCTCTTTATTATTTTCCTTCACAACTAATTCATTTATATCTTTATATTAGTTTTACTCTCATGGAAATCCTATAATTCATATATCAACATATATTATAGGATAGTTGGTTTCGAATAATCTACCTCATTTCCTAAGGCATCAGTAACCATTTAAATATAAAGTATGAAAAACTTTAATTTCTAACTAGATTTAACATTTAATTGATTTATTTATTATTTTTTATCTTGCTCCACTTTCTTCATCAGATTTTTCCTCTTGGTTCTAGATTTTTTTTCTCATTCCCACCTCCAATATTTAATATTATTTTGATCCAGTAGAACATTTATTTATTTTATTTTAATCATCATTTTCTCCAGATTCATAATCCATAATGTATATATTTTAATGGTTTACATATAAATTTATAATTCTATTTTATTTGTAACATATTAGTGGATATCATATTTTAATCTTGAACATTTCCTTCTTGAACACATTTGATAGAAGATAAATGATTATTTTAAAACACTCATTCTATTATACATTTAACGATTTGCATAGATTCACATCATATATTAATTTATCATAATATTCCTTAAGGACTAAAAATCCATTTCATCTTCGATTTTTTCATGATGGTTGAAATTTTTTATCATAATAAATGTAATTTTATGAAATTATATTTCTTTGAGGGAAAAACATCTTCCATTATCAAAATATAAAATTTTAGGATTAATATTATATATAGAATTCATCATATGCTTTTTGAAAATAATTATTATATTCCATCGTTTTAGAAAACCCTAAAATATTACATAAAATTTCATTAACAATTATGAATTAATAATAATTTAGTTCTTCATTATCTATTTTCATATCACCAAACCAGTTTCTCTAAATCTGTAATTTTTCATCCTTAATATTCAAAATTATTTCATAACATATTTTAAATATATGGAAAATTTCAATAGAATTTTGAATTAAATTTATTATAGTTTTTAGATTTTATGTTTATGTCATATAGAATTTCATTTTGAGATTTTCCATTGAACTCCAAATTTATAAGATCAGAAATGGAAATAGGGGAATTCCATTAGATATGTGGAAGCCCAAATAATTATGTATCCATTAATTAGAATAAAATAGGTTTATAATAAGTAAACACCATAGAAGTTATATTATTATATTAATGACCATAAAATATAGGAAAAAACCTATTATTAAAAAAAATTGAATACATATTCAATGCTTTTGATTGGATTTATTAGTGAAATCAGGAATTGATACTAGTTAAATTTCCTAGGATACAATTCTCTATGTATAAATTAGTGTGAATTAGTGATGTTTATTTCAAAAAAAAATAACATTAAAATAAACATCCGAATATAGTTCGGACCTAATCCACTGAGAAAAAACCACTACCTCAATCCCACATACAGGGAATCAAATTTAAATTAATAAAATAATATTACATGTTTTGACTCATTAGAATGATTGTACACGAAATGGATGGCTAGTCTCATACTCCTAAAATTATTCAATATAAGAATAAGTGATTATAAATATTCTCACAAATTCATAGAGTCACATTATTCCTCTCTATATTCTCTTTAACAACCAGATATTTAAGACCCCTTAAATTAAAATTATTTTCAGTACTTTGTGTCACATGCTACAACAATCTAATAAAAATGTGACTAAAATGAACCACATCATATTAAATTTAAAAGAATAATAATATCATTAGTATATAAAAGTAAAATTATTAATTAAAATTGTAATATATTATAATTATATTTTATTAATATTTTAAAAACTGTACTATTGAAAAAAAATGAAAAAATTGAGAATTTTTTTACTATAAAAAATTAAGTTGATCATAATTAAAAGTAAATTATAAAAGGAAATATTATTATTTAGAAAATAAAATATAAATATTAAATTATTTATACATATATAAGTAGTAACTTTAAAAATAACTTTTTAAAAATAAATGTTATTTTCATTAAAAAAATGTTTTTATTTAGTATTTTTTTCATTTAAAATTTATTTTATGAATTTCATAATTTTAATTTGGAAAACATTATCTCATATTTGGATAAAACATTTCAAAATTATCTTAGTATTTTATTTCAATAATGATTGTTTTTAAATTCAATACTATAATATACATTTTCAAAAATACTATGTATTTTTTTGGAATATTAGTCTATAATTATGTTTTATAAATTAATGAAAACAAATTTACTCCAAAAATAATCTAATAATGTGAATTATTTATTTAAAAATAAAAATGTTTATTTAGAAACATACTATTTGCATTTTTAACAAGAGTAATATTTTTTAAAAAATATTTTTTAATACTTTATACATTTTGTATTTTTAAATTTACTTCAATAAATTTTAGAAATGGAATTAAATAATATGGTTTTAAATTTTTGAATCATTTTGTAAAAATTATATTACAAGGGCCATTTTACATTTATACATAAATGATAACTTTCCATTAACAAATAGATGTTACCATGGTAAAATCTAAATGGTACAATTGAAAAATCTAATTGAGATGATTTGAAATAATTTTAATAGAATGTGTTTAAATGGGTGGTTGTAGAATAGATCAGTATAATCTCATTCCCTATCCATTATTTCGATATTTTGGTTCCACTTTTCTTAAGAGGTACATTTCTTTTTAATTTTTTTTTGGGTATTTTAAAAAATTCAATTACATTTTTTGCAATCCTCTCTCCAATTCCCCTTACACCAAACCCCCAAATTTTATCCCAAATCTACAAAATATTATCCTCAATATTTCTATAATTCTTAAATAGTTTATAGTATTGTTTAATTACTATCCCATCATTTCATAATCATATTCACAATGGAGAGAGTCCAAGAAGGGAGTTTTAAGATCCTATATTTTTTTTCTCTTTTATAGTTATTTTTCCATTAATTCTTATTAAATTTTAATTACACTATATTAAAAAGATAAAATAATAATAGATAGTTAATTTATATTTTATTAGAATTATATTACAATAATTAACCACATCTTCCATTTTAATTATGAAAAATTAAAAAGTGAAACCTTAATATCTGCATAATATGACCACTGTAAAGTAATGTATTCTTTTTTCATCACCACCTTATGAGGATGGTTTAAAAATTGATTTCAAAAAATTAATAAGAAATTTATAACATATTTAATATTTTCAAATTTTAAACTATATAAATCAACTCCCCCATTCAAACGGAATCTAAAGCATAATCCATGAATTTGTACGGACTACCGCCTCTATGGGACATTGTGTTTGGTTTTACATTTCCATATTTTGGGAATCCTATTTTACATAATGAAATTTTTTAAATATATTTTATTTCAATTAGTTCTGTGGTTTCTTTTTAACATTAAAATCCAATCTATTTTTTATTATTTGATAACCCATTTCATATGTTGTTCTATTTTATATTTATGGAGATAATATATAATTTGATTCAAATCTTCTTATATGGTTGTTATCTCACCCAAAAGTGAAACATTATCATCAAAAAATATCTTCCTCATAATTATCACTTTATTCCATTTCCATATTTTTATTCCTTCTATTTTGATCTTCAATTTATATTAATGATAATATAGATTAATATCTATTTTTATTCACATCTTTTCAAAAAAACAATTTCATAGTCTTTTGATAATATTGTTTTCTAAAAAATGAGTTTTATAATATTTTCCATGCATTATATATAAAATGATTCATCCAACAACCCATATTTAAATTGATAATATTTATGGATTTCATGGAATAATTAATTGTTTTTTTTAAAGATAATTATATATAATTGTTTTCACATTAACATTTTTAAAAAAATTACTCAATGTGACCTGTAGCACTATCATTATATGAATATGATAATCATTTTATCTTGTATGGTTTTATAAAGGAACCCATATTTCCACTACCATTTATGTTTCATTCTAAATATTCTCACTATCATTTTATGGGTTCTATATGGTATCATTTACCTCCTTTATTTATAAAATATATCATTTTAATGGATTTCAAATGATCAAGGTTATCAATTATTTCCATGTGATTTTCCAAAAACAAATTTAATTTATTTTTATCTTTTTCATTTTATATTGAAATACCTTTTTATTGATCAAGGACTTTTTTCAAAGGTAACCATAAATATTTCATTTTCAACATGCACTATGTAATATACTTCTTGTTTGGAAAAATTTTCAATTAATAAAATGATGTTTCCGAATCTTTATCGGTGTATAAAAATATTTCAAACTCCAATACCTTACCTCTATGATCAACCTTGTTTTTATTCCTCTGACTAAAGGGTGTTCACCTAAATTTCATCCATTGATTGATTGGGTAAAATTATTGTCTTAACATCGTACACTTTATCTAAATGGTGTAAATACCGTATTCTTTATTGTATGTGTTCGATGGTATTTACTTATAAAATATGTTTGTATCATTGGATAACCATTTATATTCCAAGAAAATATAATGTTATGATTACTATGGGAATTAAAAATTATTTCATTATGTGAATGCATTTGAAAATTATATAAGGATAATTTTTTTCCATTGGTTCATTATGATGTTTTAAAGGAAATCAATTTTATCCTAATAAGATATTAATTGAAAAATATGAATAATTTTTTTTTTAAATTCATTGTAACAAATTATTATATCATTGTTTTATTAATGTTATGGTAAGATTCATTCATATAGAACACATGTGTATGTATAATATTTACCTGATGGGTAAACCCTGTATAGTCATCTATTACATTGTCTAAACTATTACATCATAAGACCGAATATAAGAACATGTAGTGATGATCGATCAAAAAAGGCAAACAATTTATGATGCCTAATCCACTATAGAAACCTATTGAGTAAATCCTAATACCCTAATAAAAACAAGTGACTGATGATAAATCCACACAAGGGGAGAAGGTTATGATACCGTATCCACTATTATATCATTTCGATGATTATGAATGTGCCGCGATTTTAAATTAATCCTTTTTTAAATTGTATGAGTAATTTTCATGATGTGATTGAATTATATTAAATTATTTATGATTATTGATTATTTGGGGATAACATCATTATGTATTATGAATTATACCCAAATACTAATCTTATTATCACTTATGAACTTGTATTTTTATCAATATTGTCTATGTTTAGTAAAAATTTAATCTCACCCTTTTGTTATATTTCTATTTATCCATGTTATTAACATATTAAAGATATGATGTTTTTAGAAAACATTCCTATGATTACAATTTTTTGAGATGTTTAATTCGAACAATTGATTTATATATTGAGAGAAATATATAATAGTTAAAAAATAAATCTATTTTTTTAATGATATTCAAAATTATATAAATCTAAAAACATAAAATGACTTGCAAATGTATTGAAATGATTTTTTTTTATTTCACGTAATTTGGATGGTTACATTTGTGAGCTATTGTAGTTGTTATCCGAGAAGGATTTAGATAACATTGTAGTTTGGGATGTTATATGTGTGGATAAATTAAGAGTTATAAGATTAATTATAGTTTTAGAATTTATGGTTGATCAAAATATAAAATCTATAGATAAATCATTATTATAGTTTAGATAATATTTTGGGGAAGAGGAAAATAAAAATTTTAAAAATGTTTTATGGAGAAGTATAATTGATACATTTAAGTATAGAATAAAATCTTTATTTATTAGTAAGGTAATGATTTTGTTGATATGCTAGAAATTGAATCCATTTTTAGTTATTGAAATATCGATGTGGCTATAATATAGATGCACCGAGTGGTAATCAACCCTAAAAAGGATGATTGAATTTTTAATCGATCGTCACTTTGGTGTAAAATGAGTTTTCCTGAAACCACATCCCATGCTAGACACTCCTTAGAGATTTTTATTTTTATATTACATTTTATACAACCAAATATGAATGAAGTAATTCCAAATTATAGTATGGTAATAATATTATAAGTAAAAGAGATCCTAACATAACGAAATGTAGAATGAACTAAATGTATCAATAGAGGAATTTAATATATCATAAGCAAATACATAATATGATTTATGTTTCAAATTACTATTATCATTAAATATATCATTACTGATAATTGTTTTATGTTTGGGTGTTTGGTTGAAACTAGATCTAAAAAATAATGTTGAGAAAGTTATGTAGCATGAACTAGTAGGTAATATTACCAAATAAGAATGAATAGATAAATGGATAAGATTTTTAGTATATACTTGTTATGATTGAATATTTCGAGATTCATTGTCTTAACTATGGTAGTTAGCTGGATTAATTAACAGAAATTAAATCTTTTTAATTTGGGACATTTTAATTAGTTATTGATATTTTTTGAGGATATTATAGGTAATATTAAAATTATTTTGGAGTATATGAAATATCTATTGATTATTATTCATAATTGTTTCCTTAAATTTTTGGAAATAATTTTTAAATAGTATAAATAACATTAAGGAGATTTTTTTACGTGGTTATGTTTTCAGGAGATAACTATTTGAAAACATGTAATTAACGTAAGGATTACAGTTAGGAATAATATCTTCATGATGTTAATGAAATATAGTTTCTATGGATTTTTAAAAAAGTGTTTGATATAGTATTAATAGTCGTTTAATTGGTTATCTATATAATGAAAATGGATCAATATAGTTATTGTTATATTTATCTATTTTTTTTGGATCACGACATATATATATTGGTGTGGGTCTTTGTGAAGTACTTTTTTAATATAATAGTTAATTTTTGATGTAATGTGTGATCTCACGATCGTTTATGTTCTGGGAGATTCAAATTTGATTAGATATTGAATTAAATAGAGAATATTTTTTTATGTTATATACATGCTAGAGCACATTATTTTATGAATGATCATGGTTTCTTTATTAAAGATAAGTAAATTGGTAAATTATAAGAGTCTTAGATAAATGTCATATTTGAAGATATATCCAAAATTAGGGATATGTTATGATGACCACCACCTAATTAGAAAAGAAATTTATATTTAAAATTTTGGGGATTCAATTTTATTAATGGGTTAGATTGGTATGACATTACATTTTTGACAGTTTAGATTAATATTATCTTTAATAAATTGTGTATCATACAATAATGAAAACTAATAACACCAGCCTAAAATAATCATAAAAAAATAAAATTTCTTGTATAATATAATAATTTGTATAAAAAATGATAATAATAAATTAAAATATTTATATATTACTATTCTTATTGATAACTATTTTGAAAATGATTCCATTTGAAAAACCATTTAAAGGGGTTATTGTATTTTAGATCAATAAATTAAATTTACTGTAGTTAAAAGTTTATTATAAAATTTAATATTTATAATTATAGTCTAGTTTATCAATATTAAATTATTTAGAATATGACATGATATTAAATTAAAACTATTTGATGTACAAAAAGTAATTTTTTAACAAAATACAGTTCTCTGTATATATTGTATTTTCATTGAAAAAATAATTTATAAATTTAATAATTTTATTTTAAAAAAACATAATTTCTGGAATTATCATGTCTATCATTTTTAGAAATATTATTTCTTTTTCGGAATTATTGTTCTACAAGTGTGGTTTTGAATAATATTAGACATTTTTTTGAAGAAATATGTATTTACAAAGTGAAATTACAAACATTAAAATATATTAATTTTTTACAGACCAATAATTATAATTTTTAAACATGTGTAATATTTTTAACAAATAATTATATTAAATATATTGTACAATAAGAATTTTAAATTTAAGTTTCATCACTATGTGAATGAAAATAAAATAAAATATATATTAAATTTTTATTCCATCAGAAAAAATTATGCAATATGGTCCATTTTATTTTTTTCATAAATAATATGAAACTTTACGTAAACTATATTTACTAAAATTGGAGCTAAATTGTTTAAATAAAAAATTATAATAGTAATGACATGAAAACATTTTAAAATACAAAGTGTGAATGCATAGTTGAGGCCTAGATCAACTGTATCTCATCCCTGTTAAATTATTTGTAAACACAGGATCAAATTCTCATCCTGTGTCTTCCCAATATTTCAATGTTTTGTGTATTTATAAAAACTCCTCCCCTTTCAATTTTAAAATGGGATCCCCTCTCCTAAAATACCATCACACATAAATCACATAATTTTTCTCCAAACTCCACCAAATAATGTCATAAAAATTCTCATCCACCTAAAAACAATTATGGTCTTCTAAAAATACCTTCCATAAATTTCAGAACCCCTTATCAAAGGATATCATCATAGATGTTTGGTATAAGTTTGAAACCACTATTTTTAATTTCTGTTACTTTTAGTACAGTCCTCCTTATTAAAATTTTATTTAAACCAATTAATGTATTTATATAAATAACCTTCTTATACTGATTTATTATTATAATTTTTTTACAAGTATTAAGAGCCATTTATTTTTTCCATTTAAGAAATCAAAAATGTGAATCGTGTGTACATGAAGACTACCACCCTAGTAAAGCCACATGTTCGTTTTTCAATCAAAACATAACATGGATGATCCAAAAAAGTTTACGAAATATAAAAATAATATATAAAAATAAAACAATATTGTTATATTAAAGACCATGTTTCTTCTAATATCATGTTCAAAGGAAAATTAAAGCATCATCTAAGTGTTTATGCATACTACCCCCTTCAGAGAACAATGTTTATTTTTTTTCATTACCACCATTCATGGGTGGTTCTACTCCAATGGGTGGTTCAAAGACTATCCTCAGGTGATAAATATTATGTTATTGAAAATAATACGTTTTTAGGAAACTTTTATCACTCTATTAAATATATTAATGATAAAAACAATTATAAAATTAAAAAACATTAAAAAGACAACAATGAAAGGAAAAAAATTCATTCAAAATATTATATTTGTCATCACCCATAAATAATTTTATATATTCATTATAATTAGGATATATCACACTAATTAACACTAAATTGAGTTAGTGTTCTATTTTTATGTTATATTTCAAATATACTATATCATAATCACCCATTAATCATGATGTGTTCATGTTTGGGGTAGTTTAACAACCCACATGAACAATGATATGAATATTTGACAAGGATGACTATTAGAACATAATAATTGGTATAATATGATATAAATATGAAATTATTTATTTATATTTTGGTTCTATAAAGGATATATTAATAATTAACACTTCAATTAAGAAAACATCCTTCAGAGATAAATATTGAAACATTCATGAAATGAAGTTAAAAGATCATAAATTTTTATAATTATCCTTCAATGTAACTTTTTTTATATGGTAATGATTATATTTGAATGAATAATGAAAACTAACACCAACCATACAAAAACAATTGAAATGATCAAGATTACATAATCTAAGTATTAAAAATTGGTTTTATACAAACAGACACAGACATATATATATATAAATATAAATATATATATAATTATAAATTAAGAGTATTAATAATTATATTTATTAGTAATTCAATTATGTAAGTATTTAATATACTGAATTTAATTATTTAGTACGGTTGGTGTAAGTGATGAATGAATAATGAACACTTTAAAGGTTTTCTTTTTAAATTACACTATTGTATACTTGTTTTGTACTATAAAATATATTTAATTAAATAATGAATCAAATTTCAATAATGTTAATATAATTAAAATTTATTAATCCCTGTTCAAGAGTTTTTGATTTTAAAACTCTTCATGTTAGAAGTGCTTTTGCTAACTCATTTTTTTCACTAATTTATAAGTGTTCTTTTAGAACATAATATATATATATTGTATAAATTTTTTCGTACAGTGTAATATTTGGTATTTTATCATTGAATTATGGGGATTTAAATTTTTAACACATATACCTCATTTAAAATGTTTCTCAATTAATTAACTATATTGTTTATATGGGTCTTTTCTAACTCAAATATAATTTTTTGAGTTATATTGTATATCTTGAACATTTCAATTTACAATTATATTTTCCAATTTATTACTCATTTAATAAATCATTATATTTTATCTTTATAGGAAAATATATGTTTTTATTCAATGAATCAAACCTGATAGTCTATAAAGTTATCAAGATTGAACCTCAATATCATAATTGAATCATTGTTTCAAGTCCATATTGTCCTCCCATCAATGTTCTCACCTCTTTTTAAATAAATTTATGTAGATTATTTTCTATAATGCTAATAATTATAGTTAACCCATTTAAATAAAAAAAATTATTACTCTTCTCAAGATGTCTATTTTTTTAAACATGGAATTTCAAAGTATTTTCCATCCAGTCAAAAATAATTGTTAAATATTTAACAAGGTATTTCATTGGAAAATATATCTTACTACTCAGGTAATCATTAATTTAATATTCTTTTTTAATGATAATTTTTTCATTGTATTAGCTTAATATTTTTTGTAAACATATTTTTAAATTTATACATAGCATCATAATTCCAAAAATAGACTAAAAATATCCAATTTAAGGTTTTTCATGGGAATTAATATTTAATCAACTAATTAAATTTTATTAGATACATTCCCTATAAGTTTTCATGTGTTTTAAAATAATGATCTTTTCTCTTATATTTATAAAATATCTCTTTTAAAATGATTTCAATATATAGAGAGGATATTTATTTTTTAAAATTAATTTTTCCTAAAATCCTTAAAAGTGTTTTCCATAAAAGTAATTATCCTTTGACATAGATTATGAATGATCAATGATGTATTTAAAATGAATCTAGTCACATTTTTTCCCTTGATAATTTATATAATTTCCTTCTCTAGTTAGGAAATGTTCAATCACTTCTATTGTACTTAATAATTGTTTCATTTAATAACCATAGTTTTTCTTCCAATGGATTTCAACTTTGAAAGCACTATTTTTTATTCCATTGATTTAAGGTTTACACCTCTATTCTAGGTATCGATTAATTTGGTAAAATGGTTCTTTTTACCACATACCATTTGATTATATGATGTTAATATCATATGGTTAATTTTATTAGTTGAACAGAATATACCTATAAATTCCCCTAATGTCTTTGTATACCCATTTATATTATATGTGACTATCATATTTTGAGTATTAATAGAATAAGAAATTATATCTTAAAGTTAATCTAGTTGAAAAATACATTCAACCGATTTTTTCCTTTGGTTCATTATGTTGTGTTAAATGTTACTTAATTTTTCTCCATGATTTATTTATGATATAATTATAGGAATGATATTCATTTCCATTTTTTACAAAGCACAGTCTTATTTTTTGGCATTAATGAAGATATAGGTAGATGTTTTCTTAAGGGAAAAAAGTGAATGATAAGATTTTATGTGGTTTTTGGGATTTAAATTTCCCTTTAATTTTTGGGATAATTATTTACATGTCTTGATAAAATGGAAAAAAATTTGTGATTCTTGATAAAAAATGGGAAACAAGTAGTGATTATTGATCAACTGTGGGAAACTGGTTGGTGAATCCTGATCCACCAAGGTAAATAATTGAGTGGATCCAAATCTACTAATGGAAATATATTTTCATACCAGATCTTTTATGTTGTTAATTTCATTCAATTAACATGCCATAATAATTAATAGTTTTGTTTTTATGTTATGTGGTTTATCTTTGTGGTGTATTCCTATATTATACCATGATTTATGATCAATTCATTATTTAGTGTAACTTTATCAAATATTATAAGTTATCCCAAATTTCTACATTATTATTAGTTATGTTTTTCGATCCGTATCAATTATGATTACAATTAACGAGTATATATGCTGACAAAATTATTATCATTTTATTTCCCAATTATATGATGATTAGAGTAATATTTTTGAATTTATCTAGAAATTAATTATTTTAATAAACATTATTTTTGATCAGGTTAATTATACAATATTTTATGTTATATAAATTTCAATATAGTTTCTCGTGGAGTATAATAATTTTTATGAGTTTTCAAATCACCCAATATTTTAAGAATAGTATTATATGACTATATAAAATAACCATATGACTACACATTCTCAAATGGGACCATCATGGTCGTTGTTTTATAGGCATAGATAAACCACAGGATTGACATAGCAACCAAAAAAATCATATGAACAACAAAATAAATTTATGGTAAACTATAAATATAAATGAAACTCTGAAACTATTAGAGATCTCACCAAGTAATATATCGGTCGAATAAATAAATTAAGAGACTATGTTGAAGAATTTGAAATACTACAATGTATTCAACTAATCCCAAATATTAAGTGTTAAACTTCATGTATAAACAAAAAAACTATAAGAATAAAATTAATGACACAATGTTCATCTGATCTACCATATGAAAAAGTGACCAACTGTGTAGCCTCTTAAAAGGTCAAAGATAAATCAATTTTTTAATAGACCATTGATGCTGATGTCTACCATTATAAATGAATCTCCACCATAGAAGCTAACAGAGAAATATTTCTCCATCCATATCAGAGCGGTAACTACTATATTATTATATAATTACACATGTTAATTTAATGACTTTTTGTATAGAATTTAATGTCATTGGAATCATTTAATGAGCCCTATTTTCCAAAAATATATAAGGAACATCATGATGAATTCTCAATGTCTATTTTTTGTTGATATACATTAAAATATCAAATAATCATTGTGTAAAAGTATATAGTATTATAATTCCATTAAAATGTTATCATAAAAACATTTAAATTATATGAATGAATAAAAATTACTCTATTTTGAACATATGTGAAATGATGTTCTAACATGAATATTAAAATCGCATTAGAGAACAATTGTAAGTATTAATACACATAGTAAAAAAAATATGACAACGACTGTATAAGAATAACCAAAAGATAAATTAGAATAACACACTGTACTGCAATAAAATATTCACCGTCTATTAGTTTGATTTAATTACAATCTATATTTTTTAATTACTTTATTTATCCACACACATAGTATCCTATAATTAATTAGAGATTGATAAACACTTCATTTTGAATCATTTATTATGCAATCCAATATATATTTATGGAAGAAGTCATGTGTGACCAAGAACTGTTTTCTTCTATGTAGAACTCTATAAGAGGTTCTTTGAAGCATTGAAACCTATGCATGCTATTGTAAAAAATGATCCAGGTTTTGAATCAGTTTATTTTAATAATAAAATTCATATAAGATGGTGATTTCCAAACGGAAAGGATTAGGTTTTTCAATGATAATGATTCCCTTTAATATTTTGACATGTTTATTATATGTTTTTTATAATCTTTATTTTTATTATATTATAACACATATCATTGATAGTAATCATTAATTTATGTTTTATATTTTGTGTTTTTCTTTTGTAATTTTTTTCAAATGCCATGTTTACTTTTAATCATATTTGTATTCATTACTTGATGATTGATTTGTGAAAAATATTATTGATCAAATTTTATAATTCTATTGTTTTACATAACTATCAGTATTTATTAACATGTTGTTTTTAGTTTTAAATATTTTAAACAAATGTTTTTATTTGTATCTCAATTAAACAGCCCCTTGAGTTATCTAATCTCACAAATATTTGGTGTTGGATATTTTTTAAAATAATTTTTTCTATGATCATGTTATATTTAGAAATCATAAATTTATGTCTGTTATAAATAAATATATATTTTCATAATAGTAATATATATAAATTTGATTCCAATTACCCTCCCTAGTTTTGGGGCATAAATTACGCTAAATGGAATATCAAAATGAAAATATTTATAAAGATCATGTGATTTTATATGTGGTCTACAATTTTGGTAAACTATGAGATACCCAAAACACAATGAGACACAAGAGATACTACAATAAAAACCTTAAATGATTCATGTTACAATTTATTGAATATATAATATTTTTAATTCTTATATGATGAGTTTAGTAGAATATATAATTGTACAAATTCTTTTTAAATTTGATATACTCTTTCTATATCTCAAAAAAAATTCCAAATTCTAAT
Organism: Viscum album; assembly: GCA_963277665.1. NCBI lineage: Eukaryota > Viridiplantae > Streptophyta > Magnoliopsida > Santalales > Viscaceae > Viscum > Viscum album. The sequence continues at coordinate 1,948,702,428 of OY728150.1, forward strand.
AAAAATAATTTGAATAATTTTACTATAAAATATTCTAAATTAAAAATAAATCATATTGAATCCATTTTATATGTATCTTAGTTTCAATGAAGTATTTACCAATATTAATGTGCATGTAAATAAAATTTCCAATAAATATAAAGTTATGAACCTATTGAAATTTTTACCTAATTGGAGGAGAGGAACATTAGTTTCCATTAGATAATTATTTGACATATTTAAACTACTAGTGAAGTAATTCATTAGAAGACTAATGATGTATTAGGAGAAACATAAATTAAATAAGAAAGAGGATAATTAACCAATGTGGAAGTCTATATCCTTCATGAAATATGTTATAAATCAAAGAGAAAGGATCAGATATATTAATTCTTGGCATGATGAATCACCTTTAGGTAGTGATGTGGAAATGGATAATTTATACAAATGATTCCAGAAATTCTATAATAAGGGTAAATATTAAAAAACCAAATCATATAGGTACATATGAAAATAATGTAAATTGGTTAAAAGAATAAAAATGATGATTTCACTAAGGAAGAGACATACTAAAAGTGAAATAGAAAATGAAAAAAAACCAAATATAACAATGATAAGATGAAATATATGAATACTTATTATTATAGAGGTTAATAGTGTAAAATGGATATGAAATCCATCAGATGTCCTTATGAGGACAATTGAAGTGATTCTGATTCTTATAGTGAAGAAAAAAAATGAAAGGCCTAATATGTGTTTCATGAGAAACACAATCGAGGTACTGAAAAATTTTCTTTCATCCCCTAAATATTTTTATAATATTTTGGAAAATGAAAATAGTGATGTAAATATATCCAATGAGTTTTTATTGGAATGATGTAAAATTATAGAATAGAAATCTAAGGATGTTATGGATATGTAAAAAGTCTAAAAAATCAAGGAAATTTTACTTTTAATTTAACTTTTCAATATATTATGATAAAAAAGATAAAATATTATTAGAAAATAATAACATTAAAATGTCAAATATTAAATTAATGAATGATATAGATACATTTTGGAATGATAGAAACACATTGACTCAGATTATAGTAAACTAATACAATCCTAAATACACTACTGGAATATTTTACTTTACAAGATAGTGAAATAATATATTTGAAGAATTTTGATCATAGTTCATGTTTTTATTATTTTAAAAAAAATATTATTATTTTAATATTAAATAATTTATTCATTTAAAATATAAAATTATGCTTATAAGAATATTTTTAAATAAAATTGGATTCTATATTATCTTTTTATACTTTTTTTCAATCTAAAAAAATATAGATAACTAAATAATTTTTTTTGTTTAAAATTTGTTTTACAAAACCATCAATTTGAGAACTAGAGAGAACACATGGTATCTAAATAGTGTATTTTCTAGAAACGTTGATATATAAATATCAAGAATAAATAGACATATCAATTTTTATTATTGAAATGTAACTTGTATTGACAACTCTAGAGAAAAAATAATTGGACCTGGTAAAATTATAGACTCAAAAACAATTTTTAATTATAATTTTTTTCATTAAATATTGATTAATATATAACTTTCTTAGAATCTCACTATTATTTGATAATGTATTTTATGGTATATTTTGGAATAAATCATTCAAAATCATTAATTTAGTGAATGGTTTATTGCCTAATACTTTGTGTAATGATGTTGTTTATTCTGTTGAATTGAATTCATTATTTTCTCTAAATATTTCTTGTTTGAGTTCCATTCATAATAAATATTGTACATGGAATAAGATAATATATCCTTAAATATAAAATATTTTAGAAATATAACTAATAATTTATTTGTCAAGGATGTACATAAAATATAATTCTTAAAATAAAATGTATGTATCCCATGTCAAAAAGGAACCACCATATAATCTATTTAAATCTAAAAAAGGAATATTCAACTTCTTAACCCTTAAATTGTGTTCACATGAACTTCATGTAAACATTTTTAGTTTCAATATTATATGGAAAACATTATTCTTATTTTATAGTTGATGAATTTTACAGATACATTTGTGTAATTTTTCTATCCCCTATAATCAATGATTGTTATTATTTTTCTAATGATGAAAAATATGTAGGGAAACATAGTATATGGAATTTATTGACAATAAGAAGTAATTTTGGAAGTGTTATCTAAAATCAAGATGCTCAATTTTTATTACCACAATATTACCATACTCACATATATTATGTTAGTACCCTTCAACATAATAGTGTTATATATAGATGTAATAGAATAATTTAATAAATTAACTATAAATATTGTCAATGAGTATGATTTTCCATTTCATTGTAAGTAATATTCTAATAAAACATTGAAATATTGTAATTGTTTTATAAATAAACATATTTAAAATAAACCCCCAATGAGTTATGTAAGATATGGAAAGTAAAATATAATTACATTAGTGTTTTTGGATGTAAATTATTTGTACACAATACAAAATAGTATTTTAAAAAGCATGAATCCAAGTTTGATTATGAAATTTTCCTTTGATATTCTACAATCATTAAATGTTATATGGTAATATATAAATTGAATAATATTTTGGTTCAAGATATACAAGACAAATTATATGATACATATCTACATAAACATAATTTTACTTTAGAAAATATTGATGATGAAAATTTTATTTAAATATCAATTCCAAACATTGTGATAATTATATTATGCCTATAGGAGAATATTATAGCTCTAGGGGACTTATTTAACCCAATTATATTTATGATAATGATTTGTAAATTACATAAATACTCAGAAAATTATGACTTATATTGTCCACCCTTAATTATCTATTATTGGAGACCTTGAAAAATAAACTAATACTAGATACTAACATAGAATCCAAGTTGAAAATCATGATTTATTTATCATTTTTAAACTAAAAACATCGTATATGAAATAAATAATGATTTATAGAAAATGGAAATGCAATAAGAATTAAATAATTTGGAAATAAATAATGTATATGAACTAGATGAATGACTGTATAAAATTATAAATATTTTCAAAAAATATGTTTTTAGACACAAGGTTTTTTAACGTGAACTATAATTAGAAATAATTAGATATGGGTTTCATAAGGATAAAATAATGTGAAAGGTATTTAATATTATGAATCCCTTGAACAAGTAGCTAAGCTATATTCTATTAGAATGTTTCTAACATATGAAACCCATTTTAATTTGAAATTATATCAAATGGATTTTCACTGTGCATTCTAAAATGGTAACATACATGAGTATGTGTTTACGGTATAACCTCGTATTACAAAAAACCTTACCTTTCAAAATATTGTTTTTAAATTAACAAAAAATTACATATTTTCAAACGAGCTCCTAGATTTTTTTATTATTGGATCATCTCAACTTTTCCAAAAGGATTTTCTAAATGAATATATGTAAAAAAATAATTTTTTAATATTAATTTAAGTTATGTATTATTAATACTAATCTATATTGGTGATTGAAATTCTGGATCATCCAGAAATTCTTTATTTATTGAATTTTCAAAAATAATACAAAGTGAATTAGAAATGAGTTTGATGGGGGAGTTATAAACCATTGTTTATTTTTATAAATTTAAAAATCATAATGGAATTATTATAAATAAAATCTATTAAACTAATTATATTTTAGTTTTTTTGTATGGATAGTACTAATGGAAGTGTTATTGTAGTGATTATGTAATGTAAAATTGATCTTGATGAAACTAAAAAATCTTCTGATCAAACAACATATAGTGTTATTGTTTGAATTTCAATACCACTATATACTATAGGTTATGATATTATGTCTAGTTCAATCATTTTTCCTCATTTTCAATCGAATCTAGAATAATCTCATTTACATAAAATGAAAATTATTTTCAAATACCAAAAAAATAAAACAATATGAGGAATATTTTCTTCTAAAGTAGATATAGTAATTTTAGTGAGTTTTTAAGATATATATTTGGATTTATGTATGTTAGACACAAAAAAGAACATCAGGAACATATCAACATTGGAAAATACTATAGATTAATGGAACTGTAAAAAAATCATTACATTATCTGCTGTTAAAGTTGAGAACATAGATATAGTTTGTTATTGTGAAAATATTCTTTGTATGAAACACACTTTAATGGATTACGATTATCAATTTTGACATGTCCCAATAATATTTAATAATATATGTATGGAAAATATTTCAAGGAATACATTACAACATTCTGAGAGAAAATGATATTGACATATGAATAACTTTTTTTAAAAGATCATATTTGAAAACCAGATATTACTTCTGAATTTATTGGCATAGAATATAAACATGATTATATTATCACATAGACATTTAATAATAAGAGAAGAAAATATATCAATCATATGTTAGTTACGGAGGACTATTATTAAATTTTTTGTAAATCTTTCCATCATCATATAAATATATATTATATTTTTATTGATTTTTAGTTTTTATTTAAATCACGTATCCGCTTCATTTATATTATTCTACTTAAAATAAACCATATTTATGTTAAAATATATTAAATGGGTGGGATAATTTGCAATGGGACACTATATGTGTAAAGTCACTAATTTATTAATTAATAAAATCATAATCAAAATGCTATTGATTTTACAACCCAAAACAAATCCAATTTTTGATCAACTTTTCTTGAACCTCATCAAATCAATGTATCTCGTCTCTTTTTTCAAATTCTACTCATTGGTGTTGAACTTATCGTATATATATTATGCTCTAGAATCTTCCAAGATATTGAAATCCATATCTTGTTAATCTAAAATGATCTAAAAAACACATATGATTTCTCACCCAGTCATGGATAAAAGAGAAATCAATATAAATTTTCTTATAACTTGTTAATATTTATTGTGTAGAGTTGTTCTATATATTATTTATTCTATTTGGGTTTTAAAATAAGATAAGCCATTTTGATAGACCTTATATATAATTTATCTTTGAACAAGGTTTTAAATGCATAATAATCTAACGATGTGATTTGAATAGTCATCAATGGTCAAGAATGATAATTTACATCAATTTTTGGGAAGACAATATTAGAGTCCTATATATTAGTGATTATGAGTTATACAAGATCTCAAATTTTATGAAACATGTCTACTACAAAATTCAAAATTCATCGGAGGAACCGAATGATGAAAATAATTTCAGAAAACTATATCCAAATGAGCTATTTGTAGGGTGAAAAATCCAATTAAAGTTTATTCAAAATTATATCATCCCTAGAAAAGGATATTTATTCCTTATAAGTTATTAGAAATTATTCATTTTTTATTTGTCACGTATGTGAATAATTTTAGTAAGCCTCATTTCTTAATGAGAAATATGGTAGATTTTAATATATTGTCATTCCGATTTAACACAGTTCTTTACCCAAAGTTCATTTTTATTTTTTTTTGGAATAGATAAACATGGTTAATTTTGGATTTTATTGGAATATAATCCCATGTAGTGTCAATTTGGATAAAGAATCTTTTAAAAATGAAAAAAAGATATAATACATATTAAAGGATGTGAATCACTAATCTGGAGGGACTCTATGAAATATTCAATCGTGTTTCATAGACCTCAAGGTTAATAAATTTAATTAAACCATGTTTATAACCATAAGAGATCATTTAGGTTTACTATTCATATCATATAAAAGGATCATAGATTATTATTAACATGAATAATGAATATAATGAAAATTTTGAGGGGCATTTAGAAAATACTCATATTTTTAAAGTTTCTATTTTGCTGGAATCAATGAGAGGAGATATAACATCTTCACATGATGCTCAAATGACTCATAAGGATTTATTTTGATCATTAAAAGAGTGATAGATACTTTATAACAATGATTCAAATATAGATGATACCTCTCATGGTATGGGACATATTCCTATGTTAAATTTATTTTGGGGAAATTCCTATATTTTATAAATGTGATAAGTATTTTGATACTAATGTAGTGGATAGTTCACCAATGTTGAGAATAAGGGATCTCCTTTTTTTAATTCCACACCATCAAAATAAGAAACCCAAAACATAACCCTTTATACTATTTTTTCTTTATTTATTCTGTATGATGGTGATAAAATTTATAAAAAATATAAAAATAAGAAGTTAAAAAAGTCATTATGAAAGATGATATTTCTGATGAGGATGAAAAAGATAATGATTATAATGATATCCATCCAAAGGAATAAGAAAATACCAAAGGAGATACTATTGTTATATCAAGGATAAAAAGGTCTTCGGAGACAATTTCTCCTTATTCACTTATTTCAATGAGACTGATAAAATATGTCTATTCATACGACCTCTTAATGATGTTGTCTATCTCTTACTCTTTAATAGAGGTTGTTGATAATGTTTCTCAAGAATCATAGGCCTATAAATCTTCTCCTCGAACTGAGGCTGTGGAAGTAAAAGATTCTAGTGATGAATAGGAAGCCACTTTCATAGAAATTTAGAGAAGTAATTTTTAATTATTTTCCATATAATAACCGTGGAGAACGAATCATCAGTTTATTAAAGATTACATAGATTAGAAAATTTATAGTTTCATTTCAGAGTTTATTTGTACTGATTCTAGAGCTGTTGCATATCACGAGACATAACCATATTCTATCCATTTTCCCATTATCACATCAATATATCTCATTCAATTTTAAAAATTATATGTTAAATCATATAAATAAAATTTTACATAGTATTTGTTTTCAACTAATTTTGATCAAGAGGGAGATGTTACATACAAAGATTACAATTTTATTAAAAACATTCATTTGATGTCATTTCTCAAGTTATATCATTTCATAATGAACTATTATCATTCATAAAGGAAATAAAACTTATTAGATGTAATATGGGATAATTATAGGAAGGCATTACTAATAAGATAACTAACATGTATAAAAGGTATCTATATATAATCACCAATCCTTATCAACACTGATCCTAAAAATTGTAACTTCTTAGTCATATAAATATATTAGATCCAGTAGGTGAATACCTAATTCAAATGCTGATCCATGAAGTGAGACATAATGTTTTAGATAGTATTATGAATTTGAGAAAGCATATTAAAATAGATAGTGATACTCCTGGTGAGAAGCGAAATAATTTGTCAAAAAATAAAAAAACAACTCATATTATGATTGGAAGAGAATCAATGGTTCCATAATGTTTTATCCAAACAGGTTTTATACCAAATAAAACCTCAAGACTCAATTTTTGTTTTTGGATATAAATTTTTTAATGGATCCCTTAATAGGTACTTTTAAATCCATAGTGGACAAGTTATTGGTAATCAATCCTATATTGAATCATTTTATATAAGAGGAAGTTTATTTTCCTAAAGTTGTGGAGTCGGGTAAAAGAGATGTAATAGAAATAAACATAATTTTTTAACCTTATATATATATATATATATTTCTAATAAACTTTTATTGGAACCCATTTCTAAACATGTACCATGAACTTTATTAGTTTCTTCCTGTTGCTCAGCATCCATCAATATTCTGAACATAAATTTTTTTATAACTCAAGCCTGATCATTTGGGTTTATTATTTCCTATGCCTTTAGAAATATTATTCCTATTTACAATAGAATAAACATTCATATAACTATAATTTATCCATGGTCTATTCATAATAATCCTTCTATCGGAAAAGGGATTAATCAAATTGACTCTTTTTCTGGTATAGAAAATTCAAATTTTGATTTGAATTAGATTTGAATAGGGATAAAGAAAAATATATTAGAATGATGAATGGAATATCTCTTTCATTATATTTTCTTTTTATTTTATTCTTATTAAATATTATTTCTTTTAGGTTTACTATAATTTACCAAATTTACCCTTTACACATTTTCTTTTGATAATACCTAAATGGGGAGTACTATGTAGGACAAACCAGTATGTTTTCTAAGGGGGTGTAAACTGTATTAGTTGAAATTGTTTTATGATTTCATGTTAGTTACATAAGAATTATATATTTTTTAATTAATAATATTTAATTCTATTAACATATACCATGATTTGTGGACAAAAAAAGTGGGATATTATTGGGTTAGTTTAAAAATTACTTATTTTAATAATCACAAATCATGTCCATGTCAATAAAAATCTATTTTATGATTTATGATATTAAAAGATATTTCTAGAAGAGTATGATTATTTCCATAAGCCTTTTAACTACTACACAATATAAGAAAATGAATTATATACTACCATTATGACCATGGTGAATTTATGAAAAATGAACTGAGAAACCATAAAAAGTAACCAAATCACCAAAAAAATCACAAGTGACCATCATGGACTTGGTTGAATAAGAATGGATCATCATAATAACTAATAAAGTGTCCAAAAAGATAATTAGATAACCCATAGAAGAAATATCATTTGGAATGTAAAAGGATCCTCACAACTATAAGAGATCTCACAGAGTACAACAGTGACTGAATGAAAAATTATGATCCCATGAAAAAGTAGTTAAAATGAAAAAAAAAATTAAACTATGAAAAAAATATAATGTTTTTGACTAAAAGTAAAAATATAATGATAATAACAAAATATATGATCAATCATATGTTCATCCAATTTACAATAATAAGTGATCAAGTATACCACTTGTTAAGATGTCCATGATATTTCAATTTTTTAAGTTACCATAGATGCTAACATGTAATGTCGCAAAGAGACCACACCATGGATGTTGACATGGAAATAATTATTCAAACATATCTAAATGGTTTGTATTATGATATTATATATTTATAAAAATAAAAATAACCACTTGGTGAATTGTCTTCTTTTAAAAAAATCACTATTCCTTGATTCACATCAACAGTAGTTAGACCTGGCGATGTTTCTATATGAGAGTATATGTGGCAGCTATGAATAGATAAAAAATCACATCAATTTATAGTGGATTGGGGAATGAATATCCCTTATTCCACTCCACCAATCACCCTCTATACTGGCTTGGTGAATTTCACTAGAAAGGTCCGCATTTGATAAGAGTGATCCACAACTATGTGCTGGCAGTTTTCACCCTTTTTGATAAAGGATTAAAAAATGAGCCTTCTGGTTATTTTATAGGGAAATGATAAAACCATAGTTTAGTGTGTGAATTTGGTGCTCTATCATGACTGAATACGAGAAGATAAAAATAATGATATATAAGATATAGTTTTTTGAGAAATAGATATTCCTTGCAGCTACAGTAGCACACAAATGAATAAAGTTGGATATTCATCATTAGATGAATAATAATATAGAAATATATTTAAAGAGGTCTAGTTGAACAAGAGATCATAGATTTTAAGAACATAAACAAAAACAGAGCCTCCCGATTCTAGATTTGAACATGTATATCATCAAAATATTGTTATTATCAATGATGCTTGATCTATAAAACACTAAAAACAATTTTGATAGGAAAAAATCAACGTATAACATTTACACAGATATATGAGATATATTCCTATATGAATTTTTTTTTGATGAAACACAATGAGATATATAATGAAAAATCTCAATCATAGTTTTAGATCTATAAAAGATGCCTGATAAATTGAGTACATTCAAATTCAAAAAATAACATCTTAGAGTAATCTTAACTTCTTTTAAGAATACGTGAGAAATTATCCATTATAAATGGATCTTTAAATTATTTTTTAAAATCTATGAATCAATAAAAATCATGCATTAAATCTCCCTGATATTCCGCAATGTCTATTGTAAAAAGCTCTGATATAGACGTAAATTCAATTTTTTGGCATTGAAATGTCAAAAATAAGGTTTCTTCAGAAAATGAAAAAATAAATAATGTTGCATTCAACTTCATAACATAGGGGTGATGATTTATACATTTATCCATGTCCGCAAAGATATCAGAACATAACAAATATTATCCATTCACTCAATATTCCCAAATATAAGGTTGGAAACATAAGGTTGATTACAAATGAATGGTTGATAATCAATATGTTTTTAAAGATCCATACATACGTTGGGTTTTTTAACCATAAATTTTCCTTTTGAAAATGTATGGTTCTTATCCAAACATAATTTTCAATAACCATATGTTCTTTCAAATTTATGGTTGATTAACCATCGGCTTCGATCCTTCAAAAGAATATAAGGTTTGTTCCATATGTTACTTTCATCAACTTATTGAGTGAATAATATTTCTAAGAAATGAAAATGGTGAATAGTGATTCTAGAATACACTTAAGGGCATTCTAAAAACATTAACAAGTACTTATCGTAAATAAATATTTCAATATTATTTCAACATAAGAATTATAAATAGTATAAATTTCTGGAAATACACTCAAAAAATCATTACTAAAACAAAAAATGTATTTGTGAGCATCAAAATCATTAATATTTATAAATTATTCTTGAGACAATAGATACCCAAAAATCTCAAACTTTTTAATGATAAAAAATATGATAAATTAAATTTATAATCTTGTTAAAATAATTTATAATTTTGTAAACATTAATATAAAATAATTTTGATTTAACAGAATTATTTTGATAAAGATGAACTATTTTAATTTGTCCCCCAATGATAAATTTCAATGAAATATGTTTCATTATCAAAATTCCTCTAATAAAATAAATGGTGTGTTACTTAAATGTCACCGCTTTTTGTTATATAAAAAATAATGAATAAAAAATGATTAAAACACATTTAATATTAAAAATAATGATAAGTGAATGTTATAATTAAAAGTAATGATTAAAGGGAATTGAATTATTAGCTATCAGATAAAGAATAAAAATGTAGATAAAATGATGGAATGTAAAATATAGACAACAAGCATGTTTATTGATCAATAAAAACATAAATACAATAATGTTTGTGACTATGAAATGAAAATTGTCATTGTCGTGGATCAAGGTTGGAAGAAAATTCAACGGATTGGCTAGGTGTTAATTTTGAATAGCATCAATCATCTACTTCCGCTTAGCCATCTGCAATCATAGCTTCTACATCAAACAGTCTCCTAGATGAATTATCAACATCCGAGTGTCATTTTTGACATCCATATTTTCCACTATGTTAACCTACAAAAACTCATGAAAATTTTCCTCTTTCTTTAAGAACTGCTCAGACTTTTCTAAAAAATCACTCAACATCAATATAATTCTTGGCTCTCCTTGAGTTAATTGATCAGAAAGAAATTTCAGATTGTCCAAAAAAACTGACAGAGGATTACTATTTCATTGAAAGTCTTAAAGGCGAGATTTCCAGTCTTCTGTAGCAAATGTAATGGCATAAAATCTTATAATCAAATCTTGAAAAGTAGTAGAGGTAGGAATAGATGTACTACCATGATTCACTAAACCTTTTACTAATTCAAATTGACTACCTAGATATTACTTGAAATCTCAAAATCTATCATTGAAACAACGTTAGATATGATATTCTCAATTTCATTTATCATGTCTTTATTAAATGAATAAAAATAAGTTCTTGAAACAATATTCTCATTATGTTCTTGGATCGTTTTATTTTCAATTTCGTGTTACTTCAATAGAGTTTAATTCTATTACTAATACTTGTTGTATTTATACACATTTTCTTTAACATTATGAGATAATGAATCAGATGTCCCCTCATCTACATTAACATCCTGATTTTCACCATCATTAGAAAAAGAATCTTATATTTTTTTCATTACTAATACATAACTAGAAAAACATTGATTATCTAAAACATCATAATGATCACCATAAATAAGATTAGACATTCCCACATTCTGATATATAATCAAGGGTTGATTTTCATTAACTGATACTTGTAAAATATGATGATCTTCAACAACACCTTTTTTAGTAACTTCATTTATGAAAGTATTTGTTTGAACATTTTGAATTGGAGTGTTATTTTTGTAGAATGTTTTGATCAGAAATCTCTCATATACCTGTTCGTTCACTAGAAGAAAAATATCAAGCTCTCTAGCTAGACTCTCAATTTGATTTTCCTCTTCAATAACAATTTATTACAAATCAACCAAGCATGTTTCTTCTCAAGAAGGAAAAATTTTCTATTCAACTTCAGGAACATTTATTTTTCATGGTTTTATAACAAGTCCTTATTGACTTTTTGCTACTTATTATTCTAATTCATTGTTAAATCTATGCCTCCTCTTAGATGGTTGTGAAACTACTTCTATTATATATTTAGAAACACCCTCTTATCTAACTCCATCTTTCTCCCGCTGAGGAAAATCTCCTTAGCTCTATTCATCTTCATCTCCAATAAAAAAATACATTCTTTTTATAATACTTTCGAATAATCCAATCATTATTAATATTATATGATTCAAAACATTACTATGATGATAATTGACTCATGCATCAACTGATATAATTATGTCTTTTATAAATAAAATACATGAAATTATATGACTATATGGATATAAATTCATTCTTGCATTAGGTGAAAATAGTAATGAATATACCAAAATAAATGAAATCGAAAATTCAATTTGAAATCACTTAGAAAATGAAACATGATATACATGTCTGGGTAAATAATTTTAACCATATCATCCATCCATGTTAGTATTATTGTCTGAATAAACTTCACCATATTCTTATGGTCAATATCTAAATCTTTAACAAAAATCTTTCTCATTTTCTTCGATTTAAACATAAAGGACACGATGGATTTAGAAGAATTTTCCAAATCGCCAATCAATCTAAGATCAAAATAAAAAACTCATTCACGTGGGAAGTTAAAAAATGTTCAACCTCAGTAGAAGAAATAAATAAATATATATATCTTTCATACTTGAAAAAATCATATCCTTTGATTCTATGAAAATAAACTATATAAAATTTTAAAAATAGTTCATCTCTACCACGTAAATAAATTCAGATTTGCGTTCATTGAATGTTGTCTCATGTCCTTGAAATTCTATTGATTGTTTTTGGAGTAAGATCATATGGTATAACTGTTGAAGATCAATCAATTTTCCTTGAATAATTTTTCATCTCATAATCACTGTCATTTCGGGTTGCTAGCGTCTCTTTCTTCGACTCTCTTAGTTTTCAATGTTTCTGATATTCTGAAAATCTATGGTTTTAAACTACTAGGGGTTTGAAGGAAGAATAAATATTGATGGTTATGAAAAACATTTTTTATTGTGTAAAAAAAGGGATTGGAATACGAATGTGTTCTGGCAGATGAGACATGTCCTCGTTTCTTGTGTCACATAGTAAATATGAAAAAAATTATTATTTATGTAGAATAAATAGATTTAAATAAAATAGATTTAAGATAAAATATATTAACTCAAATAAGAAATGAAAATTAGATTTACCAAAAAAAATTAGTTAAGATTTAATAAAAACTAATAAAGAGTACATAAAATAAAAAAAATTAATTAATAATTAAATAAACCCAACTCACCCTTATTAAAATCATAACAAGAAGTGGTACATGGTTTTGAAAAAATATCATTGAATTGATATTTATTGTTTACAAATTAAAAAAATATATCCTTTTGAGAACAGGATATCATAGAAAATTATGTCTAATATCAATATGCTTAGATCTAGAATGATTTATTAGTTTTTTTGAAATGTATACAACAATGGATTTACCACATAAAATGGGTGTATTATTAAAATAATTTCCAATGTTAATTAGAGTGTTTTTGATCCGCAACACTTGTGAACAATAAATTCTTGCCGATACATACTCTTCTTTGGTTGTTGATAGTGAAACCATGTTTTTTTACATTACCATTACAGTAATGATTTGACTAAAAAGTGACAGGTTCATGATGTACTTTTTCCAAAAAATATATAAACCCCAAAATATTGCATATGAATATGATAATAAATTAAAATCATATTTTTTTGATAAAGAAGTGATTGATCCACTATTCCTTTTAAATATCTAAAAATACTTTTTAAAATAGCTATATGAGATTCTGTTGGATTTTTTTGAAATATAGCACAATGACATACTGAAAACATAATATCAGGTCTGATATTTATAAGATATATTAAACTTCCAATCGTACCTTTCTATAACTTGTTTTCCACTATTTTTCCAGCTTCATCCAAATCAAGTTTAATATTAGTACACATGGGAGATGAATATGTCTTGTCGTTTTCTAGGCCAATTTTTTTAGTAAATAAGTAATTTGTTTACATTTATTAAATAAATTTCCATAATATTTTTGATAAATTTGATGTCTGAAAAAGAAATTTTCTTTTCTCATTAGGCTCATCTCAAATTGATTTTTCATATGTTCTAAAAAATTATTAAATTTTTTTTTATTTGATGATCCAAATATAACATAATCAACATATATATGAACTAAAAAAAAATTATAACAAAAACTATTCTTGAATTAGGTTGGGTCTTCCAAACAAACAGTTAAACTATTTTTCAAAATAAATTAATTTAATAATTCTTACCAAGATCTAGGGGGTTGTTTAAGTCCATAAATATCGTTATTATTTTTACAAACTAAATCTGGTTTTTGAAAACTTTCAAAACCAAGAGGTTGGTCAATATAAACTTCCTCCATTAAATATCCATTTTAAAATGATGAATTTTAATCCATCTGATATAATTAAAAATTCATATGAGATTCATAGGCCAAAAGAATCCTAATTGCTTATAGTCTAGCTATTGTAAGAAATGTTTCATCATATTATTTACCTTATTCATGATTATATCCTTTGGATACTAGTCTAACATTGTTTCTAGTTATAATACTTTGATCATCTTATTTATTTCCACAGACCCATTTAGTTCCTATAACTGGATAATTAAATTTTTTTTCCACTAATTAACATACATTGTTTCTTTTAAACAGATTTAGCACTTATTTCATTTCTAACATCCAACTTTTATCTGTAGAGGATTACGTAAAAGGCTTATGCTCTAACTGAGATAGAAAAGATGAAAACATTACTAGGTTTCCTACACTTATTCTAGTTTTTATTCAAATGTCTATATATCCTATAACAGTCTATGAAGGGTGACTCTTTATAATTATAGACTATATAGGAAGAGAGCATTTAGTTTCATCAGTATTATGTTCTTTTTAATTGTTATTAATTTTATTTATATTTTCAAAGTCATTATTCAAGTAATCAAGTCTCATTTTGATAGCAGAATCATAAGCTTCATCTATTTGATCTTTCTCTTTATAAAAAGTATTGTTTTTATCAAACATCACATAAACAGATAATTCAACAACCATTGACTTTTTATTACATAATATATAAGCATTAGAAGTTGTACAATATCCTATTAATATCCCTTCATCAACTTTTGGATCAAAATTTCCCTGATTATCCTTGGTGTTCAGGATACACACCTTGCTTCCGAAAACATTACTGTACTTTACCTTGGGAATTCTATTATTCTATGGTTAGTAGGGTGTATTTTTTAAAATATTCCATATTAAAACCTTATTTATTATATAACATGATGTTCTTATAGCTTCTGCCCAATGGTAGGTCAGAAGACTGTTTATATTTAGCATAATCCTATCCATTTCTTGAATAGTTTTGTTTCTTCTTTTAGCAGTTTTATTTTGATGATGTGTTGTTGGTGATGAGAATGTTTGTTTAATATCCATATTTGAGAAATAAAATTAAATTATTGATTCTCAAATTCTCTACCATGATCATTTATTAATGAAATTATCTTAAATCATTTTTTATTTTCAACACTTTTACAAAAAATCAAAAATATTAAAAGATTCATTTTTTTGTTATAGATAATATAACCATGTAAATATAGAATAATCATCAACTAAAACATATACATATAATTTACAAGCCAAACGTTCTATTTTTTATGGTCTAAAAAATTACGTATGAATAAGTACTATGGGCTTTGAAGTAGAAATTTTTTAAACATATTTGAAGGAAGATTTATGTAGATGGAAAATCTAACTTGCATCAAAGAATTCATCACCATAAAATTTGAAACTTGGTAAATCTGAAACTAATTGATTCATAGATAAAAAAATGTAATGCAAACATATTACAATAACAATGTCCTATTTTCCAAATCCACGACCCATTTAAATTAGTAGTAAAATAGTTTACTTAATATTTACACAAGGAATTTAAATCCATAGTGTAGAAATTATCTTTTCTGGGTGAATTAATATTATACAAATAATCTTTAAAAAAAGAACAAGAATTTTTTGAAAAATCAGCATAGTATCTATCCTCACAATGTTGAGAGATACTTACCATATTGTGCTTCAATCATTGTGTATATAGTTCTTTTCTAATTGAGACAATGTATGGATCTCATATTATTCCATGTCCAATAATTTTTCATTTCTCATTTTTACTGAAGGTGACTAGGCCTCCATATGTTTTAGTCGGAGTACAAGAATTTGATGAATTTCCACTCACAGGTCTTAAACAGACATAGTCCATATACCATATATCTTTTCCTTTTTCGTGGAATATTACCTACAGGGATAAATTAAACATAAATCTGTTTTGGTACCCATATCATTTTGAGTCTATTAGAGTTAGCTTTCAAAGACATATGA
Organism: Viscum album; assembly: GCA_963277665.1. Lineage (NCBI taxonomy): Eukaryota > Viridiplantae > Streptophyta > Magnoliopsida > Santalales > Viscaceae > Viscum > Viscum album. The sequence goes on from OY728150.1 coordinate 1,948,719,058, forward strand.
ATAAAAACATATTTATTTTGATAAACACTATTATAATTAAATCTAGAAAAATATTTTGAATAATGAGCATGTTTTAAACCACATAGTTAAGGTTTTCTTAAATAAAAGTCATTAGATTAATTTACTTTAATACCACAATAAATGCATTTAACAGTAGACTTGCCTTTGCTATTAGAACCAGGAACAAAATAATTTTTCTATTTTTTGTGTTAATCACCCTTACTGTCTATACCAAACTTTTACTCTTTACAGTATCTTTTCCCATGAATTTCATTCAGTTTATTTTTTCGTTTTGTGAAAATAAATGTAGTAGATATGTTGGTTTGTACTTCTTCGTGTAGAGTCTAAATATTAATTTCATGAATATCATAATTGGTATTAGGTGAATTAAATCATTCAAAATGCTCTTGATGATCTTTTAGAAATGTATTACTTTCAACTATAATATCACTATGAATGTTATTTCAATATTTATTTTTATTTAATAATGAATAATATTTTTCTTCAAGCATATGGAAATATTTAGTCATTTTATCATTCAAGTTATTAGAATCATAATATGTTGAATAGTAAGATAATATATTCTCTTCTTCAGCTATAAAGCACATATTAGGTTTCATATTCGATTCCACCATCTCTAAATCGGATATTGATGAGCTGAGGGAGTCTTCAGAAGCACTCCAAGTATCCTTCTTATCTCTTTTTTCCTTTTTTCTCATAATTAACAATATTTGGATATTTTTTATTGTCTTTCTCTTCTATCTATTCAATTAAGGAAAATCAGATCTTTAATGACCCAATGTTTTTACATTTATAAAATCTTAATTCCCTTATGTCTCTCTCATTCCTTTTGATGGTTCTTCTGAATCTATTATTATTCTTATAATATTTAAAAAAATCAAATTGAGCCATCTCTATTTCTAAATCCGATGAGTTTGAATTTCATTTTTCTTGTTTCATTTTTCTATTCTGCTTTCTGGATGTAACATTTAAAGTAGTGTTATCTTTTTTCAATACAACATTGTGATCTTCAAATTCATCTTTTTCCTTCATCCTCAATAATGATAAATGTTCTAATCAATTATCTCATTTTCAGATTCTGGAGAGGAGCTAATTGGTGGAATACAGCACAAATTCTATTCCATTTCATTAGGCAGAACTCATAAAACATTCAAAGCATGATCAAGTTGTCTGATAGGCTAACCAAAAGATGTTATATTTTTAACAATTTCGGTTAGCCTTTCATTCATCTATGGAATTCTCACTCCACAAAAAATTATGAAAGTGTCAAAATTTAATTTTTCTATAGCATATCTCATTTGTCTATCATTGATAGTACCTTCAAAAGCTACTGCAATTGTATACCACATTTCAAAGGTTATTGGGAATTGAAATACGCAGTTCTATTCTTCTGGTCCAAGAAAACAAATAATAGCATTCATTGATTTTGAATTCATGTCATATTCAGTCTTTGTAGTTGTAGACCTAGTTTCAAGTTTAAGAGGAATTGTGTAAGATGTATCAAATTTTGAGTATAATCTAAATACAATATTTTTAAGTAGATTTAAATTTGTTACTTCTACCATCTATAACACTCACTATTGGAATATGGAGCACGTACCATTGACAATCCTTCATTACAATTCTCCATTACCATAACTAATAGAGTTCTTACACCTTTATCTAGTTACATATCTATTCAAATGCTCAATCATTAATACCAAATGTTAGGTGGGAATGGATATAGTGATTACACAAGAGGGGTGAAGTGTATCCTTCTAAAAATTTCACAATTCTGTTGATTAACATCAACAATAGATAAATGTGGCAGTGTTTCTATAAGAGAGTCTATGTAGCGGATATGAAGAGAGAGAAAAGAACAATAATTGAAAATGGTTTAGGGAACGATGATCCCCTTGTCCACTCCACCAATCACCCACTCCGTGGGCATGGTGAATTTCACTAGTAAGTTTGTCGAATCATAAGACAGATCCTCAATAGAGTGCAGAAAGCTTTCACCCTTACAGAAAAAGGCTTATAAAATAGAGCCTTCTGGTTCTTTTACAGGGAACCGATATAACTACATCTTTGTGTGAGAATCTGACACTCCATCATGACTGAGTACGAGCAACGGAAACTCACGATAAATAACATGTAGTTTGTTGAGAAATAGATATAGCTTTTAGTTGTAGAAACATGAAACTGATAGAATATGGATCATTTTCACTAAAAGAATGATAATACTAAAATATATTTGTAGTGATCCGTTTGCATAAAAGATCTTCAGTTTTATGAACTGAGACCAAGAAAGGGCATCATGTTTCCTGACTTGAACTTGTATATCCTAAAAATACAATCCTCATTTCTGAGATGATTGATCACTATAGCACTAAAAACAATTTCCATAGGAAAAATTCAACGTATAATATTTATAGAGATATGTGAGATGTATTCACATGTCCAGGTTTTTCGATGAATCTCAGAGAGATACATAATGATAAATCTCTATCATAGTTTAATATCTATAAAATATTCCTGATAAAAAGAGTGATTCAAAATTCAACAAAAACAACACATATTAATCGTAACTACCCTTAAAATAGTAGAGATAATCTTCATTGTAAACATATATTTAAGTTGTTTAACATGATCTTTGATTTAGTCAAAATCAATATTTAAATCACCCTGATATCCTGCAAAGACTATTTCAAAAATCTTTGATAATGTCTTATATTTAAATTTTCAGTGTTTAAAAGTCAAATGTAAGGTTTCTCCACAAAATGAAAAAATAACAAATGTAGAGTTCAACATCATAACATAGGGTCGATGATCTATATGTTTATACATATCAGCATAGATCACTGAACATAAAATTGATTATAAATTTGTTCACTTTTCCAAAATGTAAGGTATACAACATATGTTTGATTACAAAAGTAAGGTTGATTATCTATACGTTTGTAAAGTTCCAAACTTATGTTAGTATATTTACTGTACTTTTTCTTTATGAAAAATTTAATGTTGTTATATAAATGTAATGTTCCTTAACCACAATTTCCATCAAATGTACAAAATATTAACCATACGCACTTTTCCTTCATCATATACTTATGGTTTGTTCCAATTGTTAATTTCTTTCACCTATTGAATGAATAATATTTATTGTAAATGAAAAATGGTGATCAGTGTTTTCAGAATACACTTAAGAGAATTCCAGACACTTTAATGAATATTTCTTACAAATAAATTGTTGAATATTTTTTCATGATAATTTTTATAAAGAATATAAATTTCTTGAAATACACTCAAAAAATCATTACTAAAACATAAAAGGGTATTTTTGAGAATCTAAATCAAAAATATTTATAGAGTATTGTTGAGACAATATATTCCCAACACTATAAATTATTTTTATTCCTTATTTATTAATTATTATATATAATTGATGTTTATGTCTATTAATTTATAATTTTAGAGCTCTATAACCGTAGACTTATTCAAATTCCTGTGCAATTATAATGTATCAAATGAAAAGGAAAAATTTAAAAACTAAATAAGTTTTGTTGACTTTTATTTGAGAATATATGCATAATGAACTACAGTTGAATTTTATTTTTAACCTAATTAACTTATTTTTAATATGTTAATTTGTTTTTAATTTTTATTAAAATAGAATTCAAGTTTTTCGCACTATAATTTTTAATTTGAATAATATTTTAATATATGGTTTTATAGAAGAGGTATTTGGAATGTAAATATTGTGTGGAAATATAGTAAAATAATATTTTTTAGGGAATTTTAATTTTTTTATAGGTAATAAATATTTACCTCAATGGCCTGAACAATGATGATTTATTATTTAGTTAACTAATGAAAAAATAAAACTAATGACACTAAATATAATAAAATAATTATAAATTGATATTTTTAAATAAAGTAACAATTTATATAGATTAATAATATCAAATAATTTTAGTGTAATTTGAAACTTTTTTTGATTTTTTGAAGTAATTTTCAGGAATAGTGACTAATTTGGAAGAAAATAATTTTCATGAATAAAATATATTATTCACTTATCTAAAATTACAATTAAAATAATTTAAAAAGACAAAATTTATATTATTCCCCATAAAATTTGATATCTTGTGATTTTTAGGCCTTTTAAAGACATTAACCTAGTATTATTGTAATTATAAATTAATATTTTAAGTAATTCATTATTTTCCACTCACCTAAATTATAAAAATATCCTATTTATTACATTTAATTTCTTCACCCTAAACTATATTTATCAACTATAATATTTAAAATTACCTTCTCTCTATCCATTTAATCATTATAGTGCTTTTATTATCATAAAAAATCCCACTTCCATGATCATTAAAGAGATTTTCCACATTGAAATGTTTTAAGAGATAATTTCCTTCTTATTATGTTTTAAATTATTTGACAATTCTACCTTCACCTAACATTATTAAAATGTTTAATGATATATTTAGTATCAAATATATACTATAATTGTATTTCTTAATTGTATATATTTTCAAAAATCTCTAATTTTCTCCTTTTATTCTTAAATTATCAAATCGTCAAACAAGGTGTGTCAATTCACCTCCTTCAGGGATGATATGTTTTGTTTTCCATTACCGAAATCAAGGGAAGTATAAATTCACATATAATTATTTATAAATATTAATGTATATATATATACTTCCTATTATGGAATATTATTTCATTTACACAAGAAAATATGCAACGAACTAGCGATGATACCATGAAACAAACACACCTGATATAGTGGAAACACCAAATTATTTTTAATAAATGGGTAAAATAATTTTATAAGAACATCAAATAAGGTATTAAAAATATGAATTTAGTTTTAAAATAAATTAATAACACTTTTAAAACCATTATATTATTGTTTTTAATAAATTTTAAGGAATTCAAACATGAGGTAAGGGAATATATTTTTTTAAAAAATATCTTTTCTTGTTACAACTAATTTTTTTTTGAAATGTGTTTTTAATTATAAAACATAAGTGGGTTATCACAATTTAATTATGAATTAATTATTTTATATTTCTTTTACATATTTAGAATATTATTTAAAAATAAAATATCTTCTTTTATTGGTGAAATGATTCTTTAAATGTATTTTAAAACTGGAAAAAATTTTTTCCTCAACAATGTTTCTTTTATGAATGTTTTCTGTGTTATGATAATGTTGTGGTTCATGGTAATTTTAATTATGATGGGTTGTTCCATAATAAAGTAATGGAGGGTGACACCGTTGTAGCTCTCCAATTCATTGGCTAATGAGGTGGAGTAAACCAGCTAGGTTTATCCTAATTGATTATGGGAATATAATGGTACGAGTATTCGATGTGTAACCATGATGGTTAATCCCTATGTAACAAGAAGAGTTATGTTATGTTTAATAGTTATTTTAATATGATGAATACATTTTCCTTTTATGATCTATGTTTTCATTCTATGGTTTTATTGTAAACTTATGATTTCATTCGGCGAGCTAAAGAGAATATGAGTTACATTGTGAGAATATTTTCATTCATGGATAGAAAGATTCTTTCATCATTTATAAATCCCTATGTGAGTTTTTGATGATCATTCCATGTTTTAAAATGTTTCTCATAGGAAATTAGTATGGTTATTTGAAAAAGAAGAATTCATGTTGAATGTTGTGAATATTTTTCATGAAAATGTTTCATGTTTTATTATCAAAATTATTTTTTTAATAAAATGAATACTATTTTAGTACTATACACTTTGTGTACTTTTAGGTTTCTATGTACAAGTTAAGGACTAATTATCCAAAAATATACATAAGAAAGATATTTGGGAATGTAATAATTATGAATTTAAATTGAATTTTTAGATTATTTTATGTTTAATAATGTGTCCTAATAGTTGATATTAGAGGATGGTTTAGATAAATTTAGGGGTATGAATGATGTTAATGGAGTAAGAAAAAATTATTTTTACATTGTAGATAATATGGGATGATATTGAATTTAAATTTTACCATGTTTTATCATCTATGATATGATTGTTGAAAATGGTTCTTATAGAAGAAACATGAAGGTTCATGTAGAAAGGAACCAACAGAATGATACACTTCGGAATCCAGATCTTGGAATGGTCGGAATTAGAATTGAGTAGTTTTTGAGAGTAAAAGCTTTATTAAATCAAGAGTTTAAGGGTGGTGGAATCTATGATAATGATAAACCTAATCATGCATGATGTAATATGGATTTTTGGGTGCATATCATAAGGCAACATACACTGTCATTTAGTGGATCATCTGACCACATGGAAGCCGATTGATGGCTCAATGTCATAGAAAATATATTTTATATCGTGGGATGTTCAGAACATCAAAAGATAACCATTTTTGTTTATCATTTTGATGATGAAGGTGATCAATGTATGTCTTTGGTTAATAATACTAGAGATAAATATGATTTTTATTAAATGGAATGGGAATCATAAAATGATATTTTCAATGATAAATATTTCCATATATTTGTTTTAATCAAAATGGAAATACTATTTCTTGAATTTTGGAATGAAGATAGATATTCTATAGGTAAATATGAAATAAAATTCACATGATTGGGTAAGTATGTTCTGGATAATTTTTGGGACAACAATATAAAAAATAATCAGTTTTACTCAGGATTGATACAAAGCTTACAAAGAGAATTAGTTGCATAAGAATTTAAAATCTATGAAAAATATTTTTGTTCTGCTGAAATGTATTAAATTGAGTTTTCAAACACATGTTCATTATGATGACAAGAATATAAAGTTACTAGGATGTTATTCTTTAGGGTATCATTCATTAATGAAATTCGGAGGTATGAAAATAAAATTCCCTTATTATAAAAACTGTGGTAAAAACCACCCTATAAATTGCCTTATAAATTATGGGAAGAGAAATTCAAGTGGAAATATTGGAAACATTTTTAGTGAGTGTATGAAAAATCGCCAGAATAATGAATAGATTTTGATGTTAACAATAATTTACTATATGAAGAATGGATATTTTAATAATGTGCGTATATAGTTAGTTCGTCAAGTAAAAAATCAGTATAAATAAAAATTGATTGGTCTAGAAAAATCAATTAAAAATACTTCAATAAATGATGAGTATTCCAATAAATTAATTTCATGTAAAATTATTTATTTTACAAAAAATATCAACGTGTTGTTGGATCTAAGTTCTACACATTCATTCATTTCTGATAAATTTTCTAATAAATTTTTACATCCACCTCATGAATATAGTAAAAAACATATAGTGAAAACACCTGGAGAAAATATTAGTGCAAAATTAAATTATATCATTATTTGAGTTATTTTATAATGAAGGTTATTACATGAAAAAAATTTCTCCCTTTAGTAAAGTTTAATGTTATCAGTGGTATAGATTGGTTTTTTTACCATGTTAATTTAAATTATAGATCTATCATATTTGTTTTTGATAATGAATTTCATTTTTCATACAACAATGAACCCATACAATTGAAAACTTATAAGGTTAGAAAATTTTAATGGATGTAAATTATGTTTTTATATCACATGCTATGGAAAAAAATGATCTATTTAGATTAATGATGGTTCATTTCAAAATTAGTATCATGATAATTTTTCTAGAGTGATTCCTGATTGAGTGTTTATGTTTACTACTAAATTTGTTCCTGATAATAATATATTTTCAAAATCCCATTTTATGATTGATAAAGTATAACATATATAGTTCAAAAGACAATTAAAGGAATTATTAGATAAATGTGTCATCTGACCAAGCACATCAATATGGGTTATTCCTATCTTCTTTGAATAAAATAACGATGGTTCAAAGATAATTTTCAGTGATTATAGATTATTTAATAACATAAATATTAATAAATATTATCATTTTATTCATATTAATGATTTGACTAATCAGCTCCAGGGAGCACAATATTAATTGATGGTTGATCTGCGGTTGGGTTACTATCATTTGATAGTAAATAAAGCAGTCATTCTGAAGACTGTGTTTCATATGAGATATGAGCATTATTAATTTTTAGTTATTCTATTTTGATATTTAATTCACATACTATATTGCTGGATATTATGAGTATAATATTTCTTGAGTCATTATACCAGTTTTTAGTTGTCATTATTGATTACATTTTTAATTTTTTTACATGTAATAGGATAATTAAATAAATTTATGAGATATTTTGAAAAACATTAAAAGAAAATACATTGTATAGGAAATTTAGAATGTTTAAATTTTGGTTGGAACAGATTTCATTCCTTGGACACAATTTTTATAAATATATCATAAATTTTAATAATGCTAAATCATTTTTTAGGAATATGTAAAAGACCCAAAAATATAACTGTGATTCATAGTATTATTTGTTTGTTAGGATATTACTAAAGATCCAATGAAAAATTTCCATGATAATCTATCCCACTAACTAAGTTCACTAGAAAAGGAGTTATGTTCATCTAGATGAAAAAATGTGATCATTTATTTCAATATTTGAAAAGAAGATTGGGTAATGCCTCAGTTTTGGACATTCCCTGGATAAATGTGCTTTTTTAATTTACAATTACTCGATATTGAAGTGACTTTATTTTATTTAGATGAACAATGATCCAGTAATTACATATGCTTTAATACAGCTGAAACCTCCTGAACTAAACCAATCTACACAGGATTCGAAATTTGTTTTTGTTTGTTTTTTGAATAAAAAATATAGAATAATTATTTTTATATAGTAATGTATGAAATATATTTTATTAAAAAAAAGTTTGATTTATTGAATTACAAATAAATATTTTATCATGAGATAGAAAAGATGGAGTGAACTAAACAAGGATTATGATTGCAAGATTCATTAACATCCTGGAAAAAACTAATTTAATCATTTATTTGAGTTGGAAAAATAATGATACATTTACCATTTTTCAATTTCAAAAAAGGTCTCTTGGTTAATGATTTGATAATTTTTCTATTAGAAGTTTTTCATAAAAGAAATTTTGCAATTTTTTTATGGTATTAGTGGAATCATCTTTTTCAAATACAACTTAGAATGCTTGAAAGATTAATGTAAATTGAAAAAATGTAGATATTGTTAATAAATTTATGTTTTCTGAATTTAATGATCATAAATGTTGTGAAATGAGATTTTGAAAGATATTATGTGTTCCTTGTTATTCCTACAGAAGTAATGAATTGTAAAGTGAAACACATTTTCCTCTATATTCAGTTCATCTGGGAAGCACTATGATGTAATGAGATGTTTGCGAATATTTCTATTGGGATGGAATGAAAAGTCATAATGATGATGTTATCATTAATTTTTAGAAATTTAAATAGGTTAAATAAGAATAAAATAAAATTATTTGGATTTTCCTTCCTTTTCCAGTTCCAGAGTGGAAATAGAAAAACATATCCATCTATTTCATAGTGGGGCTACCAAAGACATCTCAAGGTAATAATGGGATTTCAATTATTATTCATCATTTGACTAAATATTCACATTGTATTTCTATTCAAGACACCATATATATCAATAAACTATATGAGTTATATCTATAGGCTATAATTAGGTTCTACGGAGTATCTCTCACCATTGTATCTGATTGTGATCCTAGGTTCACTTCTAATGTTTGTAAAGTCTATCATATGTAATTGAGAGATGAATTAAATTTCATCACCTCCTTTTAACCTTAATCTAAAGAAAAATCATAGATAAATATTCAAATATTATAGTATATTATTATAGATTATTCAATGGATTACCAAGGAAGTTTCAAACATGATAATTTTCTAGTTGACATTTCTTATAATAACAAATCTCATTCCATTATACAAATGTAAGAAATTGAAAATTTATATTGAAATTGGTACAAACACTATCATTTTGAGATCAGTATGGGGAAAGAAAGATTATATGAATTGAATTAGTGGATTAAGTGGTAGAGAAATTTATTTTGTCCACAAACATATGAGTAAAACCTAGAGTAGTCTGAATAATTATGTAGATAATAAGAGAAAATATCATTCATCAAGGTAAGTGATTATGTTTTTATTATAATAAATCCTTGGAAAAGTGTTATGTTCTTTGTTATGAAAGGAAATCTATGTTCATGGTTCATTAGACCATATGAAATCCTAGAGAAATTTATACCAGTTTCCTACCATGTATCCTTTCCTATGAGTTTTTCCATTGAATATAATGTGTTTAATGTTTCCATGTTATTAAATTATATATGATATCAAATCATGTTTTCAGCCCAAAAGTAGTTTAGCTTGAATATAACATTTCTTATGAACAAAATATTTTCCATATTCCTAATCATAGAGGAATATTATTGTCGAAAAATTTAATTCACTTTATTAATGTTCTGTTGGAAAACCACATGGTTGAAAAAGAATGATGGGAATATAAATATGCCATGAGGTAAATGTATCCCCAATTTTTTAGTAAGAGAATAAAATTTTGAGGAATAAAATTTTAAAAGGGATTGGGGGATGTAATAACCCAACAATTTATATAATAGTTTGTATCATATTTATTAATATTAATGAACTAAATAGTTATATTCATCATGTTATGTAATCCTTGAAAAATGTAATTTTTTATATGGTTGTTTTTTTAAATATTACATTTTGACATTATATATTTTTAATGAGAGAAAAATATTTTCATTATTGAATTTAACATGAAAAAATTATATTTGTATGAATTTTGGAGATTTTTTTTGAAAAAGATAATATCTTGAGGAGTATTAAAAATGAATTTTTTTAAAAACGTGGTATCTTTTATGATTTCTAAAAGAGATAGTAATGATATGAAATTTATCAAACATATATAATAATAAAATAATGATATTATATGGGAAACATTTGACAGAAATAATTTAGAGGATGAAAATTATTTTTTTCTTGATAAGTTCAAAAATATTCATCATTGCTGATGCAATGCCTCTGTAGAAAATGAAAAGTTAAATATGAATCTATATATATAAAATTTTACTGATAAAAATTATTTTAATGAATTATTTAATTATTATTTTTATAATTAATTTTGTATGGATATTAATTTAAAATTTTAGAGCTATATAGAATGAGACCTATAGAAATTCATGTGAAATGCTTGTGTTAGGAAATAAATTAAAGAATTATCAAATTAATGAATATGTCTTCACATGTATATGAGTAAATATACATAATTAATTAATATAAAATATTCTATTTCTACAAATTAATTTTATTTTATTATTGAATTTTATTTTTAATTTCAATAATTGAAATAAATATATTTAATTATAATGTGATGCAGATGTCGTGCTTATAAAAGTAGATGAAGAATTTATAAAATTTTTATAATTAAAATTATATATACCATGAAATGATCCATTAAAGGGATAAATATTTTTCTATATTCAATTTTCTATGATTATCTTAATTTTATATGAATTTGGGATATTTCGGGCCAACATGAATCACTTTAATCCCTTTATAATATTATATTTAAATGATAGTCAAGTTGTTCACAATATAGTTTCAAATTATTATAATATATTAATATATCATTTTAGAGATGTTTATATCAATCCTAAGTAGTGTTTTAAAATATAATAAAATTGTATTTTTTGTTTAATTTTAATTTCTAATTTTTAAGGAATAAATAATTAACTTAATTGCTTTCACACTGATGATATATAATTTCTTTATGTTATGAATAAATTATAATAACGTTACTAAAGTTAATAAAATAAATACTATATTATATTTCTATGTAAATTCACAACTTCTATTCATTAATATGAAATTTATAAGATATAAAAAAATTAGAATTCAATTGGAAATATTATTTTTCTGTTTCAAAGTAATAGTTATAGTGTCTAATATTAAAAAAGTAATGAATAAATAATTTTAATAAATTATTTGAAAATCCAAAAATTCTTAAACATGGTGAAAAATGAAAATATTACATTTAAAATGTTCTGTCATGTTATTTTTAGGCCTTTTAGATGTAGTTATCCCTATATTAGACTAATTATATTTTAATATTATATGTAAATTTTATGTTTCCCCACACAAAAATTATAAAAATGGACTCTTTACTTCAATTAACATCACAAAATTAAACCATTTTTTATAAATATACTTTGTAAAATTAAATTATTTTCATCTATTGAAACATTTTACTGCTTTTTTCCTCACAAAAAGTCAACTTCCAGTATACTTAATGAGGTACTCAGGGAGAAACGTTTTAAGAGGTAATTTTTTCCTTCTTATCATACAAATTAATTATCACTTCTTCCATATCCTCACCTCTTATCTAATGATTAATGATAACTCCAACATAATTTATTTACTAGAAATTATATTTTTTTGATGGTATATTCTTCATAAAATTTCCCATCTTCTGCTTTTATTTTTGATTATTAAAATCATCATCTATGGGGTGTCAATTCACCACCTACGTGGAAAATAATGTTTTTTCCTTTACATCAATAATTGGAATATTAAATTCCCATATAATTTTTTTAAATGACCAAAATATTTATATATTATATCTTCTGTAGTATTATTTTCAATCCACATTAACAACCACAGTGAATTGACCATGATTCCATGAATCAAATGCATCCGAAACAATGGAAATAACTGAGTATTTTTAATAAATGGTGGAAAAATGTCAACAGAAGATCATGTATGATTTATAAATATGAATATAGTTTTAAATAATTTAGTGACAATTCCAAAACCATTATATATGTCATTTGAACACATTTTAATGATGTTCATCACGAAGTAGTGGAATTTATTTTTAGAAATTCACATTTCATGTTAAAACTCTTATTATTAAAGATTTTTTAACTATATTAAATAAGTTTATTTTCAAAAAATCATGATTTATTGTTGAATTTATGTTTCTTTCAAAAGTTTACAAGTTAATTTTGAAATAAAATGTCTTTATTTATAAGTGTTCAAACTCTTAAAAGTGATTTCAAAAAATGTAATTTTATTTTCCTCAAGAATGATTATTTTATGAAATATTTATGTGTTTTGATCATGTGATGATTCATGGGAATTTTTATGATGAAGGGTGGTTTTAGGATAAAATGAGGGTAGTTTATCAGATTATATCTCTTCAATTCATTGGGTTAAGAGATGAAGTTAAACAGTTAGGATTCTCCAAAAATATTATTTGAATGTACTGTGATAGTTATTCCAAGTGTAACAATGATGGTTACTCCCTGTGTAGTAGGGAGAGCTACATAATTTGTAATAATGATATGAAAATTATTCCATATGTTAGCTTTTATGATCTATGTATACATGCTATTATTTTACCGTAAAGTAATGATTTCATAAGGTTAGCTAAAGAGCATATGTTTTAATTTGTGGCAATGTTTTCATTAATAGAATAATAATTTCCTTCTCCCTTAAATTGTCTCATACTATGGTTTTTGTGATGATTATAAATTTTAAAATGTTTTTGATAGGATTTTATAATGTGCAAGTGAAAATAAGAGGAGATCCTCAATTTTTTCAAAAACAATCCATAAAATATTTTTTTATTAAAATATTTTATATTTTGGGAAAAGATGGACACTATTTTAGTATTATCAAATTTGTATGCTCATGTGTTGTTTTGTATGAGTTAAGACCAATTTATAAAAAACTACAATTCTAAAATATCATTGGTAATATTGGAATTTGGAATTCTAATTTAATTAACTATAATTTTTAATGTTCATGGTCAGGTCCTTATATAGGTCCTCCTTGTAGCCACGATATTTCTAAAATAGTTAGTATTGGTCACAAAAAAATAAAGTAACCTATAAGAAATATTCTCAAGGGAATTATTATAGAACTATACCCACAGTTCTGAGAACTATTCATGTAGGTACCCAAATTATTTATTTATTTTTTTGTCAAATAACATTATATACATCAAAAGTTGTACTTGTTCCAAATATATATATATATATATATATCAAACTATGTACATACAAGTTATATTATATTATTTTTTTGGTCCTTGGAATATAAAAGTGAGGTGTTATGATTGAAAGAATTATAGATTTTGTTTTTAACTTATGTATGAAAAATATATTTCAATGATATTTCTATAGGTTTTTTAGATGACATATACCAAGAGTTTTCAAAAAAATTTCATATAGGTTTGTACCAATGGTTTTCAAGAAAATATACATTATAGGTATATACTAACACTAGAGTAGTCGACACCCCTCCCCAACATTTTTATATCCAATAAAAATAGTTTGGTGATCTATACCAATACTTCCAAACCGTAGGTATATAAATTTTTCTAGTATTGATATGTTTTCAAAGAATTTAATATGTTATAAATTTCTTCCAAAATATAAGAAAACTCATAATGATTTTCCAATAGAATGATTTTTAAGAATTGCATGGAATGATAAAATGAACATGATAGAAACATATATATGGACATACACATGTTAAAAATGTGACATTATAGATTTTATTAAACTAAAATGATGAAAAATCATCTTGTCCTAAACATATGTGGCATGTTTTTCTCACATTAACTTCAATATCACATCTGATAACCAATAACATATTTCCTAAATAATATCCAAATTAATTGAAAATAATATGTGTAGTTGAAAAACTATAAGACCAAAAAAACAATATACTCTGCACCACAAAACTTTTCTCCTTTTCATTAACTTGTTAATGTTTTAGAATTGTTTTATATTACTCTCTTAATTTGTAATTATAGTCCCCTATAATGAATTTTAGAGTTATATACACTCTTTTTTAAATAATTTCATCTGTAAACCCATTAACTAATGAAGTGGAATTTTGTGACCATGAAATCCTTCTATACCATGTAGAACTATGGAATAGGATTTGTAAAGCCTATAAATTCATGTTCTCTATTATAAAACATGACATAGGTTTTGGATCCATTTCTTTTAATAATTAAATTATTGGTAATTAGTGATTTACCAGTGGAAGGGATTGAGTCTCTACTTTATACGGAACCACTTGATTATTTCATGTATGATTATTATATATATTTTATACAATGTATTCAAAAAAAAATTTACCTAAATTATATTTGATAATTAAATTTAATTTGTGTTTAATATATAATGTTTAAAATTTGTAATATTTGTTAAAATTATAAATTAGTTTCTAAACATAATTTTAGATGAACCTAAACCCCACTTTTGAGAAACTATATTATATATCAAATAATATATTACATTTTTTTAGTTTACTGGTTGAGTTTATTAATATGGGTGATTTAATTTTATGTATTTGAAAATAATTTTTTTGGGAACTCAATTCTCCACCTCTTGAGCTATCCCGACAAACAAAAATGTATGATTTTTATAGAATAGTTTCTAAACTGAAGAATTTATAATAGATGTTTTAAGACTATAGAGTTGTTTATATGGTATAAAACTCCCGTTTTTAGAAATATTTTTTTTAGTTAATGGATTCTAAATTTCTATAGAATTATAAACATAAATGTTCATGGAAATTTGATGACATGAAATATCTTATTTTTATAATGTAATTTACATGGCCATTTTTAGAGGCTAGTATTTTCACATTTGAATTCAGATATTCACACCATTGATAGAATGAGATGAAAAAAAATGAGAAATATCACATTAGTTTGTTGGTTGAATTAGTAACAGATAGTGTAAATCATTCTCCCCGAGCATTCATAATATTTAAAGGTTTTTTAATTAATTAATTATAAACACTAATGTTGATCTATATTTAATATTTTTCTCAATAACAATTCTTTTGATATGGTGAGATGTAATAAATATTTTTATAGTATCAAACTCAAGATAAATTTTTTATTTAATTATTCTTTACATTTCAATACTCGTGAAATTATATTGGTCAATGTCATATAATCTTAATCAAATGAAACCACACTATATTTTGAATAACTCAAAATCATATAATTAAATAAAATTATGAAATAATATTTATAGATTATCATCGAGATAATTCATTCCCTCAAAATATATATCATGATAGTCATAGTTTTTTCATTCAATTATGATGAAAACTTTGCACAATAATCATTGAATATAATTTCTATTAATTAACTACTTCTCACCGGTGATTTTGTAAGACTCAACATCTTCCATATTTCCTATAATTTTCAAATTTAAAAATAAAACACTAAATAAAATCATTATATCAAATGAAACAATTAAAAATAAATTTTAAATGAATATATTTTTATTACCAAAAATAAAGAAAAATAATATGTTTACATCATTTAATTAAAATAAATTCTATTATAACCTTCTTTATTTATTTAATATATTGAACAATTTCATCATATGATAACTTAGAAAAAATTAGAAACATGAAGAACTAAACTATAACCAATATAAAATATATTGAAAGCTATTTTTTGAACATCAGATCAAACAAACATTATCATAATATACTTCAATTAATAATTTCTTTATGTTGTTCATCATTACAAATTGTTATGTGACCAATATCATATTTCCAAATATAATGTACTAAATCATGAAAAAACAAAAATATAGATAAATTAATTTGATTTATCCCCTGAATAATCCTTAATTCAGTTTCAATTTTGTATTTTACAATTTTATATATTGGTTACTACTTCATCCTGTTTAAATTTCCTTCATAATGTTACATTAAAAAAAAATGTGATCACGTCCTATTCAAATATCACATTTTTCTAATGAATTCAACAATAATTTTTAATTTAACGATATACCTTATAATGGTTCATTTGGATGTTTCCATTATTCCTTATAATGATTTTATCACTCTATGGTTATATTATTCCATATAACATGTACCTCTTGAATATCTTAGATAATCAAAGGGTTTAACCAAATAAGGATGGGTTATTCCTAATAAATAGTAACACCTAGAGATATCATATTACATTGTCTCTTTAAATTAATTTAATTTATTATATTCCACGCAACATCGAGATGGCTAGCGTTGTATGCAAGATTTAGTTTATGCAAAACAACATATTAGAATTATAAATACACAAACTATATATTTATTTATCAAATTAACATTGTAATAATAATAGAAAAAAATAAATTTTAAATGTTATTTATAATATTTTAATGGAAAGAACACATATTTATAAGGAAATTAATATGTTTTTTAAAAATAGTTATATATTTAGAACCACTTTTTATGTCCTATTGTGAACATTAATAAATTAATTTTAGACACCCCTAAATATTTAATTTTCTAAATTATACTTCATTTTTGAATTTGGAATATCAAAATTATCATTGGGAAAATTTTTTGTACATTTATGATAACTATTATATTTTTATGAATACTGAAAAATAGTAAATTTTAATTAAAAAAACTTTTCGAATTGAAATAAATTATAGTATTAAATTATACATTTTATTGGTTTTAAAGTTTTATTATATTATATTTTTTTCATTTAATATAATATATGTCATTTCATATATTTCTAAATTGAAATTATACATAAACACTTGTCAATGTTTTGATAGTTTTTAATTCATAAAAACACGCTTTTAGGTTTTGACTACTAGAATTAATTTTAAATTAATTTCTAAAACTTATGTGTTTTGAATTTGGAAAAAATGATTCCATATTTGGAATTTTAAGGTCCAAATTGTGTAAATTAGTAACTTTTATTTTTAGACATTTTGAATATTAACATCAGTAAATATTTTATTCACCATGGTTAGAGGGTAAATCCCGTAAATAATGGTAAAAATAATAATATTATAATATTAAATTACCCTATGACTAGTCCTAACCCTATTTAAAGATACATGTCAAACCATGGGAAACCATGCGTCAATTTTGCGAACCCATTTAGCCACTTGTAAGTGAAAATGAAACATTATAAAAATTAATTTAAATTTATGGAAAATGTAACATAAACATATATCGTTTAATAAAAAAAATTATATGGGGTTATAAAAGTGATAGTTTAGACTATAAATAGTCATTAGAAATATAAGACGATTTCCAAAATTTTGGTAGTTTATTTATAATTTTTTTACCTTAAATATATTTTGTAATTAATGACACAATTATGATGCAATATTTTCATTATTATTGAATGAATCAAATAATTTATATTATAAATATTAAAATAAATATAATAAGAATTTTTTTATCCCATCCATATATTTTATAGCTAAATATGACATGTTAGGGTTGATTAAATGTATTGTTTTCTATGTAATCAATACGTAATGACTTTCACAAAAACAAAATAATAAATAGTGTTAAAATTGACATAAATGGGTTTTTAGAACAATTACAATTTTATTAAATGATATAATATTATTAAAAATATAATTTTCAGATAAAAAGGAATATATAGGGTTATATATTCCATTATTGAACCACTTTAGGTTATCTTGTCATTTTATTGTATGTTTATTAACCATGTAATATAATAAATCAATAATACATGGTAAAAGTTAAACTATTTAACTACGAGTTAAATCTAAAAGATAAGAATAATATGGTGACCTAAACTTGTGTAAAACCTATTTGTTGAGAGGTTTTAGACACATACCCTCATCATAATATAAATAAATTTATTTTTTGCAGTTATAAACAGAAAATTGTTTTAGAATATATTAATATTTCAAAGGTTTCTGAAAGTTCCTCTATACTCTCTTATAAAAAGGTACTTCCCCTTATCTCAAATTCACACATCCAAATCCATTTGGATTAAACAAACCCTGATCAAATATCCTCCCAAATACCCTAAATTAATCATAGTGGAATTAATTTTATCATAAATCAAACCTATGAGGACCATTTGATAAAATCAAAAGGAAGACCTTGAAGAAAAAGAAATTATTTAATCACCTTTTTCAATGTTCATTTCATATTTCACTTCTTATTTCATTTTTGTTTATATACCAAAGTAATAACTCCAGTAACTTATAAATACTTTAATGTTATTATTAATTTGGTACAAATATATTCACTATTATATTTATCCTATGAATGACAAAGTCAACAAACGTGCGTATGTACGGCTTATCATCTACAAGTGTGGTGTAGTTTGTTATTGGACACTTTATTATTCGGATGGGTATAATAATGAGCATAATTGATGTAAATAATAAATATAACACTTTAATAATTATGTAAATATAATATACCATCTAAATTTCATACAATTTCACCATCAATAGAATGATATTATGGCTCATGTGTACGTACGGTTTACCTTCTCCATGAAGCGATGAGATTTTGTTCCCCATCATAACCATTCAAGAATAATTTTCATTTGATGATTAAAAATAATGTATAAGAACTTATTATCATTTTAGAAATTAATCAAATACATCCTATTCTTAACAATAATGATTTATGTAATAAAACATATAAAGGGAAATAAATTATTTAACAACCGGAATAATGATACTACTGAAATATTATTTAGAATATAATTTTATAGGATTTCATTTGATATCATATTTATGTATCTTGTTATTTTATAATTTAAAAACAATTATTTAACAATTATACAGGAGGTTAACGTACCCTCTATTAATAAAAATTACAATTTAAGTGTTAATTCCTCAATCTCATTATCATCCGAGATTGTTTCTGGATAAGTTTTTACTAGGACATATGTATTATCCATATCTGTATTTCCTAAAGAGAGTTTTCAAAAGTATAATTTTTGAGGGATACATTTACCAAAACATAATTATAGATGGTTTAAATATATATTCTTCTAAATAATTGTCATTAATTTCTTTATTTTAAAATGGATGAATGATTTATTTA
The DNA here is from genome assembly GCA_963277665.1 of Viscum album. Lineage (NCBI taxonomy): Eukaryota > Viridiplantae > Streptophyta > Magnoliopsida > Santalales > Viscaceae > Viscum > Viscum album. The sequence continues at coordinate 1,948,738,940 of OY728150.1, forward strand.
TATGAACATCAATGTTTTAAAATGTTAATTCCTTTTAGAAGTTTCAAATTTGAATGGGAAAAATTGATTCAAAAATGTCTTTCAAATGTATTCCTTTCTAAATTGTGTAAATTTTATATGATTTCATGAAAAATGGATATTTCTATGAAATGTTTTTACTGATCATTTTCAACTATGTCAACATCCATTATTACATATTATTCATGATTGAGGTTTATTTATTATAATACAATGTTCTATATTGTATTTAATGAGTTATGATATGTTTGAATATGATTGCCAATCATTTTTTATAGAAGTCGGTTTAAGGATGTCTGGTGCCCATCATACAATGCCAATCAAGTTCAAGAGAACCAAAACAATAAACAACACAAAACAACATAGATTTAAGGGTGTCCAACGTGTTGTTTTTATACAATTCATAGTTTAAAGTTAAATTAATAAGATTTTGTATTATAGTTTTATTATGATTGTTTATTTTATGTTTCACCAATTTCATATAAATAATGAATTTTACATAGTAAGTGTCGGGCGGGGCATTTATAGCCCCTCAATATATCAGTAGGTATCATGAGACAAAACACTATATTGGCACAAGGCTCTGACAAAATTTATATTTGATGTTTTTTCATGAGGCCATGACATTGTGGGTAAAATGTAAAACATTATGTATTCCATCATTATAAAATTAACAATTAATATTACATGTTATTATTAAACTAATAGTATATCATTGTTAATATGTAAATGGAATTACTAGATTCATCTTTTCCATATTATACTGGTGTTTATGTTTAAAAGTCTTGTGTGTTAGTAGTATACAATGCCTCACCTAATTATAATTATTTATGAATGTTTATGATATATTGTTATCCTTACTAAGAATCTGATCTCACCCCTATCTTATGTTTTATTTTCCAAGGATTCCAAAAATTTTATATTTATTTATATAGAGTTTTATGCTAGAAGAATATTGGATTTCTCAAAGGATTATCTATATTGTATTTTATGTCTGAATATTTGTTATAAAATTCAAGTATGTAATATATTTTCAACGACTACCAAACTGATCATTCCTTCTGTACTTAATTCCTTATAATCATGCCACTGTATTAAAATAATGCACTGACTCTAGGAAACATGGTTCTGGGTGTTACAGTTGGTATGAACAGACATTTAGAAACAACCATTGAAATAGATTTACAAAAACACTTATTAGGAAATGTTACCCTAAGATTGAATTTGAATATTAGTATAGAAGAACATCAAAAATATGCTAATGTAAATATTATTTTGGTTATTGAAGAAATATATCACTATTTAGATACTATAAGTGGATGTAGTTCTGGAACACATATACCTATGAGTGAAAACTCTAACATGGAGTTTCGGGCATGAAATGGGGTATCTTGGTACATGTCAATAGGCCTAATTACACACATGGTTTACCACTCCTAAGGGATATTCATAGGATATATTAAATTTTTATTGCACACAATTATGAATGATTAATGAGTAAATATGTCAACAAAGAAACCATTTTTATGATTATGATACTATATGTGTGATGATATTGAATTAATGCTGAGAATTATTATTGTTTTTTTACTATACATTATGATATGATCTAACCCATTTCATTTTTTCATTTAGAAATGGCACCCAGTATAAGGAATGAGAAGTATAGCATTACGAATGATCCAAAGATTAAGAAGGATCAAATTATTCATAATATTAAGCCAACATTTAAAAGGGAAATAATATCCCATTTATTCTCATCATATGAAGAAATAGTATCATGTGTTACTAAGATATGTAAATATTTTTTTGAGTCTTATATTTTTGATGTGAATCCATTGAAGTAAAGGATGCTTGATAGAGAGAGATGGTTAAAGGGAAGAAGGGAAAGAATGATTTTATCATATGTGATAACTATTGGAAGAATCACCCTGGGAAGTTCTTTAAAGGAATGAGAGTTTTTATATGGGTGGAGGAAAAGGACACCATGTTTGTGACTACAAGGGTAAGAAAAAGGTTTCAAATGTGCAATGATTCATTTTTTAGGAGTTGGGACAGTACACAAATCAATTTCCCAATCCTCAGAGTATAACCCAAAGGATTCTATTTGATAATAATCACATTATGATAATACCATAGATAGATAGGAAGGACTAATCTTATTTTTCTTTTATTAATTAATTGTGTCATTTGAGTATTGTAATAATGATGTATAAGTTATAATAATTATAAATTATAAAAGTAATTTACTGCAGAATATTTTCATTAAGGATTTTAGATTTTTTGGTATCATGTAAAGTGACACGGTTCCAAGTTAATCATTTTGGAAAATATATTTTTGGGGTAAATATGGCCATTATTATGTTTCTCAAACTCAAATAATGATTTCAGAATAATATATGATTAATTTTCACAAATTAAATTAGAAATTCTTGGAAACCATGAAACTAATTAATTGTTTGTTTATTACATCATTGTTGAAGTTACCAACATATATGTATATAAAGAGTATATATATTACTCTATAAGGAATAAGGGAGAATTAGTGTATTATATATGGTTTTATGGTAATTATGGGTTTTACTATGTTTTATGAGATTACATGATGAAAGCATTCAAATGTTTTTATGTAGAAAATGAGATCTTCAATATGTTTACATTCCTTATAAAATTTGGATTTTGAGTTTAGAAAGAAATATTTTGGATAATTAAAAAGGATGGAATTAATTGAGTTGGACATTGGATACAATTTTTTATGGTTAAAAACCTTCTTATGATTATTTTATATTGTTATAAAAAGGAAAAATTAGAGGTCAGGTGACAAAGAATCTCATTCGGCAAGGCTGCAAGACATGAACCAGCAACTGAAGGATAAAAAAGGTGCATCACCTACCACTGACATACATGATGTCATATTTTGTATAATTTAGTTTTTTAAAATGTTATGACATATTAATTAACAATTCATTCATTTATAACCTTGTATGATTAGCATAAATAAAATATTTTTGAGTTTTATTATCTTTTAGAGTGAAATATGAGTTTGTGGTAGAAATTAGTTAAAGAATGGAACTCAAATTTTCTACCTTTTTTTCTTATTCTATGAAGAAATTCATTCATAAAAATTTTAAAAAGGATATTAAACCCAGAGATGTCTTTTATTAATACCTTTTATTTGTTTAATATATATTATTTTAAATCATCATAGATTTATGGCTTTGAGGCCCCCAATTTTCCGTTTATTGTTCACCAATTTGTGATTGATGTCCTCAATCACTAAATATAAATATTTAATTTTTTACTCCAATTCAGTGTCTTTAATTGCCAGCAATGTTCTCATATTCAAAATCATAATTTTGTGGTGACTTTTTTATTTCCATTTCCCTCTTATTATGATTAATTTTTTTAACCTGATTTCTGATATGGGTTTTCTATAAAGGTATATTGTATTTTTAACATTTTATTTTCAATGAAAAAAATTACAATTGTGCAAAAAACATTATTGAAAGAGTTTAGAATGTAACTGACCATGATTTAATAGTACATTATCACTTTAATGCAATTTAATAGCTTATATTTCTGGAAATATCAAATTGGCTGGCGTTATACCACAGATTGGGTTTCTGCGAAACAAATCATTAGTATTATAATTATTTAAATAATATATTTATTAATAAATTAAATATTGAAATATAAATAGTATGAAATAAATTTTAAATGTTATTTATAATCCTTTCACACAATTAAATCATATTTATAATGAAATTTATAAGTTTTGTTAAAATAATTATATATTCTGAACCCCTTTTTATGTCTTTTGGTGACCAATTATAAAATAAATTTTTGACACTATTAAAAATATAATTTTGTTAAAATAGATTTCACTTTTAAATTCTGAATTTCAAAATTATCTTGTGGTTAATATTTGGTACCTTTCTGATAACATTCATATTTTGATGAATAGTGAAAATGCTAAATTTTAATTAAAAAACATCTTGATTTGAAATAATTTATAGTATAAACTTATACACTTTTTTTGTCATAAGAAAAAAAATTTATTAGATTTTTATAATTTAGTATAATTTATGTCATTGGATTTAATTTGATATTTAAATTTTACATAAACAGATGTCAATATTTGGATAGTTTTTATGTCTTAAAACGCCTATTTTGGTTTTGACAATGAGAATTAATTTCTAAAAATTATTTGATTTGATTTTGGAAAAATGGATTCTATATTTAGAATCATGAGGTCTGAAATGTGTAAATAGGTAACTTTTATTTTTAGATATTATGAATAGTAGCTTTAGAAAATATTTTATTTACCATGGTTAAAGGGTAAATATGTTAAATAAGGGTAAAAAATAATATTATAATAATGATACATTACCATAACACATGTCTTAACCTTATTGTATGATTTATATATGATCATAGACATCCTTATGTCATCTTTCGGACCCCATGGAGCCACTTGTAAGAGAAAAGGACACTATAAAAATAAAATTACTATTAAGGAAAATGTAACATAAACATATATCTTTTTGTAAAAAATATATATGGGGTTATATAAGTGATATTTTTGACTAAATATAGTAATTATAATGATAAGAATATTTCCTACATCATTTTATTTTATTTATAATGTTTAGACATAAAATAAACATTGTTATTTATGACCAAATAATTATGGAGTATTTTCCTTATTAATGAAAGAATGAAATAAAAAATATTATAAATATTAAAATAAAAATAATTTTAAAGTTCTGATGCCATCAACCAATTATCTAGATTAATATGACATTTTTTTTATGATTAAATGTATTTTATTCTAAATAATCAAGATTTTATGACTTTCACAAAAACCAGATACTAAATAGTTCTCAAAATTGACATAAATGAGTTTTTAAAACAAATACTATTTTATTAAATGATATAATATTACTAAAAATATAATATTTTACCAAAAAACATAAAAATGGTTATATATTTTATTAATGAACCTCTTGATGTTATCTTGTCATTTAATGGTATTTTTATTAACCATGTAATATAAAAATATAAGAAGACGTGGTAAAAGTTAATATATTTAACTAAGAGTTAAATATAACAGATAAAGTTATTATGGTGATGTAAACATGTCTAAAACATATAGGTTGAGTGGTTTTAGACCCATTCCCACCTTATACTTGAAATAAATCCATTTGGATCTATTAGAACCCGAAAATTATTTTAGAATAAATTAATATTTCATGATTTTCTTAAAGGGCATCTCACCTCTCTTATAAAAGGGTACACCTCCTTCTCTCAAAATTCACAACTCCAAAGCCATTTGTATCAGCCAATACCTACTCAAATCTAATCCCAACTACCCTAAATTCATCCTATAGTCCTTATTTTTATCATAAATCCATCTTATGGAGCCCTTTTGTTCAAATCAAAAGGAATCACCCGAAGAAAAGGCAATTATTTCATCACCTATTTCAAAGTTCTTTTCTTCATCCACGACTCATATCATTGTTATTTCAATTCCAAAATAAAAAATCTGTTACCTTCAACATATTATGATTTTATAATGAATATTTTACAACCATATTCACTATTCTATTCATCCTATGAATGATAAAGTCAGCATACATGTGTACGTAAGGCATACCTTCTCCACGTTGTGGTGTAGATTGTTATTCAACACATAATTATTTGGATGGGTATAATAATTAGTTTAATTGATGTAAATAATAAATATAAAATGTTAATTAATATTCAAATATGATATACCATCTAAATTACATATTATTTCACCATTAATAGAATGCTATCATCACTTGAGCGTATGTACGGATTACCGTCTCCACGACGCGATGAGATTTCATTCCCCATCGTAACCATTCAAGAATAATTTTCATTTGGAGATAAAAAATAATGTTTAAGAACTTTATATAATTATGGATACGAATCAAATAAATACTATACATAAAAAATCATTACTTACATAAAAAATATATAAAGGAAAACGTATCAATTAAAACCCGAAACAATGATGCAACAAAAATATTATTTACAATGCAATATTATAGGATCACATATGATATAATATTTATATGTGTGGTTATTTTATAATTTAATAACAATGATTTAACCATTATACAAGATGTTAATGTACCCTCGAATAATAAAAACTACAAGGTCAGGGTTAATTCCAAAATTTCGTTATTTTCCAAGATTTTTTATATGTATGTTTATACTAGGGAATATTTATTATCCAAATACATATTTCATAAAAGTGTTTTAAAATAGTTTATTCTTATGGGAATCGTTATCTTAAACATAATTTTAGATGTTTTTAATATATATTCTTCTATATAATTCTCTATAATGTCTATGTTTTCAAAATGGTTTTAAGGATGTATTTATATGAACATGAATGTTTTAAAATAGTAATTCCTTCCAAATGATTTTATGTGGTAGAAGACAATTTGATTCAAAAATTCCTTTTAAATGTCTTCCATTAAAATTTTTTTGACTTCTAAATCATTTCTTGAAAAAAAGGATATTTATCTCAATGGGTTTTATTGATAATTTTCAACTGCAACAAAATCATTTACGTGATATTATTCATGATTTAGGGTTATTTATTATAATAAAATGTTATATATTTTATGGAATGTGTTATGATATGTTTAAATATTGTTTTGTTGTTTTTAAACCATTCATTTTTTACTATTAAGGTATTGATATTTCATATGCTAGTTTTAATATGAATATTTATGTTATGTTTCACCCTTTTCATATAAGGAATGAATTAGACTTAGTATGTCAAAGGTGGGACTTTCTATATCCCCTCAATGAATCTGTAGGTCTCTTGAGACAAAATATTGTCATTCTACAAGGGCTTGAAAAAATTCATATTTTGGGTCTTCGCATGAGGCCTTGAAATTGTGGTTAAGATGACCAATATTATGTATTCCATCATTATGAAATTAGATATTGAAATTACAAGTTATTATTTAAAAAGTATTATATCCATGTGAATTCATAAATGGAATTATTTGATTCATATTTTCCATATTATGATAATGTTTATGTTTAAAAGGCTTGAATTTTAGTCTTATACATAACCTCAAATATTTAAGCTTATTTATTAATGTTTCTACTATATTTTTATCTTTACTTAGCATCTGCGATTACCCCTTATGTTTTATATTCCCTGGATGTCCATATGTGTATTATGATTTATATATAGGTTTAATCTATGATTGTAATTGAGTTCTAAAAGGATTATCAATGTTATATTTTATGTTATAAATTTTAATGTAAATTTAATGTATGTAATCTATTTTCCAACACTACTAAACTGGTCAGTCTTTCTGGACATGATTTCTTGTAGTCATTCCAATATATTAAAATAATGCACTGGCTCTCAGTAATTGGGGTCAGGGTGTTACATGATTAATGTTTTTTACCTTATGATAGTAACATAAAATGTTTTTATTATTATATTCAAACACCCTTTAATGATTCCATTGTACCCTTTGAACTATATATGGTTCAGTATTGAGTAACATTTCATTATTCTATATTTTATACTAATATGCATAGAACATCATGAAAACATTCCCATGGGTATTTCAAACCTTATAAAATCATTCCAAATGACATAATCTACATCGAAACAAAATCTAACGACAATCAACCTTGAAAAAAAATGACTCAACAAATCTATGACCACATCAAAAATATTTTCAATACAATGTTAAAAAATATATCAAAATAAGAATTATTATAACATAATAATTTTTTATTTATATTTATATTCATTAATTATGTAAATATTATATCATCATTTATGTTGGTGGTTGAACATTGAAAAAAATAACATGGTATAATAATTTAATGTGAAAAAATAAGTTATTATTTTTTGATAAAATCACCTTTAAATAAGATAAATGATTTCAAAAAATATTATAATTTTCATATATTATATTTTTTAAAGAAGGAAATAAAAAAAATTTATAATAAAGAGGAAACTTTTAGATAGATTACATGAAACAACACGTATAAATCCTCTTTCAAATGATGGAGTTGTGAATCCTTGTGAATAGATGTTCCCAGATATGAGATAGTATTTTTAGGGAGATAATTTAAGTATGTATTTGACAATAATCATATGCCCACATTTCAAAACTAGAAAAAATAACTTTAGCCATCGACCTATAGCCATTTTTTTCAAAACCGTGGCTATAGGTACTTATGTCGATGCTATAGCCGTGATGTTTTCTTAACCATGGCTATTTCCTCTACCTAGTGCCATGGTTTACATAAACCATGGATATAAGGTGTTTTATCAATGGCTATAGATATAGTTCTATGAAACCATGTCTATATCCTATACCTATAGCCATGGTTTTCTTAAACCATGGCTATAGGTTTTCTACATTTGTGTGAGAATTTATTCCCACATGAGAATGTGTATAGAATACCTTTAGAAAATGATTTTCTCTATTTATATAATTCATGAAAAAATATATTATATTATATATATATATACTATTATTTGTATGCAGTGTAGTGGTAAGGATTCTTGTCCATTATAGTGGATTTTTGGATATTAAATCTAGGTGATGGAAATTTATTTTAAATATGTAGCCACAGTTTACAATGGATATATACATGGTTTCCAAAACTATTGAGGTTTCCTCTTAATACAGAAACTATAGATCTTTTTTATAGACATACCAATACTAGACACATCCAGTTGGAACCATAGCTATAACTTATATCACTATTTTACTTATATATCCAATGTTTTAAAAAGTTGATATAGCCAAACTCTCTACTGGTGTGTGTGTTTATGTTGGTAGAGGAGGGGTCTTTCTATTGGTTACATGAATGTTATTTAAAAAATAAATCATTCCATAATGTGTACGAATTGAAATTTTTATGTAAATTTTATCGATAATGGAAAATCAATGAGGTTGGGTTTTAAAATCATTCTAACACACATTTAGATATAATATTTAAAAATATTTTAGGATTTTATCAGTTATTTTTTTTATTTACTTCATTTGAAAAATTTTCATGGAAAATCACTTTCACCATATTAACTAATTTTTTCTATAGATAAAATGGAACTTTTTACCTATTTATAACTCCCTAATTATAAAAATCCATTTCATTATATTTAATTTAAATAATTTATAAAATAATTATATAGAAGAAACATAAACTAGATAATAAATAATTACTTATAAAACTATATTTTAAGAATTATAGTGGCTCTATTTATATTATATAATGAGAAATTAATAATATGGGAATATTTAAATTTTATTTATAATCAATATATATATTTAAATTAAATTTTATCATGCACTAGAACTTATTTTTAATGAAAATATATATTTCCCGAAATAAATTAGTTCTTTTTTATTTTATCTAAAAATAATTTAAGTAAATTACATTTCAAATGTATATTATGGGTAAAATAATATATTTTATAACTATAAAATATAATACATACCTATTACATTAATGTATACCTAATGGACATATTTAGGATGTCAATATATCAAATGGACATGTGGCCAACTACTATATAACTAATGACCACATGTATAACATTCTTATTACATTTTTATAGATAATGCTACATACCTCTAGAAAATAATTCCTCTTAATCAATAATTTTATTGTGAAGATATTTCTCATATATCATAAATGATGTTTTATTTCTATATTTATCATTAATGATATATTCCTTATAGAGAATTAGGTTGATGAAAATCCAAGAATAACTGTATTTTTATTTATGTATGGTTTAATTATTTTATAAATTTTACTAATTATATTTAATTTTTTATCCTATAATTTAATTAGTTTTATATTATAATATAATAAAAAATGAGATATTCCATAAAAAAAAATTAATTAATAAAATATGTCAAACACAGTTTATTTATCTAAATTAAAATATATACTAAAATGATTTGATGTAACATTATACCCACTAAAATATTTTATAAATTAATATATCATTACTCTAATAAAAAATTGATCATATATTTTTCTCATTTTTTAGGATACTACAATTAATTCAACGTATATGGATTCTAATAGATAACATTAACTACGGGCATGGTCTTACATTGTAGTACATTATAATTATGATCATGGATCACTATCAGTTGTTCCTCATAATAGTGGTAATGTACTATTTTTTTTAGACAATGAGTTTAATACATGGGATTCTTTTTCTATTTATTTCAACAAAATTGATTAATGGAACACATTTTTCACATTAAATATGGTTGGTGGATGTGTTAGTAGATAATCTAGAATTCTTATATGAAGAATGATTTTAAAGGGGCCGGTATATCTTGCTCTCTGTATTCATTTCTTTAATCTCATTATCATATCTTATTTTGATAATAAAAGGAACAACTTTCCTAAAACTACATTCTCTAAATGTCTTAGATATTTATCATAATATATGGTTTATAAAATTTTTTCAACAATGATGTTTTTTAAATTCCTTCACTCTTCATTAACACATCAAGAGAAATATCTTGAAAAAAACTAAAATTATCGGACATCATCCACCAATATAGGAGTTATATACCTATTCCCATAAAAACCTCAATTAAATCCATTTTAATGTTCAATGGAAAATTTATTTGAAACCCCACACACATTTTTTTTTGTAAATTATTCCGGGAATTTAAATCATTATATTAAATAATTGGATTCTTTTTTAGTACTAATTTTATATGATAATTAAGAGAGTGGGAGAATATTGAGGAGATGTGTGATAGTATAAATTTAATCCCATTACATTTATAAGAAGATCAATTAATTATCATAAGTGTTGAGATGTTGTTTGGAATTTCATAATGGATTTTACCTTTATAATCAATTATCATTTTTTTTGAAAACCTTGAATGTTGGGATTATGTTGTTGAACTATGCATGGTTTGTGAAAAGTTACAGGAACAAGATAATAAATATAGAATATTTGTGTTGTAGTGATTTACATAGTTGGTACACTAATTTGAAAAACTTGCAGCCAAATTTTGTAGAGGGGACATCTTGAGATAGAGAAAATGAAATGGTTGGAACATGATTTGGAAAACCAAGGATACAATTATTGAGAACAAAATCATTTCTTTAAAAATTTGAAATTATATATTTTACTCTATGTTATTTAAATTATAACCCCTCCACTTTCCCCCCTACAGACAAAGTACCAAATACCCCACTAACAAATTTTTTCATTCTAGAAGTTAAATATTTAGTCATTAGAATAAATTTAAACGGAAATTATGGTTATGATTAATAATCTTCAATCATATCTCATTTTCATATTTTATTTCTAATATGATTCAGTGAAATTAAATTTTAAATTGATTGAAAATTCCACTAAAGCATGGTGTAATTATCCTGTTATGATGGGGCTTTCATATTCTATATCTAGAAGACATACTTAATGATGTATATACTTCATTTCATGAGGTTTGGATTATGGAATGGAACCATATGCATTTTACTAGGTATTTGGATTAAATTTGATGAAATTTATTATTATCCATATGTTTCTTGATAGTTTTTTTGTTATGATAGTGTTAAGAGTATTCCCTGGGACTTTGATGGGTCTTTGGTCATAGTTTTAGTGTAATTTGGTTTCTTAGTGAGATTTATTCCATAATAACTCTCTTAATTAAATTTCAAATTTTCCGTAAGATGATTAATTTGGTTTAAAAATTAAATATATATTTTTATAAAATATGATTTGATATCATGGATTGAGGGAGGTTTTAAATATTTGATGTGATTTTGGGATGAGATTGAGTGAGGATTTCTCATCATCGTTAAATTAAATTGAAATTATTTGACATATTTGTTCCCCTGAGAACAACCCTTAGTTTATTATTTTTATTTCTATCTTATGAAATTCAATATCAACATTATTGGAAATCAAAAATTTATTAAATTAAACCATTTCATCAAAATTAAATTCTTATGGTCTGATGTGAGATCCATGTTAAACTATAGACTCTTTAGAAATAACTTAGTTCTCCAACTACAAATGGTCATGGTCTTGGTTATATAAGTATTATTTGAAGAAAAAGGATCACGAGGGGTGATAAGTAAAGGAGTTCAGTGATCTTGGTATACTAAAGGAGGATTGCTTAGTCCCATGAGTAGGGATAATGTATGAATATGACTATTTAGTAAGATTATGGAATTATTTTTATATGAATATCCTTAAATTTCCTGGGTTATGAAGAATGGAGCGTGGGTATAGTGTCACTTCCACCACCAATATGTGAGTACTCATTTTTGTAAACCTTAGGTATATTTATCAACGGTTGGGTGCATGAGGGATGGCCTTGGGTGAAATTAAAATGTGATGCGAGGAGTCCATCCCCCTTATGTCAGACTGGTATGGGGTTTTATATATGGCCAACTAGACTATGTTGTGGTCATGGTGGAATTAATTGATTTTATTCACATTGTGTGATGACCTTTCCCCAATATAGGTGAACGATATCAAGGAAACCATATAGGGAGTTTGTGATGTTAGCTGATGTTAGGGGACTTATATTATGACCTAATGATATGATAAACGTAGAGTGGTTTTTTTAGGAAATGGGTATAGATGTTTGTGATTTTTCTATTAGATATTGAATCAAAAGTGTGATCAGGACATGACTAAGTGACAATGAAAGGTCATTCAATTGTTTGGATAGCCTGTGATAATATGTAAGGGCAGGAAGGGTTTCAACCCACAATGTGTTATGGGAATTTCCATAGGGGATTTTTACATGGGTGATTATGATTTATTTTATGTATAGTTATAAGTTCCATGTTAATGTGGGTCCAAAATTTGGGTGGGATGATTTTTGACAATGTAATGGAGGTATTGTACTTGTTTTCATTGTGATATGAGTTACACTTTTTATATAATTTTCAATAAATATTCATGATCTAATTTTTAAGAAATTTAAATTTATGTTTTTGACTCTAGGTGTGTCGATCATACCTAGTCGGCCAGTCAACATGGGGCAGTTCCGAATGTACTTCACGTGGTATACCCAAGAAAACAATTATACCTTATGGTGTTGTAGGTAATGTCACAATTTCTATACTGTGAGTACGAGCTCAAGGCAGCTCTTCTCGATGGGGGTGTATCTGGTCTCCATATCGAGGATAATACAGCTAATGTAGTAGAGTCTATTCTCTGTCCCCTTATTGTTCTTCTAGGTGAGGATAGCGTCAAGGGATCATTCCAGGGCGTTGACATAGAGAATTAGTGGCTTTCTAAATATGGGTGGCATAAAGAACGGGGGCTGGAGCAAGTATTGATTGATTTCCTAAGAGGTGTTCTGGAACTCCTCGTCCCACTCATAAGTGGTGCCTTTCTTCATCAGCCGAGAAAAGGGATTACACTTGCCATCCAGATTCGCAATGAATCGTTGTATGTAGGCTAGGTGGCCTTGGAGACCTCAAAACTCCCGAATATTTCTCCGGGGAGGCATATGAAAGATGGCCTTTATTTTATCCGGGTCAATCTCGATGCCTCAGTATCTGACAAAAAAGCCAAGAAACTTCCCAGAAGTAACCCCAAAAGAACACTTCACTGTGTTCATCATCAAATGGAAGGAATGGTAGAAGATGAATACTTTCTCAATGTCCTTGAGATGGTCCTGGAAATATAGATATTTGACTACCAGATCATCCACCTAGCATTCCACCAATGTCCCGAGGATCTGCTTGAATATGTGATGCATTTCCCGCTGATAGGTGGGACCTACATTCTTCAGGCCGAAGGCCATAACCTGGTAATAGAAAGTACCATGAGAAAACCTAAAAAAGTGAGACTCCTCATCCTCAGGGGCCATCCAGATCTGATCATATTCAGAGTAACCATCCATGTAGAAGAGGGCTTGGAACCCAGCCGTAGCGTCGATCAACAATTCTGTCACTGGAAGGGGAAAATCGCCCTTCAAATAGTGATGGTTGAGATTGCAGAAGTTGATGAAGTACCTGATCTGTCCATTCTTCTTCCTGACAAGCATGATGATGGCTAACCACTTAGGGTACTTGACCTCATTTATGATGTTTTCTCTGATGATCTTGTCATCTTTGGCCTCAACCATGGCACTGTGAGATTGATGCATCTTTCTGGGAGGCTGCTTGAACCCACGATGATTTTTCCAGAGACCGAGGCGGTGGACACTAAGGATCTAGTCTCGTCATCTCGTCGTAATTCCAGGAAAATACATCACGGTGCAATTTAAGGAAGTCCACTTACCACTGCTACTCCTCAAGGGACATAGCGGTGCTGATCAATGTGGGTCTTGGGTCTGCCTCGCTGAAGAGGTTCACCTGTACTAATTCATCGACCTTAGCAGAGATGCCTTCCTCAAAGGCAGGGGGCCATCCTCTATATCTTATTCATTACATATGGAGGGATAATTTATGGGGAAAGTTGATTCTGGGTTTCCAGGCCCCGATGGGAGGCTGGTACCAGCTTGAGTGACAGTGGTTACTACATCGGGGCACTCTGGTGCTGCCCTGATCATCGCGACGAAGGCTGTCGACCCGACCCCAGATGGTCTCTGGCCCTTGGGGCCATGCTTGAAAATGTCAAAGTAGTAGTGGCGCATCAGCCAGAGCCAACCTATTCTATCCCAACGAAACCGACAAGTTTGACATACTGACGTTGCCATGAGTCGGACGTCCCGATACCTAATGGGAGTGGGATGCTCCATGACCACCGGGGTCAGTTTTGTATAATAATACGAAGTGATCTTCTGACGCTTCCTGGATTTGGTAGCATGGTTTCCCCTTGTCCCATAAATGAAAAAACATTTCCCCATGTCAGGGTTTATGGCCTCCAACTGATGGATCAGTAAGACATAGGTGTCATTCAGGTCTACCCAAAGGTCGGTCGTAGCGGCGACGGGCTCAACTCCACTTTCCTAGACTTGTTTATCCTTGCTCTTGTAATTGCCAGCATCTAAGTAGCGGTCTTCACAAGAGGCAAAAGGAGACACATCACCTTGGAGTATTCCTACTCGACCATTAAGGGAGTACTTGAGGCATTGGTGATACGATGAGGGGACCACCACATGCAGGTGGATCCATGGCCTACCCATCAAATAATTGTATGTTGTGTCCTGGGAGAGAACCATGAACTTGGTGCTGGAAATTAGGATGCTGAACATAGTCTTCAAATGGATCCTTCTAACTAAGGTCTGCTCTGTCCTATCATATCCATGGATCCTTAAATTGGAGGGAGTTAGGTCATCCTCGGATAACCCTAGATTCCGCATTGTCCGCTTCAGAATAAGGTTGATCCTGGAGCCTGTGTCAATGAGACAACGAAGAATCTCCACGCCATTGAGTTTTCCAGTGATATACGGCGGGCGGGTGTGCCCTTGTATGGGAGAGACTTCATCCTTTCTAGAGAATGAAATGATGGCCTGGAATTCGGCATCCTCAACTGTTTCGGCATGAAATGCTTCTGCAGCTCCAACCTCCATCTCAAACTAGAGGGGGCTCCTTAAAGCCTCAGTGAGCGCTTTTCGCATATCTGGTGAAATAAAAAGATCCTCAAGGATGGAAATCCTCGTGGGGATGCCAGCGAGGTTCTTGAAAACATCATACTTCCATGCCAAGAGTGAACTTCTGCTTGTAGTAAGCCACTATATGATAGGTGGCATGGCGGGCCCTGCCGGCTGGACCGGCAGCTAATTAGTGCAGGGTATATCCCGCTGATAACTAGTCGAATCTTAGAGGGTAGTTAATGGATGAGGATCGGACAGCTGGGATTAGCCTATGGTTGGATGAAGCTGGTCATGGAACGACCAAAGTGGTTTTTCCTACTCCAGTATCACACATGGTGGTGGAGGCGGGCCTGTCGATTCCAGATGAAGAGGTTGTGCATGCTGAGTTCTACGATGGGCATGCTTTCTTGTCTCAGTGGCATGAATGGCCTGGCTGGAGGTTCCAACTACTGTTCCTTGATGACCAACTTAGTCAAGGCTCCGCCGACATTGGTTTCAGGTGCAGACATTGGGGAGGTTTGCCTAGCGCTCCCTATCATCGAGATCCATATAAGGATTTAGAAACTAAACGGTCTCAACTGAAGCATACCCTAGACTGTCGCATGAAAAATCATCCACCACTAGGTGGATTCTAGAATGGATTCCCATCTCCAGGGTCTTAAATTCGCTGAGAGTGCGAGACAGCAGTGGCATTGGTGGGGCACATTGCTTTTTCTTGTGTCGTCGATTCTTGCACTTCTAGGAAGAGGCTGGTTGAGATGATGATACAGAATTGGTGGCTGCAGCTTCTGAAGGCTCCAACTAATATAGGTATGCCCGAAGGATGACATGGGCATGGCCGATCGTTTTGTGAGCCATACAGTCGCTATACTTATCATACCAGCGGTCAGAAACCTACTACCAATCGCCTTCACCGTCGCTACCACTATCTGACCTTACAAAGGCACTCGCCAATTGTGCCAGGGACGGGACCAAACTGCCTATGTTTTTGTCAATCTGGTCTTGGAGCCAGTCCTAGAACACATAGCATTTCTTGATGGTGTGCCCCAGGATCTGATGATAAGGTCAGTAGTTGGGGCGATCAATGAGTTGCGGCTCCTTTGGATTTCTTCACTCAGTTAAACACAAAATTCCCTACTATAAGGCGCTACGGAAGTAACTGCGGACCTGAGCCTCGTTGAATGAGTAGGTATAATTTCTTCTTTTTAGATAGGGGTCTTTGGGAGCCTGACCCTGGAGAGGGGTGGAGGGACCTACTGAGGAGGAGAAACTTGATTATCTCGCCTAGGCGGTGGTGGCACATTACGCGGGGGTGCCTGCAGATTCTGAGGATACTGTTGGGCTGGAAGCCACACCTGAGGTGGATGGGACTTGCAAGTAGATGAGGTCGGTTCTACTGGTATCAATTCTAGCTGCCTTGGGGCCTCTACTAGGGTCACTGCGGTGGGTTCGACTCTGTTAGCCCTCATTTCTGAGACTACAAGAGGAAACAGTCGTGCCTGGATGGCCTGTTTCATGGCTTCTTCGAGGCACTTGGCCTTATCCGAGAAGTCTCAGAACCCTCTGGGATAGTTTTGAGTGATCAGGGAGGGAACCAGTCATGTCTTGACATTTACCACACACATCATCAGTAATTTCTCTTGAGTTAGTGGCATGTCAAGGGATTATTAGAGACCCTTCCACCGGGCAATGAAGTCTGTGACTCGCTCATCAGGACTGTTCTTGCACCTAAAGAGGTCTGCGATGTTCGTCTTCCGAGTCGTAGATATGAACTGGTAGAGGAACTTCCTCTGAAGGTCCTACTAGCTTGCCTCAGATCCAATGAGGAGCTGGTTATACCAAACAAATGTCAGCCCATCCAGTTTCTAAACAAATCATCAGATCTTAGTAGCCTCCTGCTGCATTGGGGTCCCTAAAATAGGCCCACACATCGATTCGATGTGGGACAAGTGCTGCGGCAGGTCCCCCATCCCGTTAAAGGGGGAAAATGTTGGATTCCCAAAACCCAATGGTGCCGGGAGGTCATCCACCCATGTCAGGTATGGCTTACCTTTTGGTGGTATTTCCAACTGTCACGTCTCCGATGCTTCTAAGAGGGTAATGAGTTCCACCATTGGATCATCCGAACATGGGTCCCGGTCCTGAAGAGGATCCCTAACCATGAGCGTGTTCCTAGGTTCCTCAATACGGTAGACAAGCTCGATGGCTCACGGAGCAGATGGTGGAGCGACCCACGAGGATTCAAGGGGATCCCATGCGGGGTTCCCTGGGTGGTCGGGTCATTCAGTAGGGTTTGGTGGGACATACATCGCCCTCTTACCATTGGCTTCTGCTTCTTCCCTGTCAGCGAATATGGCATGATCATGGTTGGCTGGGGGAATCTAGCAAAGAGGTAGTTGTTCCTGTCCCTACTGCACCTACCAAGGATCATCATAGTCAGGTCATCGCTCTACAATGTGTTCATCCAGAAGATCATTGACTAAATTATTCTACTCAGCAAGCTGTTGTCACACCGTGGCCTTCTCAGGATCATCCTCCATCTTTTGCATCGAGAATGACGGGTCAGAGGGATTGACAGCTATGACATGACCATTGCCCTTACTGATATTCCTTCTGAGTACCAGTACCTCGGTGGGTGGAGGTAGACCTTGTAGGTTCCTCTGCTGACGAGTAATCCTCCCTGATGGGTCTACTGGTGGCACGTACTTAGGGGGGACGGTTCCATCAAGAAGTCTCAGCTCGTTCTCCCGTCCCGATAGATCGGTCATGTTGACCGCCACTCATCCCAAGGGAATGTCCTCAACATCACCTTGTGAGTCATGCTGTCAGAAAATCACACTGAAAAGGAGGGAACCATACTCCCCGTAGCCACTAACATGTGTGTGGGGAGGTATCCTCCTCAATAACTTTGTGGAGTACTTGGAAACATTGAACACATTTCTACTAGAGGGCCCTGTGGTGGACTTGTGACTTAGGGTGACAGACCGTAGTTAGTGTGGCCAGGTCAACCAGACAGCATTGTTCGTTTATGTATTCAAGTTGAGCTTGGCTCACAGAGGAAGTCACTCGCTAGTGGCGAAGATGGATGTGAGTCACCTAGAGGGTTCGGAGGAAACATTAAATATCCTCTGGGGTGATAGATTATGCCGTAAAAAACTCTATCCTGTGACCGACCAAAAATTTTAAAGGAAGTGGCCAGTTTCAACGATAGTCAAGAAGCTCCTCGGCTCAGATTCAGGGTCTGATCCTTGGTTTCCCCACCCGTCAACTGGGGGTGGTTGAGGAATTGGTGTCATCACTGAGGCAGACCGCTATGACGGTGGACTAGCCAGCGGAGAATACAATGAGTGGGGTGATTGGGTTTCTAATCTTTGGCTATCCTCTAAGGGTTGTAGTGACATGGTAGCTATATCACAATAGGATGAACCAGCGACCAAGGCTCCTGACACAGCATCAGCGTCTGCCGAGGGTGGGCTATGTAGAAAATCTTTGTCCATTGAACCTCAATATAGCTCTCCATAGTCTCTAGCCGAGGCAGAGGGCGCTTCTGGAGATGCCGGTGGCAACTTCTCGGTCGGCCCCTGGGGATATTCCATGTTCTCGTCTTCCTGGATATACCTTTGGAGGGAAACATGGATCTTATGGATCTCACATTTCAGGAGAACAAAACTGATGTACCTCATTCCCTCTATAGCCTTTTACTCAGAGGACTGAGGAGAGGGCTCCCACAATGAGTCACACTCCGATTTAGAGTATGATAAGCAGACTCGTCTGATTCATGTCCGGCCGTTCCCAAAATTCCTCTTGCGGTGGCAGCGACCTGCCTTCCTGCCCATGGATGGCTCATCAGGACAGGTCTGGTTTCTAACATGGGGCCCTCTGGATGCACTAGTGCTGGGGTGGAGAGGGTTTCCACCTGATGAAGCCGTGGTGCGAGGAGCCCCGGGACAAATGTCGAAAGGGGCACAAGGAGGACATCCGTGCTGGTGGGTGACCGGACATGAAATGTCTCCATACCGGCAATATGTGTCATGGGGAGTGGCCCCGTACCCAGTGTAGTGAGTGCGGGAGAGACCTCCATGGGGAGTGTGGATGTCACAGGGAAGACCCTCTCTTGGGTTGAAGGTGGCGGGGGCAGTCCCCCAAGCCGAGGATGAAATCAGAGAGGATTTTCAACTTCCGTAGTGGTGGCATGGAGTGAGAATCCACGTAGGGTGGAACCACAATGTATTGGTATACGACGGTCATCACCTGCGCCGATGACCGAGAGAGTTGACCCAGCCTGCCTGTGGGGCGGTTGGGGCCTCGATCCAGGTCAGGCGTAATGCTTCCCCTTATCAATGTATGCAGGGAGTTGGAGGTATGAGTCAGCAGTGGCTCGGGCCACAGTAGTCTCTGATTTTGACACCCCACAATGAGAATCCTCTTCCACTCACGCCCGACACTGGTGTCGGGTCAAATGAACTAGAGTCGGTGATGCAGGCATGTGCATTATCTACTCCTGGGATTAGGGAACTCGGCGGCGACACTGACACGGCCTAGTGGGGGCCCTCGCAGGGATCCCTTGAAGTGGGAATCCGATCGGGCCGACCCGGACAACCCCTACCTCGTCAGCGTTGGGATGGGAGTTGTCAAAGCACTCTAGGGAAAATCTCCTTAAATGATTGAATGTTGGGGTGGGGATCAACATCTCTTTGCACGGCCCTCGAGGGCGGCGTTGGCGGTGAGGCATTGCTGCCTCGAGATCTAGGTAGGACATATCCCTGGTGGGGATGATCACCTCTTCCTCGTACCTGCATACAAGGTCATTTACTACCCATCACTTGATAATTTCCATTGGGGAGAGGGAGCATGGGCGCCCAGCAGTCGTGGCTAAAGAGGCCATTGTGGAAGAGGCAAGATCACATGGGGTATCCGTGTCGATATTGCCCCGACCCTTTTGCTGGTGGGTTGGTGATCGAGCTCCGGATGCAACAACACTATTCTTGAAATTAGGGAGATGAACACATTAATACATCTAGGAAAATAAATCGACAACCAGTGCCCTAGCAACATTTTGTCTTCTGTGGTCGGCAAGAGGGATCCACGCTGACAATGTCATAGAACGAAATTCTCAACGTCTTGACTGCCCCAACATCTGGTGAGTTTCACTTCATGCCTATTTGGTGGGACTTGGTACTGGATGACAGGTTCAGACGACATGCTAAACCATTGATTCCTCGAACTCTACTAGTCTTCATGATGAGGATAGAACTTTCATGTCGGGTTCACCATTTCTATTTCCGACGCTTTCACCAGGGTGCACATATCCGTCATGCAGAGGACGCGCAGCTGTTACCCCGCACTCCTGCTTTCCAAAGGCGGGCAGCATTCGCTCTTTATTTAGGGACATCTTCTCCTTCATTGAAATTGGATGATGGGATTTTGGTTCTTCCTTCTATGGATTCCTCCTCGGAACTCTTCACGTAGTCCGGGTCTCCCTCATAGATTTAAGGCGTAGTTCGTGAAGCTCTTCCTAGTGTCAAATCATCATGGACACTAGTAAATTATGCCACTTCTGTTTGGACAATCAAAGGGGTCCCGTTATGGCATCAACCTTTGTTTAGGAGAGTAGTCCCATTGGCCATCACTTGCTTGTCTGGATGATGGTGAATTGGCATGTCTATCTTCTATCACTTAATATAGGGATTCTCGGGGGAATAGAAGCCTGAGGAATCCCACATCGAACGCGGGGTATCCTATGTCATAGGCATGAATCTGAGGTTTTCCTCAGCTTCCCATGTTTAATAAACGGTATTCCGCAAGTTTAATATCCAGTGGAGATAGATCGGACTGATAGGAACAATAGCTAGAGAGGATCAGATTGTTGAACCCCCTGGAAAGAACACCTATGTTGGGGCCAACACATTAGCGACTTCCTGGATACTGTGGAGGGGGATGGGGTATGAAGTGGGATGATCCCACTGGGATGTGGCTTCCTGTGTAATAATCAAGATGGATGATGGCTTTGGACTCGGGCCTCGAAGAAAATTCCTACATATACCCTTGGCGGGGAATCCAAGTCTTCGTAGGTCTATGATATGATGGGACACCTGAGGAGGCGGCCCGTGAGAATTGACACATGGATGGGACCCAGAAGAACTGGAACCTCTAGGTTAGGGCCTGATCTTTTCGAGACACATAGGCTCAAGGACAGGTCAGGATGAGACATGAATGATGGGCTTGAGCCTCATGGAGGCCTCCTATGTATCCCAGTGGAGGGGAATCAAAGACCATGTAGTTTAGATGGTGAATATATTTTAACGTCATGTGGTACGATTTTAGGGAAATCACTTTGAGGCGGCCCATGGTGGTGGAAAACTGACTTGAATGTGGTCGGAATGACCGTGTAGTGGTATTGAACCTCGTGGAGGCTTCCTACGTACCATGACTTGACATGGATAAAAGTCCCCGTTGTTGGGATGGATTGGGTCTTATGTTCTAAGGTGGCCCATGGTGTTGGGGCTTGAACCTTGTGATAGCTTCCTATGTACCATGCCTTGACAAAGATCAAAGTCCCCGTAGTTCAATATGGCTTAGGGCTTACTCTCTAAGGCGGCCCATGGTCTTGGGGATTGAACCTCGTGGAGGCTTCCTACGTACCATGCCTTGACATGGATCAAAGTCCCTTTAGTTCAGGATGGATTGCGGCTTACGCTCTGAGGTGGCCCAAGGTGGAAATGGGGATTACACCCTGAGGCTGCCCATGGTGGTGGGGCTTGAACCTCAAGAAGGCTACCTACGTACCATTCCTGAACATGGATCAAAGTCCCTTTAGTTCGGGATGGATTGGGGCTTACGCTCTGAGGCGGCCCTAGGTGGACATGGGGCTTACAGTCTGAGGCGGCCCAAGGTGGTGGGGCTTGAACCTCGCATAGGCTTGTTTTATACCATGCCATGACATGGATCAATGTCCCTGTAGTTCGGGATGGATTGGAGCTTACGCTCTGAGGCGACCCATGGTGTTGGGGCATGAACCTCATGGAGGCTTCCTACATACCATGCCTTGACATGGATCAAAGTACCCGTAGTTCGGGATAGATTGGTGATTATGCTTTGAGACGGCCCATTGTGTTGGGGATTGAACCTCATGGAGTCATCCTACGTACCATTCCTTGACATGGCTCAAAGTCCCCGTAGTTCGGGATGGATTGGGGGATACACTCTGAGGCGGCCTACGTTTTTGGGGCTTGAACCTCATGGAAGATTCCTAGGTACCATGCCTTGACATGGATCAAAGACCCCTTAGTTCTGGAAGGATTGTGGCTTATACTCTGAGGTGGCCCAAGGTGTTTTCGTGGTTAGTGTTCACACTAAGCCTACGTGATTCATGCTTGGTGAGAGAAACAAGAGATAGAAGAGACACGGCGATAACGTCGCAAAAGGTGTTTCCATGAGAAGTGGAAAGGGTCTTACACGCTGAGGCGGACCAGGGAGGAAACCAGGGCTTATGTGTGGTTAGCAGCCCAAAGGGGTCGGGACTTACTCTAGGATGGAGGCCCAAGGGTGGAAAAGCGCAACGAGAGAGGGCCTTGGCACCCAAGAAGAGAGGAGGAGCCTCATTCCCTATCACGCCTTCCACTGGCCCTGGGGACCGAAGAAAGGAGGAGCAGAGATGCTGAATCCTGGAAGGAAAGCTAGGGGCTTACACGAAGGTGGATGGCCTTCCCTGCGGACAAACACCACTCCGACAAGGGGGATATCATCCCCAATGAGGGGTGATCCCATACCATAACACGATTGGGTGTGGAGAATGTCCATGGTGGGGGACCCTGCGTGTGACGAACAGGGCCATGTCACAGTTTAACATCATGTGCTGAGGACGATGGTGCTTGGTAGTCTAACAACATGTATCTAGGACAGAGTGGTCTCAATCCGCACCTTTAGGACTTATATAACAGGTACCCTCTTCTCCTTGTTAGAGGGAAGGAATCGTCAATGCCGTAGTAAGGGGTGTCGCAGAGCGAATCATTGAGGGGTCCACGTTAGCGTGGATATGTGAAGAATCAATAACCGTTAGCATACCTATGCGATGAATCATCAAGAAATGCCACGCAATGAGCGGTATCATCTAGTGGACTTTGAAGTTACTTCGTACGAGACTAGAATGTCGCTCGGGAAAACGGTGAATGATGTGGAGGCCCAAGGCATGAGAGACACCTTCAAATGGCATCTATAAGAAGGGAATCGGGAACTCACAAAAGGGGGCTCTTGGGGAGTACCGAGTTGAGAGGTATCGAGGGGAATGGGCCCAACCTTTGAGGCTTGCGCGGAAAATAAGGGTCATGCACAAAAAACACCGGGTTGGCGCGAAATCAGTGATGCTTACACCAAACTAGAACAAAGGATTTTCATGCAACTAGATGGATTGCACGCATGATCCGGAAATGCGTGAAAGTGGGAGAAACTATGTGCATGGATAGGGGAGCACGCTATTTGAAGGAAGTGCACAAGAAAGAGGGGCGTGCGTGCAATGGAATGGTGATTGCACTCAATTGGCTAGCCTGCGCGCAATGTAAGGGATTTCTCACAAGGGAAAACCCCATAGATATTAGAAGTCAGTCTAATCCATGGGGATCTCATGCGAAGGTGGACCCCGGGGTGACTAGGCTCTAAAATGACCATACCTGAACGCCATCTTAGCGCGTGCGGAAAGCTGATTTCGTGCATGAGATCCAGTTTGAATTCATCATCCCAGAAAAGGAAGGGGTCTCATTCTATTTATAGGTGCCCAGGGTGTAAAATAAATATCAGTGTGAAATAATTGCGCGATAGAGTCCGCGGCATGAAATGTCAACCGCGCGGGGTGCGATCATGAAATTATTCAGCACCTGTGCCAAGGACTCTTCGCAAATCACAAAACATTCCCTATGGGACACATTTTTTTCTTGCGCTTTATCATTTTTTTCACACAACACCTACGGGCCCTCCGGAATGGGTCTCTAGGTCCGAATATGACTTCTCTTTTTTGTTTCAAATCACTCTTCAACACTTAAGCGATTTTCGACGTCTATACATTTATTAAATGATTTCTCTGCCATAACTCTTTGAGAAAATAAATGATATTCAATAAAATTTTCTTGAAATTTTTATGAAGGGTGAAGTTTTCAAAATTGAAAAATCATTACTGTTCAAAATTTCTGAGGATATAGCGGTAATATTTTGGTCACGAATATCTATAACATCAAATCCAAAGATAAATAATGATCTCATAAATGACACACATAGATAAACCTTCTCTATTTACCTAGGAAGAACAATTTTTTTCCCAAATATTGAGATAATTATTAGTTGGATAATTCGAAGCATGATATTGCAGAATATATTTAAAAATTTCATGTTTTTGAGAATGTTAAGACTGAAATAAAAAATCCTAGGGGATTATTTAATCATTACCCATACCGATATGGAAATGGGAAATCATCCCCATGGAATTTTATAGTGTAATTATGAAGACAACCAGAGGAAGTAATTATATATGGGTTGTTCTGGATCATCATACAAAAATAGATCACTATCTCAAAATTGAAGAGTAATTCTCATTGGATCAACTTGCATGGATATACATTAGAGGAGGGGTAATCAAGATATGAGATTCACATCCATGTTTTGGAAAATTCTATAACATTTTCTAAATACTAAGATGATCTTCTGTACAGATTATCATCCTCATGATGAAGGCCAATTTGACCAGACTATTTAGACACTAGGAGACATGTGGAGAGAATGTTCTATGAACCATAATAGAGGATGGAACTAGCATCGAACTCTGGTTGAGTAATTTCACGATAATATTTTCCATTTAAGAATTTAAATGGATCCATATGAATACCTTTATATGAAAAATAATAAAAACACAAACATGAATGTATGATGCTTGTTAATTTAAACATCTATGACCTAAAATGGTCAATGAAATTGTAGAAAAGATAAAAAGAATTCATCAAATAATCGAGGAATTAAATTTTGAAAGATGATATTAGAATACAATCATAAAATAGACATATAGATTATGGTTTGATATAATGTATCCCATTATATATCAATAAGAAAGAGAATCATGATATTTCAGATGAAAAAACAATGACCTAGGTAAATTGGCCACATCAAGATTCTGGATCTTTTTGGAGAATGGACTATCAGTTAGAGCTTCAACCAACCATGTATCAAGTATAATATGTATTCCTTGTATCCTTCATGAGGAATTACATACCATATCCCTCCCATGTACTGAATTTAGGGGTGGTATAGTTGGAAAATTATATCTCTTATGAGGAGCAATCGATGAAGATCTTGGACTGTGTAGATGATGATCTACACAGCAAGACTACTCGCATGGTGAATGTTCCATATAAGAAACATAAGAATGGAGAAGAAACATGAGAACCAGAGGAATAAATTAATGATAATGAACCTCACATATTCTCATTTAAGATGGAAAAATGAAATTTCAAAGGGGAAATTTTAAAAGGGTGGAAGAATGTAACAACCCAAACATCATCAATGAAATTTTACCCTCTTCTAACATTTTTATATGATATAAAACATATATATATTATAATGATACCAGTAAAAACATTATTTTTGTAAATTAATAATGATATAAGTGATACTCATAGAAATTAAGGAACCAATACTGATGGAATTGTAACATGACCCTTGGAATAGTAACATTCACATTAGGAATAGTAATCCAGCCAATAGAATAGTGATCATGCCTATGAAATTATAAATAAATAATATCCATCTTATAGATGAAAATATGACATATTTGTATAATGGAATAAGTAAATAAATTTTTTACAAATGATAAATTAATTGTTGACATTTTTCAAAATCATAAATGTTTATTTACAATTTTATAAATTATATAATTATTTAAACGAAAATATATTTTATTAAAAAATATTAATAAATATATATTATCTTAAATTATGAATATATGATAATTTTATGAGACCTTATTTGAATTTTCAATGTGTCATAAGATCCGTTATAATTATAAAATCAACATTTTTCAAATAAATGATGATTTTAAATAAGAAATAAAATTTTCAAATTGAGAAAAGTATATTCATAAAATGTAGTTAATTTATTAATTATATACATTGAAAAATTATTTGTTTGTATTTTTTAGATTTTTCTAAAATAGTTGAATTTTTGGGGAATAGTGAAATAAATAATTTTTAGTATTTAACAAATAAATGAATTATCAAGGGATAGATGATGTATGGCTGATGTTAGACCATAATATAAAATAGTGCTTCATTATTTAAATTATTTAGTGATATGGGACAAAATATTTATTTTCTTGATCCAAAATAATTAAATAATGAATATAATAATCAAAAGTATCTCGATCCTCACCCTATAAATATCATCCTCACCACATCTTCTCCTCACACATTTTATGATTTGAATAATGTCCAAATATTTCCCAATAATATTTCCAATCCTCTCTCATACATCTATGATCTGTTGGTCTCACCAAAAGGAAAAATCCATCTTTTTCATGGAGGATCTCAAGGGGAATAATTCAAGAGGTAAAATCCTCTTTAATTTTATTTTAAGATAATTTCAAAAAATTTCTTATTCTATCCTCACCGTCAATTATAAAACTATCATGATAACTATTATATATTATATATACTATAATTTTGTTAATTTAATTTTATAATACATCATAAAATCTCTTCTCCAAAAAAATTTATTTGAAAATAGAAAACACTATCTATAAGGTGTTAATTTATCAGCATTAATAATGATAATTATTCATTTTCCTTCATATCAATAAAGTGTGGTCATAAAAACATTATTAGAGTATAAATTTATTTTAAAATTTATTTTTTACTTTTTTTAAATTTTTACTAACATATATATATAATATTAAATAATAAAACAATACATGTTCATGATGAACGAAAAACTTCCAAATTAATCAAAATGGTTATAAATAAAGTTTTATCTAATGAATCATCCTCATATCTAAAAAATTAATATATAGAACCATTTAAAACTTTATATGTTTATAAATAACATATAATTTTATTTATGATTATTTATTATGATTTTTCATGACCTTCCACACATATATACAAGTGAACCGAGCATGAAAATGAACAAAATCAACACTTCTAAATGATAAAGTTGGACTATATAACTCCTCAAAATGGCCATAAAGTAACATAATATAATTAAAATGATTAAAATACATGCATAAGAGGTTTATGATTTATAAATTAATGAATCTCATTTTATTATCATGAATATTAATGGTAAAAAAGAATTCGTACATACGGTAAGGGGATTATCATACCTAATTTCAATTTTTGGGTTATTCCAATTTCATGCCAACTTTCAGGGTGTAACATTATTATTTGTTATACCCCTTTAATGAAATGAAGGTAAAATTTTCTAATTTCGTTTTATTTCAAATAAAAATATTTTCCTAAATAACTCTTCCTTCCAAAATAATTTTTTACTTTTCTTGAGTTGTTTCTTTTATGATAAAATATGTTGAATGTTTTACATGTTTTTTTCCCTTTCTAATTTTTGATCCCCCATGTTTATTAATTAAATAATTCTATATGAAATGAAATCCATTCATTTCCATGGTTTATTTTATTATTATTATTTATATTCATTCTAATTTGTAGACATGATTATATAAATTATATTATGTTATGTGTGCTCCCATTATTAGATAATGATCTAATTTATTGGGTAATGTGCTTTTTATCATTAGATAATGTGAAATATGAGTGAACATGATTCTAGATTAGTTTACAATAATGATGTTCTGATAATTGACATATATTATGTGTGAACATGTTGTTATCTTTTTTCATAACTATTTGTGGAATTTTACAACTTAGACATGATGTTTCATTTTTATGCATTTCCACATTCCAGGAATTTATCTAACACATCCTATCTCGATTATGATAATGATACCATGCTTATGTTTTGATAGTGATGATTACGATCACACATTTTATATTTATTCATGTTCTTATCTATCCCCTCACTTGGATTTTATATCACCACTTTAATTTATGTATATCTTTAGGCCATAAGATATAATATGGAGTACATCAGTGATACTAAGGATCTAGAGGAAAATGAATTAAATAATGTTTATGTTTTATTATTTAGGTGATATTTATTGTCTGAATTTTTCAATGATAGTAAACCTTTCAATCATGTATTGGGAATGCTATTATTATTTTTAACTATAAAATAATAAATTATTTTTTGTATGAAAATTTAAGGTAGATATAAACATTTAATATTCACATATCATAGGTTTTGGTAGGAAAGAGACCCAGTTATGCCTGATCGAGTAGGATAACTTAAATGTGATTATATATTTGGATAAATCAAAGATTTGGGATATAAGACACACCCCAATATTTTTTCTTTCTCTTGTTTAAAATATATATGTTTGTCTAAATGGGTGATTATTCAATATAAACTAACTTTTCCATTTGTTAGTATAAATTTTTTCTTCCGCATTACATTTTGATATATAATGTATTTTCGTATGTATTATTTATGATCTTATTTTATCTATTTTAGATGATGAATAGTTATTATTTTTTATTTCATAAAAAAAACATGTGGGTATATTTTACCCATGTTAACACCCTATACACTAACTACTACTCATACTCCTTAAGAATATAAAGAGACAGAGCTACGAATAATTGGATAAAATGGTTTGGACACTGATTAATGGTCTCTAACTGGTGGGATGTGAAAAAAATAATCTGTTTTTATTTTTTCTTACTATTTAGTTAGATAGTAAATAAGAGATTTTAAAATTTCTTAATAAACATTATGTACCACATAGTATTAAAATTATCGGCACATTTTACAATTAAACATCGGAGTTACCTTCTATAAGGGACTATTATTCCTAATATTCACTATTATAGTAGTATTGTTTTACATAAAGTAACACACATGGGTTTTTTTTTCATTTTAGATATATTTATTTTGAATCATGGAACATTGGCCATTGGTTTATGTACGTGAATTATATTTGGAATGTAGCACTAACATTACCTACACCTTCTTGTGTATGATTGATATTAGTAATGACAAGGGTTTAGTGGTCTAATGTTTCATTGACAAACTCTATTCTAGTGTACCACATATTTAGTTGTTTTCATTCTATTTCCTTTGGTGTTAAGAAATTTATATTCCACTAAGGTATTCTCCTCAATAATAACATTATAGTGTCTCTAT
The DNA here is from genome assembly GCA_963277665.1 of Viscum album. Classification (NCBI taxonomy): domain Eukaryota; kingdom Viridiplantae; phylum Streptophyta; class Magnoliopsida; order Santalales; family Viscaceae; genus Viscum; species Viscum album. The sequence goes on from OY728150.1 coordinate 1,948,768,816, forward strand.
TCAAGATATGTATGGAGATTCCGGGTTTATTGATATTGTAATTGGATTCCATGGTGATGGTCTTGAGAGAATATGAGATTATTTACTCGAAGTGTCAAAAACAACTATATGTTGTCTTCCCACATTTCATATTAGTGGAATATTATTTAACATAACCTTTTGTCTGTGGATTTCACAAAATATATCATCACATGATGAAATAGTTATATAGAATTTTATAGAGTTGAGATCAAGGTCCTCTTGGGGGTATTATGATGTGTATATTTCATGTGAGGATAATTTACCTAGTAAGTTGTTGATATATAATGTGAGTCCCCAGAATTATATATGTGTGTGTGTGTGTGTGTCTGTGTCTGTGTCTGTGTTTGTGTGTGTGTTTAGGTATGTTAGACTATGGAGGGTGTGTTTTAAAACAAGATTTACTGGGAGATATTTGAGGTGGGAGAAGAGGTGTTTCCTAGTAAACCATGAAATATGTCTGGAATGGTTTATGGGATAGGTGGGAAAGCCTAATTCCATTGAGATTTGGCTGAATAAATTTTTTATATCCGTACAATTTTTGATATGGGCTTAATATAAAAGGGTGAACTACTATTCATTTTTCACTATTTCTTGTTTCCCATAGATATGGGAAGCATGGGTAAAGGATCTGGATAATGAGATCAACAAATTTAATGTGTCATTAAATATACATTATTGGCATGGATGTTACTTGGAATTTTACTACAGAACAATCTTGGGAGGATTTGTGCATCACTGAAGGTTTCAATTGGTAGGACCAGTAGGATACATTGCAATGGTGACTTCAGGTAAAGTTCCCAATAATATGGTTTATTTTTATCTATATTCTTGGTTCTAGTGTGGATATACAATAAGTAGATAGTTCATGTGTTGGTATTGTGCTCAGGTGGAGGTTGATCATGTATTATTCCCTAACATGGGTGAGATTTAAGGATTATTTGGGAAAAAACAAATACATAATTTTAGATGGATGCAAATATCATGTTCAGAAAATAGTCATGGTTTATTCATGTGATTTTAGGTTTGATGGTGTTCAAATCATTAATTCATTTTCAATGTTATGTAATAAAGTGGTGTGGGAGCTTACACCAGTTGGATTTATATGAGATAGAGGTTCTATGAACTGTTTATGGGTGATGTCGTGTGAATTCGGGATTAGGGAGTGAATGAGTTTGGGTCAGGGATAGATGGAATTAATATATATTTTTTTCTATTTAATGTCGGATAATTTTTCTAAAAATTGAGAAATACTCTTTATAGGGAGAGGTTTCATCGAATATAGATCATGGTGTTAAGTTATTTTCAACTCGATCATGTGTGACAGATCACATTATCAAGGATGAATATTTTTTAAACCTATTTTGATTGCACTGAAGGAGAGGTATGGGTAAAACCATTTAGCGTGGAGTGAAGAATAATTCATTAGTGGGTGTCCCCCCCCCAATATAGTTAAAATCATAATGATTTCATGGTTGACATTCCTATTGAGTAGGTTATGGGTAGTTATTCATGATTCCTTTTTAGGGTTCGACATGAACATGATGGTGATGTCCTATAATTTTATGTTGTAATTGATTGAATATTTGGTTGTGGAGGTATTCCCCCTATTCTTGGAGTTTAAAAAATGATGAGACTAGTCATTAGATAATTAATGTGTCTTTTATATCGTTGTTAGTCGGTGAATCAGGATCCTTTTTTGAATCGATGACTAAGTATCAGATATGGAATTGGATGGAATTTATGCATTGACGTCAGGATTTTGTTGTTCTTGAGGTGATCCAAAAATGAGTTATATTGGAGAAGTGTTATTTCTCTGGGGGGATAACAATTGATGGTTTGGTTATTCAAGGATAAGACTAGGGAATACCATTAAATTTAGGTCTCATAGTTTGGATTGGGTTTTGAATGATTAGAAGATTTCACAATGATTTTGTGAATAGGGATATGAAAAATATTTTACTGTAATATTGTCGACTACCACTTATTTGTTTTAGAATGGAATGGAAATGGAGTTTTAAATCATGTTTTTATATGAAATATTGCACAGTGTGACGGAAACTAAACCATGAATTTTTTTGGACCAATTAGAGTTCATTTAGATATGTGATTATAATTGTGGGAGGAACATGGATCATAATTAACCAAGGTGAGATGAGTCGTGTGGTTGGGAGTACCATAAGATAGAGAATAAATAGATTAGTGAATCTGTATTCATTTAAATATATTTATGAAATTTAAAAAAATTTAAATTTTTTGATAATGGTGATTATTAGTGTATTATTTTTTTATGAATAGTGTTTCTCCAGTATGGAGTTATCTTGGGGAATCTCACTCTATATTCCATGGAAGAATGTGTTGAATTGATTGTGAAAAGAATACTAGTATATAATGGGTTTAATAGTTTAGCTATCATTGATTATATCTATTATGATATGTTCTATGGTTGGGAATTTATAAACCCTCATTAATTGTTGGTCTAGAAATTAAAAATATAATTTTTTATTTTCACCTATGGAAGGAGAGGTATTTTGAGTGCTATGTTTTAGATTTGAATTCCTAGAGTTGGATAATCCCATATAGATGATTTTTTATATGGAATGAGGTTTTGGAGGTGAATCAGGAAATCAAAAGAGTCATTGGTGATTCATAATAATGATTTGAATATCAGAATTCATTTTACATCTATTCATGATTACCACACAGTTATGAAAAATTGTGTGGGTATAACATGTTAGCTATATTTTTCTTGGTCCATAGATTATATTTGGTACATGTTTGTAGAGAAACCATGAGAAAATAAATTCATGTTATGTGTGTATTAAAATGGTTGGGGTTGGGTTTTTAAAACTATTTGATGGCGAAAAATTTACATTCATTTAACCACATAGTAGGAATATAGCTTGGAAATGATAGTGGCTAAATAATAAGACATAAGGATATTCATTAGAATTTTCAAATTAAATATTTTTTTTGTGTGATTTTATTCCCAAACACATATCCTTCCCCCTTAACATGGAAAATATTAGGAACCTACCTTATATAATTATTTTTTTGATCCACTTTAAATATGAGGAAATTTCATGGAAATTGTTTGATATTAAAGGTTATTTTTCCAATACTCGGTGTTCCTCATTATTTGACATCCATTTTTTTGATTTTATATCATTTGGGATTTGAGTTACCTTTCTACTAGATCATGGTGGAATAATGATTTTATGATGGGAATTCAATATGACATAGATTAATGACATTTCTAGATGATTTCTATATGATATTTTATATAATCTTGGTGTAGGTACATCAACATATGAAATTTTCTATGTTTTTTGGAATTAGATAGAATTTGATTGTCAAATAGTTGACATGTGATATATCCATTTTCAATGTTAACATATACAGTATTATCTGAAATTTATATGGGTTTTTATTGTTGTTTTTTGTTTTATGAGTTTTCTCAGTGGGAATATAAAAATGATTCCATTTTTAATTAAATTGAAAATTAGTTATAAATTGTTAAATAATGTTGTAATAGTTTTTTAAAAATATTTCTCATTAGTTATTTAGCTTCATGATTAAGATAAGTATTGTAATCTAGATGACATTTTTCGATGGTCACAGATGAAGATGGTCAAACTATGTTAAAGGAAATGGATAATTTGATATTATTGGTCTATTGAGTCTACACCTTGTCTTATGGTTATAATATATAAAATGTGATATACGTTTTCCTCACTAATTGGAATTAAACAAAAAAATAAATTAAACGTTTCTTAAATTTGAATTCCTATGGGTTGGCTTGTTATCCAAGGGCTACTATAGACACTTGACCACTAGATTTATGCCACTTCCACTAGTGGATGAGGACATGGTTATAAATTTATTTTATGTGGAATATGTACCTTTATGGGTGATAATTAATTGAGTTATGTGAACATGAAATACTTGGTTAGGTTCCCATTGTCTCTCTTAGTTTGGATATGGTTGAATTGGAAGGATTGGACCAATTAGGTCAAAACATGGATGTGATATGCCTTTGAGCCCTCAGGATAATATGAATAGAGATCGGGGAGAGTGTTAAATCCTATGATATTATGTGATCATCATTGTGGGCAGATCCAGGGTAGTTTGGGGATAGTTTAGGTGCATGAGGATTAATATAGGGTCACTTAGAAAATAATTTTTATTGAGGCCATAAAACATTTATTACGCCAATAGAGGATATCCTATGAGGAAAATGGATTATTTTGTTATCATGATGAAATTCAAGAACAATATTAACTTTGAGTTACAGTCTTTTCTTGATAGTTGAGCTAGAGATCAATAAACACACATAGGGTGTCCATGCTATGAGGTTACCTCAGGGAAAATTTAGTGTTACTTAGTGATATTTTGACCTTAGATAGGGTTCATGTTGAATGGAAATAGATGTTTGTGGGTGTCATTTTAGAACAAATAATTATTGTGTGATCCTGATAAAGTTGTAGTTATGTTGATTGGTCATTTAATTTATAATTTTATATGGTATAACAAGACCTGCTAGATAGGTGGTTTCCCCTTGTGGTATGATTTATGGTTCTAGGGAGGACATATCCTAGTATTTATCTGTTTTTAAACACACACACATACACACAGATATATATATATATACAAGAAATGTGTGTAATGGGATCAATTCCATGTAATTTTATTCACCCCAAATGTAATTGAGGACTCGTACCTCTATTTCAAATTGCTATATGATTTCATTTATAATGATTTTTCTAGAGGTGTTGGATGGAAATATGAAACCATGTGAATTAATATTCCATTGAGTATTTTACAAAAATAAAACTATAGTTCATGGTATTTTAACAACCATTATATCCAATTTTTTATGTTTCCTAGAAAGGCTATGTTTCCACAATGTCCATGTTTTTTATCATGTTGTTATGAGGATGGGTATATTTCCCATGCATGGTTACTTGTGCATAGAGAAAATACATCACTAGTTAGTATGATACTCGGGTAAGGTTTTCGGGTTAGTCATGGATCCCCCTCAATGGATTATGTGATCCGAGACACTCTTACAATGTACAATTAATTTATAATCAATGAAAAATAATATTTTAGAACATGATGATTGATGATTGTTAATTATTTAAATTTCTATAGAGTATTTATTTTCTCTTATGTGCATAAAAAATTCACATAAACTCTATATACTATTTATTTTTGAGACCATGGTGGTGGTTCCATATCAATGTTTACTAACAGCCTAATCATGTATCCATCGAACTAGTGTACCCGAGAAGAGTTCAATGATCAAGGCTTGTAAAGTCTCATGTTCGGATGTCACGTAATAGTGCTCCGATATAATTTTTACATGAGGCCTCTAATGAATCTCTCCAAATTTTTGAGGTTGGTGACTTGTATATAGGGACTGGTTTTGATTTCGTGTAGACAATGACTTTATTATCAGGGTGTAACAGAATGAATAGAATAGATAGATAATGAAAATACTAATACCATACAAGAGAATTAAACATTAGAAGAATGATAATACAACATCTATATGTCATATCATGAACAAAATGAAGCATGTCACATTTTTATAAGAGAAACAACCAAACAAGTCACAATGAAATCATGTATAGTATAAGATCCAAATTTTTTGAAAAAGAACAACATTATCCAACAGCAGCGCAAGCCTATGGTTGGTCCCACACACTCTTTCTCTAAAGCATCATATCATGTACAAGTAAGAGGGCACATTCCCTTTTCAAAACATGTAATTGTATTATCTATTAGGGAACAAAGCATGAACCAATCAAGGTGTGAGACTATATCCTAGAAGGCCACCACCCAAGGGCTCTTCCAATCTATCAATGAATATATAAAATAGATAATGAGAAAAATTGAAAGGAGTAAGATATGAAATACTAAAAAGTAATCTATCATACAAGAACTAGTTTTAATTTACATTCCACACCCATTTAAATAACAGTTACATTACGTTTATTTTTTATGCCTCGAGATCCAGCCAAACTCGCTGATCCCCCAAGAGCAGTAAGAAATAAATATGTCTGAGAAGTCCATCTGGGAAAGTATAGGAAATTCCGAAATGAAAGATTGTGCTTGGTATTGGTAGACACATCATAACAGTAATTATAAAATTAACCTTGATCCTTCCTCGATATTTGTAAAGTATAATTCATATATCATTCCATGTGAAAATATACTGACACCCTACGATTCCATCTATGGAAACCCTCATAAAGGAACCCAGTATCACTCTATGTGTGGTATATCTTATGGAATTGAGCCCGTCCTTTGTTGTTTGATAGGGAGTCCATGTATAACCCATGACATAATCTCTACCTCTTGAGCTCATCCATTGAATCTTATAAGGATCCATGATTCTCTCAAAATTTTACGTAGCCTCTATAAGCCCATCCATGGAGTCCGTGGTTCAATCATAGAATAAAAATATTTAACAAACCCATTGATCCCATAAAAGGAACTCCAATGAATCCATATATCACTCCAGGTACCTAGGTAAAAAAGAAATATAAGCTTTTTCAGGAAATTAAATAAAAATCCACGGTTCAATCAATGCTATTTACCATTCATCCATAACAGGTTAATTTAACCTGTTCATTAAACATTCTAGGGTCAAATCCATAAGCATATAATATTCATTTACAAATAATGGTGTCTCAAATTTTACCAACATCAAATCCTTGGAATATCATTACTCACAAAAGAACAAATCATATAACCTGAAAAGCCTGAAAATTAAACTATTACATGGGTTTAACATTTATTAACTCGCATGGGAAGTTCACCATTTGAGAAAAACAGTCCAATATTGCTTACCAAGAAAATGCACAACATGGGTCAAAGGGTAAATTCTTCTATCCCTCACCCAGTATAATTATATAACCATCATAAAATATGTCACAAACACCGAGATAAGAGAATACATTTTAACTAACCTCCAAATGGATTCAAGGAATACAATATAGTTATCCAAGGCTAATTAACCATAAAGTTGTCCAAACAAACACTCACCCATAGGGTGGCCCTTAATCTGGGTATTAATCTAATATTATAACTAAAATCACCAAATTAAACAACTAAACAATGATATTCAATGACATGTTTAATTTATAAATCATGTTGATGCCCCAAAATTGGGTGTGCGACACTCCAACATATATAATAAACTAGATATTCAACGGAAATAAAGATATGGCCTACCTTAGACCCATGTAAGATAGATCATCCAATATAAAGCCCTCATTCACCCTCGTTTGGGAGAAATACGATGAATGGATGAAGAACGAGATATTACGTCATGTGATCTCTAATTCAAATAGCGTAATTGATATATAGAAGAATTTTATAACGAAATAATAATCAAGGAATTAACATTGAGGATCCATGTAGATGAATGATTGTCGAAATGGAAAATAGAACGAGTATAGATATGAAATGGAATAATATGCTTCCAAGGATCTCTCCCATGGTACCCACTGATGTGAAACAAAGGATGATGAAGAAAAATTAACGTAATAACATTTTTGGGTTACTTTGTTAAATTAACCAGTAATATATGGGTCACATGGTTTGAAAAACGATGTGGTAACTGTTAGAAATCCACTTTCATGGTCTAATAAAACTACCGACCTGTTTTTACGGTCATGTTCTCTAGGATACATTCTTTTCACTAATTATTTGACCTCCTCATCTCAACCAAAAATCGTGTTATTAAACAGCCGTGAACACCCATGATAACTCCATGACCCCAACGAGAAACCATAAAATTCCGTATTTATGAAAATAAATTAATAAAATAAGTAAAACTCTTGATATGTTCCGTAAATAAGAACTAGGTTCTTATAAACACCCCCATTAAAGTAATTCATCCCCAAATTTCCCTTCCATGTGTGGTGTAGAAGTATCTTAGAACAACTCCAGCCACTATGATTGAACATAGGCATCCCCCTCCCATGTCTCGTCATCTACCCGGCTATGCTACAATAGCACCCATTCCAAAAGAATAGATCAGCCCCAGAGAAACTTAATGCTACAATACACAATTAATATAGGATGGTCCTCAAAAGGACACATCTTCTTGTAATTCAAACTCCTATGGCTGGAAAGCGTGAGTAGGTTTTGAAAATTAACACAACAACTAGGAAATATTGAAGATGTTGTGCATATCCTAGTAACTCTGAGGAAATTGAAAGCGATTTGAAACTGTCCTGCTGCTTTCCATAATCTAATATGGCCCGAAATATCTCAACAAAACTTTCTCATGTCTAGTGATCCTATTATCTCCTAGCCTTAGTGAAACATGTCAGAAAAACTAATCCTAAACATGGAACTCTAGAGGTCATCAATGGAGTTTGGTGTATGATTTATAATGAGACTGTGTAGTATCCATCCACTTCCGAATCAACTAAACCTATGTCTTAGATTTCTAGAAAATTTGACATCCCAAAAAAAATTTCTCCCCTTTCTCTTTCGAATACAGGGGTGAGAATAATGACCTATAATATAATGATTCATGCGACACCATATCAATAGTATCATGAAATCAATTATGGTAGGTTAACTCCACCAACGGTATATGATTCTCCCAATGAACTCCCAAAATGTAGGATACATGCTTGAAGCATGTCCTATAGAACCTGAATCATGCGCTTTGACATGAAATCTATATGGGGGTTTTACGATATGCTCATAAGCACCTGTACACCCAACCCCCGCTTTAAACCTCGAATGATTATCAAATTAATCTATGAATCCATATCTAAAATGATAGAATACAAAACCCTATGAAATTGTATAGCATCTCAGATGTACAACCTGCTAATCTCAGCAACACTGATGGATTCCTTGATTGGTAGGAAATGAGAAACCTTCACGATCCTATCAATGACATACCAAATAAATCTTCTCCTTGATTTAAACTTGGTAAACTCATCCCAAATTCCACCAGGACATAATTCCATTTCCACATAGGAATACATAGATTCTATAAAAGTCCAGCTGGTCTGTGGAGTTCCACCTTCTCCTACAGATAGGTGGAACATATCCTGAAAGAACCATCTACATCCCATTTCATACATGGACACCAATACTATAAATGTAAATTTCGATACATCTTGGGTACACCATGATGCACTGCCCATATATAGGCATACAAATCCCTCAAAATATCCTCACACATTTCTAAAAGAAGCTATATGAGTCCATGTAACATAGGATCTCATCCAAGCCTATGGTCCAACTAGGAAGAGGGTCTTTACTTGTCATACTCTACCGAATAACAGGGACATCAAAATCTAATAGATGCCTCACCATTGATTTGTCTAGTAGAGGGAATGTTACTACTAAGTATAAAATAAACGTATATCCCTAACTATTATGAACCTACAAATTAATCTCAGAGAACAATTACATAAGTTCCACTCTTTACTAGCGTACTTCACTACCTATAATCGAGTCCTCATACTCAAAATTGGACAATACCTTACATTTACCAGGTGTGTAAGCAATATTGATGTCAAAATACTGAAGGAACTCCACCCACATTCACTGTCTCAAATTCATACCATGCTGATAAAATTTTACATGAAGATTTTTTGGTCTATGTACAACACAAAACCATCCCCCAAGAATTAAACTATCCAACAATGTATCGAATCAACAACCACAAATAACTTATGAACGTGTGTTAGGTAATTCATCTCATGTGGGATCAACTACAGAGACCCTTATGTGATGACTAAGTACCCATGTATAACAACTACTCCTAGCCTGGTACCTGATTCATCATATTACACATTTTAGCTCTTATGTGGATTTGGAGAATTAGTATCCACACTGGAGTTAATTTCCCTTTCTACTCTAAAAAGACATATCACTAGAATTTATCAAAACAAACATTACACCCTTTTTAGTCTGGCCTATTAACAATGTTTTTATGATGGATAAGTCTTGTATAAAACAGATGTAGTGACCTTCCATCCCTAATAAACACTACACCTGAATGAAATTCGTGGGATTCTCCCAATAATCTTTTGTTCTCACCTTCTCTATGTCCATCGATACTCCTTTATCAGAGATGATGTGACCTAGAAAGTAAATCTGATCCATCTGTAAGTGGAAATTTGTGAGTATAGAATATAACATATTCCCTCTGCATATACTCATTATTATCTCAATAATTTTGCCATAGTTTTTTCAATTATGAGAATACACCAAGATATCATCCGCACGAACATGTTGTTCATCAATTACATGAAAACCACAAGTGCATTCGTGAGACCAAATGTCATAACAACATACACAAACACACCATAACTTCTCTAAAAGTCTATGTGGGGTATGTATGATGATCTAATATGCACCTAATGATAACCGGGTCTTAGGTAAGTTTTTCCGAAAACTCAAGCTCCATGGATCAGGTTGAAGAGATCATCTATTCATGGGAAAGGAAACCAGTTCTTAAACATCAAATAATTCAGTTTCTAATAATACAATAAAATATTGAGGTTACCATCTTTCTTTTTTGAAAAATGGACCCAAAAACACCATGAAGATGTACTAGGTTAGTTGAAACCCTTAACTCCCAAGTCCTATTTCTACCTCTTGAGCTCTTGAAACTCCATCATTGCCATCATGTAGGGGGGAATGGATACTGGTGAACCTCCGTGAACTAGATCGACAGAAAACTATTCCTCTCTTACCAGAGGAAAACTTGAGAATTTGTATAATAAAAGATCAGTAATTCGATCAACCACTAGAGGTAAATTAATCATTCATGTTCCCTGGTCATCCATATAAAAAACCAAAATATGGGATATCGTTCCACTCATCCCACGATGCTCAAGTCCATCTCATCTCGCTAGAAAATCCCATTCACTATTTTATATATATGATACACCGTTTATTGATGTGAAACTCACCCTGCAGTGATAGCAATAAGAAAAGGGCTAAAAGGAAACTATTCATTCCATACCGATAATGACATCAAATCCTGTCATTACTATAACATAGAGATCTCATTAGAAGTGACACCACCAACCTCTATGGGATCTCCTTTCACTAGGAAGAAACTTCCATTATAATTGAAAATGGAGTGTCTACCTTCATGATGTCATCATAGGTAATAACACAAGACCCTAGGCTCTTCACAATTGGAACATATATGAAACTATGTGAATCCCCTATATCACAAAGAAATGAAAATAAAATAGAGGCAACTAGAATTGTACCTATGATTGTATAGGGATTGAAATCCTAATCTTACTATGTATGTTGAACTACAAATTTTTGGCCTATAACACAAGCCTGGGACACTACTTTGAAACCCTAAGATGATCCACCCCACTGTCTCTGCGATCCTGGGGTCTAGCTTTTATAGTAACGACCACCACCACGGCCTAAATAACCTGATGAATTTTAGTTCCTTGAATTGTGACAAGTTACAAGCCCCAACCATGAATGTGAAAAATGTGATGATCCTATATCAGGAGCTACTGGAGGAAATCTACTGCAAAATCATTGATGATGGCCAATCTTACTAAATGATCGGCACTCAACTGGGTCCTACAGACACTATAGCCTAGTATTCCCCTTCCAGTTTCACTAGTAGCATCTCACCTTGCTAATGGAAAAACATTATGAATGGTCACATCACTGAGAGGAATATCTAGATGATGTTTCATAATTCATGTCAGGATTGTACCATATCTTGGTGACGAACCACCCATGGTCGCACCTCCATATTTCCTCAGGTCAAACTCTATGAATAGTTCATGATTAAATTTATCAGGTAGAGAATTCAACTGAAATACATTTACCAGATTTCAGATGACATATTTGAGACCGTACTTATGCTACCTAGCCTTTGATAAATCTTCACCCATTAGGATTGGTGTGAATCTCTAGATCTCCATAAAACATGCTAAACAGTCCATCTCTAACAAACCACCCTAGTTCAGATGCATAAACTCTCGGTCCATATCAACCCTCAAAATCGTGGGATTGTAGTATTCATAAAACTCTCTCTAAAAATTCACCTTATTCATATCCCGATGATGATATTTCTGAGTAGTCATGTCCTACCATATTTTGGTGGAATTACACAGTATATAAGTCATGAGCATTAATATCCTCTCAGGAGGCTTCTCTAGATTCTAGAAGAGAAAAATGTCCTCTATCCAAGAATCTGCAGCATGTGGTCCACCATTAACAAAAAACATGTGAGGATGCTGCTGTTGGAACATGCAAATCAGCTCATCTATAGACATGGAAGGTTATGGTTTCCCAGAAAGGTTTGCATGAACCTCGTAAAGCCTTCATGGAAACATGCAGTAGTAATTGGGACTGATATAACATTTGGTGCCACAACATGCTCTACTAGGAGATCCAATGGTATCCCATGGAATACCACCTATGGGATATAATTTTCACAACCCTTCAGGAATATAGTTGGAATTCGTCATGGTGGCATGACTCTAAAAGGTAATGTACAGACCCAAATACTAGATCTAATGAGTTCGCATCTCAAAAGCGCAAAACTAATAGGACAGGTCCAAAAACCTTCCCCTGAACACACATCCCTCTGCCCACCCCATGGGTCATGTCTATGAATAAAAAAACAATAACCACTAATAAGGCCAATTCAGGTGATTTAAACTACCAATGAAATTTCAATACCACTTTTTTCCACATTCCTTTTTAATTTATCTGAGTTCACATTCGTATCAGGAATTTACAGTCATTTAGAAGTTATCAAATTCCATTCTCAAAGGGAATCTTGGGGGTATGTTGAATTCTAATCAGTGGATGTACATGCTCCCCACAAATCAACGCTTGGCATCCACATGTTGGATATAATATCATAGTTAATCATCAAGCTGTATCATGATCCACCAAATTGGAATCCAGGAGGGCCCATACACCTTAGAGATCAAGGCTTCTAATCCATTGAATCTGATTCATTTCACGTACCAATAACACTATCACAAAATCAAGAATATCTATCATATTACCAATCACAACAACATGTGATATATATTGCTCCAATATAGAATCGAATGAATTCATGGAATGTGATTTCTATCAAATGCCTCTATGATGCACGAGATAGAATAATATCATCTCATCGAGATGAAAAAAATACAACCACAATCATATCAAGAATAATAGCACAACATAAGTTCTTCACCCAATGGTGAGATCGAGCCTACTATAATAATTCATTATAAAAAATACAGAATTTAATTTTAGGAAATATTGATTTTCCATGTACATGATGTAGCTACTCCCAAGAACAACTTATTACCAAATCTCGTTTCTTCCCTATCCCATTATATTATATCAGAATTGTAATGAAAATAAGAAACGACTCCTTTGATCCCAATTTCTAACATCACGGGTTTGGATGACACATAACAATGCTCTGATCTTGGTTGGATAAATGACCGCAAGCACATCTCCCTAAATTCCTGAGGCTACTGAATAGCATTGAGGGCCAATGTGTGATAGTAGAATGACTATTCCCACATTAATAATGTGTAACACTACATAAAGAAGAGACTAATAGTTGAAATGGTAATACCATACAACAAATTTAAATAGAAGAGAACTGATAAAACAATATATAGGTGTCATTCCACAAAAACATGATGCATGTCGCATATTTATAAGAAAATTGGCCATATAATTCATAAGGCTATCATATATTGTAAAATTCATAAAATCAACAAAGAGAAATAATGCATCCTAGTATCATCACAATCCTATGTTTGGTCTCATTCTCTCCTTCTCCTAACTAGCATATCATGTACCAGTATGAGGACGTTTTCCCTTTTTAACACATGAAACCATATAATATATTTGGTCCCATAACATGACCAAAATACGGTGTGAGACTAAATCTCTATTAGAGAAAATATACCAACATCCTACATGTCAATCCCTAACGACCCTCATAAAGGATCCTGGTATAAATCTAGGTAAGGTGTATCTAATTTTACGAAGCCCACTTTTGGTTGCCCTATATGGATCCCAAGTATCGCCCATGACATAATCCCTACCTCTTGAGCTAGTACATGGAATTCTATAAGGATATACAATTCAATCTTCTTTTATATATTCGGTGCGAGCCCTTACAGGGAATCAATGGTTCGCTAACAGGTTATAAACAATTAACAAACCCATGGAGCTCTTAGAATACATTCTAAGGAATCCATGTTTTACTCAATGGATAAAGGAGAAATAGGAATATGTCAATGGAATTTTATAAAAATAAATGTTTCAATGAATAATATTTACCATTTAATGATAAAAAATTAAATTAACAATGTAATTCGACATGCTACGGTCAAACCCATAAGTATCTCATATTCATTTACCACGAAGAGAGTCTCAAATAGAAAAAACCTCAAATGATTTTCCTATCATTACATACAGGGAAAAACTTATGTAACAAGAAAACCTTGTAAATTAAACTATTACTTGGATTAATCATTTATTAATTCATGTGGGAAAGTATACAGTTGGAGAAAATAGTTTTATAATGATTTACCAAGAATAGGCATAATATGGGTCAGTGGGGAATTCTATTATCCCACACCCTATCCCACTATAAAACAATATTATAGTATGGAACAAACACATAGATAAGAAATTAAATTTTATGTAACCCTCAAAATTAATTAAAGGCATACAACATAGGTATCCTAAGCCGAACAATAAAAATGTGGTCAAAATGGGCACTCACCCATTGGACAACCCATAATACCTGTATTAAACCTACAACATGAATTGAAACACCTGATTAAATAATAAAAAAGTCATTATTCCACAACATGAATTATTTATAATTAAAGGATACCCCCCAAAATGAGCACGCAGAACCCCAACATATATAATCAACTCAAAATTATTTAAAAACAACAAGACCACCAAACATAGACACGTGCTAGATTCTTCATTAAATAACAACCATTTATTCTTTCTAGTTTGAGAAAAATCATAAGAACAAAATAATAACATTCTATTATAGAATATGTTCTTAAATTCTAATAGTTCAATTGATATCAAGAAGAATAAAATATTGCTAAAAAGTAATTGAGGCATTTCCCTAACATATACAAAGTGATGAATGATTGTTGAAATGGACTATAGATAGAGAGTAGATTTGAATTGGTACAATAGGCTTCCATGGAGCTCTCCCATAATCACCTCTATTATTCCATGAAGTTGTAAGAATAAAGAATAATTGAAAAACATATCAGGGGAATTTTGGTATGTTTACCCAATATATTTGGGTCACACGGTTTCTTTTCATGGGTTCCCAAACCTTGTAGATGTCGTGTGAGGATCACTATAAGTATGGGACACATCATACAATTACCATGAATAATGTGAGAAACAATCCAAAAACTATGAGAATGATACTATAAAGGTCTGTTAATACTATTTACCTTTTTGCATAATTATGATCCCCAGTCTTCATAGATTATACTAACGGAGCACCTCCTCTTCTCACAAAAAACATGGGTTACAGGGTCCAGACCATCCCCAAACACCCTAATGGCCTCCATGAACACAATATACATCCATAAAAGTCCATATTTAAGTAATTAAGCTGAGAAAATATGGAAAACTAATTATCCATACCTCTAAAAATATTCAGGCTCTAACATGGGTACTCTATCTGGGATCAGTATAATTGGAGATCAGTTGATTTTTTTCTCTCCGGCCCTTGTGTCTTCATGAATATATTCTTTTACAATTAATATATATATATATATATAATGTTTTTATTCCATGATCCTACATGTCTGTTCCTAATGACCCTCTTAATGGTACCCAGTATCACTCTAGCTGGGGTATATCCAATTTAAAAGAGCCCACCTTTGGTTGTCCTATAGGGATCCCAAGTATCACCTATGACATAATCAATACCTCTTGAGATAGTATATGGAATTATATAAGGATATATGATTCAATATTCATTTATATAGTCGATGTGATCCATTACATGGAATCCCTGGTTCATTAACATGATAAAAACTATTAACAAACCCATTGAGCTCTTGGAAGCCATTCCAAGGAAACCAAGTTTCACTCAAGGGACAAAGGAAAAATAAGAATATAAGCCTTTCCATGTAATTTTATTAAAATACATGTTTCAATCAATACTATTTACCTTTCAATGATAACATGTTAAGTTAACAATTTGATTCGACATGCTTGGGTCAAAACCCTAAGTATCTAATATTCATTCACCACAAAGAGGGCCTCAAATAGGACAAACCTCAAAGGATTTTCCTATCATTACAGACTTGAGAAAAATGTATATAAAAAGAAACACATGTAAATTAAACTATTTCATGGATTTAAAATTTTTTAATTAATGGGGGAAAGTACATAGTTGAAGAAAAATAGTATAATAATTATTTACAAAGCATAGACATAACATGGGTCAATGGGGGAATTCATATTTCCCGCACCCTATCCCACTATAAAACAATATTATAAAATGGAACAAACACCTAGATAAGAAAAAAAAATTTTATGTAATCATCAAAATGAATTAAAGGCATACAACATAGGTATCCTAAGACGAACAACCAAAATGTGGTCAAAATGGGAACTCACCCATGGGACAACCCCTAATCTATGTATTAAACCTACAAAATGAATTGAAACACCTGATTAAATAACAAAAAAACATTATTAAAAAACATTAATTATTTATAATTCATGGAGACCCCCCAAAAATGGGCATCCAGAACTCCGACATATATAATCAACCCAAAATATTTAAAAAGAACAAGACCATCTAACTTAGACACGTCCTAGATAGCTCATTCAGTGACAACCCTATATTCATTCTAGTTTGAGAAAAATCAGAAGAAAATACTAAGAACATTATATTATGAATATGTTCCTAAATTCCAATAGTTCAATTGATATCAATAAAAGTCGAATATGGATAAAAAGGAATTGAGGCATTACCATTACAGATACAAGGGGATGAACGACTGTTGAAATGGACTACAGATGGAGAGTGGATCTAAATTGGTACAATAGGATTACATGGATCTCTCCCATAATCACATCTACTATTCCATGATGTTTAAGACTAAAGAATAATTGAAAAACATATCAGGGGAATTTTAGTTTGTTTACCCAAAATATCTAGGTCACACAGTTTCTTTTCATGGGTTCCCAAACCTTGCAAAAGTCCTGTGAGGATCACGATAAGTATGGGACACATCACACAGTTACCATGAATAATGTGAGAAACCATTTGGTGACTGTGAGAATGCCACTATAAAGGTCTGTAAAACTACATACCGTTTTGCATGATTTTGAGCCCTAGTCTTCATCGATTGTACTAACCGAGCAACCTCTTCTTCTCACACAAAACATTGGTTCCAGGGTCTAGACCATCCCCGAACACCCTAAAGGCCTCCATGAACACAATATACATCCATAAAATGCCATATATAAGAAATTAAGCTGAGAAAAGATGGAAAAATCATTATCCATATCTCAAAATAGATTCTGGTTCTAACAGGGATACTCTATCTGGGATTAGTATAATAGGAGATCAGTTGATATTTTCTCTATGAACCATGTGTCTTCATGAATGTATTATTTTACAATTAATTTATATATAGAAATTTTTTTCAAAAAATTATATTTACAGTGCTATTTACAATTATTGGATATGTTAATTATTTGTTTTTTACATTGATAATTGGTATTGTTTTCACATGGAAACAACCGAGACCCCCAAATTTAGTCAGAATCCTCTCATATGTGGGTATGTGTTCCAATGGTCACATGGAAACTCTAGTTAGGAGACTGAGAAATGGTCTCCTTCTAGAATAATGATAAACTTTTGAAACCAACGACTTTTAAAAACAATTAAATATGATCGCATAACACCATCAATATTTTGAGTTTCCCTTTCATATTGAACATTAAATTGGGGGTGGTATTTTTTTAAAATCTAATCTATATAAAAAATATTTGTTGATGACTTATACATAACTTTAAGAAAACCCATGGATCTATATTAAACACTATTCAATTTTTATATCCCTATATTCTTATTAATACCCTTATACATTGATTTTCACACTAATCAACCTTGAATTATTATTTAATATGAATGAAATTCACATAATTTAAAGGTGATAAATTAGAAAACAAATAGAATAATTGAATTCATATGGATTGGAATTTATTATGATGAAATCTAGTGTAATGTTTTCTAATTTCCATATATGTGTAGTAAAAGTCTTCATTTATCAATTATAATTTTTAAATTCAAACATTACTTGTTGGAAAACATTGAATCAAGAAAAAAGCTCTAATATATCTCTATTAATGATTTCCACTAGGAATTAAAAATGTGATTTTGGAATATAAACATATATTTTCCATGATGTCTCTATAAATCGTTGTGATTTTTAGTAAGGAAAAATAACTATGAGGTCTTTTCATAATACAACATCACTTCTTCAATTATTGTACATAAGGAGCACATATTCATTATTCAAAAATTATAATTCATTTAGTGTCATGGTTGGACATTGGAGTACTCCTAACCTTTTATATAGCTCAATAGACTTATTTTATGCCTCATTTATCACACATGGATGGTTGGTTGAGCTACCTAATTCATAATATTGGACTCCACCCTTTCCCAGAGTGTGTAATGTTGTATCTCTTAAAAATCACTGTGTATTGGGTTTCTTTTATACCACATCATGTATAAGGTAACATAATCATTACAAATTAGTGTTTCAGCCACATTTTTCCCCTTTATAGGGTGGTAATGTATTCAGCGGTAATAGTTCTTAATAAAATATAATAATCTATATTATCTTATGACTTAGTCCTTATTATTGAACATATACTCTTTGATCTGGTAATCAATATATATATCATATAATTTCTCCTTAGAAAAAATTATCTCACATTGTTAACAGAAATATCACCACGCTACCTCCCAATATTGTGTCTTATAAATCTTCTTTTGGTACTATAATTATTTCATGTATTATCCAACCGTCTTCTAATTTAATATGTGGAAAAATTAAAATCCCTTATTTTAAGCATCACTATATAAAAAAAATACCACCACTACATAGTAGTGTGATTATATGTAAAATAACCAAACATATCACAAAACCCATGATATTTAATTTTCCATTATATTTTTAATTTGACATCACTCTATTTTAACATAAAATGGCTATTAGATTTGAAAACCCTGATAAATGATTCCCTACTTGTCGATAATATATTCACCATCCATGAAAAGTCTGGATATTTTCTTAATTGGTTGGTCCAGGTGATTCCTTAATCTGATTTGACATATATTGATCAATATAAATTCCATTATTTTTTTCAATGTGGAACAAGAAAGATAAATTTGGTATCCATAATAAATTTTTTAAAATTAATCATCGTGTTAATATTTTATTAAGATATATTCATAAATCCTAAAATGATTATCATTTTAATCATTTGTAATGGAATATATGAGAATAACATATATAAATAATACCATAAATTTATCACAGAAATATATAATCATTATTTTAATTAGATCCATCAAAATATTAGGGGAATTTTAATGTATTAAAGGAATCACTATGAATTCATCATGTCTATTCCTTCTAAATTTAATTTCCTTTGGTATATGCTACCTATTGTTCCCTTAATTAATTATATCAAAATTGGAGGTATAAATTTATAAAATATCGATCCTCTCATAGTTGATCAAATAGGTTATAAATATGGGGTTGAGTATAAATGTTATTCATTATGATCTGAAAAAGTCCATGATAGTCAATGTAAAGAAACATTAATATATAATTCCTCTTAATTATGGTGAATATTGTACCGCGGGTGAAGAAGATTGAAATAAAAAATCATTACCCATATTTAATTGCTGTTTCTACTTTAATATCTTCAATTTAATTAGGGAAGATATATAAGGACTATTTTATATGAATAATGTTCCGTCTGTGAGTTCTATTGTAATATAAACATCATTATCTGGCAGAAGATAATATATATATATATATATATATATTTATATTAGTTAAAAAATTTATATCTTCAACATTGCATTATTCACCAACACTATTAATTAAATATCCTTCATTAGTGGAAAAAAAGACTACACAAGGGAATAAAATACATAGATTGTTAATAGTTCTCCATGAACTAGTATATAATAATAAGTTGATTTGGTTAAAAATGTAATTTTTCTCCCCAATATATTATTATTTACAATATGGACTTACATCTAATACAGACCCAAAATCATATTAAATTTGTCTTACTGGAGAAAAATAATATTTAGAGGTCTATCATTCAGACAAAAAATTAATCACAACAGAGTTTTAAACAAGATATTATATCCTTAGAAAAATAGCACTTATAACTCGCAATTAAATATTCACTTATTTGTGGTGGTGATTCAGTTACATTATCAAACGTTCAAGATAAAATAAAATATTTATAACAAAAACAAAATATGGAATTTTTGTTCTATTGTAGATTATTATTTCACATTTTCCAAAATAATTTTCAAATCCCACTTATGGAATTAAAACATCCAAGGTCTTAAATTATCACACAGATTTTGTGGTTTTTAGTGTTTATTTCCATTACTAATTCTTGGATTGGTGAAATAGTTAGATTAATGTCTACACACATCATAATTAAATCATTTAAATATAGCCAGTTCATTATGTTGATCTTTCTTTTCAACTATTTAAATGTTTTATTCTCCCCATCTTCTAGGCATTAATTTTATATAATGGATTCTCATTCATACAGGATCTCCTTCCCCATTTTTTATTACAATTACATACATGTTTCTTCTTAAATAAACATTTTTAAGGAATATGAATCATTTTAACTCCATGGTTTTTAGCATTTAAGTTCCAATGAATCTATGCTTTCAATATTTTTTCTTAAAAAATAGAATTAATGGAGTCCACTAATGATCAGTTGAGACTTAAAAATGTTAGACATCTTAAACAACTATTCCATGATCTAAAATTAGATCATAAAAAATATATTTATCATATATTGATCCATTTAACCATTATCAGTGGATCATATATCCTAGTAAAGAAGATTATATGTTGATGTGTGAAGGACTCAATGGAGTGTTGTTCCTTCCTTGGTTTTTTATGGACTTCAACTTGGTAAATGTTATTAATCTTATATTGAGAAAGTTGAGTGAGAATGCCCATTATATTTTTTAATCTATCTGCTATCCATTTTGTTTTATTATCAAGGAAATCATTTAACCCCTCATCACTCATATTCATCACTCAATAATACACATTTCTAGAAATCAAAAAAAAAATTTGGGTGGGATTATTATGTCATAACATCTACAACAAGGATTTATATGGTTAGAAAAATCAATAATATGTTTTCCTAAACTAGAACACCATCATTTTAACAAAAAAAATTTAAATTAAACCTTTTTCACATTTTATATAAACATATGTTGTTTAATGTTCTAACTTTTTATTTTTTATAACATAATTAGAAAAAATTAACTAATAGTCACTCCTGTATAAAATGAGATATGAAAACAGTCATATATATATATATATATCACATCAATCTATTTTAATATTAATTATATCTCATAATATAATACAACCAAGAATTAATTTTTAGTTTCTGTGGAGAATATATAGGTAATAAAAAGATATATTTTGAACGATATTTGTTCAAATAATTTTAATTTCATTTATAGGTCTCACTATACGCAACGCCATTTTTTACTGAATAAAGACATACTATTAAAATATAAATATTTGAAATGATACTTATCACTATTACATTGGTATAGAGGGTATGAATATGATTATATTAAATAAAAAAAAATTATACTTGTATATAATAATATTTATTTTTTTTCTAATTAATTATAAATTAAATAAACAATCATTTGAAAATAAAGAAAACCTATTTCTAATTTTTTTCAATGCACAAAGGTGTTTTAACAGAATAAATCAGCCAAATCTCTTTTGGTGAATTAATTTCTTTAATTTTTTATATAATATATTCAATAAAACGTTTATCATTCATAATATATGTTCTCTAGATAAGAGATATGAATAAATTCAAATGTACACATCAAACAACATTTTACCAAGAATCATTTTTGTTGTATTTTGAGAACATATTTGTAATTAAATTTTTTACAATTTTTATAACATTTATTTTAAAAAATTAAATGAAGTTTATAAATCATCATGTCACAGTTATCAGGGGGTTAATATTTGAATTTTTTCTTATCATATTAAATTTTCTGTGAATAGTGATAAATATTAATTTTTATTAAAAAATCACCTTTTCATTCAAATAATTTACCAAATAAATTTTATCATAATATGTTTTTAAAATAAAATTTAATTTAATTATATAGGTATAAATCTAATTTTATTTCATTTAATCAATTTTAATCAAAAAATTTATATATTTCTATTAAATTTCAAAATTTATTTTTAGAATATTATTTTTTCATGATGTTTTCATGATTAATTTTAATTTATATTTATCTATATATGATAATTAAATGTCAATAAATGGATTCCATATTTTATATAATCATAATTTATAATATTTAATACGGTCAACATAATTTTTGACCATAATTAACAGTTAAAATATTAAAAATTAATTATCATGGAAAAGGATAAATTGGGATTACTAGGCAGTTAAAAAATGTTAAGGGGTATAATGGACTATAAAATTATTTCAGACCCATTTATGGACATATTATCACCTTATAAGCTCTATGATTCACTAATGGACCATTTAGGAGAAATTTGACATGAGAAAATCATGGTCACAAAATTTTATTTTAAAAAATTACAAGTGTTCCACTCACCTCACTTATAAAAGTCCACACACTTCCATAAAATGTGATACTAAATCATCATTCATGTGTATAGAATACTATCACCTCAGGAACCAATGTTATTCATTTTCTATCACCACCTCTCAAAACTAAAAAATTATTATTTAATGGTTTATTAGATATTTATAATAATTAGACTTATATAATTACAATATCAAATGAACCTTCTGCACATATAACATGTTTGGAAATACTAAAATTGCTCGTATGTATGAAAGGCTACCGCCTTATGAATTGATATGAAATTTTGTCGTTTCTATTTTACACGGAGGGTAATAATAATATATTAAATGAATATATAATATATTTATTACAAAATTATACTTATGTAATTATAATATCAAATATACCCTCTTACTTTCTATTATATAGGGGATACGATAACATCGTTTTTTGTACGACATATTTCCCCCTTAGAACCTGATGTTATTCATTCTCATTCACCACCTCATAGTGTTGGATATAATGAAAAATTTAATGTTTATTTAATATATCTATGATAATATTATAATTAAATAACTATAATATCACATCTAACTACATGCCTTACATCTTGAGGGTAAACATTATTGTTACTCATGTGTGCGACATACTACGACATCAAGAATTGATTTAAGTTTCAATTATTTCTATCTTTATTGGATGGTAATAAGGATATATTAAATTATTTTATTTTATATTTTAAACATATTTATACATATAGAATTATTATATCACATATACCCTCTAACATTCCATTTTGCGAGGGATATAATAACTTCATTCATGTGTTCGGTGAACTAAAATATCACAATGTGATGTGATTTAGTTTCACTTACTATTATCATGGAAGTAAAATAATGAAAATTTAATAAATATATGTGATATATATTACATAAAAATTAATATTTATTGCTAATATAATAGTTAACATTCTTCTATTTAGTTTTTTGAGAGAATGGAAACAATGTTTTTGTGTGTGTATGTATTACCATGTTCATGAACAATGTATGTCATTTTATTTCTCTAAAATTTAAGGACTGTACATTAATAAAAAAATACTGAATATATTTGAAATTTTTATAATGGATAAAAGTATGGAATGATTATCCCAGATCAAATTAAGAGGACCCAAAATTACCAATGAAGACAAAAACATCAAACAATGTAGTTATTAATAAAAATGAGAATTTATAAAAGATTTGTCCATAAAAATAGATTAAAAGGTAATTGGTAAATAAAATATATGATATGGTATATTTATTTATTGTTTTTAATATATGTTTTATAAAAATAATTTTTTTATAAAATAGAATCAAACACATGTGAAGGAATTTGAGGTTTAATGTAATGGATTTCAATCTAAAATTTATTTTCACTGAGGGAAATATTACATTCACCCAATGGTTATTTTATATAGTGGAATAATATTTAAATTAATTAATTTTATAATTATTAACCTCCAAATTTTTAGGATTTAAATATAAATTTTAAGATCAATCATTTAATATTTTTAGGGTTTAATAATTTAAAAGGCAGAGTATAATTTTTATTGGAATTTTTCATTTTTGGGACATACGTTATGTTATGAAATTATTTACTTTTATGAGGTGTATATAAAGTTACGTTGACATGTAATAATATAAATTGATTAATTCTAGTAAAATTTTATATATTGTTTTAATTTATTCATTAACGTGTCTTATAATTCAATGTTACCAACTTGGTATGGTTTTATTATACAATTTCATCATTTATTAGTATTGTTTATGTTTATTTTTTATGATGACAAAACAAATTTAATCAAAATATAAATAATAACCTTAAATTTATTAAACTTTGGTTATTTATTTTGAAAAAATGTTTTTATTAATTTTTCTCTCTTTATATTTCAATGATTCAAAAATAATAGTATAATGGCATACCATATTTGTTTCCCTATTATATCGAAATGAACTTTTCTTCAATATCAATGATTTATAAAAAAAATTTCAAAAATTTATTAGTATTATTCTATGATTTTTAAAGAAAATTTTACCATTTTTTATATTTATGATAATTATTAAAGTTAAGCATAATTTAGTTTTCAAAAAACATGGAATTTTTGGAATTTACCATAAATGTGGGAAGAATAATTGTTTTAACATACCTGACATGAACAATATATCCCATGGTCATGACTTCTTAATGATATCAATATTCCCTTACATGCTACAAGGTTATTTTAAATGAGAATGTTTTTGTAACTACCGAATTGTTTATAAATGGAAATTCCTCTCTGAAAAATATTTTATATAATCACATGTAATAACAACACAGTAACCACTATGTTCTATGGGACCTATAAACATATGTTTTACACTTCTGTTTTTGAAATTTCAAAATTCTTTCATACACGATGTTGATCAGTTCATTATTTGGAGTCTGATAAGAGAAAAATAATTTTTAGTGAATAGTAAATTACCCTTATGAATAGAAAAATGCCCTTATGAATAGTTATATACCCTAATTAATATAAAACTTACATATGGTGGTATAAAAATAATATTCAAGTGATTTTATGATGTACCTATATTTTAGAATAAGTAAATGAATGTTTTAAAACTGGGTTTTTAATAATAAATTATGAGTTTAATTAAATTTTAAAATAATTGTTTTTGGAAAATTAATTTTTAAAAATGGATATCATTTATGATTTTACATGTCAAAAATTGCTAATGGTTAATTTTTTTATGAAATTGTTAAATTTTTATTCAACAGTAACATGAATTAATTTACCATATAAATACATTATAATTCAAATCTACTATTCCTAACATCAAAAGTTATTTAAGAACCCAAATCACAAACATAAATTCATTAATTAATATTATTGGCTGTGTAATATTCACTATTTCTATTCAAGTGAGGAAATAATAAATTAATTATTATAGTATTATGAAAATCTCTCTCCCCTCCACTATAAATACCGCCCATGCATACCTTTTCTCTTTACTACTTTCAAGCCTTGTGCCCTGCAAATACTCTACCAAAATATCTCCCCAAGATCCTCCCTCATGTCCAAAGCCCCCTATTATCATTAATATACAAAAAAACTCCGCTTAAGAGGATCTTAAATGAGGAAGACTCAAGAGGCAAATTCCTCCATCCAATTCATTAATTTATTTATGTACTTTTCTTTTTTGTTTATTTACTCACCTCCCTTCACCCAAATTGTATGATTACTTTAGTAATATACATGTATTGTAATTATATTATTCTAATGGTATACTTTATTATGTTATATCCTTTACCCATCTTTTATTTGAATGATAAGAAAGCGCTATTTGAGATGTACTAATTTGGCAAATTCTAGGATAATAGTTAATCAATTTATTTTATCATCTTTAATTCTGATCATGAAACTATTTGTGTTATAGTTGAACCAGATTATTATATATCGTAAATATACTTTTTATGATTATTTAATCCTTTTTTACTAATGTTATTTTGTTATTAAGAAAAAACAAGTTCATTGTAATCAAACCCACCGTTTAACAAAAATGGTTATCACTAATGTATTATATAATAATTTGACTTCATTATAAGTAACCAAATTAAATTTGAAACCATGTAATCCCCTATATTCTCAATAATAGAATATATCTACAATTTGGGATAACCAATTTCCTCTTAAATGTTTATCCAAACATGAATATAAGTGAATCGATCATTAAAACCAATTCAACAAACGATCCTGAACAATGAAATATAACCTTATACCAATAAAATAGGACTTGAATTAACCAAAAATGGTTATAATAAATCATTTAAATATATAAAATTTTCTGTATTTATTAATTAAAAAACATAATTTGTTTACTCAGGTCATTAATAATGTACGAACCCGAGTTTTAATCCCCTAAGACTTTGAAATTTTCTTGATGTTATTCCAGAGCAGGGCGTTCAGATGGCATGTGATTCCGAACCCTGGTGTGGCCAAAAATAAATTTTATGTGAGTTCACACTAGAAACTCCAAATAAAAAGGATATATCCTAAATGGTTGCGCAGTTGGAAAACTTGAGGGCACCATTGAGTCTGGTGTGTGTCGTTTACCCTAGGTGGGGTGTATCTTTTGCGGGGGCATCCCTTCTGTGGAAAATGCCACCAGGGGAATTTTCGTAATTCAGCGGCCTCGGGCGAGAACTTTATAACTTCTGAACGAAGGCTTAGATTATAATTCTGTGACCACATTTTTTCTTATAACATTGATTTTACTATTGAAGCGGGTTAACCCTGACCCCGCAGATAGTTCGGGTACGGGGCCTACTGGCGGGGGATTAAGACTTAATTAATTTTAATTAATTGAGTTTCTCAATATAATCATTTCTTCCCCTCCCCCTTATTCCCCTCATTTTCCTTGGAAGAATCCACCTCACTTCAATCTCCTCTCCTCCATCTCCCCACGGAGGCGCGACGCTCCGGCGGACCGTTCGTGAAGCTAAGGGATACACCCAACGAGGTAGGACGTTACATTTTCAGTTTTGATTTCTGCATCTCACTAGAATGAAATTTATTGCATAAAAATGCTGTTTTCTTCTCGATCGAAGTCCGTATATACGTAGGGCTCGACTCGAGCTTCCCAACAGTTCATTCGAATTGAATGTTCGAGTCCGAGGGTGTCCTGGGGGACATCGAGAAGTTTTCCGGCCATTTTACCCATTTTTCGATGGTTCCAAGGGTTTCTGACTGGTTTTATATGGTTCAGGATGGTGTTCGGGGGCGACACGGCTCCCAGGCGGTGGTCCCATGTGGCGGCGGTCCCAGGTGGCGATTGAACCAGGCAGAGGCTGCAGGTTTCAGTCAGTCTGGGTCGGCGACGTATGTGGGGTGATGCGGGGGGGGGGGGGGGGGGGGGGGGCTGCCAGCATCGATAGTCAACAAGAGGTACGAGAACCGCAGGTTGTGGTGGACCGGGTGGTTTGGGCGGCCCAGCTACGGACCACCAGTCTGAGGTGGTGGGTCGGCCCAGGCCCACCCCATCTCCATAAAATGGCATTAAAAATGCCACAACATGAAAACCGAGCATTAGATTCTTCTTCCGTATATGGTGTCATGATCCTTGGATCATGAAGAAGGTTTTAAGATGGTCTCGGGGATTTTTATTTCCTGGGACGGAAGCTCGGTGGGGCGACACGCTCATTAAGTACCTCACCAGGGTTCTTCTTTCGAATGGCGCGAACACATCTAAAATTTGTTTGAGGTGTTGTTTGCGGCGTTGTGACCCTGGAATCAAGACAAAGTTGTCTAGGGTGGTTTCAGGCAGGGAAGCCGAAGTTGAGGTGTGGGCCCCATGGGCTGTTTTTAAGCTGTGAGTAGTGTTTTGCGGCTTTTTTCATCAGACATCCATTTTGGGAGAATGAGTAGTAGTTTTGTCATGATTTTTTGAGAGCATCGCAATGGCACAGTTCGCCCAACCTCTTGCGGGACCGTGGTGTGGGCTCCACGAGACTCCATATGGGCATAAATTGGTGTTGGATAACATTTTCATCGAGTGTCCGTTTCTAGTGAGTAAATAGTCTGTCTCACGTGTTGTTCAAAGAGGATTAAAACGGTGTAATATGTTTGGCCGTGCAGAGCCTTTTTCGAGATCTCATTGAATATGGAAACATTATAGGGCATTGTTCGGAGGTTCCTTTGTTGAACTTTGAACCAACGCATGGTCACGATGTTAGAAAGACCCAGTGATGGCCCAGGCAGTGTGGATTTATCTGACCAGTTCTGGGTTTACCCTCTAGGAGTGCTGGATAGTGGGTTACCCAGTGGCGTATCTGGGTTTACCCTACAACGAGGTTGGACAGTGGGTTACCCATTGACCTCAGGGTTTACCCTCTAGGATGGCTGGGCAGTGGGTTACCCATTGATTTAATGGTATTCCTTCCAACAGGGCTATGCGGTGGGTCACCTGACAACCTTTTAGGGTTTACCCTCCAGAAGGGCTGGGTAGTGGGCCACCCAACGACCTTTTAGGGTTTACCCTCCAGTAGGGATTAGCAGTGGGTCAGCCGACGACCTTTTGGGCTTTACCCTCCAGTTGGGCTGGGTAGTGGGTTACCCGATGACTTCCTTCAGACTCAGCACTTCCTTTGAGTCTGGTCAGTTACTTCTCTCCATGGTTACCAGAGCGAGACCCTTGGTTGCGCATTTCAACGATGAGATTGATTTGATGTGAGAGACTTTTGGGCATCCATGATGGATAAACTAAGAACTATTGGATACATATTCTGGGCTGAGCTTGGAGATCGAGATCCCCTTACATTCTCTTTCGGGTTTCTTATTGATCATTTATATATTTATTCACCCTACATTTGTTCCCACTCCTTGGAATCTGTTACTCTCCTTCTAGGAGGGACGAAGACCTGTGGGGTAGGACACATGCTTTACGTGTCTACCTCCTCCTGGTTGGGACAAGAGTACTTCCTTTTTTTGTTGGGATGAGCTACACTCTCTCTGTTGTAGTCTTACACTGTTCTTGGTTCTTTCTACTGATAAATGTTTTATTACCTCCCTTACTGCTCCCTGGAGATTTTTGGGAATCATACTGAGTATCTTTATACTCACACCAGATTGGGATTTTCTGCACTTGGTGTGCCCTTGTAGACGACGGGCGGGTCGATCGAGACTACGGTGGAGCGTAGAAGATACAGGATCTTGGGCTACATTCAGTGGTCGTAGTAGGACTTTCATGTTTGATACTCACAAGTTATACTTTTTTTTACATGTTGGTGAGTTGTGGCACTTTTCTAGTTGGGCGCGTGTTTTTCCCTTGGTGTTGTTCAGTCTAATTTTCAGCACTTTACTTTTATTTAATAATTTAGAGGTTGACGCATGACTGTGTTTGGGTTATAGTTGGTTGTCCTTTGGTTTTCATTTTACTCTGCACTTCTACATTGAGTGGGTTGTGTGTGTTTTTATAGGTACATAGGAAAAGCCATCCCTGATATTGTTACGCATTCGGCACTTGTTACCCCCCTTGGCCTATGGAGGTGGGCTTGGGATAGTTGCGGCTCGATACCGGTAGGGTCGGGTCGTGAAAAAGTGGTATCAGAGGTGGTTCATTCCATGGGGAATTGTTTGGAAATACCTAAAAATGAATTGGTTGTGATTTAGTGCAACAATGTCGACGTGTTTCGAGAGCAGATCTCAGGATAGGGAGTCCACTAATGGTATGGGCGGCTGACGTATCCGTTCACCGGGACCCTGATAACCCACTTGTCGACTCAGCCACTGAGACACTTGTTGCAGGGAACTTTGGAACATGGATCCAGTAGGATCATGTCTTGGACTATCCTTTTTGAGTCAGATCCCCTTTGTTATTACTGATATATATATATATATATATATATATATATATATATATATATGCTAATCTGATAGTAGTAATCCGCGATAATTTTCAGGATGCCCCCAAAACAACAGCCAGCCAGGTTACCCTTTCAAGTTCGTGATGACGACCTGGTGAGCGATGAGGCGTCAGTTCAGGGACCCTCACATGACCCCCTTCAACCTAGTGCTTCAGTAGTAGAACCTCCACCTAGAGAGCGGCATTTAGTACCGGCAACACAGGCCGAGATTTAGTATAGGCAGAGTGCGCTCCGAGAATTTCAGCATCAGCAACCGTAGAAGTTCGACAGAGACCAGGATCCCAAGGCAGTGGAGGACTTGCTAGAGTCTGTGGACCAACTTTTCATGATTCTACGGATGCCAGTGGACTATACTCTAGCCCTAGCTTCCAACCTTTTCCTCAGGATGGCTGGGTGTTGGTGGGGGTAGGTTATGCATTCCCATGATGAGTCGTCTCTAGTGGGATAGCTTCCAGCAGCTCTTTTGGGAGGAGTACTCCCCTTTTTATTTACGCTCCATTTGGACTCAAGAGCTCTTGGAGCTTAACTAGGGAGGATGAATGTGGTGCAGTACTCAGCCTGTTTTACCAATCTAACATGCTACTTGCAGGATATGGTCCACGATGGTTACTTCCGGGCACAGAAGCTTGAGCAGGATTTTCACAGGGAGATCTATGTTAGTGTAGTATCCCTGTTCATCACTACATATACCAGGTTGCTAGAGTGGGTGTTCCTGACATAGAGCTTCTTGGATGAGGGACTCCAACTGATAGGGCCGAGCAGTGGCCTCTTAAGAGGGGAGTCTTCAGTGACATGTAGGCAGTAGAGAGCAGAGACTCAGTCGAGGAGGCCATTCTGTGAGCAGACACAGGGGTAGGATCATACACCGCAGTGGCTCCCTGGAGCACCAGGGTAGTCAAGAGAGATTCGGTACTATGATTGTGATGGATGGGGTCACCTAGAATGGGATGACCTGACCAGGCATACTGATCAGCCATGGCAGGTAGTGGGGGAACCACAATGGCAGAGGCAGCGCCATGACCAAGAATCCCCCAGGTGAGTACAGGGTGGTCCTCAGGGAGGTGGCGCAGGCAGAGTAGTAAGAACTTGAGTTCCTGGATGGCGTTTTGAGGTCCTTCCAATGCTAGCACTGGGCGGCCCGCGCCAGGCTCAGGGAGCTAGCGGTAGGGGCTTTGGGCAGCTCCAGGCTATCAGTGTTTGTGACCCCCCAGCACATGAGATGGTCCGAGGAACACTTTGTGTTTACTCTACGTTTTCTTCGGTACAAGTAGACATAGGCACCAAAAACTCCTTTATATTGATGCTTTTAGTATGGGAGTTGGGGATTCTAGTAGAGGCATTGAAAATTGTACTTAGCCTCAAGGTTCCTATTGGAAGTGCCTCGTGGGTGACCTTTTTCTACAGGCAGTGAAAACTATCGTTTAGAGGAGGGAGTTCCACATGGGACCTACTCATCATCAGGATGGAACCTAATGACATCATCCTGGGCATAGATTGGATTTCTGTGGTTTACACCCCAATCGACTATCGTTATAGACGAGCTAGAGGCGTGTTTTTTGATGGGACGAGGATCACAATCCTTGGTGAACGAGACCACATGACAGAGTAGATAGATACTCTGAGTATGAGACTATGACCTTTTTATAATCAGTTGTTGTGCATGAGTCTATGAGCAGTAGAAGCTGCAGGCACCTAGAACCCTACCATTGTAGAGGACTACATGGATGTCTTTCTCGGGGATGTCCCAGGACTACCTCTGAGGCGATAGATGGACTTCTGCATTGACATGCAGTTGGGGACTACCCCGATATCATGTGCGTCTTACCGGAGGGCACCCACAGAACTTTGAGAGCTACGACTTTAGCTGGACCACCTTTGTGAGAAGGGATTCATCAGGCCCAGTGTGTCTCCCTGGGCAGCTCTGGTTTTTATTGTGAAAATGGAAGATCTGAGTTTGCGGCATTGTGTGGATTATTGACGCCTGAATCAGGCCACGATAAAGAACAAGTACCCTTTGTCGAGGATCGATGACCTCTTTGACCAGTTGATAGGTTCGAAGTGGTTCTGCATGATTGATCTTTAATCCGGCTACCACCAGTTGCGGGTTCGTGTGGATGAAATCCCAAATATGGCATTCCATTATCGATATGGGAATTATGAGTTTTTGGTGATCCCTTTAGTGTGAAAAATTCCTCCGCCATTTTTATGGTTTTGATGAACAAAATCATCCAGCCGTACTTGGACCGGTATGTGGTTTTCTTTATTAATGACATACTCATCTAATCTGAAACAGAAGAGGAGGATGCAGAGCATTTATGGATGGTCCTAGACTTACTTCGAGAGAACTTGTTGTATAGGAAGGTCTCGAAGTGTCAGATTGGGATTCAGGAGATTCAATTTCTGGGGAATGTCATTTCAGAATAGGGTTTGGCCAAAGATCCCATAATGATAGAGGCAGTGCTTGATTGGGAGACACCCAAGAATGTGTTACAGGTGCACAACATTCTTGATTTGGCAGGGTACTACAAGTGGTTTGTGGAAGATTTCTCCAGGATTTCTTCCCCTTTGACCGCATTGACGCGAAAGGGACGACAATTCACCTGGACTAATAAGTGCTAGAAGTCCTTAGAGGAGTTGAGACTGAGGCTGAATAGTGTTCCTCTGTTGAGGCTGCCAGAGGAGGGAGTTGAGTTCATGGTATACTACTTCGATTCAGGATCTGGGCTCGGGTACGCGCTGATGTAGCAGTGGTCAGTGACTGCATATGGGTCGAGGCAGTTGAGGTCCCATGAGTATAATTATGCGACCCACGATTTGTTGCTGACAGTTGTGGTATTCGCCTTGAGGTTATGGAGACAATAACTTCTAGGTGAGCATTTTGAGGTCTAATCAGACAAACGTAGCCTCAAGTACAACTTCACTCAGAGGGATTTGAATCTAAGATAGATGTGCTGGCTAGAATTTATACAGGACTATGATTTTGAGATAGTCTACACTCTGTGGAAGGGAAACATAGTAGCAGATGCCCTATGTAGGAAGTCTCAGGCTCATTTGGTGCTGGAAGCTTCAGAGTAGTGGGATTCCATATGGATGACCTTTTTAGAGTAGGAGGGTATGACTTTTATGTAGTCGATGGTGTTGAATCCTTCGGTCCTTCAACATGTGAGGGAGTCGCAGCTGGGGGATGTCAACATCGATTTAATGTGGGATAAGATATCAACGGGTGAAGCACTGGATGGGTATTATGAAGGATGGAATCACAAGATCCTATTCCATGGGCGACCTGTAGTTCCAGTGGAGATGAGGGAGGAGGTGATGCGGTAGTTCCACACATCTCCCTTGGGTGTAAATCCCATGTGGGGAAGATGTATAGGGACCTTCAGTGACTGTTTTGGTGGTCTGGCATGAAGCAGACATTAGCTGAGTTCATTTCTCTGTGCCTTACTTGTCAGCAGGTGAAGGCATAACATCGGGTTCCGGCAGGGTTGTTGCAACCCCTTGATATCCCAGAGTGAAAGTGGGAAGGCATATCTATGGCCATCGTCCCACTACTTCCACGCACAGTGAAGGGCCATGAATACATTTGGGTTATAGAGGACTGACTCATGAAGTCGGAACACATCATTTCTATCAGGGAGTAGAGCTTGGTACAGAGTCTAGGGCAGGTGTATGTTCGGGAGATCATCCTCCTTCATTGAGTACCCTCGACGATTGTCTCCGACCGTGACATGCAGTCTACATCATGATTGTGGTGAGGCCTGCAGGATCCATTCATGACTCAGCTGCGGATCAATACAAATTTTCACCCCCAGACGGACGGGCAGACCGTGCGCACTATCCAGGTGTTGGAGGAAATGCTCAGGGCGTGTGTGTTAGACATTGTCCTAAGATGGGAGGATCACCTGACCTTGGTGGAGTTTTCATATAACAACATTTACCACTCTAATATTGGCATGGAACCTTTTGATGCCCTATACAAGAGACACTACATATCACTGTTGTGCTGGAAGGAGGTTGGAGAGACCTCCCTCGTGGGCCCATAGTTGGTGCAGGCAACTATGGAGAAGGTGCAGGTCATTATTGATCAGATGAGGATGGCTAAAAGTAGAAAAAAGTCCTAGCAGATCGTCGTCGTAGGCCTTTAGAGTTTGAGCAGGCGGACCTTGTCTTTTTGAAAGTCTCTTCATGGTGTTGTGCACGGAGGTTCGACCATGGAGGCATGCTATCCTCAAGGTTTATTGGGCCCTGTGAGATCGTGCGCAGGGTCGGCGAGGTTGCCTATTATCTGGCTCTACCCCCGCAGCTAGAGAGGGTGCAAGAAATCTTCCACATGACACACATGTGGAAATATGTGCACGACCCCATGCTCGTTATCGAATGGGGAGAGATGGACATCGAGGATGGAGCCACTATTCCAGAGCACCCGGTGGCGATTGAGGACCGGCATGAGTGGAAACTGCGTGGACAAACCATTCCATTGGATCATGTGTTGTGGCAGTACGGGAGGGTGCAGGGGAGCACCTGGGAATAGGAGATCCAGATGTGGGCTCAGTATCCCGATTTGTTTTTGTATTTTTGTTTTTTGGGAATGAAAACATGAAGGAGGGAATGAGATAAGAACCCGTGTTTTAAGCTTGTAAGACTTTAAAATTTTCATGATGTTATTCTAGAGCACGACATTCAGACGTCGTGTGATTCCGAGCCTCGGTGTGGCCATAATTAAATTTTATGTGTGTTCAAACTAGACATGCCAAAAAAGGATAACTACTAAGTGGTTTCTCAGAAAGGAAAACTAAGGGCACTGTTGAGTCTAGAGCATGCCATTTACCCTAGGAGGGGTGTAGTTTTTTAGGGCACGACCCTTCTGTGGAAAACACCACCAGGGGTGTTTTCTTAAATTAGTGGCCTCGGGCGTGAAATTTATTACTTCTGAACGGAGGATCATATTAAAATTATGAGACTACCACTGTGTTCATAACGTGTATTTTACTTTATAGGTGGCTTAACCCCAACCCCACCGAAAGTTCAGGTACGGGGCCTACTGGTGGGGGTTTAAGACTTAATGAATTATTATTAATTGAGATTCTCTATATAAAACCTTCTTCCCCTCCCTTATATTCCCCTCATTTCTCCCTGACAGAATCCAACTCCCCTCAAGCTCCTCTCCTCCACCACTCCCAGGTGGCGTGGCACTCCGGTTGACTATTCGTGAAGCTACGAGCTATGCCTAATGAGGTAGGAGGATACATTTTCGTTTTTTATTTTTGCATCTCCCTGAATTAAATTTATTGTATCGAAATGCTATTTTCTGTCCAAGAGAAGGAAATATTTGCGTAGGGATCAATTCGAGCTTCCAAATGGTCCTTTTTGATCAAATTTTCGAGTCAAGGGGAGTCAGAGGTGACCCCGGGAAGTTTTTTGGCCATTTTACCCGTTTTCTGGTGGTTCCAAGGGTTTCCGGTGGGTTTCAGGCAGTCGAGGATGGGGGTAGGTGGTTGCACGGATCCCATGCGATGGTCGTAGGAGGCAGTTGTCACAGGTGGTGGCAGACCTAGGTGGCGGTGGAGGGTTTCAGGCGGTCCGAGCCGGTTTTGTACGCGGGGTGACACAGGGGGCCATGATGGCTGGCTTCGCCGGTCTGCTGGAGGCGCGAGAAACCGAGGTCGTCGCGACCCCAACTGGCTGACAGAGAATTGTGCATCGCAGGTCTCATGGAGGAAGCGTCAGACCAGCTAATTCGGTCTGTTTGAGGCGGGGTGCCCCGCGCGATGAACAGTGGGCAGCGGTGGACCAGGCGGTCTGGGCGAGCCCAGCCACGGACTGCCGATCTGAAGGGGTGGGCCGGCCCAGGCCCACCCCATCTCGGTCCAATGACGTTAAAAATTCCCTAACATGAAAAACAAGCATCAAATTCATGTATTTTTTATGGTGGTGCGATCCTTGGATCGAGACAGAGGTTTTGAGATGGTCCTGGGGATTTTTAATTTCCGTGATGGGAGCTCGATGGCATGACACACTCGTTAAGTACCTCACTAGGGTTTATCATTTGGATGGCACGAACACATCTGAAGTTTTTTTAAGGCACCTTCAGTGGATTTGTGACCCTAGCTTCAAGACGTATTTTTCCAAGGTGGTTTTAGGAATTGATTTCAGCTTTCATGTGTGGTCCCCACAGACCGTCTTTTTAGATGTGAGCAGCGTTCTGTGACTTTTTCATTAGACGACTATTCGCTATGAATGAGTAGTGATTTCGCTATGATTTTATGAGAGCATCATGATGACATAGTTCGGACGACCTCTTTCGGGGCCAAGGTGTGGTCCCCACGAGACGCTGTATGAGCATAAAGCGGTGTTGAATAATGTTTTCATCGGGAGTTCGTTTCCAGCGAGTAAATAATCTATCTCGCATGTTTTATCACGAGGATTACAACGGTGTAATCTATTTTTCCATGTGGAGCCTCTTTTGAGATCTCATTAGATGTCGAAACATGAAAGGGAATTGGTAGGAGGTTCCTTCGATGCACTCTAACCCAATGCATGGTCATGATGTTAGGAATACCCGGTGATGGAAAAAGCAGCATGGAGTTGTCATACCATTTCCGGGTTTACCATCTAGTGGGGCTGGGAAGTGGGTTACCCACCGATGTATCAGGGTTTACCCTCCAGTGAGGCTGGGCAGTGGATTACCCGTTGACCTTACGTTTTACCCTCTAGTAAGGCTGGGCAGTGGGTTACCTAATTAATGTTGGGATTACCCTCCAACAGGGTTGGGCAATGGGTCACCCGACGACCTTTTAGGGTTTACACTCCAGCAAGGCTGGGCTGTGGGTCACCCGATGACCTTTTACGGTTTACCCTTTAGTAGGGCTGGGCAGTGGGTCACCCGGTGACCTTTTGGGGTTTACCCTCTAGTTGGGATGGGCAGTGGGTTACCCGATGACTTCTTTCAGACCCATCCCTTACTTTGATGCTTGTCAGTGACTTATCTCCGTGGAAACTAGAGTGGGATCCTTGGTTTTCCGGTTCAGCGATGAGACAACATTGATGTGCGGGACATTTGGGCATCAGTGATGGATATCCTTAGAACTATTGGAAACTTATCATGGGCTGAGCTTGGAGATCATGATAGCTTTACACACTCATTCGTGTTTCTTGTGGAGCATATATATATTTATTCACCCAACATTTGTTCCCACTCCATGGATTCAGTTACCCTCCTTCTAAGAGGGAAGAAGACACATGAGGTATTCCATATGCTTTTCATGTCTATATCCTCTTGGTTGGGACGATTCTACTTCCTTTCTTTTTATGGGTTGAGCTGCACTCTCTTTATTGTACTCTTACACTATTCATTGTTCTGTCTACTGCTCACCGTTTTAGTACCTCCCTTGTTGGTCCCTTGAGCTATTGGGGAATCCTACTGAGTATCCTTATACTCAACCATGCTTGGTCTTTGGCCGCACTTGGTGTTCCCTTTCAGATGATGGACATGTCGATCGATACTACGGAGGAGCATAGAGGATAAAGGAGCTTGGGTTGCGTTCCATGGTCATAGTAGGACTTTCAGGTGTGAAACTCACCAGCTGTACTTTTCTTTACATGTTTCCTTGTTGTGGCACTTTTATAGTTGGGTGTGTGTTTTTCCATTTGTACTATTCAGTCCACTTTTCATCACATTAATTTTTTTAATTTATTTAGAGATTGATGCATGACTATGGTTGGGCTATAGTTGGTTTACCATTGGTTTTCTTTTTTACTCTGTACTTCTGCATTGATTGGGCTATGTGTGTGTGTACGGGTACTTAGGCAAAGGCCTCCCTGAGATTTTAATGCCTTCAGCACTTGTCACCAGCCCCTGGTCTATGGAGGTGGGCGTGGGGTAGTTGCGGATTGAGACATGTAGGGTCGGGTGGTGACAAATAACAAGTGGAGAACACCACCATATTTAAGGAAAGGGATCCTCTGCATTTCCCTCTTAATTAAGATTGTCCTCTATGTTATGCCATTTATGTGCAATCGGAAATGGGGGGGTATGTTTTTGTACCTCCACCATATCGAACTCATGATGTATAAATGATGAGAAACACCTTTTCTCTTTCATCAATCCATCTTAGGTACACCCAACACCATGTCAATAAACCATAATGAATTCTACCTGAACATTTTTGTTTCTTTCAGGTTGCCTTGTCTTTATTTATATCCAAGTGGAGCTATATTACCTATTTTTGTAAATATTATAAACGTTGTGTAGTATTAAAAAATTAATTTATGAATACACTTTCAACAATATGTTTTGGGGATATACATGTTTTTACAAGATTATCTCCTTTGAACATACTGATAAGTGAATATTTTCTAAGGTAACTTCCCATATTTCTAACCAATTTCTAGTGAACTCTATACACCATTTTATGCCACCATTGTCTTTATAAAATCATTTATTTATTATGTAAAAATTATAGGTTAAATTCTTGATTTATATAAAACATTCTCCTCTTTTCTATTTTAAAATCTCATTAGTATTTTCTTTAAAACCGCACAAAAATGATATGTTGATAACGTTTCTCATATAAATTTATTATATGTTGACAATTTTTTTGACACCAATTACCATGTTATATTCATATTATACCTAATTAAATTCCATATATGTTCTAATCCCTTTATATCATGGACACTTTCATGATACTCCCATTGGTTATGCTTTATTTCATGATTGTGGTACCCAATTATTTCCCTGAGTACCATTATATTTATTTAAGAATGATTATGTATGATTATTTATTTGGAAATCATATTCATGAAAATGATGGGATTGCTTCACCTAGATAGTGCTCCAATTCACTGGGTAATGTTATGTCTCATGATATTCAATGTGAAACCGGATTGTTGGTTAGGCTGGACTAGTACTAAAATGAGAATCGAGATTGGTGGTTATCCTTGACCCTTACAAAAATGGGAAACGAGATTGGTGATTATACTTGACCTGTAATAAAGACATATTTTATGATTATGTAAAATTTATATTATTCCATATTTATATGATCCCATTCATATATGATATTATTTCTTT
Organism: Viscum album; assembly: GCA_963277665.1. Lineage (NCBI taxonomy): Eukaryota > Viridiplantae > Streptophyta > Magnoliopsida > Santalales > Viscaceae > Viscum > Viscum album. Next base: position 1,948,808,283 of record OY728150.1, read on the forward strand.
TGTTCCATGCTTTTGATATCATTATGTCATGCCTCCTAATTCATATGATTAATGTGTATCTTTTTGTTCATTCCCTTATGGGCTTTTTAGCTCATCCCTTTTTTCAAGTTTTCACCATGGTACCCTTTGAAGATGTAAGGGATCAAAGGATGTTAGGACCTATTTACGGAGATTAAATAAAGAAGTTTTTTTATCCCCATGTTCTCTTTTCTATGTATCTAGTCTTCCATGACACTAGACGTAATGATCCTTTTCATGTACTTTGATGTATTATTATGGTAAAAATCAAGTAATGTTTTATGTAAAAGGAGAGGGTTATTACAGTTTTCCTTAATATTTTGTTAATTTATATATTTCAAGTAAATTATTTAAAACTGAAAAGGTACATTCTTCATGAAATGAATTAAATGATTTTTAAAGCTTCTATTTTAACATTCCATGTTTACTTTGGATAAAAAAATATTTTTGACATGTTTTATGTATTTAAAGTTTATTTTAAAAGCCTAAAGGTTATTTTTCTAAAACATTATTTATATGAATTTTAAATAATTCCAAATATGTTTATAAAAATATTTTTAAATAAAAAAATATGAATATGTTTTATGTTTTAAAAAGAGTTTTTAAAATTTGAACAGGTATTTTCTAAAAGAAATGTTTTAAATATTTTTAAAATTTCATTTAAAAGTTTTCAAGGTTATTTTCAATGAATAATATTTTAAAAATGTAAATGATTTAAAAAGAGTTTCTCAAAGTTCAGAGGATAATTATCTCATGAAATACTCAAAAAAATCATTCAAAAATATTTTCTATCTAATATTATGTCCTATGATATTACTTATGTTATTTTTGGTAATTTTACGGAAGGGTATCAATCTAATTTTTCACTAGATGGTTTATATTTATGATGAATGGATTTTTATAAAATCCATGTATGTTCCTTGAGTTATTTTATGATGAAATGTTTCATTAATCACATTTTTTTTCAAGGGTTTTGATACGATGAAAAATTTAGGAAATCCATCTTTTATAATGGATTCTAAAATTTTAAATGTGTTTTTAAGTCCATTTCATTTCACGGGTACTGGTATGATGAATTTTTTGTTATATTGTGGAATAATTATGTATTTCTATAATGGGGTAATAATTTATTTTCTATAACCTTAAAGGGTATACAATAAGTTATACCTAGTCTATAATAGGGTACGATAGAGGATATCCCAAGCATGAAGTATGTACACGGTTGTTTAACACAAACCTAAAATGTTAGTAATGTCTTGGTGGGTATCATTGATATATTGTTTTATTTAATTTATTTTATTCCAAAATATCATTCCTTATAACAATGTTATTCTTTCATGAATAATCTACTTTTATTCCTTTTTGATATATGTATTTTAAACTATAATGATTTATTCTAAGACACATGTTTAGGATCTATGATATGCATTATATGGTCTGAAAATGATAATATGGTGGTCTCAAAAACTTATTTCCATGATATTATTTTGTGATGATCGATATCTCCATTTTTACCATTATTATTTATATGAGTTCAATGTTTATTATATTTCCCTTCCCCATGATATGGAGAAGGTTTTATGTATGAAATTATTAACAAAGGTAGTAGTTAGGGAGAAAAAATTGAGAGATGATGTATCTCACTTACGAAATAGTATTTAATGATTCAATGATTCTGAGGAAAATATACATTTAGGATACTCATGAATTTTTTGGGTATTGTTTTGATTATTTCTTTAAGAAGAAGTAATATCTATGTATGGGATGATTGTGTCTCTACAATTGGAATCAAATGAATATTGTAGTTATCCATTGTAAACTAGGATTAGTAAACCTTAGTGATATATCCAAGGATATCACCAATGATATGTATATATAAAATTCAAATTATATAAAAATATACAAGAATTTTTCTGAAGGATAGAGAAAGTGGTTTTAATGAAATAGAATCACTAACGGTATACTAAAAGTGGACGTGGGTCCTATAAAGATTTACCTAGAAGTAATATCATTAAAATGAACACATTTATTTATTCTTGATCATCATATATTGAATTGACAACGTTTTTTATACATCTTGTATTACAATCTAATATGTTAATCATTAAAAATTAATAGACTCTTTAGGAAACTTCATGAATTATTTAAATAGACAATGGTTTTAATGACATGGGCGTAATATAATTTATATTAGATTAAAATTAAGGTTCCATATTTTAGACATCCAAAAAATGTTTTTTAATTATCATGTGATTTACCACTATGATTTTCATTAATCATAGTATGAGTTTTGGATTTAGTCAATGGTTGGAACTGGAAGGAAATAGTTTAATGATGAATATGATACATAATGTGCTGGTGTGAAACAAAATGGGATGATTACTGGAGTAAATGATATTTGGATTATTTCAAATCAGTTATCATGATATATAATTAAAAATATACCAATTAACCAACTATTGAAATCACCTATGAATATATGTCTAGATATTGTTGAGTTTTTGGGTGGAGGTGACCATATAAGAATGAATACTAGTTTAATATATGTTCAGAATGATCGAATAATAACAAATGGAAATGTATCAATGGAATAAACATTTGTTTTATGGTTATAGAAGTACAAATAGAAAGAGATTTATAATAAAAAATAAAAACCATAGTAAAATCAAAGGATGAGAAAATGGATTTTCAAAGGAATCATCAATGGTTGAATGTTTTGAATGTGTAAATAAATGGAATTGTACAAATTGATTTCCTATGGGTAAATCTCAAGAAGAGGATTATCAAGATGGTACAAGTAAATGTTTTCTAGTGTATGATGAAGAGATGGAAAATGAAATATTAATGGAATGTGGTATTAATGAATTGGATTAAAAAACCTCAGAATAAACATTAATGATTAAAGTTTATATGTATCAGTATTCATAAATTAAGAAACATATAAGTAACTTTCGATAGAAATTTTGAATTATGGATATGAAAGAATATATTTAATGGTACTGGGGACCTAGAAAATATATTTAATTTAGTGGTAATATTTTATAAAAAACACATGATTATGGGAAGATATCCCCTAATATGTTCCTAATGTTGATAAAATAGTGTTCAATTTGAATGTTGGCAAGATTGATATGGAAAAAGTAAATTGGATAGTGTTGAACAATATGGAAATTATTAATTATTTGATGAAAATGTTCTTTACGTTATCATTAATGTAATTTATAAAATTTATTAATTTATGGAATATATTCTATAATGTATGATTTTATGTGGAAATTATAAATTTTTAAATTCATATATGTTTTCATTATTTTTAATGTAATTTAGGATTTTTACATATTTGAGGATAATATATTTTCAAGGAAATAAAAAAATTGTAATAATAAATTAATAGAAACATCATTTTTTGGTGATTAATTATTAGGTGATTTAATAATTTTAGTTACATTCTTCTTAAATTTTTGGATTTCCACTTTGATCAGACAAGGAGGTTCCTTAACGTTAACTATTCATTGAATGAATTGAGTTTATCTTTACATTTTATTAGATTCCTTGTCTTGAAAATTTCGTTTTTTGATAATAACTGTATAAATATATAATGATTTATATTCCTTTTATCTTTTTTATGACCCACATGTACTTTGAGCATAAAAAACTCATCTTCATTAATTAAGAACTGAGAGGAAGTGGAAATTGATCAATCCACAACCATTAGATTAGATTGTGTTTATGAAATGAAATTAAATAAATTAAGTATATTATCTGAAGAAAATTATTTTTCATTTATAAAACCACATTTAAATAAAATTTTGTACATTTATATTTATTTTTAATTAATACATGGACTTTTCAACAATCCCATATTTATGGATTTCTTGTCATTGTCTTTCTCATAAAAATGTTCACTATCACACTTTATCCGTATTGGGGTTTTATTTGTATCTATTATGTCCACACATTCACATCCTACCAATTTTCTAAAAAATGGAAACCATGTAATGTGTAATTCTATGTGACCATCAATAATTCATTAAACGTTTTTCAACAGGTAGTTTTATTAACCATTTTTACAATGATTGTACCCCAAAATGGTATTTTCAAATAATAAACCATTTTTTATCAAGAAAATGTTCAAATTATGAGTATAAAATTTATTTAAGTAGGGTATAAACAACCTTATAATTTATGAAATAGTTTTCCCTAATGAAAATAATTTCTGTCATATCATTCGATACACGAAACAATGAGTTTTAATGATACATGACATGCTATTAAAATATTAGTATTTAATATGGTCATTATAACCTAGTAGTTGAAATGAATGGTACGAATTATATTTACGAAAATATGAAAATATGTGGTCTAATTATATATATATAATTAATTCTTCTAGGATCAATTATTTATAAATGTAAATTATAACAATTTGAAAATAAAGAAAGTGTTTTTTGGAAAATTATTATTCTGTTCATAAATGCAGTGTACATCAAAATTTTGTTAAGATATTTTAGTAAAAATTTTTAATGAAATTAAAATTTTATATAATTAATAATATTTTCCACATTGATTGTATTAATTTTTTTGACAAGATATTAGAATAAATCTAATTTTACACTTCAAACCCAATTTTTTATCTCAAAAGGTGTCTTGTCTCATATTGTGAATTAATATTCAAATAAATTTTTTTATGATTGTAAAAATTTATCTTAAAATAATAATTTTTTTAAATATTCATGTTATAATTTTATTTGGGTGATTAATGTATAATTCTCAAAAAAAATCAGTGAATAGTGAAAATGTTGTTTTATCTTGATGAAACTGCCTTTTCAATAAAAGAATTTAGAAGAAAAAATTTATTTTAATGTATTTTGTTTAAAATTTAAAATTAGAAAAATTATATATAAATTAATCAAATTTATGTTATTTTAAATATTTTTTTTGTTACGATATATTTTATAAAAAACCTTTGAAATTCAGGTATTTAGAAATCCACTTTTTCATCACTTCGATGGGGTTAATTTTAAATTACAAATTCTCACTTATATGAAATTATTTAGAAAACATATTATATATATTTAATGGTCATAATATATTTATTCTAATTAGGTAAAGTTTATTTTTTGACTTCATTTAATAGTAATAATAGTAAAAATAAATTATTATAGTTAATGTTAAAACAGTTGTAGAGGAGGTTAAAATAATCAGATAAGGGGTAAATGAAATGGAAACATATCAAAAACCAATTTTATGTAAATATTTCGACCAAATAACCAATTATGATGGAAAAATACCCATTTTTGTTCCATTTGTAACATGAAAAATATGGCTACACATTTTTCCTTTTGATTAATTCCATGTGTGGAGGTAGCCTCACGTATAAATGGCCAACACATATACTCCCCTCCTTAGGCATTGAACACAATTTGGTTAATCCAAGTAAAAAAAATATATTCCATAATTACCTAACCACATTCTATAATAGTTTTTAGACCATAAATACACTATAGGAAGGCTTTAGATAAACCAAAAATATGTTGTTTAAAGAAGAGGTAATGTTTTTAACTATTTGTTTTTGTTTTACTTATTCTTCTAACACCTTAAATCATACCTAAAAATAAAAATAAAAAACCAGTATATTAAATATAAAAATATATTATTATGTTAAGGGAATAACCAATATGCAGATGCACTTCCATCAAACGAGATATTAAATCATTATTCATTTGTATAACGGACTGTCGTCTTGGAAACTGATTGTATTCTTTTTCCATAGAATTCTTTCACATATTGATACAATTGTCAATTTAATGTAAATATGAGATATTTATTATGTTATTATACTTTTCAAATTATAATATCCCATTCACCTTCTTACATTTCAATCAATTAAATAATAATAATGTCACTTATGTTTACGATGGTCTACTTCATCACGAAGTAATGTGATGTATCTTCCATTTATATTTTATATTGATGGTAAAAATTATATATTAAATGTATATATATGATATATGAAACATAATTATATTTTGGTAATAATGTTATCGAATAAAAAATTTCACATTCTTTTTTTGGGGTATATTATAAGGACATTCATGTATACGGAAGACTATCTCCTCATGAATCGTTGAGTTTAGTTTTTTAGTAACACTTTTAACGAATGGAAATTGGGATAAATTTAATGAATAATTGGGAAATATTTGTTGTAAAATTAATTCTATAATGTTAATATATTACTTACAATTTCTTCCTTTCATACTTAACAAAAATTGAAAAGACATTCGGGAATATACATAACAAACCATCTCTATGAACAACATATTTTATTTTCTATATATTTCATTTATGGATTAATATTGAGAGAGGTATGTTTTAGATGATTGGATAAATAAAACATAAACAATCTGGAAAAAACTATTAATCCTAATAATATAATCATCATGTTACACACGTTAATGTCACGTGATTTCAATTTTATAATTACTCCAAAACACATGTTTTAACTTCTTAATTTTACCATTCATGAACATTACTAAGTTGTAGCCATTTCAAGTAGTGAAACAATTTATGACATGAATATATTCATGGCATGTGTTTGGAGATATTTACAAGTAGTTTAATAAATTTAATCGATTTCTAAATTCCATGAAGGTGGATTTCATCCAAGTTCCAACATAATAGGTATGAACCATTATGAAGCCTTTAATACCTAAGAAAAACACTCGTAATAACATTAAAAAATTCTATACATAGGCATTATTAATTCCAAAAAAATATCCATAAACTATATGTCATTTACCCTATTAAACAATATTTATCTCCAAATTCGACATAATCTACATGATTAAAAACAAAGGAAAATCCAATAATGGGATTCAATGAAAAAATCAAAGAGGGGTGTACTTAGAAAAATATAGGATCATACAACCTCCACAATATATAGCATCTCCACCTTGAGTTTATCCATCAATAACTTTGGGGTCTCACAAAAAATGCTTAGCCATTACTCTTGCATTTCTGACTATGTCCCATGGTCTCCACCTAAAGACACAGATTCTACCAGTACACTCAAAATTAAATATATAATCCGATATTTTTATTATTTATCATTATGGTCAAAAATCCATATCGGATTTCCCTCAATAGATGTGAATACCCAAATCTTGATGTCCTTAGTGTTTATAACATGAGAAGGTTTATGATGATATATTCAAATATGTGACATGATAAACTCATCATTCATGGAATTGTATCACTATGGAAGGGATAATTGGTACGCCATTAAACCAACCATTTCTACTATCTAAAATGAACCAAGAAGACAAGACATTGGATTCCCATATATCCTGATACCATATTGAACCAAACAAGAAAAACTACCTAGGAAAGTGCAATGACAATCCTCAAAGTTCAAAGGTGGTCTCTCATGGTCATTGTATTATTTCTTTTCATGTTATGATCACCAACATCATTTTTAAAAAGTGAATCATTTGAACCATCTTCTATATGACACTAGTACTAAAAATCACTAAATCACCTACCTATAACAAATTAAATTTTTAACCAAAAAAACACAACATAAAAATCATTCAAATTTTATATCTAGACCGATTCCCATAATTTATTATTATATTCAAACTCTATGATTTCTATATAGGGATCACATGAACCATATAAATCTAAATCATTGTATCATAGCAAATCATCTAGAATATGAATAGTCCACCTAGATTGACCATCTATTTGATAATGATAGTAAGTTCTCATGTAAACCTACAATTCCAGAGCATTTTAAATACCCTTCCAAAAATTTGATGAAAAACGAGGATCTCTTTATGAAAATATACCACTATAAAAACCATGAAAGAAAATTATCTCATGCCCATAAAGGATACATAGATCAATAATGTTGATGTATGCTTAGTTTGAAAATTGTGTTATACCTTCATCATCAATACAAGATCCTGCATGATGCATAATTATTTAGTGCTTTCATGGATAATCATGTCAAAAATAACATAGTGACATCACCCCACATCTAGTTCTGAAGGGGAACCAGCAGAAGTAGTGAAGTTGGCTTCAAATTCATATATTTTACTTGGTGATTGGTTAAAAATATAATGATGAATCTTGCTACCTATTTATTCATTTTTCCCAAAAATTGTATCTAGGGATATCCAAATACATATTTTTCAAACAATGATGCGCTTCCCATATAGAAGAACAAAAATCTCCCAAAATATTCTGATGCAAGACCATAGTAACCCATACTTGGCCATATAAAATGTAAAACCCAAGGTAAATAAAGAATATGACATTTTTATATTTATACATATTTGTGAATAAAATATTAATATTAGTTTAAAGGGAACGCTATGCTCGATGGATTAACCAATACGCAATAACGTGTTCCTTTGAAATCTTACGTTGCACTCTAATAATAAAATAATTTTATTTTAAATGGTTGTTAACACCTAGCCGTTGTAATGATGGGAATGAACAGAACTAACTAAAAAATTATTATATATGTTTTTCAAATATTTTTACTTTTTACAATAAATGTCAGAGGATTAAAAATGCGAATGAATCCAATTAAAAGTGTAAACATTATAATATTCTTAGAAAGGTTGATTAACCGCCTTTTGATGGAGAAACTCTTTTAAATCCACTTTTTGACAATTTTATATGTTATATTTGACAAAATAAAATTCTTCTTTAAAATTGGGACATCAAAATTTACTTTGTGTAAATTTTTGGTATTTTTCCGGTAAAGTTCATTTTTTTAATGAATAATGAAAAATGTTGTATTTTAATTCAATACATCTTTTTAATCTAAATTATATATATGATTAGATTATATTTTTAATTGGTTTTAAAGTGAAATTAGAATATATTTTTACTATTTAATCCAACAGTGGTTATTGGAATTAATTTCACATTGAAATTGGACTTAAACTATTGTCAATCTTTTAATAGATGTTGTTTCTTAAAAAATGCTATTTGTTTTGATAGTGGGAGTTAATTATTAAATTAATTAATGAAAATAATATATTTTGAATTTTGTAAAATATACATTATTTTTGAATTCTGAATATAAAATATATCTTAAGGTGAATTTGTTGTATTTTTCTGAAAAACTTCAATTTTTGATGAATAATGGAACCACTAAGTGGTAGTTTAATAACTGATTTTTCGTTTAAATGAAAATTTACCACTTTTGTGATTTGAATTTAAAAAATCCAACATACATTGTTTTCATTAGGAAGTAAAATGTTGTTCAATGGGATTAAAATCATTTTTTTGTTGAATAGTAACTTTTATGTTTTTAATCGCGATAAGAGGTAATTTGTGTAATTTAAGGTAAAAATAATGTTTTAATAATATTAAATGACATTGACACATGTTCTACCCTTATTGTATGAGTCATGGATGAGTGAGAAAATCCATGGGTCAACTTTGGGACCCCATGGAGCCACTTGGTAGGAAAATGACATTAATACATTTTTATTTAAAGTTAAAATTAAAATGTCACAAACATGTGTTGTTTTACTAATACAATTTTTACATGGGGTTATACAAGTCATATTTTTTACTATAAATATTCATTAGAAAGATAAAAATATTTCATAAATCATGATATTTTTATTTATAATTTTTAGACATTAAATAAATTTAATTATTTATGACACCATGATGATGCAGCAATTACCTCATTATTTAACGATTTAAATAAAATGAAAAGATAATGTAAAATCTAAGATCTAAACTTGTAAAAAACCTATTTAATGTGTGTATTTCGAACTATTATCACCTTATCCTAGAAATATATAATTTTGGGACCTTTAGAATCCTAAAATCATTTTATAATAATGTTACTTTTCAAGACTTTCTTAGAGTTCCCCTCCTCTCCTTTTATCAAGGGCCCCCACCTATACCACCTTACCCACACCTCTCAAGCCTTTGGCTCGGCCAACCCCTTCCAATTTTGTCTCTACATGATCCTATATTACTCCTATAAGCTGCAATTTGGGCAGAAGTCTTTCCAATGATGCCTTTGAGCTCAAATCAAAAAGACTTACCCGATTTAAAGGTAGTGTCTTCTCTTGTGTTCTTATGTTTTATTTTTCTTCTCCAACCCCGTAAACTCTTTTTATTAATTTATTTTGTAAGAAACCAAGTATCTTGAATATAATATGATGTTTTTATAAGAATAATTAGAGCTACACCTAAACACACCTTCATCTAATGGTTAAAGAACATACTGTTTCTGTGGTTGGCGATTTTCTGCCTCACGAAACGATGATTATTCAATATTCTTTTAACACATTTCATAGTGTAAATTAAGATGTAACTATATTTATATATGATATATATTATGTTTAGGTTTTCTTTATGCTTCTGTATTTATCATTTGTGGCATACCTTTATGGATTCCATTATGGGTAAACATGATAATTTCATTTTAGGAAGTACGGACTACCGCCCCCTCAAAGTGATTTGATTCATTAATGCCATTTGTGGGATGTATAAAGGATGTATTTAATGTTATTATATATGATGTTATACTGGAATTATAATATACCCTTATATAATTATGATTTCAATCCATTAAATACAAAATAGAAATGAAAGTAGCGGTCATGCGTACGTACGGCTTACCGTATCCATGAACGGTGTATTTCATTTCTTACCTATAAATGTTATGTACTATTATAAATACATGTATATGATAGATATATATGATATATATGATTTCCAAATAATTGATATAATTCTGGATATAATGAATCTTTGACCACATAAACAATAAGTAATTTTAAGAAGTCCATTTTTGACTTAAGTGCCAAATATCGACAAAACGAATGTTATGAAATTAAATGATTACATAACATTTATAACATGTCAATATGTTATATAAAAGGAATAAAAAAGTTGAAAAAGGTTATTAAGAAAGTAGAAATTAATTTTAGTTTATTATTCAGGAGATTAAAGAGAAATCGAGACAAGTTGGACTTGAGGTAAGGGATCCTACCTCTCTCTGTATTTTTAAGTACTCTTTTTATGTAACTTATATTAAGATCCTCTTTCTTATGTTGGGGGATGTTATTTTATATTAATCATGATGTAAATTTTATTTTAATATGATGAGATACCCTATTTTATCTCACCAATCCAGTTTTGGAATTTTTCAGTGGCGCCGTTAGGCTGCCGAATTTTCGTAAGGGATCCTACCTCTCTTTTTATTTTTAAGTACTCTTTTTATGTAACTTACATTAATCTCCTCTTTATTATGGTTGGGGATGTTCTTTTATATTAAACATGATGTAAATTTTATATTAATATGATTAGAGACCCTATTTTATCTCATAAATCCATTTTTGGATGTTTTGAGTGGCGCCGTTAGGCTGCCGAATTTTCGTAGGAGATCCAACCTCTCTCTTTTTCTTTATGTACTCTCTTCTACGTCACTTCTTTTAAGATCCTATTTCTTATGTTGGGGGATGTAAATTGACATTAATCATTTTTTAATTTTTATGTTCATATGATGTGATACACTATTTGGTCTCTTCAATCCATTTTTTGGATGTTTTAAGTTGAGCCGTTTGGCTGCCAAATTCTCATAAGTGGATTTCATATCTCACTTTTAATTCTATGAGATTTCTATTGTTCACCACTAATTTATTGCATGTGGTTTATTGCTTACGGCCTTTTTGAAATATATATATATTATCATTCTATCCATGGTATTCTTTTATTCATTTGGTTCTTATTATCTTTTGGTCATACGACTTGATTGATTACCGTGAGGTAAAGAGTTTTTATCTCCCTTTTTAATCCCGTGAGATTCATGATACATTTTCCACTATTTCCTTTTGTGTCGTGTATGTACTGACCATTATTTTACTATTTGTATATTATACACTAATTTATGATTATTTACATCTTCATTGTATGACCCTTCTTTCATGGGGTGTACGTTTCAATAGTTTCCCAAATCGGTAAGGGTACCTTTCACACTCCTCTTTTTAAAAGACTTAGTTTGTTATGTATTTTAATTTAAATGTTTTTATGTTGGGATATGTTATTATATATCATTATTTATGTAAATTTTATTTCCAAGTGATTAGATACCATTTTATATCTCATCAACTCATTTTTTTAATTTTAATGTGACGCTATTACGCTGTCGAATTTTTACAGGGGAACTTCTTAACCAAATTTCGATTTCTTTGGGTTCAACTTGTAGTTATTGAATATGTCATCCAATGAATATGTGTGAATGGCCTATGATTGTTTTACACATAATATACACTTATATTGGGTGTATTTATATTTTTCACACATAATTATGAGATTGATTTATCCTTAATTTAAGGATACCATCTTTATAAGGGATTTCATCTCAATTTACATTTCCATTGAGACTTCATTTTTTTATATGCACTAATTCCCTCTTGTATGGTGTATATACTGTCCTTTGACATATTATATCATGAATCCCTTTCTTCTCATGATATTATAACGTTCTGATTAAATGTTATTCCTCAATTATTTGCATTCAAGTGTCTTTCATTTTGTTAAAAACCTTTTAACTAAAATATCATTTTAAATGTTTTAATTATTTATTATTATAAATATTTCTCATTGATATCCTTGTTTTAAAAATGTTTTTAAGGATTTATTTATATGGATATTAATGGTTTAAAATTTTAAAATCTTCAAAGTGGTATGAGACATTTTGATTCCAAAATCTCTTTATTAAATGTTTTAAATGGTTTTGAAAATTGTATTTAGAATGGATTCATTATTTCCATATCTTAAAATGTTATATTGTTATTGCAATGTGGGAATGTTATCTTTCTTTTATGATTAAGTTATGTGTTATGATTATGTTATGGTTCTTGGGCATTGTTTATGAAGACTGGTGGTTCCGTGATAATCTAAGGGCGGGTGAGCCCAATATAGCTCTCCAATGCATTGGGTAACGCGAAGGGGTTAAACGCTAAGGTTTCTCTGAAGATATTTAAGGAATATACTGTGATGTGTATTCCAAACGTAACCATGATGGTTAATCCCTATGTAAGTATGTTATGAATGCCTCAAGTGACCATTATGTCTTATGATTTCTATGAGTTATTCGTAAATTTTCTAATTCATGAGGTATGTTACAATGCTTATGTTTTATTAGTAATGTATGATTTCATTGATTCTTATATATACATGGACTGATGTTTTCTTTCCGTATTGTTATAACCCTTACTGAGCTTTTTTATGCTCATCCCATGTTTTTGAAATGTTTTTCACAGGACATAATGTTGAATAGGGTCAAGGATGGGATCAATGAAATGTCAGGCTATCTAAAAAAAGGAACTAGACATGACTCTTTTGTTAAAGAGGTTTTATTTGTGTGAAAAAATTGGAAACTGAGTTGATGTGTCTACTTTGTAATCTTTGAGATGTAATAGTTATGTCCTAATTATCCAAAACTCTATACCTGAAAAGATCCTCAATGTAAATGATTCAGTTTAATTCAAGATTATATGATGTTTTAAGGCCGAGTCCTTATAGTTGGTATCAATGGACAGTTTAGATAACATTAGAGGTTAGAGGGTTAAGTGACAAGTTGTGAATAACCACAATGGTTATTATATTAGATAGAGTCGTTGTTATTTTTGAAAGTTGGAATGAGTTTGAGATAACATGGATAAGTATATCTTAGGGTTTATCTTCCTCTTTAGTACATAATGATTTTGTTGATATACTCACAATAACATTTCTGGTTTTAGTAAATGGATGGATCTAGCAGGCACCAAAGTGACAATGGGTTTGAAGGAAACTGTGGTGGTTCTCTGATTAATAGACTCGATGAAATGTTGGATTCAATGAGAAATCTCATGGTTATTCTAAACCAACTATCAGGAGTCATGATCAACAACTTGAACCTTGGAGAGTTCTCTAATTCATCACATATGAGAAAACCAACTCGACCTGGAATTTCAGGTAAAAATTATAAAGGTAACCATTAGGGTTTATATGATCCTTACTTTTGAGGTAATTATGGGTTACTATAGGTTATGATGGAATATGAATGACATGAGATAAACATGAGGTTAAATTATGTTATGGTTATTTTTGGAGATTTTATCTCATTTTGGGGAATGTTTTAAGAATTATATAGTTTTGGAAAAAGGAAAACACGCAGACCGTGTGACAACCCGTTGCGTCGGACAAACCTACGAGAATCGAACCCACAACCAATGTGCGACAGGTATTTATCGCCTACCACTAGGCTACGTGAAGTCCCTGGGTAGTATGATGTATTCTTTTTAGTTATATGATTTTATGAATTAAGAGTAAGTTTATTTTGGGTTATCTATTTAAATTATTAACCTATCATGGAGGATATGTGATTAAGTTAATTACTTTTCATTATGAGACTTTAAGAGCAACTGATGTTATTTGGAGATAAATGTTAATTTGTACCTTGGAAGACTATGTGATTAAATCCTTCAAATATTTGGGTTTCAATCTTAGTTTGGTTTAATTTGAAGAATTTAATGGAGAACTTTTTATTGAATGGTCTTTGTTGGACTTTGGATAATGTTTGACAAATTTTGGAAATTAAGAGTAGTATTTCTTTTTATTAAGGATTATCCTTTTTGGGTATTATCTGATCTCGTACTAACAATGTTGGTTTTGGTTTTGGTCTAAAGACATGGGATACATATTGTTCTCTTTTGTGGATTAGGTGATTCTCTAGAATTTGATTATAGTACTCTTAATGTGAACAAGTCTTCGTAAATACTCATCATTTGGGGAAAGTATGAGTTTGTGTAAGAAATCAAGTAAAAGTTGAAAGTGAACATGACATGTAAGTATGTTTCCTTAAGATCAAAATTAAATTGCTCAATGAAAAGTAACTTAAAACAAAAAAAATTTCTATTAACTTTTCTTACAGGGGAATTGAATACCCTTTAACCCACCACAAGTTTGTCATTTTCATGTGGTTAAATTTCTCCTAAACATGTTTTCTATCACTCTACCTCAGAACATGACCCTTTTCTTTTTCATACATATCCATGTTTTCCTACATGGAATCCTAGTATGGGTTAAATAGGGTGACCTCTATAGTTCTCTTTATTTCTTTTAAAGTGATTGTTTTTCCGACTCTTGTTCCGATGTGGGATTTTTAATGAAGTTTCCACGCCCAATTTTAAAATTGAGAGGACGCAATTCCCAAAAGGGGGGAAGGATGTAACACCCTATGTAAATAAAGAATATGAAAATTTTAAATTTATCCATATTTGTGAATAAAATATTAATATTACTTTAAATGTAATGCTATGCTTGATAGCTTACCCAGTACGCAACAACGAGTTCCTTTGAAATCTTACATTGCACTCTAATAATAAAATAATTTTATTTTAAATGGTAGTTAACACCTAGCCATTGTAATGATGGGAATGAAAATAACTAACTAAAAATTATTATATATGTTTCTCAAATATTTTTCCTTTTTATAATAAATGTTAGAGGATTAAAAATGCGAATGAATCCAATTAAAAGCGTAAACATTCTAATATTCATTAAAAGGTCAATTAACCTCCTTTTGATGGAGAACCTCTTTTAAATCCACTTTTTTACAATTTTATGTGTTATATTTGACAAAATAAAATTATTCTTTAGAATTGGGACAGAAAAATTTACTTTGTGTAAATTTTTGGTATTTTTCCGATAAAGTTCATTTTTTAATGAATAGTGAAAAATGTTGTATTTTAATTCAAATCTTCTTTTTAATCTAATTAATTTATATGATTATATTATCTATTTAATTGGTTTTAAAGTAAAATTAGAATATAATTTTACCATTTAATCCAATAGTGTTTATTGTAATTAATTTCACTTTGAAATTGGACTTAAACTAGTGTCAATCTTTTAATAGAATTTGTTTCTTAAAAACACGCTATTTGTTTTGAAAGCAAAAATTAATTATTAAATTAATTAATGCAATATATATGTTTTTAATTTTATAAAATAGACATCAATTTTGAATTTTTAATATCAAATATAGCTAAGGGTGAATTTTTGGTATTTTTCTGAAAAACTTCAATTTTTGATGAATAGTGAAACAACTAAGTGGTAGTTTAAAAACTGATTTTTCTTTTAAATGAGACTTTACCACTTCTGTGATTTTAATTTCAATAATCCGACATACATGGTTGTCATTAGTGAAGTAAAATTTGGTTCAATGGGATTAAAATAATTTTTTGGTGAATATTAACTTTTATGTTTTTAATCGCGATTAGTGGTAATTAATGTAATTTAAGCTAAAAATAATGTCTTATTAATATGAAATGACCTTGACTCATGTCCTACCATTATTGGATGAGTCATGGCCGACCCATAAAATCCATGGGTCAACTTTGGGACCCCATGGAGCCACTTTGGTAGGAAAATGACATTAATACCTTTTTATTTAAAGTTAAAAATAAAATGTCACAAACATGTGTTGTTTTACTAAAACAATTTTTACAAGGGGGTATACAAGTAATATTTTTGACTGTAAATATTCATTAGAAATATTAACAGATTTTCTACATCATGATATTTTTTTATAATTTTTAGACATTAAATAAATTTAATTATTTATGACACCATGATGATGTACCGATTACCTCATTATTTAATGATTTAAATAAAATGAAAAGATAATGTAAAATATAAGAACTAAACTTGTCAAAAACCAATTGGATGTAGGGATTTCGAAATATTATCACCTTATCCTCGAAATATATAATTTTGGTACCTTTAAAATCTGAAACACATATTATAATAATGTTACTTTTCAAGACTTTCCAAGAGTGCCTCTCCTCTCCTCTTATAAAAGGCCCCCACCTCTACCACCTTACCCGCACCTCTAAAGCCTTTGGCTCGCCCAAACCCTGACCATTTGGTCTCTAAACATCTCTCTCTTACTTCTAGAAGCCTCATATTGGGCATAAGTCTCTTCAAGGAAGCCTTTGAGCTCAAATCAAAAAGAGTTACCTGATTTAAAGGTAGTGTCTTCTCTTGTGTTCTTATGTTTTATTTTGCTTCTCCAACCCCATAAACTCTTTTTATTCCTGTATTTTGTAACAAAAAAAGTATATTAAATATACTAGGATGTTGTTATGAGAAGGATTACTCCTATACACTCCTTTTTCTAATTGTTAAAGAACATACTATTTCTGTGGTTGGCGATTTTCTGCCTCACGAAATGATGATTGTTCAATATTCATTTAACACCTTTCCTGGTGGAAATTAATATGTAACTCTATTTATATATGATATATATTATGTTTATGTTTTCCTTATTCTTCTGTACTTTTCATTTGGGGCATACATTTATGGTTTCCATTGTGGGTAAACACGATATTTTCATTTTAGGAAGTGCGGACTACCGCCCCCTCAAAGTGATTTGATTCATTAATTCCATATGTGGGAAGTATAAAGCATGGAGTTAATGTTATTATATATTATGTTATACTGGAATTATAATATACCCTTATATCATTATGATTTCACTCCATTTAATACGAACTAGAAATCAATGTAGCGTTCATGCGTACGTACGACTTACCGTCTCCATGAATGGTGGATTTCATTTCTTACCTCTAAATTTTATGTACTATTATAAATACATGTATATGCTGGATATATATGATATATATGATATCCAAATAAAAAATATAATTCTGGATAAAATGAAACATTGACCACATAAACAAAATGTAATTGTAAGAAGTCAATTTTTGACTTAAGTACCAAATATCGACAAAACGAACGTTATGAAATTAAATGATTACATAACGTTTATAACATGGAAATAAGTTATATAAAAGGAATAATAAACTTGAAAAATGTTCTTAATAAAGTATAAATTATTTTATGTTTATTATTCAGGAGATTTAAGAGCAATCGAGACAAGTCGGACTTGAGGTGAGGGATCCTACCTCTCTCTTTATTTTTAAGTACTATTTTTATGTAACATACTTTAAGCTCCTCTTTCTTATGTTGGGGGATGTTCTTTTATATTTATCTTACTGTAAATTTTATGTTAATACTATAAGAGACCCTATTTTATCTCATCAATCCATTTTTGGATGTTTTGAGTGGCGCTGTTAGGCTGCCGAATTTTCGTAAGGGATCTTACCTCTCTCTTTATTTTTAAGTACTATTTTTATGTAACTTATTTTAAGATTCTCTTTCTTATGTTGGGGGATGTTATGTTATATTTCTCTTGCTGTAAATTTTATGTTAATATGATGATAGACCCTATTTTATCTCATCAATCCATTTTTGGAAGTTTTGAGTGGCGCAGTTAGGCTGCCGAATTTTCGTAAGAGATCTAACCTCTCTCTTTGTTTTTAAGTACTCTCTTTTATGTCACTTCTTTTAAGATCCTATTTCTTAAGTTGGGGGATGTTCTTCAATATTACTATTATTTAATTTTTTTGTTCATATTATGTGATACCCTATTTTATCTCTACAATCCATTTTTTGGATGTTTTAAGTGGCGCAGTTAGGCTGCCGAATTTTCAGAAGTGGATATCATATCTCACTTTTAATTCAATGAGAATTCTATCGTTCGCCACTAATTTGTTGCATGTGGTTTATTGTGTACTGAAATTTTGATATATATATATATATATATTAACATAATATCCATGGTATTCTATTATTCATTTGGTTCTTATTATCATTTGGTCATACGACTCGATTGATTACCACGAGGTACAAAGTTTTTATCTATCTTTTTAATCCCGTGAGATTCACGCTACATTAGCCACTATTTCCTTTTGTGTGGTGTATGTACTACCCATTATTTTACTATTTGTATATTATACTTTCATTTATGAGTATTTACATGTTCATTTTATGACCCTTCTTTCATGGGGTGTATGTTTCGAATGTTTACCAAATCGGTATTGGAACCTTTCACACTCCTCTTTTTAAAAGACATAGTTTCTTATGTCTTTTAATTTACATATTTTTATGTTGGGATATGTTCTTATATATCCTTATTTATGTAAATTTTATGTCCAAGTTATGAGATACCATTTTATCACTCATCAACTAATTTTCTGAATTTTAATGTGACACCGTTAGACTGTCGAATTTTTACAAGGGAACTTCTTAACCCAATTTCGATTTCTTTGGGTTCAACTTGTAGTTAATGAATATTTCATCCTATGAATATGTGTGAATGAGATATGATTTATTTACACTTAATATCCACTTATATTGGGTGTATTTATATTTGTCATGCATAATTATGAGATTGATTTATCCTTAATTTAAGGATACCATCTTTATAATGGATTTCATCTCAATTTACATTTCCATTGAGACTTCATTTTTGATATGTAGTAATTCCCTCTTATATGGTGTATATACTGTCATTTGGCATATTATATCATGAATCCCATTATTCACATGATATTATAATTTTCTGATTAAATGTTATTCCTCAATTGTTTGTATTCAAGTGTCTCTCATTTTGTTATAAACCTTTTAACTAAAATAGCATTTTAAATGTTTTAATTATTTATTAGTATAAATATTTATCATTAATATCCTTGTTTTCAAAATGGTTTTAAGGATTTATTTATATGTATAATAATGGTTTAAAATCTTAAAAGCTTCATAGTGGTATGAGACACTTTGATTAAAAAATCTCTTTATTAAATGTGTTAAGTGGTTTTGAAAATGGTTTTTAGAATGGATTAATTATTTCAATATCTTAAAATGTTATATTGTTATTGAAATGTGGGAATGTTATCCTTCCTTTATGCTTATGTTATGTGCTATGATTATGTTATGGTCCTTGGGCATTGTTTATGAAGACGGGTGGTCCCGTGATAAACTAAGGGCTGGTGAGCCCGATATAGCTCTCCAATGCATTGGGTAACGTGAAGGGGTTAAACGCTAAGGTTTCTCCGAAGAGATTTATGGAATATAATGTGATGGGTATTTCAAACGTAACCATGATGGTTACTCCCTACGTAATTATGTTATCAATGCCTCAAGTGACCTTTATGTCTTATGATTTCTATGAGTTATTCGTAAATCTTTTAATTTCATGAGGTATGTTAAAATGATTATGTTTTATGAGTAAATTATGATTTCATTGATTCTTATCTATAAATGGACTGATGTTTTCTTTCTGTATTATTATAACCCTTACTGTGCCTTTTATTCTCATCTCAAGTTTTTGAAATGCTTTTCACAGGACATAAAATTGAATAGGGTCAAGGATGGGATCAAGGAAATTCCAGGCTATCTAAAAAAACTAGACATGACACTTTTGTTCAAGAGGTTTTATTTTGTGAAAAAATTGGAAACTGAGTAGATGTGTCTACATTGTAATATTTGAGATTTAATAGTTATGTCCTAATTATCTAAAACTCTAAACCTGAAAAGATCCTCAATGTGAATTATTCAATTTAGTTCAAGATTAAGTAATGTTTTAAGGCCGGGTCCTTATATAAAAGAAGATAAATATCATTTCCACGAGACCATCCTGATGGTGTCCCCCCACAATATAAGGTTCCCCTTCAGATCTCATCCCTCTGGATCAGATGACTACTATGTATTTATAAAGTCATGAATCATGGGTATAATAGATAACAAATTTAGATCAAATCATCTCTAGTACTTTTGATTGTCTAGAATCATGTTTATAAAAAGTTCCATATTCTAAAACCCATCACAAAACTCCCACACTACCCCAATATAAATCATCTGAATCAAGTCATCAGCTATGATGTTTCCCTTTCTTGGTGTATAATCTGTCCTGATGTTTAGAGACATAAGACAGTCATCAAAAAACCTTAATTGAATTTCAAGATCCCACATTGAAAATATATAACTTTGGATATTGTGGTTTGTGTACACCTCTACCATCTCACCCATAATATAATGTCTCCAATATCTGAGGGAATATAACCATACTGTTAACTCCTAATTGTGTGTAGGATAATTTCACACAACTGGTTCTAACTATCTAGAGCCATAAGTATCCACTAAATCCTCATTAAATAGATATTATATGATTCAAACTATTGACTAATCACAATAAATGATTTATTCCTTAACAAAAATATGAAATCAGAGGACATGTTCTATGGTAAGCATGCTTCTCTGTTCCTAGAAATTTCACTCACAAACATCTGAAAAAACATACCTCATTAGTTTCTTTGTCAGCCCATATAACAGTGCTTTTAAATTGGTGTTATCCTAGATAAAACATTATTAATTATATTATAGAACCAGAATAATATGAATTTTGAAGAGTTTTATAGGTATATTCCAATAAACCATGACTATAATTTCGTTTGATTCAACTGAAACCCTAGAATATGTGATTACATTTCCCAATAAGTAAGCTTTATCTATATAGAAACTAAATTTGGTTAACCTGGAATAAATTTTATTCTCTCTCAATGTAATCAAGATAAAATAAATAGGTTTATCATAATCATCTGTTGAATGGGAGTACACTAATATTTCATAAAAAATCACCAAATAAAAATCCATAAAATGAGGAAAGATATTATTCCTCAAGGCCATGAATATCTCCTGTTTCATTATTAAACCAAACTCCATCAGCAAGGACTCAAAAAATCTATATATAAACCGATATGTAGTCCATGGTATGTCTGATGGTGTCACTGGTGGTATTCAAATCACATATCGATCATAGAGAATATCATAGAGCCTCTCATCTACTCAAAAATATCATCAATGTGTGGATGGGGATACCTATTCTTGAATGTCATCGAGTTCAATCACCGATAATCCACACATAATTCCAACACCCCATCATCATTCATGGATAAAAGATCTACAGATTCAAATTTATAAGTACTAAGATATATAAAACCATTATCTTTAATATCATCCAACAATTTCAGACTATGGGGCTCTAATGGAGCCATTCTATAAGGATGTATTGATACTTATTATACTCTTGACACCATATAGATAGTGATATTGATATCACTCTTGGGTGAGAATCCATATTACTCCTTGGGAAAACACATTAAAAATAGTCTATCACTAGAGGATATATATCAACCTACATGACACCTTCATATAGATAATTACATGCGATTTTTGTCATGGAATAATCTAATCATTACTGAATTGTTCCTACAAAATCCGCCCAATGATTACACTAACCCTGGTGAGAATTGATGGCTCCTTTTAGTGATTAAAAATTAAATCTCCCCTATTGACCATAGATATGTAACTTGTATATAACTTACCAATTAATATAAAAAATAAATTTTATACATGTCATTTCCATTGCAAATGATTCCCATAAGAAATAGAACCACCAATTTCTAGAGAATATTCCTTGTAGCATTTTATATTCTCTGACTACACTCCCTAAAGTGTATTAATTGTAAAACACCATCCACACCTTCCAAAAACAATCTCAAACCATTCAAAAATATTGAATATAAAAATGAAACCTGACACTTCATTATCAAAAAGAACATAATCATTGTTAGATAATACAATAATGGTAACTTGGATGATATATGGTCATGTATCTGAACCAACTAGTTTAATATTTATAGTGTGTATATATATTTTTCCGATAACCACATATCTTACACGAATCCCTTTAGATATTCTCTCTTCCAAGTATTATCACTCCTACCCTTGGGTACCATGTCCCTGTAATCAACCGACACATCCAATGGACCTCCAAATTGCTTATTACTAAGGGGTAACATAGTACTTCATAGACTCTATTACCCATCCCGATCCCCTAACATTATTCTTATATGAGAGGATCATAAAAATATTTTCAATGTGGCATTTCCTGCCACAATAATAAAACACTAAATAGGGGTACATATACTGAGGCTGATTATGGACCATATTTCTACACTAATAAAATTATAATAGAAAAAAATCATGAGATTTAATCCCAATAATCTGAATTCTCTTCCAAATGATTCATTGAGAAAAATGTAAAAGATGCTCTCCTTTACACTAGAACAAGAGGTCCCAAATCACCATTCTGAAACAAAAAATCCACTTCTTGGTCCCTCTAAAATATTCATTTCCATAATTACTATCTAGATCATTAGATATAAAAATATACATAATTGAAAGAAGTTCACCTTTAACCCGATATCATTATAAATCCCATCCAGAACACATATCTCCCATGTAATTTAATGTGCTACTTAATATGGAATAAATTACTCCAGGTCAATGAAGTGTCCTACATATTCATTTACAAGCATTCACTCTTATATTAGGTTTATGAACTCATGATCCTTCTCATCCATCAATTTAATTGGATTAAAGTGGCTTAGGAACTTCACCTCAATATCATTACAAGATAGCTACTCTTATTGTCTATCCTTCTCTAGAATGTCCCACCAATTCTTCTCTAGTCCATTAAACATATATGTAGAAATATTAAAGTTCAATCTTTAAGTTCTTTTAGGTGATTTAATATTTTTCAGACTGAATCAATATTGAAGTCATATAACTAGGTTTATCCCCCCCAATGAACATATGTGGACATTGTAGTTAAAACTACTTCACCTTCTTGGTCATCAAAGGCTTGGTGTGAACAGTTTTATTTCCAAGGATCATAAGACCCTCTAGAATCTTTCATAAATCTAAACAACCATTATATTCTCAAGAAATACATTATACTCTTGCTCAGTTTGATTAGGATTGTGCTGATTTCCACTCTCCTACATCTCAACTTGAAGATGAGGAGGAAGAATTTTATATAAAATATAAGGACACTCCATAAAACATCTTCAAAAACAAGGTCATCATATATAGGTGAAATCAATAGAGAACCAGTTGATCATGGCCTCTTTGAAATGGATTCTAAATGGTTTATAATGACATTAAATTACAATCATGGAAATTAATCAAATAAAACCTTAATCCCATATCATAATTAATCAAGGAAAATATATATTACATGAAATAATTATATACATATCAAAAGTAATGGATGTATTGATATATACCTATGTTCCTAATATGAATAATGCATACTCATATTGCACCATATCTAGTCATAAGGATATATATTATTAAAACATAACATTAGAGGAAATGTGGATCACACTAGAAAAAATAACAAAAACTATAACAATCGAACAACATTATCATCAATAAAATCATTGAGTACCCATATTTTCCTCTATATATGGGTTAGATAATACCATATAAATTCAAATGACCATGTCTTCATACATCACATTCTCCATTAAACCATTTCCTAAATAGTAAATTAATTGAATGAAAAAACTAGTACAAACCGATACCACTTTGTAATTTCCTCCAATATAGATCCCAATCACGTCACCAAATGAGGTTAGTTATGGGACATAAAGTGTGAAAATCTATATTCTGGAAAAATATGACTAGGATAGAGGGTTGGAAGAATTTAATTGTGTTATTATTCCCTTTGGTACGGTGTTACAATATAGTATAAATAAATAATATTAATAATATTATAGTAAGATAAAAGAAGAGACTGAACAACATACAAGTGGAAAGTGAAATGTGGAACCAATAAATGAAAAATAGAAAATTATGCAATGAAATAATGTAATGTATAATTTTTTTAAAATTAATTAATACAAAAAATAATAATCCACTGACATTATAATCTCAAAAGACCCTGGTCCCAAATTCCATGTTGGACCCATCTCCATACTCTTGCCCATCCAACAAGTAATAATTAGCCACAATTTCCCTTTACCTTGTCCAAATCAACATTCATGTAATATACTTGGCTACAAAATTTCGGCCTAAATACGGTTTGATAAAAACTCCATTGGTTAAAACTAGTGTCTAAAAAACTAGTCTTATTATATGAGTGTGTAATTAAGAGAATACTATGTGTACTAATTAATCAATAAATAAAAATACAATAATCAAGCTTTTTTTGGAACCTTGCAAAAATTTCTCTGATCATATATCACATCATTCAATCCATATCCATATACCCATTGAATATTCAGACAACCAAGATAATCCCACTATATTAGAATCTCATTCATTGTAAAAATCCCACTATATGATTATTTCGGCATTAACTTGGTTATGAGATATATATAAGCATTAAATCGTGATACTTACCCAAACCCAATATATAGTTACATTAGGATAAAACTAATCCAATCCTATTATATATTAAATCTATCATCAGTATGCATAAACCTACATACAATAATTTCCACCTCTAGGAAACATCCAAACATATAATAATTTCAATATCTACTCGACATGTAATAATAGAAAGGACATCTCAATATAATATCAAAACCCTCAATCATTAATTATGAAAATTTCTATTTTCATTCAATTAAACATTCAATTTTACAACAAATTATTTACTGTCATATTAATATGTGATAGGCTATTAAAAAAGTGATTATTTATCAATATATCACATGAAAACCCACAGTGTTCTAAATACAATTTAAACTGTAATCCAAAAAAATATTTATCTAGGGTCTTCTCACCCAATTGGTAACAAAATATAGGTCTCATATAATATTGAATCCAAGGGTATCTAATGAATAATTATATCTATGATTTATTATCATTTATCAAGAGATTAATTTCTATGAATGTTGATTATTTTCATTCACAATTTGGAATTTACATGATAATTAGAACATGAAATATGGTTAGGTTTTAGAACATAAACCATTAATCAAGAATCAAGATAATTCTTATATCCAGTAACATCAACAAGAATGAAGGTAGAGATTATAACAAGAAGGAACCATGTTCAAACATGATATAGATTATTACCCAAAACAAACAGTGACCCAATGATTCAACCACCACAACAAAGAATGATGGGAGATAATGAGAAATATATGTAAAACAACTCACCGATGATTAATCCATAGAGTAACACATCAGAAATATGGGCAGGAACTCTAATATTGAATGTAAAATCACCAATGTAATGAGAAAGAAAATCAAAAGTAGGAAGAATGAATAAAATATACACATCATGGATTTATACCATATATTATGAAAAAATGTCATTTAAATCATTTTTATCTCATGTATTTCATATCTAATAGTCACACTGAAAAACCCATTGCCTCATTTTAATTTAACTCTTCTTCAATATTAAACCTTATCTAATGGTTTCACATCATGTATTAATTTCACATTATGAACTATTTCAATTCCTACAAGTGTTCATGACATGTTTCTAGAAACATTTACACGTCTTGAAATTAATTTTGATGGTGGGTAAATCCCCTATATGAATCATTCATATGGGTTCCTTCATAAATGTTTTAAACTATATTTCAATCATTACAAACTCATTAAAACCCCCAAAACCCATTTAAAAAATTTATTCCTAGAGTCCATTAATTTTAAAAGAAATATACGTCCTTGAGAAATTGGTTATTTTACCCATTAAACTATATATAACATCAAATGAGTATCAACGAACAATTTTAAATGAAAAAGGGAAAACACGATGATTTATTTCAACAAAAAAACTCAAGGAAAAATATTCTTGGAATAATAATGGTTCATGAAAAATATATCTCAATAAACTCATGAACTATGTTAACCTATGGTAATATATTTGCAATATATTTTTATCCTTCATTTTACACTATTTTTATGATAAATATTAATAATTATTTATTTAATAAAAATAGTCATTATTTCACTCTTCTGTCAAATACACTTTTTCTTTCAAATCCATGTTTTATAAATAAAATTAATAAAAATTAATAATATTTTAGGAATTTTTAATTTCAATTTTACACTAGTTTTATTTTTATAATTTTTTAAAAATGAATCTTCTTGTATTTTCAAAAAAAAACAAATCTAGTTTTTCTCCTACTAAATATGTCAATGGAATATCTTTTTTAGAAAACACATCATGAATATTATTTCCTACCATTTCGATGGATTAATTAGTTCATGTTTCCCTTTCATGCTTCATGGTTATCTTTAAATAATGTATATTACTTAAAATGTTTATTTGCTTCGGTTGAAACAAATAATTTAAAATTGAAAAGTTATTTTCCACAAGAAAGATTATAAATTATTTTAAAATTATCAGTTATATGGATCTATGTTTTTTTAAAAGAAATAGATTTTAAAAATAGTTTATATTTTAAAATTGTTTTTTTCATATTTTTATGGGATATTTTCTTCAATTAATGTTTAAAAGGAATTTAAAAATAATATTTATATGTTTGTAATGATATTTTGAATGAAAAATATTTTTAAAATATTTTTATTCTTTAATTGGTATTTTTTAACTTAGAAATGAAAATCTCCAAAATATATGATTTTATTTTTTAATAAATTTTCTTTTATATGAATCCAATTTTATATTCAATAAAATTTATTTACAAAATTTTTTATGTTTTAAAAAGATTTTTTCAATGTTTAACAAATATTCCCCAAAAAAAAGATTTTTATGAGCTATTTGAAATTAATTTTTCCACATATAATGACATCCATCCATGTTAATAATGATTTAAAAGGGATTTGATTCAAGAATAACATTATTATTATTACTCTTGATGGGTTGTGTTTATGAAGAATACATGTTTATAAAGCATGTTTACTTTCTATTAGTTATGATATGATGAAATGTTTTATGATTCACATTTATATTCTTGGGTTCTGATAAGGTGAATTCTTTATGAAGCCCATTTAATTTAAAGGGATATAATGTGATAAATGTTTTATAAATCCAATTTATTTTAATTGTTTCTAATATAATTAATGTTTTTGATCTTTTAGGGAACTTTTGTATGGTCTTTATTATGTTATTGTGGCTATATTAAAACCAAGGATAGTGGTTTTGTAATAACTGAAGATGGTTGGAAACTATATGTCTTTCCAATACATTGGGTAATGATTTATTTTCTATAATATTATAGGGTATATGGAAGGATACCAAAATCCAAAAAATTGTTTATAGAGGAGGTTATACCCATCCTTTGTTCGGTACATGGGTGTTAGACTAATCCAAACATGTTAAAAATTTCATGGTGGGTAGCATTGACATAAGAATTACATTACATATGCATGTGAAAAAATTCCATGTATTATGATAAAGTTATACACTCATGTAATATATTTTTTTTATCACGCTATGATTCATTCCTTTTTAAATACCATTCATTATACCATGAATCATGATTATAACTGAAGAATGAATTTTTTATTGAGTAATAAATAATGAAATACAATAATATATTATACATAAACTCAAGGGGGTCTATTTTAATGTAGACTAAGGGTATCCCCTTGTATGATGTTGTTTTAATCCACATGTATATAACCAATGATAAAAATATTTACATTAATTTTCAGATTACACATTAATGTGGGTAAATTTATTGCTTTATTTCCACTACATTTATGGAAAAAATCAATGTCTATATGCATTATCCTCTGATAGCTCAAAATATAATTATCAATAATCCAATTTAATTAGTTGGTTTAAATGAGAGATTTATATAAAATATATTATTCATATTCAACATAGGACACAGTGATATAATGAGACCTACAATGGAATGCCCCATTAGAATGGAATAATACTTTTTTTGGAGAGAAGATGCCTCTTCATAATAATATGAGAAGAATATGATGGCCAAGAAACACATATATATAAATAAGACTCCAAAGATGACACCTTGGACACAAAAATCCCTCGGTTTTGAGTTTAAGGTGGGACTTGTACGCCTTCCAGCTGACCCATGAACCCTTATCCGTAAAACAAAAGATACCCTCAATAACAATAATAAAAAATCATTCAAAATAGACATAGGTAGGAAAAAAATTGCGTATAGAATGTTTATGTATTGGATATCAAATAATAATATGGAAATCGTTAATCTATAGTTGGTCATGAGATCCTGATTTCATGCTCTATTCCAAGATTTCGAGATAACCGAACAACCAACCATGAACCAGATACTTTTCATAATTTTGTTTGGTGACACACCTACGTGAGAGGAAAAATAGTGGGAAAAAAAGTAATATAGAAAATAAAATAAATATGTGACTCCAACATGAATATTCATAAACTATTTTTCATAATGTCCTACCACAAATAGGGGTTAAATGAAATCACTAATTGGGTTTTCACAACAAAAATTGTTGTAAGAAAGTTTAAATCCCATACTATAGACTATTTTATGTATTACGTCCTTTTTTGTAGAGGCAGAAATTATGGATGTTCATATTTATTGGGAATTGTTACACTAGAGAACATTAACTAGTGTGAAAAAATGTTATTTTCTAGGAAAAAGATCATGTAATGGTGAATAACTGAACACACCTGAAGGGGTGGTATCAGAGATAATATAATTTATGTTGACTTCTATCATGATCCAATTATATAATTTTATCCCTCATTGAGAAATGTTTCCATGAAAATTTGATGGGATCATTCTTATTTGAAGCTGATGTTGAGAATAGGACATCCTAATAAAATTTTGGGAAAACCGAGAGAAATTATCAAAAAATAATTAAATGCCACCTTGGACAATCATGTAGTTGGAATTAATGAGAATGAATATTATATTCTTTGGGAGGAAAATATAGATGTGTGGTCAAAAATTACCTACATGATATCATTTAGGTAAAAATCCATATTTATTTTTAATATTGTACTCCAATAAATAATGTATTGAGAGAGCTTCCGAAGAGAGTTTGGGTTGGAAGAAAGTGATGTTTTCAATTATGATATTGATATTAAGGGCCCTTTATGGGTTTTCTTGGCCATACTATTCAATCTTCTCAAGTGATATCTCCTTTCAAGATGAGAACCCATATTAATCAGTCTGGGGTTTTCTTAATTTTTAGAATCACTTCATTTAGAGACATATAATCCAAGTATACATTTATTAGAATAGAGTATAAGACAATGTCCTCCATAGTAATTATATCTATAATGGAGAAAATGTTATTGTTTTTATTTTATATTTTTCCAATGATAATAATTTATATCCAATAAGAATGTTGAATATGGAATCTTCTATAGAAAATTTAGGCTCCATGATATTATATCAGAATATTCTTCATAGGGGTTTTAGGTCATTACATAATGCATTTTTTTAATTATAGAACAAGAATTATAGATATAAACAATTATCTTATTAATGATGATATGTGGTCCACTTTTTATGCTATAATTTTTAGAACTGTGTTGATATGGTTATTATATTTTGTTCGTCCATTAAAGGAAGAAATCATGTAAAAAATTAATAACATTTAGTAAATGAATTGAAATCCAAAATGACCACTAATGGGGTGGACATGATTGTCATAGATTCCTCTAGTATCTTTCCTACCAAGATTATATTAGGAATGAATAAAAAGGCACAGGGAAATTGGATCACTATTCTAAAGGCCCCTAAAAGATTTTAAATTTCTATGACTCATACACGTTAATTAAATAGTGGACTTAGGGGAAGAAAAGCATCTAAATAATTTGTTATAAACCCATTCTAAGAATCCATGTTTTCAATATACATTTAATATAAAACTCTACTCTTTAATTTCATACACCATTTCAAAATCCAAAATAATTCATGATGTTTGATTAAAAACCCCACCTATCCATATATAATATCATATCTTGAGAGAAGTTGATCTGTCTACATATTTTCCATACTTATTTAAATCTATGAGGTTTAGTGGAAATAAAAGACCCAGATTCCAAAAAATTCTGTTTTTAAGAATAGATGATAGAATTTTAAATGAATAACCTCCTAGGAATATTTGTCTATATTTTTCAAAATCACTAGAGTTATTGATAATAAAAAATTGGAAAAATATAATCCATAAAATATCTATGGGTGAGGATACCAACTTTTAAAAAATTAGGAATAGTTTAAATGATATCATATTTAACTATGTACCAAGATGCCATAAAAAATTATCCCAAGAAGCCCATGGGATCATTAGAACAATCTGGGAAAAGGTTTTTAGTATCCTTAAGAATTACAACTCCTATGGTATCACCCTAATTGAGTGATTGTAGGGTACTTCAATTGTTCTTCAAATATTTCTTAGAACAAATAGTTATAACTAAGTAAATGAAACCCATCACATGAATATTTCTTTGGCCTTACAAAATTTTTAGAGAAATGGTAAATAAAAAGGTTCTTAGAGACATCAATATCATTAGATTGATATCTAAATTTTAGTGTGCAAATAACATTACCTATAATTTTTTTCTCCCTAAGGCATGCATGAATGTAATTTTTTATTGTATCACCCTATTAAATGCATTTTTCTCTAGACCATTCTATAACCAGATGTTCTTCTTCAAAAATATTTTCCTCTAAGATATTATTCATTTGATAGAAGAAAATGAAAACTGCATCATTACATTGTGCCCAAATTCGTATATCATGGTACTCAATATCCACATGAAGACCTTGAATATTAGAATATTGAGACTCTTGGATGTTATTTCATCTCATTATTTCACTTTTAGTTTTCAGAGACTATTGAGAATAGGAATCTTGCGAAAAATTGAGAACATGGTCAACCAATAATAATGAACCAAAAAACTAAAACCCATATTTTCTGTTGATTTTTGAGATAGATAAGTCCATCATTATGTTATCATAAAATTTATTTCTATAGTCCAATGTGAATTATTATAAAGAGGATGATGCAAATGTCTGTCACTAGAGTCGAAGAAGGTTTTAATTTATTTATGATTTCCCAAACATCTATCCAATGATAGGGAGTTACAAAGATTGACCCTTACACTGAGATAACATATTTTATATACCATATAAAAATATAATAATGTTTTTATTTAAAAAACATAACTAATATATTTTTATAAGGGAAATAAAAATATACCCGTACATTACCTTTCCAGAAGCTCCGTATATGAGAATAAGTAGTATAATTTTTTTTACAATTATACTTGAGAATTTTTTGAAAAATTACATCAATATTCTGGAGTCCTTGATTTTATTTTAAAATAACCAATAGTGAATTTTCATTACTCAACATAATATTTATCCATCAAATAATCTTATATAGAGATACAAGTCCACTTTTATTCAAAATTATTATAGAAATCATGAAGATAGTTCAAGGGAGACTATAGGCTCCGGGGAAGCAACCAAAATATATACAACAGAATTAATAGAATATAACATTAATATAATTATTATAATAATGAAATTTTTGGAAGGGGATTAGTGAAGCTCTCTATGCTTCACTAAAGAATATGGAAGGGGATCCTATTTAGAAGAGGATAAGATGATGAAATAATTTGGAGATAATAAATTATCCTATAGATATTTTACAGAATCATTTTTATAGGTATGAAAAGTTGTAATGGATGTAGGCACTAGGGTAGTAGAATCCAAAATTATAGGACCTAGATACTAGATATCCAAAATACAAGTTCTAGTGTCTTCGGTAGATGTGGAAACCACAACTATGGGAAAAGTGAATTTTTTTAGAGGAGGAAGAACCGAGTTCAGGGTGACATGAGACCTCTTCATAATATATTCATGGGATCCAAGATTCTTACCACCATTTTGGGAATTGATGTCCTGGTCATAAATAAATATGGAGTTCTAGTGATCACATCACCATCTAGAGTGATATTAGAATAGATTTCTTTCACATGAGAATGATTCACCTCAATTAGAATGGATGAAGAATTAGAAATAGAGAAATCTTGGACTAAAACCCCTGGATTCATATTTTTTCTAGTATCGGGTTTCTCAAGAACATGGAAATATTCAACAATATTTATAGTACCCTCAAGAGAATAATCCACAAACAAACGTTCTATGTGGATCAAAACCTTGCCTAGAGGCTAATTGTGAAGGTCATGATTCATAAAGATGCAGTTCTAACAGACTTGGAGGTACCGGTGAGATAAAAAACATGGAGATATTAGATACTGAATACTTTTACATAGATATATTTCTTCCCCTATATAATCAAGTATCCTTCGTGGGAGACGATAAGCTAGATCAAAGTACACACAGATACAAACCACCATTTTATGTTCCATCTAAAGTGTAGATTCATCTACATAGATAAAGGGGCCAAAATAATTTCAGATGGATGTATGATTAGTGATTTCCTATAATAGAATCGAGATTCAAGTATGTGGGATCCAAAACATGTATAGAGAAGTGTCCTTGATTTGATAAAAATTGAGTGACAATCATAGAATAAGGAACCGCTACTAACTTGAAGACCACTAATCCCTATACTACGCCGAAATTAAATAGAAATTAAATGAGAGGTGACTATATAAGGATTTCGTGTTCAGGATAGATATCTCTTCCACCCTATAAAGGGATTAATAATTGATGAATCTGTATAATATCATAAGCGTGGGAAAATATTTTTTAAATTTCAAAGTGAGAGACCATAGTTGGTAGTGAAAATCGTCAAAATTTTAACCCTCTAAAAGTTTGAGGGATGTGGAACCATCCACCATTTCAAAACCATTCAGTTCCATAGGGATTAGATGAACTATAAGAATATGAGCACAAGAACCCAAGTAGATCTCACAAGCCACCACTATAATGAATGAAGATAGAGCCCAAGATGGTGGTCCCATACTATAGTGAAGTTAAAGTGCGGGATAACTATGAAATTTGAAATCTATAAGAACCATCAAAGGAGGAAAAATCATTCCAAAAATAACCAATGTTGATTCCAAAAATGAATGATACAGAGAACCCAATGACAGAGGCTGTTGAGTAGCAACTGTGATGGGTATTTTCGAAAGAGCAGCACTAGCACTTGGTAGAAAATTTAAACATATCAAGGGAATGTATGGTGAATTCTATAGATAAAAAAATCCACTATCCTTGTATGTACTCAATTTTTTGATCTATGATATGTAGGGTTTGTTTTTCAAATTTTAGTAAAATGATATCACACCCTAATTCTCATGTTATTATTTTGTGATCAGTGATATATTCCTTTTAATGTTAATAATAATCTAAGTACATACTTACTTGTTCATTATTTATCCAGGATAAAAAGAAGGGTATTAAGTATAAAATGTATAACAATAATGTTATTTATAGGTAACATAGTGGGAGATGACATAACTAAGTTGTGAACATATTTTTCAATTTTTCATTTTTCCAAAGGAGCTATACATTTATGATCCTCGTGAATTTTTTTTAATATAAGGAATATTAACATAAAAAGAATTGATATCTATGTGTGAAAATCATGAGTCACTACAAGAAACAAATCAACCTTTTTTATAACTATTATGAAATATTTATATAAAATAATCTTTAATAAAAATACCCTTCTATATAAAACATACATAATACACTTCTTCATCAGCTGATAAATGGAATCATAAGAATTAGTGTGATCTAAGGCTCAATAATGGTTAATATAAGAGATATCAATAAATTATGTCTTTTAAGTATAATATTGACACGGGGGTTTGGGATCATGATCTTGGTACGTGAACATACCCTAAATAAATCATACCCTATAAGACAATACTCATGAATCATGAATAATAAAACATAGATATTGGTATAACATAATAAATGCATAATAAGAGTGTGGAAACATAAGTCAATGATCATGATTAATACTAATAGAAAATATAAATGTGGAATGACATAAAAATATGGAACAAGAAAATTATAAAACATCATCTTTTAGATAAAGTCCTCCTAAAAAGACATTCCTAACATAGTGGAAAATGTCAAATAATTTAGTGTGTTGCTATCATTCCATGTTACCATAGACATAATTGATTTGGTTTACAAAAAATTCGCATATATGTCATTTCCTGACATTTAATTCCGTACAAAATGCATTGGAGGACTATATATTTATAGTCTAAATAGTTTAAAATCAAAAATACCATTATAAATTTTTCCACATAAATGATAAAACACTCATACTTTCAGGATAGTATATTTAAACCAAGAGTAGGAAATGATTTTCATAAGAAGAATCAGAAGGAATGAAAATACATTATATAGAGAAATAATATTGGTAATTGTATTAAATAATTGATCCATTCAAATAAAATAGTCATCGATGGTTATTATTATAGTTCAATTTTTTAACAACACTTGATTATTCGGTTTAAAATATGAAAAAATATCTATTATATTTTGATAATTTTATTAAATAATTGATTAAAAAATTAATGGTTAAAAAGGATTCATAATGAAAATATAAACTACGTTAATGAATTATTATAACATGGAATGACATAATTATAAATAAAATAAATTAAAATTTTAGATGAAATAATTAATGAGTAAATTATTATAAATGATTTATTTAGTACATTTTAAGGAATATAAAATAAAATAGTAAATTAACTTAAAAAATAAATTATTTATAAATAATAATATCTGAAATTCATTTAAAAAAGATGAAAATTGAATAAAATGATCCTTGATTTAATATTATAGGTAAACTTTGTTCCATATACAAGAATTTCTTGAGATGAATAGTGAAAAATGGGAGAGGAAATGATAATAATAAACCTTAAAAAATATAATTGTGGGATATGATAATAAATTTTATTTTATAGATAAAGAAAATATAATATTAGCATAATGAAAATTTATTCATTGATGATCTTGATATAAAAATGATATTAATAAATAATTGTTAAAATAGATTTTGTTCGTATTCAAGCATGATCTAAATATATGTAAATATATATTAAATCAAGGATTGTTATTCATATATATAAGATAATTATAAATATATTTTTAATATAATAAAATACATTTATAATTTAATATTTCCCAAATATAAATTTTGAATTTTCAAAATTTATATTTATGTTATAATTGTTCTATTTGTCCCTGCATGTGTTTAGTTTGGTGGTCCTAGTCCTTACACCAAGATCATGTGTCAATGGACATGAAAATATTCATGATGATATATTTTGTATAATTTAAATATTTATAGATTTACATGTAAAATCCAATTAATATATAGTTATAATACCCAAATATTATTATTAATATTAAAACTATGCTTGATAGAGTATATGACCTAAAACAGTAAGGAAAAATGAATAATGAAATATTATTATTTAAATATGTCTATAATAACCTATCAAAAAAATTGGTGAGAATGAATTAGATTAAATTAATAATATAATATATATTTTTTTCTACTAAATATTAAAAAACTGATAAATTTCTAGTAATTAATATGTCATTTTTTAGTAGTCATTTTATACATTAAAAATATGATTTATTTGAAAATGGATTTTATTTCTTTTCATGAGAAAATATTATAATTAAATTTTGTAACATGTAAAAATTTAATTTATAAATATGATGTAGTTTATAAATCAACATTTCAATATTTTATTATGTTTAAATTTAGAGATTTTTTTAAAATTTTGTTTTTTGAATGAATAGTTGTAAATAATGATTTTTAATAAAAATTATATTTTACTTTGAAGTGTTTACATACGTATATTTTATTTTGGTTTGGTTTTAAAAATTTATAGGTTATTTGTTATTAAATATAATACTATAACATTTATTATAGTGAATCTTATACTTTAATATGTTATAGAAACATTATTATACATAAAAGGAATTTTCATGTAAAATAAGCGTTTTATTGCAATTTATGGGTTTAATTTTAAATTAAATAATTCCTATTATCTGAAGTGAATCTTGTAAAATTAATTGAATATTTTTATTTTTTTGGAAATATTTTTTAAATACTATCTTTTAATTAATTATTTATTGTAACTATAGTAAATAATTAAAACCACGGTACGGGTAAATTTTGTAATTAAATCAATAAATAATATAATAATGACTAAAATTACCCAAAAAATTAATTATGTTATATTATGGATGGATTTAATCTATGTGAATCCATATCTTAAATAAATGGCCAGCTTTTATCATAATTATATTATTTTTTCTATTTTATTATCTAAGTTAAAGGAAGAGATAAAAAGGACAGTTTTTTCTTTAAATAAATATGAGATTTATTGATTGGGATAAAAAAAATATGAATTTTTTTAAATAATTATCTTAATGTATTTGTGTGCACTATTTTCATGTGTTTCTCCCCTTGACACGCTTTTATAAATAAATTTGTGGGGCTAGGACCCCTCAACTTTCTTAATGAAAAATTATTTTACATCATGTTTATTTAAATTAATTTTTAATTAATTAGATAACTAATTCAGATTCTTATGAAATAGAAATATAATATTTATTCAATTAATTGAAAATATTAGTAAAATCCACAAATATTAAAAGTAATATAAATTGAATGAATTATTCAGTTAATTTTTTTTTGATAAATATAAATACTGATTGACAGCTAAAATGATTAAATTTCAATTCAGTTTCATTCATGTTGTTCTCAAATTTAAATTTAATGAATAGTTCTAAAAAACTACATTAATGATATTTTATAAAGAATAATATTTTATTATGTAAAATTATAGTTTCTAAGAATCCTATATTTATAAAATATATTGGGATATAGTTTCTAATATCAACCTTGCTTTATTTATTATCAAATTATTCTTTTATTGTAGAAAAACTAATCCATAAAGAGTAGAAACTTTGTAATCAATGTAATTTAAAATAAGGGATAATTTAGATTAAAGCAAATAGATATTGGAAAAAACCTGACCTAAAATTGTCTATCATTCAAATTATGATAATATTTCTACCCAAAACATATATATTTTAATTATATATTTTTTATTTCTTTTTATATATTTAAAATAATTTATATTATTTTAATATTTTATAGAATTCCAAAAGTTCATGTTACCCAACATATAAAAGGGTACCTCCTCAACCATTTTAATTAAACTAATATGTCCTTTTGGTTTAGAAAATACTTACCTAAATCAATTATTTTTTCCCATACCATGTTTTGGGAGATTTTTTTATTACAAAACCCTTAGAGGAAGGATGTTTGTGTAAAACTAAAGAGGTTGTATGAAGAAGTGGTTCTTTCTTAGAAGATAATTTGTGTTTTGATTCTTCTTCCACCTCCTAAAAATCATATTTGTCCTTTATTATATTATAAAATTAATATATTACATACTAATTGATATATTATTATGTTAATTTGGAATCCTACATCTACCTACTCTCCATAAAATGGTAAATTAAACCATTATTCATGTGTACGACAAAATAATGCCTCATTAACCCATAAAATTCATTTTCTAACAACCCATCACCAGATTATTTATAAATATTTATTTAATATATATATATATATCATGAATGATTTATCATTATATAAATTTAATATATTGTATAATTTTTTATAATTACATTCATTAAATGATGATGTCTTCGTTCGGGTATATGTGTTGAATACAACCTCCACAAAGCAGTGTTAGTCATTTTTCATTACCACATTAGAGAGATGGTACATATTACTATATTTAAAGAAATAATATCATATTTATGATATTATTATAATTTTATAAAAATAAAATAACCTAAACATTATTTCTATCTGTATCACTTAAAATGTGAATGTTACTCATGCATACGTATGACATAAATTATTTATATTTTAAATGGAGTTGATTTTTCAAAAACATATTTCATGTCTGTTTTTAATAATATAACTGAGGATTAAAACTAATAAATATTAAATTTAGTTATTTTAAATATTATGAAACAACGAACACTTTTACTATAGACAATCAACCGAAGTCATTTTGACTTCTAAGCTAAATATCATCAAAACAGTCAATGTGAATCTAAATTATTATATAATTAAATATAATATTATAATAAATAAAATAAAATGGTTAATATATTTGAAAAATTATAATAAAAATTAAATAATAATCATAATTTTATCATTCTAATGGATAAAGAATGTACATCATTTGTCATAATTGAGGTAATGGGCATTCTTTCAAAAAAATTATTTTAAAGATTCCCTTC
Source organism: Viscum album (assembly GCA_963277665.1). Classification (NCBI taxonomy): domain Eukaryota; kingdom Viridiplantae; phylum Streptophyta; class Magnoliopsida; order Santalales; family Viscaceae; genus Viscum; species Viscum album. The sequence goes on from OY728150.1 coordinate 1,948,847,312, forward strand.
TATAAATTTTTCTTCCACGACCTATTTCAACAAATTTTATCAAAACAAATTTGGTTTATGATTAATTTGACTCTAAAGGTCATTCTGGCCCTATTTTAATTTCATTATAATGTTTTCAAAGTGAAATAATTTAAATATTTCATATAAGGGACAATTTATGTTAAAAACCACATTTTAATGGTTTAAGATGATTTATTTTCAAAATCATTCACTACCATGCTCATATTAATTTATTAATTAATGTGTTTATATAGAAATAAATAAATCATTAAATAGTTTTTTTCACTGTGGAACTTATTTATAAGGATTTTGAATGAAATTTTTTTTACATATTTTATAAAGAATATTTTTATTATTCTTTAAAAAAAGGAATGTTTGATATTAAGAAATACGATCTCAAAATATTTCCAATTACATGAGTCATTATTTAATATGTTTTTTAAATTATATGATTCTTAGTTTTAATTTAATGTAAAATACTCTTTTATTTTTATTATTTTTATTTTAAAAATATAATATAATTGTAATGAATATTTTTGATATCATGAATTTATTTCCTTTTCATGGTAAGTGATCTATCTAAAACATTCATTTAAATATATAATGTATTTTTACTCTCTAAATCCTATTATTTCTCTCGTTATTATTATATAATGATTATAAATTCTATAAATATGTCTTCATCATATATACCTATCATATTATCCCTTATTTTTATTTGGAATCATATGACTTTACTTCAATTACCAAGTGTGTTATTTATGAAATCTATATGGATTATGATAAGATAAAAGATTATACAACACATTTCGGTCCAATGGTAATTCAAATTTTTTATGTTCTATGATAGATTTGTTTTTGCGGAACTCATAATCTAGTACATATTTTGATGTATGTAAAAATACATAAATCGAATTAATTGGGTGATTTTTTTGTATTATGAGATTTAAGTATAGTAGTAGGAAGAAATCGTAATCCATTTTGGGACAATGTCGAACAAGTGGTGTTGTATTGGTTTTTCACATGAATTATACATATGTATTATTTTATTATTTCAAAAAAAATTCTTATACATCCATGGTATTATCACACAATGTTATAAATTTCATTATCTCATATGATTATTTGGAGACTAATTTTTAAATAAATGTGAATGATATGTCATAAGGGTTAACAATATATTTTCATTGTGAAAATGTTTTTAAAATAGTTTCATTATTAAAAATAATCTATTATAATATATATTTTACCTAAAATATTTATTATGAAATAATTTATTAAATTATTTTTGATGAAAAAAAGATTTATTTGGTAAACAATTTCTATTACTAACCCAATTAAAAATTTAGAGAATGAAAAATATTGTACACGTATTCCTAGAAAAACATTTTCTTTTTTTCTCTTTATATGTCCCCTGCTGATTTTTTTGTGCTCATCACACAATTTAAAAAATATCAAATAATTTTATGGATGATTATGGAGAAGGATAAGGTCCAGAATAAAATTGTGATGATATGTGATGTATAGAAATCATTTTATATCAAAAATTATTTGTTTTCTGGGAAAATAAAGACCAAGAAGAAGTCTCCAATTTTTGATGTAATTTTTATTTACATTTGGTTGATTTACTAATTATTAAAATAATTAACCATATTGATTCAAACATGTAATAGAATTTACATTTGAAATAGAACTCAATTTAATGTAATTTATTATTTATGGTGCCTTATAATTGTGGAGGCTCTCATGAACCTATTAAAAATCTAATTTTAAGTAATCCTTGAATTTAATAATGGATTTAATTTTTAGGTTAGAATATATGAGAATGTTACTATTAATAAAATTTTAAAACATATTATATTTTCCATTATTACCGAATACTACATGTTTATAATTCATCATGTTAACATTATGAAATATTTCATGTCTGATTTAAAACAGGTCGAAACAATAACACATTATAATGATTTAGAGATTATGAACATAATCTTGCACTGTAATAATATAACATTTATCAAAGATTTATGATGAAAATTTTATTTATTTATCTAAAAAATAGTTTCATGATTTTGACATAGAAGTCGATAATGAATAGTGACTAAGAAGATGACATCACTTATAAGAAAAACATGAATATTCTGTTATAGAGCCTATTAAGAATGGGTAATTGGGATACTTTCTCATGACTATGGGTTACAAAAAATGAGATCGTATTGTTATGGATTGAATTTGAGTAGGTATCCATTAAAAACAAAATATATTTTGTGGTCCAATATAGGTATAGGGGGTCCTTTTATAGTTGATCAAGAGTGGAATTTTCACAAATACCCATTCATTAACATGTAATAAAAAATTTATGTTAGGGTAAGTGGATAAATGATGTACAATGGTTGAGGAAAGGATGATAATTCCTTCAGACACATGTTTAGTTATTATATTGTGTGATATTTTATAAATCTATCAAATATTTCATCCCTTTTAACTTTTTATTCCCTTTATCATGGAACATCTAATTCTCCATAGTATTTTTTTGTAAAATAATAATTTGATCATAGTACCTAATTTACATTACATGACTAAAATTGAAATACATTTTTTAAAATCATGCATCAATTTTATTTAAATTAACATTAAATAAGAAACACAAAACAAAAATTAAATAATTATAGAAATTTTAAATTTTGAGCTTAAATGTGTGTATATTCGTAATAATTATCATGTAATTACCAATAAATGAAGGATTTTTTATATATTATAAAATAATTTTTTTAAAATTTATACTCCTAATAAATAAATCTATTTTTTAAACCAGGAAATATTTAATATAATATTTTTTGAATTAAACCATTTTCATTGACCATGAATTTCTAAAATTTCATTACTTATAGCTAATAATCTATATAATGTATTTAATTTAGTATTTAACAATATTATATTTAATATCTTTAATATTAATAATAGTTATATCTATATATAATTTTTTTGAATCCTAGAATTCAATTTCAAAAACCCGATGTCCAAGAAAAATTTCTATAAAATGATATATAATTTCCAAACATGATTATAATCTTTTTATATTTTCCAAAATATATTTTTTGTATTACATGTATATATTTATTTTATAAAAAAATATTTTCTAAAAACAATAATGTACTCAATATACCAATTTCATCCATTTATACTCAATAAGAATGATTCAATTGACATTATATCTAGTGGCGGTATAGCCAAAAAACATATATATAATGATAATATTACATTTATACATAAAACAATATAATATTATCTAAAATAAGTCATATATTCTTTAAATATTTAATATATATATATATAATCATATTCACAATTTTTTTAATTTGTTTTTATTATTTTTGGAGGTACGACATTCCATGAATATCTTGATGATGCGAATTTTAATATTGTAGTATTTTTCTTTTTGTGTAGTTTGATTCCTTAATATTGTTAATTATGTTCCTTTTGTTATCTCATAAAGTATATTATAATATATAATAATATGTTATTATCATTAAATAATGAATTGAACATTTTAGTTTGGTATTGCATGTATCACAGGATATATAATAGATTTGATTTATTAAAATTTAATCATAGTCTAAAATCATGAGAAGTTAATCTTTTTACCTATATAATTTAAAATTTTGAATCAAATAATGGGATATAAAACAAATGGGGGTTGTCCCAATCAATGTTGGATTGTTTATGGAATTTCAAAATACCTTCAATTTTTTAGAGAAATAGAGCACACTCTTCCTCTTAAGATGTAATTGTGGGAAGAGGAAGAATAAATGATAGGTAAAGTTGATAATAACTTATTGAATATCCAATGATTAGAATCAATTTATATTTTCTTGTTAACATAATGGTAGAGGCCCAAATCAATGTGTCTAAATATCTTACCTTTTCAACAATCATATAATGTTCAGAGCTTATATCATGCCATAATAGATGAATTAAAGTATGCAACATGGATATATGAAATTATTTACAAAGTGGATACAAATTTTTATTATGAATATTTCTTTCCTTTTTTTTAGTGGATGGATCCACCTAATTGGGGATTCCCATTTTGGTGTTACGGTCAATACCCCAGTAATTGTGAAACTACTAAAATATTGAAATCCTACCAAACTAGTAGAACCATGTCATTTTATTGTTTACCATATGATGGGTTTTATATGAAAAAGAAACACTCTATATCAATTAATTGGTATGACAATGTTCTGGAATTTCTTTTATTAGATCACATTAGGTGCTATGAGTTTCAAAATTGATGACTAAAAAATAACGTTTTTTGGATAATATCCTTTTGTACTAATGAAGTTAATAAATTATAATAAATAATTCCATTTTCCTTTATTAATTTTAATTCATACTATGGGATGGTTAATAATCGGTGTGATGGTATTTGAAATGAGAAATCCATTATAATTTACATTCATGATTGTTTTTTTATCTTGGGTTATTTATATTATCATATATGAACAAAATTCTCAATATTTATCCATGAACCAGTTTTTGATCTTATATAGAGTTTTTTTTACTACCTTCGACTGTTATTTTATATGAATGACATCCTAATATCAACTATTTTGGTTTGGTTTATATTGGTGTGTGAGAAATGTTAATTTAAAGTTTATCCTCCCCTAAAAACACTTTGATTATACTATCATTATATTAGAAATAATACAGGAAAAATTTATTCATGAATAGTTTCCTTTGGAAGATAGTTTGAGGGGTACATTTAAAAATCATTTTATTGAGATCATAACCCCATATTGTTTTTCAATGACTTTTCTAATCAAATGAACACTACAAATATAAATTAAAAAATATTAGGTTTTACTATATTCATATTCATATTACATTGATGGGGTTGTATAAATGATTCTTGTAACATAGATTGATGGTTATATAACTAGTGCTAAAACCATAATTATTAAATTTTATATATTATTATAGGATGTTGTTTTAATAAAATCCATCCATGAATAAAAAAATATTATGAAGTATTATTGTTATTTTACATAAAAATTGTGAACCAAAATACAACCCTCTACAGGGAACATGGTCCTTAACTACATACCCATTGTGATGGGTGATAACGATTCAAATCATGATGTTAATGATAAATTTTAGGAGTTGGGGAATTAATCCGGGTGAAATGTCAATAGGATTATTAGTAATACATTGTTGGGGGAAATTATTGATTGAGAAAAAATTGTTCATTATCATTTCAATGGTTTTAGAATATGTAGTTTTTACTTACAAGTATTAAATAAAAAATTGTAGAATTTTTTTTATTTGAGAGTGAATAGATACTCACTAAAAGTATATTCACATATCCAAATCTATATTCTTCCACAACAGGTAGATTTCATGGAAAAATTATGAATTGAATTAGTAAAGTGTTGATGAATCTTGAAATCATGATATGATAGACACTCACAAAATAAATATATATAAACATGGGGAATAAAACTGTTTTTGAAAACACAACTAATAAAAATAAGATTTGAAACTAAATATTTCAAGAAGAAAGTTTTATTACAAGAATTATATATTTTGTTTGTTTTATGATTTATATATTTATTCAAGAATAACAAGTAATTTTTGAATGAAAATGATGTAATATTTGAGAAAATTAAAAGTTTCACGGACAATAAATTTTCTATATGTTTCACAAATTCATGTGGATTCATGAACATTTTGAAGATATTTTGAAAACAAGGTGATGGTGAGTAAAAAAAATTCATGTAGAGGTGTAAAAATAAAAAAATTGGGGGCTACCCACACCTTTGCGAATAAAAGTCCATAAAGAAGATCAAAAGGCTCTTAATTCATAAAAGACTTTCATGATGGATTTTCTTTGTCGATGGTTTTATTTGAACATTATTTCCTGGATGAATCAATATGTATCATTATAACCAATGTAGTTCATGAATGTTTAAAGAGATTCCTGAATGTTTGTGGAATTAATTAATGTGATTTTTTTAACTGGATTGGAATGTTTTATGAATGTAAAGAATGAGTATCAAAAAATATAATCCTACATGAACTAGATGTATTTTCATTGAAATTATATGGTAAAGAGTTATGAAAATTAGTTTATAATAGACATTAATAATGAAAAAAATGAGTTTCAACTAATATTGAATCAATTGATTAAAAGAATATTCTTATAAGGTAAAATTTAGCAGACATTAGTATAGAGATATGGTAGATTTAAAATTTTGAATGTTTTTAAACTTAGATGGACAATGAGTCCACTTTGACCTATTTAATAATACTTTCCTTTAGTGGATTTGGTATATAATCCCATTTCCCATGAATTCATCATGGCTATTGGACAGTGCTAGGGATCCATGTAAAATTTACATGTCTCATGGATGTTTTAATTTCTTTTTATATGTTTCTTTGGTTATGTAAGATAAGACTATTTTTTAATGAAAAAACGTGATACGAATGAGATATTGTTATAATATTTAATGCCCAAAATTGTAATAACCCATATTTTTCAAATGATATTTGTCTCTTGAAATAAATGAGTAATATATTATAATATATAGTATTATACACACTAAAATATTTAATTTTATTAATATACACGGTTACACTAATAACATATAAAATCAATTAGAATACAAAATATTAAAATAAAAAAAATGAAAATTTGGAAGACAAAGTAAGAAACTATTTATCACTCTAATCAGATAGAAACATAGCCCCCATGGTTAACACAGTAAAAAAACGTATTAGTAACCAATCAATATCATTGGAAATAGAAATATATAACCATGATAGGAATTGATTTGAAAAAATAGTGAATGAATAAAAATGTATACATATAGTAGGTAATGTGATCTACGGAATAGTAATATAACCACTGTAATTGTAACATGACCATTTGTAATAGTAACCTAAGCATTTGGAAGAGTAAAATGAAAGTTGCAAAAGTATTTTAACCTCAAAATAATGAATTATGATATAAATAATACATATCATGATTAATTTATTTCAATATAACTTTTGAAAATCCAAAAAAAAATATCATGATTTATGAACTCAAAGAAAATAAAAGATCATTTTTAATAAATTGTTTTTAATGTAATTTGTAGAAAACATATTTTTTATATTAAAATCTAATGTTACCTATTTTAAAAATTTATTATGATAAAAATAATATCTTTTTTAAATTTTCATGCCTAAATTATGTATAGTGAATTTTTTGTAATTTTCTAAAATATATAAATATTTTTTTGAATTATAATGATATACACTTTCACATAATTGGTGTATCATAAATTTAATCATTCATGATTTAATGATTAAATAATACTTTATATTACATGTGGTTCTTCCAAGAAAAATTTTATATCCTAAATGAGTCATTAGAATAAAATAAACTTAATTTCCAAACCTAAAAAGAAATTTCCAATACATTATTTATAAAGTGATTTCTTAAAATAAACATTTTATTTTTCATCAAATTCATTTTTAATAGACTAATTATATAAAATTATAAATGTGATTTAAAATCTCAAACCCATTATATTATAATCATATATGATATATAATATCAAAAATTTACTATTACATGATTTAAATTTGATATATTATTTTATTTAATATTTTATTATTAAAATTCCCCACTCTTGAAGTATAAACGTCCCCTTCATTCCCAGTGAAAGACAACCCTACCACAGAGTCCAAATGATAATATCTACCAAAATACACCCTCTTAATCCTCTCAAAATCAATAGGAATTGTAACATCCCAGGTAAATAAAGAATAATACATTTTCATATTTATTAATATTTGAGAATTAAATATTAATTTTACTTTAAAGGGGTTGCTATGTTCGATAGGGTACCCAATACGCAATAAAGAGTTTCTTTGAAATCGTACGTTGCGCACTAGTAATAAAATAATATTATTTTAAATGTTAGTTAACACGTAGCTGTTGTACTGGCGGGAATGGATTGAAATAACTAAAATATGATTATATATGTTTTTTAAATGTTTTTACATTTATCTAATAAAGGATAAAGGCTTAAAATACGAAAAGAATTCAATTCTAGGCTTATATACACTAATTTTCACGAAAGATCCACTTATCAACATTTGATGGAGAACCATCATTAAATATAGTTTTAGTCACTCTTATAAATTCTATTTGACCAAATAAAACTCTTCTTTAGAATTGGGACATCAAATATTACTTTTTGTAATTTTTTGGTATTTTTTCCGATAAAGTTCATTTTTTAATGAATAGTGTAAAATGTTGTATTTTAATTCAAAACCTCTTTTTAATCTAATTTATTAAGATGATTATATAATCATTTGAATTTGTTTTTAAGTGCAATTAGAATATATTTCTACCATTTAATCCAATAGTGGTCGTTGGAATTAATTTTACCTTGAAATTGGACTTAAACCGGTGTCAATCTTTTGATACTTATTGTTTCATAAAAACACGATATTTGTTTTGACAGAAAGAATTAATTATTAAATTAATTATTGCAACTTATATTTTTTTAATTTTGTAAAATGGACTTAATTTTTGAATTCGGAATATCAAATATAGCTTAGGGTGAATTTTTTGTATTTTTCTGGAAAACATCAATTTTTGATGAATAGTGAAACCACAAAGTGGTGGTTACAAAATTTGATTATTCGTTTAAATGGGACTTTACCACTTCTGTGTTTTGAATCTAAAAAATCAAATTAAAATTATTTTCAATATTAAGTAAAATGTGGTTCAATGGGATTAAAATAAATTTTGGTGAATAGTAACTTTTATGTTTTATTAATCACGATTAAAGGTAATTAGTGTAATTTAAAGTAAAAATGATATAATAATAAAATTAAAATATCTTGAAACTTGTTCTAACCCTATTTTTTGAGTTATGTCCAACCAATACAACCCATGGGTCGATTTTTTGTACCCCATGGATCCACTTGGATATGATAATGACATTTATGCCTTTTTTTTAAAGTTAAAGTAAAAATGACACAAACATGAAATGTTTTACTAATCCAATTTTTACATGGGGTTATACAAGTCATATTTTTGAATATAAATATTAATTGGAAAGCTAAAAATATTTCCTACATCATGATTTTTTTTATAATTTTTAGACATTAAATATATTAAATTATTTATGACATCATGATGATGCAGCAATTACCTCATTAATAAAAGATTTAAATAAAATGAAAAGATAATGTAAAATCTATGACCTAAACATGTCCAAAACCTATAGGATGGGTATATTTCGAACCCTTATCACCTTATCCTCGAATTATATCAATGTGGGACCTTTTAAATCTGAAACGCATTTTAAAATAATGGCACATTTCTTCACTTTCCAAGAGTGCCCCTCCCCTCCTATTATAAAAGGCCCCCACCTCTACCTCATTACCCACACTTCCAAAGCCTTTGGCTCGACCCACACCTACTCATTTTGTCTCTCCACATCCCTATATAACCCCTTGAAGCCTCAATTTGGGCAGAAGGTTTCCCAAGGAAGCCTTTGTGCTCAAATCTATGAGAGTTACCCTATTATAAGGTGATGTCTTCACTTGTGTTCTTTTGTTTTATTTTGCTTCTCCAACCCCCTAAACTCTTTATATTCATTTATTTTGTAACAAATCCAGTATCTTACATATACTATGATGTTTTTATAAGAAGGATTCAATCTACACTTACACACACCTACGTCTAATGGTTAAAGAACATACTGTTTCCGTGGATGGCGAATTTCTGCCTCACGAAACGATGATTGTTCGATATTCTTCTAACACCTTCAAAGGTGGACATTAAGATATAACTATGTTTATATATGATATATATAATGTTTATGTTTCCCTTATTCTTCTGTATTTTTCATTTGTGGTATACCTTTATGGTTTCCATTGTGGGTAAACACGATAATTTCATTTTAGGAAGTGTGGACTACCGCCCCCTCAAAGTGATTTGATTCGTTAAATTCCATATGTGGGACATATAAAGGATGAATTTAAAGTTATTATATATTATGTTATACTGGAATTATAATATATCTTTATATCATTATTATTTCATTCCATTAATGTATGAGATAGAAATGAAAGTTGCGTTCATGCGTACGTACGGCTTACCGTCTCCATGAACGGTGCATTTCATTTCTTATCCCCAAATGTAATGTACTATTATAAGGACATATATATAATGGATATATATGATGAATGATATATCTAAATGATGAATATAATTCTGGAATTAAAATATAAATACCTCTCATTTAGTTTTAATTCCATTAATTTGACAAAGAAATGAAAGTAGCGTTCATGCGTACGTATGGCTTACCATCTCCATGAACAGTGCATTTAATTTCATACCTCTAACTGATTATGTAATATTATAAATACATGTATATTCTGGATATATATGATATATATGATATCCAAATCAGGAATGTCATTCTGGATATAAAGAACCTTTGACCACACAAACAACATGTAATTGTTAGAAGTCCACTTTCGACTTAAGGACCAAATATCGACAAAACAAACATTATTAACATAAATGATTACATAATGTTTATAACATGGAAATAAGTGATATAAAGGGAATAATGAACTCGAAAAAGGTTCTTATGAAAATAGAAATTAACTCAAGTTTATTATTCAGGACGTTAAAGAACGACCGATTCATGTCGGACCCGAGGTAAGGGACTTCGTCTCAATATCCTTTCATTGAGGAATATGTCGTTTTATACACAACTATATTTTATGCGGTGTATAAACCCCTTTGAATTTTAATTTTATACAAAAGGAATCTTTTTCTACGAAGCGTTTTACTAAACGACAAAAAGGTATGTTTCTTTTAACGTACGTGGTGACAATGACCTTTTCCGCCGCCACGAGTATTATTTGGTATTTGGCTTCCTCAACAAGCCGTAATGTTTTTAAAATAAAATAAATACCATAAACTCTTTTATGTATTTTGGTATTGAAAATGGTTTTGATAAAGGATTTTGTTATGTAAATATATTTAAATGATATATTGTGATTGAAATGTGGAAATGTCTTCATTCCTTTATATTGGTTTTATGTTTTATGATTTTATATTGGTACATGGACATTTGACGGGTGGTTACCTGATAAACCATTTAACGGGTGGTGTTGTGAATACCAGGACGGGTGGTTACGTTATAACCTCCAATGCATTGGGTATGGCATTCGGCCGTACGGGTATTCCATTATGTATGTATGGAAGTTGGCCGTATGGCTATTCCATTACGTGATATGTGTGGAAGTCGACAGTATCGTTATTCCACTTAAGTATGTTTATGTCCCAAGTTACCTTTATATGTTATGTGATCTTTTTATGGGTTTTATGGTAATCTTTTGGTTACAAATGGGTAAGTAATGATCTTTTATTCAGTGATGAGTTTTTACTACATCATAAAGGTGAAATGTATTACATTGATAAAGTATACATGGTTTACTTGTTGTTTTGATAAACTAACAGATTTCATTCTTTGTGTATCCCTTACTAATATTTTTATGCTCACCCCAAGTTTTTTTTGAAATGTTTTTCACAGGACGTAATGTGGAATAGGGTCAAGGATGGGATCAAGAGAAAGTCATGCTATATAAAACATGGAACTAGACATGTTTCTTTTTAAGAGTTTTTATTTTATGGAAGATTAGTAGAAGTTTCTACTTTGTAATCTTTTGAGATGTAATAGTTATGATCTAATTATCTAAAACTCTAAACCTGAAAAGATCCTCAATGTGTAATCTTGTAATAACTCAAGATTAAGTATGGTTTAAGGCTGGGGCCTTATATTTGGTATCAAAGGTCGGTTTAGACAACTTTAGGAGTTAGAAAATTGTTAAATTATAATCTAATTTATGGTATGACTGAAATGATATAGCATTTAAAGATTACCATGTTACTTTTCCTATGATATTTCTGTGTTCAGAATGGTTTTCCGTAGAGGAAACAAAGCAGCTATGTTGGGACGACATCAGGAGGAAGACAACCTTCCAAATCAGCAACCTGAGATGGTCGTAATCGGAACTCAACAGTTTGTTGCAGTGATGGCACAGTTGACTCAGGCTATAAATGGTGGTGGTATCTATGCACGAGATCAGCCAGATCAACTGCAGAGGAACATGTCAGTGGTGGAACATTTCATGAGGCAACATCCCCCATCATTCATAGGATCACCTGACCCCGTACAAGCTGAAGGGTGGATTAAAGCACTGGAGAAGATTTTTGATGTCATGGGGTGTTCAAAAAATAAAAAGGTTATTCTTGTTGTTTACTGTTTTGAAGGTGAAGCTGATCAGTGGTGGTTGATGGTAAAAAATATCAGGGATAGTGATGAGATTGATGATCTTCACTGGGAAGAATTCAAAGGTATGTTTCTTGAGAAATATTTTCCTAAGGCTGTTCGACTTAGGATGGAAAAGCAATTCTTTGAATTGAGTCAAGAGGAGGACTCAAGGGCTGCCTATGAAGCAAAGTTCACTCGATTGGCAATGTATGCTCCAAACTTCATACGAGATCTTGAAAGTAAAATAAACCGTATTTACTCAGGGTTAAAGCCAAAGTATCTAAGGGATTTAGCTTCTCGTGAGTCCAAAAGTTATGAAAAACTTGTTCGTTGTTCGGAGAAGGTGGAAATGGAGTTTTCCGATGATCAGGTGTTCTATGAAAAATAGCGGAATAGGAGGTCTAGTTGGTAGGCAAAGGGGAAGAATTCATAAAATAAGCAAGGAGGTAAGAAAACCAAATATTCATCCTGTGAGAAGTGTGGTAAAATGCATCTTGGAGAATGTTTATCCAAGTCTGGTAAGTGCTTTCGGTGTGGTAAGTCTGGTCATATTGCTCGTAACTGTAAGGAAGATGATCAAGAAGGCAATGAAAATCCAGTGGTAAGATGTTTTAAGTGTAATAAAATGGGTCATTATGCAAATGAGTGTCTAACGAAGAACTCGACTGGGGGAAAGCAGCCAGACTACAAGCAGCATAGGGTGGTGAAATCCTTTGCAACAACTTCAGCAGATGTTGGGCCATCGAATGAAGTGGTATCAGTTACACTGTTTGTTTGTTAAGAATATGCCAATGTGTTGTTTGATTCAGGGTCTACACACTGTTTCATTTCTGAGAAGTTTTATAGTAAATTGGAAATTCCATATCAAGATATGAATCCTGAACTTATGGTAAAAACACCCTGAGGGAACGTTGAGACAAAAAGGAATTATAAGAACCTTCCTATCCTTGTGTGTGGAAATAATCTACCAGCAATCCTTATTGTTTTGCCTCTAGTAGAGTTTGATGTTATTTTGCGCATGGACTGGCTTTCTGTTTTTCATGCTAAGATTGACTGCAGAGCTAAAACGGTTGCTTTTCAGAAAGATTTTCAGTTTGTGTATAGGAATAAACCCTTGATTTTGATAACATATCAGGAAGTTGAGAAACTAGTAAACGAAGGAAATTTATGTTACCTTTCACATATTGTTGAAAATAAAGGAACTGCTCAGATTAATTATGTTCCATGGTAAATGAGTATCTTGATGTTTTTCCTGATGAGTTGCCTGATATTATTCATGATCGGGAAGTTGAATTTACTGTTGACTTAGTTCCTGATTCTAAGCCAATTTCAAAACCCCCTTATCGAATGGCTCAAGTTGAACTTTTAGAGTTAAAGAACCAATTGCAAGAGTTATTAGATAAAGGTTTCATTCGACCTATCACATCACCATGGGGTGATCCTATCTTGTTTGTTAAAAAGAAAGATGGATCAATGAGACTTTTCATTGATTATAGAGACTTGAATAGTATTACTGTTAAGAACAAGTATCCTTTGCCTCATATCGATGATTTTTTTGATCAGCTCTAGGGAGCTCAGAATTTTTCGAAGATTGAATTGAGGTCGGGGTACCATCAATTGAAAGTAAAAGAAGCAGACGTTCTAAAGACTACGTTCCGTACTAGATATGGCCATTATGAATTTGTATTTATGCCTTTTGGGTTAACTAATGCACCTGCTGTATTCATGGACCTTATGAATAGAATTTTCCATGAGTTCTTGGATAAGTTTTTGGTTGTTTTCATCGATTATATTTTGGTGTTTTCTAAAAGTAAAGAGGAGCATGAAAGTCATTGAAGGGTTATCTTGCAAACCTTAAATTAAAAGAAAATATATGGAAAATTCAGCAAGTGCGAGTTTTGGTTACAACAAATTTATTTCCTGGGTCACATTGTTTCAAAAGATGGCATAACTGTTGATCCTGCTAAAACAAAAGTTTTTGAAGAATGGCCAAGACCCACAAATTTAACTGAGATCCTTAGTTTTCTTGGTTTGGCAGGTTACTACCGAAGGTTTGTTGAAACTTTTTCACGGTTATCTAGTCCAATAACTAAGCTAACTCGTAAGGGTGTTAAGTTCATCTGGACAAAAGAATGTGATGATTCTTTTCAGGAGTTGAAAAGAAAATTGGTGAATGCTCCAGTTTTGGCACTTCCTTCTAGGAATGGTGAGTTTGTTATATACAGTGATGCTTCATTGTAGGGACTTGGCTGTGTCCTTATGCAGAATGATCAGGTAATTGCTTAAGCTTCACGTCAGTTGAACACTCATGAGGTAAATTACCCTACACATGATTTGGAATTAGATGCTGTTGTTTTTTCATTAAAAATTTGGAGGCATCATTTATATGGAGTAAAGTGTGAAATATATACTGATCACAAAAGTTTAAAGTATATATTCACTCATAAAGAATTGAACATGAGACATAGGAGATGGCTGGAATTAATCAAGGATTATGATTTTACAATTCACTACCATTCGGGAAAAGCAAATAAAGTGGACAATGCTTTGAGTCAAAAAAGTAATGCTTCATTAACCATGATACCTTTGGAACAAGATCCTTTGGTTTTTGATTTGATTAACTTTGGCATAGATGTTGTTGGTGCAGGATGTCCTTTTGTTTTGTTTCAGGTATCAGTGAGATATTCTATATCAGACAAAATCAAACAAGTACAGAACCAAGACAGTGAGTTGCAGAAAAAGGCAGAGCTGGTACAGAATGGTAAGTTGCATGAATTCAACATTGATAGTGATTGTGTTTTGAGATTTGGGAAGAGATTGTGTGTGCCTTGTGATTCATAGTTGAAGAGAGAGTTGTTATGTGAGGATCATAGTTCTCCATTTTCAGTTCATCAGGGCAGTACTAATATGTACAGAGATATGCAGGAGTATTACAGGTGGGATGGAATGAAAAGTGATATTGCTGATTTTACTGTGAAGTGTTTGACTTGTCGGTAGGTTGAAGCAGAGCGGCAGTTACCGAAAGGGATGCTTCAGCCTCTACCAGTGCCATAGTGGAAATGGGAGAATATATCCATGGACTTTTTTGTGGGATTACCGAAGACATCTCGAGGTAATAATGCAATCTGGGGTATTATTGATCTCTTGACTAAATCTACTAATTTCCTTTCCATACAAGATAATTTTCCCAAGATCAACTTTCCCGTTTGTATCTTAAAGAGATAGTCAGGTTACATGGATTTCCTCTCTCCATTGTACCTGACCATGATCCTAGTTTTACTTTTAACTTTTGGAAAGGCCTTCAGAAGTCGTTGGGTACTGAATTAAATTTTAGTACAACTTTTCATCCACAATCAGATGGGTAGTCAGAACGAAAAATCAATACCTTGGAGGATATTCTACGACCTTGTTCGATAGATTATCAGGGAAGTTGGGACCAACATCTTTCTTTGGTTGAGTTTTCTTATAATAACATTTTTCAATCCAGTATACAGATGGCACCATTTGAGGCATTATATGGGAAGCGGTGTCAAACTCCATCATTTTGGGATGAATTGGGTGAAAGGAAGCTGATGGGACCATAATTGGTAGAAGAGATGGCAGAAAAATTTCAGTTGATTCAGAAACACATGAAAACAGCTCAGAGCAGACAGAAAAGTTATGCAGATAACCGGAGGAAGGATCTATCTTTTGAGGTAGCTGATCATGTTTTTCTCAAAGTCTCACCATGGAAGAGTGTGATACGATTTGGTAAGAAAGGAAAGCTGAGTCCAAGGTTCATTGGACCATATGAAATTTTGGAGAATGTTGGATCAGTTGCTTACCGAGTGGCTTTACCTCCAAGTTTATCTCAGGTACATAATGTTTTTCATGTTTCGATGCTGAGAAAGTATATGCCAGACCCATCTCATGTTTTGTTCCCGGAGGTAGTTCAGTTGGAAAAGAATATATCTTATAAAGAACAAAAAGTCCAGATTCTTGACTGAAGAGAGAAAGTATTGTGAAATAAGGTAATTCACCGGTTAAAAGTTTTGTGGAAAAACCATTTGGTTGAAGAGGCAACGTGGGAATCTGAAAATGGTATGAGGGATAAATACCCCCACTTATTTTGACAAGTGAATAAAATTGCATGGATGCAATTCCCAAAAGGGGGGAAGGATGTAACATTCCAGGTAAATAAAGAATAATACATTTTCATATTTATTAATATTTGAGAATTAAATATTAATTTTACTTTAAAGGGGTTTCTATATTTGATAGCGTACCCGATACGCAACAAAGAGTTTCTTTGAAATCGTACGTTGCACACTAGTAATAAAATAATATTATTTTAAATGATAGTTAACACGTAGCCGTTGTTCTGGCGGGAATGGATAGAAATAACTAAAATATGATTATATATGTTTGTTAAATGTTTTTAAATTTATCTAATAAATGATAAAGTATTAAAATACGAAAAGAATTTAATTCTACGCTTATATACTCTAATTTTCACGAAAGATCCACTTATCAACATTTGATGGAGAACCATCATTAAATATAGCTTTGGCCACTCTTTTATATTCTATTTGACCAAATAAAACTCTTCTTTATAATTGGGACATCAAATATTACTTTGTGTAATTTTTTTCTATTTTTTCCGATAAAGTTCATTTTTTAATGAATAGTGTAAAATGTTGTATTTTAATTCAAAACCTCTTTTTAATCTAATTTATTAAGATGATTAGATAATATTTTTAATTGTTTTTTAAGTGAAATTAGAATATATTTTTACCATTTAATCCAATAGTGGTCATTGGAATTAATTTTACTTTGAAATTGGACTTAAACTAGTGTTAATCTTTTGATACTTATTGTTTCATAAAAACACGCTATTTGTTTTGACAGTGGGAATTAATTATTAAATTAATTAATGAAACATATATGTTTTGAATTTTGTAAAATGGAATTCATTTTTGAATTCAGAATATCAAATATAGCTTAGGGTGAATTTTTGGTATTTTTCTGAAAAACATCAATTTTTGATGAATAGTGAAACCACAAAGTGGTGGTTACAAAATTTGATTATTCGTTTAAATGGGACTTTACCACTTCTGTTTTTTGAATCTCAAAAATCCAATTTAAATGATTTTCATTATTAAGTAAAATGTGGTCCAATGGGATTAAAATAAATTTTGGTGAATAGTAACTTTAATGTTTTATTAATCACGATTAAAGGTAACTACTGTAATTTAAGGTAAAAATGACATTATAATAAAATGAAAATATCATGACACTTGTCCTAACCCTATTGGTTGAGTTATGGCCGACCAATACAACCCATGGGTCGATTTTTTGTACCCCATGGAGCCAATTGGGTATGATAATGACATATATGCCTTTTTTTAAAGTTAAAGTAAAAACGACACAAACATGAAATGTTTTACTAAAAAAAATTTACATGGGGTTATAAAAGTCATATTTTTGACTATAAATATTCATTGGAAATCTAAAAAGAGTTCCTACATCATGATATTATTTTTATAATTTTTAGACATTAAATATATTAAATTATATATGACATCATGATGATGCAACGATTACCTCATTAATAAAGGATTTAAATAAAATGAAAAGATAATGTAAAATATATGACCTACACATGTACAAAACCTATTGTATGGGTATATTTAGAACCCTTATCACCTTATCCTCGAATTATGTCAATGTGGGACCTTTTAAATCCGAAACTCATTTTAAAATAATGGAACATTTCTTTACTTTCCAAGAGTTCTCGTCCTCTCCTCTTATAAAAGGCCCCCACCTCTACCTCATTACCCACACTTCCAAAGCCTTTGGCTCGACCAAACCCCACTCATTTTGTCTCTCCAAATACCTCTCTAACTCCTTGAAGCCTCACTTTGGGCAAAATTCTTCCCAAGGAAGCCATTGAGCTCAAATCTAAGAGAGTTACCCGATTTTAAGGTGATGTCTTCACTTGTGTTCTTTTGTTTTATTTTGCTTCTCCAACCCCCTAAACTCTGTTTATTAATTTATTTTGTAAAAACTATAGTATCTTCCATATACTATCATGTTGTTATAAGAATTATTCGAGCTAGACTTACACAAACCTACGTCTAATGGTTAAAGAACATACTGTTTCCGTGGATGGTGAATTTCTGCCTCACGAAATGATGATTGTTCGATATTCTTATAACAACTTCAAAGGTGGCCATTAAGATGTCACTATGTTTATATATGATATATAATATGTTTATGTTTCCCTTATGATTCTGTATTTTTCATTTGTGGTATACCTTTATGGTTTCCATTGTGGGTAAACACGATAGTTTCATTTTAGGAAGTGCTGACTACCGCCCCCTCAAAGTGATTTGATTCATTAAATTCCATATGTGTGACATATAAAAGATGGATTTAAAGTTATTATATATGATTTTATACTGGAATTATAATATACCTCTATATAATTATTATTTCTTTCCATTAATGTATGAGATAGAAATGAAAGTAGCATTCATGCGTACGTACGGCTTACCGTCTCCATGAACGGTGCATTTCATTTCTTATCCCCAAATGTAATGTACTATTATAAGTACATGTATATAATGGATATATATGATGAATGATACATCTAAATTATGAATATAATTCTGGAATTAAAATATACATATCTCTCATTTAGTTTTAATTCCATTAATATGACAATGAAATGAAAATGGCATTCATGCGTACGTACGGCTTACCGTCTCCATGAACGGTGAATTTAATTTCTTACCTCTAAATGATTATGTAATATTATAAATACATTTATATTCTGGATATATATGATATATATGATATCCAAATCAGGAATGTAATTCTGGATATAAATAACCTTTGACCACACAAACAACATGTAATTGTAAGAAGTCCACTTTCGACTTAAGGACCAAATATTGAGAAAACAAACATTATTAACTTAAATGATTACATAATGTTCATAACATGGAAATAAGTGATATAAAAGGAATAATGACCTTAATAAAGGTTCTTATGAGAATAGAAATTAACTCAAGTTTATTATTCAGGACGTTAAATAACGATCGAGTCACTTTGGACCAGAGGTAAGGGACTTCGTCTCAATCTCCTTTCATTGAGGCATATTTCGTTTTATACACAACTATATTTTATACGGTGTATAAACCCCTTTGACTTTTAATTTTATATAGAAGGGATCTTTTTCTACAAAGCATTTTACTAAAATACAAAAAGGAATGTTTCTTTTAACGTACGCGGTGACAACGACCTTTTCCGCCGCCGCGAGTATTATTTGGTCATTGGCTTCCTCAACAAGCCGTAATGTTTTTAAAATAAAATAAATACCATATACTCTTTTATGTATTTTGGTATTGAAAATGGTTTTGATAAAGGATTCTATTATGTCAATATATTTAAATGATATATTGTGATTGAAATGTGGAAATGTAATCATTCCTTTATATTGGTTTTATGTTTTATGATTTTATATTGGTACTTGGACATTTGACAGGTGGTTACGTGATAAACCATATGACAGGTGGTGTCATGAATACCAGGATGGGTGGTTACGTTATAACCTCCAATGCATTGGGTATGGAAGTCGGCTGTATGGCTATTTCATTAAGTATGTATGGAAGTTGGCCGTATTGATATTCCATTAAGTGATATGTGTGGAAGTCGACAGTATGGTTATTCCACTTAAGTATGTTTATGTCCCAAGTTAGCTTTATATGTTATGTGATATTTTTATGGGTTTTATGGTAATCTTTTGGATACAAAAGGGTAAGTAATTATCTTTTATTCAGTGAAGAGTTTTTACTAATTCATAAAGGTGAAATGTATTACTTTGATAAAGTATACATGGTTTAATTGTTGTTTTGATAAACTAACATATTTCATTCTTTGTGTATCCCTTACTGAGCTTTTTATGCTCACCCCAAGTTTTTTTGAAATGTTTTTCACATGACCTAATGTGGAATAGGGTCAAGGATGGGATCAAGAGAAAGTCATGCTATATAAAACATGGAACTAGACATGTTTCTTTTTAAGAGTTATTATTTTATGGAAACTTTGTAGATGTTTCTACTTTGTAATCTTTTGAGATGTAATAGCTATGATCTAATTCTCTAAAACTCTAAACCTGAAAATATCCTCAATGTCTAATCTTGTAATAACTCAAGATTAAATAAGGTTTAAGGCTGGTGCCTTATAGGAATGTTCTTGAGTAATCAAACTCCAATAATCAAATGATGAATAGTGTCGTATATTAGAATCAATACCAAAGAATTAGATAGTTTTTACACTCTTCAATTATTTTAATTTTGTCCTCTACCTTTTTCAAATATCTTTAAAAATAAAATATTCTTTGATTTATTTATAAATAATGTAAAAATATATTAAAGATGTTCATATTATATAAAAGTTATATTTTAAATGTATTTAAGTTTCATTCCTCTTTTCTTCATATTGGGACAAAGAACCTCATAATAGTTAGTTAACCCCATTTAGTTGCGGTTTTTCTTAGTGGTAAGTATATTTTAATACTACATCATAGTTGTGGGGTTCAATACCAATTGGTATATTTCAATTCTGTTTAAATATTTTGATACTATAATAGAACTATAGTATGGGTCAAATTGTATCACTGACAACACTGTAGCATTGGAAGGAACTACAATAGGAACAATAGAAGAGGAAGAACTACAATAGCTTGAGTACAACAATAGTACTATATACTAGAGGTCCTTTAGCTTAAAAAGACGGTCCTTTAAGTCCATGTAATGGGAATTAATTTCCACTCAGCCTAGGGGGTCTTTCAATCCCAACTCATTTTATATAGGTTATCCCAATATAATGGCTTCTATATTTAAAATATTTCTACCCTATTCCTTAAATATCAATTCATTATTATTTACTTTTATTTTTAGATATTTATATGTTTCCAACATCATTTTATGAAAAATGAAATTATTTTATAAATGAACTATTATTTCAAAAAAATATTTTGACCTATTTTTATTTCTTCTTATTTTCTAAACAATAATGATTATTATTTAAAATCGTTTTTACCATTTTCATTAGGAACCCCCACATTTATTTCTGTAATCATGAGTGGTAAAATACTTATTAAACCCATTTCATTCAATTGTATAATTCATTACTGATATTTTAATACGTTATTTGTCACATGTATGATTATGTAACTATTATGATGTAATGGGTGGGCCAGAAATTATACATCCCTTTGATTTGTTGAGTAGTGTGATGTATCTCATGAGATAATTTGTAATATGATTTGACATGATGTTATCTTTGTTCATAATGAATATTTTTTTTATTATGTCTATATTTTTTGTGTAAACATGATGTAAATCTCATTATAACTATGTGTGGTATTTTTCCACTATCACATGATTTTTCATTTTTATGTATTCCCACAATTCATTACATTATCAAATGTTTTCATCATGATCATGATGGTGATCATATGATTATGATATATTTGTTGTTATTATTATCAACCAAGTAATATTGATTAACGTCCCTTATTCATACTCTTAAAAGGATTTTACCTCACCCATTTCATTGTTGTATATCCTCAAGTTATTAAATGTACGAAATGTAAGGGAACAATTTATAAGGATAAGGAATAATGATTTAAATTAATTTTTATGAGTTATTATGATAAGTTATGTATGATCTTTATCATTTGAAGACACTAAAACATTGGATTCTGAATTTTTAATTCTATTATGTTTTTAACATTATTTATTATTCATGCAAGAAAAAATAGGTTTTCCATAGTTCCTATCAGAGAATTGTTTATTTAACTGGGTAATTATGATTAGAAAACATTATTTAATACCCTGATGATAAGACATGGTATATGTAAACATCCAATAAACCTTGTTTTATAAAAAGGCTAAAATTAGGAATCCTATATGATATTCCATTTATATTAATTTCAAAAAATAATAGATTATTTTTCCATTCATTATTGATAAATAATTACATTAAACCATTTATATTTTATAAAATAGAGAGAAAAAGGGAAAAAAGGACAACAACCTATGTGAGAGAAAATTCAGCAACTGTCCAAATTAAATCTCCATTTCTATGGAAGGAGGAGTTCAATTATTTTCTAGAATTATTACCTAGTTATCTCCAGAAATGAATAATAACATGAACTATGAGAATGATATACCTTTACCTCAGAATTAGAAATTATCCATTGAGTCTTTATACACAAACGACCACCAAGGTTTAGTGGTTCTTCTGATACAAATGTCACATAAAAGAGATTTAACTCAACAAATAAGATTTTTTTGTTCTCCACCAATCTGATAAGGATAAGTGTACTTAATCAATCTATTTTTTCGATGCAGAGGTTGATAAATGGTGGTAATTTGTAAAGAACACAATTGTGGTGGATAAAATAAAAGAGGTTGAGTGTGATTTAAAAAATTAACAATTTAGGTGATTTTCTTTTGGATTTCTTATTGATTGTAGGGGAGGGGGTATTTCCTATTAAATAATTTATTTTAATTTTCTTAATAGAATATCACGTCGGTTCCTATATCAATAACTTGGTACAAACAATATTTTTAAAGGCAGGTGGTCAGTTGTGGTTTTAAACCTAATAAAACTTATGAACTCATGTTGGTTGATATAAAGGGAGCTCAGGCTCATAAAACCCTTTTGGGGTGAATTGATTCCTACTCTAGGACTCTCATATAGATTTAAGATATATTTATTAATCTGTTAATTCTCCCGATATGGGAACCATCACCCTAAAAATGATAATAGGTTATAACTCTTCCACAATAGCCATAAAAAATAGGATACTCTCACAGATTTATATAGGTTGAATATATTTTATACATTTGGGGATATTTTGGTGAACCCATCTATTTATATTCTAGGTTCTTCATCAATTCCCCATAATGGGTAGCTACATATATGTTTACACCGTATAGAAAGATGCTTCAATGTTTACTGCCATGTTAATGGATATTTAATATGTGAGCATGTGATTGTTCCATTATTAGGAATCCTACATATCATGTCTAAATAATGTATCAAAACCCACATAGATTGTTAAAACTCATGAATATTAACAAAATTAAGAAGGGATATATGTGTGGAAACTTTGGTTCCATGTATTTTAGATTCGGTCTTTAGGAGACATCCTACATATCCTTGTTTTTGTAATAATCAGAGTTAATATAGTTCGTTCACCCCTTAGGTCTAGCCCCATGTTTTATTCCATTATATAGAGGAATTTACATTATTCCACTCATCAAGGATTTCAATCTAAGGTTAGAATCAATGGTGGAGACACAAGATGTGAAATATATAACAATTTCAACTCCCTAATCCCTTATGTACCCTTCTCAATGTGGAAATCCAGGGATAATAAGTATTAATTATCACGGTATATAGATGTGTTACATATGTCCTATGATAAACTTTTGGATGATTAATCTATAGATCAAGCCTTAAAGAGATTTCATACATATCTGGGTTATAGAAATAATTATATTTCACATATTTAGTTGTTATCTTTGTATATAGATGGATGTGGTAGACTAATAAGCCCATGGGAATCATTTTTAAAATGCCGATGGCATAAGGTGACATAAACAGATGATTTTTTATCATTTTATATTAGTCATCAAGAATACATCCATTGAATCATGGTCATTATATCAATCAATGTGGTTTAAGTTCGTTGGATTGGTTCTTAAACACTATTGTTTCCCTTATATTGACGGGACTATCATATTGTGATACTGATTTGGGATTACACTATGAGGATTACCTAGTAAGAAGGTAGTTTTATTGTGATTTTGATCATGGATAACACACTGAGGTTTCCCTATTATGATTGATATGATCATTGTAACTTGATTAACCCATTTCAATTATGCTCTGTGTGTGAAATAAGGGATGATAAATAATCAATATCACTTCATTTGGATGGGGAATTATTTGGTGAGAAATAGCTTTGGATATCTTTATATAGAGATCAGGGATTAGGACGGTGTTTATGTATCTTGGTTAAATCAGGAATTAGTTTCATCCTTGTTTAGTTAATTGAGCCTTACACCATGATGTTTCCATTTTGACCTAGTCTGGTATTCTACCGAACATGCATGATTGTATTCTTCACATGTCTGATTTTCTACATGAAATGAAAGTGGATGAATGGACATGTCTAGTTATATTTCATAAATTTCCAAATACAACCGTATGATGTAGTTGGCTTATCTAGGTGATGTTGGATTACCTAGATGTAATGTGTGAAGGTCATCTCCTGATCACAAAGGGATTCTCTAGAAGACATCACAAGTCCGGATTGAATAATCATAGAGTTCCATTCATGATACTAGATGAAATTCTTTGAGGATGTCACATCATAAAACTACCTTTATATAGTGTCGTCTTGAAAATATTGATGACGTGGTTCAAGGGTTTCATGAGATTCATTTGGACATGTATGGTGGGTGATGAATAATCCAAGATAACACGTATAGAGGGTTTTATGAATAATAGTTCATATAACCAAATGATATCGTAATTTATATCTGGGATGTTTGAAAGATGTCGCTAGATCTAACCGACAAGAATGGGTGAAATTGAATGTCTCAACAAACATATATTGAATCCACCATATGATTAGGATGAAATTTCTGAGGGACATCACATGGTCTAGTTGACGAGCCCAAAGGGATTAATAAGACTTCAGTGGAATGTTGAGGGTGCTCCATGTGTCTTTTCATAACATGCATGTGGTGCTTTTTACGATCCACATAGAATATCAAAGGAGCATCGAATGATTTGGGTGACACATCCCAGGGATGTTGTGTAACCTAGGTGGTTCAAATTAGGCACATAAGTAATAGAGTATATATTATTCATTTTAATATCATGCAATTTTTATTTTTTTTCTATCCAATTATAACATGTTCCATAGATTTTTTAGTATTATATTTTTTAATTCAATCATTATTTTTCATATATATGGGATTTTATTCACGTAATATTCAAAACGACATTCTAATAATATATGATTGTTCATGTGAAGTTCTTAAACAAGCAATTTGATCAATTTAGTTGTTCTCTAGAATTTACTTGATTGAAAACCTTTCATGTCTAGAGATCAACCACTCTAAGAAAGCCTCTATGATGTCTAGGTGTGTTAGTGTGAGGTTCTAATGAAAAGTAAATTTCTTCATTCTAGGATGGGGATTCCATAGGACTCACCACACCAATTATATGTTTATTTTTTTTATTAATAAGTATTACTCATTTATTTTCCATTCCTTTTGTTTTGGAAATTAAAAAAATTTCTAAAAACATTGTTTGTGAATGTTTTATGTCAAAAATATTTTGGTTTGTATTGGTAGAAAAATTACATACTAATAAACATAGAAATTTTATAATGTATTATGATTGAAAATTTTATATAATTTCATTTGATCCATTAGACTAAAGGTGTCTCCTATTATTGGAATGAATTCTATTCTAAAAATAGCGAGCCAATTATTCCTCCTTCCAGATGAAAAAAATAAATGGCCATTAGAATAACCTTAGTACTGATAAAATAGACCAATTCTCATTTATTTTATCAGATTTATTTTTTATTAGGATAAAAATTGGACCAAATAATGTTTATAATTATAATAACATAATAATATATTACATCTTAAGGAATTATTTTTAGAATTATAATGGGGGTGAAAGAAAATAAGGTTAGGAATATTGTTATGTTAGGTATTAGTGAGTTGTAAAAGATCCCATTATCTAAGACCAATTCATCTAACCCATAAATATGTTTTTTAATATTAAACCATAAATATGTTGTCATTTGAAGAGCTGATTTCTGAAGGATTTCACAAAGCAGGTTTTCATGTGTTTTCCCTATGTGAACATCTTTTTATTAGAAATTGAAATATTTTAGAGATTTTTCATTATTATTAATCTTTTATTGGTTGTTGCCTTTAGATATTTCTAATTTTTATATTACGTATTCTCATTGCAATGATTGATGGATTTTCAGGATGAGAATATGGTAAATCGAATCTATTAGATTGAGGGATTCTGTTTATATGAATAAAACTGATAACCGTATCAATGGATTCTAAGGATAAGAAGAAGTATCTTATTCAAATAACCATTTCAAGGGTTTTCTTTTTTAAGGAAAGATAAATATTAAATTAAGTAAAAAACTATGGATACCATTAGTCAAGGTTATTACCTACCATACTATTAATGTTAAAAGAGTTAAATCTTGGAAAATAGTTTGTAAGTCATTATAATTATTACCATCAGTTATATTTCTAGTTTTTACATGTTCCTATTCTGTATTGAATGTAATAGAATGTTTATCATTATACATAACTATATATACTTTTTTTATCAAAGTGAATTTTAATATGGTAATGAAATACTTCGATTTCATCATATCATCTATGATTCTGATTCTTCACTCTTAACATCAAACTATGTTTGAGTTTGATAAAATTAGTTTCAGAAGTTTTTTATTATGATTAATGTTTTTAAACTAATATTAAATCCATATTGTATGTATATAAATCCAAGATACTCTTATATGTATAATAAAAATGTATATGTAGATTTCTGAATTACATGAGGGGGGGATTTTATGTTTAATAAAATTTATTTTTATCCTTAAAAAAATATATGTTTAACAAAGTTAAATAGGATGAATTAACAAGTACACATTAGTTCATATTAATAAAAATAAAATCATAGAATTAAATAATTTGGATCTAAAAAATAAACATAAATATTTAATTTTCAATGATTCCACCTTAATCAGTATAGAATCTAAATAAGAATTTGAATAAGAATATAAATGAGTAATAATGTTAAACTTTCTAAAATTAAAACAATGTTGCCGAAATGAAACATGTAACAAAAAACAAGTATAATAAATCTTTTAATACAATGACATAGGTATAAAACAACCTTGGATTAAGTTCCTTTGATTTATACATTCATGAATGTATATCTTATATAAACCAGGGTATTCCCACGATACAAATATTAGTATCTGTCATACTCTCTTTACAATAACTCAATTATGAAGGTAATCTCCCCCTCTATCTTCTTATCCCCAGAACACCTCAATTTTATATCTATAATCAGAATCTTACATGGAAGGTTTAACAAAATGATATCATATTGAACAAGTTGTTCACGGTAATTGCACAAGGTAGATCAAAAAGAGTTATCACAGAGTATCACATCATTCCAGAGTTCAACAACTACAACCACATTCAAAAATATGGGTATTTATAAGAATAATCTAAAACAGTAAACTTCTCCTCCAACAATCATATTTTTTATTAAATTTTAGAGGGACCTGTACTCATGGAACTCCGATACGGTTATGTTAAAACAGATTTGGAACCATTGTTTTATATAACTAACTATGAGAAAATTATTATGATTAATAAATATTATCAAATTTCGGTTTTGATAAAATTAAACTTGACATTATGGAAATTAGGTAATTGTAACAAAATCATTTAATCATATTACTAATATAGTTTAATTCGGATTCTAATGGTATTAACAATTAGATTCTAAAATTGTTGAAAATAAAAATCTAATTTATGTGAAAATCATAGTATAATTTCATTGAAAATCGTAGTCTAATTTTTGAGATAATTGGAATATGATTTATGATAGAATGAGAGACTGATTTTTGAGAGAATCGAATTATGATTTCTAATATGAATAAGAGTCTTATTTCTAATAAATTTAGAGTCCAATTTATGAGAGAATAAGAGTATGAATTATGAGATAATCAAAGTTTGATTTCTAATAAAATCAGATTCAAAATTATAGAGAAATAATATTCTGAATTCTAGAAAAATCTGATTTTCAATTCTAGATCAATCGGATTATGAATTTTAGAGATACATGGGTTTTAATTCAAAAAAACAAGCTCTTAAATTCCAGAGAAATTGGATTCTGAATTATAGAAAAATAAGATTCAAAAGAACTATAAGGATATGAGTTAGATAAGGATCTGATTTTAGAATTATATAAAATATAGTTAGGTTTAGATTTTAAATCATTAAGTATTTCATTGAAAACCATAGGTAATGTAAAAACCATTCTTATAGAAAGAAAATTTTCTATAAGGAAATGTTTCTTAGTGAAATAGAATTTTTCTTAAGAAAATTTGTTTGTGATTTCCATAACATTAAAAAATTGAAATGTCATAAAGGATCATAGAGACTCCATAGTATCAACCTTTTTTAAAATGACAAAAAACATATCATAAAATAATATAAAGATATTAGGTTTTCATTTTCGAGCTTAAAATAAAGACTTGTCTCTTTTTTTGTTTATGGTTCATGATGAATACAACTACCAGTCAGGATCCAAGTGTCACTAAGAGGGGGAGGGGTGAATCTATTATATCAATTTTAATTTTATGTTTCCATATTTTTTAAACAATATTATCCTCCTATTATAGAGTTTATTCCCTGCTGAACACACAAAACCACATGAACACAAGAATTAAAAGGTTCACTACTCAAAAAGAGTAACTACAACCTTAGTATGGAACAAAAAAAATCTATTACCACACAATCCACTTGAAAAAAATCATTTGAGGTGGAATAAAATGAGTATGATATGACCTTACACTCATTTCGAACATTGAAAACAATCCAATAGTGTGTATTATTTCTCTTATCACAAATAGTGTAATATAATGTTTATTTTCTTCATAATGAACATTCACAAATAAATTCTTTCTAAATAACTCATCACGTTCCTACCCAGAAGCAGGTAAGAACCTACTGTGGAAAATATCTTGTGCGCCACACCCTACTTGGGTGCCTACTTGTTTTCACACCACCAGCTTGTGCACCACTCAGCTTGAACACCTAATTTTTGGCACTCCACAGAGCTTGTGTTTCTACCACCATGTGCACCACTAACTACATGTGCACCACTATTTTTCATAGCTCCCATCTTTTGTGGAACCTTTGGATTATACATAGAACACTTCTTAAACACACCTCCCTGCTTACGCTCCTCTTATAACTTGTGCACCACTTCTTTTTACTGGCCACTCTGCTTGCGTGCCTCTTATCTTGCTAGCCTTATAAATGACTCCTAACTTGCGTGACACGTCATATTGCAAGCCACATTATACTACTTGCACGATCAGAGATCAATTTTTCTCTTAAGTGTTGAGAATTAGAAAATTAGGAGGGTAGCAGTCTACTTATAGTAATTTTGGTGGCTTTCACACCACATACAATTGTGAGACATTTATACTTCCCGACAACCTCATCACTTGTGCACTACCCCATCACTTGTTCGGTGCTTCATCAGTTTCGAGTCGCTCCGTCACTTGCGCACCACATTATTTCCTTATTGATATTTTGTTTTATGATGTTTAAATGTGAATTTCATGCAACATACACCTACAGACCACTTATACCAACGCACCACATTTTGAATTGTGCAATAATATTTAACTAGCGCGCCACTTTCTTTCATTTTTCATATTTTAATGTGTCAATCTTTCAAATATGACATCTGCGGAACATATAATTGCATTCAATAGTTGCGTGCCACATATACTTGTGTGCCCCTTTCTATAATTTTCCAAATAAAAATTATTTACTCCCCCAATATTTCATAAGGTTGCATCACAATTTATCTAAAATTTATATATTTGATAAATAAAAATATGAAATGCATCGTCATAGTTTTTATGGATTTTACAAAGTAAATTGATTTATACAATTTTGGAAAAAGAATAAAACATTGTGCAATAAGCATACTCTTCTAACGTCCTTCCCCAAACAACATAGTCCAAAACATCTTCCCTTTGTATTTTGTTGTCAAAAAAGATTCATAAATCACTGATCTTTGTAAGCTCAAGAAAAAGATTACTTATCGACAATTATACGCCTACGTGTGGTAAATCTTTATATGAAATGAGAGATATTGAAACCCAAAACCTTGCTGTCTAAAAGTAGTTATTATGAAATTTTATGATAATATTTCATTAGTCTTATTCATAACAACTTCCATGCTTCTACCTCAGCATTGTTCACTTCTTCAATTTTCATGAAATACAAAATCATTTTTTCCTACAACCACTCCATCAAACAGTCAAAATTTTTCACACACACACATGCTAGACTCACAAATTACACACAACTTGTAACATAACAAGTAAGTAATGAATAATAGATATTTTTATCTATGTCTATTAATGAATTAGATACTGTTTTAGAGGCTTAAAATGAAAATAAATCCAATCTTAAGCATGGAATACACTAATATTGTTTTACTACCATTTGATGGATAAACATTTTAAATAACACTTTTGACAATTTTATAAGATCTATTTGTCAATATAAACTGATTCATTATTATTGGGACATTGAAATTTACTTTGGGTAAATATTTT
This sequence comes from Viscum album, assembly GCA_963277665.1. Taxonomy (NCBI): domain Eukaryota; kingdom Viridiplantae; phylum Streptophyta; class Magnoliopsida; order Santalales; family Viscaceae; genus Viscum; species Viscum album. Next base: position 1,948,878,155 of record OY728150.1, read on the forward strand.
GGTATTTTTCTGACAATGTTCATTTTTTTTATGAATAGTGAAAAAATACTGCATTTTACATCAAAACTGCCTTTTCATATAATTTAATTATATGGTTAGATTATCATTTGAATTGGTTTTGAAGTGAAAGTAGAATATATTTTTACCATTTAATCAAATTTTTGTCATTGGAATCAATTTCAATTTGAAATTGGACTTAAACTAGTGTCAATCTTTTGATACTTATTGTTTCATAAAAACACGCTATTTTTCATGACAGCGGGAATTAATTATTAAATTAATTAATGTGACTTATATGATTTGAATTTTTTAAAATAGACATCATTTTTTAATTCGGAATATCAAATATAGCTTAGGGTGATGTTTTGGTATTTTTCTGAAAAACTTCAATTTTTGATGAATAGTGAAACCACTAAGTGGTAGTTAAAGAAACTGAATTTTTCATTTAAATGAAACTTTGTCACTTCTATGATTTTATTTTCAAAAATCTGACATACATGGTTTTCATTAAGAAGTAAAATGTGGTTCAATGAGATTAAATTAATTTTTTTGGTGAATAGTAATGTTTAAGTTTTTAATCGCGATTAGAGGTAATTAGTGTAATTTAAGGTAAAAAAAATGTTATAATAATATGAGATGAGCTTGACACATGTACTACCCTAATTGGATGTGTCATGGCAGACCAAGACAAGACATGTTCCAACTTGGGTACCCCATGGAGCCACTTTGATTGGGAAATGACATAAATAACTTTTTATTTAATGTTAAAGTAAAAATGACACAAACATGAAGTGTTTTACTAAAACGATTTTTAAATTGGGTTATACAAGTCATAATTTTGACTATAAATAATAATTATAAAGATAAAAATATTTCCTACATCATAATAATTGTTCTATAATTTTTAGACATTAAATATAATAAATTATTTATGACATGATGATGATATAGTGATTACCTCATTAATAAAGGATTTAAATAAAACGATCAGATAATGTAAACCCTATGACATAAACATGTCCAAAACCTATTATATGGGTGTATTACGAACCCTTATCACCTTAACCTTTAATTATATCAATTTGGGACCTTTTGAATCCGAAACTTATTTTAAAATAAAGTAACTTTTCTTTACTTTCCAAGAGTGCCCCTCCTCTCCTCTTATAAAAGGCCCCCACCTCTACCTCCTTACCCACACTTCCAATGCTTTTGGCTCGGCCATCCCAAGCCCATTTTGTCTCTCCACTTTCCTCTATTACTCCTTGAATCCTCATATTGGGCAGAAGTCTTCCCAAGGAAGCCTTTGAGCTCAAACCAAAAGGAGTTACCCGATTTTAAGGTAATGTCTTCACTTGAGTCCTTTTGTTTTATTTTTCTTCTCCAACCCCCTAAAAACTTTTTATTCTTTTATTTTGTAACAACTCCAGTATATTCAATATACTAGGATATTGTTATAAGAAGTATTTGAGCTACACATACACACACCTACATCTAATGGTTAAAGAACATACTGTTTCTGTGGATGGCCTCATATAACACCATCAAAGGTGGTAATTAAGTTGTCACTATATTTATATATGATATATAATATGTTTATTTTTTTTAATCTTCTGTATTTTTCATTTTGGCCATACCTTTATGGTTTCCATTATGGGTAAATGCGATATCATAATTTAAGGAAGTGCGGACTACCGCCCCCTCAAAGTGATTTGATTCGTTAATACCATATTTGGGACGTATAAAGGATGGAGTCATGATATTATATATGATGTTATACTGGAATTATAATATGCCTTTATATCATTATTATTTCTTTCCATTAAAGTATGAGATAGAAATGAAAGTAGCGTTCATGCGTACATACGGCTTACCGTCTCCATGAACGGTGCATTTCATTTCTTATACCCAAATATAATGTACTATTATAAGTACATATATATAATGTTTATATATGATTTATGTTACATATAAATGATTAATATAATTCTGGAATTAAAATACACATACCTCAAATTTAGTTTTAATTCCATTAATACGACATAGAAATGAAAGTAGCGTTCATGCGTACGTACGGCTTACCATCTCCGTGAACGGTGCATTTAATTTCATACCTCTAAATGATAATGTGATATTATAAATACATGTATATGATTGATATATATGATATATATGTTATCCAAATCAGTAATGTCATTCTGGATATAGAGAACCTTTGACCACACGAACAACATGTAATTGTAAGAAGTCCACTTTCGACTTAAGAACCAAATTTCGACAAAACAAACATTATTAACTTAAATGATTACATAATGTTTATAACATCGCAATAGGTGATATAAAAGGAATAATGAACATGAAAATGGTTCTTAAACAAGTATAAATTATGTCACGTTTATTATTCAGGAGATTAAAGAACGATCAAGTCATGTCAGATACGAGGTATGGGACTTCGTCTCAATCTCCTTTCATTGAGGAATATTTTGATTTATACACAACCTTCTTTTATACGGTGTATAAACCCCTTTGACTTTTACATTTATTCAAAAATAATATTTTTATATGAAGCGTTTACTAAACGAAAAAGGGAATTTTTTTGTCGTACGTATGCGACGACACCGACTTCTCTGCCACCGTGATCATTATTTGCGTTTCGGCTACCTCTACAAGCCATACTTTTTTTTTGAAGTAAAATAAATTCCATGTTTTACTTTTCTTTTATTTTTTTATTGAAAATGGTTTTCATAATTTTTTTATATCAATGTGTTGTATTGATATTTTATGATTGAAAGGTGGAAATGTTATGTTTCCTTTATGAATATTTTATGTGATACGATTATGTTGAGGTTCTTGGGAATTATTATGAAGATGGGTGGTTCTGTGATAAACTAAGGGTGGGTGAGCCCGATATAGCTCTCCAATGCATTGGGTAATGCGAAGGAGTGAAACGTTAAGGTTTCTCCGAAGTGATTTAGGGAATATACTATGATGGGTATTCCAAACGTAACCAAGAGGGTTACTCCCTACTTAAGAATGTTATGAATGCCTCTTATTACCTTTATGTCTTATGATTTCTAGGATTTATTCATGATTTGATGAGGTATGTTAAAGTGCTTATGTTTTATGGGTAATGTATGATTTCATTCTTATGTATATATGAACTTATGTTTCCTTTCCATATTTATATAACCCATACTAAGCTTTTTATGCTCATCCCAAGTTTTTTTGAAATGTTTTTCACAGGTCATGGGAAAGGTACTTGATATGATGATAGTGTCAAGGAAGTGTCAAGAATGAATCCATGTCTTATTTTAAATATGTTTCCATTGATGAGAAAAATGAATACTATCTTTATGTAACCACTTTGTTTATATGTGTAATGTAATGCAAGTTTTATGTTCTAATTCTCTAAAACTCTAAACCTAAAAAGATCCTCAAGGTGTAATCTTGTAATATCTCAAGATAAAGTAAGGTTTAAGGCTGGGGCCTTATAGTTGGTTTCAGAGGTCGGTTTAGATAACTTTAGGACTTATAATTCTATTAAATGATTATCCAAAAATATTTTTTTTGAAATGATATAGCATTTGAAGATTACCATGTTGCTTCATCTAACACATGTTTGTTCATAATGGTTTTTCGCAGAGGAAACATGGAAGCAGTGCTAGGAAGGAATACTGATGGAAATAACCTTCCGAATCAGCATCCTGAGATGGTCGGAATTTGAACTGAATAGTTTGTTGCAGTAATGGCACAGTTGACTCAAGCGATAAATGGTGGTGGTATCCATGCATGAGATCATCCAGATCAACCGCAAAGGAACATGTCAGTGGTGGAACATTTCATGAGTCAACATCTCCCATCATTCAGAGGATCATCTGACCTTGTGCAAGGTGAAGGGTGGATTAAAGCACTGGAGAAGATTTTCGATGTCATGGGGTGTTCAGACAATCAAAAGGTTAGTCTTTCTATTTACCGTTTGGAGGGTGAAGCAGATTAGTGGTGGTCGATGGTTAAAAATATTAGGGACGCTGATGAGATTGATGCTCTTGACTAGGATGAATTCAAAGATATGTTTCTTGAGAAGTATTTTTCTAAGGATGTCCGACTTAGTATGGAAAAGAAATTCTTGGAATTGAGGCAAGAGGAAGACTCAGTGGCTTCCTATAAAGAAAGGTTCACTCGATTGGCAAGGTATGCTCCAAATTTTATCCGAGACCTTGATAGTAAAATCAATCGTTTTTTCTCAGGATTAAAGCCAAAATATCGAAGGGCATTGTCTTCTCTTGGGTTCAAAAGTAATTAAAATCTTGTTCGATTTGCTGAGAATGTGGAAATGGAGTTTTCCAATGATCAAGTGTTCTATAACAACCAACAGAATAAGAGACCTAGGTGGCAGGAGAAAGGAAAGAATTATTCAAAAAAAATTGATGGTAAGAAAACTAAGTTTTTAGTTTGTGATAAATGTGGTAAAAGGCATGCTGGGGAATGTCTTATGAATTCTGGAAAGTGCTACTGATGTGGTAATATGGGACATAAGGCTCATGATTGCACTAAAAAAGATTACGGTGAAGGTAAGACCAAATTTGATTTACAGTTAGTGAAATGTTTTAAGTGCAATGAGATGGGTCACTATGCAAACGAGTGTCCGACAAAGAGCTCGAGTGATGGGAAGAAGTTAGACTACAAACATAAAGGGGTGTTGAAATCCTTTGAAACTACTTCAGCAGTTGTCGGGCCATCAAATGAAGTTGTATTAGGTACTTTTATTGTTTTTCAGATTATGCCAGTGTGTTGTTTGATTCGGGGTCTACACATTCATTCATCTCTGAAACTTTTTCTAGTAAAATGGGAATACCATCTCAAGAAATGACTCCTGAACTTGTGGTAAAAACACCTGGGGGAAATGTTGAGGCAAAAAGAATTAATAAGAATCTTCCTATCCTTATCTGTGGGAAGAACCTACTTGAAAACCTTATTTTTCTACCTCTAGAAGAGTTTAATGTTATCCTGGGTATGGATTGGCTCTCTATTTACCATGCTAAGATTGACTGTAGAGATGAAGAAGTTTATTTTCAGAAAGACATTCAGTTTTTGTACATGAATGAACCCATGATATTAATAACTTATCAAGAGGCCGAGAAACTTGTAAAAGATGGAAATGAATGTTACCTTGTACATATTGTTGAAAACAAGGGAACTGTTTAGATTGATGATGTGCCTGTGGTAAATGAGTATCCTAATGTTTTTCCTGATGAGTTTCCTGGAATAATACCAGATCGGGAAGTTGAATTTACTGTTGACTTAGTTCCTGATGATAAGACAATTTCAAAACCCCCTTATCAAATGGCTCAAATTTAACTTTTAGAGTTGAAGGAGAAATTGGAAGATTTATTAGAGAAAGGTTTCATTCGACCTAGCACATCACCATTGGGTGCTCCTGTTTTATTTGTTAAAAATAAATATGGTTCTATAAGACTTTTCATTGATTATAGATCCTTGAATAACATCCCTATTAAGAACAAATATCCTTTGCCTCATATCAATTATTTGTTTGATCAGCTCCAGGGAGCTTAGTATTTTTCAAAGATTGACCTGAGATCGGGGTACAATAAGCTAAAGGTAAAGGAATCATACGTTCCAAAGACTGTGTTTAGTACAAGATATGGCCATTATGAATTTGTAGTAATGACTTTTGGGCTAACCAATTCACCTTCTGTATTCATGGACTTAATGAATATAATTTTCCATGAGTTCTTTGATACGTTTGTGGTGGTTTTTATTGATGATATTTTGCTGTTTTCTAAAAGTAAAGAGGAGCATGAAAGACATTTAAGGGTTATTTTGAAAACCTTAAATGAAAAGATTTTTTTTGGAAATTTATCAATTGTTAGTTTTGTTTGCAACAAATTTCATTCCTTGGTCACATTGTTTCTAATGATGGGATAACCGTTGATCCTGCAAAAACAAAGGTTGTTGAAGAATGGACAAGACCCACAAATGAAACAGAGATTCGTAGTTTCCTTGGTTTGGCAGGTTATTACCGAAGGTTTGTTAGAAATTTTCATGGTAATCCAGTCCAATGACTAAGCTAACTCGGAAGGGTGTTATGTTTATCTGGACAAAAGAATGTGATGATTGTTTTCAGGAATTGAAAAGAGGATTGGTGAATGCTCCAGTTTTGGCACTTCATTCCAGGAATGGTGAGTTTTTTATCTACAGTAATGCTTCATTGAAAGGACTTGGTTGTGTCCTAATGCAGAATGATCAAGTAATTTCTTATGCTTCACGACAGTTCAAAACTCATGAGGTAAATTACCCTACACATGATTTGGAATTACCTGCTGTTGTTTTCACTTTAAAAATTTGGAGGCGTCATTTGTATGGAGTAAAGTGTGAAATATATACCGACCACAAAAGTATAAAATATATATTTAATCAGAAATAATTGAACATGAGATAGAGGAGATGGCTAGAATTAATCAAGGATTATGATTGTACAATTCATTACCATCCTGGAAAAGAAAATAAAGTGGCTGATGCTTTCAGTCCAAAATGTAATGCTTCATTAACAATGTTGTGTTTGTTACTTGGTCCTTTGGTTAAGGATTTGATGAACTTAGGAATATATGTTTTTGGTTCAGGATGTTTTTCTATTTTGTTTCAGGTATCAGTGAAATCTTCTCTATTAGACAGAATCAAGCAAGCATAGAAGCAAGACAGTGAGTTGCAGAAAAAGGTTAAGCTGGTTCAGAAGGGTAAGTTGCATGAATTCAACATTGATAATGATTGTGTTTTGAGGGTTGGGAAGAGATTATGTGTGCCTTGTGATTCAAAGTTGAAGAGAGAGTTGTTATGTGAACCTCATAGTTCTCCGTTTTCAGTTCATCCTGGTAGTACTAAGATGTACAGAGATCTACGGGAGTATTACTGGTGGGATGGAATGAAAAGAGATATTGCTGATTTTACTGTGAAGTGTTTGACTTGTCAGTCGGTTAAAGCAGAGCGGTAGTTACCAAAAGGGATGCTTCAGCCTCTACCAGTGCCAGATTGGAAATGGGAGAATATATCCATGGACTTTGTTGTGGGATTACCGAAGACATCTCGAGGTAATAAGGCAATCTGGGTTATTGTTGATCGCTTGACTAAATCTTCTCATTTCCTTCCTATTCGAGATAATTTATCCCTAGATCAACTTTCTCGTTTGTATCTTAAATAGATAGTCAGGTTACATGGAGTTCCCTATCCATTGTATCTGACCGTGATCCCAGGTTTACTTCTAACTTTTGGAAGGGCCTTCAAAAGTCATTGGGTACTGAATTAAATTTTAGTACAGCTTTTCATCCTCAATCATATGGGTAGTCAAAACAAAAAATTCAGACATTGGAGGATATTCTACATTCTTTCTCTATTGATTATCAGGGAAGTTGGGACCAACATATTTCTTTGGTTGAATTTTCATATAATAATAGTTTTCATTCCAGTATACAGATGGAACCATTTGAGGCGTTATATGGGATGCAGTGTCGAACTCCAGCTTTTTGGTATGAAGTGGGTGAAAGAAAGCTGATGGGACCAGAATTGGTAGAAGAGTTGGCAGAAAAAGTTCAACTGATATAGAAACACATGAGAATAGCTTAGAGAAGGCAGAAGAGTTATGCGGACAGCAGGAGGAAGGATCTCTCTTTTGAGGTAGGTGATCATGTTTTTCTCAAGGTTTCTCCATGGAAAAGTGTGATGCGATTTGTTAAGAAAGGAAAGCTGAGTCCAAGGTTCATTGGACCATATGAAATTCTGTAGAGTGTTGGATCAGTTGGATACAGAGTAGCATTACCTCCGAGTTTATCTCAGGTACACAATGTTTTTCATGTTTCGATGCTGAGAAACTACATGCCAGATCCATCTCATGTTTTTAGTCCAGAGGTAGTTCAGCTGGAAGAGAACCTATCTTATGAGGAACAACCGGTCTAGATTCTTGACCACAGGGATCAAGTGTAACGGGATAAGGCAATTTATCAGGTAAGGGTTTTGTGGAAAAACCACATTGTTGAAGAGGCAACATGGGAATCTGAAAATGTAATGAGGGATAAATACCCCCACTTATTCGTTAAATAAATAAATTGCGAGGATGCAATTTTCTAAAGGGGGAAGGATGTAACATCCCAAGTAAGTAATTAATAATAGATATTTTATCTATATCTATTAATGAATTATATAGTGTTTTAGATGCTTAAAATGAAAATAAATCTAATCTTAAGCATGGAATACACTAATATTGTTTTACTACCTTTTGATAGAAAAACATTTTAAATCAAAATTTTGACAATTTTATAAGATCTATTTGTCAAAATAAACTTATTATTTATGATTGGGAAATTGAAATTTACTTTTGGTAATTTTTTGGTATTTTTCTGACAATGTTCATATTTTTATGAATAGTGAAAAAATACTGCATTTTACATCAAAACTACTTTTTCATATAATTTAATTATATGGTTAGATTATCTTTTTAATTGGTTTTGAAGTGAAATTAGAATATATTTTTACCATTTAATCCAATTGTCTTCATTGGAATCAATTTCACATTGAAATTGGACTTCAACTAGTGTCAATCTTTTGATTCTTATTGTTTCATAAAAACACGCTATTTGTCAGGACAACGCGAATTAATTATTAAATTAATTAATGTGACTTATATGATTTGAATTTTTTAAAATAGACATCATTTTTGAATTCGGAATATCAAATATAGCTTAGGGTGATGTTTTGGTATTTTTCTGAAAAACATCAATTTTTGATGAATAGTGAAACCACTAAGTGGTAGTTAAAGAAACTGAATTTTTCGTTTAAATGAAACTTTGTCACTTCTGTGATTTGATTTTCAAAAATCCAACATACATGGTTGACATTAAGAAGTAAAATGTGGATCAATGAGATTAAAATAATTTTTTTTTTGAATAGTAGATTTTAAGTTCTTAATCGCGATTAGAGGTAATTACTGTAGTTTAAGGTAAAAATAATGTTTCAATAATATGAGATGAGATTGACACATGTCATACCCTTATTGGATGTGTCATGGCCGACCAAGACAAGCCATGGGTCAACTTGGGTACCCCATGGAGCCACTTTGTTTGGGAAATGTCATAAATAACTTTTTATTTAGTGTTAAAGTAAAAATGACACAAACATGAAATGTTTTACTAAAACGATTTTTAAATGGGGTTATACAAGTCATATTTTAGATACTAAATAATTATTAGAAAGATAAATAGAGTTCCTACATCATGATATTTTTTTCATAATTTTTAGACATTAAATAAATTAAATTAGTTATGACATCATGATGATGCAGCGATTACCTCATTTATAAAGGATTTAAATAAAACGAAAATATAATGTAAAATCTATGACCTACAGATGTCCAAAACCTATTGTATGGGAGGATTTCGAACCCTTATCACCTACCCTCAAATTATATCAATTTGGGACCGTTTGAATCCGATACTCATTTTAAAATAAAGTAACTTTTCTTTAATTTCCATGTGTGCCCCTCCTCTCCTCTTATAAAAGGCCCCCACCTCTACCTCCTTACCCACACTTCCAAAGCCTTTGGATCGGCCAACCCCTGCCCATTTTGTCTCTCCACTTCCCTCTATTACTCCTTTAAGCCTCACTTTGGGCAGAAGCCTTCCCAAGGAAGCCTCTGCACTCAAACCAAAGAGAGTTACCCGATTTTAAGGTAATGTCATCACTTGAGTCCTTTTGTTTTATTTTGCTTCTCCAACCCCCTAAACTATTTATTTTTTTTCTTTTTTAACAAATATAGTATCATCAATATACTAGGATTTTTTTATAAGAAGGATTCGAGCTACACTTACACACACCTACATCTAATTGTTAATGAACATACTGTTTCTGTAGATGGCGAATTTCTGCCTCCCGAAACGATGATTGTTCAAAACTCTTATAACACCTTCAAAGGTGGCCATTAAGATGTCACTATATTTATATATGATATATAATATGTTTATGTTTTCCTTAGGCTTCTGTATTTTTCATTTTGGGCATACCTTTATGGTTTTCATTATGGGTAAACACGATATCTTCATTTAAGGAAGTGCGGACTACCGCCCCCTCAAAGTGATTTGATCCGTTAATACCATATGTGGGACGTATAAAGGATGGAGTCAGGATATTATATATTATATTATACTGGAATTATAATATACCTTTATATCATTATTATTTCTTTCCATTAAAGTATGAGATAGAAATGAAAGTAGCGTTCATGTGTACGTACGGCTTACCGTCTCCATGAACGGTGCATTTCATTTCTTATCCCCAAATATAATGTACTATTATAAGTACATATATATAATGGATATATATGATGTATGTTACATCTAAATGATTAATATAATTCTGTAATTAAAATACACATACCTCTCATTTAGTTTTAATTCCATTAATATGACATAGAAATGAAAGTAGCGTTCATGCGTACGTACGACTTACTGTCTCCATGAACGATGCATTTCATTTCTTACCTCTAAATGATTATGTGATATTATAAATACATGTATATGATAGATATATATGATATATATCATATCCAAATCAGGAATGCCATTTTTGATATAAAGAACCTTTGACCATATGAACAACATGTAATTGTAAGAAGTCCACTTTCGACTTAAGAACCAAAATTCGACAAAACGAACATTATTAACTTAAATGATTACATAATGTTTATAACATGGCAATAAGTGATATACAAGGAATAATGAAATTGAAAAAGTTTCTTAATAAAGTATAAATTAACTCAAGTTTATTATTCAGGAGATTAAAGAACGATCAAGTCATGTCGGACACGAGGTATGAGACTTCATCTCAATCTCCTTTCATTGAGGCATATTTTGTTTTATACACAACCTTCTTTTGTACGGTGTATAAACCCCTTTGAATTTTACGTTTATTCAAAAGGTATCTTTTTTATACGAATCATTTAATAAACGACAAAAGGGAATGTTTTTTTCGTACGTTTGTGGCGACAACGACTTCTCCGCCACCGTGATCATTATTTGAGTTTCGGCTTTCTATAAATGCCATACATTTTTTTAAAAGAAAAATAAATACCATGTTTTACTTTTCATTTATTTTGGTATTGAAAATTCTTTTCATTATGTTTTTATATCAATGTGTTGTATAGATATCTTGTGATTGAAAGGTGGAAATGTTATGTTTCCTTTATGCATTTTTTATGTGGTACGATTATGTTGAGGGTCTTGGGAATTATTATGAAGACGGGTGGTTCCGTGATAAACTAAGGGCGGGTGAGCCCGATATAGCTCTCCAATGCATTGGGTAACGCGAAGGAGTGAAACGTTACGGTTTCTTCGAAGATATTTAGGGAATATACTGTGATGGGTATTTCAAATGTTACTAAGAGGGTTACTCCCAACGTAAGAATGTTATGAATGCCTCAAGTTACCTTTAGCTCTTATTATTTCTATGATTTATTCATGATTTGATGAGGTATGTTAAAGTGATTATGTTTTATTGGTAAATTATTATTTCATTCTTATGTATATATGATCTTATGATTCCTTTCCATATTTTTATAACCCATACTGAGCTTTTTATGCTCTTCCCAAGCTTTTTTTGAAATGTTTTTCTCTGGTCATGGGAAAGGTACATGATATGATGATAGTGTCAAGGATGTTTCAAGAATGAATCCTTGTCTTATTTTAAATATGTTTCCATTTATGGGAAAAATGAATACTATCTTTATGTAACCACTTTGTTTATATATGGAATGTAATTCTAGTTATATTTTTTAATTCTCTTAAACTATAAACCTAAAAAGATCCTCAAGGTGTAATCTTGTAATATCTCAAGATTAAGTTAGGTTTAAGGCCAGGGCCTTATAAAACTCCCCCTTCATTTGTGCTTCCATATGGATAGATTTAAGAAATAATTATCCCCCTTGATAACACAATACAATATTATGATGAGCGATGGGACCAACACACGTACCTCAACCTTGATGTAAAGAAGGATGGACACCCATGTTCAACCTCCATTTGGAAAATGGTTCCTTTGGTAATGGTTTTGTAAATATGTCAGTAACATGTTCTGATGTATGAATTTACAACAACTTCAATTCATTCTTCTCCACATGCTCTTCAATGATGTGGTACTTTATGTCAATGTGTTTTGAATGTGAATGTTTTACCAGGTTCCTTGTATGATTTATTGCACTCTGATTATCTGATTCCAAGAGTAAGGGTAGCTTCACTTCGAAAAGTAGATCTTCCAACTGGGTCTTCATCCACATAATTTTGGTAGCATCTTGAGTGGAAGAAACATAATCAGCTTCAGTCATGCTAAGAGTCACAAAATTATGGTTCTTTATATGCCATCTAACACAACATTTCCCACGAAAGAAATCTCTTCCATATGTGGATCTTCTATCATCATCTTCCAGCCAAATCCGCATCTCAATACCTGAAAAAATAAATATTTTATGAAACATCATACCTAATTCTTAAATTTTATGTGCCTTTTATATATCAGAGAATCCTTTTTGCAGTAATTAAATGTAATTTTTTGGAGATCTATGAAACTGTGGACATAAGGTAATAACATAGACAATGTCGGGTCTTGAGTAAGTCAAATATAATAAACATCCAATAACCTTTCAAAACTCTTTCTCATTAACATGTTTTCCTTCTACATCTTTAGACAACTTGGTTCCCACTAAAATTTGGGTGGAAACTGGTTTTTAATTTTCTATGGAAAACTTCTTCATAAGTTCCTCAGCATACTTCTCTTGAGAAAGGGGAATGTGGTTCCTCTTCTATAAGATTTTTAACCCAAGAAAGTATTTAATTTCTACAAGAATGGATATCTCAATATACTTATAGATCTCTTCAGAAAATATTTTTCATGATATTTCATCATTTCCAGCAATGATAATGTCATCAACATAATCAATTACTACGCGAGAAGACTCATGAATATCCTAAATGTAAATATTGTTGTCAACTCTTCTTTTACGGAAACTCATAATCTTTAAGAAAGTATATAGTTTTTATTACCATGCCCTTGATGGATTTCATCAGATTACACACATAACTTTCAACATTCACAACAATAAAACAAAACTGTTGTTCAATGTAAACTTCTTCATCAAGATTTCCATTTAGAAATGTGGACTACACATCCATTTGAAAATTTTTGTAACCTCATTGTGCATTAATATTAAGATATATTCTCATTTTTTCCAATCTAGCCTTTGGAGAAATGATCTCATCAAAATAAAGACCTTCAATTTTTGAGTATCCATTGAACAATAAAATTTCCTTGTTCCTTATCAGTTCTCCATCTTCATTCATCTTGTTCTGAAAAACACATTTTGATCCAATACCATTATTTTTCATCCATCATGGGTACGAGTTACCATGTATCATTAATTTCTATCTGATCAATCTCTTTATTAATAACCTACCTCCATTTTAGATTCTCAAAAGATTCATTCATATCATTTGGATCCACTTTTTAATACAAAAAAGTATTTGAAATTGAATTTTTTGTTCTTCTTATTTGAACCCTCTGATGTTGATCACCAATAATGTTCTGATCCTCTACTTGATTCCTTATCCAAGAATGATCTGTTCGAATTTCATCCTCATCACATGAAATTTATAAGTTTGGTTCTTCTACTTGAGTATGATTACCACTATTGGTTACATTATTAGAATCGTTAACAAGACTCACTTTATCCTTCTCAACTTCTATATCAGCAAAAGCCTTTTTTTGGCTCAACATATACAATAACTTTCACATTAGCAGAATCAACGATCCTTCATGTTTATTTGTTTAAACATATATATCCTCTTCATTTTAGAGCATATTTAAAAAACATTCCATCATATATAATTTATTCAAACATTCCATGGTTTACACCCCTATTCTTTATGCTTCATGGTATCCGAAAAACTCTTAAGTGTTTCAATCTTCGTGCTTTTTCATAAAACATCTCATATAGATTCATATCTAAATGTGGCCTATAGAAGCATCAGTTCTGAATATACACTGTAGTACTCATGGATTAACTCCATTAATAATGAGTGAGACCATGTTCATGTAAAATAGTTCTACCCATTTCAACTGGACTTCTATTCTTCCGTTCTGCAACACCATTTTTTTGAGGTGTGTATGGTTAACTAGACTCATGCAAAATTCGATGCTTCTCAAGAAACATTCAAACTCTACATTCTTATACTCTCCACCCTTAATAGTTCCCAACTTCATCATTGAATACTCACATTCCTTCTGTTCTTTCCACTTGAAAGTCTTAAACATTTTCATAGAATCTGACTTATGTCTCATGTACAAAACACAAGTAATTTGAGTGAATTCATCAATGAAAGTAATGAAGTAATTCTATCCATTTGTTTGTTTCTCTATCATTGGTCCACATATATCAGAATGTATAAGTTACAAGGGGGTTTTAATGAATATCAACTCTATAATGAATATAATATGTAATCCTCCCTTTTTAAAAAAGAGTGGAACACCAATCACTTATTCTCGATAAATTAGGCATATCTCGGACACTGTCTCGCATTGATAAATTACATATGTTTCTATGAAACATATATCCCAAACATTTATTCCATAAATGATTTTTATCCACTATTACCTTGTAACAACAGTTATGTACTTCACCAACTTGGAACAAGTTCCCTTTTTTACGTTGGACTCTTGTAACTAACTCTCCATCATATTCACTTTTCACAATAAACCCATATTTTCTGAAGATAACTTTGTTTTCATCATCGCAGAGTTGTCAAAAATTTAGCATATTATGTTTCAACCCATCAACATATAATTTTTTCCTAGAATTCATTTTTTCCTTTCTCGATGATGGATGATCCAACGCCTTTGATCCTCAAAGACTCATCACTTACAAATGTAATTATTCCATCTTTGAAGTCTTTAAAATTCATTAGAAACATTTCATATCCTATAATATGATAAGAACACCCTCTATTAGAAATCCATGGATGTTCACCTTTTATAGATTTCAAGGAAGTTTCAATAACATGATATTTTTGTTCTTCCTTTTCATTGTTCACCTCCGGCTTCTGAGATTTGTTAAGAACGTTTGATTTTTCTGGAAACAAAACAAGACATACCTTAGCAAGATGTCTAAGCTGTTCACATCTATCACAAATAGTATATAATGGTTGGACCTTAATTTCAGCTTTCACACTAGCCCTCTCAGATTTCTTCTGAACTTCATTCCTATACTTCCCTTTTTGAAAGGATTGACTCACCCTCAAACCTTGTTTCCATAACTTATGGAATTGTAGTAATGTTATTGATGGAACCAACACATGTTTGAATTGTGTCCAAATCCCCCACAATACAAGCAGTAACCATATAATGAATATTTCCATTTGAAACATCAATAATAACTGAAGTTGGGAACATGCTTCTCAACAGCCTTCTAAATAAAACTCTACTTACCATCATCCTTCCTATTTTTAATCGTAACTTTCTTATTCAGCTCATATTTTTGTTCCTATTTATCAGTACCAAAAGTATTTGAAATATTTCTAGACAAAATATTTTTATATACTTCTGATTTTTCTACATTGATAACATTTTCCACATACATAACCATTCTATCATTGTTCTTATCAGAACCAGTTTCGTCTATCCTCTCATCCATTGAAGGTATCATTTGTGGATCAGTCTTCTGTTAATTCTTATTAAAACAATAAAAAAATTCTATTATAGGTTGTTTGAAACTAATATTTATTTTTTAGGCTTAGAATGTTTCTTGTGGTACAAGTTCTAACTATTCTTATTTTTCCTTCATCTTTAATTCAAGATTATCATTAAAATTATTTTCATTCTCAAGATAATTCTTTATATCATTAATCTCCTTTTCCATATTGATTTTATCATCTAGAAAACCTTATTGATTGTTTAATGTGGAATTTTTATTTATCAACTTCTTGTTCTCCTTTTTAATCCTTCTGATCATTCATAGAAACTCTTTCAACTCTTCATTTAGATGATATTCAAGTTGAGTTTATTCTTCTTTAAAATTATTTCTCCCGTAATCATCATTATTCACTAATTTAGTAAATTAATTCATTATAGATTTCTTAGAAAACGATTTATCATATTTAGTTTCTCTAGATTCTTCTTCTTCTTCATTAGATAAAAGTATTATTATTTTTGATTTGATGAACTTTTTATCCTTTCACTTTGAAAGATATTTTTCATAGTCATCTTGTTTCTTCCATGGCCTTCTTGACCTTATGTCTTCATCCTCATTGTCTTCTAATTTATTATTTTGAGGGCAGTTAGCTACAAAGTGACAAATAGAACCAAAATGGAAAGATTTCAGGGGATATTTCCGCTTTCATTTCCCTATACCACTTTACACATTCTTAGAAAACATGGATAATATTTCATCCAAATTTTTACATACCTCATCTTCAGAATTGGATTCAAGAGCATCATATTTAATAAGAGTCTTCTTTGACTTCTCTCTCTTTGCAAACTTGAAGGACATTTCTCTACCAACTTTTTTTTTTCTCTTAAAATACTTCATCCTTCTCATTTCATAAGTAATGAGGGTTCTATACAAATCATCCAGAGATAATGTTTCTGGTTTTATGTCTTCTAATGAAGAAACATTAGCGTCAATCTTAGCTCAATGAATTCTCATGATCGTTCAAAAAACTATAGATTCTTCCAACATTTCACCAAGACATATGATTGTACTGAAAATGTCATTTACCATGGTAAAGAACACCCCAAAAGATTCATATTCACTCATTTTCATGTCTTTATAATTAACCATCCAGAATTTCAGTCTTGCCTTATTCAATTTTGTATTTCCTTCATATATGTATTTCAACATATACCAGATTCCTTTTAGCTTTAGAAACATTGTTCCCCCATAAAAACTCACTATCATAAATAGATGAGAGTAATGAATTTTAAGCTCTTCCATCATTCTCAAGATTCTTCTTATCAGCTGGTGTAAGAGAAACAATGTCATCAATAGGGAGAAATCCATCAGTTGTAGTTTCTAGAACATCATACCCATGAAACATAAGATAATGCATAATTATATCTTTTAAGATAAGATAATTCTTTCCAAAAAAATATCAGAATCCTCGTATGGGTAACAAAAATTAGATTTTCCATCACAATTTCTCATCAAAACATCATCAAAGAACAAATGAATATATGTTTCCCTATGATACCAATTGTAGTTTCTTATCAGGATCTAAGTATCACTAAGAGGGGAGGGTTGAATCCGTGATATAAATTTAATTTTAATGTTAATTTCAATTTTAAACAACATTCACCTCCTATTAATGTGTTTTTCCCTACTGAACACACACAACAACATGAACACATGATTTACAAGGATCACTACTCAACAAGAGTAGTTATATCCTTATTATGGTACGAAAACAATACAACATCACATAATCCACTATAAAAAATCCTTTGGTGTGGAATAAAATGGGTAGGATATTTCCTTACACTCTTGTAGCACATTTATAACAATTAAATAGTGTGACTGCTCCCCCTTACCAAGAATATTATAATGTAATGTTTCTGGGATTCTTAGAGAACATTCACAAATCAAATATTTCGAAAAAATTATTCATTTTCTTAAGAAGAAGATGTTAAGACCCTTTTAGTGAAAAAATCTTTCTTGCCACACTTATCTTGTATGCCTCATAGTTTGCACACCACCTTCTTGCCTGTCACCCATCTTGCGCACCTACCTTCTTGTGCTCCACACAGCTTGAACACCTACCTTCTTGTGCTCCACTAACTACTTGCGCACCACTCTTGTGCACAACTCAGAATTTTCACACCAAATTAGGCTTATACACAACAAACTTCTTGAACAAACCTCCATGATTGCATGGCTCTTACAACTTGAGTGCCACATATTCTTGTGTTCCATTCTTCTTGCGCACCAATCAGCATGTGTTCCTTCTAAATAAATCCCGACTTGTGTGAAACATCAGCATACATACCACTTTCTACTAATTGTGTGATCATAGGTCAAATTTTTTCTTATGTGTTGAGCATTGAAAAATGAGGAGGGTATCCAACTATTTATTGGAATTTTGGTTGATTAAATGCCACATACACTTTCATGACCTTAATACTTGTTCACTGCCTCATCACTTGCACGACAATCCATTTCTTGGGAACTACTCTGCCACTTATGTGCCACTCCATCACATGCACTCTGTATCATCATTTGTGTGCTACTCTATCACTTTCATGCCGCTCCACCATTTTCGCACCGCTCCATCACTTGTCCACCACCGTATTTCCTTTTTCATATTTTGATTTGATGATGTTAAAATATGATGTGCACACAACATACAATTGTGCACCCCTTATACTTGTACACCACATTTTCACATGCACATCAATATTTAACTTGCACACCACTTTCATTCCATATTCATAATTTTATGTCCTTATCTTTGAAATAAGATTTGTGTGCAATATATACTTGTGCACCATATATACATGAGCACAAAAATTGCACACCACATATACATGTGAACCACTTTCTCTCCCATTCCAAAAAACACTTCTTTACTGCCCCTATATTCATAAGGAATGCAACATAGGTTCTCTAATCTTGTGATATTTTTTAAATAAAAATCATCAAATCATCTTCCTAGTTTTTATGGATTTAACAATGTAAATTGATTGATACTCTTTTGAAAAAAGAAGAAAACACTCTTCAAAAAATCATTCTCTTAAACTTCCTTCTCCATCCAACTTTTTCCCAAATCTAACTCCCCATTAGGTTATGATATCCTGAATGATTATATTACTTTCTTTCTTAGAGAAATAACTACCTCATACATAAGTATTTATTATTTTATTAATATCCCACCTACTTAATCATTATCTTCCTTTGACGTAATATTCTTTTTTGAACATTATTTTCTCCCACTTTGTGATTTCCAAAATGGAATAGAGGAAAAAACCTATACGTAAAAGTTTACAAAACATTCTAAATGAATCAATGAAAAGAAAAAAATTCATTAAAATATAAAATTAATCAAAAAAAATTATTACAAAAAATGATATAATTTGAAACGAAAATTATTCATCTTTACGTTTCTCCATCAGCATAACATTTTTCAAGTGGCCTTCAGGTTATTCAATTTGTTGTAATCATATTGAATCTTCTTGAGAAACTCTTCCTGATCCTGATTTTTTTCTTTTAATATCTATGATTCCTTCTACCCAAGAATTAACTATTTATCTTTGATACGTGATCAATTCTTCTAGGAAGTAATTTTTTTTCATCAAACACTTCCCTTATTTAACTCTAACATTTTATATTAATAGAAACATAATTCAGTTTCACGTTTAGTTCATTTAAATATTGTTATTGGAATGCTTGTTCTGCATTCTGTTTCACTAAATGACATGTTGGGATATTCTTTATTTTTTCATCATATTCATCAAAAGCATTATTAACTATATCAATTATGTAATAAAAAAATATTATATTATCTATTAATATCTTCGACCATTTTTTTATTTCGTTGCATGACCTTCTATGAGTATTATAGCATATCCATGAAGTCTCAAAATCAGCTTCATGTTTGATGAATTTTATCTTTAAAAAATTAATTGACATCCTTTTCTAATAAAATATTTCTTCAATTAGTTTACATCCGGAAAAAGATTCTTTTGTTGGTGGGAAATATTCATTTTTATCATATTTTTTTCTTCTTATATTTTCCAACAACATCGTTTTTTTTTCAACAATTTCATTCTTTGGTTTATTGACAACAATATCTATTTGTTTCACTTTTGTAGAGATTTTCATCTAAATATTCTGAGCCTCATTCACGTCATCATAAACATGGACTATTCTATAATCATCAGCATCAATATCTTTTGAAAATCCTTTATCAGAATAAGTATAATTTGTTCTTACATGAACTTATTTATCATCCTTGTCATCAAAATGTTGAATAATATTATAATTACTACTATCATCAGGTGACTTGTCTTTATTATCACCATCCTAGGAAAAATAAACTTTATGAATAGATTTTCCTTTTAAAATAATAGTTTTTGAGGAATATTGGGATGATATTATTAATAGATTGTCCTAAGTGCTCTCTTTATCTTCATATTAGTCTACCATTTTTATCACATCTTCAGTTTCCTTGTATTATTATTATTCTTCTTTCTATATTTATTCTCCCTCTAATATTTTTTTTAAATTAAGTAAACATATTTCACTTATTTGGTACAAGAGTCTTATTTTCTACTAGTGTCAAAGGAATAATGGGTTCTTTCAAGAATTATTTTTGAACTTGAACTTGTTCAAAGACATTATAATTGTCTCTTATAATGGAATGTATTATCTAATATTCTATGATTTTATTCTTCAACTTCTTTTCTTTATATTTATTCTCAAGATCTGAAATTTCTTGTATTTTAATACCTTTCCCTTAGTAGGATATATCCTAAAAATTGCATCACCTTACTTCTTATTATTTTTCACAAATATCCATTTGGATACAATATCATTAGAAAAGGTCTTTTTCTTCTTGATTTTCAGTGGAGTGGATACTGATTCAGCGATTGGTGGTTATTTCTGCATTTCAGGTTTATTAGCTTTACTTTTATTGGGAGTTGTCTTGGTTATTTATCTAACTTCTCATTTACTAATAGAATCTTATTCATCCTTATTAAGAAGATAAATAAAATCTATTGACATATCACTGATACTAGTCTTCATCCTTCTCAAGGTATCATCACTTAACAACATGATCTTGATGTTTTTGGCCTTTTAGTAGAAAGATATTTTGATGGAGACTTGGAAGAAGAAAACAATATTAGACAAGAGTGAAGTTTACACAATAATTTGAGATTTTATGGTTCCATTAATAATGTAATGGATGGTTAGTAGACAGTACATTATTATTTTTAATATTGTTATATTCACAAAGAATTCTATCGTAATGATATCACATATCATTAGATAATCCTAATCTCCATTTCTCAGAATCAATAAGCCTTGCATCCAAAGGGATAGTAATCTATGCCTTGTTGATAGATGATCTATCTTCGAGGATTTCACTTCCTCAAGACCAAGACACACAATAGCCATAATTTTATCCAAATAGACTTCCTTTTCAGGAAACCTATGTGAAAAAATATAACATCTCTTTTATAGTTTATACCCAAAATACATGAAGCCTTCTTATAAGAAAATATTATGATTTTTCAGAAGACTAAAAATAAAACATTTATATTACTCCTTATTCATAAAATTTAAATCTATTTTAAAAATCTATAATTAATCAGCATACATCATATATTAATTCCTTTCCATTTCTATAGAGAGACTTTTACTTCCGTTCATCTTTATGATATTTTTAAAAAATTTATACTTGTTATAGAATTTTAGGTCTACTAACCATTCCCTAAATATTACTCAATCATTGGGTGGATTTTTGGTTGGTATCAGAGTCTATGAGGAGATCTCAAGTGAAATTATAAGTTTATGGAGAAGGGGGAAATATAATGGCACACTTGATGGATAGTAGAGCTTCAGTGAAAAAACACAATGAAAATTGATGTGGGATGTAAAGAGGGGGTCCGTTTATATATGATTTGTGCTGATAGGTTATCATCCCAGGTCAATCCAATGGCTGATATATACAAGGTCTAATATTATGGTAGATATAAATTTCTTATAAGTATTTAAATGTTTCAATATTATGAGGTGTTGAAGAAAAAAATCAGATTTATAGAATGTGAATCTGATAAGGTTTTCTTAAAAAAAAGATTGAAATTACCAATGATAAAAATGAAATTATGATTATATAAGTAAAAAATGTACCCTCCGGATTACTTATAAAGAATTTTTAGTATTTATATGCTTTCTATTATATTTTTTAATTAATGAAATCTTCTTATAGCTCTGAAAAAAATAAGGGTCTGAAAGCAATTTAGGTTCCAAAAAAACATTTATGATGGGAAATATAAAAGAATAAATATTTGTACTCCCCATATGAAAAATACTTTCTTAATGTAAGGATATGATCTAAAAAAAGTTAACATGTATGATTTCATTATATTTTTCATTCCTATTAAATATTTCTTGTATTAAAATCAATCAGAGGTTAAAGGTTTTGTAAAAATGTAATCATGTAGATCATGCATTCTGATAAATTTAAGTGTGATATCTCTTTTAAGTGTCTAATACCTATGAAGGTGATGCGTTATGTCTATATGATTTGCTCGAGAGTGATGTGAAAGGTTTTTTCATCGGACAACAGAACCAGTATTATCAAAAAAAAAATTTGTTTCGGTAATACTCATGCCACAATATTTGAGTGTGTATTTCATCTACAACACTTGAGCACAACTACTTCCAACTGCTATATATTCATCTTCTGTACTGGAATGTGTTATTAAGTATTGTTTATTACATGGAAAAGAAACTAATGAATCTCTTAATAAATGAAATTTTGTAGATATACTTTTCATATCTATTAAATAACCTCAAATTACTGCATCTGAAAATATTTCTAAAAAAATCATTTCTAGATGAATAGAAATTTCCTGAATCCTTCATTCCCATAAAATAGTGTATAACTATTCTAGCTACTTTTATATTAAATTATTTTGGATTATATTGATAAATTTCACAAAAAATTATTGAAAAAAGTTCATATGTAAGACATGGTGTTAGGTATAACGGGCTTCCTACCATAACTCTAAATGATATTGGATATACTGGTTTTATAGATTCATTAAGATCAAGAGTATTTGATGTACCAATTAAAGTACTTATTCATTTAGTGTTTTAATATCCAAAAGTCATAAAAAGATATTTAATATACATATGATGATATATAACTATTCTTGATTGTTTTTATGCTATTTGAAATCAAAGAAAAATGATAACTCACATGTCATACTCATTTAAAACTCATTGTTCCTGATATTTTAAAAAGAATCACTTAAGGATTGTTATGATCATATGAATATAAATTCATCAACATGAATTTTAAGAATAAAAACATTTTTCATATTTTCCTTTATAAAATGGGTTGGATCACCAGTTCCCATGACATTATTGTTTTAGAAAAAAATATTGTAGGAAAATCAAACTAGTAACTTGGGGCTTTTTTAAGTATATATAATGCGTTGGTATGGTTGTAAACATGTGAAGGATGTTTGTTTTTTTTAAAAATAGGAGGGTTTTCAATAGAAAAATCTTCCTAAACATTTCAGTTAAATAAAGAACACTTAATGTCCAGTTGGATAATATTGAAATTAGAAAATTTTAAAAAATATTTAAGAATGTTAATAGTTTCAAGTCTAGATACTGGGCAATGGGTTTCTTCATAGTATATTCATTCTTGATTATTATATACTTTAACAACTAAACATTCTTTATATCTTAAAATGGTTCCATTTTGATCACATTTATTTATGAATCCCCACGTTACTCCAATTATTGAAGATTAATTAGGTTTTTGAACCAATGTCCAAACATTATTCCTATAAAATTCATTTATTTAATCTCTCATTGCATTAATCCAATCGTCATCACCTAAATCATCATCAGTACATTTAGGTTCTAATTTGGAAATAAATTCTAGATTCTCTACTTCATTCCTTAGAGAAATTCAAGTCTTTACATGTTGATTTACATCAAAAATGACAATATAACTCATAGTATTCATAAGAAACAAATTACATGGGTTTCGAAAAACCTCTTCATGAACATTAGGTAAAAATTATTATGGGGTAAATACTTTAGGAAACTTTTCATCAGTATTATCTAGATTAGAATAATCATCCATCAGAGGATGATAATCAGTTTTTGAAAACACATCCGAATATGTAGGATGGGGTTCTTTAAAATGAAAATGATTAGTTTCACTAAACATAACATATACTGTTTCTTAGACAATACAAATATTTTTGTTAAAAACTCTATAAGCCTTAGAATTATTTTTATAGCCTATGTAAATTACTTCATCTGGTTTCTATGGGAATTTATGTAAGATAAACTTAGTATTCAAGATAAATACCTTTCATCTAATCATGTTGAAGTAATAAATCATAGTTCTTCGACCAGTCCATAACTCATAACGTGTTTTGTTAAGATAATGTTCGGATTAAAACTCTATTTATTATATAAAATTTAGTATTAAATGATTTAGAACAAAAGCATTTAGAAATAGATTATTCAGTCAACATGGATCTTGTTATCTCATGAAAAATACCATTTCATATTTCAACAAAACAATTTTGTTGAGGAATTATTAGAGATGAGATGTTATAATTAATTCCACTTATACTATGAATGGTTTCAAAATATGAATTTTCATGTTCTTCGCCCTAATCACTAAAAATATTTATCAAAGGATGGTTTTTATTTTTTTTACATTGGCTGCAAAGTTTTAAAATAATAAAAGTCTTTACATTTGTTTGATAGAAAATTGACCAATATAAATCTAGTGTAATCATCAACTAAATCTAATACATATTATTTTATTCCAATACATCTAGTTCATTTTGGATCAAAAAGATCCATATTCAATATCTATATTGCCTCAAAATTTAATACTTCACTAATTTATTTAAATATTTAGTTATGATTCATGAAATACAATCAAAGATCATAAACTTTTAAATAATCAAATATATGATTCGTTTGATCCTAATCATGTATTATCTTTGAGATATGGAATTGGTTTTTAAAAATATATTGTCATAGTCTTCTATTACATAACCACGATTGATCTTCCATTACACTCAGGTAAGGTATGTGTTTCCTCTTATGGTTTTATATGTTCAGTCTGTAAACATTCTCATGCCTATGGGAATAGAGAATAAACTTATAATTGGAATTGTGTACAAGGATTTTGACATTACTCAAATTTTCAAGTTAACATTCCTCACAAAATTTTCTTAATCCTAGAAGATTTTTATTAAGACCTTTGACAAATAGAACATTATAAATTTAATCTTTTACAAGAAGAACAACACTATATATACCGAAAATTTCTACTGGATAAAAATCATAGAACATTACATTTATTCCTTTCATATTAAAAATATTTTAATGACATTTTTGTTACTATTCATGTGCTGGGAACATCCATTATCTATGTACAATGAATTATTGTTGGAAATTCCATTGTTTTCCAGAAAATAAAATATTTTAACATCAGGAATCCAAACATTCTTGGATCCATAAATTCTAGAAAATAAAATTATATATATCCATACATTCAATGAAAAATGGAAATTATTTAAAATTAAAGATTGGGTTTTATTCAAAGAACAAACTTTCCCCCAAATTTCATCACATTGACACATAGTGAAAAAATGTGTACTATGGGTAATAAATATTTTTGACTAAAAACATGTTTTGAATGAGAATACGAAAATATATAACTATTCCTTAGATGATTAAGTTGTGAATTAAATTTATCAAATCCTTTTTTTCTATTAGTAATGTATTACAATAGTTTATTTATGTATAATATTTCATATTTTCGCATGATGACTTAATTCTTATCCTCATTCTCACTAGTCTTAGAATTTTTGTTTTTCTCTGCAACATTTTTCATGGAAATAAAATTTTCATGATCCACTAAATGTTTATTATATTCCAAATTTAATTCTTTATGGTTTTTGGAAATATTTTAAAAATTAAATATTTTATGATCATTATATTTTGAAAGATCTAATTCTTCTTTTTTTTAATATAAATTATAGAACATTTCATCTTGATTTTATTATTGATATTAATATTATCATTCTCATGTAGCTTGAAAAACCTATATACATTTTCAAAATAATGTAATGTATTATCTTCTGATGAGGACGATTCTTCAACAAGATATTCATAATGTTCTTCATTAGGATAATTAGAACATCAAGAAAGTTTGGTCAATGATATAGTAGTGCTTAAATTAGCAACGATACATTAATTTTCAGTATGAATTATGGATATAAGACTTAAATTATACTATTTGAAAGATTCAATATCTGAAGATTCATCAGAAGTGTCACCACCATAAGATCATGAGTTATTATTAGCTTTATGTTCATTATTAGACATAGAAAAGTTGTACTTTTTCTCTTTTCCTTTCTCAATTCCCATCATTTCATTCTTTTCATTATATCATAGAACAGTCTATTGTGGAATGACCTGCCCTCTTGCATTAATAATAAGTCACTTTACAATCATTCTTATCCTTTCAGTGTTTCTTCTTATATCTATATTGGAAATCATTCTTTGCCAATATATTTGTCATCCTTTAATAAATATTTGGAATTTTATTCTCTTAATGATCACTATTACTTAATTAAAATATAACTTTATATTTCATGGAATATGATATAGTAACTCTTTCAGGAGTCTTGGATTTTATATTATTTGATTTAGTTATAACTGAAACTGAAATTACCTTAATTATTTTTATCGATCTTGGTATCTCTCTTCATTCTAAGATCATTCTATAGAAAAGTCCCTAAAAACTCATCAATAGTGATGTTGGAAATTTTTTTATTCTCATCAATCGCTGTTCTTTTGGATTCCCCCTCATTCGGAGTAATATCGATTATCTTATCTATAAGAATCAAATCATCATGTCCTTTCTAACCCATAGAAAAAAGATTATTGAAACTATTCATAAGCCTTTTTTGAACATTGCATACATGTTATCCATAATGTTACAAAAAATATGGTATTCATCTCTAAGAATATCTCTTCTTTTTTCAATAACATTGGTTGTTCCAAAATGTGTAACAAAAATTTTCTTCTAGATGGTATTAAAAGCTTCAAATGATGAAATCTAAATATATAAGTTCTTGGTCATAGAGCATAATAATGTAATGCATACCTTAAAAGTTATGTTGATACTCTTTTTTTCAAGATTGATGAATTGTCTAGTTTCATTGTCAAAATTAATGTAGTATCCAGTTATCATAACAAAGAAATACACACTGGTATTGATAATAAAAGAATTTATCCTACCACTCCAGTATTCATAGTCATTTCCATAAACAAATAGAGGTATGGTCAGATTTAAGTTGTCTATTGATACAAATTTCATTCCCATAATTCTTAATAAAAAATCATTTCCACAAAATGGGTTAGTTGAACAATTTTAAAAACAAATAGTTTATAAGGAAAATATTTAAGTAAATCATTAATTAGTAGTGATAAGTAAGAAAATTTTATCTTTAATGATTATACAAATGTATATGTATTTTAGAGGCTGTCTCTGATACTAATTATATGATCAAATATTATATTTAGATTGATAAATTATAATAGGGTGTAAATTGTAGTTTTAAAAACATTAATTTTTTCATTAAGAAATCTATGATTAAAAAATTTAAACAAGAGAAATATGTAATCCCACTTTTTTCATAATAATAAAAATGAATTTGTTAGGATAAGCTAATATGGATCTGAAAAAAAACTAACATGTTTATTTAAGAATGATTTTATCGTAAAGCGTATAGAATAAAAATTAGAGTTTGTACAATAGTAAGAATGTTTATGAAAGTTACACTTTTTAACTATAAAAAAAATGAAGTGGAAATAAAACATATTACAAGAATATATAAATAATTATAAGAAATATTTTAACCTAGAGAAATGTGTATCCAAAAACCTTTCATAAAGGACCCTTGATTTATAATTTCAAGTATCCGTGTCTTAACCACACTAAGGTATGCTCTTGATACAATGATTGGTATCTATCTTTCATTCCTCATAAGCCATCTATTTAGTAGGTAATCAAAACCATTATCTTCCTATCCCTAGAATCCCTAGATTGAACAAAAACAATAAGAATCACACAAGATGGGTTTAACAATATGTTCTCATCTTGAACAAATTAATCACAACATTCGCACAAGGAATATCGAACAAAGATCTCACATAGTATCATTTCATTTCAGAGTTCAATGGCTACATTATTTTTCAAAAGGTTGGGTATTTATAAGAAAAATATAAAATGTTTTACATCTTCTACAATGATTAAATTTTTTCATAAATTTCTGTTGGAACTATTCACATAGTAATAAGTAAATGATTAAGTTAAAATAGATTGGACAAGAATATTTACATAAATAACTATGAGAAACATTACTATGATTAAGAAATATTGTTACATTTATTATCAGATAAATTGAAACTCTAAATTATATATATTAGGTAACTATAATAAAAATAATTTAATATTATTATTAATATAGTGAAATTCAGAGTATAAATATATTAAGAATCAGATTCTAAAAATGTAGACAATTCGAATCAAATTTATGCGAAAATCTTAGTCTGGTTTAATTATAATCTCAAAGTTTGATTTCTGAGAGAACCATAGTCTGATATATGAGATTATTAGTGTTCAATTTCTCAATGAATGAGAGTCTGCTATCTGATAGAATCAAAGTCTAATTTCTAAGAGAATTTGTTTTGATTTCTAAGAGAATCAGAGTGTGATTTCTAAGAGAATCGAAGTTTGATTTCTGAGAGAATCGCAGTCTAATTTCTGACTAAATAATATTAAAAATTCTAGGGAAATTAGATTATGTATTTTAGAGAAATAGGTTAATCAATTCTAGATAAATTAGATTCTAAATTCCATAGAAATCAAATTCTCAATTCTTGAGAAATTGGATTCTAAGGAACTGTAAGGTCAATATTTTTTCAAGGATTTGATTTTATTACATAAGAAAAATATAGTTAGTTTTAGTTAGAAATACATTACGTAAAAAACTAAAAACCATAGGTAATTTCAAAACCATTCTTAGATAAAGATATATTTTCTTAAGAAGATGATTCTTAGAGATAGAAAATTTTTCTGAAGAAATTTCATTTGTGATTTCAATAACATAATAGAATAGGAAATTCATAATGAAACTTATTGAATAAAAATTATTATCATATAATGGACATTTGATCAGTTTTCTCCTACTTGTATACATGATGAATTTTTTATTTTCATTACAAACGGCATATTGTTTATGTTTTGATATAATATTTTTGATTATGAATTTCATTACACTAACAAGTATTTGTAAAAAAGTGTTTCTATTAAATTTTAATATTAACAAAATGAATGTTTGATGTATTGATAATCTAAATCCCATTTTACCACTAACTTTTATGGGAATTACTATAAATATTGGGGGACAAAATGAAATGTTTTATGATTAATATTGTAGTTTAATTCTTCTTAATGCTTACTAGAAAATACTAAATTATTTTTAATGACGTTTTTACTTTTACAAATTTTGGAAGTAAAGAATGTAATTTGAACTGAAAAAATAAATATTCACTATTATATTCAATGACATGGAGTAACTATAGTTAGATATCATCTTGTGAAGCTGAAAATATTGTTTTGAGTAAATTATATGTTACACATTTTGGAACATCCACATCGATGGGATATTATTAGAACTAATTAACAGGAATTTGATTTTATACATGGAGTTTTGGTTATAAAGATGCACAAAATTTTTATAACTATTATAAATAGTAGATAGTTACATGGAGAAAAAGGACCTGATGATGAAATTTTGGTTGAAAACAATATTTATATAATCCCAATGAGTTGATATAAAAAATAATTATTGTGGATGATACATGAATTTTAACTAACATTACCCTTAAAAATTTTATCGGTACACTCATGAAAAATTAATGAGGAGTTATGAGAGATGTTATGAAAGTTAAATAAGAAATGGTGGTGTTTATGTTTCCTACAACATCAACTATGCCTTCTAAAGTGGAGTCTCCTGATAATATTTTAAACACATCAAGGGGAAGAAATATGTAATTTAGTTAGATAATTAAACATGAAAATATTTAGAAAATGAGTCATCTAATCTATCTAGAATGGTGAAATAGATATTTGTAAAAATGACATTCAATAATCAAAAATGAAAAATCATGAAGATAAAGGTTAAAAGAATTATTCAAAGGTCACATTAAATTAATATAAGTTAGTGAGACATATCTGACCCAATTATATAAAGTTAAAATGGAAATACAAAAGGTAATGTAATTTGAGTGAAATTATATGAAGTGTTATAGTTTTAATGGAATAAATGTTTTGAATGATTATGACACATGGAGTTCCAACGGTGTAGATTCTTTTGAATAATCATCTCATATTGAATGTCATGGGAAAAAGAGTGATGTTTTTA
This sequence comes from Viscum album, assembly GCA_963277665.1. Taxonomy (NCBI): domain Eukaryota; kingdom Viridiplantae; phylum Streptophyta; class Magnoliopsida; order Santalales; family Viscaceae; genus Viscum; species Viscum album. Next base: position 1,948,908,458 of record OY728150.1, read on the forward strand.
AAAAAGTACCCTTAGTAAATGATTTTCCTATAAGAAATTTACACACTACTGAATCCCTCACTAATATTTCATTAAATTCAAAATTATCATAATAAGGCATATTTTAAATCTTCTGATACCAAATATTAATCAACATAAGATAATTAATAATCAAATTATGATTATGTTTCAATATTTTCCGAAATACATTAAATGGATAATTATATTATTTAATAAAATTAATAATGATAATTCTTAAATTTATAACATAAATTCAAGAATGACTCTCTTAATGAATGAAATATCACATATCTCTTAATATCTCGTTAAAACTATATTTGAAAATATATTATTTCATATTATTTTTTAAAAATTATTTATATGAAAATTGTTTTACAACGAAAACATATTTCTAAAACTAATATACATCATGATAAATATTTAGTTATCATACTAAAATCTAAAATAAATCGTTTGAAGAAAATTTTATCAATGTTGACCACTCGAAGGTAAATATATCCAAGATTTATATTCAAATTATACCTCACTCTAATAGTTCCAAAATGGGTTTTAAAATTAAAATCATGTTCTTAGTAATAATAACACCATTCTTAAAAAAACCTTTTGGAATTAAGGGTTAAGGCTATTGGAAATAGAGGAAAAAATTGTCTTTGAAAAGTAGCAATGCAAAATTTAGAGGGAAAGGTGAAGGAGAGATTCTCAGAATAGGTAATATTATTCTTCTTAGAGATGCATTAATTTAAAATGTTTTATTTGTTGTATAACATAATCACAAAATTATAATTATAAGTGAATTATGTGGTGATGGTCACTTTGTAAACGTTGGGAATGATAAATGAAGTGTATATAGTTCCCTGGATTAAGTAATTTTTCTTCCAATCGGTGAGATAATTTTTACACAATAAATGTAAAAGACCATAAGAGACATGAATTATCTTCCCTTAGTGAAATTGAAGATCAATCTAGGTTATAGAATAGAAGGTTAAGAAACTGTATTCATAAAAAAACAGCTAATTTGATAATGGAATAACTTATTAAGGATGCACCAGAATATAGGATTTATACATCATAAGTATGTTACCCTTATAAAAATGGTAATAAAAATAAGTAATATATAAAATATATTAGTGATGTTTCAAAATATATTGCATTGAATTCAGTCTATATAGATATATTTAGTTACAAAAACTATAATTATTAGTAATAAATACTATGTATGTGTATTAGTTTATGAATATTGTAGATATACTTGGTTATACTTTTTTATAATGAAATATGCAGCCTAAAGTTATTTTAATTTTTTTATCGATAGTTTTAATTGGGAAAAAAAGCTCTTTAAGAACTATTCCTAGTGATAATTATAGAATCATTAAAAAATATATTTCTGAAAAAATCATAGTTATAATTTTATTTATTATAACATTTAATCACCTATAAAAACCCAACCAAATGGTTTATTTGAAAAAGGATATATAATTTTTAAGGATATTAATAGAACCACGATGAGTGAAAACCCATTTTCTTAATTTTTTTTCCTGAAGTGGTTAGTGACTCATTCTATAAAATAAAAGGATTTTTAATTAAACAATATCTTAATAAAAGACATTATGGGTATTCCATAGGAATAAAAACAAAAGTATACATGTATTATTTTTTTGGGGTTTCAAATTATTCACACTGAATACTCAAGATAATTTACTTATGTTTTCACCAAAACTTGACATATTAATATTTTTATGTTATTCCACTAATATTAAGTCATAATTTTTTAATAAAAATTCATGTACTTTTGATAAATCAATGAAAGATATGTTTGATTAAAATGATTCTTTTATTTTTAAAAAATTCCATCCTAAATCCTCATTTATAATTAAAAAACGAATTTTAAACCATTGTTAAAATATTCTTCTCATTATAGAATAATTGAAGAATTTGTTTCATATGTTATTAATCATGAATATTTTCTAACTAATTTTGAATAACATAAATTTGAGCATGTAATAATCTAGTTGTTTCTTATGAATCATATTAGTGAAATTATCATTGGTGATGTAGATGATCTAGATAGGTTTAAATGATCATTAAGAAATGATATTTAACATATATATTTAATATCCAAATTTCAACCAATGAATCATGATGAATATTTAAGCAATAATTATTTTATTTTGGAAATTTAATATGAACTCAACGAGTTTGAAAAGAAATTTTTTTTTGCATATGTGTTGAAAATCCTTTTGCCAATTCTATAATTTGAGTAAAATGGGTTTTTTAAATAAATTTAATGAAAATGGAATAATAGACAAAGATAAATATAGACTTGTTTTTTAGGGATATAATTGATAGGAAGAAATAGGTTATGATGAATTTTATTCCCTATTAATTACACTTTTTTGAAATTCAAATACTTCTAAACATTGAATCATACATTAATTTCAACACATTCAAATTGATGTGAAATGTTATTTTCTTAAAGGATATGTTTGAGAATATTTGTACGTATAAAACAACATATTTAGTAAAACATAAAACATAGAAAATATTTTTATAAACATACAAACGAATTATATATACATAAACAAGCCCCTAAATATTGGTATGGTCGATTAAATATATATTTTTTAAATTTTTTAAGGAAGTTTCAGATCCAGCTACTTCTATCAAAGAAGTTAACAAATACATTATGAATGTAAAAATTTCTTTTGATGAAATTACATTTTTTTATAAATAAACAATATCTAGTAGATTCCTTTATGGATCTTATGATGCATGAGTTTGAAATAAGTATGGTGGTTGAGTTAACATATTTCGTTGGTTATCAAATTTATTAAAAACCTGAAAGAACTTATTTATATAATCATTAATATATAAAATATATTTTAATGAAATTTGGATATAAAAGTAGTAAATGTATTTTAATATCCAATGGTATGTCCAATATGTAAAATCTTGATGATTTTGATATTCTAGTTGATCCCAAAACTTTTAGTGGTATGATTGGATGTTCACGTTACAGAACTTTTATTTATCCAAATTTATTTTTTTCAGTATTCGTATGTCCAATATATTAATAAAATCAAAACAAATCCAATATCAATGATGTAAAAAAAATATGTTTGTTAATATTAATAGATTTACATACATAGAAAAATTTTATTCTTCTAGATTTTTTTTTGAACTAATTTTTTTGTATGGTGACTTTGGTGGACATACAATGTGTAGGAAAATTACATTTGGAAACTTTCATGTCATAAAATATTATTTAGCTTCTTGGTTACGAAATAAATAACACTCAGTATCACATTCCACTGCATAAGATGAATTTTTAGTATATGGAAGTAGTTGTACACATGTTTTTTGGAAGTAACACACAGTCATTAACTATGGATTGAGTTTTAGAAAAATTAAAGTAAAAATCTATAATAATACTTGTCTCATTTCCCTATGTAAAAATTAGCACATCAATCTCATTCTAAAAACATAAATAGGAGACACCCTTCCATTCAAAATCACACACTTAATAGTGATATAAATTTATAATTCATCATAGCACAAGAATAACATCCTATCATATTTTTTAATATTATTAGATTTTATAGATTTTAATAAATTAAATATTATATCAGAATTATCAATGTAAAGTGATTTTTCATATCCAATTATTCTATAACAATATGTGTAAATTAACATACTCATTTTCATAAGGTGATTACATATGTATTTCAAAATGTTCTAGATATTATTAAAAAAATTAGTTTTCTAAATTGTTATTTTTCACAATTATTTTTTCATAATGTGTTTTCTAGACCCAAAATATCATAATTTTTTGGATACACATTTCTCAAAAAAAATTCGGAAATCAAAAGATGTTTTAAAAATTTATGGACTCATAATTTCTAATAATATTTATCATATTTTAAAACTATCACAATTAGATTTATTAAAAACCATTATATTCCATTATATTATCTAAAATTTTATTATAATTACTCATAAAATAAAAAACAATCATATTTAATTTTTTATTAAAAAATATTATAATCATTTTATTTTACAAAAACCGTGATGAAAATGTTAATCATACGGAAACCAATTTTCAATCTGAAAGGTACTCATCTATTATATTATTTTATTCACTAGTTTATTACTATAGTTTATAATTTTAATTTATGGTATAATTTTTTTTAATAAAATATTTTTGTTGGTTTCAATTTTTTAATGTTTTGTTATACTAATGATTCTCAATAAGATAAATGATTTAGAACAGAGATAGTTTAGATAATCTTTTAATGAAATTTTTAATTAAATCCCATCCATCATACTTGAAGGGTTTACATTTCAATTCCCACTATTCTTATAGAAGATCAATATTTTCAACCATTGACTATATAAGGGTCTGTCACCTCTTGTACCACATCATTTTCTAATGTTTTTTATCCTATGTTTCTACTCTTAAAATATCTGATATTATTATTGGTTTTCAATACCCCCGATTATTGGTCAGAAACACAGTCATGTTCGAAATAATAAATAATTATGAAAAAATTATTTTTATTAGGGACTGAATTATAAAAAATAATGGTTTGATATGTTTTAAGCTACTATAAAATGGGAAATTATGTTTCAATGATGGGAGTGAGTTTGTGTTGAAAATAATTATAATGATTTTGACTATTACTATCCTATGGTAGTTTTAGAGTTCAATTCTTCTATTCAATTTTCTAAAAAATATTGTAAGGATAAATTTTATACTAACATGTTTTGGAAAAGAAAAAAGCTATATTATAAAGGATTTATTCAATTGAGTGATGTTCTATCTCATTGATAGGATTACTTACCCTCTCATAATTAACAAGTCATCCACATAGTTTTTTAGGAAATGAATATAAAGATAATTAATTCTCATTTTATTCCTGTATTATAAAAGATTCACAAATCACTCATGAAAATAGAGTTAGAACATTATGAATTCAAGGATATCATATACCTATGAATGTTGATAGGGAAACACTGAAGCAATCTGATTTATTTTTTCATGATAATATTATTAACATGGGGTATAATTACATGGTAATGTTCATATTCATAATTGTGGAAATTATCAAAATTTCGTCAATCAAGTAAAAAAATATAATTATTTAGATATTTATCAATAATATTATAGTAAATGGTTTCGAGTTGTTCAAGGAAGAATAGAAATCATATCCATTTACGGAAATAAGTTATTTCATTAGGGATAATAAAATATTAAGAATAATTTTTTTTATTTTAAGAGAAAGATATTTTTTTGAAAGGGTTGATAGTGAAAAATCATAGTCACAAACATCTTTTAAACATGATGATTATGATAATAATAATAATATCATAAAGGATGATACTTATTTTAATGTGATAAAAAAGAAAAAAAATATAATTCTTGATGATTTTTGTAGCTGTTGATGGAAAAAAAGAATCAAAAGAATCATGGAGATCCAAAATTTGGAATTGAACCTCTATAAAAAAGTGTTTAGATATCCATTTTACATAATAGAGTAAATGTAAAGAGAAAAGGATAAGGAAAAAGTTTAAAATGGAATAATCCTATACTGTTTATTTTTTTAAAGGAGTTAAAAGAGTATCAGAATGTCTATTACACAGAATTTCTCATACCGACCACGTAATTCCGAAATATATTTCATCTTTTAAAGAATAATCAAATTTTCATGTTAATAATATTTTTATTGGTGATTATGGAACCAAAAAATATTTTTCGAATAATATGTTCAAAAAACAGTAGAGAAAAAAAATAAAAAACCAAATGAGTTATAAATAGAAGAATAAAATATAAATACTACTGTAGGACAAAATTGGAATGGAATTAGAAGTTAGAGGAATATAAGAAGAAGTAAATAAAGGAGAAAATGATGAATTCTAAGAGGAAGAAATAGTAGTTGATTTAGAATATGAATAAGAATAAAAAAGAATAAAAGGATGATTATGGTGATGAAGAAATCTAGTCCAATAAAAAATCATCTAAATCATCTTCATCTTCATTAAATATACCCTATTATCCCCATATGGAATAAAAAATTTAATGTACATAAGCATAAGGATCATCATTTCATATAGAAACACAATAATCCTCCAAAAAATAATAACATGATCAACAATATCTATTAAAATTAATTGAATATGATGAAATTAATAAAGAGGTGTAATTTCTATAATTCATCGATTAGAAGAATGTCTCAATTAAATATGAAAAAAGGAAAATAAGTTGATTTTAGAATGAGCAGACATAATACTTCTATGTTTGAGGATGATCAATCATAACCAAAATATATACTTTCACTAAAATATTTTAACTAAAATTTTCTTACTTATCCATTATTTACAGATCAAATTTTATTATTACGACAAATTTAATCATGAGTTATGTTTCATTAGGAACATATTAATGAGAAATAAATGTCAGTCAAATTCATTAATGAGACAATGATAAATATAAAATCTATTTTGAAATTGTTTCTTCATTAGTTTAAAGATAAAAATTCTTCTTAGTATCATATTGGAAAAAGATAAAATTTTATAGATTCAGATATCCATGAGAATGATAACCATTTTCATAAATTTAAAAATCTATTGTGAGAAACAATAGATTCCTTTTACAAGTTATCTTCAAATATGAATGATAGAGTTATGTTAGATGAAGTAATCAATGTCACTTCAAATGATCAAACATAAAATGTGAGTATATTGAATGAAATGTTTTGAGGCATGGAGTTAGATATCGATAATATAGGATCATGTCAATATGAATTGACCTTATTTATGAAATAAAATAATGAGTTTGCTGGGGAAGTTAAAGGGATCAATATTGATTTTTTGAAGAAAGTTACATTGAATGAAAATTCCACAAATCTAAAAAAGGATAGAGGAATATATGAAGATGAATTTTTTTTGATGACCATTATAAATAAATATTAAAACATTCATTTGGTATACTAATGTATTTTTTTTAAATTTAAATTATTATTTATTTAGAATTTATTTTTATGCAAATTTTATTTTCCGGGGTTTTTTTCATTCTGATTCAATATATGTTCTTTCAAAATATTTTTATATGATTATTAAGTTTAATGTTTTTATCCTAAGTCATTTTCTCTAATATTTCATGAAACATTGGATTCATTCCCATTACTAATTGAAAACTACAAAGGGGGAGAATTATTCATACAGAGGTAGAATGTCTTTTAAAGGGGTAAATCATTTTATTAAGGGGGATTATGTTATATTTTAAGGGATAATTTTTTTAAATGAATGATAATATACATAGGGGGAAATTATACTTTAATGAAGAATTATTTTAATAATATCCATTATATACTGAAGGGTTAAATATATTGGAAGAGTTGCGTTATAATTAATAAATTCATAGTTAAAAAAAGAACAAAGGGATGCTAGTTTTTCATGTTATTTTTCTATTTAATATTTGTTGTTTCTGATTTCCAAAAAGGGAGATATCGTAAAATCATAAGCATTAATTCCTAAATTTTCATTCCAATGGTATTGGAAATCACAAACACACTCCCAAAACTGTATGTACAAAATTTTTATGTCCCATGTAATTTATTATGTTTTTATAGACAACATTAATTTCTTCCATAAATATAAATAAAATAATGTATTATGATTATAAACTAAAAATTACTCAATATGATACATCAGAGTGAAGGTGTGACCAACTATCGGATTGGATTTTACATAAATATGTTGTTAGAATTCTATTTTATCTACCCAATTGAGAAATGTAATAACCATTAGACTAGACATGTTACTAATTAATCAAAATCATCCTCATTCATTTAATTTTATTCATATTTAGTAAGAAACTATTATAGTCTAATTAATGTATATAATTAAAAGAAAAATAATAATAATTTTTATCATAGTGATTAATTATTGGATTTAATGGTTCAAAATTGAAGTATGACATTGAGTAATGTTAGAGTTTTATGAGATGTTATAGTTCCATAATTCTGAGGTTGTAGAAACTTACTTGAAAATATTACTATTCAGACATAGACTATACTGATCCAGTCATTTGAAGAGTCAGTAGTTCATAAATTTCACAAATCATGTCTTCTGATATTTTATTTTCTAGGATGTCTTATTATTAGAAATTTCAATACATTATATTGTTTTTATAATAAATATTTATCAATTTGTTTATTTGAGGACATATTATTTTATATTTTTCATTCAATCATTATTACGATCAATTGCTTTTTGGGATTAGAATACGGTGGATCTGATCCATCAGAATGATGGATTATAGGGATTGTATGACCAATGTTAATTTTCATATTAATGCCTTTAGAGTATAGGAAGATAGATCATATTGTTTATAGAAATATATCATATAATGAAACAAAAATTGATTCATGAGGAATAAAACATTGGATATAATAAGTTAGTGTTTTAACTACCTTACAATTAAGGATAAAATATTTAAATCTTCTAATAAGGCTTGTATGTCATTCTTTCTATTACCATCTATTATATTACATATTTTTAAAATATCGTATTTTGTTTTTCATGTAATAGAATTTTGGTCTTCATACTTATCTTTAAAAAGAATATCATAGTAACTATTAATAGAAAAAAAACAATACATTGACTTAATTAAATAATATATGATTTTTAATCTTTACTCTAACCATCAGACAAATCTGATTCTGATACTATTTATGGAATCATTCCTTTTTTTACAAAAATTTACATGACATTTTACCAAAAGGGGATCCTTTAATGTTTAGTTTTTTTGAAAAATGGGACATAATACATGAAATCATAAAATATTTATTTAATCAACTTTATTGGTGTGTTATTAGGTTCAATCACTATAAAAATACATCATTTCATAACCTGAGATCATACATCAATGTAATGGGTGAGCATAAGGTACAGTAAGTGAAATAAGGTAAAAATATAGCAAGTGATCATTATAATTGTCAACAAGAACATGAATAATATGATAAATGCATGAGAAATGGAAAAAATGGACATATAATATTATAAATAATTTTAATCATAACATGAAATTTTTTTAAACATTATATTGAGTCATTCTTAAGAATATCACAATGTTTTATCACTGAGGTGTTTCAAAAATTACCAAGCTTAATCACCATGTTATCAAAAAATATTTCATGTCTAGATATTATTTTCATTACCTAATTAATTTGAGAACTATTAGGGATCACCCATAATATTTCATAATAAATTTTATCCACAAATATCATATTGAAAAAAATTTATGATTAACCCATGGAGACTAAACGAAACAGATTTGATATAAAAAATATTATGTTTAAAAAAAGTGCTTAAAGACAAGATCATTATGTCATTATTATCCCATGAAAAAGGAAGGTGGGTTTAATTTATGATAATACTCGAATAAAATAGATAATTTTATATATAGATTAATACCTCTAGAATGTAATGATGTTTAGGTATTGAAAAAATGAAATCATATAATTTCGTTAGAAAAATGAGAAATTTTTTTAAGAAAATATGACAGCATAACGGGTTTCAAAAATAGTTTTAGAAAAAAATTACAAATATATTTGAAAAGGTAATCCAATTAATAAAAAATCATAATTTTATAAATTTATATAATAACATTAATAGAAGAATATATTATGTAAATTTTAAAGACATACCACAAAAAATGGAAACATGAAAGGAAGAGAGACGTTGAGTTTTCCCTTACCTTGAAAAATGTTCCTAAAACCAGAGGATCATGAAAATGGGGGATTGAGTACAAATTGGGATGGAAAACTATTATATCTTCATGTAGGATGAATTTTTAATTAATTGATATGGTCAAACAGGTGGGTATTTATAGAAAAAGAGAAGTATTTGTTTATTAATTTCTGTGGAAACCGAGGTAGGGTTTAATGAAAAACCACATGCCTCCCATGGTATTTTACCAAGATATCGGACACATGGAAAACCAATTATAATATTTTAATCCAAAATGGTCATAAAAATTTTTACATTACTTATTAAATCATTATGATGTCATTAATCATACTAAAAAACACAAACAAAATTTAAATATTCTTGATAAAATAATTTATTTTATAAAAATCTCATAAATCCACCCGAACCTAATTTTGAAGTTATAATTTCAATAATAATTTTTATTTTATCATAATAATCGTCCAAATATGATATTAATAACTTCAAAATATAAAAAATCATTATTATTAAAAATAATAGCAGATTGAAAATGCATAATGAAATTGGAGATTGAAATTTATGACACTTGAAAAAAAATCAAATTATTTTCACATTTATATTTAAATATGAGTTTTTAACTGTAATATTTCATTAAATTTAGTATTATTCATAACATATTAGTTTATTATATTATTTTTATATTTAATAAAATGTAAATGTTCTGTTCGAAAAATCAGTTTATCAAATTGCAAATCAATTTTATCATGAAAAACAATTATTAAAACAGAAATGATAGAACAACAATTTTATTTATAAAATATCACTAAATTTTAAGTAACTATTTCCTTTAAACATATCCCTTTATAACACCTATATATGACATAAGTTTATGGTGTGTGGTAGTGAGAGATTCTTGGGGCGGCTCAGATAACATCGCCTGAGTTGTAATTTCCACTAACACGATCTTCTCTTGTAGCTGATTTCATTCAATATTAACATGATGAAGCTATGATTGGGCTTGATCAAGAGTGAAGCCAAATTTTTCTACCTCTCTCCCAAGATCAAAAAAAAATTCTTTGAATGGAAAAAATCTATTGGTTGAGGCCACCATCTCTCATTTCAATATTAAATCACCAGTATCATTTTAGTTTATAATATTAATTAAAATGATCAAATTAATATTAATTATTTCCATTGGAAATATTGAGAAATGATCAATAAATTGAAAAAACCAGATGGTCATATTTCAAATTATACATACATCATTAATAAAGTGATATAATTTTTTTAGTATTATATAACAAACATTTTCATGTAAGAATTGTCATTCAAAATGATCGATTCATTTCACTCTTCCCAATGTCATAAATTTCATCGCCAAAATTTCATCTCCAAAATTTCATCTCATCCCCTAAATTGAGAAAATAATTTGGTACATCTGTTCCATTCTTTCCACTGGTTCCCATGTGTCTTCTTCATATTTTTGGTTCCTCCACATCACTTTAACAAGTTGGGTAGTCTTTTTATGTTGAACATTTTCTATACGGTCCATGATCATCACTATCATCACCTCATAAGAGAGGTCGTGTGATTGTTATACAAACATAAGATTTTTTACATGTGAAGGGTTATGTATATACTTAATAAAGAGTGATACGCTGAATAAATCATGAAAATGAGATCGATTTTTGAGTAAGTGTATGTTGATAGGCCACTCATCCTTTAAGATCAATGATTTAATTTGCGGTAATATACCTAGTGTTAGCATCCTTTTATTCCCATATCACAGGACTATCTTCCAAGTTTAAATATGAAGGAAGGATTTGTTTCCATCATAAAACTTTATGCCCCTTTGGTTGTTTGTAGCATAAATCTCCTTGTGAATCTGAGTAACTTTTATGTGTTTTTATATGTCATACACCTTTTTTGTCATCTCATTCATAAGATCAAGACCAAGATTATTTCTCTCATTAAAATCATCCCAAAAAGTATAAGTTCTACATCACTTCCCATATAGAGATTTATAGGGTCTTATTTTAATACTAGGATGTAAGTAGTTGTTATATGAGAACACAACTAGTAGGATATTTTTATCTCATACACCTTTAAATTAAATGGACTGGGTTCCCATCCTGTACTTGAGTGATTGAGTAGTATTATCCGATTGGCCATCATCTTGAGGGTGATAATTTATATTGAAATTCAATTCAGTATTCAGAACATGTTTAATACGTCTCAATTATTATTATGATAACCTTGGAACATGATTAGATAAGATAGAGAGTGACACTCTATAAGGACTTGACACATACATTATGTATATCATTATATGTTAATTATGAAATAAATCATCAATAATAGAGATAAAATGGGCAGTCTTGGTGATGTGGTCCACTATAACCCATATCGAATTTTTTCTTTTGGCTGTTTTTAGAAGACAAAAGAAAAACTCCATAGTGACATCATCCCATCTCCATTAAAGTATGTGTTGTGGTTGTAATACCGTTTTAGTTGTTTTCCAAACTATATTCACTTGTAGACAAACCCTGAACTATAGAGTGTAGTCAGCAATCTCCATTTTCATGTTATCCTAATAATAATGATCATGATGGACCCAGTACATTTTAGTGATTCTATGATGTATTTAATTTGTTGATATAAGACCTCCATCCATTAGCTATTTTATTTCTATAATAGAAGGAACACATAGTCTTGATTGAAAATTTAATACACCTTCATAATTCATATTTAACTTATGAAATATCCAACAACTCAGAGTCTCTGTCTTTGTTTCCAACAAAGGTTCATCTCATTGATATTTTTGGATATTATCTAGTAATTATAGTTGGGAAATAATTTGTGATAGGTTTGTCGTTATCTCTTTCATTATGAATCCCATGTCCATTTGTCCTACTTCATTGATCAAATGGTCTCTTTGAATCCACATCATCTCCAGCACAATAGTTTTTTTCATATGTAATGTATTAGATAATTTTTTCACTATTGTGAAAAAAATAAATTGAACGATCATAGTGTTTATGAAGTTACAACCAGAAAATGTTTCTCATGTTCATCATCTTTTGTGTCAAAATATACATCAAACGTGGGTGGTCTATATATATATTTGATTTTTTCCAATAAATATTATCCACGTGTATCTTAAGAGAGAAAAAAACAGTAGCCATATTTTGTTCAAGAATAGGATAGATCAGCTCTTGAGGCTTTAACTTTTGAGATGAAAAATAAATCACCTTACCATTTTGCATAATGACTCACCGTTTTCCCTTTCAGAGAAGCTACTCTGAAAATAAAAAATCCATACCCAAAAGATCGTAAAGTTAACATGGGTGTAGTAACCATTATATTATTTGTCTATTGAAATCATTCTTCATAGTCCGTTGAAATATTAACTTTCCCCCATTTCGAGTTAACATGGTTATGGATTAGAAAGTCATGAAATTTTTTTCACAAACCTTCTATAATATCACACTAATACATGGAAACTATAAATCTCATTTATGGTTAATGGATGATGCCACTTCTTCACAACCACTGTCCTGGTAGGATCAACATTGTTTCTATCATTGGTTACAATGTGTTCTAATAATGTATCTTTTTTAAATGAAAATTAATATATGATAAAATTTCCAAATATCCAATCCATCCTCATATTTTGGAATATAACCATTAGATGATCCTTATACTCCCCATTTATTTCGAAATATATCATAATATCATTAGTAAAAACTACAATAATGTGATCAAGGTAGTACTTAAAGACTCAATTCAACAAATCCATTAAAATTGATGAAATAATTAGTCAAGATGATGTAAATAATAACAAACACATAATTCCCATATCTACATTGAATGGATATCATTGTAATACATTATATATTTTCCCTCAATTGATGTTATCGAGAACGTAGATCAATATTCGTGGGTAATTGAGCATCACAAAGTTGGTCAAAGAAATCATCAAGTCGTGGATGAGGGTAATTCTTCTTCATTCTGATCCCATTATGTTCTCTACAATCAATACGTATCCACGTTGATCAATAATTATTCCTCACAAAGAGACAATGTTCTCCCCAAGGGGACACACATGGTCAAATAAAACCCTTTTCCGAAATATCTTGGAGTTTTTTTTGTTAATTAATATATCCAAAAATATTCCATTCAATATGTGTTCTTTGAAATTGCTGAGTTAATAGGCATAAGATCAATGAAGAATTCAAACTCTATTTTAGGTAAGGTCCATGTAACTTGTTAGGAAACACATCAATGCATTACTAAATTTTGTGGACATTATCCATTCATATACATTCATTTTCTTCTTCATATCCACCAATCATTTTTATAAAGAAGGCTATGGGTGGTACTTCTAGAAAAAATATTAGGTTGAGATATCTCTCCTTTGAAAAAAAACTGTAGTATTTCAATTCAGGCCTAATGACAGCCAGTTGATATTATCTTTATACACTAACATCCATTCCCTCTCTAATTAAATATAAAATTCGATCATAGGGGAGAGTACTAGATTTTAAATAACATTATTCTAACCAAATTAAATTCAATTTATATTATTAAATACTGATTCTTGGATAATCCTATTGGGAGTTTTTATAGATAGTTAAACTTATACAAGTCCTTGGATTGATCCCATGTTATTTTGATTCATGGAGGAAATAAATGAATGTGTGGAACTAGAATCAAAATATTACTTTATAACATTTAGAGAACAATGATATTACCTACAACAAAATCATTTGAAGCATCAACATCAACTTCTATGATAAAGAAAGAATGACCATTCTCCCTTATACTATGATAAGGTTGATGGGGAATCCCCTCTATTAATATCAGACATGGAATGTGATTATCAACATGGACATGTTTAACAAACATAAAGAATTCAAAATATGGTTGGTAATACACCATATACCCTTTTTCAATCAATTTGAGATGTTGAGGCTTCACCTTACTATGATAGTTCAGATAAATCCACTCAAATTGTTCTTCCCACATTTGTTTCATGTTGGAAGTTCCCCTTGCATTCCTCCTCTCCCTTGATCTAATCTCACTCGATTATTGTCTCCAAAGAACATTTTTTTTATGTTCTATGGGACCACATCATCTCTCCAAAATATATTTCAACATTTATTACACTCCTCACGATCATCTCTTAGTTTCCATATTCTTGGTTGGATTGATTCTTCCATAGATGGGGTATTATTCCACAAAAAAATCGACCAGCCTTCCCAGCAGGATCCATGAAAAAGATACTGGTACAATGGGGAAATATTTTGAATTTCATATCATAGCTTACCACATATTCATTTTCCTTATGCTTCATATTTAGGAATTCATTATCCATTTTTGTTCTTATGGAATATGGTAAATATTTTTTTAAATTTTATCTTGATCTGTTACAGCACAATATTATTAATATATCTTATTGGAATCATTTTTAACCATTTTACACCACTCATTAAATTAACCCTCTATGTGGTATATTTCTAAGGTGATTGTCTCTTATTACAAACAATGGAATATATAAAAGGACCTTTTTATTGAGCTTGTCCACTATCCACCAATCAATGGTTCAGTTGGTCCTCTAAAATAAGGTGGTCATTTACGCAAGAATGGAACCCATTGAATATTGTTTCATTAAAGGTGAATATATCCCCACATCTTGATTTATATTATTTATAATAAATCTAGTAAGATTATTCATAATTCTGACGATGTTTTCTATTCCGGTATCCATTGAAAGGTCGTTATTTCCTAGTCTGTTGCAGTCAACACTTATGTGGTTTGTCTTATTTTTCTGTCATATGAAAAAATAATATAACCATAGGAAAAATAGTTTCATTTAATTATATTATAATGTAAATTATTTTCATTTCTCAAAACATTATTCTTAAATATGTTATTATTTTACAATAAATAAATTTCTATAAATCCTTCTCAATTGTTCATAAAATAATTCTGATTAACCAAACAAATCCCCTAGGAATGTCAAACCAAGTGTTTTGTTTTACCCATTATTTTGTACCCTATTTCACCAATTCAGAGTTGATGCACCTATTCAGAGTTGTTACCACATGTTATATATGTTCCAAATCCATGCCCACTTGATTATATCCAGAAAAGAACTTCTTTTCTCAGAAACCAGTTACTTAATAAATGACAACAATTTATGAAATTTAACCTCTATGTAATCTTTTCCCTATGTTTTTACCAATTTTTTTGAAATTATAATTTCTAAATAAAATCCATTTGATACCTACTATTGAATAATCCCTTTTTATTTCATAACATTCCATTAAATTATACCTATAGTGGGATTTTTAATGTTTAGTTTCATAAAAATAGGTATTGAATATATGAAACTATAATACATTATTTAAATTGAATTTAATGGATTATAATTTGATTAATTATATATAAAATTAATATATCTCATAAACAAGGTACATATATCAATAGAAGGGTGAGAATAAGTCTTGGTAAGGTAATATAAGGGAAACATTTTACATGTAATCATGAGAATTATAAATAAGAACTCTGAAAATATCATAATGTCACGAGAAATATACAAATAAGAATATAATAGTAAAATTAACATGAATAATAAAATTTAAATGTGGAAAAAACATTTAATATAGTAATTCAAAAGAATATCCCCATGTTTTATCATCGAGGTGTCAAAAATATTACCAAGGTAATTCACCATGTTATCGTAAAAGATGCCATATATAATGATTAAACTCTTTATCGAATGAATTAAAGGGATATCAGGGAGGAACCTTCATAATTTTTAGATAATTTGAGCCATATATATAATTATAAATAATTTCATAAATATCATGTGGATGATTAAAGAAACATATTTCACATCAAAATCACGTCGTTTCAAAAAAGTACTTAAAGACATGATCTTTATGTCATTATTTACCAACAAAAAGGAAGGTGGGATTAATATATGTTAATCCTAGAATAATATATATAGTTTTTATATATAGTTTACTTACCATATAATGGAATGAGGTTTGGGTATTGAAAAATAAAAATTATAATATTTTTTTAGAAAAGAGAGAAAATCTGAGAAGAAAATCTGGAAGCATAACAGGGATGAAACATAGTTTTAGAAAACATTAAAAAGAGAAGAGGCAATGGTATCCAAATAATAAATGAATCTTAATGCCTTAAAGAGATATAATATAATTATATAATAACATATCTTTGAAATTTTAAATATATACCACATAAAAAATGAAAAATTGATGGAAAAAAAAGAAGTTGATATTTCCCTTACATTGGAGAGTGTTCCCAAAACATGAGTATATGGTACTTGGGGGCGTGAGGACACCATTAAAGGACACCCTAGGAGGTAAAAATATCATATATTAATGGATGATGAATTTTAAGTGATTGTAAATAGAGTAATGGGTGGTTATTAATAGAAAAATAGGAGGATTTGTTTATTAATATTTAGAAACCTATGTAGTGGTAAATGAAAAACCATGGAGTTTCTTGTTGTATTTCTCAACATTATTTGACACTTGGGACAACTATTATTATATTTTTATCCAAATGTGTCGAAAAAATTTATATTACTTATAACGTCATTATTGCACCATAAAACATACCGAAAAAATAAAAGGGTTTGCGGTAAACAAAAGTGCTCAAGAAATGATTAATGATTTGTGGATTGAGGTGCTTAAATGATTGAGGAAGAACCCCATACACTGGTTAATAATGTTAATGATCTTATGGTACTTTGATAAGTAATGATAATGGTTTATGAACTTCACATTTAATTTCATGTAGTGGGGACATATTTGTTATGTATTTTTAATGTTATGAAACTAATTCATTTTACATGAAGTTTAATGTCATGTGGTTAGGACATATTATTTCATGCCATTTAACATCATGTGATATTGAAATTTTAACCTACAAGAAGAATTAAACATGGAATACCATGTGAAAAATAAATCCATATGTAGGTCTGACTCATATAGTTAAGATGAGCTTGCATAACTAAACCCCTATACAATTGGGGGAAGTTACTTTTGATGGTTTGAACCATACATTGGGATGGGGGTATATTTCTTCATTATTATGGATGGAATCAAGAATAAATTATTTGGATTTCACTACATATCATGTGAGGGTAGAAATTAGGATACATGTTGATCCTGAATGAGAAACACTATACACAGGTCAAACCCCTATGAATAAGGGTAATTGGTACCATTGACTTTTGTTGTTGGTCCTAGTATTGGAGATCCAGGTGTCACAATATATCCTCTAATGACAGTAATCAATCCACACAATGTTCTTCAGAATCTATTTCTTTTCACATAATGTATAATGGATGTTAGATGCTATATATGAAATAGGAATATTTCATCTAGAACCAAGACCGAATATTTTTGTGTCACTATGTATCATGTAATTATAGGAATCCATCCACATGTATTAATTAAGAAACATCTCAATACAGTTTGGTTTCTTATAAAAAGAGGGGTAATTTTTATGTTTATTTGCTTTAACTTGACCTATGATTGGAGATCTAGGTGTCATTCTGTATCATGTGATGGTAGGAATCAAGGCCCACAATGTTCTGGATACTCATTTAGTTTAATGTCATGAGTCAATGACATCAACCATGTAGTTTAATTTCATGTGGTAAGGAATCATTTCACTAATATAAATATCATGATTGTTGGAAAATGAAAAAAATTTCATGAGTTTAATTCCTTGTTTTTGCAAGGAATCCATTTCCTAATATTTCTCATCTCACATGAGCTATGCTCAGTGTAATAAATAAATAAAATAAAGTGTAATTCTCACTATCCCAGGGATGTAAAGGAGAGGACATGCAGATTTGGTCTAATGTGGTAAATAGACCAAGATATAGGATTGAGGTGTCCATATATATATTATTTAAATGAGAATAAATATGTACACAATACTATATTTCTATGAAGCATAATATAATGTGTAAGGACATCAACCATGTAGTTCAACATCATGTGGTATAGATATTATTGATTCAATAATTAAAGTGGTGAAAGTTTGGAATATTCGAGGTTTCATGTTTTAAAGCGAGAACATGTACCATTTAGCCTAATTTCATGTAATAAGGGAAAGGGTGAACTGGCTTTAAAATTTAATATTATGCATGAGGCCAAGAACATAGTTCTATGTGTCACTATATATACTATGATTATAGTAATCAAGCAAGATGTATTTTATGGAAACTATGCAGTTTAGTGCAATTTGTAAAATACATCATCTATATAGTTTAGCATATTGTGGTGAGGATGAGGGTCACCTGATGTGAATTAATATTAAAATTTGTGATATGTTCAGTTTATCTTCATATTGTGAGGACTTGAGATGTTTTTCACATTAATTAAATCTGGTAAGAATGCATTCATGTATTTTAATATTATTCAACCATGATAAATTCCATATAGATTATTGTCATGTGGTTAGGACATGGGATGTTGTGTAGTTTATTATCTTACATCGAAGAAGAGATCAGTATCGTTTAATGTCATGTGATGTGGATGAGTCATCCCTTTTTAATGGAATGCGACTAGGAGTTGAGACACATGATTGAAGATATGAAAATTATTTTTTAGAAACGGAGCATTGGTGGGGGATGTGATACATTCACCAAACATTGTGAATAGTGAGTAGTCTCTTTTGTGATAAAAATTATGTTTTATATGAGTCCATTATCAATTTAGATCGAGATTTGGGGTTTTTTTCATTGTATCATAAGGATTCTGAGATCCAAAAGTAATTTCCCTTGGAGAAATGAATGAAGGAGAACATTTTTATTAAAGGATCATGTGATCTGATTGTGATGGAAACTGATGTTTTATAATGTAAAGAACATATTCTCGTCAATATTCTCAAATGAATCTAGTGGCTCTTTCAATGGGTCATTGTAACATCCCAAGTAAGTAATGAATTATAGATATTTTTATCTATGTCTATTAATGACTAAGATAGTGTTATAGAGGCTTAAAATGAAAATAAATACAATCTTATGCATGTAATACACTAATATTCTTAAAAGATTATTTTAGTGCCTTTTGATGGCAAACCATTTTTGAATCTATATTTTGACAATTTTATAAAATATGTATGTCAAAATTAACTTATTCTTTATGATTGGGACATCAAAATTTACCTTGTGTGAATTTTTGGTATTTTTCTGACAATGTTCATTTTTTAATGAATAGTGAAAAATACTGCATTTTACATCAAAACTGCTTTTTAACCTAATTTATTTATATGATTAGATTATGTTTTTAATTGGTTTTGAAGTGAAATTAGAATATATTTTTACCATTTTATCCAATGGTGGTCATTGGAATCAATTTCACTTTGAAATTAGACTTAAACTGGTGTCAATCTTTTGATACTTATTGTTTTGTAAAAACACGCTTTTTGCTCTGGCAGCGGGAATTAATTATTAAATTAATTAATGTGACTTATATGATTTGAATTTTTTAAAATAGAATTCATTTTTGAATTCGGAATATCAAATATAGCTTAGGGTGAATTTTTGGTAATTTTCTGAAAAACTTCAATTTTTGATGAATAGTGAAACCACTAAGTGGTAATCAAGCAAACTGATTTTTCAGTTAAATGAAAGTTTACCACTAATGTGTATTGAATTTTAAAAATCCTACATACATGGTTGTCATTAGTAAGTAAAATTTGGTTCAATGAGATTATAATAATTTTTTTGGTGAATAGTAACTTATTAAGTTCTTAATCACGATTAGTGGTAATTAGGGTTGTTTAAGGTATAAATAATACTTTAATAAAATGAAATGACCTAGACACATGTCCCAAACTCATTGGTTGTATCATGTCCGACCATGACATGCCATGGGTCAACATGGGGACCCCATAGATCCACTTTTGTTGGGAAATGACATAAATTACTTTTTAATTAATGTTAAAGTGAAAATGACACAAACATAATATGTTTTACGAAAACAATTTTTAAGTGGGGTTATACAAGTCCAAATTTTGATTATAAATAGTCATTGGAAATCTAAAAAGATTTCCTACATCATAGTAGTTTTTTATGATTTTTAGACATTAAATAAATTAAATTATTTATGACATAATAATGATGCAGCGATGACATCATTATTTGACGATTTAAATAAAATATAGTGATAATGAAAAATATAAAACCTACACATGGCCAAAACCAATTGGATGAGTGGATTTCGAACCCTTATCACCATATCCACGAATTATATCAATTTGGGACCTTTTAAAACCGATATTTTTTTTCAAATAATGTAATATTTCTTTACTTTCCAAAAGTGCCCCTCCTATCCTCTTATAAAAGGCCCCCACCTCTACCTCATTTCACACACTCCTCAAGCCTTTGGCTCGGCCAACCCCTGCCCATTTACTCTCTCCACATCCCTCTCCTCAACCTAGAGGATTCCCTTTGGGCATAATCCTTTCAAAGGAAGCCTTTAGGCTCAAATCAAAAGGAGTTACACTTTTTAATGTAATTCATTCTCTAATGTTCATTTGTTTTATTTTGCTTCTCCAACCCCCTAAACTCTTTTTATTTACTTATTTTGTAACAACACCAGTATCTTAAATATACAAGGATGTTGTTATAATATTTATTTGAGCTACACTCTCACACAACTACATCAAATGGTTAAAGAACATACGGTTTCCGTGGATGGTGAAATTCTGCCTCCCGAAACGATGATTATTAAATACTCATTTAACACCTTAAAAGGTGGTCATTATGATGTCACTATTTTCATATATGATATATAATATGTTTATGTTTTCATTAAGCTTCTGTTTTTTTCATTTTGGGAATACCTTTATGGTTTCCATTATGGGTAAAACACGATATCTTCATTTTTGGAAGTGCGGACTACCGCCCCCTAAAAGTGATTTGATTCGTTAATACCATATGTGGGATGTGTAAAGGATAAAGTTAATGATATTATATATGCTATTATACTGGAATTATAATATACTCTTATATCATTATGATTCCATTCCAGAAAATATGAAATAGAAATGGAAGTAGCGTTCATGTGTACGTACGGCTTACCGTCTCCATGAACGGTGCATTTCATTTCTTACCTCTAAATGTGATGTAATATTATAAATGCATGTATTTACTGGATATATATGACATATATGATATCTACATCATGAATACCATTCTGGATATAGTGAACCTTTGACCAAATTAACAACATGTATGTGTAAGAAGTCTATTTTTGACTTAAGAACCAAATACCGACAAAATAAACATTATTAACTTAACTGATTACATGATGTTCATAACATGGTATAAAAGGAATAATGAACTTGAAAAAGATTCATAAGAAAGTATAGATTAACTCAAGTTTATTATTCAGGAGATTAAAGAACGGTCGGGTCAAGTCGGATACGAGGTATGGGACTTCGTCTCAATCTCCTTTCGTTGAGGCATACTTTATTTTATACACAACTTTCCTTTAAACGGTGTATAAACCCCTTTGACTTTTACGTTTATTCAAAAGGAATCTTTTTTATACGAAGCGTTTACTAAACAACAAAAGGTAATGTTTTTGTCGTACGTATGCGGAGACAACGACTTCTCCGCCGTCGTAACCGTTATTTGAGTTTCGGCTTCCTCTACAAGCCATACCTTCTTTTTTTAAAAGAAAAATAAATACCATGTTTTACTTTCGTATTGAAAATGGGTTTCATTATGTTTTTATTATATCAATGTGTTGTATTGATATCTCGTGATTGAAATGTGGAAATGTTATGTTTCCTTTATGCATGTTTTATGTGATATGATTATGTTATGGTTCTTGGGCATTATTATGAAGACGGGTGGTTCCGTGATAAACTAAGGGCGGGTGAGCCTGTTATAGCTCTCCAATGCATTGGGTAACGCGAAGGAGTGAAACGTTAAGGTTTATCCGAAGAGATTTTAGGGAATATACTGTGATGGGTATTCCAAACGTAACCAAGAGGGTTACTCCCTACGTAAGAATGTTATGAATGCCTCAAGTTACCTTTATGTCTTATGATTTCTATGATTTATTCATGATTTTATGAGGTATGTTAAAGTGCCTATGTTTTATGGGTAAAGTATGATTTCATTCTTATGTACATATGAACTCATGTTTCCTTTCCATGTTTTTTTAACCCATACTGAGCTTTTTATGCTCATCCCAAGTTTTTTTGAAATATTTTTCACAGGTCAAGGGAAAGGTACATGATATGATGATAGTGTCAAGGAAGTGTCAAGAAATAATCCATGTTTTATTTTAAATGTGTTTCCATTAATGGGAATGAAGAATACTATCTTTATGTAACCACTTTGTTTATATGTGGAATGTAATGCAAGTTTTATGATCTAATTCTCTAAAACTCTAAACCCGAAAAGATCCTCAATGTGTAATCTTGTAATAACTCAAGATTAAGTAAGGTTTAAGGCTAGGGCCTTATAGTCATCATTCGATATTTTTCCTCAAAGGGTGATTCAAAGTGAATGAAGAAATATATCCATGGGTAACACAAACTTAGTGTTGTACACCAATGAAAATGGATTTCCTTGTGTAGCGTTACACGTGGTGGAATGGTTGGCTCACAAAGCACATAAAATCTTGTATATCTATGATTTTTTCCACATTCATCATATTATAGAATATATTTGACCAAAAAAAATTAAGGCCATTATCAATCTATTTTCTAGAAAATGGTAGTGATATGAATGAATTGACTCAATGTTGTACTCAAAATACAGTTTTTTCATCTCTATAAAACAAAATTTGATGTTGTTTTCCCTTACTATTGTATGAGGGATGCAAAACATGGTTATGATATAAAAATATATGAATTTTTTGATGTTAATAATACTATATTACATAAGGGGTGTTTCCTGATCCATTATGGAGAATATATCAGTAGTAGTGAGTATGTACTTGAAATATTTTCATGTGCCTGAGGGATTTGGACCAACAAATTTAATTCATTATATTGAATGTGGCCAAGAATATTTATCTATATATTTAAATTCTAGAGGTTAATAGATTATTTTTAAAAGAATATAGAATTCTTATCATTTCCTCATGAATTCCGCATAGTTCTGTATCATTATTTTCCTATAGTCACCCAGCCAATCGATCTGGTGGGAGAGCATGGTCGCATATTGATGAGCTTCGTAGGAGCATTCATGGACCTCTTACTTGGTTGAATTTTTTTTTACAAAAACATTTCACCTAATTAGTATTATTTTGAAGGATTTTTATTGAAGTATTTCATCCCATTTTGGGCATCCCATTGGGTAATGTTCTCTGCTCATCATCAAATATGTTCCCTTATAGATCATTCAATTTGGAGAGTCCCATTTTTGAGAAAACTAGTTTTTGTTTTCATTTATCTAGTGGTTGATATTTGTTCATAATTCTATGGGGTGAGTTGAATTGGGTGGTTTCTCCTACATCAGAGGAGCTTATTGATGATAACATTCTTTGATGTGTGATACAAAAGGTTACTTATACCTGATTAGTGTAGACTAGTATTTTGGATTCATTATCCAATTCATCATCACAAACATTGTATGATCAAGGAACATGATGAAACATGAGATTAAAAGGAAACTCTTATATTACTAGATTAATATATCTTGTGATAGGGTCCATATCTTGATTCTTGATGGAATATTCACTATTGATCTATTTTATCACTACCTTTAGATCCCCTTTGATATTTAGGTACAATATATGAAATTGTATGTATAGTTTCATTCCTGTGATAAGGGCTTGGTTATCAGCCTCATTGTTTGTGTAGACTTCATGTAGTGAGACTGAGTTTAAGAAAATTTATTCTTTAGGGAAACAAAAAAATCCATAAGACAACTAGATTTAGCTTTTGGTTTTCAATCTTTTTTCTGTTAAGACTCCAGGAAGATTATTAAAAAACATCTTCCATATAATGGGATTTTAATAGGAATAGAATACCTCATCATTTAAGAGCTTGGTTTCTATCTATATATTTTATAGGAAAGGATATTCCAAGAGGAAATCAACTAGTTCTTTAGCTTTCAGTAATTTTTAGAGTATAAACTGGATTTCATATTGTGGTCAATGACCACCCATTGATCCAAGCATCCAATTTGAATTGGATGGACAAGTATGAACATTAGTGGATCAAAATAAGAAACAGAATGGACTTCACCATGCTTCATGTAATGTCTCATATACAATGATGAGTGAGAGGGAGTTCTTGAGGGTTAGGACTGGATACCGAACATTGTGTAACTGGTGTAATAGAAGTTGTTATCACACCCCACATCATTCTTCAATGTGGGTATGGAACCCTTTGATAATTCCTTGGTGTCCACATATAATATGACTGGCCTCCCTTCCACCAGTAGAATTTGGGTTCATGGGTGTAGAAGATACTACTTGAGACCCTAGAAGGCTTGTTTTTAGTCATCATCCACTTGAGAGTAGATTCCATTCTCCCTTAGATTGGTCATTGAGTGATCTTTTCTTGCTATGATTTCTATGAAACTACAAATTAAGGTTTGTTTAACATGTATTACCATTATATCATTCATATTTATATGGGAGAAAATATTAAAATAGAAATATGAATTACTGGATTATCCTTAATTCCACATTAGAGAATCAAAAATCCATGTAACATCCCTAATGATAACACAAAATCATATATTAGTGGACTTATCTTTACAATATTCCATAATATCTTGTTGAAGGAATTGTGATTATCTATGAAGTGATCAAATCCGTATCATTATTTGACAATTGTGATATCAATAATACATTAGGATATTCATCATAAGAAGGGATAAAACAACTGATGCATGATTCATTGGTATGTATCATTAGTGTTATTTGGGAAGAAGTTCATGAATAGATTGTAGGGGATCCATTATGGCTATCTAATGGTAGTTGAATACATATCATCAGGGTCCATTATTATCTAATTGCACCCTAAATACTAGTATATGACAAAGAGTTCTTGGAATCGATAAGTTGTGTGGATCTAGAGTGTAGTGATTAGCAATGGGAAATAATCATCTTAGTAGTGTCAATTATGGTATTTGAAATTGATGAGGACTCTAATTTGATTATTACATTTCTTGGTAGGGCTGAGGATGGTGTGCCATCATGGTTATTTCCCTTCCCAAAAAAGCTGTCTTTGATCCTTTTTTCAATTTATTACTCAACATTTGTTGAATGAGAGGGCTTCATCCACATGGCTGCCTTATTGAAGCCTCACAGATCATTATTTTAGCCGAGATAGCATGTATCCATATTTGGATTCAGTGTGGGTATTTATATAATACACTAAGAACATATACACGTGTTTCATTAAAAATAAAATGAACATCTATTCTACATCGAGAGGCATTGTGGAACTAATCAATGTTGGATGTACATAATGTTAGGTTACCAGGTTTACATAACTGATCTCGTTAATGGTGGAGGAAATTTCTTCCTCAAATATGGGTGGTAAATTATTCATGTAATCCACATATTATTCCACCTTTTATTATATGGACCCATTTTCAAAAAAAATTGTAAATCTAAGAGAATTTCTAACACTATTAGGGTGAGACCGTCTGTGGGGAGATACAATATTGTTCCCCAAAGCCTAATCCACTGTAGATAGATTCTGATGTTGATTTTGTTTTATATAGTCATTGAAATTTATAATGCATGGAAATATAAGATCTGGTATATTACTTTAGATATATTTAGGGGGATTACATTATAACTATCGATCATACTCTAGGGATTCACAAGAGTAGTCCCCAAACCATGGGATCTATGACATTTTCATGGTCATCTACAATTGGTTTCTATACAACCCCTTTATTAGAATCTTAATTTGGTATATGGGCATTCCCAATTCTCGAATATTTCATTATCACCTTGTTGTATGCCAACCTTTCAATTAATGGGGTATTTCAAACACTTATGGAATGTTGATGGTACCACCACATGGCAACGGGTCTTGGGATGTATGATAAAGACAATGTATGTAGTGTCTTTCTGGAGAACCATGAAATTAGTGAAAGATGTGAGTTCTCCAAAATAAACCTTGAACATGATCTTCTTAAGAGGTTTTTGGTAATTCAAGACATACCTTTGAATGGTCAGATTTGTGGCTGAAAATTCTCATTCTCTATATCCCAAAATTTTCAGGGTTATAATTCTGATGATATTTATCACAGAAACATTTTGAATCAGAGAATTTTGGATACAGAAATTATCGAGTCTACTCAAAACATATAGTGGATTAATGTCTATATCAATGTCCTCCTCCAGATCTAGATCGGTTACTGAGATGGTGAAACATAACTCTGATGGAATGGTATCCACTATATAAACCTAGGCTGCAAAAACATCGTTCTCAAACTTCTATAGCATCTAGAGGGATTGAACGAGGGCCTCCTTATTATATTTTCAATGACAGAGCACATCCATGATTGGGTGTTTTTAATTGAAAAATGATAGCTTCTTCATAATTTCATACACTTGTAACAGATTTCGGTGTTTCTAGAGGTTTTATAGCTCATTAGTATGTAG
Source organism: Viscum album (assembly GCA_963277665.1). Classification (NCBI taxonomy): domain Eukaryota; kingdom Viridiplantae; phylum Streptophyta; class Magnoliopsida; order Santalales; family Viscaceae; genus Viscum; species Viscum album. The sequence goes on from OY728150.1 coordinate 1,948,935,835, forward strand.
CATAAAATATGATTAATTAATGGTATATAGACCTGGTTATTATATAGGTGTTTACAAAAAATATGATGTTAGTGGATAAGTTCTTTCAAACATTCCTCGTTTTCTTGTCTTAAAAAATATTATCTTCCTTAAAAAGTAGTCATGTAGGATGATTGGATTTGGATTTTTGTCAGAGGGTTTTGTGACACATTTTTATTTCTATTGGGTCTGGTAGAGAATCATCCCATGTGTCTTGTCTATGAGTCTATCCTATGTAGGTATGTGATAGAAATATTAAGTCTCACCATTCCTATGAAATCATATGTGTCTTTTGTTTTCTCTTATGCGATGTCCCATTCCCTAGATTTTTGTTGGGAACTAATACTCGAAGGAAATTTCATCATTGGAGAAGTGGAATACCAATTTTATCACATTGACATAACTAAATAAGAGAGATTATTATAATAACTATTTTTTAGGGTGGGATAGTTACCATGATTTGTACAATTCATGTACGAAATATGCCAGAGTTGGTGATTTCTTTGGAGTAGAATATAACGCATCCACTTCCATTCCATCCTATGTCCAATGGTCACATGTACCTTCATTGGAATATTGGATGTCATCATTTGGGGTGAGAAGCTATTATGGTTTTTCAAACTATGAACTTATGGTGGAATGAGATCTCCAATCATTTTTTGAGTCATATAAATATTGATGTTCTACCGATGATAAGCCAAAACCTTTTTCCAATCATATTTTTCTTCTGACAGTGTGTTGATTATGAAATACAGTAGTTTTGGGGATTTCTCCAACATTATCTTCTAATAATCCACCATTCATTAGAAAATTTTCATTAATATGAAGTAATCATGGATATTATGACCTTGGATTTAATGGAAAGGGTTATTTTTAGGGTGATCTTTTAGGTTGACAACATTGGAATTCCAAGTATATTGATTCTTGAGTTGTTTAATAACCATATCCATAGAGAAATAACCATGGACGTGTTCATTTTAGATGAATTTTGATTTATTCATTCGTTCCTTAGATAATGGTTGACCATGATTTCACTATGATTCCTGTCAATAGAGATTTTTAGGTTTTTCCTAGTTGATAGGACGCATTGGGATGTTTATGACTCACCTATGTTATTTAATGGGGACAATTATTAGTGTGAGGGTAAAAATGATAATTTTAATATTTCCCAGATGTTTTCCCTCTACTGAAGTTATGAGTTAAGATTTACTTTGGATTCCCTAAATGGAATTTTCCAGACATTGAACCATATCTGTAAACTCATTGTACCAACCTAGATACATTACGTGGTTTAATGTAATTTTTAGTTCATTGCAATTATTTTCAGTATAGAGTTATAATAGTGTCTCATATGAGAGAGGGATGATGAATTAATAGGTTAAAACATTACATCTTGTTATGATTTTATACACCCAATGATTTTTGGATTTCATGCAGTTCATTAGGATTTTGATTTCTTCCTTAGCATAGAAATGAATTTAAAAATTGATTGACGATGAAGGACATCCCATCATATAATAGTTTCTGATAGATGGTTGTTATGCCATAAAAAGGTTGTACATGTCTGTGTCTATAGAAAACAAAAAATCCTTGTCCGTTCTTATTGATATTTTGGGACCATCATTAGATCTCATTTGGACATGAAGTGTGTCATATTTTGTAAAGGGTATCTCTTTCTATCGAAGGTGAATATGTTGTATTTTATAAATTAGGTGTAGGCAAGGTGGCATCCAACAATTTGGCATTTGGATTGTTCTCATGTTATACTTGTGTGCATCTCCATTCCATGTCTTGAATTTGAGTGGATTAGAAATTGATGGTGGGGAAAATTCTTGGATTTATTGTTGTCTAAGATGGCTCCCATCTACATAGAGTACGAGGGGCTCAATGAGATGGACACATATTTTTCTCCCACTGATTCTACATACTTCCTATGACTGAATGATCAATATAACATATGATAAAATGTCTATGTGAATAAGGGATGCCAAAATCTTTTTCAACATAATCATTTATGCAAAAAAAATTCTTAGATGTGGAGAATGTCAGATGGTCAGATTAAGCTCTTACATGAGGATCATCCCTAAGAGGTAGAATATTCATCTCTTCCTAAATATGATACCTAGTTGTAATATTTCTCTTGATTGGTTTCTCCTCGATTAATATGATAGTTTTTAATTCGTTTTCATATGATCAAAATTATTCCATCATTGATGGGATTCAAACTCTTTTGGGTGGAAATTGGGATATAGAATCACATTTCACCTTATCTTTGGTAGTGTTCACCATAATCATGGAAACTCAATATTCATAGGAGGAATGTTTTGGAGCCTCCTCTAGTTCAAGATGAGTGCAACCTCAATTGGTGTATCCAAATCACCATCCTCTTGGAGAAGGGTTTCAATTCTATGGTTCACTGCATTATTTTATCCAAAAAAAATTTCAAGATGATTGTGAAAAAAATTATAGAGGTGTATTAGAAAATGGTGGTTTTACCGTTACTTTCAACACAATTGGATGATTCTACACTATCGTCATTAGGGTCATTTCTCGAACCCTTGGGAAAAATTTGTCTATTTTGGAATGAATTATTGGTGTGTTTTGATTTCCTTTTTTTTACGATCCTCTTATCTTGGCCAGTTGGTAGTTACCTTGAGGGTGTTTCAAGTCATTACTATATAATGGGCCCTAAATAAAAGAGGCTTCTTTTATAACTATTAGAATGGATGGGATGTTGACAATCGATATTTACATCCCAACTTGTAGAAGACTAGTTCATTTTATTTGGATGATGATGATAAAAATTCCCCCATCTCTATGGGATTGGCACACTTTGGGGAAAAAATTTCATTGATTGATCTCGTTGTTGAGGATCCAATCATTTTTGTCTGTGACTTGATGAATCATGGGATTTGAATTAAGATATAAATTCCTCTAGCCGAGTGGGATGGGATTAATTTTAATCTACTATTCACTTCTCTAATATTGTTTTAGAGGACGATGGACCTGCTAATGTAGATTAAGATATAAATTCCCCCATCCCAATGGGACGGGGGTTGTTTGTAGCCGACACTACTATATTCTAAACCCACCTGGGAATTGATGATTTGATTGGTGTAGGTGGTGGTAGATATTTCCCTTGTGGTTCACGCCCAAATTTACCCAAGAGAAGAAGGGTAGAACGGTCCTTGTAGTGTAGCTTGGGTTGTCGATTCCACAGAGACCAAAGAAGATACCTAAGATACACAACCTAAGGGATGGATTTTTGGCTATGAAGTGGCCAAATTGGATTGATTTTGGATGGGTTTTAAAGATATCTAAAATATTTAAGTGGATTCAATTTAAAAGAATGAGTTGATCCTAGGTTATCACTCGGGGTGGATTGGATGTATTTTCTTTTTAATGATTTCAATTTCTTAAATTTGAGATGGATTCATTTAAGGAGATAAAACAACATCATCACTTACTGGTTTAATGCCTAAACCCTCTAATACTAATCACCTATACACTTGAAGGATCAAAGTTTTGAGCACTTCAAGGTAAAGGATCGTATTAGTACTTGAGGTGTGTGGCCTTAAATTCAACAAGGACGATGGAGTTTAAAAATCATCAAATAAAAATCCCAATTAAAGAAGTGATTATACATTAATTAGGTGATAAATAACATCCAATCCAGCCCCTTGCTACTCCCTTGGATCAACCCATAAGTGGGTTAGCCCTCCATTGATCCCATGGTTTCAATGGAAGCGGAAAGTAGACTAATAAGGGAGGAATGAAGAAGTAAAGAAAACAACAAAAATAAAATGATCACTCCACCGTTGTGTGAATAATTTCACAAGGGTTGGTGTGAATAAATTCACACCTTAATCCAACGGTATCAAAGTGATATTAAGAACAATAGAATAAGAGTAGAAGAAGAACTTTTATTACGAAACTAAAGTGAATTGAACAACTTACATGTGAAAGACAAAATTGAGGCAACAAAAATGCAGCATAACATTACAAGTAAACAAAGCATCCAAGATCCTAAACTCCTTCACCACAACTGCCTTAAATAGGCATTTTGGGAGCCTTGGGTCGAGCCACCAACAGTACAAAGCATCTTAATTAATTTTGGTAGGCTATAGGTGGTGGAAAGCTTGTGGAATTTGGACTTTTCCACGTTTGACCCGAGGTGGCAGCCAGTTTTCATCCACCGAACAGACGCGTTTGGATGACCTTCTAGATGGCCGAATCAGGGTGGGTCATAGAAGAATAAAATGGAGCTCCGGATGTCTGCTAACCGCCTGTAAAATTTGGGCCCATTTGGAGGTGTGTATTCCGAGATATGATCAAATTGGTGGACTGTTTTTCTGGGCCGCAGAATCTGGCCCAGAATTGTATCTCTAACTTGGGCCGCCTGAATGACCACCATGGAGGCCGAATTAGCATTAACTCCTGAAGAGTGATTTGTTCCTGTACATGTATTATAGCATCCCACGAAATGTGGGATTATTTGGGCCTGTATGTTAAGCCCCACAGTCTCATCATTGGGCTGGTGTCCAATTTGCCTTCTCCAGAATTGCTTCCTTTCATTGCCAAATATCTCCATCATCCTCCATGAATTCTCCATTGATCCCTGAATCAAACATGTTCATATTTAAGTGTAGATCAATTTACAAAAATATCAAATTAAAATATGTATAATTAAATTCCTTAAAATCAGATGAATCATTTGGTACTTTAAATGATGTTCAAAAATGTACCACATAATAGTGCATTTTAAGAAGGTATTACAATCATAATGTGAAATGATGTTCAAAGTGTAAAATGCACTAAAATGGTATTTATGAATAACAAAGAACATTAAAATTAGGTATATTAACAATGAATATTAGCCTCATTTAGTGGCTAATCACACCCCCCAACTTGAGTTTTGCTAGTCCCGAGCAAAATATATCTCATTAAAAATGAAATTCGAATTCCCTTTTCCAAAAACATTTTAATACACAATGATCACCAAAAAACCTTATACCAAACAATCATGAAACCCATCAAAATATTTTAATACGAGATAGTTTCATAAGCAGATCCCAATCCCAAGCCCATTCCTTTGATCAAATCCATCATCATACTTCATCCAACTCAATTAGGTGTAATGATGTGTTGTGAACACAATAGATATGGGGGTTCATTTTCATTCAAGGGGGAAATCATGGAAGCGCTAGGTGGAATCACATTTAATCCTAATATGAGTATTCTTCATCCCTCTTTTTTTTTTTGATTTTTTTTTTGCAATATTGCTATAGTAATTGAGATTGAAATTAATCAAATTAACCCAGGTAGCAAGACTTTGCCGATGACTCCCAGACTCAAAGGCCTTAGGGCACCAAGTGAAACCCACATACTCTGGCATCGTCTCGAGTTAACTTAATCAAAAACAAATTCATATTACCATAAATAGAGATAGATTGAAAAACTCAGGGCTAGACAACTCTGGAGTCACGATCCCCAAGTGCCGAAAGCCTCACATTTTATCAATCCATTGCTCTACACGCAAATTTTTATTTTTAATTTTTTAATAATTATTTTTTTTTTAATTTTTTAATTTTTTTTTTGAATACTCATATTATTCATAAAAATAAAACCAGCCTATGCTATTTATTATGGGACCCCAAAAATTCAAATTATTACCCCACAGTCTAGAGGACGTGCATTGTGGCATTTTTTTTTATTTGGATGAAAATATAAACGATGAAATATCACATTGGACAGCCACACTTTCCAAAATCTATGCTCATGAAATTATACAAGGATTAAAATCAGAATCAGGGCATGCTAAATTATTTGATATTCAGTTTCAAAGTGTGCAATGTGTATTACCATGTTCAAAGTTAAAGGAATTTTTCCTTCCATTTACTTTTTTTTCAAATCATTCAATTTTTGTTTTTGACACAAAAGCATTTTTTTTATTTTATCTCCCCCCCAAACTTAAAACAACACTGTCCCCAATGTTTGAAGAAATGAAAAATTAGGAGTAGAGGCAGGGAATAAAAATTTAAAAAAGGAAATTGAAAATGAGGATTATGGAATGAAGTCACCTGGTGGTTGAAGTTTGAAGTTCTTGCCGCTCGAATTTATTCCTTTGATATCCATGTCGCTTGCAAAGTTCCCTAGTGGAAAAAGGAAAAAAACAAAACAAACAAACAAAACAAACAAAAACAAACAATATATATATATATATTTATATAATAAAGGAAGTAAAATATATGAATATGTATAAAAATTATAGAATAAGGTAGCACAAGAAGCCGCAGGTCAGTGGTAAGCGCGCGCCCCTGTCTCCCTTCGGTCCCGGGTTCGAGTCCCCGCGGCTTCGCCGGTTGTGACGAGGTTTGACCCACGGCCTATGGCGTGGACTTTTTTTTTTGTATTGTTATATATATTTTTCTTAACCTATTGAATAATAAAAACAAAATAAACTGATGATACATTGTCTTCTTTTTAAATTTCTGGGTAAGGTATTACTCAAGGATCACACCACGTGACACGGATGAATATGGTGCTCCTATTTCATACCCATCCATACTCATAATAGTAGAACAGGTCAAAAGTCTATTTTTTTTATTTTAAATATAAACATGATTAAGTAATCTTATTTGAAAAATAAAGATGATTCAGAAATATTAGAAACATAAAAACCACGGGTTGCCTCCCGTGCAGCGCTTTGTTTAACGTCGTTAGCTCGACTTAAACCCCTTATTGATTAATTGTTGTTTTTTTTCCATCAAAGGTAGGTTCACTCAAGTCTTCATCAACTTCATGTTTTTGGAATGGTTCTATGAATGGTTTGACTCTATGACCATTAACTTTAAATATTTGACCATTGGTGGGATCTTGAATTTCAACAGCCCCATGGGGGTACACCTTATGCACTATGTATGGACCGGACCATCTAGACCTCAACTTTCCCGGGTGCAAATGAAGTTTAGAACTATACAAAAGCACAGGTTTCCCTGGTTCAATGTGTTTAGTTTTAAGATTCCTAGACTGGTAGGCTTGAACTCTAGCTTTATTGATCCTTGAATTTTCATAAGCTTCCATCCTAAGTTCCTCAAGCTCGTTTAGATCCAATTTCCTCTTTATTCCGGCCAAAGAAATGTCAAAGTTCATTTTTTTGATTGCCCAAAAGGCCTTATGCTCAATCTCCACTGGAAAATGGCATGCTTTACCATAAACCAACCTATATGGGGACATTCCTAGGATAGTTTTAAATGCTGTTCGATATGCCCAAAGAGCATCTAAGAGTTTGCTCGACCAATCTTTCCTAGATGGATTGACAGTTTTCTCAAGAATTTGTTTGATTTCTCGATTGGCTAACTCAGCTTGACCATTGGTTTGTGGGTGGTAAGCGGTGGACACTTTGTGAGAAATTCCATACTTCTCCATGAGCGATGAGAATGGGCGATTGCAGAAATGAGTTCCACGATCACTAATGATTGCCCTAGGAATCCCAAATCTAGAGAAGATGTTTTATTTAAGGAATCTAATCACAGTTTGATGGTCATTGGATTTTGTAGGAATGGCCTCAACCCATTTTGAGACATAATCGACAGCCAAGAGAATGTAAAGATATCCCCTAGAGTTTGGGAAGGGACCCATGAAATCAATTCCCCAACAGTCAAAGATTTCAACCACTAATATTGGAGTGAGAGGCATTTGATTCCTTTTTGTGATGGACCCTACTTGTTGACACCTAGGACAGCTTTGACAAAATGTGTAGGAGTCCCTTGAGAGGGTGGGCCAAAAGAGACCACATTGAAGAACCTTTGCAGAAGTTTTCTTAGAGGAAAAGTGACCTCCACATGCCTCATTGTGACAGAATTTAAGGATGGACTCTTGTTCGGATTCTGGCACACACCTCCTAATGACTAGGTCAGGACAGAACTTATACAGGTATGGATCATCAAACACATAATGCTTGACATCAGAAAGAAATTTTCTTCTAGCTTGGGTCCCTAAGAATTTTGGAATGACCCCTGAAACTAAGAAGTTGGCTATGTCAGCATACCAAGGGCAGTCACTCACAGAATAGAGGTTCTCATCGGGAAATGAATCAGACACAGAAAGGTGATGTGATTTGTCCTTGAATTCCAACCTAGAGAGGTGATCAGCTACAACATTCTCGACACCTTTTTTATCCTTAATGGTTAAATCGAACTCTTGAAGAAGAAGGACCCACCTAATCAATCTAGCCTTTGCATCTTGTTTTTGGAAGAGATATTTTAGAGCTGAATGGTCGGTGAATACAATGATGGGTGATCCTAAGAGGTAGGACCTGAATTTCTCTAAGGCAAACACAATAGCAAGTAACTCCTTTTCAGTGGTGGTGTAATTGATTTGGGCATCATTTAAGGATTTGCTTGCATAAGAAATGACATATGGAGTTTTATCACACTGTTGTCCTAACACAGCTCCTACAGCAAAGTCACTGGCATCACACATGAGTTCGAAAGGAAGGTCCCAGTTTGGAGATTTCATAATGGGAGGAGAGGTGAGAGCGGATTTAAGGGTTGAAAATGAACCCTCACAGCTTTCTGTCCAAACAAATGGAGCATCCTTTACTAGGAGAGCACAAAGAGGGCGAGAGATTGAACTAAAATCCTTAATGAATCTTCTATAGAAACCAGCATGTCCTAAGAAGGACCTCACTTCCTTAACAGTTCTGGGTGATGGAAGGTGACGAATGATGTCAACCTTTGCTTTATCAACTTCAATCCCCCTACTCGAGACCAGATGGCCTAGAAAAAGTCCCTCTTTAACCATGAAATGGCATTTTTCCCAGTTTAGGACCAGATTTTTTTCTTCACATCTTGACAAGACTCTATCCACATTCTGCAGACATCCCTCAAAGGTATCCCCAAACACAGAGAAGTCATCCATGAAGACCTCAAGAAAATCCCCTACCATGTCTGAGAAGATTCCCATCATGCACCGCTGGAAGGTTCCAGGGGCATTGCATATCCCGAACGGCATGCGTTTAAAGGCAAAGGTACCGAAAGGACATGTGAATGTAGTCTTCCCTTGATCCTCTAGGGAGACCTCAATTTGATTGTAACCTGAGTACCCATCTAGGAAGAAATAGAATTGATGACCCGCCACTCGCTCGAGGACTTGATCAATAAAGGGCAAGGGAAAATGGTCCTTCTTGGTACAAGAGTTGAGCTTCCTATAGTCAATACAGACTCTCCAGCCACTACTCACCCTAGTTGGAAGAATTTCCCCATCCTTATTAGTGATCACAGTGATTCCAGCTTTCTTTGGGACAACTTGAATTGGGCTTACCCACTCACTCTCAGCTATGGGGTAGATGATACCAGCTTTCAACAACTTAAGAAGTTCTTTCCTTACCACATCCATAAGATTTGGATTGAGTCTCCTCTGAGGTTGACGACATGGTTTGGATTCAGATTCAAGAGTAATCCTATGAGTTCCAATAAGTGGGCTAATCCCAGGAATATCAGACAGGGTCCAACCAATGGCTTTCTTGTGTTTCCTAAGGACATCTAGAAGCATCCCCTCCTGATTGGCTTCAAGAGAAGAAGATATGACTATAGGATGTGTTTGATTTTCCCCTAGGAAGGCATACTTGAGGGAAGTAGGAAGTTCCTTCAATTCAAGATCTGGTTGGTTCAGAATTTCAGCAGAATATTGGGGCATTGGATCAAGATCAAATTTGTTTCCTAGATTTTCAGATTGAATTGATTCCCCATGTGTAGAAGTTTCAGCCACAAGATTGTATTGACCTGGGTTAGGGAAGGGAGTTTGAGTTGTCTCCATGAATGTGTTTTCCTGAAAGGTTTCACTGATTGTTGGTCCTAAGACATCATTATAGGAGCAATTTGAAAATGATTTGAGCCAAGGAGATAAACTTCCTTCATGTGAAAAAAGGAAATCAATCTCATTCTGACTTAAACTTTCATCAAATATTCCTTGATGTTCCATGGATTCATTATCAATGCTTCCTATCATGTTTACTTCATGAATATCCTCGTCATCCCCTATTTGTGAGCTTGCATTATAGATGTTCAAGTCTAGACTCATGTTCCCAAAGGTGATGGTCATGTTCCCATTTCGGACTCGGATAACAGAGTTGATTGTTGCAAGGAAAGGACGACCAAGGATGATTGGGGTTTGTTCCTTATTTCCTAAATTTGGATGGTTGTCAAGTACAATGAAATCAGCAGGGTAGATGAAGTTTTCAACCTTTACCAGAACGTCCTTTAAAATCCCCTTGGGAACCCTAATGCTACGATCAGCAAGCTGAAGTGTGACAGATGTGGGTTGGAGTTCTTCTAGGCCTAACTGGCAGTACACAGCATATGGGATGAGATTGACACTAGTACCTAGGTCACACAAGGCCTTGACAACTTTGCTTTCTCCTAGTTCAACATTGATGTAAGGGCAACCTGGGTCTTTCAACTTAGGAGGAATGGTCCCTTGAATGGTGGTACTCACATTAGCAGCCAAAAGGACTTGGTTTTTATGTGAAAATTTTCTTTTAAAAGTGCACAAGTCCTTAAGGTACTTTGAGTAGGAAGGTATGGTTTGGATTGCATCGAGAAGAGGAATGTTCAACTTGACTTGTGAGAAGATTTCCCTCAATGTTTCACTCAGTTCATGCTTGGATTTCCCCCTCATGCGTTGGGGAAATGGTGCAGGTTGTGGGGTTGTTTGTTGAAGAGTTGTTTCTTTCACATTGTTATCAGTTTCCTCAGTTTGATCTTGTGGTTCACTTGAATTATCATCCAAGTTTGAATCTTCAGGTGGGTTCTGAATTAGTTGTTCAGGTTTCTCAATTGATTTCCCACTTCTTAAAACAGTCACAGCCTTTAGTTGTTCATGAGTTGTTTGAGCACAACTTGACTCTCCCCTTGAAGTTGAGGATGGCACCGCCTGAGTAGGCATGGGTGCCTTTCCTGTTTTGATGGTTTGAAGTTCTTGTTTTAGGGAAGATACCTCTGAGTTCATCCTCTCCATTTGTTTGCACAGTTGTTCTAGTAGGCTTTGTGGAACAGTTTGGGTTGGTGCTTGAGTAGGTTGGTTTATCCCAGGGGGATATTTTGGAGGTGGGATGGTTTGTTGAAAATGGACCGGTGGTTGTTGGTATTGGATAGGTTGGGTTTGGAACTGGTTATGGTTTTGGTAGTTCTGATGGGGGTAAGGATTTTGTCCCTGTGGTTGGCTAGGTTGTTGGTTATCTTTCCAGCGGAAGCCTGGGTGGTCATTGTACCTTGGATTGAAGGTGTTTTGGTATTGGGGCTTTTGAAAGTTTAGGGCATTGACTTCCGCTGGGGGTCCTCCTAGAAGAACATCCTTGATGGATGGAATGGTTGGGCAGTTGTCTGTTTTATGGTCATGTTTGTCACAAATTGTGCAAACAAGGTCTACATTTTGGATTTCATGGACTTTCCTAAGGTCTATCTCTTCAACCTTCCTAGAGAGTGCTGCGAGTTTAGCCCTAAGGCTTTCCTCTTCTCTAAGTGTATGAATTCCAGTGGTTCTTTGTGGCTTTTCAGAATAAGGTGAAGTTCCCCATGTTTGGTTTTGTTCAGCCAGACTTTCCAGATACTCGTAAGCATCATTTGGGGCTTTGTTTTTAAAAGTTCCATTACACATCATGTCAATGAATTGTTTATTACCCGGACCCAACCCTTCATAGAAAATTCTCACTTGTTCAGGTATGGAAAACCCATGGTGTGGAACCATGTTTAGGGTGTCTTTGAACCTCTCCCATGTTTCATAGAATGACTCTCCCTCTTTTTCAAAAAAGTTTTGGATGCTCTTTTTAAGTGCAATTGTTTTGTGATGAGGGAAGTATTTTTTGTAGAATTCTCTTTGCAGTTGGTCCCAAGAGTGGATTGATGCAGGTCTCAAGTTGTTTAGCCAATTTTTAGCTCGATCCTTTAATGAAAAAGGAAATAGCCTCATCTTAGCAGATTCTAGTTGATGTGGGGGACACATGGTTTCAACAATGTCGTTGAACTCTTTTACATGAAGGTATGGCATTTCTGACTCCATCCCATGAAAGGTTGGAAGGTGGTTTAGGACATGGGGTTTGAATATGTAGTTGGTGTCTCCTATGGAATTGTGTCTAATGCATGAGGGGGCATTGGTCCAAGCTGGAGTGAGGTAGTCGTTCATGGTTTGATCAACTACATTCCCTAAGTTTGGAGCTTCTTGGTTTTGGTTTCCCATTTGATCCCCCCCAGGGTTTACAATTTGATTTTGTGGATGACCCTCCATTGGACTTGTTTCAAGTTCTGACTTTGGGGTTTCAAGAATATTTGAATATGATTTAAACAATCCCTTAGGTGCACTTGACTCCCCTATCCTAGGACTTTCCACCCTAACTAGTCTGTTTGAGAAATCGCGGGTGTAGGCGGACATGCGCCAAAAAAAAAGCGAGAAAGGGACAAGATAAGAGATCTTGGGTGAGAGTAGAAGAATGGAGGTGAGGAAAGAAGGTTTTTTTTTTGGATCTAAGGTACTTACTTGGTCCCCGGCAACGGCGCCAAAATTTGGTTCACGCCCAAATTTACCCAAGAGAAGAAGGGTAGAACGGTCCTTGTAGTGTAGCTTGGGTTGTCGATTCCACAGAGACCAAAGAAGATACCTAAGATACACAACCTAAGGGATGGATTTTTGGCTATGAAGTGGCCAAATTGGATTGATTTTGGATGGGTTTTAAAGATATCTAAAATATTTAAGTGGATTCAATTTAAAAGAATGAGTTGATCCTAGGTTATCACTCGGGGTGGATTGGATGTATTTTTTTTTTAATGATTTCAATTTCTTAAATTTGAGATGGAATCATTTAAGGAGATAAAACAACATCATCACTTACTGGTTTAATGCCTAAACCCTCTAATACTAATCACCTATACACTTGAAGGATCAAAGTTTTGAGCACTTCAAGGTAAAGGATCGTATTAGTACTTGAGGTGTGTGGCCTTAAATTCAACAAGGACGATGGAGTTTAAAAATCATCAAATAAAAATCCCAATTAAAGAAGTGATTATACATTAATTAGGTGATAAATAACATCCAATCCAGCCCCTTGCTACTCCCTTGGATCAACCCATAAGTGGGTTAGCCCTCCATTGATCCCATGGTTTCAATGGAAGCGGAAAGTAGACTCATAAGGGAGGAATGAAGAAGTAAAGAAAACAACAAAAATAAAATGATCACTCCACCGTTGTGTGAATAATTTCACAAGGGTTGGTGTGAATAAATTCACACCTTAATCCAACGGTATCAAAGTGATATTAAGAACAATAGAATAAGAGTAGAAGAAGATCTTTTATTACGAAACTAAAGTGAATTGAACAACTTACATGTGAAAGACAAAATTGAGGCAACAAAAATGCAGCATAACATTACAAGTAAACAAAGCATCCAAGATCCTAAACTCCTTCACCACAACTGCCTTAAATAGGCATTTTGGGAGCCTTGGGTCGAGCCACCAACAGTACAAAGCATCTTAATTAATTTTGGTAGGCTATAGGTGGTGGAAAGCTTGTGGAATTTGGACTTTTCCACGTTTGACCCGAGGTGGCAGCCAGTTTTCATCCACCGAACAGAAGCGTTTAGATGACCTTCTAGATGGCCGAATCAGGGTGGGTCATAGAAGAAGAAAATGTAGCTCCGGATGTTGGATAACCGCCTGTAAAATTTGGGCCCATTTGGAGGTGTGTATTCCGAGATATGATCAAATTGGTGGACTGTTTTTCTGGGCCGCAGAATCTGGCCCAGAATTGTATCTCTAACTTGGGCCGCCTAAATGACCACCATGGAGGCCGAATTAGCATTAACTCCTGAAGAGTGATTTGTTCCTGTACATGTATTATAGCATCCCACGAAATGTGGGATTATTTGGGCCTGTATGTTAAGCCCCACAGTCTCATCATTGGGCTGGTGTCCAATTTGCCTTCTCCAGAATTGCTTCCTTTCATTGCCAAATATCTCCATCATCCTCCATGAATTCTCCATTGATCCCTGAATCAAACATGTTCATATTTAAGTGTAGATCAATTTACAAAAATATCAAATTAAAATATGTATAATTAAATTCCTTAAAATCAGATGAATCATTTGGTACTTTAAATGATGTTCAAAAATGTACCACATAATAGTGCATTTTAAGAAGGTATTACAATCATAATGTGAAATGATGTTCAAAGTGTAAAATTCACTAAAATGGTATTTATGAATAACAAAGAACATGAAAATTAGGTATATTAACAATGAATATTAGCCTCATTTAGTGGCTAATCACCTTGCTTAGTGGGTTGGGTTCTCTCCTAGACACCTGCTACAACATCTGATACAACAACCTGATTGATGCGTCATTGTTGTGCTCATGTAGAATGTGTGTGAAATGGTAGCCCATAATGGGAGGAAGTTTCTATGGGAATGATTCATGATGATCACAACTTCTTCTTCAATTTCTAAAATTCCTCCCATTTAAATGGAGGGGACCAATTTCAAAAAAAATTTGGATATCCACTCAATCAATTTATGATTTTATGGAACCATTTAAACTGGGAAATTTTATTTTATCAACCAAATAGCCCAATCATTACCTGAACCCTTGATTTCATGAGTGGCTATAAAATTCAATGAAACACTATCTGAGGATTTGTAAAATTCTAGGAGATATCTTTAGTGTAATAGATATTAGTCTCCACAACCTTGAATACAAATTCAATACATGGATTTAGAGATTATATAACTAAGATGTGTGATGAAATTTTTTCAAGAATGAGGCAGATTTTCTCTATAATTTTTTTTGGGTTTTTGATCCTGATCCATTGAGATAGAAGCATTGCCAAGCTAAAAACATTGTATCGTGATGCCCTAACTATGACCTGCATATCCTTGATAATTTAGTTGTATATCCTTTAATCAATGATTAGTTTCCAATCATATCTTGGTGTAGATATGGCATACTATCCTTTATTAGCTAATCTAGTGTCTCATACTCAGATGTAGAAAGAGGAGAAAATATGGCGTTGAGGTTGTTTCTACATAAATCTATCCACATTTAAATATATTTTTCAGATTCATAGGATTGAAATGCCTCGATCTAATTAGACTAGATATAGTTCTTCTTGGGTTCAACTATAGAAAAGACTAATGTTCTTCAATTTTTGATGCGAGAACTATATATAGTTGAAACAATGTTTTGGATCACCTACCTAAATATGGATATATGATATTTGATCATCTATATATGTGAAAGAGTCTAAGAATGTGGAATATTTCCTTTTTTGTGGGATATATCATTGGGGGGATGTTGACTATAGAAGATGTCAGGAGTAGGGTCCCTACGATCCATCTCCACACTAGCATGTGGTGGGATAACACAGTAATGAATGTATTCTTATTCAGTTTAAGATTAAATAAACCATTAGGGTGTTGAGAATGTGTCTCAAGCAAGTTCAATGAAACCTTCATTGATCATATTTGGTCTTTGAACCACATTCTAAATCATGTTTTGAATAATATGTCCCACCATTTGATATAGTGTAGGGATATAATCCTATTGAAGTATGGTTAATGGAAGATGTTGTTAACCACCCAGTTATATGGGATTTTGATCCTACTACTAAGAATATAATATGGTATTCCAATGATATTATGTATTATTTACATGAATTTGTGCTTTCTGCAAGGCATGTTCCACTCCAACATGGTGAACCTCAGTCAGAACGTGGATATTATCTCGATCCTTAGTCTTTGGAACATGTCACAGTTCTTTATTGAAAGGGATATATTCTTGTATCGAGTCATATTATAATATAAATTTATAATCCATAGTTAGAGTGGGAATATGACCCCAGTCCAAATATAAATTCCCTAGAAGAATGTCCCAACGGACCACTGGAATGGGAGAAGGGATGTGGGCCACCTTTATAGATTCAGAAGGATGGTGGTGTAATCATTTATCAGTAGAAGTTGGGATATGATCCTGGATTTTATTATCTATTGGAAAATGATAGGAATGTTGAATTATAAGAATATGAGCCTTTCTTGAGGCATGTTCCATTCACATGTGGGGATCCATGACCATATTGGGGATATGGACCTTACCCTGGGCCCTTGGGGTATACCGCTGGTATTATTCAATATAAATATGTGGATGTCTCAAGGTAGATACCCCTATCACTTAGTGATTCCCAACAATATTGATGATATAAGCATGATCATATGCCTTTGGAATATGTCTCTAGTCATTTTCACCAAGAATGATTCCCTATCATGAAGCATGTCCCGCTCTAACCAGGTGAGCCTCAGTTGGAATAGAAAAATGTACTTTGTCTTGTGCCACCTCCATTTTAAGAATATGAAAACAATACAGCAAGATGAGTTAAATAATGTGTGCGTTATAAAGAGAGCCCAATTTTTCATAATTATCATAGTGTTATGATATCTAATATCTAGGGATATGAATATGCGATTGTCCTTCTATCTGTTTCAGTTATGGAATATACTGGCAAAGTTCTTCAACATTTTCTAAGATTTAATATAATTTTTAAAAAGTGTGTATAGGAATATTATCCTAAACATTTTATTTCGCCAATATATGGTGGAGGATATACTAAATTGAATTAATAATATGTTACCACTTATTTCTTCTATGGTCCACCAGAATATTATGATGGGCTTCATGCAGAGGGGTAGGGATATCCACCTCCCCCATGCCTACAATAGGTATATTTCCCTAGACTTGTTTTGAGTGAGCTGGGATGTGATCCTAATCACTGGATACCTCCAATATATACCCACATTCCTCATAAGTGTAATTGAGGATATGATCCCACTCTTGGATATCATATTCTTCCATTTCTGATATGTATTTTTTATTGCCCATGCATGGTTGTCAGAGGAGGAAGTATGTCAGGTGGTACCCTAATTAGCCCAATGAATGGTACTAGGGGGATAAATCTGGTGAAAACGGTTGAAATAATCTCACCTCAGTAGCTCATGAACCTAGAGGGATCCATTTTTTACTCTATATTCCACATTCATTAGAACTAAATGTGGTAATTTTTGGCCTCTAGGTAAATCCTCTTGAAGCTGATGGATTTGGAAAAAAGAATCCCCTAGATTTGTTGTAGCTATTTTTGGATTATGAAGACTCATCAACTTCATCATATAGATACCCTTTAAATAATCCTAAAGGGATGGGATTGTACAACATCAATGGTATTTCTGGACCATTGAATTTTATACCTAACGTTGATGTTTTTTGTGTAGGTGAGGTCATTTAGTGACTACTAGGGGTTGTATACATATATTATTTTATGGAATGGTCACTTAATGAAGATATTATCTGAGATTAATGTGTTTTTGATGATTTCAATTTTTTTAGCATTTCAAACAACAAGGAACATGTCCATTGATTAGTGCATCATCAAAATATTGATATTAAATCAATAATATATGCATATGTAACAAAATTTTCCATTCATTCATCTTTCATACATTTTTATTGTGTGGACATGTCAATGTTTGGATGAACATAATTCCTAGGACCGGTTTTATGATTCATGTCGGGTTTTACAAATTTTTGATAAATATACAAACAACATACCAGGACACACGATCAACCAATAATTCTTTAATTTAATACACTCACATATGGTCCACCCATTTTATTGTGTATAGTGTGAAAAAATTTGTCTAGAATAGGTTCAAATGATCATTCTGTTACTTGAGAAAATGACATCAAGTTCCCCATTTATTGCATATGGTGTGAAAACAGTGATCAGATTCATGGTCATCCAATCATTCTTTTATTTGAGAAATTCATGTTGGGTTCAACAATTATGTTTCAAAAAAAGTAGAATTTTAAATACAATTAGGTTGGGAATTATGATTTATTATGGGTGGTTCAATTTATTTATATATCACTAGAATCAGGGAACTGTTTTTGTTCTTAATGGAAACTCCCAATGGTTTCCACATCTATAACTCAGTATGAGCCTAATTTACAAATATAGGTGGTTAATTTTGAATTTTCTCCAATAACACATAAGAACATATATTTGTCTTGATGATGCGTGTTTGGTAACATCAAACCCTTTTGGGGGGATTTTTTTATTACAATTAGAGTCTCTAATATTTATAATTTATGTTTTCAATTCTCTTATGAATCTTAATACGAGGTTGGTTACACTAACCTAATGACTGTAGGTTTACCCTCTTCCATAATCCTGATATGGAATCAGTCACCTTCATGGAATAAATATAGGATGGCTCGATTTTATACATGAAGATAAATGTTTTGGTTAACCCATCTATATATATCCAAGGATTTACATCCATTCCCCCAAATAGTTATCTACCAATATATTGAAGCACTATATTCGGACGAATTGGAATTTGATTCCACGTAGAGAGGAATTTAATATGCTAAGGATGGGATTGAGCTATTATGAGGAATCAAAGGAATAGTGTTTATAGATGGAATCAAACCCCACTTAGTTCATTAAAATAAGTGGAATTTAACATCATGAGAATATTAAATATGCGTGGACCCATAGGAACCAATTATTTGAGTTCATCTCTTAAGGATGTATCCTACATATTCTAGTTATGGTAGGAATTAGAGTCATCATAGTTTTTTAAACCCCTTGGAACTAACCCCAAGGTATATTCAATTGTAAGTAGGAAATCTCACTATTTCACTCATAGTGTCTGGAAAATGAATTTTTCCTATTTTGGGGATATTGCTGATGTGAATGACATTAATATTGCAACTCCATATGGCCAAATGATCTATTCTCATTGTGAGATACAAGGGATAAAAACTATTATATCTCTCAGTATATATATTTAAGAATAAAATACTTGGACAACCCATTGGATGATTAATATTGTAATTGGATCATATGGAGGAATCATATATATATTTGTTATGGAAGAAACATGTTTTCATATAGTTCTAGGGGATTCTCTGTCCGCTGATGGGTGTGATAGAATGATCAGCCTAAAGGAATGATTGGGTAAAAATAGTGGAAATGTAGAGGATATGAGGGAACATACATGAAATTGGATTCCAATTTGAACGTGGGAACTAGGAAGGCATCCTATATATCATGTTCATTGCATGAATAAGAGTCTTTTTAGTTCAGTGGATCATCTCATAAAAACTATGGTTTCCCTTATATTGGTGGATATATCATATTGTTAAACTAATCGAGGCTTACACGAGGAGGTTTACCTAGTGTCAAGGAAATTGTATTTTCAAGATGATTGGGGATTACACAATGAAATTTTCGAAGTAAAAATGATGCTATCAACGAACCTCCATAATCTCATCTGAGCCATGATCAGTGTGGTAAATAGGTGATAAAAAATAATCCATATCACTGCATATGGATGTGGGGATTATGTGATGGGACTAACCATTGCACGTCTTAATATATAGATCTTGGAACATAGGACAGATTCTTAGATATCTGGGTAATAGAAGGAAGTGAAATCTTCATAGTGTAGTTAATCGAGGCTTAGACACTGACATTCCAATTTTATCTGGGCCTGAATGTGTTACTGAATTACATGATTATACATATTCCAAGCCTCATTTTTCTCTATACATGTTGGAGGATTTTTGTAAATTCCTGGTTTACTGAGGGTGTGTCCATGTAAAAAAATATGATCTATTTTTCTTATATGATGTATGTCAAATTAACTAGATGAAAATTCTTAAAGCCATCACATGATCAATGCTATATGGTTTGAAGAACATCGCAATACCTGGATGGATAATAATGTAATAAACCACTTGATATAGGATGAAATTATTATAAGTAATCACATGATCTAAATAATCGTCCACTGTTTCATCGAAAAAATATTATGGCCATGTTGGGAGGGTGTTTTGAGAGTCAGTGTGAAATGCCTGGAGGGTGATGCAAGATCTAGACTAGCAAGTATGGATAGATCCATGATTGCTATCTAACATGTTCAAAGGATGTATTGAGATCTGGACTACATATCAAGAGAATATCATGAGAGTTATTTGATAATAAATTTCTCTATCATGAGAATCATTTGACATATATTGGGGCTGCCATGTGATTTGGGAAACATGTTTGAGGGACAACGCATTGTCTATATAACAATCCCAAATGATATCAGGAGACTTGGGTGACACACTAAGGGGGAACCATGTAACTTTTTATGACATTTCTAGGGGACTTCATAGGATCAAAATAGTATATCAAATGAGTTCCATGCAATCTAGGTGACATGTCCTTGTGCCATCATGCAACCTTGGTGGTTCATGGGAATCACGTGAGTATCAGCGTATATGTTATTTTCGTAAGTTTCATATATTTTTAATCATTGTTTTATCCTTTTATTGTATATGCCTGAGAATGTTTTTTTATGATTTAACATATTTTTTTCTCATGTGATTTAGTATATTTGCGAGATCTTTTTCACAATACCCAACATAAGTTCATCGCTTGATCTATAAGTTATCATGCGAAGCTCCTCGGTATGCTGCATGAAAACCCCAGTTGTTCTTTAGATTTTAACTGATTGAAAACCTATTTGTTAATTATAACACCTCGACCCCAGTTACCCAGTTTTGGTGCATTATTAAATACCATTGGCATGATCAGAAAAGATTAATTCTCAAAAGATTGATTATTTTAGTATCTGTGGAAACACTAGATACATTCCTAAGTATTAAATTACATAATAATGTGAAAAACTACAACAACATAGCTCCATATTACACAGTCATATCCCCTCAGACTATCCCTAAATTTAATTCATATAATACTACTTCACATCCTGGGAAAATAAAACATAAAAAGGGGTGGGCTTAGATGCTCAGTAAGAATAACAATATAGCAGAAACTTTCCTAAATAAGCATAAACACTAAAGGTAATGTATAAATAAACAAAAGCCTTTTAAACATGAACTTCAGCCTAATATGGAATAAATAAAATGAAATATTTCCATTTGCTTACTCAAATGGATGTTATACTAGTTGAATAATCACATGAAATACCAATAACCACTTTCATAGTGATGGAATGCATAATGCCAAACTATCATAACCACATAGTCAAAGCCTTGTGCCAGGACTAAAAATAAGATTTTGTCAAGGCCTTCTTCCAAGACACTAGATTGTCTAATGATACATACCGATGCATGAGGGAGCTATTACGGGCTCCACCCTTCACTTACTATGTCCAATGCATTCCTTGTATGAAATGTTTGAAACAAAACATAATCATTCGTATTAAAACTACCATAAGAAATGTCAATACTTTATCCACAAACAATGAAGGGTATAAAAATATCCCATCCACAGTCAAACATAACTCATTAAATACAATATAGAAGATTTTATTGTAACATATTAACCTCAATCACGATTAATGAAGGATATTGACAGAGATTAAAATAATCATCAAAACTATTTGAGAGAAATACCCCCCTTTTTCTTGAAAACATTTAAAAGTCACACTACTTGTCAAGAAGCCTTTTTAAAATAGATTTTTGAATCAAAGTGTCCAATACCAATTTGAAACATTTAAAAGTGTTTTTAATTTTAAAGCAGTAATGTCCATATAAAAAAATCCTTAAAATCATTTGTAAAACATGGACATTAATGATAAATATTTAGAAGAATAAATCTTTAAAAAATTTAAAAATGATATTTTAGTTAGAGTTTCTAACCAAAAGAGAGACACTTGAATACAAATAATTGAGGTAATAAAAACTTTTTAATATCATGAGAATAAAGGGATTCATGATATACTATGTCAAATTACAATATATACACCATATAAAAGTGATTTGGTGTATTACAACAAAGAAGTCTCAATAGAATGTAAATTGAGATGGAATCTCTTATAAAGACCGTATCCTTAGGTTAATGATAAATCAACAACATAATTATGTGTGAAAAATATAAATACAATGAATATGATTGAATATTTAGTGTGAATCAATCAGAGGACATTCACACATATTCTTGTAAAAACAACATCAATGAATTGGATGTTTAACTCAATAAATGGAGAATGAGTTAAAATTACTCTTATCAAGTTCATATCAATTACTTGAGAATTTATCAATATAATTATTATGTGTATGAAATTTATATCCACATAAAGGGGAGTGGAAATTATGACATAAGAAAATGAATAGTGATTCGAGACATAATCTTGAAGTAAAATAATCAATGAAGTTTGTGTAAAGACGAATGAGTGGAAATTGAAATTTAAAAATCCCTTCTCGATTTGGTAACTTACGAACCATAAAACCATGAAAGAAGGATAATAAAATGATGATTCTGATATCCATAAATTCAAGTATATTACACAACGAATACAATCATGGGCAGTACACACAACACAAGGAATAAATAAGTGGTGAACAATGGAAATATCACGGAATTAAAAGTGAGATAAGAAACCCCTTAGTTTGTACATTTTCCTTGGTCGAGGGTCGGTTAACCTCATGTATAATGGTGAAATAATTGTTATTTAATAATACAACAGTCATATACATTAATAAGTTATCATATATGATCTTATAACATTGATTTGTTAATAATAGCTTAGTATTATCGTCACTTCCGGTGTTAACAGATCCGTTTTCCTTTATATTCTTTGTTATGTGAGCCACATTTGTTATGGATGGGATGTATATTAATAATATACAGAATTATATAATGTCTATAAACAATATTTTTAATCATAAAATGAAATTTAGTCTTGAATGGATACGATGGATTATGAATCTCACCCGTCCGTGGAGATGATCATCCGTACGTACGCACGAGTGACAATATCATTATTTTGATATTAAAATAATATATAATTGGATGGTATATAAAATATACAGAATCATTATAATGTTATACTTTATTATTTACATGAAGTACACATCATTATCATACCCATCTGAATAATAATGTATTGAAAAACAATTACACCACGACGAGGAGACGATAATATGTACGTACGCATGTATGGTGACATGTCATATAAAAGATGGATATAATAATGAATATGGAGGTACCATATTTATAATAACATCACAGTATATAGAAGATACATGAGTTATTATTTTAGAATGGAAATATCAAAAAATTAAGAAGTTTAAGTAGAATAGAACTTCAAAGAGGGTGGTAAAATTATTACATCTTCTTCGGGTTCTTTCTTTTTGATTTGTTAAAAAGGGCTCCATAAGTTGACATTATGACCAAATGATGGCCACTAGGATGAATTGAGGGAAGGTGAGAGGTTATTTGGGAAGGTTTTGTCCGAGCCAAAAGGCTTTGATGTTGTGAATTTGAGAGAATGGGAAGTGCCCTTTTATAAGAGGGGTGAGGGGCACCTTATAAAAAACATAAAATACTATTTTATAATAAAATAATTTTAGGTTTATAATGGCTAAAAAGTGTATTGTTTAAAGGATAACGTGGTTATGGGTCTAGAACCACTCAACCAATAGGTTTTAGACATGTTTGGGTCACTATACTAACCTTAACTTTTAGATTTAACTCTTAGTTAAATAGTATGACATTTACCATGTCTCTTTGTATTTTTATATTATATGGTTAATAAACATTCTATATACTTCCAAGAGTACTAAAAGTAGTTATCTAATGATACAAATATCATTATATAAGTCCTTTGGCTGAACCTTAGATTTTTAGGAATAGATAATCAATTAATAATATAATATTTGATTTAAAAACACTTTTATGTCAATTTTGACACTATTTGGTATTTCGTTTTTGCTAAATTCATAACAGCATTATTACTTCGAAAATAATTCATCTAACCAACACTAATATGTCATATTAACCTATAAAATTAGTGTAATTTATTAAAAGTATCAAATTTCATTTATTTGGATATTTATAATATCAATTATTTTAATATTTCATTAATTAGGTAATTACTACATCACCATTGTGTCATAAATAAATTATATTATTTAATGTTTAGAAATTATAAATAATATTCCATTATGTATATAATATTTTTAGCTTTATAATGAATATTTATAATATCATTTATCTTATGTAGAACCCTATACTAAAAATGTTTTAGTTATTAAATATTGATTTTAAATTTTTTTTAACTCTTCTTTGAATTAAATAATAACAAATATCCTAATCTAATCCAAGTGCACCAAATAAGTTCATATTTTATTCCTAAGGTTGTTTTTGGTCAAATTATACTTATCCAATAGAATTAGGACATTGTAAGGGTAATAATAATATCATTTTTACCCTTAATTACCATATTTACTTTTAATCGTGGTAAATAAAAGTAAAACGTTACTATTAACAAAAAATTATTTTTATCTTATTGAACCACATTTTACTCCTTTATATTAACTGTGTATCTCAGATTTTCGAAATTGCACTCACAGAAGTGCTAAAGTTATGTTTTATGTGAATTTTCAAATTATCCTAGGAGATGAGTAAAAGACGATGAACAGATTAGAAAAATATTTATATATCTAAAATTATTATAAACTGAATCCAATGAATTACATTGAACATGTATAGGTATTATGTATCTATTATGACATAAAATAAATTTAAATAAAATATAAAATTATTTAAATAAAAAATATCGGTTTTTAACTATAACTCAGTGGTTTTCACTATTCATCAAAAATTGAATGTTTTCAGAAAAATACCAAAAATTCACCATAGGAAAACATCGATATTCCGAATCCAAATATTAATTCCATTTTGGAAGAAAAAATTTATAAATTTTTAAAAAGTTGGTATTACTATTCATAACAGCTAGTTTGAATGGTTTTGGTGAGTTAGATCTCAATGTTGCGTACAACACACGCTACTCTATTATTCAAAGAGAAGCGTATTGTGGAAGCTTGGGGTGTTACATTCTCCCCTCCTTCAAATAATTTAATCCTCAAAATGTCTAGAATATTACAACATAAAAAGACTCAGGTGGTTCTTCATTATAAGTTTGTTGGTTTCCCATGTTGCATCTTCTATCTTATGGTATCTCCATAGAACTTTTACTAGATGAGTCGTCGAGTTTCTCAAAACTTGTTCTCCGGTATCAAGAATCCTGACGGGCTCTTCATAATAAGACATATTGGGTTCTAGTTCTACTTCCTCAAAAGTGAGTACATGCGTTGAGTTAGGCATGTATTTTCACAACAATGATACATGGAACACATCGTGAAATTTGGAGAGACTTGGTGACGTTTCCAAATGGTAAGCTACAACCCCAATTCGTATTACAATTTTGAAAGGTGCGATGTACCTGGGACTCAATTTACACTTCTTACCGAAACGTATAACACCATACATGTAGATATCTTCAAGAAAACATGAAATCCGACCTGAAATTCCAAATCCTTCCTTCAGTTATAAGCATAGATCTTCTTGCTACATTGATATTCTTTGATGTGGTTTTGGATTACCTTCACATTATCCATTGTTTCCTCCACCAGTTCTTGGCCTACAAGTTTTCTTCCCCCAACATCATCCCAACAGGTTGGTGTGCGACATCACTTTCTATATGATGCTTCATATGGTTCCATCTGAATACTTGAATGGAAGCTATTGTTATATGAATATTCTACTAGAGGTAAATATTGATCCCACATACCTTGAAAGTCATGTGAGCCTGATCTCAACATGTCTTCTAAATTTTGAATAGTATGTTATTACTTTCCATCAGTTTGGGGGTGGTAGACAGTACTCAAATTATGTTCGGTATTCAGGGCATTCTGAAAATTTTTCCTGAATATTGATGTAAAATGTGGATCATGATCAGAAACAATCGATATGGGTACTCCATGAAGTCTCAAAAATTCATTAATATATAGTCTTTCTAGACATTCAAGTGGTAAATCCTCACTTATAGGAAGAAAATGTGCAGACGTTGTACGACGGTCAACAATGACCCATATTTCATTGTTCCTTCTAGGAGTTTTTGGTATTCCCATGATAAAGTTCATTGTGATATTATCCCATTTCCACTCAGGTATGAGAAGAGGTTGCAGGACTCCTCCATGTTGTTTCCTTCCATCATTCACATGTTGGAAAACCATACATCTTGACACAAAATCAGAAATCTCCCTCTTCCTGTGGTCCCACAAAAAATTCTTCTTCCAATCTCTATACATCTTGGTGCTCCTAGGGTGTATAGATAAATTGGAACTATGAGCATCGTCCAAAAATTCTCTTTTAAGATCAGGTATATCAGGATCAAAAAATCACTTCCAAAATTTCAAAACTCCATCTTCATACACAAAGTCACTCAATCTCCCATCATTCACAGCTGTAATCTTCTTTCATAACTACTCATCATCAGCCTAAGAACATTTTATCCTTTCTAGTAAAGGTGGTTTGGCAACCATTTGAAAAAGAATTGATGTTTCACCTTCCATGGTTATTCTTATATCCATCGTTACGAGATCCATGAAAATAGGATCCCATTCAACTCTAAAATTGTTCATAACTCCATGAACCTTTCTTCCCAAAGAATCATTCCCCTTATTTACCTTCCTTGGGTGGTAGTTTATCATTAAATAATAATCCATGAGTAGTTCAATCCATCTCCATTGCCTTATGTTGAGTTCTTTCTGTAAGAAAATATACATAAAACTTTTATGATCAGTATAAATCTCACATTTTTTACAATAGATGTAGTGCCTCCAAATCATCAAAGAAAAGATTACAGCTACTAACTCAGGATCATGAGTACGATAGTTTTGCTCATGAATTTTTATCTATCATGATGCATAGGCAATAACCCTATAATTCTGCGTAAGGACACAACCAAGTACTTTCCTTGAAGCATCACTATAAACAAAAAACCCATCATCCCTTGATGGTAGATTCAATATAGGATCATTGACTAATATTTTCTTCAGTTCTTCGAAACATTCTTCAAAATCTTTAATCCAAACAAATTTAGCCCTTTACGTGTGAGATTTGTTAATGGGTTAGCCAACCATGAAAAATTCTGTGCGAAACGTCGATAAAATCCTACTAAACCAATAAAAATGCATACCTTAGTTATATTCATTGATGCTAGCCATTCTTGTATTTCTCTTATCTTAGAAGGATCAATAGAGATTCAATCCTTAGAGACAATATGGCCAAGAAAAGAAGTCTCATGAAGTGAGAATTGACACTTGCTAAACATCCCATATAATTCATGTCTTCTCAGAGTCTTCAGGTTAATGCGTAAGTGATTTTCATGATCTTCATAGCTTTTGGAGTTTACCATGATATAATCTTTAATTTCCACTACAAATTCATCAATATATTCCTTTGAAACACTATTCATTAGATCCATGATAAATGTTGGTGCATTAGTCAACCCAAAAAGAATTACTGCAAAATCGTAATGCCCGTACCTGGATCGAAATACTGTTTTTAGAATGTCTTCCTTCTTCACACACAACTGATGATATCTAGATCGAAGGTCAATCATTGAAAAATATTGATCTTCATGCATTTGTTCAAATAAATAATCAATCCGAGGTATGGGATACTTTTTCTTTATTGTTATAGCATTGATCTCCCAATAATCAAGACAAAAACTCATAGATCCATCTTTATTCTTCACAAAAATGATAGGGGCTCCCCATGGAGATTCATTAGGGAGAATAAATCCCTAATTACTCAATTCCTATAGTTGTTTCTTTAGTTACACTAATTACACAATGGCCATTCTATACTGGGTATTTGATATGGGCCTTGAACCAGGAATTAAAGCAAAGGAAAACACAATTTCATGTTCTGGAGATTGTCCATGTAAATATTCTGGAAACACATCAACATATTCTTTTACAATAGGTACATCCTCAATTTGAACATTCCTTTCCTCGCCCACAGTTATTTTAGTCCATTCCTATAAAATAATTTAATTTAGTTGAGCTACTAGGGGCGGATCTAGATAAGAATTAGGTGGTGACGATTCTACTCTAAAGTTAAAGTGTTCCTTATCATCATCATAAAAAATAGTAACCAACTTGTTCTTATAATAAATTTTTACATCATGGTCTGAAATCGAATCCATACCGAGGATTATATCAAATTAAATCATGGGTTTGATGATGAGATCAGTAGATAAAGAACATTTATATGCCCTAATGGGAACTAATTCACAAAACATTGTAGTAATGATACTTCCCTTAAAAGTTTTGACTAAAAGAATCCCTTGTTAAATCAAATTGGAAATATCTAATTTTCATAAGAAACTGGGAAGATATGAAACAATGCGATAAACCAGAATAAAATAAAGCATTGACTAAACTGTAAGAAACCATTAAATTACCTGCCACCATGACTTTTAGAGCTTCAACCATAGCAGTAGTGATAGCATAAACATGGCCTTGATCCCGTGGCCTTTTATGAGGTATGTTCCTTTGACTCATAGGAAATTAATTTTCATAATGTCCTGTCTCCATGAAATTATATCATTGATCATCGGTAGATTCTTTCTTACCCTTGCAATCACAAGCTTGGTGGCCTTTTTCACCACACTTGTAACATACTCCAATTCCATTCATGGATGTACGGGGGTGTTTCTTCCCACATTTATTGCAGTATGGATATTTATATTTTTCCTTCTTCTCCCTATATCCATTTCTAGAGTGATCAACAGATCACTTCTTCTCTAGCTTTGTGTTAAAGTCGTAAGACTTAGATAATTGCTTTTCTGTCTAGATTGCACATGAGACAATATCTTTGTATGAAGAGATGTGTTGTGAGACTAATGATTGATGGAGAAATGGTTTTAACCCATCAAATAAATGATCAATCATACTTCATGGGTCACGTATATAATCTGCATCATGCCTTGCTAACCTTATAAAGTTAGACTAATACTTTGCACCATTCTCATTCTCCTTTTGCCTCAGACTCAGAAATTTTCTTTCCATATCTTCTCAATGATTATGAGGAAAGTATTTTTTGAAGAAAATATCTTTAAACTCCATACATTCCACATTTGATACTTCGTCCTCTTCCTTAGTGTTTTGATTCAACGACCACCATTGATCATCATCTCTAGTGAGGCGGTAAACTGCCATGACAAGTTTTTCCCTTTCGCTACTCCCCAAGGCATTGAATATTTTATCTAAGGAATTTATCCATTGATCAGATACTAGTGGATTTTTACCTCCTTTTAATTTTAGTGGTTTATGCCTCATGAATCGATCTAACATTGATCCTTCATGATGCGGATCTGGTTTCTCCATACGGGTGAGGTTATTATTTATAACCTGAGTGAGATGCCCAAGTATGGCGATTATGTGATCAACACCAGTTGAATCACCAGCTTCACTATAATTATCTGGAGTAGGAGGGGAATCCCTACATAGAGTTCATGCATTGATATGGTTTCAATTACTTCTACTATGTTCCATTTCTAAACAATGGCATACACTAGATTAGTTTATGAATCGCTATACATAAATCCAAACTTATAATACACTTATCATAAATTGAAATTTTATGAATATAATACATAATCATAACAATGTTTTCATTGAGGAAGTATATACTCATAAACCCTTCATAATGGTTTGTAAATTAAATAATAATTATCCTAAGAATATCCCTCGGGAGTGTCGTAACCAATAGTGAAGCAAGGCGTATTGTCGTGCACCAGTTCCCGTTCGAGTCAAGCTCAAAGCGGGGTTTTCGGGTTTTACCCCTTGGTAAATTTGTGTAAGAGCCACCTCTACCTACTCGTATCTAGACATGGATGTATTTCTCATAAAACACACAAAATCTCTACAATACCGAAATTTTAGGAAGTTCTTCTATACTAATCCTCAAAGTCCACCGTAAGTCCATGTGCTCTAATCAGAGTTTATCTAAATCTTTCTTAGAATGTTTGTACTAAACTTCCTCTGATACCAACTGTAACACCTCGACCCCAGTTTCCTAGAGTCGGTGCATTATTACATAACATTGGAATTATCACAAAAGATCATGTCTCGAATGACCGATTAGTGTAGTAGCATTGGAAACACTAGATACATTCATAAGTCTTACATTACATCATAAAGTGAAAAATTACAACAACATAGTCTCCATATTCCACACTCATATCCCCTCAGACTATCCCTATAAGTCATTCATAAAATACTTCTTCACATCCTGCGAAAAATAATACATAGAAAGTGGTGAGCTCAGATGCTCAGTATGAATGACAATATAGAGAAAACATTCATTAATAAGAATAAACATTTAAGTCAGTGTATAACTAAAACAAAAGCCTTTTAATCTTGAGCTTATGTATAATATGGAAAATATAAAATGACATAATTCCATTTATTTATTCACATGGATATTATACAAGTCGAATAATAAAATTCTATATTAATAACCACTTTCATAATGATGGAATGCATAATTCCAGACTATCATAACCACATAGTCAAGGCCTTGTGCGAAGACTAAAAATAAGATTTTCTCAAGGCCTTGTTCCATCACACTAGTTTGTCTCATGAGACCTACCGATGCATCAAAGAGCTATAGCGGGCTCCACCCATCACTTACTAAGTCCAATGCATTCCTCATACGAAAAGTTTGAAACATAACAACCATTCTTATAAAAACAATCATACAAAATGTCAATACTTTATCCACAAACCATGAATGGTATAAAAATAGCACATCCACAGTCAAACATAACTCATTCAATAAAATATGGAAGATTGAATTATAACATATTAACCCCAATCAAGAATAATGAAGCATATTGACATAGATGAAAATTATCATGAAAACTATTCGAGAGAAATACCCCATTTTTCTTGAAAACATTTAAAAGTCACGCTACTTGTCCAGAATCTGTTTTAAAATAGATTTTCTAATAAAATTATCCCATAATACTTTGAATATTTTAAAAGTAATATTAATTTTAAAACATTAATGTCCATATAAATGAATCCTTAAAACCATTTATAAAACATGGACATTAATGAGAACGATTTAGAAGAATGAATCTTTAAAACATTTAAAAAAGATATTTTAGTTAGACTTTCTATAAAAAGAGAGACACTTTAATACAAATAATTGAGGTAATAAAATATTTGTAACATCATGGTAATAAAGGGATTCATGATATACTATGTCAATGTACATTATATACACCATATAAAAGTGATTTGGTGTATAACAACAAAGAAGTCTCAATGGAATGTAAATTGAGATGAAATGTCTTATAAAGACCGTATCCTTAGGTTAAAGATTAATCAATGACATAATTTTGTGTGAAAAATATAAATACAAAAAATATAATTGGATAATCAATGTGAATCAATTAGAGGACAATCACATATATTCTTGTAAAAACAAAACCAATCAATTGGATATTTAACTCAATTAATGGAGACTGAGTTCAAATTACCCTTATCAAGTTCATATCGATGACTTGAGAATTTATAAATGGAGTGATTAATTGTATCAGAAGTATATCCACATAAAGGGGAGTGGAAATTATGATATAAGAAAATAAATAGTTATTCCACCCATAATCTTGGTGTAAAATAATCATTTAAGTATGTGTAAAGGCTAACGAGTGGAAATTTAAATTTTATATTCCCTTATTGATTTGGTAACTTACGAAACATACACCCATGAAATAAGGATCAAACAATGATGATGTAGATATCCATAAATTAATCTATATTACACAATGAATACAATCATGGGTAGTACACACACCACATTCAATAAAAAAGTGGTGAACAATGGAAATCTAACGGAATTATAAGTGAGATAAGAAACCCCTTACTTTTTACTTTTTCCTTCATCCATTGTAGGTTAACCTCATGTATAATGCTTAAATAATTTCTATTGAATTATAAATGAATAATATACATTAACATGATATCATATATGATCTTTTACCACTAATTAGTTAATAATATCTTAGTATTATCCTTGTTTCGGGTGTTAACAGATTCATTTTCCTTTATATTATTTGTTATGTGATCCATATTTGTTATGGATTGGATGTATCATATCCATATACATAATTATATCATGTCTCCAAACATTATTTTTAATAATCAAATGAAACTTAGTCTTGAATGGATACGATGGGGAATGAATCACATCACGTTCATGGAGACGGTAATCCGTACGTACGCACAAGCGACAATATCATTGTTTTGATATTAAAATTATATATTATTGGATGGAATATCATATATACAGAATCACTATAATTATATATTTTCTTATTTTCATGAATTACACATCATTATCATACCCATCCAAATAATAATGTATTGAATAACAATTACACCACGATAAGGAGACGGTAATCAGTACGTACGCATGTATGGTGACATGTCATTCAAAGGATGGATATAATAATGAATATGGCTATAAAATATTTATAATAACATCATAGTATATAGAAGATACTGGATTTATTATTTTATAATGGAAATGAAAAATAAAGAAGAAGTGGAAGAAGAAAAGAACTTGAAAGAGGGTGGGGAAATTATTACCTCTTCGTCGGGATATTCCTTTTGATTTGATCAAAAGGGCTCCTTAATTTGGATTTCTGACCAAAATATGGCCTCTAAGATGATGTGAGGTAAGTGGAGAGGATATTTGGTCTGGGGTTGGCCGAGGCAAAAGTCTTTTAAGTTGTCAATTTGAGAGAATCGGAAGTTCCCTTTTATAAGAGTGGTGAGGGGAACCTTAGGATAAACATAAAATATTATATTATAATAAAATAAATTTCGGTTTCTAATGGATCATAGTGGATTATTAATAGGATAAGGTGGGGTTGGGTCTAAACACACTCCACCAATGGGTTTTAGATAGGTTTGGGTAACTATATTAACTATAACATTTATATTTAACTCTTAATTATATATTTTAACATTTACCATGTCTCTTTGTATTTTTATATTATATGGTTAATAAAATTACTATATACTTTCAAGAGAACCACAAGTGGTTAAATAATGATACACCAAGAATTATATATGTCCTTTGGCCGATCCTTATATTTTTAGTTATATAATATCAATTAATAATATTTTATTTTATTTAAAGACACTTTTATGTCAATTTTGACACTATTTGGTATTTTGTTTTTTTTCTAAATTTATAACAGAATTATTACTTCAAAAAAAATTCATCTATCCAACCCTAATATGGCTTAATAACCTTGAATATTAGTTTAATTCATAAAAATTCTTAAATTACATATATTTGGATATTTATGATAATAATTACTTTAATATTTCATTAATTAGATAATTACTACATCACCATTGTGTCATAAATAAATTTATTTATTTAATATATAAAAATTATAAATAAAATAACATTATGTAGAAAATATTTTTATCTTTCTAATGAATATTTATAATCGAATTTATCTTATGTATAACCCTATATTAAAAATGTTTAATTATTAAACATTGATTTTTACTCTTTTAACTCTTCTTTGATTAAATAATAATAAATGTCCTAATCTAATCCAAGTGGACCAATGAGGTTTTTATTGTATTCCTAAGGTTGTTTTTGGTAGAATTATACCTATCCAATATAATTAGGACATGTGTTCGGATAATAATAATATCATTTTTACCCTTAATTAACATATTTACTTTTAACCGTGGTAAATAAAAGTAAAAAGTTACTATTCACAAAAATGTATTTTTATCTTATTGAAACACATTTTACTCCATGATATTAAATGTGTCTCTCATATTTTCGAAACTACACTAACAGAAGCGGTAAAATTATGTTTTATGTGAATTTTCAAATTCTCCTAGGAGATAGGTAAAAGACGGTGAAGAGTTCAATAATATTTTTATATATCGAAATTATTATAAACTGACTCCAATGAATTACATTTAACATATATATGTATTAGGTATATATTTTGACCTAAAATAAATTTATATAAAATAAAAAATGATTTAAATAAAAATTTTGTTTTTAACTATAACTCAGTGTTTTTCACTATTAATCAAAACATGAATGTTTTCAGAAAAATACCAAAAAATCACCCTGGGTTAATTTTGATATTCCAAATCCAAAAATAAGTCCATTTTGAATGATAGAATTTATAAAATTTCAAAAAGTGGGTATTACTATTCATAACGGCTAGTTATATTGGTTGTAGTGAGTTAGAACTCGAAGTTGCGTAGAAAACAGGCTACGGTATTATATAAAGAGAAGCGTATTGTGGAAGCTTTGGGTGTTACATTCTGCTCTCCTTAAAATAATTTAGTCCTCGAAATTTCTATAATATTACTGAATAAAAAGACTCAGGTGGTTTTTTCATCATAAGTTTCTCAGGTTTCCACGTTGC
The DNA here is from genome assembly GCA_963277665.1 of Viscum album. Classification (NCBI taxonomy): domain Eukaryota; kingdom Viridiplantae; phylum Streptophyta; class Magnoliopsida; order Santalales; family Viscaceae; genus Viscum; species Viscum album. The sequence goes on from OY728150.1 coordinate 1,948,970,242, forward strand.
CTATTCCATCTTATGGTTTCTCCATAGAACTTTTACCAGGCGTTTCGTCAGATTTCTCAGCACTTGTTCTATGGTATCAAGAATCCTGACGGGTTCTTCGCAAGAAGATAGATTGGGTTCCAGTTTTACTTCCTCATAAGTGAGTACATGTGTTGGGTCAGGCATGTATTTTCTCAATAGTGAGACGTGGAACACATCGTGAACTTTGGAGAGACCTGGTGGTATTGTCAAACGGTAAGCTACAACCCCAATTCGTTCTAGAATTTCGAAAGGTCCGATGTACCTGGGACTAAATTTACCATTCTTATCGAAACGTATAACACCCTTCCAATTAGATACCTTCAAGAAAACATGATCTCATACCTAAAATTCCAAATCCTTCCGTTGGTTATCACCATATCTTTTCTGCCTATATTGAGCAGCTTTGATGTGGTTTTGGAATACATTCACATATTCCATTGTTTCCTCCACCAGTTCTGGGCCTACGATTTTTCATTCACCAATATCATCAAAACATGTTCGTGTGCAACATATCTTTCCGAATAACGCATCATAAGGTTCCATCTGAATACTTGAATCAAAGCTATTATTATAGGAAAATTCTACTAGAGGTAAATATTGATCCCATATACCATGAAAGTCAAGTGAGACTGATCTCAACATGTTTTTTGAGGTTTGAATAGTTCGTTTTGATTTTCCATCAGTTTGGGGGTGGTAGGCAGTGATCAAATAAAGTTCAGTATCCAGGGCTTTCTAATGACTTTTCCAGAATCTTGATGTAAAATGTGGATCATGATCCGAAACAATAGATATGGGTACTCCATGAAGTCTCACAACTTCATTAATATATAGTCTTTAGATAATTTCAAGTGGTAAATCCTCCCTTATATCAAGAAGATGTGCTAACATGGTAAGATGATCGACAATGACCCATATTGCATCGTTCCTTCTGGGAGTCCTTCATAGTCCCATAACAAATCCTATCATGATATTATCGCATTTCCACTCAGGTATGGGAATATGTTGCATGAATCCTCCAGGTTGATACCTTCCAGATTTCCCTTGTTGACAAACCATACATCTTGACACAAAATCAGCAATCCCCTTCTTCATATTGTCCCACCAAAAATGTTCCTTTAAATCACTATACATCTTGGTCCTCCCAGGGTGTATAGAGAAATTTGAACTATGAGCATCATCCAAAAATTATCTTTTTAGATTAGGTATATCGGGAACACAAATCTCTTCCCAAATTTTAAAATTCCATCTTCATACACAAAGTCACTCAATCTACCATCATTTACAGCTTTGATATTCTTTTCAAACTCCTCATCATCAGCCTGAGAACTTTTTATCATTTCTCGAAAAGATGGTTTGGCAACCATTTGAAAAATAATTGATGTTTCACCTTCCATGGTTTTTCACATATCCATCTTTACTAGATCCATGAAAATAGGATCCATTTAAACTCTAATCTTTTTCAAAAATCTATGATCCTTTATTCTCAAAGCATCTGAATCCTTATTTGCCTTCCCCCGGTGGTAGTGTATCATGCAATCATAATCCTTGAGTAATTAAAGCCATCTAATTTTCCTCATGTTGAGTTCGTTCTGTGAGAAAATATACATCAAATTCCTTTGATCAGTATAAATATCACATTTTTCACCATAGTGGTACTGTCTCAAAATCTTTAATGAAAATATTACAGCTTCTAACTCAAGATAATAAGAAGGATAGTTTTGATCTTGAATTTTTAGCTATCGTGATGCATAGGCAATATCCCTATCAATCTGCATAAGGACACAACCAAGTCCTTAATTTGAAGAATCACTATAAATAACAAACCCATCATTCCCCGATGGTAGAGTCAATATAGGAGCATTGACTAATATTCTCGTCAGTTCTTCGAAACATTCTTCACAATCTTTTGTCCAAACAAATTTAACCCCTTTACGTGTGAGATTTGTAAATGGTTTAGCCAACCGGGAAAAATTTTGGACGAAACGTCAATACTAAACTACTAAACCAATAAAACGGCGTAGCTCAGTTATACTCCTCGATGCAGGTCATTCATGGATTTCTCTTGTCTTAGAAGGATAAACAGAGATTACATCTTTAGAGACAATATGAAAAAGAAAATAAATATCCGGAAGCCAGAATTCACACTTGCTAAAATTCCCATATAATTTATGTCTTCTCAGAGACTTCAGGATAATGTTCAAGTAATTTTCATGATATTAGTAGCTTTTGGAGTATACCAAGATATCATCAATAAATACCACTACAAAGTCATCAAGATATTCCTTGAAAACTCTGTTTATTAGATCCATGAAAATAGAGGGTGAATTAGTCTTCCCATAAGGCATTATTGTAAACTCATAATGCCTGTATGTAGTTCGAAATGCTGTTTTTGGAATGTCATACTTTTTCAAAGAAAACTAATGATATCCATATCGAAAGAAAATCTTTTATAAATATTGAGCTCCATGCAGTTGGTCAAATAAAACATCAATGAGAGGTAGGGGATACTTGTTCTTTATTATTATAGCATTAATCTCTCTGTAGTCAATACATAACATCATATATCCATATTTCTTCTTAACAAAAAGGATAGGGGCTCCCCATGGAGAAACAATAGGGTGAATAAATCCCTTATTACTCAATTCCTCTAGTTGTTTCTTTACTTTCGCTAATTCCACATTGGTCATTCTATAAGGGTCTTCGATATGGGCCTTGAACCAGGAATTAAATCTATTGAAAACTCAATTTGATGATCTAGAGGATGTCTATGTAAATATTCTGGAAACACATAATCATATTCTTTCATAATAGGTACATCCTATATTTGAAAATTTATTTCCTCACCGACAATTATTTCATTCTCTTCCTCCCCAATAATTGAATTTAGTTGATCTACTGAGGGTGGATCTAGATAAGAATTAGGTGGAGACGATTCTGCTCTAAAGATAAGGTTTTCTTTATCATCGGCATCAAAAACAGTAACATCCTTATTCTTATAATAAAATTTTTCATCATGGTTTGAAATCCAATCCATACCAAGCATTATATAAAACTGAATCATGGGTATGACGATGAGATCAGTAGATAAAGAACATTTATATTCCCTAAAGGGAACTGATTCACAGAACATTGTAGAAATCATACTTCCCTTAAGAGTTTTGACTGAAAAATATCTTGTTAAATTAAATTGGAAACATATAATTTTCTTAGAAAATTGGAAAGATATGAAACAATTCGATTATCTAGAATCAAATAAAGCATTAGATAAACTTGAGGAAACCATTAAATTACCTGCCACCATGTATTTTCGAGCTTCAACCTTAGCAATAGTGATAGCATAAGTTTGGCCTTGATCTCTTGGCCTTTTCTGAAATAATTTACCGTGACTCTTAGGACATTCATTTTCACAATGTCCCGTCTCCCTACAATTGTAGCATTGAACATCTGTAGCTTCTTTCTTCCCATTGCAATCATGGGTTTGGTGGCCTTTTTCACCACACTTGTAACAGACTCTCATTCCCTTCATCAAAGTACCAGGGTGTTTCTTCCCACATTTACTACAGGATGGATATTCAAATTTTCCCTTCTTCCGCATATTTTCATTTCCAGAGTGATCAACAGATCACTTATTCACTTTCATTGTTTAAAATAATAAGACTTAGATAATTCCTTCATTTTCTAATAGCACATGAGGAAATATATACGTATGACGAGAAGGATTGTGAGAATGATGCTCGACGGAGAAATGTTTTTAACCCATCAAAGAAAAGATCAATCGTACTTATTGGGTTATATATATAATCTGCAACATGCCTTTCTATCATTTTAAAGTTAGACTCATACTTTGCAACATTCTCGTCCTCCTTTTGCATCAGGCTCAGAAATTGTCTTTCCATATCTTCCCGATGGTCATGAGGAAAGTATTTTGTCTAAGAATATCTCTTTAAAATACCCCCATTCCATATTTGATACTTCATCATCTTCCTTTGTGTTTTTAATCAATGACCACTATTAATCAGCATATCCAGTGAGGTGGTAAACTGCCATGACAATGTTTTCCCTTTTGATACTCCACAAGGCATAGAATATTTTCTGTAAGGAATTTATTCATTGCTCAGCTACTAGTGGATTTGTACCCCCATTGAATATTGGTGGTGTTTGTATCATGAAGCAATCTAACATTTATCCTCTACACTATGGATCAGGGATCTCCATACTGGTAAGGTTATTATTCAAATATTGAGTGAGTTGTCCCAGTATGGTGATTAGCTGATCAGCACCAGTTGCATCACCAACTCCACAATAATTATCTTGAGTAGGAGTGAATTCCCTACATGGAGTGCATTCATTTATATAGTTTCCATTCCTTCTACTTGGCACCATTTCTAAAAAATTTCATATATTAGAATAGTTAATGGATCACAATACATAAATCCAAACTTTTAAAACACTTGACATAAATTGAACAGTTTTTGGATATAATCCCTTATCATAAAAACAATTTCCTTTAGGAAGAATATACCAATAAACCCTTCATAATGGTTTGTAAAGAAAATGAAATTATCCTAAGCATATCCCTTGGGAGTGTTGTAACCAAGAGTGGAGGAAGGCCCGTTGTCGTTCACTAGTTCCCATTCGACTCGAGCACAAAGTGGTGTTTTGGTGTTTTACCCCTAGGTACATCTATGCCAGAGCCGCCTCTACATGCTCTTATCCAGAAAGGGATGTATTTCTTTGAAAACTCACAAAATCTCTACAATACCAAAATTCTAGAATGTTCTTCTATACTAATATTAAAAGTCCATCTCAGCTCTATGGGATCTTATTAGAGTTTATCTAAATCTAGATTCTATGGTTTGTGCTAATCATTCTCTGATACCAACTGTAACACCCCAACCCTAGAGAGTCGGTGCATTATAACATATCATTGAACTGATCACAAAAGATCAAGTCTTGAATGTCCGATTAATTTAGTACCCTTGGAAACACTAGATACATAAATAAGTCTTACATTGCATCATAAAAAGAGTTACTATAACAACATTGTCTCCATATTACACACTCATAACCCTTCAGACTATTCCTTCAGGTAATTCATAAAATACTTCTTCACATCCTGGGAAAAATAAAACATATAAATGGGTGAGATCAGATGATCAGTAAGGATAACATTATATTGGAAACTTTCATAAATAAGCATAAACATTTAAGGCAATGTATAACAAAAACAAAAGCTTTTTAAACTTGAACTTCAGCATAATATAGAAAAAATAAAATGAAATAATTCCATTTACTTATTCAAATAGATATTCTACTAGTTGAATAATCACATTAAATATTAATAACCACTTTTATATGGATGCAATGCAGAATGTTAAACTATCATAACCACATAGTCAAGGCCTTGTGCCAAGACTACAAATAAGATTTTGTCAATGCCTTGTGTCGAGACACTAGTTGGTCTCATGAGACCTACCAATGAATCGAGGAGCTATAGCGGGCTCCACCCGTCACATACAAAGTCCAATGCATTCCACATATGAAAAGTTTTAAACATAACATAAACATTCATATTAAAACTAGCATACGAAATGTCAACACATTATCCACAAACCATAAATGGTATAAAAATAGCACATCCACAGTCAAACATAACTCATTAAATAAACTATGGAAGATTTTATTATAACATATTAACCTCAATCAAGAATAATGATAGATATTGACATAGATGAAAATAATCATCAAAACTATTTGAGAGAAATACCCGCTTTTTCTTGAAAACATTTAAAAGTCACACTACTTGTCAAGAAGCTGTTTTAAAATAGATTTTTTAATAAAAGTTTCACATACCACTTTGAAACCATTAAAAGGAAATTTAATTTAAAAAACATAATGTACATAAAAATAAATTCTTAAAACCATTTGTAAAACGTGGACATTAATTAGAAATATTTAGAAGAATAAATATTTAAAATATTTAAAAATGATATGTTAGTAGAGTTTCTAACCAAAAGAGAGACACTTGAATAAAAATAATTTAGTTAATCAAAACATTGTAATATCATGAGAATAAATTGATTCATGATATAATATGTCGAAGTATATTATATACACCATATATAAGTGATTTGGTGTATAACAACAGAGAAGATTCAATGGAATGTAAATTGAGATGAAATATCTTATAAAGACCGTATCCATAAGTTAAGGATAAGTCAATGACATAATTATGTGTGAAAAATATAAATAAAATCAATAATATTGGATATTCAGTGTGAATCAATCAGAGGACATTCACACATATCTTTATAAAAACAACACCAATGAATTGGATGTGTAACTCAATAAATGCATATTGATTTATTATTACTCTTATCATGCTCATATTGATGACTTGAGAATTTATCAATGGAGTGATTATGTGAATCAAAGTTATATACACCACAAGGGGAGTTTTAATTATGACATAAGCAAATGAATAGTGATTTCACATATAATCATGGAGTAAAATAATCAATGAAGTATGCGTAAATCGAAATGAGTGGAAATTGAAATTTCAAATTCCCTTATCGATTTGGTAACATAAAAAACATACAACCATGAAAGAAGGATAATATAATGATGATGTAGATATCCATTAATGAAATTATATTACACAATGATTATAATTTTGGGCAGTACACACCCCACATGCAATAAATAAGTGGTGAACAATGGAAATCTAACGAAATTAAAAGTGAGATAAGAAACCCCTTACATTGTAGTTTTTCCTTGGTAGAGGGTAGGTTAAAATCTTTTCTAATGGTTAAATAATTTTTATTTAATTCTAAAAGAATCATATACATTAATATGATATCATATATGATCTTTTAACATTGATTTGTTAAAAATATATTAGTATTATCTTCATTTCGGGTGTTAACAGACTCGTTTTCCTTTATATTCATTGTTATGTGAGCCATATTTGTTTTGGACGGGATGTATATTATTCACATAAATAATTTTATCATTTCTATAAACATTATTTCTAATCATAAAATGAAATTTATTCTTGAATGGATACAATGGGGATTGAATCTTATCGCGTTCGTGGAGACGGTAATCCGTACGTACGCACGAGCACCAATATTGTTCTTTTGATATTAAAATAATATATAATTGGCTTGTATATAATATATAAAGAATCAATATGATGTTATATTTTATTATTTACATGAATTACACATAATTATCATATCCATCCAAATAACAATGTATTGAATAACAATTACACCACAACGTGGAGACAGTAATCCATACGTACGCAGGTATGGTTACATGTCATTAAAAGGATGGATATAATAATGAATATGGATGTGCCATATTTATAATAACATAATATTATATATAATATACTAGATTTATTTTTTTAGAATGGAAATGAAACTGAAAGAATAGGTGGATGAAGAAAAGAACTTGAAAGAGGGTGGTGAAATTATTACCTCTTCTTTGTGTTTTTCATTTTGATTTGATCAAAAGGGCTCCTTAAGTTTGCTTTCTGACCACAGGAGGGCCTCTAGGATGAATTTAGGGAAGTTTAGAGGATATTTGGGTTGGGGTTTTCTAATCCAAAATGATTTTAAGTTATGAATTTGAGAAAAGGGGAAGTGCCCTTTTATAAGAGGGGTGAGGGGCACCTTAGGAAAAACTTAAAATATTATTTTATAATAAAATAAATTTCGGTTTATAATGGCTCCAAATTGTATTATTTAAATGATATGGTACGTATGGGTCGCAAAACACTCAACCAAATGGTTTTAGACAGGTTTGGGTCACTATATTAACCTTATCTTTTATATTTAACTCCTAGATAAATAGTTTGAGTTTTACCATGCCTCATTGTATTTTTATATTATATGGTTATTAAATATACTATATACTTCCAAGAGAACCAAAAGTGGTTCATTAATGATAAAAATATCATTATATTGGTCTTTTGGACAAAACATAGATTTTTAGGAATATAATATTAAATAATAATATAATTGTTGATTTAAAAACTCTTTTATGTCAATTTTGACAGTATTTGGTATTTTGTTTATGCTAAATTTATAACATCAGTATTAAATAGAAAAAAATTCATCTAACTAACCATAATATATAATATTAACCTATAAAATTAGTTTAATTAATAAAAAGTCTCAAATTACATTTATTTGGATATTTATAAAATCAATTATTTTAGTATTTCATTAATTAAGTAATTACAGCATCACAATTGTGTCAAAAATACATTAAATTATTTAATGTCTAAAAATTATAAATAAAATACCATTATGTAGTAAATCCTTTTATCTATCTAATGAATATTTATAATCGAAGTTATCGTATGTATAACCCTATATTAAAATTGTTTTAGTTATTAAACTATCATTTTAGCTCTTTTAACTCTTATTTAAATTAAATGATAATAAATGTCCTAATCAGATCCAAGCAGACCAAAGATGTTCATATTTTATTCCAAAGGTTGTTTTTGGTCTAATTATACTTAGCCAATAGAATTAGGACATGTTTCAGTGTAATAATAATATCATTTTTACCCTTAATTACCGTATTTACTTTTAACCGCGGAAAAATAAAGGTAAAAAGTTACTATTCACCAAAAATTATTTTTATCTTATTGAAGCACATTTTACTATTTGAAATTAACCATGTCTCTTAGATTTTCTAAATTACACTCACAGAAGTAGTAAAATTTTGTTTTATGTGAATTTGGAAATTCTCATAGGAGATGGGTAAAAGATAGTGAAAAGTTCAATAATATTTTTATATATCTAAAATTATTGTAAACTGACTCCAATGAAATACATTGAACATATATAGGTATTATGTATCTATTTTTACCTAAAATAAATTCAAATAAAATAATAAATTATTTAAATAAATATTCAGTTTTAAACTAAAACTCAATGTTTTTTAACTATTAATTGATAATTGAATGTTTTTAGAAAAATACCAAAAAATCATCCTAGGCTAATTTCAATATTCCGAATCCAAAAATGATGTCCATTTTGAATGATAAAATTTATAAAATTTCAAAAAGTTGTTATTAATATTCACAATGGCTAGTTTGATTGGTTATGGTGAGTTAGAACTCGAAGTTGCCTACAACACACGCTACTGTATTATTCAAAGAAAAGCGTACCATGGAAGATTTGGGTGTTACATTATACTCTCATTCAAATAATTTCTTCCTCGAAATTTCATGAATATTACTGCATAAAAAGACTTGGGTGGTTTTTCATCATAAGTTCCTCGGGATCCCACGTTTCCTCATCCATCTTATCGTTTCTCCATAGTCCTTTTACCAGACAAGTCATCAGGTTTCTTTGCACTTGTTCTATGGTATCAAGAATCCTGACTGGTTCTTCACAATAAGACAAATCGGGTTCTAATTCTACCTCCTCATAAGTGAGTACATGCGTTGAGTCAGGCATGTATTTTCTCAACCGTGAGACGTGGAACACATCGTGAACTTTGGAGAGACTTGGTGGCATTTCTAAACGGTAAGCTACATGTAGTACCCCAAAAATTTTATATTATGTTTCTCTATTCATCACTGAGTTACATTCTATTCATCATTTTGTTCCTTCGAAACGACACTATGTTATTTAGGAGACAGTTAATACCTATCCATTAAACATAAATTTCTCACTTCTATGTTTTGAATTTTAAAAAATGGTCATCTAGAATTGTGTTCAGTAAGTCATTTGGAGTCTGAGAGAAAAAACATGATTTTTGGTAAATAGTAATATACCCATATGAATAGTAATATGAATAGTAACATACCATTATGAATAGTAAATAATATGATTATTTTATTTTCTTAAGGCAATAATATAAAAAGATCTTAATTAGATCTTCAATGACAAATAAAACTAGTTGCACTTTAAGATTGTTATTTTTCAAATTAACTATTCCCTTATTTAAAAATTAAATTAATAATATTTAGAATTTTTTTAAGAAAATGGATTTCACTTTTGAAATCTACACGTCGATAAATGGTTGTGGTGAATTTTGGGAATTTTTCTGAAACAATTGATTTTTCAGTAAATATTAAAAAAATACAGTTTTTAGTTTCGGTGTGTTAATTACATCATTAATGATATAATAATGATGTCGTAAATATGGTTGACTTGTGTACAGTTAAATAATATGTGAGGTGTCCAAAGTGTCTTATACCATGGGAAAATACCATGGGAAATCTCATGGTTTTGCTAAAACCACTAATGAGGTGTCCCTTAAAAATTATTAAAATAATCCCTCAATTTTCCTATAAATACCAACTCTTCCCCTCATTGAATCCATCCCCAATTCTCACTCAATTATGTTCTGACCTCATTACCTCCATATTAGTCCTCTGAAGGATTCCTCATGCCCCCATGGTCCCAACATTCATGTTCTACAGGTTATTCTACATGGTTAAAAAATTCACAATTTAATTTTTTTTCCTTTCAAGTTATCTTTTATGTGGTATATCATTCATGTTTCCATACCATGTTCTTATTTTTTTTATTCATGACCTACACTATATTATGATTCATTTCTTGATAGGTTACCCTTGTCACCTCTATTTTTAATATTTTTTAAAACCATTTTGCGTAGTCGTTAAGATGCAGAATTTTTGTAAGCGATTTCAAAATTATTCTTCTATTTTGAGTTCTTTATTTATTCTTTTTTTATCTCTTCTTACCCAATAGGAATGAAATATCAATAATCATGTATATTCAGGAGGATTTCATGTTCATGATAAATTCATCATCAATCTTCTTATTTCCCCCACATGTCCAAGGAATTAAAAATATTGTCTGTGATGTATCGAATTACCGACATCGTAGATGATGTAATCTCAATTTCCATTAATTCTTTCAAGTCTAGTCATGAAACCATTTATATGGTTGAACCAAATTATAATATATGTGTTATGACTCACCCATGGTTCTGGAATTCGTTTTTACTCATGGTTCTAATGTATAAGAAAATGAGGTTGTTATTATCAAAGAACCACTAAAACGATCTAAACGAACATCCTTAATGTTTTAACTAATGAATCATCATCATGGTATATAACCCAAAATATTTATAAAATCATTTAAATCTCCATAATTTCGTTAATAATATGTATTAAAATTGTTGGATGTTTCACCATGTTTCAAATGAACTTCTATTCATGGAAACAAGTAACAAACCTAGGAAATCAAGGGAGAAAATGCTTCCAAAATAGTAAAATTGAACCAAATGAACCCATATAAAGGGCCATGAATGAACCTAATAAGGTTATAATAAAACAATTAAATGTATATGAGGTTATTGAAATATTAATTAATAAGGAAAAAATTTATTATTCAGGTCATTAAAACAAACAAAGAACACGCTCGAGCATAAGGTAAGGGGTTTCTTATCTCACTTTCATTTCGGTGGTATTTTTATTATTCGCCACTTATTTCTTTTATGTGGTATAATTTTACATCAATTTGATATATAATAACATTATTATCTTTATATTTATTTTATTAAATGATTCATTTTAGGTTTATATGTTCTGGTCATATGATTCGACCGATTGCATTGTGGTAAGGGCCTTTTTCTCATCTACCATTGTGTTGTGACTAAATTTTTATTATGCACCTAATAATTTTGTATGTGGTGTAACTACTTCCCATTTGAGATCACTTTTCATTTTAAATTATATTTATAATAAATATTCATAATCTCATATAATGGATATGTTGTTGTATAAACCATATACCATTTTACGTACGGTTATTATTTTGGAAGGTTATTTTAATTATGGAAATATTGATGACTCCATATACTCTAATCTATACGGATATTGATATTGTATTGAATAAATATATAAGGAATGATTTTGACATGTAGTGGCGGCTGAGGCCCGCTATAGCCCCTCGATTCATCGGTAGGTCTAATGAGACAAAACAGTTTGGCGACAAACCCTTCGAGTTTGTTTCAAAAAATCAAATGGGTTTGTACCCATAGAACTAAACCATTTTTACGGTATTATTGTTTCATGTGCCATATACATGAAATTCAGTTAATAAGCATTAACTTTATTCATTATCAGTTATTATTATTTTCCATGAGATTTTCACTATGACAAAATCTATGGCTGCAGTTTCGGTTTTAGTTTATTAATGGAATTTGTTATTCAATTATTCACTATGCCATTTTGATTATGTCATATTTTTTGTGAATCACTTATTATTTTCATCATGATTATTCTATCATTAACCCTTACTAATTGTTTAAGATCACCCCTTTCATTGTCTACCTTCGACAGGTGATGAAGAGAACGTCATCTTTTGAGTTACTGTGGATGCAGATTTTATTTTTGTTATGCATTGTATTTTGTAACCATTTTCCAATGTAATTAGAGTTACGTATATGTTTATAGTTTCTTCATGAATACTAAACTGATTGTTCCTTATGGATTTTCATTCCTTCTAACCATGCTAATATCATAAGTAATGCACCATCTCCAGCCTAGAGGGTTCGGGGTGTTATAGTTGGTATCCGAGGAAGTTTAGTAGAAAACATGGAAACTAGAGTAGGAGATGTATAGTAGGGAACGAAGCCCTATGGTAGTATCTAAGGATTAACATACAATAACGTCCTGGTATTTTGGTAAGGTATAGATTATGTGGATATTTTAAGCAATACATCCCAATCTGGATACAAGCAGGTAGATGCGGCTCTGGCACAAATTTATCTAGGGGTAAAACCCAAAAACACCACTTTGAGATAGACTCAAACGGGAACTGGTGCACGATAATAGGCCTGCTGCACTCTTGGTTACGACACTCCTGTGAGAAATACTTAGGATAATTCATGTTTCATTACAAGTCATTATAAAGTATTTAATGTAAATTTTTCCTTAGAGGAACCATGTTTATATGATTAGCTGTGAATAGAATTTCAATCTATGTTGAGTGATTTTCTATTTGATATTCATAAACTAATCTAGTGCATCCCATTATTTAGAAATAGTGTCTAATGGAAGAAGAGGAATCAATACTCATGGGTAAGGTAGGTACCTTCCTACTGAGCAAGTTAACACAGTCAACATTGGAGCATATCAGATCATGACCATATTGGGACAAATTACTCAAGTTGTAAAAAATAACCATTCAACACATTATTTGGATTGTTTCATGTGGTATAATCCCCCATAATTCAGTGGAACTACTAATCTAGTGGTTGTGGAACAATGGATCAAGTCCCTTGAAAATCTATTCATGGCATTAAGATGCAATTAAAATGAAAATGTAGTACGGGTTGTATATTGTCTCAAGGGTGATGTTGATCAATGGTGGTCCTTGATTCAAAATACCACAGAGGAAGAAGAGATAGGGGATATGGAATAGAGGAATTTTGATGAAATATTCTATGAAAAATATATCTCTTGTGAGTAACCAACTGAAATGAATAGGAAATTCCTTAGCTTGAAACAAAGGGAAGAAGAAAGTGTTGCAGAGTATGAGGCTTCCTTCACAAGGCTAGCTAGGTATGACATGGATTACGTTCGTGACATAGTAGACATGTATGATCATTTATTTGACAGTCTGAAGAAATGTCTTCGAAGGTAACTGGCTTCTCAATCATTTTCATCATGTGATGAAATTGTATCAAGTGCCATCAAAACAGAGAATGAATTTTCTAGATCAAAATTTTTCAAAGGAAACCAAGATAAGAAGAGGAATTCTGTTAACAAAGGAAAAGGAGAAGAATCCAAGAAGATAAAGGTAATTTATAGTTTCCCATTATGCGAGAACTGTTGAAAGAATCATCCCGAGAAATTCTTGAAAGACAAGGGAGTCTACTATAACTGTAGAGAAAAGGGTCATAGATATGATTAATGCAAGGGGAAGAGGCAATTCAATGATGTTCAATGCTACAATTGCAAAGATATGCGAAAATATGCAAATGAGTGTCCTAAGATCCAGGGAAAGATGCCTCAGAAAAATCCATGAGGGTAAGGGAGAGCCTATGCAATTATAACCTTAGAGGTTGATGTTCCTATTGATGTGGTGGCATGTACTTTAATTGCTTACTCAAACATAGCCAACACATTATTTGATTCTGGGTCATCGCATTTGTTTATATCCTCTCAGTTTTCCAAGAAACTAGATATGTAAAATTTGATTTAAGAAAGGGGTTGTCAGTAAAAACTCCCATGGGATGTATCATTGCAACAAAGGCATGTCAACTAGTCCCCCTACAAACACCAAAACATGCTTTAGTTACTAGCCTTATCATCATACCCATGATTGAATTTGATATAATTCACGGTATGGATTGGCTATCAAATTATGATGCGAGAATTTATAGCATGAAAAACATAGTTACAATTTTTGAAAATGGTGTAGAATCTATTATCTTTAGAGCAGAGACTTTGCCATCTGATTCATATCTAGACCCACTCCCAGCAGCTCAATTGAAAGCAATTCTTGGAGATGAAAAGAAGCCAATATCTATGGGTGATGAAATAAATATTCAAATTGTCGATGTGCATATAGTGAAAGAATACATTGATGTGTTTCCAGAGGATTTACCTGGACATCCTCCTAAGCAGGAAATTGAGTTTTCCATTAACATAATTCCTGTTGAAAGACCTATATCAAAGACCCCATATAGGATGACCACTGTGGAGTTAGTGGATTTGAAGAAACAACTAGGATAGTTGAGTGACAAAGGATTTATTCGACCTAGTGTTTCTCCATGGGGAGCCCCAGTCTTGTTTGTAAGGAAGAAAGATGGATCCATGAGGCTATGCATTGATTACAGAGAAATCAATACTATTAAAATAATGAACAAGTATTTTTTAACCTAGATTGATGATTTATTTGACCAAATTCATGGAGCTCAATATATTTCATAGATAGACCTTCTATTGGGATATCATCAACTAAGTGTGAGGAAGGAAGATATTCCAAAGGCAACATTTCCAACTAGGTACGAGCATTATGTGTTTACAGTGATGCCTTTTGGACTGGAAAATGCACCTTTTGTTTTCATAGATTTAATAAATAGTGTTTTTAAGGAATATCTTGATAACTTTGTTATGGTATTCATTAATGATATCCTGTTATACTCAAAATGCTATGAATACCATGAGAATCATTTGCAAACTATTCTGAAAACTCTTAGAAGAAATCAATTATATGGGAAGTTTAGCAAGTGAAAATTATGGATTCAGTCGGTTCCTTTTCTAGGCCATATTGTCTATATGGATAGAATCCTAGTGGATCCTGTAAAGACAAAGGAAATCCATGAATGGACCGCACCAACAAACAGAACTATGGTATGTAGTTTTATTGGCTTATCAAGTTATTATCGGTGTTTCGTGCAGAATTTTGCCTGACTAGCTAACCCACTAATGAAGCTCACACGTAAAGGGGTTAAATTTGTTTGGACGAAATATTGTGACGAATTCTTTGAAGAAATGAAGAGAAGATTTGTCAATGCTCTTATATTGACTGTACCATCGGGAATACCAGGTTTGTTATTTAGAATGATGCTTCAAAGAATGGACTTGGTTGTGTCCTCATGCAAAATGTTAGGGTTATTTCTTATGCATCACTATAGATAAAGTTCATTACCAAAAATATACTACTCATGATCATGAGTTATCTACTGTAATATTTTCTTTGAAGATACAGAGACATTATATATATGGAGAAAAATGTGAGATTAATCGAGATCACAAGAGTTTGATGTATATTTTCTCACCGAAAGAACTCATCATGAGGAAAACGAGATGGATTGAATTACGCAATAATTATTATTTCACGATACACTACCACCTGGGAAGGGAAATAAGGTGGATGATGCTTTAAGCATAAAGGATCATGGAGTTTTGAACAAGAAGAGAGTTGAAAGGGATCCTATTTTCATAGATCTAGTAAAGATGGATATGGGAATAACCAAGGAATGTGAAACATCAATGATTTTTCAAATGTTTGCCAAACCATATTTACTAGAAAGGATAAAAGGTTCTAAAGCTGATGATTAAGAGTTTCAAAAGAGGATTAAAGCTGTGAATGATGAGAGATTGAGTGACTTATTATATGAAGATGGTATATTTAAATTTGGGAAGAGACTTTGTGTTCTCAATATACCTGATCTAAAAATCAAATTTTTGGATGATGCTCATAGTTCCAATTTCTCTATACACCCTGGCAGCACTATGATTTATAGAGATTTGAAGGAACATTCATGAAGAGGGAGATTTCTGATTTTGTGTCAAGATGTATGGTTTTTCAACATGTGAAAGCTGGAAGGAAACAACCTGGATGAGTATTGCAACCACTTCCCAAACCTGAGTGGAAATGGGATAATATCATGATGGAATTTTTCATGGGACTACAATACAATCCTAGAAGGAACGATGCAATATGTGTCATTGTCGATCATCTTACCAAGTCATCACATTTTCTGGCTATAAGAAAGATCTTCCACTTGAACTTATAGCAATACTATATATTAATGAAGTGGTGAGACTTCATGGAATACCCCTATCGATTGTTTCTGATCGTGATCCACATTTTACATCATGATTTTAGAAAAGTATTCAAAAGGCCCTAGATACTGATCTTCGATTGAGCACTACCTGCCACCCACAAAATGATAGACAATCGGAATAGACTATTCAAACATTGGAAGACATGTAGAGGTCCTTTTCACTTGATTTTCAAGGAACGTGGGATCTGTATTTACCTCTCGTGAAATTTTCCTACAACAATATCTTCCATTCAAGTATTCATATGGCACCATATGAAGAATTATACGGGAGGAGATGTCGTAAAACAACTTTTTGGGATGAAGTTGTTGAAAGAAAACTCGTGGGCCCAGAATATGTTGAAGAAAAAATGGAAAAATTGAAGATTATATAGAACCATATCAAAATATATCAAAGTAGGAAATAGAGCTATACAGATAGCCAAAGGAAGGATTTGAAGTTTCAAGAAGGAGATCACGTTTTCTTAAAGGTATCTCCATGGAAGGGTATCATACGATTCAGTAAGAAGGGAATGTTAAGTCCCAAGTACATCGGACCTTTTGAAATTTTGAACCAAATTGGAGTCGTAGCATATCATTTGGCAATGCCACCAAGTCTCTCCAAGGTTCACATTGTGTTCCACGTGTCAATGTTAAGAAATTACATGCCATACCCAACAGATGTACTCACTTTTGAAGAAGTAAAACTTGAGCCAGATCTATCTTATTGTGAAGATCCAATCATTATTCTTGATACTAGAGAACAAGTATTGAGAAATCAGACGACTTTCCCGGTAAAGGTTCTATGGAGGAACTATAAGATTGAGGAAGCAACATGGGTGCCTGAGGATCTTATGTTAAAGTCATACCCGAATCTTTTTAGGTAATATTTTGTAAATTTCGAGGACGAAATTTTCGGAAGGAGGAAATAATGTAGTACCCCTAACATTTTATGTTATGTTTCTATATTCATCACTGAGTTACATTCTATTCTTCAGTGTGTTCCTTTGAAACAACACTATGTTATTTAAGAGATATTTAAAAACTAGCCATTAAACATAAATTCCTCACTTCTATGTTTTGAATTTTGAAAAATGGTCATCTAGAGTTGTGTTCAGTAATTCATTTGAAGTCTGATAGAACAAACTAGATTTTTAGTGAATAGTAACATACCCATATGAATATTAATTTGAATAGTAATTTGAATAGTAACATTCCCTTATGAATAGTGAATAATAATATTATTTTATTTTCATAAGGCAATAAGATAATGAGATATTATTTAGTTTTTCAATGAGAAATAAAAGTAGTTGCACTTTAAGAATGTTATTTTTTGGATTAACAATGACCTTTTTAAAAAATTAAATTAATAATATTTAGAAAATTATATTTGAAAAATGGATTTCACTTATGAAATCTACATGTCAATAAATTGTTAGGGTGAATTTTGGGAATTTTTCTGAAACAGTTGACTTTACATAGAATTATAAAAAATAAAGTTTTTATTTTCGGTGTGTTAATGAAATCATTAATGATATTACAGAGATTTCATAAATCTGTTCGACTTGTGTATAGTTAAATAAGATGTGAGGTTTCCGAAGTGGCTTATACCATGGGAAAATACCATGGAAGAGCCCTAGGTTTTGCACAAACCACTCATGAAGTGTCCCATGAAAATTATTAAAATAATACCCCACTTTTCCTATAAATACAAAATCATCCCTTCATTGAATTCATTCCCAATTATCACTCAACGATGTTCTGGCCTCAATACCTCCATATTATTCCTATGAAGGTTTCCTCGATCCCCCAAGGTCCAAACCTTCGTGTTCTAAGGGTTATTCTACAAGGTAAGAAAATTCTCAATTTCTTTCTTTTTTTCCTTTCATGTTCTATTTTATGTGGCATATCATTCATGTTTCCATAGCATATTCATATTTTTCTTTTTTGTTATTGATATAATCTATATTATGATTAATTTACGGATATGTGACCATTTTTCCCACTCTTTTTAATATTTTCTAAAACCATGTTGCGTAGCTGTTAGGCTGCAGAATTATTTTAAGCGATTTCAAAGTTATTCTTCTATTTTGAGTTATTTATTTATTCTTTCTTCACATCTTCTTACCCAAGAGGAATTAAATCTATATAATCTTGTATATTTTGGATTTTCTTTTTTTCATGAGAAATTCATCATCAATCTTCTTCTTTTACCCCACATGTTCAAGGAATTAAAAACATTGTCTGTGATGTATCGAATTACCGACATCGTAGATGATGTAATCTCAATTTCCATTAATTATTTAAAGTCTGGTCCTGAAACCATTTATATGGTTGACATATATTATAATATATGTGTTATGACTCACCCATGGTTCTGGAATTCTTTTTTACTCATGGTTCTTATTTATATTACAAAATGAGGTTGTTATTATGAAAGAACCACCAAAACGATCTAAATGAACATCCTTAATGTTTTAACTATTGAATCATCACCATGGTATATATCCCAAAATCATTATAAGATCATTTATATCTCGATAATTTCGTTAATAATATGTATTAACAATTATGGATGTTTAACCATGTTTCAAACGAACTTATTTTCATTGAAACAAGTAACGAACCATGAAAATCAAGGGAGAAAATGATTCCAAAACATTAACATTCTACCAAATGAAAACATAGAATGGGAAATGAATGAACCTAATAAGGTTATAATAAATCAATTACATGTATATGAGGATCTAGAAATAATAATTAATGAAGGCAAACTTGATTATTCAGGTCATTAAAACAAATGAAGAACACACTAGAGCATAAGGTAAGGGGTTTCTAATCTCACTTTCATTTCGGTGATATTTTCATTATTCGCCACTTATTTCTTGTATGTAGTATAAGAGTACATCTATTTGATATATAATAACATTATTATCTTTATATTCATGTTATTAAATAATTCATTTGAGGGTTATATGTTCTGCTCATATGATTCGACCAATTACATTGGGGTAAGGGCCTTTGTCTCAACTACCATTGTGTTGAGACTAACTTTGTATTGTGCACCTCATAAATTCTAATGTGTTGTACCTAATGACCATTTGAGATCACTTTTGTTTTGAAATTATATTGATAATAAATATTTATAATCTCATATCATGGATATGTTGTTTCGTAAACCGTATACCATTTTATATACGGTGTTTATTTTGGAATGTTATTTTATTTATGGAAATATTGTTGAATACATATACACTACTATATACGAATAGTGAAAAGGAATATTGATATTTTATTGAATAAATGTGTAAGGAATTCTTTGGACATTCAGTAGTGTGTGGGGCCTGCTATAGCCCCTCGATGCATCGGTAGGTCTCATGAGAAAAAACAGTTTGGCGACAAACCCTTCGAGTTTGTTTCAAAAAATCAGATGGGTTTCTACCCATAGAACTAAATCGTTTTTACAGTATTACGATTTCAAGTTCTAGATAAATGAAATCTAGTTAATAATAATTCTCTTTATTCCTTATCAGTTATTATTATTTTCCATGATATTTTCACTATGACAAAATCTATGGATGCAATTTCATTTTTAGATTATTAATGGCATTAGTTATTCAATTATTCACTATTCCATTTTGATTATGTTGTATTATTTGTGAATCACATATTATTGTACTCATGATTACTCTATTTGTAACCCTTATTGAGCATTTGAGATCACCCCTTTCATTGTATACCTTTGACAGGTGATGATGAGAAGGTGTTCTGATGAGTTCCTGTGGATTCAGATTTTAAATTTTTTATGTATTGTATTTTGTAACCATTTTCCAATATAATTTGAGTTACGTCTATGTATCTAGTTTCTTTAAGACTACTAAACTGATCATTCCTTCCAGATTTTAATTCCTTCTAACCATGCCAATATCACATGTAATTCACCAGCTCTAGCCTAGAGGGGTCGGGGTGTTACACTAAAATCCCAATTCGTTCTATAATTTCGAAAGGTCTGATGTACCTGGGACTCAATTTACCATTCGTACCGAAAGGTATAATACCCTTACAATGAGATACCTTCAAGAAAACATGATATCCTACCTGAAATTACAAATCCTTCCTTCGGTTTTCAGCATAGCTCTTCTGCCTACATTTAGCAGCTTTGATGTGGTTTTGGATTACCTTCTCATTTTCCATCGTTTCCTCCACCGGTTATTGTCCTACAAGTTTTCTTTCACCAACATCATCCCAACTGGTTGGTGTGTGACGTCTCTTTTAGTATGATGCTTCATATGGTGTCATCTAAATACTTTAATGGAAGCTATTGTTAATGTAAAATTCTACTAGAGGTAAATATTGATCCTATATACCTTGAAAGTCAAGTGAGAATGATCTCAACATGTCTTCTAAGGTATAAATAGTATGTTATGATTTTCCATCAGTTTGGGAGTGGTAGGTAGTGCTCAAATGAAGTTCAGTATCCATGGATTTCTGAAGACATTTCCAAAATCTTGATGTAAAACATGGATCATGATTAGAAATAATCGATATGGTTACTACATGAAGTCTCACAGCTTCATTAATATATAGTCTTTCTAGACGTTCAATTGGTAAATCCTCCCTTATAACAAGAAAATGTGCTTACTTGGAAAGACGATCAACAATGACCCATATTGCATCATTCCTTCTAGAAGTATTTTTTAGTCCAATGACAAAGTCCATCATGATATTATCCATTTTACACTCAGGTATGGAAGAGGTTCCATGATTCCTCCAAGATATTTCCTTCCAGCTTTCACTTGTTGAAAAACCATACATCTTGAATCAAAATCAGCAATCCCCCTCTTCATGTTGTCCCACCAAAAATGTTCCTTCAAATCTCTATACATCTTGGTGCTCCCAGGGTGTATAGAGAAATTGGAACTATGTGCAACATCAAACAATTCTCTTTTTAGATCATTTATATCAGGAACACAGTGTATCTTCCCAAATTTCAAAATTTCATCTTCATACACAAAGTCAATCAATCTCCCATCATTCACAGCTTTAATCTTCTTTTGAAACTCCTCATCATCAGCATGAGAACTTTTTATCCTTTCTAGTAAAGATGGGTATTCAACCATTTGAAAAAGAATTGATGTTTCACCTTCCATGGTTATTCCCATTTCCATCTTTACTTGAACCATGAAAATAAAATCCCTTTAAACTCTCATCTTGATAAAAACTCCATGATACTTTATTCTCAAATAATCTTCCTCCTTAGTTTTCCTTCCCCAAGTGGTAGTGTATCATGAAATCATAATCCTTGAGTAATTCAAGCCATCTCCTTTTCCACATGTTGTGTTCTTTCTATGAGAAAATATTCCTCAAACTCATGTGATCAGTATATATATCACATTTTTAACCATAAGGGTTGTGTTTCAAAATAATTAAAGAAAATATTACAGCTGCTAACTCAAGATCATGAGTAGGATAGTTTTTCTCTAGAATTTTTAGCTTTCATGATGCATAGCAATAACCCTATCATTCTGCATAGGGACACAACCAAGTCCTTTATTTTAAGCATCACTATAAATAACAAACCCATCATTCATCGATGGTAGAGTCAATATAGTAGCATTGACTAATATTATCTTCAGTTCTTCAAAACATTATTCAAAATATTTTATCCAAACAAAATTAACCCCTTTATGTGTGAGATTTGTTAATGGGTTTTCCAACTGGGAAACATTCAAGACGAAATGTCTATATTATCCTAATAAACCAATAAAACTTTGTACCTCAGTTATACTTGTCAATACAGGCCATTCATGGATTGCGCTTTTCTTAGAAGGATCAATAGAGATTCCATCCTTAGAGACAACAGGGCCAAGAAAATAAATATCATGATTCCATAATTCACACTTGCTAAACATCCCATATAATTCATATCTTCTCAGAGTCTTCAGCATAATACACAAGTGATTTTCATGATCTTCATAGCTTTTGGAGTATACCAAGATATCATCAATAAATAACTCACCAAATTCATCAAGATATTTCTTGAAAACTCTGTTCATTACATCCAAGAAAACAGACGGTGCATTATTCAACCCAAAAGGAATTACTGTAAACTCATAATGCTCGTACCTGGTTCGAAATGCTTTTTTCGGAATGTCATCCTTCTTCACAGAAAACTGATGATATCCAGATCGAGGTTCAATCTTTGATAAATATTGAGCTCCATGTAGTTGGTCAAATAAAACAACAATGAGAGGTATGGGATACTTGTTCTTTATTGTTATAGCATTGATCTCCCTCTAGTCGATACATAACATCATAGATCCATCATTATTCTTAACAAAAAGGACAGGGGCTCCCCATGGAGAAACACTAGGGTGAATAAATCATTTATTACTCAATTACTCTAGTTGTTTCTTTAGTTGCACTAATCCACATTGGTCATTCTATAAGGGGTCTTTGATATGGGCCTTGAACCAGGAATTAAATCTATAGAAAACACAATTTCATGATCTGGAGGACGTCAAGGTAAATCTTCTGGAAAGATGTCAACATATTATTTCACAATAGGTACATCCTCTATTTGAACATTCATTTCCTCACCCACAATTATTTCATTATCTTCATCTCAATAATTTAATTTAGTTGAGATAGTGGTGGTGGATATAGATAAGTATTAGGTGGTGACGATTTTTCTCTAAAGATAAGCAGTTCTTTATCATCATCATAAAAAATAGTAACATCATTCTTCTAATAATAAATTTTTTCATCATGTTCTGAAAGCCAATCCATACTGAGGATTATATCAAATTTAATCATGCGTATGTCGATGAAATCAGAAGATAATGAAACTTTTTATGACCTAATAGGAACTGAGTCACAGAACATAGTAGCAATGATACTTCTCTTAGGAGTTTTGACTGACAACTCCCTTGTTAAATCAAATTGGAAATATCTAATTTTCATAGAAAACTAGGAAGATATGAAATAATGTGATGATCCAGAATCAAATAGTGTATTGTATAAACTTGAAGAAACCATTAAATTACCTTCCACTGTGTCTTTTGGATCTTCAACCTCAGCAGTAGTGATAACATAAGCTTGGCCTTGATCTCTTGGCCTTTTCTGAGGTAATTTCCTTTGATTCGTGGGAAATTAATTTTTATAATGTCCCATCTCCGTAAAATTCTAGCATTGAACATTGGTAGCTTCTTTCTTCCCCTTTAAATCATGAGATTGGTAGACGTTTTCACCACAATTATATCAGACTCCTAATCCGTTCATGGAAGTACTAGGGTGTTTCTTCCCACATTTACTGGAGGATGGATATTCAACTTTTCCCTTCTTTCTCTTGTTTTCATTTCTAGATTGATCATCAGATCTCTTCTTCTCTTTCTTTACTTTAAAGTCGTAAGACTTTGAGAATTCTTTATCTGTCTTGATAGCACACAAAAAAATATCTTCGTATGACGAGAAGGATTGTGAGACTAATTCTCGACGGAGAAATATTTTTAACCCATCAAAGAAACGATCAATGTTACTTCTTGGGTTACATATATAATCTGCAGCATGCCTTTCTAACCTTGTAAAGTTAGACTCATACTTTGCAACATTCCCGTCTTCCTTTTTCCTCAGACTCAGAAATTGCCTTTCTATATTAGTTCGATGGTCATGAGGAAAGTATTTTTTCTGAGTATCTCTTTAAACTCCCTCCATTACATATTTGATACATCATCATATTCCTTTGTCTTTTGAATCAATGACCATCAATGATCGGCATCTCCAGTGAGGTGGTAAATAGCCATGACAACGTTTTCCCTTTCGCTACTCCCCAAGGTGTGGAATATTTTCTCTAATTAATTTATTCATTGTTCAGCTACTATTTTATTTTTACCCCCATTTAATGTTGGTGGTGGTTGCCTCATGAAGCGATCTAACATTGATCCTCCACACTGCGGATCAGGGTGCTCTATACGGTTAAGGTTATTATTCAAATATTGAGTGTGTTGTCAGAGTATGTTGATTAGCTGATCAGCACCAGTTTCATCACCATCTCTACTATAATTATTGTGAGTAGGAGTGAAAGACATACATGGAGTGCATTCATTGATATGGTTTCCAATCCTTCCACTAGGCACCATTTCTAAACAATGGCGTACACTAGATTAGTTTATGAATTGCAATACATAAACCGAAACTTGTAAAATACTTGACATAAATTGAACAGCTTATAGATATAATCCATAATCATAAAAATGCCTTCCTTGAAGAATTATATACTCACAAACCCAACATAATGGTTTTTAATGAAAATTACAATTTTCCTAAGCATATCTCTCGAGAGTGTCGTAACCAAGAGTGCAGCAAGGCCCGTTATTGTGCACCAGTTCCCGTTCGAGTCTATAACAAAGTAGTGTTTTCGGGTTTTACCCCTAGGTTCATATGTGACAGAGCCACATCTACCTGCTTGTATCCAGACAAGGATGTATTTCTTAGAAAACTCACAAAATCTCTACAAAACCAAAATTCGAGGATGTTCTTCTATACTAATCCTAAAAGTCCATCTTACGTCTATGTTCTCTTATCAGAGTTTATCTAAATCTAGCTTCTAATTTTTGTACTAAACATCCTATGATATGAACTGTAACACCTCGACGCCAGTTACCCATAGTTGGTGCATTATAACATAACATTGTCATGATCACAAAAGATCATGTCTCGAAAGACCAATTAGTTTATTAGCCTTGGAAACACTAGATACATACATAAGTCTTTCATTACATCATAAAGATAAAAACTACAACAACATAGTCTCCATATTCCACACTCATATCCCCTTAGACTATCCCCATAGGTCATTCATAAAATACTTCTTCACATTATGGGAAAAATAAAACCTAGAAAGGGGTCAGCTCAGATGCTCAGTAAGGATAACAATATAGCTGAAACATTTATAAATAAGCATAACCATTAAAGCAATGTATAAAAAAACAAAATCTTTTTAAACATGAACTTAAACATAATATGGAATAAATAAAATGAAATAATTCCATTTATTTATTCACAATTATATTCTACTAGTCGAATAATCACATGCAATATCAATAACCACTTTCATAATGATGGAATGCATAATGCCAGACTATCATAACCACATAGTCTAGGCCTTGTGCCAAGACTACAAATTAGATTTTGTCAAGGCATTGTACAAAGACACTAGTTTGTCTCATGAGACCTACCAATGCATCAAGGAGCTATAGCGGGCCCCACCTGTCACTTACTAAGTGCAATACATTCCTCATATGAAAAGATTGAAACATAACATAAACATTCGTATTAAAACTAGCATACAAAATGTTAATACATTATCCACAAACCATGAATGGTCTAAAAATAGTACATACACAGTAAACCATAACTCATTCAATGCAATATGGAAGATTTTATTACAGCATAATAACCTCAATCGAGAATAATGAAGGATATTGACATAGATGAAAATAATCATCAAAACTATTTGAGAGAAATACCACCTTTTTCTAGAAAACATTTAAAAGTCAGACTACTTATCAAGAAGCCGTATTAAAATAGATTTTTTATTCAATGTGTCCCATACCAGTTATAAACTTTTAAAAGAAATTTTAATTTAAAAAAATAATTTCCATATAAATAAATCCTTAAAACCATTTCAAAAAAATGGACATTGATGAGAAATATTTAGAAGAATAAATCTTTAAAACAGTTAAAAATGATATTTTAGTTAGAGTTTCTAACAAAAAGAGAGACACATAAATACAAATAATTGAGGTAATAAAAAAATTATATCATGAAAATTAAGGGATTCATGATATTCTATGTCAAAGTACATTATATACACCATATAAAAGTGATTTGGTGTATAACAACAGAGATGTCTCAATTGAATGTAAATTGAGATGAAATATCTTATAAAGACCGTATCCTTAGGTTAAGGATAAATGAACGACATAATTATGGGTGAAAAATATAAATTTAATCAATTGGATTGGATATTCAGTTTGAATCAATTAGAGGACATTCACATATATTCATGTAAAAACAACACCAATGAATTGAACGTTTAACTCAATAAATGGAGATTGATTTAAAATTAATCTTATCAAGTTCATATTGATGACTTGAGAATTTATAAATGGAGTGATTATGTGTATAAAAAGTGTATCCATAGAAAGGGGAGTGTAAATTATGACATAATAAAATGAATAGTGATTCCACTCATAATCTTGGAGTAAAATTTTCAATGAAGTATGTGTAAATCCGAATGAGTAGAGATTGAAATTTCATATTCCCATATCGATTTGGTAACTTATGAAACATACACCCATGAAAGAAGGATCATACAATGATGATGTAGATATCGATAAATTAAATTATATTACATAATTAATATAATCATGGGTAGTACACACTCCACATGCAATAAATAAGTGGTGAACAATGGAAATATCACGGAATTAAAAGTGAGATAAGAAACCCCTTACTTTGTAATTTTTCCTTGGTTGAAGGTATTTTAACCTCTTTTATAATGGTAAAATAATTTTTTTTTGTATTATAAAAGAATCATATACATTAATATGAAATAATATATGATCTTTTAACATTGATTTATTAATAATATCTTAGTATTATCGTTGTTTTGTGTGTTAACAGATTTGTTTCCCTTTATATTATTTTTTACGTGAGCCATATTTGTTACAGATGGGATGTATATTATTCACATATAGAATGATAAAAAATATATAAAAATTATTTTTAATAATCAATTGAAATTTATTCTTGAATTGATACGATGGGGATTGAATCTCATCACGTTCGTGGAGACGGTAATCCATACGTACGCACAAGCGAAAATATCATTCTTTTGATATTAAAATAATATATAATTCGATGGTATATCATATATACAGAATCATTACCATGTTATATTTTATTATTTACATTAATTACACATAATTATCATACCCATCAAAATAATAATTTATTGACTAACAATTACACCATGATGTTGAGACGGTAATCCGTACATACACACATATGGTGAAATGTCAGTCAAAGATGGATAGAATAATGAATATGGAAGTACCATATTTATAATCAAATCACATTGTATATAAGATACTATAGTCATTTTTTTATATTGGAAATATCAATGAAAGAATAAGTGGATGAAGAAAAGATCTTAAAAGAGGGTGGTGACCTTATTACCTCTTCTTTGGGTTCTTCCTTTTTGATTTGATCATAAGGGCTCATTAAGTTGGATTTCTGAACAAAGGAGGGACTCTAGGATGCAGTTAGTGAAGTTGATAGGATATTTTGGCTTGTTTTGGATGAACCAAAAAGCTTTGAAGTTGTGAATTTGAGAGAAGATGAAGTTCCCTTTTATAAGAGGGGTGAGGGGAACCTTAGGAAAACATAAAATATTATTTTATGTTAAAATCATTTTCAAATTATAATGGCTCCAAAGCGTATAATTTAAAGGCTAAGGTGGGTATGGGTCTAAAACAACTCAACCAATATGTTTCAGACAGGTTTGGGTCACTATATTAATCTTAACTGTTATATTTAACTCTTAGTTAACTAGTTTGACATTTACCATGTCTCTTTGTATTTTTATATTATATTGTTAATAAACATACTATATAATTCCAAGAGAACCACATGTGGTTCTTTAATGATACACCTAACGTTATATAGGTTATTTATATGAACCTTAGATTTTTAGGAATAGAATATCAATTAAAAATATAATTGTTGATTTAATAACTCTTTTATGTCAATTTTGACACTATTTGGTATTTTTTTTGATAAATTCATACAATCATTATTACTTAGAAAAAAATTACTCTAACCAACCCTAATATATCATATTAAAATATAAAATTATTTTAATTCATCAAAGGTCTCAAATTACATTTATTTGGATATTTGTAATATCAATAATTTAAATATTTCATTAATTAGGTAATTAATACATCACCATTGTGTCATAAATAAATTAAATTATTAAATATCTAAAAATTATAACTAATATACAATTATGTAGGAAATACTTTTGTCTTACTAATAAATATTTATAATAGAATTTATTTTATGTATAACCCTATATAAAAAATGTTTTAGTTATTAATATATGATTTTTACTCTTTTAACTCTTCTTTGATTTAAATAATAATAAACGTCCTATTCTAATCCAAGCGGACCAAACGGGTTCATATTTTATTCCTAAGGTTTTTTTGGACAAATTATTCTTATCCAATAGAATTATAAATGCGTTAGGGTAATAATAATATCATTTTCCCTTTAATTACCCTATATACTTTTAACCGTGGTAATTAAAAGTAAAAAGTTACTGTTCAACAAAAATTATTTTTATCTTATTAAACCACATTTTACTCCTTGATATTAACCATGTCTCTATTTTTTTTTTTAAATTTCACTCAGTGGAGTGAAAAAATTGTGTTTTATAAGAATTTGCATATTCTCCATGGAGATGGGTAAAAGATGGTGAACATTTTAATAAAATTTCTATATATCTAAAATTTTTATAAACTGACTCTAATAAATTAAATTGAACTTATATAGGTAATATGTATCTATTTTTCCCCTAAATAAATTTAAATAAAATACAAATTTATTTAAATAAAAATTTGGTTTAAAACTATAACTTAGTGTTTTTCAACTATTCATAAAAAATTGAATGTTTTCAGAAAAATACAAAAAATTCACCCTAGGATAATTTCGATATTCGAATCCCAAAATGAATTCCATTTTGAAAGATAAAATTTATAAAATTTCAAAAAAAAAATTATTACTATTCATAATGGCTAGTTTGATTAGTTGTGGTGAGTTAGAACTTGAAGTTACAAACAACACACACTACCGTATTATTCAAAGAGAAGCATATCGTGGAAGAATGGGGTGTAACATTCATTATATCAGACAATATTAGAAATATGCTCTCATTCATGGGTTATTTGGTTAAAGGATCCCAGAAAATGACCCTATTTCATTATTGGGTTGTGGATTTAAAGTCCTCAACACCCGGATTATTCACCTTGTTTTATGGACTGTATCATGAAAATATAGGAACAAGTCACTGGAGGGATTTGATACCACACATTTTTCAAGTTCCCTTGGTTGATCATTCTAGCGGTATATCAGGATTTTCAGTGACTATGAGATAACCCCATCAACACATCATTTATTAGATTATGTCCAATTAATGGGTTCTTAATTAACCATATGGAAATGTGATGTGGTTTTAATTATGTTAGGCCGAAATATCTATGGTCCTTCATGATATCAGTATGTTAGCTGAAACTATTTTACAAGATCTTATGTGACTTGTCTAAGAATTTTTGAAATACATGGATGGATTTCAAGGGGGACTTCATGAGACCGTGTTTTCCATCCAATGGGATTATTTGAGGTCCTGTCGTCCTATTGAGTGGGACTTCACATGATGAATGGTGATCACCCAGGGTCTATAAATCCATTCACATGACATTATCATATGTTCCCATTTCAAGAATCTCCATGAATTCCACCTTTTACATATTTGTTTATCTTAAAAAGGCTAGAGATATCATGAGTTTTTATGATTATTTTCAAAGACCTACACTCTCCCCATCAAAGATGCATTACATAAACCAAATGGGACCTTTGGGGATAGAATATCATTTCATCAAAAACCCTTAGTGTTTTTTTGTTGGATCTAGAGGAGGAGCGCATGACCAACGTGGCATGTCTGAAGCCCGCTGTGTGATGAGAGTTACATACCAATGGGATCTTCCATGACATGTCAATGTTTTCTCAACAACATCCACAGTGTCTCAAAGACCACCTGGGGCACATAAAATTTTGTTTATTACCATAATAGGATCCTACATTTTTCATATTCTCTCCCTATTGTAGTAGGGTTTTTGGATGTTTAATCAGGATCCCATTTGATGAACTGTTTTATCACATGGGGGTGCATATTTTTCTACCATCATTTCATTAGTGAGTTCCCTAGGAGCCTTCACAATAGTAGAAGAATTTTTCATAGGTGGTTTGGGAGATCGTCCACATGATATGCTCTACACTTGACCATCCACAAGGCCTTCAAAGGTGTAAGATTACAGACATTTATGGAGACATATGGGGTGCATTTTCATGTATTTATTTTATGTTCTTAATTACCTTTTGTTTAGGAGTATTGTCTTGCAGTGCGTTTGGGTGAATTTTCCTGAAAAAATAACAGATAGTGGGTTTTGAACGATTTGAAAAACTGTGCAACTAAACCGTGCCAACTGTGAAATCATGGATAGATAGATCTGTATGGTGGTTCATAGTTGGAAAACCTGCGGGACAAAAAATTTCCAACTATGAAAACCTTTATAGAGTGGTCCACCTGTTTGGATCAACGTTTTTCAAAACAGTGCGCCACTTCCAAAAAAACTGTCTGTGCGAGATTAAAAATCGGAAAATCTGTATTAAAACCACCTAAACCCCTTGAGACTACCATATTTCGTCCTTGTATCTTGAATGGAAAATTCTAGGTGTATCCAGATATTTTTGGAGAGATTACAAGTTGATCCATGTATCATTCTTTGAGACAGAAATATAGGATTTAAAATCCACTCTCTTCCCTTTAAGTGGAATTCATCCCGTTGCTTCTCCTATTCATTACTCTATTGTTTCTTGATCTTTTCATGGAAGATCTCCACTCATTCCATGGATCAAAACCTATGAGTTGAGATATAAATCTTGTATTTTGTTTGCACATAATTATTTTCAAGATATTTATGCCTTTCATCTTAATTTTTTAGTTATTTAGATCTGAAGCTTGATCAATGATGTCGTGCAGCTCAAATTTTGGGAATTTCAATTGGGCTATGTTTTGTCTATAAACCAAGGTCCGTGGTCTAAATAGAACTCTAATATCCATGGATTTGATATGTGAATGTGATTTTATAGATATTATAGCTTCCCTTGATAAATTATTTCTAAAATAGGAGTAATAATTTATGTGCAATTTGTAACACCCCAAGATTTCATAGTGTGTTATTTCTTTAAAATAATACAATAACTTGCACTACACGCAACACCGAGTTCAAGCACACCATGACTAACCAAACAAGCCGTTCAAAAGATGTTATGAATAGTATTATCTAAATTTTAAACTTTATATAATCCTTATAATTTTAGAATCCATATTATGAGTTTCTTAGTCATAATGCAAGAACAGATTCATTTTCAGTATTGCACTTTTATCAACTTTTGATAGTGAAACCTTTTTAAATACAATATTTTAAACTTTTTGACTAAATGGGGACATCAAAAAATTTAAAATGAAACCTCCCAAGCTTCCACGGTACGCTTTCCTTTGAATAATACAGTAGCGTGTGTTGTACGCAACCTTGAGTTTTAACACACACCACAACCAATCAAACTAGCCGTTATGAATAGTAATACCTAATTTTCGAAATTATATATATTTTATATTTTAAAATGGAATTCATTTCTGGATTCGGAATATCGAATTTAGCCTAAGGTGAAATTTTGGTACTTTTCTGATAACTTTCATATTTTGATGAATAGTGAAAATTACTAAATTTTAATTAAAAGCAACTTTTTAAATCAAAATAATAAAGTGTGATAAATTATGAATTTGAGTGGTTTTAAAGTATATTTAGAATATAATTTTAACATTTAATATAATGTTTGTCATTGGACATAAGTTTACCATTAAACCGATCATAAACAAGTGTCAATCTTTTGATAGTTATTATCTCTTAAAAACACGCTTTTTGTTTTGACATCGGGAATTAATTTTAAATTAATTTCTGCCACTTCTGTGTTTTGAATTTAGGAAAATGGATTCCATATTTGTAATCAGGATGTTAAAATTGTGTAAATAGGTAACTTTTATTTTTAGACATTTTGAATAATTATTGCGGTAAATATTTTATTTACCATGGTTAAGGGTAAATCTGGTAAATAAGGGTTAAAAAATAATATTATAATAATACTAAATTACCCTAAAACGTGTCTTAACCCTATTGGTTGATACATGGTCGACCATGGGCATCTTTGGGTCGATTTTAAGACCCCATGGATCCACTTGTAAGTGATAATGACACTTTTTTAATTAAGATAAAATGAATACAAAAATGACACAAGCATATATCTTTTAGAAAAACAATTGTTACATAGGGTTATATATGTTGGATTTTAGATTATAAATATTCATTAGAAAGATAAAACGATTTCCTACATAATTATAGTTTATTTATAATTTTTAGACATTAAATAATTTAATTTATTTATGACACAATGATGATGCAGTAATTACTATAATAGTGAAAAAATTAAAATAATTGATATTATAAATACCCAAATAAATATAATATGAAACTTTTAATGAATTAAACTAATTTTCTAGGATAATAAGATATATTAGGATTTATTTCATTGACTTTGTTTGAAGTAATCAATCTTTTAGAAGTTTTACAAAAATCACTTATTGAATAGTGTCAAAATTGACATAAAAGAGTTCTTAAAACAAATATTATATTATTAATTGATATTAAATTCCTAAAAATCTAAGGATCGGCCAATATACTTATATCATGATAGGTTCATCATTAATGGACCACTTGGGGGTCGCTTTGATGCATATAGTAAGTTTATTAACCATATTATATAAAAATACAAAGAGACATTGTAAAATAGAAACTAATTAACTTAGAGTTAATACTTAATGATAAGGTTAATATAAGTACCCAAACCTGTCTAAATTAAATTGGTTGAGTGGTTTTAGACCTATCCCCATTTTAAACTTTAAATAATCAACTTTGGAGCCATTAGAAACCGAATATTAATTTATTATAAATTAATATTTCTATCTTTTACAAAGGTGCCCCTCACCCCTCTTATAAAAGGGCACTCCTCCTTCTCATTTCTTCACACCATCAAAGCCTTTTGGTTCGGCCAAACTCTGCCCAAATACTCTCCCAACATCCCTCACTACAACCTAGAGGCCTTAGTTTGATCAGAAAGCCAACCTAAGGAGCCCTTTTGATCAAATCAAAAGGAAGAACCCAAAGAAGAGGTAATGTTTTCACCGCCCCTTTTCAAGTTCCTTTCTTCTTCCACTTATTCTTTCTTTGTTATTACCATTATAAAATAATAACTCCAGTATCTTAAATATACTGTGATGTTATTATAAATATGGTACAACAATATTCAGTATTCTATCCACCCTTTGAATAACATGTCACCATACATGTGTACGTACGGCTTACCGTCTCCACGTCGTGGTGTAATTGTTGTTCAATATATTATTATTTGGATGGGTATAATAATGATGTGTAACTCATGTAAATAATAAATATAACATGTTAATGATTCTGTATATATGATATACCATCCATTTATATATTATTTTAATATCCAAAGAATGATATTTTCGCTCGTGCGTACGTACGGAATACCGTCTCGACGAACGCGATGAGATTCATTCTCCATCGTATCCATTCAAGTATAATTATCATTTGATGATTTAAAAATGATTTTTAAGGACTTGATATCATTCTGGATATGAATAAGATACAACAAACATGGCTTATGTAACAAAACATATAATAAAACGAGTAATTTAACACCCGAAACAACGATAATACTAAGACATGTTTAACAAAGAAAAGTTAAAAGATCATATATGATATGATATTAATATATATGATTCTTGTATAATTTAATAACAATTATTTCAATATTACACAGGAGGTTAACCTACCCCAACCATGTAAAAGTACAAGGTAAGGGATTTTCTTATCTCACATTCAATTCTGTGAGATTTCCATTATTCGCCACTAAATTATTGAAAGTGGTGTATTGTGTACTGGAATTTGATATATATATTATCATGATTATCTTTATATTCATGTTATTCTGTAAATAATTTGGTGGTTATTAACTTTTGGCCATACGACTCAGTTGATTAACGTGGTAAGGGGTTTTCATCTCACTCTTTATTTCCGTGAGATTCATGCCATATTTCCACTATTATCTTTTGTGTGGTGTATGTACTGCCCATAATTGTATTCTTTGTGTAATACACTTTACCTTATGTGTATTTACATTTTCATTGTATGATACCTCTTTCATGGGTTGTATGTTTCATAAGTTACCAAATCGATAAGGGTTTACTTCACAATCTCTTTAATATCCGAGGTTGTTTTTACGTAAGTATCTACAGGGAAATATTTACTATCCATGTCCATATTTCATAAAAGAGTTTTCAAAGGGATTCCTTCTAAGGAAACTTTTACTAAAACATCATTTTAAATGTTTTAAATATTTATTCTTCTAAATCATTCTCATTTATGTCCATGTTTTCAAAATGGTTTGTAAGGATTTATTTATATGAAAATGAATGTTTTAAAAGTGTTAATTCCATTAAAAAGTTTCAAAGTGGTATGGGACACTTTGATTAAAAAATGTATTTAAATTCCTTACTTTCTAAATTGTGTAACATTAAAATTTTTTCATGAAAAAGGGATATTTCTCTCAATATTTTTTAAAAAACATTTTCATCTATGTCAACATCCTTTGATGGATTTTAAGATTATTTGAAGTTGATTTATTATGATTTAAAACTTCCATATTGTAATGAAGTTTTTTGATATGTTAGACTATAGATGTGTCATATATATAGCATTCATGGTTTGTGAGTAAAGTATTGACATTTCGTATGCTAGTTACAATAAGAATGTTTATGTTATATTTCAACCTTTACTTCATATGAATGTGTTGGACAAGTATGTTCTAGGTTGGGGACTGGTTAAAGTAAGACCTCCAGGTTGGGGACTGGTAAAAGTAATCCCTCCAGGTTAGGGACTGGTAAAAGTAAGCCCTCCAGTTTGGTGTCCAGTTATTAGAGGCACTCCGGGTTGGTGTACGGTTATTAGAGGCACTCCGGGTTGGTGTCCGGTTATTAGAGGCACTCCGGGTTGGGTTCCGGTTACAGTTAGCCCTAAGGTCTTGGGACGAGGCCTTGAAAAGAAATTAAAAGTTTAGCATTATGCATTCCATCATTATGAAAGTCGTTATTGATTTTGCATGTGATTATTCGATTAGTACAATATCCATGTGAATAAGTAAATGGAATTATTTCATTTTACTTTTTCCATGCTATGTTGAAGTTCAAGTTTAAAAGGCTTTTGTTTTAGTAATGCATTGCCTTAAATATTTATGCTTATTTTGAATGTTCCGCTATATTGTTATCCTTACTGGGCATTTGAGCTCACCCCTTTTCTATGTTTTATTTTCCCTAGGATGTGAAGAAGTAAGTTATGAATGACCTGCAGGGATATTATGAGGGGATAATAGTGTGGACTGTGGAGACATTATGTTGTTGTAGTAGTTTTTCATTTTATGATGTAATGTAAAACTTATGAATATATCTAGTGTTTCCAAGGCTACTAAACCAATCGGTCTTTCGAGTTTTGATCTTTCTTGTGATCATTACAATGTTATGTTATAATGCACCGACTCTAGGTAACTGGGGTCAGGGCGTTACAGTTGGTATAAGAGGAAGTTTAGTACAATCCTTGGAAGCTAAATTTAGATAAACTCTGATTAGAGCACGTAGACCTAAGATGAACTTTGAGGATTAGTGTAGAAGAACTTCTTAGAATTTTGGTATTGTAGGGATTTTGTGAGTTTTCCGAGCAATACATCCCTGTCTGGATACGAGCAGGTAGAGGCGGCTCTGGCACAGATGTACCTAGGGGTAAAACTCGAAAACACCGCTTTGAGCTAGACACGAACAGGAACTGGTGCACGACAACGGGCCTTGCTTCACTCTTGGTTACGACACTCACGGGGGATATGCTTAGGATAATTCTCATTTTCTTTACAAACCATTATGAAGGGTTTATGAGTATATACATCCTCAAAGGAGACATTTTTATGATTATGGATTATATCCATAAATAGTTCAATTTATGTTAAGTGTTTTATAAGTATGGGATTATGTATTTTGATTCATAAACTGATCTAGTGTATGCCATTGTTTAGAAATGGCGCCCAATAGAAGGAATGAGAACTCCAGAAATGCACATGATCCAAAGAGAAGGAAGGATCATATCTTTCATGGTCTAAAGCTAGAATTTATAAGAGAAATAGTCTCCCATGTATTATCATCATATGAAGAAATAATATCATGTGTTGATAAGATAAGTAAAGAGTTTACTGAGTCTTATGGCTTTGAAGGGAAGCAAGAGAAGAAAAGGATGGAAGAGAGAAAGATGGATAAAGGGAAGAGGGAAAATAAGAATTTTCCTATATGTGGTAACTGTGGAAAGAAACACCCTGGAACTTGCCTGAAAGGAATGGGAGTTTGTTATAAGTGTGGAGGAAAAGGGCACAAAGTATGTGACTGCAAGGGTAAGAAAATGGTTTTAAATGTACAATGCTTCATTTGCAAGGAGTTAGGACACTACGCGAACCTATGTCCCAGTCATCAGACTATGCCGCAAATGATGTTATTGGATAATAATCAAGTTATGATACTACCACAGATGAAGAGGAATGATTAGAGTTCTTATGTTGATTATGTCAATTGAGTGTTGTATCAACAATGTACTTGTTATAATAAATATGGAGTATATAAGGATTGTACTACAATACTATTTCATTAAGGACTTAAGATTGTGTGGAACAAAGAAAAGTGACTCAATAGCAGGATAAATTTTTGGAAAATATATGGTTGAGAGAATTATAAATCATAATATAGTTCTGATACCGAGTTAGTGATTTTGGAATAATACATGATTGTTTTGGATAAATTATATTGGATATTCTTGACTACCTTAGAACTGGTTAATGATTTGTATATTCCATCATTGTTGGGGTTTAAAACATTTTTGGATTAATGAAGTATATCCATCATTCTATATGGAATAAGGGAGCATGAATGTAATCAATAAGGAATATGGTAATTCAGGATGTTTCAGTGTATTAAAAGAATACATGATGAAGGTATTCATATGCTATTACATGGTAAAAAGGATCTATATTATGTTTACCTTCCTTATAAATGTTGGACTATGAGTTTGGACAGAAGTATTTTGGATAGTTCTAGTTTGGATTATTTTGGATTGCCATAAAAGGACAACCCGGAGGTCGGGCGACAACCCGTCGCATCCGGCAAGGCTGCGAGACTTGAACCCACAACCGAAGGGCGACAAGGGTGTATCACCTACCACTGGCCCAAGACATGTCCTGGATTAAATAATGTAGTTTTTTAAAAGATCTGGTAGATGAATTATAAATTCGTTTATTTTGGAACCCTATACGAATAGTATAAATTGAATTTTTTTTACGAGTGAAAGATGAGTTTGTGGTAGAAATTTATTAATGGATAAAACTCAAATTATAAAGTAAGTATATCTCCTTATGATCTTATCCAATCTCATAAATAAATTCCTCAACATTAATAAAAGGAACTTAGAACAAAAATGTTGTCCTAGATGGTACCTTAAATCATCACTAATTTATGGCTTTGGGATTGTTGGCCTTTTCATAGCCATGTTCTCTACCACTCTCCATCAGATAATTGATGGTTAGATTTCTCTTCCATATCCATATTTTCCTACATAGAACCCTATTATGTGTTATTTTCGGTAATCTTCATACTTTCCACTCTTTATTTTAAATAGAGGCCTCATTAATTCATTTTTCGATGTGGGATTTCAACTAAGATATTTTGAAATGTCAAAAATGTGTTATCATAATACCCTATGTTTTGTTGAACCGATGGTATTCCAAATCATCATAGATTGATGAATTTAAGGACCTCAATTTTATACTTGTTTTTAATTGATGACCTCAATCACTACCTATAAATATTTACGTTTTTCCTCCAATTATATGTCTCAAAATGCCACCAATGTTCTCCTAATCGAGATCATAATTTGGTGGTGACCCTTTCATTTCACTTTTCCTCATATTAAGAAAAAAATTTAGTAACCCAATTTCTGATGTGGGTTTTCCCACAAATATATTTTCTATTTTCATCCTTTTATTTTCGAAGAACAATTTCAAATTGCGAGGACGCATTTTATTGAAGGAGGGGAGAATGTAACACCCCAAGATTTCATAGTGTGTTATTTTTTTAAAATAATACAATAACTTGCACTACACGCAACACCGAGTTCAAGCACACCATGACTTACCAAACAAGCCGTTCAAAAGAGGTTATGAATAGTATTATCTAAATTTTAAACTTTATATAATCCTTATAATTTTAGAATCCATATTATGAGTTTCTTAGTCATAATGCAAGAACAGATTCATTTTCAGTATTGCACTTTTATCAACTTTTGATAGTGAAACCTTTTTAAATACAATATTTTAAACATTTTGACTAAATGGGGACATCAAAAAATTTAAAATGAAACCTCCCAAGCTTCCATGGTATGCTTTCCTTTGAATAATACAGTAGCATGTGTTGTACGCAACCTTGAGTTTTAACACACACCACAACCAATCAAACTAGCCGTTATGAATAGTAATACCAAATTTTCGATATTATATATATTTTATATTTTAAAATGGACTTCATTTATGGATTCAGAATATCGAATTTAGCCTAAGGTAAAATTTTGGTACTTTTCGGATAACTTTCATATTTTGATGAATAGTGAAAATTACTAAATTTTAATTAAAAGCAACTTTTTTAATAAAAATAATTAATAGTGATAAATTATGAATTTGAGTGGTTTTAAAGTATATTTAGAATATATTTTTACCATTTAATATAATGTTGGTCATTGGACATAATTTTAAAATTAAACCGAACATAAACAAGTGTCAATCTTTTGATAGTTATTATCTCTTAAAAACACGCTTTTTGTTTTGACAGCGGGAATTAATTTTAAATTAATTTCTGCCACTTCTGTGTTTTGAATTTAGGAAAATGGATTCCATATTTAGAATCAGGATGTTCAAATTGTGTAAATAGGTAACTTTTATTTTTAGACATTTTGAATAATTACTGCGGTAAATATTTTATTTACCATGGTTAAGGGTAAATCCGGTAAATAAGGGTTAAAAAATAATATTATAATAATACTAAATTACCCTAAAACGTGTCTTAACCCTATTGGTTGATACATGGTCGACTAGGGGCATCTTTGGGTCGATTTTGGGACCCCATGGATCCACTTGTAAGTGATAATGACACTTTTTTTTAATTAAGTTAAAATGAATACAAAAATGACACAAGCATATATCTTTTAGAAATGCAATTGTTACATAGGGTTATATATGTTGGATTTTAGATTATAAATATTCATTATAAAGATAAAAGGATTTCCTACATAATGATATTTTATTTATAATTTTTAGACATTAAATAATTTAATTTATTTATGACACAATGATGATGAAGTAATTACTATAATAGTGAAAAAATTAAAATAATTGATATTATAAATACCCAAATAAATATAATATGAAACTTTTAATGAATTAAACTAATTTTCTAGGATTATATGATATATTATTATTTATTTAATTGACTTTTTTTGAAGAAATCAATCTTTTAGGAGTTTTAAAAAAATCAACTATTGAATAGTGTCAAAATTGACATAAAAGAGTTCTTAAAACAAATATTATATTATTAATTGATATTAAATTTCTAAAAATCTAAGTATCGGACAATAGTCTTATATCAAGATAGGTTCATCATTAATGGACCACTTGGGGGTCGCTTGGATGTATATAGTAAGTTTATTAACCATATTATATAAAAATACAAAGAGACATTGTAAAATTGAAACTAATTAACTTAGAGTTAATACTTAATGATAGTGTTAATATAAGTACCCAAACCTGTCTAAATTAAATTTGTTGAGTGGTTCTAGACCTATCCCCACCTTAACCTTTTAATAATCAACTTTGGAGCCATTAGAAACCGAATATTAATTTATTATAAATTAATATTTCTAGCTTTTCCAAAGGTGCCCCTTCACCCCTCTTATAAAAGGGCACTCCTCCTTCTCATTTCTTCACACCTTCAAAGCCTTTTGGTTCGGCCAAACTCTGCCCAAATACTCTCCCAACATCCCTCGCTACAACCTAGAGGCCTTAGTTTGATCAGAAAGACAACCTAAGGAGCCCTTTTGATCAAATCAAAAGGAAGAACCCGAAGAAGAGGTAATGTTTTCACCGCCCCTTTTCAAGTTCCTTTCTTCTTCCACTTCTTCTTTCATTGTTCTCACCATTCTAAAATAATATCTCCAGTATCATAAATATACTGTGATGTTATTATAAATATGGTACAACCATATTCAGTATTCTATCCACCCTTTGAATAACTTGTCACCATACATGCGTACGTATAGCTTACCGTCTCCACGTCGTGGTGTAATTGTTATTCAATATATTATTATTTGGATGGGTATAATAATGATGTGTAACTCATGTAAATAATAAATATAACATGTTAATGATTCTGTATATATGATATAACATCCATTTATATATTATTTTAATATCAAAAGAATGATATTTTCGCTCGTGCGTACGTACGGACTACCGTCTCGACGAACGCGATGAGATTCATTCTCCATCGTATCCATTCAAGTATAATTATCATTTGATGATTTAAAAATGATGTTTAAGGACTTTATATCATTCTGGATATGAATAAGATACAACAAACATGGCTTATGTAACAAAACATATAAAAAAACGAGTAATTTAACACCTGAAACAACGATAATACTAAGACATTATTAACAAAGAAAAGTTAAAAGATCATATATGATATGATATTAATATATATGATTCTTGTATAATTTAATAACAATTATTTAAATATTATACAGGAGGTCAACCTACCCCAACCAAGTAAAAGTACAAGGTAAGGGATTTTCTTATCTCACATTCAATTCCGTGAGATTTCCATTATTCACCACTAAATTATTGAAAGTGGTGTATTGTGTACTGGCATTTCATATATATATTATCATGATTATCTTTATATTCATGTTATTCTATAAATAATTTGGTGGTTATTAACTTTTGGCCATACGACTCAGTTGATTAACGTGGTAAGGGGTTATCATCTCACTCTTTATTTCCG
Organism: Viscum album; assembly: GCA_963277665.1. Lineage (NCBI taxonomy): Eukaryota > Viridiplantae > Streptophyta > Magnoliopsida > Santalales > Viscaceae > Viscum > Viscum album. Next base: position 1,949,011,997 of record OY728150.1, read on the forward strand.
TGAGATTCATGCCATATTTCCACTATTATCTTTTGTGTGGTGTATGTACTGCCCATAATTGTATTCTTTGTATAATACACTTTACCTTATGTGTATTTACATTTTCATTGTATGATACCTCTTTCATGGGTTGTATTTTTCATAAGTTACCAAATCGATAAGGGTTTACTTCACAATCTCTTTAATATCTGAGGCTGTTTTTACGTAAGTATCTACAGGGACATATTTACTATCCATGTCCATATTTCATAAAAGAGTTTTCAAAGGGATACCTTATAAGGTAACTTTTACTAAAAAATCATTTTAAATGTTTTAAATATTTATTCTTCTAAATCATTCTCATTTATGTCCATGTTTTCAAAATGGTTTGTAAGGATTTATTTATATGAAAATGAATGTTTTAAAAGTGTTAATTCCATTAAAAGGTTTCAATGTGGTATGGGACACTTTGATTAAAAAATGTATTTAAATGCCTTACTTTCTAAATTGTGTAACATTAAAATTTTTTCATGAAAAAGGGATATTTCTCTCAATATTTTTTAAAAAACATTTTCATCTATGTCAACATCCTTTGATGGATTTTAAGATTATTTGAAGTTGATTTATTATGATTTAAAACTTCCATATTGTAATGAAGTTTTGTGATATGTTTGACTGTAGATGTGTCATTTATATAGCATTCATGGTTTATGAGTAAAGTATTGACATTTCGTATGCTAGTTACAATAAGAATGTTTATGTGATATTTCAACCATTACTTCATATGAATGTGTTGGACAAGTATGTTCCAGGTTGGGGACTGGTTAAAGTAAGCCCTCCAGGTTGGGGACTGGTAAAAGTAAGCCCTCCAGGTTCGGGACTGGTAAAAGTAAGCCCTCCGGTTTGGACTTCGGTTATTAGAGGCACTCCGAGTTGGTGTCCGGTTATTAGAGGCACTCTGGGTTGGTGTCCGGTTAATAGAGGCACTCCGGGTTGGTGTCCGGTTATTAGAGGCACTCCGGGTTGGGTTCCGGTTACATTTAGCCCTAAGGTCTTGGGACGAGGCCTTGAAAAGAAATTAAAAGTTTATCATTATGCATTCCATCATTATGAAAGTGGTTATTGATTTTGCATGTGATTATTCGATTAGTAGAATATCCATGTGAATAAGTAAATGGCATTATTTCATTTTTCTTTTTCCATACTATGTTGAAGTTCAAGTTTAAAAGGGTTTTGTTTTAGTAATGCATTGCCTTAAATGTTTATGCTTATTTTGAATGTTCCGCTATATTGGTATCCTTACTGGGCATTTGAGCTCACCCCTTTTCTATGTTTTATTTTCCCCAGGATGTGAAAAAGTAAGTTATGAATGACCTACAGGGATATTATGAGGGGATAATAGTGTGGACTGTGGAGACATTATGTTGTTGTAGTAGTTTTTCATTTTATGATTTAATGTAAAACTTATGAATATATCTAGTGTTTCCAAGGCTACTAAACCAATCGGTCTTTCGAGATTTGATCTTTCTTGTGATCATGCCAATGTTATGTAATAATGCACCGACTCTAGGTAACTGGGGTCGGGGCATTACACAATTGACTTGGGATTTCCTTGGTGATTAATTGACAAATAAATATTAAAAAAACAAAGGGGGTTTCCCAAATAGATAATTATTTTGTTGATTGGGTATGGGTTGAGATATTGTAATTGAGATACTTAATTTATTTTCTAATGATAATTAATTGGGGGAATTTAATTATGAAATAATGTTTGGTTAGGTAAGATAATTATTTTTGATAATTAATTATCTGCCATGACATTGATCATAAAATATTAATTTTGAGAATTAATTATGACATCGTGATATTTGATATGGATAATTAAAATTTAAGAATTAATTATCTAATGAGAATTATGTTGATTGATAAATTAATTAATTAATTAATTAATGGGTAGTTTTCTTAGTTAATTTTTGAGTTAACTGATGGCCATTGAAATGTTTAGCGTGTCATTGGATTAGTAATGGAATGATGTGGCTAATTCTTATGAATTAATGAATTATTAATGGGTTATATTTTTTGGTGTTCTAGACATGGAGTACGATAATGATTAGAAGTTGGGACATTATCGTGGAATTCCTATCCAATAGTTATCCAAGATTGATATTTTAGGGTTCTAGGCATGATGACCTACACCGAATGAGATATAGAGTTATATGCATGGTGACCAACACTAAATAATATTTTGGGGTTCTTGACATAAAATTCAACACAAAATTAATTATCATAATTAATTATTATTCAAATGTTAAAAATGAATTAAAATCAGTCCTAATGTGATGATTAACAAATTAATGAAAGTGTTAAAACTGTTTAATTTGGAATTATATTTTTTACTTCATAAAAATTCATACACTATCTTTTGATTGGATTTATTTTAGACACCACTAGTGGTGGCCATCTGAGTTGTACTCACACCTTATTCATAAATCATGATCGACACATGAGTAGACTTTGTTATTGAAGTATTGGATAAGGGAAAGGCCCTAGGATAGGTTCCTGTTTGGGATTAGAGCATTGTAGAGGGAACCAGATTTGGTTTTGGGCCCTCTTGGGAGCAGTTGTGTATTTACATTTAGTTTCATTTTATAGAATTTACCATCACAGTTTCATATCACATTTTACAATATAGTATTGTATTTTATTTTATTGTTTTTTATATCATATGACAGGGTATTTTTCATGTTATTAATACGCTTCTGTACTTGGATATTGTTTCATTATTCTGTTGTTGTTTTGTTTTGATTATAGAGGGTATAGTCTTTCAAATAAAGACTTCGTAGACCCTCACTGCGAGTCAGCATCCTCGGGTGTATGGGGAGGCACGCTTGAGGGCAGGTGGCCAACCGGCTCTGGGTAACTTTTAGTGGAACTTTGGGAGGGAAGTCACAAAGAGGTATCAAAGGAGTTTTATTATCATTCATCTTCTATTAACTTACTATATTGGGTAAGGTAGATAAGAGAATAATAACATTCAAGGATTGGTAATGAGCTCATGTGTGGGAGTTTAAAACCAATGTATGGGAGAAAATCAGAGTACTCTATGTGGGATTTTTGTGATTACTATGTGTTGTTATAGTGGGATATTATTTCACCATGGGTGATGCACTTGTATTGTGATGTGATATTTTTTTGACAGTTATTGAATTTTGATTCATGTCCTAATGTGGCACGATACTTGTGTTTGTATTCCAAATTCCAGGCACTCAAGGATATTGTGACATTCATCTTTCGAGGAACATACAAGAAAATAGGTAATTGGTATGTTGTTGAACATGAGCTATTTTTTCCCTTGTCATGAGATTGAAATAATGATGAAAAATGAGTGTAAATAGCTTTCTAATGAGAACCTTTATTGATGGAAATAGTATGACTAATTAATTAATTATGGAAGTAATTAATTTAAGATAATGTTATTAATTAATGGTTGAATTTACTAATGACAATCTATTTAACCTTATTAAACAAGACCTAGGAGTATAATGGTTAATGGTATTGATTTGACCTTGGTGTTGATCGTGTGGAGATAAAAAGGGGGGAAAGACATATTGAAACTTGTTGTGTTAATTGTCCTATTATGTAAATATTTATTGGTTGTGTTATGATACCTATGAAGTGTGTTTGTTTTTGTAGAGATATGCTTCCACGACACTTGTTGAGGGAGAGACATGGGGTATGGCATGGAATAAAATTCCACAAAAATAAATTGCGGCACCATAGGTGCACGATGAGGAGGAAAGACAATAGTTATGAGAGAAATTTTCTCATTTCATGCAGTTCATAGATAGAGTCCCATGATAGTTTTAGAAAAGCATGTCTCAGTAGAAAAGGGAGTTTCAGCTACTTAACCCTTTTAATTTTACTATAGAAGGTGGAACACATAGTGTTGAATTATGTATTGAATCCATTGAGATGATATATGACCATTTGGAGACTCTGGATGGAAGGATTATCCAGAAGGATTCATAAATGCTAGGGGGTTCAACGAATCGTAGGTGGGACATTTAGGTTCAATTTGGATAGACTGATGATATGTTATGAAAGGAATTTCAAGAGAAGTTCTTGGGGATATTATTTCTAGATATTCTAAGACACGAGAAGGCTTCTGATCTTTTGCATCTAACCGAAAGAATCATGTCCATTATATATTACACATAAATTTTCACAAAATTATTGAGTTTTTCTCCATCATTGGTGATATATGAGTCTTCTTCAGAAAAATTATTTTTGGAAATACATAGTTGTGAAGTTAAGTCCCATGAAAATATTATTAAGATGATGAAATTGTCAGAAGTGGTCAATCAATAACTAATTTTAGTGGGACACATGTTGGAGGCTTCAAAAACATGAGAGGTAGCTACCAGTGGATGTTCAAGGAGTGTTCCTTCAGAGAGTAGGAATTTCAATTACAGCAACAATATTTTAGACAATAGAATACAAGGTGGATATCCATGTGTAACTTTTACCCCGAATCTTACTCTTGTACATTTCTAACTGTGCAGTAGATAGGGACACTATCATACACAATGTCATCGACCACTAGTGGAGTGTCTGTTTGATGGAATGATGGGGTACCTATAAAAGTTCTCCAGGAAGCAACAGTAGGCTGCTGCGAAGGGAGAAGATTCATAGAGTTAGAATTTGTGAATGGGATCCTCTACACCATGTAGGTGAGACAATTGTAAATATATGGGAAATAGTGGTAGAGGTAATGACAAAAAATAATTTAGAGAATAAGAACCTATATAAATGTAGTAGTTCTACTCAAGGGAGTCAGACGACACCACTGGGAAGAGGGGTATGATGGTTATGTGTCGTGAAACCTACACATTTAGAGAATGAGGATGGTCTATCAATAATGAGAGGTACTAATTGAGAGGCTTCTAGTGAATTGTTTTATAATGGTTCCTATCATTCCGTTGTATCTTTAAATCTTGTTAATGGCTTGAGCATGGGGGTAAAGTCGAGAATAAGGGTGATGAGTATCAATACAACTTTGGGAAAACGGTCTACGGATATCTATTTTTGCAAGGAATATTCTCTATAGATCTGAAAGTGTCATTTTCATTAGGATATAAATGTCCTTGATATAACGGGCTTGAAATAGATTATTGGTATGGTATGGATCGTCGCATACCGAGCCTCTAAATAATGTTACAACAAGAGAGTAACTTTTTTATATAATAAGGGTGATCGATGTGTAAATTGTGGATAATGGGATATCCATGCAGTCCAATAAAGGACAATTACTAAGAAAATTGGAGATCTCACAACATAGATTTCTATTCATTTGCTAGATGAAGGGAGTGGTAGCCTAGACATCCTTCCACCACTAGTCGAACTATTTTAGGATATCTTTATTGAAGGATTTCTAGGGTTTCCACATGAGATAGATGTGGAATTCAATATTAATCTCCTGTCGGGGGATGGTCCAATATCTATTATACCTAACAGAATGGCACAAACTGAAATTCAAGATCACAAAACATAGTTGGAGGAGTTGGAGAATAAAGGGTTTGTCCATCTATGTAAGTCTCATTGGGGATCACATGTATTGTTTCCAAAGAAGACTGACAGGATTTTACACTTGTGTTTCGATTACCAAATGTTGAATAAAATGACAGGGAAGAACCGATATCCCCTTCCATTCATCGCTAATCTGTTAGACCAACTAAAGGGGTCTTGGGTGTTCCCAAAGATCAATCTGAGATCAATGTATCATCCGGTGAGAGTTCATAATTCTATTATAACAAGAGCTACATTTAGAATAATGTATGGCCTTTATGAGTTTGTTGTAATTTCATTTGGGATGAATAATTCACCAATAGTATTTACGGCCTTTATGAATATAATCTTTCATCTAAACATTTATTAGTGTGTGGTGGTGTTTGTGGAAGACATCATGGTGTACTCTAAGACTCCCGACGATCATGCCCAACATCTTGACATTGTCCTGTATACACTAAGTTAGAATAGACTATATTATATGGTATCTAAATGTCAATTTTTTATTGTCGGGGTACACTTTTTGGGGCATATAATCTCTTAAGAAGGTGCAATATTAGACCCAGAAAAAGTGAAGCCAATGATTTCATGGAAGCATCCCAATAATGGTTTAGATATCTGAAGCCTTTTGGTATTATCTATTTATTAAAGGAGGTTCGTCTAGGTATATTTATAATTGGAATAACCTCATTATGGTTTTCCAAAGAAATGTTTGAAGGTTGATTGGATTTAAGCCTTCAATAATTCTCTCCATGAGTTGATGATTCACTTGGATAAGGCACTAATTTCGATCTTACCGGAGTTGGGAAAGGATTACATGGTGTATTGTGATGATTTTGGGATCAAAATTGGTGCTATGTTAGTTCAAGGGGATTGATTCATTACTTATGTGTCTCAATAGATGAGGGAACACGAATGGAATTACTCTACGCATGACCTAGAGTTGGCAGTAGTGGTTGATGATCTTATGTATTGGGGACACTATCTTTTGGGTAAAAATTTTATAGTTTTTACGTATAAAAAAATCATGATGTATATATTACTATAGTGCGACATGAATCTTTAGCAGCAATGATTGGTAGAGTATATGTAGCCCTTGGATTTTGAATTGGAATATACACCTGGAAAGGGAAATTTTTTGGCTGATTCCTTTTGTAGGAAAACTAAGACTCTGTTGGTATTTGAGTCAACTGATGAGTGTATGATGATGAATTTACTAGAATAAATTCATTTTTATTTCATGAGAGTTAGGAGAGGATTAAAATGGATTCTATAGATATAGAGTCTACACTCATGAGATGGATCAGGGATAGGTTTTTTTGAGGATTTTAAGTGTTTATCCTTATGGGGAATCCCTAAAGGCTGGGAGAAACTTTAGAAAAAAAATAGATGAGGATGATATCATCTATGTAAAAAATTGGGTTTTTGTGCCTTCAAGTATGCGAGTTGAACTCATAAGATCATTTCATTCCTAAAAGTTGGCGGTACATCCCTGGGTGAAAAATTTTTTTGTGACCTATCTGGATAGTTTTGGTGGACATGCATGAAAAATGAGATAGCAGGGTTCGTAACAAGATGTTTCACATGTATGTAGCTGAATGTAGATAATCAATGATCTAGTGGCCTATTGCAGCCGTTACCTATTCCAGAATGGAACTGGGATGATGTGGTTAAGGATTTTGTGGAAGGACATTCAAATAGACATAAGAAGAATGATGATATTTTGGTCATTTTAGAACGACTAATAAAGGTATCACATTTCTAACCTATCACAGAAACCATTTCTATATAACATTTTGGAGAACTATACTTAAGAGAGATAGTATCATTTTCATGGGGTTCTACAGACTATAGTCTCACTTCTTGATTCGCCTGTTACAACATGCTTCAGGTAGGGATTACAGATTGAACTTGGTACACTGCTATTGTTATGTATGGATTTCCACCCACAAATAAATGGGGAGATGGAGCATACTATACAGGTGCTGGAGGTCATGCTGCAAGCATGTATGCTTTAATTTGGTGGTTCTTGGGAGAAGCGCTGGGATTTAATTGAGTTTTCCTCTAAAAATAGTTATCAGTCAACCATATTGATGGAACTATATCAGGAACTTTATGAAAGAAATATTATACCAACACTATGTTGGTTTGAGGTGGGTGAGTTAGAGTTGTTGGGACCGAGTCTCATTCAGGAGACATCAGAGCAGGTGGGGTTGGTTTGGAATCATATGACTATGGATAAGAGTAGGAAGAAGTCTTATGCTGATATATGGATAAGCCCCATAGAGTTTAAAGAGGGTGATCGTGTATTACTATAGTTTCCATATAGATTGGGTCACCATAGGATATAGAGGTAGGGAATGTTAGCACCCAGGTTGGTATGACCATTTGAGGTGTCGGCATGAATCGGGCCAGTGGAATAACGATTAACCCTTCCAAAAAAATTAAGTATTATGCATGATGTTTTTCATGTGTCACAACCATGGTGGTATCTCTCCGCCCCTTCCAATGTGATTGTTGTGGAAGAGTTTGACCTCAATATTAATGTCTCCTTTGAGGATAATCTGATACGTGTGTTGGGTCATAATAATAAAGTGTTATAGGGAAGTTTCATGTCATTAGTTTATGTGTTATGGAAACAAGGATGTGTTAGAGTTGATACTTGGTAATGTGATATAGACAAGAGGGCTCAATGGCCAAATATTTTTTGCTCGGATTCTTAGAGAGGATTGGACATGCATCCTGATGATGAGTTGTTATATGGTGGGGAGATTTTAGGATCCCAAAATTTTCTAGAGACATCTCGGGTTCATTTTCATGTACTTATTTATTATTTTAAGAAAATTTGTTCTGGATTAGTCACTTGGTGATGAATTTGTCTGAATGTTTAAGAAAAATCTAACGAACAGTGGGTTGTTCATGTTTTTCACACAATTTTACAAATCATGTGACTAAACCGTCGCAACCATGAAAACATGCACAAAGAGATCCTCACTGTTTTTCATATGATTTGAAAACCCGTGGGGATAAACTTATATAATTTTGAAACCCTTAATAGAGAAATCCACATGGTTTGTGCACATTTTTCTCTAATCACGTGCCTTTACCAAAGAAACCATGTGTGTGGGATTACATGAAAAAAACCATTTTAAACCACCCAAACCGCCAGAAACTCCCTTATTGTAACCTTGTATCAGGATTAATAAATTCTTGGTTATCCCAGAGCCTTTTGGAGGGATTCCAAGGTGATTCGAACATCATTCATTGAGATTGAAAGACATGATTGAAGATTCTCTCTCTTATTGGTAAGAGGATTTTATTTAGTCTCTTCTCCCTTTTATTCCTCTAACTTTTCATGATATTTTCAAGGAATATATCCACCATTTCCAAAAAAATAAACATATGAGTTGAAATCTAGATCATGGATTTTGGATCCAAATCTAGCTTTTCATGATCTTGATGCATTTGATCTTAATTTTGGTTTAGGGATTTAGATTTAGAGCTTGATCAAAGATGTTGCCCTGGTCGGATTTTAGAGATTTTTATTGGCCTAATATTAGTCATTAAACTGAGGTAGGTTGCTTAAATCAAACTCCCATAGCCATGGATTGTATATTTGAATGTGAGTTTTTTAATTTTCTCACTTCCCATGATAATCTATTTCCTTAGTTGGTGTAATGAGAAATTTGGAATTGATTTCTGATTGCCTTGGTGATTAATTGACAATTAAATCTAGAAAAAAATGATGATGGGTTTCCCAAATATGTTTTTTGGGGAATAGTAATAGGTAAAGATATTTTAATTTAGATATCGAATTTATTGTGTTAAGATAATTAATTCGGAAAATTAATTATGAAATAATTTTTGGCTAGGTAATATAATTAATTGTCATAATTAATTATGTTCCATGATGTTGTTCATAGATAAATAATAGTGAGAATTAATTATAAACAGTTTTTATTTGAAATGGATAATTAATTGTTAATAATTAATTATTGAATGATAATTGTTTTGATAGATAAATTAATTGATAAATTAATTAACAAGTTGTGTTCTTAGTTAATTGTTTAGTTAAGTAATAGCCATTTAATTTTTTAATTAATCATTGAATTTGTAATGGAATGATATGGGTAATTATTATTAATTAATGAATGATTAAATGGATGATATTTTTTTGACTCTAGACATGAATTCTAAACCAAATAGAAGTTGGGACATAGAAAAGGAGTTCCTCCCAAATAGTTATCTAAGAATGAGTTTTTTTGGTTCTATGTATAATGACCTATGTTGAATGAGATATGGAGTGATAGGCATGAATACATATACTGAATGATATTTTGGGTTGGTTGACATGAAGTTGAACACAAAGTGAAGGATAATAATGAATGATGATTCAAATGGTAAATAATATTAAAACTGGACCTAATGTGATCATTAATGATTAAATAACAATGTGATAACTATTTAATTATGAATTTTATTTTTTTCATCATAGAACTATATACACTATCTTTTGAATCTAAATATTTTAGAACCCATTGGTGGTGGAATACTAAGTTGTACTCACACCCTATTTGGGCCCCCATATCGGAACCCTGGTAGGCTTTGTTGTTGCTGGACAGGATAAGTGAAAGGTCCTAGGATAGGTTGTTATTTAGGATTGGGGAATGGGAGTGGGAACCAGGCATTGTTCAAGACCCAATTTAGATCATTCTGTCATTACATTTATTTCAATTATAGACACATGAATATCTCATTGTAATATAATGTTTTACCTTTGAATTTAGTATTTTATCTTCATGTTTTTTGTTATTATATGACATGGTATTTTTATGGTTATTTATATGCTTCAACACATGGTTATTTTTGTTCGGTTCCATAGGTGTTTTATTATAATAGAAGAGGTTACTCTCTCCCCAAGACTAACATAGAAGACCCTCACTGCCAGTTGAAACCACTCGGTGAATGGGGAGACAAGTTTGAGGGAATGTGGCCAACCGGTTTGGGGAACCATTTTGTGGAACCCGGGATGCGATGTCACAGAAGGTCCTGGGGTTACATGTCTTCTAATTTTTTCATAAGAACTGTATGATTTTGTGCACATTCTTCCCCTTTTTCTTGGTGGGGAAAATAATACCCATATTCATCTATTTCATCATTTATGGATTTTCCAATGATCATATGGAAGGAATCAATAGAGTGTAAAGTATTTATTAATTTTTTTTCAATAACTATTTCACTCATACACTTTAAAAAAATATTGGGAGATATAGAGTTAGTATCTTTGACCATCACTATGTTGATTCATAGGCACTATATCTATGTAAAATAGAGTGATATATATACTTATCAAAATAGGTTAATGTATATATTCACATAAAATTTCAACAACATGAATAAATGAAGATCATTAGAGATAATAAAGGACTACAATTGCTCTATTCACTACCATCGATGAAAGTTGAATTGGGTAGATAATTCTCAAATAAGAAATGAACATTTTACACTATACATAATGAAAATTTTGAGAGACTATATCTTCTTAGATATGTAATGGATGTATCTTTAAGTCATATAGACTTGGAATATATCATACAATGACAAGATAATAGTACAACCAACTATATAATAGAAAATCATAGATCCAAAAAAGGGATGACAAGGATATATAATTATTGGTGAGAGATGAAAAGGAAGGGAAGAAACATGATATCGAAATCTACAATAATGGTGTGATTCGGTTTGGAATGAATAATTGTGTTCCTTAAACACCTAATATAAAGATTCATATATTGTAGTATGCACATAACACATCTTTCACTATATATCTACGATGTACCATGTTATTTTGTGACCGTTGATAACCCTTTTGGTTGGACAACATGAAGATGGGATTATGGAGTATATCTCAAGGTGTTTTGTATGATATCATGTTAATGAAGATAGAAATATGTCCAAATGGATGGTGATACAATTTCCTATACCAAAAATCTATTGGAAATATGTAAATATGGACATTGTCCCTTGTCATCCAAAAATATTCAATGAAAACAATTTTATATGGGTTGTGGTTGACCAACTCACAATGAACTACAACTTTATCACTATTTTAGAAGATTTATCACTTGAATAAATTGTCATATGTATATGTTATTTAATAGGGGAGGATTAATGTTTTACCAATTTCAGTTATCTCAGATCATGATCCAAGGATCACATCTAAATTTTGGAAAAAGTATTCCAAATGCGTCTAGTACTGAATTAAATTTAAGAATGACCTATCACCCCCGAACTGATGTCCAATCATAAAGAAAAATTCATAAGTCCAATGAAATGCTAATAGAATTCTCAATGTATTTCAAAGGTTGAAGGAAATTGAATCTCCCAATGTTTCAGTTATCATATAAAATCATATTTCACTCATGTATTCAAAAGGCACCACATGAATATCAATATTACATGTTATGTAGAACTAAAACTTATTTAGATGAATTTTTTCAATGAAATATACATGCACCTGATCTTTTATTATAGATTATATGGTAGGTTCAAGAAATCCATCAATATATAAAACATTCTTAGATTCATCAAATGTCCAATGCTTACAACCATCGAAGAGATATTGAGATTGATGTTAGAGATAATGTTTTCCATCAAATATCACCATGAAAGAGAGAAATGATTTCAAGAATGATAGGGTAGCTTGGCCTATAGTACATTGGACCCATTTAGAACCTTTATCTCATATAATTAGTGGACTATCATATTTGGCATCCACCATGTATGGATCTTGTTCATGATAGGTTCCACAAATCACTCTCGATGAAGTACAAATATGAACCCTCACATGTAATAAATCTTTAGGTGGTATAATTAAATAATGAACATTCAAATTATGAGAATCCAATGATGTTATTGGTTTATATAGGAAATTCTTTGTGAAACAATTCAACTCACATTGTCATTGAGTTGTAGAAGAATATTTAGTTTGAAGAGGAAACAATGGAACACCAGGAAACAATAAAACAAAAGATTCCTCATTTATTCTCAACCAAGAATAGGAGTTGAAATTTGGGGGGTTGATATTTCCAAAAGGGTAATAATGCAACAATACATATTTTACAAATGATATTTGTATCTTAAAATAAATGAGCATTGTAATATAATATATATTATTATACACCCTGACAAATAGTAATTCATTAATAAAAACTGTTAGATTAATTTGATATGAAACTAATAAAATGTCAAAACATTAAAAATGTTGAAAAAATAAATAATTAGAGGAAAAAATGGGAAAAATGGATCTCTACAATTTAATAGAATCATCACCCCCACTACCAACACTATAAAAATGAAAAATAATTATATTAATGCAATAAATAAATTTAGAAAACCAAAATATGAAACATTAAGAGGAATTGAGAACAATATTGAGTGAAAGAATGAAGTGGTATATATAAGATCTAATGTTACCATTTTAACAGTAATACGACCATTTTAACAGTAACCTGACCATTTGTAATAATAACATAACCATTGGGAATATGAACATTTATATTAGAATAGTTATTCTACCTCAAAATAATAAATAAAGATATAAATAATATTTATCATGATAAATATATGTAAAAATAAATTTTAAAAAACCAAAAAATAAATATTTTTATTTAAAAAATCAAATAAACCATAAACAACTTTACAATAAACTATATTTTTATTTATTTTTTTAAAATTGTAATTTTAATATTAAACATTTACAGTATCTATTTTAGAAATTTATTTTCATAAAATGAAAAATATATTTGAAATATGAACATCTAAATTATCTATGTGTGGTTTTTTGGTAATTTTCTTAAATAATTCAATTTTATGGTGAATAGTAAAAATATATTTATTCACCAAACTAATTTATCTTAAATTTAAAAACTACTAATTTAAAAAAATAAATATCCTTTAATAAACTAAAGGGTTTTCCAGGAAATATTTTATTTCCTAATTTAGTCAATAAAATACTATTGACTTAAGTTCTAAAACTACAATGAACATTCCAAAATATAATGTCAAAAGGGTTTCATTAAAATAAAAATAACTTTTTTTGATATTTTATTTTGATAAACTAATGAATTAAAATTATAAATGGGATATAAATTAATAAAATAATTGTATTATATTTATATATTATTAATAATTTATAATATTCAAAATTACATGTTTTTACATTCATATATTTATTATTAAATATTTTATTCTAAAAATAGTTCTCTTTTCAAATATAAATAACCCCTTACATCCCCTAGAAAATCTTTCTTAAAACCCATTTAAAATATTAATATCTACCAATATATTCCATCTCATTCATTTTATAATTCATAGGTATATTTTGGAGTATTTCAAATCGAAAAAATAAATGTGTAATATAGTCATACCAGAGAAAACACACCAAAGAGCCAATATACTTTTCAAATCTAAACTCGTTTTCTTTTTTATACTAACTCTGTTCTAAAATTCATTCAAAATAAAATATTAAAATATTTAATTAGGAATAATTTTAACATTAAATTAATTATGTTATCATTAGTTAAAAATTATATTTTTAATGTATTTCTGTTTTGTACCTCATATAATCATATTTGAACAATATTCAAGAAAATGTTTAGTTAACTGTCACCATAGATGTTTCTGATTATTTTCAAATAAAAGTCATTATGAATGGAAAAAATAATTTATTTTTTTATATATAAATTTATAAATATAATTATTTAAATATTCAATAATTTTTTATACTTATTTAATAATTACCATATATACAATAACGAAATCGAGGAAAAACAGATAAATTCTAAGACAAAATGATATTAAAACCCATCAATTTCATGAAATGAAATTATGAAATATAATTAAATGATTATAACTAATAAGTATTATGTTTAAATTACTATAATTAACTTTTGGATCAATGTTTTAATAAATATATTTTTATTATTCAGGAGGAAAAAATTGACGAAATAATGACGGAATAAAGGTTATGTGATTCTTCAACCTGACTCCTTTTATTTATGTTACACTTCATTCAAGAATTAGATATTATAAAAATAATTACGTAATATTCCTTTTATATCATTTAATTATTCATTCCTTTTATTTTCATGGATATAAATGATTCCAACCTGATGTTATAACCATCAAAAATATTTTCCTAAAGAAATCTTTTTTCCAAAACACATCTTTGACTCGTCATGAGTTATTCCTAATAAACTCATGAATTATGATTCTTATAACAAATATGTTTCCCATTATTCATTGGTAATCCTAAATTTTTTTCATAGAATAATGATATATGAAATCCTTATGAAACCTAGTGATTTACATGGGTTAATTCATTATAATCATTGTAAAATAATCTATGTGGCATTCATGAATATATAATTATTATGATGTTAAGTGTGTGAAAGAAATTAGATTGACCTCAAATGAATTAGTTAATGTCTGGTATATCATCTGATAATGTTCAATAACATGATTCTATCTTTTTTAACAATAATTATTTTATTATTATGAACATATGTTAATCATGAACATGATACTAGATCTGTTAACAATTGTGTGTGGTATTTGACCACCATTATAAGATTTTTTATTTTTTTTATTTCTGCATTCCATGATTTTTTCCCATGTTTTCCACATGATATTGACGACGATCCCATTCATATGATATGATTATTATTATTATTCACTACCATGTTATATTGATTAATGTTCCTTATTAATCCTCTAATTGGGAATTCACATCACACTTTCCATTTATGTATATCATGAGATGATCACTATTAATAAGGAGATAAAAATATTTTTTTACGTTAAAAAGAAGGATTTAAATAAATTTCAATGAGTTATTTTTTCTAGTTATGTAGTTCCTAATATCCTCAAGAAAATAAAAATTTGGATCCTAGATTTTTTTTAAATATATTGTTTATTATATTTCAAATTATGTAATAGTAATGCAATAAAAAGTAAGGTTTTTATATGATTCACCCCCATATCATGGTATTTTACCATGTTGGGATAATATGGAGACATGAACAATTCAATAAACCAAATTACTTTATATTCTTCTTCATCATTTTCCTTGGATATTTTACCGTTTTTAAATGGAAGGATACATATTATGAATAATAAATAACTTTTTACCTAACTAAAAATTTATATTGCCAATTTGCGATCAATTTTATAAACATTTCACATCAACTATAGTTAAATGAAATTTAATTAAATATTTCAAGGAGTAAAGTAAAAATAATGTAATATATTTAAATATTTCATGGGACTTAATACGGTAAATGTTAATACAAACATACATAAACTAAATGAAGAAATTTTAAAATAATCTAACCACACATTAGGGTAATATTTTCATATTTCTATATGAATGATGGATAGATGGTGCTTGTAGTATCACTGTAATCTCATATAAAGCTATTATATAAAATATTATAAAGTATTGTTTCTTATTGGACATGTTTTATTGGATATATATATATATATATATATATATGAATATTGGATGCAGATCACATTTAACATCATTATAAGAAAAGTTTAATACATTCATATATGAGTGAATGAATGAATTGGTATCATAAAAACCATGATGGACAGTTTATAAGGATAAATCAACACTCAAGAGGTTTCAAGTACCAAGATAATATATCTTTCATAATCTTTTATAAATCATCTGAAACAATATATTTTTGAGGAACATGATAAAAATATCATAATTTCTTATATGTTTAGAATTAGTGGCCATGGAATTACTTTTTAGAGGGTTATACAATGGTCACAACAATATTTTTTCTAATATTTTTTTGAATTTTTTTGATGTCATGAGAATGAAAGGATTAGTAGGTAAGATCAATAATTTTTCTCTGTACACCCCTTTGGGGGTTTACTATATTATTCTTATGCCTTTTTCTCTTTCATATTTGGAAAATATTTCATTGGTTATGAATGGTGTATTGCCGATGACAGAATATTTTCTTTTTTCATATGAATCAATTTTCAGTTTTTAGTAATGTTTGTTCTATGTTTCAATCCATTGGAAAATTAATTTCATCAAATTGTGAGCAATAATAGATTATAATTGATGGTCAATAACTACAAAGCGATGTTAGGGGGACTTATGTTCATTTAGCACTAACCAAAATTAGGGGAGAGGTTTCAAATCAATTATAAAGGTGAAATTGACCCATCTGCAATAAATTAATATTATGGTACTATTTGTAATCCATGAAAGGAAATATATATTTAGTTTTAATTAACAACCCTTAGATCAATGTAGCTATTTCTAAGTAAAAAATCATTGATCATAATTTCAGGCAGTCTATATAGTGATAAGGGTTGGGTGAATAACTGATGTGGATGAGTAAGTGCCCATATTAGTTTAAAAAACATAAGTAAATGGTAAAAATAGATAAGTTATATAGTTATTAGACCAATGTTTGAGGGTGTTATCCAAAATGTGGGATCAAGTTGTATGAATGATTCAACTCCATTTAATAAGGAATTAAAATAACAGGAAGCATATATTGATTTTTTTTTATGAAAGGATTAATCAAATTAAGCATAATTTTTATGATTAGTTAACATATTTCAAGGACAAATTGCACTAATATATAATAAATTGATTAGTGGGCTATAATATATTATCCTTGCGATGGAAAAATTCCTCTAGTATTATATAGGTTTCATAGATATATGGTATTTATTCAATCACAATATAGAGGGGTCCTTTTTTGGAATTATATTCACTCTTTAAAAATAGAAATAATTGATTTAGTTGAATAAAATATTAAAGTAATGAAGTATTATACATCATAAAATGACATTCTAAATGGGATTTTAATACTATAGTTCATTACTAACTGGGTTTTATATAGTATCAAATCAAAAAAGGGGAGTGGCCGTGTATATTATTTTCCCAATGAACTATATATATATATAGGATAAATGTAATTAAGTATCATATATTTATAGGAATCAATGAACAGTGTGTTATTTAAAATAATATAGTTTTTTTCATAATATAGCATAATTTGTGGATGATAATGAATTAATGGTTATAAAATAAAATGGATGGATAGTGGGGGGAAGGTGGTTAAAATTTAATTATGTGTTTCATTAATTTTAACGAATAAAAATGTTAATATGTATCATTAAATAACACAGTGATATACACCTGAATTTCATAGAAGGTATATATTCACATCTAACATATGTGAATGGTACAATGGTGCAAAAGAGACATTATTGTTAGAGGGTGGAGCAATTACATAATTAATTTAACATAATTATTCATAATAAAACAATCTAATTTGAAATACAATGAAAGAACACAATATGTATGGGTCCTAGATATTTAATAATCACTGTGTATACTTTTTTAATATGAATCAATATCATGATATTTATTAGAATATTTTTTAGTATTGATATGATTCAGGGAGAGGATAAAAATAGGGATAAGGATTTCTTCCAAAGAATGGTTTCTAATGAAAATCGGGAATGAATGAGTAAGAACCCATAATTTAGAATAAATATGGGAATATAGCTGATAGTGTTGTTCGATAGGCCTAGTTAGAGAATTATGATATTTACTACATATACTGAAAAAAAATGAAATAAATCTAGAAGTAGTTATTAGAATATATCTTTGTATATATATCTTCTATTATGTGGAAAATAGTAATGAATGTTATGGGAATCTTTGTGAGACAAGGGAACCAACATGACAGAGTTATTAGTACTATGTGTAATTGAGATGGATCTAATCAATTATAGGCCATTTATGAGACAAAATATGAATGGGTGGGTTCCCATACATAAGGATTATTGTTAATGTTATTTTTGGTTGGAAGAAAATAAATTTGTTGTTCAATTCCAATCCTTTAGGTGAAAAACTCTAGATACAAATAATTCTAGGAAGTGGGGAGGGGTATTTTGATAATATAATTAGATATTTTATCACTATTAATACACTATAAAACTCTAACACATATTTAAATTTCATGTTATAAAATTTAATCATATACGATGGAGCACACCAAGATGTTTAAAATACAATTTTCTGTTGATCATACTTTATAATGTTTATTATCCTTCAGTAAAGACTCATGTTCCATATGGTTACGTGTTTTCTATTGAGTACCTTATAAAAGAGGATTATTTGAAAATCATACCGATAATATAAAGGGGAAGTGATGTTTCTTCTTACTAGTTCTATAAATTAGATAATACATACCATAAACAGAAGAAGCCTTAGAAACCACGATGATATGATGGCATGATCTAGATGACATAAATAAATGGGTTGGAGATAGATGGTCTTGAAATGAGGATGTTTCTTTTTTATAATAGGAATCTTTCAAGTCATAGTTCTCAAATATGGTGGAGAATGTTCAGAGATAGTGTAGGTTTATTGATGGTTTTACTATGAACTAGGAACTCATAGACATATAACGATCTATGTAGTTTCAGAATATAGATGTAAATGCTGAATTACAGTAAGAGGTGACTATTAATATTAAAAACATTCCCTTTTAATCCTAAATGTATATTTATGTTTAATAAAGTTAAACAAGGTGGATTCAGAATCCCTCTTTGGTTCTAAAATTAGATTCCATCTATCTTAGGATTTGCAAATATGGATCAAAAAAACATAAGAAATGTATTATTAGGGAAATATTCTACCATAAAGAATATAGAATCATTTTTATCAGCTTATACAAGAATAATAATGTATAATAATGTTATGCATATTTCTTTAACAAAATTACAATAGAAATAAACATGTAAAAATACATATAAATTGGTATCAAATATTTTAACTCAAAGAGAAAGGTATCCAACAACAATGGTCAATGGTCCCTTGATTTATACTTTAATGAAATTATATCTTACCCACACCAGGGTAAGATCTCAATAAGAATATCATAGTGTATATTTCTTTCCACGCAAGACCTCAAAATTTAAGTTAGTCGACACCTATGTCTTCCTATATGTGTAATTCCTAAAATAATAAGGTAGTCAGATCCTCTATTTTTTTATCCCTATAATCCCATGATTGTACTTAGAAATAGTCAAATTCACACAAGGAAGATCGAAGAAGTTGTTCACAGTTGAACAAGTTTTTTACAATTAACACAAAGCATGCGAGTATTTATCTATCTATAAAACACTTCACAGCACCACATCATTCATTTTAATCAATATATTGAGCTTGTTCAAATGATATTATATTTATATGAAAGGGTTCCAATGGTTAGTTCACTCCTACAATAGTCATATGTTTCCTTAAATCTCGGAGGTACTTATATATGTTTCATTCATCCAACAATAACTTAAAAACAGATTACATGACATCATTTTGTATATGAAAATATAAGAAACTATTCCATGTGTAAGGAAAAAAAATTATATATTGAAAAAATTATCATCTTTAACAAAATAGGATCAGATTAAAACCAAACAATTGTTTAAGAATGTGAAGCATCTTTAACAAGTATGAAAAATGGAAATCTAAAATAAATTCAAATAGAAGTCTAAGAATATGAACAATTGGATTCTAGAAAAAATTGATATTTGGAGTCTGAATTCTGAAAAATTTATATTTTGAATTCTGAGCAATTCTGAGTCTAAATTTTGATTAGTTTGGAGTGTGAATTTAGATTTAAAATTATGAGGAATTCAGAGTAAAAATTATAATTAATTTAGAGTCTAAATTCTAAGGTATTCGGAGTATGAATTATGAATAATTTAAATTCTAAATTTCAAAAAATTTGGAGTCTAAATTTCGGAGAATTTACAATCTGAATTATAGAGTATCTAGAGTATAAATTTTTAGAAATTTGGGGTCTGAATTTCAGAAAATTTTGATTCTTAATTTCAATGAATTTAGTGTACTAATTTTATAGAATTCAGAGTTTGAATTTCAGATAATTAGGATTCTAAATTTCAAAGAATTCAGAATCTGAATATCTTAGAATTCAGAGTCTGAAAAATGGTAAGGTTCTAAATTAGGTATGGATCCAAATATTTGACATATGAAAAAATGGTAATAATTTTTTTGAGAAGACAACAAACAAGGCATTGATAATCAATTGTATAGATAAAATATTTCATAGAGAAAAAAAAAACTCCTGAAGAAAATAATCATTAGAGAAAGAAAATTTTACATAAATAAAATGTGTTTTTTATTATCAAAACATAATGTAATGAAAATTTTATATGGTAACATTTATACTCAAAAAATCTCTCCCTTTTTTTAAATCGCAAAGAAATATTTGAATGAAAATATAAGGAGTAAGGTGTTTTCTTTTTATCTTTTAAAAAATACTTTCTTCATTTACATTGTCCATGATGAATACAACTAACTCCCCCATAGGTATTGAAATGTGTAAGAATTATATTCTTCAATTTCATAGATAAGTTAGTTCTTATATTTTAATAATATATTCTGTAATTAATTTACCCTATACTTAATCTCCCTATTAATTTGTGAATTCTCTTCTTTTCAGTCAATATTCTTTTGATTAGTATTTTCTCTCCCTTTGTGATTTTAAAAAATGAATGGCGGGAATAGAAAAAAGATTACATGAAGGGTTAGACATATACAAGACAAAAAAATAAAAGTACAAATGAATTTCATTTTTATAGAAAAAAATTGAAAGTATAATACAAAAAAATATCTGGTTTTAAGAAAAATCATTCATCATTCTATTCCTTCGGCATCCTCTCTTTCAAGGTTCCCATTAACATCTTCAGCTCATTGTGATAATCCCAAAATTTATTGATCAAATAATCCTTATCCTGAATCTTCTTCTAGAGATATTTAATTATTTTGCCTCAGGATATAACAAATTAGGCTTGATACATAACCACAAATTTTTTCTGTTTGAATTTTTCATCCAACTATTCCCCTAGTTCTCTTTCTCTTTTAAAATTTAGAAAAATTGAATTAAGAATTACATTAATGTATTTGTACTATAGAGTCTAGGATTATTGATATTTATTTGAATTTTATAAAATATATGATTAATTATTCCTCATGGTATCATTTGATTGATTAATGGAATCCTTTAATGAATCATGGAAATCATCCAATACTTTTAAATTAATAATAAGTTACACAGACCATTTGGTTATTTACTCGCATTATATCATAAGAGAATCATAAAAAGTGACTAAAGATTTTAATTCCTCTTAAATATTGATATAATTTTCCAGGATAATTTTAATAATATACCACATATTATTGAAATAATGCTGAAAAACTGACATATTGAATCAGTACGTGGAAATAATCGAATGGTGTTTACTAGATTTTTCAAAGATTGTACAACAAAATCATGTCATATGGAAGATGCAGATTCAATGGAAGATTATCTTTATAGTAAGGAAACATTATCTTACTCTTTATATTTCCTCCCGGATGTTTCAACATTATATTTCATTGATTTCACAACCTTTTCTTTTAAGGGGGAAACGACAATAACTTTTTTCCCTTTGTCAGCTCTTGAGATTTACTTCTCAATTTCTACAATCTTGTGCTTGCTATCATAGACTTTTATAATATTATCATCATCAAGATCACGACTATCATCTCCATCCTTAACATATTTAGGATTAATTAAATCATGATTTATACTTTCATCATCATTGGGTTTATTAAACTCATTGTGTACATCATCATATTTCCCTTTGGATATAAATTTAGTTGATTCAACTTGTAATATTATTATAAAAAACTTTCATAAAGGACTTCCCTTATCATGGTATTCTTACACTATTTTTTACATATTCTATTTCATCTTATTATTTTTATTATTCTTATTTTGTTTCTACATATTATGTAGTATTGGTTTACAAAATTGAAACATTCTTTCCCAGAGTTTTTACTTGAACTGATTCCTCCTAGAACTATTCTATTAACTAGACTTGATTGGAGGATTTCTCAATATCATTAATAAATTATTGGGAAATTTTAGTTTCTAAAATCTTCTTCTTTATCAATTTTTTCATTACCTTGCTTCTCAAGCTATTCTTCTTCTAAGATTTTCAAGGCATTAGCATTAACAGGGTCTAAACCAAAACATACACCACCATCCATCCATCCATCCTTCCTTCCTCTTCTTCTACTCCTAGTCTTTCCACTTAGCTAAAACATATTTATAAAAGGTTTATTTCTTTTTTTTCTTCGGGGGGTCTTACTGAGTTTCCCGAGTGGGTGATTTTTTTTATTGGGGTTCTTTCAGAATTATTTTATTCAAAGTTTTCTTTTAAGTTTCACCTACAAACCCTTTCATGGTTATAACTTGAATATCACTTTCTGAAAGATCATAAAAATCTCTTGAAATAATACTAAAACCAATATTCATTATACTTTGAGTATCATCACTCAACAACATAATGATAAAGGTTTCGGATTTTGATCTTCCTTGGATTTTAGTGGATTCTAATCCAATAACAATGACCCTATACAAGATCGCTAGATACATGATAATATGAGACATGAGGGTACAATTTTTGATATTTTTGATGGTTAATAGAATATATTTGATATGTTTTTCCATTATTAGATTCACTATGAAATCCATCATAAAAATATCACAATTTTTAAAGGAATCCTTATCTACCATTCTCAGAATAAGAAAACCTTGAATCCACAAATATAAAAAATTGTATTTTGTTGTGAGGTGATTGATCATGGGTGACATAACTCATTAATGTCCAAAGAAATCAATTTCATTAACCTTATCAAAAATTACTTCTTTGACAAGAATCATGTGAGAGAAAAACATAACCTCTCCCTTGTTAGGTATAACCAATATACTAGATGCTTTTTGGAATGATAAAGAATAATTATTCCCATAACACTTGAACTAAGATCATTATCTTCCTACTTATTCATATAAACTCACTAAATCATGGAATATAAAAAGAAGGTAAGGATATTCTAGATCCTAATTCTTCATCATGGTTAAAAAAATAATTTCATTTCTATTCATCTTGATAAATTTTAAAATAAGGGAATCATAACTCAGAAATAAATTTTGTTCGATCAACTATTATCTATATATTTTTCAATCATTTATTTTCGTCTTTGTGGAAATATTATTTTGTGAGTAAAATTCAAGAGGCATCTGGAACGTAAGGAAACTGAAAAATTAGAACTACTAATTCGAAGTTATGTAATGCTTCGAAGAAAAAAAGTAGAAACCCTGATGTTGAACATGGATAATTGGGCCTTTAAAAAGACTTCACAGTGGTAGTTCAAATTCCTGATTCAATCCAATAGTTGACATAATATTGATCTGATCTTACAGTTGATATCAAGGTCAATGAAGGATTTGAAGGTTCTGATGTTTTGAGGATTTATGGAAAAACATATTTATGGAATGTGTATCTGATGAGGGATTTCATTAAATAATATAAAAATAACAATAAGAAAAAATTATAATTATAATGATTTATGAAAGGAAACAGAACTTTCAGATTCCTTAAAAAGAAAATTTAACATTTATAAGGTTCTTCTCAATAAATTTTTATTCCGGAAATTTTAATTAATGAAAACATATTTATTTTCCAAAAAAAATGTTAAGAATGAAAAAAGAATTTAGGTTCTTTAAAATATTTTATGGAAAGAAAAAATTATTAGGTTCTAGAAAAATATTTTTATTAAATGAAACATTTTAGGTTTCCAAACAAAGTCAAAGAACTTTTTTAATAAATATACAAACTTACTCCACCTTTGAAAATGATTATCTTAATGTAAGGAGATATATTTCAAAAGAATGTTAATATAAATGATTACCTTAAAATTAATATCCCTATATTTTTTATAAAAAATTAAAATCTACCGGAGGATAATGATTTTGTAAAAATGTTAGCAACTTGATCTTTTGTTCAGATAAATTGATGAATGATATCTTCTTTAAGTGTGTGATCCCAAAGAATGTGATTCACAATATCTATTTTCCTTTCACAAGATTGATGTGGAATGATTTGATAATGGAAATGGAATATGTATTATCACAAAATATCTTTGTTTTTTTTAAAACTCATTCCACTGTTTTTGAGTTTGTGTTGCATCTACAACACTTAAGCACAACAACTTCTAGATGATATATATTTACCTTCATCAATACAATGGTCCAGTTAGTATTGATTCTTTCATGGCCAATGAACTAATAAATCACATATGAAATGAAAATTTCCAGATATAATTTTCTTATCCATTCTACATCCACTAGAATCTATATCTAAAATTTTGTTTAAAAGATAATCATTTACAGATGAATAAAAAATTCATATGTTGATGGTTCCCTTTAAATAATGAAAAATTAATTTCAATTATTTTAAATGAGATTTCTCAAGATTAGATTTATATATTTCACATAAGTATACTGAAATAATTATATATGTATGACTAACATTTTGTGCATAATAAGATTCCTATCGTACCTCTAAATGATGTTTGATCCATTGGTTTCCTAGCTGTATCGAGATCAAGAGAGTTTGATGTACGGATTGGAGTACTTATACATTATGTGTTTTCATATCCAAGAATTTTAAGAATATATTTAATATACTAATGTTTAGATATATATGTTTTTTATGTTTATTGAGAAATTTAAAAATAATAGAAAAAAGTTAACTCACCCATCATACTCATTTCGAACTCAGATTTCATGAGATTTTTATGATTAATCGGTTAAGGATTTCTGAGTTAATATGAATATAATTTCATCAACATGAAAACATATTTCTATGAACTATCATTTTAAATATCCTTATAATTTTTATACATCTTAAAATTATCTTCCATAAGGTTTCTATAAGCATTTACAACATTATGAGTATTTTGATAAAGATCATTATAAAGATCTGATATTTCATTTGTAAAAAAAGAAATTCTATAATTTTCTCTCACTAATTCATATTTTATCTTATGTTTTCATTCTCAATTAAATTTTCAAATCTATAAACTTATTCAATTGAATATGAGATATTAATTTTTAATGAGTAGGATTATTTGTCAGAATAATCTTCATATTCCTTGTTTTAAAAATTTTCATTTAAAAATATATTTGTTATAGATTTGTTATTTTAACCTTAACCACAGTAAAATGATTTTCAATAGGAAATATAGTTATAATATCAATATTTATTTTACTAGAAGATTTATATTCTGAGGATTCATCTGTAGAGTCCCCACCAAGGGCCCTCCAGGTTTCATTATCCTTTAGAATATTCATAGCCTTATTTTTGTAGTACATATTTCATTCCCATTTAGAATTTTTATCCATTCGGTCTTATATCTTAACCACCGTAAAATCATGTTTGATATGTCTAACCATTTTCAATTCATAACATGATGCTTAATAATCTTTCTTGTCCTTTTTATCTCTCTTCACATATCTGTACTGATAAACATTATTTTCCACAATGTATTTCATCCTTCAAACATTATTGGATAATTATTTCTTAGACTGATCACTATCAATAACTCAGATATAACAACTACATTCTTATCTTTAGATCAAGTTACCAATTATAGAGTCTTGGATTTATATTAGGTAGTGAATAAAATTCTTCCATTACCATTCTATTTATTATTCAGTTCCACACCTCTCATAATTCTTGTTTCATGAAGAATAATAATTCAAAATAACTCATCAAGTGTAATGTGTGATACATTCCTATTCTCAAAAATAATGGTCCTTTTCGATTCCCATTTGTTAGGAATAATATCAATTTTCTTATTCATAATAACATCATCATCATGGAATTTCTATCCCTTTTATTAAAGTCTATTAATGATAGTCAGAAATCATTGTTTCAACTTGAAAATAGGTTCTCCGTCTGTAAATAAAAATATATGATATTCAGCTCTGAACATATCTCATCTAGTTTCAATAGCTTTAATAGTTATAAAGTTGTAGACAACAAAATAATTCCAGTTACTATTGGAACCTTCTCAAGAAGATTTTTGAATGTAGATATTACTAGTAAGGTAACATAATGGAGTATTGTGTCCATGATATTTAGATGATATTCTTGTTTTCATTGATTTGTGGAGGTTTTTATTTCATTGTCAGGAATGTTTTGCTCACAAGTGGGCCTGATAAAATTATCAACTCTAGTGTAAATAACTTAATTATTCATTCTCTCTCTCTCTCTCCATTATTCACAATCATTTTTATCATTGATCGATGGTCTTGTATGAATTATATTATCTATAGAAGCAATAGTTGTAACTCCCATTTCTATAATATGAAATCTTTTCCATGAAATATATTAGTAGAAAGAGATTAAAAAATCATTAAGAAAAACATAATTAAGTGTATTTAAGAAACAAAATATGAGCGAGAAAACATATACATAAGTATATGTATTATATAGACCTACTATGATACTAATTATAGGATCAAAATAAAGATATCGATGCATGATTTAAAGATGGGGGGAATTTTAATATCAAAAAACATGACCTTTTTATCCTAAGAGGAAAATTATGTTTAACAAAGTTTAACATGGTGGATTCACAAACCCTCTTTAGTTTTAACCTAAGAGGAAATCTTTCATAGGATGTGGAAATATGGATCAGAACATTAAACTAAAAAAAAGTTGTCTTAATGAAATATTATACCATAAAGATTATAGAATCTTATTTACCAAAGAATAAAAGAATACGAATGTATAATAATGTCAAAATCATATTCATTAGAAAAATTACATTGGAAATAAAACTAGTAACAAAAATAAGTAGACATGTAGTTAATAGTTTAGACCAAAGTTAATTGAATCGAACAACCTTTAATATAGGTCTATTGATTTATACTTTCAAGAATGTAGGTCTTTCCTACACTTTGGTAAGCCCTCGATAATAGTATCAGAGTCTATATAGATATCCTTGCAACCCCTCGAACATTAAGGTAGCAAGTACCTCTTCCTTCATATCCCTAGAAGTAAATGCACGTTTTGGTATTCGTCACCTATATCTTCCTATCCTTAGAAGACCTCAATTATACTATGCAACAATTGGATTCACATAAGGTATACTGAACACGTTGTTCACAGTTGAACAAGTTGTTCACAGTTTACAAAAAGCATGAAAGTCTTTATCTATCTGTAAAACAATTCTCTACATCATAGTATTCAGGTTCATCAATATATTGATCTCATTAAAATGTGATCCTCATTATATACAAGGGTTTCAATGGTTGAATCCCCCTCTAACAGTAATTATTTTCCTTAAATCATAGAAGGACCTGTACAATGTCACTTAGCCAACTATAAGTTACAAATAGATTACCCGACATTGTTTTAAATATGAAAATACAAGAAACAATTCTAAGGGTATGAATCAAAAAAAATATGCATATAAAACAATATCACATTTATGAAACTCAGATCTGGTAAACTAGAAGCATTATTTCAATAATGTAATGTAACTATAACATGTATGAATAATAAGAAAATATGAAATTTAGATCTAATATTCTAAGAATATGACAAATTAGAATCTACAAAAATGGATATTTGATAGATTTGAAAGTCTAAATTATAAGTAATTCTGAATATGAATTATGATGATTTAAGAGTTTGAATTCTCATGAATTCAGAGTCTAAATTCTAATGAATTTACAGTCTAAATTCTAATGAATTTAGAGTCTAAATTCAATTGAAATCAAAATCTAAATTCTGGAAACTTTAGAGTCAAAAATCAAGTGAATTTGATGTCCTAATTTAGAACATGTAACAGTCTATAATTTAAATAATTCAGATTCTGAATTTCAAAGAATACGTAGTCTAAATTTTAAATAATTTGGGGTCTAAATTCCATAGAAATCAGAGTCTAAATTTCAGAGAATTCAGATTATGAATTCCATAGAAATTGGAGTCTGAATTTCAGAGAATTTGAGGTATTCATTTCAAATAATTCAGAGTCTAAATTTCAAAGGATTCAGAGAATGAATTTCAAATAATTTGGAGTCCAAATTTCAATGAATACAGAGTCAAATTTTCAAAGAATTTGGAGTATAAAAAACTGCTAGGTTCTTTGTTAGGTAAGTATATTAATATTTGACATAAGAAAAAATGTTTAGACTTGATTTGAGAAGATAATAAATAAGACACTGAAAACTGAGTGTAATGATAAAATTTTAATAAGAGCAAGAAAATTTTCATTAAGAAATAAATTATTTGATAAGGACAATTTAACTTAATGAACATGTTTTTGTAATGTACCCAGCATAATGGATTGAAAATGATATTACGGAACTTATTGACCCACCGATCTCATTTTAGGAATCATTTCATTAAAATAGACCACTCATTCAAGTATAAAACATTATATAGGATGTGTTGAGCAAGTGTTGTTTTCAACAGTACTCTATACTATTACGATTAGAGGAGATTGTTGAGCATTTATTATTTCAGAAGTATGGATTATAAACCTAACGTAAGTATGGAACCTTAAGTTTCCATCACAAAAGTATGGATCACTAACCTAACTATTATAATGAAATTTACATTCTATAGAAATGTATGGATCATGTATCAAACATTTTCCTAAAGAGGAATATATGGATAAAATTCAATTTTTTTTAAAAGATGAAGTGAAAATTATGTATGATAAAACTTACATTTTATATCAACCTTTAGTTAGAAGAATAGATCCTCAATCCTACGTTTAGCATCCGAAATTTATAATATGACTTTATCATGCAACAGTCTATATGTGGAATATGAGGCAGATTTCAAGCCATATTCAAAGCCCGATATTAAAGAACAACTTCTACTATTTTTAAGACTTTTATTTTTTATTCAAAATATTAATTTAAGAGGAGGATTTCATTTTTATTATTAAGGGATGTTATGACACCTTTTTTATTCAAACATTTGAATATCCTGATTCATAGTGCAACATTTGTGGATCTTAATTTGAAAGAAAAAAACTCGTCTTTATTCATTTTATATCTGTATTATTTTCAATTAAATCCAGTATGAAAAATCATCACAAAAATGATTAGAATAACAATATCTATGGGTTTTTTAATATAATATTTATAGAGATATAAATGTCACAGATATATGCTACTACCAAGATCTATCAGACTCTGTTTTTATGAAGAAAAGTTAAAGCATTAATGGTTCTTATTCTAAATCTCTTAACTATAATGAATTTATTTTTGTTGAAGTTTCAGATTTTATTTCATGATCTATTTGCAACTAGATCGACATAGAAATACTATTACCTGAAGAACATATTTTCTGAATATCATAATCCATATACTATTAGTTGCGTGCTTCTGCAACTATGAAGAGAAACTGGAAATAAAATGGAATTTATAATCAAATTTTACTCATCTTCTACCCTGTTGCCATAGGTTGGTTGTATTTCCTAAAACCTAATCAATGCCATAGTGATATTTGTAAATATATATGGGATAGAAAACAATGTGTTAATTTACTCAAGAATTTTCATTGTAATTACATTATATCTATTTAAAGGAGGATTATTTTTTCCATTGTAGAAGAATCATGAAAACATAGATTACAATTATCCCTGGATCTTCTTGCAAATAGAAATTCATTAATATCACTTTATCACCTATTCTGTAAATACCTCCCTCAATTTTTGGAGTGACTTCCCAAGAATCATCGTCTTCTTAATCTTCATCACTAATATGGGATGATATTATATCCTCATGATATTTGGGAGTTTATGTGGATGTTCTTTTCACTAAAACTAGGAATAAATTATTTTGAATTATGGTAGGGATCATTAGGTATAATTCACCCCATGTGGATAGAGGAAAATGTGACTAATCCCATTGTTAATATTACAGGTTTCATATACATAAAATCAAATAGAACTAGATCTATTATAAAATAATATTTCAAAATCATTATAAAATAATGGTTCTTAAAATATATATCGTTGTTCATATACTATAAAGGGGTCTAAAACACTATTAATGGTGGATTCATAAATATCATATGACATGAATGTAATTAATGTCTTTATTATAATAAAAAAATAACTATATTACTTCCCAAATCAATATTTGTGTCGTCAATGCGATTTATTGGGAGAATAAAATATTTGTGAAAAAATATCTATTTATTAAAGGGGGTGGCTCAATTCTATTATATTATGCATTATTTATGAGAAAAAAATTTCCCATTCATTTTTTTATTATTCCGTTTCAATATTTTCAGATTCAAAGGAATCAAAAGGGGATACATCCCTATTGAAAACTATAAAATTGATATCAAGATTATACATTAGGAAATAGTTTTATGATGATGGAAAACACTTAAATATATCAATATATGACCTTATAAATGATTTATTTAAATCAATTTCATTATGGGGCAGCTTGAATTATGAGTAGTATACGAGGCCTCCATAATAGGTCCTCATTTTGATCTTCCTAAAGAGACTCTATTATCTTTTTTCATATCACTGGATTTTAATCTTTGATAAAGATAAAATAGATTCTCTATAGACTAGATATTAGAGGGTCTTAATAGGTATGTGGATAATATTAGAGTTTCTTTCCACTAAATATAAAAAAACATTGATATCATTTTGATTTATAGAAAAATATATTAGAATAATCAATACAAATAAATTAACTTTTACTGATATAAATTTAGTGAAAAATAATATATCTATTGGGATAAATGAGAAATTCCAACAGATAGTATGTTTTATTGGTATAAAATTCAAGTACCAACATTTATTTTTTTTAAAAATATAACTGTTTTTAAAATTTGCTTAATACCAACATATTATTTACTAACAATTAAATTTGATACTTTATCTAATTAATACTAATTTTTTTATGCCAATAAATATATCAAATATTATTAATTATATGTCCCCACAATTTATTTTCAACAAATAAATCTGTTAAAAATATTTATTTAATAAATAAAATTCATTTAATTTTTTTATTAATAACAGTTTATTAATAAAATATATTACTATTATAAAAACATATTGATATGGTAATGTTTTATTTTTTAGAATATTTTGAAAAAATAAACATATTATCTCACCTATTCCAGTAGCTGCTGCCCGCCCCATGCGATGGCCTCCACATCTTCGTCCATCACGGACCACGCTATAGTGACTCTGGCCTACACTCACACCCATGGTTCATCACACCCCACTCCCACTCACACAATTATCTATAACTTCTCATTCCTCATCCACTGAAGTTCAATTTTTTTCTCCTCTTTCAACTATAATGATGATGTGTAGGAAGGGGCATGGTGATAAATGGATTTATAATTCAATCTATTGATTTTTGTACCTCTTATCAGGTATGTACTTCCAATTTTGATGTTTTCATCACCTAAAATCATGGGTATATATTTTTTGAATTCATTTCATTTTAAGTTAGGGTTTCAATGAAATTGAGATTAAATGAGATTTCATGTTATTGTTCCCTAGACTATCTTTAATATTTTTAGATGGAAAGTTTTGGGCATGGGTGATGTTTCAATTTTTTAGAGAAGTTTCCAGGTTTTTTAGTAAATCATTTTAATTAAAATATTGGGTGTCTTCTAGTGAATTCTTAAATATTTTAAATAATGATCTATTAGTGAATCATAAAAGTCTATCTTGTAATCTAGAGTTAGTTTTCATGCGATTTCTCCTTCGGTATATTATTTTGTAAATGGTTTACTTGGTCATGAAACCCTATTTGATGCCCTATAAGTTTATTGATATTTTTTTTGGTTATTTTAATGACGTGATAGATGATGTATGAAGTGGTTGTTCTTTTGAAGGGAGTTGTAAGTGATGTGTGAGACATTACCTATAATTTTTTTGGTAACATTATTGATTTAATGCTTACCTCCATGGTTGGTCGGTCATGGGATCCTAATTTTAATGTTTTGATGTCTTACATCATGATAAAAAAATAGATACACACTATTCTATAGTGTCCATAGTTGTTATTTTTTATAGGGCTAGTTGGGAGTTGTCATTATGATAAGGATGATGTAGAATAATTTTGTGGTGTGTGTTAATATGGTTCAATGTTTATTAGTTGTTGATCAATGTTTTTATATTTTCATTAGGATTGGAAAAAATAGTATGTAGAGTGCATCGCCTAACATTTTCCTGATTATTGGATGTTCATATACCATTTATTTCCATTCATATCATATACCCTTATTAATGTTTGGCTCGTAGGATGATTTGAATTGTTTTATTATCTTATTGAATATTAAAATTGTGTTGCCATTTGGATTTTGTTTCATTTTTTTATTTCTAGATGATTTTTTAAAATTTCATTTAGGGATGTTTTTAATGGTTAATTTAATTTAAATTGTAATTCCCTTGTCATGTCGGAATATAAGGATATATTTGTAAATGGATTAAAATGGGATTCTTTGCATCTTCATAGATACCATTTTGTTTTTTCCAATTGGATACATTTATAAATGATTTAAAATGAAGGATTCTATTATTTATGGAATTAGATATTCATAACTTGAATGGGATTGTTTCCATGGGATAATCATATATATAGGCCCAGAAGCCAGGGTTGTAGTGTATGACCATGGTTTAAATAGACCATGGCATGTATTGTCATTGCAATGGGGTCTATGTTGTGACTATGGTCTTAGACTATGTTTGTAAGTCCTCAAGGACCATTGTCTATGTGGTCCATGGCTGTATCCTACCCTTAATATTCCAAGTACAACTATGTCTGTGGTTTCCGGGACTGTGTTAATAGTTACCTAATGCCAAAGTCAATGACAGTGGCCCAATTCCTTCAAAATATTAAATAAATACATTAATATTGGATCTGAGGACCACTTTTGTAATCCATATAATGATTTAGGACCGACCATTTACTCAATAAATATATTAACACACACACACACACACCACACAAACGAATATAGATATATACATTATTATGAATTAGAATGATGAAAAAACCCATTGCATCCTGCGATGAATGATTATGATTGAAGTGGTCCATGGACATTGGTCCCACCTATGGATATAGTCCAAGAAAAAATGGACCCTAAGAATTTCAAGAACACCTACAACATTGATCTTTGTAAAATGTGGCCATATACCCTATCTACTACCACGATCTACCATAGATTTTCTTATATAAAAATTTTAATCACTGCCAAATAGAGACCTGGTTTTAGAACATTTATATGCTCTTCTTACGTATTTCACATGACAGCTTGGAGTTTTTCACACCCATATTCCACCATGGTTTTAATTGAG
Source organism: Viscum album (assembly GCA_963277665.1). Lineage (NCBI taxonomy): Eukaryota > Viridiplantae > Streptophyta > Magnoliopsida > Santalales > Viscaceae > Viscum > Viscum album. The sequence goes on from OY728150.1 coordinate 1,949,045,874, forward strand.
CATCTCTATATATTGACCTATCTCAATTCCCCACATAGAATATTGCTAGAGGAAGTCATATTCATCTCAATGGACATTTTTTAACTAAAATTAAGGAAATATAATTCTTTAAGGATATAGTTTTTATGACCCCAGATATAGATCCATGATCGTAGACCAAATTTCTAGTACTGTAATGATAATTTATTGAAAATAAAAAACAATATTTTTTTACCACATATCTATCAATAATTTAAAGATTTTCTATTTAATGCATTTTCATAGACTCTATATAATGATCCTCCATTGTCTGTTATCTCACATCCAACATTCACACTATAGTGTCTGTTTTTTATGGTAAATCTTATTATTTATAAAGGATACAATTTCCCATCAGATTGGATACTATTATCTTAGGTTCATATTGGTTAGTAGAGTGTAGTGATACCATATGTTTCAATGAGGAGTCATTTTAATGGCTCCATTTCAAATTATATTGTATTTTGGATATCGATGTATTGGTCAAATTGGCATTTCATTTTCTATATATAGTTCCATTTTTTGTAGATTGATATGTGTTTTTTTCTAGATTATGCTTTCATGAATTAAAAAAATAAGTTGAATCAATACATTACAGATTATGACTTTATTGGTTTGTTAATTTTTTTAATATTATTATTTATGTCACATAGACATCTTATTCATGGTGGGTGTATGTTGGAATTTGAGTAGAATATCTGGTGGTCATATTAACTAGAATATAATGTAAAATCTATTCCAAATGAAATTTCAGGATGTACAACAACCATGTTTCAATCAATAGGTATCAGGAATTCCCATTGGTACTTGTGACAGGCCATATCGGGTAACTCATTGGTTCATCATAAGATCATTCATTACATTCATCCAATATGAAACATTTGGTTCAAGATTTTATAGTTATAAATCTAATACCACTAGAGAATTGGTGTTTAATTTCCGTAATATTTCACTAATCATATTAAAAGATAATTTTTATATATATTAAGAAACATTGGGTGAGATGGTCTATCCAGCTAGGGGTAATAACTTGTTTTGAATCGAAATCCCGATTCTAGATTTGAATGAAAAAAGAATGGTCCACATAGTTTCATGTCATTATTCTTAGACCAAATGAAGTGTGGGAGTTTAGTGTCATGTAGTTTCGATCATTGGGATAGATACAGTATTTATTTTTGAATTATAAACCCTGCTGGAATAGAAGTCCCATTTCAACAGTACACTACATATGAAACTCATTACATAGTTAGACATCTTGGTGCTTGGAGCATGGGGTTCTGGAATATATGTTCGTATAGATTGGACTATGGGGAAATTTTATTTAAGGACATACAACTTGAAATTGGATTATTGGATACTTCTATTTAAGGACATACATCCATGTAAAATGTTCTATAGTTTGAAGTTATAAAACTAGGACATTCGACCCAAAATAAATATATATAGAATACATATTTTGGAACCTCAAAATGGTGGGAGGTGTGAATATCTCCCCATCAATGATGATCAATTATTCAACACCATTTAGTGGAACATGGGAAGGGTGAGGTTCCCTTCCCATTTAGTTTTAAACAAATGTTTTTTTCATCCATGTAACTTTTCTGTGCTCATTTACAACAATAAATCACCTTGTAATAAAGAGTGAAAGAGATATTTCTAGTTATGTGATATAGATAAACAATTAAAATTGACTTAGTGATTGCGAAATAATTATATATTATTTTAATTTTTGGATTCCAACTATACTAGATCGTATTGAGAACATTTATCTGGAAATAAATTATTATAGATGTATGCCCTTACTAATGACAGTTGAAATATAGGGAGGAACGAGTTGATTGGATGGATTTTTGAGTTGTCATATAATATGACCACATGGATTTAGAGATATTTCTATGTCATCTCATCATTATAGAATGCACTATATTCTACAAAAAAATAAAGATTACTTGGTTAAATATTGTTATATTTCCATTCACTTATGAATGAAAAAAAAAGTATAGTTGGACCATGTGGATAACATAGATAATAAATGGTTCATATTATAGACTCAGATGAGGGTAATATTGTTTTTGAGTATGGTGTGAGGGATACCATGTCAATTAATTATGTGGTCATTCATAAACTTGATGATAACTATAGGCCTCAAATCCTTTATGTTAATGGATTCAACCTCGTATTATATGAATTCAGAATCTGTAAAGATGAACATGGATCATTGTGCTATTAGAAAGAAACGAGGAACCCTGAAATCAATTCACCATTTATAGAAATTTTCATTTTACATTTTGTTATGATTAATCATTTTAAGATACTACATGTTGATGAAATGAACATGACATTGATGAAACTTTGTGCTGAAATTAATGCAATAACAAACTATATTGAAACAAATTTTGAAGAATCTATAGATCTGGTGAGATAGAATTAATATATCCTAGATATTACAACTCGATCTAGAACGATCCTCCTATAATTCCTATGGAATAATTATTCAATATTCAATCCTAGAATTACATTTATTGAAACATTCAAATTCTGGTGATCTATTATGTGAAAACTGCTTGTATACATTATTCATAACCAATGATCATATAATTGATCATGCATGTTCTTTATATCGAGGTATACTGTATAAAATATTGTATAAAATATTCATATTAATTAATCATATATTTTTTTATTCTTAATGTTCTATTTCGGGTCAATAGCATAGTCATATTCCCAACTTATCAGTCAGACATCAACATCATTGGGGACTGCATATTCGACTCTTCATATTTTTCATAAGAAAAAAAACCCTATTTGAGATTAGAATATGATTTGAAGTATTTTTTTCATCATGAATTATAATATTCTTTATAAAAATTAATAGTATTTAATAATTTTTATTTTCATTTTTTACATATACAAATTTTATATAACATATTGTCAACAATTTATTAGAACTGGTAATTGAAAAAAAGTAGTAGTTGTCAAGTTATTTTATTCAGTTCCATTTATTGACTACACAATTGTTTACCTACATTAAGTTCCTAATGTATTGATTTTATTCCACTTATAGTAGTTATAATATGATTTTTAATTAAATTTTTTTAATATAAATATAACCAACACCATTTGATTAATGATTTTTTCTTTTCAAAATTCTTATTAATGTATAGACCTATGGTTTAAAGAGTTAAAAAGAGAAACAAAAACTGTTTTTTTAATGATGTTTTCAATTATTGGTTGATCAAAATGGATTCCTCACATTCTGTTAATAATATGTTTATTCTAAGCAATGATTTTTAGTTTTTTATATGTTATGTCAAAAATGTAATGCCCTGACCCCAGTTACCCAGATTCGTTGCATTATTTTAATACATTTGCATGATTACAAGGAATCTAGTCCCGAAGGACCGATCAGTTTAGTAGTCTTGGAAAATATATTCCAGACATGAATTTGACATTACACTTCATAACATACAAAACAACATAAATAATCCTTCACGAACCCCATTATTCCCTTGGCTTAACCCTGCATATCAATCACTATACACATCTTGGAATCCAGTGGAAATTAAAGAAAGAAAGGGGTTAGCTCATATGCTCAGTAAGGATAACAATACTACGGAAACTTTCATAAATAATCATAAACATTTAAGGAAATGTATAACTAAAACAAAAGCCTTTTAAACTTGAAATTCAGCATAATATGGAAAAAATAAAATGAAGTAATTCCATTTAATTTTTCAAATGGATATTCTACTAGTCGAATAATCACATTCAATATCACTAGCCACTTTCATAATGATGGAATTCATAATGCCGACCATTAATTTCTATGTCAAGGCCACGTGCCATGACCTAAAGGATAACTGTAACCGGAACCCAACTCGGAGAGCCTCTAATAACCAGACACTAGCCCTGAGTGTCTCTAATAATCGGACACCATCCTGGAGTGCCTCTAATAACCGGACACCAACCCATACCATACTAGTCCAACACGTTCATCTAATGAAGAGGATGAAATATAACATAAAAATTCGTATTAAAACTTGCATACGAAATGCGAAAACATTAATCATAAACCATTAATGGCATAAAAATAACTCATCCATAGTCAAAAATATCACAAAACCTTAAATACAATATGGAATATTTGTATCATAATAAATCAACTTCGAACAAGTGTAAAATTTATCAATGGATGTTGACATAGATGAAATCAAAACTATTTGAGAGAAATATCTCTTTTTTGAAATCATTTAAAAGTCAAACAATTTGGAAAATAATTCATTTAAATTCAATTTTTAATCAATGTGTCCCATACCACTTTGAAACTTTTGAAAGGAATAAATATTTTAAAAACATTAATTTCCATATAAATAAATCCTAAAAAAACCATTTTGAATATATGGACATTAATGAGAAGGATTTAGAAGAATAAATATTTAAAACACTTGAATTGATGTTTTTGTAAAAATTCCCTTAAAATAATCCCTTTGAAAACTCCTTTATAAAACATGGAAATGGATAATAAATATGTCCTAGTAGATACTCACATTAAAACAACCTTGGATAATAAAGAGATTGTGAAATTAACCCTTAGCCAATTTGGTAACTTGCGAAACATACAACCCATGAAAGAGGTATCATACAATTAATATGTAAATGCACATAAATTAAATTGTATTACACATAGAATACAATTATGGGAAGTACATACACCACACAAAAGGTAATATTGGCGATATGGCATGAATCTCACGGGAATAAGGAGTGAGATAAAAAACCCTTACCTTGCACTTTCCTTTAGTCGAGGGTACGTTTAGCCTCCTTTATGAAGACTATAGTATGTCATTAAAATATACCATAACCATATTAATATTTATGATATCATAAATTATTCATTTATGACTTTATACTACCCATTTAATAATAATTTCAATGTTATATTAATATTTCAGGTAATAATCACTTTCTTTATCGTATGTGTTTTAACTTGTTACTCTTGATTGTATCACATAGATCATGATTTAAATACTTCAAAAATATAAAACATGATTTATTTATCATATATATTTATAATATAAAAATTTATAATAGACGTATATATGAAATGGAAAACACCGCTTATGGAGGCGGTAGTCCGTACGTACGCATAAACGTTGTTTCCGTTTTTACATAGTATTGAACGGAAGTAAGGGAATAAGATATATGTAAGTACATAAATATATATATATATATAAATATATATTTCCAGTAGCATTATGATGTAATATATTACATACTTATTAGTAATATATATTTTTATAATCGTCGATGAATGGTGAACTTGGAAATGAATCTCATCACGTCGTGGAGACGGTAATCCGTACGTACCCTCGAGCGAAAATATGATTATTTTGATATTAATATAATATATAATTTGATAGTATATCATATATAAAGAATAATTTCATTGTTATATTTATTAGTTACATGAATTACACATCATTATTATACACATCCAAATAATAATTTATTGAATAACAATTACACCATGACGTGGAGACGGTAAGACGTACATACGCACGTATGGTGACATGTCATTCAAAGGATGGATAAAATACTGAATATAGTTGTGAAATATTTATAATAATATCACAGAATATATGAGGTACTGGATTTATAATTTTATTATGGTAATAACAAAGAAATAAGAAGTTGAAGAAGAAATGAACTTGAAAAAAGGTGGTGAAAACATTACCTCTTCTTCGTGTTCTTCCTTTTGATTTGATCATAAGGGCTCAGTAGGTTGGATTTCTGATCAAACTAAGGCCACTAGGTTGTATTAAGGAATGTTTAGAGAGTATTTGGGCAGGGTTTATCTGAGCCAAGAGGCTTTGAATGTGTGAATTAGTGTGAAATGGGAGTGCCCTTTTATAAGAGGGGTGAGGGGCATCTTTGTAAAAGCTAGAAATATTATTTTATAATAAATTAATATTTGGTTTAAAATGGCTCAAAAATGGATTATTTAATGTTTAAGGTGGGTCTGGGTCTAAAAACACTCAACCAATAGAATTTTTATAGGTTTGGGTCATTATATTTACCTTATGTTTTAGATTTAACTATTAGTTATTTTGTTTGACATTTACCATGTGACTTTGTATTTTCATATTCTATAGCTAATAAACTTACTATATACCTACATGATATCCCCCAAGTGGTCCATTAATGATAAAACTATCATGATATAAGTCTATTGGAAGAAATTCATATTTTTATGAATTTAATATCAATTAATAATATAATTATTGTTTTAAAAACTCTTTTATGTCAATTTTGACACTATTGGGTATTTTGTTTTTTGATAATTTCATAACAACATTATTATGTCGAAAACAATTTATATAACCAATACAAATATGTCATATTAATCTATAAATTTAGTGTAATTCATAAAAAGTCTCAAATCACATTTATTTTGATATTTATAATATCAATTATTTTAATATTTCATTAATTAGGTAATAACAGCATCACCATTGTGTCATGAATAAATTAAATTATTTAATGTCTCAAAATTATAAATAAAATACCAATATGTAGGAAATATCTTTAGCTTTCTAATTAATCATTACAATAAAATTTATCTTATTTATAACCCTATATTAAAAATGTTTTAGTAAATAAACATTGATTTTAACTCTCTTAATTATTCTTTGAATTAAATAATAATAAATGTCCTAATCTAATCCAAGTGGACCTAAAGGGTCATATTTTATTCCTAATGTTGTTTTTGGTCAAATTAAACATATCCAATAGAATTAGGACACGTTTTAGGGTAATAATAATATCATTTTTACCCTTAATTACTCTTTTTACTTTTTACCGTGGTAAATAAAAGTAAAAAGTTACTATTCATCAAAAATTATTTTTATCTTATTGAACCACATATTACTCCTTGATATTAACCATGTCTCTCTTATTTTCAAAATTGAACTCACAGAAGTGGTAAAATTATGTTTTATTTAAATTTACAAATTCTCATAGGAGGTGGGTAAAAGACGGTGAAAAATTACAATAAAATATTTATATAGCTAAAATTATTATAAAATGACTCCAATGGATTACATTGAATTTATATAGGTATTATGTTTCTAATTTTACCTAAACTAAATTTAAATAATATAAATAATTTTTAAATAAAAATCCGGTTTTAAACAGTAACTCAATATTTTTCACTATTCATCAAAAATAGATTGTTTTCAGAAAAATACCAAAAATTTACCCTAAGATAATTTTGATATTAAGAATTCAATAATGAAGTATATTTTACCAAATTAAAAACATAGAAGTTTCATTTATTAATTTAAAATTAATTCCCGCTTTTAAAACAAAATGTGTGCTTTTAGGAAACAATAACTATCAAAAGATTGACTCTTGTTTATGTTCAGTTTAAATGTGAAATTATGAAAAATGACCAACATTGGATTAAATGGTAAAAATATATTCAAAATATAAATTAAAATAACTCAAATTCATTATTTATCACTATTAATTATTTTTATTAAAAAAGTTGTTTTTAATTAATATTTAGTAATTTTCACTATTCATCAAAATATGAAAGTTATCCGAAAAGTACCAAAATTTCACCCTTGGATAATTTCGATACTTTGAACTCAAAAATGAAGTCCATTTTGAGATATAAAGTTTATAAAATTTCAAAAAGTGGGTATTACTATTCATAACAGCTACTTTGATTGGTCGTGGTGTGTGTTATTACTCGAAGTTGCTTACAACACATGCTACATTATTAATCAAAGAGAAGCATACCGTAGAAGATTGGGGTGTTACATTCTCCTCTTCTTCAATAAATTGCGTCCTCGCAATTTATACTAGGTATTGGAAACATGGGGTTGACATTTCAAAATATCTTAGTTGATATCCTACATCGAAAAATGGTTTAATGTGGCTTATATTGAAAATAAAGAGTGGTAAGTATGAAGTTTTACGAAAATAACACATAATAGTGTTCCATGTAGGAAGATATGGATATGGACTAGAAATATAACCATCATAATCTAATGGAGAGTGGTAGAGAACATGGCTATGAAAAGGCCAACAATCCCAAAGCCATAAATTTTTTATTATCTAAGGTACCATCTAGGCCAACATTTTTCTTCTAAGTAACTTATCATAATGTTGAGGAATTTATTTATGAGATTGGATAAGATAATAAGGAGATATACTTACTTTATAATTAGTGTTTTATCTATTAATAAATTTCTACCAAAAAATCATCTTTCACCCCAAAACATAATACAACTCAATAATACTGTATTTATCCTAATCATATAGGGTTAAAAATATAATGAATATTATAATTCACATATCATACCTTTTAAAAAAAGAAACAACATTATACCATCCGGGAATATCTCGTAGTCCAGTGGTAGGCGATAAATCCCAATTGCACTATGTTTTTGGGTTCGATTCCCACAGCTTTGTTCGACGCGACGGGGCGTCACACGGTCTGCGTGTTTTCCTTTTATAAAAATCCCAAAATAACCTTTCTGACTTAATCCCTTCCAACCTTTAGACATATCCATAATACTAATGTAAACTCTCAGTCCAAAATTTATATGAATGGTAAAAATAATTTAGATCATTTTTACGCCGTAATAGCTTGTGAATAACTTCATCATGTATTCTTTTAAAACACTAAAATATCCTGAATTACCATAAAACCTTATTTATTACATTCATGCTCCCTTATTCCATATAGAATACTGGATGTACTTCATCCATATAAAAATGTTGTAAAATCCAACAATGATGGAATATAAAAATCTGTAATCAGTTTCAAGGCAGACAGGAATATCAAATATAATTTACCCAAATCAACCGTATCTTATTCCAAAATCAGTACCTCAATATTAGGAGAATAATAAGGTTTATCTTTCCTTCAACCATGTAATTACCAAAAAAATTAACTCGCTGTAGAGTCACTTTTCATAGTACCATAATATCTCAAATCATCAATGAAATAGTACTGCAGTACAATCCTTATTTATTTCCAGTACATCATTGATACAACACTTCAATGAAATAATTACAACATAGAAAAATAATAACACTTGTCATTCCTCTTCATCTGTGGTAGTATCATAACTTGATTATTATCCAATAGCCTCATTTGCGGCATAGTCTGATGACTGGGACATTGGTTCTTGTAGTTTCCAAACTACATGCAGATGAATCATTGTACATTTGAAACCTTTTTCTTACCCTTCCAGTCACGTACATGGTGTCATTTTTCTCCAAACTTATAACAGACTCCCATTCCCTTAAATAATTTTCCAATGTGATTCTTTCTACTGTTATCACATATGGGAAAATCATTCTTTACCTTATTTCCTTTATATGTTCTTCTCTCTACCATCCTTTCCCTCTCTAGCTTCCCTTCAACGGCACAAGACTCTGAGAATTCTTTACTTATCTTATCAACACATGATACTATTTCTTCATATGATGATAATACATGGGAGACTATTTCCCTTCTAAAATCTGGATTAAGACCATGAAAGATATGATCCTTCTTAATCTTTGGATCATGTGTATTGCTGGAGTTATCAATACTACTACTGGGCGCCATTTCTAAACAATGGAATTCACTAGATTAGTTTACGAATTGAAATACCTAATCCTGAACTTGTAAAACACTTAACATAAATTCAACAGTTTATGGATATAATCCATAATCATAAAAATATTTTCATTGAGTAAGTATATACTCATATTCCCTTCATAATGGTTTGTAATGAAAATGATAATTATCCTAAGCATATCCCCCGGGAGTGTCGTAATCAAGAGTGCAGCAAGGCCCATTTTCGTGCACCAGTTCTCATTCGAGTCTAGCTCAATGTGGTGTTTTCAGGTTTTACCCCTAGGTAGATCTGTTCCAGAACCAACTCTACCTTCTCGTATCTAGACATGGATGTATTGCTTGGAAAACTCACAAAATTTCTACAATACCAAAATTCTAGGAAGTTCTTTCATACTAATCCTCAAAGTCTATCTTAGGGTTATGTGATCTAATTAGAGTTTTTCGAAATCTAGTTTCCAAGGTTATTGATAAACTTCCTCTGATACCAACTGTAACGCCTCGAACCCAGTTACCCAGATTCGGTGCATTATTTTAATACATTGGCATGATTACAAGGAATCAAGTCCTAAAGGACCGATCATTTTAGCAGTCTTGGAAAATAGATTACATACATGAATGTTACATTACACTTCATAACATACAAAACAACATAAATAAACCATCACGAACTCCATTATTCCCTTGGCTTAACCCTGCATATCAATCACTATACACTTCATGGAATCATGGGAAGAATAAAACATAGAAAGGGGTGAGCTCATATGATCATTAAGGATAACAATACAGTGGAAACTTTCATAAATAAGAATAAACATTTAAGGAAATGTATAAATAAAACAAAATCCTTTTAAACTTGAACTTCAGTATAATATGGAAAAAATAAAATGATGTAATTCCATTTACTTATTCACATAGATATTCTACTAGTAGAATAATCACATGCAATATCACTAACCACTTTCATAATGATGGAATTCATAATTCCAAACTTTAATTTATGTGTCAAGGCATCGTTCCAAGACCTAAGGGATAACTGTAATCGGAACCCAACCCGGAGAGCCTCTGTAACCGGACTCCAACCCAGAGTGCCTATAATAACCGAACACCAACCTGGAGTGCCTCTAATAACCGGACACCAAACCGTAGTGCCTCTAATAACCAGACACCAACTTGGAGTGCCTCTAATAACCAGACACCATCCCGGAGCATACTAGTCCAACACATTCATCTTAATAAGAGGATTAAATATTACATAAACATTCGTATTAAAACTAGCATACGAAATGACAAAACATTAATCATAAACCATTAATGGCATAAAAATAACTCATCCATATTCAAACATATCACAAAACATTATATACAATATGGACGATTTGTATCATAATAAATCAACTTCAAACAAGTGTAACATTTATCAAAGGATGTTGACATAGATAAAATCAAAACTATTTGAGAGAAATATCTCTTTTTGGAAATCATTTAAAAGTCACAAAATTTGGTAAAAAAGTAATTTAAAGTCATTTTTTAATCAAAGTGTCCCATACCACTGTGAAACTTTTGAAAGGAATTATCAATTTAAAAACATTAATGTCCATATAAATAAATCCTTAAAAAACATTTTGAATACATGGACATTAATGAGAAAGATTTAGAAGAATAAATATTTAAAACATTTGAAATGATGTTTTAGTAAAAAGTACCTTTAAATAATCCCTTTGAAAACACTTTCATAAAACATGGACATGGATAATAAATATGTCCCAGTAGATACTTACGTAAAAACAACCTCGGATAATAAAGCGATTGTGAAATTAACCCTTACCAATTTGTTAACTTATGAAACATACAACCCATGAAAGAGGTATCATACAATATATATGTAAATACACATAAATTAAAGTGTATTACACATAGAATACAATTATGGGAAGTACATAGACCATACAAAAGGTAATAGTGGCGTTATGACATGAATCTCACGGGAATAAGGAGTGAGATAAAAAAACCCTTACCTTGCACTTTCCTTTAGTCAAGGGTAAGTTTAGCCTCCTGTATAAAGACTATAGTATGTTATTAAATTATAATAGAACCATATTAATATTTATGATATCATACATTATTCATTTATGACTTTATACTACCCATTTAATAATAATATCCATGTTATATTAATATTTCAGATAATAATTGCTTTCTTTATCGTACGTGTTTCAACTTGTTACTCTTGATTGAATCACATAGATCATGATTTAAATATATCCAGAACATAACACATGATTTATTTATCATATATATTTAGAATATAAAAATTTATAATAGATGTATATATGAAATGGAAAACACCTCTTATGGAGACGGTAGTCCGTACATACGCATAAACACTGTTTTTGTTTTTACATTGTATTGAACGGAAGTAAGTGAATAAGATATATATAAGTACATAAATAGTTATATATATGAATATATATATTTCCATTAGAATTATGATGTCATATATTACATACTTATTAGTAATATATATTTTTATAATCATCGATGAATGGTGAACTTGAAATAAATCTCATCGCGTCGGGGAGACGGTAATCCGTACGTACGCATGAGCGAAAATATCATTCTTTTGATATTAATATAATATATAATTGGATGGTAAATCATATACAAAGAATAATTATCATGTTATAATTATTATTTACATTAATTACACTTCATTATTATACCCATGAAAATAATAATACATTGAATAACAATTACACCACGACGTGGAGACGGTTAGCCATATATACGCACGTATGGTGAAATCTCATTCAAAGGATGGATAAAATAATGAATATGGTTGTACCATATTTTTAATAATATCACAGTATATATGATATACTGGATTTATTATTTTATAATGTAAATAAAAAAGAAAGAATAAGTTGAAGAAGAAATGAACTTGAAAAAGGGTGGTGAAAACATTACTTCTTCTTCGTGTTCTTTCTTTTTATTTGATCAAAAGGGCTCCATAGGTTGGCTTTATGATCAATCTAAGGCCTCTAGGTTGTATTGAGGTAAGTTGAGAGAGTATTTGGGCAGGGGTTGGCCGAGCCAAGAGGCTTTTAATGTTTGAATTAGTGAGAAAGGAGACTGCCCTTTTATAAAAGGGGTGAGGGGCACTTTTGGAAAATCTGGAAATATTATTTTATAATAAATTCATATTAGGTTTCTAATGGCTCCAATGTGGATTATTTAAAGGTTAAGGTGGGTATGGGTCGAAAACCACTCAACCAATATAATTTAGAAAGGTTTGGATCATTATATTAACCTTATGTTTTAGATTTAACTCTTAGTTAATTAGTATGACACTTACCATGTCACTCTTTATTTTTATATTATACAGTTAATAAACGTACTATATACCTTCAAAAGACCCCCAATTGGTCCATAAATGACACAACTATCATGATATAAGTCTCTTGGCTGATCCTCATATTTTTAGGAATTTAATATCAATTTATAATATAATAATTGTTTTAAAAACTCTTTTATGTCAATTTTGACACAATTGGGAATTTTGTTTTCTGATAATTTTATAACAGCATTATTAATTCAAAAAAAAATTATATAACCAATCATAATATGTCATATTAACCTATAAAATTATTGGAATTCATAAAAAGTCTCAAATTACATTTATTTTTATATTTATAATATGAATTATTTTAATATTTCATTAATTAGGTAATTACTGCATCACCATTATGTAATAAATAAATTAAAATATATAATGTCTAAAAATTATAAATAAAATACCAATATGTAGGAAATCTTTTTATATTTATAAATAATATTTAAAATCGAATTTATCTTATGTATAACCCTATATTAAAAATGTTTTAGTAAATAAACATTGATTTTAACACTTTTAACTCTTCTTTGAATTAAATAATAATAAATGTCCTAATCTAATCCAAGTGGACCTAAAGGGTCATATTTTATTCCTAAGGTTTTTATGGCCGACTTAAACGTATCCGATAGAATTAGGACTTGAGTTAGGGTAATAATATTATTATTTTTACCCTTAATTACCCTATTTACTTTTGACTATGTTAAATAAAAGCAAAAAGTTGCTATTCACCAAATATTATTTTTATCTTATTGAACCACATTTTACTCCTTTATATTAACCGTGTCTCTTGAATTTTCAAAATTTGAATAACAGAAGCAGTAAAATTATGTTTTATGTTAATTTACAAATTCTCCTAAGAGGTGGGTAAGAGACGGTGAAAAAGTTCAAATTTTTTTTATATATCTAAAATTATTATAAAGTGACTCCAACGAATTCCATTTAATTTATATAGGTATTATGTATCTATTTTGACCTAAAATAAATTTATATAATATAAATAATTATTTAAATAAAAAGACGGTTTTAAAAAGTAACTCAATGTTATTCACTATTCATCAAAAATTGAATGTTTTCAGAAAAGTACCAAAATTTTACCCTAAGTTAATTTTGATATTACGAATTCAATAATGAAGTATATTTTACCAGATTAAAAACATAGAAGTTTCATTTATAAATTTAAAATTAATTCATGCAGTTAAAACAAAATGCGTGTTTTTATGAAACAATAACTATCAAAAGATTGGCACTTGTTTATGTTCGGTTTAAATGTGAAATTATATACAATGATAAACATTGGATTAAATGGTAAAAATATATTCTTAATATAATTTTAAATCAATAAAAATCATTATTTATCACTATTAAGTGTTTTGATTAAAAAAGTTGTTTTTAATTAAAATTTAGAAATTTTCACTATTCATCAAAATATGAAATTTATCCGAAAAGTACCAAAATTCCACCCTTGGCTAATTTTGATATTCCGAATCCAAAAATGAAGTACATTTTGAGAGATAAAATTTATAAAATCTTAAAAAGTGTGTATTAATATTCATAACGACTACATTGATTGGTCGTGGTGTGTGTTATAACTCGAAGTTGCGTACGACACACACTACTGTATTAATCAAACAGAAGCGTACCGTAGAAGCTTGGTGTGGTATAAAAAAGGATTAATATAATGTTCTAATCCTAATTATTAATTATTTATGTTAGAGCTCTGGATTGTTTCATTTGTTTAGCTTTTGTTTCATGTTGAAATCGTGTTTCTATTTCATTTTTCTAGGATGATACTGAATATTTTATTTCATAATTTAATGAAACTATTTTTGATAGTATAGCGGCATCACAACATTAAATTTGAGTAGTATTTTTGTTTTCAATGAAAATTTATTAATGTTATTAAATAGTCTTAATTTTCTTCTGTACCAGTATGACATAGTTTTGGTATTAATGATATTTAGAAATATTAATTTTATTTTGAGGGAATTTTATGGATTACTGGTTACAATCCATTTTGAATATATGAAATAAGCTCATGGATCCATCAATTATAGATGTTATTGAACATTGGACATGATCACACCTTGGGAACAAGATGAAGAGTTATCATGGATTAGATTGTTATAATTTGTTATTTTTGAAGGATTTCTCATCACAATAGAATACAGTAATGAATTTTACATAGAAGATATTTTTTTCTTTGGAATGCAGAATGTAATGACCCATACTTTTTAAATGATATTATTTTTTCCAAAAATGTGTGTCAATTTATTTTACACAAAAAAATATCTATTTAAAAATGTTGTCTTATGTATTGAATAGAAAGTGAAATTTTACCACCAAGATTTTATTATTATATGATTATTGGTCAAATATGATTTTTCCCA
Source organism: Viscum album (assembly GCA_963277665.1). Classification (NCBI taxonomy): domain Eukaryota; kingdom Viridiplantae; phylum Streptophyta; class Magnoliopsida; order Santalales; family Viscaceae; genus Viscum; species Viscum album. The sequence continues at coordinate 1,949,061,307 of OY728150.1, forward strand.
ATATAACCATTGGAACTGGTACTCTTGGAAATAAAATTAACATTATAATAATTGTCTATAAGAATAAATTACTAAGGCTAATTTCTGATGAAAAGGGAATTGATGTCCTCAAAAAGCTGATTCATGTCCTAAAATGTCCATTTTTCAGAGGACAGGAGAGAAGAACAATCACTGGGCTCCTCCTTTGACAATGACAGAATACAGATTCTATATTTGGAGCTTGATGAAAATCGTCCATAAAAAATAGGTCAAGTTAGTAGAAATTACCTCTCAGGTAATGTTAGATGATCCACACCATAAATCTATCACTATCAGAAACCCTACCACTAGGTTATACAAAGTTCTTATGTCAGGGTACATGGCCCAAACATAGATAGGTAATGTTTAATTATATTTTATAATTAAAAGTGTTATCCAACCAATTCCATTTTAAGAATAATGTTTCTTCAATATGTCTAATGGGATAAATTTATTTTTTAGACAAATCTTTTACATTACCTACATGATGTAATTTTTTAATAATAAACTAAGTTCTTATGCATAATTAATGTTTTATTGAAACAATATGATATTTTTTTATTTATAAATGAAAAAATAATTTTATAGTGTTGTTAAAAATTTATTTATGACAGAAATTTTACTATGCATATTCAACATTCTATTTTATATAAAGAAGGATTTCTATAATTTCAGGATAAATTTATCATGTTTAAATAATTATTATGATAAAATGAATATCATTTTTTAAATATTCACATCAATTTTATGTTAGGGGTAATTTTTTATAATTCTATAAAATATTTAATTTATGTGAACAGTAAAAATGCTTCTTGAGTTTGCAGTATGCTTGATTAATTTAAAATGATTTACTAATGATATCTAAATTAATTGACCAAAATATGTTAATCAAAATATATTATTTTATTAATTTAATGTAATTTAATATATTTCAATCAATATCCAAACCACTAATTTACATTAAAATTCAAAAAGGGAATATTTTTTTAAAAAAAATTATTTTGTGAAGAAATTATTTATCCATTCTCAAAGAAGTAATATAATCTGATATCTAGTTCTTTTGATTTAAAATAACATAATATATTTATCTAATGACAAAACCAATAGGAAAAACCATGAAATATACCATGATTTTTCATTTTCCACATCCTAGATTTCTAAAGCATGTATCTTGACTGAAAATCATTTTTTTATTTTATAAAGCCGGCTTAGGGGTGTCTGATGCCCAACCAACCTGATCCAGCAAACCATTACAAAGAGCACAACTAAAGAGCACAAAATTAAAAGTAATAGTAACCGAAGTCTTCACCGCAACGCAAGCTCGATTTCTCTTCCCCTGTTGTTGATTCCCACTCCGGGCTTCTCTAAAAACTCGCACTATGAACGCGGTTTCTATGATTCTCCAGAGCAGCCAAGTATGGAGAAGCCTTCTTAATCCCGCTGACTTTCATGACTGCAATAGTCACCTACTTATCCATTTTTGAAGCAGACTTGGTCCGCATTGGGCACGGGTATGAATAGTTCTTCCTTGATCTCCTAGTTGTAGTTTCAGCCAACATTCTTCCCCCTACAACTTCTTCCTGGGTCCCCTGTTGGACAACCTCACTTAAGGACCGACCAGCCAGAGCACTCATAGTCTCATTACCATTACAATTTTCCTTCCCCACTCTGGACTGTTCAAAGAACCCGTCCCTCCTTTGATCTTGATTTCTATTCTCTCTCAGAGGCAGACGCACATCCTCTAACGGAGTGTTCACCTCTTCTATGGCATGTGTCTCCATCCCAAAACCACCAGCCTGCGAGTTTCCCAACCTATGGACTGCACCAACCACTAGAGAGTCGTTCCTGGCCATACTGGGGGTGTCGTGGACAACAATAATTTGTCCCAAGACCTCCTCTAATTGAACCACCTCCACCTCCTTACCATGGCTAGCCTGCTTAGCAACCAAAACATCAGACTGTTGGTTATCAGGAACCACCAACTCATCCTCCTTCCCTGCATTCTCCTCCTCCACCATTACTTCAGCCAAGAAATCCTCGAACAATCCATTAAACCTGTTACATAATGAAATAAAAGATTAGCCAAAGGGTCCAGCCTGGTACAATTCATATCCCCTGGCTTGACAACCACTTCTTCAGAATTTTCATCTCTTTCAACCCCAGCCTGCTCTATATAAGGCTCTCCCATTACGCCAGGAGAATTCCTAACATCCTGCACTGCCTCCCTGCTAGGCCCTATATAATTACTCTCCATAGCCAACCCAGGCTCACAAAACACCTTCCATCTTACACTAGGACCTGCTAAATTCTCCTCCCTGTATATCTCCAGACCAGCCCCCACAGTTTTGCTTTTGGCGTTGACACATGAGGTCCCCAGAGCTCCTTTCCAACAAAGTTCCTCCCCCAACTGTGTTGTATAACCACCTTGGAATCAGTCAACCGAGTGGCCCATCCTCTTACCGGAGCCACCGAATTTAATCCATCCCTCGTAGATAACTTGTTGCTTGCAACAATACTCCTCTCCAATCGTGATCCATACAAAATCAAATGGAACACGAGAGGCATCAACCTCAACACATACTCGAGGGTTCACTGGATGACATACATCCTCCGTGCGACTATCAGTACAATGGAAACGACCAACCAGATTCTCCAACATACGAATTATCGAGGGGTTTTGAAACGGTAATGGATGTTTAGGAAAACCAACCCAAACTGCCATTGAAGGTGAGTCGCGCTTCATGTGTAGGTCAAAGGAACACCGAAGAAGAAGGAAACGTGAACCATTGAAGACACAGGGAGCTCTCGCCCATGCTTGGATCAAATCCGCCTCTAACTCGAACCGAATCATGATTTGTTTAGTATCCAGCAGGTTTACCACCACTCATTCCTGGAGATCCCAAGACCCAAATATGAACCGGTCAAAGGCATCAACTGAGGGCCTCTTCTGGCTAAAGCAAGCCACCAGTGTGAGATTTAACAAGCCTAAAGCTTTCAAAAATTCTGAAGTGGAAAGTTGAAGATTAGGACCCCCATCGATTAGATCCGCAACCTTAGGGTTTAGCGTTGCCCTCAGAAAGGGCGGGAGGATGTCCGGGTTAGAGAATTGGTGGATGGTCCTTGAACGCACAAGTAACGACGATTCCCCCTCCCCCACCATGGGGGGAGGAGCCGGCATGACGGCCGTCGTCGTCATCACAGGCAAAGAGGCATCGAGCGTTCCCATTTATTCATTAAATTTCACTTGAAATATATCCTACACAATAATATGATAGTATTACATTCCAATGAGTCCTCGATGTTTTCCATAAGACCACAATGACCCAAAACCTCATGTTTTCGGAGTGACTATTCATGTTAAGGGAATTATTCCACTTTTCTTATCAATTTAACAACCACTTTTTTCATATGGATTATTATTATTATTATTACTCCCTTTTATTTCCATTTTCCCCTACCCTTAATTCCAAATTATGTTTTATGAATGGGATACCCTTATACCCTATAATTTTACACTTTTCTAAAATCACATTTTAAACCCATTATGTTGTTGAATATCATCACAAAATTTCCTTCTTCTACTCATTTAATTCTCTCATATATTTTTTTTGTGAATATAAAAGTCTCTTAAAATTCCAAGGGTACTCACAAAAATGTAAAAATGATTCATTTTATATTAGTATTAACATACATAAAACCAGTATTTATTTTTTATGTGTTGAAAATAACATAATTATCAGGATTTTAAAAACTTTTGAAATGTAATAATTTTTTTATGAATCCTGTTTTTTATTCTCCATGGGTTTTATATGATTTTTTTTCTTACATTTTATGTGTCACAAATTAATTAATAACTATTAAGGATTAACCCTTAATTCACACTAATTTTTTGAGTAATGAATTTAATCCCAAGAGATGACAGGTTTTAGGATATCATGGTGAATAATCTTGGTAAATTTAATTTATGACACCGTTGTGATGTGAATATGAATGTATAAAAAATGTTTTATCCAGATATCCATGTTTTTTCCCAGTAACTTCTATTTATGATATTCCTTTTTTCCTTTTATCATTCCATAATGAAATTTTCATCTTATTATTAATATTCCTCATAATCACATGTAAATTGGTTTCCATAAAAGGGCCTTGTGATCACACCATTACTTTGACGTATGTCACCTGTGTATGATATATAGTAAATGTACATAGAATTAACCCGTGAGGATGTATTCAAGTAGATATAGAAGTACATATTATGTTTTCACATCTTATATACCTTATTTCCATGAAAATAAACTTAAAATCTCATCTGTTTGTACAATGAAATGAAAATTTACGTAATAAAATTCACAGATCACATATTTTTATTTAAAGGAAAGATTAGTTATTTTTTGGAAATTTGTATCTAAGTACTGTACGAAGAACCTAGAAAAAAATTTAAAAAGAGGAAAATATCCTAATATTTTATTGAACTTTTAATTATTTGGTTTCTAAGAAATGTAATCCTTGTATGGATGTGAACAAGTTGATATATATTTGGAACAAATATATCTATGAGTGACATTAGAAAATACTTCTTTGATATGGAATCGATTAGGAATAGGTGCATGACAGTGGCCCTTTATGCACTCCTAGGTTGACAGTCATGGGGGATACATTTTGTCAGTCACAATATTCTTTATGAAACATTATGAAGGATTTATTAATTATTATTTTTTACAATAACATATTTTTTAATGATGTATTATTATATAAAATTCCATTGGAATTATAATATTATTAAAAGAAACATGTTTTCACTAAGGACTTCTTCTTTTAAAAAATTTCATGAAATATGAGGAAATACATAAAAGATTATTGTAAATGAGCCTACATTGAAGGCCCTCTAATGGAATACATAATGGAAAATATCATGATAATGATGAATCAACTGACTTGAGTTATGAACAATAACATGAATCAGGATGAGAGACCATATTCACCCAGAAGGGAACAACTTTCCATTGAGTCTTTATGCATCAATGGTGAAATTCTATCTATGGATAAATTGAACCATTTATTGTTGAAATATGTTTAAGATCTATATAGAATATTTTTCTATACCCCATAGTTTGAATAAGATAATTTCACCCTAGAAATCTAGTTCTTAGCGGGAGAAGATGATCAGTTTTGGACACTCATTAAAAAAACAATGCCATGGAGACAAATTGATGCTATGGAGTGGGAAGTATTTAGGGGATCCATTTTCAATAAATATTTCCCTAGTTCAATGAAAATGAAAATTTTTTATGAATTCCTAGAGCTGAAGAATAATGAAAATGAATATATGGAAATTCATGAGATAAACATTTCATTAATTTCATTTTAAACCAATAGATTTTTTATTGATCCAAATGTAAATTATGATTGATTATTTTTGTACTAACACCCCATATATGGAAGAATATGGATAATAGATACTATAACAATTATAGGAAATAGTGATGAGTGTTGTGAAGGTATAAGTGGGGTTTGTAGTGATTTAGTGGTCACACAAACTAAATAAAAATAATAAATATTTTGAGTAAAACATAGGGAGGAAGTGTGATCATAAAATAGTATGAAAAATTTTAATCTTACTAAATGAAATAAATGTGGGAAGAATAATTCAAGGATATTATTGTTCAATAGTGAAAATTGATACATTTTTGGAAGAGATGTATATTTATCTCAGAATTTTCATGGTGAGGTGAGGCATAAACTTCCCCACACTAATGTAAATGGAAAGATAGTGTAGGCCAAGCCAGATGTCTAATTCATCAAGTGTAGATGGATTCGTAACATTTCCAATCAATGTATAAATCCAAATATAATAGACATAAGTCACCATAAACCTAGTAAAGATCAGTAGAGAATGATGTTACATTTTCAATCATAAAATAGGAAGTAAAAGCTCCAAATGATATGGTTGTAGGTATTTTCGTTGTTCTCTCAAATCTAGAAGGTAATTTGTTTGATTCAGATTCTACATATTCAATTATTTCCTCCATGTTTCAAATTAATATAGAATCAATACTTGAACTCATACACTTATATTTATTTTTAAATTCACATGGAGGGATTTTACAAGAATTATAAGTGTATAATAACTCAAGTGTTGGGTTTTTTGAGAAAAATCTCTTTATGAATCTTGTAGTGATGTCTATGAGGGAATTCAATATTTTACATGGGATGGAAAATCACTCATATTATAAAGCTACGATCAACTTCATACCCAATGAAATAGTATTACACAAGAATGGAAATCTTGCAGTTATCTTCATAGGAGAGATATCACAACCTATGATTTATCTATAATCACCTCTCGTATCTTACTTTTTGAGATGATTTCTTAAGTGGAAGAAAAAAAATGGTAGAATAAGAATATAAATTTTCCTATATTTTTAAAACACAAATTTTTATTGCTTGAAGTGATACCTGAACCTCCCCTCGATAGATAGGTAGATTTCATTATTGAACACATACTTATTTCCAAAATGATATCAAAGTCCCTATTTTGAATTTTAAATGTAGAGATAGAGGAATTAAATAAATAACATCAATATCTATTAAATAAAGATTTACTTCACAAAGTGTGTCTCTTTTGGGATAAATTAGACCCATTATGAATAATAAGGATGGATCAATGAGGCTATTCATTGATTATGGAGAACATAAAGGGCTCACAATAAATAACAAGTACACTCTCCCATGGATTTATGATTTATTTTACCAACTTCATGGGGTTTAATTATTCTATAATATTTTTCTTCAATATTTTCATCATAAGTTGGGGGTGAATAAATAAGATATTTTAAAAACAACCTTATTATCAAGATATGGGAATTATGAGTTTGTTCATATTTCATTTAGCTTGACAAGTGATTATTCTCTATATAAGGATTTGATTAATTGAGTCTCTAAGGTCTACCATGATAAATTTGTGGTAGATTCTATTTGTAATATTCTTATATATTCAAAAAATTTCATGGAGCATGAGGATCATTTAATGGTTATATTTATTACTCTGTGAATGGAAATGATATTTGTAAAATTTATAAAATTTAAATTTTTTCATAAAAAAGTTTATTTATTGGTGTCACATTATTACGAAATATGGAATCTTAGTTGAAAATTCCATGAAAAAGGTTGTGGAGAAGTTGGATCATCCTCCAACAATAACTAATATTAATTGATTCCTTGGTTTTGAATGATATTATAGGAGGATTGATTGAAAAATTTAAAGAATTTTTCATCCACTAACCATGTTAACTCAAAAATGAATTTGTTTATCTATATAAAAGAGTGTAAAGAATGTTTTCATGAGAACGTTAGGAGATTAGTTACAACACATGTGTTAACTCTACCATATATCAAAGATGGTTTCATTATTTTTATCAACGCATCATTAAAATGTATTGGCTATGTCCTCAAGAAAAATGAAATGGTCTTTGATTATAAGTATTCATAGTAAAATACTCATGAGAAGAATTATCCAACTCATGACATGTAGATAGTTGTGATTGTTTTTATCTATAAAAATTGAGGCACGTTCTTTATTGGTTGAAATATGATATATACACAAACCACAAATCTTTTTAGTATATATTTACACAAATGTAATTAAATTAGAGACAAAGAAGATGGTTTGAAATTCATAAAAAATATAACTATTCAATTAATTGTCACCCAGAAGTGAAAACAATTTCACTTATGCATTAAGTAGGAAAGAACATTTTGAGAAAAAAATTATGGGGAATCAAGGAGATCCTTGGATCAAATACCTAGTGAATCTAGACTGTAGAATCCTAACTAAAGGGACGTCATCAACCAAATCCGAAATAATTTTTAATCCATTATTACTACAGATGATCAAGAAAGATCAAAATGAATATATATTATTACAAAAGAAGATGAAGGATATTAAGAATGTAATGTCTCATGGGATAAATATTGATCAGGTAGTTATATTGGAATTTCATACAACACTAAGTGTTCAATATTTTCTGGAGATAAAGAAACAATAGATTGATAAAGATCATAGCTCGAAATTATTTATACATCATGGAAGTACTAAAAATTATAGGGAATTTGTTGTTCAATATTAGTGGGATAATATGGAAATTGATATTTTTGAGTTCACTAAATGGAGATTTGTGTGTCAACAAGTGAAGGTGGAGTGGAAATGTACTAAATGGGTATTACAACTACTACCCAAAACACCATGGAAGTGGGAAAATATCACAGTGGGAATTATCAATGGACTCTAATAAATCAATATGTGGAATAATTTGATATATGTTATTGTGGATTGACTCTCCCAGAAAAAAAATTTCATCACTATTTAGGAAGATGATCACACCAAACGCATTAGCTCTACATGCTGTTAAATGAAGAAGTGGAACTGAATCATCCAATGAATAGATCCTGAACTATGCTGCTGGATCTACGACTGAAGTATCAACACTCCAAAAATTTAAAGGGACTTGAGCATTCCAAAAAAATTTAGCAAAGCCAAATAAAACTAAAATTCATGATCGTGAAACATGCAGGATCATTTTCAACTCATAAGAGGCTGAGAAACCGAAAAAAAATCTTGTAACAAAAGGTGAAGAGGCCAAAAAAACTCAAAGAACATAAAAGGATTCAATCAGAACATGAAAAAAGAAGAAAAAGTCTCACTCCCCAGGGATGGACATGAAGTCAATGTCAGGATTTGTTTATATTCCTCCACCATTCTAATGAACTAACACATTCCAATTTAAAGGTATTCCTCACCATTAATGAGCATGTCTGTGAAATTCTTCATGTGATTGCATCTTTTTCATCCATCCAGTCATCAACTACATCCCCCACATCCTCTTCAATGCAATAGGCATATCTATACACTTGTTTTTGATTTCTTTCATCTTTATCCTCATCTGAATTAGAGTCATCCTTAGCTATTTTAGAGTCAGCATTCATTTGCTCAGCCACAGTTGGGAGCGGTGGAAAATTCTTCTTAGTGGCTTCAAGATATTTTGTGACAATCATTATTTCTAGGTGAGAATAATCTTTGTGTTTCGTTGTTTTTCTAGTATTTGGGGTGATAAAACCATCAGCGTCCACCATTGGTTTTTTTCCTTTACTAGCACTTGATATTAAGAAATCCTCCTCAGTTATATAAGGATGATCACCATCATCGATCAAGGAAAACATGAATCAGAAATTTCCCTTTCTCATTATCTCTCACATCATGTGATTCAGGACTGTTCCCCTATTCATCCACCGGGGTGGAAGGAATAGTGGCATCACTCAGAGCTGTAGGTAGAGAATCAATAAAGGCTGACATGTCAGCAGAGTGGAAATCTTATTGAGAATGCATATCATTGGAAACCATGATCTCTTTGTTCAAATTGGTTATCTACTCTCCATTAGTAGATGAACCAAAATTAACTAAATGAAAGGCATTTTCCTTATCAATTACAGGACCCTTCATTCCTTTTTCAACCCCAGAAACAGTCTTGGCCATAGATCATGTGGTTTTATATCCACATTCCTTCGTATCCTGTCCAAGCCTAAGGAAAGAAGAGCTATATATGGGAAGTTTTTCATTGAAAATGTCTTGGAGGAATCCAAATTCACCATTCTGAATGCAAATTTGGGTGATATGTTCTTTAGAGACATCAATTTCAACACAAATCCTATAGATTGATGGTCTGGAGAGATTACTCATTGTTAAATCATGTTTATGAGGATTTCCAAAAAGCATAGGAATTGGGAAAATGGATTTTTATTTAAGAAAGTGAGGAGGTAGCCCATGGAGACCTATCCACGTTAGGATAATGGGAGGTGCAGAAGTGGGATCAATATCTGGTGTCCATTTAAGAACTCTCATAGAACAGCTCCCAAAAAACTAGGATTGCCTTTCCTAGAACCTATAGTAATCATCCTTGGAGGAAAGACAGAAAAAAATTGAAGAGTTTAAAAGACTGATATTAAATCCTAAAAATACAATGGCTTCACGACCATGTTTTAAGAATTTTAATGATGGTGTGTGAAAATGAAGCATTTTAAGCAGTAGAAATTTTATATTTGAAGGAAGAATATTTTCATCATTATCTGAAAGGGAATTTTCTGACTCACCACAGTGACGGAAATGCTTAGGTTAGATGTGAATGTTTGGTGTCGTGGAAACATTTGTGCTGGAATCAATATTAGCATAGGATCTTCTAGAAACCACATCGGCGAATGTTCTTAGATCTGGAGTAGAGTATCATTCTTGGATGGCCATCCACAAAGTTTGGGTTTTAACTATGTGAAACTTTGAGGAAGAGGTGATTTTCAATTATAATTAATCTTTTATGGTTTAACATGAATGGATTGAGAATGGTTTGGGAAAACCATGTTTCTCTATGTAGAAATTGTTATGCTTGGTTTGGTGTCAAGGGCATGGCGTATGGCATGAACACAGTCCGAGGAAACTATGTGGAAAACATGGAACGAGTTATTTAGTTTTTAGAAAAGTTATAGTACATGTTTGGGTATTGGTATTATAAAACATGTGGCTAAACCATGTGGGGTTTCCCTCTTCTCATTTATGGCTTAAATTTTTGAAAAACCATTCATCCAAACTATGAGACTTTCCTAGGCCATTAAAATATTTAAATTTTAGTTTTCCCCTCTTATGTATTAACCCCTTTTGAGATTTCATCCCCCTTGGGTCGTTTTTTGTTACATAAAGGGGGTCCAAACCCACCTTCCCTTCGTTCCTCCTCCACCCATGGTGACCATTCTATAAATCTATGCATAGTTCCACTGGATTTTTTTTTGTTTATTTACTCTTCTCTTCTTCTATATTTCTTGGTTAATTGGTTTTTATTTTTTGGGTTCTCTCTTGGTAAAACCCTAGATGATATTATTGACATGTGGTTCGATTTAATTGATGTCAGGGTTTTCATACTGTCTCTCGGGCATAGATCTTCCTTATTCCAATGTTTTATTGTGTTGTCACATTCTTGAGGTTTGGGTTTCCATCAATTTCCACTCCAACAAATTCTATTAGGTGATTGGTAGTTTCGAAATAATTTATAAATATGTCTTTATACATTTTATGTGGTTATGTAAAAATTATGATATTTTTATACTGTTAATATTTTGAGGAATGGGTTTTAAATGGTTTAAATATATGTCTATGTATATATGAATGTAAGTTTTTTATATAACATTAACTGGTTGTTTAAAAAAAATATTAGGTGATTTTCTTTGTGTTTTGATTTTTCTGTTTTGGTAATTTGGCTAGTTTATGAATTTGGTGTTATTCATGGATATTTGTTATTTTTATGGCATGGTTGTTTTTTCCTTGTAGAAATTTTTCATGAAAAAAGGGTTATTTATTTAAAATTTGTTTTTTAATACATATATGTTTTTATAAAAGTATGTCATTGGAAGTGGGATTATCTATTGGAAAATGTGGTTAACATATGTATATGAATAGATATTAATATGGTGTTTCCTACAGAAATTATGAATTTCAAAAATACATTCCCTCTTCCCACTTAACTCATCTTTCCATTCTCTCCCCACCTGATTATTCCGGAACTACATCAGTTTATAAATGGTTATTTGGTCTCTAAATGATTTGAAAAGTGGTTCTAAAAAGTGTTTATTAACAATATCCCCATTTGGATCATTGTTGAATATTGGGAAAACCCATGACTAAGAAGGCATGTTTAGCATCTTAATGATGGGTTTGGTTCTTAATTGAGATAAATGTCCATTTGGAATATATCATGACTATAGTATGTTTTCAATCGGATTTTAAAAAATGGATTGAAATATTATGTTTTTTGAAGGACCATTAGGTATATTATGCTATTTTAGAATGTGGTTTGGAAATTTGAATGTTGTGATGCCCAGATTAGAACAAGCGGGTGTATTTTTGGGAGATGAGTGGCACTAAGGTGGATAATCTGATGATAGGGTCAACAAATTGGTGGTTTTGGTGTTTTTACTAGGCAAGTATGGTTGTTTTTGGTTAGGGGATTGAGCCACACCTTTGAGGACCTCCCTATTCACCATCTTTTATTATCATTGGATTCTATGGAATCATCTAGAGGGTCAAGTGAAACTTTCTTATCAACCAAAATTATATGGGTTGGTGTCCCCTAGATTTTGGGTGTGTCTTGGTTGGATGATCCACTTGATTGGATAATATAGAGTGGAAAATTGGTTATTTATTATAGAGTTAAACTGTATACTACTAGGTGGATCTTAACTGAGTATATCAAGGGATCGATTCTATATATATTTAGGTAATTATTATGATTATCTATTTGTATGTTTTATTTTACTTCTTTGAAAAGTAAATTTTATTCATGTTTGTATTGTTTCCTTTACTCAAGTATAGAACATTTGATATGATGAAATTTATTATAATTGGGTTAGATTTTATAATTGGGTTCTGTAATGCGAATCCATTTGAAAATGAATTCTATGTGTGTTGTTTAAAAAAATTTAATTCTGTAAATATGTACATCATTTATTATAATGGTAAAAATCTTATTTTATAAACGTTTTTAAGACAATTGTATTTCAATTGTTTCGTGGAGGGAAATGCATGAACTTTGTGATGACTATGTACTAAGCTTCATTATTATCACACTCATCCTGTATCACATAACATCGGTAGACATGATATGTTTTGCAGGTTAAGGTTTATATTTTGGTATACCTTTGGATTAGGTTTCTTTTATAGATAGTTGTGACCATGTGGTCACAAAAAGGCTATTTTGGTGTGGTTATTTTTTACTTTTTTATTCTGTTTTTCTGTTTAGAGGATGTTGTATCTAGACTATTTTTAATTTTTTTTTATGTTTTGATATATTTGGTTTTTTATCAAACTATGTTTGGTAATATATTCTTGATTTTTTATTCAGGGATAATTCCAGTGGTGGTATATTTAATGCTTGATGCTAGTAACCATCCATGGAGGATCTATAATGCATCTCCGGCCCTGACATGGACTAGGTTATGTTACGAGTTGGATGGAATCCCAGCTCAGTTTATGACAAAATAGTATCAGTGGATCCCATTGTTGTTTGGGGAATCAGGTAGACTAAAAATTAATAATATCATTACTTGAGAGTTACTTTAGGTAAGAGCATGACACAAATTTTATTGTTATAATCCTTAAGGGTATGTTGGGATTTTGATTCTTTTACATGGGTTTTTGTGGGTGTAATGAGGAATGAAAATGCAATCAAGTCAGTGCTGTATGGTGGGATTATGTGGAGTAGTTACCCATGTAGATATCTTAGGCATGGTTCATGTTATTCCATTTTTTTGTGATTTCATGGGGCTTGTTCCACAAACTATGTCTCGGGATTATGCATGGCCACTAGTTATTCATTTTGTTTCTTTTATATGAGTTTTCAGTTTGTTTGGATTTGGTATCTGAGGGAAGATTTTCAATTAAAAATATAGTGTAGGGAAATAAATTTCAAATAGAAAGAGATTTTGGTGTTGTTCTTTATTTTAATAGTTGGAGATGGAACTAATTTTATTTGACTGTGGATTGTAGGAATTTGAAAAAACAATTCCATCTCTGAAGGAATTATGAAATTGGGGTGGAAATTGTTGGGTTTTTAAGTAATGTTTGTGTTCTTTTGGGGTTGTTTAGTTTGTGAGTTGGTCTTTTTGATTGGGGTATCCCGTTTTTATTTTGTATTGGTGTTTCCTTTGGGTTTGGTTTTCTATATTTATTCATAATATGCCGCTCAAAAAGGTCTCTATGGTTTCTAGTGATTTTCATTCAGTTGTTGGAGTTTTTCAAACTAATAGTGGAGTGGTTTAATCTAGTTATTTTTTGTTTTTTCCTCTTATCTATGACCATCCAGTTGAGTTAGAGGTAGTGTAGTTTATTTAGGATTTTTATGGTATACTCATTTCTTCGGGGACTCCCAAATCTGTGAGATTGTGTGTTGTTCCGACCTCATTAGAAGGTCTATTTTTGGTTTAGTGTAATATTATTTTTCAATCATCATTGCATTTTGGGATTAAATAGAAGGTATTTTAGATTACATTCCTCCAATGTTTCATGCTAGGGGAGGTGAGGGAGAATAAATTGGTAGAACAGATGAGTGTTCTACATAGACAATGGATTTTAAAGTCATATGTTAATCACTTCAAAGAATTAATTACATTAACTTTAGATATAATATCATAGGATTATTTGAATGAAACTCTTTTCATTTTGGGCCTTCATCCATAGATAATGTGTCTGTTCCTTTATCCAATAAATATCTGTTAGTGATGTGTTTGGATGTGGAATTCTTATCTGGGTTATAGTTGATGGAATCTAGCGATTCGATTTATCATGGTACATGTAATTGTCACCCTTCAACTAAGATGCATGTTCCAGAGTATCCTATTTTTGATAATCCAATTTATTTTATTTCAATTTCTCATTTGTCATACCATTTGCGTGTTCGATTCTATATCAGTAATTTTTTACATTTAATGTCATCTTATCTCAATCATCCAAATTTACTTCATCATTGTGGCAGTTTTGGACATCTTGAGATGTTTCGTAGGAATTATTTCTTGGGGAAGAATTCTTTATTGGGGGGTGTAATCTTATGAATTCAGGGAATTAGATACTTTATGATACAATGGATTCATCCATATGTCCCAAAGTGATTATTTTCAAACAATTAGGAATAGTTAAGGATGTGGGAAACGATGGCCCAAATTTTTTCTACAATGTTGTAGTGAGATATTTGATATATCTCTATTATATTACCCAATATTATTTTGAGATCATTCTTTTTTTTGTAAAATTGTTGTGTTTTAGATCCCTTGTAATTATTTTGGATGTTTCATTAGAATGAGAATATTTGATTAGTAGTTTTTTCTTGTCTGTAATTAGCCTTTTGCGGATTAGTACCATTTTCAAGTCGTGATCGCTTTAGAGATGATTGGTAATTATAGAGTTGATTATTTTTTTGATAACTATTTTTTTTATTTCTTTCCATGTGTTTCCCCATGTTATAAAGTATTTTTGGTTTGGATTTCCATTATGTTTGTTCTAGTGTTTTCTGGTTCCTTGTATTTGAGAGAATCCCCTATTGTTCTATCATTTTTCATAGTTTTGTGGTTTTCTTTATAATTTTTTTTTGTGTTACATGTGGAGTAAATGGTCCACTGAGTTCTGTTGTTTCATTTCACTTTATCTAGTTGTGTGCATTAGCATTGTTCCTCATGTGGTAGGGTTACTTTATTTAAAATATTGTTTTTTGGTATGGAGAATTTTGAAACACTAACCTCGAAATTTATTTTATTTTTTTATTTGCTTTCATCTAGTTATTTTTCATGATGTATATATTTAGTTTCTTTCTCAAGGTTTTCTATTTTTGTGTTTTTTGGATGATTATGGCATGTGAATGGTCTGCGAAAATAGTATGGGTGTTAACCATGTGGACCAATGCCTTATAGCATGTTTAAAGTTCAATTTCATCTTGGAATTATTTAATTCCAATGCTTGAACATAGTTTTGGGAAATCCATTCGAGTCAAAGGAGAATATCTGTGGCTTGTAATTTATTTGAAGGTTATGGTGAATGACTTGTGCATGGTTAGAGGAAACTGTGTAGAAATCATGTGGTGAGGACACTAATTTTGTACTAAGACATGCTACATGATTTCCCAAACCATGCTACTAAACCATGCACTATGTCAATATTCTCCAGTAGGGTGTGCACTGTTGGTGAACGGTTTGGAAAAATGTGTGCCAAAATTGTGTAACACGACCAGGTGATTAATAACCCGAAACTCCAATTTTTCCCCAATTTTTTTGTTAACACCGTTATGTATTTCCTCACCATTGAATCATTTTTGGAACATGAAGGGTGTCCCAAACCATTTCTCTTGCTTCCTCTTCCTCCCATCATGATCCTTCCAATATAAAGTGTGTTCTATTGGGGTTTTTTATTTTCACGTCTCCTAATCATTTTAAATTTTCTATTTGGTTTTTATTGGATGAGATCTCTTTTGGTAAAACTATATAGGCTAGGGTTTATGTGTTGTTCAATTTCATTGATGTCAGGGTGTGTGGATTGTCTATCAGGCCTGATTCTTCAATCTCGTCAAGTTTCATTACGTCCGCACATCATTAAGTTTGGTGTTTCCATCTATTTCATTTCGGGAATATTCAATTTGATTCTTCGGTGTTTATAAATAACTTAAAACAATTTATGCTTGTGATGTTCTGAAATGATAAATTTTTATGTATTCATGTTCATAATTTGGTGAGGAATGACACTTCACAATGTTTTTATATACATTCTTATGTATATATCCATGCAATGTGATTGATTAAATGCCATTTGATTATTTTAAAATAAAAATAGGGTTTCTTTTGGTGGTGTTTTCCATTGGATATATTTTGTTAATTTTTTTGGTTTATGAATTCAGTGTTGTGTGAGAATTTCAATGATTGTTGTGTCTTGGTGCTTGTGTACGGCTTGTTGAGATTTTTGGTGAAGTATGTGGTAGTTCTATTAAAATATTTTTTATATACTTATTTTGGTTTATAATGGTATATCATTAAAATTGGGAATATATATAGTAACATAGGGTGCACTTATTAATAAACATATATATGAATATTTTGTTTCATATAGAAAATTAAAATTCTCAAAATCGTTTCCCTCTTATATCTTCTCTCATCTAGCCCTTATCTTCCCCAAATGATTCGTCTAAAACTGCATTGGTCTATAAATGGTTATATAGTCTCTAAATGATTTAAAAGTATTCCCTTAAATGACATTTAAAAAATTAGGGTCATTTCCCATAGGTTAATGTTGGGTAAAACCACAAATGAAAATGAATTATTAGTATATTAAAGCGTAGTATGGTTCTTAAAAAATATAAAGGATCATTAAGAACCTTTGTGGAATATTTTATGTTTTCAATATAGTTTGGAGAAATTGTTTAAATGCTTATGTGATATGAAGGGAAAGTTAATATTTTATGATGTTTACAAATGTTTTTTTGAAACATGAATGTTATGATGGATGGATTGGAACATGTGAATGGAATGTTGTGATATGGGAACCTCAATGGTGGATCCTTCAAGGATAGGGTTTCCAAATAGTTGGTGTCAGTGTTTAGGCTTGGAAATCCTCACAGGTGTAGGTTATGGGTTTGAGCCACACATGTTTGGACCACCCAATTCACCCTTCTCTATTCTCATTGGATTCATGGGAATCATCTAAAATGTTGATCGATAGTTTCTTATTTTACACATTTAAATGTTTTGGTGCCCCTTGTATTTCAAGATTATCTAGGTGGGATGTGTGTTTAGATTGACTAGTTTAGACTAATAGGTTGGTAATTCACGGTGGTGGTGCACCATATGCTGGTAGAAATGTCCGAATTATGTTCATCCATTTTTTCTTATAGATATGATTACTAAATTCCCATGATTAACAATCAGTAATTCCTATTTTAAAATTTTTACGTGACTATTTTTAGACCTTCTTGTCTTATTTCCATTACTTCCATCAAATCCCATTCGATATTCTAGTATGTATTTGTAGTAAGGATTTATATTTTGAACACTGATTTGGAATCTGATAAAATCTTTAAAAGAATAATGAGTATGTTTTTTTTAAAAGTGAATATGTTGAATTATTTACCTTGTTCTTTAAAATAATAAAAAACATATATCTTAAAATTAATTCAAAATGGTGTTTTTCTACTTTTTATAAAGTAAATGCATGTAATTTACGGTGAATAACATCTGATTTGTTTTATGCTCACATCCTACTTGTCCCACTGAGCAATGGTAAACATGATTTGTTTTATAGGATATGTTTTTTTGTTCATTATACATATGGACCATATTGAATATGTGGTTTTTCCTGACCAAGAGTTCATGTGGAGATTGTGTTAGCATAGTTTAGTGTTAGTTTATTATATTGTTTTTATGTTGTAATTGTATCTGGATTTGTTTGTATTTTACTTTAGTTTTAGTTATTATTGGTTTGGATTTTTACTATCTGAGTTTTTTTTATCGTATTAGTGTATAGTGAGAAATCATTCACATGTTGATATCCTTGATTCTTGATGGTAGTCATCAGCCTGAGAGGATCAGGAACATCTCTGGGGCCCTATCTCTGACAAGTCCTTTTTGTAATGCCCTAAATGATTTTTTATTATTATAAAAAACACCCCACACTTGTTTCTAATTTTTTTTCTAAATTATTTATCATAAGGAAACAATTTAGAATAATATTTCAATGAAAATCGCATGTTCTAAATATGAGTATTTCTTAATTCAAAGAAATTATTCCTAATCTTCCTCTATCTACATTTTCAACCCACCCTTTAATAATTAAATTATTAATATAATACACAATTATCTTATTATATTAATTTATAAATAATGGTTCTATCATTTTCAACAAATGATAAAAAATAGCATCGATAATGTGTATGTGTAAACTACTACCTCCATGAAGTGATGTGCTTAGTTTTTTATCAATATATTCCATGTATAAATAAAATATTGTATTTATTATATAAATATTTTTCTTATATCAAAATTCTTATTCATAAAATATTAGTTATGAATCATTAAGATTTCATCCCATATTCTGAGAGATGGAAACATTATTTGTGCATACATAAAGACTAAATCCTCCACAAATGATAAATTTAATTTTTAAATCAATAATTCGAATAATGATCTATGAATTAACTTAATAATGATATAATATATTTATTACATTTTTAATACTCTCTAAAATTTAGATTACTATTGTATAAATACTATTCCACACTCATTATATAATTTAAATATGCTCTTTTTTGGGTCAACATTTGCTTCTACATGAATAATGTTGTAACATCTATATCACGAATGACTATGGGATGTTTTCTAATTATATTACCATGTAATAATATTTTTATTTAATATGTTATAATTAAAAAAGAAATTTAATTATTGATACTTTATATATTTTTTAAAATATCACGTATCAATCATTTCACATGTTGATATGAGGTTTTCACATTTTTATTTTCAAAAACCATAACATTTTTATTCACTAAAGGAAAATTGTATATGATGATTCAATAAAAACCTAGGATTATTTCTTATTAGATAATATATAAATTCTGAACAATTTTTAGAAAACTATAAATGATAATTCCATTGAAATCTAGTACTAAACAAACAATCTAAACTAATTTATGCAAGTTATAAAAAATAAAATATAAACACTTGATATATTTATAATAAATGGATATAAATAATGTTTATAAAAGTTTATATGTATGAATTTATTTGTAAAATATATCATTACCATAGTTATTTTTTCATAAATGAGGGTTGATTCCCATTTTTAGGTGATTAAATTGGTAACCTTGGAATTAGTGATTAAATTTCAAAAATGGTATGCCATTATTCAATGGTGAGAGGACCCAACCTCAAGAAATAATGAAATTTTAGTTTATTTTTGGTTTTTCAATCCTCTAAAATTAATGGGGAAAAAAAATAAATCATGATTCATTTATTTTCCCACGAAATTCTTAAACTATATCATTTTCGATTTTTACGATGGAAAATAGACTTCACCCGAGTAATTCATATTTTCTTAACAATACAAAGTTAAACATCACACAAAGTTTTTAATTTTTAAAGTAAAAATAAGATTATTGTAATTTAATTAAATTTCTAATTATGTTAAAATTACATTCATAATTAAATCATTTAATATGTTGTAAAAATAATTTGTGGAATTGTTTTTTACATTTATCTATTTTAAATATTATTATATAATAACTAATAAATGAATCACTGTTAATATGATAATATATAAGTTTTCAAATTAAATTTGGGTTATTTTCTGAAATATCATAATATATTTTATTAGATTAAAATTTCACCATGTTAATTACAAAATTATTTGGAATGGTCAACGTCATTGTTATCATCATAATTAAAATTATTACATGTAATATTATATTTATGCCTAGAAATGAAATTTAAATCATTAAATATATTAAATATTTTTATATAAAAAGTGATGTAAAATATTTTATATTTTATAAATAAAATTTATAAAACTGATTTATTAATATAAGTTAATAAAATTATATTTTATATTATAATATAACATATATTTCCAATACCATAATTACGGGTTTTTTAAATTAAATTTAGTATCTTGAAATTATTTTTTTAATATATATCTTATATTTTTAAATAAAAAAATATATAGATAATTATATTTTACTGTTCAATTATGATAGTTTATTAAAAGTGATGGTAATATAAAAATATGTATTTTTTTCCTAACTCACCAAAACATATATTATATTAAAAAAATATAAAAAATTTACCACAATATAATTTTAAAATTTTTAATTCGAAAAAAGTGATTGATTTTTAAAAGTAAAATGATAATATTTAAAATTTAACTTTTAAATATAAATACAATATATAATGGAAAACTTATATTATTGAGAAATGACCATAAAAAATTAGTGTTCTTAATGCTATTATGTAGGAATTTTTAAATGATAATAATATTTTTATTTTCAAGATGACTTATTGTTGTTTTTTCCCTTAACAATAATCAACTAACATGCTATGGATCATTTTAGTTCAGAGTCCCATGTGAATCAATCTATAAATCACACTATATTTATTTAAATAGATCAGATATAGTAAAGTATTGCAGTGCTAAAATATAGTTATTGCTCAAATGGTATGTAAATATTTATCCCTTCCCTCCAAAGAGATATTTCAAACAAATATTAAATGTTGTAAATACTGTATCCAACTATATATCATTTAATGTATATTTTTACTATATATATTGAATTTTATATAATATTAGGCAACCACATTATCATTTTTCATGAGTATAAACCCAAATAAATTATTGGTCACGTCACTATTGATCAAATATCCTTCCCCACTAGTGGGTATTGTTAGTACATGTGTAATGACAGAAAGGCTCAGTCAGAGACAAGGTCTCTGACCATTTATTAAAGTAAAATAAAATTTCAGCAAGCAGACATTAAAAAGCAAGAGCATACGAAAAGTTTAAAAACCGTACCCATCATCAGCTCCATAACCAAGAGCCTCATCAGCAGTTTCCGACTCCCATTCCGAACTTTCATACTGCTTCAAGAGCTTCACATACTTGCGTCTGAGATTTAACTTCTCAAACTGCAGAAATTCATCCGAAGAATTCATCCCTTTACCCTTGCCCGAAGAGGATCTTGTAGGTAACAGCCTTGGCATATTAGAATAGTCTTTTCGCTGCCTTCTTTTTGGGGGGGCAGTCACACTACTCGCACACCCATCCATGGTCCTCCTCCCAAATTGAACAACATCACTGAACGAGGCCCGACCTCGGCCAGCATTCTTCTTCTCACTATCAGATAAATCCCCCCAGTTCCCAGTGAGACACACCAACTGCTGTCCATTGCTTAGACCTTTCTCCTGCACCGCCTGACTAATCGGATCAATGACTGCTAGGCACTGTGGTTGAGCAGGAGTCCCATTAGCTCCCAACACCCCGGACATGCCAAGCTGAGTGACCTGCCCGTCCTTCAAAAACCCACCTTCCTCCCTTGTGAGAACCTTCATGATAGATCCAGGATCTCCCTACCCCTGTTAGTACATGTGTAATGATTTTCTAAATTTTTAACATTATGATGTTCTCTTCACATTTGTCAGTCTTGAAGAAAATCACACATTTACATTTTATCAAGATGAGTGGGATAGAATAATTAACTGTTTATTAAAAACACAAATAGTACATATAATATATGAGTATTCTATGAATATCAGTTATATAGGTTAGAATGGGCCATTCCTAATCACCTCTATAATTGAAGGAAACTGACACATCAATATTTAGTGAAAATAAACCTCTTGAATGTTACTTCATTTTTCCAAAATAAAAATATATTATTCTTAAAATATACAATTTAATTTACAAAATTCTTCAAGAAAATACAATAAAAATCCCCATTTCCTCTTAAATTTTGCATTATATAAGAAAATCATCTATAAAAAGAACAAATTTTTTGGATGATAATATATAGAGGCTATATTCAGAAATTCTTTGAAAATTTATCGTGAATTACTAAGTCTTAATGACATAACTTTGAACTCAATTTGTAAATACCTTGTTTGAATGTTGGACTGGGAATATCCTCCATCCTCAAAATTAGATGATAATATCCATATTTAATGTCCAAATTATTGAATTATTAGGCTCTATAATGCTTCATAAAAAAAAATTTATCAATTTCAGGATATAAATGTTCTATATGCAGATATCATCGATTTCATGATAATCGATGTAAATATGATTTGACTGATCCTTCCTCTGGACAAAGAGGACTGACCCACCACATGATGTCTCAGTTTTTCATATAAATCCCTTCGCATTATTCTCTCATTGTTTCATATTATGATCATTTATTTCAAAAATGAATATTTGATAAGAAGAATTTTATATTATTAGATATCTATGTATAAGATTAAATAATATCACAACCTCTCGATTAGGAAAAATAATTGAGAAATCCTTAAGGAATAAAAAAATTCATTCTCCCATATTAAGAGTTCTATTATGGATGGTCACTTCATAATTCTCTATAATTTTAGTTAGATATGAATCCTCATAGATTATTAATGTCCATGATTGAGTTAATGTGTCCCAGGAATATTCACCCTCCTTTAAAAAAATTTAAATAATTGGTGGGAGACTTGATAAATGAAACTTCCTTTCATTTTTTCATATGTTTATATTATATCTATAGAATGATGGTCAATATTGAACAATTATAGAATCAAATTCAACTAAAAGTAGTAGGAAAATGATGCTTATGATATTAATCCCACAATCATTTAAAAGGTAGGACTTATATACTTGAGATGAGTCATTAACCAGTTTTATCATTTAACTAATCTCTCATGATATGTTATTTGGAGTTGTGTTTAGGTAGTTCTTCTGATCTTTCACTATATAAAATAATGCATCGCTGGAGAATGAAATTGTATATTTTCTATTTTTAATGGATAATTGGGGTACCTATCATCACATGATTTTTATGATCCCTATCAAAACTCATGATAGAATATTTCAATCCATTCTATCTATAGATGGAGGATATTGTATTTGGTTATCTTCAATTACCCTTGGATTATAGTCCATTTTTTCATAATATATATGTTCCTTTTAGATGAATCATTTGACCATAAGTTAGGGACTGTTTAAAACATTCCCTTATTCGATAAAATAAACATTATACTTCATCTCCCTTGGACATTCATTACAATAATTCCTATCCTTTCTACAGTTGATGAATTTCAATGTTCCCTTCCAAAAATATTTGAGATCCTTCTTCACACTCTATATACAAGTAGAATTTTGGATTTTCCAACCACCATGATATTTATCAATTACTCCCACACAATTAAACCACATTATCCTTTAATTATCTTCATTCTAATGTGGCCATTCAAACTAATAAATAAATTTACCAATATTAATGTAACATTAGAAAATTATTGTATCAATCAATGTCATCGGCAACTGAATGTTTTCCATTATAGTGATATAACCTAAAAAAGAAGAAATCAAACATACATTCATAGTCCCTGAAATAGATATAGTCTTATTTTGAATGAATTGTGATGTTTTCATCATACTCCCTAATCGATTCATCCTCCATTTCTTGTGTCCAAGTTACTCCCTCTTTATTCTAAGACAATTTTTTATCATTAAGGATATGGACTGGTTTTGGAATCAATAATTTTATTAATTATTACATGAGTGATTTATTCTAGTACTCCAATGATTTTCTCAAATAATTTTCCCATCATATTGATAATTTCAATAAGGAAATCATCAAAATTTACATTACATGGGGTATTATAAAAATACCTAATATTTCCATTCTTTAGAAAATATTAATGGAAACAATATGTTAGGGTTTATAGAAACAAATTATCACATAAAAAGGAAACTATAATCATTGAATAGATAACTAATAAATGACATATAAATTCTACATTTTAATTTATAGGATTAAATATAGTTTATTTGTTGTATAATTCTAATTAAGTTCAATAAAATAACAATATGATCAAATACAAGATAATAAATAATAAATTATTTGTTTTTTTGAATAATTTCCCATGAGAGCATCATGTTAGGTGTTTTTCCTTTAGTCTACCCCTCAATCATTGTGAAATTATTGAGTTGATAATCATCATTACTTTTTTTGGGTAATTTATCATGAGCTCATAGATTTTACAAGAACATCTACGTGTTAGTATCCAAACAAAGATTTAACTTTTATGAATCCAAACACTATATACATTACTAAAATATTAGAAATTTTTAATAAAATTTATTACTTGGGGTGTCTTTAATTTTTTTCTATTTTTAATTCGGAATATTTTCCACATCATGAGTTTCAGAAAAAACAAATATATCATATGTAATTTATTTATTATTCTCTAGAATAAGTATCAATATAATAAAATATCAATAATAAAATGGCCTATTTTTTTGTAATATCTGATAGATAAACCATCAACAAAAAAATATAAAATATGTGTGATAATATCAAAAAACTATAATGTACTCTTTGATTCGATTAGGCTCCTAACACTGTATTTGATAACTTATGGAAAAAATAGGAAATCGGTGATTTTTATATCAAAATATTGGATCAATAAGAGTAATAATTATACATATGAGACATAAGTTAAATCATAAGGATCTAAAAGATAATACTATCATATATGCATGTAATGTAAATGATGATAGCATGTGATAAGGAAATAAAAAAAAGTGGAAATACCATAAAACATTAAATTATAAGAATAATTCAACGATTATAAAAAAACATAATATAATGTGTTTAGATAACTTTTCCTTAATCATTTTAGGTATCTCAGAAAAATGTCCAAAAATATATTTGAGTGATATAAGGGAGCACCAACCATATGTGTATCATCATGTGAATCACATCAATTATACAATAGAAAAAGTAACTTCATCATTTAAGTCCATTTATTATAGAATGTAGTTTTCATAAATGCATTTCCCAAATAAATGATGTATAGTTATTTTGATGTTAATTCACATTAATGAAAAATTAGGTTGGGTATTCACAAAATTATATATATCATATAAAAACTCCAGATAAAATTTCATTACTGTGATTGTTATATGGAAAAGTTCATAGATGTGATAAACGGGAGTGAGGGGAATTATATAATTAATAAGGAATTATTTTTACAAGAAATTATGATTATGAACACATGATAAAACAACCATTTTTTAATAAAAAGAGTAATATCTAATGAAGTAGTAGAATAGAAAAGATGAGGGAGAAAACACCTTACATTTATTAGTTTGTTCTTAATTCTTGGGAGCATTTTCATAGAAACAGATAAAATACATGGGAAGAATATATAGGTGGAAATGAGAGGAAATATATGATAAAAGAATTTTTAGAGTTTAGTAACTAGATAATGGGTGGCTATTTATATAAAAGGATATAGATTTGTTTATTCATTTCAAAACATAGGCCATGAACATTTAGTAAATAAATAATAAAAAACCCATGGACATCCCTTGGTTTTCTAATATTATTTTCTAAGGGGAAGTGGTTTTTAATATTTTTTTTGTTTAGAGGTATAAAATCATTTATTAATACTATTTTTGGGGTTGAAGTGATTCCTTTTCATAAATACATTTTCTACACCATTAAATTATACTTCATTTTCTTAAATATTCATTATAATATTGGAAAATCAATCTTATAACAAATAAATAAGTTATTTTAATGAATAATTTAATATTTGGATGATAAATATTTTAATCATATTATTATAATTTCAAATTAGTAATCATATATTTATATGGTATTTATTTTTTACCTAAAAACTTTATTGACACAAAAAATTATGAAAAAAATAACAATTCAATAATTTCAATATGATATTTTCAAAAATGTATTTTCTTTTATGAAAATAATCCTATAAATATAGAAAAATTATTATTCGATAAAAATTATTATTTTTTGAATCATATGATTTTCTACTAAATATTGTCCTTTCTAAAACATATAATAAATAATTGGGACCCCATTAAAGTATATTGGGTTTTGTATTAAAATATTTATGGTTTGATTAGATAATATAAAAGAGATAATTTTTATTTAAAATTATTTAATTTATCATAAAAGAGTTTTATAATTGCAATATTATATTTTATAAAAATAAAATTCTATATTTTAGTTATCCCAAAAAACTATTTATTATATTTATCTTACGTAATTTTATATTTTATGTTAAATAATATATTAATTAAAATGATATTAAATAATCACTATTTCATTTTTTAATGAAAATTTTCATTTTCATATTAATATATTTTTGAAATATAATAATTTATTACACTGACTTGTACCCTAAGATAAAGTTTTGTGATTATATTATATTAACAATGTCGTTTATCAAATTTTTATTTGGTGTTGACTTATATGATGTCAATGTTCTATCATAATCAATTTAATTTAAGCCACATACTTTTTATTTTGGCTTATTTTTGGACAAGAAAGAAACCTAGTGATCTTATCTACCATAGAAGTATTAAAAAATGACCAAAAAAATCTATAATCATGCATATTGAGGCCATTACTTCATATTTCAACCTATAATATATTTAAAATTTACACTTAATATATAATAATCATAATAGATAATTTTTAACAACTATATTATTGTAGTCTAAATTCTTAATGGTAATAATGCCCAATGATCATAATATGGATTTATTATATAATAATATTAATGATATGTTAACATTTATCAGCATATTGCACATGTGTTCAATATTGTATTATATTAATAAATGGTACATTGAGTCATTCGTAAGTGAAATTATATTTTTAAATGTTTGGGTCATTATAGTAGGGAATATGGTAGTGAATTGGTTTTTTATCCTAGTGCGATAATAGAGGAAACCCAACATGAATTAGGTATAAATCCCAATATAAAATAGAAATGTTTATATAAGGCTCATATTTTTTATGGAATATATTTTTCAAAAATATTAAATTTCAATGATAGCTTTTGTTACATGTAGCATTGGTTTTTAATGAAACACCATATGACTACCAATATTAATATTTTAACATGGACTTTGACAATTACAATAACATTTTTGGGAAAGAATTATAGGATTTTATATAAAATTATGTGTTATGATTTTTAATAATGAAAATATATTTATAAACGAGCTCATAATTATTAGTAATGTCTCTACACACATTGAAAATAATTTATTCTCACCAAATGATCTTGATTTCATTTTATGAACAAATAATAATAGTAATACTTTCCATTATGAAATAGTTTATTTTTAAAAAAATTAAAATTATTTTAAAAATAATCAGGTCAAATTTATCATTGAGTTATTTTTAAATTGTTTTATAGGACTTTTTTCTCAATGAATAATAGAAGATACTGAATTTTTATTGAAAAATGAATTTTTTGATAATGTATTTAAAAATTTATAGTATATTTTAAAATGATTATAAAATTATAATTAGTTGAATTTTATTAATATTTAAAAAACTTATTCTTCACGTTTGTAGGTTTTAATATTAATTTAATTAAAAATACATCTAAAAATTGAATTTTAATAAATGGTCACCAATTTTGAAAACATCAAAACTTTTGTTGGATTAATAATTTCATCTTAATTGTATATCATAATCAACAATAACAATAGTAAAAATTAATTTTTGATATTAATGTTAAAAAGGGTTTACCGAGGGTTAATTAAAATCAATAATGCTTATAATAGTCTAATAAATCGTAAAAATAATTTTTTATTTCCATATTTAAACCATTTCTCCTCTATTATTATATAATGATCTATTTTGTATCTATATATAATGTGTAAAAACAATCTATACCATATAAATTTCAAAACATTCATGTGTGTCATCATCCCCTCTTCTAAAATAAAAATCATTCTCCACTCATATTCATAAAATAAAATCAATCATCTTACAGAAATATCAAAACTAATACCTTAATTAATTACCTATAAACATTCTAGAGTATTTACTATGGTTATTAAATACTTATATAAATGCTTTTTATGCAAACATGTATATCTTTTCCAGACAAGGTCATTATTTGTAACTAAGTTATCTTTTATTTATTCATTCACCTTAGCAAAATCATAATAAAATATGAATAAAAATGAAAATCAGTAATTACAATATAATGATAGGAAATTATGTTAATGTAATAACCTATATCCATTTTTTAATCCATTAAATTGGGAAAGAAATGATTGATCGTCTGTATGATGAACTACTATATCATGAATCAATGTAATTTATTTTCCATAACCACCTATAATGACTGTATATAATTATGTATATAAATTATATAAATTATATTTTTTATGAATTTATAAATTATTAATTTTGATATTATATCTACCTTATTACCTTATAATCTATATGAAAATTATAATATCACCCATGCATGTGTGTGGACTACCTCCTCCATGAAGCGATGTTACACATTCTGGGTCTATTATCACATGGAAAGTAATAAACAATATTTAATTAATATATAAAAATTATATTATATAAAAATTAGTTTTAAGGATAAATTAATATTTAACAACATTGAGTTCCATTTGACTTTAAAATTGAATCAATCCTTATGCATACGTACGACCTACAATATCCAATAACTATATAATTTATTTTACATTATATAAAATTCATGGATTATTTTAATTAGGTATATAATCATAATAAATGATATTTATATCATTTTTAACAATATATATATTTTTAAAAAATAATAAAACATTGAGGACCATAACGTCCAAAAAAAACATAGTAGAAAAAAACATAATTATTACCTGAAGTAATGATTATGAAAAATAATTATTAATAAACATGTGATTAAATTATATTATTATTTCATTAATATATGATATGTTTCATAGTTTCGATATAATATATTTATGATAATTCAATTTTATTACATAGGAGGTTTGAATGTGTACATGTAAATGAGATGTGTTCTGTAATGGATTTTCATCTCAATTTTATTTTCATGTCACATAAGTCATATTCACTACTTAATTATTTTTTTAGTCATATATACCACCCATCAATGAATTTTAATATCTAAATCATTAAAATAAATAAATATATATATACATATAAATATAATGTTATATATTTCATGGGTATTATGATTCAAATGTTAATAATGTGGTAAGGATTGTGTTGGACAACTTCATTGTGTATCTGTATTGTTTATGAATATGCTTCCGATTAAGAAATATGTTGATCAATCACTCAATAAACTCGTAAATATTATTATCCTATAGTTATTTCTTAAAAAATAATATTTTACAATATTTTTTTACACATTATATAATCATTATTGAAAAATACTTTTTTTTAATTAAAACAGTCCTTTTTTCTATATTCGATGAAAAATATGATCTCTTATACTACCATGATTTCCAAAAAATTAGAATTTTATTCAATAGTCAAAAAATTAATTTTAAATTAATTTTCACCAACTATTAACATTTTTAAATTGTTTTAAAATGTAATACTCCTATCATTGTCCAAATTAGGTAGATTTTGTCTATATATAGAAAATGTGAATGAAATCGTTGTTCAACTTGTACATCATAAAAATAATTTCTAAACATCATGACAACTAAATGATTTAAAAGTTAAATTATATGATTTCTAGGTTATTTAAAAATTGGTTTTTTATTTAACAATTGTATTTTGTATTTTACATAATTGATTTTAGAATATAAAGGCTATTTTTTTCAAGAATGGTCTAAGTGATGTTTCAAAAATATTTTACATCTAAGATGAAATTCTTTTTTGTTTGTTAAGGCATAATGAGGATATAATTCTTTGATACCGTATATATATTTTATCATGGTGGTCTATTAGGATGATGAAATGATGTTTTGAAACTAGTTTCTTTTCCACAGGTTCTACTATGATGAACAGATTATAAAATAATTTATTTTCCATGGTTTCTTAATTGATGAAATTTTTACGAAACATTTTTATTTTACATGGGTTAGTCTTTGATAAAATGAATATGATAACCATTTAATTTTCATTGATTAGAATGGGATGAGTTATTTTTAATCTTTCTAATAACCTATGTGTTATTTTCGTTATGTTATTGGTGTTTCTATAATTATATATTCCTCCAATGCATTCGGTATGGATTCATATATCATGAGATAAATAGAACTATAATAGTGAATGAATGCAGTTCTTTAAGGGAATCTATCCACTACGATATTCTTGGTAGTGAAAATTGACTACTTTGATTTTCTAGGTATTGAACCCATTCTACATTTACTATTTTGGAAATTCTCATTGACTAATTAAGAAATGAGTTTCTATACTTTTTTGTGTGATACAATTCCCTATATTATTTAAATATGTTTCTTCCCTTAATAACATTATTTCATTCCTTTAGGATTCATTTCATATGAACTTAGATGATATTGGTATCTTCATAATTTTATGATCTATGAATGTAGGGCATTATATATAAATTAGATTATCATATAATAATAACCATATTAGCAAGGAATGTTGATATCCCTGTATTTTTTTTATAACAGAGTATATATGATCACCATTTTTTATGTTTCCCTTCCCCATATTATAAAGAATGGAATTATGTTTGGTATTTATAATAAGGGTTCTTATTGTGTATAAGAGAGTGGAAGATGATGTAGTTAGCTTATAAATTTTTTTATGTATACTTGTTTCCAAAAACATTAACCAATTATAGGAATTTGTAATGTTTTTATATAATGGAATGAATACTCCTATAATTTTATGTAATATATATGTATGAAAAGAATTGTTCATTATTGTGTGTATTAGATTAAATGTTAATTTCACCATTGAATGTAATATTAAACCTCGAAATATTTAGAACGATATGTTAATGTACATGAAAATAGCTTATAATTTTTTTAATCATATTGGAATTAGTTTCCATGAAATTATATCCTTGTCTCCATACTATATATTGATATGGTATTGGAAATATAGTACTCGGGTGTAATAAGTATGAAAATTGGACATTGTGGATTGAATTTTTCATCATCTATTTCATGAAAACAAGCTATATTCCATGCCCGGTTTGAAATTATCATGGGGTATTATTTTTTATAATTGATAAAATAATTACAAACTATCATGAAGTATTTTAATAGTTGACGAGTTTGAATATCCTAGGATAAACATTTCTTGTTATAGATTTTAAAAGGATTTGAATGATTTATAGGTAAAAAATAACTTTTTTAGATAATGTGGCATCTTACCATGTTTATTGTTTATCAGCTTATGATTTTTAGTTTTAGTTAATTGATGGAACCCAATGGAATCATGTCAATGCTAAATTGGATAGAAAATGAAATCATTTTCCTCCAGAGTAGTAAAATGTTTTGGAATATAGAGTTAAAAAAGATGAATTATATGCCCAAAAAACTCTCTTCATCTATGAATATTACTGAAGATATCGAAATTCTTTTATCTGTCTCATTTTTCAGTAGTTGTGAAAATGTGGATAAGTACCATTGAAAATATATTTTTCATACTCTAGTATTTATATAAGTAAAAATTAATTTGGATATCTATAATTACTAATGATAGTTGGTTCAGTGATGTAATGTTATCATGAATACAAGGAAATATGAATAAGTCGACTACATGGTGTGTTATTAATTTAAGATATAAATTTTCAATAAATAATTTACACATATTATTCATTAAAAAATGGAGAAATAATTCCAAGAGATAAAGAAAAAGGATGATGAATCTACTAGAATCTATGTGGGCAATTTTACTATACCTGGGAGGTTCACATATTGTATTATTTTCCAATTAAAATTTATGTTTATTCAATTATTTAATTTTTTGAAAAATGTAACAAAGGGTTTCTTCACAAATTTAATTCATTATCTATTAATAAATAGTTTGATGCACTATTAGGGTATAAATTAATATTAAAATCACTGATCACTCTTATAGTTTTGATAAAAAGTTAATGATTGACATCAAGGAAACATTAAATTACATGGATAGAAAAATATGCATTTTACATCATGCGCAATTTGTGTAAGGAAAAATAGTGGAAATTATATAAAATGCACTTGTAAATTATTTATTTTTGGAAAGGAGTGTCATAAAGAAATCAAATATTGATGTTATGATTTTAAATTATAAAATGATCTGAGTAGAATGAATGCTCTATAAAATAAGCCACCCACACTCCAGTGTTTCAAATGAAAGGAGTATGGATTTCTTCTAACAATTGACCAAACCTAAATATTAATGATAATGCTCTAGTTCAACAACCTATTAAGAAAATTATTCAAATGGAAATCCCATGGGAGGACAAT
Organism: Viscum album; assembly: GCA_963277665.1. Taxonomy (NCBI): domain Eukaryota; kingdom Viridiplantae; phylum Streptophyta; class Magnoliopsida; order Santalales; family Viscaceae; genus Viscum; species Viscum album. The sequence goes on from OY728150.1 coordinate 1,949,093,873, forward strand.
ATTTAATGTTCTTCTTAATAATTATGTAGTGAAATGTACAAATACCACCATGTCTAGAACTATTAACATCTTATTTAATTTTGGATATACCCACTCTAATTATCTAAATATATTTATAATTTTATCACATCACGTACTAAATGGTTCGATATTAAATTTACAGTTAAAACAGAAAATAGTATGATTATTTAATCTCAAGCTTATGATTAGTATGAAGTTATAGTTTTTAGGGATATTCTTCTAATAAATCTCATTATTCTACATATATTTTAATTTATTTCAATATTTTAAATGAATTTAATTTATCTACATAAATCCCACTTTAATTTTCATTGAATGAGGGTCAAATTTTGAATTATAAACCAACCCAAGATCATCAATTATTGTTATGATAAATTTGAAATTATGAATGAAATAAAATCTATTTTATGGGTCTTGATTCATATTCTAATGGGGTGTTTATATTTGATTTCTTAGAAGAAAATCAACATTTATGATATGCCTATTGTGTGGGATTTTGTTTGTGTATTTCTAGAGGAGTTTTATACACTTCCACAGAATAATGAATTTGAGTTCTCTTTATTATTAATATATGAATCTATCCCTAAGTTAATTATTCCCCATATAATGGCCTCGTTTGAGTCTCAATTATTATTGATAAAACTCTAAGAGAATATTAGAAAATGATTTATTACGCCCTATTTTTTCCCATGGTGTGAACATAGTAATTTTTTAGGCAAAAAGAATGATCATTTTTGTAGGCTATTGATGTATGGGAAGTTAATAGGATCGCTATCAAAAACATGTTTCCTCAACCTCATATTGATGAATTTGTAGACCAACATCACAGAGATCAATACTTATTCAAGAGTCATCATTATTTGCCTTATCATATATTGAGGGCTAAGTCGAATAATATATGTAATACAAAATGTTTTATAAGGTATGGACACAATTAATATTTATTTATTTAATTAGGTATTACTATTTCACCTATTATCTTCACAAATTTAATTAATAGAGTATTTATATATTAGCTTGATTAGTTTTTTGATGGTATTTGTGAAGATGATAGTATATATTAAATGTAAAAATAGTGGAATTAAGATCACTTGAAAATTTTTCTAATCACCATGATGACTGAGATGATTCATGAAAAATTGAACAAGTGTTAATTTTTTATATAAAAAGTTTAATTTTTTGGTCAAATAATATCATGTGAGGGCAATTCAATAGATCCATAAATGACCAATGTTATTGAATGTAAGGCCATAATGACTACAATGTATGATAAATAAATATTTTTTGTTTTGGATAGATATTATTAATTGGTTTTGAAATTATATCACTACTATACAATACACTCAAAACCTTAACTATAGAGGGTGGAAAGTTCCTCCAAATAGATGAATATTATGAAATTTTCATGGAACTCAAGTTAATATTAGTCAGAGAACATATTATTAAGTTAACATGTTGTTTAAATGGGTTTATAACCCATAGTGAAGCATAAATGAAAGGAATATGGTGTATCCTTATGAAAAAACAATATTTGGATAGCATACATCTCACAATAATTATAGTTTTCTAGAAAAAATAACCAATTCAAGATTCTGAGCAATCTACATTGATTTTTTCATTAATTAAATGTTTAAATTACCTTTATATAGAAATGTGTGGTTACTGGTAATAAATTTTTAATGTAAATATTGAATCAGAATGAGTTGAACATACACTATTAAATATTTTTAAAATTGAGTAATGATTATGACTTCTCAATAAATTACTACACCAGGAATGTTAACAAGGAGGTTGATGATTCGAATTAAATGGATCATTCAAAAATATCTATGATATGGATAAAAAACCCATAATTTTATATTTTCACACTATGGACCTACAAAACAAGAAGGAAGGGGAAAAAATATTATCTTCCTCAAATGGGTGTTCAACTATCTATACAAGTGATGATTAATGAGTTCGAGAATGATGATGTAGAGACTAGAAAGAAGGCATGAAATGTTCTTAAGATTAAACATGACTGCTATAGAATTATAAGGATATTTAATAATGAATGTTTTCTCTCCATTACAAATTTGTAGACTGAGCTATTGGAGGAATATCATACTTTTTCATTATCTATTTATATTGGAAGTAAAAAATATGATTAGTGATATAACGAAAATTTCTAATGGGATGACATAAAAAGAGGTATTTAGAGTTTGTAACATGGTTCTTTTAATTTAATCATGTTTATGAAAATAGAAAAAACACTATGGGGATTTTTCAAAATTACACACATGATAATGAAAATGGGGAAACATAAACCTAGATTTTGTCATTGGACTCCCCAAATCATATAAAAAGAGAATTGTTATAAATATTTTAGTTTAATTCCTTATAAAATAAGCACTCATAGTTTAAATTATAGATTATTTCTATATTGATATACTTTATATGATATGTATAATGAAGTGTTAAGCTTTCATGGATTACCACATTCTACCACATCTGATTGTTATATAAGTTTTACCATAAATTTAGGGAATGTTTTAGTAGGCTATGGATAGAGTGTTATGGTTTAGAATATCATATCATCCTCAGATTGATTGATAGTTTGATAGATTAATTCAAATCCTAGAATATTATTAGATATATTTTTTGTGGATGTTAATGTTGACTGTGATCAGAACATCCTATACATGATTTTTCTTGAAATAATATATTTCAAATGATAATTCAAATTTATATTTATAAATATTTATATGGAATAATAAGTAGAAATACAATTTTCTAGGATGCATTTTATGAAATAAAACTATTAGGTCTTGATCTAGATAAAGAAATGGTTGATAAATTAAAATATATTCAATACCAAATCAAAGAATCTCATAGCTATAAAAATGTTAAGTTGAAAATCATCATCCAAATCTATAGGCAATTGTAGAGAGAAGAGTTTTTATGATTTATTTTTGTATATGTGATTTTTGAGATACAATATGAAATAAAATCTAAGTCATATATATATTTTTCCCTGATAAATTCTTGATCAAGAAAAGATAGTGTTTTATCAATTGGTGTTTCGATGGACCCCCTCTCATGTCCATCATGTGTTTCATTTATCTCTCCTGAGTAAGTTCATAGTAGATAATTTATGTTTACAAAAATCATTTGTTGTACCAAAATATCATAATATTCCCAATCAAGAACTATTTTTTGGAGATTTTGGTTCATATATATAATGTAAAACAAAATAAGGCTACTCACATGCGAAATGTTTTTTGGTGAAACCAAAATCACGATGCAGCTACATAGAATCCTGATGATATGATGAGGCATAAGATTCATTATTTTTTAATAGAATAATAAAATAAAATAGAGATATTCATTTCAATGGGATATAATATAGAAACCTGATATTTTGATAAAAAAATTCATCAAAATATAAATTCATCAATAACTTATATTACATGAAATGTCATGTTTCAAAAAATATTATATTAATATTATTATATAAACATAACAATTATAACATAGTCATTAAATATGGTGGTCTGAATATGAATAACAAAATATTCAATATTATGTATAAATATTATATATAAACAAAATATATTGACAAATAAATAAATAATTTTTAGAAAACTCTTAATAAATTTTGAAAATACTTTTGTCTCAAAAAATATATTTTTTTATTTAGAAAAAAAATAAATATTTTCCAACTATTTTAGAATTTGTTTAATGAAACATATTCATTATTGTTATCAGTATTTCAAAATTATATTTGATTGATGTTTTCAAAATTTTCAAAAAAGATTAATTTTTCGCCCAATAATGAAAACTACCGCCTCTTATTAAAAACTACATTCTTGTTTAATGTATTTATTAGGTTATAATATATATTATAATTATTTAAATAGTTAAATTAGTTTATTTATATATATTTTCATCCAATTTTCATCATTTGAATCAATTTTCATATAATGGATTTTTACACATATAAAAACATTTTTTTTGTTAAAAGTAATTTATCATAGCTCATATTGGGTTTTTGAAATTCAATCCCCCCAATTAATTGATATAGATTTGATAAAATCGATTCCAAAATTTTAATAAAAAATAGTAAAATTATATAATTTGTTAAACTTAATTTATGGTCATAATGAATAATAAAATATGGATTAATTAACTACCACAATTATCCATGAAACACGTTAAAGGGGGGTTAACTTTAAATGATTTTCATTAAAATGACCTAAAACATATAAATTTACAATTACATTGGAATATTGTGATCTTATCGCATAATAGTTTTGATAATTTTCCATTTTGGAGCCATATGGAATGTTGAAAATTTGGGTGTACATTATTACTTTCCACATTCCTTTTTGTTTCCTCTCCCCCAAATATAGAAGGACATCCACTATTCCCTCGTATTCACAATTGAATGGACTTCTTTAAGACAATACCATCCAATATTCATTTTTAAATTCACACCCTAAATCTGAAATTCCTTTATTATTATTAAACTCATCGGATAAGGCTTTTATTTTAAACCTATAGAGGATGTCTGCAGAAGAGGTAACTTTCATACCGAAGAAATTCTGTTATATTTATTCATCAACTTCCATAAAATATTTTCAAAGATAATGATACAATAAAAAAATTATATATATACTATTAAATTATATTTTATTATGCTATTTTTATATCCCCTACCCATATCTTCCTCAATCATACGAGGAAATAAATTGTTGATCGCGAGTATAGTGGACTACCGCTTCATAAAAAAATGTAATCTATTTTCCATAATTCTCACTCACATGTGGATATAATGACTAATATAATTAATATATATGATTTTTTGGAATATTTATACTTATTTAGTTATAATTTAATATCTACCTTATTACCTTTCAACCCATTTAAAAACAATAATGTCGCTCATGCGTACGTGTGAACTATGACTAAAAAGGAATAATGTGATATATTTTTCTTATTATTTTTACATGGATGGTAATAAGTACATATTTAATGAATATATATGATAAATATTAAATAAAAAAATATTTATTTAGTTTATTTAATAATTATTATTCTTTCTATCCAACTGTTGAGAAAATTGAAACAACAGTTACAGGTATATATGACCTACCATCTCTATAAATGACGTCTTTCATTTTCAAATATCAACCATTTATGGATGATTAAATACAATAATATAAAGATTATATTATAGATTTATATCATGATTAAAATAAATTATTATATTGAACAATAATAAATTTTCAAAGACTAAAACTAATGAAATAAAACATTCTTTATAAAACTAGTTATTATGTAAAATTGTGGTTTCAAAAACATTTTTTATAATCATGTAATAAAATTTTATAATTAAACCATATATGGCATGATATTTATTAGAATGGATCTATAATATATGTTTAGTAAATATATTATATTACATAGGATATTTGAATCTGTATGAAAAAGGGTGAAAGTTGAGGTAAGTTATTTTCATATAATATATATTTTAATAGGACACATTCCATATTCACAATTTGATTATTTTTTGTAGAATATATACTATAATGAAATTAATATTCTGATTATTCGAATGAAAATTACATGATATACATAAAAATATAATGGAAACTCATTCATGCAGATTTGGATTCAAAATTTACCATATCGGTAATGGTTTTATCAAATAGTCACATTATTTATCAGGATTGTTTAAAAATATGCAGTAAAAGGATGAATTATTAAGAAAAATACCTCAATATACTTATAAATTATTTTATCCTTTGTTTATTTTTGTATAAAAAATATTTTATTTCATTTTCAAATTTATGCACTCAATATTTCAAATGATTGTTTTTTTTAAAACCAAACAACATTTCTTTTTTCAGTCAAAAAATATCACCCTTATATGTCCATGTTTTCTAAAAGAGTTTTTATGAATATTTTTAATATTATAAAAATATTTTTTAAATTCATTTTTACCTATTTATTTCATTTAAAATTTTTTTAAATAAATTTATTATCATTTTACTACTGATTAGACTTTGGATTTTTAACACTAATTAGAAGGGAATCATTGTATTAAAGTGGATGACAAGAAAAAAATTCAATTCATAGTGAAATATTAATGATTTGATTATACCATTAATTTTTATAAATTTAGTTTTTATATTTTATATTTTCATTAATAATTAATAAATTTCTCTACATTAAATGTTTTATTTCATAATAGAAAATATTTATTCCTTTGAAAATGTTATAGGTGATTATTCAAAATAAATTTACATGTATGATGAAATTTTATAATGCTGCATAAGAATTAAAAAGGACGTGATCTAATTATATAATTGTTATACATTCATAGGATTGTTTATGATTATGATGATTATGTATTTTTGAAACCCTTTTCTTTTTAATGGGTTATGCTGTAATAAAATGGTTATGAGAATCATTAGATTCGACAAGGTATTCTTTTATTATATATTTGTAAAAAAATTTATACATTATATATGTGATGATGAAATATTTATGAAAACCCTTTCATTTTATAAGCTTATTATATGTTGAATGATTTATTATCTTGGGGGACACATATGTATTATTTTCATTATGTGGAATTTTAGCTCATAATTATATATACCTCAAATGCATTAGGTAATGATTGATATCCCAGGAGTTAAATAGGGGAAGTGAACCCACTTTAGTAAGGGACTCTATTAACAGTGAAAATCTTGATATTGTTCCATGATTATTATGAAGGTTTGGGGAGTGAACCCAAGACACTATGATCCTTTTTCTATGTTGTAAATGACTTCCAAGGAAATGATTTTATATCACTTTTCATATTCCATAATTTCATTTATTGATCTAATATATATATTTTTATATCTAATGTCCATTGATTATATTACCATTCATGTATTATGAACTATCATGATTTATTCCATGGACCATGTTTATGATGTACGATATGAAAGGTATGGTTTTCAAATGTTATTCATTTGTTATCATACCATTTTTCTTATTCTATGTAGATATTATCCTTTCTTCCACTTACTGAGTATCTAATCTCACCCTATCATAATATTTGTTTCATCATTTTATGAGGAATGGTGTTATGTAGGATATTTCTAGGAAAGGTTCTAGTTATGATGAAATTATGAAGATAATGTGTACTTCACTTATGAAATATCTTTTATGTATTTCCAAAGAAACCAAACATTTATGGTTATCATGTCTTTTTTATAAAATTAATTTATTATTCATATATTAATAGTTAATATATATCACTAAAAAACATTAATTACTGCAGTTTCATCCAAATTAATTCGAATATAAAGACCCGATAAGATCTAGAAAACCTATAAAGTACGAAATCATTAGTTGATATAGATCAAACAAAATGGAATTAGTTCATTTAAAATTAATTACTTTAATTATTATTTGGAATTTCTGGATAGAAGATTGTGTCTTTTGGTTTATGATTATATGATGAGTAACACATGTGTAATTGGAATATTAATGGAGATGATTATTGAGTCCTATATTTTGGGTCCCTAAGAGGAATAACCAATTGAATTTTAAATTTTTATCTACAACTTTTTTTCTATTATAGACGATAGAGATGAAGAAACAACTAATAATATCTCCATATTACTGAGATAGAGACAACCTAGTCGAAAGAGTAGTGGTATTAATGACCCCATAAAAATATAAACCATCAAAAATCCATATAATTATATATTGAATATGGAGGTAAGACACCATCTCTACTCAATATATAGTCTTTCATTGATAATGCAATGAAATATTTGTAAAATATTCTCACACTAGAGAAGTAAGAAAATTTTCAAACCACACCCATATATTCTCAACTATATTTTCATATCGATAACACTTTTTTATAGAATATCCCATTCCATAGTGGGATAACTATAAGAAGACCCCAATAGATATATCAGGGTAACACAAAGTTATTCACCAGGATGTTCATTAAAAAAATATATATGTCTATATTAGAGGGAACATTACTAGGGGCATGAAGAACTATTGATAAAGAATAATTTATCCCATATATACCAACATATGGAAATTTAAATATTGTATTTATGTAATTTATTATTTTCATAATCATCAATGTTTTCAAACCACAATAAATTTTTTTAATAATAGAGTAGGAAAATAATCTAGCGATTAAAATAGCTCATCATTGTCTAAATTTTTAAACATTAATACGTAAGTTAATGTAAGTATTTATTATTTTCCTAGGTAAGACTAAATTAAATTATAACTAAGTCTCCATGCATATAAAACCTCTTATATAGAGAAAATATTCATATTAATCCTTATATGAGTGTTTTGAAGAGTTATACCACGTTGTGTGAAGATTTAAGAAACCCTTATGGTGGTGATGGTAATGAATTTTTTTCCTTCAAAAAAAGATCATGATGTCTATATGGAGGGGGTTTTCACTAAGATATTCCTTCCCAATAAATACATGAGGTGAAAACATTAGAGGGGTATGAGTCATAAGAAAATCGTGATATGATAGATAATAAATATGTCCCTGCAGTTTTAGATGATGGAGGTGTGAAGAAGAAAGATGAGAATCCCATTATAAAAATTTATGTTGTTGATACTAGAGAGAACATATATTCATAACAACCGTAGGTGTTAATAGTATTGAATGAATCTGAAATATAAATGGGATATGGTGAGTGTCTATAATGTCTTCCTTGAACCCAAACGGTCACTAGCTAATGCACATGCACTCCACCCCCTTTACATAACATAAATGGAAGTATGGGATCAATAAAATATACTTCTTACCTAATGATTCAATTTATACTATTCATAGTGATTATGAAAATGAATATATATCCCCATTGAGTTAACTAGTTTCTGAATTCATTTTAGTTTTTGTGAGTGACTCTAAGTGAATGTTGGAGTCTATTATTTTGAAATTCACGTCATTATAGAATGTACGGAACAATATTTGGGATTTTATATACAATTATACTGGGGAGGGTCTACATAGTAAATTAGATATGTTCTATTATACATTAATGATCATAAAATATGGATGGTTTGACTACCTGACCAATCGTGTAGTTATTAATAAAATTATCCACAAACTATAGCATAAATAACTCAAAATTCTTCCTTGATATGGTATATTTAGGGATACATTACATTACTCTTGGAGATAAATAACATAAATAAATATCACATTATGTAGAGAGGATTTTTGGTAAAAATCATTTAATTAATGAAGATTCACCTTTTTGATTTAATCTCTATAATGAAATTAGAGTTTCCAAATAAATAATATTATAAAATAAATTTTTTCTCAAAAAAGATTTATCGGTGAGTGTACTACTACATCACGGGTTAGTAGAATATGTCATCCTTGTGAAGCAAAATATATAGAGTTAACAAAATATGGAAACATCCTTGAGGTGTCCATGTGATTGATTAATAAAATAAATGTATTAGTAGTGAATATTTTTTAAAACACAATAATTTTTAACACCACTCACTTTAAGAATTTTTATTATATACTATTTTGGTGGTTGATCCATTTCATTAATTGGTTAAATAGATTTATAGTTCTATTTTTTTAATTTATGGGGTAAAATGTCTCTTTGTGTACAAGTTCATGACAATTTATTGATGTATCAAAAATTTGAATTAGGAATCATGACTATTGAAAAACAATTATTGGAAATAAATTGCATAAATCGTAAATCCCAATCACTAGTGTTTGTGATGAAATATTTATATTTATCCATTACCTTCATGGTAGGTTCAATTAGAAGAATATATGAAATATATATTGGGAAAACACATATCATCACTATAAGTTTTGGAAAAACTATCAGGTAATAGACTATACTGTTAGTATTGATCATAAACATTTACCCTTGTATGGGTTTTTTGAGGTCTAGATTAGTGGTATGATAATTTTAAATGTTAGTTAAAGTAGATCCTTTCATTGAATAAGTTGAAAATTACAAAACAAATTATATAAATTATACTCTAAGACTAATATATGTAGGATAGATAGTTATTATAATTAACATAAACTTAATACGGGGTTAGTACTTTTAAATATCAGAGAAATGATTTATTCAGCATAATTGTTATTATGGTGGATCGTTTTAATTGAAAAAATAGGGATAAAATACCCTATAATTTTACATTTTTGATTTTTATATAGACCGTATAAACCTATATAAACATTGAATAGAAGTAAAATATATATTTTTTTATGTCGATAAACTGATTGAGCATAGCATGAATTTACATTGTAATAATTATGACCCCTAATTAATTTTTATTTATATTTAGGGTTTAATTTATTCTTTATCATGAAATAAGAGATAATTATAGGAAAGGAACTATTATATTTTTTTATAATACCCTTTAAATAGGTTTGACCTGAAAATATTTTTTTTATTATCAATGCTCATATTTATTTCTTACGATATATGATTTGTTAGCCTAAAAAGAAAGAAACCAAATGTTCCCAAGTTGATGATTTTGTCTTAAACAAGGGAGTTTTTTTTCTATTTTGATTATTTGACTAAAATTTTTATAGTTGGATTAATAATTCTGATGTTTAAAGTGCTATAACTTTTGAGAAATTGTTTTTAGGGTTTTTAGTCATTACGATTTTATCAATTGATGATGATGCTTGTATATTCATATGTGTAGGATAAAACTAATATGAATTATTATATCAATTCTATGAATTCACTCAAATGAAAATCATATATTCCATGAAAAAACATGTAATATTTTTTTAATTTGTTTAAATACCAATTAAGATAACCTAATTTTTAAGAGTTCAAAATTTATTAAACTTTATATTTTTACACGGAAAAGGTATTTTATGTCCATAGATATGAATTTTTACGGAAAATTAAAACACAAATAATTAAAAAACATTTTGAGAACTATTGTTTTTATATAATTTACTGAATTTTCTTATTATATCACTCAAATTAACTCTTTAATTCAATAGAGATTCTAAATTAACTTCAAAAACCCATTATGACCACTGAAAATCATTAGAATACATAAGAGGATAGAAAATTTTCTCAAAGTGGGGTTTCAAATATATATGTAATATACTTTAACATTTACTTAAATATTAATTTCCTATTTTCATAATCAAAAAATGGTACTTGTTTCTAAAATATTTAAATGAAATATTTTTAAATCCGATTTATTTTTAAAATATAATATCTTTGGAATATGTCTACAATTATCGGTTGAAAAATTTTAAAAACATTACATTTACAAATATTACTCATTTTTTTATATTATTATAATTAGTAAAATATAAGAATAAAATGTGTTTAGTAACAGTATTAATGTATAAAAATCACTTCAGGGAAAAGTTCCCTTGTGGTTTTGGGTTTACTTGCCACTTTTCATCTTCGTGGTTGGAAACCAAGTGAATTTTATTAAATGAATTATTATAGAAATATTCCATTTCCCCCTAAAATTTCATTATAAAAAACATTAAAAAATCCAGGTAGATAAAATATTTTCTACTAGGAAATTAATTAAAGGTTTATTAAAAATTTATAAAAGTCTCCCTCAAAACAATTCACACATTTATAAAAATTATTAATAATATGATCTTCCATAGACATTAAGTATAGATTATTATTCTAAGATAGACTATAAAATTATTATCTCAACCAATATGGAATTTAAAATTTCACTATTATAAATAGAAATTCCTATAATCAAGAATAAAATTTATATAACTATAAGAAAATTTTGTAAATTAACGATAAATATTATCACGTTATGTTAAACCATGAATTCAGAAAAATAAACTCCCTTTTAATGAGCATTTATAATTATGAAATGGAAATTTCTATGAATGGGTAGAACTAAATTAATTAAAAAAATAACACCTCTTTGAAAAGGGTTAATAAAATTAAATTTCCATTAAAATTTCATTTTTATTAAAATGACATCGATGTACAATAAAACGTCTCCTCTTATGTAGGGTTTTGTATCCATATATGAATGTTTTCGTATAAATAAATATCATTTACTTAATAATGTGATTAAAAATTTATATATTTTAATAGAAATAATTTTCATACCTTACCTAATTGTATTGGGAACCCTATAAATTATTTTATAGATTATTTTCTATAGACCTTCTCTATTTATAAATCGCATATATTATAACATCTAGGTATATCATAATATAGTATGAATTCTAAATCAAATTCCCATTCAATATCTAATTATTTACTTGTATATTAATTTATAAAAATTTTATATTTGATAGTACTAGTACATCCTATATAGATTTAATTAAATCTCATTTAAGGTGAAATTCAAATTACTTTTTTATTCTTTTGATATCTTTAATAATTTTATGGTTTAAAATCAATCTCCATGACATGGGGATGGTATGTATGTCCATATATTTAAATTAAAGTGGACACTCAAGATCAAGGAATATATTGGCTTTTAATAACCAATATACTTCTAAGAATGACGTTCAAGATCTTTCTTACTGGTAAAGAAATTTTGTGAATTATTAAAAAGCATGAGGATAAATAATGTTTAAATTTTTATTGTTAGAGTTATATATATAAATATAAATATTACAACCACTATTAAAATTGATAATAATGATAGTTTTAAGATACGACTATAACCGGAATTTTAATTCTTATAAATATACTGATGAAGAATATATATATATACATCAAAGTTACAACAAGTGTAACCCAAGGGGATAGAAGATGAACTCGGGAATCTATACCGGGGTGTATATGATATAACATGATTAGTTATCATTTATGATATAAAATGTAACCCTATATAAGTATAATTGTATATCTAAAAACACCCCAAGAACCTTGCTACAAAAAATATGGAAGTATGTTTTGGTTTATATAAATTTTTTATATTCAATATAGAAAGATCATGATAGTGGATTATAATTGTTGATAAAAAAGTAAATTTTGTTATTAATGATTTATAAAGGTACATCATCAAATATTTATACATATAATGATAACTTTGTGAAAACTACGTCCAAATGAAGGAGATGAATGTTCAAAATCCAATTATGACATGAAAACAACTTCATGTGAATAACATAATGTTTTGATATCAAATTTATTTATGCAAGTAAAATGGTAACTACTTCAACATACATTACATTATAAGAGGAAATATGAATTATAAAATCCACTAAGTTTAGCACATCATGAAGGAGATGATTCTCATTTAAATTGTATGGTATGAATATATCTTTTCAGATGAAGTTGATATAAATGTTTTTTTAGTGGAGACATAATTCCATGATTTTCTTATTCAATAATGGAGACCCACTCGGTTGAATTATAAATTATATTATTTTCTGTTCAATCATCATATTGTTGAATGTTTCTTGAGGTTCTCTCTTAAAACATTATTTCACCCCGAACCAGCATTATGTCAGGTTTAACCACATGGTGGATTTAACAACATCTATGTGCACACCCATATTCTCTAATGTGCCACTATATTCACAATTTCCTCTCAATCATATGAATTCTATAAAGAATCTATAAATATCACATCTATCGACCATCAGAAAAATAATGATGATTTGTCAAATTATCTAGCTGGTGTGGTGTCACACATCTCATGTAATGGGTAAAATTGGGTTAATTTTTTATACCAAGAAAATGTGAAATAGTTTTATTAAAAGTAATTAAATTAAATAATTTATATAATATTATTATTCCATGATTATTTTATATATAATTTTATAACATAAGAATTATATATTTATTTTGACCAGGGAATAATTGTATTTACATTGAATTTTATTTTTATAATCTCTTAATTTTATTATTAATCATTATAATTATAATATTAATATCTAATTATTATTTCACTATTTCATTGTATAAAAATGAAAGATTATTTTTAAAAATGTTATTATAGTCATTCAAAATCACATGATTCAACAATTATCATATTTTATTCAATCTATTAAAAAGTATTAAAATTATTTGTTACCAAATAATATTAAAAAAATGATCATTTTAGATTGTACATCATTATTAAAAAATTACAATTTAAACTTAGTATAATAAATATTTTAAAATGATTCATATTTTTCATTTCTTATGCCCAAGTATGGGCTATTTTATTTGTTTAAATAAAAAACAATTAATCATTTTTTTGTCTCCTACATCTTTATATCATTTATTTAAATTATTTGAATACATTAAACTCTTTGGATTTCAAATAGTACCCCCATTAAAAGAATTGTTCCTCTTTAATTAATTTATCATACAAATTTATTCATTATTATCTCACTTTCAAGGATTCATCGATAGTGTTTTTCATCCCTAAAAAATAAATCTAATTCATTCACAAGTATTTCAAATTATATTTTATCATTTTTTCCAAATAACTCATAACTTCTAAATTTATCTAATTTCCTCATTGACATGGCTCGTGAAGAGGAAGATTCAATCACTATTAGTAGTAACACATGATATTTTCATAATAATATTTTTTGTTTTCTGAATAAAACATATGAATTTTGATTTATATTTATTTTTGAATCCCTTATAAATTGAAGATGTTCTGATATAAATATATAATTTTAAAATAACAATTTGAGATTATTATTTTTTAAATAGTCCTCTAGTTTTGTCGTCAAATATTTACAAACTACGATTGATATTTCAATAAATTCTGAAAAGTAAAATTTAAAAAATATATGATGTATATATTTATCCCTCTTCCAAACTTTTACAAAATGAAAACTATTTCAATTTTTTTAGAAAAAAATTATATATTTAAAAAATTATATAGTTGTAGATTCATATCCTTTCAAGGTGAGGAAGTTAAGAATGAATGATTTTTGAAAAAAAGTAATGAACTTAAATAATGTCGGCATATTATACAGGTGTTTGAAATTTCATAGAGTTTCACGAACATAATATAAAATTTTGAAAATGGTTCAATGTTATCTAAGGATAACTTTACAATGATCCATGAAATGAGATCATATTAATTAGATAGAAGTGTTTTGAACATTCTCTTTACATATGATTTCTCATTCTATAAAAGTTACATAACATGGACCTTACTAAAGATAAATAGTCACATAACCTAAAAAAATCAATCAAAACATCATTATTTCTACATTTTTATTTACCATGATTAGATACTATGTATAATTTTCTTCAACCCAAACTCCATGATTTGGATAAAAAACTTATAGTAATTGTTTTATTTTATTGAAATTCCATTAAAGTGAAACTAATTTTTAGTAGATCATATTTTATTATAATAATTTTTTATATATTCCAAATTATATTTTAGGTCAATATTTATAGTTATTTGATGAAACGTAAAACAAAAAACAGTACACAATATATTGAGAACTACTTTTTTTTATAAAATTATTTTAATTATATTTTAACAACACTCTAAAAACCTCATTAATTAATACCATAATCTAAAATAGATTATTCTCATCATTGAGATGAATGGAAATAATTTTTAATGATATGATTGAAACAAAATAACATTGTATGTAATTTTGAAACAAGATGTAAAATATATAATCTATTTACAAAAAATTAATTTTTTATTTTGAATATCCAAAATAATTAAAATTAATTAAATAAATTATAAAGATATATTTTGCAAAGTCATTTTTATATAATATAAAATCCTTGAAATAAACCCATATTTCTCATTTAAAATAAAAATAAAAACATATTATTTGAAAATAATATATTTTTATGGAATTTAATAATAGAAAGAGGTATTTATATATATAAATCAATTTAGAATAATGTCCACCTGAGTTAATGCATTCAATACCCTTTGTCATCTTTATAATTAGTACCCATGATGAAAAATTTTTAATAATGTTTTCAAAATCATACATTTCTCATTATAACTCTATTCCAAATATAAAATTTGAATCATCACAAAAATATATATTTTTTAAATGATTTTTTTATATTTTTAATATAGTTCAACAAAAAAATATCCCTAGATAAAAATTCATATTTCATAAATATTATAAATAATTTAAAATTTAATTGGAAATAGTTAGAAACATTTCATTGAATTTATAACTATAATTTTTTTTTCTAAATATGTATGGAATATATATGAAATATATATTGATTTCCATAACTATAACCATGATTTATATTTATATAAATACATGAAAATTTAATTCATAAATGATAAAAATTATCACATTAAATTTAATCATGAATTTAGAAAAAAAAATTCCAATTTTTTGAACTAGTATCATATTTAAATGGTAATTTTTTGAACTGAATTAAATACATTAATAAAATTATTCACTAAAAATAGGGTTTAATAAATAAATATTTTCCTTAAAATAAATTTTTTGATAAAAAATTGATGTTTAATAATAATTTTTTTTACATTGTTTTTTTTATACCAAAAAAATAATGGTTTCATTAAATATAATTTCAATTACAATAATATGGATTTCAAAATAAATATAAATTTAATGGAAACCATTTTATTCATGTTCATAATAGTATAGGGAACCCTATGAATACCATTACCACTTACCTTCTTTGGACCTTCTCACATTCTCACTCTCACATTATTTTGGAAGATCAAAACCACATGAAAAATAAAAAAACATACCGTGTAAGGGAAACTACATTTATTTATCAAAATATTTACTTATATATTTTTATTTAAAAATTAAATATCTAAATCACATAATAATTCTTTAGTAGATTTTATCAATTATACTTTATAGTGAAATTAAAATCAATTTTATATTCTATTACTATCATTTTTATAGTTCTTGTTCAAAATATATCTCCAAGATAATAATAAGTAATGTTTGGCTATATACTAAAATTAAAATGAGCACTCTGTATCATGAGAGGTCATGAAATTTAATAGAAATACACCTATAAACAGGAAGTTATGTCTATTACTATATTGTGGATTATTCGATGGATTATTACAGAGCATGGAGATAAACAAAGAGTTATATTTGTATTTTTTATTAATTTATATAAATGTATATAATTCTTAATATTGAATCAATTTTTTTAAACTTGAATGTACCCTATGATCGTAAGTTGATGGATTCGTTATATAAACATATTTTTAGATATTATATATGTATCTTTATATATTTACCCCATCGCCTTAACTGGTGTATCCCAAAGAGGAAGAAAATAAACCCTCAAATATAAATCGAGTCATATATGGTCTTCCATGATTAATATTTTATCTTGATATAAAATATAACATTTTATATGTATTCCCAAATCTCTAATGATGACTTTATAAACTCATAATTGAAAAATGTGTCCATTGGTTATATATATATGAGGTAAATAGATTTTGAGAGTGGACTTTAGCTTATGATATAATTGCATGTGAAATTTATATCAATGATGTCGAAATAAAATACATTAGATATTTATAGATCAGATTAAATACCTAGGAAACCTAAGGCCAAAGAAAGATTCTGAATGTTTGAAATCCTAATTCAACATAAAATAATCTTCATATTAAGATCAAAAGCATTTCATATGAATTATTTGTAAATTCTTTGAATATGGAAACCACATCACAAAGTCTAAAAGATGAATTATAAAAGAAGAGAAAAATTATAGGTCTCAATGTTTACAGTGTGATGAATTAGATGAAGATCGGGTTGATCGGATGGTTCAAATGAAAATGACCCAACTGAGATGAAAAAGTGAGTCTTTATTAAAAATAGATACAGTTCTTTCATTAATTGAACATACATCAGATATTTTTTTGGTTGTTTAGTCCCTTATATGATTCAATGTGTCATCATCATCTAGACGCATGTATCATGGGGTCTATGGCTAAACCCATTCCCCACCACCACCTATATTTTGTGGGTCTTACCAAAAAGGAGGGTACATGATAATCCATAGAATCACCCTTGCACCAATGTTCACCTCCAACATCACACCTGACTCACACACACACCTCTGTTATATACAATATATTCCCAACTCATCCATGGACAATGGAATTTATGTAAATGGTTGGTTTCTTTATTTGGATAGCCTATTATCAATTAGATAATGTGATTGTTTTATTTTCATATTTTATTTATAGTAATTATATTTCAAATAATTTTCATAAATATAATAAAAAAATCTAATATTAATATAATGTTTCATGATAATTTTATACATACAAAAACCACGTAAAAATCTATAATCATATAATCATAATAATTGTATTTATATATAATTGTAATTATGTTAATGACAATTTATTTTAATATATATTATAATACTTATTTTAATAATGAATAAATACATTATTATACATTTAATTAGTAAAAATATTGTCATTTGAAATGTCATTATACTCATTCAAAATCATATTATTCACATATGATCTTATTCTTTTCAACCTATTAGTTTTTATTAAAATTAATTATCACAAATTAATTCTAAAATAAAAAAACACTATACTTCTGATATAATATTTTTAGATTATAAATTTATTGGATTATAAATATTTTAAATTGAATCATATCATATATCTTATTAAATAATTATTTTAACATCTATTTACATTTCAAAGGTCATATCCATTATTTTTGAAAAACACACTTATGAGACTTAGGTTTTTATAAATAAAAATTATCTATTATAGGTTGTCATAATTAAAAATTATGTATTATAGATTTTCCACTCACAATGATGGTTTCCATATTTCCACCTCTCTTAGAATTTTTACTCTTATCATCTTTTATGGATTCCTCCATATAGATGATCACAATTAAGTGAGTTTCCATTTTTGTGATCAGGATTATTTTACGTTTTCCTGTTTTATTCTTTAGGATTATTTTAAATTTAGAATTATCAACTGCTTATTTAATATTAGAAATCTGAGGAGATGATATTAAACCCGAATATGGGTTATTGTATTATCTTAAATTAAAGGATTAAAGGTATATAAAATATTTTTTTGTTTATAATGATTTTTTTATCTAATTTATTTAAATAACATAAATTCTTTAAAAAAAATTGATGTTAGAAATTCTATCAAATAAAACCATAATATAGGATTCATGTTCTTAAGGTCATGATGCTTTGGAAAATGTTACTCTGAATTAAGGTCTCACAACATTGATTGAAATAAGGGGTGAGGTTGTATGTTGTGAATACATCCAAAAGTGACCATCCAAGATTGATAATTCCCCATATTAGTAGAGAAAAACATATTTGATAGGATAATTTATTTTAATTTCATTGATCTTATACTAATAATGTTGAGGTATTATGTTTAGTGATAATAATATGTTTATTGCATTAAATGTGTTTTTAACGAGTCATATTAATGTATATCGAATCTAAAAGTGAATATTCATATATTTCAATGTAATAATCCAAAATATATCCATTCTATGGTTTGAGGCTACAAATATTAAAAATATGATGTTTCTCAATTGATTAAAATAGTTGAATTGTCCTGATGTAAATGAGGTCTTGTCATTAATACGATTAAACACATTTGGAAAATAGTGAATGAAAATTATATTCATTGTATATATCGAAGTGTGAGGTGCTATGAAAAAAGTGGATTCCAATTGATAATATTTTTTCAATAATGTTGAATTTGGAATGATAACAGTGTAAATGATATATGGAATTATTTAAATTTGTAGGTGGTGAAATGAAATGGGCCGGTTTAATTTTTTTACAATGATCAAATGATGAGGCCAATATTTCTATCGTTGATGGTGCATTGGGTTAAATTATATTAAATATTTGAAATAAAAACCCATTGGTTAATAAATTTGGAACAAATATTTGGCATGAGTGTCATTAATATAAAATGGGGTTATTTTAGGAATAGATACACTCATTACTAATAATGAATAATTTTCTATTGTAATTTAAACAACTAGAATACAAATTTTCTAAAATAACGAATGAAAATTGAAAATATTTTTTATAAATTCCATTAAAAACATAATAAAGATTAATAGTTATGGAATAATGAATGTGAGTATAATTTAATTAAAATATTTATTTAATCTTGAGTCATATTTTTCTAATTTCACTACATATATAGTGAGAATAAAAATCAATACATAAATATATCTTATATATAATTTTTCATGATCTTATTCATGTGGTGGGGTGGATATGGTATCAATGTGTATGATTATTAAAATTAAAGAATGGAGAACCATAAACGTAAATTTTTCATGAACCTAAGATAAAATTAAATGGGTCTATCTTGATTCATGTACATATATGTAAATAATTTGAACTGGTAAGACTATTAGTACAATTAATTGTTTATCAATTACTAGGATTTTTCAGAACTAGCTAAAATCCATGATAAATGATTACATTATCTGAATTAGAAAAAAAAATTATAAAGGGGGACTTTATCATCATATTTTATTAATTGAAATAAAGGGACATTATCAGTGCTAGATAATTCATAGATAAGGAGAGACATTTATTAGAAATATTAAAAAATGACTAATAAAGGGGGACTTTGTGAGTGCCAATAAACAAGTTTTGATATGTGGATTCCCCTTTTCAACACTAATAAATGAATTAATAACATGGGAACATTATCAGTGCTAATAAAAAATCCTTGACAAAGGAGTGAACATTAACATCACTACTAAAAAAGAGGTGACAAGGGGTCCCTTTATCATCATTAGTAAAAAATTTCTGATAAGGGGGGATTTAGAAGCACTTTTTTGAAATAAATAATAATGGAACCCCTTTATAAGTTGTTTTATTATAGCACTAATAAAGTGTAATATTATATTACATTGAAAATAATAAATTACTATATAAATATATAGTTATTGACATAAATATAATATATATATTTTTTAAATATATTTTATATAATATTAAGTACGCATTTACAAAAAATATATAATATATTTATTGAAAATGTGTTATAAAATAATTAAATTATTATTATTGATTAATTATTTGGTAATTCTTATGAGATAATATTATTTTAATTATAATTGGATATCAAAAAATTAATTGAATTAATGAAAAGATGAATATATGTTGAAAAAATGACATGAACTTCAAACGACCATAACTTTTGATATGGATGTCTGTTTAGGCTCCACCACATATAATATCAAGTCTTTTGAAGATATTTATGCCAGAGAGACTGGATGGAACCATGGTCACTATTATTTCAGGGCCAAAATGGAAAATATGCCTCTAAATGGTGTTTTTTATTTTCTATACACTATTTTTTTTATATTCAATAGTTTTTCATGTTCATTTATGGTAGTCCTCATTCCTATTTTTCGTGGCGATATAATTTATTGCAAGTTATTTCATTCTTATAGAAATTATGGTTTTGTAATTTTATTTTATTTCATATTACTATTTTATTTATAGTTAAATATGTAGATATTTTTATACATTTACTTATAATAATAAAATTGTATAAATAAATATTTACATGATATAATAATTTTAAATATATTAATCATAAAAAATTAAATTTTTATTTTCAATTAAATTTAAAATGAATCATTGAACTTTTTATTTACCCCGTCAAAATTAATTAATAGATATATATAAAAATCTATACATAAAAATATATTTATTTATAAAATTGTGTGTGTTAATAAACAAATAAATATTTTTGTATTCTAATATATGTATATATATACATATATATATATAATTAATGATAATGGGAATGATAAAAATGTGTACATTTGTGTGTAAATATGAGTCTATGTGTGTGTGTGTAAATGTCAATATTATGTGTGTAAATCATATATGAATGTAATTTTACATAAATATATCATTATCATCCAATATAGTATTTAAATTACCTTACTGTAAATCTATATTAATATATATATTCACATATATATATAATGTTTAAATATACATATGCTCGTTTATTAACAAATAGATATAATTTATAATTATATTCAAATGAATATATAATTATTTTTTATAAAATATTAAAATAAGTTTTATTATATATATTATACACACATGTACACTCACACAAACTAAAATTTTACTAATTAATTTAAAAGTTATTAGTTATATATGAATAATAATGGTGTGTTTAAATATATATTTCTATATATATATAAATGAATATATACATAACAAACTATATATATATATTTGTAAACATATATATATATATATTCATTTATAATTAAATATAGGAATTAAAAAAGTATGTATATATATATATATCTTAATAAATATCTATTAATATATCGAATAAATATAGGTCGTGTAGTGGTGAAACTATCCTATTATTAGGAGGGGGTCCTCGGATTGAACCTGGCTGAGCATATATTTATGATGTATTTCTAGAATTATGAAAGGTTCTCGAAAACATTGAAAAAGGGGGTGGGGTTCTCATGTCAACTAATAAATTGGTGGGTTTCTATCTTTGAGGAAGTGGTGGTATGATCAGTGGTGTGAGAAATCAATTTTTTTATTTTATCACTTCTAAAAAATCATTGATAAATTGGTCCATATCAACTCTTTTAATGTGATGATAATCTTATTTTAAAGAACATTGTGCTATGTTTTTGACTTACATTCGATGAGTACCACATATCCAATTGAAATTTTATAGGAGGAAAACCCTGACATTGGCATTTGGGTGTCTAAAAGGAATATTTTACGTGAGTCATTTTTCACTGTCATATAAAGAGTAATATAGAATAATACAATGTGATCTGGTGAAATCATAGACGCGATGATGAGGTGGGAGATTTTTAGGAACGATATTTGTAGTTCATTCGTAGATAACAATTTTGAATGTTATAATGAATATTGGGATACAAGGAATCAATTAACTTATAAAACATGATGAAAATAAATCATCCAAGTATTGAGTCAAGCCTAGAATATTTTTAATCAAATGAGGAGATCCTATACACTACATTGGTCTTCTGGTGGAAAATGTTTAATATGGGTCCCATAATAAGAAATTTGTCCACTACTTATTAATATAGGATGGATTTATCATAGAATAGTGGAAATCAAGGAAACCATGATGTGATTGAGGAGAATATACAAACTAGGATTTCGTTGGTGTTATATGAGGATGATATTTTTATAATGTGAATATAATAAGAAATCTAGATTTCACAATATATTATATGTCAATATAAATCAATCCAAATGTAGTTCTGTGTTGGATGTCAATAGAGATCATTCTAATGTGTATGAGAGAGATAGAGTGAGATAAATATATGGGTTCTATAGTGTATAAGGAAGAATAAAAATAGATTTGAATGATTAAATGTCTCATCACAAGGTTATATTTAATAATGAATGTATAATTTTTTCTTGAGCCAAATATGGTACATCCATGAATCACTATTTAACACATGGTGATCGAACCAAATCCCTACATATTTAATAAGAGAATATATTTTATTTTTGTGTAAGGTAATGACCAAGAGTATGATCCTCATTTATATCCAAGTTAGTAGATAGTGGTTTCATTATATAGTGCCTAAATGTATAGAAAAAATAGATAAACAAACATGAATTAGAAAAGAACCACACATTTGTGAATATAGATGATTATAATTGAATATATGGGATTCATATAAGAATGTTTAGCATCACTAAGTATCCTTCAATAACAGGAATGGACCCACACATAGTTCCTAAAATGTGTCTTTAATGATCCACATCATGAGGATGGTAATGATAAAATTATCAAATCCTAGATTGGTTAAATCAAAGTAAATAACTAACATTATTACATTTTAAACATACATTTAAATATAGGCCATGCTATCATAAAACCTACTTATTGATCATTAACCATACATCATGGACCGTTACACATATCATGATCTGATTAAGAAAAATTAAGTACTCTAAATAGACACTTTCAACCATTTATACACCAGGAGTTGTGGAATATAACATTACTACCATCTCAAATTGGATTGGTAAGGAGGGGGGTGAAACTAGGCCTTAGGTGATATCCCAAAGTTACCAAAGGCTAGAAATAAATAGTAAAGACTTCATTGAAATTGGAGGATAATTTACCATTTAAAAATATAACATTCAAAACAATATAACCAAAGAAAAAACAACATCAATATAATGAATGAGTACCAAAATAAAACTCAAATAAATCCTAAAAAACCAAACTATAATGTAGTAGTAATAATAAAAAAATAATAAAACTAAAATACAAAGAATAAATCAACTCATCAACTCTAATTCATGTCCCTGATCCAACTCTATACTCAATTCCATGGGTATCACGATGAACCACTAATTAAATGAGATACATTTCCTATAACAATATCTCGATATAAAACATCATCAAATCCACTAAATATACATAGTAGGTGATGAGTATAAAGCTCAGTAAGATTTCACCAATGACTTACCTCCTCAATCCAATAGGGTACAACATGTTATAATTTTTATAAAAAATATTTTTAAACCATATTGAAGAAGTTTATATCAAAGCATAATACAGATTTCAAAAAACCAATTCCATGGAAGGAAACAAAACATGTATTTAAAACAATCACAAATTCATTCGGTATACACATACCCCACATCCACACATGAAATCCCAAATGAAAATTCCATACTCATGACTGGTGTCTCATCAAACAACCAAGTCATCATAAGGATACCATATACCATGTTCTTTATAGGATCATTCCCATTCAATAGGGTTGGATCAATTAAAATTAACTCACAAAAACCGTGTATTCCAAATACCATACCAATACCATTGTGAATATCCATTTCATTAAAAAACTATTTTGTTTAAAAAAATCATTCATTAAAAACTTCTTTACAAATATTTACCCTTCAATCATCACCAAAATATAATTAGGAAATAATCATTTTGAAATCATTTACCATAATATCAATACACAAAATAAACAATTTCATAAATTTCAAAAACCATTACTGTTACAACCCCCAATTAGTAACACTCTCAAATTTCTAGAAAGGTTTAACTAAGGGACCTTATGTGAACCTCCCCATATTATAGAGTATGGTGACTAGTAGTTGTAGTATGAATATTATATTGGCTAGACTATACCCCATAGTTTAAAGATTTATAGAAGTAGAAACAATTCATAACAAAATGGAAATAATCAGAGTAAAAAAAATTAAATGGACAAATATAAAATCCAACTAGGTAATCAAATAAATAATAATGAATAATTTAATGACACACTATAATTTATCGAAATGTCCTGTAATTTCAATACATTAATTATAATAGAAGACTTAAATAAATGACTTGATGTCCTAGGTAAAAAACTCATTGTTTGTAACTTCCCATGTAAATAATGAATATGCAATTTTCATATTTATTATTATTTGTGAATAAAATGTTAATATTACTTTAAAGGTAATTCTATGTTTGGTGGTGTACCCAATACACAAAAACAAGTTTCTTTGAAATCATATGTTTCAAAGTAAAAATATAATAATATTATTTTAAATGGTAGTTAATCCCTAGCCATTGTAATGGTGAGAATAAACAAAACAAACTAAAAAATGATTATATATGTTTGTTAAATATTTTAACAATTACCGAATAAATAATAGAGTCTTAAAATGAAAATGAATCCAATTTTAAGCATAAATATTCTAATATTCATTAAAAGGATGATTAACTACTTTTTAATAGAGAACCATTTTTGAATCCACTTTTTGACAATTTTATATGTTATATTTGAAAAAAATAAAATCCTTCTTTAGAATCGGGACATCAAAATTTACATTGTGTAAATTTGTGTTATTTTTTCAAAAAAGTTCATTTTTTAATGAATAGTTAAAATGTAGTATTTTAATTCAAAACCTCATTTTAAACTAATTTATTAATATGGTTATATTATATTTTTAATTGACTTTAAAGTGTAGTTAAATTATATTTTACCATATAATTCAATTGTGGTCATTTGAATTAATTTCACTTGGAAATTGGACATAAACAAGTGGCAATCTTTTGATAGATATTGTTTCTTAAAAACACATTATTTGTTTTGAAAAAGGGAATTAATTATTAAATTAATTAATGAAGAATCTATGTTTCTAATTTGGTAAATTGGAAATTATTTTTTGAATTTGGAATATCAAATTTACTTTGGATTAATTTTTGGTACTTTTCTGACAAATGTTCATTTTTAATGAATAGTGAAAAATACAGCATTTTACTTCAAAACTTCTTTTTTTCATCTAATTTAATTTTATAGTAAGATTTTCCTTTTAATTGGTTTTAAATTGTAACTTAATTATGTTTTTATCACTTAATACAATTTTTTTCATTGGAAGTAATTTCACTTTTCAATTAGATGTTAAAACATGTCAATATTTTGATAAATTTTACTTCATAAAAACCCGTCTTTGGTTGTTACAGCAGGAATTATTTTTAAATTAATTACTGAAATATCTATGTTTGTAATTTGGTAAAATGGATTTTATATTTAATATCATAAGGTCCAAATTATGTAATTAAGACTCTGGTTTTTGGACACTACGAATAGTAATGATGACAATTATCTTTAATTATCATTATTAATTAGTAATTGGGCAGTTAAGGGTAATAAAATAATATCATAATAATATAAAATGATCTCAAAATGTGTCCAAATCCTCTTGGTTGTATCATTACTGACCATGGTATTCCATTGGCCAACTTGGGGACCTCATGGAATCACATTTGTGTGATAGTGACCTTTTATCAAATTAGTTTTAAAGAAAAGAAAATATAACCAAACTATGTAATACATAAGTAAAACAATTTTAATTTTGTTTTAAATAAATGGTATCCTAAACTATAAATAGTCATTGGAAATCTAAAAGTATTTCCTACATCATGGTATTTTATTTATAATTTGTAGACATTAAAGAAATAAATTTATTTATGACCCCATGATGACGCATTTGTTACCTCAATAATGAATAATTTAAATAAAATGAAAAGATAAGGTAAACTATAAGACATAAACTAGTAAAAAACCAATTGGATGGGTGTATTTCGAACCCTCATAACCTTATCCTATAAATATATCATTTTGGGACCTTTTAAATTCGCAAATTTTTTTTAATAGAGTAACATTTCAAGACTTTCCAAAAGTGACCATCCTCCCTCTTAAAAAAGTCCCCACCTCTACCCCCATACCCACTACTCTAAAGCACATTGGCTCATCCAACCTATACACATATTATCTCTCTAAATACATCTCTTATTCCTAGAATCCTAACTTTGGGATGAAGTCTTTACAAGGAAGCCTTTGACTCAAATAAAAAATATTTAAATGATTTAAAGGTATTGTCTTTACTTCGGTTCTTTTGTTTTATTTTTCTTCTCCAAACCCCTAAAATCTTATTATTACATTATTTTGTAACAACAATAGTATCTTAAATATACTAGGATAAGGATTCAAGCTACACTTACACACACCATCACCTTATGGATGAAGAAAATACTGTTCCTGTGGACGACGGACTACTGCCTCACAAAACGATTATTGTTCAATTATCTCCTACCGCCTATCATGGTGGCCAATAAGATGACACTGTTTTTATTTATGATATATATTATTTTTATTTTATCCTTATACTTATGTATTTTTAATTTATGGAATACCTTTATGGTTTCCATAATAGGTAAACACGATAATTTCATTTTAGGAAGTGCAGACTACCTCCCCCTCAAAGTGATAAGACTCGTTCATACCATACATGGAATGTATAAAGGATATAATTTATGAACATATGTAACATATATAACATATATATTATACTATAATTATAATATTCCTATGTATAATTATGTTTTTATTCCATTAACGTATGAAATATAAATGAAAGTAGCGTTCATGCGTATGTACGGCTTACCATCTCCATGAATGGTGAATTTCATTTCTTATTTCCAAATGTTTTGTACATTTATAAATGAATACATATAATGAATATATATGATATATATGACATATAAATGAGGAATATAATTCTGGAGATAATGGACTCTTGACCACATGGACAATTTATAATTATAACAAAGTTCATTTTTTGCTCATTTTCCGAACATCAACGAAATGTCTGATATGAACCCAAACAATTAAATAATTGTTATAGAAAATTAATATGTGATATAATAGAAATAATAAGCATGAAAAATTTTCTTAATCAATAAAAAATTAACTAATGTTTATCATTTAGGAAGAACAAGGAACATGCGAGCGAGTCAAGTCTGACATGTGTTAAGGGGATTTCTTATCTCACTTTTAATTCTGTGAGACTTCCATTTTTTGCCAATTACTTATTTCATGTGTTGTATTGTGGACTTCCATTTGATATATATTATCATGATTATATTTATAATAATTGTATTCTTTGGTTCATTTTGTTCTAATTATCTTTTGGTCATACGATATGATTGATTGCAACGAGGAAGGGGTTTTTTCTCACTTTTTATTCATGTGAGATTCATTCTATATTTTCCACAATCTCCATTGAGTGGTGTATGTACTGACCATTATTATACACTTTGAGTAATATACATACATTTATGGTTATTTAAATCAACATTTAATTGTCCTTCTTTCATAGGGTGTATGTTTTGTAGGTTACCCAATCAGTTAGGGAACCTTTCACCCTCCTCTTTTTAAAAGACTTATTTTTATTAGGAATTTTAATTTACATCATCTTATGTTTGGATATGTTATTATATATCCTTATTTATGTCAATTTTATGTCCAAGTGACGATATACCTATTTTTATCTCTCATCAACTCATTTTCTGAATTTTAAAATGACATCGTTAGGCTGTTGAATTTCTGTAAGCGAACTTCTTAACCCAATTTCAATTATTTTTTCTAAACGTCTACTTCTTGTTATATGTCGTACTATGAATATGTGTGGATGAACTTTTATTGTTTTACACATAATATCCACTTATATTGGGTGTATTTATATTTTTCACACATAATTATGTAATTGATTTATCTGTAATTTAAGGATACTGTATTTGTATGGGACTTCATCTCAATCTCCTTTCATTAAGACATCATTTGATTTCTACAAGACCAAATTTTATATTGTGGATAAAACACTTTTTACTTTTAATTTCATTAAAAAGGAATCATTTTACATGAATCATTTTACTAAAAGACAAATGGAATGCTTTTGTATTACATATGCGATGACAACAACTTCTCCACCGTCGTGACCATTATTTGAGTTTCGAATTCCTCTACATGCCATAACTTTTTTTAAAACAATAATAAATACCATGTTTTAATTTTCTTTTCTTTTTTGGTATTGAAAATGGTTTTGATAAATTTTTTATTATAACAATGTTTTGTATTTAAATCCTATGATTAAAATGTGGAAATGTTATGTTTCCATTGTGCATGTTTTATGTGATACAATTATATGGTTCTTTGCATTGTTTATGAAGTCGGGTGGTTCCATGTTAAAATAAGGGTGGGTGAGCCTGAGATAGCTCTCCAATGAATTGTGTAACATGAAAGAGTTAAATGTTAAGGATTCTCTGATGATATTTAGGCAATATACTATGATGGGTATTCCAAACGTAGACATGAGGGTTACTCCCAACGTAAGAATGTTATGAATGCCCCAAGTTACCATTATGTATTATGATTTCTATGATTTGTTAATAAATCTTATGATTTCATGAGGTATGATAAATTTCTTATGTTTTATGAGTAAAGTATGATATCATTGATTCTTATGTATACATGGACTAATGTTTTCTTTCCGTATTGTTATAACCCTTACTGAGCTTTTTATGCTCATCACAAGTTTTTTAAATGTTTTTCATTGGACTTAACATGTAATTGGGTCAAGGATGGGAAAAATGAAATGTCAAGCTGTATAAAACATGGAACTAGGCATGACTCTTTTGTTTAAGAGTTTTTATTTTGTGAAAAAAATGGAAACTGAGTATACGTGTCTACTTTGTAATCATTGAGATGTAATAGTTGTGTCCAAATTCTCTAAAACTACAAACATGAAAAGATCCTAAATGTTAATTATTCATTTAATTCATGATTATGTAATGTTTTAAGGATGGGTCCTTATAGTTGGTATCATAGGTCGGTTTAGATAACTTTAGAGGTTAGGGTATTCTTTAATCATAAGTACCATTACCGTAATGGTTAGGATTTCAGAATGAGTCCTAGTATTTTTTTAGATAAAGTGAATGAGTTTAAGAAAACATGAATGATTTTATCTTAGTATTTACCCTCCTCATAAGTTATTATATGATGATTTTACTAATATACTCACACTAACATTTTTTGTTTTAGTAAATGGCTGGATCTAGAAGGCACCAATGTAATAGTGAATGTGAAGAAACCTGTGACGGTTTTCTGAACAAGAAACTAAATGATATGGGAGTTGAAATGAGAACTCTTGTGGTTATTCTCAACCAAATATATCGAGTCATGATTGACCAACTGATCCTTTGTGGTTTTTATAAGACATCATATATGCGAGAAACAAATCCCTACAGAAGTTCAAGTATTAATTATAAAGTTAAGTGTTTTAAAAAAACTATGTGTCAAATATGTGGAAAGAAACATCTAGGAAAATGCTTCAAAGGTACAAAAAGATTCTATAGATGTGGAAATGAAGGTAATAAAGTAAGAACCTTCCATGTAAAAAGGAAGCATCTAGTTTACTCTAGGAAAGGGAAAGAAGTTCTTTCTGAATGATCAATTGAATTTTTTAAATGTGGTGTGCATTGTCATTATGAAAACACATGTCCTACAAAGAAGTTCCAGGAATGGGATCACCAGGATCGTACAAATATTTGTTTACCAATACATAATTCCATTCCGATTGAGGATGAAGAAACTGAAAATGACCAATTAAAGGTATGGATTATTTCTTAATATATGTTTTCCTATTATTGAAATATTAGGATATGATTCATGATTTTTTTAGGAAATAAGTATTTCCGAATAAGTTGGAAAGGAATGGTTAATGGATCATGATGAGTGTTGAATGAGTAAGAAGTCATCATATAAGGGATTAAAGAGTTATGGGATACTTTAGGATGGTGAAATTCATCAATGTATTATGGCTCTTTTGATGATGGTATTACATTAGAAGACTTTTTATATTATGTGTAACCCTGATGTTTGATTTGAAAATTTTATTCAAGGAATAATTATCTTTTCCTTTGTGAATATAGTTATGAAGAAAATATGGTTTAAATGATCCTAAAATTTGAGGCAATTATCATTTAATACATTTTGGGATGAAAAATGAATGTTATTAAATAACCTTTGTGGTTAAAATATGTTGTGGTTATTTTTGATGAATTTTTCACTTCTTGGGAATGTTATAAAATTATATAGTTTTTAAAAGGGTCTACACACAGACCTTGTGATATATTGTCGCATCGAATGAAGCTGTGGGAATCGAACCCACAACAAAAGTGTGACTGGTATTTATCACCTACCACTGGAATCCGTGAATTCCCTGGTTAGTATGACTAATTATTTTTAGTTAGATGATATTTTGAATCATGAATAAGTTGATTTTGGGTTATCTATGGAAATGATTAACCTATCATGGAGGATAAATGATTAGGTTAATTACTTTTCAATATTAGACATTAAGAGTAATTGATGTTATTTGGAGGTAAATGTTAAGATTTACCTTGGAAGACTATGTGATTAAATCCTTCAGAGATTTGGGATTCAATCTTAGTTTGGATTACTTTAAAGAATTTTATGGATGACTATTTATTTAATGGTCCTTCATGAACCTTGGGTTCTTTTTGTTGAATTTTGGTGATTAAGAGTAGTATTTATTTTTATAAAGGATTATTCTTTTGGGGATTATCTGATCTTGTACTAACAATTTTTGGTTTTGGTTAAGGTATAAAGACATGGGAAATTTATAGTTTATCTTTTATGGATTAGGTGATTCTCAAGAAGTTGATTATAGGGCTCTTAATTTGATCAATTCATCCTGAATACTCATCTTTTGGAGAGAATATGAGTTTGTGTAAGAAATCTAGTAAGAGATGAAAGTATACATGACAAGTAATTAGGTTTAATTATGTTTTAGTTAAGCTCATAAATAAATTCCTCAATGAAACGTTACTTAAAAAAATGTTTTCTGTTAACTTTTCCTACTGGGGAATCAAATTCCATTTAACCCATCACATTTTTGTGATTTTCTGGTGGTTAACTTTCTGCTAAACATGTTTTCTATCACTCTCCATCAAAACATGACCCTTTGTAATTTCTTCCATATCAATGTTTTCATGGAATCCTTTTATCTGCTGTCTCGAGTGACCTTTTTACTTCTCTTTCTTTCTTTTAAAGTGATAGTTTAATTTACTCCTTTTCTGATGTTGGGATTTCAATGATGTTTATGAGCCCAATTTTAAAATTGTGAGGAAGCAATTTGCAACTAGGGGGAATGATGTAACATCCCATGTAAATAAAGAATATGACATTTTTATATTTATTAATATTTGTGAATAAAATTTTCATATTACTTTTAAGGGAATTCTATGTTTGATGGAATACCCAATACGCAACAAAAAGTTTCTTTGAAATCTTACGTTGCACACTAATAATATAATAATATTATATTAAATGGTTGTTAACACCTAGCTGTTGTAATGGATGTAATGAACAGAACTGACTACAAAATGATTATATATGTTTGTTAAATATTTTAAAAATTTCCCAATAAATGATAGAGGCTTAAAATGTGAATAAATCCAATTTTAGGCATAAATATTCTAATATTCTTTAAATGGTCGATTAATCACCTTTTGAAGGTGAACCCTATTTAAATACACATTTTTTCAATTTTATATTTTATATTTGATAAAATAAAATCCTTATTTATAATCAGGATATCAAAATTTACATTGTTTAAATTCTTGTTATTTCTCCGATAAAGTTCATATTTTAATGAATAGTGAAAATGCTGTAATTTAATTCAAACCCTCCTTTTAATCTGATTTTTTAATATGGTTAGATTATCTTTTTAATTGGGTTTAATGTTTAGTTAAAATATATTTTTTCCATTTAATTCAATGGTATTCATTGGAATTAATTTTACTTTGAAATTAGACATAAACTAGTGTCAATCTTTTGATAGATATTGTTTCTTAAAACACACTATTTGTTTTAACCGTGGCAATTAATTATAAAATTAGTTAATGCAATTTCTATGTTTATAATTTGGAAAAATGCAAATCATTTTTTTAATTTGGAATATCAAATTTACATTGGATAAATTTTTGGTATTTTTCTGACAAATGTTCATTTTTAATGAATAGTGAAAAATACTGCATTTTACTTCAAAACTGCTTTTTCATCTAATTTAATTATATTTTTAGATTGTACTATTAATTGGTTTTAAGGTGTAATTGAATTATGTTTCTATCAATTAATCCAATGTTGTTCATTGGAAGTAATTTCACATTTAAATTCGATGTAAAAACATGTCAATCTTTTAATTAAATTTTCTTCTTAAAAACCCGTCTTTGGTTGTGACAACAGGAATTATTTTTAAATTAATTACTGAAATATTTTTTGTTTGGGATTTGGTAAAATGGATTCCATATTTGAAATCATAAGTTCCAAATTATTTAATTAAGACTCTTTTGTTTTTGGACATTACGAATAGTAACGACGGAAATTATCTTTAATTATCATGATTAATTAGTAATGAAATAGTTAATGGTAATAAAATAATATCATAATAATATACAATGACCCCAACATGTGGTAAAATCCTTTTGCTTGGGTCATGGACGAACATTTTATGCCTTTTTCCATCATGGGGACCCCATGTAATCACTTTTGTGTGATAGTGACCTTTTATCATATTATTTTTAATCAAAGGAAAATATAACCAAACTATGTAATACCTATGTAAAAAAAATTAATTTTTTTTACATAAATGATCTATTATACTATAAATAGTAATTGTAAAGGTAAAAATATTTCATAAATCATGGATTTTTTTTTATAATTTTTAGACATTAAATAAATAAAAAAATTTATGACACTATGATGATGCAGTTATTACGTCATTAATGAACGATTTAAATAAAATAGAAAGATAAGGTAAAATATAAGACTTATACTTGTCTAAAACCTATTGGATGGGTATATTTCAAACCCTTATCAACTTCTCCTCGAAATAATTCATTTTGGGTCATTTAAAATCCGAATACCATTTTATAATAAAGTAACATTTCAAGACATTCCAAAAGTGACCCTCCTCCCTCTTATAAAAGGCACCCACCTCTACCCCCTTACCCACACTTCTCAAGCCCTTGGCTCTTCCAAAATCCTCTCATATTATCTCTATACATCCCTCTCTTATTCCTAGATGTATCACTTTGGGCAGAAGTCTTTACAAGGAAGCCTTTGGCTCAAATCAAAAAGAGTCACCCTGATTTAAATGTAATGTCTTCTCTTATGTTCTTTTGTTTTATTTTGCTTCTAAAAAACCCTAAACTCTTTTTATTCCCTTATTTTTTGACGACAAAAGTATCTTCAATATAATAGGA
This sequence comes from Viscum album, assembly GCA_963277665.1. NCBI lineage: Eukaryota > Viridiplantae > Streptophyta > Magnoliopsida > Santalales > Viscaceae > Viscum > Viscum album. The sequence continues at coordinate 1,949,128,523 of OY728150.1, forward strand.
TTTTTTATGAGAAGGATTCTATCTACACTTACACACACCTCTATCTAATGGGTGAAGAAGATATTTTTTCTTTGGATGGCGAACTACTGCCTCACGAAATGATGATTGTTCAATTATCTATACCTCCACTGTAGAGACCCGAATCTTAACATACATGAACATTACATTACTTTTGCAGAATACTTAGTACAAAAAAAACACACACACAAGTATCGTAATAGTTTAGTGTCTTTGGAAACTCGGAACGTAATCTTCTAATCGTGGTGAAAGATCTTCAATATCTCCCATAAAGATATTCCATTTTTTTTCTTACCTAAAACCATTCTTTATATCCTGGGGAAAAGAAAACATAAAAGGGTGAGCTCAAACGCCCAGTAAGGGTAAACAAAAGAAATATAAATCACATCAAGAACATAACTTTTGGAAATCTTAACCTGCAAAAGAGGTCATAATTTCATAACATGGGATAAATCATGGAAGTGAAATTTAATCACAATAATCATAACTTAAAACATGAAACATTGTGGCATACACACATAATCATAGAGAATAATTTCTTGTTAGTCAAGACTCATTTCCAAGACTATCTTAGTGGACAAAGTCCCTTTCTGAACCGAGTCACCCTCGTTCCAGTCCTGTTTCACTGAACCGGTATAACATACCGTTCCAGCCATGTCTATCTCATGAGATATAAAATCTTTACCCAATGCATTGAAGGGAGATATAGGTCCCACCCATCTCATAATGATACCATTCTTATGTGTGCCACAAAATCATAAATCATACATCATTGCATAACCCATGTAATAAAAATGGGAATCTTAAACATCGTGACATCATCAAATAATTAATATAAGATAAAGGAATTCATAAAAATAATTCCATCACAACATAATCAAATCAATGTAATAATAGGGATATAAACAGAACCCTTTATTATATTAGATGGAAAATAATTTTGATAAAACACTTGAACTCTATTCTTGAGGAAAATATCCTTTCTTCTTTAAAAACATTTTTCCTTTCTTAACATGTCATACAACTTTATTCTAAAACAAGGTGATTAAAAATAAACATGAAAACTTTTTAAGGAAGCTTCTTGGAAATAATGTTTTAAAAATCCATTCATGCCGTATAAGTTAAAAAAAACATTCTTCGTACTTTTGTCCGAAAAGTCAAAAAAGTACCTCGTACGAAAAACGACAAAAGATTCCTTTCATATCTTTTACTAAAAACTCACCGAAGGGTAAAATAGGATTTAAACAATTTTAGGTGAATGGAAATAATATTACATATTGAGGAAACATGCATGTGGATGATAAAATACACCCCAGTAAATTCCAAAGTATAAACAATCTCGGATAAAAATGAGATTGTGATATTTCCCTTACCTTAGGTCTGATTTGCTTCGTAAGTGTCCGAACCTCCTGTATAATGATTTAAATAATTTCATTGTCTTATTACAGAATCATATTCATTTTTATTATATCATATATGTTTCACTTATGACTTTATATTACCCATTCTTTTGTAAATTCCATGTTAAAGAGCGTTTTAGGTAAAATTGTTTCATTTGTCGTCCGTGTTTTGACTTGTAATTATTCATATGATTACATAGATCATGATTACTTAATTCCAGAATATAAAACATGATTTATATATTTATATTCAGAATATACATATATATAATAAATCAGTAAATGGAAAGAAATACATCGTTCATGGAGACGGTAGTCCGTACGTATGCATGAACGCTGTTTTCGCTTCCTTATTGAATTGAATGGAATTAAGTAGATGACATACATATAAATATACATAAATCCAGTATCATTATTATGTCATATATTTCATTAGTACTTATTATATATACTTTATAATCATTCATGAATGGTTAATCATTGAGAATGAATCTCATCGCGTCGTGGAGACGGTAGTCCGTACGTACGCACGAGCGATGATATCATTCTCATGGTCATGGAATTGTGTTGAAGTGTATGTATAATATTTCAATATCAATATTACTTTATAATAATAATATATAGTTACTCATTACACCATTATACCCATCCAATTAAGGTGGTGGCGAAAAATAGGTTACACCACGGCGTGGAGACGGTATTCTGTACGTACGCACGCGCGGTGATTTCCTTTTTCCGTAGGATGGATAGAAGGTTAATTAGAGTTGTTTCATATTTATAATAACATATCAGTATATAATAAATACTGATGTTATTACTTTATCATGAAAAATCTAAAGAAGAAGAAGTTGAAGAAGAAATAAATTGAAAAAGATCGGTAATGGATATTACCTCTTTTTGACGCGCCTTCACTTAACCTCCACATAAAGAACTAAGGATGGTCTTTGAAAAATACCAGGACCTCTAGGATGATACTAGGGAAGTGGAGAAGAGATTTTGGCAGGGTTTGTCCGAGATTGAATGCTCAAATTGGTGTGAGGAGGAGAGGGAGGATGTGTCCTTTTATAAGGGAGGAGAGGGGCACCTTAGGAATATCTCAAAATATTATTTTATATTAAAGTAAAAATCGGTTTATAATGGTTCCAAAGGGGCTTATTTCGAAGCTAAAGTGAGTATGGGTCGAAATACTATCAACCAATAAGATTTAGACAAGTTTAGGTTATTATTTTAACCTTATAAATTAGATTTAACTCTAAGTTAAATAATTTTACATTCACCGTGTCTTTTTGTTTTCTTACACTATATGGATAATACACTTACTATAACATGCCAAAAGAACCCCAAATTGTTTATTATTAATATATATATCCTTATCTATGTCATGTGGCCGAACCGTAGATTTTTAGGAATAATATAACAATTAGTAATATAATATTTGATTTAAAAACTATTTTTTGTCAATTTTGACACTATTTGTTATATGGTTTTGTGAAAGTCATAAAAGAATTATATGTTCGATCCAAGTTGGTTAAATCAACACTAATATATCATAGTAACCTATAAAATTAGTTTAATTCATAAAAAGTCTCAAATTACATTTATTTTTGTGTTTATAACATCAATTATGTCAATATTTCATTAATAAGATAATTACTGCATCATCATTGTGTCATAAATAAATTAAATTATTTAATTTCTAAAAATTACAAATAAAATACGATTATGTAGGAAATCTTCTTATCTTTCTAATTAATATTTATAGTCGAATTTATATTATGTATAACCCCATATTAAAAATGATTTACTTATTAATATTTGATTTTAACTATTTTAACCCTTCTTTAAATAAATTAATAATAAATGTCCTAATATAATCCAAGTGGGCCGTAATGGTCATATTTTATTCCTAAGGTTGTTTTTGGTCGAATTAAACTTATCCAATAGAATTAGGACATGAGTTAGGGTAATAGTAATATCATATTTACCCTTAGTTACCCTATTTACTATTAACCGCGGTAAAAAAAAGTAAAAAGTTACTATTCACCAAAAAATTATTTTTATCTCATTGAACCACATATTACTTACTGATATCAACCGTGTCTGTCAGATATTTGAAATTCCATTCACAGAAGCGGTAAAATTAAGTTTTATGCAAAAATTCAGTTTTTAACCTACCACTTAGTGGTTTCACTATTCATCAAAAATTGAATGTTTTGAGAAAAATACCAAAATTTCACCCTAGGCTAATTTCGGTATTCCGAATCCAAAAATGAAGTACATTTTGAAAAATAAAATTTATAAAATTTCAAAAAGTGGTTATTAATATTCATAACGGCTAGTTTTAATAATATTTTAATAGCATATCGTTGTTTAGTGAAACTCGGTATTGCGTACGACGCAAGCTATCGAGGAAGGTCGTGATTGCGTGTAAAGTAAGCCAAGAAGGTGTGTAGTGAAAGATTCCTTTGATGATATATAAAAACAAAATATTACTCATAAAAATCTCTGGTGTCACATTCTACCCCACTTAAAATGAATTTCGCCCTCGAAATTCGTCAGGGTTATAAATGGTTTACTATTTGAAAGTTTCTTTAATAGGAACCCACATCGTAAAAAGGAATACCAAAACCAATATTTAAAAATGAAAGTATGAAACGTAACGGTTACCCAAATAAACTAATCACTGGGTTTCCACATAGGTGAAAATATGGATATAGAAGAAAAATCTAACCATCATGTTCTGATGGAGAGTGGTAGAGAACATGGCTATGGAAAAGCCAACAATCACAAATCCATAAATTTGTTACGATCTAAGGTACCATCTGATTAATCAGATATAAGAGCACTAGGACAATATTTTTGGGTTTCAAGATCGTTTCCCTAAAGTTGAAGAATTTGAGTTAGAATAAATACTTACTTTATGTTGGTACAATCTCACTGTTGTTCGTGCCTTGAACAATTTCCACTTCATATATTAAATAAATGAAGTTGAATTTGTTATCATGTGATAGAATGACGGGTCATTCCATCTGTCTCAAACAAAAGTTTAGCAAAATTTATACATAAGTCATTCTATAGTGAGATTTATCATATATGGTTCCTAAAATGGACATATACATCATATACCATACTGCATAATATAATAAAACTAGTTTCTACTAAACAGGGACTTCTTGTAGGACAGTGGTAGGCGATAAGGGCCAGTCGCACATCGGTTGTGGGTTCGATTCCCATAGCCTTGTCTGACGCGATGGGCTGTCGCCCGTCCTGCAGGTTGTCCTTTTTCTAAAACTATATTACTATAACATCCCATCAATAATATCGAAAAAATTTCTATCCTTAAACAATACTAACTTATGTCCAACATAATCCATTCCACTCTCATAACATAGTGAAAATGATTACCAGAGATTTAATACCATCACTGATCCCTATATATCATAAGATATGTTTTTTTGGTCACATTCCATACATTCAAAGTCCTTAATCATGTATTCTCTTGAATACCTTAGTGAAAACATGAATGCAGTTAAAAGTTAACACCTTCCACATACCAAAATCCTCAATATTCTATATACTCAAACCATGATATCACTTTGTCCTTATATCAATCATGAGCTCATGAATACTGTTAAACATTTCATTTTCTCGTTTTCCCTTCATTATGTGCATATTATCTTTTTTCAAAAAATATCTCAATCACTTTGAATACCACATTAGACCAACAAATACATATTCCAATACTTTATGATACCACATTATTTTGGAATCCAATTACATAAACACTTAATCATTCCACCACATCATTTTCATATTCAACATCGCCAATAGTGATCGCGTGTGACTTCCCTTTGTCTTTTTCCTTCAGTGGTTGCTCATGTTGATCATCACTAACCCTTGGATTAGGGCATTTATTAGCATAATGCCCCATTTCCTTGCACTTGAAGCATTGAAGTGTTGGTGGTGCGTTCTCTGCATTCTTTTCTTTATTCACATCATTAGAAACCCTTTTTCCATTACTTCGACACTCAGCTGCTCGATGTCCTTATATTCCACACTTAAAACATTTTCTAGTCCCTTTAAGACAATCTCCACCATGCTTCTTTCCACACTTTGAGCATAAGGAAACATTCATCTTCTTTTCTCTATTATTCTGAGATTTCTCCTTGAACTTCATCTTTCGTTTCTTGTCAAAACCATGAGATGGATATGTAACACCAACTTCCATTTCTACCTGGATAGCACAACGAAGAATTTCTTCATAGCTACTGAAGTCTCTTATAGCTAATGCCCTTCGAAGACTTGGTTTTAAGCCACTGAAAAATCAATCAACTTTACTTTCAGGTTGGATGATAATGCCAGATGCATACCTTGCAAGACTTCTAAAATTCGCATCGTATATACCAACAGATTCATCATCGTTTTTCTTTAGTTCAAGAAACTCCTTCTCCATCTTTGTTCAAAGAATATGAGGGAAGTACATATTGAAAAATAAGTTCTTGAACTCGTCCCATTCCATGGACTCAATTTCATCCCTTTGCCTTGTATTCTTAATAAGATTCCACCATTGATCAACTTCACCTTCCAAACGATACACTGCTAAGATGACTTTATCATGTTCAGAACATTGAAGAACTAAAAATATCTTTTCAGTGGTACTGATCCATTGTTCAGCAACAAATGGATCAGAAGATCCACTGAAAGAAGGTGGATGTTGCCTCATGAAGGACTCAATAGAATATTATTCCCTTCTCTGCTCATTTGGAAGTCCAGAATGATTCATAGCTTGAGTAAGTATATCAATAAGATTTTGTACTCCATCTCCCATAACATTTGTTTGTTCAGGAGGAAAATCATTGCATTGTCCATTGCATTGATCAACACGGTTCCATCGGGTTCCAGCCATCGTCTAAAACCCAAAAAGAATAGTGTGAGAGGCAAAACTCATGATAGGGAAAACAACATAATAAAGGGGGAGTACCTTCAATATCAAACATATTAGGTTTAATTCTAATATCGTTACTGTAGTTCTAGGACTATATCTTATACGTATACATATCCTTAGGGACATCCCTAGACATACCTTAGTAATATCTATAGGGATCTTAATAACATTTTCGCATCCTAGTTTCCAAAGGTTGACTAAACCTTTCCTCTGATACCAACTGTAGAGACCCAAAGCTTAACGTACATGAACATTACATTACTATTGCGGAATACTTAGTACAAAAAAAATGCACACACAAGGATCGTAATAGTTTAGTGTCTTTGGAAACTCGGAATGCAATCTTCTAATCGTGGTGAAAGATCTTCAATATCTCCCATAAAGATCTTCTCTTTTTTTTTCTTACCTAAAACCTTTCTTTATATCCTGGGGAAAAGAAAACATAAAAGGGTGAGCTCAAACGCTCAGTAAGGGTAAACAAAAGAAATATAAATCACATCAAGAACATAACTTTTGGAAATCTTAACCTGCAAAAGAGGTCATAATTTCATAACATGGGATAAATCATGGCAGTGAAATGTAATCACAATAATCATAACTTAAAACATGAAACTTTGTGGCATACACACATAATCATAGAGAATCATTTCTTGTTAGTCAAGACTCATTGCCAAGACTATCTTAGTGGAAAAAGTCCCTTTCTAAACCGAGTCACCCTCGTTCCAGTCCTGTTTCACTGAACCGGTATAACATACCATTCAAGCCATGTCTATCTCTTGAGATATAAAATCTCTAGCCAATGCATTGGAGGGAGATATAGGTCCCACCCATCTCATAATGATACCATTCTTATGTGTGCCACAAAATCATAAATCATACATCATTGCATAACCCATGTAATAAAAATGGAATCTTAAACATCGTGACATCATCAAATAATTCATATAAGATAAAGGAATTCATAAAAATAATTCCATCACAACATAATCAAATCAATGTAATAATAGGGATATAAACAGAACCCTTTATTATCTTAGATGGAAAATAATTTTGATAAAACACTTGAACTCCATTCTTGAGGAAAATATCCTTTCTTATTTAAAAATATTTTTCCTTTCTTAACATGTCATACGACTTTAATCTAAAACAAGGTGATTAAAAATAAACTTGAAAACTTGTAAAGGAATCTTCTTGGAAGTAATGTTTTAAAAATCCATTCATGCCGTATAAGTTAAAAAAACATTCTTCGTACTTTTGTCGGAAAAGTCAAAAAAGTACCTCGTACGAAAAACGACAAAAGATTCCTTTCATATCTTTTACTAAAAACTCACCGAAGGGTAAAATAGGATTTAAACAATTTTAGGTGAATGGAAATAATATTACATATTGTGGAAAAATGCATGTTGATGATAAAATACACCCCAGTAAATGCCAAAGTATAAACAATCTCGGATAAAAATGAGATTGTGATATTTCCCATACCTTAGGTCTGATTTGATTCGTAAGTGTCCGAACCTCCTGAATAATGATTTAAATAATGTCATTGACTTATTAAAGAATCATATTCATTGTTATTATATCATATATGGTTCACTTATGACTTTATATTACCCGTTCTTTTGTAAATTCCATGTTAAAGAGCGTTTTGGGTAAAATTGTTTCATTTATCGTCCGTGTTTTGACTTGTAATTATTCATATGATTACTTAGATCATGATTACTTAATTCCAGAATATAAAACATGATTTATATATATATATTCAGAATATAAATATATATATAATAAATCAGTAAATGGAAATAAATACACCGTTCATGGAGATGGTAGTCCGTACGTACGCATGAACACTGTTTTCGTTTCCTTATTGAATTGAATGGAATTAAGTAGATGAAATACATATAAATATACATAAATCCAGTATCATTATTATGTCATATATTTCATTAGTACTTATTATATATACTTTATAATCATTCATTAATGGTTAATCATAGAGAATGAATCTCATCGCGTCGTGGAGACGGTAGTCCGTACGTACGCACGAGCGATGATATCATTCCCATGGTCGTGGAATTGTGTTGAAGTGTATGTATAATATTTCAATATCAATATTACTTTATAATAATCATATATAGTTACTCATTACACCATTATACCCATCCAATTAAGGTGGTGGCGAAAAATAGGTTACACCACGGCGTGGAGACGGTATTCCGTACGTACGCACGTGCGGTGATTTCCTTTTTCCGTAGGATGGATAGAAGGTTAATAATAGTTGTTTCATATTTATAATAACATATCAGTAAATAATAAATACTGATGTTATTACTTTATCATGAAACAACTAAATAAGAAGAAGTTGAAGAAGAAATAAATTGAAAAAGATCGGTAATGGATATTACCTCCTTTTGACGCGCCTTCACTTAACCTCCACTTAAGGAACTAAGGATGGTCTTTGAAGAAGACCAGGACCTCTAGGATGATACTAGGGAAGTGGAGAAGATATTTTGGCAGGGTTTGGCCGAGCTTTAATGCTCAAATTGGTGTGAGGATGAGAGGGAGGAGGTGTCCTTTTATAAGAGAGGAGAGAGGCACCTTAGGAATATCTCAAAATATTATTTTATATTAAAGTCAAAATAGGTTTATAATGGTTCCAAAGGGTCTTATTTCAAAGATAAAGTGGGGATGGGTCGAAATAATATCAACCAATAAGATTTAGACATGTTTAGGTTATTATTTTTACCTTATCAATTAGATTTAACTCTAAGTTAAATAATTTAACTTTTACCGTGTCTTTTTGTTTTCTTACACTATATGGTTAATACACATACTATAACATGCCAAACGAACCCCAAATTGTTTATTATTAATATATATATCCTTATCTAAGTCATTTTGCCTAACCCTAGATTTTTAGGAATAAAATAACAATTAGTAATATAATATTTTATTTAAAAACTATTTTGTGTCAATTTTGACACTATTTGATATATGATTTTTGTGAAAGTCAAAACAGAATTATATGTTCGAAACAAGTTGATTAAATCAACACTAATATATCATAGTAACCGATAAAATTAGTGTAATTCATAAAAAGTCTCAAATTACATTTATTTTGGTGTTTATAACATCAATTATGTCAATATTTCATTAATAAGATAATTATTGCATCATCATTGTGTCATAAATAAATTAAATTATTTAATGTCTAAAAATTACAAATAAAATACCATTATGTAGGAAAGATTTTTAGCTTTATAATTAATATTTATAGTCGAATTTTTCTTATGTATAACCCCATATTAAAAATGATTTACTTATTAAACTTTGATTTTAACTATTTTAACCCTTCTTTAAATAAATTAATAATAAATGTCCTAATCTAATCCAAGTGGGCTTTAATGGTCATATTTTATTACTAAGGTTGTTTTTGGTCGAATTAAACTTATCCAATAGAATTAGGACATGTGTTAGGGTAATAGTAATATCATATTTACCCTTAGTTACCCTATTTACTATTAACCGTGGTAAAAAAAAAGTAAAAAGTTACTATTCACCAAAAAATTATTTTTATCTCATTGAACCACATTTTACTTACTGATATCAACCGTGTCTGTCGGATTTTCGAAATTCCATTCACAGAAGCGTTAAAATTATGTTTTGTGCAAAAATTCCGTTTTTAACCTACCACTTAGTGGTTTCACTATTCATCAAAAATTGAAAGTTTTCAGAAAAATACCAAAATTTCACCCTAGGCTAATTTCGGTATTCCGAATCCAAAAATGAAGTCCATTTTGAGAAATAAAGTTTATAAAATTTCAAAAAGTGGTTATTACTATTCATAACAGCTAGTTTTAATAATATTTTAATAGCATATCGTTGTTTAGTGAAACTCGGTATTGCGTACGACGCAAGCTATCGAGGAAGGTCGTGATTGCGTGTAAAGTAAGCCAAGCAAGTCTGTAGTGAAAGATTCCTTTGATGATATATAAAAACAAAATATTACTCATAAAAATCTTGGGTGTTACACCCACTCATGGTGTCCATTAATATGTCACTTTATTTATATATGATATATATTATTTTTATGTATTCTTTATGATTCTGTATTTTTAATTTATGTAATACCTTTATGGTTTCCATAATAGATAAACCCGACAATTTCATTTTAGGAAGTGTGTACTACCGCCCCCTAAAAGTGATATGACTCGTTCATGCCATACATGGAATGTATAATGGATAGAATTTATGAACGTATGGAACATATATAACATATATAGTAATATGTAATTATAATAAACCTATGTATCATTATGTTTTCATTCCATTAACGTATGAAATAGAAATGAAAGTAGCGTTCATGCGTACGTATGACTTACCGTCTCCATGAATGGTGCATTTCTTTTCTTATCTCCAAATGTTATGTACAATTATTAATAAATAAATATACTGGATATATATGATATATATGACATATAAATGATAAATATCATTCTGGAGATAATGGACTCTTGACCTCATCGAAAATTTATAATTATAACAAGTTCATTTTTGACTCACGTTCTGAACATCAACGAAATGTCCGATATGAACTCAAAAAATTAAATAATTGTTATAGAAAGGTATTAAGTGATATAAACAAAATAATAAACTTGAAAAATTTTCCTACACAAGAATAAATTTACATAAGTTTATCATTCATGAAGAACGAGGAACATATGAGTGAGTCAAGTCAAACACGTGGTAAGGGGATTTCTTATCGCACTTATAATTTTGTGAGAGTTCCATTTTTCACCAAATATTTATTTCATGTGGTGTATTTTGTAATTACATTTGATATATATTATCATGATTCTATTTATATTCATAGTTTACTGTGATCCATTTGGTTCTTATTATCTTTTGGTCATACAACTTGATTGATTACAACGATGTAAGGGGTTTTGTCTCACTTTTTATTCCCGTGAGATTATTGCAATATTTTCTAGTATCTCTTTTGTGTTGTGTATGTACTGCCCATTATTCTAATATTTGAGTAAGATACATCCATTTATGATTATTTACATCAACATTTTATGGTCCTTCTTTCATGGGGTGTATGTTTCGTAGGTTTCCCAATCAGTAAGGGAACCTTTCACCCTATTCTTTTTAAAAAACTTCTTTTTGTTAGGTCATTTAATTTACATCTTCTTATGTTGGGATATGTTCTTATATATCCTTATTGATGAAAATTTTATTTCCACATGATGATATACCCTTTTTAACTCTCATCAACTCATTTTCTAAATTTTAAGGTGATGCCATTAGACTGTCGAATTTCTGTAAGGGAACTTCTTCACCCAATTTCAATTCTTTGGGTTAAACATCTACTTCTTGATTATGTTGTACTATGAATATGTGTAGATGACCTCTGATTGTTTTACATTTAATATCCACTTATATTTTATATATTTATATTTTTCACACATAATTATGTATTTGATTTATCCTTAATCTAAGGATACCGTCATTGTACGGGACTTCGTCTCAATCTCTTTTCATTAAGGCATATTTTAATTTATACACGAATTTCTTTTATACGGTGTATAGAACCCTTCTTAATTTTAATTTCATTCAAAAGAAATATTTTTACATGATGTGTTTTACTAAATGACAAAAGGAATGTTTTTGTCTTACGTATGCGGCGACAATGACTTCTCCACGGCTGTGACCATTATTTGAGATTCAGATTCATCTACAAGCCATAACTTTTTTTAAAAGAAAAATAAATACCATGTTTTACGATTCTTTTGGTTTGGTATTGAATATGGTTTTTATAATTTTTTTATAATAAGAATGTGTTTTATTGATATCATGTGATTGAAATGTGGAAATGTTATGTTTCCTTCATGCGTGTTTTATGTGATACAATTACATGGTTCTTGGGAATTGTTTATGAAGTTTGTGGTTCCGTGATAAACTAAGGGAGAGTGAGCCCGAGATAGTTCTCCAATGCATTGGGTAACGCGAAGGAGGTAAATTCTATGGTTTCCCCGAAGAGTTTTAGGGAATAGACTGTGATGGGTATTCTAAATACAACCATGAGGGTTACTCCCTACGGAAGAATGTTATGAATTCCCCAAGTTACCTTTATGTATTATGATTTCCATGAGTTATTCATAAATGTTATGTTATCATGAGGGATGTTAAACTGCATATGTTTTATGAGTAATGTATGATTTCATTGATTCTTATCTATACATGGACTAATGTTTTCTTTCTATACTGTTATAACACTTACTGTGCTTTTTATGCTCATTCCAAGTTTATGAAATGTTTTTCACAGGACATAAAGAAGAATAGGGTGAAGGATGTGAACAAGGAAATGACATGCTATCTAAAACATGGAGCTAGACACGACTATTATGTTTAAGAGTTTTTTATTTTGTGAACAAAATGGAAAATGAGTAGATGTGTCTACTTTTTAATCATTGAGATGTTATAGTTATGTCCTAATTCTCTAAAACTCTAATCCTAAAAAGATCCTCAATGTGAATTATTCATTTAATTCATGATTATGTAATGTTTTAAGGCCGGGTCCTTATATTGTTAGTTCCATATCAAAACTCCATCCCAATAGAAAATATGCAATCAATAGTATGTTCATTTCCCTTGTCCAAACCCACATTCATAAATTCTTCATTGTTACAAAATAGTGTACCGAATATAGTGTAATTAATACTTAGTAAGATGACACTACCAAGTCTAAACAAAACCAGTTTGATAGAAGTGTTAGCAATAATGTTATAAACTAGTGTATTAATTGATTCAATGATAAATAAAATACAATAACATCCTTTTTTAAGTTCCATTCTAGAGTATCTCTCAAGATGTCTTGAAAACATGATTTACACCATTAAATCAATGTAAATAATGTTCCTCAGTTCTTGGCCAGAATCTTTTTGAGCATATACTATGACTATTCCATATATTAGAAATTAAGCAATGTAAAATAACCTACCTTTATTCCATGACAAAATATCTCTGAGTATGTCTCAAGACAATTCCAACCACTACCGTATAACCATGTTATAGTCACCACAAAAAAATGTGTATCAAAGCTCTATTAGCATTACAACATTTCCAAGACAAAGAAATATATGCTATATAGAATTTCTAGTTAAAATCCATATAAGCACTATAACATTGGACATTGCCAAGACCAGTTGTTGTTGGAATTATAGAACATATGAGTTCATGTTCTTAAGCCTATCCCATTATATAAGAATCTCAAAATGGAACACAATTCATATCATAAAACATGGATATCATAATATCACATCATCTATATTAATGGTTAATTATGGTAATTACCATTATTTATTTACACACCACTTTTTAATTCTATTCACAATTTATTTAAAAGTATATTAATATGAAATAATCCCCAATTTAGAAAGTCCATGACATGAAAATACCCTAGGTCAGATGTTATGGTAATAATATTCTATTCCATTATCCAAATAAATTGTATTCAATGAGTTACACAACCAATGTGTAGCTATAAGCCAGTTCAGACGATAATAAAAACAATGGAATTCAAGGAATAATCCCATTTTTATTTATTCAGTATGGGAAAAAATATCATTTGTTCGATCACAATATTGAAGAATATGATAACAATCAAACCATATAGTTGATATTTAGACCCAATACCCTTAACTATTGATCAAATAACACATCCAATAGACACTGCTAAAGAGGAAGAAGGTTCAGATGATTGAAAATAGGTCCCCAGATCAAAACTGATGATGATCAAAACAAAAATTCAATTGTCTAATGTATTTCATTGTAATGGTTAGAGAATAAAAGGGATGAGGGAGGAAAACTTAACCAAACGAACATACCATGAATTGAAGATGAAAAAGGATATTCTTAATGAGAGTATTATACTACAAAACCACTTAGATAATCCTCTAGGTTCGAGAGGAGAAAAACTACAACCAATGGGAAATAATTTCAACTGTTTATCATATCTAAAACATTTTCTCAGGCATTTACACAATGTGTATTGTGGTCACACAAAATTTAAACGTTATTAATTAAAATATCTAAAAAACACATCACATAATATTGATTTTATTAAAACCCACGAACAATTTCCCAATGAGAAATAAATTTAAATGATTTATAAATGATCTATAACTGGTTCTTCGACCCATTTTCATATTAAACCACCAAAACCCTGTATAAATATACTGAAAATTCTAAGAACCCATCATACACTTATCCCATTCAAAAAATGACTACATTAATTAAAAAAACAAACACCCCTAAAATATTGGTTATTTTCACTAATAATGGCTCTCTGTCTATAAATATGTCTCGACCACAATGGGTCCACAGAAATATGATAGTTCGATATACCTGGAAAAATATGGGATCTTACAACATCAACAACTTAAAACATCTTGTCCCTAAAATACTCGAATAATCACTATGAGGAATCCTAAAACCAGTCCAGTCATTGTGTTCTCATATCAGACTCCCCGTCATGGGTATCCTCTTGAACATTTCCATGCCTCCATTGCAATTTAACCAACACTATAGTCCAAATCTTCTTTTATTTCTCACTAATATACTAAATTCATATTGGATGATTCTTAAAGTATGCATCAACCCAAAGCTTGAGGTTTCATATGTCAATATCATGGGAAGGTTCTAAATGGTATATTTATAGTTTAAACATAAGGAACACTTCATTAATGTAACTATTTCATTGTGTAAGGGGTAAATAGTATTCCAATCTACTTAACCTTTTCTCTATATCAAAAAACCTCAAAAACATGGGCATTAGCTTTCCCAATTTCCAGATACAGTGCTACCCCATCCTAGGAAACACTTGAAGGAAAACATGATGACTAACCTTGATTTATAGATGTCACCTTTAATGTTAAGAATATTATTTATGTATATTATGCATGGTCACAAACCATTTTATGATCAACTAAACCTATTTATATGTTTCCCACATGAGACTAGTCCCAACAATTGATGACTAACCATGTTCTAGCCAGAAAAGAGGTGAACAAAATGAATTTTCATACAAATACTCAAATTAATATATTTAGATCTATGTATTGAAACTACTATTATATAGAAATGCTATGATTTATATATATTAATCCCATGAACCACCAAAATATAAATCACCATCTCATTGCATAACCTATGAAGTATTTACAGCCCACATAGACTAACCATTAGTCTATGGAAGATTTGTTGAGCTCAAAATAAATTCAGATCCAGGGGATTTCTGAATACCCAATTAAACAAAAATTATAAAAGGAATATCTCTTTTCGAAATGATAATCCATAGAACATCGTGAAACTAAACCACATCATTCACATAAATATTATACAGATCATCAAATATGATGTTTTCCCTAATAACTACGAAGTTGTTTAATGTAGTCACTCGATCCACAATATACCATATAGAATCATTTTTATGGGTCTTATTGTGATGACCCAGACCCCCCTTGGTCCCTTCCTTTTCCAAAATCCGGATCCTTAAGGGGTGCCGATCGGTGCGACCAATCGGTGAGACCGATCGGTGAGACCGATCCGTGCGACCGATCGGTGCGACCGATCGGTGAGACCGATCGTGAGACCGATCGGTGAGACCCATCGGTGAGACCGATCGGTGCGACCGATCGGTGCGACCGATCGGTGCGACCGATCGGCGGAACTGACCGATGTCACCCGGCCTTGCCAAGTTGTTCCAGTAACGCTCCTTTTTCGCAAATAGGGTTTTAAACCCTATTCTGCCTCATTTAAAAAAAAAGAAAAGAAATTTCTTAAAGACCCGAAACACGCACAAAAGTTTTAATTAAATACTGAATCGACTCATGAGTCGGTTTAAACCACCCATCACCTTTAATGATGAGTCAAGCCGCGTGGTCAACCCACGACTTCCACATCTTACGCGGTTTCGCGTTTTCACCTCAACCGTCCCCGGCTCTTATAAACTAAGGGTTAGCCGTGGTTTCTCCTTTCCTCGATCGTGACTTTTCACAAATAGCTTCTGGTGCATCGGTCCTGCCGCATCGTTATCCGTAAAGTTCCACGCCCCCGGCCTAAACATCGATCTTCTATCAACAAGTAGGGAATTTCTCCTTCGTCTCTCTTTTTTTGTGTATCATGCGGGGTGGGCGTGCTTTTTATCCTGTAGAATTGGGTAAACCAGACCTAACTAAATATAAAGAACGAATTCTATAAAGAAAGAGAGGGGGGGCTGTGATCGTTGATGGTGTTTATATTTTTTGATGTTGTTTCTTCTATGACCATCTTGTTGAGTTGTGCTGGCTTGCACCTCCTAAAAATCGAGGCCGTTGGTGGTCGTTGTTTGTGCACTAATAAACCCTGTTGATGTTTTAAATGGCTTGTTTGTGGTTGTAAACTCCTGCTGTGAAAAGTGAATCGGTTAATCACGTATATCCGGCTGAATAATTGAAATCACCAGGATCAACCCTTCTGTGATAACTCCCAGTTAGAACACACGGAATTTGAAATCATGGAGTGTGTTAAGACGTTTAAATCTGAAAAACCCTGACTTGTGTTGGTAGTGGTAGTTGGTTGTTTTCCGTTCGGGCCGATTGCTGGAAATGTGGAGGGGATGGGATCCCCTGTTCTTTTATACTCTCGGTGGTTGTGTGAATTTGGGGGATGGGATCTCCTGTTGGTATGGATTCGGTGGTTGTGAGTTTTAAATCCGAGTGGTTACTCATTCATATCCCAAATTGGGGAGAGATCCTCTGTTGACAGAACCGGGTGTGAGTGTTTTGGTTGATCCATGCTTTTGACACTTTCCATGGTTATGCTTATGGTAGTTGCCCAGTAGTGCTTAAAATTAATTGAACATTTTAACTGAACGTGAAACAAGAATGGGACAAATGGTTTTTGTGGGCAAGGGTCGTGAACTGTGACTCGGACGCAGTGGTGTTGTGTTCTGTATGTTGGCTAGGAAAACCTAAGCTTTGGGTGAGTGTTTGTTACCTATATCTATACGTGTAGCTTTGTGTTTCTTATTCGCGCCCCACCCAAGTTGAGAACTCAGTGCCGAACACCCCCATTTATGGGGGAAGGGTGTTTTTCCCAACGCTATCCTTAGTGACTAGTTATTAGCTCCTTTTCTGCTCCCATTCCCGGATATCCCAAGTACCTTCGGGCAGGCTGTGATGGCCTGAAGTCCATTATTATCCCAAGAACCATCGGGCGGGGTGTTGTGGTGGTTGGCCAGGTGTGTGCGGGCGGGTGTGGCAGTGGGACTGCGGTGAGAATGGCTGGATTGGTCCGATGCGTAGTATGTCTCAATAACCAGTGGGAAAGTGGCGCGAGGTACCCAAACATCGATGTGCTCTTATTATATATATTACTTGACTTGCGTTATTTGGGTAGTGAGCCTTGTGGAGGCCTATGATGGATAGTTTTCCTTGTTAGGTGTTTGGTTTACTCTTTTTCTCACGGGACTTTAGTACGTTCCCCCACTTGTGCATGAGAGTCTTGGTTTTCCCTACTGAGTGTACTTGTATACTCACCCTACGTATATAAAACTGCTTTCAGGTTTCCAGGAGGACTTTGGGGATCACGCAGGACCTTACTAGCTCGGACTTTTGGAGCAGTTGCAGTTGTTTTTTTTCCTCTTTGGTACTTACCTTGTAGTCACCTTTTTTCACTTTGTGGCTTTCACTTTTGAAACATGCATGTGGGAATGGTTTACTTTTGGCATTACTTTTCTTTCTACCTTGGTGTTGTTGGGTTTTCTTCTCCTTATCATTCGATCCTATAAAATAAAAAGGGTAATGCCTTCCATTTGCAAGATTTTTCTATACCCTTGGTGCTAGTGGCCACTCCGGGACCTATTGAAGGCGGGTTTCGGGGGTCATCATCTCTCCTTCAACTTAATTAAGGAAGGGCCTAGCAATCTGCTGACCCTTCCCTCCTTTTGGTGAAGGCGGGTTGTGACAGAATGGTATCAGAGCGAGGTGGTTGAGAGATAGGACGGAGTCTGGTGTTAGGCACAGTGAGGATTGCATGAGATGGTAAGGCAATGGTGATGGGTGACCTTGGAGCGTGAATTAGGCCAGGGAAGACCGGCTAGGACACCAGATTTTAGGGCCCCCCGTGATCTGATGAAAGGACTCTGGACCTACCGAACGACCAAGTGAGGCCACACTGATTGCAGGGTAGAGACCCTAGCAAAAGGTACATGCATCATAATGACTTGTGTTCTTGTGTTTCTGGGATGTCTTGGGAATTAACAATAAATTAAATCTTAAGAATTTTTAAGAACGATATTCTGAACTACTTGGGCTTAGGCATTCCTTGTTTACCTTGCAGCTATGGCACCTGGAAGGAGACCATGTGTGGTACAGGTGATAGAGGCCCCTGAGACTACTTTGGCCAATCGGCAGAGAGCTGATCGAGAAGAAGAGTACGACCAGTGGTAGAAGACTCTTCGAGCCTTCCAGCGACAGGCCCTCGATATGTATGAGGGCAGCACCTCCGATATGAAGACGGAAGGCTGGCTAGAGGAGCCAGTTATAGCCTTCGGCCTGATTCGGGCCCCGACCGAGTACTGGGTTCCTCTGGCTGTTAGCCAGATGCGAGGAGCGGCACGTCAGTGGTGGATGCTTAACCTGGGGAATAGGAAAGAGTCTGAGGATGCTTGGGCGGATTTCGAGAAGGAGTTCCGGGCGGAGTTCCTCTCCTCGACAATGAAGGCGGAGAAGAGGCAGGAGTTACTCTCCCTCCAGTAGGGGAGCATGTACGTGAGGGAACTTGGAATCAAGTTCAAGGACCTCCTACGTTTTGCTCCGGACCTCTTTCCTGATGAGGAGTCTCGGGCAAGACGTTTGGAGGAGGAGCTCCGACCCTCCCTCTAGTATGATGTTACCCCCTTTACCCTTCCGACATACTTAGAGGTCCAGAAGAAGGCCAAAGTGGTGGAAAGGATGCATACTCTGGGCGGAGTGTCACGAGAAGGGATCCAGCTGGGACCATCGAAGGGGAAGGCCGTCAGCACCAGGCCTCCAGCATCGGGACCCTCCAGGTTCCGACCCACAGGGAGAAGACCGCAGCAGTTTCAGTTTCGATCCCCTAGCCCACGTTCATTCCCTTCAGGCTCGAGACCACGGTGCTTCATCTACGGGTGCCCTGGACATCTCCGGAGTCAGTGCCCCGATCGGGTGTAGTACAGCAGTGGCAGTCATCCCCAGCATCTGCCGCAGCAGCAGTTTCCAGCCAGACCCTTCCGGCAGCAGCAGTAGGGACAACGAGCTCCCGCTCCTCCGCAGGCAGACATAGGAGGAGGAGGCCGACCTCAGGGCGCTCCCCAGGGACCTCGACCAGGGCGTGGTCGGGGAGGTGGCTGACAGTCACGGGGCAAGGGATCTGGGCGTGGAAAGCTACACGCCACAGAGGCAACAGTTCCAATAGGGCCAGAGGTTGTTCGAGTACGATCAATGTGTTTAGCACTCTTTCTTATTCTTTGTTCGATACCGGATCTTCTCACTCCTTTGTTGCACCCAGTCTAGCCCGTGCCTTGGGTCTAGATGCCGAGAGACTTCCAGTGCCCCTAGTGTTGATCACACCAGTTGGAGGTCAGACCGACTTGCTGTTCGTTTGTCGTGGATGTAGACTGATGTTAGGGCCACATCAGTTGGTTAGGGATCTCCTTCTACTACAGATTCAGCCATACGATGTCATCCTATGCATCGACTGGCTATTTTCTGTGTGCGCCATCATCGACTGTTTCCAAGGAAGGGTGGTGTTCTCAGGTTTGGACGACCAGCGTGTTACCTTCACCGGCGAGCGGAGCTATCCGAAAGGAAACGGGAGGGAGGAACCTCTCCTCTCCTTGTTGACCGAGCTGACAGTAGAATCAGTAGATGCGGAAATGGTGGAAGTGCCAGAGATCGTCCGTGAGTTTATGGACATCTTTCCTGAGGAGGTGATGACTCTACCCCCTCGACGTGATATCGAGTTCGGGATAGACCTGCAGCCCGGCTCTCGTCCAATCTCGATGGATCCTTACCGGATGGCACCTTCGGAGCTACGGGAGTTGCAGATACAGATTGACGATCTGATGAAGAGGGGTTATGTTCCTCCAAGTGCGTCACCGTGGGGTGCTCCGGTCTTGTTTGAAAAGAAGGCAGATGGGTGTCTTAGGCTGTGCATAGACTACAGGAGGTTGAATTAGGTGACGATCAAGAATCGCTACCCTCTCCCAAGGATAGATGATCTTTTTGACCAGCTGAATGGGGAAGGGTGGTTCTCGAAGATCGACCTGCGGTCTGGGTACCACCAGCTGAGGGTGAAAGAGAGCGACATCCCGAAGACAGCGTTCAGGTGCAGGTATGGGCACTTCGAGTTCGTGGTCATGCCCTTTGGTGTTACGAACGCCCCGACCGTTTTCATGGGGATTATGAACTCCATCTTTCGGGAGTACCTGGATCGGTTTGTGGTGGTATTCATCGACGATATCCTGATCGATTCAAGGTCAGAAAAGGACCATGCAGAGCACCTGAGGCCAGTTTTGGATGTCCTCCGACAGCACCAGCTCTACGGGAAGTTGTCAAAGTGCAAGTTCTGGGCACGAGAAGTGCACTTCCTCGGGCACATAGTGTCTGATCAGGGGGTAGCAGTCGACCCATCAAAGGTTTAGGCAGTTGTTTCTTGGGCAGCACCGAAGAATGTGGCGGAAGTCCGGAGTTTCCTCGGACTGGCAGGTTACTACCGGAGATTCGTACCCAACTTCTCCCGAGTAGCAGCCCCTTTGACGGCTTTGACCAAGAAGGACCAGGCTTTTGTGAGGAGCGAGCAATGCGAGTCGTCCTTTAGCTACCTAATAGAAAAGCTGGTTAGTGCCCCAGTGTTGAGATTACCCGAAGAAGGGATGGCATATGAGGTATTTTGTGATGCTTCAGGACAGGGCATGGGATGCGTGTTGATGCAGCAACAAGGGGTGATCTCTTACGGGTCGAGGCAGCTACGCCCCATGAGCGTAACTATGCCACCCATGACCTGGAGCTTGCAGCGGTCGTTTTTGCGCTAAAGTTATGGCGGCACTACCTCATCGGGGAATGCTTTGTGGTCTTCACAGATCACAAAAGCTTAAAGTATATCTTCTCCCAGCGGGACTTGAACATACGATAATGGAGATGGGTGGAGTTCCTCCAGGACTACGACTTTGAAATCCCTTATACTGAGGGCAAGGGAAATTTGGTGGCCGATGCCTTGAGCAGGAGGACGCAGAAGGATGCGGTCCGAGAGTCGGCAAATGCCTGGAAGGCAATGGAGGAGTTGGCTGCCTTACACCTGGATGCAAAGATGGATAGTGGAAGAGGCTGCCTATATCAGATGATAGTGCAGTCATCTCTGTCTCGACAAGTGGAGGAGTCTCAGTGGGGAGACCCCGAGTGCAATGTGATGTGTGATCGGGTTGACAAGAGCGATGCTCCAAGAGAATGGAAAGAGGACGGTCAGCACCGGATGTTTTTCCAGAAAAGGATGTTTGTTCCAAGAGTGATGTGTGTCAAGGTTCTCAGTGAGTTCCACAACTCACCCCTAGCGGTGCACCCAGGAGTTACCAAGATGTACCAGGGGCTGAAAAGGCAGTTCTGGTGGCCCGGAGTTAAGTGAGCGGTGGCAGAATTTGTGGCTAAATGCTTAGTATGTCAGCAAGTGAAGGCTGAACACCGGGTTCCAGGCGGCCTAATGCAGCCTTTAGCTATTCCCGAGTGGAAGTGGGACGACATCTCAATGTATTTCGTCACGGGACTACCCAAGGTCCAAGGAGGGTGCGACGCCATCTGGGTGGTGGTGGACAGGTTGACGAAATCAGCTCACTTTCTGGCAATCAGGGAGTCAAGTACTGTGGATGCTTTGGCACGAAAGTACGTGAATGAGGTGGTGCGGTTGCATGGAGTTCCGAGGTCTATAGTCTCGGATATGGATGCATAGTTTACCTCACGAATCTGGAGAGGATTGCAGCATGCGTTTGGCACCCAGTTATGCCTTAGCACTGCTTTCCATCCCCATACAGATGGACAAACGGAGAGAACCATCCAGACCTTGGAGGATATTCTACGGGCATGTGTTCTGGACTCAGGAGAGTCATGGGTGCGATACTTGCCTCTAGTAGAGTTTTCCTTAAAAAATAGCTACCACTCTACCATCGGTATGGCCCCGTTTGAGGCTTTGTATGGGAGGCCATGCCGTTCATCTGTGTGTTGGACCGAAGTAGGAGAGGCAGGCATCCTTGGCCCGGAGGTGGTGCAGAACACGACAGAGAATATTCAGCTCATACGGGAAAGGATGAAGGCGGCCCAGGACCGACAGAAGTCGTATACTAATCCCAGGAGAAGGCCCTTGGAGTTTGAGGTTGGGGACCACGTGTTCTGGAAGGTCTCCCCGCGGCGTGGGAAACAGAGGTTCGGCAAGGGGGGTAAGCTTTCCCCCAGATTCGTCAGACCCTTCGAAGTGTTGCGGCGGGTCGGTGAAGTGTCTTATCAGCTAGCATTACCTCCGCCGCTGCTAAGGATACATGATGTCTTTCATGTATCCCAGCTCCGTCGTTATCTGCATGATGATTCACACGTCCTTGATTGGGGCGAACTGGACATCGAGGACGACGTAACCTTTGTGGAAAAACCAGTGATGATCGAGGATCGCAAGGAGAAGGTGCATCGTGGGCGAGCCATTCCCTTGGTTCGTGTGTTGTGGAGACATGGCGGGCTCGAAGAGAGTACGTGGGAGAGGGAAGCACAGATGCGTGCCCAATACCCCAGGTTGTTTTGAGCTTTGTTCCTTTTTGTACCTGTTGTGGTAGAACGTTTGACTTTTGGCTATGAAATGTACTGGTTTATTTCCTCTCTTGTGTGTGAAAAGTCCCAGCTAAAGGGAAGAGGGAACCCGACCCCTAATCAAGACGCATTAAGGTGGATGAAATTAAACCCGTGTGGGCGAGTCAGTGCTGCCCAAAGCGGATAATATCTTGACATGGGGGAGGGAAACTCCCCAAACCCACATGACTGGGCATTTTGGCGTGGTATGTTGCTTGGTTCTTGTCAGAGGAGTGTTTTTTGGTTAGCAGGGGTTCACTCCTAAGAGGTATCTTTCGAAGATGGTTTTTTGGACCCTCTCTTTCCTTCTGGTTTGTTGTGATTCTCGAGGATGAGAATCGTTTAAGAGGTATCTGATGTGATGACCCAGACCCCCTTGGTCCCTTCCTTTGCAAAAATCTGGATCCTTAAGGGGTGCCGATCAGTGCGACTGATCGGTGAGACCATTCGGTGCGACCGATTGGTGAGACCGATCGGTGATACCAATTGGTGAGACTAATCGGTGCGACCGATCAGTGCGACCGATCGGTGACACCAATCGGTGAGACCGATCGGTGTGACCGATCGGCGGAACCGGTCGACGTCACCCGGCCTTGCCATGTTGTTCCAGTAACGCTCCTTTTTCGCAAATAGGGTTTTAAACCCTATTCTGCCTCGTTTAAAAAAAGAAAATAAATGTCTTAAAGACCCGAAACGCGCACAAAAGTTTTAAATAAATACTGAATCGACTCATCAGTCGGTTTAAACCACCCAACACCTTTAATGATGATTCAAGCTGCGTGGTCAACCCACGACTTCCACGTCTTACGCGGTTTTGCGTTTTCACCTCAACCGTCCCCGGCTCTTATAAACTAAGGGTTAGCCGTGGTTTCTCCTTTCCTCGATCGTGACTTTTCACAAGCATCTTCTGTTGCATCGGGCTCGCCACATCGTTATCCGTAAAGTTCCGCGCCCCCGGCCTAAACATCGATCTTCTATCAACAAGTAGGGAATTTCTCCTTCGTCTCTCTTTTTTTTGTGTATCATGCGGTGTGGGCGTGCTTTTGATCCTGTAGAATTGGGTAAACCAGACCTAACTATGGATAAAGAACGAATTCTATAAAGAAAGAGGGGGGGGGGGATGTGATCGTTGATGGTGTTTTATATTTTTTGATGTTGTTTCTTCTATGACCATCTTGTTGAGTTGTGCTGGCTTGTGCCTCCTGAAAATCGAGGCCGTTGGTGGTCGTTGTTTGTGCACTAATAAACCTTGTTGATGTTTTAAATGGCTTGTTTGTGGTTGTAAACTCCTGCTGTGAAAAGTGAATCGGTTAATCACGTATATCCGGCTGAATAATTGAAAGAATCAGGATCAACCCTTCTGTGATAACTCCCGGTTAGAACACACGGAATTTGAAATCATGGAGTGTGTTAAGTCGTTTAAATCTGAAAAACCTTGACTTGTGTTGGTAGTGGTAGTTGGTTGTTTTCCTTTTGGGCCGATTGCTAGAAATGTGGGAGGGGATGGGATCCCCTGTTCTTTTATACTCTCAGTGGTTGTGTGAATTTGGGGGATGGTACCTCCTGTTGGTATGGATTCGGTGGTTGTGGGTTTTAAATCCGAGTGGTTACTCGTTCATATCACAAATTGGGGAGAGATCCTCTGTTGACAGAACCGGGTGTGAGTGTTTTGTTTGATCCATGATTTTGACGCTTTCCTTGGTTATGCTTATGGTAGTTGCCCAGTAGTGCTTAAAATTAATTAAACATTTTAACTGAACGTGAAACAAGAATGGGACAAATGGTTTTTGTGGGAAAGGGTCGTGAACTGTGACTCAGACGCAGTGGTGTTGTGTTCTGTAGGTTGGCTAGGAAAACCTAAGCTTTGGGTGAGTGTTTGTTACCTATATCTATACTTGTAGCTTTGTGTTTCTTATTTTCACCCCACCCAAGTTGAGCACTCAGTGCCGAACACCCCCATTTATGGGGGAAGGGTGTTTTTCCCAACACTATCCTTAGTGGATGGTTATTAGCTCCTTTTCTGCTCCCTTTCCCGGATAGCCCAAGTACCTTCGGGCAGGCTGTGATGGCCTGAAGTCCATTATTAGCCCAAGAACCATCGGGCGGGGTGTTGTGGTGGTTGGCCAGGTGTGTGTGGGCGGGTGTGGCAGTGGGACTGCGGTGAGAATGGCGGGATTGGTCCGATGCGTAGGATGTCTCAATAACTAGTTGGAAAGTCGCGCGGGGTACCCAAACATCGATGTGCTCTTATTCTATATATTACTTGACTTGCGTTATTTGGGGAGTGAGCCTTGGAGAGGCCTGGGATGGATAGTTTTCCTTGTTAGGTGTTTGGTTTACTCTTTTTCTCACAGGACTTTAGTACGTTCCCCCACTTGTGCACGAGAGTCTTGGTTTTCCCTACTGAGTGTACTTGTATACTCACCCTACGTATATAAAACTGCTTTCAGGTTTCCAGGAGGACTTCGGGGATCACGCAGGACCTTACTAGCTCAGACTTTTGGAGCAGTTGCAGTTGTTTTTTTTCCTCTTTGGTACTTACCTTGTAGTCACATTTTTTCACATTGTGGCTTTCACGTTTGAAACATGCATGTGGGAATGGTTTACTTTTGGCTTTACTTTTCTTTCTACCTTGGTGTTGTTGGGTTTTCTTCTCCTTATCATTCGATCCTATAAAATAAAAAGGGAAATGCCTTCCATTTGCGCGAATTTTCTATACCCTTGGTGCTAGTCGCCACTCCGGGACCTATTGAAGGCGGGTTTCAGGGGTCATTATCTCTCCTTCAACTTAAAGAAGGATGGGCCTGGCAATCTGCTGACCCTTCCCTCCTTTTGGTGAAGGCGGGTCGTGACACTTATATAGTAATCAAGTCATATAATCCCTCATGAAATCATCACATTTCCATTTTAGGATTGGTTCAGGCTGCAAAAGATCAGCTGGCCTTTGAAGCACGATTTGCACCAGTGGACATGTGAAGCATATAACAACAATGTTTACCACATACTACTTCATTGCTGTAAAATATTAATATATACCATAATCATGATTCTACTTTTTTAAACCATGTTATATCGCCCATATAAATGTATAAAACTCCCTCACCTAATCCTTATGAAAAACTATAGAAACCCATACTCAGTCATGGAAAAGAATAGAATTTCCACTTGAGGGAGACCATCCTGATGGCATCTCCCTAACATATAATTTTTCTCTCAAAACTATGATCTCAAGATCAGATAACTTCATGGCCCTAATCTGGACCAAAATCATATGTATAAAAAATTCCAGTGTTTGAGCTACATTCCCATAATGTTCTTAAACATATACATGAATGTATGAAAAGTGGTACTTTATATTCCAAAAATTAAAATATTCCCATAGTACCTCTTTCTATATCTTTTGTCTCAAGGTGATAGTAACCACATTTCCATTTCATAGTGAATAAGTAAATTCAATGTCAAAATACTATAGATAATCATCCCACCTCCTTGGTCGATAGCTATGGTCTAGCTGAGAAAATATGTTCTTGATGATTTTTTGATCCTTTTATACCATGAAACTCTCAAACATCAAATTCTATCACCAAAATATCTAAGGAATATACCACTAATCCTAAATCTATATCATGATTATATTATATCCTCTCATGGGGTTTCATCTTCTATGATCCATGAATAACCACAAAATCCTACTGCATTAAAAATACTCTCATTCCAGCTCTGTATGCATCATAGAAAACAGTATATTCATTACCGAACACAGGTAAATGTATGAATGGTTCTGATGACATCGTTCATTTCATCTATTGAAATGACCTCTCACAAACATCAGACCAAACATACTTTACCCCTTTCTTGGTCATACTAGATATTGGAGCATCCCTACTGGAGAAATATTGGCTAAAACCCACTAATAAACTGCTAATCATATAAATATGCGTATGTAAAATCCATTATTGGGTTTTCCAAGATTCCATGGCCAGTAATTTCTATTTTTCAACTAAAACTCTTACGTATGAGATAACATGGCCCAAGAAGTTCACATTATTTTTCTTGACCCTGATTTTTTTTAGCTTTAAAAAATGTGATTATATCTCGATGCCCTTCGGATGATGTCATGATTTATGACATGGATTTTTGGGGACTGGGATTACACTATGATATCATTGATGATACTACCACAATATTATCTATATAACTTTTAAATATTCTATTCACTAGGGACATGAATACCTCCTGTGCATTTGTCACCCTGAATGGAATTACAACAAATTCATACAATTAGTACATGCTCATAAATTTAGTCCATGGTATCTCCTACACTATAACTATTAAATGGTGATATATTGATCTTAATTAAATAATAGATAAGATTTTATCACCTATCAACTGATAAAAAATATCGTCTATGTGCAGAAGAGAATAAAGGTTATTGACTGTCATATGGTTTAACCCCAGATAATTCACACCAAAGAACAAAACTCCACCAGCTTGTTTAGTGAAGAGAAATAAAGAATAAAAAGGATAATTCATAGGTCAAATTAATATTTTATATTACAGATCTTCAAAATTAACCTTCATCTCCTAAATCTATGTCTGTTACATTCTGTATATTGGGATTAAAACTAGATCTTCTCCAAAATCCAACTCAAACTTGAGCTCGATCTATCACTCGGGTGGAAATCCATTAAATATTATAAAATACATCCCAAAAAAGTTACACATTTCTAAAAGAATCCAAAAACATTCCACCTTTATCTAGTGAAATACGATAGATTTATTCCATGAGACAATACAATCTACACTAAAATGGTCACACACGACTTTCCTAATGATCCAAATCACCCTCGTGATGATAGTTTCTTCATTCTAGGGAAAGGAATGTAACTATTCTAATATAACATTTAATATTATCATGGTATAGGGGAAAAATCTCTATAAATAATAACGTTGAATCCTTTCACTTCCAAGTCCATTGGTTTTGAAAAAGAAATTATAATGACAAAACTTTGGAGAACAGACCACGAAACATTTGATATTCTCTGACTGAACTCCCAGTGGTGTGTTAGTGGTTAAAACACCATATAATATTTCTATATATAAGACCATTACATTTGATATAATATCTGAATTAAATGAATTTTTTTATTCTATAATTATAAAATACAATCTATAGTACATTATAGGAGAATCATTCTTCTAATGGTAGACGGTCCTACATCCACATAACCCTGAGTAGTCTTCATAATGTGAAAATAACTATTCCCCCCTCTATGGGGTCTATTATTACTACCATGAGATATATCGAATTATTGTTATTTTTTATCATGTACTATGGTAACACGTCCCCCTTTTAGTCTGAACTATCCATGTAACTCCATCTACAAGCCTACAGAGGGATAGTTGTACCAATTCCTAATTCACCTGCATGTCCAAATTCTATTCCCCTAGTCTATGACTGAATTTTTGAATAGAATATCAGAAGATGATCCAGTATTCCATAGATAAAACACTATAATATAAGGTGGATATATTTTGGGTTCTTGTTAACAAATATAAAAAAATGATAAAATTGTAACAGAACACGATCTTGATATTGTTTTCCACAGTCCTGACTATTCCTCCAACTAATTGTTTGGAAAAAAATGTCATAACGATTATTCTTACCACATGAGAATAAACACCAATATTTCCCACATTAAATATCCTATCAACTCCTTAATGTCTCTCTTAGATTCTATTTTTTTGTTGAGAGACTAATTCATTATGTCTTCAAATCCAATTAAATGGAAAACATTTTCCTATAACCTAATATAATAAGGAAGTTCATCCTATAAATGTCTCATCATAATGTTTTATTAAATGTAATAATATGGAACAAATCACAGTAGGTTGATAAGACTTCCAACATAGTCTATCACTAACAATACCTCTTGTGTAAGAATTATAAACTAGTGAGATTCTCTGTCTCTCAAGTTCTCATGATAGAAATAGATTCTTAACATCATCTTTAAATCCTTCAAATATAGATCATATTATTTCCCATTTTCTACCTGAATATACCACCAGTTCATGAATGGTTCATGAAATATATACTCAAAATGTTTCACCTAACAGTTTGTGGGTGTCTTGAGAAGTGTAAAGATTGACTAGACAGACTCAATTAAGAACTCAGCTTCCTATGGTCCCCCTTCTGCAGTCAAAATATGTGTATATTTAAGATGAAAGTCTGTTTTCATATCATTAATCGAAGTAATGGTATAAACTGAATCCCTTTCAATGGATTTAATAACCCTAATGAAATTGTTGTGAAGCCAAATATTAATCTACTCCTCCAAAAAATACATGATGCTATGGTTCTGCTGTGTTAGGAGTGTACTGATTCCCCCTCTCCTAATTCTCTAGTTGAGTATGAAACTGAGGTATTTTCTCTACAAGATAAACACACACTTTAGAGAACTAGCTAGAAACAAGTTATACCCAACAAGTGATCAAAACTGAATCCACTAAATCATAGTATCTATAGAGATCTCTTACAATTATTATATCAAGGAATGACAAGTGATTTAATTTTTCTAGTTAAATGGATATATCATATCTCAGTTAAATAAGAAAATATATATCACACGAAAACAAAATATATTCCCCTATCATGAACAATACATGTGAATATATCTTAATGTTCCTATTACGATGCATGTATTCTCATATCTTGCCATACCAGGCCATGAGTAAACAATTCATGCAACTAAAACTTTATAAATTAATAACCTCAGACAAAATGTGAATCACAAAAGGAGAAATAACATCAACTATTACATGATGATATAACCAATAAAAATCTCATCCATAGGTACTCAGATTTCTCCCATACATGGGATAAATACACCCATGAACAAGATCATTACCATGACCTAACACATCCTTATCTAATTTTTACCATTAACTAAATAATAACGAGAAGGAAAAGTTTACTCGATGATTTGATGCCACATTGTAACTTCCACAAATTTTAAAGTCTCTCATGTTTACAAAAAGGGTTCATTATGGGACCTCACGTTTACCTCCCCATATACCAAAATATACTCAATAGTAGTGGGGTGATAATAGTATAGTGGGGAGACTATACCCCTAGTACAATGTTTCATATAAGTACAAACAATTCATAATAAAATGAAATAACAAGAGTAGATAAAAACAAAAGATAACAATAATATTAATCTAAATAATTCAATAAATAATAAAGACTAATTTAATAAAATATTGGAATGTTACCCAATTTATTGAAAGAAAAAAACAATAAAATTAATATATTACTTAAATAAAATACACAGTTTCCCTAGTTCTTAACCCGTTTTTGGTCCCATCTTCAAACTCATGCACAACATAAAACTAGAAATCAACAACAAGGCCCTTTTACTTTTCCAAACCCAAATCCCAAAAATATGCTTGGGTATCATACTAAGGCCCAAATAGGATGTGGGTAAAACCCATTATATCAATACCACCATGTCTAAACAAAACCAGTCTAATAAAAAGTGTATACAATAATGATAAAATTATGTATATTAACTAATTCAATAATTAATAAAATTCACTAACTAAGTACTTTGGCTATATGCTACGATATCAATAAGATTGTCTTATTACCATTCCAACCAACATGTATCCAAGGTAATGAACCTACTTCAGCCACACGCCATACTATCTCTGGTCATGTCTTATGACCAAGCCTACCATAAAAAATTAACCAATGTAAAATCACATACTTCAATGCCATGCCAGAATATCTTAGAAGATGTTTTACAACCATTACAAATAACAATATTTATGCGGTATAGTCACAATAATTTGTCCAAGTCGAATCCCTGTAAGAATTAAATCATTTCTCGGTCAAATATCTATATTAATGAAAACATTTTTGGGTAAATTCCCCATTAGTATTTCTACATTGGACTATACTGATCTCGTTATCTATATGAATTATAGCATATACGTGTGCATGTTCCTAGGCCTAGCCCGTTATATAAGCATCTCAACATGGAACTAAATTTCTATCATACATCATGGATTTCACTAAATCACATCACATATCACAATGGTTAACTATAAAAATTACAATTATTTTTTCACACGGAACATTTCAATTAAATTCACAATTGATTATAATTATATTAAGAAAAAATAATCCATAATTTTTGGATTATAAAAAAATAAATGATCCTAGATAACATTTCATACGAATCATATGTAAATAAATTCACCAAATCAATTATATTCAGAGGTTTTCTCACACAATGGGTATATATAATCTATGAAAAATTCTAATTTAAACAACCGAATTAAAGTATTAATCCCACTATTATTTATTCAAATTGGGTTAAAATTTTGTTGGTATGATCACGATATTTCATAAAATCAAAATGTAATTGAGATTTAGATTCTATTATATTTTACTGAAGGAAATAAAATGCTTCAAACGAAAAAATCCAATGAGGAAAAACGTGTTGATGATTTTGAAATGGTTCCTAGATCGAAATTATCAAGATCTAAACAAATTGTTTAATCAACCAAATTATTTCAGCGCAATTTTTGTAGAACGAAAGGGGAGAGGGACGAAATCCATCCAATGTATCTTACTAGGGATTGAAGGTAAAAAGGGAACATTTGAAAGGGAGGTTGGTACTCTAAAATTTTCTACATAATTATGTATTTTTGAGAGGAGTGGAGTTATTGTGAATAGAATAAACATTAGTTTCATTGCATGTTTCAATACACTGGTTGGCCATTTACAAGACGTGTTATGTGGTTACACATCATGTACATGTTTTTAATAGAATTTTAAAAATAATATGTCTCCCCAGATTTATTTTATTAAAACAAATACACAATTATATGATTATAAATCAATTTATTTGATGTGTATATGGTTTTTAGTTGATGTTTTAGTACATTTAACTTTTAAACAAATAAAACCCTCTTAAAATATTTTCAACTTAATAAGAACCCATTAAATACATAAGCAATAAAAAGTCAAAAATCATTAAATAAAAAAAATACATACTATATCATTAGGTCATTTTATCGAACAAAATCACTTTATCTATAAATATGACATGGCCACCAAGTCTCAAATGAAAAACTCAGAAAGAGACATACTAAAAAAATTTGGGATCATACAATCAATAATGATTTATCACAAAAAAACCTACATCAATTTTACAATCAATTTCATGAAGATAAATAAATTGTATAGAAATACATTATATTCTCATAAAAATCAGATGAGGTTGAATCCCCATACCTATGAATGTTTTTTAAAATGCATAAGGGTACAAAAATCCAAACACCATCTTGAAACTATTAAAAATATACAATGTTCATGTTCCAATTAAAAAATCTAACATATCTTATCAATATTGGCATTAAAACCCTGAATATATTACCAAAGGGTTAAATTCATGAAAATAAGGGAGGTAAGAAGAATAAAACTCAATAAAATGATGATTAATTATCACATGACAAATAATATAAATTCCAACACACCTAGATTCACAACATATTCACTCCTGGATGAAGAGAAATTGTTCCCAAAACCTATATCTATGGGTTCTACATTGTACCCACCAATATTCTATCCATCATTGAAAAGATGGAAAACAATTGTCCTCAAAGTGTTAGTTCCATTTCTAGGCCATTTCTTTTCCATAATCTCATGTTTCATTCTGAATCTATCAATGTTTCCATAAGACCCATAATATATCATTAATTTTCTCGTGTTTAAATTTCCCTTTCAAATCCAAAATATGTATCAGCACATGAATCAACATATAATCCAATTATAATTCATCATGATCCATTAGAATCACATGATTTGTATTCAGTTGATACATTTTCAATTGAGATACAGGAAACACGTTATTCCCTAAACTAAACCTTGTTTAAAAATACAACCGATATGCCACCTCCCCAACCTATTAATGTATATAAAAATATTTATGTATCGAGGATACAAAATGACCTTCTTCTGAAAATGATAATACTAACTATGTTGATAGATTCTACAGAACACATGATTACTCACCAAAAATTGCAACAAATATAGTGGATAATCCAGATACAATTTTTGACAACTATAAGACACCGCAATTATCCTCCCAATCAAATAAATATTTTATGTTGTCTCATGATCAATACACGGTCCGACTAGTTATGTATCTCCTATTTATAGCTAAAAAGGTTTTAAACAAAAAAGACATCTATGAAATTATTCAATAGAACAAAGAAATATCAATTCCTAATATATATTTTTGTATAAGATACCTATTAACGACATGTGGTCCTCCATGACATGAGTCCACTACACAATCACATAACATAACGTACAATAATTATATCACCATTTTGGAAGACACATCCATTTGAGTAAGATATGTCGTTCTCATTGTGAATAGTGTCTAAAGGGATAACATTATCGATTTATAAAAATTATACCCAAACCTGGAGACTCTATCAAATTTAGTTGATACTAGAACCCCAATTCCATTTGAAACCTCTCACATATATGTTTTAGATAATTTCTTCACCTTATGATATACACCAATAGGGATTGAATGTGATTAATTTTTTATTCAGTCTACTATAAACCAAAAAAATTGTGATTTTGAACCGTTCCTTGTAGACCAATAACAATATCCATAGAAATATTCTCCCATTTCCATACTAGAATTGGTAAATACTACAACATACTATCTATACACTAGAGGTCTGACTTTACATTCTAATTAGTGAGGCATATAATAACAAACTCGACCATTTTCCCACTTATTCCAACCCTCCTAAATGGTCATATCAGTTCCTTATAAATATTATTGATTCCAAGATAAATAACCAATCTTGAATGATGATACACATAAAGGATTTATCCATGATAAGAAAAATGTTTGACCATATGATATATAAACTAAAAAATGGATTCACATCCACATTAAATCCCTCACTAGTCAATCTAAATTTTTTGTTTTAGATCATATGAAAAAAATCATAATCATATTTTTGTGACACTCTATCGTTTTCAATAAAATTTCGAAAAAACTGAATTAGATCTAGCACACTACCTTGTAAATTAAAATATAATTAAATATTATAAAATACTAACATCAGTTTCCACTGATTTGAATCATCTTTAGCCAAATATCTATATGAATTTATGATTATTGAATTTTACGATGAATTTAGTTTACATAGTATATAAATTAAGTCCATGTTAATCATTTGAAAATACTCTATCCATTTTCATTGTCTCGTATTCTCAAAACATTGTGAGAAAATGTTATTTGTGCTCTTATGACCCATAAAGATAGTAAATTTGTAACCATAAAGGGAAAGATAACATATATTCAAAGCATGGACTATAACAGTTAATTCTAAATCAAGTGTTAGGTAGTACATCTCATGAAATGGTAAGTACCATGTGATGTATGAAACAACATAATCTACATACATGAGAACACACCCAAAACCCAATCTCGAAGAATAAAAATACACCACATAACCTTTCCTTAATTCCTGAAATATTAATATTAGTGCTCTTATAAAAAAAAAACAGGTCTTCAAAATACATCATCATTTCAAAATAACATTTTAATAAACCATTTTTTCCTATCAAATTTATCATCAGTGAATATAGTCATAAATATTAATCAGAAAAAAATATGTAATAACATAAAATTCCTTGGAAACAATATTTCTTGAAGACATTCATTGGTGAATTCTAAGAGATCATAACCACTATATTTTCGACACCCATAGAATAACGTTTTTTAGATTTTAATTTTCTAAAAAAACATACCAATTGAATAAAAAATGACAATTTTAATGATGAGTTTACATACAATGATCCTACGTGATATCCAACATTGTCACCAAGGGATTTTCATTCTCATCCATTGTCCTAGAATACTCCACTATGTCATCTACGCAACACAAAAAATTTAGATACCTAAAAATTATTCAATTCATCAATTCCATAAATATGGTTGGTACATTCATAAGATCAAAAGGCATAACCACATAACCTTAATTTATATATTATCTATTGAATGTTGTATTTAGAGTATCCTTTTTCTTAAAACATTAATTGGTGATATGGGGATAAAAATTTGTTTTTAGATTGCAAATGGGCTCCCCAAAATTGATCAAACATGTCCACGATGCATATTAGAGGATATCCATTCATTATTACAACTATATTATGATTATTATTACCCAAAAAAATACTTAAAGTTCTATATGTATTTTTCAGAAAAAAAAACCAATGTTTTAGACATATACATGCTCATCAGAATGAACAATTTTATTTCCATGTCTTCCAATTATACTTTCAACTAACATACTTTTGTAGGTTCCATATCATAACATATATGTGAGATTGGATTCTTCATCAGTAAGTGAACAATAATAAAATCCACTTCTCTATTGTATGGAAATGATAATAAATTATCAGGTAAAGGTCCTGAAACTATTCAACAATTGTTGGAAAACATTTATTCCCCCTATCATAAAATACTGAAAAGGTCGTGGATCATAACTAGTTTTAGATAATTCCAACCACTGATTCCTGAAATCGCAATCCACTTACTTCTACTGTGTTATCTTCTCAAATTAGATTCTTACCACCTTCATTAATTTTAGTGATAAACCTCCCATTATTACAATCAATGTGATATTTGAGCATTTTCAACCGATCCATACCAACTTTTAGGTAATATATATCCATATCAATAATAGGGAAATCCCATTGAAATTAATCCCCATTTATTCTTAATGAAATTTTTATTCACACAAAGGCCTTCCAGTCTCTTTTCCCATGAAGAGTTTTTAGCTTGAAAACGGAAGGCATCATCTTAATTTGAAATACCAAATGAGAAATTGAATTAGAAACAATGAATTAATGTTGTAAACGAATATCAAAATATACATTCATTAGGGATGAATTCAAATGAATCATAAAAATCATTGTCAAAGGACCCAATTGAGCATCCATGATTATGTTCATAGATCCATACTATTTATTACACAGTAATGTTTTCCCTATGAAACTCTACTTATATTTCCATAGTTGATGGGTCTTTTTATTTCATGAATTACCATGTCTTACATGGTTCTAATAATGATAGATATCCAGCTTCCCTCACCCCCATAAAGCATGTAATGCATGAGAATAATGAGATGTGTTTCTAGCACCTAACCATGGGGAATTACAACAATTTCACTAAAGATATACCATTTTGCTTCAATTGTTCCATGATCATGGTGGTTCTATATAATCTCACTTCATATTATAAAAATAAAAAAAACTAGAAGAAACATTTCATACTCCTTGGATTAGGATGACTATTCCCAAATCCTACTGTTTGATTATGATTCACACCCCAACATGTAAATAGGTGTCTGCCTTTTTCTTCTTCCAAAAATTTGAGACCTGAAAAATTCCCATTGTTATCAACGTTCTTCTTC
Organism: Viscum album; assembly: GCA_963277665.1. NCBI lineage: Eukaryota > Viridiplantae > Streptophyta > Magnoliopsida > Santalales > Viscaceae > Viscum > Viscum album. The sequence goes on from OY728150.1 coordinate 1,949,165,290, forward strand.
CAATTATATTACCAAATTTTGTATTTTTTACCATTTTTATCTAAAAAAATATCTCCATATAATCCATTAATCAGAGCTAGGGATTCACTTAGATAATATCTCGACATAATCTGGATTCAAAAGTATGTGCCTTTAGGGAATCAATTAAAGAAAATTCCAATTTAAATTATGCTACGTGCATGAATTTACCCATTTACTATTTTACCAAGAGATTCTCTTTCATTCATTAAAAACATAGTTCTAGAAATTTTGAACATGTGAGGATAAAATCGTTCATTAGACAATTATTCCAAATCCTTCCATGAAATTCTTTGTTCTCATTTGGTATAACTACTAAATAAAAAAACAAGAGTTCAAGATCCCCTAGAATTTGTGTTTCCAAAAACACCTTCAGTTCAGCTGTTGTTCCATGAAAATAAAATATTTGTTTCATCTTATTTGTTCATACATCATCAGTGTTTGGTTCTGAATCACACTAAAATATGGCTGGATTTTATTATTGAAACTAAATATAATGACTTAAATGCCTTTTTTATTACATATTTTCTATCTATTCACATCATGAAAATCATATAGAGTTATCTAAACTAGCAATGGGTTCAAATATGGATCAGGTGGAACCACATTCTCAAAAGCCACTTCTAGTTGGTTTTTAAAATCCCTACCTCATTTAATTCTGTAAAACAAAAAAAATCTCCACTATCTAGAAACTAATGTCATTGGAATATCATGTTTTACAAATCATGCATAACTAAAAAATTCTTTCCTAAATTCTAAAATTTTTGTTTCCAAATTATTTTTTTGAAAATTCCACTACGCTTTTGGAAAATCAATACTTTTTTATTTTTTTTTAAAACAACTTTTATGAAAATAAAAAATAATTAATCAAAAGGAATTATAGACTCATAATAAGATGTTAATTATATCAATTAATTTCATTCTCCACACATTGAAATAACCCATGATGAAGAGTTTACAACTAAAAGAAGTGTCTCAAAACAAATATTTACAAAAACACTCAAAAAACTGTAAGTATAGTTTAAATTTTCTCTCTATTCCTTTTTATGATATAAATTCTATGATATGAAGATCTGTACCTCACGACTAACATAACAAGAAGACTAAAATGAATGATTTGAAATCTCTATGAAAAAAACTAAAACCATTTATAACACTTTTCCCGACACACATTATATTTGGAAGCTTCAAGAGTGCTTATGGACCATATGTGACATTCTAAAACACCAACGGATTCAAATTAATTCCATGTAATTAAATGTAAAATTTTTAATTATTATCCCTTTGAATATAAAACAAAAAAAAAACCATAACCATGTCACCTTTATATGATGTATGATTTCTAAAATACATCTCAATGAAATCCTTACTGAACCAAACTATATGTAAATAAACAAAATAATCCATGACTAATAATACATGAATTTTTCAAAGACATACACATAAAAAAACCTAACCCAATCCATGATAAAACTCTATATTCCCAGACCGTGGTACCAAAATGCATCACAAAGGAAAAAAGATATATCTAATTAACTCGTGTCTCTATATAAAACATCTAAAAATGTACAATAGTTCACTACCAAGGAAGAGTATAATACATAATAATATTTCTCAAATGAATTTCCTACTCCCACCACTATAATATAACATGGTAGAACATTTATATAAAAATTTTAAAACCAAATTCTACAATTTTATATCATTTTGTAAAACTATTTTCAATACCAAAATCATTTCCATTGAAAGAAACAAAACAAGTCTTTAAAAGATTTTATTATTTAATTTTGAAAACACATTCCACAAATCCACACTTTCATGCCTTGGTGATAGTTCAATAATAATGAGTGGTCCCTCATTGATCTAACAGTTCATCAAAAGGTAACCATAAATCATGTTACCAAATGGAACACTCCCCCCACACATGTTCAAGTCAATGAAAGTAAACAAATAGCAACCACTTATTCCAAATTCTATTCAAACACCGGCATTCCTTTACATTTCAATATAATATTTCTTTTATTAAAAAAAATCCAGTTCATTGAAAATATTTCTATAAAAAATTCCCCGTAAAAAAAATATAAATTGTAATGAATCATAATTTAAATCATTTACCAAAATAACTATAAACAAATTGCTCGATTTCTAAAACTATAACTAAAATTGTTTACTAATATAATTAGAAATCAATTTCACCATAAATATGATGGAATTACATAAATTCTAATCCATGAATTCAATTTAAAATAAATAGGACCCTATAGTGAAGCCACCATCCCCACAATGTTTTTAGAAAACAAAGAACAACATAAAACACCAAAACCCAACCTTAAACTCCTAAAAATATCCTTGGATATTTTTACCACTAAAAAATAAACTTTATAACATCATTATTAGAATATAACTATATGAATCAAACCCCAATAATCTATTTTAATGTATTGATGAGTGCATAGTTGAAGAAAACTATGTAAATTTGTGAAGAAAGGGAACTTACCAACAAATCCATCCTATAATTCCGTTAGATTCCCTTCAAAATCAATCATTGATCAAGATTCATGATATCTATATCCTAAAACCATGGGTCCTATATAGACTATACATCAGCTAGATAAAAAGTTTTGATAAGTACTTGGGTAACCTAAGGTTTAGTTGTATGCTATAAGTATCATTATGTCTCTAAATTCTTGTTCATATGACCAACATCATTTCTTTAATGCTTAGAGTCATGAATAATGGACATAAATTAGACCAACAAAAGGCTATGAGATTTATTTTTTGATAGATTGTGAATTAGTAGTACACACGATATTCTTTCAACCCATTTCAATCATAAAGAATGTTTAGTTTGAGTATAAAAATCATATATCATTAGAAAATTGAACATTATCCCCATGGAATGGGTGTTTATTATGTATATTATGGGTTATCATAGATAACACTAATTCCAATTGGATGAAATAAAAGATGAGTTCATTATTATTTAATTCAAATGTGACTCAATTTTGATTGATCTCAATGATATTTAATATGTATCAATACTTATTGTTTAGTCCCTCTAATTTATCCATCATGATTTGAGAATGTTTATCAAGAGAAAACCAAGAACTGATGGTGATGTTATGTGTGGGGAAGTAATCTTTAATGTATAAAACATCCGTTTTATCATTAAATATTTTGTATGATATTTTTAATGTGAATGTATTGGTAATGGTGAAATATTCACATTGAGTATTCTGTGCATTATCATTCCAAGAAATATTCACTTATTTCACCACTATCTAAAAGGCATTTGATAGAGATTTATCAGAGTAATATATCAATCTATTCCCTATTACATGATAATATAATGTGTTTCTAGAATGGTTTTCATTCTTATTATGAAATTCCAATACCTATGCTCCTTGATATAGTGCGAAAAATATAAACACTATATCATTGGATTGAAACCAACAAATATGACCCAATTTCAAACAACAAAAAATTATATCCCCAAATGGAAAATATTTTATCACATACATAAAAAATGATATTTTTAGTCTTGATATTTGAAGGATTAAAAACCAAAATACCTATCATAATATATCCAAAATGACACAAAATCTTTTCCATCTTCACTTGAGTAGGACTCTTTATCAAGACTGTTAACTATTCATCTTCTGGTCACCACTATACTTTGGAAAATCTGTAAAAAATGGGGTGAGAAACATCATACAATGGGGTTTTAAAATATGACTTAAAATATATTATCCTTCAAAATGATATAATATTATTTAAACCCCCTTTATATTAATACCATATAATTTTTTAAAAATAAAAAATTTTAGAAAGAACATAAGTTTCCCTAAATAGTAATTTAGGGTTCTACAATTATATCACAAGAGATACTATTCAAAAAAAAGAAAATTTTTTTTTTTGGTAAATATATATATTTAAAAAATATCCTAGCATTTGAAATAAATCCAAAATGCACATTTTATGCATACAAATATGTCATTCAAAAATAATATATCATTGTGTAATATTATGATACTCGACAAGCTTTATGAAAACCTTATTTTGAACGGGAATATAGATGTTTTTAAAATCACATATAAGAAATATTCCCCGTGATATTATGGGTTAAAACCCCATTACATATTATCATAACCAATATCCAAGTAAAAAAATTTAAAAAAATATTTTATTTATTTCTCATTTTCATATTATAAATCCATTAAAATGGCCATTCCAAAACCTAACATACATGATTTGTTTTATAATTTAATTTTAATTTCATATCTAACAATCATACCAAATGATACAGTAAAGGTGATTTTTTGTTTTTTAAAAATTATAAATAAAAAAAATTCACAGGTAACACATGGAATTCGAACATAAAAAAGTGATTTTCATAACAGTTGAGGAAATTCAATGAGAAGTATAGTTAATGGACATTTAAAAAAATAATCATGAATGACATCAATAAATTTTAAAACTATTATATATATTAAATGATAATTTCTATAGTCTATAAATATTTTAATGGTATTATAAAACCATTAAAATATAATTCATAGACCAAACATTTTTTTAAATCGAGTTCTGAAATTAATAATTGTGTAAAAATATTTTTATTTTAAGAACAATTTTGCTAAATAATAAAATTTTATTCTATTATAATAAGTGAGTTCCCATATATTTATAAAATAAAAGTTTAAATTCTTATCCCTATAGAATAATGGGATAATGAAAATATAAATATCATAATTTTTCCATTAAAAGTAACATATGCATTTTCTAGAAATCTGCATATATAATAATTAAATCATATACAATAAAAGAATAAAAATTGGAAATATTATTTAAAAAAATCATTTTTCATTACCTTATTCTGTACATAGACATGAAATCCTACTGAAAACATATTTTATAAAATAAAAACTCATAATATTAAAATTTATTTATTTCACACATTCCCCCATGCACTTGAAGCTATATGGATAAAACCAGATATTTATACAACACCCAAAGGAATAGTTCTCTTTAAATAGATTGACATACACTTATTGTTTTATTTAATTTATAGATATATTAATAGAAGTTCCTCATTGTAACACATTGAGTATTTTATGAATTTTTATTTTTATAATAAATTAAATTTCATTGATATCTTATCTTATATGCAATACCAATCTATCATTGTTATACATGCAACATTGGATAGTCTTGTGATACACATGACACTACGTTTATCATATCTGTGATATATTATGGATATTTTTATTTTTGTGTGACTATTTTTTCCGAGTCTTTACCTAGTGATTATAATTTTCATAAATTATTTAAATATTTATTATAATTTTTTTATATAAAGGAAACATATTCATAAAAGAGAACTTAAATTTCTGTAAAATCATTATTTGAATCGATAATAATAATTTTTTTCATAAATTTACTTTAGTTTTTTAACCTTAATATTATTAAATTTTAACACTTATTGAAAATAAATTTCAAAAACTAAAGATATTTTGAACTCATCATGTCAAAAATAGTTTGGGTTTACATTTGAGGTTTTTTATAAAATTTTTCTTTTTTTAATATTGAAAAATATTGAATTTTAATATAAAAAATCCATTTAGTTTAATTTATTTATGATGATAAATTGTAATTTAAATTGATTTTAAAGTAACATTAGATCAAAATTACATCAATTTATCCAATTTATTTCATTTTAAAAAATTTCATAATGAATTTCATTATAAAAATATACATAATTATTTCAACATATTCTTTTTAGAAACATGATTTCTCATAACCTCTTTATGTTTAATTTTAAATTAAATTTATCGACTTCTGTTAGTGGAATTATGAAAAATTGATTCTATATTTGTAATAATAATAATTTATATTAACTAATAAGGATAAAATAATTTTGGATAAAAATTTATATTAATCAAATTTAAATTATATACATCAATTATCGTAAAAAAGGGTTTAACGAGGGTAAAAAAAATATAAGGGTTAAAAATAGAACATATCTTTTCAGAAACCCATTGGATGGAAATATTTAGAACTCATCTATTGTATTTATGATATTTACTTATTTTAGAACTTTTTCACATGATAAAAAAGTTATTAAAACTTTTTCAATTCAAATAAATTCATATGTGGAACTCACCTAAATAATAATATCCCACTGATATACACTCTTAATCACTCCATAAAGCCTTTATAGGTGGTCCAATTTTAAAACCCCAAGCTTCTACGATACGCTTCTCTTTGAATAATGTGATAGCATGTGTTGTACGCAACACCGAGTTCCAACACACCATAACCAATCAAACTAGCCGTTATGAATAGTAATACCTACTTTTTGAAATTATATATATTTTATTTGTTAAAATGGACTTCATTTTTGGATTCGTAATATCGAATTTAGCGTAAGGTGAACTTTTGGTACTTTTTGGATAACTTTAATATTTTGATGAATAGTGAAAATTACTATATTTTAATTAAAAACAAATTTTTTAATCAAAATAATTAATAGTGATAAATTATGAATTTGAGTGGTTTTAAAGTATACTTAGAATATATTTTTACCATTTAATATAATGTTGGACATTGTACATAATTTTACAATTAAACCGGACATAAACAATCGTCAATCTTTTGATAGTTATTATCTCTTAAAAACACACTTTTTGTTTTAACAACGGGAATTAATTTTAAATTAATTTCTGCCACTTCTGTGTTTTGAATTTGGAAAAATAGATTACATATTTGGAATTAGGATGTTCAAATTTTGTAAATAGGTATCTTTTATTTTTAGACATTTTGAATAATTACTGCGGTAAATATTTTATTTACCATGGTTAAGGGTAAATCTAGTAAATAAGGGATAAAAAATAATATTATAATAACACTAAATTACCCTAAAACGTGTCCTATCCTTATTTTTTGATACATTTTCGGCCATATTCATCTTTGGGTCGATTTGGGGACCACATGGAGCCACTTGTAGGTGATAGGGACACTTTATTTTAATTAAGTTACAATAAGTACAAAAATGACATAAGTATATATCTTTTAGAAAAACATTTTTACATAGGGTTATATATGTTAGATTTTATACAATAAATATTAATTAGAAAGATAAAACAATTTTCTACATGAGGATATTTTATTTTCAATTTTTAGAGATTAAATAATATAATTTATTTATGACACAATGATGATGGAGTAATTACCATAATAGTGACAAATTAAAATAACTGATATTATAAATACCCAAATAAATATAATTTCAGACTTTTAATGAATTAAACTAATTTTATAGGATAATATGACATATGAGTATTTATTTAATTAACTTATTTAGAAGTAATCTTTCTGTTATGAGTTTCACAAAAATCAACTATTGAATAGTGTCAAAATTGACATAAAAGAGTTTTTAAAACAATTATTAAATTATTAATTGATATTAAATTCCTAAAAATATAAGGTTCGGCCAAGACATTTATATCAAGATAGTTGTATCATTAATGGACCACTTGGGGGTCTCTTCGATGTATATGGTAAGATTATTAATCATATAATATAAAAATACAAAGTGACATGGTAAATGTCAAACTAATTAACTTAGAGTTAATACTTAAATATAATGTTAATATAAGTACCCAAACCTGTCTAAATTCTATTGGTTGAGTTTTTTTCAACCTATCCCCACCTTATCCTTTGAATAATCAACTTTTGAGCCATTGGAAACCGAATATGAATTTATTATAAATTAATATTTCTAGCTTTTCCAAAGGTGCCCCTCACCCCTCTTATAAAAGGGCACTCCCCCTTCTCATTTCTTCACACCTTAAAAGCCTTTTGGTTCGGCCAAACTCTGCCCAAATACTCTCCCAACTTCCCTCTCTACAACCTAGATGCCTTAGTTTGATCATAAAGCCAACCTAAGGAGCCCTTTTGAACAAATCAAAAGGAAGAACCCGAAGAAGAGGTAATGATTTCACCACCCTTTTCCAAGTTCCTTTCTTCTTCCACTTCTTCTTGCTTTGTCTTTACCATTCTAAAATAATAACTCCAGTATCATATATATACTGTGATGTTATTATAAATATGGTACAACCATATTCAGTATTCTATCCACCCTTTTGAATAACATGTCACCATACGTGTGTACGTACGGCTTACCGTCTCCACGTCGTGGTGTAATTGTTATTCAATATATTATTATTTGGATGGGTATAATAATGATTTGTAACTCATGTAAATAATAAATATAACATGTTAATTATTCTGTATATATGATATACCATCCATTTATATATTATTTTAATATCAAAAGAATGATATTGTCGCTCGTGCGTACGTACGGACTACCGTCTCCACGAACGCGATGAGATTCATTCTCCATCGTATCCATTCAAGTATAATTATCATTTGACGATTTAAAAATGATGTTTAAGGAATTTATATCATTCTGGATATGAATAATATACAACCTATCCATTACAAAATGGCTTACATAACAAAACATATAAAAGAAAATAAGTAAGTTAACACCCGAAACAACGATAATACTAAGATATTATTATCAAATCAATATTAAAAGATCATATATGATGTCATATTAATGTATAAGATTCTTGTATAATTTAATAACAATTATTTCACCATTATACAGAAGGTTAATGTACCCCATCCAAGGAAAAGTACAAGGTAAGTGTTTATTTCGCAATCTCTTCATTATCCGAGGTTGTTTATACGTAATAATCTACTGGGATCTCTTTATCATCCACATCCATGTTTCTTAAAAATGTATTTAAAAACATTTTTAATATTTACAAGAATATGGGTTAAAGTCATTTATACCCTTGTTTGACTTTTCATAAGATTTTTTATAAAGGAATCATTCTGTTGTTTTCCAAACAAGGTGCTTTTTAACCTTTTCGACAGAATTAAGGTAAAAATGTTTTTTTAACTTATACGGCGGGTGCGGCTATTTTCCGCCGTAATAAAATATTCGAAACTTACTTCACAAGATTATAAGAATATTTTCAAAGAAAATGTTTTATTTTATAAATATATGACTCTTAAATGATTTCAAAATAGAAAGATATGTTTCTCTAGAAAGAGTTTTGATTTCATTTATGTCAACATCCTTTGATGGATTTTACACTTATTTGAAGCTGATTTATTATGATACAAAACTTATATATTGTATTGAAGGTTTTGTGATATGTTTGACTATGGATGTGCTATTTTTATACCATTCATAGTTTATGGTGAAAGTATTGAAATTTTGTATTCTAGTTTTAATATGAATGTTTATGTTATGATTAAACCTTTTCATATGAGAATGAATTGGACTTAATATGTGACGGGTGGAGCCTGCTATAGCTCCTCGATGCATTGGTAGGTCTCATGAGACAAACTAGTGTCTTGGAACAAGGCCTTGGAAAAATCTTATTTGTAGTCTTGGCATGAGGCCTTGGCTATGTGGTTATGATAGTCTAGCATTATGCATTTCATCATTATGAAAGTGGTTATTGATATTGCATGTGATTATTCGATTAGTATAATATCCATGTGAATATGTAAATGGAATTATTTAATTTTACTTTTGCCATACTATGTTGAAGTTCATGTTTAAAAGGATTTTGTTTTAGTTATACATTGCCTTAAATGTTTATTCTTATTTATGAAGTTTCCGCTATATTGTTATCCCTACTGGGCATTTGATCTCACCCCTTTTCTATGTTTTATTTTTTCCAGGATATGAAGAAGTAAGTTATGAATGACCTGTAGAGATAGTATGTGGGGATATGAGTGTGGAATATGGAGACTATGTTGTTGTAGTAGTTTTTCACTTTATGATGTAATGTAAAACTTTATGTATATATCTAGTGTATCCAAGGCTACTAAACCAATCGGTCTTTCGAGATTTGATCTTTCTTGTGATCATGCCAATGTTATGTAATAATTCACCGACTCTGGGTAACTGGGGTCGGGGCGTTACAGTTGGTATCAGAGGAAGTTTAGTACAAACCTTGGAAGCTATATTTAGATAAACTCTGATTAGAGCACGTATACCTAAGATGAACATTGAGGATTAGTATATAAGAACTTCCTAGAATTTTGTTATTGTTGAGATTTTGTGAGTTTTCCAAGCAATACATCCTTGTCTGGATACGAGCAGGTAGAGGCGGCTCTGGAACAGATGTACCTAGGGATAAAACCCGAAAACACCGCTTTGAGCTAGACTCGAACAAGAACTGGTGCACGACAACGGGCCTTGCTGCACTGTTGGTTACAAAACTCCTGGGGGATATGCTTAGGATAACACTCATTTTCATTACAAATCATTATGAAGGGTTTATGAGTATATAATTCTTCAAGGAAAATATTTTTATGATTATGGATTATATCCATAAATAGTTCAATTTATGTTAAGTGTTTTATAAGTATGGGATTATGTATTTTGATTCATAAACTGATCTAGTTTATTCCATTGTTTAGAAATGGCGCCTAGTGGAAGAAATGGAAACTGTATCAATGCACACACTCCATGTAGGGATTGCCCTCTTGCTCAAGATAATTATAGTGGAGCTGGTGATGCAACTGGTGCTGATCAGCTAATCATCATACTGGGACAACTCACTCAGGTTATGAATAATAACCTTACCCGTATGGAGCACCCTGATCCTCAGCGTGGAGGATCAATGTTTGATCGATTCATGAGGCAACAACCACCAACGTTCAATGGGAGTTAAAATCCCTTAGAAGCTGAGTAATGGTTATTTTCCCTAGAGAAAATATTTTAGGCTTTGGTAAGTAGTGAAAGGGAAAAAGTTATCATGGCAGTTTATCGCCTCACTGGAGATGTTGATCAATGGTGGTCATTGATTCAAAATATGAAGGAAGATGAGGAAGTATAAAATATGGAATGGAGGGAGTTCAAAGATCTATTTTTAGAAAAATACTTTCCTCGCGACCATCGAGCAGATATGGAAAGGCAATTTCTAAGTCTGAGACAGAAGGAGGATGAGAATGTCACAAAGTATGAGGCTAACATTACAAGGGTAGCAAGGTATGCTGGTGATTATATACGTAACCGAAGAAGTAAGATTGATCGTTTCTTTGATGGGTTGAAACCATTTCTCTGTCGAGCATTAGTCTCACAATCCTTCTCGTCATACGAAGACATTGTCTCATGTGCTATCATGACCGAAAAGGAATTCTCTAAGTCTTATGACTTTAAAGCAAAGCAAGAGAGAAAGAGGCCTGCTGATCAATCTGGGAATGGAAATAAGGGGAAGAATGGAAAGGTTGAATATCCATCTTGTGGTAAATGTGGGAAGAAACACCCCGGTATTTTCTTGAAGGGAATGGGCGTCTGTTACAAATGTGGTGAAAAAGGCCACCAAGCTCGTGATTTCAAAGGGAAGAAGGAAGATACCAATGTTCAGTGATAAAATTGTAGGGAGATAGGGAATTATGCAAATGAATTTCCTAAGCGTCAGGAGAACTTACCTCAGAAAAGGCCAAGGGATCAAGGCCAGGATTATGCTATCACTACTGCTGAGGTAGAAGCTCTGAAAGATGTGGTGGCAGGTAATTTAATGGTTTCCTAAAGTTTAGAAAATACATTATTTGATTCTGGATCATCGCATTGTTTCATATCTTCCCAGTTTGCTAAGAAAATTAGATATTTCCAATTTGATTTAACAAGGGAGTTGTCAGTTAAAACTCCAAAGGGAAGTATCATTGCAACATAGTTTTGTGAATCAGTCCCCATTAGAGCACATAAATGTTCTTTATCTGCTGATCTCATCGTCATACCTATGATTGAGTTTGATATAATCCTCGGTATGTACTGGCTTTCGGACTATGATGCAAATATTTATTGTAAGAAGAAAGAGGTTACGATTCTTGATGATAATGATAAGGAACACCTTATCTTTAGAGCAGAATCGTCACCACCTAATTCTTATTTAGATCCACCCCCAGTAGCTCAACTAAATGAAATTATTGGGGAGGAAGAGAATGAAATGACTGTGGGTGAGGAAAGGAATGTTCAAATAGGGAATGTACCTGTTGTGAATGAATTTATAAATGTATTTCCGGAAAATCTACCCAGACATCTTCTAGAACGAGAAGTTGAGTTTTCCATTGATTTAATTCCTGGATCAAGGCATATATCAAAGACCCCTTATAGAATGGCCACTGTAGAATTAGTTGAACTAAAGAAACAACTAGAGGAATTGAGTAATAAGGGATTTATTCTCCATAGTGTTTCTCCATGTGGAGCCCCTGTTCTTTTTGTTAAAAATAAAGACGGATCTATGAGGTTATGTATCGACTACAGGGAGATCAATGCTATAACAATAAAGAACAAGTATCCCCTACCACGCATTGATTATTTATTTGACCAACTTCATGGAGCTCAATACTTTTCAAAGATTGACCATCGATCTGGATACCATCAGTTGTGTGTGAGGAAGAAACACATTCCGGAGACAACATTTTGAACCAGGTATGGGCATTACGAGTTTACTGTAATGCCTTTTGGATTGACTAATGCACCCTCTGTATTCATGGATCTGATGAATAGAGTTTTCAAGGAGTACCTCGATGAATTTGTGGTGGTATTTATTGATGATATCTTAGTATACTCTAAAAGCTATGAAGATCATGAAAATCACTTGCGCATTATCTTGAAGACTCTGAGAAGACATGAATTATATGGTAATTTTAGCAAGTGTGAATTCTGGATTCATGAGATTTCTTTTCTTGGCCATATTGTCTCTAAAGATGGAATCTCTGTTGATCCTTCTAAGACCGAGGCGATCCAAGAATGGCCAGCACCTACGAGTATAACTGAGGTACGTAGTTTTATTGGTTTGGAAGGTTATTATCGATGTTTCATCCAGAATTTTTCCCGATTGGCTAACCCATTAACGAAGCTCACACGTAAAGGGGTTAAATGTTTTTGGGCAAAAGAGTGTGAAGAATGTTTCGAAGAACTGAAGAGAAGATTAGTCAATTCTCATATATTGACTCTACCATCGAGGAATGATGGGTTCATTATTTATAGTGATGCATCGAAGAAAGGACTTGGTTGTTTCCTTATGCAGAATGATAGGGTTATTGCCTACGCATCACGACAGTTGAATATTCAGGAAAAAAACTATCCTACTCATGATCTCGAGTTAGCAGCTGTGATCTTTGCTTTGAAGATATGGAGGCACTACATCTATGGTGAAAATTGTGAGATTTATACTGATCACAAGAGTTTGAAATATATTTTCTCACAAAAAGAACTCCACATGAGGCAAAGGATATGGCTTGAATTACTCAAGGATTATGATTTCACGATACACTACCACTCGAGGAAAGCAAACAAGGTCACAGATTATTTGAGCCGAAAAGATCATGGAGTTTTGAACAATATGATAATTGAAAGGGATCCAATTTTCATGGATCTAGTAAAGATAGACATTGGAATAACCAGGGAAGGAGAAACATCAATTCTTTTTCAAATGGTTTCCAACCCATCTTTACTATAAAGGATTAAGAGTTCTCAGACCGATGATGAAGAATTTCAAAAGAAGATTAAAGCTATGAATGATGGGAGACTGAGAGACTTTGTATATGAAGATGGAATTTTTAAATTCGGGAAGAGACTTTGTGTTCCCGATATACTAGATCTAAAAAGGGAATTGCTGGATGATTCTCATAGTTCCAATTTCACTATACACCCTGGGAGCAGCAAAATGTATAGATATTTGAAGGAACGTTTTTTGTGGGAAAATATGAAGAGGGGGATTGAGGATTTTTTGTCAAGATGTATAGTTTGTAAACAAGTGAAAGATGGAAGGAAACAGCCTGGAGGATTCATGGAACCTCTTCCCATACCAGAGTGGAAATGGGACAATATTATGATGGACTTTGTCATGGGACTACCAAAGACTCTTAGAAGGAATCATGCAATATGAGTTATTGTTGATCGTCTTACCAAGTCAGCACATTTTCTTGCTATAAGATAAGATCTACCACTGGATCGTCTAGAAAGACTATATATTAGTGAAGTTGTGAGACTTCATGGAGTACCCCTATTGATTATTTCTGATCGTGATCCCCGTTTTACTTCAAGATTCTGGAAGAGTCTTCCAAAATCCCTGGATACTGAACTTCATTTGAACACTGCTTACCACCCTTAGACAGACGGACAATCAGAACGGACTATTCAAACCTTAGAGGATATATTGAGATCCTGCTCACTTGACTTTTCGGGTACGTGGGATCAGTATTTACCTTTGGTAGAATTTTCCTATAACAATAGATTCCATTAGAGTATTCAGATGGCACCATATGAAGCGTTATACGGAAAGAGATGTCGTACACCAACCTGTTGGGATGACGTTGGTGAAAGAAAACTTGTAGGCCCAGAACTGGTGGAGGAAACGATTGAAAAGGTGAAGGTAATCCAAAATCACATCAAAGCAGCTCAAAGTAGGCAGAAGAGCTATGCTGATAATCGAAGGAAGGATTCGTAATTTCAAGTCAGTGATCATGTTTTCCTGAAGGAATCTCCATGGAAGGGAGTCATACGTTCTGGTAAGAAAGGTAAATTGTGTCCCAGGTACATCGGACCTTTCGAAATTCTAGAATGAATTGGGGCTGTAGCATACCGATTGGCAATGCCGCCAAGTCTCTCAAAGTTCACGATGTGTTCCACGTATCTCTGTTGAGGAAATACATGCATGACCCAACGCATGTACTCACTTATGATGAATTACGAACTGGAACCCGATCTGTCTTATTGCGAAGAGCTCGTCAGGATTCTTGATACAAGAGAACAAGTACTGCGAAAATGGACGACGCGTCTGGTAAATGTTTTGTGGAGAAACCATAAGATGGAAGAGGCAACATGGGACCCCGAGGAACTTTTGATAAAGAACCACCCGAGTATTTTCATGTGATAAGTATTCTAGAAATGTCGAGGACGAAATTATTTGAAGGAGGGTAGAATGTAACACCCCAAGCTTCTACGGTACGCTTCTCTTTGAATAATGTGATAGCGTGTGTTGTACGCAACACCGAGTTCTAACACACCATAACCAATCAAAGTAGCCGTTATGAATAGTAATACCAACTTTTTGAAATTATATATATTTTATTTTTTAAAATGGACTTAATTTTTGGATTCGTAATATCGAATTTAGCCTAAGGTGAAATTTTGGTACTTTTCGGATTACTTTAATATTTTGATGAATAGTTAAAATTACTAAATTTTAATTAAAAACAACTTTTTTAATCAAAATAATTAATAGTGATAAATTATGAATTTGAGTGGTTTTAAAGTATAATTATAATATATTTTTACCATTTAAAATAATGTTGGTCATTGGACGTAATTTTACAATTAAACCGGACATAAACAATTGTCAATCTTTTGATAGTTATTATCTCTTAAAAACACGCTTTTTGTTTTAACAACGGGAATTAATTTTAAATTAATTTCTGCCACTTCTATGTTTTGAATTTGGATAAATGGATTCCATATTTTGAATCAGGAAGTTAAAATTTTGTAAATAGGTAAATTTTATTTTTAGTCATTTGAAATTATTACTGCGGTAAATATTTTATTTACCATGGTTAAGGGTAAATCTGGTAAATAAGTGTTAAAAAATAATATAATAATAATACTAAATTACCATAAAACGTTTCTTAGCCTTATTGGTTGATACATGTTCGGCCATAGGCATCTTTGGGTCGATTTTGGGACCCCATGGAGCAACTTGTAGGTGATAGGGACACTTTATTTTAATTAAGTTAAAATAAGTACAAAAATGACATAAGTATATATCCTTTAGAAAAACAATTTTTACATAGCGTTATATATGTTGGATTTTTGACTATAAATATTAATTAGAAATATAAAAAGATTTCCTACATGATTATATTTTATTTTCAATTTTTAGAGATTAAATAATTTAATTTATTTATGACACAATGATGATGCAGTAATTACCATAATAGTGAACAATTAAAATAATTGATATTATAAATACCAAAAAAATATAATTTGAGACTTTTAATGAATTAAAATATTTTTCTAGGATAATATGACATATTAGGATTGATTTAATTAACTTTTTTCGAAGTAATCATTCTGTTATGAGTTTCACAAAAATCAAATATTGAATAGTGTCAAAATTGACAAAAAAGAGTTTTTAAAACAAATATTATAATATTAATTGATATTAAATTCCTAAAAATATACGGTTCAGCCAATAGACTTATATCATGATAGGTGTATCATTAATGGACCACTTTGGGGTCTCTTGGATGTATATGGTATGATTATTAACCATATAATATAAAAATACAAAGTGACATGGTAAATGTCAAACTAATTAACTTAGAGTTAATACTTAATGATAATGTTAATATAAGTACCCAAACCTGTCTAAATTCTATTGGTTGAGTTTTTTTCGACCAATACCCACCTTAACCTTTGAATAATCAACTTTGGAGCCATTGTAAACCGAATATGAATTTATTATAAATTAATATTTCCAGCTTTTCCAAAGGTGCCCCTCACCCCTCTTATAAAAGGGCACTCCTCCTTCTCATTTATTCACACCTTCAAAGCCTTTTGGTTCGGCCAAAATCTGCCCAAATACTCTCCCAACTTCCTTCAATACAACCTAGAGGACTTAGTATGATCAGAAATCCAACCTAAGGAGCCCTTTTGATCAAATGAAAAGGAAGAACCCGAAGAAGAGGTAATGATTTCACCACCCTTTTCCAAGTTCCTTTCTTCTTCCACTTCTTCTTCCTTTGTCTTTACCATTATAAAATAATAACTCCAGTATCATATATAAACTGTGATGTTATTATAAATATGGTACAAACATATTCAGTATTCTATCCACCCATTTGAATAACATGTCACCATACGTGCGTACGTACGACTTACCGTCTCCACGTCGTGGTGTAATTGTTATTCAATATATTATTATTTGGATGGGTATAATAATGGTGTGTAACTCATGTAAATAATAAATATAACATGTTAATTATTATGTATATATGATATACCATCCATTTATATATTATTTTAACATCAAAAGAATGATATTGTCGCTCGTGCGTACGTACGGACTACCGTCTCCACGAACGCGATGAGATTCATTCTCCATCGTATCCATTCAAGTATAATTATCATTCGATGATTTAAAAATGATGTTTAAGGACTTTATATCATTCTGGATATGAATAATATACAACCTATCCATTACAAACATGGCTTACGTAACAAAACATATAAAAGAAAACAAGTAAGTTAACACCCGAAACAACGATAATACTAAGATATTATTATCAAATCAATATTAAAAGATCATATATGATATCATATTAATGTATATGATTCTTGTATAGTTTATTAACAATTATTTCACCATTATACATGAGGTTAATCTACCCCAACAAAGGAAAAGTACAGGGTAAGGGTTTATTTCTCAATCTCTTAATTATCTGAGGTTGTTTATACGTAATAATCTACTGGGATCTCTTTATAATCCACATCCATGTTTCGTAAAAATGTATTTAAAAACATTTTTACTATTTACACGAATATGGGTTATAGTAATTTATACCCTTGTTTGACTTTTCCTAAGATTTTTTATAAAGTAATCTTTCCGTCGTTTTCCAAACAAGGTGCTTCTTAACCTTTTCGACAGAATTAAGGTAAGAATGTTTTTTTAACTTATACGGCGGTTGCGGCTATTTTCCGCCGTAATAAAATCTTTGAAACTTCCTTCACAATATTATAAGAATATTTTCAAAGAAAATGTTTTATTTTATAAATATATGACTCTTAAATGATTTCAAAATAGAAAGAAATATTTATCTAGAAAGAGTTTTGATTTCATCTATGTCAACATCCTTTGATGGATTTTATGCTTATTTGAAGTTGATTTATTATGATACAATACTTCTATATTGTATTGAATATTTTGTGATATGTTTGACTGTGGAAGTGCTGTTTTTATACCATTCATAGTTTATGGTGAAAGTATTGACATTTCGTATGCTAGTTTTAATACGAATGTTTATGTTATGATTAAACCTTTTCATATGGGAATGCATTGGACTTAATATGTGACGGGTGGAGCCCGCTATAGCTCCTCGATGCATCGGTAGGTATCATGAGACAAACTAGTGTCTTGGAACAAGGGCTTGGCAAAATCTTATTTGTAGTCTTGGCACGAGGCCTTGGATATGTGGTTATAATAGTCTGGCATTATGAATTCCATCATTATGGAAGTGGTTATTGATATTGCATGTGATTATTCGATTAGTAGAATATCCATGGGAATAAGTAAATGGCATTATTTCATTTTAGTTTTCCATACTATGTTGAAGTTCAAGTTTAAAAGTCTTTTGTTTTAGTTAAAAATTGCCTTAAATGTTTATTCTTATTTATGGAGTTTCCGCTATATTGTTATCATTACTAGGAATTTGTGCTCACCCCTTTTCTATGTTTTATTTTTTCCAGGATGTGAAGAAGTAAGTTATGAATGACCTGAAGAGATAGTATGTGGGGATATGAGTGTGGAATATTGAGACTATGTTGTTGTAGTAGTTTTTCACTTTATGATGTAATGTAAAACTTTATGAATATATCTAGTGTTTTCAAGGCTACTAAACCAATCGGTCTTTTGAGATTTGATCTTTCTTGTGATCATGCCAATGTTATGTAATAATGCACCGACTCTGGGTAACTGGGGTCGGGGCGTTACACCAATACTCACCCAAATCACTTCCAAAATTCCCTCATCTCACCTAATAATCCATATTATTGACATAAGGATATACTAGGAGAATTTTCATTAATAAATAAGGAGTAAACCAGATGAAAAGGTATCATTCATGAACTTGTGTTTTTTATTTCTCTCTCCACCTCTTCAATTTGTATTATAACATTCTTATACAATATCCTCGGTGTCATCCATTAATTTTTTCATTTCCACATTTTAAATATAGAATTAATAATATGTTAACAATTTAAATATGATCTTTATTATATTAATATATTATATAATTATTATTATATTATTACATTTCTACACTCCATTTTGTGTTAATTCAAAAATGTAGCATGGGATTACGGAGAGGTATAGCCTCGTGAATCGATGTGATTCATTAACTATTTTCATTGATGGTAATAAAGATGTGATTAATAAAAATATGTGATCTATATCAATAGAAAATTATTACGTACTAATAAAATATCATTTACATTCATTTCATTCAATATAACAAGAAAATAGAAACCATATTGACATAAACATTTGACCTACTGTCTCTATTAATAGTGAATTTTATTTTTTGCCACTAAATATTATAGATTAATATTAATACATATATTATTAAATTATAAGTTATTTATACCATACTAATAATTTGTAAATTTATTAATTCAATATCAATGTAAATGGAAGAAATAAAATAGAGAAACATATGTGTTAAACAAAGATATTATTACCCAAAATGTATCTTATACATAAAATTATAAATTAATGGGAAATAAATGGTCATTAAAAAATAATATGTGCTATCATATAAATAAATATTGTACTATAATATATTTATAATATAAATTTATTTATTATATAGTAGGTTTGAATATGTATGATGGGTGTTAAAACATTAAGTAAAAAATTTCGACCCTCTCATTACTTTCGGGGAGCCATATCCCATATTCACAATTTATTTATTATACATAGTTTACATAATTTTGATATATTAATTTTATGATTTCTATATTGAAAATTATATAGATTTACCTATCGATTTCAGTGTCTCTCTTTCATGTCGTTTATAGTTCCTAATTTAGCGAATATGTAATATATTTTTGTGTTAATTTGCATTCATTGGGGAATTAGTTGTGTAATTTACCTATCATCATCTATGAGGTTTATATACATCCACATTTTCATTTTATATTCCATTAATATCAAAACATTCATGATGGTAAAATATTCATTTATGCATATCCTTTATTATAGACTATGATTCTGTGTTTCATAGTGGGTAGAGATTAAGGTTGCAATATTATCCCTTTTCAATATTCTTTATGATTATACCTCCAATTATGAAATATTATGATAAATAACTCAATAAAAATTATAATTTTATTATAATATTTTTATTTAAACATAATAATTATTTTCTATTTATTTTATTCCATTTATGCAATAAAATTTTCAAAAATTATGTTTTTAAATAAATCATCTTTCAGTCGAAGAACATTTTTGTTCCAAAATAATGTTTTCTGAATAATTGGTTTTTGAAAATTAATCAAATGGTTTATTAATAAATATTTTAACCACTATTGAATTCATTCAAGAAGTTTTTAATGGAATTTTCTTGACATTTTTTAAATAATTCATTTTTGGATTTTAATAAAAATATAAAGAAAATCATTGTTCTTACGTGCACGAAATGAAATGTATTTAAATTTTTTTGAATGACCATTGATTTAAATATTACCTTAAAAGAATTTATAGTTCTTTTCAAAAAACCATTTCTTGAATTTTTGAGAAATATTTAGATTTCAATAAAAATATTTCAATATGAATAGGATTTTCAAAAACTCAATGTTTTTATGTTTTTTCAAATTACAAAGAATGATTTATTTCTTTAAATGTTTTAAATAATTTTTAAAATATTACATTATAATTTTTAAGAATAATATCAAATAAAACTATTTAAAAATATATTATTTATTTTTAGGGTTTAAAAATTTCTTTTCAACTAAAATTTACCCTACACATTAAATGATTCAAGTGATTTATCATTAAAATCCATTCTCTATATAACATAACATTTACTGATGTGTCATATTCTCTAGTAGGGAAATTAACTAAAGATAAAAATCTTATTTATTCTCATCATGGTTTATGAATATTTGTTGTTTATAAAATCCAATTCCCAACTAAAGGTTATACCATGAAAAAACTATCTAAAACCCACATACATATTTCTCATGGGTTATGCTAGGATTAAATGATGAAATTATTCTGAAACAAATCTACGGATATCTATTATAAAGGTTATGATATTATAAATTAATAAAAAAACCCATTTAATTTATTTAGTTGTAACATAAGAAAGGTTTTTATATTTTTTGGTACTCAAATGTATGATTTTCATTATTTTAATGGTGGAACTAGTAACTCATGTAACACCCCAAGCTTCCACGATATGATTCTCTTTGAATAATATAGTAGCGTGTGTTGTACACAACTTCGAGTTTTAACACACACCACAACCAATCAAACTAGCCGTTATGAATTTTAATACCCACTTTTTGAAATGTTATAAATTTTATACTTCAAAATGGACTTCATTTTTGGATTCCGAATATCGATATTAGAATAGGGTGAATTTTTGGTACTCTTCAGATAACTTTTATATTTTGATGAATAGTGAAGATTATTAAATTTTAATTAAAAACAACTTTTTTAATCGAAATAATTAATAGTGATAAATTTTGAATTTGAGTGATTTTAGAGTATAATTAGATTATATTTTTACCATTTAATCTAATGTTGGTCATTGGACATAATTTTACATTTAAACTGGACATAAGCAAGTGCCAATCTTTTGATAGTTATTATTTCTTAAAAACACGTTTTTTGTTTTGACAACGGGAATTAATTTTAAATTAATTTCTACCTCTTCTGTATTTTGAATTTCTTAAAAGGGATTCCATATTTATAATCATGAGGTAATTTTTTTTAAATAGGTTACTTTTTGTTTTACAAATTTTGAATAATTATTTCGGTAAATATTTTATTTACCATGGTTAAAGGCTAAATCCAGTAAATAAGGGTAAACAAATAATATTATAATAATATTAATTTACCCTAAAACGTGTCCTAACCATTTTTGATGATACATGTCTGACCATGAGCATCATTGGGTTGATTTTGGGACCCCATTGAGCCACTTGTAAATGATAAGGACACTTTATATTCATTAAGTTAAAGTAAATACAAAAATGACATAAGCATATAACTATTAGAAAAACAATTTTTTCATAAGGTTATATATGTTATATTTTCTACTATAAATATTAATTAGAAAAAAAAATATTTCCTATATAATGGTATTTTATTTATAATTTTTAGACATTGAATAGTTAAATTTATTTATGACACAATAAAGCTGCTACATTTTCCTTATTAATGAATGAATCAAATAATTGGTATTATAAATGTTAAAATAAATATGTTTTTTAATTTTTAATGAGATAAACGAATTTTATTGGTTAATATGGAATTTTTTTTATTTCTTAAATGAATTTTTTTTGAATTAATAACGTTTTTTAGACATTAACAAAAATCAATTATTAAATAGTGTCAAAATTGACATAAAGGGTTTTTAAAAAGAAATATTATATTATTAATTGATATTATATTCCTAAAAATATAAGGTTTGGCCAAAAGAATTATATAATGATAGGTTTGTCATTATTGGACTACATGGGAGTCACTTGAGAAATTTATAGTATGTTTATTAACTATATAATATAAAAATACAAAGAGACGTGGTAAATGTCAAACTAATTAACTAAGAGTTAAAACTAAAAGATAAGGTTAATAATGTGACACAAAATAGTCTAAAAAGTATTTTTTGAGTTGTTTTCAACCCATCACCACCTTATCCTTTAAATTATCAACTTTTTAAAGATTATAAACCGAATATGAATTTATTATAAAATAATATTTCTAGCTTTTCCTAACGTTCCCCTCACCCCTCTTATAAACGGGAAGTCCCTCTTCCCTCTAATTCACACCTTCAAAGCCTTTTGGATCGGCCAAACTCTGTCCTAATTTCCTTCAAACATCTCTCAATTCCACCTATAGGCCTTATTTTGATCAGAAAGACAACCTAAGGAGCCCTTTTGGTAAAATCTAAAAGAAGATCCCTAAGAAGAGGTAATGATTTCACCACCCTCTTTCAAGTTCCTTTCTTCTTCCCCTTATTCTTTGTTTGTTATTTCCATTATAAAATAATAAATCCAGTATCTTCTATATACTTTGATGTTATTATAAATATATTATATCCATATTCATTATTCTATACATCCTTTTAATGACATCTCACCATACATGCGTACGTACGGAAAACCGTCTTTATGTCGTGGTGTAATTGTTATTCAAAACATTATTATATGTATGGGTATGATAATGATGTGTAATTGACGAATATAATAAATATAACAAGATAATGATTCTGTATATATGATATATCATCCAATTATATATTATTTTAATAACAAAATAATGATATTGTTGCTCTTACGTACGTACAGGCTACCCTATCTACGAACGCAATGAGATTCATTACCCATCATATCCATTCAAGTCTAATTATTATTTGATGATTACAAATAATGTTTAAGGACATGATATCCTTCTATATATGAATAGTATACAACCTAACCATAACAAAAATGTCTTATGTAAAAAACATATAAAAGAAAACGAGTAAGTTAACACCCGAAACAAAGATAATACTATGATATTATAAACAATGAAATGTTAAAGTTTCATATATGATATCATATTAATGTATATGATTCTTGTATAATGTATTTACAATTATTTCACCACTATACAGGAGTTTAACCTACCCTATACTAAGGAAAAGTACAAGGTAAGGTTTTATTTCACAATCTCTTCATTATTCGAAGTTGTTTATACGTAATTATCTAATGGGACCTCATTATCATCCACATCCATGTTTCATAAAACTGTATTCCAAATATTTTTACTATTGAATAGACAATCAGTTAAATACATTTATACTATTTTTTTACTTTTTACAAGATGTTTATAAAGGATTCTTTCCGTCGTTATCCAAACAAGGTCCTTTTTAACCATTTCGACAGAATTAAGGTAAGAATGTTTTTTTTCTTATAAGGAGGTTGCAGATATTTTCCACCATTATAAAATCTTCGAAGCTTCCCATAAAATATTATAGAGATATTTTCAAAGTAATTGTTTTATTTTATAATGATGTGACTTTTAAAATATTTCAGAAAAAAGAGTTATTTCTCTCTCATAGTTTTGATTTCATCTATGTTAACATCCTTTGATAGATTTTAAGCTTATTTGAAGTTAATTTATTATGATACAAAACATCTATATTGTATTGAAGGTTTTGTGATATTTTTGACTTTGGATGTGTTATTTTTATACCATTCATGGTTTATGGAGAAAGTATTGATATTTCGTATGCTAGTTATAATATGAATGTTTATGTTATGTTTAAAGCTGTTCATATGAGGAATGAATTGGACATAATAAGTGACAAGTGGAGCCTGATATAGCTCCTAGATGCATCAGTAGGCCTCATGAGACAAACTAGTGTCTTGGCATAAGGCCTTGATAAAATCTTATTTGTAGTCTTGGCACAAGGCCTTGACTATGTGGTTACGATAGTCTGGCATTATGCATTCCATCATTATGAAAGTGGTTATTGATATTTCATGTGATTATTCGACTAGTAGAATATTCACGTGAATAAGTAAATGGAATTATTTCATTTTATTTTTTCTATATTATACTGAAGTTTAAGTTTAAAAGGATTTTTTTTTTCATTATACATTGCCTTAAATGTTTATGCTTATTTATGAAAGGTTCCGCTATATTGTTATCCTTACCGATCATCTGAGCTCACCTCTTTCTAAATTCTATTTCTCCCAGGATATGAAGAAGTATTTTATGAATGACCTATAGGGATAGTATGAGGGGATATGAGTGTGGTCTATGGAGACACGATGTTCTTGTAGATTTTCACTTCATGTGTAATGTAAACTTTATGAATGTATCTTGTAATTCCAAGGAAACTAAACTAATCGGTCATTTGAGACTTGATATTTTGAGATCCTGCTAATGATTATGTAATAATGCACCGACTCTAGGTAACTAGTGTCAGGGCGTTACAGTTGGTATCAGAGGAAGTTTAGTACAAACCTTGGAATATAGATTTAGATAAACACTGATTAGAGCACATAGACCTAAGATGGACTTTGAGGATTAGTGTAGAAGAACTTCCTAGGATTTTTGTATTGTAGAGATTTTGTGAGTTTTCCAAACAATACATCCCTATTAGGATACGAGCAGGTAGAGGCGACTTTAGCACTGATTTACCTAGGGTTAAAACCTGAAACACCACTTTGAGCTAGACTCAAACGGGAATTGGTGCACGACAATAGGCCGTGTTTCACTCTTGGTTACGACACTCCTAGAGGATGTTCTTAGGATGATTCTAATTTTCTTTTCAAACCATTATGAAAGGTTTATGAGTATATTATTGCTCAAATAAAACATTTTTATGATTATGGAATATATCCATAAACTATTTAATTCATGTTTAGTGTTTTACAAGTTTAGATTTATGTATTGCGATTAATAAACTAATCTAGTTCATGCTATTGTTTAGAAATGGAA
The DNA here is from genome assembly GCA_963277665.1 of Viscum album. Lineage (NCBI taxonomy): Eukaryota > Viridiplantae > Streptophyta > Magnoliopsida > Santalales > Viscaceae > Viscum > Viscum album. Next base: position 1,949,190,840 of record OY728150.1, read on the forward strand.
CCTACTGGAAGTAATGGAAACCGTATCAATGCATGTACTCCGTGTAGGGATTTACCTCCTGGTTAAGATAATTATAGTGGAGTTGGTGATGCAATTGGTGCTAATCAGCTAATCACCATACTAGGACAACTCACTCAGGTTATGAATAATAACCTTAACCGTATGGAGCACCATGATCCACAACATGGAGAGTCAATGTTAGATCGCTTCATGAGGCAACAACCACCAACATTAAATGGGAGTAAAAATCCCTTAGTAGCTGAGCAATTGTTAAATTCCTTAGAGAAAATATTTCATGCCTTGGGAAGTAGTGGAAGGGAAAAAGTTATCATGGAAATTTACTGCCTCACTGGAGATGCTGACCAATGGTGGTCATTGATTCACAACACAAATGATGAAGATGAAGTATAAAATATGGAAGGAAGGGAGTTCAAAGAGCTTTTCTTAGAAAATTAATTTCCTCATGACCATCGAGCAGATATTGAAAGGCAATTTCCGTGTCTGAGACAAAAGGATGATAAGAATGTCACCAATTATGAGGCTAACTTTACAATTTTAGTGAGGTATGCTGCAAATTATATACATAACCCAAGAAATAATATTGATAGTTTCTTTGATGGGTTAAAACCGTTTACTTGTCGAGCATTAGTCTCACAATCATTCTTGTTAAACGAATATATTGATTCATGCCCTATCAAGACATAAAAAGAATTCTCTAAGTCTTACGACATTAAAAACCAAGTGAAGAAGAGATCTTATGATCACTCTGGATATGGAAATAAGGGGAAGAAGGGAAAAGTTAATTATCTATCCTGCAGTAAATGTGTGAATAAAAACCATGGTACTTGCTTGAAAGGAATGGGAGTCTGTTACACGTGTGGTGAAAAAGGCCACCATGCTCATGATTGCAAGGGGGAAAAGAAGCAACTGATGTTCAATGCTAAAACTCTAGGGAGATGTGACATTATGAAAATGAATTTCCTAAGAATTAGGGGAACATAGATTAGAAAATTCCATGGGATCAAGGCCAAGCTTATGTTATCACTACTGCTGAGGTTGAAGCTTCAAAAGACGTGGTGGCAGGTAATTAAATGGTTTCCCCAAGTTTAGCAAATTCATTATATGATTCTATATCATCGCATTGTTTTATATCTTCCCAATTTTCCAAGAAAATTATATATTTCCAATTTGATTTAACAAGGAAGTAGTCGGTCAAAACTCCTAAGGGATGTATCATTGCAACAATGTTTTGTGAATCAGTCCACATTAGAGAACAAAAATGTTCTTTATCTACTGATCTCATCATCATATCATTGATTAAATTTCATATAATCGTCGGTATGGATTGGAATTAGGACCATGATGAAAAGATTTATTTTAAGAAGAAGGAGGTTACGATTTTGGATGATGATGATAAAGAATACCTTATCTTTAGAGAACAATTGTCACCACCTGAATCTTATCTATATCTACCCCAGTAGCTCAACTAAATTAAATTATTGGGTAGGATGAGAATGAAATAACTGTGGGTAAGGAAAGTAATGTTCAAATAGTGTATCTACTTATTTTGAAAGAATATGTAGATGTGTTTCCAAAATATTTATGCAGACATCCTCCAGAACGTGAAATTGAGTTTTCCATTGATTTAATTTCATGTTCAAGGCCCATATTGAAGACCCCTTATAGAATGACCACTATGGAATTAGTTGAACTAATGAAATGACTATAGTAATTGAGTAATAAGTTATTTATTCTCCCTAGTGTTTCTCCATGACAATCCCCTATCCTTTTTGTTAAGAAGAAAGATGAATCTATGAGGTTATGCATTGACTACAAGTAGATCAATGCTATAAAATATTGAACAAGTATCCCCTACCTCGCATTGATGATTTATTCGACCAACTTCATAGAGCTCAATATTTTTCAAAGATTTACCTTCGATCAAGATATCATCAGTTGTGTTTGAAAAAGGAAGACATTCCAATGATAGCATTTCGAACCACGTACGGGCATTACGAGTATACAGTAATGCGTTTTGGATTGACTAATGCACCCTCAGTATTCATGGATCTAATGAATAGAGTTTTCAAGGAATATCTCGATGATTTTGTGGTGGTATTTATTTATTATATATTAGTATATTAAAAAATATATGAAGATTATGAAAATCACTTGCGCATTATCCAGAAGTCTCTTAGAAGACATGAATTATATGGGAAGTTTAGAATGTGTGAATTTTGGCTTCTAGAGATTTCTTTTATTAGACATATTTGTCTCTAAGGATGGGATTTATGTTGAACTTTCAAATACCAAGGCAATCCAAGAATGTCCATCTCTGATGAGTATAACTAAGGTACGTAGTTTTATTGGTTTAGCTGGTTATTATCGATGCTTTGTCCAGAATATTTCCCGATTGGCTAACCCATTAACGAAGCTCACAGATAAAGGGATTAAATTTGTTTGGAAAAAAGAATGTGAAGAATTCCTTGAAGAACTAAATAGAAGATTAGTCAATGGTCCTATATTGACTCTACCATTAGGGAATGATGAGTTTGTTATTTATAGTGACGCATCAAAGAAAGGACTTGGTTGTGTCCTTATGCAGAATGATAGGGTTATTGCCTATGCATCAAGAAAACTGAAAAATCATGAGAAAAAAAATCCTACTCATGATCTTGAGTTAGCTACTGTAATCTTTTCTTTTAAGATATGGAGACATTATCTCTATAGCGAAAAAATGAGAGATTTATACTAATCACAATAGTTTGAAGTATATTTTCGAATAGAAAGAACTCAACATGAGGAGAGGGAGATGGCTTGAACTACTCAAGGATCTTTATTTCACGATACACTTCCACCCAGGGAATGAAAAATAAGATGGCAGTTACTTTTAGTAGAAATTATCATGGATTTTTGAACAAGATGATAGTTGGAAAGGATCCTATATATATGGATCTAGTAAAGATGGACATGGGAATAACCATGGAATGTTAAACACCAATGCTTTTTCAAATGTTTTCCAAACAATCTCTACTATAAAGGATAAAGAGTTCTCAGACTGGTGATGAAGAGTTTCAAAAGAGGATTAAAGTTGTGAATGATGGGGGAGTGAGTGACATTGTTTATGAAGATTGAATTTTGATGTTTGGGAAGAGACATTGTGTTCCCAATATACCTGATCTAAAAAGGGAATTGTTGGATGAATCTCATAGTTCTAATTTCTCTATACAACCTGGGAGCACTAAAATGTATACAGATTCGAACAAACATTTTTGGTGGGACAACATGAAGAGGGAGATTGCTGATTTTGGGTCAAGATGTATGATTTTTCAACAAGTGAACGCTGGAAGGCAACAGCCTGGAGGAATCATGCAACCTCTTCCTATACCAGAGTGGAAATGGGATAATATTACAATGGACATTGTCATGGGACTACCAAAGACTCCTAGAAGGAATGATGCAACGTGGGTCATTGTTGATCGCCTTACCAAGTCAGCACAATTTCTTTATATAAGAGAAGATCTACCACTAAAACTTCTAGAAAGGCTATATATTAATGAAGTTGTAAGACTTCCTGGAGTACCTCTATCTATTTTTTCAGATCGTGATCCCCGTTTTACTACATGATTCTGGAAAAGTCTTCAGAAAGCCCAAGATACTGAGCTTCCCTTGAGCACTACTTGCCACCCCCAAACTGATGGACAATCAGAAAGGACTATTCAAACCTTAGAAGACATGTTGAGATCATTCTCACTTGACTTTCAAGGTATGTGGGATCAATATTTACCTCTGGTAGAATTTTCTTATAGAAATAGCTTCCATTCAAGTATTCAGATGGCACCATATGAAGCATTATCCCGAAAGAGATGTCGTACACCATCATGTTGGGATGATGTTGGTGAAATGAAACTTGTAGGCCCAGAACATGTTGAGGGAACGATTGAAAAGGTAAAGGTAATCCAAAAAAACATCAAAGCAACTCAAAGTAGGCAGAAGAGCTATGCTGACAACCAGAGGAAGGATTTGGAATTATAGGTAGGAGATCATGTTTTCATGAAGGTATCTCCATGTATGGGTGTTATACATTTTGGTAAGAAAGGTAAATTGAGTCCCAGGTATATTAGACCTTTCGAAATTCTAGAACGAATTGGGGTTGTAGCTTACCGTTTGGCAATACCGCGTAGTCTCTCCAAAGTTCACAATGTGTTCCACGTATCACTGTTGAGAAAATACATGTCTAACCCAACACTTGTACTCACCTATGAGTAATTATAAGTGGAACCCAATCTATTTTATTTAAAAGAGCTTTCCAAGATTCTTTATAGGAGAGAACAAGTGCTGAAAAACCAGATGACTCGTCTACTAAATGTTCTACGGAGAAACCATAAGATGGAAGGGGCAATGTGGGAACCTAAGGAACATATAATGAAGAACCTCCCAAGTCTTTTCATGCAGTAGTATTCTAGAAATTTCTAGGATGAAATTATTTGAAGGAGTGGAGAATGTAACACCCTAAGCTTCCATGGTACTTTTCTCTTTGAATAATATAGTAGCGTGTTTTGTACACAACTTCGAGTTCTAACACACACCACAACCAATAAAACAAGCTGTTATGAATATTAATTCCCAATTTTTGAAATTTTATACATTTTAACTTTCCAAATGGACTTCAATTTTGGATTCAAAATATCAAAATTTTCTTAGGGTAAATTTTGATAGTTATTATTTCTTTAAAACAAGCTTTTTGTTTGGACAACGGGAATTAATTTTAAATTAATTTCTACCACTTCTATGTTTTTAATTTTTAAAAATGGATTACAAATTTAGAATCATGAGGTCCAAATTGTGTAAATATGTAACTTTTATTTTTAGACATTTGGAATAATTACTTCGGTAAATATTTTATTTACCATGGTTAAAGGGTAAATCTGGTAAATAAGGGTAAAAAATTATATTATAATAATAGTAGTTTAGCTTAAAACTTGTACTATTCCTATTGTTCGATACATGTCCAACCATGGGAATCTTTGGGTCAATTTTGGGACCCCATGGAGACACTTGTAAATGATAAGGACACTTTATATTAACTAAGATAAAGTAAATATAAAAATGACATAAGGATATATCTTTTAGGAAAAAAAATTTTATATATGGTTATATACATTATAGTTTCGACTATAAATAGTCATTAGAAAGCTAAAAAAATTTCATACATAATTTTATTTTATTTATACTTTTTAGACATTTAATAATTACATTTATTTATTACACAATAATGATGAGGTATTTTCGTTATTAATAAATGAATCAAAGAATTGGTATTATAAATGTTAAAATAAATTTAATTTGAACATTTTGATGACATCCAAGAATTTTATTGGTTAATATGACATGTTATTATTTCTTAAATGATTTTTATGAATTAATAAAGTTGTTATGACTTTAACAAAAATCAATTATTAAATTGTGACAAAATTGAAATAAAGCAGTTTTCAAAATAAATATTATATTAATAATTGATATTATATTCCTAAAAATATATGTTTTAATAAAAGTACCTATATAATTATAGGTGTATCATTAATGTACCACTTGGGTAACTTGGAAGTTTATAGTAAGTTTATTATCTATATAATATAAAAATACAAACAGACATGGTAAATGTCAAACTAATTAACTAAGAGTTAAAACTAAAACATAAGGTTAATAAAGTGTTCCAAACCTATCTAAAACCTGTTGGTTTAGTTGGTTTCGACCCATACCCACCTTATTTTTTAAATACTCTACTTTGTGACCATTATAAACCGAATATGAATTTACTTTAAAATAATATTTCTAGCTTTTCCTAAGGTGCCCCTCAACCCACTTATAAAAGGCCACTCCCTCTTCCATCTAATTCACACCTTAAAATCATTTTGGCTTAGCCATCCTCTGAAAACATATCCTCCCACATCCCTAAATTCATCTTAGAGGCATTATTTTGATCATAAACCCAACCTAAGGAGCCTTTTTGATCAAATCAAAAGGAAGAACCTAAAAAAGAGGTAATGATACCACCACCCTCTTTCAAGTTCCTTTCTTCTTCCACTTCTTCATTATTTCTTATTTCTATTCTAAACTAGTATCTCCAGTATCTTATATATACTATGATGTTATTATAAATATGTTACATCCATATTGAGTATTCTATCCATCCTTTGAATGACATGTCACCATACGTGCGTACGTACGGCTAACCGTCTCCATGTCCTAGTGTAATTGTTATTCAAAACATTATTATTTGGATGGGTATTATAATGATGTGTAATTGATGTAAATAATAAATATAACATGATAATAATTCTGTATATATGATATACCATCCAATTATATATTATTTTAATATCAAAATAATGATATTATCGCTCGTGCATATGTACGGACTACCGTCTCCACGAACGCAATGAGATTCATTCCCCATCATATCCATTCAAGTCTAATTCGCATTTGATGATTAAAAATAATATTTAAGGACATGATATCATTATAGATATGAATAAAAAACAACCTATCCATAAAAAACATGGCTTATGTAACAAAACATATAAAATAAAACAAGTAAGTAAACACCTGAAACAACGATAATACTAAGATATTATAGACAAAGCAATGATAAAAAATCATATATGATATCATATTAATGTATATGATTCTTGTATGATTTAATAACAATTATTTCACCATTATAATGGAGTTTAACCTACCGTCGACCATGGAAAAGTACAAGGTAAGGGTATATTTCACAATCTCTTCATTATCCGAGTTTGTTTATACGTAATTATCTACTAGGACCTTTTTATGATCCACGTTCTGGTTTCTTAAAATTGAATTTCAAAACATTTCTTCTATTGAATAGATAATGGTTTAAAGACATTTATACCCTTGTTTGACTTTTTACAAGTAGTTAATAAAGTAATATTTTCGTCGTTATCCAAACAATGTCCTTTTTAACCTTTTCGACAGAATTAATGTAAGAATGTATTTTTTTAACTTATACAGCGGGTGCGGTTATTTTCAGCCATTATAAAATTTTCAAAGCATCACTTAAAAGATCATAAGGATATTTTAAAATTAAATGTTTTATTTTATAATTATGTGACTTTTAAATTATTTCAAAAAAGGTATATTTCTCTCAAATAGTTTTTATTGCATCTGTGTCAACATCCTTTGATGGATTTTAAGCTTATTAGAAGTTGATTTATTATGATACAAATCTTCCATATTTTATTGACTATTCTGTGATATGTTTGACTGTGGATGTGTTATTTTTATACAATTCATGGTTTATGGAGAAATTCTTGAAATTTCATATGCTATTTTTAATACTAATGTTTATGTTATGCTTAAACCTGTTCATATGAGAAATGTGTTGTACTTAATAAGTGGCGAGTGGATCCCTATATAGATTCTTGATGCATCGGTAGGTCATAGGTGAAAGAACTAGTGTCTTGGCACAAGGCCTTGAAAAAATCTTATTTGTAATCATGGCACAAGGCCTTGAATATGTGGTTATGATAGTCTGGCATTATGCATTCCATCATTATGAAACTGGTTATGGATATTTCATGTGATTATTCGACTAGTATAATATCCATGTGAATAAGTAAATGGAATTATTTCATTTTATTTTTCCATATTATGATGAATTTCATGTTCAAAAGGCTTTTGTTATAGTTATACATTGCCTTATTTTTTATTCTTATTTATGAAAGTTTCCTTTATATTGTTATCCTTATTCAGCATCTGAGCTCACCACTTTCTATGTTTTATTATTACCAGGATGTGAAGAAATATTTTATGAATGACCTGTAGGGATAGTATAAGGGGATATGATTGTGGTCTATGGAGATAAGATGTGGTTTTAGTTTTTCACTATATGTTGTAATGTAAACATTATGAAATATCTAGTGATTCCAAGACTAATAAACTAATAGGCCTTTCAAGACATGATCTTTTGTGATCTTGCCAATGATTATGTAATAATACACTGACTATGGGTAACTGGGTTCGGGGGATTACAACTCCATAGAATGAATTGTGTAAAGATTTATAACCTATGAGATAGACATGACTATATTGGGGAGTAAACTCTGTTTAGTATGTGAAATTTTTTACTATTGATACCTCAAGAGAGAAACATGAATACTATGATTGTTTGGGGATTAAACCAATTCTAGTAGGATACACATGACAGTGAGGCTGGACTACAATGGAAATGAATTTCTATGATTATATTTATTCCAAAAGTCTATCCATTATTAAAATGATATGGTATCATTGATCATGTTCATTTACTCCTTAATGATAAATGTATTATGAACTTAAAATATTTATTCTATGAGTCAAGATTATGATATCTATTATTTATACTAAACATTGATTCTCGATGCTGAGGTGTCACCATAAAAATCAACCACATCACCTACTTTGGATAATTTATTCTCTCGCAATCGGGGGTTCTTCGATGGGATTTCAATTTCACATGCGCAACCTTATTTACTCATTCCAAAATATGGTTTTTTCCATCCATCAACTTAGTGAGCTTCTCCTACATAATCTTCTCCTGGTGCATTCTCTCCACCTCTACATGCGGCTCCTCCATCAATGGCTTCTCCACCTCTAGGTTCTCTGCCTCTATATTCTCTACATCTGGCTCCTCTAGCCAAGACCATGACTCCAAATATCGCTTCATCTTCTCCCCTTCGGACCATAGATGATTTTTGGAATACTCATATCATTAATTTTTAAATCCCAACTCGGCCTCTACCGCCTCCAGATCCTACACATTTGTTGGCTCTGAATTTTCTTACACAGCCTCCACCTCCTCGATGGTTCTAACAAAAATCATAGATTAGATTATTATCTAAAAATTAATCTATTTTATCTATTTTACTATATTGTAATAGTGTGTTAATTTCACCATTTATATTATATAAAATTCTTTAAGGTATACCTCCTTCCCTACCATCCACCATCTCTTCTAAAGTAAATCACTTTCCTATTTGAATATTCTTCCACAGTGATTTTTATTTAGCGGTTCAAGATCAATGCCTCTATTGTTTTTTTAGAATTTTTAGGATATTAATTGGATCTTTATTATTATTTTCTTGCACTATAAAAGTGTTAATATGACTTCCTAATGTTCTTCCACTAGGTTTTGATAATCAATTTCATTGATTGTATCCATAGTTTGTGAAGATTATTCTTTGGAATCATTAGGGTAAATTTAAGTTCATAGAAACGGTTTACATGTTAAAAAGCATGGATCTAGGAATATAATGAAAATTGTTAGTGACCTGAAGATATCAAATAAAGATGAGTAAGCTACATCGATCTCAAAAACACTTCAATATCTAGACTATTTTTTTCATCTCTAAGGTTATATTGAATTCATTGTGATATAGATACTTACCTATATTTAATTTTATTAGAATTTTAAGGAACATAACTGAGTCTTTTTATTTATTTTTTCACTCCAATTGATTTAAGATGGTTGCATTATTTTATTTTTTATTTTATTATTATCAATTATGTTTGTTGAAGCCACGGTTTTTGAAGCATATTATTTAGATTCATTACACTAAATTCATGTTCATAGTGAGGGATACAATTTTAAAATGTTTTGAGATATGAGTCTAATAAATATTTTTAGTGATATGAATATATAGATTCAAGAAGAGGAAGTTGTGTAGTGCTTGAAAAACTCTTTACATTTCCTGACTGTTACTATCACCCCCCCCCCTCAAGAATATGTATGGATTTAGGAATAATGATTTTCTGTAGTATTTTATTCTACAATAAAAAATCTTACTAATCTCAAATAACATACATGCTTATAGGTTGTTCAAACATAATAGAATCTAGATTATTTATATGTATGTGACTCCCTATTACTCCTAAATAGATATCTCTGTATCGTTTATTAAATTGTTTTAGAATTTTTCATACACAGTGTTCTTACATATTTCATTTAATTCAAAAATCCGTGTGTGATAGCTTCATCACTGATTTAGCTTAGTCTATGGATGCATTCTACAATCTGAGTCATTGATCTTTTTCTCTAGAAGCCCATTCATTCCTCAAAATTCGATATGAACTCTGTCAAAACATCAATACTTAGTTTCTCTTTATTGTTCAGTTTTTAGTTTTTTCCATTGTTTAATAAATTTTCATATGTCATTAGAATACATCTATTTTTTCCCATGACCAATTAAAAAATATATTTCAATTTTTCAAACAATAATTATTCTCCTATCATTCTATAGATCTAGATATATGCAATAGGTATGTTTTCCAAATAACATGGAAATAATCTATAAATTTGAATATGTTTCCATTTACTAAAAACGTTTTCATATATGTTATTATAGTACTTTTTTTTGAATGATTTAAAAATTATGGCATACATTTATTTCCGTTGTCAAGTATTTATTCATATGTTCATTATTTGATTCTTGTTCTACAAATTGAAATCTTTCTCTTGACCTCAACTTTGATTCTACATTGCATGATTATTAAAATAGTGCAGAATAACCTTACATGTCTTCTATGATTTAGGTTTCTTTATCACCTTCTCCTCTTTGGGAATGTAAGGGTAAATGTGACTCAAGGTAATTGGTTATAAATAATATTTCTATTTGTATTTACATATTGTTTCATTTATAGTTTTCTTGCATGTCATCAATATTTTTTTGGATATATTATTCTTCTGCGTCTTCTATGTAATCATTTTTTTGATGTATTATTGTTGTGTATATTGGTTTCAACTAATATTACTTATCAGTATTGTTATATGTAATAATGTTATAGTAAATTAATAGGATTTCTCATTCAATTATATATATCTTCTTTCATATACAAGAATCTAATAAAAGGAGAAAATTATTTTTTTGTTATGTGATCTAAAAAGGTGAAACAACGTAAATTTGTTTTCAGGTATGAAGAACTAGCTTCCCTTTAACATTTTAATTAATATTTTTATTAAAGTTAAACATAGTTAATCCTTTACCTAAATTCATTACCCTTCCTTTTTTTAGTGATGATGTGGCTAATGCTTGAAAGGGAAGCAGGATGCAAGTCACAATTCGATATGAGGTGAATTAGTTCTCTCTTTAATAAAATTTTATGGGCCAATTCATGTTGATATCTTTTTTTGATACACAATTATTTTTCATCTTCTATGGAATCGTTTTTCCATTGACTTATTTATTTTTTCTTTTCACTATATGGGAACATGATTATATTTATCTATATTTTTTTTCTCATTATCAATTTCTTCTTTGACATCGACACATTTCATAAAGAAGAAAAATATTTTTATTATGTGATCTCAAAAATTTAAAAAACTTCTAATCGGTTTCATGTATGAACAATGAGCATCCCTTTAATAAGTTAATTCTAATTTTCATTATTACTGTTATAAACAAAAAATCCATTGACTAAATTCTATTCCATTACATTTTTCTTATTTTAGATACCTATAGTTTAGAATAGAGGACAATTTTTTATGTCAATTGATGATGTTAAACTATTTCTACATGGTTTTAGGTATGAAAGCCTAGATTCCCATTATAATTTTATTTCTATTTTTTGGTATTGGTATTAAATTTTTTTAATCATTTCCCTCTTCAATGATGAATTATTATCCATAGTATCAAAGAGAATGAAATGTTTTTATATCGCTATTTATATGAGGTGATGTTGACATTTATTGAAAATGTAGTCATTTACATGTCTTCCTCAACCATCATTTTTTTATTTATGTTTTTATGATTAATTATATTCTTTCTAAAAAGTTATATAGAACCAATGATTCCCTATAATGATCTTATTTTTATGTGAATATTTTTGGTCATAAACATTCTATTAATTTTTCTTTCAGTTGGCCACCTCTTATTTATGACTTCATGTGCAATAATTTGCCACTTCTCACCATTATTATTCCTGAGTTGACCGCCCTAATCAACTCAATACTATCTATGATGTTCCTGCTTCTACCAAGATTAAATTAAAGTAATATGAGTCCTATAATTTCACATTATTCGGAGCCCTATTTCGATGTTACCGCTTCTACAAAAAACTATGGTGGATCACTGTGCGAAAAATATTATTGATTTAATTGTTGTGGTATGATTTCTAATTTCATATACTATATGTAAACCTTGTATTTAAATCATGTAGGTTTTCATTTTATTGATTTCTTATCTAATTTCTTCTTTCGTTTTCCATCATTTTTATTCTTTATTTAGATATGGTCTACTATATTTTTCATTTATTTCCCATCCATTTCAATAATCTAATTTTTATAACATTTTTTTAACACCATGCATGAGACCCCTTACATTCCAGGTAAAATTGACAACATGATATCTTTTTCTCAACATATTTCTTTGTATTTCATTAAAATTGTGTTCTTATTTCTAATTTTTTTATGCAATTTTGTTAACATTTTTTATTTGAATTCATAATTTATGTGAAAATATTTCAGTTTGTAAATATATATTCTCTCTTTTTAAATATATGAAATATGGATTTGTAATTCTGTTTAAAATTACATGTCACATGTATATAAATATGTTCTATATGAATAGCATTTTAATTCATGAAAAACATAATTTCCTGATTATTCATCGAGTTCGACCGAAAATGATAATTCTTATTGTTACACCTATATTTCTTTCTCACTATTTCTTTATATAGTATGCACTTTAAAAAAATTCAAAATAATCATCAATAAAAAACTGTGCATTGAATTTATTAAAATTAAGAATCAATATGAAATTGTTTGACATGATTTGTTATTTTTTTATCATTAAGGTGGACATCACTTATTTGTTCCTTTTTGACCAATATTTTTTCCTTTCTCACTATTATTGTTCAAGAGTTGACCTCCATGCTTGGCACCATCTTATATATGATGTTCATACATCTACCTTCATTCACTTAAGGTATTATGAGTCCTATTAATTTATATTATTCTAAAACCTATTTCTATATCACCTCTTCCACAATCCGAACTACGGTGGATCACTTCGCTCAGACTCCTTTTGATTTAAGTATTATTGTATTCATTATTATTTAATATCCTTCATGTAAACATTGTATTTCCATCATCAAGGTATTTTTATAGATTTTTTATCTCATTACTTCTCTCATTTTCCTTAATTTTGAGTTTTCATATGGATATGGGTTATTATATTTTTCATTTACTTCACATCCATTACAATAATCTAATTAATCTTTCTTTTTGTTAACCCATTTCACTAGTCCCCTTAAATTCCCGGAAAAATCAATAACATGATAACTTCTACCCACCAAATTTTCATGTATTTCATTAAAAGTATGTTCTTATTTCTAATTTTTTATATAAGTTTGTTAATTTTTTTATTTGAATTTATAATTTAAGAAAAAATCATTCATTTTAGAAATATATCTTCTATGTTTGTAAGTATATGAAACATTGAATTTTATTCCTGTGTGAAAATATATATCTCATGTCTCTGTATATATTCCATATGCATTGCATTTGAATTCATGAAATATATATTTTATTATTTATCCATCTAATATGAATGAAAATGATAATCCCAAATATTACACCTCTATTTTATTCTCACAATTTCTTTTGATAGTATACAATTTTTAAATTTTCAAAATAATCATCATTCATAAACTATGAATTACATGTATTAATATTATGAATCAATATGAAATTGTTCCACAAGATATATTATTTATTTTTCTTTCAGATGGACACTTCTTATTCATGCCTTCATGTCCTAGAATTTTTCCTTTCTCACCATTATTGTTTAGGAGTTGAACAACTTACTCTCCTCCCTCTTCTCTATGATATTCATATGTCTACCTACATCAATAGAATGTATTAAAAGACATATCAATTTATAGTATACAAATACCTATTTCTTTTTCACTTCTTCCACTGTCTAATCTATGGTGGATCACTTTGCTCGGAATCCTTTTGATTTATGTGTTCTGGTATGCTTTTTGATTTCATATCCTTAATATAAACTTCGATTTCCCATCATCAAGGTTTATTTATTTATTTCTTATCTCATTGTTTATCTGATTTTCCATCATTTGGAATTTTTATTTGGATATGGTTTGTTATATTTTCCATTTATATATCATCCATTACAATAATCTAATTCTTCTATCTCTTCTAACCCCTTGCACCAGTCCCCTTAAGTTCCAGATATAATCGATTACATGATAACTTCATCGAATTATCTTTGATTGTATTTTTATTAAAATTATGTTCTTATTTCTAATTTTTCATGCATGTTTTTAATGGTATTTATTTTAGTTCATATTTTAAGAAAAAATTAATCTATTTATAAATATATATGATTTGTTTTTAAATATATGAAACATGGATTTTTAATTACGTTTCAAAATATATTTCTCGTTTTTCTAAATATATACTATATGCATTGCATTTAAATTCATGAAAAACACCATTTCCAATTAAATAATCATGTATGACTGAAAATGATAATCCTAGCTGTTACACCTATATTTTTTCTCACTATTACTTTCTATAGTATGTAATTTATAAATTTTCCAAATTATCATCATTCATAAACTATGTATTGCATGTATTAATATTATGAATCAATATTCAATTATTCTATATGATCTGTACACACAAAATTCTCTTTAAACATTTTTCCCCGAGTCATTATAATAGGAATCCCATATGAACTTCCATAACTCATAACATGAATTTCTACTCCATATTTTATAGAAAAATGTGGGTTTGTCTATAAGAACATTTAAGTACATTATCATATCAATGGACATAGAAATGAGTAGATAATTAAATAGGTCAACACTTAAAATATCCCCCTTCAAATTGGAACAATAAAGGAACTTATCTATCACAAAAATATTGCAGTTAGGATTCCTCTGGACAATCCTATTTTCAACAAGACAAGTAATGAATCCATCTTCTCTAGTTATGATGAGGTTTTTGGGTGAGTATGTTTCCAATTCACAATATTCCATATAAAATCGATTCCATCATATTTTTTTCTCACCATAATTGCTTGTCTTAAATTTAATGTATGTTCTTATTCTTAATATAAGAGGAAATTTTGTTAAAACATAGTACAGTTTTTTATATGCATGTTTGTTTGCATTGTATAAAATTATGTTATGTTGATCATTATTTTATATCCAGAGAAGATGTTTTCCATTATATTTTCTTCATTTATTTTAATATCGTAGCTCCATTTTTTTGTTATTAGATTAAAAATTCGTTTTTATTAGTAACAATTTGATGTAAATATCTAAATAATCATTTTTATTTTGTTTTTACTTTCAAATGGATTATTTTTATTCATTAAAATTTAATATATTTATTTTTTGTGTTGAATGTTGTTTTTTATTAAACAGCATGTTTGGTGTTTATGTCATTATTTTAGCTTTCAATAGAGTAAATGTGCTGATTAGTAAAATCAATGGAAGGAAATTAAAATTTTCTACTATAGGTCAGTGCAGCTTATGATTGGTTCATCTGTGGGTAGGGAGGTTCACATCCTACATGTAAGGGGAACCATCCATTCATGGTAATAGAGATGATGGATATGCAGGACATCACCCATTTTTATTATGTTGTTTCTAATCTGATACATATTATTTTTATTAACTTAAATGGAAATTATTTGTTTTTTTATTGACTATTCATTATTAAATGGAATGTTAAAGGATTATATTAATCTTATAGTATCATGTTAAATAAATAAATAACATTGGAAAAAGTTTAGTCTTAAACTGAGTGAATGTGCTAATTATTAAAATAAATTGAAGGAAATAAACAATTTATGGCCTGGCTTATGGATGGTTTATCTACAGGCACACCAGTGCACAACCCCTAGGCAAGGGGCACCGTACCTTCTTATTAATGGGAATCTGCGTGCACTTCAGTTTAAGGATGATAGAATGACATAGCTGTTGAATCAAGGGATGAGAATGGGTGAAAAATAATCTGTAAACAGTTCCACTTGTTTTCTCACAGGTATTGTTTTTTTATTATAATGATCAAAATTTCAATTATTCATTTGATTTAATTTTTCAATAATATAAATGAATTCTCCCTCATAAAAAAAGAAAATAATTCCTTATTGTATAAATCGTCTACTAAATGTTTTCCAATATATGATATTTTTTAAAAATAATATATCTTAGCTGTTTTTACTCACAGATGTTAACTACAGTAGGGATTCACAATATTGGGAAATCAACATCTAGAATAGGGGTATTGGTGTTGCAATAACTCCCACAGATATTGGAATAATTGACAAAATATTGTTAAAAAATATTTTCTATTATTACATAAGTCGACCTTCATTTTAGAAATAAAGATTGTTTGGAAACCATTTTTTAATGTTTTCTTTATTTTAAAATGTATATTTTATGTTTGCATTCTCAATAAAATGTACCTAATTATTTAATAATAATTATTTTTATTATCTTTAATGTATGTTGTTTCGTTTATATGATTTATCTCAATGGTCAAAATAAATTATCATTCCTTTTCATATCACATTTAGGTTCATACTATTATGATGATTTATAACAAGTTCTAAAAATGATTCAATTATCTTTTATAATAGAATGTAATTTTAATATATTTTAAATTAATTTTTATTATTATATTTTCAAACTATTATTTCCTTATGAAATTAAATGCTGATTTATTTAACAGTTCAAATGCATGTTAAACGTAATAGTTTGATATGAAAGTTATGATTTTAAAATTTTATTGAAATTTTATTAAACACATTTGTTAACATTTTTCTTCTGCGTCTCCCTTGTTTCCCTTATTAAAAATCTGAGTTCACCGTTTTTTATGTTTTCATATCTTAATTAATAATGAAATATATTATGTTTGAAATATATTAGAAGTTCTCAAGTAATGATGATAATATTGGAAGATGAGGTAGTTTATATTTGGACTACTTTTTTGGGATTACAAATTTTGAAAACCAATAAACTATTAAGGTCCTCTTGACTATGTTTGTGTAATGTAATGAATATTCATAAAAATGATGTGATATATATGTATGACAGGAATGGGTCCTTTTATATGGAATCAAATAATATTTTTAGTCATCTATTATAAACTAGGATGAGAAAACCCTAACGGTATCCCTATAGGCATGTCTAAGGATATGTCTAATGATCAGTCATTGTATTGGAAATTGTCCTTAAATTTTTGTAGCTAATAGAGAATGTGGTTTCAGATTAATTAAATCAATATTTGGTTATTAAAAGTGGATGTCTCTTTTGAATTGAGGTAACAATGGTTTGTTAATCTAAAATGGGTAAATTGAGCTAGATTCAATTATCACTTAGTTTACGACAATGGGCCCTATTTCATGACAAGGTTGACACATTCAGAAGATATTATTTGGAAGTTCACAAAAAATTTATGAACTATCATGAAGGATGTGCATATAATATGACTATAAATAAACTATAAATAAACTATGGTTTTATAAATTAAATAAGGCGACATTTTTTATAAATCCTAAATGCGATTTTTGAGATTATGTGGTTCTGCAACAAGATTTTTTTACAATATTCAATTTTTAGTCAATAGGTATCTACTAAAGAAAACGTTTTAAAGTTGAGTGAAATAGATAATGAAATAAATTTCCTCCAAATATCTAACCATTATATGATATGGATTTAAAAATATCATTTTTTTCATCAGACAACATTCTAAATCAATGAATCGGGATGGACTACCAAAAAAACAATAGAGGGTAAAAATATTTTTTACGACCATCAGTATGAAATGAATAAATTCATTGAAGGTTTTTTATGATCCACTATTTACTGAATAATGTATCATTACCATTGATGATACATTTTTCATTCTTAAGTGTTCAAAACATAAAAGAAACATTTTGGTTTTTCACTATTTGGATGGTGAAGTGAATCAATGTTTGGAATCTTATCAAGAATATGATGCAATAAGATAAAATTGACTCCATGAATTTGGGTAGAGTTTATTAACGTTGTTTTCAATAAATATATTCCACATATTTTTTTATGAATATAGAGTAGGAGATCCTTTAATTAAATAAAATGGATAATAAATTTTTGGGTGACTATATAGAAACTTTTAAAATACTTTCAAGGTATGATTCTTTTTTTATCAGTTAACCCAGAAGTAAGGATGGTAAATTATATAGTGGATAAAAATAATGTTATTGAAATTTTTACTACTAATATCCTTCATTAGATTTGAATATATTTTTTATGATCTATTTTGGGTGAAATAAATGTGAGAGTTATGTATTAATTTCATGGATTTGATAAGAAGAGAAAAATGGGAAACAAATGAAAACTTATGAACCATTGAGTGAAGAATATGTGATTTCAATTAATCTTAATCTATAGGAAGAATCATGGTGGAATGTTTCTTAAGGTTACAAGTATATTTTCTAATTGTGGATATATATATCATGAGGATGTTAAATTCCTATGTGATGGGAAAAATATAGACAATGATGAGAATATAGGCAACGTTTTACAAAATTCACCACATATACAACAATGTTTCAAATATATGGAGTATCTGGGTTACACTAACCAAGTAAAAATATGAATGTTAATGATGAAGATCAATGTAAGAAATATATTTTGTGATGTAACAAAGATAAAGCTCATGTGATCACTGTTTCTAATGACTTGAATGACAATGACATGGTGTATGGTAAATTTACCATTCACTCTAGGACTACTAATGAATCATTTGACTAAGTATCTACACATTATTTTTTTATGATCACTTTTATATTATTTTAATGATTCCACCTAGAATATTTTATTAATAAATAGAAATTAAAACCCCTAATTATATGATCATTGTCTCTCAAGTATATGATACTTCTCTTTTTGCTGTCATGGGAAATTTGATTCATGAAAATCTTCTCAGTATTCCCCTGGTATAATTTGATGATGTTATGGTCATGGATTGAATTTCTCTACATAAATCCATAAATAATTATCTATGAATGGATATTAAATTTTATTTTCAAAACCAAGAGGCGACCATCTATCAATGTAACGATATGTAAAATGTATAATATAGATCAAATCCATTGTTTGGGTCTTAATTCCCATTCATAATGGGTTTTATCTCAATGTTTTTTGGAGAAACTTCACATAATTTATATTCTTATTTTGTGTGAATTTTATGATGTATTTCAAGGTTTTTTTACAATCATTCCAACAAAACATGAAGTCATGTTCTCAATATAACTCAGGCCATGATACATACATATTACAATGACTCCAAAAATAATGTCCACATTATTTTTGTATGAATTGAATAATAACGTCTAAGAAAACCTTGAAAATGGATTCATTTATCCATGAATGTTACCATGGGATGACACTATAACTTTTGAAAAATATAAATAAGGATCAATGTGACACTGAATTGATTATCCAGTTCTAAACAAGATAATAATTAAGAAATAAGTATTCTTTTCCCCATATTTATTACTTGTTTGATCAAAAAATATGATAAAAATAGTATTCAATGATTAACCATCATTCAATATATCATAACTTGAGGGTCAACAAATAATAAATACCCAAGAAAGAATTTAATACAAGGTATAGACACTATTATTATATAGTAATTCCCTTTTTTATTAATAATTCCCCTACTATTTCATTATATTTAATTAATAGTGTCATTATATATTACCATGATGGATTTAGGGTATCCTACTTAGATGATATTTTTCTCTACTTAAAGAAAAATGAATATCATGAGAACCATAAGATGGTTGTAATACATACCCTATAGAAGGAAAAACAATTTTAAAAAATTAAAATGTGAGAAACCTGGATTAAAAAAGTATAATTTGTAGGTCAAATAATCTCAAACTGGGAATATTAGTAGATCTATCAAAGACATGGGTAGTTGAATGTCATCCCATTCTAACCATGGTGACTAAAACACATAGTTTTCTTTGTTTCACTTGATATTATCTATTGTTTTATCACAATTACCCATTACTATATAATCCACTGACAATGTAATTTTAAATGTGATCTATGTTCGACAAAAATGATTAATAGAGTGAAAATTTCAAGAAAATGAAGAAAAGACTATTAGTACACCTATTCATACATTATAATATAGTGGAGAAGGGATTGTAAACTATAATGAGGCATCCAATAAGGTAATATAGTGGTTAAAAAGGCATAATGAAATGGATATATCTTACTCTTTAGAATAATTGAAAATTTATGAGAAAAATTACCCAAATCAATATTCAGATTAAAATGGTGGTATTGTTCACATTAAGGATATGGAGGCATTATATTAATAGATAAAAGTGTGACATATATATATTGACCATAAATGTTTAATGTATCCATTCATACATAATTTTTTTAATATGAACCAATGATAATGGTATTAACTAATTAAATATTATGATTGGTTAATACATTACCACCATGGGAAAGAGAACAAGGTGGAAGATGATTTGAGTTGAATGAATCATGAAATGTTATCCATGATGAGGATTACTGAATATCCAATATTTTTAAATTTGGAAAAGATGATTATGTAAATAATAATAAAAATAAAAAATAATATATTTCTTAATTGAATGTTAAACCACCTAACCATGTCAACATTAAAGAGGTGTTGAAGAAAGATGTATAGGTAAAATTCAAGGATTGAAATGTTCTTGATTTTGACCTTGATCATAATGTAATGATAAGTTTCATGAAACTTTTATTTGTTTCTTACATACTTGATTTAACAAATGAGTTGTTATACGAAGCCCATATATATTTATTTTATATTTATATTTGAATATTGAAGATGTATAACGGTTTTGAATGTGTATATTTGGTGAGACATAATGAAGATAGATGTTGATGATTTTTATCTTAGTTCTTGGTATATCATCAAGTGTAGGATGTAAAAAAATATAATGCGATTTTACATATATTATCCACATTGAAATTGAAATTGGTTGAAGTATATGTGTATATTTTCATTAGACACTCCAAAACATATAAAGGGAATAATAATATATGGGTTTTAGTAAGTCTTCTTACTCTTTTATCACAATTCATCTCTATCAGAAAATGATTATATATATGATAGGTTTATAGGATATATGTTAAGAAAGTGTCAGTGTTTCAATGATTTCCATAGTCTATTTTGTTTTATTAGGATATATGTTGTACATTAATGTTATGGAAAACTATTATGAAAACTCTTGATACATAGTTGAGTTTAATTATTGTGTATCATCCTCATACCGTTATTTGTAGGATCAAAAAATTATAACCCTATAAGATGTGATTATATATTGTTATTTTTTTGTAAGGTGGTTAGGAATAAGAGCTTCCTCTAGTAAGGATTATATAAAAAATTATATTTTACTTTATAATTAAAATGGATCCTTATAAAGACATATTCATAAGTAAGTATAGATTAACAACCTACTGTAATCTATTTTGAAAAATATTTATTTTGGGACATGATATAGATGAATAAATTACCTAGAAGCATAGATTTATTCAACAACACATAAATATAGATCTGAGTTTATAGAAAAAACTGAAAATAATTTTCGGTGTAATATATAATTTGATGTTAGTGATAATGTGATTCTATGAATTTCTAAATGTTATAAGGTAATCAGCTTCAAGAAGAAAGGGAAACTGAACTATAGTTATGTTGATCCCTTTTAAATTATTGATCATAACTGGACCATATCATATCTCTTGGTTCATTCACTAATCCTCAGTCATGTCTATAATGTGTTCCATGTATCTCTCCTAATGAAGTATATACATAGTACATCACATGTGCTAAACTCGATGGTCATTCCATTGGTGAAAGATATTTTCTCTTAGTGAAAACTATTTTATATTCCTTATCATATATAGAATTTTATTTTAATAATTACTATTCACTTGGTATTTTTTTATAGAGAAACCGCTTGTTTGAGGTAGCTATTTTGGAACTTTAGTATAAGACCAGGTTAAAATATCCTCTCAATTTTTTATCCGAGTGATAAATTTTTAGGGAATTTTTTTTTAATGGGGTAATATTGTAACACCCTAAGATTTTTTAATTTATTTATTTTTAATAAATTAAATTTATTTGATATATTTTTTTTACACATAACAAAATTATAAGCATATGTTACACACAACACTAGTTTATCTATTGTTATAAAAAAACTGATATTTAAAAAATCCCTGAAATAATATTAATATAGTTATTTAAAAGTAAACATTATAACATAGAGATTAAAAAATCTTATATGAATAATAATGAAGAATTTTAAAATATTAATTATCATGGTTTTTTAATAAAGGTAATGTGTTGATAAAAATATTACAATTTTTCTGATAATGCCTTATCATGTTTCAAAAAATATATTTTATCAAATTTTATTCTTATTTGTCAATATTTTTAAAAAAATTCCATTTTAGAAAATTTCTAAAATAAAATAAACTAAATTTTGAAAATAATCATTTCAAAATTAGATTTGGTTGATTTTTTCATATTTTTCTAAAAAGTTTCAGTTTTATGAATACTAAAAAATACTAAATTTTTAACACTTCGTTAAATACAATTTTGAATTAATTTTTTTTTTGAAAATTGGTATTTTGGTAAATTTAATTATCAAATAAATATATTAGTCTAATTTATGACATTGGAATCAATTCTATTTTAAATTTCGATGTAAAAAAATGTAAATATTTGAACATATTTTTTTAAACATCTCTTTCTTATCAAGTTGATCAAGTTAATTTTAAATTACAAATTTACCATTCTTTATATGTAGTTAGGAAAAATTTATTTTGTATTTTCAAATATCATAAGTTTTATTATCTACTAATTTCAACTAATTTTCTCAAAAAAATTATTAGTAAAATGAGTAAATAATATTTTCCATCTTTAACGAAAAAATGTGTATACTATAGATTAATCTAATATGATAAGTCTTAAAAGTAACACAAAACCATTCCAGCACCAAATTTATAGCCATATTTATACCGAATCACTTATAACCTGAATAAGTGTAATTTTTGGAACATTTTAACAAGGTAAAAATGTTTTAATACATTTTTATTTTCAGAAAATTACACATTTTTTCACTAACCTCACATATAAAAGGCCACCACATGTTCTCACATATTCACACCATGAAATAGTTTTTGTTTTGATAATACCTAACTAAATCAATTCTCAAATTACTTAATCATATATTTGAAGACATAGTTTGTAGGGAAATCTATCCTAGGAAGGCTTCTGGTGAAAATTCTAATGAGGATACCTAAGGTATATGTAATGTTCATCAACGACCATTTCTGTTTTATATTTTCCTCCACCTATGAACACTCAAATTATACCTTAATGATATAATTAATTTATTATCCTATATATTACATTATTTTTTAAGGTAGTGACCATTAAACACCTCAATATCCATTAAATGGGTTAAAAATTAATCTTTCATGTGTATGGTAGACCACCACCTCATGAACCAATATTTTTTCCATTACCACCTCTTAAGGAAGGACGTTACTATGGAATTTTTATTCATACAATATAGTTATTATATTATCATAATTATATAATCATTATTTCAAAACTACCTTTATACTCTCCATATCATGAGAATATGATAATGCCATCTATGTGTATGTCGGACTACACACATGAGACTCAGCCTAGTTGGTGAGGACTCCATAAGTGCATCTGAGCGACCTAGGATCAAATCTAGGTAGAGGAATATTTCTTTGTACTGTAGTTTTACTATAGAATTTACCAAAGCGGGTAGTATTTGGAACTGTATCAGTAGGGACTATTCCCCCATTTGGGTCTATGGGCCACTGATTTGGTCCCTGAGTCCTTTAAGGCCTTCAGGCCACCTAGGCGTTTGGTTCAGTAAGGCCTTTGGGAAACCTAAAGGCCTTCAGGCCACCTAAAGTGTAGATTCAATCTAGACAACCAATTAGGAACAAGCAACAGAATGAGGATGATAAAGGAGCCTTCACCATAGCATAAGCTGAACTGATTTCAAGAATGAGAAGGTATGAAACCTTCCATCGGGAAAAGCCTATGCATGCACCGGAAAGGCGAGCTGAACCGCCATGTGAAGGTGGAGAGCTGATTTCACGATGAAGATGATGGGGAGGAGCAGTTCCATATAGTCAGTCTGGGTTGTATGTTATGATAGAATCTTATAGGTAAATAATTCCTATGTGTCTTACGGGCCATGTAATACATAGAACTATCGGCCTTGTAAGGGTTCTACCTCACCCCATGAAAGGTGGATTATCAAAAATAATTAAAAAATGATATCCTTCGGGACATTGGATGAGTATATAGGACTAACCCCATGTAAAGTGATGTGATTCATTAATTATTTACAAGAATTGTAAAAAAAATGTTTAATGAAAATATGATATAACTATTGAATAAAAATTATTCTTATTGATATTATATCATTTAAATTTCGTCATTTAATCTGATGATAAAATTGAAGGCCCATTCACATGTACATACGACCTAAGATCCCCATGAAAGGTGTATTTCACATTCGATCACAAAATATTATGTTATATATATGATATTCATATAATTTTTAATATAATTAAGTAGATTTAATAATGATCTACGTAATAGGACCAAAAATTACAAATAAAAAAAAGGAAAAACAAAGGGGTTATTAACCATAACATAACATTAAAATAAAATTATTAAAATATGGGTAATGAACTTTCATATGAAAATTATTTTTGGGTTGATATATGTAAATATAATTCAGTTTTATATTTTTAAAAATATTAAATTTATTATATATGTTGTTTTAACATGTATGATACAATTCAAGACATAAATTAATGTATTTCTAGTTTCTCATAATTTTCGAAGTGATATATTTCATATTCAGAAACTATTCATTTCATGTGTTTGATATAAATCCCATGAATGTATTTTATGATTTAGATCCAGAAAAGTATTGTGGATTACATTTCTATTTATGGATATCTATTTCATGTTGTTTTTGGTTCACATGTTCACAAATATGTATGGTATTTTAGTCTCAAATTTAATCTTTTCGACTTTAGAAATGTGTATCATTTAGTGCCCCCCCATTCTTTATATTTACAGCTTTCTGCATTGGGGTTCTTTGGGGGAGGATACAAGAGTTTTGTAAGGATTTGGAGGAGAAATAAAGCTCTTGTAGGTATTTAACTCCATGTATGTAGATTTCTGGATGTGAATCTCAGTCTCACATATTTTCCATGTTGGTTTAAGGCATGAAATGCTTTGGGATATATAAAATAAAAATATATGAAAAGGTGATAGGTTTTTTGGAGGAAACTGAGCCCAAGGTGTGAGATGATGTGAAAGAGGATTTCATGTCGTGTAATCCCCCAATGTTGTAATATTTTAAAACATTATAGTTTCTCAGATTTTCACATATCTTATGGCTGCAGTAGTCTCCCTCATCACAAGTCACCCATAAATCCCCAAATCAGAATTTTTATAATCCTTTTGACAATAATCATTCATCGATCTTCAATCAAAAATCTATAGTAATTGGTATCCAATCTTAGGAGAGATCCAGATATGTTTCATAGATTTCTCTTAGGCGGGGCTACCTTTTACACTCCATCAACATTCCATGTGAAGTATGACATACTTACTTACATATAATGGGTTCTTCATTTTTTTGACTACTGTGGTGGTATCACAGCATCCATAGGTTGATGAAGACAATATGAGAGAGGAAATTAGAGAATCATTGTACAATTTGTTTCTGTTCGAACATCGACACCTCTTTAAGGTTGGGTTTTCCATCATTATTATTTGATTTTGCATCATGTGCGAGGTTTAACAACCCGAGATTTTATAAGATATATTCTTTTTAATTTCATTCATATCTTTTATTTTAAGCTACACCAAGATTATCTTGTGCTATATGCAACATCGTATTTTCTTGTAGTATACACAACTCTAATCTTGGATCGTGGTACACACAATTTCATGTTTTTTTTATAGTAGTTATTCAACAAAACATTGAGTGTGTATATATATATATATTCAATTTATAAATGAAATATGGTTGGAATTTCTTATACGCAACAACAAAGGAGTCTTTCACTACACGCAACCCTAACTTGGCTTGCATTACACGTTATCACAACCTTCCACGATAGCGTGTGTTGTACGTAATATCAGGTTTCACTAAACAATGATATATGGCTATAATATTATCATGAACTAGCCGTTATAAATAGTAGTAAATATATTTTGAATTTTATGACATTATAATTCATCTTAAACATTTTATAGTACATGGTATGAGAACAAAATAAATTTTTCAGGTAAAATAAATATTTTTCAAAAAATGCAGTTTTGCCGCCTTTTGATGGACACCCATTTTTAATATAATTTTTGACAATTTTATAAGTTAAATTTGACAAAATAAACTTCTTCTTTTGAATCAGGATACAAAAATTTACATTGGATAATGTTTTGATATTTTTCTAATACCTTTCATATTTTAATGAATAGTAAAACACGATATATTTTAATTTAAAACAACTTTTTTCATCGTAATAATTTATATGGTTAAATTATATTATTTATTTGTTTTAAAGTATAAATAGAATATATTTTTACCATTTAATATACTGTTTGTCATTAGCATTGATTTTAAATTGAATTCATTGGTAAAATCATTTCAATATTTTGCAATGTTTTAACTTTTAAAATTCGTTTTCTAAACAACACGATTAATTTTAAATAAAATTATGAAAATTTTTGGTATTGAATTTAGAAAAATGGATTAAATAATTGGAATCAGTGGGTCCAAATTATGTTAATAGGCAAATTTTTATTTTTGGGCAGTATGATTAGTAACTAAGGTAAATTTTATTTACCATAGTAAAAGGTAAATCAGGTAATTAAGGATATATATAATATTATAAAATTACCCTAACACTTGTCTTAATTATATTTCATCCTAAGGCATATTTGGGTCGAAATGGAATCCATTGGAACACACTTAGAGGTGATTAACCCTTTAGTTTATTTTATTTAAAGGAATGTGAAATATGTCTCACTCAACTTTAATAATTAAGGTATTTTTAATATAAGATTATATAGAAAATAAATTCAGTTATAAAAACTCATTTTAAAGATAAATTTTTTTATTTATCATCTTAATTTATTTATAATTTTTAAGAGATATTTAATTACATTAATAGATTATACATTAATGACGCAGAAATTATTTATTTAGTGAAAAATAAGTAATATAGTTTTTATTGAAATAATAATACCCTTTAAAAGGCTCAACAACCTGACCAAAACTTATTGGTAGTGTATCTATACACCATAATAATCCAATTACCTAATATATGACAGTTTGGAGTCTTATAAAAGTGATTATGACAGTTATATTATTTTATTATAAATGATTTCAAAGTTGTCTCCTTCAAAATTTAATAAATATAACATTTTTAAAGATCTGTATTTTAGAATATAAATCTGAATAAAAGTATTTTTATGAAATATATAAGATTTATATTCATCCTAGTATTTTATTTTTAATTATTATGCAACAAATAATTATATTTAGTAATTATACAAAAATGTTGTAGAAATTATTTTATTAAGAGAAGTATCAAATAAATGGTTTTACAAATAGTAAAATAAATATTTCATGAACATTTTAATGTTCTCCACTAATTTTCTAGAGTAATATGACATGTTAGGAACCTATTAAATATTTTATTTTGAATATATCCTCGGTATGGATTTTATTTAAATTCAAATAAATGAATACTATCACAATTGACACTATTGTTATTTTATAAAAATAACATATTATTAAATTGTTTAAAAATCACAAAAATATTTAAAAATTATAAATTGAAACATATATTTTCTCCAATTTCATAAATTATGCAATTATGGAAAATTTAAAACACATAATTGATTATTTATAACCATTTAAAATTTATAATTTTATTACCATAAATAAAATTAAGTAGATTAAATAAGTATAAATCAAAATGATAAGGTTTACAATAAGATCAAAACATGTCTAAATTTTACTGGTTGATGAGACTACAACCCTATCTCATCTAATCGTCTAATTAAGTAATTATTGGTGGTTTTTATGTGGGGATTTAATTTATATTAAACTAATATTTTTGAGGATTCCAAAGGTGCCCCTCTCCTCCCTTATAAAAGGGAACCTCCTCCCTCTAATATTTACACAACTTTGAGCCTTAATGCTTGACCAAAACCTTCCCATTTCCCTTATCATATTCCATAAAATATTCTAGAGGTCCTGGTCTTCTTCAAAGACCAATTTCAGTGCCCTAAGTGGAGGTTTCAAAGAGCTCTGTCGAAGAAGAGGTAATATATGTTACCGATTATTTCAAATTTATGTCTTCTTATACTTACTCTTATTTAGTTGTTTCTTTTTAAAGTAATAACATTAGTATACCTCATATACTGGTATTTTATTATAAATATGAAACAACCATATTCCACCTTCTATCCATCCTATGGAAAATGAAATCACCGCGCGTGCATACATACGGAATACCGTCTCCACGCCGTGGTGTAATCTGTTTTCCACCACCAGCTTACTTGGATGGGTATAATGGTGTAAATAATAACTATATGTGATAATTGTAAAGTGATATTGATTCTATAATAGTATACATACACTTCAATTCAATTCCACGATCATGGGAATGATATCATCGCTCGTGCGTACATACAGACTACCGTCTCTACAAACGCGATAAGATTCATTCTTCTTGTTTATCATTCATGAATAATTATAAAGTATATATAATGAATAATAACGAAATATATGACATAATAATGATACTATATTTATTTATATATATATTTATGTCATCTATTTAATTTCATTAAATTCAATATGGACACAAAAACAACGTTCATGCGTACGTACGGCATACCGTCTCCATAAACGGTGTATTTCATTCCATTTATCAATCTATCTTATTATATATAAATCATGTTATAATTTCTGAAATTAAAGAAAATCATGATATAAATAAAAATATCAATAACAACAAGTCGAAACACGTACAATAAATGAAACGATTTTACCCAAAATGCTTCTTTAACATTGAGTTACAAAAGAATAGGTAATATAAAGTCATAAGTGAACCTTATATGATATCATAACAATGAATATGATGCTGTAATAAGTCAATGACATTATTTAAATAATTATACAAGAGGTTTGGATACGTACGAAGCATATCGGACCTAAGGTAAGGGATAATGTTGCAATCTCAATTGTTTTATATCTGAGATTTCCTATACTTCTGTTTTTACTAGGGTTATATTTATCATCCATGAACAAGTTTTATAAAAAAAATTCATGTATCTTTAAAGTAATTTTTACCCATTTTTTACTTTTACTACATGGTATGTAATGAATCTCTTTTTTGTTAACCATACGAGGTAATTTTTGAATTTTCCGGCAAAAGTACGAGAAGAATGTTTTTTTAACTTATACGGCATGAACGGATTTTTACGGTTTCTTAACGCCTTATTTTACTGAAGATTACTCTACATGATTTCATGAATATTCTCAACAAAATCATTTTATTTTAAAATTGAATGGCATTTTGAGAAAGGAAAATTACTTTCAAGAAGAAAACTTATTTTCCTCAAGAATTCATTTCAAGTGCTTTATCAAAACCATTTTCCATCTAAGATGACTATATTTCATATGTGAATGTTTCAAGTATAATGTCTCTATGATTTATATGGCTTCACTTTTCTTATGATGAAATGATATTCATTATTTTTATATGGATTATGTTATGATGCAATGATGTTTTTGAAACCCAATTTATTCTTTGGGTTATGATTAATGATTAATGATTGTTTTGTGGCACACGTAACAATGATTTATATATGTGATGGGTGGGACCTATATCTCCCTCCAATTCATTGTGTAAATATTTATATCTCAGGAGATAGACACGGATGAAACGATAAGTAAATCCGGTTCAGTAATACAGGGCTGGAATGGCATGTAAACTCAGTTCAGTAAGGGACTTTGCCCACTATGACGGTCTTGGCAGCAATGTTTTGGCTACAATGGAAATCATATCATGTGCTTAATTTTTTGTCACAATTACAAGTTTTATTCCCATGATATTTTATCATGATTTATGTTCCATTATGATTAATTCCTTACATACTGCCATGTTTTATGTCATTTCTCATGATTTTGTTGTCTAAACATTATATTCCTATTTTTTACGTTCAAATGTATATTATTTGTTTTATTTTCTCCATGCTTACCCTTACTGGGAATTTGATCTCACCCTTTATATGTTTTCATTTCCCCAGGATTTAAAGAAATGTTTTAGGTAAAGAAACAAAAAGGGGAAGATCATTATGGGAGATGTTGAAGATCATTCATCCTGATTAGTAGTTTATATTCCATGTTTCCAAAGACAGTAAACTCTTACGGTCCTTTGGTGTCTATTTTTATTATGTATTGTGTATTACGCAAAAGTAATGTAATGTCCATGTACGACAAGCTTTGAGTCTCTATAGTTGGTATCAGAGGGAAGGTTTAGTTAACCTTTGTAAACTAGGATGTGAAAACTTTTGTGAAATCCCTGTAAATATTTATAAGTTATGTCTAGGGATTTCCTTAAGGATAAGTATACGTATATGTTATAGTCCTTGAATTATGGAAACATTCTTATAATTTAACCTACGATGTTAGATGTTGAAGGTAATCCACCTTTATTATGTTATTTTCCCTAGAATTATTTTTCCTCTTACACTATTATTTTTGGGTTTTAGACGATGGCTGGAACCCAAAGGAACCGTGTTGGTCAATGTAATGGACAATGCAATGATTGTCCTCTTGAACAAACCAATGTTATGGGAGATGGAGTACCAAATATTAGTGATATACTTACGCAAGATATGAATCATTCTGGAATTCCAAATGAGCAGTGAAGGGAACAATATTATATTGAGTCCTTCATGAGGAAACATCCACCTTCTTTCAGTGGGTCTTCTGATCCACCTATTGCTGAACAAGTGATCAGTACCATTGAAATGATATTTTCCATACTTCATTTTTCAGAACATGAAAAAGTCATTCTGTCTATTTACAGTTTAGAAGGTGAAGAAGATCAATGGTGAACTCTAATTAAGAATACGAGGCCCCGAGATGAAATTAAATCAATGGAATGCGATGAGATCAAGAAACTATTTTTCAATAAGTAATGCCCTCGTATTCTTTGAACAATGATGGAAAAGGAGTTCATTGAGATTAAACAAAAGGTTGATGAATCTGATGGTATACACGAATTGAATTTTATAAGTCATTCAAGGTATGCATCTGGCTTTATAATTCAACCTGAATGTAAAGATGATCGATTCATCACTGGCTTAAAACCTAGTCTTCGAAGGGCATTAGCTATAAGAGACTTTAGTAGCTATACATAATTTGTGTGTTGTGCTATCAAGGTAGAACTATAAATTGGTATTATATATCCATCTTATGGTTTTGAAAAGAAACTAAAGATGGAGTTCAAGGAAAAATCTCAGAACAACGGTGAAAAGAAGATGAATGTTTCTTTATGCTCAATGTGTGGAAAGAAGCATGGTGGTGATTGTCTGAAAGGTACTAAAAAATGTTTTAAGTGTGGAAAAGAAGTTCATCGAGCAGCTGAGTGCCAAAGTAATGGGAAAATAGTTTCTATTGACATGAATAGAGAAAATACTACTGAGAATGCCCCACCAACACTTCAATGCATCATGTGAAAGGAAATGTGGGCAATATGGTAGTCAATGCCCAAATCCAGGGGTTAATGATGATCGATGTGATAAACCTCTTAAGGAAAATGATAAAGGGAAGTCACATGTGATCAAAATTTGTGATGTTGAGTATGATAATGATATTGTGGAATGAATAAGTGTTTATGTAATAGGATTCCGAGATAATGTTGTGGAATTTCATTTAATATATCATGGAATATTGGAAAATAAATGTATTAGATCATTGTGGTTTTTAATAATTTTATGGTAGTGATAACCGTGAAAAGTGATTGAAATATTTTTGGAAAGCAGATGAAATGTGCATAATGAAGGGATAAAGAGAAAATAATATATATGATAGTATTCATGAGCTCATGACTGATATAAGGTCTAAGTGATATCATGGTTTGAGTATATAGAATCATTGGGATTTTGGTATGTGGAAAGTGTTAACTTTTAACTGCATTCATTTTTTCAATAAGGTTCAATGTGTATTCATTTTTCAAGAGAATACATGATTAAGGAATTCACATGTTTGGAATGTGACCAACAAGATATATCGTATGATACATGATGGTATTCATGTTCTTGTTATGTGACCATTCTAGAAATCGTTTTCATTATACTATGAGATTTGACAAATGTATTTTGGATAAGTCAAATGATTGGAAAGGGTTATGTTAGACATCAGATATTATTATTTAAGGATAGAATTTTTTTTTCAAAATTATTTCTGTAATGTTATAATCGTGTAGTTTTAGAAAAATGACAATCTACTGGATGGGCGATAACCCGTCGTGTCAGACAAGGCTATGGTAATTGAACCCACAACTGAAGTGCGACATGCCTTTATCGCCTACCATCGTCCTATAAGAAGTCCCTAGTTAGTAGAAACTAATTTTATTTTATTAAGAGGTATGATATATGAAGTATAAGTCCATTTTTGGAATCATACATGATTAACAACACCATAGATGGACTTATGTATATTTGATAACCTTTTCAATCCTTTTGTTTGAAACAGATGGAATGACTCATCATTCTATCACATGATCTGCTGACACTTCACGAATGACAAATTCAACTTCATTTCTTTAAAAGATGAAGTGGAAATTATTTAGGGAACGAACAACGGTGAGATTGTACCAAAATCAAGTAAGTATTTATTTTGATTCGAAAATTCTTAAACATTAGAGAAATGACCTTGAAAACCAAAAAATGTTTCCCTAGTGCCCTCATATCTGATGAATCAGATGGTACCTTAGAATATCACAAAATTTATTACATTGTGATTGTTGGCTTTTTCATAGCCATGTTCTCTACCACTCTCCATCAGAACATGATGGTTATATTTTTCTTCCATATCCATATTTTCACCTACGTTCTCATATATGGAAACCCAGTGATGAGTTACATTTGGTAATCATATAATTTCATACTTTAGTTTTTAAAATTATGTTTTAGTATTCCTTTTTACGATGTGGGTTTTTATGAATAGTAAAGGATTTATAACCACGATGAATTTTGAGGGAGAAATTCATTTTAAGGGGGTAGAATGTAATAACCCATGATTTTATAAGATATATTATTTTTAATTTCTTTCATATCTTCTATTGTACGCTACACTAATATTATCTTGCGCTATATGCAACACAGTATTAGCTTGCAGTATATGCAACACTAATCCTAGATCGTGTTACACACAATTTTAAGTTTGTTTGACAGTAGTTATTCTACGCAACATTGACTGTGTGTATATATATGTATATATATATATATATATATTCAATGTATAAATAAAATATTGTTGGATTTTGTTATACGAAACAACAATGGAGTCTTTCACTACACGCAACCCTGACTTGGCTTGCATTACTTGAAATGACAACCTTCCTCGATAGCCTGTGTTGTACGCAATACCGGGTTTCACTAAATAATGATATATGGCTATAATATTCTTATAAACTAGTCGTTATGAATAGTAGTAAATAAATTTCGAATTTTATGACATTATAATTCATATTACACATTTTATAGAACATTGTGTGAGAACAAAATAAATTTTTCGGGTAAAATAATTATTTTTCAAAAAATGCAGTTTTGCCGCCTTTTGATGGTGCACCCATTTTAAACATAATTTTTGGAAAGTTTATAAGTTAAATTTTACATAATTAACTTCTTCTTTTGAATTAGGATATAAATATTTACATTGGATAAAGTTTCGATATTTTTCTAATATCTTTCATATTTTAATGAATAGTAAAAACACAATATATTTTTATTAAAAAAACATTTTTCATCCTAATAATTTATATGGTTAAATTAAAATATTGAATGATTTTAAAGTATAAATAGAATATATTTTTACCATTTAATATAATTTATGTCATTAGCATTAATTTTACATTGAATTCATAGGTAAAATAATTTCAATCTTATGCAATGTTTTAACTTTTAAAACTCATTTTCTTAACAATGAGATTAATTTTAAATTAGTTTATTCAAATTTTGTGTATTAAATTTATAAAAATGGATTAAATATTTGGAATCAGTGGGTCCAAATTATGTTAATAGGCTACTTTTTATTTTTGGGCATTATGAATAATAATTAAGGTAAATTTTATTTACCACAGTAAAAGGTCAATCGGGTAATTGAGGGTAAATATAATATTATAAAATTACCCTAACACTTGTATTAATATAATTGGATGATTATATTTCGTCATAAGGAATATTTGGGTCGAAATGGAATCCATTTGAACCCACTTGAAGGTGATTAAGACCTTTAGTTTATTTTATTTAAAGGAATGTGAAATATGTCTCACTCAACTTTAATAATTAATGTATTTTTAATATAATTTTATACAGAATAAAAATTCGTTTATAAATACTCATTTGAATTATAAGATGTTTTTCTTTATTATTTTAATTTTTTTATAATTTTTAAGAGATATTTAATTACCTTAATTGATTATACATTAATGATGCATAAATTATTTATTTAGTGAAAAATAAGAAATATAGTTTTTATTGAATTAATAATACCCATTAAAAGGCTCACAAACTTGAAAAAAACTTATTGGTAGTGTATATATACACCATAATCATCCAACGACCGAATAAATGACTGTTACGAGTCTTATAAAAGTGATTATGACACTTATATTATTTTATTTTAAATGATGTCAATGTTTTCACCTTCATAATTTAATAAATATAACATTTTAGAAGTTGGTTGTTTTAAAATATAAATCTGACTAAAAGTATTATCAAGAAATATATAATATTTATAGTCATCCTAGTATTTTATTTTGAATTTTTATGCAATAAATAAGTATATTTAATAATTATACAAAAATGTTGTAGAAATTATTTTATTAAGAGAAGTATCAAATAAATGGTTTTACAAATAGTAAAATAAATATTATATGAACTATTTAATGTTCTGCACTAATTTTCTAGATGAATATGAAATTCTAAGAACCTAATAAATATTTTTTTCGAATATATCTTCTGTGTGGATTTTATTTAAATTCAAATAAATGAATAGTGTCAAAATTGACACTATTGTTATTTTATAAAAATAACATATTATTAAATTGTTTAAAAATCACAAAAATATTTATTAATTATAAATTGAAATTCATATATTCTACAATTTCATAAAGTATCCAATTATAGAAAATAAAAAACACATAAGTTATTATTTATAATCATTTAAAATTTAGAATTTTATTACAACAAATAAAATTAAATAGACTAAATAAGGATAAATCAAAATGATACGGTTTAAAATACAATCAAAACATGTCTAAATTTGATTTTTTAATGATATTACAACCCTATATCATCTAATATTCTAATTGAGTCATTTTTTGTAGTTTTTATGTGGGTTTTGAATTTATATTAAACTAATATTTTTGAGGACTCCAATGGTTCCCCTCCCCTCCCTTATAAAAGGTTACCACCTCCCTCTCATCTTTACACAACTTTGAGCCTTCATGCTCAGCCAAACCCTACCCATATCCCTTATCAACTTCCCTAGAAATATTCTAGAGGTCCTGGTCTTCTTCAAAGACCAATTTTAGTCCCTAAGATGAGGTTTTATAGAGGCGTGTCGAAGAAAGGGTAATATCCATTACCGATTCCTTCAAATGTATTTCTTATTCAACTTCCTCTTATTTTGTTGTTTCATTATGAATTAATAACATCAGTATCACTAATATACTGATATGTTATTATAAATTTGAAACAACCCTATTCCACCTTCTATCCATCCTATGGAAAACAAAATCACCGTGCGTGTGTACATACAGAATACCGTCTCCACACCGTGGTATAATCTGTTTTCCACCACCACCTTACTTGGATGGGTATAATGCTGTAAAAAATAACTATATGTGATTATTTTAAAGTGATATTAATTCTGAAATATTATATATACACTTCATTACAATTCCCCGATCATGGGAATGATATCATCACTCGTGCGTACGTACGGACTACCGTCTCCACGAACGCGATAAGATTCATTCTTCATGTTAACCATTCATGAATAATTATAAAGTATATATAATGAATAATGATGAATATATTATATAATAATTCTAAAATAGTTATGTATATATATATGTATGTCATCTATTTAATTTCATTCAATTCAATAAGGAAACGAAAACAGCGTTCATGCGTACGTACAACCTACCTTCACCATGAATGGTGTATTTCATTCCATCTATCAATCTATCATATATATGTATATGATGAATATTTATTATATATAAATCATGTTTTACATTCTGAAATTAAGGAAATCAGGATATAAATAATAATATCAAGAACAACAAGTCGAAACATATATGATAAATGAAACGATTTTACGCAAAACGCTGCTTTAACATGGGTTTACAACAGAACGAGAAATATAAAGTCATAAGTGAATCATATATGATATCATAAAAATGAATATGATTCTTTAATCATTCAATGAAATTATTTAACTCATTATGCAATAGGTTTGGATACATACGGAGCATATTGGACCTAAGGTAATGGATAATGGTTCGATCTCTATTGTTTTCTATACGAGATTGCATATACTTAAGTATTTACTGGGGTAATATTTATCACCCATGTACAAGTTTTATAAAAAAAATTCATATATGATTAATGTACTTTTTACCCATTTTTACTTTTACTACATGTTATGTAAGGAATATTTTTTTCGATTACCATACGAGGTACTTTTTGACTTTTCCAGAAAAAGTATGAGAAGAATGTATTTTTTAAATTATAGGGCATGAACGGATTTTTACGATTTCATAACGCCTTATTTTCATGATGATTAATCTAAAATATTTCATGACTACTTTCAAAAAAATCATTTTCTTTTAAAAATGAATGGAATTTTGAGAAAATAAAATTATTTTTAAGAAGAAAATATATTTTCCTCAAGATTTCATTTCAAGTGCTTTATCAAATCCATTTTCCATCTAAGATGACATTATTTCATATGTGTATGTTTCAAGTATAATGTCTCTATGATTTATATGGTTTCACATTTCTTATTATGAAATGATATCCATTTTTTTTATATGGATTATGTTATGATGGAATGTTGTTTACGAAACCCAATTTATTCTTTGGTTTATGATGAATGATTTATGATTGTTTTGTGGCACACGTAAGAATGATTTCAATCTGAGATGGGTGGGACCTATATCTCCCACCAATGAATTGGGAAATATTTATATCTCATGATATAGACATGGATGAAACGGCAAGTAAATCTGGTTAAGTAATACAGGGCTGGAACAACAAGTAAACCCGGTTCAGTAAGGGACTTTGTCCACTAGGATGGTCTTGGCAGCAATGCCTTGGCTACTATGGAAATCATATCATGTGAATAATGTTTTTCCATAATTACCAGTTTTATTCCTATGCTATTTTATCATGATTGATGTTCCATTATGATATATGCCTTACGTACTGCCATGTTTTATTTCATTTCTCAAGATTTTGATGTTTAAACATTATGTTCATGTTTTTTTAAGTTCAAATGTATATGATTTGTTTTATTTTCTCCATGATTACCCTTATTGAGCATTTGAACTCACCCTTTATATGTTTTCTTTTCCCCATGATTTAAAAAAAGGTTTTAGGAAAGGAAACAAAAAGGGGAATATCGTTATGGGAGATGTTGAAGATCATTCAACATGATTAGAAGTTTATATTCCACGTTTCCAAAGACACCAAACTATTACAGTCCTTTGGTGTCTATTTTTGTTATGTATTAAGTATTCCGCAAAAGTAATGTAATGTCCATATATGAAAAGCTTGGGGTATCTACAGTTGGAATCATAGTGAAGGTTTAGTTAACCTTTGGGAACTAAGATGCGGAAACTTTAGTGAAATCCCTATAAATATTTCTATGGTATGTCGAGGGATGTCCCTCATGATAAGTATACGTATATGTTATAGTCATAGAATTACAGTAATGATCTTATAATTTAACCTAAGTTGTTAGATATTTATGGTACTCCCCCTTTATAAAGTTGTTTTCCCTAGCATGATTTTTTCCTCTTACACTATTCTTTTTGGGTTTTAGACGATGGATGGAACCCGAAGGAACCGTGTTGATCAATGTAATGGACAATGAATTGATTTTACTTCTGAACAAACCAATGTTATCTGAGATAGAGTAAAAAATCTTATTGCTATACTTACGCAATCTATGAATCATTCTGGACTTCCAAATGAGCAGAAAAGGGAACAATATTATATTGAGTCCTTCATGAGGAAACGCCCACCATCTTTTAGTGGTTCTTCTGATCCACTTGTTGTAGAACAATGGATCCGTACCATTGAAAAGATATTTTCGATAATTCATTGTTCGGAACATGAAAAATTCATTCTGGTTGTTTAAATTTTAGAAGGTGAAGTAGATCAATGGTGGACTCTAATAAGAATACGAGGCCCCAAGATAAAATTGAATCCATGGAATGGTATGAGTTCCAGAACTTATTTTTCAATAAGAACTTCCCTCATATTCTTCGAACAAAGATGGAAAAGGAGTTCCTTGATCTTAATCGAAAGTATGGTGAATCTGTTGGTATATACGAAGAGAATTTTACAAGGCTTATAATGTATGCATCTGGCTTTATCATTCAACCTGAAAGTAAAGTTGATCGATCCTTCAGTGGATTAAAACCTATTCTTCGAAGGGAATTAGATATAAGAGACTTTAGTAGCTATGAAGAAATTGTGCATTGTGCTATCAAGGTAGAACTAGAAGTTGGTGTTACATATCCATCTCATGGTTTTGACAAGAAACGAAAGATGGAGTTCAAGGAGAAATCTCATAAAAATGGTGAAGAGAGGATGAAGTTTTCTTTATGCTCAAAGTGTGGAAAGAAGAATGGTGGAGATTCTCTAAAAGGTACTAAAAAATGTTTCATGTGTGGAAAATAAGGTCATCAAGTACCTGAGTACCGATGTAATGGGAAAAAGGATTCTAATGACATGAATAGAGAAAA
This sequence comes from Viscum album, assembly GCA_963277665.1. Taxonomy (NCBI): domain Eukaryota; kingdom Viridiplantae; phylum Streptophyta; class Magnoliopsida; order Santalales; family Viscaceae; genus Viscum; species Viscum album. Next base: position 1,949,230,305 of record OY728150.1, read on the forward strand.
GACTACCGAGAAAGCTCCACCAACATTTCAATGCTTCAAGTGCAAGGAAATGGGGCATTATGGTAATCAATTCCCTAATCCAAGGGTTAATGATGATCGATGTGAGAAACCTATTAAGGCAAAGGATATAGGGAAGTCACATGCGATCATAATTTGTGATGTTGAGTATGAAAATGATGTTGTGGAATGAATAAGTATTTATGTAATAGGATTACGAGAAAATGTTGAGGAATCTCATTTAAAGTATCGTGGAATATTGGAATATAAATGTATTGGATCATTATGGTTTTTAATAATTTTATGGTACTGATAACCATGAAAAGTGATTGAAATATTTTTGGAAAGCAGATGAAATGCACATAATGAAGGGATAAGGAGAAAATAATATGTTTGATAGTATTCATGATCTCATGACTGATATAAGGACAAATTGATATCATGGTTTGAGTATATTGAATTTTTGAGATTTTGGTATGTGGAAAGAGTTAACTTTTAACTGCATTCATATTTTCACTAAGGTTCAATGTGTATTCATTTTTCAAGAGAATGCATGATTAAGGAATTCACATCTCTGGAATGTGACCAACATGATATATCGTATGATAAATGATGGTATTCCCATTCTTGTTATGTAACATTTCCAGTAATCATTTTCTTTACACTATAAGATTTGACAGATATATTTTTGATAAGTCTAATGCTTGGAAAGGGTTATGTCAGATATCAGATAGTATTGTTTAAGGCTAGAAATTTTTTTTTTGAAATTATTTCTGTAATGTTATAATAGTGTAGTTTTAGAAAAAGGACAATCAGCAGGATGGGTGACAACCCATCACGTCGGACAAGGCTATGGGAATCGAACCCACAGCCGAATTGTGACATGCCTTTATCGCCTACCACTGGCCTAGAGGAAGTCCCTGGTTAGTAGAAACTTGTTTAATTTTATTAATCGGTATGATATAGGAAGTATAAGTCAATTTTTGGAATCATATACGATTAACCACACCATAGATGGACTTATGTATATTTGATAACTTTTTCTAACCTTTTGTTTGAAATAGATGGAATGACTCATCATTCTATCACATGATGTGCTACACATCAAGAATGACAAATTCAACTTCATTTCATTAAGAGATGAAATGGAAATTGTTCAAGGCACGAACAACGGTGAGATTGTACCAAAATAAAGTATGTATTTCTTTTGATTCGAAAATTCTTCAACATTAGGGAAAGGACCTTGAAAACCAAAAATTTTTGTCCTAGTTCCCTCATATCTGATTAATCTGATGGTACCTTAGAACATCACAAATTTATGGCTTTGTGATTTTTGGCTTTTTCATATCCATGTTCTCTACCACTCTCCATCCTAACATGATGGTTATATTTTTATTCTGAATCCATATTTTCACCTATGTTCTCTTATATGGAAACCGAGTGATGAGTTACATTGGGTAATCGTTACGTTTCATACTTTAGTTTTTAAAATTAAGTTTTAGTATTCCTTTTTACGATGTTGGTTTCAATGAATAGTAAACGATTTATAACCCAGACGAATTTCGAGGGCGAAATTCATTTTAAGGGGGGTAGAATGTGACAACCCAAGATTTTATAAGATATATTCTTTTTAATTTCTTTCATATATTCTTTTTTACACTAAACCAAGACTATCTTGCACTGTATGAAACATCATATTAGCTTGCAGTATACACAACACTAATCTTGGATCGTGTTACACACAATTTCACGTTTGTTTGATAGTAGTTATTCTATGAAACATTGAGTGTATATATATATATATATATTCAATGTATAAATGAAATATGGTTGTATTTTTTTATACTCAACAACAAAGGAGTCTGGCACTACATGAAACCCTGACTTGTCTTGCATTACACGCAATCGCAACCTTCCTCGTCAGCGTGTGTTGTACGCAATATTGGGGTTCACTAAACAATGATATTTGGATATAATATTATCATAAACTAGCCGTTATGAATAGTAGTAAATACATTTTTAATTTTATGACATTATAATTTATCTTAAACATTTTATAGAATACGGTATGAGAACAAAATAAATTTTTCGGGTAAAATAAGTATTTTTTAAAAAATGCAGTTTTTCCACTTTTTGATGGAACAACCATTTTTAATATAATTTTTGACAAGTTTATGAGTTAAATTTTACAAATAAACTTCTTCTTTTGAATCAAGATATAAAATTTACATTCGATAATGTTTTGATATTTTTCTAATAACTTTCATATTTTAATGAATAGTAAAAACACGCTATATTTTAATTAAAAACCACATTTTTCATCATAATAATATATATGGATAAATAATAATATTGAATGGATTTAAAGTATAAATAGAATACATTTTTACCATTTAATATAATGTAGGTCATTAGCATTTATTTTACATTGATTTCATAGGTAAAATCATTTCAATCTTTTGTAATGTTTTAACTTTTACAACTCATTTTCTTAACAACAGGATTAATTTTAAATTAATTTATGAAATTTTTTTGTATTTAATTTAGAAAAATGGATTAAATATTTGGAATTAGTGGGTCCAAATTATGTTAATAGGTTAATTTTTTATTTTTTGGCATTCTGAATAGTAACTACGGAAAATTTTATTTACCGTAGTAAAAGGTAAATCAGGTAATTAAGGGTAAATATAATATTATAAAATTACCCCAACACTTGTCTTAATATAATTGGATGCTTATATTTCATCCTAAGGAATATTTGGGTAGAAATGGAATCCATTGGAACCCACTTGGTGGTGATTAAGACCTTTAGTTTAATTTATTTAAAGGAATGTGAAATATGTCACATGAGATCACAATTTGTGATGTTGAGTATGACAATGATATTGTGGAATGAATAAGTTTTTATGTAATAGGATTCCAAGATAATGTTGTGGAATTTCATTTAATGTATCGTGGAATATTGGAAAATCAATGTATTGGATTATTGTGGTTTTTAATAATTTTATAGTAGTGATAACCATGAAAAGTGATTGAAATATTTTTGGAAAGCAGATGAAATGTGCATAATGAAGGGATAAGGAGAAAATAATATGTATGATAGTATTCATGAGCTCATGACTAATATAAGGACAAATTGATATCATGGTTTTAGTATATATAATCCTTGGGATTTTGGTATGTGGAAATTGTTAACGTTTAACTGCATTCATGTTTTCACTAAGGTTCATTGTGTATTCATTTTTCAAGAGAATACATGATTAAGGAATTCACATGTTTGGAATGTGACCAACAAGATATATCGTATGATAAATGATGGTATTAATGTTCTTATTATGTGACCTTTCCAGAAATCGTTTTCTTTATAATATGAGATTTGACAAATATATTTTGGATAAGTCAAAAGATTGGAAAGGGTTATGTCAGACATCTGATAGTGTTGTTTAAGGATAGAAATTTTTTTCACAATTATTTCTGTAATGTTATAATAGTGTAGTTTTAGAAAAATGACAATCTGCGGGACGGGCGACAACCTGTCGTGTCGGACAAGGCTGTGGTAATTGAACCCACAACCGAAGTGCGACATGCCTTTATCTCCTACCACTGGCCTATAGGAAGTCCCTTGTTAGTAGAAAATAGTTTTGTTTTATTAAGCGGTATGATATATGAAGTATAAGTCCATTTTTTGAATCATACATGATTAACCACACCATAGATGGACTTAAGTATATTTGATAACCTTTTCAATCCTTTTTTTGAAACAGATGTAATGACTCATCATTCTATCACATGATCTGCTAACACTTCACGAATGACAAATTCAACTTCATTTCTTTAAAAGATGAAGTGGAAATTGTTCAGGGCACGAACAATGGTGAGAGTGTACCAAAATCAAGTAAGTATTTATTTTGATTCAAAAATTCTTAAACATTAGAGAAATGACCTTGAAAACCAAAAAAATGTTTCCCTAGTTCCCTCATATCTGATGAATCAGATGGTGCCATAGAATATCACAAATTTATGGCTTTGTGATTGTTGTCTTTTTCATAGCCATGTTCTATACCACTCTCCATCAGCACATGAGGGTTTTATTTTTCTTCCATATCCAAATTTTCATCTATGTTATCCTATATGGAAACCCAGTGATGAGTTATATTGGGTAATCGTTACATTTCATACTTTAGTTTTTAAAATTATGTTTTAGTATTCCTTTTTACGATGTCGGTTTCTATGAATAGTAAAGGATTTTTAACCCCAATGAATTTTGAGGGAGAAATTCATTTTAAGGGGGTAGAATGTAACAACCCAAGATTTTATAAGATATATTATTTTTAATTTCTTTTATATCATATGTTGTACGCTACACTAAGAATATCTTGCGCTATATACAACACCGTATTAGCTTGCAGTATATGCAACACTAATCCTGGATCGTGTTACACACAATTTCAAGTTTCTTTGATAGTAGTTATTCTACTATACATTGAGTGTGTGTGTGTATATATATATATATTCAATGTATAAATGAAATATGGTTTGATTTTGTTATACGCAACAACAATGGAGTCTTTCACTACACATAACCCTGACTTGGCTTGCATTACTTGAAATCGCAACCTTCCTTGATAGCATGTGTTGTACGCAATACCGGGTTTAACTAAACAATGATATATGGCTATATTATTTTTATAAACTAGCTATTATGAATAGTAGTAAATTCATTTTGAATTTTATGACATTATAATTCATATTACACATTTTATAGAACATGGTATGAGAAAAAAATAATTTTTTCGGGTAAAATTAGTATTTAAAAAAAATGCAGTTTTGCCGCCTTTTGATGGCGCACCCATTTTAAATATAATTTTTGACAAGTTTATAAGTCAAAGTTTACAAAATAAACTTCTTCTTTTGAATCAGGATATAAAAATTCACATTGGATAAGGTTTTGATATTTTTCAAATATCTTTCATATTTTAATGAATAGTAAAAACACAATATATTTTAATTAAAAAAACATTTTTCATCATAATAATTTATATGGTTAAATTAAAATATTGAATAATTTCAATGTTTAAATAGAATATTTTTTTACCATTTACTATAATTGATGTCATTAGCGTTGATTTTATATTGAATTCATAGGTAAAATCATTTCAATCTTATGCAATGTTTTAACTTTTAAAACTCGTTTTCTTAACAAGGATATTAGTTTTAATTAATTTCTTCAAATTTTGTGTATTAAATTTAACAAAATTGATCAGAAATTTTTAATCAGTGGGTCCAAATTATGTTAATAGGATAATTTTTATTTTTGGGCATTATAAATAATAACTACGATAAATTTTATTTACCACAGAAAAAGGTAAATCGGGTAATTGAGGGTAAGTATAATATTATAAAATTACCCTAACACTTGTATTAATATAATTAGATGCTTATATTTAGTCATAAGGAATATTTGGGTCTAAATGGAATCCATTGGAACCCACTTGGAGGTGATTAAGACCTTTAGTTTATTTTATTTAAAGGAATGTGAAATATGTCTCACTCAACTTTAATAATTAAAGTATTTTTAATATAATTTTATACAGAATAAAAATTCGGTTATAAATAATCATTTGAAAGATAAGATGTTTTTATTAATCGTTTTAATTTATTTATAAATTTTAAGAGATATTTAATTACTTTAATATCTTTTACATTAATGATGCATAAATTATTTAATTAGTTAAAAATAAGAAATAATGTTTGTATTGAATTAATAATACCCATTAAAAGGGTCACAAACCTCAAAAAAACTTATTAGTAGTGTATATATACACCATAATCATCCAACGACAAAATAAATGACCGTTTGGAGTCTTATAAAAGTGATTATGACACTTATATTATTTTATTTTAAATGATGTCAATGTTGTCACCTTCATAATTTAATAAATATAACATTTTAGAAGTTGGGTGTTTTAAATTATAAATCCTACAAAAAGTATTTTCATGGAATATATAAGATTTATAGTCATCCTAGTATTTTATTTTGAATTTTTATGCAAAAAATAAGTATATTTAATAATTATGCAAAAATGTTGAAGAAATTATTTTATTAAGAGAAGTATCAAATAAATGGTTTTACAAATAGTAAAATAAATATTATATGAACTATTTAATGTTATTCACTAATTTTCTAGATGAATATGACATGCTAGGAACCTATTAAATATTTTATTTCGAATATATCTTCTCTGGGGATTTTATTTAAATTCAAATAAATGAATAGTGTCAAAATTGACACTATTGTTTTTTTATAAAAATAACAAATTATTAAATTGTTTAAAAATCACAAAAATATTTAATAATTATAAATTTAAATTTATATGTTCTCCATTGTCATAATGTATCTAATTATAGAAAAATAAAAACACATAAGTGGTTATTTATAATCATTTGAAATTTAGAATTTTATTACCACAAATAAAATTAAATAGATTAAATAAGGATAAATAAAAATGATACGGTTTAAAATATGATAAAAAAATTTCTAAATTCGATTTTTTGATGAGATTACATCCCTATATCATCTAGTATTTTAATTGAGTCATTTTTGTGGTTTTTATGTGGGTTTTGAATTTATATTAAACTAATATTTTTGAGGACTCCAAAGGTTCCCCTCTCCTCCATTATAAAAGGGAACCTCCTCCCTCTCATATTTACACAACTTAGAGCCTTAAAGCTCATCCAAAACCTTCCCATATCCCTTATCAACTTCCCTAGAAATATTTTAGAGGTCATGGTCTACTTCAAAGACCAATTTTAGTTCCCTATGAGGAGGTTTTAAAGAGGCGTGTCGAAGAAAGGGTAATATCCGTTACTGATTCATTCAAATTTATTTCTTATTCTACTTCCTCTTATTTTTTTGTTTAATTATGAAATAATAACATAAGTATCACTCATATACTGATATGTTATTATAAATATGAAACAACCCTATTCCACCTTCTATCCATCCTATGGAAAACGAAATCACCACGTGTGCGTAAATACAGAATACCGTCTCCACGCCATGGTATAATATGTTTTCCACCACCACCTTACTTGGATGGGTATAATGGTGTAAAGAATAACTATATGTGATAATTTTATAGTGATATTAATTCTGAAATATTACACATACACTTCAATACAATTCCACGATCATGGGAACGATATCATCGCTCGTGCGTACATACGGACTACCGTCTCTACGAACGCGATAAGATTCATTCTTCATGTCAACCATTCATGAATAATTATAAAGTATATATAATTAATAATGATGAAATATATTATATAATAATTCTACAAGATTTATGTATATATATATTTATTTCATCAATTTAATTTCATTCAATTCAATAAGGAAACGAAAACAGCGTTCATGCGTACGTATGACCTACATTCTCCTTGAACGGTGTATTTCATTCCAACTATCAGTCTATCATATATATGTATATGATGAATATTTATTATATATAAATAATGTTTTACATTCTGAAATTAATGAAATCAGGATATAAATAATAATATCAAGAACAAAAAGTCGAAACACATATGATAAATGAAACGATTTTACCCAAAACGCTGCTTTAACATGGGTTTACAAAAGAACGGGTAATATAAAGTCATAAGTGAATCATATATGATATCATAAAAATGAATATGATTATTTAATAAGTCAATGACATTATTTAACTCATTATACAGGAGGTTTGGATACTTACGAAGCATATTGGACCTAAGGTAATGGATAATGTTTCAATATCTATTGTTTTCTATACGAGATTGAATATAATTAAGTATTTACTGGGGTAATATTTATCACCCCTGTACAAGTTTTATAAATTTTTTTTTCATATATGTTTAATGACCTTTTTACCCATTTTGACTTTTACTACATGTTATGTAAGGAATATTTTTTTTTACAATACAAGGTACTTTTTTACTTTTCCGGAAAAAGTATGAGAAGAATGTTTATTTTAACTTATACTACATGAACGGATTTTTACAGTTTCAGAACGCCTTGTTTTCATGATGATTAATCTACAATATTTCATGACTACTTTCAAAAAAAATCCTTTTATTTTAAAATTCAATGGAATTTTGAGAAAAGAAAATTATTTTCAAGAAGAAATGATATTTTCCTCATGAATTCATTTCAAGTGATTTATCAAAACCATTTTCCATCTAAGATGACATTATTTCTAATGTGTATGTTTCAAGTATAATGTCTCTATGATTTATATGGTTTCACTTTTCTTATGATGAAATGATATCCATTTGTTTTATATGGATTATGTTATGATGGAATGATGTTTATGAAACCCAATTTATTCTTTGGTTTATGATGAATGATTTATGATTGTTTTGTGGCACACGTAAGAATGATTTAAATATGAGATGGGTCGGACCTATATCTACCTCCAATGCATTGGGTAAATATTTATATCTCATGAGATAGACATGGATGAAACGGCAAGTAAATCCAGTTAAGTAATACAGGGCTGGAACAACAAGTAAACCTGGTTCAGTAAGGGACTTTGTCCAATAGGATGGTCTTGGCAGCAATGCCTTGGCTAATATGGAAATCATATCATGTGCATAATGTTTTTCCACAATTACCAGTTTTATTCCCATTCTATTTTATCATGATTGATGTTCCATTATGATATATGCCTTACGTACTACCATGTTTTATGTCATTTCTCAAGATTTTGATGTTTAAACATTATGTTCATGTTTTTTTTATGTTCAAATGTATATAATGTGTTTTATTTTCTCCATTCTTACCCTTACTGATCATTTGAGCTCTCCCTTTATATGTTTTCTTTTCCCCACTATTGAAAGAAAGGTTTTAGGTAAGGAAACAAAAAGGGGAATATCGTTATGGGAGATGTTGAAGATCATTCAACATGATTAGAAGTTTATATTCCACGTTTCCAAAGACACAAAACTATTACGGTCCATTGGCGTCTATTTTTGTTATGTATTAAGTATTCCACAAAATTAATGTAATGTCCATGTATGATAAGCTTTGGGTTTCTACAGTTGGTATCATAGTGAAGGATTAGTTATCCTTTGGAAACTAAGATGCGAAAAATTTAGTGAAATCCCTACAAATATTTCTATGGTATGTCTAGGGATGTCCCTCATGATAAGTATACGTATTGGTTATTGTCATAGAATTATGATAATGATCTTATAATTTATCCTAATATGTTAGATATTGATGGTACTCCCCCTTTATAATTTTGTTTTCCCTAGCATGATTTTTTCCTCTTACACTATTCTTTTTGGGTTTTAGACGATGGCTGGAACCTGAAGGAACCGTGTTGATCAATGTAATGGACAATGCAATGATTTTAATCCTGAACAAACCAATATTATGGGAGATAAAGTACAAAATCTTATTGCTATACTTACGCAAGCTAGGAATCATTCTGGACTTCCAAATGAGCAGAAAATGGAACAATATTCTATTGAGTCCTTTATGAGGAAACATCCACCTTCTTTTAGTGGGTCTTCTGATCCACTTGTTGCAGAAAAATGGATCAGTACCATTGAAAAGATATTTTCCATAATTCATTTTTCGGAACTTGAAAAATTCATTCTGGTTGTTTACCGTTTAGAAGGTTATGTAGATCAATGGTGGACTCTAATTAAGAATACAAGGCCCTGAGATTAAATTGAATCCATGGAATGGGATGAGTTCAAGAACATATTTTTCAATAAGAACTTCCCTCATATTCTTCGAACAATGATGTAAAAGGAGTTCCTTGAGCTTAAAAAAGGGGATGGTGAATCTGTTGGTATATATGAAGCAAATTTTTCAAGGCTTATAAGGTATGCATATGGCTTTATCATTCAACCTGAAAGTAAAGTTGATAAATCATTCAGTGGCTTAAAACCCAGTCTTCAAAGGGCATTAGCTATAAGAGACTTCAGTAGCTATGAAGAAATTGTGCTTTGTGCTATCAAGGTAGAACTAGAAGTTGGTGTTACATATCCATCTCATGGTTTTGAAAAGAAACGAAATATGTACTTCAAAGAAAAATATCATAACAATTGTGAAAAGAGGATGAATGTTTCTTTATGCTCAAAGTGTGGAAAGAAGAATGGTGGAGATTGCCTAAAAGGTACTAAAAAATGTTTCATGTGTGGAAAAGAAGGTCATCGAGTAGCTAAGTACTGAAGTAATGGGAAAAAGGTTTCTAATGACATGAATAGAGAAAATACTACTGAGAACGCTCCACCAACATTTCAATGCTTCATGTGCAAGGAAATGGGGCATTATGGTAATCAATTCCCTAATCCAAGGGTTAATGATGATCTATGTGAGCAACCTATTAAGGAAAAGGATAATGGGAAGTCACATGCGACCACAATTTGTGATGTTGAGTATGACAATGATGTTGTGGAATGAATAAGTATTTATGTAATAGGATTACAAGAAAATGTTGTGGAATCTCATTTAAAGTATCATGGAATATTGGAATAAAAATGTATTGGATCATTGTGGTTTTTAATAATTTTATGGTACTTATAACCATGAAAAGTGATTGAAATATTTTTGTAAAGCAGATGAAATCCGCATAATGAAGGGATAAGGAGAAAATAATTTGTTTGATAGTATTCATGAGCTCATGACTGATATAAGGACAAGGTGATATCATGGTTTGAGTATATTGAATTTTTTAGATTTTGGTATGTGGAAAGAGTTATCTTTTAACTACATTTATGATTTCACTAAGGTTCAATGTGTATTCATTTTTCATGCGAATTCATGATTATGGAATTCACATGTTTGGAATGTGACCAACAAGATATATCGTATGATAAATGATGGTATTCACGTTTTTGTTATGTGACCTTTCCAGTAATCATTTTATTTATACTATGAGATTTGACAGATATATTTTGGATATGTCTAATGTTTGGAAAGGGTTATTTCAGACATCAGATAGTATTGTTTAAGGCTAGAAATTTTTTTTTGAAATTATTTCTGTAATGTTATAATAGTGTAGTTTTAGAAAAAGGACAATTTCCAGGATGGGTGACAACCCGTCGTGTCGGACAAGGCTGTGGGAATCAAACTCACAACTGAAGTGTGACAGGCCTTTATCTCCTACCACTAGCCTATAAGAAGTCCCTGGTTAGTAGAAACTAGTTTAATTTTATTAATCGGTATGATATATGAAGTATAAGTCCATTTTTGGAATCATATACGATTAACCACACCATATATGGACTTATGTATATTTGATAACTTTTTCTAACCTTTTGAATGAAATAGATGGAATGACTCATCATTCTATCACATTATCTGCTAACACATCACGAATGAAAAATTCAACTTTATTTCATTAAGAGATGAAGTGGAAATTGTTCAAGGCACGAACAACGGTGAGATTGTACCAAAATCAAGTAAGTGTTTATTTTGATTTGAAAATTCTTCAACATTAGAGAAATGACCTTGAAAACCAAAAATTGTTGTCCTAGTGCCCTCATATCTGATTAATATGATGGTACCTTAGAACATCACAAATTTATGGCTTTTGGATTGTTGTCGTTTTCATATCCATGTTATCTACCACTCTCCATCCGAACATGATGGTTATATTTTTCTTCCGAATCCATATTTTCACATATGTTCTCCTATATGGAAACCGAGTGATGAGTTACATTGGGTAATCGTTACGTTTCATACTTTAGTTTTTAAAATTATGTTTTAGTATTCCTTTTTACGAAGTTGGTTTCTATGAATAGTAAATGATTTATAACCCAGACAAATTTCGAGGGAAAAATTCATTTTAAGGGGGTAGAATGTAACAACCCAAAATTTTATAAGATATATTATTTTTTATTTCTGTCATATATTCTTTTTTACAATACACCAAGACTATCTTGCGCTATATGCAACACTGTATTAGCTTGCAGTATATGCAACACTAATCTTGGATTGTGTTACACACAATTTCAAGTTTGTTTGATAGTAGTTATTCTACGCAACATTGAGTGTATCTATATATATATATATATATTCAATGTATAAATGAAATATGGTTGGATTTTGATATACTCAACAACAAAGGAGTTTGTAACTACATGCAACCCCGACTTGTCTTGCATTACACGTAATCCCAACCTTCCTCGACAGCGTGTGTTGTACGCAATACCGGTTTTCACTAAATAATTATATATGGATATAATATTATCATAAAAAATACTTTATTAATAGTAGTAAATAAATTTTAAATTTTATGACATTATAATTTATCTTACGCATTTTATAGAATAAGGTATGAGAACAAAATAAATTTTTCTGGTAAAATACGTATTTTTCAAAAAATGCAGTTTTGCGACTTTTTGATGGCACACCCATTTTAAATATAATTTTTGACATGTTTATAAGTTTTATATTACCTAATAAACTTCTTCTTTTGAATCAGGATATAAAAATTTACATTCGATAATGTTTTGATATTTTTATAATAACTTTCATATTTTAATGAATAGTAAAAACACGCTGGATTTTAATTAAAAACAACTTTTTTCATCGTAATAATATATATGGTTAAATAATAATATTGAATGGTTTTAATATATAAATAGAATAAATTTTTAACATTTAATATAATGTATTTCATTATCATTTATTTTACATTGAATTCATAGGTAAAATCATTTCAATCTTTTACAATGTTTTAACATTTAAAACTAATTTTCTTAACAACAGGATTAATTTTAAAATAATTTACGAAAATTTTTTGTATTTAATTTAGAAAAATTGATTAAATAATTGGAATTAGTGGGTCCAAATTATGTTAATAGTCTAATTTTTTATTTTTGGGCATTATGAATAGTAACTACGGAAAATTTTATTTACCATAGTAAAAGGTAAATCAGGTAATTAAGGGTAAATATAATATTATAAAATTACCCCAACACTTGTATTAATATAATTGGATGCTTATATTTCGTCCTAAGGAATATTTGGGTAGAAATGGAATCCATTGGAACCCACTTGGTTGTGATTAAGACCTTTAGTTTATTTTATTTAAAAGAATGTGAAATATGTCTCACTCAACTTTAATAATTAAATTATTTTTAATATAATTTTATAAAGAATATAAATTCAGTTATAAATACTCATTTGAAATAAATTTTTTTTTCTTTATCATGGTAATTTATTTATAATTTTTAAGAGATATATAATTACCTTAATAGCATATACATTAATGATGCAGAAATTATTTATTTAGTGAAAAATAAGTAATATAGTTTTTATTGAAATAATAATACCCATTAAAAGGCTCAAAAACCTGACCAAAACTTATTGGTGGTGTATATATACACCATAATCATCCAATTAATGAATTTATGACTATTTGGAGTCTCATAAAAGTGAGTATAACACTTATATTATTTTATTTTAAATGATGTAAAAGTTGTCACCTTCATAATTTAATAAATATAACAACTTAATCGTAGGGTGTTTTAGAATATATGTCAGACTAAATGTATTATTATAAAATCTATAATATTTATCTTCATCCTAGTATTTTATTTTTAATTTTTATGCAACAAAAAAGTATATTTAAAAATTATAAATAAATGTTTTAGAAATTATTGTATTAAGAGAAGTATGAGATAATTGGTTTTACAAATATTAAAATAAATCTTATATGAACTATTTAATGTTTTACACTAATTTTATAGATTATTATTACATTTTAGGAAAATATTAAATATTTTAGTTCGAATATATCCTCTATGTGGATTTTATTGAAATTTAAAGAAATGAATAGAATCAAAAATTGACACTATTGTTATTTTATAAAAATAACATATTATTAAATTGTTTAAAAATAACAAAAATATTTAAAAATTATAAATTGAAATTTATATATTCTCCAATGTCATAATATATCAAATTATAAAAAATTAAAAACACATAAGTGATTATTTATAACCATTTAAAATTTAGAAATTTATTACCACAAATAAAATTAAATAGATTAAATAAGGATAAATTGAAATGATAAGGTTTAAAATAAGGTCAAAACATTTATAAATTTGATTGTTTGATGATATTAAAACCCTATCTCATCTAATAATCGAATTTAGTAATTGTTTGAGGTTTTCATGTGGGGTTTGAATTTATATTAAACTAATATTTTTGAGGATTCCAAAGGTACCCCTCTCCTCCCTTATAAAATGGCACCTCCTCCATCTCATCTTTACACAACATTGAGCCTTCAAGATCAGAAAGACACTGACCATTTTCCTTATCAACTTCACTAGAAATATTCTATAGGTCTTGGTCTTCTTCAAAGACCATTTTTAGTTCCCTAAGAGGAGGTTTCAAAGAGGCGTGTCGAAGAAGATGTAATATCCGTTACCGATTATTTCAAATATATTTCTTTTTATACTTCCTCTTATTTATTTTTTTAATTATGAAGTAATAGAATAAGTATCACTCATATACGGATATGTTATTATAAATATTAAACAACCCTATTTCACCATCTATCCATCCTATGGAAAATGAAATTACAGCACCTGCGTACATACGAAATACCATCTCCACACCGTGGTGTAATCTGTTTTCCACCACCACCTTACTTTGATGGGTATAATGGTGTAAAGAATAACTATATGTTATTATTGTAAAGTTATATTTATTATGAAATAGTATAAATACAATTTAATACAATTCCACGATCATGGGAACGATATCATCGCTCGTGCGTACGTACGGACTGTCGTCTCCACAAACGTGATAAGATTCATTCTTCATGTTAACCATTCATGAATAATTATAAAGTATATATATCGAATAATAATGAAATATATGACATAATAATTCTACTAGATTTATGTGTATATATATATGTATGTAATCTATTTAATTGCATTCAATTCAATAAGGAAACAAAAATAGAGTTCATGCATACATCCGGCCTACCGTCTCCATGAACGGTGTATTTCATTTCATTTATCAATCTGTCATATATATGTATCTGATGAATATTTATTATATATAAATAATGTTTTACATTCTGAAATTAAGGAAATCAGGATATCAATATTAATATCATGAACAAAAAGTTGAAACACGTACGATAAATAAAGCGATTTTACCCAAAACGCATCTTTAACATGGATTTACAAAAGAACGGGTAATATAAAGTCATAAGTGAACCATATATGATATCATAATAATTAGTATGATTTTTTAATAAGTCAATGAAATCATTTATGTCATTATACAGAAGTTTCAGATACGTACGAAACATATCGGATCTAAGGTAAGGGATAATGTTGCAATCTCAATTGTTTTTTATCCAATATTGCTTATACGTAAGTATTTTCTTGGGTTATGATGAATGATTTATGATTGTTTTGTGGAACACGTAAGAATGATTTCAATATGAGATGGGTGGGAACTATATCTCCTTCAAATGCATTGGGTAATGATTTATACCTCATGAGATAGATATGGCTGAAATGGTAAGTAAATCCGGTTCAGTAATACAGGGCTGGAACGGCATGTAAACCCGGTTCAGTAAGGGACTTTGTCCACTATGATGGTCTTGGAAGAAATTCCTTGGCTATTATGGAAATAATTTCATGTGCTTAATGTTTTGGCACAATTAAAAGTTTTATTCCCATGCAATTTTATCCTGATTGATGTTCAATTATGAACTATGCCTTACGTACTGCCATGTTTTATGTCATTTCTCAGGATTTTGATGTTTAAACATTATGTTCATGTTTTTTTAAGTTCAAATGTATATGATTTGTTTTATTTTCTCCATACTTACCCTTACTGAGAATTTGAGCTCACCATTTATATGTTTTATTTTCCCCAAGATTTAATGAAAGGTTTTAGGTATGGAAACAAAAAGGGGAAGATCATTATGGGAGATGTTGAAGATCATTCAACGTGATTAGAAGTTTATATTCTATGTTTCCAAAGACACTAAACTATAACTGTCCATTGGTGTCTATTTTTGTTATGTATTAAGTATTCCGAAAAAGTAATGTAATGTCCATGTACGATAAGCTTTGGATCTATATAGGAGGGATCTACTTTTTTCACCTATGAGTCATAGTTTTAACACACTAATCAAAGATAAGAACTGGGTAAATGAATTGAAATTGGTTTAGGGATCAGATGCACATGTTTTTTTAGATTTTATGTTTCTGTGATGTTTCGTACTATACAGGCTAAGTTCCCCCACTAAAAATTATGTCTATTGGTGGTCCTTGTTTGTGCACTAAAAAATTTCATGTTGGATTATTCTAGTTGAAAACTTGTGTATGGGGATTTTTAAATAACCTACACATGGATAATAAATAGACACCCTATGAATACCTAATTTCAATGAAAACACATTAATTAACATAAGAAAGTAAATAAAGTATGACTCAATAAATTTTGAATTGTGTTACGCTTTTTTATATGGGGTGATGGTAGCATGGGATAGTGTGGTTGTGTGTGTGGGATAGATGGAATGTGAAGTGGCTTTGTTTTGATGTACGGATATGTTCTGGTTTCTTCTATGGAATGTTTATGAAGCATATTTTTGTTTTATGGGTTGGTTTGCATGGTGTGGGGGATGAAATTATTGATGATATATTAACCTGAGCATGTAATGTAAATATTAGGTTGATATATTGATTGATTTAGGAATGGATGAAATGTGTTACACAATGGGGCTACTATCAGGTTGTCCGGTTATGTCTTTCAGTGTTTCTTATTATGTGTTGTCCTTGGTACTTTCCCAGATAATAGTGTAATAATTCAATAAAAAAATTTATTATTAAATTATGGAACTGTATTGTGTTTATTTGGTTAATGGAATTAATAAATGATTTTTATAATAATGAATGGTAATTGTAAATTATATTGGTTGGAAATTGAACGGAAGGTTTTTGCATGATGTGCGGTGCTGTGCATTAAGAGTTAATAGTAAAAATTTTGTAGTGTTGTGAGATAGTTTTTATTAGAACCCAAAAGTTGGGATTTTGTTTTTTCTATCATATATTTTTATAGTTTTATTTATCCCTTATGAATTTTATTTTTACTTCAAACAATTGAGCGCTACGTTCCGAACACCCCCATAAACACGGGGGAGGTTGTCTTTATCAAACATCCCTATGGGTGAATGGATGGATGGCCACCTGATCTTACCTAATCCATATTTCAGGAGGTGATAGGATAATATTTATTGGTTAGGTTTTGGTTTCTAAGCCCCATGTTTGTGCGGGTGATTTGTGCATTTCCAAGGGTCTTCGGGATTAGATGGGTTGTGTTTTCTCCGGTATCTTCGTGATAATATGAGATATTATTTACCATGTACCATTGGGATGGGACATGGTATGGGGCCCAAGTGTCTGTGGATATTATTTGAGGTGGTATGTGGTTGTGGTGTCTAAAAGTGGGTGTGATGTGTCTTGTGGCCCCGATGATGGTATGAGGTGTGTTTTGCATGATGTGATGTGGTTCGTGGCTGAGGTGACAGGGTGAGGTGTGGTTGTGGGTCCAAGGTGCTTGAAGAAGGGTTATTATGTGGTCTATTCATAAGATGTGGGAGTGTGAGGACATTTTCTTTTGGTAATGATTGGATAATCTAGTTTGAAGTGGTTCTAGGAACCAAAATCATCGATATGATTACTATATTACTTTACTTCTCTTGTGTTACATGGTGAGAAATCCTTGGTGAGGATGGTATTTCTAGTATACCTTGTTAAGTGTAGTTTGATTTTCAATTTTCACATAGGGGAATTGGTATAATTCCTTTTTTGTGTGCATGAGATACTTCGGGTTTCTAGCTAATTATATCTATATACTCACCCAATTTATATAAAACTATTATCATGTTTCTAGGATGACATCATAAACCATGCTGAAACCTAGTAGCTTAGGTCATGACAGTTAGTTAGTCGATGATTTTGCCTGATTTTGGTACATAGATTGGAGTTTTATTTTTATTTTAAAATTCTATGTTAATCATACATAAGGGATAGTCTAGTTTTCATACTTAGATTGGAGTTTTATTTTGATTTTAGCATTTCTATTTTAATCATACATAAGGGATGGGTTTTGTTCTTATATATATATATATATATATATATATCTTGGAGTTGATTTCGGATGACTGTCTTATAACCCAATCATGTTTTCCTAAAAAGGAAACACCTCCCATTTTGTGAGATATTATATTCGTAGTGTGCTCACCACCCTAGGGCCTAATAAATGTAGGACTCGAGGGTTATTATCTCCCTTTCATTATTTTCATCCCATGAGGTGTAGCTTTGGAGGGAGGGGGTCAAGACATAATAGAAATGATCTGATGGTTGAGATATAGGAAGGAGTTTTGATATAGGTATGGTGAGGATTGCAATACTTGGTAGGGAAACAATGTCATGTGATCTTGGGGTGTGACATAGACCAGGGAATACTCGCTAGGACATCAGATTTTAGGGCCCCGTGGTTTAATGCAAGGACTTAGAGCCTACCAAAAAACCATGTGGGGATACACTATTTGTAGGGTTATGACACTAGGAAAGGTACATACATCATAATGACTCTTGTTATTTTTTTAATTGGGAATATTTGGTATTGTTAAAATGAAAAAAAATAAATTATACACGATAAATGAATCTTAAATTCTACACTACTCGGTCTTAGGAATTAATTGTTTACTTTTTAGTTATTGATCTCGACCATCATCTATGTGTGGATTAGGAGGTTAAGGATTATTAGGATGATTCATTTAATAGGTGGAGGGTTGATCAAGTGGGGGGAAATGTTTAATGGTAGGGAATATTATGTACTATCAAACTGTAGGCTTTGGGAAAGTATTAGAGTAGTGTTTTGGATATACAGACAAATATCTGACTTAAGGAGCTTGCGATCACCTTCAGTTGGATTCAGCCCCTACCAGAGTACTAAGATCCACTGAAAATTAGTCAAATACGAGGAGCTATCTGTCAATAGTGTACATTGTACCTAAGGAAGATGACGGAGGTAGTCATTATAGGGGTATATTATCATATTGTGTTATGATAGAAATTACATTCATTTATCCTGATGGTTGGAAAGTGGAAAGAGTTACCCTCCCTATAAGAGATTAGTATGATAGTACAAGATCTAGGGATCAGGCTTAAAGATCTCTTCAATTTTACCCCATATCACTTTTTTGATGAGGTGTCTCATGAGAGACTTATAGAGGAGTTGATTCGTCCTTTTATCCAGTACCATGTTACTCTATTTATGTTGCCAACATATCCGGAGGTCTAGATAAAGGTGGAGGAGATTAAGAAGATGCCCCTACGAGGAGGTTTACTATGAGAGGGGATCCAATCGGTTTCATTAAGAGGTAAGGTTACAAGTGGATTGTCTCAAGTACCAAGACCATCATGGTTTTGACCATCAAGGATATGACCCCAGTAACTTACTTTTTCACCATCCGTTCCACATTACTTTTATATTGTCTTGGGGATTAGGTGTTTCTTATGTAGATGCCACATCCTTATTTAGAATCTGTGTCTAGTGGTTATTTGAGATCACTATGGTGGAGGTGGATAGGTTTAGTGACATTGTCAATAGTAAATTCCATCTTGGCCATTTTAGAAGTAGGGACTACAGGGTCATGCCCCAAAAGGAGATATATTTAAAGACCTGGAAATTTCAAGGAATTTTTTTTTAATTTTCTTTGGAATTTTACGACTGCATAGTTTCTGACGACACCTAATTCTGAGGCCCGGTGTGCCCGGAATCAATTTCTGAAGTTTAGCTCATGTACATTCATAGAACGAACGAGTGGGTTTTCCTAACTTTTGAACTGATGCTCGGAATCGAAATCTGAGGGCATCAATGGAAATTCAGCGCCGGTAATTTCTTATGAAGACCTTTCTTGGAGTTGCATCTTCTCAGGAGTAGTTGTTAAAATATGTGAGGAATAAAAATAAAATTGTTTTACAATTTATTTTTATTTCTTTACCGGTGGGTTATGTGCATGGAAAAGGAAGATGCTAGGATGTTTGGGTGGGGCCCACACGAGCTCCCACCTCCTTCAATTTCCTCAACACCCCTTTGAACCCCCCCCCTATATCATTTAATTTTGAAACTCCCCACTTTTAATTTCATGCCAATTAAACGACTTATTAAATGAGACAACACACGTTAATTAATTCATGAATTCAATTCAATTTTCAAGTTAAAGTTGGCGTGTGTGTGTGTGTGAATAAAATAAGACAAGGTCTTATTTTATTATTGGTGGATTCATTGGGTGCATCAAAGATGATGAGACTCTTGCGCTCTGAAGAACGTTATTCCTTGTTGAATAACACGAAGAACGAAGAAGAAGGCCGACCTTCGACGGAAGACGACGAAGAGCGAAAGTTCCTTGGAGATCGACAATCCTCTTCTCCTTGATGCCATGTACGGCGACACCGACAATCCTCTTCTCTGCAACACCAACGTTCCTCTTCCACGGCGTCATCATCCACGACGTCTTTTCCCACGATGATCCTCGCTCAAAAACTTTTCCAGGTAGGGGGTTTGGTTTATTTTAATTTATGTGGATTATATCCTCAGCCTTTGATTAAATTGTTGACAGACATTGAGACGTCTGTTATTGTAATAATGGGAGGAGTTCAGACCCCACAAACACAGCCGACCCTCCTCCGCCTTTTGTTGGTTGTTCTTGTTGCGGCATGAGCAAAGGCGGCGTGCTGCAACGGCACCGCACGGAAGAAATGATGAACGGGAGAAGAAGCGCCGCATCGTCGCGCCGTGCCGCTGTGGTGTTTCAAAGGCTTAGAAGTTTGATTAATTCACGTAGAATCGATGTGTGATAATGGAACGGGCCACAGGGGTGGTTTGAAGACTTCGCAGTGAAGAGCCAGTCCCTGGAGGACCTCTAGCGAAGACCACAGGCAAAACGGACCACCGGA
Source organism: Viscum album (assembly GCA_963277665.1). Classification (NCBI taxonomy): domain Eukaryota; kingdom Viridiplantae; phylum Streptophyta; class Magnoliopsida; order Santalales; family Viscaceae; genus Viscum; species Viscum album. The sequence goes on from OY728150.1 coordinate 1,949,251,305, forward strand.
GCGTGTCTGGTGGTCCGCGGAAGGACATGTCGGCGCGCCGCCAGGAGGATCCGCCGTGGCTGAAGACACGGCGGCTAGCGGTAGTCTTGCGGCTGCGCGGGACCGAGTGGGGAGAGGCGGCGCTGGGCTGCGTTTGCTGGCAAGGAATAGCCCCCACACGGGGGGTCCACGTCTGCAACCAAGGGGCAGTCGCCCCCTTTGTGTGGCCACTCGGCCAGCGCTGAGCCGCCCCAGGCCTGACCGGCCGCACTGGGCCGGGCCGCGTTGTAGAGACCCGAAGCTTGAAGTACATGTACATTACATTACTTTTGCAGAATAATTAATACATAAAAAAAATCAGACACACAAGGACCGTAATAGTTTAGTGTCTTTGGAAACTCGGAATATAATCTTCTAATCATGGTAAATGATCTTCAATATCTCCCATAATGATCTTCCCATTTTTTCTTACCTAAAACCTTTCTTTATATCCTGGGGAATAGAAAACATAAAAGGGGTGAGATCAAATGCTCAGTAAGGGTAAGCATAGAGAACATAAAACAATCCTTAGACATTTGAATCTAAAAAAACATGAGCATAAAATCTAAACATTAAATTCTTGAGCAATGACATAAAACATGGCAGTACGCAAGGCATTGATCATGAAGAAACATTAATCATGATAAATTAGAATGGGAATAAAACATGTAATTGTGGAAACCATTAAGCACATGATATTATTCCCATAGTAGCCAAGGCATTGCGGCCAAAACCATCTTAGTGGACAAACGCCCTTTCAGAATCGAGTTCACTCCTCGTTCCAGTCCTGTATTACTGAACCGGTTTAACTTGTCGTTCCATCCATGTCTATCTCATGAGATATAAATCTTTACCCAATGCATTGGAGGGAGATATAGGTCCCAAACATCTCATAATGAAATCATTCTTACATGTGCCACAAAATAAACTTAAAACATTCATCATAACCCAATGAATGAAATGGGTTTCATAAGCATCATCCCATCATCTCATAATCCATATAAAACAAATGGACATTTCCTCAAAAGAAAAGTGAAACCATGAAAATCGTAGATACATTAAACTTGAAACATAAACATGTGAAATAATGTCATCTTATATGAAAATGGTTTTGATAAAACACTTTAAATGAATTCATGAGGAAAATGTCCTTTATTATTCAAAATCATTTCCTTTTCACAAAATGTCATGTAATTTTAAAAGAAAAGGATTTTGTTGAATATATTCATTAAATATTTTTGAGGAAGATTCATGAAAATAAGGATTTATAAAACAGTAAAAATCCTTTCATGCCGTATATTTTAAAAAACATTCTTCTCATACTTTTTTCGGAAAAGTCAAAAAGTACCTTGTAGGGTAAATAAAAGAAAGATTCCTTCCATACCATGGGTTAAAAGTCAAAATGGGTAAAAAGGACTGTAAACATACATGAATACACTTTTATAAAACATGGACGTGGATGATATCACTAACCCTAGTAAATAATTATGAATAATCAATCTCAGATAAGAATGAGATTTTCACAATTATCCCTTACCTTAGATCTTATATGCTTTGTACGTATCTGAACCTCCTCTTCTTTGAAGCACCTCTTTGAGACCTCCTCTTAGGGCACTAAAATTTGTCTTTTAAGAAGACCAGAACCTCTAGGATGTTTCTATGGAAGTGGAGAAGAGAATTTGGAAGGGTTTGGCTGAGTTTGAAAGCTCAAAGTGGTGTGAGTAAGAGAGGGAGGAGGTGCCCTTTTATAAGGGAGGAGAGGGGCACATTTGGAAAAACGAAAAATATTATTTTATTATAAAGTCATATTCAGTTTTTAATAGATCCAAAATGATTTATTTCGAAGATAATGTGGGTCTGGGTCGAAATCCTCTCATACAATAGAATTTAGGAAAGTTTAGGTTTCTATTTTAACCTTATCATTTAGATTTAACCTTAAGTTAAATAATTTTACTTTTACCGTGTTTTCTTGTTTTATTACACTATAAGGTTAATAAACTTACTATGACAAGCCAAAAGAATCCAAAGTTGTTTATTATTAATTAATATAACCTTATCTAAGTCATTTGGATGAACCTTATATTTTTAGAAATAAAATAACAATTAATAATATAATATTTGTTTTAAAAACTATTTTATATCAATTTTGACACTATTTGGTAATTTATTTTTTTGAAAATCATAACAGAATGATTAGTTCGAAAAAATTTAATTAAATCAACACTAACATGTCATATTAACCTAGAAAATTAGTTTAATTCATAATTAATCTCAAATTATATTTATTTGGGTATTTATAACATCAATTATGTCAATATTTCATTAATAAGATAATTACTGCATCATCTTTGTGTCATAAATAAATTAAATAATTTAATGTATAAAAATTATAATTAAAATACCATTATGTAGGAAATATTTTTATATTTCTAATGAATATTTATAGTCTAATTTATATTATGTATAACCCTATATTAAAAATTATTTACTTGTTAAAATTTGATTTTAACTATTTTAACCCTTCTTTAAATAAATTAATATTAAATGTCCTAATCTAATACAAGGGGGACTAAATGGTAGTATTTTATTCCTAAGGTTGTTTTCGGTCGAATTAAACATATCCAATAGATTTAGGACATGTGTTAGGGTAATAATAATATCATTTTTACCCTTAATTATCCAATTTACTTTTATCGGTAGTAAATAAAAGTAAAAAGTTATTATTCACCAAAAATTATTTTCATCTCATTGAACCACATTTTAATCCTTGATATTAACTGTGTCTCTATTATTTTTGAAATTCAATTCACAGAAGTGTTAATATTTAATTTAAATAAAAAAATTCTATTTCTTAACTACCACTAAGTGGTTTTATTATTCATCGAAAATTGAAGTTTCTCTGAAAAAGACCAAAAAATCAGCCTAAGCATTATTTGATATTCCGAATTCAAAATTGATGTTTATTTTTCAAAATTCATAACATATAAGTGGAATTAATTAATTTTAAATTTATTTCCCATTGTCAAAACAAATAGTGTGTTTTCAAGATACAAAAACAATCAAAATATTGATACTTGTTTATATCCAATTTCAAATTGAAATTAATTCCACTGAACAACATTGGATTAAATGGTAAAAATATATATTCTAATTACACTTTAAAACCAATTAAAAATATAATCTAACCATATAAATTATTGCGATGAAAAAAGTTGTTTTTATTTAAAATTTAGCATGTTTTTCCTATTCATTAAAATATTAAAGTTATCAGAATAATATGAAAAATTTATCCGAAGTAAATTTTTATATCCTGATTCCAAGGAAGATTTTTTTTTTCAAATTGAACTTATAGAAATTTCAAAAACAAGATTTAAGGTGGGTGCGTCATCAAAAGGAGGGAAAACTACAATTTTTTAAAAATACATATTTTACAAGAAAAAATTAGTTGATTCTCATACCATATTCTATAAAATGTGTAAGATGAATAATAATGTTATAAAATTAAAAATTTAGTTAATAATATTAATAATAGCTAGTCCATAATAATACTATAACAATATATCATTATTTAGTGAAACCTGGTATTGCGTACAACACACGCTGTCGAGGAAGGTCGTGATTGCGTGTAATGGAAGCCAAGTCAGGGTTGCGTGTTTTGAAAGACTCCTATGTTGTTTTGTATAACATAATCCAACCATATTTCCTTTATACATTGAATATATATATATATATACACTCAATGTTTTTTAAAATAACTACTATCAAAATTGTGTGTAACATGATCCTAGAATAGTGTTGTGTATACTGCAAACTCATATGGTGTTGCATATAGCGCAAGGAAATCTTGTTTTATCTTACAACACAAGACATCAATGAAATTAAAAGAATATTTTTCATAAAATCTTGGGGTGTTACATTCTACCCCCATTAAAATGAATTTCTCCCTCGAAATTTGTTGGGGTTATAAATCGTTTACTATTTATAGAAACCGACATCGTAAAAAGGAATACTAAAACTTAATTTCAAAAACTAATGTATGAAATGTAATGATTACCCAAAGAAACTCATCACTGGGTTTCCATATAATAGAACATCAGTGAAAATATGGATATGATAAAAAATCTAACCACCATGTTCTGATGGAGAGTGGTAGAGAACATGGCTATGAAAAACCCATCAATCACAAAGCCATAGAGTTTTGATGATCTATGGTACCATATGATTCCTCGGATATAAGGGCACTCGGACAACATTTTTGGTTTTAAATATCATTTCCCTAAATTTGATGAAATTGGAATTAGAAGAAATAATTTCGTGATTTTGGTACAGTCTCACCGTTGGTCATTCTTTGGAAAATTTCCACTTCATCTCTTAAAGAAATAAAGTTGAATTTGTCATTCGTGAAGTGTGATAAGATCACGTGATATAATGATGGGTGATTCCATCTGTCTCAAACAAAAGGTTATAAAATTTATCAAAAATATATAAGTCCATCTATAGTGAGATTAATCATATATGGTTCCTAAAATGGACTTATACTTCATATATAATACTTCTTAATATAATAAATCTAGTTTCTACTATACAGGGACTTCCTGTAGGCCAGTGGTAGGCGATAAAGGCCAGTCGCACTTCGGGTGTGGGTTTGATTCCCACATCCTTGTCCGACGCGACGGGTTGTCGCCCGTCTTGCAGGTTGTCCCTTTTTTTCTAAGAAATAAATTATTATAACATTCCATCAATAATATAGAAAATGTTCTAGCCTTAAACAATAATAACTTATGACCAACATAATCCATTCCAATCTTTAGGCTTATCCAAAAAAATACTGTCCAATCTCATATTATAGTGAAACCGATTACCAAGGAGTTCATATTACAAGCATGTTAATACCATCGTTGATCCCCATATATCATAATATATGTCTTTTTGGTCACATTCCAAACATTAAAAGGCCTTAATCATGTATTCTCTTGAAAAAAATGAATACCCATTGAACCTTAATGAAAACATGAATGTTGTTAAATTTTAACACTTTCCACATACCAAAATCCTAAAAATTCTATATAGTAAAACCGTAATATCACTTAGTCCTTATATCAGTCATGAGCTCATGAATAATATGAAAATTTTCATTTTCTCCTTATCACTTCATTATAGACATATCATTTGCTTTCCAAAATATTTGAATTACTTTTCATGGTTACCGGTACCATAAAATTATTGAAAACCACAATAGAATAATACCAAAATATTCTAATACACCATAAAATTACCTCAACAACATTATTCTTGAATACCAATACATAAAAACTTCAATCCATCCTCTTCAATGATTGTCCTAGAATAAGTCCTCCCTTAATTTAGAAGTATCTTTTTAGTTCAGGGCATTGAGTTGGGTAATGCCCATGTTCTCCACAAATAAGACATTGAACTCTATAACAGTCTGTCACTCTATGACCCTTTTCTCCACATAGATAACATCTGTCCCTCCATTTGAGATATTCCTCAAGGTTCTTCTTCCCTTATTTAGAAATCTAAATCATCCTTTCTTTATTCTCCTCAACATGCGAACATGCATAAAAGTCTATCTTTCTTTTATTTGATGAATTAGGCATACCACTAAATTTCACCTTGTTAATCATATATCGCGATGACTGATTCGGCATAATCACAATATCCTTTTCTCTAGGCATTACGCAATATTTTTGCTCATAGTCACCAATTTGTCCATTGGATTCAACATTAACCTAATTCCTTCTGGTTCCCTGCATTTACTAAAACACAAAAAGAATTATTTGAGAGGAAAAAATCATCCTAGGGAAAAAAACATAGTAAAGGGGGAGTACCCTCAATATCTAACATATTATGTTAAATTCTAAGATCGTTACCATAGTTCTAGGACAATATCCTATACATATACTTATCCTTAGGGACATCCCTAGACATACCTTAGAAATATATCTAGAGATCTCACTAACGTTTTCGCATCCTAGTTTCCAAAGGTTAACTAAACCTTTCCTCTGATACCAACTGTAGAGACCCGAATCTTGACGTACATGGAAATTAAATTACTTTTTCAGAATAATTAATACATAAAAAAACAGAAACACAAGGACATTGATAGTTTAGTGTCTTTGGAAAGTTTAAATATAATCTTCTAATCATGGTGAAAGATCTTCAACATCTCCCATAAAGATCATCCCCTTTTTTTCTTACCTAAAACCCTTCTTTATATCCTGGGGAAAAGAAAACATAAAAGGGGTGAGCTCAAATGATCAGTAAGGGTAAGAATAGAGAACATAAAACAATCCTTAGACATTTGAATGTAAAAAAACATGAGCCTAAAATATAACCATCAAAATCATGATCAACATCATAAAACATGGCAGTACGAAAGGCATAGATCATGAAGATACATTAATCACGATACATTAGCTTGGGAATAAAACATGTAATTGTAGAAACCATTAAGCACATGATATGATTTCCATAGTATCCAAGGCATTTCTGCCGAAACCATCTTAGTGGGCAAATTCCCTTTCTGAATCGAGTTCACTCCTCATTCCAGTCATGTATTATAGAACCGATTTAACTTGTCGTTCCATCCATGTCTATCTGATGAGATATAAATATTTACCCAATGATTTGGAAGGAGTTATAGGTCTCACCCATCTCATAATGAAATAATTATTACATGTGCCTCAAAATAAACTTAAAACATTCATCATAACACAATAAATGAAATGGTTTTCATAAACATCATCCCATCATCTCATATTCCATATAAAACAAATGAACATTTCATCATAAGAAAAGTGAAACCATGAAAATGATAGAGACATTAAACTTGATTCATAAACATATGAAATAATGTCATATTAGATGAAAATTGTTTTGATAAAACACTAGAAATGAATTCTTGAGGAAAATATCCTTTCTTCTTCAAAATCATTTCTTTTTCACAAAATGTCATGAAATTTTAATAGAAAAGAATTTTGTTGAAAATAGTCCTGAAATATTTTGGAGGAAGCTTTATGAAAATAAGGCTTTATAAAACCATAAAAATCCTTTCATGCCATATACGTTAAAATAACATTTTTCTCATGCTTTTGTTGGAAAAGTTAAAAAGTACCTTGTAGTGTAAATAAAAGAAAGATTCCTTCCATACCATGGGGTAAAAGTCAAAATAGGTAAAAAGGACTTTAAACATACATGAATACACTTTTATAAAACATGGACATGGATGATAGAAATAACCCTAGTAAATACTTATGAATAAGAAATCTCGGATAAAAATGAGATTTTCACAATTATCCCTTACCTTAGGTCTGATATGCTTCGTACGTATCTGAACCACCTCTTCTTTGAGGTGCCTCTTTGAGACCTCCTCTTAGGGAACGAAAATTGGTCTTTGAAGAAGACCAGAACCTCTAGGATGTTTCTATGGAAGTGGAGAAGAGAATTTGGCAGGGGTTGGCCGAGCTTGAAGGCTCAATGTGGTGTGAGGAAGAGAGGGAGGAGGTGCCTTTTAATAAGGGAGGAGAGGGGAACCTTTGGAAAAACTAAAAATATTATTTTATTATAAAGTCATATTCAGTTTTTAATAGCTCCAAAATGATTTATTTCGAATATAATGTGGCTATGGTTTGAAATCCTCACATCCAATAGAATTTAGACAAGTTTAGGTTTCTATTTTAACCTTATCATTTATATTTAACCTCAAGTTAAATAATTTTACTTTTACCATGTCTTCTTGTTTTCTTACACTATAAGGTTAATAAACTTACTATAACAAGCCAAAATAACCCCAAGTTGTTTATTATTAATATATATAACCTTATCTAAGTCATTTGGCCAAACATTAAATTTTTAGAAATAAAATAAAAATTAATAATATAAAATTTGTTTTAAAAACTATTTTTTGTCAATTTTGACACTATCTGGTAATTTATTTTTTTGAACATCTGAATAGCATGATTAGTTTGAAAAAAGTTATTTAAATAAATACTAACATGTCATATTAACTTATAAGATTAGTGGAATTCATAAAAAGTCTCAAATTACATTTATTTGGGTATTTATAACATCAATTATGTCAATATTTCATTAATAAGATAATTACTTCATCATTTTTGTGTCATAAATAAATTAATTTATTTAGTGTCTAAAAGTTATAAATAAACTACCATTATGTAGGAATTCATTTTATATTTCTAATGAATATTTATAGTCGAATTTATCTTATGTATAACCCTATATTAAAAATGATTTATTTATTAAACTTTGATTATAACTATTTTAACCCTTCTTTAAATAAATTAATATTAAATGTCCTAATCTAATCCATGTGGGCATAAATGGTAATATTTTTTTTCCTAAGGTTGTTTTTGGTCGAATTACACTAATAAAATATAATTAGGATATGAGTTAGGGTAATAATAATATCATTTTTACCCTTAAATATTCTATTTACTTTTAACCATGGTAAATAAAAGTAAAAAGTTACTATTCACCAAAAATTGTTTTCATCTCATTGAACCACATTTTAGTTCTTGATATTAACTGTGTCTCTCATATTTTTGATATTCAATTCATAGAAGTGGTAAAATTTAATTTAAATAAAAAAGTCAGTTTTTTAACTACCACTAAGTGGTTTCACTATTCATCGAAAATTGATGTTTTTTAGAAAAAGACAAACAATTCAGCCTAAGAATTATTTGATATTCCGAATTCAAAATTGATTTTTATTTTTCCAAATTTATAAAATATAAGTGGGAATAATTAATTTTAAATTTAATTACCGTTGTCAAAACACATAGCATGTTTTTAAGAAACAAAAACAATCAAAAGATTGATACTTGTTTATACCCAATTTCAAAGTGAAATTAATTCCAAGGAACAACATTGGATTAAATGGTAAAAATATATTCTAGTCACACTTTAAAATCAATTAAAAATATAATCAAACCATAAAAAGTATTGCGATTAAAAAAGTTGTTTTAAATTAAAATAAGCGTGTTTTAACTATTCATTAAATTATGAAAGTTATCAGAATAATATGAAAAAATTATCCAAAGTAAATTTTTATATCCTGATTCCAAAGAAGAATTTTATTTTGTTAAATTGAACTTATATACATGTCAAAAACAAGATTTAATGTGGGTGCGTCATTAAATGGCGGGAAAACTGCAATTTTTTAAAAATACATATTTTACACGAAAAATTTATTTTGTTCTCATACCATATTCTAGGAAATGTGTAAGATTAATAATAATGTTATAAAATTAAAAATGTAGTTAATAATATTCATAACGGCTAGTCCAAAATAATATTATAACTATATATCGGTGTTTAGTTAAACGTGATATTGTGTACAACACACGCTATCGAGGAAGGTCGTTATTGCGTGTAATGCAAGCCATGTCAGGGTTGCGTGTTGTAAAAGACTCCTCCGTTGTTTTTTATAATATAATCCAACCATATTTCATTTATAAATTGAATATATATATATATATACACTCAATGTTTCGTAGAATAACTATTATCAAAATTGTGTGTAACATGATCCAAGAATAGTGTTATGTATACTGCAAACTCATACGGTGTTGCGTATATTGCAAAACAATCTTGTTGTAGCTTACAACACAAAACATCAATGAAATTAAAAAATATTTTTCATAAAATCTCAGGGTGTTACACGCGCCCCCTGGGCCGGGCCGCGCCCACCGGGCCGGGCCGACCCAGGGGGGGTTGGGGCAGGTCGGACTGGGCCTAGACCCCCATTTTCAGACCACTTCCGGTCTTTTGTCCATATCTTGGTATTAGGACCTTTGATCGACACAATGTCTGTTGTGTAGCGATCCTTGGGTCGAGTCGGTCATTTTGGTATATTACGCTCAAGGTTTCGGAGTACTTTGAGTACGGCCGGGTTGGTTCAGATACGAAACCAACCAGGCCCTCGGAGCGGAAACCTTATATATTGAGCTCTGGACGTCCGATTGACGTGTCTTCGACTTTATTGGATTCCTCTTGATGAGACTAAACTTCTGGAATAATTCACCTGAGGTTTCGATGCAGATGGATAGTGGCCGCGTTGGATTGAACCTGAAATCCAACCGGTCCCCTCGAACGGGAAAGCTGATAACTCCCAGACCGGATGTCCGTTTGACGAACCGTCAGCGGCATTGGTGATCACATTGAGAAATGGACCCTATTAGTATATCCTATGAGAGTTAGGGGTACGATTGAGATGCGGTCGGGTTGGTTCGTACATGAAACCAACCGGGCCCCTGGGGCGAAAAGGCTAATAACTCATAGACCGGGCGTCCGACTGACGCAACGTCTTCTGCTTTGAGACTTATATGACGAGGCGGTCCTTTGAGATACTTTTTTCATGGGACTTTGTGATACATAGAGTATCGACCAGTAGCTTGTGGAGAGGACCCTCCCGGTGAAGAGCTAGCAGAGTGCAGAGACCTAGCAGCTGGCTGAGACTTGACGACTACTGAACTATCGACTCAGTGTGTTTCGGATAGCCCAGTGGGGAGCGCTTGGTTGTAGTGACAAAACCACAGCGGAGGAGCTCTTAGTTGTACCGGCAGACCCATGGTACTTAACAGGAGGAGTACCTCTGGAAGCTATGAGGGGGAGCGCTTGGTTGTAGCGGCAGACCCACGGTGGAGGAGCGCATGGTTGTAACAGAAAACCCGCGGTGCTCAACAGAAGGATTACCTCTGGAGGCTATGAGGGAGAGCACTTGGTTATAGTGGAAGGCCCTTGGTGGGAAGCACTTGGTTGTAGCAGTAGGCCCATAGAACTCGACAGGTGGAGTACTACAGCAGTCCAAGGTTAGTGGGGCATGCTTGGTTGTAGCGGCAGGCCCACTGTACTCGACAGAGGAGAAGTTCTCCAACAGCCGTGGTTTCGACATCATGATTAAATCCTGGTTTGAGCTGAGTCTTGAATTCAATCAATATCTTCTATATGATTGAATTAATTTATTATGTGGATTGGGATGTGTTATCCTGGGTGGATTGGTTGTTCTATCCTGTATGGACGTGATCGAACGTGGGCTCAGATGTTGGAGCCGAACTGGAACTGATGACTTAGGTATATATATGGGAATATTCCTAAGAAGTGTTGGATGTTAATTCGTGATTGTATCTTTTCTTTGTGGTTTATGCTTTATGGATTCAGGTAGACCCTCGGGGGTCTCGGGGTCCCTACTGAGTATCGTATTCTCACCCCTGCACGGGATTCGCCCGCACTGCGTTGTGTTGGTTGCAGACGTCAGAAATCACTGATCAAGGATGAGGCTTGTAGAGATGGATGGTTCCCAGAGGAGGAACCCACGACGAGTCAGTGCCCGGAGGTGGATATCATAATGAGACTGTACTTGTAGGTGGACCACTGGACGGGACGTATACAGGGTGGACGGGAGGACCCGAGGAGCTGAGGAGGCTATTTGTACACACCCTTCAGGAGGGATTTCCAGTGGACGGCTCGACGTTTCTTCTTTACCTTTCAATTGTTGTACTTCCCTTCCAGTTTTACTTTACTTTCATTTTGGGTTTGTATTCTGGCCCACATACTTTTCTGCACTTACTTGTACTCAGTTTACTTAGTGTTTTCTTCCTCTTGTACTCAGTTTACTTAGTGTTTTCTTCCGCTTGTACTATGTTTTGTTTTGTTTAATTTTACAAAGTAAATGCCTTCCCAGTTATCGGGATTTATGACTTGGTTCTAGTCATCAGCCCCTGGCCTATGGGAGGTGGGCTTGGGGTAGTCACGACACGGGCCCCAAGGACGGGTTGTGACAAATTGGTCTCAGAGGAGTTCAGTTCTATCGCAGAATTCAGGATTATGATCTTTCTTCTATGTGAAGCAATAGTGTTAAAGGTATTGAGTGTGGTTATCAGTCCAGGGAGTCCAGTGTTGGTGCGCTGGCCGACGTATCCATTCATCAGGACCCTGACATCTGATTTCCGACTCAATACACGAAAACATTGATTTCATGTGTGTTTCAAAGGTTTTCTTTGTGATTACTTTGTGTCAACTCACCAGGTTCTATTTTGACCGTGGCAAACCTGTATCTTTTCAGGATGGCCCCACGACAGCAGCCAAATAGGGTTCAGAGCTTTGTACTAGATGATAGCCCACCGAGCATTGAGGCCGTAGTGCATGGCTCCTTTTTAGTGGAGGCACCGGTGGTACCTCTACCCGCCGAGCCACCGATGCTACCAGCCCCAGCCGCTGAGAGTGAACGTCGCCTTAATGTACTACACAAGTTTCAGCGTCAGAGACCGCCCAGGTACTGCAGGGAGACGGACCCTCAGGCAGTTGAGGATTGGATGGAGGCTGTAGTTCGAGTTTTCAGGCTAGTGGGGACACCAACTAACCTCATGGTGATCCTTACAGCGAGGCTCATGCATGTGGAAATAGGCAGATGGTGGAGCTTAATGCTCCATGTGCACAATGATGAATCTCTTATTTGGATGGACATTGAGAGCCTCTTCCATTCAGAGTTCGTCCCAACCACCCTCCATGAAGTGCACATCTAGGAGCTACTACAGCTACATCAGGGCAGCATGACGGTAGCCAAGTACCCGGCGAGGTTTACCAATCTCTCGCGTTATTACACGGACGTGGTACGAGACCCCTTCTTCAGGGCCCAAACCTTCGAGCATGGGCTCAAGCGATATATCAGAGCTTTAGTTGTTTCTCACAGCATCCCGACGTAGATAGGGGTGTTGGAGCGAGCCCTTTTAGTGGAGAGTTTCCTTGCTAAGCAGTCTCAAGCAGCAGGACCCACCACTAGCCGATATGCGGCAAAGTGTTCTGTAGTGGGAAGTAGACAGATGACGCAGAGGTCCGATAGGATTAGACCTATATGTGGTCGACTGCATGACACAGGATCATTTTTGCGAGGCACCCTTGGTAGACAATGACATACCATGAGCGGACAGTCTTACTCCTACGGCGGGGTTGGTCACATGGCCTGTGACTGTCCAACCCGCCATACAGATGATCATCAGGTAAACGAAGGGCCTCTCAGGAAGAGGTAGAGGTTCGACCATGGAAGTCCATAGGGAGTAGGCGGGCGAGGCAGAGGAGTTGGCCGAGCAGCGGCTGGTGGACGACGCTTTGTGGACCTACCACCACCACCACCAGGGAGACCACCCCGACCACAGGGAACGGGTGGACATAAGAGATCTCAGTTTCAGGCAACTAAGGCCTATGATCATGGAGCTCCGGGAGTAGATGAACAGGAGCGGGACAAGCTCCAGACGTGGATACATATGTTCATTTTGCTTCTATTTTTTTTGATGTTTGTTTGTAGATTCTTTGTGTCTTTGTACATTGAGCCTTAGTAATAAAATACACCCTTCTTTATAGAGTTTAATTTCTTGTCCTCTCTCTTTTTTGTTACTAAGAAGTTCTGGTTTAAAACCTGTTGAATTGACCATCACTTTTGAGATAACTACTGGAGGATACCCAGTTACCACACACTGATTCCGATAGTATGACTCAGCGCTTCGAGGCGAGAGTAACGTTTGGATCTATTAGTAGTAGCGTCCAGGCCTTATGACGTCATCCTTGGTATGTATTAGTATCATCCATGTCGAGATTGACTGTATTAGGAAAAGAACGTGGTTCATCCAGGGGATGAGACTGGGTTTCACTTATCAGGAAATAAGAAATCTTAGCAGCTCTTGTAGGACCAGAAAAGGTCCAAGTCACCCTGGAGTGGAAGAGGACATCTCAGAGCCAACAAAAATACTTATTCTGAAAGAAGGTGGAGACCACTAGAGTTCGTGGATGTCGACCACGTTTTCCTAAGGGTCTCACCTTGACATGAGTTATGGATATTTTTCCAGGGCATCAAGTTGTCTCCGCACTTCATTGGACCCTTCTAGGTCCTCAACAGGGTAAGCGAGGTGGTTTACCGCTTGACCCATCCACCTCAGTTGCACCGGGTGCACGACGTCTTCCACGTATCTCAACAGAGGGGATACGTGCATGACCTGACGCATATCTTTGACGATGGGGTGACTTTTGCAGAGGTCCGGGTGGAGATCGAGGATCAACATGAGTGGGTCCTACGTGGACAGTCGACTCCTCGGGTGCGCTTCCACTGGGAGAACGAGAACCTCCAGGAGAGCACATGGGAGCGGAAGGCTCAGATGCGTGCTCAGTACCACTTTTGATTCCCAAATTTGTGTTATAGCTTTACGGGGACGTAAATCCCTGAGGTGGGAGTAATTTAAAGACCCAGAAATTTCAGGGAATTTATTTTTTAATTTTCTGCAGAATTTTAGGAGTGCACTGTTTCTGACGGCACGTGATTCTGCGGCCCGGTGTGCCCAGAATAAATTTCCGAAGTTTAGCTCGAGTACGTTCGGTGAACGAATGAGCGGGTTTTCCTAACTTTTGAACCGGAGCTCGGAATTGAAATCTGAGGGCACTGATGGAATCACAGCGCCGGTAATTTCTTATGAATACCTTTCTTGGAATTGCGTTTTCTCAGGAGGAGATGTTAAAAAATGTGTCGAATAAAAATAAAATTGTTTTACAATTTATTTTTATTTCTTTACCGGTGGGTTAAGTGCATGGAAAAGGAAGATGCTAGAAAGTTTGTGTTGGGCCCACACGATCCCCCACCTCCTTTAATTTCCTCAACACCTCTTTTAACCCCCCCCCCACCCCTATAGCATTTAATTTTTCAACTCCCCAAGTTTAATTTCACGCCAATTAAACGACTCATTAAATGAGACAATGCACATTAATTAATTCATGAATTCAATTATATTTTCGAATTACTGTTGGCATGTGTGTGTGTGTGAATAAAATAAGACAAGGTCTTGTTTTATTGTTGGAAGATTCGTTGGGTGCATCAAAGAGGAGGAGACTCTTGCTCTTTGAAGAACGTTCTTCCTCGTTGAAGAACGCGAAGAATGACGAAGAACACTGGCCTTTGACGGAAGACGACGAAGAGCGCAAGTTCCTCAGAGATCGACGATCATCTTCTCCGCGACGCCGTGTACCGCGACGCCAACGATCCACTTCTCCGCGACACTGAAGATCCTCTTCCACGATGCCGTCTTACGCGACATCTTTTCCCGCGATGATCCTCGCTCGACAAATTCTCCAGGTAGGTGGTTTAGTTTATTTTAATTTATATGGATTATATCCTCGACCTTTGATTAAATTGTTGATAGATGTTGAGCCGTCTATTATCATAATAACGGGAGGAGGTCAGACTGCATGAACACGACAGACCCTCCTCCCCCTTTTGTTGGTTGTGCTTGTTGCAGCACGAGCAGAGGCGGCGCGGTGCAATGGCACCGTGCGGAACCAATGAAGAATGGGCGAAGAAGTGTCGCGCTATCACGCCGCGCTATCGCGCCGCGCCGCTGCGGCGTTTCAAAGGCTCCGAAGTTTGATTAATTTACGGTGGATCGATGGGAGATGAAGTAACCGGCCACATGGGTGGTTTGATGACTTCATAGTGAAGTGATGGTCCCGGGAGGACCACTGGAGATGACCGCAGGAAAAACGGACCATCGGAGCGCGTCCGGTGGTCTGCGGAAGGGCCTGCCGGCGCGCCCCCATGAGGATCCGTCGCGGCTTCAGCCGCGGCGGCAGGCGGTGGTCCCACGGCCACGCGGGACCGAGTGGGGGGACACGGAGCTGGGCTGCGTCCACTGGTAAGGAATGGCCCCCACGTGGGGGGTTGCGGCGGCAATCAAGGGGGCAGCCGCTCCCTTTGCGCGGTCGCTCAGCCAGCACCGAGCCGACCCGCTCGGCCAGCGCCAAGCCTCCCTAGGCCGGATCGGCCGCACTGGGCCAGGCCGAGCCACACCCCATGGGCCAGGCCACGCCCACTGGGCCGGGCCGTGCCCTAATGGTCCGAACCCGGACCCGGTTCGGGCCGACCAAGGGGGAGTTGTGCCGTGTCGGACCGGGCAAAGACCCCCATTTTCAAACCACTTCCTGTCTTTTGTCCATATCATGGGATACAGACCTCCGATCGATGCACTGTCAGTTGCGTAGCGATAGTAGGGTCGAGATGGCCATTTCGGTATATTACGCTCAAGGTTTCAGAGAACATTGAGTACAATCGGGTTGGATCGGATACAAAACCAACCAGGCCCTCGGAGCGGAAATGCTTATATCTTGAGCTCTGGACGTCCGATTGACGTGCCGTCGACTTTGTTGAATTCCTCCTGATTAGACGTAACTTTTGGCATACTTCGCCTGAGGATTGGACGCAGATGGATAGTGTCCATGTTGGATTGAACCCGAAATCCAACCAGGCCCCTAGAATGGAAAAGCTGATAACTCCCAGACCAGACATCCGTTTGAAGAACCGTCAGCGGCGTTGGTGATCACGTTGAGAAACAGTCCCTAAGAGTATACCCTATGAGATTTTGGGGTACATTTGAGAAGGGGTCAGGTTGGTTCGTACATGAAACCAACTGGGCCCATGGGACGAAAAGGCTAATAACTCACAGACCAGGCGTCCGATTGATGCACCGTCTGTTTCTTTGAGACCTCTATGACGAGGTGGTCCATTGAGATACTTCTTAGTGGGAATTTGTGATACTTGGAGTATCGACCAGTAGTTCGTGGAGCGGACCCTCCCGGTAATGAGCTAGTAGAGTGCAGAGACCTAGTAGCTGGCTGAGACTTGAATACTACTAAACTATCGACTCGGTGTGTTTCAGATAGCACAGTGGGGAGCGCTTGGTTGTAGAGGAAGACCCACGACAGAGGAGGGCTTAGTTGTAGTGGCATACCTGTGGTACTCAATAGGAGGAGTACCTTTGGAGGCTATGAGGGGGAGTTCATGGTTGTAGAGGCAGAACGACGATGGAGGAGCGCTTGGTTGTAGCGGTAGACCCGCGATACACAACAGAAGGAGTACCTATGGAGGCTATGAGGGGGGGTGCTTGGTTGTAGCGGCAGACCCATGGTGGGAAGTGCTTGGCTGTAGCAGCAAGCCCACAGTACTTGACAAGTGGAGTACTGCAGCAATCCAGGGTTAGTGGGGTGCGCTTGGTTGTAGCACAAGGCCCCCTGTACTCGATATAGGAGGAGTTCTCCAGCAGCCGTGGTTTCGAAATCATGATTAAATCTTGGTTTGAGATGAGTCCTGACTTCAATCAATATCATAGAAATGATTGAAATACATTCTTATGTGGATTGGGTTGTGTTATCCTAGGTGGATTGGTTGTTCAATCCTGTGTGGACGTGATCGAAATTGGGCTCGGTTGTTGGAGCCAAACTGGAACTGATGACTTAGGTATATGTATGGGAATATTCCTAAGTAGTGTTGGATGTTACTTTGTGATTGTATCTTTTCTTTGTGGTTTATCCTTTATGGATTCAGGGAGACCCTCGGGGGTCTCGGGGTCCCTACTTAGTATCGTAAACTCACCCCTGCACGGGCTTCGCCCGCACTACGTTGTGTTGGTTGTAGATGACGGACATCACTGATCAAGGATGAGGCTTGTAGAGGTGGATGGTTCCCGGAGGAGGAACCCATGACGAGTCAGTGCCCGGAGGTGGATATCACGACGAGACGGTACCAGTAGGTCGACCACTGGACGAGATGCAATCAAGGTGGACGGCAGGACCCGAGGATCTTATGAGTCTATTTGTACCCACCCTTCAGGTGGGATTTCTAGTGGAAGGATCGATGTTTCTTCTTTACCTTTCAGTTGTTGTACTTCCTTTCCAGTTGTACTTTACTTTCAGTTTGGGTTTGTATTCTGGACCACTTACTTTTCTACACTTACTTGTACTCAGTTTACTTAGTGTTTGCTTCCTCATGTACTCAGTTTACTTATTGTTTGCTTCCACTTGTACTCTGTGGTTTTTTGTTTACTTTTATAAATGCAATGCCTTCCCAGTTATTGGGATTCATGCCTTGGTGTTAGTCACCAGCCCCTGGCCTATGGGAGGCGTGCTTGGGGTAGTCACGACATGGGCCCCGAGGACGGGTCATGACAATGTATAGCAGGTACGGATTGACATCTGGATGTACCTAAAGGACCTCAATCCAGGCATGGCCTTAGAGGTGGTTGTTTTTAAAAGGGCATATGAGATCACCATGTTCAGTTGCACATATCAGAGGTAGTAGTTATGGTAGGACCGCAGATCATTAGGGTTATGATTTGTTCATTTATTACTTTTTATTATGATTTTTTTGATCTTGGAGCAGCGAACTCCTTTGCTTCACCTTCTATAGAACATTCTATGGGGATATATAGAGAGATTATTATCCTTCCCCAAGTGTGGAGTACCTTAGTCTGAGGACATAACATCTTGTTTGATGTGTGATGACTGTGTAGATTGATGGTGCGACTACATCTGTCCCATGGGGATCTTTTATTTCTATATATTTATCCATACGTGGACATTCTCATCATTGACTATTTGTATTCTGCGAATTCAATTTTAAACTACTTCTAGATTAGAGTCATGTTTTCAAATAAGGACTGTCAGCATGTGGTTTTCATTGGAGTGTCGGTTTATTAGGTGGACAGTCAGCGTATATAGCCTCTTTGTTCCTTCTGGGATGATATTTCAGTGTAATCAATAGATGATGGGATGTTAGAGGTTCCTAGAGTTTTTGGGGGAGGTCATGGATATTTTTCTCAAGTGGTGGTGATGATTCGGCCTAAAATTTATGTTGAGTTTGGGATAAACGAACATCATCGTGATTCTATGATTTTAGTGGCACTATATCAGATGGAATCTTTTTTGTTGTTAAAGTTAAAGATTCTGATAAATGATCAGAAGAATAATGTCGTTATCCATCCCATTGTGTTAAAATGGGTTTCACCAGTGTTTTTTGAAAAAAAGTAGGATACTGGTTTGTGGATGTTAAAAAACAAGAGAAGGTTGAATCAGGTGATAGTCAATAATGGAATCCCTCTTCCAAGAATAGATGATGTTTTCGGCCAACTGTGATGAGAAATTTCGTTTTCTAATATTCATCTATGGTTGGGGTACTGCCATTTGAGGGTTAATGAGTTCGATATCCAAGATAATTATTTTAGGTGTGTGTATGGGAACATTTATTCCATAATCTTGAAGTTTGGTGTTATGTATGCACCATCCCTATTCACGGGGCATCTAAACTACATTTTCTATGAGTTCCTGGAAAAATTATTTGTTATTTTCATGGAGTATATCTTGATTTACTCGATGTCAATGGTGGAACATGTCAAACATATTCGAACTATCACGCTGGTTCTTTGATGCCAGTGGCTATATTGAAGTATTTCCATGTGTGTGATCTAGAAATGAGAGGTACATTTCCTTAGTCATTTTTATTCCCATTAAGGTGTGGATGTTGAACCATAAAATGTTGAAGTGGTTGTTTCCTTGAAATCACAAAAAATGGGGTCGATGTTCATTTTTTTCTTGGTGTCACATCATATTATTTGAGGTTTGTACTTTATTTCTATCTAGTTTCAAATACAATGAGAACTATGACTAAATAGAACTAAGATTTTTTGTGGAGTGAACAATGTCAGTAAGGGTTCAATTACCTGTAGGGGAAGTTTTTTAGTGCTCAAGTTCCTTTGTTTCTATAGGATGGGGTGATTCTTGAGGTGTTTTGTGATGATTCCTGTCTCGGATTGGGATGTTACTTGATGTAGCAATGAGAAGTAATATCTTATTGGTTTAGGCAGTTACATCCAAAAAAGAATAAATCTTTCACCCTTGATCTTTACATAGAAATGGTCATGTTTTTAGTACTGTTCTGGAAGAATTATACCATTAGGGAGTGCAGTGGGGTCTCACGGATCCAATGATTTTGAGGTATATATTTCACCTTTGTGATATGAAAAAGTGATATTAAATTTGGATGGAGTTTCTTCGGGACTATGATTTAGATATCTATTACTCCTCAATAAAGGGAATGTTGTATTTGATTCATTAAAAAAGAATTCATAAAAGGAGGTTTCTTGTGAGTCGACAGATGCTTGGAATGTGATGTAGGAGTTCGTATCCATTCACTTAGATGCAACAGTGGAAGGTGGTAGAGGTTATTTTTTTCATATGATAGTGCAGTATTATTGGATATAGTAGGTGCCAGAGTCTTAGTGGGGATACTAAATGATAAAGGTGACATGTGATTGTATTAGCCCTGGGGATGCTTCAGAAGAAACGTCGAAGGATGGTTGGAATCTGATGTTGTTTCAGGGGAAGTTTTTGGTTCAAATGGTGATTCAATAGGGAGTCATACGCAAGTTACCTAGGTCACCCTTGATTATATATCGTTGAATTTATAAGAATTATTGTGTCTTGGGGATTCATTTTTGGTGCTAGTGATGAATTTGGTTGTGGTGGAGTTTATGGTAAGGTGCTTAGATTTCCATTAGGTGAGGGATGAAAATTGTGTGCCAGATAGTTTGTTGAAGCCCTTATATACACTCTAGTAAAAGTGAGATGATATATTAATATAATTTTTTCATAGATAAATAGATAACTCAGGGAGGCTATGATACTATCTAGGTAGTGGCAGATCAACGGGAAAAATCAGCCATCTTGTTAGTGATTAAGGAGTCTGGTGTAGTGGATGATTTGGCTAAGAGGTATGTTGATGAGGTTGTATAGTTTCATGGAGTACCTAAGAACATTTAATTTAAATTGAGAAACACATTTTACCTCATGAGTCTTGAGGGGACTGCATCATTATTTTGGCACCCAGTTACACCTCAGAACTGCCTTCCACCCTCATATAGATGGGAATATATAACACACTATCCGGACATAGGAAGATATTTTATGAGCATGATTCTTGGAAATTGGTGGATCTTGAGTGTGCACTTTCCATTTATAAAGTTATATTATACTAATACCTATCAATATTACATTATAATAGATCTTTTTGAATATATTTATATAAGACAGTGTCATTCACCCTTGTACTAGAGATAGGGTGGCGAGACAGATTATCTTGGTAATGAGGTAGTGTAGAGAACAACAGAGAAGGTTTAGCTCATCTGTGAAAGGATGAAAGCAATGCAGGACTTGAGTATGTAATATGAAAATCGTAGAACCACTCCCTTGGAGTTTATGATTGGTGACGACATTTTTTTGGAGTCCCATTGGTTCGTGTGTTGAGGAGGCATGGTGGTTAGGTTGAGAGTACTTGGGATTGAGAGATGCAAATGCGTGCAGAGTACCGAGAGTTTTTTTTTTGAGTTTTTTTATTCTCATTTATTTTTAAATGTAATATTTGAACCATGTTTTATGAAATAAATTTTTTCATTAGTGTTGAAATGTCTGTGGTGAAATGGGTGATAAGCATTGACATGTGAAAATAGGGAGACCAGAATCCTAATCGAGTCACATTAACTACAATGTGAATTAACCCATGTGGGAGAGTCAATGTTTCCCATATTTGATAGTATATCAACATGGAGAACCATATACTATAATTCATGTGTTTAGGATGGTGTAGTTTTCTAACGGTAGAAGCTATTGTCTTGGGCTGTATGGATATTAAGATGTCTTCATAGTGGTTGTGTGGCATTGTGGTTGTTGTTGTTTGGGATAGCTTGTTCAACTCTTGGTAGTGCTTGAAGAGTGATGAGATTCTTGAGAGGTATCTTACAGGTTTGTTATTAAGACAGCTTTATTTGTATGAGTTGGTTTTTGATTCCTGAGGTAGATAATTGTATGACGGGTATCTGATGTAATGGTTCATATCCCCTCCCAATCAACTACTTTGTTGATTTCGGGAGTTTGGGTTGTTCTAGGAAGTTTTTGGGAGTTTACATAGGACATAGAGGAGTAACAAAGACGATGGAGGTATTTTTTGTCATGTAAGTAGATTTCAAGGAATGAGATTTACTTTCATATAATTTCCAAGTTTGTTCATAACATGAAATGATTTGTGGTCTAAAAAATAAAACTAAATCGAAAGGTGATAGTGTTTTCAGGGTAAACAGTCCCCAACATATTACAAGATGTGAAATGGGATTTTACATAATTTAATCCCCCTATGTTATAATGTTTTAAATCATTCAATAAACTCAGGTTTTCGTAAATCTTATGGCTACAATAGTCTCTATCATCCCAGTAAACCTAGTAGTCCCCAATTCAGAATTTTGAAAATCCCTTTGATAAGAATCAATCATTGAGCATCCATCATTGATCTGTATCGATCTATCTTCAATATGAGGTGTGTTATTCCTCAGTTTCAATAATTTCTCTGGGATTGGTCTCTCTTTTCCTTCATCTCCACTTTCCATGTGATAGCGTACATCCCTACATGAATCTAATGATTTCCTATTCTGTCATTGATCAGTGTGGTGGTTCCACTTCTTCCTCAAGTGGATATAGACCTCACATGAGAGGAAATCAGAGGACGGTTGTTCAATTTCTTTCCGCCTGAAGAATTTTGGTCCATCTTCGAGGTAAACTTGTACATCATTTCTCTTTGATTTTTCATCATGTGGGAGGGAACTGATTTTTTTTTCTATGGATCATTTTTTTTCAAACCAATCAAAGAAAATAACTAGGAATATGAATTGAAATGGGTAGAGGGATTTGATGAAAATTTATTTCTATTTTATATACTATTGTGATGTTCTGAACTATATGGGATAAACACCCCACTAAAAATGTGTTTCATTATTGTTACATGGTTTCATAATAAAAAAGATTCATTTTTTTCATATTGAGAACTTTTTAATAGAATTTTATAATTCATTTACCCTTTTCTAATAAACGGGCTCCCCAGGATTTCCCAATTTCTATGAAAAAACTTTAATTAACAAGTGGAATTAAATAATAGATGACTGATTAAATCCGAACATATGTCTTTCTTTAATATGTGGGGTGATAGTTGTGTTGGATAGTGTGGTTTCATGTGAGGGACATATGAAATGTAAAATTTCAATGTTTTGATGTGTCGATATGCACTAGTTTGTGTTGTGGTATGTTTGTAATGTGCATGTGTGTGTGTTGGGATGTCTTGGGTTGTGTGGTGGTTGGAATTGTAGATGATAAATCACATGACCATATAATAGATGTATCTGGTTGATATACTGATTGATTGTGGAATGAATGAATGGTTTTGTGCAGTGGGGGTCATATTGGGATTTGCAATGATGTGTTGTTAAATTTCTTATTGTGTTTTGTGCTTTGAAGTTTCTTGAATATTAGTGTAATAAATTAATATGTAATTTTTGAATAATATTTGGTTCTGTGTTAACTTATATTATTTAATGGATATAACAACATATTTCCCTATAATGAACAGTAATGGTAAATTATGTTTCTTAGAAATTGAAAGAATTTTTTGGCTTGATCTTTGTTGTTGTTCAATTAGGTTTAGCGATAAAAATTTAGCAGTTATGTGATCTGGTTGTTTGTTGAGAAACTATAGGTTGGGCTTGAATTTTTCATATCATATATGTATATACTTTTATTTTTTTCATGTGATTTCTATACACAAATTACCCAATTTGATCCCGATAATCTGGACACCCCCATTATCACAACTGATGGTGTCTTTCCCAAACATCCTGATGAAAGGATGTATTTTTGGACACCCGATCATCCTTGATCCCTCTTCTAGGTGGTGATATCCCAATAATATTTTTGTATTTTTTGGTTTGTGAGGCCCAGGTGTACGTGGGAGAGTTGTGATTTATAGTATTTCTTCCGGATGAGATGGTGTGTGTTTCCCAGATGAATTAGGGATGATATGAGTTGTGTTTTCCCAGGTGTCTTTAGGATGGTATGTGGTGTGGTATGAGTCCTAGGTATTTGCAGTTTGTATTTAATGTGATATGTGGACTAGTTTTCTATGGGTTGTATGTAATGTGGCTCGTAGACCATGGGATGAGACTGGGTTGTGGTTCGTGAGGCCCATGTGTCTGCGGGTGAGATGTGAAATGTCTCATAGACCAGGGGACATTATGAGGTGTGGTTGTGAGGGCCATGTTTTTGTGGTTGGGTAGTGATTTGGCTCTTTCAGAAGAGTTATGAGAAGAAGGATGTTTTTCATTATGAATGTGTGGCTAGACTAGTGTGAAGTAGTGTGGGGTACCAAAACCCTTGATGTTCTTACTATATTACTTTTACTTGAAATTCATTACTTGTTGAGAATACCTTGGTGAGGATGATATGGCGAGTATACCTTTTTTAGGTGATTTTTGGTTCTTGTATTTTCTTATAGGGGGATTAGTTTTCTTTTTCACGTGTTCACTAGAGGCATTTGTTTTGTTATTTAGTATGTTTATATACTCTACCTATGTATAAATTTTTTCTTTATTGTTTTCAGGATGACTTCATGGATTGTGGTAGACCTTTCTAGATTGTATTTTAATAGTTGATGAGTAACTACATTATGATGCTTTTGGTTGTTAATTTGTTTTTTTACACTTTTCACTGTTTTATTTTAATCATTCACATGGGATGGATTTTTGTTTCTTATATATATATATATATATTTTTTTGAATTGTTTTGGGATGAATTATCTTATATCATAATCCTTTTTTCCTATAAAGTTAAATTCTCCGCATTTTGTGAGATTTTATAGCTTAGTTATAGTCTCCACCCTCGGTCCGACTAGAGGTTGGTCTCGTGGGGTCATTATCTCCCTTTCTTTATTTCCAGCTGAGGAGGGGTCGCTTTGGAGGGAGGGGTTGTGAATTTATGTTATCCACCAATCTTCTTCAATGATTTTTATAAACTACTCTGATAACATGTTATATCAAGAATATATATTTTTAAATTATATTTTATGTTTCATATGAAGTTATTCTTTTATTAATATTATAATTCAAATATATCAATGTTGGTTGTGTTTTATGTTAAAATATAATGGTCTATCATGTTTAACTGTGATTATACATCCAATGGTAATGTTTTTTGATCCTTCATTCAATAATTTTGTGAATGTTATTCTCCACCATTTCTGTCATGGTTTTACTGGTTTTTCCTTTAGTTTAAACACATTTTTTACTAAATATATAAAAAATTATTTATTTAATAAAATTTTATTTTCAGTCAAAAATACATTTATTAAAAAACCATGTTTTCTATAATTGTTTTAAAAAATGTTTTTAACACGAATTAAATGGTTTTATAAATAATTATTTATCAATGATTTAAATTGTAGATAATTTTTTGAAATCAATTTTCATGTCATTTTCCAAACAATTATAATTCTATTTTCATTGAAAGTGTGAAAAATATAATTGTTTTTAACAATCATGATTGGAACAAAATTTCATATTATCATTACTACTAAAATATTATAAGCCTCCAATAAATTCTTTCAATGTGAATTTAAAATTACATGTGTTCTTTAATATTTTTAAAATTTCTATATTATATAAAATAATATTTCAAAATGAAAATGTTTTTCAAAATGTTTCATTTTATAAAAAAATTTATTTCAAAGAATAATGGATATTTTCCATATGAAATATTTTAAACTATTTATTGAAATCATCTTATATATGTTTTCCTCATTATTTTAAAAACTATATTTCCTAAATCTTTTGTATAATTTTAATTTTAAAAAGTGGGTTTGAATGAATATTTTCTTCCTTATGAAATGTTCTACGTGATTTAGGTTTCAAATTTATTCTCCATCTTTATGGAAATACTTTTATGTAACATATGATTTTCTAGTTATATGAAAAAATGATACGATAATTTTTTGTTATATGATTTTATATGAAGAATTTATGATTATGAAACCCATTTCTCTTCAAAGGAATACTCTATAATAAAATTTTTATAAAACCCACATTATTTTATTCCATATATTACACTATATTGGAATGAGTACATGATTATGAAATCTATGTTTTTTCCACAGTTTATCATACAATGAATTGTTTATGGAAACTATTTCAATTCTCTATTTATGATACGATGAAGTGGAACAAATATGCGTGGTTTTATTATATGTCTGGTGGGACATATATCTCCTTCCAATGTATTTATAAAAATTTATAACACATGAGATAAACGTGACTAAAATGGGTTGTCTACCTTGTTGTGAAAATGAATTTCCCTACAATGATGGTCTTCAGAGTGAACTTTAACCACTATGATGTATTTTAATGTTAAAATATTCCAATATAACAAACTTTCCTTGGTAACATTTCTACTATAGAAAATATTTTCTATAATTATGTGTATTTTACAAATCTATTTCTTTTTCTAATGTTATTATCTCATTTCTCAAATTAATTGATTCCATTTTGATAAAAGTCTTCTCAGTTGCCAATCTTTATTCCATGACACATGACTATTTTCTCTGATATGTTGGGTATGGTTTTGAAATAACATTCTCATGTGGTGATAAACTTATGTTCATTTTATGAATATATATCTCCCATTTTTTCCATTAAAGAAAATCTCATCTCACCATTTCTTATTTTTTATATCTCTCAGGTTATGAAAAAATGTATTATATATGATATCTCTGAAAAGGGTTCTTGTTTTTAAGATAATAGTGGGAGATGATGTTTTTTATCTATGGACTGGTTAATTGTTTTTATAATTTTACAAATACAGTAAAATATTATGTTCTATGGGTGTGTTTTTCTAATGTTCTCAATATTCATTAAAAATAATGTAATATCTATATATGATAAGCCTAAGTCACAATACTCGTCCAGCCAATTCTTGATATGTAATAGAATCTCATTTAAAATTACATTTATATAAAATTGAATTTATATTACTATACTACTCATATAAAACCAAATTACTCGACACTATATATAATTATAATTATTAGAAAAATTATATGCCTATAAATGTGAAGATTTCATTTTGGTCTAACTCTTATTGCATGCTAAAAATGGTAATGAATAAAACAATGTTTTATAAATGAGGATGTTATTATTTTTGTCGTGTTTCTATTATTAGGTTAATTTATATAAAAAAATTTCATGTAAACTAATATAATTAAAATATAAATATTATTTTCTCTTATCTAATGTTTTCATACAATGATAAATATTAATAGATTTGTAGATTAAATTTATTAGTGCATGTGATATTGTTATTAACATTTCTATAGGTTCAATTACCCATATGTTCCTTGATATTACCTTTACACATGTTTTTAAACATGACACATGACCAATACATGGATTCCAAAAACTCAATGATACAATCCTATAA
Organism: Viscum album; assembly: GCA_963277665.1. Taxonomy (NCBI): domain Eukaryota; kingdom Viridiplantae; phylum Streptophyta; class Magnoliopsida; order Santalales; family Viscaceae; genus Viscum; species Viscum album. Next base: position 1,949,278,510 of record OY728150.1, read on the forward strand.
TGAAACTATCACATTTTTAGAAAATTATAAATTTGAAACAACCATTATATTGGGATAGGTGTACCCTTAAATGTGATTTAGTTATGGAATACAACCCTTACATAATAATGGGATACCATTACATGATTCTATAATACACTCTTTTATGGTTGTTTTATCCTTATGTGAGGAGTAGGTTAACATCATGCATCCTTTTGAAAGATAAATATAACATTAGACAAAATCTTGAGTTACATTTTTTAGGTTCTGTTTTTGGGAGACTACCCTTACATTTTTATTAGTTATCTATAAATGATCATGAGTAACTTGTCTATACCCTTACATGAGCAACAACAATTCATTCATATCATTTAGAATTTATGGGTTACTGTTATGATGAAATTAGATTACCCTTATATGGGAATTGGAGAAATAAAAATACCATTTTGGTACAATTGTGTACCTCTTACATAGTGGTTATTGCCATAATATTGTTGAGTTGTCGTGGAGTTTGATAATATCCTATGATACGAACTCAAGGATTTAAATGATACTAGAGAAACTCAATATATAAGAGGGGGGTGAATTGTATACTTTAAAAATTAATTGAGGAAACAAAATTCACAACACCACTAAGTTCTAATAACATGATTGATTCTCTAAATATGATTTCGAGAATGCAATTTCGGAAAAGTGAATCCTGAACTGACACTTAAAAAAAGGTTACAATGTTAAATATTCTACCTTAAAGCATATTGAATCTTACTAAATCAGAGTGTACATGTATAAGGAAGTATAAGATATTAATACTTTTTTCAAAAGACAAAATGTAGCTTAAAAATTGAAACAAGAAACGTAACAAGTAGTAAATATTTTAACCCAAATAGAATGGTATCCAACAACCTTGGATAAAAATCCCTTGATTTATACTTTCATGAAAGTATGTATTACCCACACCAAAGTAATCTCTTGATACAAAGATCAGATTCTGTCTTGCTATCCCTGCAAGCCCTCAACATTAAGGTAGCTAGCACCCCTATCTTCCTTTCCCCGTAAGCCCTCAAATGTACTTAGAAATATTTGTAGTTTCACGAAGGAATTCTTCATAACGAAAAGTTTGAACAAGCTGTTCAAAATTTCTGCACAAAGCCTAGGAGTTTATAAGAGCCTCCCTCTCTAGAAATCACTTCAACATCATGTTAGTGAGTTCTTCCAAACATTAATGTTACTAAAAGTTCTAAGCTAGTTCAAATGAGCTCCTATTTATAGGCATGACTTCCATTTTCATCTCCCTCCTCCAACGATCATATTCTTCCATGAATTTCAGAGGGACCCATACACGTGTCACTCAAAAAAACGGTAGTTAGTAATTGAATGCATGACATCATTTTTTATTCCAAACATGAGTAATCAAAAATATGGTTACATAACCAAAATCAAATTTTCAGAGTGTAAGGAAAAATAGTTCATAGTCTAACCAAAAATACATTCGGCCTCTATAATACAAGGATATATTGAATCTGTTTTCAAAGTAATTATGAACATGAATTCTGTAGAATTCATAATATGAACTTACAACGTTCGAAGTCCGAATTCATTAGAATTAGGAGTCGTAATTCGGATCCTGAAAACAAAATGCACTATATCTAAGTATTATATGATTCCGAGGTTTTGGATAGGAAACCGAATTTTACACTTAGAACAAATAATGAACAATGGAAACATGGTAATTATAAATTTTCTTTGGGAAGGAAATTTTCCTTATGAAAGTAAAACATAAGGTAAAATGAAATTTTCTTTAAGATAAGGTGTTTGTGATTTTCAAAACAAGGGTAAATAGGAAAGAAATAAGGAAACCTTATTGGATCAGCAATCTCCCTAAACAAGAAGTAAAGGAAAATTCATAAGGAAACCTTATTGACTCAATAATCTCCCCCTTTTCGGAATGTAGAAACATCCTTATGAAAAAGAATATATATGGAAAAAGAAAATATTTTTTTGGACATTTAAAGTAAAACTTATATCCCTTATCACATTGGAAAATATGAATACGACTAACTCCTCCTTAGGCCTTGGAACTCTAAGGATCTTATTCTAGATTTTTGGAATGATATTTTTCATTATCTTGAATACATAAATCTTTGTAATGAAAACTCCTCATTATATAAACTCCCCCTTATGTAGGTAAATTTATTCTTTTCGTAGTATTATTTTTCCCTTCTCCCCCATTTTTATTTTCAAAAATAATTTGAGTGAATGTAAAAGAGATTATGGTACCTGAAATATTAGTACAAATCATCTAATCAAAAATGAGAAACCAAAATTTTATTAAGGTAGGAAAAAAATATATAAGGAAGAAGATTTGAACAAAAGATCGGATTGGGTAAATCATGTTTCCTTTTCCTTGGGAATCAAATTCTTCACAATGGTTTTAAGATTTTTGAGCTCCTTGTTATTTTTCTCATCTCTCTTTATAATCTAATCATGATACTCATCTTTCTTTTCTAAGTCTTTGATTTTATCTTCCTGTGCCTTGAGATCCTATTCCTGAGCCATCGGGTCTTCTTCTTTCTTGAAAAGATTTTCTTCTATCTCAATCCGATGATCTCTTTCACTCTTCCATTATTGAGCAACAAAATACCACTTCCCATTCAGATATTTTACTTCTTGAATTTGAGTATTCTGATCGAGACTTTTCTTTTTCTAAAAGCTACTTGTGAGATCCTTGAACTTACCATCTTCAATGTCAAATGCCTCCTTGACACTATCTTGGAACTCATCAAGACATTTCATGTCTTATATGGTTTTTCTTGACCAATTGTTCATTATCTTTCATGATCTTTTGTGGGATTCACAGTTGATGAAAAAATTATTGAGTTCATCCTCAAGATAGACACACTTGTCCATTACCATGGACACTGAATCTGATTTTTGGTTTATGGAGTGTTGGAGAATCTAGCATATGTAGTCAATGCTGGGAAACATATGAATATTCCCTAAAATCTTTTTCAAGGACTAAAGTACGAAATCATGTCCAAGAGATGATGATTCTGAATCTGAAAGTTTTCTTGGTGAGGGCACTTTCTCTAACTCAGCAATTTTCCCTTTGAAGATCCGACATCTTTCTTCTTCTTCACAACAACTGTACCAGGTGTATCAACAACCACCTTTTTTCCCTTGTCATATTTTGAAATGGATTCCTCATCCAGTAATATATGTTCACTGTCAAACTACATAACAATCTTTTCTTCATCTATTTCTTCTTTATCTGTTCTTGCCTTATAATCCTTATGATGAATGAAGTCATGATTAGAAATTTCTCCTCAGATAGCTTGTTCACTTCTTCTTCTCCCTTCTTATCACCCCTTTTCTCATATTTCCTATGTGTATCCAACATTGAGGATTCGACTTCAATGGTTCGGATTGACAGCTTCTCGTATGGACTTTCCTTCTTAGGGAAATATTAAACTTTCTTAATAAAATCTACGGTGTCCCCACTACCTTCTTCTTCCTCTTATTCTTAAACTTCTTTTACATATTTTTCATTGACAATTTCCGGAGTCACAAATTTCTTTCTTGGGGTCTCAGGTAAATCTTCTTCTAAGAAGGATTCTGGTATAAGAATGGTCTCTGATGCTTTCTCAGTATCCCTTGTAAGGTATTTCACAACCTCAACTTCAGTCATCTTTTTCTTTAGCTTATTTTATTTAGCTTGCTTTTCAAGCTTAGCCACAGTTTTCTCCCTTAAAGCTTTTGTTTCAGCAAGATCCAAACCAAAACAAGGACCATAGGATTTCCTTTTTTCCTTACCTTCCCTCTACTTAGAAACTACCTGATCCAGATAGGATTTTGTATTCTTAAGATTTGGATGTGTTGATTGGAATTCCATAGATTTTGGGGTTTTCATTCCTCTTCTACTTCCTTAAATTTCATTTTCATTCCTGCATATTTGGATGGTTCAGCCACTTATTTTTTCATCAAAACAGCTTCAGCTTCTTCCTCTGGAAAGTCATAATATTCTCCATAGTCCTTAGAAAAACTGGTGTTCATCCTCTTTAGCATATCATTACTTACTAACATGAATTTTAAATTCCTTGTCTTCGATCTGGAAGGAATTTTAAATGATTCTGAGCACCAAGCAATTATCATGGAATGAATAGCTGGATACAAGACTATCTGAGTATTCAATTTTCCATTCTTAACATTCTCAATCATAATGAAAATATACTTAACTATATTAGTCATCCATATATTTACCAGAAAATATAATATATACATTTCACTTTTCATCAAAGTGTCATTGTCCCCTTTCGTTGAAATGATGAATCCTTGAAACCATAATTCAAGAATCCGATGATTTGTAGACAAGTGATCAATCTTTAGAGTCTTAACATCTATAAGGCTGAGACACTCCATATAATTGACCTTAACAAAAAATTCATGAACATCTGGAAACTTATATGAGCAGAACTCTGCCTTACCCTTATAAGGAACTACAATTAAATTAGTATCCTTGGTTTTTGAAAGAGAGTAAGTATTTCTATAGATCTTCAAGGAAAGAATCTATCTGGGTTCTTCCTTGAAGAAACTGACTAATTCATAAAACTCAACTAGTAGATCTAAATACACCAAATCTTGATGACCTGGATTTGATATAAAAACACTCTCCCATCCATTTAGCTTACTGGTTATCGAGACAATCGAATTATAATTGTTGAAGAGGTTAGAATGCACCAACCTTTCTCTATATACCTACCAATATGATATTGTCTTCTCTATAAACATATCTTTATAAGAGGATTCTTCTAAAAAGATTCAGAATTGAGAAACCCTTCAAAATTCGGAATGAGAATATGTAGAAGGTAAGAACATCATCATGTGAGATCTTGATAATCCATGGGGGAAAATTATCGGGGGGTCATTTATATAGGTGTTTTACATGACGGTTCATCTTCCAAACTCAATCAAATGGGTGAAAATCTTTATGATCAGATCTGATGGTCGAAAAGATAGTCACAAGGAAATCTTGGATAAGATATTATGATGTTTTTTTAATGAAAATATTCATATTTATGGGGAAGAGAATCTGAAAATTTTAAAACCAAAATAAACTACTAGCAAGTAAAATATGATTATAAAGATTCAAGAAAGGAAACATACGTTTTGGATTTTCCAGAAGATTATTCATAATGGTAAAAATTCATCTTGAAGAACTTTAGATTTTGAAATTTTTTGAAAAATAATTAAAAAAATCCGACCACAAAAATTATAGAAATTTTAATTACAAAATTTAAAATATCTTCTTTATGAAAAAATAGAAATTATTTATTACGAAATTTTGAACTACAAAAATTTCATTACAAAAAAAATTTAATTACGAAAAAAATTTAAGTAAAAAACTCTTCCTTCCGAAAATTTTCAATATGAAAAATTTTAAGACATAAAAAATTTGTAAAAGAATAAGACTACGAAAAATTTTAGAAAAACATCATTACGAAAAAATTATACAATGAAAAAAAATTAGAAAACTAAGAAACAAATGTACACCCCTTATGTAGAGGACGTTATCACAGTAAGGGGATTTTTTTAACAGAAAGTTAATAAGGAAAATTACCTTATAGTTATCATTCCTAAATTTTGGTTAATGTATTTAAATCTATCAGAGGGTAATGATTTTGTGAAAATATTAGCAATTTGATCTTGTGTTCTGATAAATAGAATAATGATATCAGTTTTATATGTCTGATCCCAAAGAAAGTGATGTTTAATATCTATGTGTCTCTAAAGAGAGGGATGTGAAGGGTTTTTAATAAGGGAAATGGTACTATTATTATAAAAAAATTGTTTTTTGGTAAAAATAATACCACAGTTTGTGAGTGTCTGTTTCATCCACAACACTTGAGCACAACAACTTCTAGCTACATAATATTCAGCTTCAGCAGTGGAAAGTGCTAATGAGTGTTTCTTCATACATGACCAAGAAACTGATGAATCTTTTACGAAATGGCACGTTACAGATGTACTTTTTCTATCCATTCTACATTCACCAAAGTCATCATCTGAAAAAAAAATCAAAAATAAAATCATTTCCATAAGTATAAAAGAGTCATAAATCCATGGTTCCCTTTAAGTAGCGAAAAATTCTTTTCACTTCCTTTAAATGAGATTCCTTAGGATTAGATTGATATCTTTCACATAAGCATACTGAAATCTGTATGTATGGATGACTAGCTATCAATTAAAGTGAGATTCCTATCATACCTCTAAAGGATGTTTGATCTACTACTTTCCCAACTTCTTGAAGATCATGTGTGTTTCAGGTACCAATGGGAGTACTAATACTCTTAGTGTTTTCATATCCATACTTTTTAAAAATATCTTTAATATAGTTATGTTGGGATATATATATATTCATTTTGGTTTTTGAAAAATTTGAAAACCAAGAGAAAATGTTATCTCACCCATCATACTCATTTCACACTCAGATTTCATTAGATCCGCAATGGAATCAGTTAATGATTGCTGAGTTGAACCAAATATAATGTCATCAACATAAATGTGGAATGTCAAAACATTTTTCTTATCATTCCTTATAAAAAGGGTTGGATCTTCATTTCCCTTAAATTAATTATTTTGAATAAAAATCATGTAAGCCTATCATACCAAGCTTGAGGGGCTTGCTTAAGTGCATAAAATGCTTTGGAAACTTTATAAACATTTTTAGGATGATTTGTGTTTTCAAAACTAGGAGGTTGTTCAAAAAAACTTCCACTTCTACAAAACCATTAAGAAAAGAACATTTCACATCCATTTGAAATAGTTTAAAGTTGAAGAATGCTGTAAATGAATTTAATATAATAATAGATTCAAGTCTAGCTACTAGAGAATATGATTCATCATAGTCTATTCATTCTTGATGGTTATAGCCTTTAACAACCAATATTGATTTTTTCGTACTATGATTCCATTTTCATCAGATTTATTTTTGAAGACCCATTTTACTCTGATAACTGATGTGTACTTAGGTCTTTCAACCAAGGTCAACACATTATTCCTTTTGAATTTAATTGGTTCATCTTTCATATATTTTATCCAATCATCTACACCTAAATCTTCATAAGTTCTCTTTGGTTCAATTTAATAAACGAATGATAGATGATCTAATTCATTTATTAATGAAATTCAAGTCCTCACAAGTTGATTCACATCACCAAGGACTGTATCCCTAGGATGATTTTTAAGAAACAACTGTTTTGGGTTTTGTAAATCCTATTCATCAACATAGGGTTGAATGTTTTCTAGGGTAAATGTTTCAGAAACATTTTCTTGGATATATTTCTTGTCAAAATGATCTTCTATCAAAGGATGATAATAATTTTTTGAAAACACATCTTAAGATGTAGGTTGAGGTTGTTTAAAAACAAATGGGTATGTTTTATCAAAATTAACATGTACTCTTTCTTCAACAGTACAAGTGCTTTTATTGAAAACTCTCTATGCCTTTGAAGTTTTAGAGTAGCCTAATAAAATTCCATCATCTGGTTTTGGTGAGAATTTGTGTAGATTGTCTTTAGTATTCAGAATGAAAACCTTGGAATGAATAAAAATGATGTAGGAAAGTCTAGGTTTTCTACAATTACATAACTCATAAAGAGTTTTCTTAAGAAATAGTTTAATCAAAACTCTATTTATAGTACAAAAGGAAGTAAATATTGCCTTAGACAATAAATTATTGGCTAAAAAATACTCACTCAACATGGTTTTTTATCTCTTGACGAATTATATTTCTTCTTTCAATAACACCATTTTTTTGAGGGGCTCTAGGTACTGAGATGTTATGGGTAATACCTTTTCTACTACTAAAATTTTCAAAATCAGAATTTTGAAATTCTCCTCCAAGATCACTATAAATAGTGATCAAATGAAGGTTTTTCTCATTTTCCAATTGGGCTCTAAAAATTTTGAAATAAGGAAATTCTTCAGATATAATCTCTAGAAAATATACCCACATAAATCTAGTGTAATCATCAACTAAGAAAAATACACAATATTTTCGTTAAATGAATCCAATGTGTGTTGGTTCAAAAAGATCCATATGAACCAACTATAATTTATTAGTGTTTGAGACATCATTGATGGATTAAAAACTTGATTTATGTTTCTTTACAAATTGACAAGGATAAGAAACATTTGAAGAATCATATCTAAGCTTCGGTAGATCCTTAACTAGTCTTTTATTAGAATGTTTGCATAGGTTCCTAAGGATACAATGTCATAACCTTCCATGCCACAATGAAGAGTGATCTTCCATTTCACTAAGGCATGGAAAGTCTTTGCTCCTATGGTCTTCTATGGTTAGTGTGTAAAAATTATGTTGCCTATGAGCAGAAAGAATAAACACTTCCATGGAATTTTGTACTAATCACTTGTCATTCCTATAATTTCCATGGTAACATTCATCACATAATTGACATATGATAATTAGGTTGTGCTTAAGACACCTAACAAATAATACATATTAAATCAATGTTTGTACAAGAAGAACAATGTTACCTATAACAATAATTTATCCCTTAGAATTATCTCTGAAAGTTACTTTTCCTCCTTTTATCTTGATAATATTTTCAAAGATGTTTTTGTTACCATTCGTATGAGAGGAACATACACTATCCTTGTAACATGTATTTATATTTTTACTTTCCTTATTTTCTTAAAAATTAGAGTGTTATTATTTCGGAATCCAAACATTCTTGGATCTAGAAATTTCAGAAAGAAAATTATTAGGTATCCACCTTTCCTCAGGGAAGTAGGATTTATGAAATCCTAATGACTGGGTTTTTTAAGGAACAAATTTTATCCCAGTGTCAACCACACTGACACTTGGTGCAAATTGGTGCACATTGAGGAAAAAAATAATTGTTGCTAAAAAACATTTTTTAACATGTATAACCAAAACCATAATTATTCTTAAGAGGTCGTATTTGAGAATACATATTATTAAAATTTACCTTACCCAATGTAATGTTTGACCAACACTTCCTCAATTAAAATATTTATGAATTTAGTCTAATAACTATGTTCTTTTCTATCAAAACATTAGTTTAAGAACTAGAGTGAGTCTCGAAAGCATTTTTCTTAGAAATAACATTTTCTAGATCCATAGAATGTTTATCCTTCTTAAAGTTTATTTTCTCTAGATTTTTTGAAATACTTTCCAAATCAAGGGTTTTCTTATCAAGATATTTAGGAAGATCTAATATTTACTTAGTATGTATATAAAAATCCTAGAATTTTCCTTATCAATCTTTTTTTCTGTTTTAAATTTTCATTTTCAAAAAGATTAGAAAACCTAGATACTTCTTTATAGGTAGGTAAAGTACTATCTTCATCAGAATAAGATTCTTCATCAGAAGAGTTATAATATTTTCCATCACTATCGCTAGCATTCAAATATACATTGGTCATGGATTCAGCATTGTGTACCTTATCCATTAAGCAATGATTTTCAATAGGAAGTCTGGATATTAGACAGAGATTCTTCTGTCTAGAAGATTCATAATCTGATGATTCTTCTGAAGAGTTTCCACCATTGGAACTCCATGTGTCATTATCTTTCAATACATTCTTAGCTTTAGCTTTGTATTACTTCTTTCTGTTTCCCTCAGAATGAATTTCATTTCTTTCATTTATCATAAGCTTATAGAAATTAGGTCTTAAATGTCCAGCTCTCTTACATTCATAACACGTGACTTCGGAATCTTTCTAATATTTACTTTCTTTATTCTTGTATCAGGATTGGAAATTATTCTGACATAAAATCGTTTTAATCCTTCGAACAAGATTGGATTTCTCATTTTCTAAAGATTCACTTCCACTGGACTCAGATTGGATAATAATATTCTTAGATTTTGATCTAGTAACACTCTCAAGAGTATTGGATTTAATATGGTTTGAAGTAGGTGTAAAAGAAAACAATCTATTCCCATTCTTCTTTTTATCATTATCATCATCTCTCTTCATTCTAGTTTCATGTTGAAGAAGCATTCCAAACTGCTCCTCTAGAGAAATCTGAGTGACCTTTCTATTCTCATCAATAGCAATTCTCTTGGATTCCCAATCATTGGGCGTGATGTCTTTGATTTTTTCAACAAGAGCATTATCATCTAATCTGTTTCCTCCCATAAACTAAAAGATATTTACAATAGTCATAAACTATTGTTATACTTTTCTTATGGGTTATCCACAAGTAATGTTAAAGCCATGGTATTCAACTCTTAACATAGCACTTCTTGTCTCTATAACATTAGAATTACCAAAATATGTAACTTCATGTTTCTTCTAGATACTGTTTTTAGCTTCACATGAATATATTTGACAATAAATATTCCTAGTCTTGGAATATATAAATGTATTGTGTACCTTATAATTCAGTTTATATTCATGCTTTTCTTTATTGGTTAATGTACTAACTTCCCTGTCAGTGGTTTTATATCCTCTAGAAACTATAACAAATTTATCCACTCTAGTATTGATAATAAATGTATTTAAATGATCTCTCCAATACTCATAATCATTCCCATCAAAAATTGGAGGTATGGTTGGATTCAGGTTTTCTATGGAACCAATATTGATTTCTACCATCTCAAACAAAATATCTTTCCACACAAACTTGTCTGAAATAAAAGTTTGTAAACAAGAGAAAAATATCCTAATAAAGGAAAATATTACTAGAGTATCTCTATGAAAAATATGAATCTGAACATTATGAGTCTGGAAATTTGATTCTGAAATTAAGAAGAAGAAGAATTATTTTCTGAATCTAATCGTGAGATTAATTCAGATTGAACAAAACCTCTGATACCAATTATTGAGTTGGTATGGAGTATGATAATCTCCTGTGATACCAACTGAATGATCGAAATGGTACTATAAATAATAAATATATAAGAGGGGGGTGAATTGTATGCTTTAAAATTCCACAAGGAAACAAAATTCACAACACCTATAAGGTCTAATAACTTTCTTGAATCTGGAAATATGATTCCGAGAATGAAATCCCTAAAAAGTGATTCTAGAAATGAAACATAACAAAAGTTTACAATGTTAAAGATTCCACCTTAAAGTGTATACAATCTTATTAAATTAGAGTGTACATGTATAAGGATGTATAGGATTTGTATACTTTCCTCAACAAGAAAAATGTAGTGGAAAAATTGAAACACGACAAATAACAAGTAGTAAATCTTTTAACCCAAAGATAAGGGTATCCAACATCCTTGGATAAAGGTATGTTGATTTATAATTTCAAGAAAGTCTGTCTTACCAACACCAGGGTAAGCCCTCGGTATGATGATTGGAGTATGTCTTGATCTCCCCGCAAGCCCTCAACTTCAAGGTAGTCCGCACCTCTGTCTTCCTATCCTCAGAAGCCCTCTAATGTACTCAGAAACCTTCAGAGTCGCACGAATAAATTATGCTCAAAGAAAATTTTGAAAAATTGGTAAAACTATTTGCACGAAGCCAGAGAGTTTATAAGATCCTCTCTCTCTATAAATCACTTCAACAGTATGTAAGTGAGTTCTACCAAACTATAATGTTCATAATAGTTCTGATCTCATTCAAATGAGGTCTTTTTTATAGGCACGACTTCAACGGTCCGCTCCCTCCTCAAATGGTAATATTTTTCAGTGAATTTTGAAGGGACATGTACATGTGTCACTCAAACAATAGTTAGTTAGTAACTGAAATCACGACATCATTTTGTAATCAAAACATGAGTAAGTAATAATATGGTTACATAACAAAAATCACTTATTTACAGTGTATGGAAAATTGTTTAGAGTCTATCCAAAAATACAATCGACCTCTATAATACAAGGATTTTCGGATTCTATTTTCCAAGGAATTCAGAACCTTAATTTATCAAAATTTGGAGTCTGAACTTACAATGTTTGGTGTCTGAATTCATCAGAATTCGGAGTTAGAACATACAAAGTTCGGAGTGGGAATTCATCATAATTCAGAGTCATAATTCGGATCCTATAAAAAGAATGCCCTATATCTATGTATTATATGATTCCGAGGTTTTGGATACGAAACTGAATTTTACACTTAGACGAAATAATGAATAATAGAAAACATGATAATGATATATTTTATTGGGGAAGGAAATTTTCCTTATGAATGTAAAATAGTTGGTAAAATGAAATTTTTCTTCAAGATAAGGTGTTTATGATTTTCAAAATAAGAGGAAATGTGAAATAAATAAGGAAACCATATTGGCTCAACAATCAACCCAAAAAAGAAGGAATAGAAAAGTCATAAGGAATCATTATTGACTCAACAAATATAACTCAAGTAATACTACTAATACCCTTAATAAATTTGTTTTGTTCGAAATCAATTGTTACAGATATCCTTCTTCTTACAACTAGAATTTTTTTTACTATTAATTTAAATATTTATATTTTTATTAAAATTATTATAATTGAGTATTATTAAAATATTCCATTTATTCATCAGTAATATATTACATTTTTATTTTAAACATTAATATAATATCTGTTATTTATTTATAATAATTTATTATAGAAGTTTACTTTTATTATTTAATTGTATTTATCAAATTATTTCTAAATAATTAATATAATAAAAATTCATCTTTATAATATATATCCAAAATATGGTTTCAATTTATTCGTATAAATTTTTTAACATAGTATTTTATTTATAATGATTTTTTATATGTTATGCTACTAATATAATTTCAATATACTTTCATTAAATAAATAGTTTACTTAAAATAATATTTACATTATTCAATAAATTTTATTTAAATATTTTTAATTACTTAATTATTTCATCATAAAGATATTAATTATATTCATATCCAAATTTTAATAATCATTTATTTTTTTAGATGCAAGAACAATTATTATCATGGGTACTTGATAACATATTAAATGTCACTTTATTGGAAAAGGATACAAATTGTGTGGAAGAATTATTTTAGTCACTATTAATATTTTAAAATAAATTATTCCAATATTTATAATTTATATAAACAGAATTTAATTTAATAAATGAATCATTATGTTTCAATATATCATCATTTGTTTTAATTGTGAAAAAATCCATTTAATAATAATTTATATAAATTAACATTATTATGTATTTCATGGGATTTCACATTCTAATTTTTTAATGATATTAATTTCTTGAAATCTTAATTATAATAATTTAATTTACTAATGAACCTCATTAAAGTCGCTATCAATGATTAAATTAAACATAATGGTTATTAACAATACTAATCATAATAAAATGTAATCAATATAAAAATTCATGAAATAAACTATTCACTAAAAGACATATTAAACCAAAGATTGTTTTATAATAAATGTGTCACAAAATTATAAAAACATGGTTAAGAGTATCCCTCATTAATGTAAATTACCCCCAAACACTCGTACACTTATCTATAAAATTATAAGAATCAAAAAATATTATCAACTTGTATCATTAAAATCTCCAAAGTGGACTAAACACCTATATTATGCCAAATTTTAATTCTAGTGAATTTTATTTTAAAATATTTTCATAAAAACATAAATTTTACATTTCTGAATTGATACTAACGAATGTGACCCAATTTTAGCAATCAAAATTTAATATCTTCAAGAGAAAAATATTATATCACTTATATATAAAAGGATATTTTTGGTCAAGATATCAAGATGACTAGAAACCTTAAAACATATCATAATTCATAAAAAATATGGAACATTAATTTAAATTCATATAAAGTAGACTCTTATTTGATGAAATTCATGATTGGTCATCTATTAAGCACTATACATTTTAAATTATTTTTAAATCAATGGTGAGAACAAAATTTCATTGTAATGGATTCTAAAATATTATATGAACATGATTATCTAGTGTAATTTTCTAAATATCATTTTGAAAACCTGCCTTTTAATATAAAATATTTCTATGAAAATAAATAAATTCATTGGACAAATTATTTTCCTTAATCAAAAAATTTCAAGTTTTCAAAATCAATATTAAGAGATTATTTTCAATAAATTAAATATACAAATTATTTTCAATACCATTTTATGGTCAAAAGATGACATCCATTGAAAAATATTCATATTTCTTATTAGATATATAAATACATTCTCTTAAAAAAATATAATGTTGTGTAATATAATGATGCCCAATAAAGATTAATAAGTTCTTGTGACTACTAGAAATATTGATAGTTAAGACAACATTTTAGGGACCCCCTGGTGTTTGTTGCTTTACATATCATTATTCATCATAATTACTAATACTCAATATTAAAATTCAAAATATAATACTTTTTTGGAAAGAAATAATTTACCATTATAAATAAATTATAAAAACCAATAAAAACATAAAATAGAGTATATAAATAAATAAATTTGAATAAGATATTTGAATAAAATATTTTAATTTAATGGAAGGGATTTGAATACCATAAAATCATTTTCTATTATAATAATTTATTTTACTTATATTCTCAATAAAAATATTAAAATCATATACCTTTAATAGAGATTGTTCTGTAAAAATAGAAATAAATTAATTTATCCCAAATATAGAACATGGGTTTTGTCTTTAAATATTAAAATAAATGTTAGAAATAATATACAATACATGTAATGATTTTAAAAAATATAAATTCAATAAAAATAAATTTCTCAATACCTTAATAATTTTTTAAACAAGAACACAAAATAGGGAGAACATCTTTTCAATAATATAGACTCATAGAATCAAACATTTATTTTTTATCTTCCATTCCAACTTTCACACATTTTATTATAGAGAAAACCATGGATATATATTACATCTAAATTAAATGTCATCTAACAATAGAAATCCTTTACTCTATATATTTATTTAAAAATTTCTATATTATAGAAAAGTTCTTCATATACTATATTCTAAATATTTTATAAAATATCATATATAACAATGATTTTATGAAATATAATTTTTATTAATTTAATAATCTTATAAAATTATAAAAATAAATAATATAGACCATTATAATGATTTAATAATCCATATTAATCAAAAGGATAATCTTTCATGGTGGTTGAGCTCTTATGGATTACTGATCATATTGATGAATAAAACCAAGATTAATAAATTTTGATGTTAATATTTGTTTCATGTTTATCTAATCTAGGTTCTTCTTATAAAAGAATGGAATGTAAACCAATATGGGAAAAAAATATACATTCTTCGATTTTATCTATTGTTTTTACATGCGGATGATTATAATGATAAAAATATCATTGATTTAAGAATGAATGATTACCTTTACATGGATTTACCATGATGTCAGTGGGATAATACCTTGACATGTTTTTAAAACCTTATATGGCTTATGGTTACCTTTAAACAGGTTTTCAAACTCATCAGATGACCCTTATAAGGATTTAATAACTCTAATTTAACAAAAAAATACTGATATGAGACCCTTTAAAAAAGATTTGAAAGTGTAAATTACCTTTACATACAGATATGTGCACCCCAACATGAAATTTAATTTATGTATACTACCCTTATGTAGTTACGATCTACCTTTACATTAGTCTATGTTACACTTTTGTCACATTATTCCCCTTATATAACAAGTAGATTACCATTAAATTATCATTTGAAAGAGGGGATTTCCTTTTCATAGGTGCAATTGTATCCTTACATAGGTTCTGTTTTAGGTGAACTACCCCTTTGTAAATATTAGTTAAGATTATGTGATCTTTTTAAACTAGTTTATACCCTTACATGAGCAAGAGCCAACTTTTAAATAGCCTTTAAAAGTTACAAGTTTTTTTGAAACCAGAATCCTATTCCCCATATGTAGGTAAATATTTATATAAAATACCCTTTTTTCATAACTATGTGACCATTACGTAGTAGTGATTACCCACACACAACCCAAGGAAAACATCATGCATCTTTACAAAAGCTGTGTTACTGGAAATCAACCTTCGTAATTATTTTTCTACTAACATAGATAGTATTTTTGAAAATTAAATTCATTAGATATTATTCTATTGAAGTTATGAGAATAAATTTACATTATTATATTCCATTTATTCAATCTTATTATATTTTTTATATATTTTAAATATATTTTATTTAATACTACTTCTTGATATATATTTATTTCTACAATTTACAATTATCATTTAGTATAATTTATCAAAATGTGTATAAATAAATATTATAAACCTTAATTTTAATTATATAATTTCAAGATAATATATATTTCTATATTCTTATAATTATATTAATTTATTTTTTTATTTATTCAATTGTATTATGTGTAAGACAACTCTTAAAATTTTATTATACATGCATCAAAATAATATTTTATTAACAATATTATTTATATTATTTAATAAATATTATTTCAACACTAATAATTTATCATATTAATTCACCCCGTATATAATAATTAACATTTTATCCAAATGTTAATATTAAGAATAATTCTTTGAAAACCCAAAAAATCTACGGGTATGAAAAAATGATTTATAATATATGTGAGTTTAGGTGTCGTAAAAATCAATACAATTGATTTCTTTTAAAATATTACATATATGGTTAATGAAATATTTTTTATTTATTATAATATATTAAATGAAATTGTTCCAAAATTTATGTTTATATTAAAAGAATCAGTTTTTTAATAGAAAAATTATGAAAAATTATATCATAGATTGTTAAAATTTTAAAACAATCAATTTAGTAATTATTTATTTAAATAAAACTATTTAATAGTTCATTGGATGTTAAAGTCATGTTACACCCTCATCGATGTATATGAATTTAAATTTTTTCATCCTTTAATATCGCATGACACACTTCTAATATAGTAATAATATTATATATAATGAAATTAATGATATATTTATTTTGAAAATCTATATATGGAATGGTTTCATCCAATTTCGAAAAAAATTAAGCTGTAGTAAGAATAAAAATTAACTACATGGATGTACTTGGAGGGTATGGAACCATTCTACTTACACTCCGTATAAAAAATGTGTAATAGTATTTGGTTTTTTGACTAAACACAAGGGGTTTATGAATGAAATTGTAAAAAAAAATCATCAAAATTTATCATGAAAACTATATTTTCCATCATTATTGATGGGACGATGTTATCAATTATTCGAAATTGGTGGAATACTATGATTCGTGACAAGTTGGTATATGATATGCTAGAATGAAATTCCAATATGACTGATGGGGAATCTTTTTATTCAATACACCATTGTAATTATTTATTAAGTCCATATCTATAAGGAAACATGTTGAAATATTGATTATAGAAAATGAAATAATTTTATACAATATGATGAATCTTTTCCTTTTTGGATTGATATGTTACTAATATTTATTTTGGAAGGAAAACTATAATTGGGGAATTCCATACAACATTTTCATTGGTAAGAATGTGTAACGGATCTCGTTGATATGAAGAGGTTTTGATGTTATTAATTTATTCTATATAATTACAGATAAATGGGAAAAAGCATTGAATTGTTTTTTGATTAACAATATCATCTCGATATAGATGTCCAAATTTGTTTCAATATTAGATATTGTATCAGCATGAATATTATATGAATGTGAGATGTGGAATAGTGTTGAAAAAAGTGTTGATAAACCATAAACAATCATGTATACTCAGAAAATTAGTTGAGTCTTTCGTCATAATTATATAGATTCTATTGATTTTTTAGATAAATATAATTGGGTCACATTTAATGTTATTGAAGTAACTAGTATTTATAATTTAAATTGAAATGTATTACTATGCTATTGGTATTATGCCACATTATTAGTATATCCTTATTATGGATTGATAGAGTAATGTGGACGCTCTTCTAGTTGAGAGATCAAAATAATCTCTAAGACTACAATGTGGAGCATATTATATTTCCTTATTATACCTTTTATTGTCCTAAAGTAACCATTAATCTATATCTCTAATGAACTATAGTTTTCTTAGATGAAGAATACCTCTATTTCATGGATTCACATGTCTTGTAATTAATTAACAATGATACGGTGTTCCATGATTAAATCTTCCACCCAATATATTTTGATCTATATTAGAGACTCAAATTAGATGTCTATTTATAATATAATGACAACCAATGCCTCTATATTCATAGTTAACATTAGATGACTTGTGTATATATTTTATCAAACTGACATGAGCGACTTGGTGAACCTTATAGTGTTGAAAATAATATCTCATTTTTTCATTGTTAATACCAATGTATGAATATTCATATATATGTATATATATATCAAAAAATTTAATCTTTGAATCCAATAATGTATTATTAAGATAATATTGATCAATATCCATTACTAAATCATTTTTTAGGAAGGATGGCTCCATATAATTGATCTATGGATTCTAAATAGAGGATGTTAGGTTTACCTTATAAAATCTTTTTCATGATCAATGGTTCTAGACGTTACTACGTGATATAATTGATGGAAGTCTGGAAATTATCTAATTATTGAAAAATGGAACATTTCTTCATCGTATTAGTGAACGGAAACCCAGTTATGACATTGTAGGTTAATAAATTCATGAGTTATTTTTGATTCCCTTAAATTCCTCTCAATTATATAAGTGTTCATGATGATGGAATATTAGTCTACACATTGGTATTTTTGGGGTTACCATGATTACATGAAGGAATATAATATAACTATGTAACTTTTATGATGTTACCTCAATATCACATTTTAATTAGCAAAACATCATTTCATTTTTTATAGTTTTTTTGAAACCTACTTCATGATTTGAAAGGATATTAAAAAATTTTTGAGATCTGACTATCTAATTATTCACATCTTAATATATGATCTTCCTCAGAAATTAATTAAAAATATGGGTCAAAGAACATTTACAGTTAGTTAATATATGATTAAAGGAAAATGGAATTAATTGGTAATATTATAACACTTAAATTACATTAAATCTATGATTCTCATCATCTATATGATATATTTGAATTTTTTAATATTTGGAATTGTTATCCATAAATTGGTGGGATGAAAAAAACATTGATGCATTGATCGACAGTTCAGTGATCGTGATTAGAAAATAATAATTTATACAATGATGATAAAAACAGAAATTATATTTTTACTGTTGAATTATATTATGGGAGCATTTTTAATAAGACTCATAGTGTATTAGACGTCCAGGACAATGTTATATTTCATAATCATATCAACATTCTCTTGTTCCTTAGTAGCTAGTTTCAATTATTTATCCATGTTTACTACTTATAAATATGGTTTTCGTTCGATGGAAATAATTAATGGCTATAGAAACATGGATCTAAAGAATTAAAAACCTTCCAATTCCATGAGAATACATATTGATCATAAATAAGGAATAAGATTAATTTCATCTACTCTATAGGAATCTTGCTATCATGGTTTAATATAGGTTAGGGATCTTCTGATTCACCCCAATTAACCAATATGAGTAAAAAAATAGTTAAAATACTTTTTGTGAACATCAATGGAGTATCCTTCATTTCATCCTTTTTCACATCACTAATTTTAGATGGAGGGGACTAAATATAACCTTGAGATAAAAGGAGTGATATGTGGGAATCATTATTTCCTTCGAAATAACATCCTTAATTAGAATGGTCGGAATAGTTTTCCGTATCCAAAAGAAAAATAAATGTGCCTAAAAAATATTTTCTTCTTTAATGATTCATGTTGAACTATTAAAAGATACCTTTTTTATCAATATTTGACCTAGTATTGTGAAATGATTTTTTAGGGAGTCGAGATTGATATAAATATATTTAATAGTGGTATATTCCCCTATTATTGGTCGAATAGAAATATATATTTCATAAATACTATTGTAGGATTTAATGTCAATTTGAGGTTTTTCCTTTTTCCTAATATGACCTATTAGTTTACATTATCATGATTTGTCATCAATATTCAACTAATGGGAAATGAGATATCATTATAAAGTCCACTCTGGGGATTGGTATGGATGATTATCATTCCATTAATGGAATCAATCTATGTATTTTTATTGAAACATTTAAATATAAATTATTTTTTTTAATATAATACAATAATTTATTAATATTCAGAAGAATGTAAAGGGGGAAAATCCACACACAATACCTGGAGAACTCCATAAATAGATATTTTAATGCATTAGTTATGTGATTGGGGTATTATATGATGTATATAGATACAAGTCCTTTTCAAGATGTAAATGAATAAAATATGTTGAAAATCCACAATTAATTTTGAATAATTACAGATACGTGAATATTGGGTTCTCAAATTGATCCTCCAACATATTTTCTTGTCGTTTTTTAAATCATTAATTTATCAGGTTGAATTTTAAGAAGTAATCATCACTTTAGAACACACACTAGAAAATTATGATCGATGTGAAGTTTATCTGTGACAAAATATCAACTTATTATTTAATAATTTTGATACTATAAAGAATTATATACATTAAAAATTTTCATATCATCCCTTATATGGAATTTTATCTCTCATGTTTTGTGATGTAAATGGTCTTGTGACCCTCAATTGATCCATTCTATATATCTTATGTATGACGCCCCGACCCCAGTAGCCCGGTGTTGGTGCTTCGGTTATGGAGTGCAATTTGTTTCTCACCAAAAGAAACAAATAAGTCGCACATCATAACCCATTAGGAGGAACTTTCTGGTTTAGATCCTGGAGAATCAGAGACAACAGCTTTGCTTCTTTACTTTCGGAGCTAGGAACAAACATCCAAGTCTAGGAAAGGCTCTATCAACCTGTAAAAATTTAACATAAAACATAGGGTGAGCATTGAAATACTCAGTAAGGGGTTTTTGAAAATACTTAAATACAGCTTTTGAAAACTTCATTGAAAAAGAATACTTTTCCATACTTAGAAAGTTTTAAAAGAAAAACATCAAGACCAAACAAAGGTTGATATATCAGAGTTAAAGTACTTCATACGTATGCACTAAAACACTTAGCGTCAACTCACTTAGTAAACAAGATAAGCATAATAATAAAAAGGCATGGGTTGCAAGAAGTAAAGTGTCCACAAACAAGAAAGGTGTGCATGAACAACAAGGGGTAAACATTATCAGAGTCGCGCACAAGTGCATTATCTAAAAAAAACATCATGACATGATAAATGTAATGCAACATTTGTAGTAAAAAATCCTGAGAAGAAACTGGACATGAATCAACATTTCCATATCATATGTCTTGTATATTTTCTTTAAGTCTGATACTCGTAGGTAAGGTTCTATAACCAAGGTTATTCCTCTAATCGGAATAATCACTAGGTTGGTCATAATCAAATAAATGTATGCTGAAGAACTCATGATCTCTGTGTCAAGGCCTTGTGCCATGACCTAAGGGTAAAAACCCAACCTGACTGTCTCGAGAGCTATCGATGCATCGAGGAGCTTACTTTTACCGGTCTCCAACCCGGAGGGCTTACTTTAACCAGTCCCCAACCTGGAGGGTTTTCTTCTTACCGGACCCCATTCCGGGTAGTCCCATACATTTCTCACATATTGATAGGGTCAGATATTCAAGGTGTCCCATACCACATTGAATATTTAATTTTCATTTCATATTACCCAAGGTGTCCCATACCACTTTGGGTAATACCATTTCCATTTCTCATTACCCAAGGTGTCCCATACCACTTTGGGTAATTAGTTCTCAGTTCCTCTTCATGTTGAGTCATATGCATGAATAATATGATTAAGGTAACAATTACATAAATGGTTTACAAATGCATGATATGACAGATAAACTTGAAAATATGGAATAAAATAAGGCATGGTTAAGCAAGCATATTATGTGAGTAGAACAATTATTTAAGCACATAAAATGATGAATGTGTGAGACTTGATCCCCAAGGGTTATTAAATAATGAGTTTCTAAAATTCCAGTGCATGGAAAAGAACTACTTGGCATTAACTATTGTACTTCACAGGTCATAGTACTTGCAACAAATCTCCATCCGCTAATAATTACTGTGACATGATTGGTATAAAAATAATAAACACTTGCAATCTTTAACATTCCGACACATGGAAATAAACCACTTTAAAAATAATTCCTTTCATTAATTATTATTCTTCTCTGGTCATAGAATTTTATGTTACACTCTGCCCGCTAAAAATCATTGCAATGAGTTTGGTATAAAAATAATAGAGGATTTCAACATATTAACATAACCCTTAAATCCATATCCTTTTAAAATGAGATTAAAACAGGCATAAGCATATCCTTAAAAAAAACACACATGTCAGTTCAAGGGCGACATTAAACAAGTTCATTGGTGTATACTTAGACCCAAAAATAAAACAGCATAGGCAAGCGCTAAAATTCTACATGCATAACCATTTCTTGAAACTAGGGTTTTCAGATGTTAATCTTAAAAACACATACATACATAGGGTTATATATACACAATGTATATAAATAGGGCTTCTCATAAATTAAACATGGTTCACTTGAAATCTAAATCCACTAACAATATATCATTTATTCAGTTTAAAAAAATGAACAAAACCTTATGGGTTTTTAGTGTTCAAGAAACTGTAAATATACATAAAACTTCGACTTCAACTATTACATGTTTGCACTTAAAACAAAGACCTGGTTCGCATCTAATATTTTTTTATAGACAAGGTAAAAATCAAAAACTGATTTTCATTGAAATACATAACTAATAAAATTATATAATTACATATGTATATAAGGCTTACATAAAGATTGTACACGTTATGACTTGTTTTAAAATACTCCTTTCAAAGGTATAATTCTTATCATAAAATACTGAATTATAAGGAAATCATAGAAACTTAATTCTGTATGGTTTGCATGGAATATATATGTATATAAAGTTATATATATATACCTTTAACCATTAGGTGTATATTTATATATAAACTCATGTATATAAAAGATTTAACCGAGAACTAAGTGTGGGAAAAAAACATATAACCGTGGCACGCTTACCTTGTTGTGGAGGACACTCCGACTCAGAGAGGCCTACTGGTTCAGCTGGAGAAATCGGGAGGAGCTTTGGTGGACGGAGAGGATGCGGCCACTTGGAGATGCTGCGAGGCGACGTCCCGGTGTCCAGCAGTGTAGCGCCGGAAGTAGTGTGGTCGTGCGCGAGGGTGAGGTGCGAAACTGGAGGTGGTTCGTGGTGGCAAGGCGATGGCGAGGCAGTGGCGAGGCTTGTGCGGGTTGCCTCCGGAGGTCCCGATTTCACAGTGGTTTCTCAGTTCATAAAGGAAGATGATCCGGGGGAGGTTAGGCCGAGGCTACAGAGGTGGGTGCGCGGGGTCAACTTGAACAGTGGAGAGGGTAGCGTCTCGTGAAATCCAGGCTTCAGTTCGTGGGACCCCGGCTTGAGGTTGAAGATGACGTGAAGGCTGAGAAAGAAAAAAAAATGACGGTCGGGATCTGACATCGCGAGATCGGACGGCTGCGGTTGGGGGCGCGAGATGGCCTGGGTTGCGTGTTGTATATAAAAAAACTAGTTTAATAAATGCTAAAAATTATTCTACTTCGCATATATATATATATAACCGGTAAATTTGGAATTTGTATAAAATTTAATAAGTACTTTTTAACTCATAAAACTGAAATCCCATTTTAGTTTGTGTAAACAAATTATACTATTTGACATAACTATTATTTTCTTTTAAAAAACACATTTTTAATACAACACTTTTATAAAAACTAGGATCTTATAACCATAAAAAACCAATTTATAACTTACATCACTTTTTTTTGATTTATAAAATTATTTTTAAAAGACCTGTATTTTTTCTCTAATTTAAAACACATAGTTTTAGAGATCCGAAAAGATACATTTTTTTTCATTTATTGCTGATACCGTTGTTCGTCATATTTTAAAAGAATACCAAGGATCCCATCATATAAATATCATCATAATCAAAACAGATTCATTTGAAATAATATTTTATTTTTAATACTTGAAGATATAATTCTAATATTTTGTACTTATTAAAATATTGTAATACCATAATAATATAAAAGCGTAATAAAGAACAAATTTTATAAAAAGATGCACTTTATCCCATGGAACCCAACAGTCCAAAAAAACGGTCATATTCCCTTAGTGGTCCATTATAAAAGCAAGGGGTAGGTTGTTTTATATTTTCAAAACACCGGACCCTTGGCGGATGGCTCTTCTCATACCTCTGGTGCTGAGTGCGTGTGCGGTGATTCTGGCGGTTATACTTTTCACACTGTTGGATCCTGAAGACGACGACTATCCGATTTCCCGTGTTGTGGTTCTTTGTAGTCTTGCTGTGGCTGTGTTAGGTCTTGTGCAGGGTACTTTCAATTAGACGGGTCTTGTTGTAATGTATCTTTTAAATATATAACAGTTTATCGTTTTCTTCATGTTTGATTTCTACTCGAATTCTTTATCAGCACACAAACCATAAAATAAAATAAAACAAGAGACGTCATTGAAAAGCACAACATTGTTTACTTGATCCAGTTTATAAAACCTGGGGCGTTAAATTATCCCCCTCTTAAAAGAATTGCGTCCCCGCAATTCGATCGGCGTACAAACACTGACTTACTCACACAGCTTTTCTGTCACCCTTGGTGATGTCCCTCTACCTCCAAGGCCCATGGAAGAAGTTACTATTCAACTCAATCCCCAGGGCTGAACAGAGCTTGTGGGTCTCCTCTTCCCAAACACATTTTTGGCAAAGTAGATCGTGGTTGAAGCCAAGCTCCCGTTTGATACAGGTAGTTTTCCAGAGATGAGAACGAGTGACATCAAGCTTCGCGACATCCTCTTGGATTTGGTTCCTAAAGATCTCTCGAACCATTTCATAATTGAAGGATTCTAGGAAAGATCCAAAATCACAGAGCTCCCCAAGCATGCTGAAGCACAGGATTTGGTACATAAAGACTGCGCGGAAGTCCAACTACTTTGCAGCTTCTCCAAATGCCGGGAAGGCCAACCATTTATTGTTCATGGTGAATCACAGGAAGAGTCCCTCATAGTACTTCCCTTTCTTTTTATAACTCTCAAATAGTGCACTAGCCATTAGGTTATACACAATTTCTGAACCTCGGAAGATTCGAAGAACATTCGAGCTTTTCGATATTTCATAGAGGGTTTTGCACGTGAGGCGTAAGTTAACAAAAGGTTGGAAACATGTTGAGAAGGATTTTGCTACAATAGTCTCTATGATTTCTGTAGGGAGAGTCAAGAGTCTAGGCGTGGTTCGCAGTCTTGCCATCTGAAAAGTTTAATAACAAACCCTACTTAGTAAAACATTATTATTGTTTTTGTGTTGTCCTAATTTTCCAAGGTTGCCTAAACCATTCCTCTGATACCAACTATGACGCCCCGACCCCGGTAGCCCAGTGTCGGTGCTTCGGTTATGGAGTGCAATTTGTTTCGCACCAAAAGAAACAAATAAGTCGCACATCATAACCCATCAGACTTTCTGGTTTAGATCCTGGAGAATCAGAGACAACAGCTTTGCTTCTTTACTTTCTGAGCTAGGAACAAACATCCAAGTCTAGGAAAGGCTCTATCAACCTGTAAAAATTTAACATAAAACATAGGGTGAGCATTGAAATACCCAGTAAGGGGTTTTTGAAAATACTTAAATACAGCTTTTGAAAACTTCGTTGAAAAAGAATACTTTTCCATACTTAGAAAGTTTTAAAAGAAAAACTTCAAGACCAAACAAAGGTTGATATATCAGAGTTAAAGTACTTCATACGTATGCACTAAAACACTTAGCATCAACTCACTTAGTAAACAAGATAAGCATAATAATAAAAAGGCATGGGTTGCATGAAGTAAAGTGTCCATAAACAAGAAAGGTGTGCATGAACAACAAGGGGTAAACTTTATCAGAGTCACGCACAAGCGCATTATCTAAAAAAACAAATCATGACATGATAAATGTAATGCAACATTTGTAGTAAAAAATCCTGAGAAGAAACTGGACATGCATCAACATTTCCATATCATATGTCTTGTATATTTTCTTTAAGTCTGATACTCATAGGTAAGGTTCTATAACAAAGGTTATTCCTCTAATCGGAATAATCACTAGGTTGGTCATAATCAAAGAAATGTATGCTGAAGGACTCATGATCTCTGTGTCAAGGCCTCGTGCCATGACCTAAGGGTAAAAACCCAACCTGACTGTCTCGAGAACTATCGATGCATCGAGTAGCTTACTTTTACCGGTCTCCAACCCGGAGGGATTACTTTAACCAGTCCCCAACCTGGAGGGTTTTCTTCTTACCGGACCCCATTCCGGGTAGTCCCATACATTTCTCACATGTTGATAGGGTCAGATATTCAAGGTGTCTCATACCACTAGGAATATTTAATTTTCATTTCATATTACCCAAGGTGTCCCATACCACTTTGGGTAATACCATTTCCATTTCTCATTACCCAAGGTGTCCCATACCACTTTGGGTAATTAGTTCTCAGTTCCTCTTCATGTTGAGTCATATGCATGAATAATATGATTAAGGTAACAATTACATAAATGGTTTACAAATGCATAATATGACAGATAAACTTGAAAATATGGAATAAAATAAGGCATGGTTAAGCAAGCATATTATGTGAGTAGAAAAATTATTTAAGCACATAAAATGATGAATGTGTGAGACTTGATCCCAAAGGGTTATTAAATAATGAGTTTCTAAAATTCCAGTGCATGGAAAAGAACTACTTGGCATTAACTATTGTACTTCACAGGTCATAGTACTTGCAACAAATCTCCATCCGCTAATAATTACTGCGACATGCTTGGTATAAAAATAATAAACACTTACAATATTTAACATTACGACACTTGGAAATAAACCACTTTAAAAATAATACCTTTCATTAATTATTATTCTTCTCTGGTCATAGAATTTGATGTTACACTCTGCCCGCTAAAAATCATTGCAACGAGTTTGGTATAAAAATAATAGAGGATTTCAACATATTAACATAACCCTTAAATCCATATCCTTTTAAAATGAGATTAAAACAGGCATAAGCATATCCTTAAAAAAACACACATGTCAGTTCAAGGGCGACATTAAACAAGTTCATTGGTGTATACTTAGACCCAAAAATAAAACAGCATAGGCAAGCGCTAAAATTCTACATGCATAACCATTTCTTGAAACTAGGGTTTTCAGATGTTAATCTTAAAAACACATACATACATAGGGTTATATATACACAATGTATATAAATAGGGCTTCTCATAAATTAAACATGGTTCACTTGAAATATAAATCCACTAACAATATATCATTTATTCAGTTTAAAAAAAATGAACAAAACCTTATGGGTTTTTAGTGTTCAAGAAACTGTAAATATACATAAAACTTCGACATCAACTATTACATGTTTGCACTTAAAACAAAGACCTGGTTCGCATCTAATATTTTTTTATAGACAAGGTAAAAATCAAAAACTGATTTTCATTGAAATACATAACTAATAAAATTATATAATTACATATGTATATAAGGCTTACATAAAGATTGTACACGTTAGGACTTGTTTTAAAATACTCCTTTCAAAGGTATAATTCTTATCATAAAATACTGAATTATAAGGAAATCTTAGAAACTTAATTCTGTATGGTTTTCATGGAATATATATGTATATAATGTTTTATATATATACCTTTAACCATTAGGTGTATATTTATATATAAACTCATGTATATAAAAGCTTGAACCGAGAACTAGGGGTGGGAAAAAAAACATATAACCGTGGCACCCTTACCTTGCTGTGGAGGACACTCCGACTCAGAGAGGCCTACTGGTTCAGCTGGAGAAATCGGGAGGAGCTTTGGTGGCCGGAGAGGTTGCGGCCACTTGGAGATGCTGCGAGGCGACGTCCCGGTGTCCAGCAGTGTAGCGCCGGAAGTAGTGTGGTCGTGCGCGAGGGTGAGGTGAGAAATTGGAGGTGATTCGTGGTGGAAAGGCGACGGCGAGGCAGTGGAGAGGCTGGTGCGGGTTGCCTCCGGAGGTCCCGATTTCACAGTGGTTTCTCAGTTCTTAAAGGAAGATGATCCGGGGGAGGTTAGGCCGAGGCTACAGAGGTGGGTGCACGGGGTCAACTTGAACAGTGGAGAGGGTAGCGTCTCGTGAAATCCATGCTTCGGTTCGCGGGACCCCGGCTTGAGGTTGAAGACGACGTGAAGGCTGAGAAAGAAGAAAAAAAACGACGGTCGGGATCCGACATCGCGAGATCGGACGGCTGCAGTTGGGGGCACGAGATGGCCTGGGTTGCGTGTTGTATATAAAAAAAACCAGTTTAATAAATGCTAAAAATTATTCTACTTCTCATATATATATATATAACAGGTAAATTTGGAATTTGTATAAAATTTAATAAGTACTTTTTAACTCATAAAACTAAAATCCCATTTTAGTTTGTGTAAACAAATTATACTATTTGACATAACTATTATTTTCTTTTAAAAAAAACAGATTTTTAATACAACACTTTTATAAAAAGTAGGATCTTATAACCATAAAAATCCAATTTATAACTTACATCACTTTTTTTTTATTTATAAAATTATGTTTAAAAGACCTGTAGTTTTTCTCTAATTTAAAAAACATAGTTTTAGAGATCCGAAAAGATACATTTTTTTTCATTTATTGCTGATACCGTTGTTCGTCATATTTTAAAAAAATACCAAGTTTCCCGTCATATAAATATCATCATAATCAAAACAGATTCATTTGCAATAATATTTTATTTTTAATACTTGAAGAAATAATTCTAATATTTTGTACTTATTAAAATATTGTAATACCATAATATTATAAAAGCGTAATAAAGACCAAATTTTATAAAAAGATGCACTTTATCCCTTGGAACCCAACGGTCCAAAAAAACGGTCATATTCCCTTAGAGGTCCATTATAAAAGCAAGGGGTAGGTTGTTTTATATTTTCAAAACACCGGACCCTTGGAGGATGGCTCTTCTCATACCTCTGGTGCTGAGTGCGTGTGCGGTGATTCTGGCGGTTATACTTTTCACACTGTTG
Organism: Viscum album; assembly: GCA_963277665.1. Taxonomy (NCBI): domain Eukaryota; kingdom Viridiplantae; phylum Streptophyta; class Magnoliopsida; order Santalales; family Viscaceae; genus Viscum; species Viscum album. The sequence goes on from OY728150.1 coordinate 1,949,307,681, forward strand.
GATCCTGAAGACGATGACTATCCGATTGCCCGTGTTGTGGTTCTTTGTAGTCTTGTTGTGACCGTGTTAGGTCTTGCGCAGGGTACTTTCAATTAGACGGGTCTTGTTGTAATGTATCTTTTAAATATATAAAAGTTTATCGTTTCCTTCATGTTTGATTTCTACTCGAATTCTTTATCAGCACACAAACCATAAAATAAAATAAAACAAGAGACGTCATTGAAAAGCACAACATTGTTTACTTGATCCATATTATAAAACCTGGGGCGTTACATTATGCATTTACAATAAATTTTTTTATCAAAAATACTTACTTATATTACCTATGTAATCCCTAAGTATATAAATTTTATTATTTATATGATTTCATTTTATGGATTCATATTAATACTATTATTATAAATTAATTTACTTGATTTTTAAAAAAAGTAATAGTTTTATTTAACTTCAATGTTCTTTTATATATTATATATTTTTTAGATGATATATTTCTTAATTTTAGATAAATTAGTTGATAAAATGGTAACCATTTTTGTATTCAACACGTCAAAATAATCATATCACATTTTTTTTAATTTTTGTGAAATATTTTATGTGAATAGTGAAAAATATAAGGATGACAAAAAAAGTCATTTTTATATTGTTATCATAATAAAATAATGAAATGAATTTTTAGGAAAAGATAAATATCTATGAAATATTTTTTAATAATTAATATAAATCTTTTAAAAATAAAATTTTGATCATATAATTTTATGTTTTTTATTTGGGAAATCTATATAATGTTTTTATTCTAATAGAAACTAATTTTAGGTTATCCCTTTATATAATTTTTTCAAATGGATCATTTTGGTTGATTATAAATTTACCCCAAAATATGTATTGTTTTATTTATCTTATTCTAATTAATACTATTTAAATCAACATTATTATTTATTTTTGTGTCAAACCATTTTATTCTCAAAAATAAAAATTTTATAATGAAATTTTTTCTATTTAGAAAAGTAATACAAAGTTAACTTTTTACCACATCTAGAAATTAAATCATATAATCTGATTTAAATTTTTGGACTACATTATTCTAATTCGGTGGTGATTTATATTTTATATGTTAGTCATAATGAACAGTTTCCATGTTAAAATTTATTTACCATGTTAAGTGTAAAAAAAAGTTAATATGGGGGGTTAAACTAAGAGAATGGATAAAAATATAAATATAATATATCTACATAGGATGTGATTATTGATTTTCGATAATATTATATCCTATGAATTAAATAGTATAAAACAAGAATCACCTCCCTAAGGAAATTATTTATTATATCTTAATACCTAGAATATTTATAATGGTTTGACTCATTTCAATTATAAAAATTTACATACACCTTCCAATTATCAGTATTATTTTTGAACAATATATCAACTATTATTATCAAAAATCCTGACCAAATAGCTCCCCTAACTTTTTATAGGTACCTATATCTCGAAAAACCCAATCCTAAAAGGCTTTTAGTATATTAAAATGGATGATATATAGGGAGGGGGTATAAGACTTCAGGGAATTATTTCATTTTTTTACTCTTAAACATCAATAAAATAAAATATTACTATCCTAATATAATGAGATAACTATTTTTAATATAATATAATGTTATCATATTGATGTGAAAATATTTTTAAACCTCTTATCCATTTTATGGAAAATGAAAACATTGATTATGTGTTCATGAAAACTACCACCTAAATTAAGCGATGTGTTTTTTTTCATCACCACATCACATAAATGGATATAAATATGTACATAATGGATATATACCATATTTTTTAATAATAATGGTTCTAGAAAATGAAAATATTATCAATATGGTTACTATCTCAACCATTTGGAAATTGAAACATCATCTGTGTGTATATGTAGAATACCACCCAACCAAAGCAACGTGTTTCATTTTTCATCACCTGTTCTCATTGATGACCATAATTATATTTAAATACTAAATATGATATTTATAATAATTTTTATATTTAACCCTTTATATTATTTATTTCATTATTATCCATTGAAAATAATTATAACGTCTCTCATTCGTACATGTGGACTACCTCATTCACAAATGACATAAATAATTTTTCCTTAATTTCTAAATAGGACATGTTTAAAAGTTTATATAGATAAATTTACTGTATTTATAAAACATTTATGATTCTATTGATGATGGATCCATGGAACCATTTACCATTTTCAATACACTAAAAATGTATCGGAATGAATGGCCTCAAAAAATTCGATAAAATATTGACTCATTTTGAAAATATATTCCTTATGGTAAAAAAGTAATTACAATGAATAAAAATAATAATAACAAATTGAAAATAAAAAATATTCTCAATGAATCATATAATTATAATAATTTTATATTTATGATATATAGAGTGTATAAATAAAGAAATTTTTATAATCCCTAAAAACACCCACTCCTAGATCTGGTGTTGAAATTATAAACATTGCATTTTTTGGATTTTATACTGAGTATGATGAACCAATTTTCTCGATCCAAAACAGAAAATATCTGAATGAAATATATGATCACTAACATTCTCAAAAAAAAATTAGGTTATTATTTTAGATAATATGGACAATCTCTAGACAATATGAATTCATAAATGATGAATTTATAAAGATGAACATCATGTCCCACTATAACAATGAATCCATATTCTACAATAGTATATCTCTATCATCCATATGGAACAATTATATTCATAATTAATTTAATATCACCTGGATAAATTCTAGAATATGAAGCATAATAAGGATGACATCAAATTCAGAGTAAGGGTAAACATAATAAATAATAATTGAATTTCATTATTGATATTAATATGGGCATAACAGTAGGATAAATAATCTAATTCAATGATCATAAAAAAGTAATATTCATACCCATAAATACTAAGATAAAAAATGATAGAAACATGTTATATTAATTCCACACTGTTATGATCCATCATAATAAATAATCATGAGCCACATGATATTATTATTAATCTCAAGGGTCATTTATAACCATAAAAAGTCAAAATATATATTTTTCAATATTTAAATCTTTTCCTATGAACCCCAAATTATTCATTGGTTATATATTACTTGAGACTTGTTAAATCTATATTAGAAATTTGATAGTAAATACCTCCTTATTTTTAATTATAAGAAGAATAATTATCTAATGCATTGGAGGAGTACATGGGGTCACCCATCATATAATATATATCAGGCTCACGTAGTTCTATATAGGTGAACACATTGTAAAAGATATATCAATTTCCCTTAATGATATCTAGGAAAACTTTTCACATAGTATATAATTCTCTAACAAGACACTATTAGTGATCACCCATCAAATAAGCTATATTGAGCACAATAGTGAGCTATAATAAGACTCAAAAATTGTATATATTGAATTTTTCTCTCAGGTTCATCATAAATAATTTCATTTTACAATGAATGAATATAAAAATTTGAATTTTTCACCCTTCAATCCTGAAAAAATCAATGTAATTTCATAGATCAATTAACACAAGTAAATGAAATTGATTCCATGAATATCTCATAATCTGTCCAATAAAATAATAAGTATGGTACCAATACAAAATATCCCTAGTAAAATGTATTAATATCAAGGGTTTTTGACACTGAAGAATATAAATACCATTAAATGTTATTGAAAACATTTATTATGTGAATACCCTTTTCAATTGATAAATAGTAAATGATTTCATCTTAGAAGGAAAATCAATTTTAATGATCACATGGAAAGTTTCTTGAGGAAAATATCCTTTTAAATTCATGAAAACAAAATTTAAAATATAAATTTCTATTCAAAATAAAATAAAATAATTTCGTTTAACCTATCCATTGAAATTTATAAATTATTAGTTAATCATTGACTTGTTATGATTGTGGAAATTTCTATTCATGTTGAAATACATTAAAAAAAGTATTTCATTCACATTTTTGTAAGAGATTAAAAGTATATTGTTCAAATGTTTTTCAGCTGATTAAATTTATATAATTTTTAAAAAATAAATTAATTAGTAAATATGAAAATTAAACACATAGTATAAATTTTGGTTATATTTTTTTTATAAAACATGGATATCAAAGAGAAATATTCTTGGGTTAAAATAAATTTCAACTGTAGTATCTTTTTAAAATGATTTTCCTAATGTTTCTATAGTAAATAATGATATAAATGAAAAGTAAACATTTTCACCACAACCACAACCATATGATAATAAAATATAATTGGTTTAAGAAAATAGAATCATTTTATTTCTTCAAAAAACAATCATCATAAATAATCTCAAATGAATATAAATAGTAACATAAAACCTATTCCACTCTCGTAACTCATCAGTCACAAGTCCAATGAAAAAGATAACATAAAATAGTACATTAAATTTTATTAAGGTAATGATTTTAATTATATACCATATCCAAGGGTAGTATATACCCATAAAAAGTAATATAGGTGTATATCGTAAATTTTTATCCCTATGAAAGAGAATTTGAGAAGAATAAAACATACAAAAATCATATCACTCATTTGGTTATTAATAAATGAAATTATTAAGTGATTAAAATGAAAAACAAAATAAAAGTTTTGTTAAAAACAATATAATAAAAATCATTAAAAAAATAATCATCAAATAAAAATGTTACTGAATAAGTAATATAACAAAATGAAATGAAATTTAATTAAGAAATTCATTACAACTTGATAAATTTAAAATCATTTAACCGTGAATGAAATATGTTAAATTTAAAAATAAAATAACATAATTTATTAATGATTAATATTATTACTTTTAACAAGGATACATATACACTATACAATAAAATAAAGTGTTGAATATGTAATAAGTCTCATAGAAATAAAAAGTGATACGAGAAAACCTTACCATGGTTTCATAGATTCCATTTGTATCCTTTGAATATGGTATAATATGATTATATAAATTAATTTTATTTTATATTAACCTATTATTGTTTAAATACCTTTTATATAATTCATTTATTTTTTAGTTGTAATTATATATATTTAAAAATGTAATAATTTAAGTCTACATATGGTATTTGTGGAGGCCTAGTATATTATTTCTAAATTTCATTGGTCCGTTGATCATGGTCAAAGCTTTTATTACTTTAAAATTTCAAGAATAATAATAATAAAAAATGTGTTATTTTCACACATAAATTTTATTTTTATATAAAATCATGAATGATGGTTATGAAAAATTAACAACATTGTGGTCATATGAAAGGAATACCATTCATATGGTTGAGTAACATTTTCATTTTAAAACGATCATTATGGAATGCTGGAAGAAAATATATTATATTAAATAATGATAATAATATAAAAAATATCCTAATATTTTATTGAAATATAATTTTTTATATGATACTTGTGTCCTGGTGATGATAAATGAAACAAGTCACTTTTTGGAGGTTGTAGTCCACACGTGCGCACAAATAATGTCATAGTTTTTAGGTTTAAGAAAAAAATTATAAATTTTATTAATGATTAATAAATCATTAAAATAATAATTATATCATTCATATAATATATATTACATATTTTTAACCTTGATACAATTTTTATAGAATTATGGTTAAAAATGAATCGTAATGCTTAGTGAGGTGGTAGTCCTCCGTACATATGAGTAACAATATCGTATCCCCAATTTAGTGGAAAGTTGGAATATATGTGTAATATAATAACTACATAAGTATACATATGTTACCATTATGATATATATACTTTAAATCCATCATTATAACAATATGTGAGTGGTCATGATGTAAAAAATTCCCTTAATTCACAAGGCAGTAGTCAACTGTATAGAAGAATAATGATATTATATCCCATTTGATGGAAGACAACATGGATTTAGGATAAAAAATAACGTAATGATATATAATTTTATGCAGGATACTATTTTTATTATATTCGAATAATAAATTAAGATTTTATTGATTGGTAGAAGAAATAAAAATTCAGGTTTTATCATTATACATATTTTTCAGAAAAACTCCTTAAGTTACCAATAAAATACCTCGTATGATAGATTGATAATAAATAAATTAATCATTTAATTGGGGATTTAAGTTATGAAGTCATTTTGGTATTTATTTCCCAGTAAAAGTTATTTTCAAGTGTGGAGTGTATAGTATAGTGGGTGACCTTCTATAAGTGAGCTGAGTGGCACACTTTTAATATTTTAAAAGAAAACTTGAAACCCATATTATTCACATCTAATAGGACCAAAAATGTATCATTATATATACATAAAAACTATATTGTAAATATATGACTATATTATAGAGTTTATACTAGTTTTTAAATCATTTTATCTCTTATCATTTTAGTTTATCCACCAATATAACTATTTCCAGCTTAACTGTTGGAATTAAATTTTTACAATTTTTACTAATCATTGTGGTCAAATATTATGTTGAACATATTATATAATATGAATTATTATAATTTAAAATATTTATTAATTTTTTACCAAATAAAATTCACTTATTTTGAGAAATTCCGTTTTAAATTAAACCCACACACGTGACAAAACAACCCAATTTCAAGATGTGTATTTTTCATGAAATAATGGGTTTTATAATAACAATATGACAAATAATAGACAGTTTTAGAATAAAAATTAATATTTATCACTATATAATCTATAAGCTTCATTTAAATAATTATATATTACTTTATTTCCTTAATTAATTAAGAGAACCGTTGTGCACTTTATGATAATTTTCAATAAAATCTAGTTTTTAAGCAATAAATTAATCTTAAAATCAAATACAATATAAGGATAATTGATGTTTTATTATATTGAATTATTATAAATAAACTAAACATAGGATACCTTAAATAAAATTATATACATAATGTAACTTTAAAATCAATTTATTTATTTAATGGAAATGACAGTTTTCTAGATATCGATATTTTTCAAAATTCACTTAAAATTCAGTAGATTCCCAAAACCCCCAAAATTTGACACTAATTAAATGTTCATATTCGGATTTAAAATTTTGATTTAGTTTTATGAAATTGATTATATATTTGTTCAAAAATTTAGTTAAAATAATTTTTTAAAAAATAAATTAATTTCTATTTTGAAGAAAATATAATTTAGAATAACAAAATTAATTTACACAAAATCAATTGATTACTTTCTAATAATTTATCAATAATTTATATTTAGATATATATATATATATATATCAATTAGTATTTAATAATATTTATACCTTCTAATTTAATGTCTAGGTTATAAGTGTTATGTATTTTTCAAGTCATTTAAAAATTGTGTTGCATTTTGAATACACTATAAAATGTAATGAACTTTTTAAAAAAAAATCAAAATGTGGAAACAAAATTAATCAGGAAGTTCTATATTTGAAATTTGAACTTGAAATTAGTAATAAATGGTCATATATTTTAATGAGGTACCTATGTTGAAATATCACATTGTAAAATAGAATTAATAAAGAATCCACTTGATAAGATAGACAGAGAAGTAAGAGGGTTATTTGTAACAAAACATAATAGGATTAAAAATAAGATAATGTATGTGGGAATTCAAAATTTGGACATATATGAAAAGATTAAATCCCATGTAATGATATTGATCTGTGGATATCATTAATCACATGAGATTTACTGACCATGGGGATGATAACAACCACAAAACCATAAACAAATGTGTTGTGAAAAAGGTCATTGAAATCATATGAAATTATGGAAATAAGATATTTTTTCTATTTTATTTTTTTAGAGGTGAGTTGTAACATCCTAGGTAAATAAAGAAAAAAAAATTTAATATTTATTAATATTTACGAATTAAATAATAATTTCACTTTAAAGGGTGGCTATGTTCGATAGCGTGCCCGATACGCAACAATGAGTTTCTTTGAAATCTTACGTTGTACACTAGTAATAAAATAATATTATTTTAAATGGTAGTTAACAAGAAGCCTTTGTATTGGAGGTAATGAATAGAAATAACTAAAATATGATTATATATGTTTTTTAAATGTTTTTACATTTATCCAATAAAATATAAAGGCTTAAAATACGAAAAGAATTCAATTTTAGGCATATATACCCTAATTTTCACTAAAGGTTCACTTATCGCCTTTTGATGGAGAACTATTATTAAATATAGTTTTTTCACCCTTATACATTAAATTGGACCAAATAAAACTATTCTTTAGAATCGGGACATCAAAATTTACTTTTTCTAAATTTTTGGTATTTTTCCGATAAAGCAAATTTTTTAATGAATAGTGAAAAATGTTGTATTTTAATTCAAAACCTCTTTTTAATATAATTTGATTATATGATTAGAGTATATTTTGAATTGGTTTTAAAGTTAAATTAGAATATATTTTTACCATTTAATCCAATTGTGGTCATTGGAATTAATTTCACTTTGAAATTGCACTTAAACTAGTGACATCTTTTGATACATATTGTTTTATAAAAACACGCTATTTGCTCTGACAACAAGAATTAATTATTAAATTATTTAGTGCAACTTATATGTTGTTAATTTTGTATAATTGACATCATTTTTGAATTCGTAATATCAAATATATCTTAGGATTAATTTTTGGTATTTTTCTGAAAAAATTCAATTTTTGATGAATAGTGAAACCACTAAGTGGCAGTTAAAAAAACTGATTTTTTATTTAAATGAAATTTTACCACCTCTGTGTTTTGACTTTAAAAAATCTGACATACATGGTTTTCATTAATAAGTAAAATGTGGTTCAATGAGATTAAAATAATTTTTTGGTGAATAGTAACTTTTAAGTTTTTAAATGCGATTAGAGGTAATTGGTGTAATTTAAGGTAAAGATAATGTTTTAATAATAATAATGGACCTAGACACATGTCCTAACATTATTGGATGTGTCATGGCCAACCAAAGAAATCCATGGGTCAACTTGGGGACCCCATGGGTCCACATTGGTAGGAAAATGACATTAAAAACTTTTTATTTAAAGTTAAAATAAAAATTTCGAAAACATGAGATGTTTTACTAAAACAATTTTTAAATGGGGTTATATGAGTCATAATCTTGACTATAACTATTCATTGGAAAGATAAAATTATTTTTCACATCATGATATTTGTTTTATAATTTTTAGACATTAAATAAGTTAAATTATTTTTGACACCATGATGATGCAGCGATTACCTCATTATTTAACGATTTAAATAAAATGAAACGATAATGTAAAATATAAGACCTAAACTAGTCAATAAACTATTGGATGGGTGTATTTAGAACCCTTCTCACCATATCCTATAAATTTATAATTTTTGGACCTTTTTTATCCGAAAATCATTTTATAATAAAGTATATTTTCTTAACTTTCCAAGAGTGCCCCTCCTCTCCTCTTATAGAAGGCCCCCACTTCTACCACCATACCCACACCTCTCAAGCCTTTGGCTCTCCCAAACACTACAAAATTTGTCTCTCCACATCCCTTTATTACTCCTAAAATCCTCACGTTGGGCAGATGTCTTCCCAAGAAAGCCTTTGAGCTCAAATCAAAAAGAGTTACCCGTTTTAAAGTTAGTGTTTTCTCTTGTGTTCTTATGTTTTATTTTTATTCTTCAACCCTCTAAACTATTTTTATTCCTTTCTTTTGTAACAAAAACAGTATCTTAAATATACTAGGATGTTGTTTTAAGAATTATTCAAGCTACACTTACACACACCTACATATAATGGTTAAAGAACATACTGTTTCTATGGATGGTGAATTTCTGCCTCACGAAACGATGATTGTTCAACACTCATATAACACCTTAAAAAGTGTCCATTAAGATGTCAATATATTTATATATGATATGTAATATGTTTAGATTTTACTTAAACTTCTTTATTTTTCATTTATTGAATACCTTTATGGTTACCATTATTGGTAAACGTGATATCATCATTTTTGGATGTGCGGACAACCGCCCCCTCAAAGTGATTTGATTCGTTAATGCCATATGTGGGATGTATAAAGGATGGATTTAAAGTTATTATATATGATTTTATAATGTAATTATAATATACCTATATATAATTATTATTTCTTTCCATTAAAGTATGATATAGAAATGAATGTAGTGTTCATGCGTATGTACGGCATACCGTCTCCATGAACGGTGCATTTCATTTCTTATCCCCAAATGTAATACACTATTATAAGTACACATATATAATGGATATATATGATGTATGTTAAATCTAAATTATTTATATAATTCTGGAATTAAATTATAAATATCTCTCATTTAGTATTAATTCCATTAATATGACATAGAAATTAAAGTAGTGTTCATGCGTACGTACGACTTACCGTCTCCATGAATAGTGCATTTCATTTCTTACCTATAAATGTTATGTAATATTATAAATTCATGTATATACTGGATATAAATTATATATATGATATCTACATCATGAATATAATTCTGGGTATAATGGATATTTTACCCCATGAACAACTTGTAATTATAAAGAGTTTATTTTTGACTCGAGGACCAATGATCGACAAAATGACCATTACTAATATAAATAATTACATAGTGTTCATAAAATGTTAATAAGTGATATATAAAGAATAATGAACTTGAAAAAGTCTCATAAGAAATTAGAAATTAACTCAATTTTATTATTCAGGATGTTAAAGAACGATCGAGTCAAGTCGGACCCGAGGTAAGGGACTTCATCTCAATCTCCTTTCATCGAGGCATATTTTGTTTTATAAACAACTTATTTTTATATGGTGTATAAAACCCTTTGACTTTTTATTTTATTCAAAAAAAATCTTTTTATACGAAGCGTTTTATTAAATGAGAAAAAGGAATGTTTCTTTTAACGTATGTGGTGACAACGACCTTTTCCGCCGCCGCGAGTATTATTTGGTCTTTTTCTTCCTCAACAAGCTGTAATGTTTTTAAAATGAAATTAATACCATATACTCTTTTATGTATCTTGGTATAGAACATGGTTTTTATAATGGATTTGTTATTTCACTATATTTAAGTGATATATTGTGATCAAAGTGTGGAAATGATTTCTTTCCATTATATTTGTTTTATGTCTTTTGATTTTATCATGGTACTTGGACATTTGATGGGTGGTTATGTGATAAACCATATGACAGGTGGTGTCGCGAATACCAGGACGGGTGGTTATGTTATAACCTCGAATGCATTGGGTATGGAAGTCGGCCGTATGTCTATTCCATTAAGTGATATGTGTGGAAGTCGATCGTATGGTTATTCCATTTAAGTATGTTTATGTCACAAGTTACCTTTATATGTTATGTGTTCTTTATATGGGTTTTATGGTAATATTTTGTTTACAAAAGGGTAAGTATTGATAATTTATTCAGTGAAGAGTTTTTACTACTTCATAAAGGTGGAAAGTATTAATTTGATAAAGTATACATGGTTTACATGTTGTTTTGAAAAACTAACAGTTTTCATTCTTTGTGTTTCCCTTACTAAGATTTTTATGCTCACCCCAATTTTTTTGAAATGTTTTTCACGTGACTTAATGTGGAATAGTGTAATGGATGTGATCAAGGTAAATTCATGCTATATAAAACATGTAACATGACATGTTTCTTTTTAAGACTTTTTATTTTATGGAATCTTAGTAGAAGGGTATACATTGTAATCTTTTGAGATGTAATAGTTAAGATCTAATTCTCTAAAACTCTAAACCTGAAAAGATCCTCAATGGGAATTATTCATTTAATTCAATGTTAAGTAATGTTTAAGGCTGGGTCCTTATAGTTGGTATCTGAGTGAGGTTTAGAAAACTTTAGGAGTTAGGGTATTGTTAAATTAATAAATTAATTTAAGGTCAAATTGAAATGATATAGCATTTACAGATTACCATGTTCCTTTTCCTAAGATATTTTTGTGTTAAGAATCTCTTTTCATAGAGGAAATAGAGAAGATTTTCTGGGAAGGCATACAGAAAGAAATGACCTTCCAAATCAGTATTCTGAGATGGTCAGACCATGAATTGAACATTTTTTTTGCAGTGATGGCTCAGTTGACTCAGGTGAAAATTGTTGACTGATTATATTGATGATATTTTGGTGTTTTCTTAAAGTAAAGAGGAGGATGAAAGTCATTTAAGGGTTATCTTGCAAACCATAAATGAAATGAAACTGTATGGATAATTCAATAAGTGTGAGTTTTGGTTACAACAAATTTCTTTCCTTGGTCACATTGTTTCAAAAAGTGGCATAAATGTTGATCCTGCTAAAACAATAGTTGTTGAAGAATGGTCAATACCCAAAAATGTAACCAAGATCCGTAGTTTTATTGGTTTGGAAGGTTACTACCAAAGGTTTGTTGAAAAGTTTTCATGGTTATCTAGTCCAATGACTAAGCTAACTCAGAAGGGTGTTAAGTTTATCTGGACAAAAGAATGTGATGATTGTTTTCTGGAGTTGAAAAGAATATTGGTGAATGCTCCAGTTTTGGCACTTCCTTCCAGGAATGGTGAGTTTGTTATATACATTGATTCTTCATTGAAAGGACTTGGTTGCATCCTAATGCATAATGATCAGATAATTGCTTATGCTTCACGTCAGTTGAAAAATCATTAGTTAAATTACCCTACACATGATTTGGAATTAGCTGTTGTTGTTTTCGTTTTAAAAATTTGGAGGCATCATTTGTATGGAGTAAAGTGTGAAATATATACTGATCACAAAAGTTTAAAGTATATATTCACTCAGAAGTAATTGAACATGAGACAGTGGAGATGGATGGAATTAATCAAGGATTATGATTTTAGAATTCATTACCATTCTGGAAAAGAAAATAAAGTGGGTGATGCTTTGAGTTGAAAAAGTAATTATTTATTAACCATACAATGTTTGGAACGAGATCCTTTTGTTTTTGATTTGATGAACTTTGGCATAAAAGTTGTTGGTGTAGGATTTCCTTCTGTTTTGTTTCAGGTATCAGTGAAATCTTCTCTATCAGGTAGAATTAAGCAAGCATAGAAGCAAGACAGTGAGTTGCAGAAAAAGGTAGAGCTGGTTCAGAAGGGCAAGTTGCCTGAATTAAATATTGATAATGATTGTGTTTTGAGATTTGGGAATAGATTGTGTGTCCCTAGTAATTCACAGTTGAAGAAAGAGTTGTTATGTGAGGCTCATAGTTCCCCATTTTCAGTTCATCCTAACAGTACTAAGATGTACAGAGATCTGCGGGAGTATTACTGGTGTGGTGGAATAAAAAGAGATATTTCTTATTTTACTATGAAGTGTTTGACTTGTCAGTAGGTTAAAGTAGAGTGGCAGTTACCGAAATGGATGCTTCAACCATTACCAGTGCTAGAGTGGAAATGAGAAAATATATCCATGGACTTTGTTGTGGGATTGTCGAAGACACCTCGAGGTAATAATGCAATCTAGGTTATTGTTGATCGATTGACTAAATATCCTCATTTCCATCCTATTCGAGATAATTTTTCTCTAGAGCAACTCTCTCGATTATATCATAAAGATATAGTCATGATGCATGGAGTTCCCCTATCCATTGTATCTGACCTTGATCCCAGGTTCACTTCTAACTTTTGGAAAGCCCTTCAGAAGTCATTGGGTACTGAATTAAATTTTATTACAACATTTCATAGGTAATCAGAAGGGCAGTCAGAACGAACAATTCAGACCTTAGAGGATATGATATGTGCTTTCTCTATGGATTATCAGGGAATTTAGGATCAACATCTTTCATTGGTTGAATTTTCATATAATAAAATTTTTCATTCCAGTATACAGATGGCTCCTTTTGAGGCATTATATGGGAAGCGGAGTCAAACTCCCACTTTTTGGGATGAAGTGGGTGAAAGGAAGCTGATGGGACTAGAATTGGTAGAAGAGATGGCAGAAAAAGTTCAGTTGATTCATAAACACATGAGAACAGCTTAGAGAAGACATAAACGTTATGCAGACAACAGGATGAAGGATCAATCTTTCGAGGTAGGTGATCATGTTTTTCTCAAAGTTTCACCATGGAAAAGGGTGATGTGATTTGGTAAGAAATGAAAGCTGAGTCCAAGGATCATTGGACCAAATGACATTCTAGAGGGAGTTGGATCAGTTTCTTACCGAGTGTCTTTACCTCCGAGTTTATCTCAGGTACACAATTTTTTTCATGTTTTGATGTCGAGAAAGTATATGCCAGATCCATCTTATGTTTTGAGCCCAGAAGTAGTTCAATTGGAAGAGAATCTCTCTTATGAAGAACAACCAGTCCAGATTATTGACCTAAGAGAGAAAGTGTTTCAAAATAAGGTAATTCACCAGGTAAAGGTTTTGTGGAAAAACCATATGGTTGAAGAGGCAACATGGGAATCTGAAAATGTTATGAGGGATAAATACCCCCCACTTATTTTGATAAGTGAATAAAATTGTGAGGACATAATTCCCAAAAGGGGCGAAGGATGTAACATCCCAGGTAAATAAAGAATAACACATTTTCATATTTATTAATATTTGTGAATAAAATATAAATTTTACATTAAAGGGTTGATATGTTCGATAGCATGCCCAATACGCAACAACGAGTTTCTTTGAAATCTTACATTGTACACTAGTAATAAAATAATATTATTTTAAATGGTAGTTAACACGCAGCCGTTGTATTGGTGGGAATAAATAGAAATAACTAATATATGATTATTTATGTTTTTAAATGTTTTTACATTTATCCAATAAAATATAAAGGCTTAAAATACGAAAAGAATTCAATTTTAGGCATATATACACTAATTTTCACTAAAGGGTCACTTATCGCCTTTTGATGGCGAAACGTCATTAAATATATTTTTGGTCACTCTTATAAAATCTATTATACCAAATAAAACTCTTCTTTATAATCGTGACATCAAAATTTACATTGTGTAAATTTTTGGTATTTTTCCGATAAAGTTCATTTTTTTAATGAATAGTGAAAAATGTTGTATTTTAATTGAAAAATTCTTTTTAATATAATTTGTTTATATGATTAGATTATATTTTGAATTGTTTTTAAAGTGAAATTAGAATATGTTTTTACCATTTAATCCAATTCTGCTCATTGTAATTAATTTCACTTTGAAATTGAACTTAAACTAGTGTCAATCTTTTGAAACATATTGTTTCATAAAAACATTCTATTTGCTCTGAAGGTGGGAATTAATTATTAAATTAATTAATAAAACTTACCTGTTGTGAATTTTGTAAAATAGAAATCATTTTTGAATTTTTAATATCAAATATATCTTAGGATGAATTTTTGGTATTTTTCTGACAAACATCAATTTTTGATGAATAGTGAAACCACTAAGTGGCAGTTAAAAAAACTGATTTTTCATGTAAATGAAATTTTACCACCTCTGGGTTTTGAATTTCAAAAATCCGAAATACATGGATTTCATTAAGAAGTAAAATGTGGTTCAATGAGATTAAAATAATTTTTTGGTGAAAAGTAACTTTTATGTTTTTAATCGCGATCAGAGGTAATTAGTGTAATTTAAGGTAAAGATAATGTTTTAACAATATGAATGGACCTAGACACATGTCTTACCATTATAGGATGTGTCATGGCCGACAAGAAAATCCATGGGTCAACTTGGGGACCCCATGGAGCCACTTTGGTTGGAAAATGACATTAAATTTTTTTTATTTAAAGTTAAAATAAAAATGTCACAGACATGAGATGTTTTACTAAAACAATTTTTAAATGGGGTTATATAAGTCATAATTTTGGATATAAATATTCATTGGAAAGTTAAAAATATTTCATACATAATGATATATTTATTATAATTTTTAGACATTAAATAAATTATGTTATTTATGATACCATGATGATGTAGTGATCACCTCATTATTTAACGATTTAATTAAAATGAAATGATAATGTAAAATCTAAGACCTAAACTTGTAAAAAACCCATTGGATGGGTGTATTTATAACCATTATCACCTTATCATTTAAATTTATAATTTTGGGACCTTTTTTATCCAAAAATAATTTTTATAATAAAGTATCTTTTCTTAACTTTCCAAGAGTGCCCCTCCTCTTATAAAAGGCCCCCACCTCTGTCACCTTACCCACATCTCTCAATCCTTTGGCTCGGCCAACCCCTTCCCATTTTTTATCTCCACATCCCTCTATTACTCCTAGAATCATCACTTTGGGCATAAGTCTTCCAAAGGAAGCCATTGAGCTCAAATCAAAAAGAGTTACCCGTTTTAAATGTAGTGTTTTCTCTTGTGTTCTTATGTTTTTTTGGTTCTCCACCCCTATAAACTCTTTTTATTCCGTTATTTTGTAAACAAAACATTATAATAAATGTACTAGGATGTTGTTATAAGAAGGATTCGAGATACACTTACACACACCTATATCTAATGGTTATAGAACATACTGTTTCTATGGATGGCGAATTTCTGCCTCACGAAACGATGATTGTTCAACACTCATATAACACCTTTAAAGGTGTCCATTAAGATATATCTATATTTATATATGATGTATTATATGGTTATGTTTTACTTAAGCTTCTTTATTTTTCATTTATGGTATACCTTTATTGTTTCGATTATGGGTAAACGCGATATCTTCATTTTAGGAATTGCGGACTACTGCCCCCTCAAACTGATTTGATTCGTTAATGCCATATGTGGGACATATAAAGGATGGATTTAAAGTTATTATATATGATATTATACTGGAATTATAATATACCTTTATATCATTATTATTTCTTTCCATTAATGTATGAGATAGAAATTAAAGTAGCGTTCATGCGTACGTACGACTTACCGTCTCCATTAACGGTGCATTTCATTTCTTATCCCCAAATGAACTATTATAAGTACATATATATATTGGATATATATGATTTATGATACATATAAATGATGAATATTAATCTGGAATTAAAATATAAATATCTCTCATTTAGTTTTAATTCAATTAATATGACATAGAAATAAAAGTAGCGTTCATGCGTACGTACGGCTTACCGTCTCCACGAACGGTGCATTTCATTTCATACCTATAAATTTCATGCAATATTTTGAAATCATGTATATACTAGATATATATGATATATATTATATCTACATCATGAATATAATTCTAGAGATAATGGATATTTTACCCCATGAACAACATTTAATTATGAAGAGTTTATTTTGGACTCAAGTACCAATGATTGACAAAATGACCATTACTAACATAAATAATTACATAGTGTTCATAACATGGTAATAAGTGATATAAATGGAATAATGAACCTGAAAAGGGCTCTTAAGAATGTATAAATAAACCCAAGTTTATTATTTAGGATGTTAAATAACAATCAAGTCAAGTCAGACCCCAGGTAAGGGACTTCGTCTCAATATTCTTTCATTGAGGCATATTTTGTTTTATAAACAACTTTCTTTTATATGGTGTATAAACCCCTTTGAATGCTAATTTTATTCAAAAAGAATCATTTTATACGAAGCATTTTACTAAATGACAAAACAGAATTTTTCTTTTAACGTATGTGGTGACAACAACATTTTCTACCGCCGCGAGTATTATTTGGTCTTTGGCTTCCTCAACAAGCCGTAATGTTTTTAAAATGAAATAAATACCATATAATCTTTTATGTATCTTGGTATTGAAAATGGTTTTTATAAGGGATTTTTTTATGTCAATATATTTAACTGATATATTGTGATCAAAGTGTGGAAATGTTTTCTTTCCATTATATTTTTTTATGTCTTATGATTTTATAATGGTACTTGGACATTTAACGGGTGGTTACGTGATAAACCATATGACGGGTGGTGTCATGAATACCAGGACTGGTGGTTACATTATAACCTCCCATGCATTGGGTATGGAAGTTGGCTGTATGACTATTCCATTAAGTGATATGTGTGGATTTCTACCTTATGGTTATTCCATTTAAGCATGTTTATGTCCCAAGTTACCTTTATATGATATGTGTTCTTTATATGGGTTTTATGGTAATCTTTTGGTTACGAAAGGGTATGTATTGATCTTTTATTCAGTAAAGAGTTTTTAAAACTTCATAAAGGTGAAAAGATTTACTTAGATAAAGTATACATGGTTTACTTGTTTTTTTTTTGAAAAACTAACAGTTTTCATTCTTTGTGTTCCCTTACATCGCTTTTTATGATCACCCCATGTTTTTTTTAAATTTTTTTCACATGAATTAATGTGGAATAGTTTCAAAGATGGGATCAAGGGAAAGTCATGCTATATAAAACATGGAACTAGACATGTTCCCTTTTAAGATTTTTTATTTTATGGAAACTTAGTAGAATTGTCTACTTTGTAATCTTTTTAGATGTAATAGTTAAGATTCAATTCTCTAAAACTCTAAACCTGAAAATATCCTCAATGGGAATTATTCATTTAATTCAATGTTAAGAAATATTTAAGGTCTGGCCATTATATGAGTAATCCATTTACAACTAGACTATGAGTTTAAAGAAAATACACTTACCAAATAAGTTAAATTTCTTCCTTTAGTAAATGTCAATCGTAGTCTCATAATTTTCACCAAAAAATGATTATTCAAGATGACTTTAATCATGTTTTAATCACTAAAAAACTATTAATGGACCAAATTACCATTTGAATGAGAAAATGGTATAAAAAGAGATTATATGGGATCCACCAAAATAGATCTCTATTATTTTCTTATTTTCGCTTTGTGATTTTTTGCTATTGGGTGGATACTTTGGTATTTATTTTTCATATAATAAAAATATTTAATTTTAAATGAGTAAAAAACAATTTTCCCAAAATTACCTTAGTATACAATATGACCTAAAACATAATGGACATGAATAAAATAAAATATTTTTCTACGAAATGAATATTCATATGTCACATTAATATTCCGGTTTAGATATACTTGAACCAAATAAAACACCACCAAAAATGATGTTAAAAACACTAAGATATATTCAATTAAAAAAAAAGGGGCATATAAGTCATTGAACATATGATCAAACTTGATATTATAGATCTATGATGGTATTAATAACACATAATTTAACCTCACATGTAAAAAATCATAATATCTATTGTTGTTTAAACCTTCCTCTAATACTAAATATAATAGCCCTTAACCCACACTCCTATATCATGTGATTAAATTATAGACATTATATTTCTATCTTCTAAAACAGTGATGGTGATCTAATATTTACCATTATTAAATAAAAAAATAAAAAGGAATTTTTGGATAACCTAAATTCTCAAGGAATATTTTTAATTCATAATTAATCTAACATCATTTATGATAAAAAAGAGAAATAGAAAAGTAAGTGAGTTGAGCTCAACATCTCATTAAGGTTAAACAGAAGAATTGAAAATTGAATGTTAATGGTGATAATATGATGAGAATAATGTTATTATTTGATAATCAATGTGCATGACAAGAACAAAATATTATTAATACCCACCAATAAATATCCTCAAACAATAAAATATGGAAAAAAGATATCAAAAAGTAATGAATCATCCAAATAAACAAATGTGATCTATTTTATATCAACAATGATAATAAAAAAACATTTAATACCATAGAAATATTAATTAAATCATGTTTTTATCGTGGAAACATTATCTTAAAAGTCCATTTTAAACCTATCTAGTAGATAACTCAAGACAAGTTAAACCAATATGATAAACCCACTTGTAACTAAACAATTATTTTTTATTAAGACAAGGAACATTAACCAATGAATTGAAGTGCTATTAATGATACACCATAACATAATATATATCAGGATAATAATATTCTACATTGGTGAACCCATAATATAATCTATATCAGGATAACATAGCATTATTTGAGAACAGACGTTATAAAATATTTATTTGGATCACTTGTGACCAATAATTGAGACAAAACATTCGTATAAGTTGATTCTGGATCACCCATTCATTATAATAAAATTCCAAGTAAAATTCATGAATAAAAAATCAAGAATATTTCAATTTTCAATAATTTAATGAATAAATTCTCTTTTATAGAAATTTTACCCCATGGTAATTAAATGAGCCTCATAAAAATATCATAGTTCATATAGTGAAACAAATTTGATGGCACTGATTCAATATATTCCAAAATGTTTTTTATAACATAATGGTTTATTGACATTGATGAATGAAAATTTTATAAAAATAAATTAAAAAAAATGTAGAAGTAAATACCATTTTCAAAAAAGTGACTTCAAAATATTTTATCATATCTGGAAAATGATCTTGAAAGATCAAGAGAATTTTTTTTAGAAAAATATGAATTTCATTTTCAATTTTTTTGTGAAATCTATTTCATAGTTATAAATTAAAGAAAAAATGTTATTATAAGATAATATTTTTTAAATAACAAAATTACTTAAAACATAAATTAGTCATAATGGAAGAATGTGTGGTTTATGCTGAATTTTATAAAAATATTGGTTTTGTTCACATTTTTGTCGGTAAATTAAAAACGATCATATTTTGAAATTAATAGGAAGATTCATTTTAGATGCCTTTTCAAAAATACAATTATGTATACAAAGTTCTTTAAAAATCCTCAGAAATAATTTGTTGAAATAATTTTTTAATCCATTGTAGAAAATATTGATATAGAAGAGAAACATTCATTATTTAGAAGAAAATTAATACATTGTAATACATTAATATTACATTAGACATTTTTAATTTATAAATAAATGATAAAATGAAAATGAAACATTTGAAAAACATTGATAATCAAATTATAATAAAATATATAAAGTTTTAAAAAATACTATGAAATTATTTAATCCAAATAATAGTTAGTATAATTAATCATTAATTAAGAGAGATTGAAATATAATGTTTTTCAACTTTAGTAACACATAAATCATAAGCACCATGCATTAGTAATAGAAATCATTATATGTAATATCATGAAAATAATTATTTTCATGATATAAAACATTAATGGGATTTATATAAAACCCAAAGTACTAATATTTGTGCATATGATTATAGTATGTATATATTAAAGATAAATTTAGTTGAATAACCCTTTATAAAATAATATGAATTAATTGGTAAATTGATGAATTATTATATAATTTTTACTTAATTTAAAACAAAAAATAATAATTTCAAAACAATCTAAATTTATAATAATGAAATAAATTTATATTAAATTTATTTGGTTTTAAATGAAGATGTAATATATCCAATTGGAAAGTAATTGAGTTAAGAAATTGTTTACATCATGGAATATTTAAAGTAAATTTCCATTGGAGTAAATAATTAATATTGAATCTAAAAATAAAATTAGATTTGAATTATTCATTTTATTTAATTTAATTAGGATTTATATAGAACACATAATGAAAATAGGTAGTGATTAGTGAATATGTCATGCAGAAATAAAATGTGAGATGATAAAACGATACCTTTAGTCCATAATTTTAATTTGTTTTATTTAACTCCTATATAATAATATTATATAAGTTATATTATTTAAAAGAACATTTTTAATGTTTAATTTATTATACAAAAATAATTTTTTTTATTTCAAATGACACATTTGAATACTTAATTAGTTGATTCTATTTCTGGTGCATTTAGGACCTCAATTCATATTTAAAAAAGTCTTTCCTATGTTGACCATGGTCAAAGAGGTCATTATTTTGAAATAAAAAAAATAATTATAATGACGTAGTTATAATATTTATTCATCAATAAAACATTCTAAACTAATCATGAATGATTGTTATAATAAATGACATGCATCATTATTATATATTTGCTAAGCCATATATATGAATGAGTAATGTTTTTACTTTAAAATGATAAATATGGATAGAAGGTAATTAATATTTAAAAATTATAGAAGGATAAACATATCATCAGAATAAAATATTTCATTAAATATAATTATATATATCATCCATATCATGTGGTGAAGAAAAAAAATCACATCGTTTTGTGAAGGCAGTAGTCTAAATGTACGCAAGAATGATGTGATCATTTTTTATTGTAAGAAAGATAATGGTATTTTATATTATCAGAGTGACAAATATATCTTGAATATCATATTTATTTCATTTATATAACATATATTGATTTATTTTGTCTTTATTAACTTCCATTTAATGCATTATTGAAAAATGAATCACATCGCTTCGTGGGGTGGTTGTCCTCCATACAAATGAGTGACATTATCATATCACCTGCGAAATGGATTATAAGAAGGTATATGTGATATAATAAATCCAAAAGTATAAATATTATACAAAATATCATATATATATATAAATATATTTACTTCAATTCATTCATTATATAAATCTGTGATAGGTGATGTTGAAAAATTATAAAATCGGTTCTTGAGGATGTAATCTTCTATACACATGAATGATGATTTTTTATCTGATTTTATTAAAGATAAAAAGGATTTTAATTATTGAATTGATATAATAAAATATGTGTATATGGTATACCATATTTTAATTATATCACAATAATTTATGAAAATATTTATTAGTTGGAAGCATAAAAAAGTTTATAAGCATGTTTTCTCTTCTTCAGACAACGTCCTTAGGTTAGCACAAAATGATTATTAGGATGGATCTTTAATCAAACAACAAGTTCTGGTCTATTGGTTGGGATTTTATTAATTCATTTTGATATAAAATATATGAGTTTATGGGATTATAATATGTTAATAGTACATGAATGTGGGAGACTAGGTGACCTTTAATAAGTGAGGTGATTGACACTATTGTAATTGTTTAAAAAAAGTGATTCCCATATTTTGCACATGACACATGGTTCAAAAATAGAAAATTATCAATAAATATATATTTCAATTTAAAAATATGGTAAACCAATAGATATTAGTTATTTTTAGGAGATTTTAAACATTTTCTTTTTTTAAATAAATCCATTATAAACCTATTTTCTTATCAACTATTATGATTAATGTTTTTAAAATTTTTATTATTCTGTCTGGTAAAAAATTAAGATGAAATTATTCTAAAATATAAATTATTTCATTTCCAAATATTTAATCTGTTTAGAAAATATCAATCCACATAATATTAAAATTTTAACATAATTGTAATCCCAAAGATGTGACAAAAAAGAGTGTTTGCAAAAAGTGTATTTTTGACACAATATGTGATTTTATATTAATTATATGACAAATAATAATCATTTTATGATTGAAAATAAATATTTATTCAAATAATATATAGAAATTTTGTTTCATATATATTTAATATGGTTTAATTTAATTATTTTTGAAGGGAAATACATTATGCACTTTAAAACTGTTTTCCGAAATATCCCTTTTCCAAACCCAAAAATAAACTGATTATAAAATATTATATAATTATAAGTAAATTTTAATTATGTGGATTAAATATTAATCAATAATAATAATTTTAATTTTAATCACATTCAAAATATAATTTGAACTTTATAATAGTTAATTTATTTAAATGAAAGGAATGTTTTACAAAAATCATTATTTTTCAGTATATACTGAAAAATAAATATATTTCGAACGATCCCAAAATTTCTCCCTAAGTTAACTCGGATAAGATGGGTTCAAAAACTAATTTTATTGTATCAAATATATTTGGAAAAATATAGTGAAACTAATTATTATATTTTGTCACAAAAATAATTGATAATCAGTTTTCAGAAATCATATTTTATAAGATAAAAATTATTTTAATAAAAATTGATTATTTATTTAAAATGAATTCATCAATAATTTATATTTATTATGATATATATATTTCATAATTTAGTTAATACAATTAATTTAGGCCATTTTATAAGGGTTATATATTTTTTTGTTTCATTTATGATTTATGTCTCATGTTGAACATGCTATCAAACACAATGATAATTTTTCTAAATATCGATGTCTTATAGAGAGATACAAGTTAAATGAATTTTTCTTCCAGTCCTTTTTTTCAATGTTTACTTTCCAACACCTTTTCCTACATAACTATTTCCTAAATAATATTTCATTAAAAGTATCCCTAATACATCAATTACTATTTAATTTTATTTTTTTGTATCCTTGAAATTTATTTAAATTTTTAAATATTTATATTTTAAAAAACATTGTTATGGGTCTCTTTTCATTGTATTTACAAAAATGAAAATTATTTTTTTACATTGATTACATAATTTTTTTTCTCACCATTAATGACGTAATTAATTATCATTATTCCTCTAAACATATTTAATTTTCTTATAATGTAGATCGTATTAACATTAATTATTATGTTTTATATTTTATGATTTCACTAAAGATAATATCATTCCTCATAATAATTATGAATAGATTGAAATTTTTTTGTGTGTGTTTAAGTGAGTTTTTCTATGAATTTATAATGGAAAAGTAAATGATTGTATTTTCTCGTAATAACATAATTTGGAAGTATATATTATGATGTATGATCCAAGGATATCACTCTCCAACTCACTGCATATTGATTTAGACATCAAATAATATTTTATTGGAGAATTCAATTAGTTCACTTATTCTGAAATTATTCTATTAATGTGTTTTACAAGGATTCAAATATAATGCCTCAATATGACATTAATATTTTTCAATGAATTTTATAGATTATAACTTTTTTCAATGATACAAGGTTAATTTGAATAATTAATTATGATATATTGTATTCAATCAATGTTTAATGTGAAACAGGTATTCATTTTTCTGGGGTTTGTGTTTTTTAATATACTAATGTGTTTCAATTTTTTTATTTTCTTTACTAATATTTATATTTTCATAACAAATTTATAAACAATTTTCATGGGATCTATATATTTTTAGGAACAGTATTATGGTCATTCTTTTAATAATATTATATTTCATTTAATGAAGTATAAGTTTATTGAATGAAATAACGGTGTAAATTTACAAACCAAATTTTGTGAAAAAAACATTCCCTATATGGAAGTGTCTAATTTTCATGTAATGGATTTAATGATTCTATAAAATACAAATCATAAATATCATTCCAATTTAATAAATTTAAATATATTTTATTGAACTATTAATTATGGGGGTTTTAAGTAATATGGTGTCGTATTGATTATTAATGAATAGGGTTTAATATCATTAGTGGTTTTAATGATAATAAAATATGGTTATAAGAAAATATAATGTATGGTTATATTATAATGAGATTGATTTTGAGTATTTTTGGGATTCTATTTTAGTAAAATTTTATTCTTAATGGTTTCAGATAGTAAAAATAGGGTTACTATGGTAGGTTCATATCAATAGAATAGTATCCATTTGAATCAGCAAATAAAAATGGTTGGAGTTTTAAGTTTAAAAAATTGTGGGTGTGTTAAATAAATTAAAAATATGTAATAAATTAGTGACCTCAATCAATATTGAAATTTAATACCCCAGATAAAAATAATTTACGAGTAAAATATTTCATGAAGAAAATATCTATAGCATTTGGTGGTTCTTCATGCCCAGTGAAATCTTAATGACGGGTCATTAATATATTAAATGTATTATATCTTTTATGATATTAAAATAATTCGAAAGAATTATTTCTTATGTTGTATTTTGAATTTAATGTCAATTGGTGGTGAAATTTAATTAAGAGTGAGAATAAGAAAAACTATATTTTTACATTGGAGTTTATGAACTTTAAGTATATTTTTCTTGGTAAATATTTCCTTAGTTTTATTAAAATTAGAATGGAATGGAAATTTAAGGAATTGAATAAAATTAATGGGTACTCCATTTATTCTTAAGAAACTATATACAATAGATTGGGTACGTATGGACAAAATTTTATTCTAGATTTTGATGTTAAATTTATTTATATTAAACATGTTGGAAACAATTTTTCTGAAGATATTGGGTCTATCATGAAATTAAAATATATTATCGTGTTGTTAGATGTGATAAAAATAATGAGATTGATCTTTTTGAAACATTAGTTCCTTGTGATAACACAAATAAGAATTTATCTAGTTGGAAATATATTTTGAATATATCAAAAATGAAAAATAGATGTAAGCATCAAACAGATTCTATATGTCATATAATTCATATTAAAATTCTCTAATTGGATCAGGAAGGTTTTATTAGTGTGTGAAATCCTATTATATTTCTTTTTATTATAATTAATGATGTTTTGATCATGTGATAAATGAATCACTGTATAATATCTTTGTTTTTATATGTATTAATTAAAATGTGTTGGGTCATTAGGTAAATTCATGTCCTATGTTAGTTACTTAATGATAAACTAATCATGAATGAAATTAATTGTGCCCAAAAATTAGTTTTCTTCTAATATGATATATGGTTGACCCAGAAATGATGTGGTTGCAGGTTCATTAATTGTTTACTAAAATAATTTCATTTTAATATTTGATATTCATTCTAAATTTTATTTTATTTATGTGAAATATTCCACAAAAATTGAAATATCAAATCATGAAATTGTTATTTATTTTTGTTATAAATTTCTATGGTTATTAACATATTAATTTAAATTTATAATAAAATTATTATAATAAAAATATACCTCATGTTATTTATTGAAAAAAAAAATTATTAACCATAGTATTGTTTTATTTTAATAAATTTTTGTATTAGATTAATGTTTATAACACTAAGATCGATTGGAGAAATGAGTATGTTATATGTAATTTTTTAATTTATTCTTAGCTTGTATGTGACAATGAGTCTATACCATTGATAACATAAAAAGAAACTCTAGATGTGACTATGAATGAGAGTGAATTTCATCCTGAACATGTCATTTAATATAAAGATCTATTCAAATGAGAGATGTTCCTATAGTAAATGTATTTCAAAAGTATTTTCTCATGACTTATGAAGTTATTTTCCTAATAATGAGGTTTAATTATCTTTTAATTTATTATATGATGATATGGAAATTTTAAAATCTACCTATCAAATAATTCGATTGGAGATAATGGAATTTAGAAACGAAGTCACATGTTTTACAAGATAATTGTTCATTCACCCCCCAACATCTCCTCAGGGTTATCGTATTTTTTTGATAGTGAATAATTTTTTTCTATGAAATACATCATTTAATATCAAGAACATAATATCATTTGTATAAAAATAAAGTAACTATTTCCAATATCAATATCATGTTTTACTAGCATTATAGTTTTTACTATCTCATTCTGATATTAACATTAGTTATGGATACCATTTTATTTTGGTGAAGGAAGATGAAATTATGAGTAGTGTGTTTTATACTAGGTATGTATATTACAAGACATGGATTTTTTTATTTTAGTTTAATAAATTCATATGAAATATTTTGGTATCTAATGAGAAATTGTTTTTCAATGATTTAGGATATATTTTTAGTGGTATTGAACAATTGCGTTCTACTATATTGTAAAACTCAAAAGGATATTATCAACTATATAAGTATAGTTTGTAAAAAATAAATGTAATGAAGTTGAATGAATAATTTATAATATGGGAGTTTTAGTTTCTGAATATTTTATTTCCTCGTAATAATGTTTCTATAGATGACGTATCAATTAATCCTCCCAAAACTAAAGTGATGGATTATGGAAAATACTGAAAAAAGTTAATAAAGATTTGATTTTTCATTGGATTATTGAGCCACATCAAATAGATTTTGGAACCTTTATCATATTATATATACCAATAACATTGTTATCATGAAAGGGAGAAAAATTCAATTAAGAAAAATAATGTGATCATTGTTTCTAGGAAATAAAAATATTATTTATTAAGGACCCAATTATACCATCCATCTAGAAATGTGGAGGTTGTTTTTTATTGTGATTCTTCATTAAAAGAACTTTTTAATTACTGATGATCTTGAAATTGATTATGAATCAAGTTAATTATATCACCAACATATATATTGTTGCACATGAGATCACTATATTATATTGGTTATTCAACATTAAATTTTTTGACCCATTTTCTATATGAATAGAAATGTTAAACATATATTGAATAAAAATATAAAAATATATATTAACTCAAAATGAGTAATGCATTATGAAGATAATAATGTTAAAACCGGTAATGGGTTACAGTTACTTCATTCACTATCAAGCATGTAATAAAAACGTGGTTTCTAACAAAATGAGTCCAAAAGCTAAGACATCATTAACTGTGTTATTCATAGAACATTATTAATTATAAAATTATTTGATAAATCTTAAATAGATGGTTTTATATACAAAAACACATTATCTTCTGGTCTAAGTATCAATCCGGAAATAATTTCCAGACAACATTATACATTATCAAAAAGATGATTATATGTTGTTGGGAAATAATTATTTTTTTATGATTGTTATTTTCCATGAGTATATTTTTTAGAAATAAGTCTCTTTAAGGTTTTAAAAATGGTTATGTGTACAAAATAATTTTTTATTAAAAAATTAACATTTATTGAGGCACAAAATAATATATTCATTATCCATCTTAGTAGTTTTACATTGTATGCATTAGTTATAAAATTTTATTAGAGTGATAGAATGTAATTTTTTTCCTATTTTTACCATCATATGATTCACTTGTCAACAAGTTAATAATGAATGACTACTAAATAATGGTATGAATCATCCTTTTCTTGTCCTAGAATAGAAGTAAGAAAATATTGCCACAATTTTCAAAGTGTCATTGTCAATGAAATCTCAAAGAAATAATGTATTTTGAATTATTGTTAATCAATTGATGAAATTTGTGAATTTTTATACCTCTATTATATATTAGATATTTGGAATAGCTTTCTAGACATTATATTAAATAGATAATCAGGTTTCACGATGTCTGCCTATATATTGTAACTAATCATAATCCTTGATTTAAAACCAAATTCGTTTATGGTAACATAATGTCATTGGGAATACTAATTTTATAATTCCCTAAATTATGATCACGGTCTTCGATTAGTATAATTTTATTTTAATAATTGGTTTAACTCCAAGGAACATATGTATCCATTTATGTAATATATTGAAGGTGATGTCAAACTAACTCATGTAGGGACAAATTTTTTGATAGAATGTAATTGGTAACCAAATTTTAGAATAGATGGTTGAGATGGAAATGGTATATTAGTCCATATGAATTTATATAGAAAGAGGGATATGTTTATTTATAAGCATAATTACCTCACAGTTTATCTCTTATACATGATGGGTTTAATGACTTAATTTTAAAAATATTTTTAATATAATAATTCATTTATTTGGCTGAGATGTGGAAATGTTCAAAAAGAATATCTCTTAAGAAGAAAATAGAGTTTATAATCTATGTCATAGATGGAAGGTATCTCTGAATTATATCACTAATCTGGAAAGAGATTTTGAAATAACAAAACTATTTAAAAAGAAACATGGGAACCAAATAAATATATGAGGGTTAATTATCCTAACTCTTTTAGGTAATGAATAAAAATTCACAGGCACAATATTTATTAATGTGATGAATGTAACCACCCAAGAAATCATATAAAAATAAATTTTATTAATTAAATGAAATCACTTAATGGATTAATATTTATCATAATTTTACAAATAATTTTATGAAATTTTTTAATTCAAAAAAGAATAATTGAATTTAACAAACATGATTTCCCATATATTACAGGGGTTTATATAAATGAAAATTTTATTAATTTAAAAAAATTCCTAAAATGAAATTAATTTATAAGATGATAAAATCAAAGTATTATATAGATATATATGTGGGGTATTTACAAAATAATTGATTTTTATTAATACAAAAAGTACCATTTTTAAAAATTATTTCATTTTGAAGATCTTATCATGATATAATAAGGAATTAAAAATTTATTTAATTTCTTTATAGATAAAAAATATTTTGATGGTGTATTATAATACATTTGAAAAAATAACTTCAGTAATATAAATCAATGTTTGACGATTTTAACATCTATGTGAAGATTCTATTCATTTAAAAAATATTTCTTAATATTCTTTTTTATTAATTTTTTCTCATAGTTCCTTTCAGTTTGTGTGTGTTTTAAGTGTAAAATAATTAACCTTGGACTTATATCAATCCAATTAATTATACACGAATAAAAATTAACATAAGAACATGATCTAAATTGAACATTGGAATTTCATTTAACTAGAATTTTTTTCATACATCCCTATAAAACTTTTCATGATTAGAGTTATAAATAATTTTTTCATAACAGTTTTATAATAAACCCATACATTAAAAGTTAGACACTTATTCTTTTTTAAAATTTTCATATAATTGAAAACATTTTAATATAAACAAATTTTTTTTTCTGGAAAAATCATCATGATTCTTAACTTGATTATATTTTTATTACTGTTACATATCCTTAAAACCTGTGAAATACATTTTAAATCATGTTATTAACAATTAAATTTTATTAAAATACTTATAGTGATGAAAAAAGTATTATTACATTTCAAAACCATAATATTATTAGAGAGTTTTCATTTCATATAATAAAAATTGAGTTTAAATTTTATTTTACATAAATAATTAATTGGATTTAAAGCCATATGATTTCAATAAAAACACATTATATGACTGTATAATGTCAAAATCATAGTCTATATCATTTTAAAGAATACTTGACAATGCATAGAAAATATTTTACTAGAAACATACCTTTATAAACATAATTACAATCATATTTTCTATAAAATATATTATCATTTACATAAATTATTAAACCTAGATATTTCAATTAAATCCTATTATAAATAATAGAACTTTCATGTAGGTTCCTTGTGAAATCATCATCATATAAACCAAATAATAACACTTATAAATGGAATAACCTACATGTTTATTTTCTAATAAAATTATTTTGAGAACAGAATCAACACATAATGCTTTGGAGAGATGTACATGGCACATGAAATAATAAATGATTTACAAGGACTATAATATGTATAAAACATATAACTTATTGAAATTAATTCAATAAACTGAAAAATATATACATTTGAACCAATACCCTTAACATTTAGGTATATTAGTATAACAAAGTCCTTCATAATAAAATTTTAAATGATTAATTACCTAGAACAAAGGGAATGATGGTTCTTCAATGAATAAAGAATGGATTATTATAATATAATAAAATATAAAATAATTTTTTTGGTTAGTGGTAAAATCATTTGACATCATTTTCATTAAAAAAATAATTACATTTTTCCCTTTTGTAAATAATGTAAAAATATCACATAAAATTGTGTAAAATGATTTTTTTAATATATTATAAATTAATGATGTTGTGTTATAAAATTTCCATTATGATTAAAATATTTAAAAAATAAATACATTCATTAAATAATATTCAAATGGTTGAAAAATAATTAGAATATAAATCTTTAAAACATTTAAATTTATGCCCTAATTTATAGGTGTCCCTTAGCATGTTTCTTACTTATCTTGTTTGTTTGTAATCTTCTGAAATCACAAACACAACTCATTTATTTACTTGTTAAATATCCATTTACATTTTTACTATTACTATTATTTCAATTATATCTTTGTTTTACATAATTATATAATTGATAAAATTTACTATCGATGTTTTGATGGTGTTTATTTAATTAGTCCAAAATGAGATTGGTAGGTTGAAATTGGTCAAAATTATAATGATAATATCATTTTAATAATATTAATGATATAATTACTATCATATTTATGTATTAAATATACTAATAAAAGAAATTAAATCGTATTTTTATGAATAATGAATTATGATATAATCATGTATATGGTAGTTTTACAAACACGTGAGTAATGTTTCTATTTTTTAAAAATATAGGGAAACAAGAAAAATATAATTTTTCCATTATAGAATTATTATTACAGTACAAATATAATATTGTTTCTTAAAATGAACTTATATGATCTTTCTATGTTATATGGTCATGAAAAAAAACCTACATCACTTCGTGGAGTTTATAAAACACACGTATTCACAAAATGACGTTATCATATTAAAATGGATGGAAAGGTGTGAAAATATGACATATTGTTTCATAAAAAATTCTAATTATATCATTAATTTCATATTTATACAATAAAAACATAATTATAACCATATGTGAGAGGTAGTGATGAAAAAACGAATTACATTTATTCATGATGTAATAGTTCATCATACACACAAACGATGGTGTATTTTCCAATTAATGGGACACAGTATGGATTTATGTTGTTGAAAAATGATAACGAAATATATGTGTACTGAATATATTGATATTATTATCTTAGAATTTTTAATACAAGTTTGAAGGATAATAAAGAGTAAGACCAAAATGTATAAGTAAACGGATAATTGCAATGTGTGGATTATATGTTTAAAACATTCCTTTTTATCCATAAAATAATCTATGTTTAATAGGATTACACAAATCATATTTAAAAATATTTTTATGTATAAAAATAGTATTCGAGTTGGGCACTAATTTGTGAAAAAAAATATATCATAATCATGTACATTGAGATATGTAATCCACATGATTGATTTTAGAGAATATAATCATAACCAAAAAATGGTGTAAACGTTTTATCGTATTCACAGTTGAAAATAATATATTAGAGTACTAATAAACAGAATCACATTCAGAATAGTTATGATAAATCAGAGTAATAAAATAAATTGTGATATTATCATAATGTATATAGAATCATATTTAGAGTAAAACAAATGAATAATAATTATAATTAATATGATAAATGTGATACAAAAAGAAATATGAATACAAAATGTTACATTATATTAATATAGTGGAATATAAAGGACTAGTAATACAATCAAATGAAATTATTTTCACCCCAAAATAATGGTATACTATAAACTAGTATTAATTAACCTTGGTTAATACTTTCAAGAATTCCTATCTACACACACCAGGGTAAGCCCTCGATACGATGATCAGATCATTCTTGTTATCAACACAACAACTTGATCAAGAAAGTCATCAACTCCACTAATTTCAAAACATGAGAATCCCTGGATATGATGGATTCGATTCATACATTATATCCCTGTAATCCTCCAATAAATATGATATGATTCTCTCTTCTTAAAATCAAAATCCTTCAATTATAATCACAACAACTTAAGTCACACAAATTAATTGAAAAACCTAGAAGATTACAACTAAATGGAACAAGTAGTTCACTGCTGTAAGCTTCAGATCTCCCTCATAGTAAACCAAATGAGTGTCTCTATGGTTGTTTTTTTTCTACTTGACTACGTGGAAAATC
Organism: Viscum album; assembly: GCA_963277665.1. Taxonomy (NCBI): domain Eukaryota; kingdom Viridiplantae; phylum Streptophyta; class Magnoliopsida; order Santalales; family Viscaceae; genus Viscum; species Viscum album. The sequence goes on from OY728150.1 coordinate 1,949,341,148, forward strand.
TTTAAATAGACAGCTATTTATAAATAGTCCTCCCAGAAGTCTTCTGGATTACCAGTAATCATTTTAATTAGATTTTAGAAAGGACTTGGACACCTATAAATCTATCAATTATATAGTAACTGTAAGAACAACATAGTTTTTACTCATTTTATAACATAAATCATGATTTCATATTAGCTTATACGTAGAAAGAAATGTATTCCATTTCGATAAAATAGTTTTCCATTTTCATGAATAAAACAGAACTCTATATGATATATTTACTCATCCATGTCATTATAATGAACTATCTGGATATGAATATGATTTTTACCAGTTTTTCTAGATATGAATCTGATATTTATCAGTTTCAGTCAATTTTATTATTCTCATTTCTATGATTAATAAAATAATCATAATATAAAATATTATTTTGTTTTCTTAAATACATCAAAACTATTGCAATGTATGGTAATTTTATATTATTATATTATTTCAATAAAAATGTAAAAATACATTGGGCATTAATTTATTATATGTGTGTGTGATTTTGAAGACATATGTAATGGAAAATTCAAAAAAATATATTTGAATCAATAATATCACCAATTTTAGAAATCACAAACCACAATGATTAAGTAAAAAATAACATTGAAAAACACAAATCCAAAATTATTTTTTAAAAACATCATATTCAGTAGTAAATAATTACTAATATCCTCCTAAGTTTATAAATCATCAAAATAAAAAATTTAATATGAATAACTCCCCCTTATGATAATAATTCTCTTAAGGGTCATATTATCTTCTTTAAAATTGTTTTTATATCCTAAGGATTTTTCCATTTTCTATAGAAATATTCCCTTTATAAAAATTTCTCCTCTATTGGGATTTTCAAAATTGAATATTTATAGTATTTAAATACCATAAAATGTTTAGAAAATAATCAATAAAAATCATATTTATAAATAACTTGATCATCAAAAAAATGAAATAAATTCCACCAAAACAATGAGAAGACATTCATTCAGATTGAATATGGATGAAGACTTTTCCAATTATAATTCAAAAAAATATAATAAAACCAGTGTTTTTGAGTCATTATTTCTTTTTTATGAGGTATCTGAAAATGGTTTTCATCTTTTTGAACTTATTTCTATATTTTTCAACCTTTTCCGTAAAATCCAATATAATAACCCAAACATTAAAAACATTGATATTACATAAATGTTAAATTATAGTCAATAAAAAATTTAATAAATCAACAATATTACAATATATGTATGGTGTATTTAGAAACATGGAAACATAAACAACAGGTTCATAAAACATCTATGTTGTATCCCACTTTTATCATCATAACAAGACTCATTTTTGACATATCTTAGTTAATACCCTATTTGGTGACCCGGGGAAAATAAACATATGAAAAGATGATCTAAAATTATACATAAGGGTAAACAAGGGAAATAGAAATCATGTCATAGCCATAATTCCTAAGAACATTACAATTGGATTTCTAATCAGGTATATTAAATATCATGATATCATTGCATGGGATATAAGTTCATAATAATTAATGGAAAAAATCCATAAAAAAATTAACATAAGAAAAGATGTTTAGTGGAATGCTCATATGCACCTAAAATAATTTTATATTGGTTAAGTATCATTGTTTTGACTCTCATAGTGGAAAATATCCATTATTGAACTGGGTTTACTTGTCGTTTTAGTCCTGTATTAGTGAACCAAATCTACATGATGTTCTAGTCATGCTTATCTCATGAGATATAAATCATAACCCAATTCAATGGATGTATATATAGGTCCCACCAATATTATAAGGAGATAATTCTTACTTTTCCTACAAAAAGACACATGATTCATCATAGAAAAACACAAGGAACAAATATGGGTTTCTAAAACTGCATTCCATCATAATCAAAATAAAATAAATAGATTATATAAAAATATCACCATTATAAACATAATCCAATAAATATAAAAATATGGATACAAACATAACTCTATTCAAATATTGTCATCTTATTGGGAAAATAATTATCATAAAATTACAAAGATTAATCTGTGAGGAAAATATAATTTCATCATCAATGACGTTTTATTTTCTCAAAATGACAGGAAATTTTAAAATAAAACAGTTCAAATGATTATTTTTTGAAACATTTTTAATGAATATTCCTAGTAAATTTTTGTTATGAATACTTATATATATGACCATATTTTATATGTTAAAATATTTTTCTCCTCGTGATTTTCCCAAAAAAGGAAACAAGTTACACATATCGAATAATGAAAAAATATTCATTCATAACATTTAATAAAAATCCAAAAATTGATAAAATTAACTTTTAAAATTTTTAGAAGAATATGAATAATACTAAATACATGTGATAATAGAATGTGGGTGACAAATATAACCTTGTAAATACATACATATAAATAATCACGGATAATAATGAGATTATAATGTTATCACTTACCTTATGTCTAACATACTTCGTTTGTATATTAACCTCGTGTATTATGATTTAAATAATGTCATTGACTTATTAGAGAATCATATACATTTTTTTGAAATCATATAGGATCATATTATCATCTATTAGATAGTAACATTTCATTCTCACTCATTATTCATAATTTTACTACTTTTTTATGCAAGTTATGTTAGATAAGTTAAAGTTGCACTTCTTAGGACATAGATATATCATATAAATATTGATATTACGATATTATTTATCATATTTATTACTTCCATTCTTTTATCGAATCATGATTTAATTAATATCATGTAGAATGACTCAAATCGCATCGTGTAGACAGTATGTCGTACATAAGCACAATCGATGATATATTTCCCAAAATTTATGAATGAAATATATGTGGATGGTGTATAATATTTAAGAATTAGTATAATTTAATAATAATAATATATATTTATTATTTCCACAATTATAACCATCCATGTGTGGTGGTGGTGTAATTTAGATTACACCACAGCGTGGGGACGGTAGGTTATACGTACACACGCATGATGATTTGGTATTTCGTAGGATGAATAGATGGTGAAAAATGGTTAAATCATAATTATAATAATAATTCAGTATATTATTTAAACTGATGTTATTAATTTATAATGACACAAATAATGAAAAGGTAGTAGATGATTAATGAAGTGTGAATGAATTGGTAGAAAAGATTACATCTTCTTCATTGTGATTCCTCTAAATATATTCACAAAGCACTAGAGTCAGTAAATAACGATGAGAAAACTTCTATATGTTAAATTTTGATGATTATATGGAAAAGGGTATTTTATGGATGAGCATAAAGGCTCAATGTGAAGTGAATATGTGAGGGAGGACGTACCCTTTTAAAATTGAGGTGAGATGCACTTTTGGAAACACCATAAAAAATAATTTATAATAAAATGAAACCCAAGCCAAAAACCTCAAAAGTGTACCAATTTAAAATATGGGATGTGATATGTTTGTAATATAATTTTTTGACAAGTATTTCTGAATTTATAAACCTTATCTTTTTAATTAACAATTAGTTATTCTATTTAATTTTTTACTCAGGTAACACAAAGTTCTATATTAAAGGGTGAAATATCTACTTATTTGATGTAACAGATTCCATAAATAAAAAAATTATATCATTTTATACAATATAATGACTGTTATATTTTTTATAAAAAATGTTAAATGATAATTAAATAATTTATTAAAACATTATTTTCATCAATAATCAATACTATTAATTTTGACAGTATTATATTTATTTATATTTTTTAAAAAATTGTTATCATAAGATAAATTTGGACCTAAAATTTTATTATATTATTTTTATGACATGTTCGTCTATAAAATTCACTAAATATGATAATTATATCCAATTATATTTAATATAATATTTTATTAAAATTTATTTGATATTTCTCTAAATATAATAATTACTACAATTGTTTAGTTAAATTATATAATATGTGTATTTGTTAAATAAAAATAAAAAATAAAATACAATGATGAAGAAAAATCTTCTATATTTGATAATAAAACCTGGAGTCAAACATTTGTTTTCGAAAATCTAATATTTAAAATTTTATAGTTATTAAATTATAAAGGTGGAAACTTTAACATCACTTTAAATAAAATAATATAAGATTCATAATCCAATATATAAGGCTCCAAATGGTCCATAAATCTACCCTTGGATAATTATGGCCAATAAATACCCGACTGATGATATTTGGTCAAGTTTCTTGATCTATTAATTGGAATTATTATTTTAATAAAAACAATATTATTTAGTTATTATCAATTAAATAATTTTTCAATCAGTAATATATAAGAAATTAAGGTAATTATTTAATTAAAAATAAATTAAATATAAAATACCATGATAAATAACATTATTTTTTATTTAAAATTAGTATTTTTAATCTAATTACTCATTTTTTACCTTTATATGAAAAATGATTCAGTTATAAAATTTGGTGTGAGACATATATAACATTTATTTAAATAAATTAAATTGAATTTTCTAATCTCATCCAATTAAATTATAATAGAATTAATTTTGAACCTAGGATGATTTACGTCTATACACACTTATCCAAATATATTAATACATGTGTTAGGGTATGTTTATAATAGTATTCTTACACTTAATTACTCAGTTTACCCTTTAAGAGTATTCTTAAAAATTACTGAATTTACTATTCATAATGCCAAAAAATAATATATATCTATTTACATTATTTTAATCCTCAAATTGAAAATAATGAATCAATTTTTTACAATTTAAAACACCTATTTATCAGAAATTAATTTACAATTATCCCCATTTTTGTAAAATGAGAACACGTTTTAAATTTTAAATTGTTGCAAAAGATTGAAATTTTTTTTAATCTGAATTCAATGTGAAATTAATTATAATGTCATATTTTATATTTGATGATAAAATTATATTCTTTTTATTCTATAAAACCTTTCAATATTATAATTTATCCTTATAAATTATTTCGATGAAAAAAGATAATTACATATAAAATTTAGTTTATTTTTAGTTTTCATCCAAACCTGGATGTTATCAAAAAAAATATCAGAAATTCATCCTATGTAAATTTTTATATCCCACATTAGATGAACATGTTTATTTTGTCATATTAAAATTATTAATTTGTTAAATCCTAATTAAAAATGGGTTTTACAATCAATGGAATAAAATTATCCTTTTAGAACATTGGTTTTTATACATAAAATATTTTTCATTCAGTCCTTATTACTAAAATATCCATTGGATGAATATTAAAAATAATTTAGTAAATATATAACATATATATCTCATTAATTTCATTAATTCACTCAAAAATAAAATTATCTAGTTGATTTATACTTTTCATAGATAATTCATAGACAAGGAATTCACAAAGCATTTTTTGTAAGTTAGTTATACTTTTTTTATGTATCCTAATATCTATGATGTAATTGTAAGATTATACTAATCTTGTCACACAGATCTTTTAAACTCATAATTACCAGAAGTCAATGCTACTACAGATTTAATATTATTTAAATATAAAATTTCATAAAAACATGTGGGTGTTACATTCTCCCCCCTTAAACAATGTTTTTCCCTCTAAATCCATCAAATGGAATCAAAGAGATAAAGATATGCCTCCCTCGTCATATCTTCAAGATCCCATGTAGCTTCCTCAAATTAAGGGTTCTGCCATAAAATATTAACCAATCAAGTGGTCTTTTTCATCTATTTTTATGATCCATAATATCTATCAGTTGTTCCTCAAAAGAATGTTCTTTCACAAGTATTACACCTTCTAATATTAGTACATTTTATTTTTTAGGTATGTACTTTCTAATGAGAGATACATGGAATACCTAATGAAATTGAGAGATATTTGGTTGAAGTGCCAATTGGTAAGATCACATCCCTACATGAAGCAAAATTTCAAAAGGACCAATATACCTAGGTCTCAACATTCTCTTCATTCCAAATCACATTACTATATTCCAGGGATATATTTATAGAAACACCTTATCACCTACACCAAACTCTATGTCTTTTTTCAGTTATGAGAAAAACATTTTTTTGAATCTTAGATACTCTTATGTTTGGTTTAATTGATCTGGAATTTTCTTTCATTTAATAAAGAATATTAGGTCCTAATAACTTTCATTCCCTAACATCATCCCAACAAGTTGGAGTTCTGCACTTATTTTCATGGATGGATTCCTAAGGATCTATCTGAATACTACAGTAAAAGCTATTGTTGTAATAAAATTCCCCCAAAGGTAGGTATTGATCCCAACCACCTTTTATATCCATAAAAAAATCTCTCAACATGTATTCTATATTGTTAATTCTCCACTGGTACAAACTGTCTATATTAGGATTGAATGAAGTGCTGAAACATAACTATGTATCTAGAGGATACTGAATAATTTTCCAGAACATCCAGGTAAACCTCAAATCCTGAATAGATATATCGGAATATTGTACTCTAGGAAATCATACCACATCCCTTACATATATCATGGAAATTTTATCAAAATAGAAATCATTTATAATAGAAATGAAGTGTTCTGGGTTCGTAAGGTGACCAATGATAACCAATATAGCACTGTTTCCTTTGTATTTTTTGGTAAGTCCAATGAAATAGTCTATAGTGATTTTTTTTCCGATTTCCATTCTGATGTGGGTAATGGTTGTAACACCCCCTTATAATTCTATCTCTTAGCCTCAAATTTCTAACAAACCAAGAATTGAGATATATATACATCAAATTCCTAATTCATGTCATCCAACTAGAAATACTCTATTAGGTCCATATACATCATTGTGATTCTAGGGTGAGTATATAATTAATAACTATGAGCCTAATTCAATAGCTACTTCTTTAATTCTAATATGGGAGGAATACAAACTCGATTACTGATCCTCTTTCTTCCATCATAATCAATGTTTAATTCTAGAACATTTCTCACCTACTTTAATAGATTTGCATCTTCCTTTTTCATCTTCTTAATCATTACGTGTATAAATGGATGGAAATTCATTTTTCAAAGGTAATATTTCTCCCCATCCCTTAAAATTAAAAGATCCATCCTTTCAAAATCTATAAATACTGGATATTTTGTGATCTACATCACAGATAGTCTAGAATAGTCTTATCGACCCAAAACCTATGCCTCCTTCGTCACTTTCATAGGGTGATAATGTATTGAAAAGTTGTAATCATTAATCATATTCCATCGTCTTCTATGGTGCATATTCAAATCCTTTTGTGTGAAAATATACTTTAAACATTTCTGATTAGTATAAATATCAAACCCTTCACCATCAAGACAATTCCACCATATCGTTAATGAAATTATTACTACAGATAACTAAAAATCATGTGTTGGGTAATTTTGATCATGGATTTTCAACTATTGTGGGGCATAAACTATCACCATATCATTTATCATGAGAACACATCCCATCCCCTTTCTGGATTAGTCACCATATATGCCAAACCTTTCTCCACTACAAGGTACTGTGACCACATGTGAACTAGCTAACATTATTTTTAGCTATTTGAAATTTTCATCACATTCCTTCGTCCATATGAACATAACTTCTTTCCGAGTCAACATGGATAGTGTATTAGATAATAGTGAAAAATCATTCACATCATGTCAAAAATATCCAGTCAAACCAATAAAAAATTAGATCTAAGTTATTGATGTAGGTCTCCGCAAACATTCTACCACTAATGTTTATTAATTAATTCACATATATCCAATCACTTCAGATTATGAGACACAAAAATTAAACTTTCTGAAGGAAAAATTTATACTTGGTCTATTTTTCATAATTATTCTTTATTCCTAGGGTTTTCAGTAAAATTATCTTGTGGTCTTCATTTTATTCCTTTATCTTCTAATAGAAAATAATATCGTCTATAAAGACCACCATAAACTGATCAAAATTGTCTCTAAAGAATCTATTAATTTTATCCCAATATACTGTGGGGGTACTAGTATGACCAAAAGGCATAACTATAAACTCATAGAGTCTATACAGTGTAAGTAATTTCTTATTTGGTATATCCTCTTTTTGAACCATTAATTGATGATATCCTAAACAAAGATCAATCATGGAAAATATTGAGCTTCGAATAGATGGTTGAATAAGTCATTAGTGTGAGGAAGAGGATATTTTTCTTGATATTTATCTTGTTATGTTCTCGATAATCAATCAAGGGTCTCATTGGTCCATCATTCTTCTTAACAAATAGAATATGTTCTCCCCAAGTTGATGTACTAGGGCGGATGGATATCCAAGAAAGATTTTATTCGAGTTTCTTGTTGAATTATTGAAAATACATTGAGGAATTCTATAAGGTGTCATTGAAATTAGAATAGCACCCAACATGAGTTCTTTTGAAAACATAACTTCAGGATTTGGTGGAAGACCTAGAAAATCATCTAGAAATGCATCATCAGAATCATATATAATGGGTTTACCATTAACTATGATTTTTTCCCCAACCATTTGTGATAGATAACCGTCATTTATATGGATCATGAACCTAATAATGGAAGAAATTTCTACTATAATTTTATATTCATTCGTGCACTGATAGATGATAAAAGATATATTTTGAATATAAAATGAGACTTCCCTTCCCTGTAAATTGATATGAGATCATATAGAAAAATATAATCCATGAAAATAATCTCATAAAATTACACTATAGGAAGGATAACAAGATTTATAGAAATCACTTTCCCATAAATGTTAACCAGGGAATAATTATAAAAATTTTATGGGACCATTTTCCAATTAAAATTTGTCATAACTAACTCAACATCTAATTGATGAGTTAATACGACGATAACCTTCGAAAATTATTTATAAATAAAATAGTTGTGGGATCAAGAATCAAAATAAACATTTTCTACATTAGAGTGGATGGTAAGTGTACCTTTCAATACAACATTATCATACTCCACATCACTGATAGTGATTTCATGTGACATTCCATTGTCTTTGGCCTTAAGGGTTTATTGAAGTGGATCATCATCAATAACCATTTCATTAGGGAATTTATTGGAGTAATTCCTTATTTTTTTACACTTGTAGAATGCAAGTATTAAATGTGAATTTTGTGTAGACATATAATTATTTGTATTGTTAGACAACTTTTTACCATCACATCAGTATTTAATAGTCGGATTTCCTTTATTTCCACACATAAAACATTTTCTAGATCATTAAGACAATTTCCTCCACATTTCTTTCAACACATTCTACATAAGAAAAAAATCTTTTTCTTTTCACCGTGGTCTTTATATTTTCCATTAAATTCCATTTTCATATTCTTATTAGACTAATAAGACTGATTGGTTACTCCAATATACATCTTAACCTAGATTTAACATCATATTATTTTCTTGTAGATATCAATTTCTCTTATGGATAATACCATTGAGGGACATGGTTTTAATACACTATTCATGTGATCAGTTTTATACTAAATTTGAATAATAATTCTAGAAGCACACCATGAATGTTGTTTAATATTTTCATTGTAGGTTCCGAAGAATTCATTTTCATAACTTTGTAGAACTAAAAATATCTTTTTAGTGTTACTAATCCACTATTAATCCTCTAATGGATCAGAAGAACTACTAAAAGAAAGGGGACTCTTCGTCATAGAGGACTCAACAGAATGATGGTCCCTCCTTTTTCTTATTTGAATTTCCTGAATGATTCGTATATTGAGAAATTTGTGTGTGCATATCTACAATATTTTTCATTCCATCTCCCATAAAATTTGGTTGCTTAGGAGGACCTTCATTACATTTCCCATAACATTTATTAATAACATTGTTTCCTCAGGATCCATCCATTGACTATAAAAATGAATTACAGCTTGAAAAACCCTAATCATAATGGGAAAACCATATAATCAAGAATAAAATTTTATTTTAAAACCTTTATGTTTTATACTAGATTATTCATGGTCATTTATAAAATTCTAGATTTGTAACCAATACTAAATCATATCCTTAGGTTTCCCACTAAGGCTTTCTCATCCATGTTTTTAATGGTTAAATATACCTTTCCTCTAATACAAACTATAATAACCCATACATTACATTCATGGATATTAATTCAATATTTAATTATATCCATTAAAACATAAAATAATGCTACAACTGGATTGTATTGGTATATTGTCTTAGAATGACGGGAATCGTAAATGACTAGTTTATAAAACATATATGTTGTCTCCAGCTTATATCATCATAACAAGACTCTTTTTTGGACATATTTTTTAAAATATCATTCTTCGTGACATGGAAAAAAGAAATATATTAATGGGTGAGCTCAAATTCTCAGTATGGGTAACAAAGAGAAGTATCAATAATGTTATAATCATAAAACATAAAAATATTCCAATTTTAAGCCTTATACTACATATGAAAGATCATGATATCATGTAATAGGATATAAGTTCATAATAATTATGAAAAAAATCCCAAAAAAGTCATAACATAAGACTTCATGTTTTTTGGTATACACATAATCATATAAAATCATTTCATATTATTCAAGGATCATTTCCAAGATCATCATAGAGGATAAATTCCTTTACTAATCCTGGTGTACTTTCCATTTTAGCACTGTTTTACAAAACCCGATATACTCTTCATTCAACTCTTTTCTATTACATGAGTTATAAATCATTACCCAATTCATTGTTGGGAGATATAGGTCCCACCCATCTCATAATGAAATCATTCTAACATGTTCCAAAAAATCATAAACAATTCATCATAACATAACCCAAGAAACATATATATTTTTCTTAAAAATTATTGAATAATTATCTACATAAAATTAATGGATTTTATAAATTTAATTCCATAATAAAATAAATGTAATAATAGGGATTAAAAAATAACCCTATTTAAATAATGACATCTTTGATGGAAAATAATTTTTATTAAATACATGAAATTAATTTTTGAGAAAAATATCATTTCTTAATGACAAAAATCTTTTCTAAAAATTCCATGAAATGTTAAAAGGATATAATTAAAATGAATGTAGCTTTTAAATATAGTAAGGGAATATTCAGGGAAATAATAAGTAATGAAGATATGAAAATATGATCATGTCGTATAAGTTAAAAAAAATTCTTCTCATACTTTTGTAGGAAATGTAAAAAACTACAACATATCGATTAATGAAAGGATATTAATTTTATACCACTTAATTAAAATCCACCAATGAGTAAAAATATCTTTAAAAAATTGTTAAAGAAGAGAAATAAAATTATAAACTAGGGAAAAAGATTGTGATGGATAAATATAACCTAGGAAATACATATGTATAAGCAATATTGGATATTAATGAGATTACAAAATTATCCATTCACTTATGACTGATATCATTCTTAAGTATATGATCCTCTTGTATAATGATTTAAATAATTTTATTCACTTATTCCAAAATCATAGTCATTTTTATGATATCATATTTGATCATATAATCCATGTGTTAGTAAAATTTCATTTTAACTTGTTATTCGGATATTAACGACTTATTGTTCTTGTAAAATTTTTTTCAAATAAGTTCCTATTAAAATTAATAAGTTATAGTTATATAATTTACAGTATAATATTTTTAAAATATATATCATATTTATTCATTACCTTCCTGTATAGAATTTTGGTTTAATTAATATCATATAGAATGAATGGCATCACATCGTGGAGATGGTATGTCGTACTTAAGCCCAAGCGAAGATATCATTCCCATAATTATTGACTAGTATTGTAGAGGATGCTTTATAATATTTAAGAATCATTATAATGTAATAATAAAAATATATAGATATTGTTTCCATAATTATACCCATCCAATTAAGGTGGTGGTGAAAAATAGATTAAACCACGGAGTGGAGATGGTAAGCTGTATGTTTGCATGTGTGGTGCTTTCATTCTTAGTAGTAAGGATAGACTGTGGAATATGGTTGTTTAATAAATATAATAAAATTTCAAAATATTATTGATACTGATTTTATTTATTTAGAATTAAACAACTAATAATGATTATGTATATAATAACATTTTCGAAATAATCGGTAGAAGGGATTACCTCATCCTTGACTGGCTTCTTCTAAATCCCTTCATAGAGCACTAGAGTTGGTATTTTAAGATGAAAAGAACATATATAATGTAAATAGGAATGTTTATAAGGAAAAAGTGAATGGTATAGCTGGGATTGATGGCTCATAGTAAGGTAAATAACTGAGGGAGTAGGTGCCCTTTTATAATTGAGGTGATGTGCACTTTTGGAAACTCTATAAATAATATTTTCTAATAATGTCAAAACCTACCCAAAAAGAACCAAAATTTCCCAATTTCTTATATTATATGATATAGGGTTGAAATGAAGTCAAAAAAAATAATTTTTTTTGAATTTATTTATGCCAGTTATACCTTATCCTTTTAATTGAAACTTATTTGTACTATTTAATTTTTTACTAGGGTAACAAATAATTAAATATTAAAATGGTGCAATATATACTTATATGATGTAAAATAGACCATAAAAAATAAATTAGATCATTTTATACCATATTATAATTATTATATATATATTTTTAAAAAAAATTTACTGATCTTCAAATAATTTCATGAGACACTATTTTGAAAAACAATCAATAGTATCAATTTTGACAGTATTCAATTTATTGATTTTTAAAAATATTAATATAACAAGATAAATTCAAACCACCATTTTTATTATATTATGAGGAGGTAAATTAAATCTATATAATTAATTAGTCATTTTTATTATCTCACTTTATATTTAATTTAATATTTTTAAAAACAAAATATCGATATTTCCCTTAATAAAAAAATTACTAAAATAGTTTTCTATAATTATTTAATATTCTTATTTGCTGAGTAAAAATTAAAAATAAAATAATATGATGAATATAAATCCACTATATTTCATTATAATACTTTTAGTTAAATTTATATTCTATAATATCCAATATTTAAATGGTTACACTGATTAAATTATGTAGGTGACAACTATAACATAACATTAAATAAAATAATATAAGTGTCATACTCCCTTATATTAGGTTCCAAATGGTCCTCGACTAGACCCTTGGATTATTATGGTTGATATAAACTCAACCAATAAGATTTGACCATGTTTTTGTATCTTTTAATGGGTATTATTATTTTAATAAAAGCTCTATTATTGATTTCTCATTGATTAAATATTTTTGACAACATTAATGTATACGGAATTAAGGTAATTATTTATGACCATAAATTTTAAATAAAATACCAAGTTAAATAAAATCATTTTATATTTAAACTAAGTATTTATTATAGAATTTATCTCTCTTATAAACATATATAAAAAATATTTTATTAATTAAATTTTCAGTGAGACATATTTAACTTTTCTTTAAACAAATAAATTAAATGTCCAAAAATCAACCAAGGGGATTGAAATGGAAATTATTTACACAAAAAAATGATTTAGGTTGAGAAAAATCTTATCCAATGAAATTAATAAAAGTTTTAGTATTATTTTATAATAATATTCATACCCTTAATTACAATGTTTACCTTTTTAACGTATTAATATAAATCAACGATGTTATTGTTAGTAATGCCCAAAAATAAAATAAATCAATTTTAATAATTTATACTGAGTGATTCCAAATATTTAATCCATTTTTCAAAATTCAAAACATAGTAGTTGAAGTAATTAGTTTAAAATTATGCCCTCTGTCAGTATTAGATAATGAGTATTAAAAGATAAAACATTACAAACTATTCAAAAAATTTCACATCTAAATTCAATGTAAAATAAATTATAATTACATAAATTATATTGAAATATAAATATGTATTATATTTATAATTTTAAAAAAAATTATAATTTAATAATATAAAATATTTTCACGGATATTTTTTTTTCATATAAAATTTAGATTATTTTTACTTTTCATTATAACATGAAAGTGGTCCATAAAAAAATATAAATTCATCCAATCTATATTTTTATATCCCATTTAAAAATAAATTTTTTAATTTTTCATATAAAAATAATTATTGTTTGAAAATATTAATTTAAAAGGGATTTTCCATTCAAAACCATTAAATTACCCTTAAAAACAACCATTTATACATAAACTGATGTTTATTCATACCTTATGACTGAAATATCTAATGGATGAATATCAAAAATATTTTACCATCTATAGAAAATATATATCACATTAATTACATAAAATATAGTAATTCACTTAAATATAATATATCTAATTGATTTATACATTACACAAATAATTTATAGCCAACGACTTCACAGTGCATTTTCATATGTTTGTTATACTTATTCTTGTTAATCAAAAAACTAGGTTATGCTAGTAATTTTATACTAAGGTTTTCTCATGGTTTTTCTGAACACAAGATTGTGTGCAATGAATGCTATTTATGAATTAAAAATATTTAATGAAAATATTTCATAATAACATCAAGGTGTTACACCCACCTTTGGCCTGTTTTTATATTATATAACATTAATTATTTATTCCTCAATATAAATTATTTCACCATTTTCCTTCACTTATTCTTTTTCATAATAAATATTTTCTTCTAAAATTTTATTTCTATCTCCATTAGATTTGATTCTTTTTGAAATAAAATAATGATGATTCATAAAGACAGAATATTATATTTTTATGTTTTGAATGTAGAACTATCCTTGAGAAAAATATTTATGTTATGTTATAGATATGATAATTATTTAATACTCTTCTTAGAGTCACTTATAAATGTTTCAGGAAACATTACTATATTATAAAAATCTATTTTTAACGATTTGAATGCGAAATTTGTCTCACCAAAATATTTATTAAACATTCTAAGATTATCATCATGAATTATTTTGACCTCATAAACCCCTTTAGACTATTTCAAAATATTGTTTCAACTCTTTTTTATGGTATTAAATGTCTTTTATGAATATAATTAAATCTTATTATAATCGCATCAACCTTTCTATAAATTTTTTTAGAGAATCCAAATCATTGTATTCATTTACCACCACATAATCTATATTTTTTTAAATAATGGAATGTATGGAATTGTCTTATCCAAGCTTCTTAGGGTATTATATATGTAATCAGTTCCTTGGGAACTCATCATATTATAGGAATTGAATTATAATTAAATTAATATTTTTTTCTTTATAATTTCTTATTTGAATGAATTTATTTTATATTTCCTTGAATCCAATTTCTAAGATATTTATTCACGATTCATTTAATCAAAATAATTAATTGCCCCATTTAAAACATTAATACTTACTTTAACCTTTCTATCATTATTCTATTCATCCCTATTGGATGATAAAACTATCTATTAAATGAAAGGGTGCATTTTTTCTTTGCTTACTGAATTCTCATTATGATTTCATAAGTTTGATAATCATTTTTATGAATCCTGATAAGTCTTTAAGTAGTGTATTTTAGATAGATTCTCCTCTCCCATTACTTATTCTTCTTCCACATCCTCTTATTAATATTATTAATCTTATTCTCCATGTCTTTTGTAATATTTTTATTTTTTAAACACATTGTCATGTTATTAAATTTCTTCCGCAGATTTCTCTATCACATCAAGAATTTTAGAATATGATCTCATGTTATCTTTTATCAATGGAATTGATTCTTCAAAAAAACAACTTATTTTCCTTTGGGTTTTCCAAATTGGGGATAACCATGAATTATAGTAGTTTTGTTCAAAACTATACTACTATCCGGTTATGTTAGAACAATTTTAGTTGAATCACATTCCACACCCTTCAACATCTTTTCAAATTTCTATGCTACTCAAAAAAAACTTAATCTTCTTATTTTCATTGATTTTTTTATAATAGTTATTTAATAGGATGTCTTAGTGAGAAATACTTAGATGGGTCTTGAAAAATATTTGTTTATTTTTATTTTATTTCATCTTTTCTTTTCCCCCATTTATCAATGACTTCATTAGAGTATTTATTTTATTTGTTCTCTTTCTTAGTCATAAGGGTGTCATCTTTTCTTTTCTTTTCATAGTTCACATATTTCTATTTTGTAGAGGGTTCTGACTCCGATATAGATACCTAATTATTATTCAAAAATATTTTTGACTTCAAATGAAAAATAAATTTCATTCTTATGATTGTGTCTTCACAAATAAACAATATATTTTTTTTGGTTGGATCATATATGAATGTAACATTGAAATGTCTCAGGATGTTTTCAATCATCTTGTTATTTAGACCTGGAAACATGATAATATTATTTTTAATTTAATTCAACTTTATATTTTCGTAGTTAAAATAACAAATTAAACCATTTTTATCTTTCTAATGATAATGAGTTACCAAAAGACATAAATATTAGATACATTGATAGTATCTACATCCCCAGTTTTCTGAATAAGAAATAATTGCATACAAGATTCTAAATCTCTATGATATTTTATTAAATAAGTGACTTTTATAGGATTTTTATATCTTTTAAACAAAAAAATTTCCCACCTGTTTTTCAAAGGGACTCATAGATTCCGAAAACTGGTTAGATGGGAAAAATGCATATCCATCACCATAAACCCCAAGAATGATGAAGGCATATTTTGGATTCATCTCATAGGTTTTCAATAAATTCATAAAGAAAATAATTGTTTTCTATCATGCTTTGAAAACATGACATAATCATGGATATCATGAAATATTACGAAATAAAACAAATCATAGTTTAGGTCTGATTGTTCTACACATAGTGATTTTCATAATTGAAACCAAATCATCATTCTCAATGATGAATCATACTCTTCATAGAATGATCTGGAGACTATACTTTCATGATATAAAAATTTTTTTTTGTAATATTTTGTTGGGCCATCATATTAGGGAAATGTATAGAGGAAGCAAACATGAATAGAATCAGATTCAGAGATTTTAGCTTGGCAGTGCTTCATGATGAAAACTATGAGATAAGCTATGTGGGATAGGGGTTCCCCTTTTATAGGAAATATTTGAGACCTGGTTCAGAATCCAAATATATCTAATAGATGTAATTCAGGGTCTCGGATGAGATCATTGAGTTTTTATTTGAAAAAATATTTTAAAATAAAAACCCTTGATCTTTAACAAAAAATATTCTAACATATTGATTGAATACGAATATAAAAAATAATACAACAATGAAAAAAAAACATTAAGGATAACAAAGAACAAGAACAATCCTAATTATAATGAAATAGTTTTTAAAGTATAAAATAAATAAATATTCCATTCATTTTGTAAACATTTCTATGATAATCAGTTCATCTTTGTTTCTTAATCAAAATAGATTACAATATTAAAAAATAGTACCTGATTTCTATATGTTCTCATATAATGATTTTAAAACTATTAAATTTGTAAAATTTATTAAAAACATAATTTTAAAACTTCTAAAATATTATTTCAATAATGAATATTAAATCTTTTCAACTCCTATAGAAAAAAATTTCAAATTCACTTTTGAATCTGATTGGAAATAAAACTAAAAATTCATTGGTTTTTAAATCTAATATGTTATATTTTTTAAATCTCGTTGAAACATTCTATCCGATAATTTTTAGAATCTAATTTTCAAAAAATATTTAGTCTAGAAAACATTTAAGAGAATAAATATTTGGTTAAAAAACATATTTACTCACCCTATGAAAAGGCATGATATAATTTAAGGCGAATATTTAAAAAAGAAGTATACATGAATGGTTACTTTATAGTATTAATTCTTATATTTTGTTTACTTTATTCAAATCTATTGAAAGGTAATAGTATTTTAGAAATATCAGCATTTTTTTCTTGTGTTCTAATGAATTATTATACGATATATGCCTTTTTGTGTGATTCCTAATAATGTGACACATAATATATATGTGTTTTGTATGAGAGTGGTGTTCGGGGTATTTACTAAGGGTAAGGGAAGTTTTGTTATCAAAAATTATTTGATTTATTGAAAATCCCATTCCATATTCAGTGAGTGTGGGTTACATATACAACAATTGAGCCCAACAACTTCCAGTTTACACATACTTGGCATTAGTAGTTGAAAGTGCTATACAGTTTTGTTTCTTACAAGGATAAGAAACTAATGAATCTCCAAGTAAATGACATGTCTCCAAAGTACTTTTTTCATCCATTCTACAACCCCCAACGTCATCATCCAAAAAAACATTTAATTTCAATATATCTTCTAGAAGAACATAATAGTCTTAAGTTCCTAGTTCCCTTTAAAAAACTAAAAAATCATTTTATGGATATTAAATGGGATTCCTTTGATTATTTTATACCATAACATAATCATACAGAGAATATTATGTCTATAAAATTATTAGTTGTGTATAGTAGACTTCCTAACATATATTTATGAATTGTTTGATGGACATGTTTCCCAATTTTATCAAGAACAACTATATTTGAGGTTCATATTGGAGTACTAATACATTTAGTATTTTCACATTGATATTTTATTAGATTATCCTCGATATAATTAGGTTAGGATATAAAATTCCGTACAAGTTTTATGATAGATATTAAAATTAAGGGAAAATGTAAACTCACCCATCATACTCATTTTAAAATCAGATTTTATAATATTCACAAAAGAATCTATTATGTTTTTTTAGTTGATGAAAATATAATGTCATAAACATAAATTTGAAAATTTATAAATTTTATTACTTAATATATAAATATAATTTCATCATCCATTCTCTTAATATAATAATTGTTAAAGGAAAATCACCATAATATATCATACTAGACAGTAGAGTATTATTTAAGTACATATAATCTTTTGGTAAGTTTAAAAACATTTTATGAATGTTTTTTATCATCAAAACAAAGAGTTTGTCCAAAAACACTTCCTGTTGAACATATCCATTATGTATATCACACATCACATCCTTTTAAAATTTTATGATATTAGGGAATGATAAAAAATATAATAGAATATATATAAATCCATGTCTAGTTACCCAATAATAAGTTCATTCATATTTTATCCCCTCTTTTTGATTTTAACTATTATAAATAAGACTATATTTATATCTAATAATTATTCTATTTTCATCACATTTATTTATAAAAATCCATTTTACTCTAATTAAATAGTTTTTTATGTATTTCAACTGAGGTCCTGTCATTATTCATTTGAAACACATTTAACTCATCTTTCATTTTCGTTATACAATCCATATCACTTAAAGACTAACAAGGACTTTTTGGTTTGAATTGAGAATGGAAAGAAAAGTACATTATTTAATTTCTTCAAGAACCCTTAGTACATTTATATTTATTCACATCAACAATGATACTATCACTCAGATGATTTCTAAGAAACATCTTACTTTATTTTTGTAAAACTTATTCATCAACAAAAGGTCAAAAATCATCTTGAGTAAGTAATTCAAAAACTATTTTTTTAGTATTTTCCTTTAGACAAGAACCATCTAACAAATGATGATAATAATTTTTGGGAAAACAGAACTATGTATGTTGGTTGGGATTGTTTAGAATCAAAAGAATTGGTCACATCAAATTTACCATGTATATTTTATTCATAATTTCCATAATTTTTTAAAAACATTATAAGCCTTAGAAGTAATTGAATATCCTAAGAATATACCTTCATCCAATTTGGGTGAAAACTTGTGTAAATTGTCTTTTATACTAAAGATGAATACATTTCATCTAAAAAAAATATGAATTCTGGAACTTTTGGCTTTTAGTATGTCCATAACTCATTATGTGTTTTATTATTAAATGGATGAATTAAAACTAAATTTATTGTATAAAACCCAGTACTAACATCATTATCCCAAAATATTTATGCAATTTAATATTCAATCAATATGGTTAATTTTATTTCTTGAAGAATATGATTTGTTCTAATAATAATAATATTTTTCTGAGGTGTTATAATGGGTGAAAACTAATGATTAAAGCCCTTTTAATAAAAAAATTGTCAAAATCAGAATTCTCAAATTTTGCACCATGATAACTATGAATAGTTATAAATGGAAGGTTTTTCTAATTTTAATTATTTGATACAAATGTTTTAAAATAAAAAATTATTTAAATTTATTTCATAGAAAATAAACCCACATTTATCTAGTGTATTCATCAAAATCATAACATACATAGTGCATGCCTCTAATGCCTCCAATTTTGGCAGGACCAAAAAAATCCTTACACACTAATAGTAAAGAATCAAAATTTGAGATATCAGTATTAGATTTCAAACTTCTCTTTGGTTGCTTTTCGATTTGTAAAAAATCACAAAATTTTGATGAATAAAATTCATTCTCTAGTATATCCTTAATAATATTTTTTCTAGCCAATTTACATTTGTTCCTAAGGTTACAGTGTCCTAACCTTCTATTTCATTACCATGATTAATCTTTAATTTCCATTGAAATGTTAAATCTTGGATTCTACGGACTTCTATATTGAGTGTATAAAAATTCTCATGCAAGTTTTCAAAAAAAAAAAATCCTTTCATCCTTTTAATTGTGTAATATACATTTATCATCCCTAAAATTCACAAGGTAAACATCATCACAAAATTGACTTATTCTTATAAGGTTGTTCATAATACCTTTAAAAATTAGACTTCTTAACTAAATATTTTCCAAGAAGAATAATATTACATGTACCGAAAATATTACCTTGAGCATTATCTCTGAATGTAACAATTCTACCTATCATTTTGATAATCCTTTAAAAGAAGTCTTTGTTACCGATCATATTTCGGTAACAACCACTATCCGTATACCATGTATTCATGTTGTTAGTACTTCCCTTATTTTCTTAATCAAAAAACAATTAGGTTTTCATAACGCAAATGTTATTGGGTGCTTCAATGTTAGAAATATAGATTTTAGGAATCCACATTTGTATTGGAAATTGATATTTTTGGAACCATAGGGATTGCATTATATTTAAAGAATAAATTATATTCAAGTGACCCCCACTTTGAGATTTATCACAAAAGGGTGATATTTTTGGATAAAAATAATCTTTATTTAAAATAGATTTTGAATTAGAGTAAAGAATTATATAATTATTACCATGAGGATGATGTTTTTGATATAGCCTATAATTTTTTTTCAGAAGAAATTTTTTATAACAGTTTCATTGAAGAAAACATTTTCATAATTTATTTTGACAACTAAGTTCTTATCCTCCCAAATATTAGATTCAGAGCTTGGTTTTTATTCTGAATCATTTTTTCTCATAAATAACTTCATAAAAATCCATTAACATCTTATTCTTCTCATAATTATCAATTTTAAATATTTTATAAATGGAACAAATTTCAAAGAGTTTTTTATCATGATCATTTGAATGATCAGATACTTTCTTTTTGTAAACCATTATTCTATTTTTTTCATGTATCTTAGTAACATAAATTTTTTTATTATCATGTATTTTACCAAATATTGATACATCATAATGTGAAGGTAAATTATTATATTCTCAAGATAAATATTCTTCATCATAAGAAATATAATCTTTCTCATTTCAATTGTTTTCATTTAAGTGAATATTTTTAATAGAATTAAAAGTATGTACCTTATCCGTAATAAATTTAGTTTCTTGTGGTAAACTGGTATCGGTACAAATATTCCTATATTTAGAATTTTCATTATTGGAAGAACAATCAGATAAATCACCACCAATAAAACTCCATGATTCATTATGTTTTAAGACATTATTCTCTTTTTTATTCTAATAAATTATCTGGTTTCTTTCAGAATGTCTATCATTTCCATCATTTAATTTAAACATAGAACAATTAGTTCTAATATGCACTTCCCTTTTTCATTCATAAAATTTAAATTCAGAGTATTTCCTTTCATTTATGTCATTTATACATTTTTTTAACAATAGTGAAAATAAATTATTCCAAAAATATTAATCATTCATCAAGAAAGATAGGATAACTCATTATTAGAATGTTCATAATCACTATAATTAGATTGAATAAAAAACAGTTTCATTGATGATAAAAAAAATATTCTAAGGATTTTGATATTTCAACATATTTTCTGTGGAAATAAAAAAAACTCTACCATTATTCTATTTTAGTTTCTCGGTGTCTCTTTTCTATATTTCTTCATATTGTAAAAGTGTTCCAGAAAAATATCCAAGAATATTCTTTTTAATCTTCCAAGTCTCATCAATATATTTCTTCCTAGATTCCCATTCATTAGGCATAATATCAATAATTTTTTCAAAAACAAATGTCATCATCCAAAACATTATCTCCCATAGATTGTAAAATATTTACAATTTTCATAAATATTTTTTGAATCTTTGTAAAAAGTTTATCAACACGAAATTATAATGTTTTATTTTCATCTCTGATCTTTTCTCTTCTAATTACAAATAACCTTGATATTCCAAAATGAGTAATCTATAATATCATCCAGATAAAATTGATATCTTTATAAGATGAAATTTGGATATTGATGATTCTAGTTATAGAACAATATAAAGTGATTCTCTCTTTTTTAATTCAACTAATATTCATGTTTTCATAATTTTTAAAGTCTCTAAATTCCTTTTCAAGAATTTTATAATCTCTAGAGGGAATTAAAAAATTATCAACTCCTGTGTTGATCACAAAATTCTTCATTCCATCCATATAGTTTTGAAAATCAATACCTTGAAAGATAAGTGGCCTAGTTTTAAATAGGTTTTCTATAGAACTGGCATTTAATAGTTTTCACTATAAAAATTTATACATTAGAGTATTCATAAATAGTATTGTAATCATAATGGTTATGATAAATAAATGTAGTAAAATATATGGAAATTTTGTATTAAAGAATATTGAATTGTATTTAAAGTAAACAATTAATCACAATAAAATCTATTATGATAACATAGATACAAATAGAAAGATGAATAAAAAATATCACTTCCAATTAAATAATTGGAATAAAAAGGAAAAGAAAGAAAATTTTATGTAATTATTTAACCCAAATAGTGGGGTATTCAGTAACCTATGATAAAGGTGCCTTAATTTATACATTTAATAAATTTTATCTTACCCACACCGGGATAATCCCTCGATATGATGATGAGATCTGTCTTGATGAACTTGAAAACCCAAAATCTTGAAGGTGGTTGGCTCCTCTGTCTTCCAATTCAAGGAATCCCTTGATCAGATAGATCATACAACTAATGGATTAAATTATATATTTCAATCCCCATAAGGCCTCGATCAAGAATATCTGATTCCATCTTCCTAGCCTCTGAGGCCCTCGATCGTAATAATAAAAACCATAGTCACACAAAAAAATTAAGAAATCTATGATATTACAAGTACAAAGAGAAAGATATTAAATCTTACAAGATTTATATCAATCTCATTGTAAATAAGCACAATCTCACTATAAGAGTTTTGTTTACCACTACACTCTTTGAGAAATATTCAAATGACTATCCATTTATAGGAAATCAACCCAACGATTATCTTGATTTAAAATGGTAATATTTTCTATGATATTTTAGAAAGGATCTGGACACCTATAACTCTAACGGTTATATCCTAACTGAATGAATTTAATTATTTGTGTTTACACATTTCATATCAGAATAAAATCCATCTTTTTAGTTTATACATATATTGCAATGTATTCCATTATGATAAAATATTTTTATTCATTTAGGACTAAAATAAAATTAAATCCAATGGAATTATTTATCCATGTCAATACTATGATCTCTATGGTTATGAATATGATTTTATTTTTTTGTTGGGATATAAATATTATTGTTATTTTACATCGTCAATCCGATTATTCTTGATTCTAGGATGATTATAATAATCCTAAAGAAAAATGATATTTTATTTTTATGAATAATTTATAAATATTATAATGTACAGTAAGAGTATATAGTTATTTTTTATCTATAAAAACACTGTAAAAATAATATTTTCATAATATTATTAGATGATTTTGTTATTTAAAGAAAAAAAGTAATTAAAATGAAAAAAAGATACTTTTGACTCAACATAAAGAATACATAATGTAAAAAACAAATATATAATTTTTACCTCTTATTTGGAAATATCTATATGTTTACATCATTAACCTCTTATGGGTGGTATTATGATAAAAAAAATGTACTATATGAAGTGTGGAGGTAATTTAGAATAGTATTTGGGTTTTTTGGGGACAAATTAGAGTTCTTAAATGGTAGGAGGAATAATGGATATGTGATTATCATTTATAAGTGTGTGAAATGAAACACATTTAATTAAAAAAATATTAAATTTAATATATATATATATATATAATCATGTCATGGTGAACAAATTTACTATATATGTTAAGATAAGGTGTGATTCAGTTGAACTAAACTCAACAAATCATATTTATATATGTTCTAGTAATATTTTATTTTTTATATCCTAGTTAAACTTCTTTAAACACATTTTATCCAAAACCGTGAAAACATAACTTCTAAGCACGATCAAATAATTATTTCTCCATAAATAAAAAGGTACTCTAAAAAATAGACTTGTTGATTACAAACATGGATTCTATTTTACTATGTTCAATTTGTATTGTTTCAATAAATTACCCATAATATAAGAACATAAAACATATGTCAAACCATATTAAAGAAAATACCTAATTTAAGAATTAAAATCATGCTACATTGATATTTTAATTATAAATTTCTCTAAATGTTTTTATTAGGGTAATTAAAAAAAATTAGGGATTTATAGTGATTTATGTAGATACAAATTAATTATATAAGAAAACTATATCATTAAATCAAGAGACCCAAAAAATGATTTTGACTTAAATATAACAAAACTTTAAAAACATAAATTTGGGGTTGTGAAATTCAATATATTGTTCTAAAATACATTATAAAAATACATTAACAAATAAATTTCCAACCACCACTCATAAAATAATATAAAATTAATGTAGTAAATCTATTTGAGAACGTTACACCACAGCTTTAACTCGTTTTATGCTCTTTTTAGGACCTTAAAAATATTTTCAATTATTAGTATTTAAAATGAAAAAAATATAACGACCCAATTTAATTTGACTAATTATAAGGATTCCATATATTTAGTAAATATTACCAAAATAAATTAATATTATTTCAATAATGTAATTTATTATTAAAATTATAAAATATACCAAAAAGTAGATTCTAGAAAATGACTTTTTCTATTTATAATGTAGTAATTCCAAAATCAGGCATAAAATTTAGTACAAATACATTATATGTATTGTTAATAATATAAATGAAATATATTTACTTTGAAAACATTCAAAAACATATCACATTTTAAATAGTTAAAAAGATAATATTTATTTTAATAAAAATCAATATTATCAATTATTCAATGAAAAATTTATCTTTTTGAGATATCAAAAAATATCTACCTAAGCATATTTTTATATGTTGATTTTGAAAAGGATACCCTTTATATAAAAAATTTTCTAAATGTGGATGAAAATAATTATAAAATTTAATTATTAAAAAAAATTAACCAATTTTTAATATTCTTATAAACATTAAATGAGTTTACTAAAATTTGATTTCTAAATTACTATGATTTAATTAATAATTTTTTGTTCAATATCATCATTATATATATCCTTACACATCTTTTAAATGTTATTAAACCATTATAATCAATAGATGCATTATATTTTTTATATATAAATAACTATATTTTTTAGACATGGTGTGGAATACCATATACGCTATCAGACATTGGGTTATTTAAAAACATTTTTGTTTTAAAATTATACTTTATTTTTGGGTGAAATAGTTTTTAGGCCTAAAATGATTTTTTTTAAAACTCTTCTAATTCGATTTTTCTAACATATATTAAAATGAATTTTTATATATATAGAAATTTAATTGTATATAATGGATTCCATATTTTCAAAACTCATATTCAAACTTTTTAATGAGATTATTTTCATTTAATAAAATGAATAGTCACTAGGGTAAATTTTTTCAACATGGTAATAGTTAAAAGTGTTTAAAATTGATGTAAACATTAGGATAATGATTCAAATATTTTGAAAATTATCTAAATAAGATTGGATATGATGTTTTTAACCTTTCTTTATCATATATTCCAATGTTCACAAAGGTGGATCCACATTCATTCATAAATATATTTATTATATTTTAAATTTCCAAATATTTATGGGGAGACAAGTATGCTCACTTATAAAAGGGAATATATTCCCCAAATATAAATATACACATTGAACACTATAGATCAATAAATATCTAAAATTACTCTTCCCCAAATAAAATCTCCATGTTAGAGAGGTCCTTATATAACACAATGGTCAGTCATAAAATGCTTAATGCGTAATTCAAAGAAGATATTCCAGTAGGTTTAAGTCTTTACAAAATTATTTTCTAATTTTTTTCTTCATATAAATCCATAAAATATATTATTTCCAAAATTATAGAATTACATTTAAATATTACCTATACTATGATGTTATTATATTGAATTAACATCTCTTTTCTATAAATTTTACAACCTATAATAATTAAATGCATTGATCGTGTACGCATGCAAACTATATCCACTACAAGGTGATTTGATTTTATTCTTATCACCAACTAACATATTTGGATATATTGGAGGACATAATTTCTATATAATTAATATGTATTAAATAAATATTATTCATTGATTATTTAATATTATCCGCTTTATCACCCTCCAATCCATTGATAATAGTAAACGTCTTTATGTGTATGTGCGAACAAACACCTCAATAAACTGATGTGGTTCATTACTTCCCACATCCCCACATGGTTGGTAATAAATATGGTTAAAAGAATAAAACATAATAATAATAATAATAATATTATTAATCTATATATGCAGCCACTTTATTTCTATAATTTATATTTATCTATTGGATAAATTAAAACATTTCATATGGATAAATTTTAAATATTGCCTCCATGAACCTTGTATATCATTTTATAATACTTCCTTCAATTTATGGTTTTAAAATTTTAAATTATCTAAAAAATTACATATAAATTTATATTAATATTCATAATTTTTAAACATTACTACATGGATAATGATCAACACACCAAAGTTGTTTCTAGACCAAAAAACCTCTCAATAGTTGACCTAAACAAAACTAATTGAAAATCATAATATAACCTGGTAGAAAATTAATCTATAATAAATATAAAATGGGAATTAAAATCAATAATATTATTAATCATATATGTACATGATATGATTTTATTATTTAGCACTTAGTGAATGTATAAATCTAGAGGAGATTATTGGTAATGCATTTTTCTTTATTACATTGTTTATAAGGGTTTTAATCCAAAAAAATTTCCTTTATATACATTTTCATAAAACTTTTCCAATAATGTTAATCCCAATAAAATAATGATCCTATAAATTTATTTTGAAAAATACATTATTTTTAAAAATTGTATGAAAATGTAATCTTTTTATCAATTTTTGTACTAGTCAATTGTAACGCTTTTCACAAAAGAATGAAATTAATGTATTTTTATGATTTATTACTTAAAAACCATTTCCAAAAATCACAATACTTATTATTTATCAATATTACACTATATGATTTATGGTTGTTTTTTAAATGATAATATTCAAATTATTATATACATTTAATATTTTTTAGTGTTTTGAAATAAAAAGGATATTCCCACTGATTTTTATGAGGAATATAAAAGTTCATTAATTATTGGTGTAAATTTTATTTTCAATGGTTTTATAATGAAAAAGATAATTATAAATAGTTTTTTATGATATGGTACATGGTAATTAATATAATGAATTGTCGGGGGGATATTACTCTACAATTCATTTAGTATCTTTGTAGTATTTTTAGAAAAAATTATAGAGATAACTGATCATGTCAATCATATTTAAAATTTTCAGGAATGACTTTAACACGTGTTTTAATATGATATCTCAAGCTGGATTCTGAATTATTGTATTCCTTCCATGGGTTTTGTTGTTTTTCAAGGAGGTATATTTTATTTTTCACATACGATTATGTTTATATTATATGAAATATGTTTTTGGGGAGAAGGTTAAAAAATTTATGGGTTTCCATGTTTTTCACTATTCTTATAGAAACCCACTAATTTATAAAATATTATTAAATGATTTATAAACCTAAAAACAAATTAGTAAAAACCAAATGATCATGAGGCTCAATATATTTTGAATACTAGGATCATGATATATCAAATAGAAACAAAAACATTATCCTTATTTCCTAATCTATAATAAGCTCCATAATCCACATGAGATCCTAAAACATAATAAGATAACCTTGTGCATTCAAAAAATAAATGAGGTTGAAAAAAATCAATCAAGTGGAATAAACATGATTAAGAGGAATAACTAGTGAGTCCAAAGTATAACATGATATCATATTGTAGAAGGATGATGAGTAATAATATGGAAGAATAACATAAAGAACATTGTATCATAATAAAAAGGTATCATAGTAATTATGATAGAAATATATAGACTGGCATAAAAATGAGTCAAAGAAAACTATACAGACAATATTACATGGTGGAAGATGCACCATAATGGATTATGTTTACTCCCAAATCATATACATAATTTCTCAAGAGAATATTTCTATAACCTATGAGATGGAGTGTATTATGGGAACTCCCGTCATAGAATGATTAATTTTCATGTGCACCATCATAATAAACATTTTTTAATTTATTTACAAATAATGTGAGTAATATAAGTAAATAAGTTCCATCTTGGAAAAGCTATGGGTATCATGGAAGTAGTTAATCCCAATTGAATCCCCTATCACAAGGTTAATCCCCTTATGAGGAAAGGGCCCCTTACAATGGAAGAAATTAATACTACCCCTATGCACCACCATGGAGGAAATATAATTTGTGACCTTGTTCCCCTCATATCATGTGTGAAGGACATTCATGTTGTCTTTTGTGTGGCCTATGATCCTTCTAATGATATAGGAAATAAACCAAGAAGTGATACATATTCATGAATTGAATTTAAAGAGTCATGTATTACGTTTTGCCCACTACCAAGATAATCAGCATTATTCTTAAAAGGAATATACAAGTGTTCAAATATATTGACTCTTCCTGGATGTAGTGTCCATAGCCAATGATCGAAGTAAATTATAAGATAAAAAACCCCCTGATATCTTGAATAACTCTTTATCCTTTCTTAAACTCTTTGATAAAAGATCCATCTATGTTAAGTTTGTGTCATAATGGGTGCATGTATTAGTGAGCCCAATGATCGAGAGTTCATATATGATTTGGGAGATTGAGTGATGTGATGACCAAGAGTGATCCAAATGTGGGGTATTCTTCATAGTTATTTAAGAGACTTATCATTTCCATCAATAGGATCTTGTATTTTTTTAGCAATAAATTTTATTAAAATAAAACTCAATCGAAGGGAGAGGAGTTCTAAGCCTGCTACATACACCATCTCACTATAGAAATGACACTAGATTAGGCTTTATTATTGATATCAGCATTATTCAGACAATAAAACCAATAATTGATAACAGTATTATGCATAAAATCATAAGTGTCTGATCCAACAATGTCACCAATGGTGCTCTAAATTGTGTGATTTTAGTCTCTCTCAAATAATTTGTGATTTGAGGTTTCCTACTAATGATTTATGAAATATTAAAATCTAGAGACAATGATGATTGATATATGTTTAATGACCTCATCATTAGACAGTTAATAGTACATTATTCTCAAAATAAAGAAATTATATATCACTATAACCTCCTTACACCATATGACCTCCCCTCGGTTGTCACTATTCATAGATGTGGTCATCACTCATTGAAAATCCATTCCAAAAAATTATGGTGAAGAATATATAGTAAACACACATTTTTCTGATTCTATATTCAATTCACAGGGATCAAAGTTATCTCACTAATTCAATTCTAGGATGGAATTGATAAATATTGGGTGCATTATAGATTTATATAAGGATATATATAGAACATGAAACCCAAGGAATTTGATATCGGGTAAAATATTGTTGTTTTTCCATAATGATATGTCACCCTTATACATGATCCATAATGTGTGATTATAAATAGTTTTCATGTGGGGATATAACATGGGCCAAATGGAAGAAGATTTCTTTCTAGTTGTTCCCATGTCAACTCTGATAATATCATCCATGAATATCTTCCAAAGGCTATGAGTTTCAATAGTATCCCATCCAATCATTGCATTCATTACATACTAAATGTCTGAAATATTCCCCACATTAATGCCACCCACCCTCAATGGCCTATCCATTAATGCCCATAATTCACAATTGTGCTTAATACCTTATTTATGATCCCAAATAAATGGGGGAATTATGTGATAAATGTGGAAAATAACCCATTTCAGGACATCGATGGTTTAATGGGGATGTATTATAAATTTGGAATTTAAAATATTCACTAATAAAATTCCTTCCCCCAAAAAATAGTTAGTGATTTTGTTCAGTTTAAAACATACCCCATGATCCATTCTATTACATGATCAAAATGATGGATCTATATCCTTCTGGGGGAAATTGGAGCACCTGTGTACTCTATTGGGAATCTCCCCTTGTGCATTCCAAGTATGTTAGGATGGTATCACACCTGGATAACTGAGAACTAGTTTGAGATGTATAAATTTTTCATACCTCGATTAATAACATGACATCTCTATTCAAAATGTTCATCAATATCCCTATAATGACCAAATACCAATATCATAAAAAAGTCCTAAATATAATTTTATAATCTATAGATGTAATATGGTAGATACTAATTGAGTTCAATATATATTGTAACCAGAATAATGTTACCCCTCTCGATGCTCTTATTTTTGAGGCAGCCAAAAATATACTTGATAAGGATTAATATGTAAGGGGATAATCAGTCACCTTGATTTTTTCCACAACTGTCTCTAAAAAAGAAATTATTTTCCCTACGAATGATATTGAAATACATGATAGACTAACACACTGGAATATGATATATGATTTACTGGGGGAGATGACTATACTTAATTAAACTTTGATAATGAAATTCCACTCAACTCTATCATAATCCTTATCCACATCGATTATCATTTCCATGTTAGATCTGTGTTCCTTGAGATTTATGTTCACTATAAGAAGGAAATAAATTGAATTTCATAGACATAATAATTACCCAATTAAAGTAAATAGTTTTCATAAGCTTGCATTATATCATAATTAGAAGTAATTTAATAAATAATGCATTAGATAAATGAACATAAGGAATTTATTAACAAATAAAAGGAATGGATAATAATGTATGAACATATGTGAGATAAAAATATAAAAATTCTATAATCATTATATAAAATTAAAGTGATATAGAAGGTTAGATTGTATGATAATGGTCATAATCCCAAGAAAATAGTTGTTGAGAGAGATCACTTACCATGATCTTGATTTGTTATGTTTGTTTGTTGTCATTATAAATAATAAAATTATGTAAATTTTTTATTTAATTATGACTTCTTTTACATTAATTTTACTTTTATTTTATTTATTATCATTATATATTAAATTACAAAATAATTTTGGTTCATGTAAGCTATTTTGATGATTTTCAACTCTTATGTCAAAAATCACATTTCAATGTTGACTAAGTTATAACGGAATATTATTTTGTCATGTCCGGATTAAAAGGCATAGAATAATAAAACTTTTAAAAAAAAGATAATTTTAAAAATAACAATAATTTATTGGTATGATAGATGATCTATATTGCAATCGAGGAGTTGGTAGATCATAACTACGAATGTGTAACATTTCCATTTTTCAGCTATCATAATAGAAATAAGTTAAGTGTTATTTTATCTATAAATAATGATTATTATTTAATTAATATCATATTATTTATTTAAATAAAAATAATTATATAATAAAAGTTCCACGGTAATAAAAAAAATTCATTGCTTTGTAATGTGGTTTTCCATAGTACACATTAACGATGTTATCATTCATAAATGGATGGTAATGTAAGTTGGTATATGATATATTACATTTATTTTATCATATGTATTTCTAGAATGTCATATATATACATTAAATACATAATCATGAATACTTATTAGGGGCAATTATGGAAAATGAATTAAATTGATTGTTGATGTCGTAATTGAGCACACACAGAAATGATGGGTTCATTTCCCATTTTATTGTAGAGAATATGGATGTGAGTTATTAAATTAACATAATAATATATGAATAATAAGGATTTATTTAATATATTATTTAAAAAAATTAATAATATTTTATTTAGGTGGAACAAAAAATATTATAAAAGGATCAGTTAAGAACGATGCATCATCTTCAGACAACTTATTTACGTTTTCACCAAAATCAATACTTGGAGGGTTTTATAATAAAAAATTGTATATATGAGGATGGATGTATATAATTTATTTCATTATATATTGACTAAACCAAAATGCATTATAATTGAAAATATGATCGGAGTGTGGGATAACTTTTATATGTGGGGGAGAAGATAAAAATGGAATTTTTAAGATGATAATGATATACCCTCATTTTAAACAAGAAAAAAGGATACAAAATGAATCAGTATCAAAATATAAATGATATATGTATAAAATTATTTTAGTAAAATTATATTTTGATTAGTTTTACGTCATTTTCATACTTATCATTTTAGTTTAATTTCACGGTAAACACGTTTAAACCTTAAATGAGGTAATTATTTATGTTTTTATAATTCATTCTTAAAAAATATATATTGATATTTTTATATAAAGTAATTTATTCTAATTCAAAATATGGAATCCATTTCTTTCAAATTAATTAAATGTACTATTATAAATTAATTTAAAATTAAACCAAAAGGATGCGATGAAGAAATGGGTTTCAAAAGATAAAATTTTAATAAGTATAAAATGATCTTATATTAAAATTTCACATAAAATTGATTCCAAAAAACTAAATTTGATTAAAAATAACATAAGTGAACTAAATTTTAATTTACACTATTTTAAAAAAAAAATTATCTTATAATATTATTTAAATAAAAAAATTATTAATAGAAACTATAACATTCATAATTCATTAAAAATAATATTTTTTTAAAAATTAGAAAAAATTTACCCAATGATAAATTTTAAATGTTGATTCCAAAAATGGAGGAATATTTTTCAAAAAAATTATTGGTTTTAAAATTAGTATTTTTTTGGTCAGTAAATAAATAAAAATAATTTCTTGAAAAAAAGGTATTTCTAATTCTTTTATTGACATTAACAATATTTTGTAGTTTTTTATCAATATATTTTCTTTATTATTAATAGTTAATTTCAAAATTGTGGTTATTTTTATTAATACTATCACATTTAATGTCTTGTTGATTACCATAATGGTTAAATAAATGGAATAAATTATTAAATTGAGAATGTTTTTGTGGTAGTGCTCGTCAATAATCCTCTACTCTGATATAATTGAAAATGTAAGAACCCAATTCTTATTTTGAGGTATGGGTTTCTTATTTTCTCTTTTCCTTAAGTTTTTTTGATAAAATAAAGGAAATGGGGAAAGATCCAAAATTTTGGGACTACATGGCGTGTACTTCTTCACAGGCCATGTACTTTGGCTGTGTGGGATGATTATATTGGGTTTGTAGCCATACCAGCGATGATGGGTGTAAAAACCGACTACACGCCATGTAGTGGGTATGTACACGTCGTGTAGTCAGTCAGCAGGGAAATAGTAAGGTGGTGGAAATAGCAGCCAGCTGGGTGACTGTACAAGCCGTGTAGTCAAGAATACACGATGTGTACTCATGTCGATGGATGAACAGTTTGGCGGTGCCGCCAGAGGAACAGTTAAATGAAAAAGTACACACTGTCTACTTGGAAGTACATGTCGTGTAGTTTGTTTGTTTTTTCTTAAAACGGAGAGTAGCCTCCTCATTTAGCAGAGGAGGTGTTTGGGTTTGTTTTGGAGAAAGAGAGGAGGCCGGAGCTTTGGATATCCACTGAGCGCACGTTGGGAATTAGATTCTTCCGCCGACGATCTCGTTGGAACCGCACAAGTACGCCCTCCACTCTCTTTAAGTCGTTCTAACCAATTCATTCCCAAGGGAATGTTACTTACATTTGAACAGGTTTTCTTCTAACCCAGATCTACGTTGTCCTTGAGAATTTATGGAATCTTTGTTCATGTATAACATTTTTCGGTGTTTAAGGTAGGTGTCTTGGTGTTTAACTTCCAACTGTTGTGCATTTGTGTGTATTTTTGGGCTGCGAACCCAAGTTGTGGTTTCATGTGGATGAGGCCTTGGGTTTTTAAATACATATAATTTTATAGCTAATTAAATGTCATAATAAACTATTGTTTGGGATCACTGTTAGGATCAAGGACCACCCTGGGGGTACGTTCCTCTATTTAGCCGTTTGGCCAGGATACCCGGAGGTATTCCATGTTTACTTTATACATTACTTTTTCCTTGGGGGGAGTTGTAAATGATTCCATGTTTAAATGTTGGTCATGTCCCGGTTAATTTATAGCATGAGGGCATGGTTACATGTTTAGCCTGAGCGCATTGTTTATTAGCCCGAGGGCGTAGTTCTATTCCGGCCGAGGGCAAGGCCTGTGGGAATGATTCTGATTACCTGAGGGTTTCATTTAAGTTTGGCCTCAAGGAAATATTCTATTTATTTTGAGGGAAATGCCTGAGGGAAAGGTATTGTATAGCCTGAGGGCAGGCCTGAGGGCATGGTTTTACTATATTAGATGAGGGCAAGATTCTGGTTGGCCTGAGAGCTTGGTTCTGTAGTGTACAGAATGTTATTCAATTAAAAATTTAAAATTAATAATAAAATGGATATATAACTGGTAAAGTTAATTACTTTTGAGTAATTCTTAGTTTTCTGCATTTACTTTTGCAAACTGTTGTTTCCTATTTACACACAGTTGATCACGGGCCTTTGGTGGGTGCCTAATAAGAATATTTTTCACACCCTGTTTGGGTCAGGATATTCGGCCCAAACATATTACATTTCTACAGGTGTGGATAAGGGAAAGGATCCAAATGTAGGTACTTGATTGCTACTAAGGAGTTGGGGAGCATGGGACGGGGCTTAGTCTTGTGATGCTACAAACTATTTTGTTTTGTTATGCTGTACTCTGTATTGTACTGTACTATATTATTGTGTGACATGTTCTGGCTGTTTTCTTAGAACATGAGACATGTTGCATCATTATCTATATAACTGTTGGTTATCTTTTACTGTAGTTGTTTATTTTAAATGTGTATGGTTTATTGCTTCCACTGTTTTTGTATGATTTAATTATTCCGTTGTGCTACACTTTGACAAATGTGGGTGTAGTTTCCCCACTATCAGACTTGGGGCTTTGCTGCTAGTCGGCAACCTCTGGCATTTGGATAAATGCTCTTAAGGTCACGTGAAAACCCGTGATCGGGGAACCCTTTGAGTGGATCCCAGAACCGGGACGTTATAAAGTGGTATGAGAGGAGTTATTTCCTTTGACTTACTATTTGGATAAATAGCCCGGGATAGGACGATAACGGTAGTTGGTAATAAGTTGTGCCCATGCATAGCTAACCCGTGTACAAGTAAAATTCAATATACCTCGTGTTGCATTTTTTTTTATTTTTCAATTTTACAGTTGAATTGATTTTCATTGAAGAGTGACACACTTTTGATTGTGCTGTTAATATTTTATTCATGGGTTCTATTTAGTTTCAACCCAATGAGATGAGGGTATGCCATATCACGCATCATTTAGGCATATGCTAGAATCACATTCCATGCATAGTTTCGATGCCATGTAGGTGCATTAGAAATTTCATGTTGTAGTGATATTTTTTGTGGTATAAAAGCATGTTGTTGTGATAAGTACTTTGATAGATACATGCTCTTTGATAGGGGATTATTGTGTGATCCTGTTTATAGAATGGATGAAAAACATTGGTTTTTTGTGGAATATGGGCCCTCATTGACCGGAATTTGGTGGATCATTGACGATTTATCCAGTTATAATACATATAAGATGTCAAACTATGATTCGCGGTGATTATGGGCCCTCACGGATCCGAATTTGGCACTTAGGTGTTGTTTTTTCAGTATTTTCTAGGTTCCGGAGAAGTTTTTGGGGAAAACTATCTAGAAACCCAGTATACACACCATGTATTACCTAAAACACGTCGTGTATGTTCTTCTGTTCAGGAAGAAAAGAAAACATTATTAGTACACGCCATGTAGTCTCATTTCATGTCATAGACCGTATGGGTGGGGACACGGGGAAGGAAAATTCTTGGACCGAACATTCCATGTACCAAATGTACATGTAGTGTAGTGTTGACCCAGAGTCTGCCCGTGTAACAAACAACAGGGATGGAGGAGATCATAGGCCAAACACGCCATGTCCATTATAGAACATGTCGTGTAGTCTAACCTGGGATCCGACCATGTAACGAACAACATGTGTCGGTGAAATCCCTTCGTGTACACGCCATGTGTATATGGAACATTCCGTGTAGTGTGAGCCATGTATCCGGCCATGTAACTAACAACACAGGTCTGCGGAGCTTTTCTAGAACATGACGTGTACCTGTGGGACATGCCGTGTAGTCTTGTCCGAGGACAAACCATGTGGACATAGCCGTGTGGTTAGGAAATAGGGTAGTTTACACGCTATGTAGTTCAAGACGAGTTGTCATCCATGACACAAATGACACGGGCAGTTGGAAAAATACATCATATATGACGTGTATATTATATACATGCCATGTATTTTTGTTCAACGGGAGCCGTGTGGCTTGGTCGTGTAAAAGGACCCGGCAGGGAAGAGAAGTCTGGTACATGCCGTGTAGTCAGTATACACGTCGTGTAGTCTTGTTTTGTAAATCTTGAATTCTTTCTTCCTCCAGTTCCCATTTTGGTCTCTTCATTTTCAGACTATGATAATATCGATCTAAGGTGTTTTTTTGACCTTTTAGTGTCATGCCAATGAGACATTCACATGTTGTTCTCCATGAGAGAGAAAATGAGTTTACTCCAGAAATGGTGGGCCAGGGGCTACCTGTGGATCCTCAAGTAGAGCCCGATGTTGTTCCAGCTGTTATACCGGACACATGCACATAGGAGCAGTTCTATGATGGCTTTATGATGTTCATGCAGAGCATTTAGGGAGAACCGCCGGCTGCCACATCTTTGGCCGAGCTGACTCGTATCTTCCAGTAGCAGTATCTGCCTACGTTTATAGGGGATGGCGGACCATAGGCTTCAGAGTCTTGGCTGGGGTCTATGCATACTATTTTTGAGCACCTAGAGATGCCTCCAAGGCATAGGGTCAAGCTCATGAAGTATATGTTGTGTGATTCCTCCAAGAGGTGGTGGGATGTTAACACCCAGTCAGAGCATCAAATAGACATGGTGTGGGAAGATTTTCAGGCAGTATTATATGACTTCTTCATTCCAGAGATGCTGAGGGCAGAGAGGGCTCGAGATTTCATGAGTCTTCAGAAGGGATCTATGTCGGTGATGGATTATTCTGCTGGCTTCACCGAGCTTCAGCGTTTTGCACCCGTTCTAGTGGGTGATGAGATGCTGAGAGCCATACTCTTTGAGGATGGTCTTTATTTTGACATCCAATCTCTGGTGAATGTTATCAGGTTGCATACAGTACATGCTATTGTGAACCAGGTGCTTATTATAGAGAGGAACCTGTGGGAAGCTAGAGGTCTGGGCCAGGGCGGTTCAACACCAGTTTCTGGTACAATTTACACTGTTAAGAGGAAGAGACAGATAGACTTCTCTCAGGGTGGCAGTGCTAGCCAGAAGTATGTTTCAGGTGGCCAAAAAATATGCTACCAGTGTGGTAAGGATGGATACAAGAAACCTTAGTATCCACGAGACCCAGTAGAGTGCCGAGCATGCGGCAAGATGGGGTATCTGCAGAGCTTTTGCAGGGTGTTTCTACTAGTGGCTAGTGAGAGGGGTTCTGCGCAGACTCCGCGTGTGGGAGAATGACCGGTGGATTCTTACCAATCAGTGAATTGAAATACGTCAGGGCATGAAGGGAGGGATGGTGGTCGTGTCCGGGATATCCAAACACTAGGATCTCAGAGGCAACAGGGTGGGATAGCTCAGGGTAGCCAGGCTGTGTCGCAGGGCCACGGCACTGGGCAGGAAAATGCAGTGTAGCAGACCCAACAAGGGCAGGATCCCAGACCTTCTACAGTCATATGTACTATTCTAGTAGCTTCTGTTTTACCTTCAGTAATTTTTGATACGGGTGCTACACATAGCTTCATATCTGTGCCCATTGTGGAGAGCCTTGGGCTCTGTGTTTCTTCTTCTTCTTCTGTAATAAAGTTAGACACTCCGTTGGGAACTAGAACGGCTAGTGTGAATTAGTGCAAGGAGTTTCCCCTTGAGGTCGGTGGGTGTCACTTACTTTAGGACCTCTATGTCATAGAGATGACGAGCAATGATTTCATTCTCAAGATGGACTGGTTGGTTCCCTTTCGAGCCTTTGTGTATTTCTATTGTCACAAGGTGTGTTTCACGTCACAAGAGGGTGGAGGGTTTCTATACAAGGGTGAGTGGGACATTCAGGCGAGTCGAGATGGACCAGAGCATCATGGGCGAGGTGTTATTACATCCCAAATTGCTAGCTTACATCTAGACGACCAGGGGACTTGTCAGAAAGTTTTCCCTCTAGTGGTTGATCGTTTCATGGATATTTTCCCGGACAACTTTTCAGGTCTTCCTCTAGAGTGTGGGGTGGATTTCCTTATTGAACTTGTTCCAGAAGCAGCACCAGTTTCCATTCCTCCTTATAGGATGGCTACACCAGTGTTGCAGGAGCTCACAAGACAGCTACATGAGTTACATGCAAAGGGTTTCAGCCAACCCAGTACTTCTCCTTCGGGTCTGCTGGTCCTCTTTGCGAAAAAGGACGACGGTACCCTCAGACTCTGTGTGCATTATCGAAAGTTGAACCAGTTGATGGTTAAGAACTGATATCCCTTTCTTAGGATTTATGATCTTTTTTATCAACTTTATGGAGGACGAGTGTTCTCGAAGATTGACTTGAGATCAAGATATCATCATCTGCAAGTTAGACCATCTGATATACCTCTCACGTCTTTTAGGAGTAGGTATGATCTATAAGAATATACAATTATACCGTCCAGAGTCACGAACGCACCAACAGTTATCATGTCTCTAATGAATCGTGTGTTCCATCCTTATCTGGATTCTTTTTTGGTAGTATTCGTGGATGATATCTTGTTGTACTCTCACACTCAACACGAACATGCCACCCATATTGAGATCATATTGAGTACACTGA
This sequence comes from Viscum album, assembly GCA_963277665.1. Taxonomy (NCBI): domain Eukaryota; kingdom Viridiplantae; phylum Streptophyta; class Magnoliopsida; order Santalales; family Viscaceae; genus Viscum; species Viscum album. Next base: position 1,949,380,755 of record OY728150.1, read on the forward strand.
GAGAACATTGACTATATTCTAAGCTCTCAATTTGCCACATTTGGATGGACCAGATTCACTGCCTTGGTCATATCATCTCGGAGGCAGGAGTTGCAATAGACCCAGAGAAGGTGACAACAGTAGTTTCATGGGAGAAGCCTAAGAACGTCTTTGAGATACAGAGTTTCTTGGGGCTGGCTGGTTATTACAAACACTTCATACAGGACTTCTCCTACTTAGCAGCATCGTTGACGGGTTTTACTAAGAATTGTGTGATGTTCTTTTAGTCTGAAGCTTGCGAGACAGCCTTACAGGAGCTGATGGGGAAGTTTCCATCAACACATATCCTGATACTTCCAGAGAATGGGAAGAGATATACAGTTTCTTGTGATGCATCAAGTATTGGTCTAGGACCTGTGTCGATGCAGGGAAATCGAGTAGTTGTGTATGGGTCTCTGTAGTTGAGGCCACATGAGAGCAATTACCTGACGCATGATCTCGAGTTGGCAGCAGTTGTTCATGCATTGCGCTGTTGGAGACATTATATCTTGGTAGAAAATTTTGTGGTGTTCAAGGACCACAAAAGTCTCAAGTACATCTTTACCCAGCGTGACTTTAACCTAATATAGTGTAGGTGTATTGAATACCATCAGTCCTTCGTTTTTGAGCTTGCCTATACACCTGGTAAAGGTAATGAAGTAGCTGATGCACTAAGCAGGATGAGTCAGATACATGCAGTGCAGAAGGCCAGTGGTGAATGGCAGCTGATGGATTTGTTCTTTTAGATGAATTTGGAGGTTCACGATAGTCATGGGCAGACCTATCTTTCCTCTTTAGCTATGACCTCTACCCTCTTGGATAGAGTGAGGATGTGATAGTTATCTGATTCAGAAGGCCTAGTTATACGGGAGTCGGTGGCAAGTGAGGACCCTCCTCCTGGGTGGACGATAAGCGATGAGGAAGTTTTGTGTTTCCATGGATGACTGTGGGTTCCATGGGATATACGCGAGGAGCTGATGCGGGAGTTTCATGCTTCAGTTTGGGTAGTTCATCTTGGAGTTACCAAGATGTACCGTGACTTGAGGAGTCAGTACTTGTGGACAGGTATGAAGAGAGAGATAGCTAGTTTTGTTACGAGATGTTCCACCTATCAGTAGGTGAAGGTGGAGTATCAGAGTCCAGCATGACTGTTACAGCAGTTACCCATTCCAGAGTAAAAATGGGATGATGTCGCGATGGACTTCGTTACTGGGTTGCCAAGGTCACCTCAAGGAAACGATTTCGTGTGGGTTGTTGTCGACAGACTCACGAAGGTAGCTCCCTTTTTTCCAATCATGGAGACCTTCGGTGTTGACGAGCTCATGAAGTTGTATATCTGAGAGGTCGTACATCTTCATGGGGTACCTCGTTCTATCATTTCAGATAGGGACACCCATTTTATGTATCGTTTCTGGAAGCATTTTCAGATGGCATTGGGTACATAGGTGCTTCTGAGCACAGCTTACCACCATCCGACCGATGGTTAGTCAGAGCGTATGATACATGTGCTTGAGGACATGCTGTGTGCATGCATCTTAGACTTTGGGGGCTCTAGGGAGAAACATATACCCCTAGTCGATTTTTCCTTTAATTATAAGGCCTCAGCCTTAAACCTTACTTAATATTGAATTAAATAAGTAATTCACATTGAGGATCATTTCAGGTTTAGAGTTTTAGACAATTAGGACAGAACTATTACATCTCAAAAGATTACAAAGTAGTCTCTTCTACTAAATTTCTATAAAATAAAAACTCTTAAAAAGAAACATGTATAGTTCCATGTTTTAGGTAGCATGACTTTCCCTTGATCCCATCCTTGACCCTATTCCATGCTAAGTCCTATGAAAAACATTTCAAAAACATGGGATGAGCATAAGAAGCTCAGTAAGGGATACACAAAGAATGAAAACTGTTAGTTTTTTCAAAACAACAAGTAACCCATGAATACTTTATCAATGTAATACTTTTCACCTTCATGAAGTAGTAAAAACTCTTCATTGAAAAAAAAGTTTCATTACTTACCTTTTTGTAACCAAAGCATTACCATAAAACCCATATAAAGAACACATAACATATATAAAGGTAACTTGGGACATAAACATACTTAAGTGGAATAACCATACGGTCGACTTCCACGCATATCACTTAATGGAATTTCCATACGGCCAATTTCCATACATACTTAATGGAATATCCATACGGCCGACTTCCATACCCAATGCATTGGAGGTTATAACGTAACCACCCGTCCTGGTATTCACGGCACCACCCGTCATATGATTTATAACGTAACCACCCGTTAAAATGTCCAAGTACCAATATAAAATCATAAAACATAACACCAATATAAAGGAATGATAACATTTCCACATTTCAATCACAATATATCATAAATATATTGACATAATAGAATCCTTTATCAAGACCATTTTCAATACCAAAATACATAAAAGAGTGTATGGTATTTATTTTATTTTAAAAACATTACGGCTTGTTGAGGAATCCAAAGACCAAATAATACTTGCGGCGGCGAAAAAGGTCGTTGTCACCGCGTACGTTAAAAAACATTCCTTTTTGTCATTTAGAAAAACGCTTTGTAGAAAAAGATTCCTTTTGTATAAAAGTAAAATTCAAAGGGGTTTATACACTATATAAAATAAAGTTGTGTATAAAATTAAATATGACTCAATGAAAGGAGATTGAGACGAAATCCCTTACAAATATGGTATCCTTGGTTTAAGGATAATTCAATTACATAATTATGTGTGAAAAATGAATACACCAAATATAAGTGGATATTAAGTGTAAAATAATCAAAGTTCATTCACACATATTCAAAGGATGAAATATTCAATAACAACATGTTGAACCCAAAGAAATCGAAATTGGGTTAAGAAGTTTCCTTGACAGCCTAACGGTGTCACATCAAAATGAGTTGATGAGAGATAAAAAAAGGGTATCTCATCACTTGGACATAAAATATACATCAATAAGGATATATGAGAACACATCCCAACATAACAATATGTAAATTAAAAGACCCAACTAAAGAAGTATTTTAAAAAGAGGAGGGTGAAAGGTTCCCTTACCTACTTGGGTAACTTTCGAAAAGTACACCCCATTGAAGAAGTTTCATACAATGAATATGTAAATACCCATAAATGGAATTACATTACAAAAGGAGTGTAATAGTGGGAAGTACATTAACCACTCAATGGAAATTGTGGAAAATGTAGCATAAATCTCACGGGAATAAAAGTGAGATGAAAAATCTCTTACGAAAACTCGGCAGCCTAACAGTGCCACTTAAAACTTCCAAAATGGATTGATGAAAGGAAATAAGGTCTCTCATCACATCAACATAATGTTTACAGAAATAGGAATATAAAATAACATCCCCCAACATAACAAATATGATCTTAAAAGAAGTTACATAAAGGAGAGTAATTTAAAAGAAAGAGAGAGGTTAGATCACTTACGAAAATTCGGTAGCCTATCGGCGCCACTCAAAACTTCCAAAATAAATTGATGAGAGAGAATAGGGTCTCTAATCACATGAACATAAAAATTATAGTAAGATTAATATAAAAGAACATCCCAATAACAATAAATATTATATTTAAAAGGAATTACATAAAAGAGTGTACTTAAAAAGAAAGAGAGGAGTAGGATCCCTTACCTCGGGTCCGACTTGACTTGATCGTTCTTTAACGTCCTTTAAAAGTGTAACTCTTTTTGATTTGAGCCTGAAGGCTTCCATTTAAAAGATTATTCCCAAAGGAAATCCTCTAGGATGAGGATAGGGATGTGGAGAGAGTAAATGGGTATGGTTTGGCCGAGCCAAAGGCTTGAGGAGTGTGTGAAATGAGGTAGAGGTGGGGGCCTTTTATAATAGGAGAGGAGGGGCACTTTTGGAAAGTAAGAAATATTACTTTATTTGAAAATGTGTTTCGGTTTTAAAAGGTCCCACATTGATATAATTCGTGGATATGGTGATAAGGGTTCTAAATCCACCCATCCAATAAGTTTTGGACATGTGTAGGTCATAGAGTTTCCATTATCTTCTCATTTTATTTAAATCGTCAGATAATGATGTCATCGCTGCATCATTATGATGTCATAAATAATTTAATTTATTTAATGTCTAAAAATTATAAAAAAATTACTATGATGTGGGAAATCTTTTTATCTTTCCAATGACTATTTATGATAAAACATACGACTTGTATAACCCCACTTAAAAATTGTTTTAGTAAAACATATCATGTTTGTGTCATTTTTACTTTTACATTAAATAAAAAGTTATTTATGTCATTTCCCAACCCAAGTGGCTCCATGGGGTCCCCAAGTTGACCCATGGCTTGTATTGGTCTTCCATGACAGAACCTATGAGGGTAGGACATGTGTCAAGCTCATCTCATTTTATTAAAGCATTATTTTTACCTTAAACTACACTAATTACAACTAATCGCGATTAAAAAATTAATAAGTTACTCTTCACCAAAAAAATTTTTTTATCCCATTGAACCTAATTTTACTTCTTAATGACAACCATGTATGTTGGATTTTTGAAATTCAAAACACAAAGATGGTAAAATTTCATTTAAATGGAAAAATCAGATTTTATAAGTACCACTTAGTGGTTTCACTATTCATCAAAAATTGAAGTTTTTCAGAAAATTCCCAAAAATTCACCCTAAGATATATTTGATATTCTGAATTCAAAAATGAATTCTATTTTACAAAATTGAAAAAAATAAGTCACATTAATTAATTTAATAATTAATTCCCGTTGTCAAAGCAAATAGCGTGTTTTTATGAAACAATAAGTATCAAAAGATTAACACTAGTTTAAGTCTGATTTCAAAGTGAAATTAATTCCAATGACCACTATTGGATTTAATGGTAAAAATAAATTCTAATTTCACTTTAAAACCAATTCAAAAGATAATCTAATCATATAAATAAATTATATTAAAAAGAGGTTTTGAATTAAAATACAACATTTTACACTATTTATTAAAAAAATGAACATTATCGGAAAGATACCAAAAATTTAAACAAAGTAAATTTTGATTTCCCGATTCTTAAGAAGAGTTTTATTTGGTCCAATATAATTTATAAGAGTGAACAAAACTATATTTAATTACGGTTCGCCATCAAAAGGTGATAAGTGAACCTTTAGTGAAAACTAGGGCATGTACGCCTAAAATTGAATTCTTTCTGTATTTTAAGCCATTATCTTTTATTGGATAAATGTAAAAACATTTAAAAACATATATAATAATATTTTAGTTATTTCTATACATTCCCGCCAATAAAACGGCTACATGTTAACTACCATTTAAAATAATATTATTTTATTATTAGATTGCAACGTAAGATTCCCAACAAACTCGTTGTTGCGTGTTGGGTACACCATCGAGCATAGCGTCCCCTTTAAAGTCATATTTATATTTTATTCACAAATTTGGATAAATAATAAAATGTCATATTCTTTATTTACCTGGGGTGTTACATGCTTCCCCCCTTTTGGGAACTGCGTCCTTACAATTTTTAAAATTGAGCTTGGAAACATCCTTGAAAGTCCGACATCGGAAAAAGAGTAGGTAAAACAATCACATTAAAATAATGAAAGATAAGTACAAAGGTCACTCTTGTTAACCCATACTAGGATTTCAAGTATGAAAATATGGACATGGAGGAAAAAACAAAGGGTCATGTTCTGATGGAGAGTGATAGAAAACATGTTTAGGCGAAAGTTAACCACGAGAAAATCACAAACTTGTGATGGGTTAAACGGTATTCGATTCCCCAGTAGGAAAAGTTAATAGACAACATTTTTGTTTTAAGATAATTTTTATTGGGGAATTTATTCATAAGGAAAAACAATCACTTATCATGTTGACTTTCAACTTTTATTAGATTCCTTACACAAACTCATATTTTCTCCAAAAGGCGAGTATTTAGGAAGACTTGTTCACATTAAGAGTACTATAATCATCTTTTAGAAAATCACCTAATCCACAAAAGATAACTATATACTTCCCATGTCTTTAGACTTTAACCAAAACCAAAACCAAAAAGGCTAGTACAAGATCAGATAATCCAGAAAAGGATAACCCTTTATAAAAATAAAATCTATTCCTAACCTCCAAAATTTGTCCAACAAAACCCAAAGTTCAACGAGGACCATTAGATAAATTTTTTTTCCATAAAATCCTTCAATGTAAACCAAAATAAGATTGAAACCCAAATATTTGAAGGATTTAGTCCCATAGTCTTCCAAGTTAAATCGTAACATTTATCTCCAAACAACATCAGTCGCTCCTAAAGTCTCGCATTGAAAATTAATTATCCTAATCACATATCCTCCATGATAGGATAATCATTTTCATAAATAAACCAAAAATCAACTTACTCTTAATTCATAAAATCATATAACTAAAAAGAATCAGTCAAACTATCCAGGGACTTCATGTAGTCCAGTGGTTGGCGATAAATACCAGTCGCACTTTGGTTGTGGGTTCGATTCCCACAGCTTTGTCCGACGCGATGGGTTGTCACACGGTCTGCGTGTTGACCTTTTTCCAAAACTATATAATTCTTAAAAAATTCTCGAAAATGAGATAAAATCTTCAAAAATAATCATAACATATTTTAACCTCATGTTTATCTCATTCCTTTAATTTTCCATCATATCATAGAGTAACCCATAATTACCTAAAAAGTAAGGATCATATAAACCCTAATGGTTACCTTTTTAATTATTACCTGAACTTCCACATCGATTGGTCATCTCGTACATGATGCATTATAGAACATACCAAGGTTCACGTGGTTGATCATGACTCTTTGATAGTTGGTTTAGAACAACCACGAGTTTCCTCATTGAGTACCCCATTTTGTCGAGTCTCTTAATTAGAGAACCACCACAGTTTCCTTCAAACCAATTGTCACTTTGGTGCCTGCGAGATCCATCCATTCACTAAAAACAGAAATGTCAGTGTGAGTATATAAACAAAACCATCATGTACTAATGAGTAAGGTAAACACTAAGATATACTTACTCATTCAGTTTATCTAAAACTAGGACTCTTTCTGAAATCCTAACCATTATGGTAATGTCACTTATGCTTAGAGAATACCCTAACCTCTAAAGTTATCTAAACCGACCTTTGATACCAACTATATTGCCCCAGCCTTAAACCTTACTTAATATTTAATTAAATGAGTAATTCACATTGAGGATCTATTCAGGTTTAGAGTTTTAGAGAATTAGGACATAACTATTACATCTCAAAAGATTACAAAGTAGTCGCTTCTACTAAATTTCCATAAAATAAAAACTCTTAAAAAGAAACATGTATAGTTCCATGTTTTAGGTAGCATGAATTTCCCTTGATCCCATCCTTGACCCTATTCCACGCTAAGTCCTGTGAAAAAACATTTCAAAAACTTGGGATGAGCATAAGAAGCCCAGTAAGGGATACACAAAGAATAAAAACTGTTAGTTTTGCAAAACAACAAGTAAACCATGAATACTTTATCAATGTAATACTTTTCACCTTCATGAAGTAGTAAAAACTCTTCATTGAAAAAAAGTATCATTACTTACCTTTTTGTAACCAAAGGATTACCATAAAACCCATATAAAGAACACATAACATATATAAAGGTAACTTGGTTCATAAACATACTTAAGTGGAATAACCATACAGTCGACTTCCACACATATCACTTAATGGAATAGCCATATGGCCAATTTCCATACATACTTAATGGAATAGCCATACGGACGACTTCCATAACCAATGCATTGGAGGTTATAACGTAACCTCCCGTCCTGGTATTCACGGCACCACCCTTCATATGGTTTATAACGTAACCACCTGTTAAAATGTCAAAGTACCAATATAAAATCATAAAACATAAAACCAATATAAAGGAATGATAAAATTTCCACATTTCAATCACAATATGTCATAAATATATTGACATAATAGAATCCTTTATCAAAACCATTTTCAATACCAAAATACATAAAAGAGTATATGGTATATATTTTATTTTAAAAACATTATGGCTTGTTGAGGACGCCAAAGACCAAATAATACTTGCGGCGGCGAAAAAGGTCGTTGTCACCACGTACGTTAAAAAAAATTCCTTTTTGTCGTTTAGTAAAACGCTTCGTAGAAGAAGATTCCTTTTGTATAAAAGTAAAAGTCAAAGGGGTTTATACACCGTATAAAAGAAATTTGTGTATAAAACGAAATATACCTCAATGAAAGGATATTGAGAGGAAGTCCCTTACAAAGACGGTATCCTTTGTTTAAGGATAAGTCAATTACATAATTATTTGTGACAAACGAATACACCAAATATAAGTGGATATTAAGTGTAAAATAATCAAAGGTCATTCACACATATTCAAAGGATGACATATTCAATAACAACATGTTGAACCCAAAGAAATCGAAATTGGGTTAAGAAGTTCTCTTGACAGCCTAACGACGTCACATCAAAATGAGTTGATGAGAGATAAAAAAAGGGTATCACATCACTTGGACATAAAATTTACATCAATAAGGATATATGAGAACATATCCCAACATAAAAATATGTAAATTAAAAGACCCAACAAAAGAAGTCTTTTAAAAAGAGGATGGTGAAAGGTTCCCTTACCGACTTGGGTAACTTTCGAAAAGTACACCCCATTGAAGAAGTGTCATACAATGAAAATTTAATTAACCATAAATGGAATTATATTAAAAAAGGAGTGTAATAGTGGGCAGTAAATTAACCACTCAATGTCAATTGTGGAAATTTTAGCATAAATCTCACGGGAATAAAAGTGAGATGAAAAATCTCTTACGAAAACTCGGCAGCATAACGATGCCACTTAAAACGTCCAAAATGGATTGATTAGAGGAAATAGGGTCTCTCATCACATCAACATAATTTTTACAGAAAGAGGAATATAAAAGAACATCCCCCAACATAAAAAATAGGAGCTTAAAAGAAGTGACATAATGGAGAGTACTTTAAAAGAAAGAGATAGGTTAGATCACTTAAGAAAATTCGGTAGCCTATCGGCACCACTCAAAACATCCAAAATGGATTGATGAGAGAGAATATGGTCTCTCATCACATCAACATAAAAATTACAGTAAGATTAATATAAAAGAACATCCCAAAAACAATAAAGATGAGATTTAAAAGTAATGACATAAAAGAGTGTACTTAAAAAGAAAGAGAGGAGTAGGATCCCTTACCTCGGGTCCGACTTGACTCGATCGTTCTTTAACGTCCTTTAAAAGTGTAACTGCTTTTGATTTGAGCCTAAAGGATTCCTTTGAAAGGATTATTCCCCAAGGCAATCCTCTAGGATGAGGAGAGGGATGTGGAGAGAGTAAATGGACAGGGGTTGGCTGAGCCAAAGGCTTGATGAGTGTGTGAAATGAGGTAGAGGTGGGGGCCTTTTATAAGAGGAGAGGAGGGGCACTTTTGGAAAGTAAGATATATTACTTTATTTGAAAATGTTTTTCGGTTTTAAAAGGTCCAAAATTGATATAATTCGTGGATAAGGTGATAAGGGTTCGAAATCCACCCATCCAATAAGTTTTGGACATGTGTAGGTCATAGAGATTACATTATCTTATCATTTTATTTAAATCGTCAGATAATGATGTCATCGATGCATCATTATGATGTCATAAATAGTTTAATTTATTTAATGTCTAAAAATTATAAAAAAATTACTATGATGTATGAAATATTTTTAGCTTTCCAATGACTATTTATAATTAAAAATCTGACTGGTATAACCCCACATAAAAATTGTTTTAGTAAAACATATCATGTTTGTGTCATTTTTACTTTTACATTAAATAAAAAGTTATTTATGCAATTTCCCAACCAAAGTAGCTCCATGGGGTCCCCAAGTTGACCCATGGCTTTTCTTGGTCGGCCATGACACAACCAATGAGGGTAGGACATGTTTCAAGCTCATCTCATTTTTTAAAGCATTATTTTTACCTTAAACTACACTAATTACCACTAATCGCGATTAAAAACTTAATAAGTTACTATTCACCAAAAAATTATTTTTATCCCGTTGAACCACATTTTACTTCTTAATGACAACCATGTATGTCGGATTTTTGAAATTCAAAACACAAATATGGCAAAATTTCATTTAAATGGAAAAATCAGTTTTTATAAGTACCACTTAGTGGTTTCACTATTCATCAAAAATTGAAGTTTTTCAGAAAATTCCCAAAAATTCACCCTAATCTATATTTGATCTTCTGAATTCAAAAATGAAGTCTATTTTACAAAATTCAAAACATATAAGTCACATTAATTAATTTAATAACTAATTTCCGCTGTCAAAGCAAATAGCGTGTTTTTATGAAACAATAAGTATCAAAAGATTGACACTAGTTTAAGTCTGATTTCAAAGTGAAATTAATTCCAACGACCACTATTGGATTTAATGGTAAAAATATATCCTAATTTACCTTTAAAACCAATTCAAAAGATAATATAATCATATAAATAAATTATATTAAAAAGTGGTTTTGAATTAAAATACAACATTTTACACTATTCATTTAAAAAAATTAACATTATCGGAAAGATACCAAAAATTTACACAAAGTAAAATTTGATGTCCTGATTCTTAATAAGAGTTTTATTTGGTCCAATAGAATTTATAAGAGTGAACAAAACTATATTTAATTACGGTTCGCCATCAAAAGGTGATAAGCGAACCTTTAGTGAAAACTAGGGCATATACGCCTAAAATTGAATTCTTTCCGTATTTTAAGCCATTATCTTTTATTGGATAAATGTAAAAACATTTAAGAACAAATATAATCATATTTTAGTTATTTATATCCATTCCCGCCAATACAACAGCTACAAGTTAACTACCATTTAAAATAATATTATTTTATTATTAGAGTGCAACGTAAGATTTACAAGAAACTCGTTGTTGCGTGTTGGGTACACCATCGAGCATAGCGTCCCCTTTAAATTTATATTAATATTTTATTCAAAAATTTGGATAAATAAGAAAATGTCATATTCTTTATTTACCTGGGGTGTTACAGTAATAATAGTTTTCAGGCACCTATTAAGATGGCACCTTACGAGGCTTTATATGGTAGGCCATGTCGATCACCCTTGTGATGGTTAGAGGAAGGTGAGGCAGCTTTATTGGGACCACGTCTTGTGGAAGAGACTTCTAAGAAGGTCTAGTTGATTCCGAAATGGATGGCTACTGCACAATATCATCATAAATCTTATGTTCATTGCCGCAGACGACCCTTGGAGTTCGTGGTCAGGGATCATGTTTTCATACGTGCTTCACTAAGGTTGGGGGACAGGTAGATCAAGAGATAGTGTAAACATTCACTATGTTATGTGGGGCCATTTGAGATTGTGGAGAGAGTCGGTCTGGTTGCCTATCGGTTGCAGTTACCACAAAGGTACTGAGCCATGCACGATGTCTTCCATGTATCTCAGTTGCACCATTATCATTCAGACATGTCTCACTTTTTTCATCCTGATGAGGTAGTGCTTGAGTTAGATGCATCCTTTGAGGATTATCTGATTCGTATCATTGATAGGACCACGAAGGTTCTCCTAGGCAGGTCAGTTCCTCTCGTACGGGTGCTATGGAAGCATGGCCGAGTATAGGACGAAACCTTGGAGTGGTAGACCGACGTACATGCTTAGTGGATGGAGTTGTTGATGGCTATATCTTCACCACCCTTATAAGGGAAATTCGGGGAGGAATTGCTTTAAGGGGGGATGTTTGTAAGAATCTGGTTCTTATTTTGAGGTACGAGTTTCTTCTTTCCTATTTTCCTTTACTATTTTTGAGAAAATAAAGGAAATGGGGAAAATCCTAAATTTTGGGACTACACGCAGTGTACTTTTCCACACGCTGTGTACTTTGGCCGTGTGGGATGAGTACATAGGGTGTGTAGCCATGCCAGTGACGAAGGGTGTAAAAACTGAATACACATCGTGTAGTGGGTATGTACATGCTCTGTAGTTAGTCAGCAGGGAAATTGTAAGGCGGTGGAAATAGCCGCCGGCTAGGTGACAGTACATGTTGTGTAGTCAAGAATACACACTATGTACTCATGTCGATGGATTAACAGTTTGGTGGTGCCTCTAGAGGAACAGTTAAATGAAAAAATACACACCGTGTACATGGAAGTACACGCCGTGTAGTTTGTTTTTTTCAATTAAAATGGGCAGTAGCCTCCTCAATTGGAAGAGGAGTCATTTGGGTTCATTTTGGAGAATAAGACAAGGCTCGAGCTTTGGAGAATAGCTGAGCGCACGTCAGGAATTGGAATCTTCTGTCGACTATCTCGTTGGAACCGCACAGGTAAGCCCTCTGCTCTCCTTAAGCCAGTCTTACCAATTCATTCCCAAGGAAAAGTTATTTACGTTTGAACAAGTTTTCTTCTAACCCAGATCTACGTCGTCTTTGGGCATTTATTGAATCGACATTTTTGTATACCGTTCGTGGGTTTTTAAAGTAGGTGGCTTGTTGTTTAATTTCCAATTGTTGTGTGTATTTTTGGGTTGCGAACCCAAGTTTGGGTGTCGTGTGGCTGAGGCCATGGCTGTTCAAATACCTATAATTGTATAGGTAATTAAATGTGATAATAAACTATTGTTTCGTATCTCTTCTTGGATCCAGGACCACCCAGGGGGTTTGTTCCTCTGTTTAGCCATTTGGCCAAGATAACCGAGGGTATGCCATTTTTACTTTATGCATTACTTTTTCCTTGATGGGAATTGTAAATGATTGCATGTTTAAATGTTTGGCATGGCCGGGTTACTTTATAGCCTGTGGGAGTGGTAACTGGTTCATCCTGAGGGCATTGTTGATTAGCCTAAGGTTGTTGTTCTATTCCGCCCGAGGGAAAGGAATGAGGGCAAGATTCGGATTACCTGCGGGTTTTGTTTCGCTTTGGCCTGAGGGAATGATTCTATTTCAACTGAGGGAAATGCCTGAGGGCAAGGTACTGTATTGCCTGAGGGAAAGCCTGGGGGTTTGGTTTACTATATAAGCCTCAGGTCAAGATTCTGGATGGCCTGAGGGATTGGTAATGTTGAGCGTAGAATGATATTCAATTAAATGGTTAAAATGAATAATAAAATGGTAATATAACTGGTAAAGTTAGTTACTTTTGAGTACTTATTAGTTTAATGCATTTAATTTTTCACACTATTGTCACATGTTTACACACAGTTGAGCACAACCCTTTGGTGGGTGCCTACTGAGATTGTTTTTCACACCCTGTTTGGGTAATGCTTTTCTACCCAAAAATATTAAGTTTTTTGAGGTGTGGATAGGGGAAAGGGTCCCTATGTAGGTACTTGATTGCTGCTAAGGAGTAGGGGAGCATGAGACCGGGCTTAGGCTCATGATGTTACCGACTATTTTGATTTGTTTTGCGGTACTCTATATTGTACTGTACTCTATTGTTGTGTAACATGTTCTTGCTATTTTCTTAGAACTTGAGACATGTTACATCATTAACTATATAATTGTTGGTTATCTTTTACTGCAGTTGTTTATTTTAAATGAGTATGGTTTATTGCTTCGGCTATTGTTGAATACTTTTTATTATTCTATTGCGCTACACTTTTACAAATGAGGGCATATTTCCCCACTATCAGACCAAGTCCCTAACTACTAGTCGGTAGTCTACGGCATTTGGGGAAATGCGCTTGAGGTCACTTGACGAACTTGGTACGGGGCACCCATTGAGTGGCACCCAGAACCGGGATGTTACAGAACATTTCAAATGGTTATATATTCTTATAGATTGACAATACATTATTTACAAATATAATATCACTATTCAATTGAGACATTAAGATAATAACATTATTCCAGAAATCAAACTCTAAATCTCATCAATGATAGTCAATCGAACAATTCTATTGACTCAGAGAAGTGTTGATCTATTGTTGAATTATAATGATCTTTTTCACCATTTACAATAAAATTTTAGGACCCAGAATTTACCTTTTATAGATTTATCCTAAAACACTTGAGATCCACTTCTCTTACTATAGATTTATTCATAGGGTCTCATTTGGATTCATGAGTGGAAATATTGCTTTATAAGAACGTTATCAAAGGTTTATTTGGATCCCATCTTCCTTTAAAGTCCATCAATCAAGGTCTCAAAATTTATTCCAGTGTCTAAATTGTCTACATATATTTGCCATCATTTTATGGGTAATAAGACATATTAATGCACAACAATGAATTTAATGAATATGGATAATCTTAGAAAACTTATTCATAAATCTAGAATCTTAGTCAGACATAATTGATAGTGTTTTTCGACTTATCTCAAAAAGATCATTAATGAACATCCATGAAACTTGATCAAGTGGTATGTACTATTTAATTACAATGATGGGAGAATTATTTGTAAGATGATCCCTTACAACCCATATGTGATTTTTTTCTCTTGAAGTCTTGGGATGTCAATTGAAAAGTTCTGTGGATAAGTTTTATCATTTTGAAGGTGGTATGGTAGTGGTTGAATCATTCTTGTATAAATTTTTCTTTTAGCATTTAACAATTTCAAAATAAATCCATTTTAAGTATATTTATATATCTCATTCTTCATGTTGTACTACCAATAATTATCCCAATGATATCAATATATCTTCATGATCCCTGGGTGGATGGAGAATGTTAATCTATGTGCATAATTCAATAGCTCTGTTATCCCTAGATGTTATCGTAGACCTAGTCATGAAACAAAATATTAAAATTCCTTCTTTACCAATTTTGAACACTAATGATTTCCATTTTCTTTTGGACTCATCATTTTTTTGAATTTCCATAACTTATATTTGTTCATAATTTAAATTTCCTAGAATGGGTGGTTTAGCATTCATTTGAAAAATGAACATTGATGTTAATTTTTTCATTATTTTGATGTTTATCCTTTATAACAATAATAATATTATATAATTATTAATATTCATTGTCAATAAATTCACCAGATCTATTCAAATTCATACAACATCAACTTTGTATTCTTTTTTAGGATGTTATTGAATTGAACATTCATTATCCTTTATCTTTTCTAACCATATTTACTAGAACATATTGAGCTCCTTATATGTGAATATAAATTTTAGGTTCTCATAGTCCATATATATTTCTAACATATCCCTTAAGAGAAAATGACACCAACTTTTCAATGAAAATGTCATTAAAAAAAGCTCCAAATTAGTTGTGAGGTGGTTCTACTCGTGAAATTTCAACTTCATTGAGGTATAATACATAAAATTAAAATTCCATATTAGTAAAAAACCCAATAATTTCATTGAATCATTGCATTATTGGGAAAAAAATTCCACGCATTAGGGAAACATGAGGAATGGTGTAAACATAAGCCTCTTTTTCATCTCCTTAATTCTTTTCATGTATTCACTGGTCCAGAAAACCATTACTCCCATATATGATAGATTGGTTAGTAGGTTACAAAATCAATATAAGATTATCTCAATTAAACATTAAGACTCATCTATTCCAACAAAACTATGAATATCAATTATATATTCTAGTCTATGTCATTCTACTATTTCTTTGGTCATAGATGGGTCCACATATCTCACTTTTCTAGTGATAATAACATCCATGAACATGAATTCATTTATCTAGAACTAACATTTTCTAATATTTTTATTTTTCTCTCATTTCAATAATATTTAATCACATTATTGAAATACACCTCATGCATCCATACAATTGGAGTAAATAAAAATTACTTTGATATAAACAAAAAAATGTTTAAGGTAATATCTAAATAATATATTCATTAAATACATATGTATTAATAGATTATTAATGAGTATGAAAGGAATACCAATGAAATAATTGTTCCCAAAACTTATTTAAAAACGTTAGTTTTGTGAATATCTTCCTTCATAAACTGTAGTTGTCGGTATATCTATAGAATACATAGCTTTGGGAAATGTTGGGACCCACATTGGTATTTGAACAATTCATCTATGCGTTGGATGAGATACATATTTTTTTGTCATGATTTTATAATGTTCATAATAATAAAGAATTACTAAAAGCGGTTCAGCCCTGGGTTCGAAAACCCATGACCCCAATTTTTTTTAAAAAAGTGTAAAGGTACAACGGACTGAAGGAAATGATTAAATGTGATACAACACACCCATATAGAAAACTGAACTGACACAACATATTCCGAATTATTACCTTTTTTGGGTCTTCCTCGACCCCGAGATCCTCCCTAATTAACTGGATGTCACCCTCTTCCCCTTTTCACCACTGGTTCATCATCCATCTCTGGACCCTCAATTGTGTGCAGATTAGTTTCTTTTTGAGGAGATTCCCTATTCGAAATTGACTGCACAACCTCAATAGAGGATATAAAAACCTGGTGAGCAGTATCATGAGCAGGCTCCTCATGCTCAAGAGGAGCTTCTTGTACATTCGTGGAGTCCTACACCGCCATAGAAATAGGCAGTTCCACCATCTTTTGGGTCTCCAGTCCATCTACAGCAGTAGGTATCAAGGAGGAGCACATTTGATTACATCATCCTGCTTTCTTGAGTCTGTCAAGATTAAGAAGATCAAACTCAAGACAATTAATAGACACTAACACTGAAAAAAATTGACAGCTATTTTTACAGGTCCTTTAAACTCCATAATACTAGGTGCATCCCTTGATATGACATTCATATTATTCCCCCCGGTCAGTAACCATTGGCAGAGATTGCACTAGGTACAGTACTTAACTAGGTGTATTCACATATTTTATGTTAACTGGGGGAAATCTTGCAATACTTACACCCTCCTAAGATGAAGAAGATTGTATCAGACCATCTTCCCCTGGAATAACATGCGGACCACCATAATTCTCTACAGAAGAAATTCTATCCACCTGCAAATCAATCTAAATCCCCTATTTAACAGCAGCATCTTACATTATTGTCTATCCTCGGAACCACATCCATCAGAGGATCCCCTTTGGCCACCGAAACCTCATCCCGAATCCCCTGTTGAACAACATCATCTCCTATAGCAGTATTATCCATCCTTGGATCCACTTCCATCCGAGCATCCACATTGGCCATCAGCACCTCATCATGAATAACTAGACAAGCCCTCGGATTCTTAGGCATCACCAATTGGAAGCCATCAAAATCCAAAATCTTCATCTTACCCTTCCTACCAGTAGAGGCTATTGCAGCTCTCTCCAACTCTTGATTTACTTCGTTCTGGATAACAGCCTCATGCTCAGATTTATTTCCTTCCTCCTCCTCAGCCACATCAGCCCAGGACTTTTTATCTAGACCCTTAGTAACTCCAAAGGTGTCTTTCTCCAATGATCCACCATTCATTGGCATAGTAGCAGCATTATCAGTTTGCTAAAAAGCATCAGACTTTGAAAAACCTTGTTGAACAGCCTCAACAAATGTGGAGATACCAGCCTTGTGAGGATCCTTCCTCCTAAAAACTTGCATACTACCATGAGGGTCTACTTGTTTATTCATGCACTAATCTGGGGCATCACCCAGTGATTTACATAATGAGCATTTAATATTCCGGCGTCTTTGCTCAAGAGCATGTCCAATGCATAGACAAGACATACAAAATGTAGGCAACCATTCATAGTGTATATCTAGTTCTAACTTAATTTCACCCGCAACTAGGAAAACTGTGTCAATAACTACTTTAGCTAAATCATCCTCTAATAATACATGAGTAAAGTGACCAAACCTAGGACACTCTGTTTACATGTCCACCTTAACCAGGTAACCAATAGCAGAGGCTAACTACAAAAAAACTGACGGGTGCCAGCAAAACCAATTCAAACCCATAATTTTAATCCATGTCTGAGTGGAGGAGTTCTTAACAACAAGAAGAGTTGATAAAGGATCCTACTATTGAACCATGATGTAACCAGGTTTCATCGAAATTGATCAACAACTCCATGAAACATTTTTAAGTTCCTTCAATGGAAAAACAATATGGAAATAACCTCTCCCAATTGATATCAAATGCCAGTCAGTGAAGCCCCAAATCTGAGATAAACGAGTCTGCACATCTTCAACCATAGGAGGGGTGTCACTCCGAGTTCCCGACATCCTGGCGAGGAGGTAGAACTGGTATTCATCAAGACGAGCTTCCAAATCAATAGAGTCTATTTTATAATGAATCAAATATATACTCACAGATCCATGAAACAATTATATTAAGGACACAACCATATAGTATAGAATATGAATAAGAAACACCTTGTGGAATACATTAGTATAATCCCTCATAATGGCCATCTCTTTAAGTATGATTATCACTATTGACTCAATAATCTTGGCTCGTTTTGTGTTCTCAGAAGGCCATAATATACATTCTTCATGAGATGATTTCAAGGGAGATTAATCTTTATATTTACACTTGTATAGAACCATAGGATGAATTAGAATGTGTATAATGATATTCCTCTCTCAAAATTTGATGATGGGTTTATATAAGTATGTCTAATTCATGCCTAATATATAATAAAACTCAAATAATGTATGTAATGATAGATTTTACTGAAGATTCAGTCCAAAAAAATTGATTGGGGGATTTAAATACTTGGGACACAACCATTTTTTTCATTTATTGTTCTCACATATAGCTCAGCCCTTATAATTTGTGATGGTGTTGAAATAGTTATAATGAACATTAATGATATGAAAAAATTTATAGAATGAAAATCAAATAGTATATTTGTTATTCTAGAATGAATATATAAAAAACATGTCACCACATTACTGTCAGGATGCACCTATGTAGTAGTGATTTCATATTCTCTTTTTGGACCTCTAGGCCATGGAGTTTATTGTTATTGATTGTCACTGGAAACTCTTGTATTATATAAATGGATTTTATAATTTCATTTTCCATATATATTAGATCAGCATTATGGCTATAATGTTGATCATAAATTTATTTCCTTCATCCACATTACTAGTTTTATTTTTTCCCACTACCATAGGTTAGAGTGATACCCCTCTTTTCCATAATTCTAATATATCTAGTTTACACATATATTGTTTCAAGGATGCTTCTTGCTGCAATTTTGAAATGGGGGATATTTTTTTATTAATCCAATGGATGTGTCTATTTATAACCCCAATGAAAACTCCAATTCAGTTTTATTATATCTACTCAAACAAGACCACTAAGATTCATTGATTTCCATACAAACATTGATGGAATAATAGATAATCATTTCATACATATCAAAGTATTGAATCAGAAAATTGTATCATAGAAATAGTATAAATACACTAATGAAGTAATACAACATAAATTAAATGTTTATGAAAATAAAAGGTGGTGTACCATGAAATAATTATAATGTTTTCCTCATACATATTGATAAACTAATAATCCATTTATTTTAAGACTCAGAAATATATATGTATTTTACAAATTTTTAGTTTAGGGAAAGAATTTATAGATAAATATTTTATTGAATCCTTCCCATTCCAAGGAATAAATATTCACTTTTGACATTATGTTAATGATCTGTGTCTACCACTTATCATCTTTTGCCTCATTGTTGTAAACATTTAGAATAATGTCTTCCTTCCATGAGTATTGGATAACATAAAACATATTCTAAATGAAGTTAAACCATTGTTCCATGTTTATTGGATCAAAATATATTCTAATGAAATGAATCCATTTTCATATAAAGGACTTGACTTCAACTTGGTGTTTATTAGAAGAAGTATTCAATTATATATAATCCATTTTATTACTCATAACATGAGATCATTAATCCAGTACGTCCATGAATTTGTCATTTCCCAGACCCAAAATATTAAGAATATCATTGGGGTAATAATCAAATTTCATATCATGTTGTTTATTGGTTTGGTTTATAATTTCCCAAAACTCACAAAAAATAATAAAAAATTATTAGAATATATTAACTAATAATCATATAAAATGGATACATAAAAACATGAGAGGAATAAAATAAAAATTATATGTATATCCTAAGATATTGGTTTTTGGATTAAATCATTGATATTCATAGTAATTTCTATATTTGGATTCCTAACATAATAATTTTTTCATGACCTTAATAATAGTTTGTAATGGATTTTGTGAGTTTCCACGTAAAATCATCTAAGAGTGTCAATGTTGGTGTGCAAACAGGCCCATTTTCATGACCATGGTGATTATTAAATCAAGATCAATGAATACTTTTTAGGGATACTTCCCCTTAGTTCAACTATGATAGATGCACATCCACTTTTAGTATCCAAATATTGATGTATTTTCATAGAACCCACATGCTCTATACCTCACCAAAATTCATTTATATTTTTATATACTTTTGATTCCTAGGGTACTCACAAAATATTTGTAGTACTAGTTCCAATTATTACTAGACCTTGATCTGATAATATATTATATTACTAATTACATTCTCACATATTGTTATGTGATTTTAAAATACTAATAACCAATATGTACAACCCCATAGATTGTGAGGCCTTGTGTATTTTGAAGAATATGTTCATAATACATCAAAAAGAAACTAATGCAGGAAATCATTATTTAATTCATTTTATTGTGATATAAAATTAAATTGAGATTCTTCAACTACATAGGATTACCTGGAGCAAGAATAAATGAATTGTGTGGGATAAAATTTATAGAAATATAATAAAAATTATATGTCAGCCTGTGTTTTGGGTCAAATGTATAACATTACATCATTAAATAGAAGGATCGTGAGTTTTAAAATCCACGAATAATATAATGAAAATGGTATGATAATATCATGTAGACAAATGTAATGAATCCAAAATATATTACATGAAATAAACATGAGTTTAGGATGAGTGACCAAATAATATTAGATGATGGACAAAGTCCCATAAAGGATTACATTTACTCTTTATTCCAATATATTACATATCATGAGACTGAAGCCTTATCGAATGTATTGAAGTGATATCATGAAAACCCCATTATATTTTTTTTAATAATTATGTATTCCAAAAATTGGAAATTAAACATAATGATTGAACATAAATATTAACCATATAATGAAAATGGTTTTCATAATCGGTCGTCATACCATAATCAATTGACATTTCATAATGAAGTAATATTTGAAATAACGACAAAGAATGTATTAACCCCAAATAGTAATGGATACTATTTTAGATTTATATGTGACACACATATATATTTAATTTAAATCATTTTATTACTTTAAAGAGTGATAGTATGTGATTTAGGGTGATATTGGTCATAACGCAAAGAAAAGGTTACTTTGGAGAGATCTATTGCATTGAAACCGATTCTCCATATACGTTCTTTATATAATTAAATAATAAAAATATTATAATTGAATAATTTATTAAGAAAATTTTATTTTTTATTCATTTTATCTTTTTTAATTATCTTATTATATTCAATTACATAATCATTTAGGTTCATGTTGGAAGATTTTACAATGTTCAACTCATATGTCAAAAATCTCATAGGAATGTAAACTATGGTCAAATGGATTAATATATCACCATATATAGCATAATAATAATGAAACTATTGAAAATTATATACCCAAATTATACTATTAAAGATAACAAGTAGTTTTTTTAATGGAAAATGAATTATATAACAATCATGGTGACAGCAGGGCATACTTGCGCATGTGTAACATTTCAAATTTTAAAAGATAATTTTGGAAAGATTTTAAGTGTAATTTTATCAATTAAAATTATAAATATATAATAAATATAATTTTTTTATTTAAATAATCTTTCATATATCAACCGTTTAGGAGGTAATAAAAAATAATCACATCACATTGTGAGGTGGTACTTCACCTTAAACCTAAATAATGATAACAATATCAATGGATAGTATGTTAAGAAGTAATATGATATAACAGTTTCAAAAAGTGATTAATATTTCATAAATATCATTTAAGAAAAAATCATAATAATATCCATTATAGGTGATGATAAAAACAAACTAAATTGGTACACATGGTGGTAGTTAGTCTTACACAAGAACGATGGTTTCATTTCCCATTTGATGGATGAGGAGATAAATGTATGTTGCACAATAAAAAAATAATGCAGTAGTATATAGGAGACACTAATGATATATTCCATTAAATTTTAATTCAATTTTGAGTATATTGAATAATATATAATACAAAATTCTCTGTTAAGAATGATATATCCTAATTAAAAAACTTCTTTTGGTTTTCAGCCGAATCCTTACATGGAGGTTTTTATAGTCAAAAAAAGAAATCAAGTGCATGGACAGTGAACTATGGAAGGAATTGGGGTAGGTTTTAAAATATCTATAAGTATATATAGTTTAAAATAGAAGTGGAAATGGGGTATAATTTTACAATTAGGGTAGAGAAAGTAGTTGGTATTTTTGAATAAAAATTATACGAACATTTTAAAATTTCCAAAAGGCAAAAAATTGCTAATTAATTATCCTTATATGAGATAGGGAATAAATAGGGCAAAAAATTACTATTTAGGGATGTTTTTGGTAATTTTATCCTTATTTGTTTAGTTTTTCTACCTTGTATACATATATTAACCTTAACTACTATAAATAAGTTTTACTATTTTTAATATTCATTATGTCAAAAAATTAAGTTGACTTTATTATATAATATTAATTATACATATTCCAATAATGGAATATATTATTAAAATTTTAATTCAAAGAAGTGGAAGAATTTATTTTAAAATTAATCCAAGATACATGGTGAAAAAACCGATTTCCTGATTAAAATATTTCAAAATTATAAAATGTTTTTATATAAAATTTTATCATTAAATTGATTCTATTGAAAAAATGGGATTTATAAGAACATAAATGATCTTAATTTAATATTACTATTTTTTTAAAACATAAATTTTTATAGTATTTAGAGAAAAGCTAGTTGTCAATAAAAACATGTTTGTTCTAATATTCATTAAAAAATTAATCCTTTTCAGAATATCCAAAAAATAATCCATGGATATTTTGGAAATGTTGATCCCATAAATTGAGATATATTTGTCCAATAAATTTTATAAAAGTGGTAAATATTAATTTTTTTATTTTATCATAAAAATAAATAATATCATTTATTAGTGAAAATAGTATTTTGAAATCCTATAAATACTTTAATGAATATACGATAAAAATTTTCATTATATTCTGATAATCCTTAAAACATAATTTGTAAAATGTTTTTATTAATATTAATACCAATAAATTTTCCTCTAGTTAATAATAACCCTATTGAAAAAATATTATTTGTAAGAACCTAAATCTTCTTTTTTAGGCATGTTTTCTTTTTTGGATCATTTTTGAGAAAAAGAGGAATCTCTGAAATTTTTTGAAGTACACATCATGTACATTCTGAGTACATGTCGTGTGATCGGTTACCGTAGGTAACCATGTGCTAGTCGTGTAGCGGCCATGCACACAGCCATGTTGGGGTGACCTAGAGGCCGCCTAAAGAGGAGTACGGAAACGGCGAGTACACATCGTGTACTTAAAAATTAAACGCTGTGTATTTTTTTGTTTTTTCTTTAAGCGCAGCGGGGTTGCGTCTTATCGACAGAAATGTATTCCTATTTAACTTCTTCATCTGAGAGCACTATACAATTGCAGATCTTCGACAAGCCCAATAGCAAGCATCTATCCTCTGAATCGAACATCGTCGATTGCATAGGAATTGCATTGATGAGTTCCCTCTTCTCCTAGAGCACTGTCTTTTGATTTATCCTCTCTCATGATATATCTTAGGTTGAACGTTTTAGATACTTATGTAGATCTACCACATTCTAGGTCAATCCAAGTGCCGAAGATGGAGTATATCAATCTCCCAATGCCAAGGTATGTGGTTTGTGCCTTTCTGTTGGTAGTCTTTGAGTGTTATCTGCAATTTTTTCCAATACCATTGAACGAATATTGCATGTTTACCATTTTAACCCTATTAATTTCTGGCTATGCCGGTAAGTGTAAATAGAGGATAATTGGTTGTGAATATGGTTTTTATCTATGCTTTGGATGTGTTTTCCCATGCATGTTCTGTTTATGGCCATTTTTTCCTATTTAGTCGTGAGGCTTTCTTGATGTTTTCCATGCCTAGTACTGTAGTACGGGGTGATTATTTTATCTGACATGTTTGAGATGCTGAAGAATCTTTCGCTAAGTAGTTCTTGAGGTTTACTTAGGCCGTATTGCATTTCTATTCACGTTGACTTACACAGGGCCATGAGAACCTGGTGTAGGAGACTATAAGGGAAATTGACTGAGTGAGCTTCCTCAGAGAGTCTTTGAGCACTTTAGTCTATAAGGGGAATCGACTGAGTGAGCTTACTCAGAGATATTTCAACTATTTTAGACTATAAAGGGAATTGACATACAGATCTTCTTAAGAGAGTATTTTGACCTTGTGCCTTTAAGGGGAATTGACCGTGTGGGCTTCCTCCAAGAGTCCTTGACTACCTTAGAATATAAGGGGAATTGACCGTGTGGGCTTCCTCAGAGAGTCTATATAATGCTTGGGAATATGAGGGGAATTTAATTAGAGAGCTTCCATAGAGAGTATTTGTAATATATTTTCTTGATTGAACCAGATGGGTTAGGCTGAATGAACTACCGAGAGGGTTACCTTCTTGTTTTCCTGTTGTTGATATATGTAATTGATTGCATTGAAACTATTGGACTTGTTAGTGCTGAATACATATTTGTTTACTAATTTCTTTTGTTTATTACCTTCCATATATTAACTGATTGTAAGACATAGATCTTGTAGTGATTTCCTACTAGGATTTAGTCTCACACCCAGTTTGTGCTATGCATTTTGGCTCTAAATAGATTATATTTCTATAGGTATAGATAAGGTTTAGTGCCCTACTACTTTAGGTACTTCATATGATATGGAGCTGAAGAGCATGGGACAAAGCTGAGGCTTGCAATGAAGTGGATCTTTTTATCTTTTTTCATTTGTACTTTTTCTTATTATTGTTCTTTATTCCAGCATTGCGAAGTGTTTGGCTGTTTTCCAAGACATTTGTACCATGAATCATTTTTATATATATACACTCTAGATGATTATTTCTTCAGACTTATGATGTTTACTTTTGTATCGATTATTACTGCTTCTGTTATTATTATATGTTTTATCATCTGCTATGTTACTCTGACAATGAGGGTATTGTTTTTCTACTATCACACCCAAGGCCCTCACTGCTAGTCAGCAGCCTCTGGCGTTCTGGGAAATGCACTTGAGGTCATGTGACCTACCGGATACAGGGTGCCTCTAGGTGGCTTTCAGAACCGAGATATTACAAAGTGGAATCAATGTAATTCTTTTATTTCTTTGGATTACTCTATAGAGACTATATCCAGGGATAGGACGAAATGGGTACTTGGTAATAAGTAGTGCCTGGGAGTAGCTAACCCATGTACAAGGAAAATCCAATCTACATTGTTATTTGACTTCATTCTAGTTTTTCAATTTTTACAGTTGATTTGATTTCAAATTGAGTGATTCACATGATTTGTGATCTTATTGTTAATGTTATTTAGATTCTATTTCTGTTGCAACCCGATGAGATGAGGGTATTCAATCTCATGCATCATATAGGTACTTTCTAGAAATCACATGTCATGTATACTTTACATGCCATTTATGGTTCATTAGTGATTTCATTTTATTATGATAGGTGTTGTGTTAGATATGCATGTTGTTGTGATAGATGTCATGATAAAAATACCTACTATTTGATAGGGTATTTTTGTTTAATGATTTATACGAATGAATGCCAAACTTTGGTTCTTGTGGTTTTATGGGCCCTCATTGACTGGAGTTTAGTGGATCATTGCCATGTTTTTCTTGTTATAACTTGTATAAGATACCATGCTTTGATTTGCGAGAAGTATGGGCCCTCTTGGATCAGAATTCAGCTTGTTGGGTTTGATTACGCGTGTTTTTGGGATCAAGAGTAGTTTTTGAGGCTTACTATCCGATGAAACCTAGAATACACACTATGTAGTTCTGACTACATGCCATGTGTTCTTCTGCTCTGGAAGAAACTGTTTTTCTTAAGTACATGATGTGTACCATATGTACATTCCATGTAGTCTTTAACCATGTCATAATCCATGTGGGTAGGGACACATGATAGAAATGTTCTTGTAGTAACACGCCAGGTACCGGTTGTACACGACATGTCATCAGGACCCTGTGTCCAACTCTGTGACTAACAACACATACGAAGGATTATTAGCTTAAACACGCCATGTCAGTTTTGATAATGTCGTGTAGTGTAATATTAGGAATATATTTGTGTCGCTAACAACATGGGTAGTTGAAACCTATGCAGTACACGCCGTTTCTATCTGGAACACATTGTGTATTGTGAGCTGTGTATTCGGCCGTGTCACGAGCAACATGGATTGGTGAATCTCATCTTCTACACGCCATGTCTGTAACAAACACGCCATGTAACCTTTTTCTAAGGGGAGTCGGGTGTCTTAGAAGAGTAGAAGGACTCAGGCAGGGGAATAAAATTCATGTACATGCCTTCTGTAAGTACAACACGCCGTGTGTTTGGGGTTTTACACCACCAATTCTTCAAAAAGTACACACCCATGTTAATGGATAAATGGAACAAACCATTTAGTAATTATATATGTAATATAGTCTTGTTTTATAAATCATCAATGTATTTTTTCTCATGTTCCATTATTATGATTCTAGTTTTAAGTCCTTCCTGTTCCTGCTCTAAGGTGTGTGTTTGACCATGAAAATTCATGCCGCTAAGACGTAATCCGGTTTTTCACCAGTTGTAAGGAGGTAATCAGACATTGGACACGACTGATCAGGGAATATCTATAGATCCTGATGTTGTGCCAATCTTGGCACCAGCCATCATTCCGGACATAGGTGCTGATTCACAGTTCTGAGGGGGCTTCATGAGGTTCATGAAGGTCATCCGAGGAGGTGAGAGATATCTTATTGTAGCGCGGTGGTGTGCTAACAGAGCGAGAGGAGCAGTAATATGAGTCCACAATGCCTAAGGGACTCGGTGGAGTGTTGATCTTGCGACAATATGGGTCATCTTCAGTGCTTCTATTAGATCATCTCAGTAGTAGCTGGTGATATGAGTTCTTCTATGACTCCTTGTTTAGGAGAAGCACCACCAGTTTCTCACAAGTCTGTGAATTGGAGTTCTTCTGTCGATTTAGGCTGAGGTGGAGGTCATGGTGGTGGTAGCCAGTCACCCAGTTTCCAGTGACATCAGGGTGGATCATCTCAGAGATTTTAGGCAGGGTCACTGGGCTGTGGTACGGGGTAGAATTTTTTAGTGGAGCAGACCTTGCAAGAGCAGGATCCTGGACCCTCTAAAGTTCTAGGAACAATCTTAGTAGACTCAGTTTTAGCTTCTACTATTTTTGATACATGGGATTCCCATAGCTTTATATCTATTGTGGTTGTGGAGAGCCTTGGGCTCTACATAGTTTCTTCTAATGATATCTTGACACTATACACTCTATTGGGGACTAGAATTGCTAGCGTATATCAGTGGAAATATTTCCCACTAGAGTTTGGTGGGTGTAACTTTTTATGAGACCTCTATGTTCTAGAGATTAAAGGCTATGATTTCATTCTCAGAATATATTTCTAGTTCCCTTATAGGTATTTGTCGATTACTATCGTCGTAGGGTGACTTTCACATCACTATACGGAAGATTGTTTCTTCACAATGGTGAGTGGGATGTATAGGGGAGCAGAATGGGACCCGAGCATCATGGGTTAGGAAGAGTATTAACCCATATTGCTAGTCAATATCAGCATGACTAGGGGACTTCACAGTTAAACTTTCCTACAGTGGTGGATCATTTTAGAGATGCCTTTATAGAAGACTTTTTAGGTCTACCTCTGTAGCGTGAGGTAGAATTTTCTACTGAGCTCGTTCCAGCAGTGGCTTCGGCGTCCATTACTTTTTATAGGATGGCAACATTAGAGTTATATGATCTCAAGAAAGATGTTGGAGGAGTTATAGGAAAATGGTTTCATCCAACACAGTACTTCTCCTTGGGTTTCCCATGTCCTGTTTGCAAAGAAGAACGACGGTACCCTCAGGCTTGGTGTGGATTATCGGATGCTGAACAAGTTGATGGTCAAGAACTGATATCCCTTATCGAGGACGGATGATCTCATTGATCTTCTTCGAAGAGCCTGGGTGTTCTCGAATACTGACATGAGAACCAGTTATCATCAGTTGTGTGTTATACCATCTGATACACCTCTAACAACCTTCTGTAGCAGGTATGGTCTATACGAGTTTATGGTAATGTCGTTTAGTCTCACGGACGAACCTGCAGTTTTCATGGCAGTAATGAAACATGTGTTCAATCCATACGAGGATTCTTTTATGGTGGTATTTGTGGACGATATCTTGGTGTAATCTCACACTCAACACGACCATTACACACATCTTGAGATTATTTTTCATAAACTGAGAGAGTATCAGTTATATGCTAAGCTCTCAAAATTCCCCTTTAGGATGCACCAAATTCACTACTTCTGTCTTGTTATCTCAGAGATAGGAGTATCAATAATCTCTTGGAAAGTGAGAGCAGTAGTTTACTGCGAGAAACTGAAGAATATCATTGAGATACATAGTTTTCTAGGGATGGATGGATACTACAGGAATTTCATACAGGACTTTTCATGCTTAGTAGCACCACTAACGGGTCTGACTAAGAAGGGTGCGATGTTCTTGTGGTCATATTATTGTGGGTTATCCATTCATGAGTTGAAAAGGAGGTTGATATCATCGCTGATACTAATCTTTCTAGATCCAGGAAATAGATATAATGTATACTGGGATGCTTTAGGTATCAGGATGGGGGATGTTCTTATGTAGGTAGAAGGAGTCGTTGCGTATTGTTCTCGATAGATGAGGCCACATAAGAGGAATTACCTAACACATGATCTCAATTTTTCTGCAGTTGTTCTTGCCTAGCGTTGTAAGATACATAAACCTTTGGGAGAAAACTTTGTGGTTTCACCAACCACAAGAGTCACAAGAACATCTTCACTCAGTGTGATCTGAATTTGCGATAGAGAATGTAAGTTGAGTACCTTCGGTCCTTTGGCATTGATCTTTCCGATAAACCTCGGAAAGGCAATGCAGTTGGTGATGCATTGAGCATGAGGACTCAGATACATGTAGTTTAGTAGGCCAGTAGTGAGGGGAAACTTATTGCTCTCTTATCTGAGATGAATTTGGAGGTGCACAATAGACAGGGGAAAACATTTCTTTCTTTTGTGGTTGTTACTTTTACTATTCTTGATTGAGTGAGAATGAGACATCTATCAGTTTATGAAGGCCTAGTCCTACAAGAAAGAGTGTCACAAGAGGACCATATTCCTGGATAAACCATAGGCAAGGATGAGATCTTGTGTTTTCATTGGTGCGTATGGGTGCCAGCAGACATACATGAGGAGTTGATGCTGGACTTTCATTCCTCAGTTTGGGAAGTTCATCCTGGTGTCACAAAGATATATTGTTATCTACTCTGTTAGTATTGGTGCCCAGGTATGAAGAGAGATGTTGTTGGATTATTCATGAAGTGTTTAACCTGACAGCAGGTGAAGGTGGAGCATCACCAAATAACAAGGATTTTGCAGTAGTTATCAATTCCTGAGTGGAAGTAGAATGTTGTTGTCATGGATTTCGTGACCGGTCTACTAAGGTTGCATCATGGGAATGATGTGGTTTGGTCTTTCAATGACAGACTCATAAAGGTTTCTTACTTCTTCCTGATCAAGGAGACCATCAGTGTTGATGATTCGGGATGGTTGTACACCGGCGAGATCGTACGTCAACATGGACTTCCACACTTTATTGTTTCAGAGAGAGATGCATGTTTTACTTCTCGGGTCTAGAAGGGGCTTCAGAAAGCTTTGGGTACACATGTAATTTTGAGTAAAGCTGTCCACCCCCTGATAGATGACCAATCCAAGAATACGATTTAGGTTCTTTAGGACACGCTTTGGGCATTCATCCTACATTTTGGAGGTTCTTAGGAGAATCATATATCTCTTGTGGAGTTTTCCTATAATAATTGTTTTCATGTGACTATTCAGATGGAACATTATGAGGCTTTTTATGGTAGGACATGCTGATCACCTTTATGTTGGCTGGAGGCAGGAGAGACAGTTAGGTTGGGACCTCGTCTTGTTCCGGAGACCTCAGATCAGATAGAGTTGATTCAGAAGAGGATGTCTACTGCACAGTCTCGACATAAGTCTTATGCTGATTAGCGAAGATGACCTATGGAGTTCGAGTTTGGAGATCAGTTTTTCCAACATGTCACACTGAGGTTGGGGAACAAGAGGATTAAGAGATAGGGTTTTCTTTCACCTAGGTACGTCAAACCATTTGAGGTGTTGGAGAGAGTTGGGTCGGTAGTCTATTAGTTTCAGTTACCTCAGAGGTACCGGGTTATGGAAGATGTCTTCCACATTTCTCAGCTTCAACGTTACTTCTCTGACCCATTTCATTTATTTCAACCTGAGGAGGATGAGTTAGAAGTGGATGCATCTTTTGAAGATAATCCTATCCAGATTTTTGATCAGTGTATGATGGTTCTCCATGGCTAGTTTGTTCCTCTAGTATGAGTGCTATGGCATCACAGGCGAGTACAGGGCGAGACTTGGGAGAGGGAGGCCGATGTATGAGCATAGTGGATGGAGCTTTTCAGGGTTTCTTCTTCTATGTCGCATTACTATGTAAATCCAGGGATGAATTTATTTAAGAAGGTAATTTTTTAAGAACCTGGATCTTCTTTTTTAGGTATGTTTTCCTTTTCTAATCGTTTTTTGAGAAATAGAGGAATTTCTGGAAATTTTCGAACTACACGCCATTTACATTCTGAGTAATGCCATTGACTCGGTTACTATAGGTAACTGTGTGCTGGTCGTGTAGAGGCCATGCACATGGTCATGTGGTGTTCTCCTAGAGGCCACCTAAATCAGAGTACCGAAAAGGCGAGTACACTCCGTGTACTTCAAAAGTAAACATAGTGTATTTTGTATTATTTTTCATTAAATGCACTGGGGTCGTGTCTTATTGACAGAAACGTGTTCCTCTTCATCTTCTTTGTTTGAGAGCACCGTACGGCCGCATATGTTTTTCAAGACACTGATCAAGTGTCTGACCTCCAAATCAAAAACCGTCATTTGAATTGTAATCACATCTATGATTTCTCTATTCTCATAGAGCACCATCTGTTGATTTCTCCTCCCTTGTGAGCTATTGTGGGTTGAATGTTTTAGGAATTTTTGTAGATATACTACATTCTAGGTAAATCCATGGGCTTAATCCATAGTATATCATTCTCGAAATGCAGAGGTAGGTGGTATGGGCCTTTCCGTTTATAGTCTTTGAGTATTACGTGCAAATTTTTTCAATACCCTTGAACGAGTACTGTTTGTTTACTATTTTAACCATGTTAGTTTCCGAATATGCTGGTATGTGTAAATAAAGGATAATTGGATGTGAATAGGGTTTTTTTCCATTCATCGGATGTGTTTGCTGAAGCATGTTCTGTTTATGGCTCTTTGGTCCTGTTTAGCCATGAGGCTTCCTTGATCTTTTCCATGCCTAGTACTGTAGGATGGAGTAATTATTTTTTCTGACATATTTGAGATGTTTTATACTTTTTATCCAGGTATTTATTGAAGTTTACTTTGTATGTTTTGAATTTCTATGCTCATTGAATTACACAGGGCTGTGAGAATCTGGGGTAGGAGACTATAACTGAAATTGATCAGGTGAGCTTCCTCAGAGAGTCTTTGAGCACTTTAGGCTATAAGGGGAATTTACTGAGTGAGCTTCCTCATAGAGTATTTGAACTATTTTAGACTATAAAGAGAATTGACAGAGAGATCATCCTCAAAGAGTCTTTTGACCATGGGTATATAAGGGGAATTGACCATGTGAGATTACTCAGAGAGTCCTTGAATACCTTATACTATAAGGGAAACTGACCGTCTGAGCTTCCTCAGAGAGTCTTTATAACGCTTGGGACTATAAGGGGAATTTACTGAGATATGTTCCTCAGAGAGTATTTGTAATATATTTTATTGATCGAACTAGAGGGTTTATGCTGAGAGAACTACCTAGAGGGTTACCTTTTAATTTTTCTATTGTTTATATATGGAACTAATTGCATTGAAACAATAATACTGGTTACTACTGAGTACTTACTTTTTTACTGCTTTCTTTTGTTTGTTACCTTCCATATATTCATTGACTATTAGGCACAAATCTTGTGGTGATTTCATACTAGGATTTAGTATCAAACCCGGTTTGGGCTATGAATTTTGGCCCAAATATATTATATTGTTGTAGGTATAGATAAGTTAAAGTTCCCTTCAACTTCAGGTACTTGATATGCTGTGGAGTTGGAGAGCATGGGACCATGCTGAGGCTTGCATTGCTGAGGAGTTTTTTATCTATTTTCTTTTGTACTTTGGCTTAGATCTATTTAGTATTTTAGTGTTGTGATGTGTTTGGCTGTTTTCCTAGACATATGTACCATGCATCATTTTTATATATGTATACTCAAGCTAATTATTTCTTCAAACATCCACTGTTTAATTTTTTATGCATTATTAATGCTTCCATTATTGTTATCATTTTTATCTTTCACTTTGTTATTCTACTAATGGGGGCATAGTTTCCTCACTATCACACCAAAGTCCCTCGCTGCTAGTCGGTAGCCTTAGACATTAGGGGAAATTCACTTGACTGCATGTGACTAACTAGGTACAGGGCGCCTCTTGGTGGCTTCCGAAACCGGGACGTTTCATTATCAATACTCTATTTAGGTTAGTTGATACTTAGGGATATTTTTCACATGTAATATCAAACATATATTTATTTTCTAAAGAAACTGAGGTTTTTATTGTAATAATTATATTCTTTTATTTGGATATCCCTTAATGAAATTTTATTGTGCTTATCCAACCTTTAATACTTTTTTCACATTACCTATCGAGTCATCTGAACTATAGTAATATCAATATTTCATCTATGAGGAGCGATCATAAATGAATAAACGGTTTATTGATTAAAACATGGGTGTAAATATAAGAACCTATTTTTGAGAGAATATATAATCTTTGTGGATGTTTCAACTTTATTAACAAATGGATTTACTTATTCTACAAAAATATAACCCTATAATATATTGGGAATGTAATAATTTAAACACAATTCTATACCACTCATAATTATTGGTTTTTATGTCCTGGGGTAACATTCTTGAGAACATTATAGAGGATAAATAAGCGCTTCTCAATGATATTTTGAAAGGTGGATTCTATCAATGATTATGAGTTTGGATATGATGAAAAATAGATACTTCTATTTTTTTCTTTTGGAGAATGTATCAATACTTCTTCTGGGATTGAGGTTTGGGAGATAAATATTTTTAACATGTAGACATTATTTATTGATGGTAATTGGGTGGTTTCATTGATGATCATCATTCGGGATGTAAAAGTATCCCTTCATTTCATTCTTGAACAACTAACTGTCCATATTCAGATAAATATACTAGTATAGTCATGTGGGAATGAGCCATAGAAGATTTAAGATCATACCATAATTTCAAATAATCTCATTGGAGTGTATCATTATGAATAAAATCGTCATATATTCATTAATAATAATTCTTATTAAAGGTAAATTATCATTCATATCATTCATCCTCATCAGCAAAGGGGTTTGAAAATTTAATAATATATAACAATACATGTTTTTACTCCTCATTATATTAATGTTATGTCTAGTGCGATTAACTCATATACTATGAATAGATGGGGAAATTTATTTACAATAATTTGTACATTATTTTTTACACATGATGGGAACACGAATAGGTCTTTTACACATAATTTGTTCATTGACTCCACGAGGACTCTAATGATTAAAATTTCACATCAAGTAACATATATAGAATTCAGTCCATGATAGGTTGATTCAATTTCATCTTTATTACTAGATGTAAAAATTTATCTAATTTCATATTTTATCAGTCATCAAATATATATACCCCTATACTCAGGACATCATTTCGCCCTCCATATAACAAGGTATTTGAGACATAAGTCACATATACTGGGGGGTTATTAAATATTATGTTTTTTTTCAATTTAACTTATAGATAATTTCCATGTTGATAAATTTATATGATATATTATTACCCAACATTTAATTTAAGGGTTAGTAAATGGGAGACAATTCAAACATAGTCATGTCTCCTAATATTAGAAAATTATGCAATTTTTTTATCTATAGAGGTTATAAAAAATACTAGAACCGAATAATTTCCAAATGAATAAAATGTATTCTTATTTTTTTCTATATATAAGTTATTTTTTCGTATATTCTATACTCATTAGGGAGTTTTCTATTCCACTAATTTTCTAAGAGATTAAACATATGATTTTTCTCAATTTAAGGGGATGAATCTAAAAATAATAGTAGATCATGTTTGAAGGTCACACTTCTCACATTTAAAATTTTGATTACATGTCCTAATAGTGTTGGAAGATATTTTCCATGGTACACTAAATATAATCTTCTTGAAATTATTCTAAGATGAAAATTCCACAAAAATAACCCTAGAGATCAAGGTAATGAGTGGATTTTGTAACATATATCAATCATTTTCTTTAGATGTTTTTAACAAATAAAATTATTAGTGATTTATTTAAAAATGACAGTTTAGGAGAAACCTCTTTATAATAAACATCTTAACCCCCTCATTTTCAAATTATTATAAATTTTTAGTTGGAGGATAATAATCTTCTCAATATGTAGTAGAAATATGAAAGTATATTCTATCAGATATCCTCCTAGTTTTTGAAATTCCAACCACTAAGACTGTCAAATAGAAAAATTTATGATCTTCTTTGGGTTTCATGGAACTTTTTTATTAAATCAATTTATGCTCTATAGTTTCTATCATAGAGCCACATCCATATTAAAAATGTGTTAGGTGTGGCTCTAGATTCACTATACAATTTAACATATAGAACATGAGACCTCCATTATGTAGGGGAGGGTGATTCAATTAACCCCGCACCTGATATGGGGTTTTATTGGAAAAATCACTATGTGGAGAGCCTACATTGCTTCAATAGTATTAGAAATGTACATAAAAATATCCTGAACTTCAGGTGGAAAATTTCATGGGTCATCACCTAACTGGAGGTAATGGTCCAAACATGATATGGTCAACATATCTATGCTAACCATTGAAAACTATATTGATGTGGCCTAGGTTATCTATTATGAAATATTAGTGTTGTTTTCCCTATATTGTTATTTTCTAATAGTATATTTCCCAAAGTATTAAATATGTTAGTTTTACGGTCCGCTGGTCAATGGAATTCCAAAAATATGATCCAATTAGTAAATATATTTATTCTTGATGAAGGGTATTCAATAAAGCAATGATATTATCCCCCATTCAAGACCATGAGTTATTGGGTATATGCACTCTATAAATTCATCATTGAGTCTCATTAACTTTTGAAACCTGACTGAGAACTTTTAAATAATCTCCTCAATAGAATGTTAATCGAAATTTTTGAAAGATAGGAGTTCAATATATGTATCTAAAACCATTATTTTATCCTCATATATAACTTTTCATGTGACCAATGCTTGGATGTTTTAAATATACCCATATCATTTATTTCTATCTGATATTGGTTCTGACACCCCTCCTCATAAACGTTTATGCCCTACATTTTGATGGGTTGTATCTATATAAGGAACTTCATTATTTGTGTCAAACTTGAAGGCATTTATGGAACATAGGACTATAATATTTCTCTATGTGTATCATGAAATGAGGATCAACCATGAATTTATATCATAATATTTAATGTATTCATTAACCTATGAATATCCATCGAGGTAGAATTTATAATTATCAAATAATTATTTTTTGTATATATATTGTTTTGATTTGTAATCTTGGTTAGGTTTCTTCCCATCTCTTACATTCTCACTAATATTTTTTATGAAGTAGTTAATCATGAGGTAATCTGGAATTCTATTCACTAAATTTGATCTTTGAGAAGGAAATGAATCAAGAATATTCTATATAAAAATTAATTCTATTTTTCATATGATCCAGCACCAAGTATAGAGAAGCATGATATCCTGGTAGGAGGACAATTCCCATTAATTCTAAATTATTTTCTCAACTATCGTTATTTTAATTCCCAAAAGGATATTTCATTATTTACATAGTAATTGTGCTTAAATAAATCCCCCAGCCATATAGGATCAGGATGCTCATGTACTACCAATGGAAATGATTTCATGAAATTCATTTTATTTTATTATTTTATCATGAAATGACCTTGATGAAAAATAATTCTTGGGGTATATGTTTTTGGTATTCATGGTTTCTCGATGATTTTAAAACATTTACTATGAAATGATAGTCATTTTTTACCTTTATAGACAAAAGATACTAAATCTAATCACTGGATAACACATACCGAGTTTGACTTTTTGGGTATTATTAATTGAAATATATACATGGAATAATTAAAAAAAAACACACACACACACATATATATATTAATGATAATATAGTTAGTAGTATGTGATTATTTTTGAAAAGTAATTCCAAGTAAAAGAAAGTTAGTATGTGTAATATAAAATATATATCTCTATAAAAAACCTAATCTCGTATACATATATTATTTGTGGTTTCAATTTATATATAATGAATCCCTGTCAATCCTATTTAGGAATGAATAATTGAATGACTCGTTTTTTCATGATGTTGAATTCTAGGATACTATGTAGATTACTAGGTTAACATAATGATGTAGTTAATCCGAAATAATGGAATGGTTTGTGTTATCTACATTTTAATGGTATGTGGTATTTATATATTATATGGTTTCACACAATTTTTCAATAACGTATGATTTTCATTAATCTTTTAATGAATTTGTAATATCATGATATGGAGTGTTGACATGCTAAAACATGACTGGTCTTGTGTCTTTTTCCATTTGTGTCCACATGAAAACAGTGTTCTCCCCATACTGAATGAGGGGTTCATTAACCTGGATATCCCATAATGGTTAATTATCTATATTTTTATTGAATAATATAATGGGATCCTAAAAATTATCTCTAGTCACATTGAAAGGTAAATACTATTGGGGAGGTACAAATAATTCTTCTTATTTAGGATTACAACTATATTAAGACAAGACATCTCTAATTGTTGACAAGTCACCTGGTGTAGTTGGCATCATGTCCAAATTTTCCACTCTATATGAGGGAAAATATTAATCATTGTCGACATGAGGAGGTAATTTTCTCCAAGAAGATGACTCCTTACAAGGAATGATCTTATAGTGTGTAACCTATGGAGGAATTATGGGGATTATTCTTATTATGCCATTGTAGGCACGATCATTATTATTAAAAAAAATTCATATAGAATAAATAAAAAACACATATTTTTAAGAGTACCTCTAGATATTTTAACATAATTACCTTGACAAGGACCAATGTGATTGGTATCTTTTCAGTTTCCATTTTATAGAGAACCTTCACGATAGATATTTTAATTATCATATGGATGACCTTAAAATCCTATTCATTTGGCACAAACACTAAATATTATAAAATGGATTATATGTGGATGGACCCAATTATTACCTATTATTTATGTGTCATTGATGGGACAGACTCTTTTTCAGTAAATTATTATGTTGCCGGTAGAACCACAATAATGTGTATCATATTGAGGGCCATCATGATAAATTTTAAATAATTTTGGTGATAAAATTAAAGGAGGTTTTTTGGGGATGATTGTGAGAGGGTCATTATTTCAGATAACTGTTGTCATGACCATAATTGATTATGATCCATTTTCTACTAGAAAGAGGTTCTTTTGGAATATATTATTTGTGTCATATAGATGACCTTAATAAATCATACATTGGGAAGGACCTATGATGTCATTAATTCAATCGCCATATATAGGACCTTCATAATGGATACTCCTGGTTGGATTTATAGAATATTTTTATATAGTGTTTTAGGAATGACCTATATACTGGTTTCTATAGAAAGGAACTCTAAATTTTTCTATATTAGTAGAATAGGGAGGACCTCTACTTTCTATATTTTCATTTACATTAACTATTATAGAGTTATTCCCCTAATATTTGGGGATGTTCTGGTTTACTAGGTCACTAAAAAACTCTTGGAATATGACAATGGATTTCCCTTAAAAATCCCTCATTTTGGATACTTTCATATGAGCATTTGAGGTTGGAACCCCAAATATCATTACGGTCTCACAATTTTCATTGGCACATTATTGTGTTGGAACCCTTCTAGGTGTATCATTAATTTCCACTAGGATATTCAATTATTCATTATAGATGTGAAAAATAATACAATTTTTTATATATTCGAAATATGTATTATCATACATCACATTTAAATCTATACAACTTAGTTTCCTATAGTACACAACATGGATTAAGGTCTCAAAGATGATCGCATCAACATATTATTTTGGATATAGGGTTATGTGGTGTTGGAAATGACTGTGAATATAGGTCTCCATGATAGTAAGGCCTAAAATCATGATTGGGAATTCATCCATGTTCTTCCTCCATCACTTTTTGATAAGGGAAGTAGTATATTTTATTATATATATAAAAACATATGAATTAATTAAATATGGAAATTTATTCCACTAGAATCTTTTAGAACTTTCATTTTAATGATATACCATGTGGTTTCCACACATATAGGAATTTATAAGTTTCCACTAATAACAGTATAGACCCTTGAGGTGGTATTTCTAAACCATGGTATTGATAATTTGGAATTGAATGTATTGGGTTTTCTATGGTTATTATTAGTCAAATTTTTATTAGTATTTATTTGGTGTATCAACTAATGGTGTGCCATATCTAGTTGGTTCCGAAAGTCTCTTGGATCATGGATACAAATTTTGATATTTTACGATACAATAAGTTATTCCAATTGGATGTTAGGGATGCTCTATGAAGACATACCAACAAAAGGGGAACCCATCAGAAAATATTCATGATAAAATGTTCATGGTTATCAAACTACTTTAAAATGTAAAAAATTTCACTTTGGGTTCACAATTTTTATTCACCCATACAATCACATGTGTGAATTTTTGGTTACTGAAAATAATTATAATGTTATATTTTTTATTTTTATATAAGAAAAATTCCTTAAATATTTCATCATGGTAAATAATTTGATAGTTCATATCATCCCCTAAGGGGTATTACTACACAATCATGTTACCTTTTTATATTTAAGACATATTTTTTTAGATACATCTTGGTTAAAATAATTGTTATATTCATCATGATTGGAATAAAAATTTATATGCCTCAATGTCAAATTATGTATGTATCAGTGGATCTATATTTTTTTATTAATGGATGATTAAAATATTGTTCAAATCCCCATAGTTGGGTACTATTTAATTTATTTCCATCCTTGGAGGTGGGAGGAGTTCTTTAAAAAGTTGTAGGCCCATGATAGGGACGTCTAATGTGTCCATATGAGTGAAACTAGTCCTCAAAAAATTGGTACCACTTAATGATACATGTGTTACATTTTATGGTTGTTTAAAAAGTATCAATGTGTTTCCATTTAGGTTCATGTATCCATGGATAATTATACTCTTATTACATTAATTCAAAAATGACCAATGGTGTTCATTTTTTTGGTATTGCAACATTGAACATAATTTCTTTTTTATTTATGTTTGTATTACTAGGACCAATTATATACATTTAAACATCGTGTGGAATGGAAAAATAAGACTGAGAGTTTTAATTTTTTTAATTATACATTTTCATATGACACTGTTTCTTGTTTGAATAATTTTTGGAAACTAAATAGGAGTAGATTTGGTAGGGGACTGTTCAAAAACTTAGACCTATATATGGATGCACCCCACTTTTCTATTGGTAACTATATTTTTAGGTATGATTAGACTCATGGGTAATAAAATCTAATATGGAATAGTTGGGACTCCTTCAAAATAAAAAATATCATATGTGCCTTTTTCCCATCAATTTTACACATAGGAAGTCGATCAAGGGTTTATTTGGGTGTGATGATGGTCATTGATGCATCCAAAAATAGTCAAGGGATTCGATCTAAGGAATTTAATATAAGAGAGAATCCACTCAATATGATATTGCCTACACATAGAGACTGATCAGTTACATGAGATATATAGGTGGTCAAATTAGGCCATAAAGAGTTCCCCAAACTATCAAATGGTATTGAATCATATTATCATGTGAATTAATGACTTACAAACTGCATAGCTTCCGATTAGTTATTGATAAAAACTGATGTAAAAAGTCTATTAATTTATTAGATTCCAATTATAAACAAAATTAATAATTGAAAGGGGGTAATATAGTCTGCATTATCAGTACAAGAATCTCTATGGTTTAAAAAGGAGTGATATTTTTATGTGACATAATATTGGGTTTTTTTATGAATAAAGAGTTTTGTAAGTTACTTTTAAAAAATTATTTTATCATAATTAGATGTAATAAGAGATTAGACTTCCCAGTTGGGCTTCATACATTATCTGTATCAAGAACTGGGTGAGATTAACCTTAGTGGAAAACATGGGGAATGTGGTTACCAAATCCTAGAGTCTTGGGAATATGTCCCTTTATCAAATCTAATCAAAGTTGTCAGGGGAATCCCAAAAACATCATGGTATGTTTCTCTTAAATACATTCTAATTATATCCTATATTTTATAAATCACTAAGACTATATGTAACAAAACATAGTTACTAATAAGATATATTCTTAACCTAGCCACTAAACATAAATTTTCCAACTTTGTGATATGAATTTTAAAAATCTGACATACATGGTTGTGTTCAAGATGATGTTTAGAGTCTTATAGAATTAACATAATATTTGGTGAATAGTGACCTAACCATATGAATTATAACCTACCATTGTGAATATTAACATACCCTTATGAATGGTAATATGACACTTATGAATGGTATCTATGAACTTGAAGGTATTAATGAATTTAGGAACCTTAAAAATGAAGATAAATATTTCAATTGTTTATATTTTTCGATTAAATAATTATTTTAATTAAATATTTAATTAATCATATTTAAAAAATTAATTTTTACAAATGGACTTCATTTTTGGATTCTAGATGTCAAAAAATGGTTAGGGTGATTTTTTGGGATTTTTCTGAAATACTTAATCATTCGATGAATAGTAAAATGTGATAATTTATGATAAATAATAAATATGGAATTTGATGAGTCCTTGATGATGATATGATAATGTAAGCCCAATTTGTTTGAAGTAACATGCATATATTACTATTATTGGTCATGGAATGCTCACTATTGGTTGTCTTTAGAATAAATAATAAATTAACTATTATAAAATTAATAAATATACTCTCCCCTCCACTATATAAACCACCCCTCACCCACTCTTCCTCCCACACCACTGAAGCTTCAAGCCTTTCCTAAATTCTTCCAAATACTCTTCCAAATCTCTCTCCCCACATCCATGACTTTCTCGTCTCACCAAAAGGCCAAAAACAAAGTCCTTAAGATGATTCTCAAGGATGAGTACTCAAGAGGTGAACCTTATTTCTCTTTTCATTCAATTTCTTTTCCAAACATCCATTCATGAATACAAGTAAAATAAGGAAACCCAATAAAAAAATAACACCAAAACAATAAAATTAAATCTCTTAAACCCATCAAAAATTCCATTAGTAAAATTAATAAGTTTATAACATATAATTTACATATTATAGAGGTTCTAGACTTATGAATTAATAAGCCTAATTTGTTTACTCTGGTCATTAATAAGAAGTCAATAACTCCTTCAATCCAAAGGTA
The DNA here is from genome assembly GCA_963277665.1 of Viscum album. NCBI lineage: Eukaryota > Viridiplantae > Streptophyta > Magnoliopsida > Santalales > Viscaceae > Viscum > Viscum album. The sequence goes on from OY728150.1 coordinate 1,949,422,909, forward strand.
AGGGATCCTCTCTCTCACTTTTTTTCATTCATCTCCCCTATGTTGTGCGATTTTATTTTTAATTAATAAGGATAGGGTAAGTTTTCCCACCTCCCCCATACATTCCTTATGAAATATAAATAATGGAATACCCAATTACCTCTCATTAAGCCCTCGCAATAAAACTCGTTTCCATGCAGATATGTTTTTAAGGGGTTTATTATCTCACATTAATTTCAGTGAGATTTTCATTATTCTCCACTTATTTCTTATGTGTGGTAAAATTTTACTAGCATTTGATATATAGTAACATGGTCCTCTTTATATTCATGTTATTCAATGATTCATTTGAGGGTTATTAAGTTCTGGTCATATGATTCGAATGATTATATTGTGGTAAGATACTTTGTCTCAACTTCTATTTTTTTGTGACTACCATTGTATTGTGCACCTAATAATTATATTTTGGGGTATCTACTACCCATTTGAGATCACTTTCCATTTGAAATTATATTTATATTTAATATCCATAATCTCATATCATGGATATGTTTGTTCTCTAAACCGTGTACCATTTAACATATAGTGTTTATTTGGAAAGTTATTTTAATTATGGAAATATTGATGAATCTGTTTACTCTACTCTATACGGATATTGAAAAGGAATATTGATCTTGTTTAGAATCAATATATAAAAGATTATTTTGAAATTCAATGGTGGTTGGGGACCACTATAGCCCCTCGATGCATCAGTAGGTCTCATTAGACAAATCAGTTGGCGACAAACCCTTCGTGTTTGTTTCCAAAAATCAGAAGGTATTCTGCCCATTGAAATAAACTATTTTAATTGAATTATGGTTTCCTATTCCGGATACATGAAATCCAATAAATAATCATTCTCTTTATTCATTATCAGTTATTATTATTATCCATGAGGTTTTCTCTATGAAAAAATATATGGATGCAGTTTCGTTCTTAGTTTATTTATGGAATTAGTGCTTCATTTATTCACCCTTCCATATAAATTATGTCATATTGACTATGATTCAATATTACTGAATTCATGCTTCCTCTATTTTTAACCCTTATTGAGAATTTTAACTCACCCCTTTCAATGTTTACCTTCTATAGGTGACAAAGTCTATATCATTTATTGAGTTCTTGTGAATGAAATTTTTAGTTTTTGTTGTGTATTGTACTTTAAAACTTTTCCAATGTAATTTGGATAACATATATGTATCCAGTTTCTTCAAGACTAGTAAAATGATTGTCCCATTGGTATTTTAATTCCTTATAACCATTCCAATATCACATGTAATCCACCAGCTCCATCCTAGAGGGTTCGAGGTGTTAGAGTTGGTATTAGAGTATGTTTAGTTGGAAACATAGAAACTGGAGTAGAAAATATATAATAGGGTGAAAATACCAAATTTAGTAAATGAGGATAGACATAAAATAATGTCCTGGTATTTTGGAAAGGAAACGATTCTGTGAATATTTCTATAAAATACACCCCTATTTGAATACGAGAATATAGTGGTGGCTCTGGAACAGATGTACCTAGAAGTGAAAACTCTGACAAGGAGTTTCGATCTTGACCTGGGGTATCCTAGAATAGGAAAATTGGTCATGTTTTACTCTTGTTTATGACACTCCCGAGGGATATTCTTAGGATAATTCAAATTTTCTTTACAATCCATTATAAAAGAGTTTAATGTATTTTTTTTTCATTAGAGAAACCATGTTTATAAGATTAGCTATGCATAGAATTTCAATCTATGTTGATTGTTTTTCTGTTGGAGATTCATAAACTAATCTAATGAATCCCATTATTTATAAATGGTGTCTAGCGGAAGAAGGGGAATCAATACTCTTGGGCATGGTAGGGATCTCCCTACTAATAAAGTCAATATTGTCAATGTTGGAGAAGATCAGATCATAACCATATTAGGAAAACTTAATCAGGTTGTAATGATAACCATTACACACCTGTGTTGGATCGTTTCATGCAGTAGAATCCCTAAACTTTTAGTGGGACTACTAATATAGTGGTTGAAGAGAAATGGATCATGTCCCTTGAAATGATATTCATGGAATTAAGATACAATGAAAATGAAAAGGTGGTGCTTGATGTATATTGTCTCAAGTGCGCTGCTGATCAATGGGGGTCCTTTATTCAGAATACCACATAGGAAGAAGAAAAAGAAGATATGGAATGAAGGAATTTTATGGAAATATTATTAAAAAAATATTTTCCCTTGTGAGCAACGATCTAAAATGAAGAGGAAATTATTTTGCTTAAAATAAAGGCAAGAAGATAGTGTTGCAGAGTATGAGGATACTTTCACAAGTCTAGAAAAGTATGTTGTAGATTACATACATGACTCAGTAGAAAATATTGATCATTTCATTGAAGGTAATAAGCCATGTCTTCGAAGGGCACTAGATTCTCAATCATTTCCATCATATGGTGAAATTGTATCAAGTGCCATCAAAAAAGAGAGGGAATTTTCTAAATCAAATCTTTTCAAAGGAAGTCAGGATAAGAAGTGGTTATCTGATAAAAAAGGAAAAAGAGAAGCACCAAAGAATAGAAAGGGAACAAAGATATTCCTAATATGTGAGAACTATGGAAGGAATAATCTCATCAAATTCTTGAAAGGCATTGGAGTCTTCTATAACTGTGGAGAAAAGGGTCATCGATCTGATGAAAGAAAGGGTAAGAAACGATTCACTGATATTCAATGATAAAATTGTAAACATGACTCAGAAAAGGCCAAGAGAGAAAGGGAGAGCCTATGCAATTACAACCGTGGAGGTTGAATTTCTTAATGACGTGGTGGCAGATACATTAATTGTTTCTTAAAACTTAGAAAACACATTATTTGATTCTGGACCATCACATTCCTTTGTATCTTCCTAGTTTTCCAAGAAAATATATATGTCAAATTTGATTTAATAAAGGAGTTGTCAGAAAAAACTCCTAGGGGATGTATCATTGAAACAAAGGCATGTCGACTAGTCCCACCCCAGACACCAAAACTAGCTTTTGTTTCTATCCTTAACATCATACCAATAACTGAATTTGACATAATTCTTGGTATGAATTGGATGTCAAATTATGATGTGAAGATTTATTGTATGAAGAAGGAGGTGTCAATTTTGGAAGTTGTGTAGAATCCCTTGTCTTTAGAGAAGAAACATCACCACCTGATTCTTATCTAAAACCACCCCCAGTAGCTCTACTGAATGAAATACTTTGAGAGGAAGATAAACCAATATCTATGGGTGAGGAAAGAAATCATTAAATTGAATAATTTCACATAGTGAAAGAGTACGTTGATGTATATCTAGAGGATTTACATGGACATCCTCCAGAGCGATAATTTGAGTTCTCTATTGATTTAATTCCTGATGCATGACCTATATCAAATACTTCCTATAGAATGTACACTATGGAATTAGTTGAGCTAAAGAAACATCTAGAAGATTTGTCTGAAAAAAGATTTATTCGACCTAGTGTTTTTCCATGGGGAGCCTCTATCCTCTTTGTCAACAAGAAAGATGAATTCATGAGGCTTTGCATTGATTACAGGGAAATAAATGCTATTACAATAAAGAATAAGTATCATCTTCCTCAGATTGATGATTTGTTTGACCAACTTCATTGAGATCAATAATTTTCTAATATTGACCTTCGATTCGGATATCATCAGTTGCATGTGAGGAAGGAAAATATTCCTAAGACAACATTTCGGACTAGGTATGGTCATTACAAGTTTACAGGGATGCCTTTTGGACAGACAAATGCAACCTCTATTTTCATGGATTTAATGAATAAAGTTTTCATGGAATATATTGATTACTTTTTTGTGGTATTCATCGATCATATCCTTGTATACTCAAAAATCTATGAAGACCATGATAATCACTTCCGGGTTATTCTGATATCTCTTAGATGAAATAAATTTTATGGGAAGTTTAGAAAGTTTGAATTCTAGCTTCAATCAATTTCTTTTATAGGACATATTGTCTCTAAGGTTGGAATCCTAATTGATCTCGTAAAGACAAAGTCAATCCAAGATTAGCCCACGCTAACAAACATAACAGATGTATGCAATTTTATTGGATTAGCAGGTTATTATCGGCGTTTTGTTCATAATTTTTCTTGACTGGATAACCCGCTAGTCAATCTCACATGTAAAGGAGTTATGATTGTGTGGACAAAAGAATGTACAAAATGCATCAAATAATTGAAAAGAAGATTGTTCAATGCTACAATTTTGACTCTTCCATCCGGAAGTGAAGGATTTGTAATATACATCGATGCATCAAAGAATGGATTGGGTTGCATCCTTATGCAAAATGATAAAGTAATTTCTTGTAAAACAAGACAATTGAAGAATAATGATAAAAATTATCCAACTCAAGATCTTGAGCATGCAGACGTAATATTTTTACTAAAAATATGGAGGCATTATCTCTACAGAGGGAGATGTGAGATTTATACAGACCACAAGAGTTTGAAATATATTTTCTCACAAAAAGAACTCAACATGTGGTAAAAAAGATGGCACGAGATTTCCAAATATTACGACTGTTCAATACACTACCACCAAAGAAAGGAAAATAAGGTTTAAGATGCATTAAGTATGAAAGATCATCGCCTTCTGGCTGAAATGTGGATTGAAAGAGATCCTATATTCATGTATCTACTGAAGATGGATATGGGAATTGTTAAAGAAGGGGAAAATCAGCCATCTTTCAAATTATTTTTAAACCATATTTACTAGGGAAGATAAAAAAGCTCTCAATTTGAGGATGAAAATCTAAACAAGAAGATTGGTGCTGTTAAGGATGGGAGATTTGAAGGATTTTTTTATGAGGAAGGAGTTCTAGTGTTTGGGAAGAGGTTATGTGTTCAATCAGTACCTGAGAAAAAAGGGAACAACTAGACGATGATCATAGCTTATATTTATCTATACACCCAAGTAGAAAAAAGATGTATAGAGATATGAAAGAATATTTTTGGTGGGATAATACGAAGCGGAAATTGCTGACTACATGTCAAGGTGTATTGTTTGTCAATAAGTGAAGGTAGGGAGACACCATTTCAAAGGTTTGACACATACTCTACCAATTTTTACGTAAAAGTGGGATAACATTACGATTGATTTTGTCATCGGACTACCAAGGACACTTATAAGGAATTTTACAATATGGGTAATTGTTTATTGTCTCACAAAATCAGCACATTTCCTTCCAATAAGTGAGAATTTATCACTTGATCTCCATGCATGACTTAATATTAATGATGTTGTGAGACTCAATTGTGCACCTATATCGAATATCTCTGATCGAGATCCCCATTTTACATAAAAATTAGGAAAAGCATCCAAAATTCATTGAATACTGAGCTTCGTATAAGTACTGCATATCACCCCCAAACTGATGGACTGTCTGAAAGGACTATTCAAACTCTAGAAGATATGCTAAGTTCATGTTCTCCCAAATTCCAAGGTATGTGGGATCAATACATTCCTTTGGTGGAATTTTCATAAAACAATAGTTCCCATTATAGTATTCAAATGGATCCTTATGAATAAATATATGGGAAGAGATATCGAACTCCAACTTGTTGGGATGAAGTTGGTGAGAGGAAACTTATAGGCCCAGAACGTATTGAAGAGATCACGAAAAAGGTGAAGAAAATACAAGCCCATATTAAAGAAACCCAGAGTAGGCAGAAGAGTTATGATGACAACTGGAGAAAGGACTTGGAATTACAAGTGGAAGATCATATATTTCTGAAATTATCTCAATGGAAGAGTGTCTTAAGTTTCTGTAAGAAACGAAAATGATGCCCCAAGTACATCAGACTATTTGTAATTCTGCAATGAAATGGAGTTGTAGATTATCGTTTAGCGATGCCGCCAAATATCTCCAGAATTCATGATGTGTTCCATGTATCATTGTTAAAGAAATACATGCCAAACCCAACGCATGTACTCACACATGATGAAATTGAACTAGAAGCTGATTTGTCATACTATGAAAAGACTATCAGGATTCAAGACACAAGAGAGCATGTATTTGGAAATCAAGAAACCAGTGTATTAAAGGTTATTTGATAAAACAATAATATGGAGGAAGCGACATGGGAACCATAGGATGTTATGGAGAAGAATCACCCACATATTTTTTTGTGAGCATCATACATAAAATTTCGAGGTTGAATTTTATGAAGGAGGGAATAATGTGGCACCCTGAACACTTCTTGGTATGTTTCTCTTAAATATAATCTAGTTATAGCCTATATTTCATGAACCACTGAGCCTATATGAAAAAAAACATGGTTACTTATTGGAGATATCCATAACGTATCCACTAAACATAAATTTTCAAACTCTATTATTTCAATTTTAAAAATCTGACATACACGGTTGTGTTGAAGATGATATTTAGAGTCTGATTGAATTAACATAATTTTCAGTGAATAGTAACCTAGCCTTATGAATAGTAACCTACCCTTATGAATATTAACATTCACTTTTGAATTGTAAAATATGACACTTATGAATGGTATCCATGCCCTTGAAGGTATAAATGAATTTAGCCACCTTATAAATCAAGATGAATATATTAAGTGTTTATATTTCTCTATTATATAATTAATTTAATTAAATATTTAATTATTCATGTTTAGAAATTTATTTTTTAAGAATTGACTTCGTTTTTGGGTTCTACACGTCAAAAAATGGTTATGGTGAATTTTTGAGATTTTTCTAAAATACATAAATTTTCTATCAATAGTAAAATTTGATAATTTAAGAAAAACGATAAATAAAGAATTTATTGAATCATCGATGATGATCTGCTGATGTAAGAATAATTGGTTCAAAGTCACATGCATATATTTCTGTTCATGATCATTGAATACTCACAATTGGTTTTCTTGAGAGAAAATAAAAAATTAATGGTTATAAAATTAAGAAAACTCCTCTCACATCCACTATATAAACCACCCTCAACCCCTCTTCTTCCCACACCACTCAAGCTTCAAGCCATGCCTAAGTTATGCCAAATACCCTTCCCAAGCCCTCTCCCCACATCCAAGACCTGTTGGTCTCACCAAAAGGCCAATAAAGGCCCTATGAATATTATCAGGGAGTAGTACTCAAGAGGGGACCATTCCATCTATTTTCATTCAAATTCATTTACAAACATCCATTCTTGAATAAAAGTAACCAAATTATGAACCCCCGTAAAAAATGATTCCAAAATAATAAAATTAAATCTGTTAATCTGATCAAATAATCCATTAATAAACATAATGAGGTTTTAACATATCATTTACATATTGTATAGGTTCTAAAATTATAAATTATTAAGCCTAATTTCATTACTCAGGTCTTTAATAACATGTCAAGAACACCTTCAAGCATAAGGTAAGGGATCCTCTCTCTCACTTTTGTTCAAGAATCATCACAATGTTGTGCCCTTTTATTTTTAATTCCTAATTATAGGGTATGTTTTAACACCTCCCCCATACTTCCCTAGTGACATATATATAATTGAATATCACTTTACCTCTCATTAATCCCTCACAATAACACTCGTTACCATGCCGAAATGTTTGTAAGGGATTTCTCATCTAACTTTTATTTCTGTGGGATTTTCATTATTCTACACTTATTTCCTTTGTGTGCTATATGTATACTGCCATTTGATATATAATAACAATGTTCACTTTATATTCATGTTATTAAATGATTCATTTCAGGGTTATTAAGTTCTTGTCATATGATTCGACTGATTACATTATGGTAAGAGACATTGTCACAACTACTATTTTGTTGTGACAAAATTTGTATTGTGCACCAAATAATCATTTTTTGGTATACCTACTTCCCATTTCAGAGAAATTATCATTTTAAATTATATTTCTATTAAATATCCATAATCCCATATCATGGATATGTTTGTGTCTAAACCATATACCATTTTACAAACTTTGTTTTTTGAAAAGTAATTTTAATAATGGAAATATTGATGAATCTATATACTCTACTCTATACAGATATTGAAAATGCATACTGATCATGTATTGAGTCAATGTATAAAGGATGATTTGGACATGCAGTGGTGTGTGGGGACCACTATATCCCTTCGATGCATCGGTAGGTCTCATGTGACAAATCAGTTGGTGACAAACCCTTCGAGTTTGTTTCCAAAAATCAGACAGTTTTCTACCCACAGAACAAAACCGTTTTAATGGTATTATGGTTTCATGTTCCAGATAGATGACATCCAATTAATAATAATTATATTTAATCATTATCAGTTGTTATTATTATACATGTGGTTTTCACTATTAAAAAATCTATTGATGCAGTTTCATTCTCAGTTTATTTATGGCATTAGTGTTTCATTTATTTTCCATGCCATATAGATTATGTTAGATCGACTATTATTAACTTATTATTTCATTCATGATTTATCTTTTTTTAACTCTTACTGAGCGTTTGATCTCACCCCTTTCATTGTTTACTTTCAACAAGTGACAAAGAGGAGATCATTTATTGAGTTCTTGTGGATGTCGTTTTTAGTTTTTATTGTGTATTGTACTTTGTAATATTTTCCAATGTAATTTTTGTAACATCTATTTATCTAGTTTCTCCAAGACTACTAAACTGGTCATTACTTATGGATTTTCATTAATTCTAACCAGTCCAATATCAGAAGTAAATCACTAGATCCAGCCTAGTGGGGTCGGGTGTTACATTGTCCAAGGAGAATGATTCTTATTTTGAGATATTCAATGGTGTCATGGCTGAATAGATCCCTGGTAGAAATCTATTGGACACCATGAGAAATTGGGGCCCTAGTAAAACGCTTTAGGAGTGGGGGTCCATTAAAATTATTAATAATAATGTCTTCTTGTGAAATATTTGTTTTAATATCATATGTTAATGAAATTATACATAATTCACAACATTTTCCTTTGGATTTGACATATATATTCCCAAAAAAATAAATAGGGGAATGATAATTCATGTAATTAGATCTTGGAATCCCCTTATATAACTCCTGGTCTTTTTTTACATATCAATTCATCAAAAAATATTCCTAGGTTATATTATTTGAATAAATAAGGTTGTTAATTGATCAATGGTATAACAACCCATTCCCACTTGTCTTGTCATAATATGGAAATAAAGAAAAACTAGACTATGGTGTGGGGATACACATGGAAGGGCAATGTGTAAAAAAGAATAAATGTGGAGAGGCCAAATGTGGATATGCCTTACATAAAGAGACATCAGAATGGGTGGTCCTGAATTAATGGTTCTCATATATGTTTAAATTCCAATGGATACCAAGATGTGTGATGTGATTAAACCAAAGGTTCTTACATAATGAGACTTGGGCATCAGAATCCCATGCAATGAATGGAATCATCTAAGTATACAATTAAAAAGAAACCAAGTGATGAGAAAGATTGACATGCATGGTTATTACATCAAGAGGCATGAGAATGGGAAGGAATATCAAATAAGTTCTGCACATACAGTGACCAATGAATGAGAGTCTATTCATAGAATTTCTTTATCATCACACACAATCCTGAAATAGAAAATTTGTGTCATATACCTAAATCATTTAAAATTTAAAATTATTTTTCTATATATATAATATAACTGTTCAAATATCTTTTTACTTCATGATATATATAAATATATCTAATTTGAAATAATTATAATGTGAAGGTTCCTATGTTTTCAACATGATAAATTGTATTTTATTAAACTCCTTTAATTATATTAATTAAAAAATTAAAAGGGGATTGTCTTATCAATTGACATATGATGGACATCCATTTCTACATTTGGTTGGTGTAATTGTATGGATAAATTTAACTGAAAACTAATCTATCTAATTCCTTTCACCTTTGTATGGGGTAATATGATAAATACCTCCCACTATAATATATAGGGACTAACGTCCATGAACAAAAAATACTTTAATTAACTATGAAATTTATATTTAATATTTTTAATTTTCAACTCTTTAAATTTGTAACATCCAACGTTTTTATGTTTATATATTCAATTTTATAACTATAACTCTTTAAATATTTCAATTTCATAACACCTTTTACATATAAAATTATCCATTTAACCTAAAATATTTGGGAACTAATGTATCTTGTAGATAATATTTTATGGTTATAATATAAATTATTTTGTATAAAATGTTATATTCAATTTTATTTAAAATTATCATTTTCCTTTATTTTTTAATCTTTTTACTTTTAAAATTACAAATTTACAACTATAGCTTTATAAAAATTATTTTATCTTTATAAAATCCTAATAAGATAACCCAACTCCTTTGGTTTTATGAAATAACTATACGTGCATCTTACTATAAATATTTAAAAAAATAACTATTATATTTGTATCAAGATATATATTCTTTGTGTTTATAGAGTGATAATGAAAAAAGACCCTATTAATTAAAATATTCTCCTTATTGTTGGGTAAAATCCCTAAAATTATTTAAAACATCTTGATAGACACATTCATTCTTGATTAAACAATTACATTATTAATCTTCTTCCAATGTATGTGATAAAAATTTATGGATCATAAAAAAATAATACCAAATATAATATCTTATATTGTTCATAAAGACACATTATTAATAAAAATATTCATTTATCCTATAGAATAATTCATGTTTAAAATATCCATTATTTATTTAAATATAATTGAGATTGATAGATATGATTGAATTCAACATGATGAATCAGAAATTCTTTTCTTCATCATTTGAAATTAAACTAAAATATCAATCAATTAATTCCATGATTTCAATTAATGTATATTTATTAAACTTATAAAAATTATATTAATATCATAATTCATTAAATATTTTTTAATTAATTTTTATAATATCAATACCTGATAAAAAAATTCCCTAAAGTTATCATACTTCTTTTAGTATCCCAGATAATTCTTTCTTATGAAATCATTACATGCTCTTGTTGTTAATTATTTAAATTTTTTATGATAATGGTTGGATTATTATATAAATATTTTTGAACTATTTAAATAATATTTATTCATTAGGTTATATTTTCTAAACTATATTATTGTCCATACTTCACAAAAAAAATATATCACCTACAATGTTCATAAATCCTCATAATAAGGAAAATAGAGGATAATAATTTATTGAATTCATTCAATTTTACAGAATAGTTAAAAATAAATGCCTTGAATGAAATAAACCATATAGGATAACTTTAGTCTCATTATTTAATTACACAATCAATTGTATTCTGTATATGAGTGGGGAGAAATATTCTTTTGGAATTGTTACTCTTAAAACATAGATATTCTACCTTTTTTAGAAAAGTTACAATGATTTTTCCAATATTTTATGTCTCTTACATAGCCTATTGTTTTCAATATTGATCCTATTGAGATTATTGGTTATGGTAATTCCACATATATAGAAAATACATTATTATAATATTATCATTTTTTAATTAATTTATAGAGACCATTATTTAATGTATAACAACTGAGAATATGACACATTTCAGTTTAACTCATATCTACTAGTGGTATAAGATCTATATTTCTGAAAAAAAAAATTATTATTATAGGCAATCATACCATCCACATCATATATGACTCTTAAATCATTAAGTGGAAAACACATTTTCCAATCTATAATATTGATAATTTCAACATGATTCCTTAAGTATCAAAACATTACGGGTTTCCCATGTATTTTTATCTCAAAGAAAACATAAAATGAGGGGAACATTACTCTTAGGGTATCCTCATAACTCTATTATGTTATAAAAGGCAATAAAAGGAGACATTATTTAGTAGAACCTATCTAGTTGAATCATCAATGAATTCATATGTTTTCCCCTTGGAATAAATATGATACATGGAGTTTTTAATGACGTTTTAATCTCACTATATTTTTGACCAAGGAAATTTTTATTGCATAGTATCATTAGTTGTGAAAAAGGAAAACCATGGAATAAAAACTTCTACGTGAAATATAGAGTTAAAATTTAATAAATGTAATCCTCCCTTAAAAATATAGTTTATTATAATTTGTATCCTTGTGTAACTAAAAAATCATTGATATCCATACATGGGAGAGTCAAGCAACAACCATTGTGGAATTATCCTAAAAATTTATATATCATTTAATCCATTTTCTGTGATAATAATTCAAACATTAATACACTATTTACTTGTGTCCAAGATATGATTGAGTTTTTTATAATTCTATTCCTTCCTCTGAATCGTTGTATTCAAACCATATTTACATGTTACTATTTACAGAACTTGTATCTTTTTTTACTATCCCAATATAAAATTCATCAAAATTTATATATATTAATATTTATCTAATGTATAAGATACATTAAAAATTCTCATTTAAAAAATTATAATAAAAATAAATCAATAAATTGCACATGATTATTCTCAGAGATATAAATATCCAATCCCAGCTATTCTAGGAAAGCTTCAAACCTCCATGAATGTGAGTAGTCTATCCAAAATTCCGTCTTCCCAAGGTTACATTACTTTTGAGAGGGAATGAAATTATAAATAATTATAACTTATAAAATAAATAAACAATAATTTGAATAATTATTTTGCACATAACCCAATGTAACACATATTAAATGTAGTGGAAAATATTATCATACCTTCCATGTAAAACATTATATACATGTATAAAATTTAAAAAAACGTACACATAAAACTAAAAAATAAATATTTAAATACTATAACACATATATATATTTTCATAAATCAGAAAATAAAAAAATAAAATAATAATTGATATATTTGATAATAATATATAAAAATTATGAAAAATTACACAATCAGGAAATTATAAACTCTTTATAATTTAACCTCGAATGAAGAAAACATTAAAATTAATTAAACATAAAAAAATACACTTATTTCTAGATTGAACTACCTAATATTATCCATTATGTGGAATTTATTTTAATTATATGTAATTTATAATTTAAAAATTAGAAATATGAACTATTCTGATATTATGTAAATGTTAAAAATATAAAAAATCTAATATTAGTTATACATTGACATTATCTAATATCAAACCTCATTTTGACATGGTTTAAATAATGGATTTTAATTTTATACATTAAAATTAAATAATTATGAATAATTCATGATTTTAGTATTTCAATTTTATATATGGCCCAATGTTTATGGTTAATAGACAATTTATAAATAACAATTACAATTCCAATTAAAAAAATCGCATCCAAATTATATATCATGTTGTATAACAAAAAACACTTCTTTATGAAGAACATTTAATATTTGTGTAATATTTATTTACTAATTTTTTCATAAAAAATTAAAAATAGATATGAATATTTTATAAAAATTATTTTTTAAAAAAATTAAATTTCAAAAATATTTTTTTTCAAAATTGATATCCTTGTTAAAAATTATACAACTCAACTTATAATTTAAATACTTGAAAAATTATTGTTTTTAGATATATTTTATTTATTTTTATTGGAATATTATAATAGATTAGAAAAATTTCATTACACATAAACCATTCAATTAGTATTTTTTTAATCTCACAAACGATAATAGAAACATGGATAAGTATTGTGGACAACATAACATAAACCCAATGATGCAAGTAGATCATTTCTTATAACAGGTACCTGTGTAATATTATTTTGGTGTAAGGAGTTATATTCTATAAATTTACTTGATATTTACCTTATGTTATGATACTCTTATTTTATTCGATAGACTAGGTCCATCATTGAATACAATATAATATATCATATATCGTGACCTAAGAAACAGTATAATTTACTCTACTAGTACCTATGATATCCTATATCATATGAAATGACCATATCTTTATATTATGATATCCCACATAATATATCCAATTATAAAAGAATAAATATAATTTTTTACATAAAATAAATCATCCTTATGGTATTTAATATCATTATTTATCAATATAATTTCTATAATTTAAAATTATGGAATTTCTTTTTATCAATTTTCAATTTATCTTTATTGATTAACATTTAATCAATGCAATGGAAACAATTATAAATATAATTACCAATATCAATAATGTAGGAAATAAAAACCATGCTCTAATGAAATGGATATCACTTCTATACAATGCACTAAGGATTTGCACTACCAATATCTTTAGTAATTTTTTTCACAATTATCACTGAATTATGGATATCATAATCCCTTCTTTGTGGTCTATCCTTGGTATAAATTGATTCACTCATCATTTCTGAGGTAAGTCCCCATCTCACTAAGGAATTAAAATGCGTTGATTAATGTGGAATTATTGGGAATCTTGAAAATTTCCATTGACCACCATGTAATGGTGAATAACACATTCTAAAATACACAAGAGAGACTACAAAGCTATAAATTTGTTCATAGATAAGACTTCTGATATACTAATGAATACGTAAGGTCACAACTATTCAGACCCACATCTAATGACAAATCTTGTCAGATTTCATTCAGTTAGTTTTAGGTAGTTGATATTAATTATTCAATATGATTCATGCTTTATGATATATAAATTTTAGACAATATAACAAGTCAATTTGCAACAATATCTCATTATCATAGTATATAATATACCTAAATAAATAAATTCATATTTTTTTTATAAATCTCATTCCATATGGTGTAGTTGTAACATATATTACAATATAGATATTTATAGAATATCTCTAATATTGATTCGAACCATATTATTGCAATGTTCTTGATTTTCAGGATATAGATTTAGAGTATCATGATTTTTTAATAGAGTATGATATCAGATAACTTGATTATAAGTGTAAAGTGTTGTGAGGAAAGGAAATTAATTTTTTTACGACTCTTTGGTATCATGGAATGAATTATCAATACATGTTGGATTGATAGTCATTATATTGAGGGAAACAACCTCACCTCATTACTCTTTAATGAGAATATTTGTTTCCTTGGGGAATTAATTGTCATGGTAGGTAGAATCATGATACTAATTATATTACTAGAAGGTATTAACATTAATATTTATTTATTTGGTTTTGAACTAATGAGTTTGGTATCCAAAAATGGAAATTATGGAATTTTTTCAAAATGAATTCCTACAATTCATGACTAAAGTGACTGTGTGTAGAAGTAATACAATGTGAAAAGTTCAAAATATAAAACCTTACAAGGTCTAATGTATGGTTTTGTAATTGTGCAGTTAAGTCATTCCTATTATAATAATAAATGTATTTTTATATTCAAATATCATATATTGTAAAATTTTTCATCATTTAATCTATGGAGTTCTATTTCTATTTAATGGAATCCATATACAACCTCAAATCATATGCTCTTTTTCTATTAATAATTTATTGTTAAGTAATTGTGAAAAAATCAAGGTCAATGTCCTAAATACTAATTTCTCATTATGATTCTTCATTTTCCATTATCTTCCTGACCCAATGTTGATATATTAAACTATGGATCTTCCTTGGGAAAACCTAATGTAGTAATTTCATGGTTTAATACTTGAAAATCATCTCTAAACCAAGTTAATTCATTATTTTTGTCAATTGATATTGATTAAATCAATTTTTTGTAGTTGATTTTAAAACCATTTACTTCATTATTTTGTTGTAGCATGATTCTATCATGCTTTCAATTCCGTATTGGTACATTGGGGTTTTATTATATTTTTAGAATATTTTTTTTCAAAAAAATAAAGTATTTATTTTTTTAAAGTAACTTTCATATATATAACATAATAATGTAATATTTTTTATCTAAAATTATTCTTTATATATAATATTAATTGACATGGATGGGTTATACCCTATATAGGCTACATTAAATTAATTTTATTTAAAATGAACATAATTGGGAATAAGGAATGAAATAAATTTTTAATGGTCAATTTAATGCATTACTTGGTTGGGATATATATATTTTTGGATTATAATGCCTTTAAACTCTTTGGTAGATGTTATAAAAGTACATATGATAATATTACTTCCAATTATTTATTCAATGAATATATTAGTTATTGTATTATGATATGTTAATGATAAATGTAAATGGTATTTTTGAATGAAGGTTTATTTAACTATAGAGATATGAGATTTCACATAAATATAAATGAATATTATTTATTATTTAAAAATTCATGGGTAGAAAAAAATAGGGTTTACCCTAGATATATTTAACTATTGGTCGTCATTACTATGCTTATACTAGTTTGGTACCTCTAATAATGTGTAAATATTGAAAATCAGCTGAAAGATTAAGGATTTATCATTTATATGTACGTTGTTCAATTTAGTGGAATTGTATTTTGGTTTCTTTGATCCAATTTTCTAATGAGAACATTTTAGATTATTCCATTTTTTAAATATATTGTGGGAAAGAGTTTATACATATAATAACATGGTTTTATAATTATTATTTTTTATGTTATAAAATATATTATTTAAAATGATTAATTTATTTCATTCATCTGATAATATTTATGAAATGATAAACAGTTTTATATTACTTATTGTTAAACTAGTATTTTATTTTTATTATTTAATTTGGAAATTATATATTTTTTACTGTTATCCATGTAGACCAAATCCTCATACCCTTAAAAAATGTTACTATTTATGTAGTCATGGTTTTACTTAATGAATTCAATTTAATGTAAAAAAATTGATACAGACATGGATCATAGAATTGATTAGGTAATAAAGTATGTCATTGGAAATAGATACTCAAATGTCACTGGGTAATGGGTTTTTTAATTTCCTTTTTTATGTATTTCAAAATTATGTGTGGTACCTTTTCTATATTCTATCATTACATCCACATTTTTTTTATTTTTTTATTTTATAAAAATGACCAAAATTGTTATAAGTATGATTATTTTTTTATCTTAATGATTTATGTTTTATAAATTTACAAATTATTAATTTTAGTTATTATAACTTATTTAAGTGTTTATTATTTTAAATAGTGTTTATTTTTATGCATGATTTGCCATAAATATGAAACATTCCTTCCATATTCATAGATGAAATCCATCCATATTTTTTTTAAACTATGTAAAATGAAACCCCATGAAAAAGGATTGAAAATGGAGTATATATGAAAACCTATATTAATATATTATTATGTTTAGACCCTATAGAGGACCATATTTTGTATCTGTTTATGATTTGTTGAGTTTTTCATTTACAAAAAATGTATTGGTTTTATATTTTTCTTATAGTCAATATGATAATTCAAGACTGATTCATTACAAATGGGGTAGTGTCTATTTAGTTTAAAACATTAAATTATATATATACGTATTGATATATCATGATATCTCTTTATTTTGGTCATCTTTGATCATGATAATAAATATGTAAAATAAATTTCCATGAATTTAAGTATCATACATAGAATATTTTATACCACCATAAATATTTATATTACATTAAAATAAAATCAATTTTAAATATTTATTCAAATATAATATTAATAAATATAAAAATTTAATACATAAAATATTATTAAATTTTTTCATATCATATTGATCAACTTAATTAATCACTTTAGTTAAATAATTATATTTTATTCAACAATATTTAATAATATGTCATATATTTATTTCGATTTGTGTGACATATATTCCCCTTATGGAAATCATAGCCATTTAAATTCTATATAAAAAAATTAGTGTCCATTTACTCATTTTTGATACTCAATCATTTGGATTTTATTTTATCCAATCTACTATTTTGTTCTCCTTTGATGATCACATTTTATATATCTCAAAACATTGAAAATGATCTCTATATTTTGAATAATTATTCTCATAAAGGAATACCTGGGAAGTATCAACTACATTCATTATACAGAGAAAATATTAACATTCACATCTCATTGAATATATTATCAGGGATATAAACTTCATTATTTTCTCCCTATGTTGTTTACAAATCATATAGGTACCCAATATCATCATTATTTAACTAGTACCCTCTATGGGACTAGTACTGTATTGAATAATGATTTATAATATAAAACATATAAAAAACATAACAATATATTGAATGAACAAATCCATTAATGTTAAATATCTATATTACCTTATGTGTAATAAATCAATTTTCAAATACAATATAATTTCTAAAATACATATTTCTCAACACTTTTAAAGAGATGATATTGTGCGCCCAATGAAATGGAAACCCAAATTAACAATTCTAAAAAATTGTTGATTAATGGGTGTCTAGAACAATTATTTCATGTAACCAGTAAAGAATCTTCACAATGAGAAATTATAATAGCATATATAATAGATTTATTTCTAATAGTTCCAAAATCTAGCTCTAAGAAATTTAGTTTTCGTTGGTTGTAGTATATATTACATATCATTCTACTATGACTTATATGAAATACAATATCATTATTTAGAAATAATAAATATTTTTTATTAGTATAATAATATATATATTTATAATATTTCATTATAACATAAATAATGAAAGATAACACAATAATATCAATTTTGTAATAAAATATAAACTATATTTCAAAAAAATGAATAAGGGAAAAATTACACCACATGAAGGAACTACATTTCTAAGGAAAAATTGACCATTAAAATTATCTATAAAAATATTTTTATGTATATGACAGACAATTAGCAAATAAATAATAATAAACATGTTTTTTCAACAAAAACATTAAAACATAAACACAAAAATTAATCATTATATAATGATATCATGAACCTTAATTAATTAATTTCATTTTCCTTTTATGGGGCATGATCTGAAATAATTATAAAGATATTATATATCTATTTTATTTCATAAAATAAAATAAAACTCCACAAAAAAATTATATTTTCAGTAATGATATATTAATTAAGTTTAATTCACACACATTTATCATTAGAGAAAATAACACGTATGAATTAATAAACACAATCTGATATATTTTCAATTTTGTAATGAATATTACTATATAAGGATCGAAATAATTTATCGTTCTATAAAAATGATATTAAATTCTCATTCTTGACGTAATGATTCTAAAATTTTAGTTCCATGTAAAAATATATCATTCTTGTGTAACCCCTAAATTTGTATTTTTCATACAAAAAACATTATTTTAAGATATAAAAGTGAATAATACATTCACCCTTGGACTTAAAATGTTATAAATATACTTTAAAAACAATTAGTCATTTATAGGGAAATGTAATTTACAATTATAGAGTAGTAACTATCTTAATGAAAAATCAAACATTACCAATCCCGAGTGATAAAAATAACAATGAGATAATGAAAATGACAAAATAAAATAAAATAAATAATATTATAAAAATATAAAAAATATTCACATAAAATTTCAAAAAAATAAAAATTATTATTTTTCAAATTTAAATTGATTCACTTTTTGGAAAATTACATCTTACCATGATATTACTTTTATTCATGACATGTCATTGTTAAATGTATTGATGTTTTATATATTTTTCTAAAACAATTACCTCTCATTTGATTTGATTACATCATATATCACATATATTTACCATAAAAATACTTTATCTCATAAATTTGTTGATGAAATATTCATAGAAACCTAGATTTTGAGTTTGTATTGTTTTTGTTTCAAATTAATCAAATGATTCAATACTCATTGATATATATATATATATATATATATATACTTGACATCATTTTGTAATTTTTATCATTTATAAAAAAATTATAGAATAAAAATATATTTAATTTATTAAAATTTATTTAAAATCATTATATTCATATCATACATTGGATGTTTTATGTTGTTTTATTGGAAAAAATAAACCTGTTATAATTCTCTTAATAATAACAAATAATATTTCTACAATAACTCAAAAATTTCATGTATGAATTTAAAAATGGATTTTAAAATTTAATTAATTATTCATAGCTGATTAGGGGTGTGTTTTTAAGATATATTGTATAGAGAAAATTTAAAAGATGCTTATCGGGGTACTCCCTATGAAAATATGTTTCATGAGAGCCCAAGGTACATATTGAATGGTAACCATGTAGTTGATGAGTTGGGAAGTTGTCCTATTGATAATGGAGCCTTATTGGCCAACATGATATGGTTTATCGGGTGGTCAGTGGAGTAACTCATACCTGATATTGGTTTTCTAGATACCCAATGTCACCTCTATTAGTATTTAGGGTAATTATCATTATTTCACTTGATTCTACATTTATCTTTCTTCTCTTTCAGCCATCCCTCACCCATATATGTTCAATATCATAGGGACTCTTATTATCAATGATCCATATACCATCTTCTCCTATAAGATAAAATATTCATTAGTGTAGGTGGTCTGTTCATACTATGTCTCACACTATATATATTTTATTATGGAATGTTCTCATTATATCACTTTTTTTGTCGCAATTTCTCAAATTTGACGGTTTATGGATGATTTTATGGTTCTATTGTTTTTTGGATTGAATTGATACATGTATATTATAGACTAATAACCATTAATAACGATGTAGGAATTCCCTACCTTTTTTAGCTAGAAAATAAGATTATATAAACTTATATTCATTCATTTGAAATTTAATTCTGTATTTTATTCCAACATGAGTGCCTATATGCCTTAGTGACTATACATTTATGTTATTGATCTATATGAGGATAAATATGGTTCTAATAGAATAAGGTGATGGGTAAATGGTCATTGGTATAGTTATAGGTAAGGATTTTCACCATGTTTCTCTATCCCTAGAATGATTTTCCTAGTGAATGATATATCATTAGTGAACTAATAGAATGGAACATGGATATGGTTTATTCATTCCTCATTATTTAATGGGTTTATTGGTAGTATGGTTTGTATGAATTTCATTTCATGGTTCAGGTAATAGGGTAGAAAATGGGATTAACTTGAATGTTTTTTATCCTAATGATATTTTCTTGTGGGTGTATTAACCCAAAAGTATTTGGTTATATCTTGGTGACACATTTGAAACTAATTTTTATGGTTCCTATTCTGATGAGACCATGTGAAAACATATTGATTTAAATGTTTTTTCTCTAATATTTGGTAGGTAATCATAGATTATTTGAAAGGGTTTTTGTATGAGTTTTTTTCCATTTGGCCTCACCTTGAAAGATAGGGTGTTGGCATTGGTTTTAGACATATGGCCTCACCCATAGTGAATGGGTGTTATTATAAGATGAAATGTTCTATTATACCATGAGTGATAGGGTACTTTAAATGATCAAATATGTCTTTATTATAAGGCGAAATGTTCTAGTTAATTATAACTGATCCAAGTAAGGTAGTTTTTAAGGTATCCAAGATAGGGCCTGATGTTCCAATATAGATGTATTGTTTCATACTAATTTTTCTTTATATTTTTAATAAAAAAACATATTTCATTCACAATTAGGATAAGGATATTGTTGTGGTGTCTTATGAGGTTTAATTACCCAAATAATTCACAAGAATTATGTTGGATGTGGAGAAATGTTTTTAGTTCTTTAGTGATGTTGAAAGACCATATTATGTGTTCCTATGTTGCTGGATTGAGATATAGAAATATGAGAGACCATGAGTTTCCCTAGTATCAATTTCATTTTAGTAATCAATACTATTTAGTTCATATATAATTGTAAATATTCAGTCATTCTAAGAGTGATATGATTTTTTCATAACATTTTGGTTCCATGTAATTATTTTATTAGATAAAATGATGTGATATATATAGTTGGGTCACCTCTATGATTTCATGTTATTTTCTATTTTTATTATTATTTCATGTACCATTTAAATGATTTATGTGTTTCTAATATACAGTGTATTTTATCACCAATGTCAGGTTCAAACCCCCACTACTTTTTGATATCTTGTTGAATACACAGAGGTTAGCATGAGTCCATTTTCCAATCCTTATTGGAATAAGTGATTTAGGTATGGGTGTTAAAAAATTGCATCAATGCACCATTTAATTAATCTATTTTATATCGAATATTAGTATTCATATTATATAATCAGAACAAGGAAGGAATGATATTCAAGTGTTCGATAATAACCTGTATAGTGGACATCCGAGTTATTATGGTATTATGATATGATTATTTTATTGTTTGGTTATGGTTTCATATTTTAAACTATTTTTATGTGTGTTGTGAATCAATAGTTTTCCCAGTTACTCAAAGTTTTTAGAGAAAAATATTTCATTTATATTGATTTGGAATAAATTATCACATGTATTCTTCTTACATATTCGGTATTATAAAAATCATTTAATTAAATAAATTTAAATAACAATCCATTTAGTGTTATCTTAAGAAAATATTCATAGAAAATGAATAATTTATAATGATTATTTGGATTATTATTATGTATAACTAAGAAAATTTTCTATGTGGCTGAAATGTTGGATTAAGCTATGGGTAAGTAATGAGAAGTCGTATTATCATGTTTCATTATATAGACATAGGTTATTATCTGAGGATATATTTTCAATATTTACTTTTTAATTCTTATAATTTTTATAATTTATTTTGAAATTAAATTTGTGTATCAATTTTTTGAAATTTATTTAAATTTATCCTTGAATATTTACCATAGTAACACATATGGACTACATTGAGGATCCTAATGAGGTAAATGATGACCATTTTGTACCTCAAGATGTTCAGGTTTGTGAAGTTTTGTATGCACTTAACGATGCTCTAATGGTTATAGAAACAGAGTTAGTTCAATTTGGAGTTTTCCTTATTACATTGGTGCGAGCCAGGGGTCTTAGTTTGGTTAGAAACATATAATAGACATCAACCTCGTCATATAGATACAATATATCCAATAATTCAATTTCATGTGTGTTTTAAACAAATTAATGGCTACATCAAGGTATTATAGAGTTTATTTGAGGTATTGGAGGAAGACAATATCAATGAGTGATGTTGGTAGATTTTATGATTTTGGGATCTTCCAAAAGTTAATTAAGTGGAACGGTTCAGGATAGGATACTTGACAGATAGAAGTGTGAGTCCATCAATGGCTTATTATTAATTATGTTCTCTTTATTCTCTAAATATATATTGTTATCAAAAGTTTAAGTGCCTCTATAAGGGTGACTTAATTGATAGATTATTTTACCTATTTCCTTGAGCATTTATAATTTTCTAACATTATAGTTGGGAATAACTCATACATGGTATGACAATTTTTATTCTTTATTAAATAGTCTGTTAGTCTCCAAATTAGTGTTTTTTGCATAACATCCAATATTTATACAGTTTACATGGATCTTATCACAACTAAATTATTGGTGGAAGATTGTATTGTAAGAAACCGCATTCTTAGACCGGATAAAATATGAGTTTTTTTATTTTATTATTATTTTTATTTTTATTTTATCGGCATGTCAGTTTTAAAATCATGCTTCGTAACGAGGTTCCGAGTACGCAAACCATTTCATGCGGTGACATCGGACTACGGACGGGCGGTTAGACCGTGCGAGTTAAGTCTTGCAATTTAACGGTGGTCAGAACACAGTTGTTTTTATTAATTTAAATTAATGGATGTTTTAACAATAATAGTGGGATATTATTATTATTTAATGTGGTGAAAACACATTTAACTAAGTGGCGGTCAAATGCCATTAATTGTGGAGTTGTGGTTTGACCAGAAGTGCATCAAAATTAATATCTCGTATTAGTAGATTTAATTTGACGTAGGAATTTAATTAAGAGATCGTTATTTTGATGACGCGTTTTAATTGGAGAATTTTGATCTTAATCATGGTTAAATAATAATAATGAAATTATTATTATTCTTATGGGTTAATTAATTTTTTTAAAACTAAAGAGGGTTTAATAAATTTTGTTGACTATATATATATATATGTAAATATATACGTATTTTGGGATATATATATATATATATATATTTAACTATATATATATATATGTTAAAAAAGGATATTTTGTTTTCCCCTTAATTGGGCGCTGGGCAGGGCGTGACCCCCCACACATGGCCTTTTTTTTACTTTCCTCTTTTTTATTCCTCTTTTATTCCTCCTCCTTCCCCCCATTTTCTCAATCACGTTTTCCTCTAAACCCTAAGGCGCAGGCGCGTGGGTTCCTCCTCTGGCTCTCCTTGCCGCACGTCCAAGCTCCACAATCGGACACCCCATGTCCGGACCTCCTCATGTTGCACAATTCAGGACGGCGCGACCCCTCCACCGCAAGGTCTTCCTCCTCCTTCCAAGGTAGTGCACGTTTGACCTCCTCTTGGTCCTCCCTAGGCGCATCGGCCTTCTTCCCCGGGTGAACCCCCATGCACGACCTTCCCTTTCCCGGACAGATCCATGGCTCGGCGAACCCCTCTAGCGCGCTACGACCCATGTGATCCCCCTCTCCTCATCAGGAGGCGCGACCTCACATGGCCGACCTCCCCATCTCCTTGCAGCGAATTACAGGGCGAGATGGCTTGGACAGCCCCTTCTGGGCAGACGTATGCGCGACCCCCTTACGATTCTTCACCGACTTTTGGTATGAATATAAATATACACCGTTGTTTTATATTTTACGTAAATTTAAATATTAAATTGAGTCTATGGAGTTTTTTTTATATTTATCTAGTCCTGTGTCGTTTACCTGAGTGCTTTTGAGTCGCTGATATGTGGTCGTTGTCACACAGACCATATTGCATTGAGTATTATTGTAGCAATGTATTTCGTGTTACATTGAAGGTTATATATACGCATGTTATATATGTGATATGTATATATATATACGCACGTCAAAGTCTTATGCGCAAGACTGCGTGACGTGTTAAGTGGATTCGGTCGGTAAAATGTTCTGTATTTAAAATGGGCTGACCGAGGTAGGGTCTCTTTCCTTGTCCCCTTAATTTATTAACACAATAAATTATTTATTTGATGCCCCATTATTAGTTTTTAAATTAATTTCTGTTTAATTTGTGTAGTTAAGTCTTTAAATTAACTTTTATTTAATAAATGTTGTTAAGTCATTAAATTAATTATTGTTTAATTTATGGAGTCAAGTATTTAAATTAATTGCAGTTTAGAAGTGAAAAATATAATAAATGATCGTTTGATAATAGAAGTCACGTGTTATAATAAAACCCACTTTTTGGGTTGTTCTATCTTCAATCTAAATTTAGTGAATAATTATTTTTATAATGTATGTTGTGCGAATTTTATTGATGTTTCTACATACACCGATTGATATGTATTAATTTAGTGTTCTCCCTCTTTGATATGAATTAATGTTCTGGAATAAATGATTGGATATGCGCAAATTAATTTTTTGACTTATAATAAATTACGTGCATATTTTATCATGTTCGTTGTGACCCTTGCTTATGGAAAAACCTATTTGGGGTGTTCGCTTTGCCTTTTTGGACACCCCTTTAGGTGTGATGATTTGTTTGGTACGTTTTATATTAGCTGAAAATGATTAGATTATTCAATTACGTGTGTGGTGTGGTCCCATTAAATTGAGTTTTAATTAAATAAATTATTTAAGATAATTGTTTTGGGGATTGGTTATGGTTTGAGGTCTTGTAATCGAGTTTTTTTTGATTTGATAAGATAAGTGATTGGGGGAAACTAATCATGAACTGATGAAGGCTAAGAAAGGTATTTAATTATATGAATTAATTATGTGTCAGAATGTTGACAAAAGATAATTAATTATGAGAATTAATTATGAAACGTTGAGGACTGATTTGGATAATCAAATGTGAAGAATTAACTATGAAATAGGAATTGTGTCGACTGATTAATTAATTGATAAATTGTAATAAATAAATGAGATTATGGATCTTAGACATGGCGTTCTAGACCAATTTAAACATTGGGTTTGGACATGACGTTCCTTCCCAATGGTTATCCAAGCTTGTGATATAGGGTGTTAGACATGGCGATCTACACCGAATAATTATCTAGGTGTTAGACATAGCGGTCTACACCAAATGTGATTTGGGGTGTTAGACACGGCGATCTACACCGAATAATTATCTAGGTGTTAGACATGGAGATCAACACCAAATGTGATTTGAGGTGTTAGACATGGCGATCTACACCAAATGAGAATTGGGGTTCTTTCCATGACGTTCAACACCAAATGAATGATAATAATGATTTATGAAAAGAATAAGAGATGTGGGTAAAACCCGAGTGAATTGTGATCAAATAAAGAAAGGTATGAATGAATGGATTTCCAGTCTGAGTTGAAATGATAAGTGAATAAATTGGGTATAAATGAGAAAAATGATTAAATAATGACTTTATATTCTTGAACCAAATTTACTTTTGTTGTTTTAAACTGGTTCTTATCCCGGCTATGGGCAGAGGCAGGTATTATCGTTAGGTGTCCTTTTAGGAACCTGTACTGGCATTTGTTGTTTGTATTTTATCGTTATTGTTCGAAAATACCAGAAAGTTGTTTATTTATATTTCATGGTCTAGAGTGAGCTAGACACCAGTGGTTCTGACCTACTGAGATAATATCTCACACCCTACTTGGGCCACCATTGCACTGGGGTACCTGAGTAGATTCTATTTGGTTGCAGCACCCTGTCGTTGTTGTTTCTTGTACTTGGAGTTAGGAGCAAAGGACCGAGTTGGGGCTCAGGATGCTCATGTAGATCACCCTCGGGGCTTGAGAATTTTGTTTATTTACATCTGCATTGATGTTTAAGTATGTCGTGTGGTTTAATTCTTCCATTTTATCATTAGCATGTCATGCATGTATCTCTTATATAAACCGATGCTCGCCAATTTTATTCAATACTTATAAATAAAAACTGTTTTGTGCTATTTTATTATTATTTACACTACTTCTGTTGTTTCTGTATTTCTTCCTTTTTCTTCACTTTGATAAGAGGGTATAGTCTCCCCCCTGACTTACCTTACACCCTCGCCGCTAGTTGGAAACCTCTGGCGTAAGGGGAGACGCGCTTGAGGCCATGTTGCGGGCCGGCTCGGGTGACCGGTTCAGGGTCGACACAGGTTGGTTCGTGACTAAATGGTATCAAAGGGTCCTCTTTTTTTCTTTGTCCTGCTATTTTTGGGGTTGGTAGACAGGATACTAGAAATGTGTCGGCGCTTGGGTAATAGTCATGTCTAGGACTGATCACCCCACGTACGGTAAATGACCATGTGCCCAGGGCTGGGAATTGATGGTCATGCTGTTTGCTATTACAGTTGATGTGATTTTGCCTTGGGTTAATGTTGTACTTTCAACTTCTTATTTGTTTATGAAGAGGTTTTGAAAATTTTTCTTGGCCCGATATGGCCAGAAAATTGCATTGCATGCATAATATTAGGCACTTAGAGATTCACATGTCATGCATATGTTCCATGCCATGTAGTTGCATTAGTAGGATGCCTGCTGATTTTTATTGTGTGCCTTAAAAATATGTCATGCCTAGATTTATTTAGCATGCCTCTTTTTATATCTTGTTTCGGTGATATTTAACATGTTTGGGTGATAATATGTCATGTTTTCTATTTTGCTTGTGTTCCATGCACTGTGTTATAGCATGTTTTAGTGATTTCAGCTTGATGCTTTGTGTTAGCTGTTTGTAGTGGCTTGTTAGCTTACTGGTAAGCGCTTGGTTGCTTTGGCTGAAATTGTTGGTTGCGATTACGACAGAGCCAGTTTTCCATTATAAGGTGTATGGGGGCCTTATAATTGGGAAACGAGTAAATCGTGTTTTCGAACATTTTAAAAGATGGCTTCTAAAGTTTAAATGTTAAATGTTGAAGAGGATGTTTGTTATAACTTGCCTGTTTTTCCCGTGGGGCATTGATTGGAGACCATGTGACTTGTTGTGACAAAGTGCTTGTGTGTTAGAATTCTTTCAAATGTTAATGGTTGAAATGAATTAAGGTGGCTCCCTGATCCTAGTGTTTTACCTGCTTTGCATGACCTGAAGATATGGTCGACTCGTGTGCTTCGTAAGGGATAGCTTGTGCTAGGTAGTACCCTTGGATCTTGAGTTGCCTTTTTTTTTGTATGAGCTTGTGATGTGGTGATCGTAGTTCGAGGAACGTCACTGTTCATTTTAGTATCCTAGAAATAGCGCGCCGGTAAGAAGCTGGTCCTTGCGACGACATGGACACTCCTAAGGTGGGTAGTGTCACATCTGTTTTCGTTTACATGTCAGTGCTTGCTTGGTAGAACGACATTGATAAGGTTGGCGGTATGCACAACACATTAGAAACTCTGTTAGTGTGGGAAGAGTTTCAGTGGTTAAGCATGGATGAATACGAATGCCTCAGGTGGTATAGGCAACAGAGTTTGGTCTGAATGATCTTCTCAGTGACCTTGGTTTAATCTTAGTGTACTCTACTGGATGAGATGAGCATGTCCCCCATCTTGATGTCGTCTTGGATATAATAAGATAGTGTTGGTTATACGCTGTGCTAAAGTTTAAAAGCTATGGGTTTGTTTCGTAATCTCTTTCTGGTTGTGCGTGGGATGCACAGTTTCTTGGAGTTATGCTTCGTGCTGAGGAACGATAGTTTTATAATAGTCCTGTGATGGCTTGACTTGATAATATCACCAGAGGTTGTGTAAGGACTTCAGTGTACGCGTGGTTGGTAACGGAGTAGTTTTAAAAGCACGTCGTCGGTTTAAAGGAGAGTGTGATTTTTGGGTGGTGATCTCTTTCCAGGAAATCATGTGTGACCAATTGTAGTTGGTCAATCGTGATTCAACCGTTTTCTTTGCTTGAGGACCCTATAATGGCGTCAAATGTAAGATCTTCTTTGATGTTTTAGTTGTAACCTGAGTGTTTACTCAGGCTGTAAAGGCTTAAGTGTGGTTTTCTTTGGAAACACTAAAGATGAATTGGGAATTGGAAACGCGATGTGATCTTGTTTAATGAAACATCTCGACCCTTGTAGGACAGGTGATGTTTTCATCGGTTCCAGAAGGATTCTCGGGGAGGATATGTTTTTAAGGTGTGTAGTTTGTAAGAAACCGCATTCTTAGACTAGATAAAATATGAGTTTTTTTATTTTATTATTATTTTTATTTTTATTTTATCGGCATGTCGGTTTTAAAATCATTCTTCGTAATGAGGTTCCGAGTACGCAAACTGTTTCAAGCGGTGACATAGGACTGCGCACAGGCAGTTAGACCGTGCGCGTTAAGTCGCGCGATTGAACGGTTGTCAGAACACAGTTGTTTTTATTAATTTAAATTAATTGATGTTTTAACAATAACCGTGGGATATTATTATTATTTAATGTGGTGAAAACACATTTAATTAAGTAGTAGTGAAATTCCATTAATTATGGAGTTGCGGTTTGACCAGAAGTGCGTCAAAATTAATATCGCATATTAGAGGATTTAATTTGACGTAGGAATTTAATTAAGAGATCGTTATTTTGATGACGCGTTTTAATTGGAGATTTTTGATCTTAATCATGGTTAAATAATAATAATGAAATTTTTATTATTCTTATGGGTTAATTTATTTTTTTAAAACTAATGGGGGATTAATAAATTTTTTTGACTATATATATATGTAGATATAAATATAGTTTGGGATATATATATATATATAAGTATATATATATGTTAAAAAAGGATATTTTTTTTTCCCCTTAATTGGGCGCTGGGCAGGGCGTGACCCCCCACACATGGCCATTTTTTTTTACTTTCCATTTTTTATTCCTCTTTTATTCCTCCTCCTTCCCCCCATTTTATCGATAAAATTTTCTTCCAAACCCTAAGGCGCAGGCACGTGGGTCCCTCCTCTGGCTCTCCTTGTCACGCGACCAAGCTCCGCAATCGGACACCCCATGGACAGACCTCCTCTTGCTGCCTGATTCAGGACGACGCGACCCCTCCTCTGCAAGGTCTTCCTCCTCCTTCCAAGGCAGTGCACGGTCGGCCTCCTCCTGGTCCTCCCTAGGCGCATCGGCCATCTTCCCTGGGTGAACCCCCATGCACGACCTTCCCTTTCCCGAACAGATCTATGGCGCGGCGAACCCCTGCAGCGCACAACGACCCATGTGATCCCCCTCTCCTCATCATGAGGCGCGACCTCCCATGGCCGACCTCCCCATCTCCTTGCAGCGAATTACAGTACGAGATGGATTGGACAGCCCCTTCTGGGTAGACTTATGCGTGACCCCCCTTACGATTCTTCGCTGATGTTTGGTAAGAATATAAATATACACCGTTGTTGTATATTTTACGTCAATTTAAATATTAAATTGAGTCTACGGAGTTTTTTTTATATTTATCTGGTCCTGTGTCGTTTACCTGAGTTTCTTTTGAGTCGCTGAGATGTGGTCGTTGTCACATGGACCATATTGCACTGGGTATTAATGTAGCAATGTATTTGGTGTTACATTGTAGGTTATATATATGCATGTTATATATGTGATATGTATATATATATACACATGTCAACGTTACAATCACACGACTGTGTGATGTGTG
This sequence comes from Viscum album, assembly GCA_963277665.1. Taxonomy (NCBI): domain Eukaryota; kingdom Viridiplantae; phylum Streptophyta; class Magnoliopsida; order Santalales; family Viscaceae; genus Viscum; species Viscum album. Next base: position 1,949,453,487 of record OY728150.1, read on the forward strand.
AAGTGGTTTCCACCGGTAAAATGTTCCGTATTTAAAATGGGCTGACCGAGGTAGGGCCTCTGTCATTGTCCCTTTAATTTATTAACTCAATAAATTAATTATTTGATGCACCATTATTAGTTTTTAAATTAATTTCTATTTAATTTGTGTAGTTACGTCTTTACATTATCTTCTATTTAATAAATGTTGTTAAGTCTTTAAATTAATTATTGTTTTATTAATGCAGTCAAGTATTTAAATTAATTGCATTTTAGAAGTGAAAAATATAATAAATGATTGTTTGATAATAGAAGTCATGTGTTATAATAAAACCCCCTTTTTGGGTTGTGCTATCTTCAATATAAATGTAGTGAATAATTATTTTTATAATATATGATGTGTGAATTTTATTGATGTTTCTACATCCACCGATTGATATGTATTATGTTAGTGTTCTCCCTCTTTGATATGAATTAAATTTCTGGAATAAATGATTGGATATGCGCAAATAAATTGTTTGACTTATAATAAATTACCTGGATATTTTAGCATGTTTGTTGTGACCCTTGCTTATGGAAAAACCCATTTGGGGTGTTAACTTCTCCTTTTTTGGACACCCCTTTAGGTGTGATGATGTGTTTGGTACGTTTTATATTAGCCCAAGATGATTAGATTATTCAATTATGTGTGTGGCGTGGTCCCTTTAAAATGAGTTCAAATTAAATTAATTATTTAAGATAATTGTTTTGGGGATTTGTTATGGGCTCAGGTCTTGTAATCGAGTTTCTGTTTTGATTTCATAAGATAATTGATTGGGGGAAACTAAACATGAACTGCTGAAGGCTAAGAATGGTATTTAATTATATGAATTAATTATGTGTCAGAATGTTGATAATAGATAATTAATTATTAGAATTAAGTATGAAACGTTGAGGACTGATTTCGATAATCAAATGTGAAGAATTAACTATGAAATGGGAATTGTGTCGACTGATTAATTAATTAATAAATGGTTATAAATAAATGAGATAATGGGTCGTAGAAATGGCATTCTAGACCGATTTAAATGTTGGGTTTGGACATGGCATTCCTTCCCAATTGTTATCCAAGCTTGTGATATAGTGTGTTATACATGGCGATCTACAACGAATAATTATCTAGGTGTTAGACATAGTGATCTACACCAAATGTGATTCGGGGTGTTAGACATGGTGATCTACACTAAATAATTATCTAGGTGATAGACATGGCGATCTACCCCAAATGAGAATTGGGGTTCTTGACATGAAGTTCAACACCAAACGAATGATAATAATGATTTATGAAAAAAATAATAGGTGTGGGTAAAACCCGAGTGAATTGTGATCAAATAAATAAAGGTAAGAATGAATGGATTTCCAGTCTGAGTTGAAATGAAAAGTGAATAAACAGGGTATAAATGAGAAAAATGATAAAAAATGGTCTTTATATGCTTGAACCAAATTTACTTGTGTTGTTTTAAACAGGTTCTTATCCCGGCTATGGGCCGAGGCAGGTATTGTCGTCTGGTGTCCTTTTTGGAACCTGGACGGGCATTTATTGTTTGTATTGTATCGTTATTGTTTGAAAATACTAGCACTTTGTTTAATTATATTTCATGGTCTAGAGTAGGCTATACCCCAGGGGTTCCGACCTACTGAGATATATATCTCACACCCTACTCGGGGCACCATTGCACTAGGGTACCCGAGTAGATTCTATTTGGTTGCATGACCATATTGTTGCTATTTCTTGTACTTGGAGTTAGGAGCAAAGGAACGAGTTGGGGCTCAGGATGCTCATGGAGATCGCCCTCGGGGCTTGAGAATTTAGTTTATTTACTTCTGCATTGATGTTTAAGTGTGTTGCATGGTTTAATGCTTCCATTATATCATTAGCATGTCATTCATGCATCTCCTATATAAACTGATGCTCGCCAATTTTATTCAAACCTTATAAATAAAAACTATTTTCTGTTATTTTCTTATTATTTACACTACTTCCGTTGTTGCTATATTTTTTCCTTTTTCTTCACTTTGATTAGAGGGTATAGTCTCCCCCCTGACATACCTTACACCCCCGCTGCTAGTCGGCAACCTCTGGCGTAAGGGGAGAGGCGCTTGAGGCCATGTTGCGGGCCGGCTCGGGTGACCGGTTCAGGTCGACACCGGTTGGTTCGTGACATGTATAACCATATAACTAATTTTCTTCAGAAGGTGGTGGCCTTTCTCGTGCAATGGGTGGTTCCTCCTATAGTGGTAAAAATAAGTGATCTAATGAAATTTTTTATAATTGATATTGGAATAAATGGTAAGGAATATGATCATATATTCCTACCATAAGAGGAATTCCCATATATGATAGGAGTTTGACTGATAAATAAATTTCCATAGCACATATCCTATCAACCAAAGGATTTCCACTATTTTGGAAGGATGAGGAACATAAAATGTATCTATAATAGGATTCCTAAAAAGTGTTCTATAATTGGATTAGGATAGATTAAGAATAAATGAACTTAGTATATTTGAATTTCTGGGATTTCAGAATATTATCAATTTGTTCAGGTTGAGGTTCTAGGTAAGAGTTTATGGAATTATATTATTAATAGATGAATCAAATATTACTTCCTAAAACGAGTCTAGGATCCTGATTTTAGGGTAAATGATTTAATACATGTATATTTTATACAATATTAAAGGTTATGGAGATATGGTAGACGGTATTATATTCACTAATTTTATGGTTTTGGTTTCATGAACATTATCATTTTACTTATTTGATCAAGGAGAATCTGATTTTATTATTTCTACATAGACCACAATTGGTTTGGGGTTGGTGATATATCTCAAAACATGTATTTTTAATCTTCATAAAAAAGTAGTAAAATGGATTTAAAATATATATAGATTATCATGGAATGTTGTCATGGATTTTTTCTAATGAAACATGTGTGATTTAATTTTTCTGGATATGGTGAGTTTGGATTTCATCTTCAACATGGACTACATAACACACATCCTTGTTTGGATTAAAAGATACCAAAGGTGTGAAACAAAATTTCTCTTATATTATATGATTATCATATTATAGGTTAATGGGATATAGAGGTGGGTAGAGTGGTATAATTACTCAGTCAGATAAGGTTCATTATTCCACATGTGGAGGGTATGGTCTAGACAATCATTGATGTTAGTGTTCCATCTACATTCCCCCTAGTAAAGACATATTAATGTTTTTATATCTTGATGGTTACTCAATATTTTCACATTATAGGGATTTAATTATTTTTATTCTATTTATACCATGTGGAGGCACTATATTTATACCCTTTCATCATGTAGAGTTGGAATCTTTTTGATAGATGGTATTTTATATCAAGGGCTATGATGTGAACTATTTTATTTATATGAGTGCCTATCCATTGAGATATTATTTTTAGTTATCCAATATGGGAGATGATTTCATGATGTTATGTGAGAATTATAATAATATGAATTAATTCATGGAAATATATATATATATATATATATATATATATATTCATGAATGGATGATATATTTTATCAAGTAAGGGGAACATGATGCATCTCCAAAAATATCCAGAAATTATTCTACAAACTGTTTTGTGCTAAGAAGGGTGATATACCATAGATATATTTTTAGATTTGGTAATTAATATATTACTACCTTCTGAAGAAATTAATTGTAACAAATTAATAGGTAGTGTTAATCTATTTTAGGAATTAGAATTTAAATCCCAACTTTTACTAGTGTTCATTGGTAATTTTTTGTTATATTATTTGACCCAAGAGTTCAATAAAGGAAAAATAGATATTATAATAATTAAAACATTATCAAAAATTAATTAATATTATTTATTTATTTTTCAAATCAAAATTTAATAGCTGAACATCCTTATCCATGTTATATATAATGTAGGCAATTCATTGGATCATAGAATGTCTAGACAATTGCATTATGTGGTGGGAATAATAATTTGTTTGAGTTTCAAATGATTATTGTAATTCATTGTTATCAATATAACTTTATTCATGATTTCTATCACCTATAAGAACTCATGAATGATATAAACAAGAAGAGGTTCAGAATAGAGTGGGACAACTATGATGAAGTGGCTTTCTGGGAGTTGAAGGTTTGGTTGGAATATACACATATTCTAATTATTATAGACATAGGGAGGTGTTATACAATGTAATGTGATATCATTAAGTGTTTTCTATGTTTTTTAATGTATTATGATTAGGTTATATCCAGATGTTGTTTAGATTACATGTTTTATGATTTGAATTATTCTAAACCATTATTTCTCATAAGAGAAATTTGATGACTCTAATTAATATATAATCATACCATAAAAACTATACCATTGGGATAATAACCATTAGTATATATATTGGTTTTATTACCTACAAATTTTTTTATTTTAGATGCAACATTCTTTTGGGAAGATGAGTGTCCAGGAGAACAATCTTATTAAGATAATGTATGTAATTTTTTTAGGAGTCTAGAAAGTAATCTAATATAATGGGAATGTTTTCAAAGGGCTAGTTTGATATAATCAATGGATGGGTTGATATTTCTTTTTTTCACTTTTTATCAACTTCTTATCTAGTGTCCATGGTAATATATAACTAGGAAACTATTTTATTTTATATGGGGTTGGTTTATGGGTTTTAACGAATTTCAAGAGGATTAAAGGTTATAATGCTATATTTTATATATCGAAAATGTTTTTGGTCCCTATATATAAGTGAGAGGAGTTGAAATAGGACTATAATTCATCACATTGAATAATTAAACTACTATTGAATAAGATGTACCTTGATATCAACGATTACCTCAAGTTTCCTTGTATTAGAATGTTTATTACAAACATCATGTTACATTTTCTTACCCCTTAGAGGGATAAAGATTATTATTAGTGGCATGGAAGTATACATTATCCCCTTATAATGTTTTTGTGGTAGTGGGAGTAGTTAAAATGAATATTTTTTGGTTTTTGTGTAAATTCATAGAAATTATGATTTGGTTCGGTTGGTAGTGGACATGTAGATAAATATCACACATTTTTATCCTATTTTAGAAACTCAGTTACCAGATGAGATAATAATATTTTTTGATAAATTGTGTTATTTCAGGGAATACCATAGATTATAGTTTCAAATAATGACGTAAGATTCATGAATTATTTATATAAGGGATTATAAAAGAATTTTGGGTATCAGATGAAGATTAGTACACATTGTAACCCACAAACAAATGATTAGTGACATAGAATAATTAGAATAGACATGTATTTTATAACATCCATTTACTTTATTTTAGGTATTTCTCTTCTCTGCATATGTTTCCTAATATATTTGGGTCTGTTTTAGGACACAGAAGGATGAAAATCGTTTGATGGGAAAAATAACCTAAGGTTTGTGGATGTATTTTTTATTTGAGTTAATGTGGTCTAGGTGTAATTGAGTAAATATATTATTAGGGTTGTCCATGAGTTTAATGGATATCAGATATGGTTGGTGTTTTTATCAAGAATCCTTGTAGTTTTTGGTTTCCTTGAAATTTTTACATTGTGAAAGGATTACACATCATGTATTCATTACCAGGTATATTTTAGGAATTCAGATGAATGGATTAACGTTTTGCAAACAATAAATTAGGTTCACATCTTGTAATGATCATAATTACAATTTTCTACCAATGTGATGTTTTTTTATCTATATATGGACTTTGAGGATGTCATAAAATTAAATATAGATTCATGTTGTGTAATTTCTGGGATCTATAGGTTTTATGGTGTTTTATGGATGATTAATTTTTCCTTATCATGTTTCCATTTAATATCTAACCTTAGATCCCTCCCATGGGGTTATGGTGACCTCCCCTCCTAGATCATTTCACTCAATGATTGATCATCATTTCTATTGTGGTTCATTCATATAGGTGATAAATCCTTATTCTTCTTTAATTTCAACTATTTTTATAGAGTTTTTTCATATGTTTATGGATATATCAATCTATAATGATAATTTTCATTATCCTTTCATGATTTTAGGTGATAATACTTGAAATGGTAAAACCATTTTAGTTTGTGGTGTGATATGAGTGTAATTAGAGGTATGATGTAATATTTCCTCTCTTAAAACTATTTTTCATTGTGAATTGATTATATAATTTAAGGAATGATTCTAGTTCTTATTATGTTCTCCTTTAATTATTTCATGTTTTTGGATCCCTTTGTGGGTGTGTTCATCCCAATATTGAGGTAGCTTGATCTATATTTAGCCCAATTTGGATGAGCTAGATTTCCCTATTTTTTATAAATTCCTTTATAAATTATTTTAGATGATTAAATTGTGTTTGTGGAAAAAAGAGTTTTTGCATAACATGTTTTCCCTTCTTTTTGATAAAAGGAATGGGTTATTCAATGCATTTTGAAATTGATTTGTGAAATGGATTTCAATGCATAGTTTTGATTTAATGTTTTGTAAAATGAAGTGCAAGAGAAACCTCGGTTGATTTGGTAAAAGGTATACCTTAGTGAAAAAAACCTTGTTTTTCTAGGGGGTTCTCTAATGGGGTTTTCCTCTACTTCCAAGACTAGTTTTTATAGGGAAAATTTTGAAAATGTGTGGGGGTTCACTCATGTGGTTTCCCTACACTCTTTTGGTATGTGTTCTAAGAAGTTCAGTTCACATTATTCATTGTTTGTGGTATGAGTAGTCTAATATCCTAAACTATAGAGACCCTTAGCTTGATATAACAATTGAATTTCCTTTAAAGGATTTGATATAATATTTGATATATGATTCCATTTGATAGATTTTATTTATGTGATATTTTTTAAAATATTGTTCCATGTAATAATTAGAAATTTGGAAAATATAAATTTGATTACCTTGATTTTCACTAAACTATATATCACCGTTTTTATGCCTTGTTTATCAGTATAGGTGATTGTGTTTATATTTTCATACAGATACATCATATGAAACACCATGGTGGGGTATTACTAAAACCATTATCTCACACCCTTCTCACCCTTTTAGTGGTGGATAAACCATTATATCTATTTCGATGTAGTGAATGGAAAGGCTCTATATTAGGGAGGAGATATGTATTTTATATGTGTCTGGGTAGTTGGTTTTGATATTGTGGGATTTTTCCAATGACATCAAAAAAATTTCCCATTTTTATTTTAGTTATATGATTCTTTTGTAATTATATCTTTATAAGAACCCGGATCTTATTTTTAGGTATGTTTTCCTTATTTGGTCATTTTTGAGTAAAAGAGGAATTTCTTGATGTTTTGGAAGTACACATCGTGTACATTCTATGTACACACTGTGTACTTGGTTGTCGCATGAAACCAGGTGTTGGATGTGGAATGGACACCCACACAAGCATGTGGTGGTGACATGGAGGCCACCTAAAGCGGTGTATAGAAAAGGCATGTACATGTCATGTACTTAAAAAATACAAGCCATGTATTTCAAATGTACATGCTGTTTATTTTATTTTTTCCATTAAACGCACTGGGTTCACATCATACGGACATAATAATCTTCTCTAATGTTGGGTTCGTACGAGAGTGAGGGTTCGGCCGCGATCATCCTACGAGCCTCTGACCAGGCATCTGATCTCTGATTCGACCATCGTCGATTACATTGAGATTTCCTCAGTAAGCTCTACCTTTGGCTTGAGCTTCGTTTCCAAATTTCTTTTCCTTCTCAAGTTATCATTAGTTGAACGATTTATAATTCTTTGGAGGTCATTGGTGTTATAAGGTGATTTAAGCCTTGAGAATCAAGTATATCGATCTCACAATGCCTAGGTAGGTTGTTTGGGCCATTCTTTTAAAAATTATTTGTGTTTTTTGTGCAAAATTTCCAATACCCAAGAACGGGGTATTGTACATTAACCATTTTAGCCCTATTGTTTTCTTGATATTCTTATTTTCTTGAGTTGGTGTTAATTGAATGTGAATATGTTTAATTGCTATGCATTGGAAGTATTTTCCCATGCATGATTTCATGTCTTGACTGTTGGATCTAGTTTTCATGTTAGGCTTCTATTTACAATCCAAAGCCTAGTTTTAGGATGTTGTGACTATTCTGATATGGTGTTATGATGTACACTACTAGACAAGTAGTTCTTCAGGTTTACTTGGGCTGATATGCTTTGATGTACTTTCTTGATATACACTGGGCCGTGAAAATATGGTGTATAGACTATAGGGAGGATGGATGTAAGGGCTTCTCTAGAGTTTCTTTATAACTTATGATGTGAGACCACAGGGAGGAATTGACGTTCAGTGCTTCCCTAGAGTGTCTGTAGTTCATCAACGTGGGTCACAGGGGGAATGTGATGTTGAGGGCTTTCCCAGAGAACCTTTAGTACAGATACGAGACTATAGGGGGAATTGACGGTGAGTGGTTCCTCATAGATTCTATGCATAAGCTGAACCATAGGGGTTAGTCTAACTGTATTGCATATAGGGTTGCATGTATTTCTTGGTAGGACTAGAGGGTATTGGATGTGAGTACTTCTTAGAATGTTCCTGTTGTGTTTCTTACTTGCTTTTATTTCTAGGTAGGACCAGAGGGGATAGGCATTGAGTACTTCCTATAGGGTTAACTGTGTGTTTTCCTACTTACTTGATATGTGGTATTTGATTGATTTGAAAATTTGGATTGTGTTCTGATGAGTACTTCCTTGTTTACTGCACTCTTTTTACGTATTTTCTGCCATATATACTCACAGAATATTTGGAACAGATCTTGTGGTGGTTGCCTACTGGGATTTAGTCTTACACCCTATTTGGGCTATGCTTTTGGGCCCAAACTGATTATATTATAGCAGGTATAGATAAGGTAATTCTCCCTTCTACATCAGGTGCTTTATTTGTTGTAGAGATGGAGAGCATGGGACTAAGCTATGACTTGTGATTTTTTGGTGTTTTTTACTTGATTTCTTTTGTACATGTCTTTAGTACTGGTGTATTCCAGCATTGTGATTTGTTTGGCTGCTTTCTTAGACATATTTATCATGAATCATTTATATATATATGCGCTTTAATTTATTATTTTCTAGTCTTCTTATATGTAATTTTATATGGATTATTATTTCTTCTATGTTTTCTATTTGCTTACGTCTGTTGTGTTACTCTACCAATGAAGTCATAGTTTCCCCACTACAACACCTGTGGCACTAACTGCTAGTCGTCAGCCTCTGGAATTATGGGAAATGTGCTTGAGGCCATGTGACCGACCAGGTATGGGGCGCCTCTGGGTGGAATCTGGAACTGGGATGTTAAAAGGTATTATCAATGGAGTTTCTTTTCTTTGACTTAATTATTGGAACCTGAATTCATGGATAGGAAGAAATCAGTACTTGGTAATAATTTTTGCCTATGAGTAGCTAACCCGTGTATAGAGAAAATCCAATTTACCTCGTGTTGTAATTTTTCTGTTTTTGCAATCATTATAGTTGATTAGGTTTCACCTTGACTGATTCACATGTTTTGTGCTATTATCGTTGATGTTATTGAGTTTCTATTTTTGTTGCAACCTAATGAGATGAGGGTATGTCATCTTATTCATCATATATGAACTTACTATAAATTACATTTCATGCATACTTTACATGCCATTTAGGGTGAATTAGTGATTTCTTTTTGTTGTGATAGGTGTTGTGCTAGATATGCATGTTGTTGTGATAGATGAAGTGAAAAAAATTCATATTGTTTGATAGGGTATTTTTTTTGTAAGTATTTTTTGAATGAATGCCAAACATTGGTTCTTAAGGTGTTATGGGCCCTCATAGACTTGAATTTGGGAGAGCGTTGATCTGTTTTTCTTGTTATAACATGTAAAAGATGCCATGTTTAGATTCACAGGGAGTATGGGCCATCACAGAATGGAATTTGGAACTTTGGTGTTCGTTTTAGTGTTTTTCTGGACTCTGTTGTAGTTTCTGAGGCTTACTGTCCGAAAAAACACTGAATACACACCATTTAGTTTTGACTACTTTCCATGAGATCTTAGGTTCGGGAAGAAACTGTTTTTCTTAAGTACACGCCATGTAATCTCTAACTATATCATAGTCTGTGTGGTTAGTGGAACAAGATAGAGAAGTTCTTGTAGGAATACACCGTGTACCAGTTGTACACGCCATGTCGTTGTGACCATGTGTCCACCCATGTTACTAACAACACGGGTGGATAAATCATAGCTTATACACACCGTCTCAGTTCTGAACAAGGCTTGTAGTGTAATCTTGGAATCCAGCCGTGTAGCTAACAACACGGGTCAAAGTTACCTTTCTTAGTACACGCCATGTCTATATGGAACATGCCGTGTAGTTTCAGCCAAGTATCCTGCTGTTTCATTAACAACATGGACTATTGAAACTGGAGTGGTACATGCCGTGTCCACCAAAAGCATGTTGTGTGTGGTGAGGCATGTATACGGGCATGTCACAAACAACATAGGTCGGGGAAGAACGTCTAGTACATGTCGTGTCTCAGAAAAACCCCCCATTTAGTCTCGTTCTAAGGAGAACTGTGTGGCTTAGCCATGTAGGACTCATGTAAGGGAAGACAATTCAAGTACACGATGTGTGTAAGGACTTAACAACGTGTGTTTGGGTTGTAACACGACCAGTTCTAGAAGAAGTACATGTTCATGTGAAAGACATAACGGAACACATCGTGTAGTAATTATACATGCCATGTAGTTTGTTCTTGTAAAACATGAATGAATTCCTTCTCATGTTCCCTTCTTACACTTCCAATTCTTATTCCTTGATAATCTTGATCTAATGTGTGTGTTTGACCTTGAAGTGTCATGCTCCTGAGACTTCCTACGGTTGTACGCCAGTTGCAGTGTAGTGATTCGACACCGAACATGGCTTGTCAGGGAATACCTAAATATCCTCTTGTTGTGCCTGTCTTGGTACCATACATCATACCTGATGTAGGTGTTGATGCATAGTTCCAGGAAGGCTTTGAATGAATGATGAAAACCATTCAAGGAGAACCACCTCCTACCCGTCAATGGTAGAGTTGACACGGGTCTTTCAGCAGTAGTATCCTCCCACTTTCTCAAGGGATGGAGGGCCCCATGATGCAGAGTCATGGCTAGAAGCCATGATGACGATCATTGAGCATCTGGAGACGCCTCCTGTGAGTCAGGTCGAGCTCTCTACTTATATTATTTGAGACTCTGCCAAGAGGTGGTGGGATGTGATCCCACCGAAGGGATTCCCACAAGTTATGACATGGGAGGAGTTAGATATTATCTTCTATAACTACTTCTATCCAGAGTCAATGAGGGCCATTCAAGCCTAAGATTTTATAAGCCTGGAGCAGGGTAATCTTTCAGTTATGGAGTATTCCTCCTATTTTACCGAGATGCAGCGTTTCATGCCAATTTTAGGAGGTGATCAGTTATTCATGGAAAGGAAGTTTGAGGATGGTCTGAGGCACGACATTAGATCATAGGTGAACATCTTCTGGTTGACGTCTATCACATATATCTTCAATCATTTGCTGATCACTAAGTGCAATCTGAGGGATTCTTGAGTTGTGAGCCAGGGAAGCTCGACATCTGCAGTTAGAATCCCTCTTAATAACAGTAGGAAGTGCCATAGGGAGTCTTCGTGTGGTAATCTGAGGAGTTGAGATAATTCTTTTGTAGTAAATTGGTGTGGTACTAGTGTGGGAAGAGTTGGAATACAAGGCCACATTGCCCGATGGACCTAGTGGTGTGCCGATCTTGTAAAAAAGATGGGTCATCTTCAGTGCTTCTATTAGATCTTCTCACCAGCAGCTGGTGACTGGGGTTCTTCTATGACTCCTCGTTTAGTAGAACCACCACCAGTTTCTCACTAGTCTAGGAATTGGAGTTCTATCATCTGTTCAGTCCAAGTTGGAGGTCATTTCTGTGGTTTATAGTTACCCGGTTTCAAGCGACATCAGGGCAGATTAGGTCAGATTGGTCATGTAGGGTTACATGGCTGCGGAGTAGGCCAATCTTTTTCTGTCGAGTAGACCCAACAAGAGTAGGATCCTAGACCCTCTACAGTTCAAGGTACAATCTTAGTTGCCTTAGTTTTATCTTCAGGTATTTTTAATACAGGGGCTTCCCATAGCTTTATATATTTTATAGTTTTAGGGAGCCTTTGGATCATGGTCATGGTAGCCAGTTACCCGGTTTCTAGCGACATTAGGGCGGAACAGCTCAGAGTGTTCATGCAGGGTCACATGGCCGCGGAGCAGGACAGACTTTTGTAGTGGAGAAAACCCAGCAAGAGCAGGATCCTAGAACTTCTATAGTTTGTTGTACGATCATAGTTACCTCATCTTTATCTTTGGCTATTTTTTGATATAGGGGCTTCCCCTAGCTTTATATCTGTTGTGGTTATGGAGAGCCTAGGGCTCTACATCTTTTCTTCTTTTTATATTTTGACACTAGACATTCTGTTGGGGACAATAATGGCAAGTGTGTGTCAGTGTAAGGATTTTCCTCTAGAGGTTGGTGGGTGTAACATTTGTATTGGACCTCTATGTCCTAGAGATGACGGGATATGATGTTATTCTTAGAATGGACTAGTTAGTTCCCTTCCAAGAAGTTGTCAATTTCAATCATCATAGGGTGAGTTTCACATCACCAGTGGGTGGATATTTTCTTTATAAGGGTGGGTGGGATGTACAAGCAAGCAGAGCGGGACCCGAGCATCATGGGTTAGGAAAAGTTACAGCCCAGAATTCTTATCTATACCAGGATGACCAGGGGACTTCACTGATGGAATTTCCACCAGTGGTGGATCGTTTTAGAGATGTCTTTCCAGAAGACTTTTTAGGTATTCCTCTAGAGCGTTAGGTATACTCTTCTATTGAGCTTGTTCCAGGGGTAGCACCGGTGTCCATTCATCCTTATAGGATGGCTACACCAGAGTTTCAGGAGCTCAAGAAGTAGTTGGAGGAGTTGCAGGAAAAGGGTTTCGTCTGACCTAGTATATATCCATGGGGTTCGCCCATTCTATTTCCAAATAATGTGGATGGCACCCTCAGGAATTGGGTGGATTATCATAAGCTAACCCAGTTGACGGTCAAGAAAAGATATCTCTTGCCAAGGATTGATGATCTCTTTGATCATATTCAAGGAGGTCGAGGGTTCTTGAAGATTGAATTGAGATCAAGTTATCATCAGTTTCACATTAGGCCATCTGATATACCTCTAACAGCCTTCCGGATTAGGTATGGTCTATACAAGTATGTGGTTATGCCGTTCGGTCTCATGAAAGAGCCATAAATTTTCATGGCACTAATGAACCGAGTGTTCCATCCATACATGGATTCTTTAATGGTGCTCTTTATGGACAATATCATGGTGTACTCTCACACTCGAAAAAACCATTATAACCATCATGGGATCATATTGAGTACACTGAAAGAGCATTAGTTATATACTATGATCTCAAAATTCCACTTTTGGATGGATCAGATTCACATCAAAGGTCATGTTATTTCAGAGACAGAAGAATTAGTAATCCTAGAAAAATTGAGAGTAGTAGTTTCTTGGAGGCAGCCTAAGAACTTCATTAAGTTATGGATTTTTCTAGGGCTGACTGGATACTAAAGATGTTTCATTCAAGATTTTTCACGCTTAGAGGCACCGCTGATGGTCTGACTAAGAAGGCTGTGAATTTATTATGGTAAAATTCTTGTGATTCTGCCTTTCAGGAGCTAAAAGGAAGGCTGACTTGAGCATCAATACTACTCTTTCCTAAGCTAGGAAAGAGATATATTGTGTTCTGTGATGCATCGGGTATCAGGCTAGGAGATGTACTTATGCAGGTATAAGTACTTATTGCGTACGAGTCTTAGTAGTTGAGTCCACATGACAGGAATTACCCGATTCAAAATCTCAAGTTTGTTGCAGTTGTTCATGCCATGTGCTATTGGAGAAATTATCTTCTAGGAGATAATTTTGTGGATTTTACGGGCCACAATAGTATCATGTACATCTTCATTCACTATGATTTGAATTTGAGATAGCGAAGGTGGGTTGAGTACCTTCAGTTATTTGCCACTGAGCTTGCCTACAGGCTTGGGAATGGCAATGCAGTGGCTGATGCATTGAGTAGGAGGACTTCAATACAAGAATTTCATGCGGCCAGTAGTGAGTGGCTGCTTGTGGCTCTATTCTCGCAGATGATTTTTGGGGTTCATGACAGATAGGGTTTGATGTTTCTTTTCGTCTGTAGATTTTACATCTACTCTTCTTAACTGAGTGCGAATGAGTCAGTTATCAGATCCAGAAGGCCCAGTCCTATGGGAAATCCTATCAAGAGAGGACCCTATTCCTGGATGGACCATAGGCGAGGATGAGATCTTGCATTTCCAGGGGTTCATATGTGTGCTAGCGGACATATGCAAGGAGCTGATGTGGGACTTTCATTCCTCAGTTTGGGAAGTTAATCCTAGTGTCACCAAGATGTATTGTGATCTACACTATCTGTATAGGTGGCTAGGTATGAAGAGAGATGTTGCTGGTTTCGTCATGAAGTGTTCCACCTGTCAGCAAGTGAGGGAGGAACATCATGGGCCAGCATGGCTTTTTCCGTAGTTACCCATTTTGAAGAGGAAATAGAACGATGTCATGATGGATTTCATGACAGGATTATTGAGATTCCCTAAAGGGAATGATTTTGATTGGGTTGTTATTGATAGGATCATGAAGGTTGATCACTTCTTGTTGATCAAGGAGTCCTTTAGTGTTGATGAGATGGGATGGTTATACATCTGAGAGATTGTACATCTACATGGTATTCCACACTCCATTGTTTCTGACAGAGATGAACGGTTTACTTCTTGGGTCTCGAACGAGATTCTGAATGAATTGGGTATATAGGTACTTTTTAGTAAAGCTTTCCATCCCCAGAAAGATGTCCAACCCAAGTGTATGATTTAGGAGCATGAGGGAATGCTTCGTGCATGCATCCTGGATTTTGAAGGTTCTTGGGAGAACATATACCTCCTTTTGAGTTTGCCTACAAAAATAGTTTTCAAGAACCTATTCAAGTGGAACCTCTTGAAGATTTCTAGGGTAGACCATGCAGATCACCCTTATGTTGGATTGAGGTAGGAGAGGAAGCTATGATGGGACCTCTTCTTGTTTACGAGACCACAGAGTAGATAGAGTTGATTCAGAAGAGGATGGATACTGCACAGTCTCGACAGAAGTCTTATACTGATCTGTGGAGACGAACTCTGGAGTTTGAGGTCAGAGATCAGGTATTTCTGCGCGTCACACTAAGGTTGGTACCTAAAAGGATTAGGATACAGGGTATGATTTCACCAATGTACATCGGACTGTTAGAGGTGTTAGAGAGAGTAGGGATGGATGCATGTCAGTTGCAGTTACCTCAGAGGTACCAGGCTATGCATGATGTCTTGCAAGTTTCTCAGCTTCGACATTACTTCTCAGACTCATCTCATGTATTTCAACCCAATGAGGTTGAGTTGGAAGTGGATGAATTGTTTGAGGAGAATTCTATTAGGATCGTTGATCGAAGTATGAATATTCTCTGAGGTCAGTCTGTTCCTCTAGTATGAGTGTTATGGCAGCACGGGCGAGTACAAGACGAGACTTTGGAGATGGAGGTTGATGTATGAGCACAGTGTCCGAAGCTATTTGGTGTTTCTTCTTCTATTCCACCTTTATAGAGAAATTCGGGGACGATTTGTTTTAAGGGGGGAAGTTTGTAAGAACCCAGATCTTCTTTTTTAGGTATGTTTTCCTTTTCTGGTCATTTTTTAGGCAAAAAATGAATTTCTGGAAATTTTCAAAGTACACACCGTGTATATTATGAGTACAAGACAAGTACTTGATTTCCACATAAAACTGTGAGATGGATGTGTAATGGCCACACACACGGCCATGTTGGGTGACTTAGAGGCCACATAAAGCAGATTATAGAAAATGGAATTACACATCGTATACTTCAAAAGTACACGCTGTGTATTTTCTTTTTTTTCATTAAACGCACAAGGGTGGTGTCTGGTGGAAAAAAACATCTTCTTCAAGGTGGGGTTTTTCCAAGAGAGAGGTTTTGACCCAAATATTCTTCCAGCCCCATGACCAAGAATCCAATCACTGATTCCACCACCGTCGATTGCGTTGGGATCACCTCGGTAAGCTCTCCCTTCTGTTTGAGCTTCATTTCCCAATTCCTTCTCCTTCTCAAGTTAGCATTCATTGAACATTTTAGAAGTTTTTATAGATCATTGGTGTTATAATGTTATTCAATCCGTAATAATAATGTATATCAATCTCCCAATTCTAAGGTAGGTGGTTTGTTCCTTTCCATAAAATGCCTTTGACTTTTATGTGAAAACTTGCCAATACCCATGAACGGGGTATTGCGTGTTTACCATTTTAGCCCTATTGTTTTCCTTCTATGATTTTATGCTTGAGTTGATGATAATTGAATGTAAATGGGGTTAATTACTATGATTGGGAAGTTTTTAACCATGCACGATTTCATGTTTTGACCATAGGGTCCAGATTGCCTGTTAGGGTGCTGTTTACATTCACATGCCTAGTTGTAAAATGGTTTTACTATTCTGATATGTTGTTATGTGTTATACTGCTAGCCAAGTAGTTCTTGGGATTTAATTTGGCTGATACACTTTGTTGTACATTCTTTCTAAACACAGGGTTGTGAGAACCTGGTGTAATGACCATCAGGAGGATGGACGTAAGGGCTTCTCTATAGTGTCTTTAAAACATAGGATGCCAGACCACACGGGGAATTGACGTTGAGTGCTTTCCCTGAGTGTCTGTAGTTCCTCCACGTGGGCCACAAGGGGAATATGACATTGATTTCATCCCCAGAGTGCCTTTAGTACCGATACGAAACTATAAGGGGAATTACGTTGAATGCTTCCTTAGAGAATCTATGCTTAGGCTGATCCAGAGGGGATAGAATTTGTGTAAAACCCAGAGGGCTGCTTGTATTGCTAGGTAGGACCAGAGGGGATAGGGTGTGAGTGCATCCCAGAGGTTTGGTTGTTGTCTTTATTATTTTCTTTTATTTCTAGGTAGGACCCAAAGGGATGGGATTTGAGTACTTCCTAGAGGGTTACATGTGAGTTTTTTTTTATTATGTGGTATATGGAATTTGGATGCTTTGAAACTATTGATTGTGTGCTGCTGAGTAATTCCTTGATTACTGTACTATTTTTACTTGTTGCCTGCCATATATACTCACTGACTATTAGGCACAGATCTCATGGTGGTTTCCTACTAGTATTTAGTCTCACACCCTGTTTGGGATATGCTTTTGGGCCCCAACAGATTATATTGTTGTAGGTATAGATTAGGGAAAGCACCCTTCCACTTCAAGAGCTTGATTTGTTGTGGGGCTGGAAGGTATGGGACCAAACTATGGCTTGAGATGCAATGGATTTGTTTACTTGTTTCCTTTTGTACTTGTTTTTAATAAAGATGTATTCCAGCATAGTTATTTGTTTTGCTGCTTTCCTAAACATATGTATCATGCATCATTCATATATATATGTGTGTGCTCTAGTTTATTAATTTCTAGTCTTATGCTATTTACTTTTTTATGGATTATTACTGCTTCTTTTTTTCCATTTGTTTACTTCCACTGTGTTACTCGGCAAATGAGGGAATAGTTTCTCCACTATTTCACCCAAGGCCCTTAATGCTAGTCAGCAGCCCCTAGAATTAGTGAAAATGAGTTTGAGGCCTTGAGCCCAACTGTGTACAGGGCACCTCTGGGTGGCATCCGGAACCGGGATGTTACAGTTTTGGCGATTGTTTAGCTACATTTAAGTTATATATCCTGTTCTAATTGATTTATGGAAATAAAATATATCAATATTATAATAATCTACTATTTATTCGCATTGTTGACTTATATATATATATATATATTACAATATCTACAACAAATTTGGATCAATGATTCCCTATAGTTGTTGATGATGTTATTGTTGTAGTCACTATCCCATGGGGATAATAAATAACCTTCAAGTATGTCATTGATTGGGTCTGGTACCATGTTGTGACAATATTATAGGTCAGTTCATGAATTTTTTGTATGAGGGGTGTAGGTTGCACTTAGTTTTAGTATGTTTATAGACATTAGATTGTATTGTTAGGATAAGAGAGAAAGGATGAGGTGAGTTATAGGCTATTTGTTTCCATCACGAGACTCAAGTTTACATGGGATTATGGGATGTGTGTCTCCAATTTTAAATTATTTATCATTAATCTCATTTTATCTGATGGGATTCTTAGTTGAGATGATTCTATCCTTTTTTATGATCGTTTCTTCTATTTTGATGAGTAATTATATGCCTTTATTAAATATTTCCTTTCTTTTTTAAGAGGGTGCAATAGATTCTTCTCAACGCAATCCCTCAATAGATCTATATATTATCAAGGGAATCATGTGGTAAATTCATGTTGGTGACCAAAATGTATTACATTTCCAGCACACAATTGTCGAGGTGTGTAGTGGAGATTGAGGAGAATGAGATTGACCACTAGAGTTTTAGTACATGAAGCCACCATTCTTTAAGGGTATTGATTAACATAACTAAGTGTATGATAGTCTTAAAATGATTGATTTGATATATACATTCCATGATACATCTAAGAGTGTCATTGTGAAGTTTGTGTTGTTCCAACTTGAGGGTCATAGCAATTGATGGTGGGATTCTATGGTACAGGAGAATATTAATATAGTATTGGACCAAAAGTTCCTCAATAAATTCATATTCCATTATCTTTTTGGAGAGCTTCTTATGATGGTGATGTATGTTGAGTTTCAGTCTTTGTAGAAGGGAGAAAATTCAATTTCATCATACACCAATCTGATTGTGAAGATGGTTTTTTTTAAATTAGCAAAGATTGACCAGTTAAGTACTTACAAAAATCTATAGGGTTGGAGACTAGATATAATATAATAGTTAGTTATACTCATTATTTTGACTGATGTGGAGGTAGTTTATAGGTAAATAATAGAATAGATGAATGTGGATGGAAATATTAGTTATTCATCCCCTTATCATCCATCCATTTGAAGCATCATTTATTTATAGGGAAAATGATGATGTGGAAAGTTCAACAGAAGAGTTGTGGAAGTATTTTTTAGTAAAAATCCTACTATGAACATTCAGTTATACCCATTACTGTACCCCATCTTACACCCTTCATGGAAAGGATAGTAATATCCGTTGATCCAATTATATACCTGTGAGAATGTTTAATTTATTTCGGTTCTTTTTCTTACTATAGGGTTTCTATTAGGATATATCTGTACATATTTATATTGAAAAATCATATGATTCAAAGGCTATTAAAGATAATTTATATGGTTGAGAGATTATAATACATGGTCCACATGAATCATGACTGAATTATTTTAATGGAGTAGTTGAGATTCAGATGAATGTAGTTGTGGGTCCGGTGATATGGAGAGGTACGATCTTTATTTCATCATATATAGATAATTTTTTATTTTATATAGGTGCCTATAATTTTTATGGACAATTTTTTTGTTCTTAAACATTAAACATACCTCATTTCTTTTAAAATGTAGTTTGAGAAACCATTTGGATTAAAAAACGTGAAGGTGTTTTGGGTTCCTTTTTAAATCAATATCTAACATAGACATAATCGGGGACTTCCTCATTCAATAATTGGATATTTTTAACATCATCTTCATGATGGATTGGATGGTTGAAAATCACAATATTTTTTTCTATCATATCTATGTCCAATTTGTGTCATTTGATTGGATCACTATAATTTTTATGGACTGTTTTATATGAGGGATGGTGGTTTAGAAACATCCCACCAAGATATCATGGGTTTTTCCACTATAGAATTTTATCTCAATTAAATTTATTCTTTTATTGATCTTATCTCAAATTTTCAGGACATTCTTGATGTGTTCCTCGATGATGTCTCTCCCATTCATATAGATAGATAGGGAGTGTTTACAAATTATTTGGTTGTATGTGTGATGAATATTTTAAAACCTTCTTCTTTTCTGAAACCATCATTGATTAATGAGATCAAGATTCAGTTGGATGCCCTGGGGGAAAAGGATTCAATCACCCTAGGGTTTCTCCATTTTTTTCCCCTTTTCTATGTTCCAAGTTTGAAGATTATTCAAACTTATTCTATTTTGAAAATAATAAGTTAATATAACTAATTCATAAGAAAAAATTCTCCTTTCCTTATGTGGATGATTTTGTTGATCTTTTAAACTCGAAAATTTAGTTTTTTGACATTTTTCTTTGGTCAGGTTATCATCATCTAAAAGTTTTCAATTCTAATATATAAATGTGATATTTTAGGATAATTTATAGCCATTATGAATATATTTTTATTTCATTTGGTATAAATAATGGTACATTTTTTATGTTTTTAATGAAATCTGTATTCTATTAGCATCATGATGCTTTTTTGGAATTGATTATGGTTAATATTTTGATTTATTTGAGTTCCAATCATGAACACGAGAACCATTTGATATTGGTTCTATAAATTTTTTAGTATTCCTCATTTATATGGATATTTTTAAAATAAATTTTATGGATATAACAAGTGAGTTTCATTGGGATCATTATTTTTGATAATTGATTATCAGTTGATCCTAAGAGGGTGATGTTTGTCTTTTCAAGGGAAGAACCACATATCATAGTATATATTTTGATATTAATTTTCCTTGATAGATTCAACTGATCATTCATTATTTATTTATTAGATTTTGAATCACATTTTATTTATCAAACATGAAAAGGAATGAAATTTATATGGGATGAAAAGTTTCAATCTCCCTACAAATAGAAAAAATGTCTTCTTGAATCACCTTTTATTCTATTCTTATCTATGAATGGAAAGGTTTATGTTGTTTTATATGATTATTATAGTTCTAGTGTGGGTTACCTATTTATATAGGCAATAAATATTTGGTCATTTGGCTCTCTTCATAGTTTTACATATGTGAATAATTATCCCACTCATTGTTTTGATCATTAATGGTTATGCATATGATTAAATATTAGAGGAAATGTTTTTTAGGGAGAGGCCCATGTTTTTTTTCAACTATAAGAGTTTGAGCTATATATATTCTTATAATTAATTTAATATTAGTTAGAGTTAGTGGATTTAATTCTTTAAAACATTTTAATTAGACATCATGTACTCCCATGTGAAAAATAATGTTGTTGTAGATGTTGTCAAAAAAATTTCCATTATAGACTTTTTTTTATTCAAATGAATAATGAAAACTTATTGGAATCTTTTCATTGTTTCACCTAGATGATTATGATTATGTTTGAGTTGAGGTCATGACCTATGATTAGTTATTATAATAGATTCATGATCCCATTCCTCTGGTTCAACAATTGGATGATTTGTTTTGCGGAATTTGATAAAAACTTTTTGGTTGGGGGATGTTTCTAGTTGGTCTCTCTATTTAGTTGAAATTATGTGTCTTGATGATTGGTATTTGATGCTAAAATCACTGAGGATATCAATTTCTTTTGAATTCCAAAGTCCTTCCTAAGATATTCATTTCGGTAGTATGATGGAATATTATGACATGAAACAATGATTTTGGTGTTTGAGTATAATGTGTGTCATTAAAGATTATATGTCCAACTTTTACACTTAGCAAGAGATAAATGTTAGGCATATAAAACCCCATATACTACTTTATATTCCTTTGGTTCTAGTGTGTAAATAGGATTAGGTATCTGTTGATTTTTTTGATTACCATGGACTCATCGAGGGAGGAATACTATCTTGGTGACAATTCAACTGTGGAAATAGATGGCTCACTTAATATGGACCAAGGACACCAACGAAGCTAATGAACACGGTAAACTATATTTATAAGAGGATTTGAGGTTACATGAGGTTCCAATATTTATTATTTCAGACAGGGATCCAAGGTTTACCTAATGGTTTTAATATAGTATCCTTGATGTGATGGGGAATCTGGTCAAGTTGAGTATTACTTATCATCCACAGAAGAACTATCAGACGGGGCCTACAATCGAAATCCTCAATGACATGACCCATGTCCGGGTAGTGAAATTTTCCTGGACAATTATAGAGACATATGGGGCTAGGTGATTTATATTTTTTTAATAGTTATCATTAGTTAATTAGAGTGGATCCCATGAATTATTTGGATGGTCAGCTTTGTAGATCTTCTCTTCCTTATAATGAGGTGGGGGATGCCGCTTTGGTGAGTCTGAGTCCAATTCAGTAGTGTTCAATGGGGATTCGTGGTATACTACTTCATTTTGGTTGTGGATCAGTTCTGAATGAATTCATTGAGTATCATCATCATTTTCATTCATTGTTTTCAATTGGTGACCATGTTTTCTTCATATTTTCTCAATTAAGGGGACATTTTTCAATTGGGAAACATGTAAACATGGTTCCATGAAATGTTGGACCATTTGAGGTAAATAAAAAGATTGGGTAGATTTTTTATTAGTTGGGTTTCGTGTTCTATCTATCTATATTCCTTATGTTTTCCATATATCATGAATCAGTAGATACTATCTAGATCCCTGTCAAATTGTGAGTTGGGATGGGATTTATTTAGAGGAAGAAATTAATGTTTTATAAAAATAGGTGTTGATTTTTATGAGTCAATTGAATGTTAAATGTGGTATTTATATTTCGATGGATAGAGCATTTTGGAGGTATAGATCATTTTCTCAGGTGAATTGGGTGAATGACTCCTTGATGAGGAAGAAGTGTCCTATCCTTTTTTCATACATCATTATTCCAAAAAAACCACAAAAATATGCAATGTATTTTATTGTTTATTTTCTAACATTTTGTTTCCTTTTTTAAAACAAATTATATTCTTTGTTTTCATTTCCTTATTAATTTGGGTGTGTTTTAGGACTCCTGTGGTTAGAGAGAATTTTATTTGAAAATTAATCCAATTTTTGGAAATTAAATGAGTTTGGGATTCAACATATCATAGTCAATGTGGGGTTCTCCTATATTTTAGAGAACATCAATGATATTTGGTTGTTTTATCCCAAATATCAGTTACTTTCTATCTGTGGAAACTATTCACATTATGGATGGATTTCACTTTTTATATTGATTTTTGGGAAGATTTCATTAATTTATTTTTAGTTGTACACTATGAATTTCACACATTCCATGCAGTGTTCAACATCATGATTTTTGATCCAAGGCAAGAATATGTCATTTTACATGGCCTTTGTGGGTTACATGAATGAAATAGGGATTCAAAATGTGTAACTCCCATAGGGTATAGGTTTTAGGGATTAGTATTGGTGAATTATTTTTAATTCACTTGTATCACTTTTCTCAAAATCCTTGGAGATCTACCATTTTATTTTGGAGGCTTCTGATCCTTTCATATTATTTCACTCAGTGGTTAGTCTGATTTATAGTTTCGGTGCATTTGTCAGGGTAAGAAGTCCACCATCTTCTTGATTTACATGATTGTTTTAGTGATATCGTCATGTGTTTATGCGATAGTTGATATGTGATGATAATTTTATTAATAATTTCTAGATTATTTATGAAATATTTCTTTTAAGGATGAACCTTAGCTTAATTATGGTGTTTCATAATAATTCTTTGAGGTATTTTGTGATATATACTCTCTACCAACTTCTTTTCCTGTAGAATTTACTTTCATAAGTAATAACTGAATATTATTTCTTAGTTATATTATTTATATTATTTCATGTTGGTGGATATAATTTAGAGTGTCTGAAAACTATGTTTTAGGTTTCTGGTTCTATCTCTATCCCATGTTGGATGAACTGTATTTCTATATTCTTTTAATTTTTTTTCTGAATACTTGTACACGAATGAATTGTGTAATTTGAAATAAGTTTTGGGAAATTATGGTTATCCCTCTGGTTAGGTAATATGAATGGTTTTTTTTAAATTATTATGAAATATAATTATTAAATGGTACCCAAAACATTGATTTGATTAAATGGTTTGGAAAATATAGGACATTTTTACCATTGGGTACTGATGTGGAATGTGTATCCTAGGACCACCATCAATTTAAATCATGGAGATTCACCAATGGGGTGTTCTTTTGTACCCTAGGAATTTTTTTCATGGGAATCAATTGATACTATTTGTGGGTACAATCATTTAGTGTTCATTTTGTCATTAGGGTTTTGTTTTGAGGACCTGAGAGTCCACTAATAACTGATTATGGTAGGAGTATTCAACTATCACAACTAGTAGTGATCCATAGTGTCATGTTCGTTGTCCATGATTTTTATTGGATATTATATGATATGAGATACATTGTTTTACTTAACTAAATTGATATATCTTGTATGCAATGAAACGTTTTAACTTATATTATTTATAAATGTGGAGGGATTGGATTTTTTTCTATGGTTTTGATACAAATTACATGTTTAACATTTAATCAATTCTTATATTATCTAATTTTGAGAATTTATAGATTTTTTTATAGATACATTATATTGAACGAAATGGTGGGATCCAAATAATCATTTCATACCACACAAAACACAACCCATTAATCGTTTGTAGACCATATATGTGTTTTTATGTGGGGAAAGATATAGAGGTTTAGTGAGAAGGTGATGTTTTTTTATAAATGTTTGGGTTGGTGATGGTGAGATGGTGAGAGTTTTTCCACTCCATCACATAGAGTCGATATTATGGTTTTATTTTTCCCATTTGATGTTGGAATTTTATCTTTGATAATGTTTTGTTAAATTCGATTAGTATTGATTCTTCTATTTTGTGTTTGGATAAAACATATAACCTGGTATTATACATCCTCTAATACTTACCATCATTCAAATATATATATATATCATGTTATTTAGATAAACTTATTAAAAATAATACTCGGTGTTAGTTGATGAGGATTGAGTGGTAGTCTCCATCCTGTGGGGATTCATAAATCCTTTTAGATTTGTCACGGATCTGCTTGGGTACCATGGTGAGATGGTACTCTTGGCTTGTTCATGACATATTTTCAATTCTTTAATTCTTGATTTTATGGTATCAAAAAATGAATATATATATTTATAAGAGTTAAGATAAAAAAACATTAATTATTCCATTGAGAACTCCCCCTATGTTGCTTTATATTGAAGAACATTCCACTCAAATATTTTCAGGTTAGAAGTGGGTGATTTTATGGGAATCAATCCATGCATGGTGTAGAAGTTCATTTCACTATTTTTATTAATTTAAAAGTGGTTGGTTAAATCTCAGGGAAGAGATCAATCGTATTCCAATCATTGGATTTTGATATTGGAGTTCACTATGTGTGATCTGGTTTCATTAAATTTATCACCTAATTTGGATCACTATTGTCTCTAGATTTATGTAATTAATTCAGTAATTATCATTATCCACTTAATATTATATATCATATCCATGAAATATCATTCCAGTTAGATCATGTACCAAAACATAAATGTTTAAAAATGTATTTCATGAGTTTTATATGGGGAATGATTAGAAATACAAAGAAGAAGTGAGAAGTTGTGAAAAGTTTTAGTTGGAGGGGAATACATAATTTGATTAACTAGTGGTGAGAATTATATACCAGAATGACATGGTGCAATAAAAGAATATAGATAATATTTCCTATGTAGTTGGGGAAATAAGGCATATATTGGTGGAGACTTTAGAGGGGGAGTCAACTGTAAAATCCCAATGGAATGGGATTTAGGGAAAGGATCCCTAGAGATGTTATAAAATGTTGTGAAAGCCACATATTCCTATTTGTAATTAGAATAAAATTTAATGAGGGAATTTGAAAATATTTTTTATCTATTTCATATATATTCTTAAATAATTTTTTTAGTTTTAATTACAGGGGGATCTCGATATTATTTCAATTTCGAGTATCGGATCACCCTAGAGAAAATATTCTAGAGGTGGTCCTTATATAAATATGTAAATGTCACTGATTTCCTTTTGGTTAATGTTGTACGATAGATGGTTTTAGAACCCCATTAATTTACTGATGGGGATTTATTTCAGGGTCAGTTGAGCTCCTAGTAACCTGTATAATTTTTCTAGGAATCTGGTGTCCAATCATTCTGTTTTTTAGCTCGTGGACTATATTTTCATCTACAACCCCCTCATATCCATCCTTATTTCCACACCAACACTCACTCAACCATGCTAGATTTTTTTGAATAACCCTTGGTCTATAAATCATCTCATACCAACACATAGTCAACTATTTATTTTTATTTTTTAAAATTTTTCTTTTTCTCAATATCTAAATTTATATTCATGTTATTTTCATCATGGTGTATCTATTCTATAATATTTGATCATTGATCACTACTTATCAAAGATTATGGATTATTTTAAGTATTTAGTGGTTTACTCTTGAATTGGGAGATGTATCATGCAATTTGATCTCCCATAATAACGTGGTAAGAATTATTTACAATATTTCTATATTTTTATGGAATTTTTTGACATATCATGCATGCAGGTGTGTGTTTGTTTGACTTATTTTGATCCACGTTAATTATTCATGTGGTTGAGTAAGTCCAGATTAATTAAATTGATTATTTTTCTTCGTACCAAATTTATATTCATAATACAATGTAGAGTAGTTTACCATGAATTTCTTGTATTAGTGTGAGTTTCCTAGATCTATTTGGATCATCGATGAGTAATTAGGAAGGTAGCTGGACATTCTTTAGGTGTTCAACCTTTTTATAGGTTTTGATCGGTAATTTCACTGGTATGAGTGGAATATTATGGGTTAAGTAATAATGATGAAAATGGGATATCTTTTTAAGGTTATTTTTCGTTTGATAACTTTTAATTGTGCATGTTGAGCCTAATGGATTGGGTGATGTCAAGGATTACATGTTACCAATTATGTTCATATTGTTGGTTATATTGTGGATATATGAACACATCATGATTAATGGGATGATGTATTGAGATATGACTATGCAACCACACCCTATCTAAAGGGGAGTCCACGCTTGATATTTGTTATTGGACCTCACTCGATGTGATTGTGGATTGTAATGGGATAAAGGCATATGGCCTCACCCAGAGTGAAGGTGTGTTCATTTGAGGCCTCATGATGTGTTATCCCTTTTCTGATTGTGTACCAGTCATGATCTGAGATGTATTTATGGTATGATATGTTTCTTCATAAAACAATAATAAAATATTTTTATGTTTAGGGTTCTGGTCAAACTAGTTAGAACATGATAACCTAAAGTGTCTATACTATTATTTATTTACGTTTAATTAGTGTAAAGAATCACATATAATTTCATCACTTATGTTTATGAAAAAAAATTAATTGTCATAAATGATTTTATTAATCTAAAACTTCAAGAACATCATATTTCACAAGTGAAATTTGTTGTAAATGATCTGGATAAGTTAAATGATCGAAAATTGGGTACTCTAACACTTAGAGTGTGATAGGGAAATGAGAAATAAAATGACTTAATCTATGATAAGTTTTCAGTTATTCACCTATAATATTATATTGATTTATTATTGTATATATCAATATACCAAATATTAATATCCTTTATTTACTTCATGTATGGCTATCATCTAATAATATTGTTATATAAAATCATGATATTAACTAGTTAAATCTACAATATAATTCCACGATATTTATTTATTGTTTATTAGTGCTAATGTTATTCATATAGATTATCATTATCATATATCAATGTTTTAATCTCCAAAATTTATTATTTAATATTTCTCCACTATATGGCAGCCTCATGAAAATATGGATGAATGTATGAGGTAGTGTGTTGATCCATAATAGAAATAGTTATTCTGGTTGGGTAATTATACCTTTTGATTAATAATAGTTAAGTTGAATAAGTTTTATTTCAACTATTATACATTACTATAACACTAAAAAAACTCATCTTTGGTTTCTTTAAATGGTAGTGGTTTAAGCATCCTCCCATTAATAGGAGGAGGTTTTTAATTCCCTAAAGTTATTATATGCTAGAAATTAATTATTCTTGTATTCTATTTTGTGAAATAGTTTGATTGAACTAATGTAGATCCATATTTTTATATATCATGGAGGAATCTTTAATTAGTTTACATTGAATATATTTTCTGACACTTATTGTAAATATGATGGTGTTTAATAGCACCATTAAAAGTATATGTTGTGTTTTTTGTGAAAATGTAAACATATGTAGTTTGGATTAAAACCAATATGAAGTAGGAATAAGTATGCTAATAGTATTTGGAGATATATAGGGTTATTAGTAGTAGTTTTAACTTTTACGATGTATTCTCTCATAGTTTTTAAATCTAATGGCTATTAGAACCAACAATATTTATAAATCATAGATTATTCAAAAAATCCTAAAAAATTCCACTTTCCTTTAAAAAATAAATTATATCTATATCATTGGGAATTCATTAACTTTAAGGGTTAAAAAATCTAACAATATAAAACATATAAATATATAATAAGATCATACAAATAGAAAACATGTTAATCAAATACTAAAAAAAAGTAATATATATGTTTCAATTAGAAATAAAACCCATATCATAATGAATAAATCACCACTAATTCTATCATATTACATGAAGATTGGCTCATGTTGATATATGATCTTGATTATCATTATTTTTAATAGACTATATTATATATTGAGCCTAAATGAAATAAAATTTAAAATATAAATTATTTTTAATATTTAAAAATATTATATCAATAATATATAAATATAAAAATATATATAACATATTCCATATAGTTTTAATATGTTTCATTAGTTCAGTAATGTTTATTTGAATACCGTTGGACAATGAGGTGTCATTGAATTCAAAACACAATATATACTTAAAGTCATTCATGTTTTTCACCAAACATATCGACATCCATTAATACACAAATGTACCATGAAAATAAAAATAAAATATTATTTAAATATTAGATATATAAAAATAATTAATTGACATATGATATGTCACATAGATAAAAAACTATGAATTTGAATTGTGAATTACTTTCAATTGTTTATAAAAAATATCTTTTTTAAAACTAATGGGGATATATCTGCCATCATGATAAGTGATGGGAAGCGATATCATATCACATGCTGACTAGACCTTGATAATACCATATAATCCTCTAGTATTATATTTAGGCACTCCAAACATGTCAATTGTTATACATATATATTAAAAATTGAATCTTCAAAACGTATGATGTATTCATGTTTTTAATATCTTCATATAATAATATTTTTTTCAATAAATATATTTAGTAATTAATATATATATATATATATATTCAATTATAATTTCAAATACAAAGTTACATGCTAATAACTAAGACCCAATAATACCCTAATGATGGAATGAAAAGGAAACCAAAACTAGAGAACATACCTAATGCATGGAGGAGAATATAAAAATGGTCATCCAACACTATTGGTGTTTTAGATGATCAACCTATATCGTTATATAAATTTTATCTCAAAATTAATATATCCATTGAGAATATTATTCATGTAAAAACAAGGTGTGAAATATAAAAGAATTTTTTTTCAAAATTTTTTACATCAATTGACTATATTAATGTATTATAAATTAAAAATATAATATAAGTTAAGGAAATTGACATAAAATAAATTAATTCAACATTATCCATATCATTATCATTATCCACTATAATCACTATTTCACCATCTTCACCCTCACTTTCAAGAAAAATGATTTCAATATAATCATGGAATTATAGAACAATCTCTTGTCATTGATGAGGTTTAATGTCAAAAAAATATTCCACAAAATTTTCAAACATATCATAAAAATAAAATTATATGACATGGACTATAATAATCCACCCTTCATTAACTCCATCATTATTATAATATGAAAATTTATCATCTGAATCCAAAATATGTAGAAACTTTTCTTCATTATCCTTAGTATCAATCATCTAGGGTTAGTTAACATAACTAAAATGTAATGAATCGTTCTTTATAACCCAGTAAATATATATACAGTTTATTTTTAATAAAAAAATTTAATTTTTTCCAAGATAACATAATTTGATAATGAAAATAAATTTCTAATGGTATTTTATGTCTACAAAAGTTTTGATGATGTCACTATTTTTAGGTGTTCTTCATGAAAAAATTTTTCTAACAAAGAGCCACTAAAATTATAAGAATCAAATCTTGTCCACTTCATCGAAGGTCCTCAATCCTAATATGTCAAATCATCGAGGACAGTAGCTCAATTATAAATATTTATTATCTATATGGATAAATAGAATATATTACAAGTTATAAATGATAAATAAATAAAATTTTTAATAATATGAAATTTATTATGATCTTTATTGATTTAAAAAATTATAATTTCTTTTTAATTAATTTTCAATTTTATTTATTATTATGCACTAATCATTGCATTATATTTTTTATATCATAAATTATCAATGCAATGATCTCTATTGTCACTTTTTAGGAACACTTGTCCATGTTCTTGTATGATATCTATTTATGTCAATAAAACTGATTTCATTTTTACATCATGATGAACCAAAACATGAATGTTTTGAAAATTACTACAAAAATGAAATTGATTATTTATTTCATCATAATGTAAAACTGGGTTTAATAAATTTAAATTTTATCTAAATACACCACAAAAAATAAGTCACTCTTTCACCATATAACCTTCAAAAATATATCTTTCTAGTTTTGTTTTTCTTTCTCAAAATTCTTCCGAAGACATAGATATATAATAAAATAATTTAACTTATAAAAATATTCCACATATGTAAGGATTTTTTCAATATTAATGTATATTCAGAAAAAATCATTATGAAATTTTCTTTTTATGAGATACATAATTAGATATTTGATGGGTCCTCCTACATTCACATCCTCAATCAAATAATGAATTATATAAATCGTTATAGTGAAAAATTATGGGTGAAATATCATCATCAGTTGAAAATATTTCATTAGAAATATATTCCTAATTATTTACAAGTTCAATGGGGTTAATGGTTTTCCTATAACGGTATCGAATAATTGTGAACAAATAATTAAAATGTGATGGTTTTTTATCCGATAAAAATTTAGGCAATGACAATGGTAGTAATTATTCCATTAAAATTTGTGATTATTGTGTTTTATATCCATGTAACATATGAATTTTCATGTCAATACATTATTTAATGTAATAATAATATTTATCTGGTACATCTATATTTCTTTACCCTCAATGGGAAAATAGATTTTATTTTCAATAAAAATTTACTATTATATATTTTCTATATCATTTACCCAATAAACATGTTTGTTTATTAATTTATTTTATGTCCTTATGAGAAATAAGATTTCATTTTCTTCCATGAACATTAAATATTTTTAAAACAAAATTTTCATATTCATTCTTTTTAGTTTTTATAACCGTAAGATTATGATGTAACAATTTAAATTCCAAATAAGGAAGTTTGAAAAAAAGCATTGTTTATTATATTTGTGGGTTCACAATATATCTGATGATATATGACCTCTTTTCCAAAAAAAATTAAATTATAAACTTTCCAAAGTTAAAAACAAATAGTTGATAATTTTGATAAGGTTTTTATATATGATAACAATTGTTGGGGTGAACTCAACTAAATTTTACCATAAATTAATTAATTATTAAAC
The DNA here is from genome assembly GCA_963277665.1 of Viscum album. Taxonomy (NCBI): domain Eukaryota; kingdom Viridiplantae; phylum Streptophyta; class Magnoliopsida; order Santalales; family Viscaceae; genus Viscum; species Viscum album. The sequence continues at coordinate 1,949,485,297 of OY728150.1, forward strand.
TAATATCTATGAGTTGCATCCATGAATTTAAAATGACTGATGAAGCCACACTTTCTTCTATATAGAATTCTCATCATCTCAAATTCAAAGATGAAAACTAGACATGCTTAAGTGCAATGTTATTTCCTACCATAAATGATTCCTAATACCAGATAATTCATAATATTATACATAAGATAATCATGCATTTTTAACATTATTGATGTTGATGCATAATATGTATCAACACAATGGACACATATCTCCTATACCCGTAATAGGTTTCATACATACATAATTTTCCTTTGATGTCACATTATTTCATTGAATGATCATTGAATTACATAAAAAAATGTTGTGTGCACATGCATGGATGTATATTGTCAAGGATAAAAATGATTGGCCCAATGATAAATGTTTTATTTATAGTTCTAAATGGATTAAATATGTACATATCCAACCCCAAACGCACATTCCAAAAATGTTCCGAGGAGTTTGAATATAATGTATTAAATCATTTCAATTAATTAAAATATATTTGATGAAGTATATACCCATCATTGTAGTTTCTGATAGCATGACACTTAATTTTATCAATAATTATAGAATAAATGAACAATATTTTCAATAATAGTTTTAAAATAATTGAATAAGAAACCTTTTGTATCAATTTATTTCTCTTATTCTTCATAGTTTGTTCATTTATACATTCATCAAGATTCACCACATTAAATCTAGAATGGTAACATATTTTAGACTCTTATTTTTCTAAACATCCTTCTCGATATAACATGGTATCCATAAGATATACATATATAATTATATAATTGAGACATAGTTTCTTAACTAAATTCTTTGTCTCTTGATATGATTTATGTATCCTATCTAAAAATTGAATTATTAAAAAAATCCAATAACATTGATATTAATTTTTTGGTAATTGTACATAAACCTAGGATATGGTAAAACATTAGTATGAATGAATATTCAGTTTGTTTGATACATCCCTCGTATGAATCGGTATTTCCTTCTTCCAAGAACATTACAATTCAAAGATACCTTATCCCTTTTATTAATATTTGAAAATTCATAAATTACCTTCACTAATATGTTTGAATCTTTATCAGTATGTGAAATTTTTGAAACATCATTAATTGGGTTTTGAATCCCACTCTCCACTCTCAGGGATGTTGGTTGATCATTCTGATGATGGTCAGATGGTGAAATTTCTACCGTTTCTAATTCCACCATGATAATTCCGTCTAAGAAATATTATAGGAAACCATATTATCATAAACTGTAATGGTTCTTATCATTTCAACCACCATCAGAAATTATAATTGTCAATGTAAAATTTCATTCTCCTATCAATGGATTGATTTGAAATTATATAACATGAAAAACCTCCAACCAGTAGATATATTTAACTCTATTTCAGGATGAATTTATAAATCATTTATCCATTTTTATGATATTCATAAATAAAATTATAAACAACATAATAGAAACTAATTAAACAATATAATTTTTTTATAATAAATACATTTTGTGGAATAATAAATTATTAATATAAATGAATATATTATCCTTTTAAAATTTGACTGAAAACAAAACATCATATAAATTTACAATATAAAATATGATGTATTAAATTATACAACATCAGGAATTTTAATTTTTATTAATAAAAAAATAATTACATATTGATTTTTTTAATGAATGTAACATGATGGTTAAATAAAAATTTTTATTTTTGAGAACACATATTCTTGATGAGTTTATTAAAGAATATATAACTGAAATATTTATATATTATCAAAAAAATATGGTATGTTTAGTTATATTATTTCATATATATGACTTCATATATCCAAAACTTGTCCATAAATACAAATACATAACTAGATTAGGTTGAAGTATGGAATGAGTTAGAGTATAAATTAATGGATAAATTTCCCCATAGAAGGGTCAATTATAATAGAGAATTTATCAATACTGTTAAATATTTTTTTTCTCATACGATTATGAAAAATAACCTATAGATTCTATAGTATAAATTATGGTAAACGAAAAACATTCCCATTCATACTTGATATATTCAATATTACATTATATTAATCATATAATGGGCATAGTCTTTGTAGAGAAAAAAATAATGAATAGAATCATAGCCTTTTGGAAAGGATAATACAAAAAAATGAATAAATAATTCTATAATATATGAAGTTATAAGTGATTTGTTATTATATATTGAAATATTTTAACCTAAATACTATTGTCTAGAGTGAATTTATTCATCAAAGATTCACCACCAAGGGATATAATTAAAGAGGGTTGGAAAATCACTATATGTACCATGAGGTGGAGTTTTGGTTGAGGAGTATTTAATAGGGAGGAATATTTTTAATTTAGGTTTCACTTCTTTGAGTGAGATATGTTAGGGTTGCAAAAAATAGGGGATAAATAAAGGGGGTTTATGATGTTATCTTCACTTCTTTTCATTGGGTTTTTATTCAATTTGTTTTTCTAAATAAATCATTAGGGGGTTTAATTTTTCAAAACATACTATAAATACTAATTAGTAATTGTAAAATAACATTATCAATAATAAATAATTTAAATTTATCGTTATCTTAATAGAATAATTTAATTAAAACCACCACTATTAAATTAACACAATTTACTATTTTCTCTATAATGTTACCCTAAAAAATAACCATATACTACTCATGTAATGTGACACATTAAATTGAGAAGAGCTTTTTTAATTGTCTCAAATAAATCCAAGATATGTTTACTCATTGAGATCATTTTCGTGATTGCGATCACTTGATTCAACAGAATGAAACATAATATTAGTATAATGATAAAAAATAACTATTTATCATTTAGGTCACATGGCACATCAAATTAAAATTTGAAACTCACAAAAGTTGGACAATTAATAATTAAAATTTTATTATTTTTGTTGAGAATTAAAATGCATTTGTTTCAATTTTAATCACATGATTTACATTAACATAGCGTGAAATTTTATAATTATAAAAATTAATTTTGAATCATTATAATCATATCCAATTTTTAATTCATGTGGGTTATATTTATACCCACCCGAGAATAATAAATATTCATGATCCAAATTTTTTATTTCAATCCATGTATTCATTCTGAATTGTGATAATTTGATTAATGTAAAAATCATAAAAAAAGTTACTCATACATGAACGAACATTATATCATTCAAGAAACATTTATATTTGACTGTCATCAAATTTATTCCAACATATAAAAAATAAATTAACAAATATTTTTTCTTATGTATACTATCAATTAATGATTTATTTTCTTATTTTTGATTAGTTAACACAGGTTTATTAAAAACACAGATCACTTATAACTATAAAAAATACATGGGATTATTTTATGTAAATTAAAATTCAAATTGATGGATAGATTATTCTTATATGTAATGGTTGAACTAATTATCATTATTATAAATATTTTAAATAATCTAATCATGTATCATAATTTTTTTGATAAATCTTTATAGAACATAAAATACATTTTTTTATATTTCAAATTAATTAATTCGTGTTTGAAAAAATTCTATAATAATGTGTTCCTTATTATGGATCTAAAAATGAATCAAAAAAATCATCAAATTAGTTTTCAGTAATTAATGCTTATTTTCTTATCTTTGATCAATTGATACATGTTTATTTTATTTTGATATATAAAAGAAACATTTTTTCCGCATCATATAAATTTTGAATGAAATCTATTATAAGAATTAATTATATTTTTTCTCAATATGTAAAAAGTATATTGAAAATTATTTTATAATATTTATGTAATTTTTAAATATTTATTTTATTTGATCTCATTCTTTATGAAAATTATTTTTTAATTATAATAGATAACTATAATTATTTCCAATCATAATTAGTATCATAGTGATAGTCTTTTAATTTCTATATTCTATGAATTTACCGCTCATTCTTTTCATAAATAATTTATAAAAATTGTATTCGATTTATATAGTTTTCATCATTCGGTGAATATTCATAGAACATAAAAACCATATAATATTTAATATACCCAGTGTATATATTTTTTAGAATCCTATGTTTCTTTTATGTGTATTTTATTTCAATGATTCAAAAATAAAAAAAAATGATTAATTTCATACATTTTTCTTGAAGTCATGCTCATTTTCTGAATTTTTTCCATTTGATACATGATAATAGTAGTTTAATTTCCATTAATAATAAAAATAAAACATAATAAATTCTATTCGAATAAAATAATAAAATGAATTTTGGTCTACTTCTATAAGTCATAAAAGGGTAATTTATATTTTTATAAATGTTATGGAAATTTTAAAACGTTTTTTTGATTTTGATCAATTAAATTATGTTTACAAACATCTGAAAGTTATTATTATTATAAGATTATTTTAATAACTTTGAACACATAACATATAATTCTGACATGGATTTTGTTTCTACATTTCTCAAATGAATCTACAATCACTTTTTGGAATATTTATGAATATTAGAGATCCTTTACAGAGTTCTGATAATTATCTACACATTAATAAATTAAAATTAACTATAATTTTAATTTTTTAATTTTTTTCTCATAATTGGAAAAGATAATTTTTCCTATAAAAATAAATATAATACCGACATAAAAATAGAGAACATCATTTTCACAATAAAAATGTAATAAAGATAATCTGTAGATGAAACAGATTTAAACAAGTGATAAAAATGGACAATTGGGATGTTTGAAAAAATAAAAATACATGTCACATGACAATATTCTCAAAATGAATATATTAATTCTTTTGAATATGATTTATCAAATTTATTTTCATAGTATAGAAAAAATAAAATGAATAAATTATTAATAAATTTAATAAATGTAAATGTAAATAATATTAAATAGAAACATGAATTAAGTACATCTTCGGGGATGTCTAATCTATTATGTAATATAATTTCATTGATAATTAAAAAAACTTAGTAGTTATAAAATTAAAAAAAATTATAAAAAATTTAAAATGGAAAATTTTATAAAATTCATTTTGATTCATATTGAAATTTTAAAATGAAAATATATAATCCTAACTAAATATGCATCTATATAAATTCATGTATTTCTAGATTTTACATAGACTCACCTTTACAAGTATTTTATGATGCATTAGATACCTATTAAAAAAACAATTCACGTTGCAATGTATTTTACAAATACTATTTTAAAATTATTTATAAAATATTGAAAATGATGAATTATTAATAAAAAGTTTATTATGTGTGGAAAATTTACAATATATCAATGAATTTTTTTAAAATATATCGTAAGATGAATTTGAATTATTGGATTGGTCATTCCATGTTTTTCTACAAATTTTGGAATAAATAAGTAATTATTGATAAAAAATAATATTATTATGATATAAATTGTACTATATAGTCTTTTTTGGAGTTTTTTACATTTAATCAACTAACCTCGTAATTTATATTTCTAAGATAATAATATTAACTGAAATCACATCACATTGTGCTTGTTCTTTATCATAACACTACTATTATAATGTCTCATGAGTACCTACTTCATTAAAAGGATATAGTAGTTCCCTTATATAGTGAGATACATTAAGAAATATGATCATAACTTTTCCATATTTATAATTAACCATGTGAAATAATATAAAAAACCAAAAAAGATTCATTGACTACATGTTTTTGGATTCTTGTAAGAAATGAGGTTTCATCTTAAATTTTTTTACAATTGGTTTAATATAATATGAAATTTTACATGGATATACCCACTAAAAAGAATTATAAATTTTATATGATTCATTGGATATTTTTATTTGGAAACATGTGTATTACACATTGAATTCAAATTTTTATTAATTTTTTTATTAATCATGTACATTGACGTATTAATGAAAACTATAGTGACAAATTCTCTTGGTAATGTATGATATGTTGGGTTCACAATAAAAGTTATATTATCGATTGTATGAGAAAATAAACTATTTTCACCTTCAATTTTAATGTAATAATATATTTTTGGATCATTGACTAAAATTTTATTTTTTGATTAAGTTCATGTCCATGGAAGTTTATAAATGATTTCATTTCATGAAGTCTAAGATAGATATATCAAGCATATAGTTCTATGGAATATTTATGCATCCTTATTGATTATATATAAAAAATAATTTATTGTATTAAACATAAATGGTTTGTATAATATTTTTTCATTAGGATGTTAACATTATTCTCTATGGGTTCTTTGATATATTTTTTAAAGATATTCGGATTATTTTGGAATGCATGTCTAATGGCATTGAGAAGGAGGCATATATGGTCTCACAAAAAAGTGTATCCATATTCTCATTTTAATAGTACATGAATTTAGTAATAAGAATAAATATTATTCATTGGTCATGTAATAATAATATTTCATATTAGGACGATCACATAAATTCAATCACCTTTTGTTCTAGTTTAGAATATATATGAGCTTAAATTAAACACATAAAAATTACCTAGTTAGTATATAATATTATAAAACATTTATTTAATGAATAATATATTGAAATTTATTTATTTTAGTATATATTTATTATTCATGGTTTTATAAATTTTTAGGATTGAGGGCAAGTTAAGGGTTCAATTTTATTTGTTTTTTGGAATGATATTTATATATCTATCAGTTAGCACGTGTATTTGAATTTAATGATACTATTATTGAAGTAGTTCATCTATAATAACCCATATAATGTTCTTGATTATTGCATTATTAAATGATAAAATGGATCACACCATGAAATATATATTTTTTAATATTTAATGGAAACCTAGATTGATAAATGTATTCTATAATACATTGGTAAAATTAAACATAGAATGATACCCTTTTTTATCATTGATTACCAATGAAATATTCCTTCTTATTAAGATTCTTAATAGAAATAAAAATATGGTGTGAACTTGAATTCATATTATGAGTTTCATATGGCAAAAGATATTATGAGTAAATATGGAATAATCAAAATGGAAGAGTGGATAATCAAAAACCACTCCATCTATTCAAAAAAGAGAGCATGAGATCAATCCATGGATAAAATAAACTAATAAATCACATGGATAATAATAAATGAATTCCTAATGTTGGAAATTTATAATGTGATACATTAAATATCTTACCATTAAGTCATCAACAAAGACTATTTGGATATTATAATCTTGGAAATGGATAAGACTCTCTCATTTAATGGGTTGGTATAGGACAATTACACAGCCAATGTGGAAACAAATTTATCTCATGATACTGGTTGATGCATTATGGGGATATATATAACTAGGACCCACCGATGTCTTTCAAATATAATGAATTCATCATATATTTAATGGCCAATAAAATTAATTTGAAAAATACCTTATACATTAACAATTATATTTATTGAATAAATAATATGGAATATTTTTTAAAAAATATTATAAAATATATAAAACAATTTTAAAAATAGAATTCATATAAAGAAATTGTATGTATTTATGAAAATATCAAGGTATAATAAATTATGCCACATAAATACTTAATCCTTAAAAATGGACCTGGAGGAGAAAATGAAGTCCAATGAAATGTTGGAGTGTGATAGGGAATATTATCTTGATAATGATAATGACTATAAAACGGTGAATCCATTCAGGGTGAAATAATACCATTAATTAATAAAAAATGAAGGTTTCATTTTAAAGATATTCAATTTGAAAATATAAATAAAATTTGGAGAATATAATTATAATTAATAACATTGATTTTTTATTATAAAAATATTATACATTAGTTAAAAAATTAATTTCATGAATATATGTAAATAATAACCTTTTATATTGATATAATTTGAAATAATAATTCCCAAAATATTTATAAAAATATTTTCAATTAAAATAATTATGTAAAATTGTAAATAATTCATCAATTTAAATTAGAGTAATGGATCTTGGAAATAATATTAAATTAGTAAACAATAAAAACAATGATTCCATTACCAATTCATTTAAAAAATTCAAAATTTACCCCATTCACAAAAGAAAAATTAAATTACTTTTAAAAAATTAATAGTTATTAAAAATATGTTGTAATATGATATAAAATAATCATTAAAATATAATTCTTTGAAAACAATTTATGAATATGGAAATAAAAGAAAATTTTAACCATCCAATGAGGAAATGAGGTAAAATATTCCAAATATAATATCATAATAATAGTATGTCACCAATGAATGAAATGTTAGAAGAATACAATGAATCATCATAAATGAAAATAAAAAATAAAAATATATAATTTTAAGGATAAAATATAAAAAAACTATTTCTATAACAATTTAAAGAGAATCAGTCCTTATTCAAAATGAGGGTATTAAATAAATCATAAAATATTTGGTAACATTTGAATCAAATCCAATTAAAAGAGTAAACCTGAATTAAAAATTAATATAATTAATAATGTGTAATTCATTATCTAATGTTTCAAATTTTAATTATATACACCATGGTAATGTAATTAGGATCATAATGGAAAACAATTTTCATTGAAGTGGAAGTGAGATAAAAATATCCAGAACTCATGTCCAACATGCTTCATATGTTCTCTTAAAATCTGGTATGATAAATTTTAATTTATTATACATATATTACTGAAACAAATTCATAATTATAATACCATATATGAATAACTTACAACATTTTCTGGACCATTTATAATCAATTCATTATTTACATCATTATCCCAGTTGTTAACTGTTCCATTTTTCATGTATTCTTTAGTTCGATGGTTCTAATTCCTGCATCTTGATCATTATTTAATAATTTAAATAAATTTTTTATGATATAAATAACATATTTATTCATTTTATATTTCTTTAAAAACATAAAAATGTGATAAAATAAATCTGAACAACATCAGTCATGAAGAAGGTAACTATTATGTACGTTTGAAGGTTTCTTTCCTTTTCTAATTAATATAAGAAATAAAAATAATAATTTCTTATAATTATTTAATTAGATTTATTTCGAAAATATAATGTATATTCATCAATATATCATTCCATTAGTGGATGTTTTAAAAAATGGAACCCCTCACCTCGTAGAAAAGGTACTTCATATAAACACATATGCAACACATTAATTTTCCACTATATGGAGGGGTAAAAATGTAGATAATTTATTATATTTATATATGAATAATTATGTCATAAATATTTATATCTATCATGAACTAATCCAGCTAATACCTCATAACTAAAAGTAAGATGAGAATCACAACCTAATCTCACATGTAATTTCTCAGGGGTTAGTGACTATCATTCGGTAGGTATATCATATAAATGGTCATCATTAACCAAATATACTTGTACTAGCACTTTTATCTCCATACACTATTATAATTATAAATTAAAAATATCTAATTAAATATATTCATTTATAATAACTCTACTAATTCATAGTATATCATGATGTAAAAAAACTCTAAATAGCCAAATACAACCCCCCAAAAACTACAAATAATCTTAACATGATGAAAAAATAGGGGCTATAATGAAGAAGAAACATATAGATCTATCTGGGGTACATCTAGAAAAAATAACAACCATCTAATCTCCATATATATTTTTTCCACCTAGGACTCTAATGAAATTATGGTCATCTACATAATACATGACATGTATTGGAAGACACCAGGTACACATCAGTGTAAATAATCGGTAAACATAATGCATCAAAGTGAGTGTATTCATCTCATCTATTAAAAGGTATTTGAATCAATATTTGATAAAATAACCATAATTAACCTTATATCCTCTATATATACATATGTGTCATGGTGATTTTAGGATCTCACTTACAACCTAATATTCTACTTAATGATGAAATATAACAATTGTCCATGTGAAATCACTCCACAATAATTTACATACCTAATAGAATATATTTGAGAGGTCTCACACATCATTTCTTACTATACATATATAACTCTTCTTTAAAAACATTCTATTTTGGGTCTAACCATGAAGAATCACTAAGGAAACTAAGAGGTATCATTTGAGATACACACTCAACTATACTATAAATCATCTGGAGTCTACATATGTTGATACATTGATATGGAATCACATCCATGAACTTTAAGATATACATATCCCTATTTATAATAAATTTCAATATAGGGGATTATATTACCACCTATCTTATTTATGACGATTCTTAAATAAATGTATAATGAAGAAGAGAATGATATAGTGTCATACATTGGAAATCACTGTGGGAATCCATGTAAATTCCTAATAATAATCCCTTATATGGTATCACATCCCATTCCCAGTATATGAATTCCCACAATATTCTCATGGGGATAGACCAAGGGAACATACCCTATAGAAATTTTCCATTTAATAATTTTTTTTTGCGGAACTCACTTAAACCCACCTCGGAGAAAAATTTATCAGAATATGGGATATAAAAATCCATTTATGGACTAAATGGTGTGTCTCATTAGGTATATGGTGAATATCACTAACTCTGAAATTTCATATTTCTAACATTCTCATATAGAATATATTCTTGAAACTGAATAGTAGTCTACTACAGGTATATATCCTATAGTGGTTTTTCTAGTACTCATCATGTTGTATGGTTTTTCTGTTGAATTAATACACAACCCCTTGTACTTAGGGACTTATGGTGTATATTGGACATTAATTATTATTTAAAAAGTGAAGTTGTTTCATGATTATTCCAATGGTGAGTATGGTATGTGATGGCACTCAATATGTGTCATCTTCCTATGAACATATACCTTCTAAAGTACATTCCTTGTTCCCTAGAAAACAAAACATGTGGGGCCACATAGACTATCATAAATGTACTCCATAGAAATTTATATCCATTCCCCGATGGCTTCAAATCATTTTAACTCAGCACATGATGTGCTTCTCTACATCTATTCCAATGTGCATTCTCTGTGTAAAACCCAAGTAGATTTTCCTAGGGTAACATGTTGTGTTATATAATCACAGGCCATGTCATATTTAACTCAATTTGTAAATTATATCCACCACTCATTAGCGAAAACAATGTGTGTGTTCTTATGGAATATATGAAATTATTTAATAATTTACCGAAAAAATAATGTTCATCATGTCTCTTATCCCAAGTGAAACCACTAACTTAAATTTATTAAGGATAAATTCCGTAGAACATGGTTCTAGTTTAGTAGGGCCTTGAAAGTCATTGGTGGATAAATTCTTACCATATTACCACTTGAGAGATTCCTCCAATCATGTTTTTCAACTATCGATATGAAATACTAAAAATCACTACTCATGATCTATTCTCAACCCTCTATTATGAACACTACATCTCCATCATCCTATCAATCCTAATCTTATACCCATGATAATGACCTGTTGTAACAAAGAATAATTTCACAATGATTATTCAATGAGTATTTTATCAAACACATGCTAAATGAAATATCATCAATCAACTTGATATGAAAATTGATAAAAATAGAAAATTAACAAACAAATGGACTAAAACAAAACTTGTTTAAGGTTTTCCATAATCTATTATCATAATAATAATTAGAAAAGAAAAATAAACATATTTTATCAAAAAAATAAACCTTGAATAAAAATCATTCAACCGTAAATCAACATTCATCCCCTGATTTATTTGTATACAGAATTGATTTTAATTTTATTAAGAATAACAAAATAAATGATTCCAAATACAAAATAAATTTTCATATATTGAGTTCGGATTGATAATTTTAGGAAAAAAATTAAAAAATGATTTCATTGATCATATCCTTGATTTTAATTGATGAATATGAATTTCTCATTAATAATCAATGATCCTGGGTCCAGTATTCCTTCTCTAAATCACTTATAAACACTCCTTTTCTAAATATATAGTGTTATGTAGCTAACCCAAGTATTTTCCCAAAAATTTTATAAGTAGGAGAGGATTAAATCATGTCTATTAAATAAATTTATTTATTTTTTCTTATTTATTCATACACCTTTGATATTACTATTGTGAAACACCCGATAGACTCAAAGGTTACATCACACCTCTAATAAAACCTACATTCCAAAATTCATAGAGCACATTAATTTTTCACATTTTACAATGTTCTTTATATATACTATTATTTTTGGAAAAAATGAGTGCATGTGTTATATTATATTATTTTATTTTAATATATCCTCAATAAGCCTCTATGGGAACTGGAATCCTATACTAATATAGCTCATTGATTCAAAAATATTTCTTAAAATATTCCAATGCCCAAAAAATAAAAAATATCATTAATGTATTCCAATATTTAGAATTTTTCTCCAAAAAATAATTAGCGTTATTTCAATAGAGTCTACTAAGCTCTACGATAGGTTTCCCACTCGCATGAGTTCTCTAAATGGTTCATGTGCATCCTAAAAACACACTTACAATGGAAATATATTACCAATATAGTTCTCCCATTAATGGTTCTCAAATACTAAAAACAATATAAAAATAAAAATCCACACTCGATGGAATTATCACTTTGTTTGAAATCATGAAATTAGACGTCAACATATATCCATAGATGCAATATGTTTAATACACCATCTACCTGGTCAAATTGTGGTGGAAGGGAAAATAGTTTCCCACCTTTGTAATCTAATGATGAGACTATAAACATTCCCATGAACCTCTAAGATATCCTATTACCTTGAAAGCTATAAAAAATACATATAGAGGGGATACTAATATGAATATGCAGTCTCCATGTGAAACTATAATTATATTAATAATCAATCCTTAAAGGGATCCCAATGGAATTTAGAAGTCTTCGTCTGAACATGATGGATTGTAGCTTCACTAACTTCAACAGAATTGACTCTATAATGAAAATAATTATTTCCCAATGGTGTTGGATATTATAGTGATGATAAATATCATATCCGTAACATGTAATTGAATAGTGCTACATTTATGGTAGAGTGATATCATTTGTTATATTAAATGTCAAATAATTTTAGATTTTCCTCAAAATTATAGCCCAAAAAGACATACAATCTCGAATCATGTTCTCTAAAACCTGATCTGTCCACTTTATGTAGAAATATTTCATGTGTATAACACCATTATAATAAGAAATTATGACTTGAAGTATCTTTTCGTCTACTGAATAATTGTAATATTATGTGAAAATCATGGTGTCAAAAGATTACTATAAAAATTATATGAAAACAGAATACCACCAATATGAAAAAGTATCCCAAAATATATTATAATGTATTGTATAAAATGATTTAGAATTAGGATGATATGGAGAGTCATCCCATGATCACTTATATAGTATTTTGGTCTATAAGTTCTCATGGAAGACCAATCTAGAAAACCCAAAAGATAGCAACCCATTTCCACTTTCATCCAGGTACCTCAGACTCAAACTTTTGGTAGGTGATACATCATGATTTAAAGTCAACAACCATCTAATGTATCCTTGTATTATAAAACCAATTATAAAAGGATATTTATATATCTTTTCCTCTCATTGATGAAAATATAATGTAATGTGTGAAGCCTAATTAGAACCTCCTCATTTAGCTTTAATGTTTTCATTGGCCATCATTAATTAGAGACAAAATTCTCAACACCATCATATTATTCATCATGAACATTCTTTGTGGGTTTATTTTCCGGAAATATCACATAATCAATATACCAAAGTTATATCTCTTGAACTAAATGAATAAATAGAAGTGTAAAACCATCTTATAGAGGTATAATGTACCGTATTTTTCCTTAGGAGATAACTTATTATTGACCAACTATTCTTTCACTTCCCCCAAAAATAATGAATAAAAATATTTATACTGATAATTTTTTACTACCACAACTCTATTTGGTGGATCCCATGGTTTTACAAATGCTATATTTACCAAATTCATTCCCTCTCACATTTTAATGGAGTCATATCCCAATAATTGGACCTCTGGAATCCAAAAGTGATAGCTAAAGAGACTCATAAAACCGGTACACTCAAAGAATGTATAAAACCATATTAACATGGTTGGTGTGATCCAACTTTGAGGCTGTGTACATAATTATGTCATAGATGAATAATATCTTGAACTGGTCCATTATGGGATAGAGGATTTGGCACATAATCCACATAAATTTTTTTTAGTTTATCAACACATGAAAGGGTATCACGATAATCTTAAATCAATCTTAGTATCATTATAAATTAACATATTTATATTATCATCTTAAACCTAGAGGTGATGAAAACACATCCTAAGGTCATTCATTGAAAACTACTACTCTAAAAACAAATGGTCGAAGAAATATTCTATTCTCATTGGTGGATACTCCATATGTGTGGTCAACTAGTCGAAGTGATTTTAGTTAATGTATTTCCTCAATATTTCATTATCCATTTTATTAAAAAACATTGGTACATATGGTAACACAATTGGTCTAAAAAGAGACCATGATTTTTATATTTCATCAACCACACCATATTATCTCACAGATACATGCGAACTTCTGATATATAAACATATATATTGGTCCTTCTATAGTGTAAGTATCTGTAGATGAAAACATTTTTTGGATTTTTAATCCTAGATCATGTTCTGTAAATACATACTCATGCTCCTATAGGACTCTAAAAAACTACAATATCATAGAATCCACATCGACACGGTTCATACTATCCAAGTTATAAGAGATTGACTTTACTCTAAAATGTAAGAGATCATCCCCCATTTATCATCTTTTCTCTCACTAAATTAGGTACAATATAACACAAACTGGTAATAATAAACATATCATTACTAATAGGAATCCACTCCATTCATTAAGAATTTCATTAGGCCACACTACCACTACAAAAAAATTACACATTAGGATCCATCTTCCCCCAGAGACATGTTGAAATGTTGGGAGAAGTGTTTCATTAGAGAACCATCTCAGTATGAGCCTCATAATAAAAGGGATTATCTAAATTGATCCCCCTATATTATATGGTATAATAAATGGGATCAATTATGGAAAATGAAGCTTTGTTTCCCTTGATCAAGCTATAACTAGAGAACTGTAAACAGAAGTCTTACCCTAATCCAAAAATGATTCCCCTCAATTATAATATCATGATACCTAAAGCTATATTTTCACATACCATTAAATTAAATATAACCATGTATCACTCTGGAACCTTAGAACATTTGAATATCCCCAAACATAAATTTCCAAGGAACACATCCACCATAGCATAATGTTATCTGCTTAGTGTGGCCCTTCCACTCCCACACGGTTCCAAATCACATCACAAGAACATATATTGGCAGGGGAACTTTCCCAATTAATAATTTTATTGAATATAAGAAAAATGAAAAATAAATGTCTTTACATGTTCCCTTTTTCACCATATACATGTATTTCTACCAGTACCACCATCAAGAGTGGCCCTATCCATGTAGGAAGTTCACACCACAAGCAAGTTGATGTCTTATACCACCTGCGATGTGGGTTCGAATGACCATGAATCCTTTGTTATATACCTAACATTAATATATATTTTGTTATATTTTTATTCCACATTAAATTTTTATTTTATAAATTTTTATGTGAAAAATTGATTTTATCTTAAAATATATAAAACAATGTGTTTCATTGATTATTTCCAGGACACACAACACTAAGCATCAATGGATAATGAAATGATATTATTTTAAATATGACTTTTATATACAAGATATTAAATTTTAAAGTATAAATATTATTAAATTATATATGAAATATAACTACAAATATCATACTGAATATGAATTCTTTTATAAACTATTAGTAAATAATCAATCATTTTTTTATAAAGTAATTATATTCATCAAAAATATGATTTCTTCACAAATAAATTTAGTAGCCCCTTATGAGAAATTATTTTTATTTTTATGTAGATATTTTACAATATTTATTTGATAAAATTAATTTGATTTTTTCAATCATCGTATAATTAATAAGATATGGGGAATTTTTTTTATTTTTTTTAAAAATAATGATTTTTTGTGAATAGTCAAAAATAAATTTTTTCTTGTAAAACTATCATTTTTATTCAATAATTTAAGTAATTTAGAAAGAAAAATATTTTTACAATTAATTAATTTTTTTAAATATTTATTAAACATGATTAATTTTTAATAAACATTATAGAGAACATTCTTATATGTTTTTCTTAGGGATTACAAAATGACTTTTCATTAAAATAGTTTTAAAGGGGATAATATTTCTAAGATGTATATATATATAATTGAAATGAGAAAAATTTTAAATTAAATTTATAGATTATGTATATTAAAATTCTAATTAATAATAATTAAATTGTTAATAATATACATAGGGTTAATATGAAATCATCATGTGGTTAAAAAATACAATTTCAAAAACCCACTTTTGAATTTAATATTCGGGTTTTGTTCTAAACATGAATTCTTCTAATTTGATAATTTTTTTTGAATAAATAAAAATATTTTTTAAAATAATTATTTAAAATATTTTCGGTTGATTTTTTTGATAATTTTCTAAAATGATTAATTTTATAATGAATTGTTAAAAATCCATAATTTAAATCGAAAACTGCCTCTTCATTTAAATTATTATACATTTTTAATTTTATATTAAATGTATTTTTATGTAAAAATAATACATATATATAAATATTAGTGCAATTTAGTTCCTTAAAATCAATTCTATAGTGAAATTGTGTGACGCCCCGACCCCATATTCCCAGAGTCGGTGCATTATTTTAATACATTGGCATGATTACAAGGAATCAAGTCCCGAAAGATCGATCAGTTTAGCAATATTGGAAAATAGATTACATACATGAACGTTACATTAATAATTATAAAATACAACAAAATAAAAAAATCATTTGAGAATGCCATTTTACTTTAGCTTAACCTTGCATCTCAAACATAAAACACTTCTTGGGATCCTGGAAAAATAAAACATAAGAAAGGGGTGAGCTCAAATGCTCAGTAAGGATAATAATATAGTGGAAACTTTCATAAATAAGAAGACACATTTAAGGAAATGTATAAAACTAAATCAAAATCTTTTTCATCATAAACCTCATTATAATATGGAAAATATAAATCAAAATATTTCTATTTACTTACTCACATGGATATTCAACTAGTCGAATAATCACATGCACTATCAATAGCCACTTTCATAATGATAAAATGCATAATGCCAAACTTTCATAACCACAGAGTCGAGGCCTTATGTCAAGACTACAAAAAAGATTTTTTCAAGGCCTTGTGCCAAGACACTAATTTTTTTCAAGAGGCCTACCGATGCATTCTAGAACTACATCAGTCTCCACTCGTCACTTATTAAGTCCAATGCATTCTTCATATGAAATTTTTTATACATAACATAAACATTCGTATTAAAACTAGCATAGGAAATGTAAATAAATTACTCATAAACCATGAATGCTATAAAAATAACACATCCACATTCAAAAATATCACAAAATCATCAATACAATATAGAAGATTTTTATCATAATAAATCAACTTCAAAACAAGTTTAAAATCCATGAAAGGATTTTGACGTAGTTGAAAATGATTTGTAGAACTCTTCGAGATAAATATCCATTTTTCATGAAAACATTTAAAAGTCACAAAATTTAGAAAGGAAGAAATTTAAAGACATTTTTTAATCAAAGTGTCCCATAAAAAATTGAGTCTTTTGAGAGTAATAACATTTTAAAACATTCATGTCCATTTAAATAAATCCTTAAAACCATTTTGAAAACATGGATATTAATGAGAATGGTTCAGAAGAATAAATAATTAAAACATTTAAAATGAAGTTTTAGTAAAAAGACCCTTAAAAATAATCCATTTAAAAAATATTTTATGAATCATGAATATGGATAATAAATATGTCCCAGTAGATACTTGTGTAAAAACAACCTCGGATAATAAAGATATTGTGAAATTAATCCTTACCATGAACTTTCCTTTAGTCATGAGAACGTTTATCCTCTTGTATGAAGACCGTAGTATGTTATTAAATTATTACAGAACAATATTAATATTTATGATATCATACATTAATCATTTAGGACATTATACTACCCATTTAAAAATAATTTCCCCGTTAAACTAACATTTATGGTAATAATCTCTTTCTTTATCGTACGTGTTTGAACTTGTTATCCTAGATTGTATCACATAGATTGTGATTTAAATAATTCCATAATATAAAACATGATTTATATATCATATATATTTAGAATATATATATGTATAATATACATATATAATAAATGGAAAACACTGTTTATGGAGACGTTAGTCCATACGTATGCATAAACACTGTTTCCGTTTTCATATCATATTGAAAAGAAGCAAGTGAATAAGATATATGTAAGTACATAAATACACATATATATAAATATATATATCCCCAGTAGAATTATTATGTCATATATTACATACTTATTGGTAATATATTTTTATAATCGTCGATGAATGGTGAACATTGAAACGAATCTCATCGCCTCGTTGAGACAGTAATCCATACGTACGCACGAGCAGCAATATAATTTCCTTAAAGGTGCGGAATTGGATGGTATATCATATATAAAGAATCATTATCATGTAATATTTATTATTTAAATCAATTTCATAACATTATTATACTTATCCAAATAATAATGTATTAAATAACAATTACACCACGACCCGAAGACGGTAAGTCGTTCGTACGCACATATGCTGAAATGTCATTCAGAAGATGGATAGAATAATGAATATGGTTGAAACATATTTATAATAACATCACAGTATACAGAATATACTGTAGTTATTATTTTATAATATAAAAAACAAAGAAAGTGGAAGGGGAAGAAGAAATGAAATTGGAAGTGGTGATGAAATATTTACCTCTTCTTCGGGTTATTCCTTTTGATTTTATCAAAAGGGATCCTTAGGTGGGCTTTATGACTAAAGTAAGGACTCTATGATTAATTGAAGACAGTTTAGAGGGTATTTGGGCAGGTTTTGGTCGAGCCAAATTCCATTTATGGTGTCAATTAGAGTGAAGGGGGAGTTCCCTTTTATAAGAGGGCTGAGGGGCACCTTATGAAAAACATAAAATATTATTTTATAATAAAATAATTTTCAGTTTCTAATGTCTCCAAAATGTATTATTCAAAGGATAAGGTGAGGATGGGTTAAAAAATACTAAACAAATAGGTTTTAGACTGGTTTGGGACACCATATTAACCATAACGTTTAGATTTAACTCTGAGTTAAATAGTTTGACATTAACCATGTCACTTTGTATTTTTATATTATATAGTTAATAAACTTACTATAAAATTCAAATAGAATCCCAATAGGTTCACTATTGTAATATATATTATTATATAAGTATTTTTTCCGAACCTTAGATTTTTAAGACTATTATATCAATAAATAATATAATATTTGTTTTAAAAACTCTTTCATGTAGATTTTGACACTATTCGGTATTTTGTTTTTTCTAAATTCCTAAAAGCATAATTACATCAAAAAAAAATTCATATAAACAACCCTAATATAAAATACTAACCTATTTAATTATTGTAATTCATAAAAAGATCCAAATTCCATTTATATGGATATTTATAAGATCAATTATTTTAATCATTCATTAATACGGTAATTACTGCATCATCATTGTGTCATAAATAAATTTAATTATTCAATGTATAAGAAATATAAATAAAATACCATTATGTAGGAAATCTTTTTATATTTCTAATGAATATTTATAGTATAATTTACCATATGCGTAACCCTATATTAAAAATGTTTTAGTTATTAAACGTTGAATTTAACACTTTTAACTCTTCTTTCAATTAAATAATAATAAATGTCCTAATATAATCCAAGAGCAACATAGATGTTCATATTTTCTTAATAAGGTTTTTTTTGTCGTATTACACTTGTCCAATAGAATTAGGACATGTGTTAGGGTAAGAATAATATCATTTTTACCCTTAATTACCCTATTTACTTTTAATCGTGGTAACTAAAAGTAAAAAAGTTACTATTCACCAAAAATTATTTTCATCTTATATAACCAAATTATTTTTACTGATATCAACTGTGTCTCTCAGTTTTTTTAAATTCCACTAACATAAGTGGTCAAATTATGTTTTATGAAAATTTTCAAATTCTCCTAGGAGGGGGTAAAAGACGGTGAATAGTTCTATAAAATTTTATATATCTAATATTATTATAAAATGGCTTCAATGAATTACATTGAACATATCGAGGTATTATGTATCAATTTTTACATAAAATAAATTTAAATAAAATAACTAATTATATAAATTAAAAGTCGGTTTTAACCAATAACACAGTGTTTTTCACTATTCACCAAAAATTGAAAGTATTCAGAAACATACCAAAAATTCACCCTAAGATATTTTTTATATTAATAATTCAAAAGTGAAATATAATTTATCAAATTTAAAAAATATAAACAGAATTTATTAATTTAAAATTAATTCCCATTGTCAAATCCAAAAAGGATATTTTTAAGAAATAACAACTACCAAAAGATTAACGCTTGTTTATGTCCAATTTCAAAGTGAAATTAATTCCATTGACCAACATTGGATTAAATGGGGGTAAATATAATATAATTATACTTCCAAACAATTCATATTTATAGTTTAAAAATATAAATTATTTTGATTAAATTAGTTGTTTTCAATTAAAATAAAGTATTTTTCACTATTCACCCAAATTTGAAATTTATCAGAAAAACAGCAAAAATTTATTGAAACAAAATTATTATATCCCGAATCTAATGAAAAGTTTATTTTTTCAAATTGAATATATAAAAGTTTCAAATATTGGATTTAATAATGGACCACCATTAAAAGGCGGTAAAATTGAATTTTTTTAAAAAATACTTCTTTTACCTAAAAAAATGAAGTTGTCATTACATTATGTCTAAGAAACTCATAATATAGATTCTAAAATTATAAGGATTATATTAAATTCAAATTACAGTTAATACTATTCATAACTGTTTTTGAATGGCTAGTTTGGTATGTAATGGTGCGCTTGAACACGGTGTTTCATGTAGTGCAAGTTATTGAATTACTTTGAAGAAATAACGTACTATTAAATATTAGGGTGTTACATTATCCCCTCATTATATAAATTGTGTCCTCACAATTTGAAATTGTTCTTCAAAAATAAAAGGTTGAAAATAGAAAATACCATTGCGGGAAAAGCCACATTAAAAATTGGGTTATTAGAATTTAGACTTAATAAGAGGGAAAAACTATATATATATATATATATATATACTTAACAAGAAGTGTTTCATCCTTCAACTAATTACTACCTGAAACTCATCTTTCACATTAAAGGATTTCAAAAAAATATTCTATTTATCCTAATCATATATGGTTCCAAAAATAATTCCTTTATAATTCATTAGTCAACCTATTTAAAAAACCAAATTATACAAACCAGTATATCATGAAGTCCAGTCATAGGTGATGCACCGTTGTCGCTCTTCGGTTGCGGGTTCAAGTCTCAGGACGTTTTGGGACATGACTAGTTATCATCCGAACTCTGGGTTGTCCTTTTTGTAACAATCCAAAAATAAACATAAAAACAGTATCCAATCTCCAACATAATCCATTCCAACCTTTATACTTATCCAAAATTCTTCTATCCAAACTCTCAATAAAAAAGTTTTACGGAATTTAAACACAACGAATATCCTTTTTTCCACGTAATAACATGTGAATACCATCATCATGTATTCTTTTAAAATATGGTAACACCCATAATTACCATAAAAATTTATTGATTACATTCATTATCCCTTATTACTTATAGAATACTACATATATTCTTTATATCCAAAAATTTTTAATACTCCAAACATGATGAAATAAAAAAACCATTAATCAGTTCCAAGGTAGTCATTAATATCCAATATTATTTATCCAAATCAACCGTCTCTTATTCCAAAATTACTACCTCAGTATCAGGACAATATTGAGGATTATCTTTACTCTAACCATGTATTTTCCAAAAACGTTTAACTTGTTGTTGAGTCACATTTCATAAAACCATATAATCTCAAATCCTCAATTAAATAGTACTGTAGTAAAATCCTTAATTATCTCCATAAATCATATAACTGATATACCGTCGATTCAAAACTGAAATGACATAATTCTCTAATAACAACATAATGACACTCTTAATTCCTCTTCATCTATGGTAGAATCATAATTTGATTATTATCAAATATAATCATTTGCGGTATACTCTAATAACTGGGACATTGATTCACATAGTGTCCCATCGCCATGAAGTAGGAGCATTTTACATTTGAAACCTTTTTATTACACTTGCAATCACATTCTTGGTGTCTTTTTTTCAAAATTTTAACAAACTTCCATTACTTTCAAGAATTTAGCAAGGTGATTCTTTCCACTATTATCACATATGAAAAAAATCCTTCTTTACCCTCTTTCATTTATCCATCATTCTCTCTACCATCATTTTCTTCTCTAACTTCCCTTGAAAGCCATAGGACTTTGAGAATTATTTACATATCTTATTAACACATGATAATATTTATTCATTTGATGAGAATATATGGGGGACTATTTTCACTCTAATTTTTGGATTAGTACTATGAAGGATATGATATTTCTTACTCTTTGGATCAATCAAATTGTTGGAGTTCTAATTCCTTCTACTAGGCTCCATTTCTAAACAATGGCATAAACTAGGTCATTTTATGAATCACAATGAATAATTCCAAACTTGTAAAGTACCTAACATAAATTGAACAGTTTATGGATATAATCTGTAGTAATAATAAAAATTTCTATGATGAAGTATTTACGTCTAAATCCTTCATAATGGCTTGTAATGAAAATGTGAATTTTCCTATAAATATCCCCCGGGAGTGTCGTAACCAAGAGTGCAACAATGGCCATTGTGTTGTAAATAAATTTAATTATTAAATTGGAAAAAAATATCAACAAAATAAAATTATATAGCTAATATTTTTATATTTTTAATGAATATTTATAGTCGAATTTATCTTATGTGTAACCCTTTATTAAAAATGTTTTAGTTATTAAAATTTGGATTTAACACTTTTAACTCTTCTTTGAATTTAATAATAATAAATGTCCTAATCCAATCCAAGTGGACCAAAGAGGTTAATATTTTAATCCTAAAGTTGTTTTTGGTCTAATTACACACATCCAATAGAATTAAGACACTTTTTAGGGTAAGAATAATATCATTTTTCCCTTAAATACCCTATTTACTTTTAACCGTGGTAAATAAAAGTAAAAAGTTACTATTCACGAAAAATTATTTTCATCTTATTGAACAATATTTTCATACTGATTTCAACTGAGTCTCTCAGATGTTTGAAATTCCGCTCACAGAAGCGGAAAATTAGTTTTTATGTGAATTTGCAAATTCTTCTAGGAGGGGTTTAAAAGACGGTGAAAAGTTCAATAAAATTTTACATATCTAATATTATTACAAAACGACTCCAATGAATTATATTGAACATATATAGGTATTTTGAATCTATTTTTACATAAAATAAATTTAAATAAAATAAATAAGTATTTAAATGAAATGTATGTTTTAACCAATAACATAGTATTTTTCACTATTCATAAAAAAATTAATATTTTCAGAAACATACCAAATATTCACCCTAAGATAATTTTGATATTCCTTTCTCTGCATGTACAAGATGACTCAGTCCCTCTTTTCTACGGGAAACCCCTGCATATGTGTTGAACTTGACCTGGCCAGGCAACTACCCTCCATGGTTATTTTACAGGCTAGTGACGGTTTTTCATGGAGACAACAGGTCGGATTTCACCACCCCTTGAAGTTCTGCACCCTTTGCGGGCTGCATGGCCGCCGGGATTCGGCTTGTAGGAGGAGGAAGGACACATCTAGCTCGTCCCGGCAAGCTCCTCAGGCAGGTCCGGGTCAGGCGTCGCCCGGTCGAGGGCGTGTGGGGTCCCCAGATCGGCCCGTTACGATTTCAAATTTGAATTATTCCAGGAGGGACGATGCGCCAGAATAGGTTTTCATGGGGGTGCAGTCTCCAGTGTCGGATAGGTTGTCGGCCCCTCATGAGCCTCGCGACCTGATTTCCTGGTCTCCCTATCCTGTTGCTGAGATTTCCCCTCGACAGGGTCGAAGAGCAGTGTTCAAGCATGACCTTTTCCTAGATCTTCTGGGGAGTCCTCCCATGTATCTCTCCCCTTCGCCCCCTTCTTCCTGCATCTCAACCCAGATTTCCCCAGAGTTCCTCAAAAAATACCTTGTGAGTAGCCTCACTTTGGATGTGGAGGGGTTGGCCAAGAAGAACCTCCCCTCGTATGGCCTGGAGAAAGAGCTGGCGCTCGCTCGTCGCTCCCCGCAACGTCGCCTGCTGTCTTCCTCTTCTAAGGGAGATGCGGGCTCATTTTTTGATGATGTTTCTCAAGGAAAAGGGAAATCTCCGATGGAGGAGTATTGTTTATCTTTTATAAAGGTGGTTCTTTCTCCCAAATGAGCGCCCCTCGAGGCAGTGTTTTCAGGTCCTGTCACCCGCTCCAAACTCAAAGATTCTGGCAGTTTTGCGCCTGCTCTACATTCCTTGTCCTCCCCGTCTAGAGCCCATAAGGGCCTACCTTGATGCTACCCATCCTCATCTGGAATGCACGGGGCTTAGGGGCTAAAGCCAAACGTGCTTTCCTGGCCTCTGAGGCCAGGATTTTTCATGCTCAAGTTGTGGTGATCCTGGAACCAACGGAGGTTCATAGTAAAGGTGCTACTCTCACAAGGAAAATGGGTTTCCCCAACTTCTTCCATGGCGGCGATGAGAACTCCCACATCTGGATTGGCTAGAAGAACCATGTTTCTGTTGAGATTTTGAGTCTCTCTTCCCAATGTATCAATGATAAGATCTCTAAATCAAGCCACGACTTGGTGTTCTCCTTCGTTTATGTGGCCACTGAGGTTCTCAAGAGGAGGGAACTTTGGCATTGTTTGGGAAACATTCAAACGGGGCCTCTCCCTTGGTTCGTGGGAGGTGATTTCAACGCTATTGCGGACGTCTCTGAGAAAAAGGGGGGAGTCAGATATAATTTTGGTGGCATGGATGATTTTAATGACTTCATGAGGAGCGCTGGCCTTCTGGAACTTGGATTCTCTGGACCCAAGTTCACCTGGTGCAACCACCACAAGGGCGCAGATCGCATTTGGTGCTGGTTGGACCGTTGCCTCTCCAACCTTATTGGGTGGGACTCTTTCCCAAAGACGACAGACACTCACCTCCAGCGGGTGTTATCTGATCATAACCCGCTCCTGATCAACATCAAGAGGGAGGAGGCTGTGAATTCCCTCTTCTCCTACTCGACTTCATGGCATGGGGACGATTCTTTTCTAAATGCTATCAGGATGTCCTGGTCTAAAGATGAAGCTGCCAGATCGTGGGGTGGCCTGGTGAACCGCCTCAGGTGTCTCAAAATGGATTTGAAAAGTTGGGTGAGCACCAGACCTGATGTTGCCCAGGGTATCAACAGCCTCAGGTTGGAAGTTGACAGGTTGGAGGAATCCCTTCAGAACTGTTGGGATGAGAATTTGTTCGTCGCTCTGTGTGACAAACAGAAAAACCTGTCCGAGAGGCTTCATTCTCTAGAGAGATATTTCCAACAGAGATCACGGGTTAGATGGATGAAGGAAGGGGATAGAAACATTGTTTTATTCCATGCTTGCATCAAAGAGAGGAAACACTCAAGGATGAACCTTAGAATGGAGAACGGGGGATACAAGTCGAACGTGAACACTGCGGGGAAGATGTCTCTGGACTACTTTGAAAACCTCCTTGCAGGGGAGAATGTTTCTTCCTTCGTGAGGGGGAATCAAAAAAATGAGGATTTCTTCAACCATATCCCCTCAACGGTTAATCAGGTGGAAAACTGCGCTCTCTCCTCCATCCCCTCGGCTGAGGAGATCCGGGTGGCTATCAGAAGCATGCCCCAGTACAGCGCGTCGGGTCCCGATGGCTTTCCGGCCAGCTTCTTCAGCTTCTCTTGGGGGATTGTCGGCCAACTTGTTGTGGAGTCGATCCAGGACTTCTTCCTCGGTGGCCCTCTCATCCGGGGCATTTCATCCTCCAGACTGCTCCTCATTCCGAAGATCAGAAATCCCACCCTTGTGAGCCAGTATAGGCCAATCTGCCTTTGTAACGTTGCCTATAAAATTCTATCCTCTATCCTCGTCAGAAGGCTCGACAAAGTTATTCCTCGCCTGGTCTCATTGGAGTAGCACAGTTTCATCAAGGGAAGGAGTATACAAGGGGCGGTGGGCATCGCTAATGAATTGGTGCAGGACATTAACAGAAAATCGGTTGGACACAATTTCATCTTCCAAGTCGACATGAACAAGGCTTATGATATGTTGGAATGGAGTTTCATCATCCGGGTCATGAGGAAGTTTGGGTTCAGTGAGGTCTTTTGCGATATCTTCTTTAGATGCTATTCATCACCATGGCTCTCCATTGCCTTGATGGGCAAAACTTTTGGCTTCTTTAAGACTGTTTGTGGTGTTCTCCAAGGGGACCCCTTGTCTCCTCTCCTCTTTGTTCTCACCCAGGATGCGCTCTCAAGAAAGTTGAAATATGGGATGGATTTAGACCTCATATTCCCTTTCCATGGAAGGAATAGTGCTTTCATTTCCCATCTTATGTTTTATGATGATATTCTAATCTTTATCAGCAGCATGAAAATATTTCTGAAGGCTCTCATGGACACCTTAATCACCTACGGCAGATGGAGCGGGCAGAGTGTCAACTCTAATAAAAGCCATTTCTTCACTTCAGAAAAATTCCCGTCCCCAAGGAACAAGGCGATACAAAAAATCCTTGGTTGCTATTGGATGACATTTCCCATTTCTTATCTCGGGGTTCCGATCTCCTGTGGCCACGTCAAGAAGGTGCACTTCTCTACGACCCTTGATCGCATTCTGGGCAGAATCTACAACTAGCAGAATAAGCTCCTATCCTTCGGTGGATGGATTACGTTGATCAATAGAGTCCTCACGTCCATCCCCATGCACGTCTTCTCGGTGATCCATCCTCCTAAGGGTACTGTGGAGAGAATGGAAGTTATCCTCAATTATTTTCTGTGGGACGCCAAGGAGGAGGGAAGGTCCCACTGGGCCTCCTGGAAGCGCCTCGCCAGACCAGTGGAGGCAGGAGGAGTGGGCCTCCATGATATTCAGGTTACTCATCAAAGCCTCCAGGCTCGACTCGCTTGGGAAGTTATCATCGGGGATTCTCTGTGGGAGAAATGTTTTAGAGCACGGTACCCAGGGCAAGAAGCACATGGCCTCTACAGGTCCATGCGGCTGGCAAGGTGCATGTTCTCCTTTATGGACACGTTATCAGGTCACGCGAGATGGATCATCGGCGCTGGGAAGATTAGTTTTTGGGACACCAATTGGTCCGAGGAACCCTTGGGATACCTCAACTGCCCTTCTCTGGATATCACCTTCCGTAGTGCATGCGAGGAGTTCGACTTGATCAATACCTCTTTGAACGCCAACCAGATGTCTTTGTTTGAAAATATTGTTATGAGTGAGGATCCCGATAGGTGTTGCTTCTCGGCTACTAGCTCAGGCAGATTCACCGCGCAAGGCTTCAGAAGTATCGCTCTGCCAGGAAGCACCTCCAACGCTTGGGCTCTAGCTCCCTATTGCATTGAAATACCGATCAGAATGAATTTTTTACTATGGAGAATCTGGAACAGGGCGCTCCCCACGGAGGACAACATCCAGCGTCGGGGCGTTGCTTTGGCCTCTAGATGTGCCTGCTGCACTACTCATAGGTGCGAGTCGGCGAAGCACCTCTTATTTAAAAGTCATTGGGTGCTTCACCTCTGGTCACTGTTCACACATAACCCATGAAGAAACGATGGAGAGTCTTATCTCCAAGAATATATGGAGTGCTGGTTTTCTGGATCGGGTTCTTCTGGCCAGGAGTAGACGGTTAGAATGATCATCCTTGTGGCCTTGTGCTGGGTGCTTTGGGAGGCTCGCAATCAAGCTAGGAGGGGAGAAGGTCGTTCGCTGTTGTTCCTCCAGGCAAGCCTCAAATCCCACATCTTCGAGATTGCTTCCCAGATCAATGGTGGTTCAACGTCAACTACCATCAACAACCTGCTCAATCACCCCTGTTTTCTAAGAAAAGGTACTGGTCAGTGGGTTAAATGGCGCCCGCTAATCATGGGACTAAAACTCAACGTTGATGGATCATGCATGGGGGGAACCATGAGAGGGGGAGGGGTCCTGAGAGACTCATCAGGATCGGTTTTCCTCGCCTTTAGTGCCTTTTATGGGCCAGGAAATTCTCTGAGTGCGGAGGCCCATGCACTGGCCCCGGGTCTGTTGGTGTGTAGAAGGAAGAGGTTGACAACGTCTGAAATTGAGACAGACTCGGAAACCCTTGAGAGGATCATGAATGGGACTAGTGGGGTTCCTTGGGAGCTCACATACATCATTAGAAGGTGCAATATCGGAACCGCACATGGGAATATTGTTCATCACAGTTGGAGGGAGGCTAACTTCGCGGCGGACTCCCTTGCCCGCTTGGGTATGCAGGATGTGCCTCTCATTATTTATGACTCACTTTCTTCCCTCCCTCCAGAATGTGCTTCTTTTGTGCTGGGGGATGCCCATGGACTCCACCATTTCCGACCCCCTTGAGGGGTGTTTTCTCCCTTTCCCCATGCCCTTTCCTTTTGAATAAAAAATATATGAAGAAGTTAAAATATATTATTTATCACTATTCATCCAAATAATAAGGTTATCAAAAAAACACCAAAAATTTATTGAAACTAAATTATTATATCCCTATTCAAATGAGGAAAGTTATTTTTCCAAATTGAATATATAAATTTCTCAAATATTGGATTTGAAAATGGTTCGCAATTAAAAGGTGGTAAAATTTCATTTTTGAAAAATAATTCTATTACCTGAAAAAATGAATTTCTCCTTACATTATGTCTAATAAACTCATAATATAGATTCTAAAATTATAAGGATTATATAAAATTCAAATTTCAATTACTACTATTCATAATTTCTTTTTAATGGCTCGTTTGGTAAGTCGTGGTGCGCTTAAACTCAGTGTTGCATGTAGTGGATGTTGTTGAATTACTTTGAAAAAATAACGTACTATGAAAACATGGGGTGTTAAAAATTGGATATAAAGACTTTATAATCAGTCGATAATTTTCTCTTGGAAACCTCCACTTCTCATATCATCTTTATGATTAATTTTAAATTAACATTTTCCAATATTGTGAATTGAATAACTAAATATGAATTCCATATTTAAAATATTAATAATTTATAATATATAATAATTTCAAAAAAAATTTGACAAAATATAATTGTGAAAATGGTACAAAATAATTACAATAGATAAGGTATAAATAGGTTTACCTAGGGGTAATCCAAAAAGTTATTGTATAAAAAACCGAAGTCTTTTTCAAAACCAATTATCTGGACAAATTTCGAAATTTAGCCATATATAATCATTATGGGACCATTTTTTCTCTTTTTTGAATGATGAAAATGTGGGACCACATTTATATTTAAATAAACTACATGTTTACCACTCACCACACATAAAAAACTCTATCACATCTCCTCTCATATTCAAACCCACAAAACCATTTGGTTAGGGAATTACCAAAAAAATAACTTCCAAAAATACCTCCACTTATACTATTAGACTTATTTTAGTTATAAATTAACCTCATATGGGATCTTGATTCAATCCTATGGAGGATACACAAAGAAGTGGTAGCGTTCATCGATGAACAATTTTTTATTTCTTCCCCCACCTTCTTCAATTATTATTATAATACTCGTAAATAGTAATTTTAGTATATTTTATAAAATTAAATTTGATAATATTCAGGGGTCACCAATAATGATATCAATATCGATCAAATGTTTAATGAAATCATCATTTGTGCATACGGAAGACTATAGCCTCATGAAACAATGTCAATATGTTTTCCACTACCACCTCACATGGTTGGGAATGATGATGGACCTAAATTATATATATGATAATTATCACAAAATTGTGACTATTTATTTATTATATTTTATGTGTATTCTTTATGTTCTATTCAGTAGGGGATACGATAATGTCACTAGAGTGTACATTAGACTTCCACCTTGTAAAGCGATGAGATTTGTCCTTACTAATGCTTTACATGGTAGATAATAAGGATAAATATATGTCATATATGGAAAAATTTAGTAATATTCATGATATATTTATTATTATAAAATGAAAATATATCATTATTTTTTATATATTTTCACTCACTGAAAGATGATAATATGGGTCGAGTATGTCTGGACTACCACCTTCAAAAAGTGATGAGTCTCTCTTTTCACCCACACACCAAATCATTGATATATATAATTATATTGAATAAATAGTTTTAAATTTATGATATTATGATCACAATAAAAATATAATATATTAATTACCTCCTTTCCATATTTATTGTTAAAAATTGCAAACATTACTCATGTGTATGTATATCCTATCATCTCCATGATTGTAATATACTTCATTTATAAAAACCATAATTCAGGATTGTTATTAAAAGTATAATTTATTAATTATAATATTAATTCTGTCATGATTATTGTTCAAGAAATATAAAAACAATTAACAACACAAGAGGACCAAAAATAAACAAAATCAAAACATATATGAAAAGATAAGTTGTTATTACCCAAAATACGAATTTAACATGTAATTGATAAAAAATGGGTAATAAAAAGAAATAGTTAAATAATAAAAAATATTAGAGAGAGATATATATATATATATATGTGTTCATTAATAGAGTTTAAAAATTATATTCACTATACTGGAGGTTCAATCTTGTATGGAGGATGTCAAAAAATAATGTAAGGGATTTCGAGTCTACCTTTTATTTCTAAGATACATATGAAAATCTAGATTTTATTTAGTTTTTTATAGTATATAAACATCCCATTTTACTTATTATATCATTTAAACAATTATTTTCATTATATATAATGTTTCATTTGATTTTATTATTTATTTTCTCTTATGATTCATAATATTATTATAGTGGAAAGGGATTTCACTCTCACTGTTATTTTCTGTGAGACCGAAGCCATATTCACTATGTGTTTCTTTTATGTGGTGAATATTATTCTAATGAATCTATTTTAGTATTAGTTTCCATAAAATTATGTGGGTTGAATATCCATTTTTGGATATGAATTTGATGGGGTTTTTCAGTTCAAAATTAAGAATGTATTAATGGATTTTACTCCAATTTTACCTCCATGATACATATGATATTTTGAACATATTTCATGATTTAAGAGGTGTATATAAGGAATTTTTACAAATAATATAATGATATTTTTTTAACTAAATATATTTTTTGTTTAATGGAAAAAATTCCTTCATGGGGAATGTTTTTTGATATTACATAGGTGATAATGATTTTATGTTAGAATCTCATCATTTATGACGATTGTTTATCATTATGTCTCCAGTATATATAATTATGTACTAATTATCAATAATTATATTTAAAATTATTATAATCTAGTTTTTCAAATTATTATCATTAAATTTTACCATTTTATACTCTTTTTTACATAAAATATTTCAGAAATATTTTATGATAATTGTAATTAATTCTATCTTCTGTGGAATACCCGATTTTCATCCAAATCCACATTTTCTAAGAGTTTTTCAATTTATTTTTTAAATTATCTAAATTATTTATTAAAGGATTTTTAAACATGATTGAATATTTGAAATTATTTTTTGATGAAATATTTATATAATTTCCCAAAAAATTCCAATATGGGTTTTATGAAAATTTTAAAAAGAACCTTTTAATTGAACATGAAATACATTGAAAGTATTTATATTTTCATGATAGATCTATGACTTAAAGATAACATTAATTATTATCAATTTTTTGTAATAAATATGACTTCCATATTATATGGAAGGTTTTTTATTTTAAATAATTGATTTCAATGTGAAAAAATATATTGAAATTGTTTTATGTTTTAAAAAGACTTTGTCAATGAGAAAATGATA
Source organism: Viscum album (assembly GCA_963277665.1). NCBI lineage: Eukaryota > Viridiplantae > Streptophyta > Magnoliopsida > Santalales > Viscaceae > Viscum > Viscum album. The sequence continues at coordinate 1,949,517,621 of OY728150.1, forward strand.
TTTTACTCATCAAATGTATTGAATAATCATTAAAAAAATTATATATAAAATTACATCTTTTTATTTTACCATTGACTTACTAGGGAAATGTTACAAAGATATGATTCAAATTCTATCTCTGATTGGTTTATGTTTTTGATGAAATGATGTTTATGAATCTTATTTCTCTTCTATTAGTTATACCATGATAGAATTAATATCAAAATCAATTAATTTTAATGTGTTCTGTTATGATTAAATTATGTAAGGATTATGAAACCTTCCTCATTTCAATAAGATATAATATGATTAAATGTTTATGAAATCCATTTCTTTTCATTAGTTATGATATGGATAATATTTTATGACCATGAAGAACACATAATTATTTATTTCATTATTAAATTATTTGGACCAATATATACCTCTAATATATTGGTTAATGATTAATGTTATATGATCTCAAAGGGTACATGAGAGGTCATCCCAATTTCAAAAGATTTTACGTGGGAGCATATCCTAATCATGATGTATGTACACAGGTGGTTAGACCAAGCCTAAATTGTTATGGATGACATGGTGGGTAGCATTAATAGAATATTTTCAATTCTTATGAGTATGACATGAATCCAGGTATTATTACCATGGTACTATCTCATGGAACATTTTATATTATTCTCTTATGATTCATGTCTAAGGAACAACCACTATATATTCCATGACTCATGATTAGGACCATTCATATTTAGGGTATGTTTTTCAATTTTTATGATCTTTTTATCATACCCTTCTGATTATATAATGATTATTTATATCCCTTAATTACAAAAAATAGATCGTATAATGGTGGTTTGAACTGCTGCTTTATGGTTCTTCAGTAATTTCAAAAAACCAACACTAAAATTGGTGTCAGTAATCAACACGTAGTGGTTTATTCCATTCAGCAGTAGTATCTAGAAAGTTTCATAGTAGATGTATTTAATGGTGGTTTTATTTGTTTTAGCAGTGGTTTTAGATCAAAAAAATAACGGCGACCTATCGGTGGTTTTCAACAACTACTAAAGTATCTCTTTTTTTTACCAAAGAAAACTCCCACAAATATGGATAAAACTTCCACTAAGGAAAAAAATCATATCATGTGGCGGTTTTAATTTCCTCCTTTAAAAAATAAATAATATAGTAGTGGATTAAATAACTTTTAAAATATAATCTATATCTAATGGTTGTTTAAACCACCTCTATATTCTGAAATAAATAAAAAAAGATGAACATTCTATAGCCTTAGAACCTACAGTCAATACAAGAAAGTAGTTACACTGAAAATTTTATTATATCATAAAATATATCATTTTTATTCAAGGGAAAAAAATTCAATCTAAGGAATCTTCTTAAATTGATTCATACAAAAACATAATGAATCAACACATTGACCAAGGAGAATAACACATTGAAAAAATAAAACATTTCACATTTCCTTAAAAGAATCAAATAAAAACTATAAAAATTAATGTAATAAAACTATATGTAAAAGAGAGATAAGAAAATAAACATAAAATATGATTATATAGAAATTTCAATATCCATAGCCATTTGAAAAAAAAAACAAATAGAAACATGGTTATACAACACATACTTAGGGATCCCGTTGTCTCGATCCCAACAAAAATATAATAAAAACATAAAAAATATCCGCATTGGATATACAGATACATGAACAAACCCTCTTCACTAATCACATCCTGATGACGAACCCTACTAGTAACCCTCTTCATCACTATCTCTACTTCTTTCTACCCGCACCTATAAGATAATTCTATTGAAAATTAAACAATGATGAATATTTATAATTAATCATAAAAGAAATAAAAAATTTAGGGATAAATGAATTTAAAGTTTTCTAATTTACATTATCACCACCAGTCGTCACATGAACTCCCCATTTATATTCCAAGTAATTGCCCCAAATCCATCTACCCAATCACCAGGATGCTCCTTCCAAAGGACATTACAAACATGGTCATCCGGGGATACTAAGTAATATTGTGTGGGATTGACATCCCATAGTTCATTAATTTTTTCCTATAAATAAAATTATAGTGATATTAGATGAAATATATATTAAAATAGATAATACTAATAATATGATATTTTAATTAATAATTTATTCATACACCAACTTCTTTAACAATCTCATTTAAAAAACGCCAATCATATTTTTTACGAACATTCAACCAAACATCTGTTCAGGTTGCTTAGTGGCCTAAACATATTGACTACATTAAACCAAGATAAATAAAAAATATAATATATTAATAATTTAACATTTTATAGTAAATATTTAAGCTAATGAAAATATTACCTAAGTTGATAGGATTTTATAAAAACTATTTGACCCTGTAGTGTCAGTATAACGATTCCTTGACAATACAGTCATTTAATCAAATATAATTATTTTCAAAACATATATTTTGAAAAATTCATGTAGATAAAAAAACGAAATGATAACAGATTCACATTACAAACAATCAAAATATTCATTACAATGATAATGACATACTTCACAAACAACATATGTGGTTGATAAATGACAGTATAACTACATATAAAATCATTTTCTCCTTAAATCATTCCAGTTTCATGATCCATAATTACATAATCTAATTCCTCAACTCTTGAAAGACTAATATTTTCAATATCATGATGGAAAAATTAGTCTGATTATTTCTTTTTTTTGGTTAAATTTCAATATAAAAATCATTTACTTTATCAACCATATCATATAAGTCACTTTTTTTACGTGAACAACTACACTCCACCATTCATCATCAACATCATTCAAAAAAATACCATTTTCATTTGAAATTATAAGATATACAGATCATTTATTTCATGGTCACCAATATCCATCATGTAAGAGAATTTCATTGATATAAATTCCAATGAATCCCTTTTAACGCCCTTTATAATATCTACCCAATTAAATTTGAATAAAACAACTGAAAAATGTCTATGGTAGTTTGATTTGTTAATATCAGTCAATTTTCTAATGTATTCCACTTCATCAAATATAAATATTCCACTATTCTAGTTTTTTCAAACCCTCTTATCGATAAATTTTATGACATCTAAATCCATTAATATTGTAAGCATTGAACTTTCTAGATTTTTTAGGGGACAATGAGCAAGAAACTTCAAATATTATGAAAACTCTACCAGTGTATCAGTATTAATGATCTAAAAAAATTAATACATGTCATTAGATTTACAAAATATATGTATCAACATAATATCCATATTGATTATAATATTTATGAACATATACGTCATGAAAACAATTCTAAAAGATCTTTATTAACATCATTGGTAATTTCTTTTTTATTTAGTGTTCATCCACTTATTCGTATCTTTTTTTTTATTCTCAAACCATCAATAAATGGTTTTGAAATTTCATTATTCAGTATCACATAACTATGTTCTTGTAATAATTCCACTTCTGTTAGTGTAGCATTTGGGCTCCCACAACAGATCAACAAATAGCCGGAAGTATTTTTTATTTCCCATGTATTTCATATTGAGTTGATGTGTTTTCAAAATGACGAACTTGATTAAATATTCTCTCAATATCATCCAAGTATCTAGAACCAATGGTATGACACTCCTCTTCCAAATAGACATCATGTTTAGAGCCTTAAGGTTGGGCATTATTTTTCAAGTATTATTTCAAATGCCTTATATATCTATGAAATAAAATAAAAAATATAATCATATATTTAATAAAGGGACAATAATTTTTTTCTGAATTAAAAAACATATAAATAATGTACCGATCAATTTAATTCATCCATCGATAATGTACGGGGCCTCCTTATTTGGGTTCAACAACCAAATTCACAGTTAAATGCATCACGATAGTATAAAATGATGTAGGATAGAACATCTAAATGGAACAAAGTATTAATACAAATATCTCCTAAAATATTTCAAGAAGAAATGGGTGTAGTTTTTTCTAACATAGTTTCTAGAATTATTTGTAGAATTGGATTAGAATAGTAGTAACCTTTTCAAGTAATAACACACAATACAAATGGATGTGACTCCTCTATCAAAATATTTGGATGGCTGATTTTCAATTCAGTTAACCTACGATTAATTAATTCAACACACCTTTTTATGTTACATTAATACCCATCAGATACCTTCACATGTTTTAAAATTTGTTGGAATGTGTCTTTATCCCTATTTTTCAATGCAAAAAATGTTGTATCATACTTTCCATTCTCATCTGGAAAGAGATCATGCTTTACATTCATTTCATGTAATTTGTTTCGAGCATTGAGAGGATCCCTATAAATTCCATGCTCATTAATAAATGTGAAGATAAAATTATCACAATCATTCTTCTCAATATAAATCACATGAAGATTCATCCACAAAAAATTGAATTCCCATTACATAAGTATTAAGAATATACTTGTTTTTTCTTCAATTTTACCATGCTGATTTCACTGGACGATACACTTCAAACTCGTTTCCCAATAACATTCAAATGATGAAACTTCCCCAATTATATTTTAACATTTCCATGTTTAGTAAATATTTCATAACCCATTAAAAACATTAGAGGTGGTCTACAATAATTGAAAGCATTAAATTCTAACTTGTTCAGCCAAAATCTATGAGATTCATCATGAAATCATCGATGACACAAGAAACAGAATTTTCTACTATGATGAAGTCACTCAGCCTCAAAATAATATTTACAAATAGGAAAATCCAAACCCATGTAAGTGTTCGAAAAAGGTAAATTCCCATTTCATGGGAAGTCACTAATGATCCACATTATAGAAACATGGATATTGTACATTGTCCTAGAAGATGCAGCGTATGTCTCAACACTGTTACTCCATAATTGCTATAATTCATAAATTAAAGGTGGTATGTATACATCAATATCATTTCACAGAAATCTTTTTCTAGGAATAATCATCGAAATGATAAAAGATGATTGTTTCATACATATCCAAGGAGGCATATTACAAAGGATCAAAGAAACCATCCAAATGTTATTACTAGCACTCCAAGTCCCAAATGGGTTAAATCCATTGGCAGCCAATCCCAATCAAAAATTCCAAGAATCAGATGAGAAATATAGATTTACTAAATCAAATTTATTAAATGGTTTTTAATCTCTTGGATAACACATTAACCCATCATTTTTATTGTCTACAGAATGGAACTTCATGTGTTTGGTGGTTTTATATAACAAGAATAATCTTTGCAATCAATGATTTAAAGGAAATTGATGAAAAACATAGTAGGTGTGCTCATTTTTTTCTTCTACATGGTAGTATTTTGTTTCAGACTCCAAAAATCACCCATAGACATCCATATAAAGGAATAAAATTTCTTTTAATATTATCTTATTGAATCCTCTCCCGAATAATGAATACAAAAATTGGGACACACATCAATTTTTGTATAATTTAGACTAGGATTTTTAACAATTTTTTTCACATCCTAATAAGTCACATGTATCATTTATTTATGAAATTTATCACACAAAAATTCCAATTACATGGTCATAGCATTATTTATAATTCCAAATAGGTATTTTACATGGTATTACTTCAGAAAAAAAGATTGTTTTGAATATTTCAAAAACCCACTATACAACTCTGGACATCCATCATCAACTAAACTGTGAAAAACATTTGTATGCTCCTTGAATTTTTGTCTAACATTAGTGTCCACAGAATCAAGGGAAGGATCTAATGATGTGTTACAATCGTGATATGGTTGTTCTATATTCTTAAAAACATCACTTTTCATGTTTCCATATGTAGCACCCTCAACAGGTTCTTATGATTTGTTTTGATGTTGATGTTGGTATCTTGCAATGAGAAATGCATCATTTATAAGGTTTTGAATTTCATTTTACATTTTCGACAAATATGGGAGCTCATTATATGGATTGACATCACTGCTCAAACTTTCGATTAAGTTATATTTTTTGATTCCAAATCCATTAAAAAATGATCATGGAATTTCATCAATATCAATTGTTCATAAAATTTATCTCTCCTCAATAATCATCTAAATTTTTATTTTGGACATGGAAATCTTTCTATCCCAACAAAAAATCTATTAGAAAATGAAGAATCAAAAAACTCATCATAACCCTTAGAATATTGAGGTGTGTTTCTTGGTAATATGATCTTGATTTCATCCATATATATCTCAATGTGCCTAAAAATTATGAAAATTAAAATTAAAATACATAACCATTTCTAAAAAGAAAAACAGATTCATATATACTAGTTGGAAAAAATATGAATATGTTAAATAACCACACACTACCTTTTAAATGTACATATAACCATCTGTGAATTAATAATTACAGACTTCTCTAAAAAATAATAAAACTATTTGGACTATTAGAATATTTAGATGAAGAAACTTTTGTAGTGAAGTGAACATCGACCCTTCTTTATTTGATTATGAATAAAGAAAATACAGTGAAACGAGAAATTCCCCAAAAAATCAATATAATGAATCCATGAATTTATAAATGTATTTATTATTCTTTATCAACATCTTTCCTTAGCTTATATTTATAGATAAAACACAAATGGATAACATTCGTTATAAATCAATTGAATCTTCTACACATGGATGTTTCTTAATTATTAATGAAACATTTAAACCCCAAAAGTTTGAAATTAAAATAGAATCATATTACAATATAATGTATCATGATAAAATTCAAAACTACTCAATGTATTTCAGTCTTGGTATTATTTTCCAATGATATATGATTTATACCCTTAAATCAACTGATATACACTACTACTTAAACATAATAGGGATCTTTTATACCTATATTGCCTATGTAAGGGTAAAATAAGTTTTTCATAGGATTCATAAGGGTACCACGTAATTTTTATAATTTTCATAAAGGTAACCTTTTTAATATACAGATTCCATAAAGATAAAATGCATTGTACACATGTTGTGTATAGGTAAATTATAATTCTATGTAGGGTTAAGAAACAATTATTATCATTGGATAAGGGTAACTAGTAAAGTTGTGTAATTGTATGTTTTTCAAAAACTTGTTATATAAAGGTTTCATGAAAAGATGTATAAAGGCACTCATAAGTTACAAAAATGTATTAAGAATTTCCAAAAGCCCACGTAATGGAATAACATAAATTCCATAAACTTTTTAATGTTTTATATTTCACTACATTGTTGTAAGTTGCATTTTTTTCCTGCCATATAAAGGACATCTTATCACTTGTTTATATGTCAGAAACACTTTTGTAATGGTAAGAAGCACTTCTGTAAAGGTAAGAATAAATTGCGTAAATGTATGAACATAATTGATGCCAATACTGGAAATTATATATATGTTTATCCTATGATATAGTCACTTTAAAACTTCCAACTAATTTATTTTACCACATTCTTGATATACAATATTCCTTAAATCATTGATCATTTTTTTACTCTCTCCACATCATAATTTTCACCAATTATATCATGTATAATCATCCTATTGACTTCATTATATTTTAAATTTTCGTTCTTGTGAGGATGGATAAATGGAAACCAATCAAATATCATATTATTTATTCCACTCCTTTCATTTTAACCGTGAATAAACTGAGAATTATTTCTCTCATTTTTAATACCAAACATAAATCTTCATCTGGATAACAACTTTTTTTATATGGTTACTAAAATTATTGATAATTAACCAAGGTATTACAATGTAACTATAAAAAGGGAAGTGTCTATGTCATCTATTTGATGAATTATTAAATAAAAAATCCAAAAAGCCTTAATTTGAAACATTATTGAGATCCAATCAGTATCATACATGTAGATTTTGTATTTTCTGTTAGAAAATAATTTTTTAATAATTTAAATTATTGATTACAATAAATAAATCATTAAAAATGATTATTTTTAATAAATATTAATATAGAAAATTATTAAAAAACGAAATACATATGTTTTGGTTATGGTAAACATTTAATAAAGATTAACATTGTTACAAACTACATGAGAAATCTTATCTTTTATGAAAATGATTTTTGGGAAATCATTTATTATATTAAGATAAAATTATCCAATATAACATATCTAATGAAAAAATCCAACAAGATAATATAAATACCTATTTAAATTTTAAATTCATCAAAGAATTCAAGTATCTATCCAAATTAACCACATTAAATGGAATATGATATATTTGATGCATACTGGTAGTGACCCAAATAAAGTATAGGACATGGAAAAAGAAACAACTAATATATACTAGTGACATGCCAATCAAAATAAATAGTCCTCATTATAGTGGTAGAGGAAATAAAAATTTAAAATACATCTCATTTATGAACATTATATTCCATAAAAAATCTCAATCATAGTTGAAAAATGTAATTAGAAAAATCACACACCCATTGAATCTAGGACTTACCACTAATATAGCTTTTATGACTCACCTATATATAGTCTATCATAGAATTTTATAAAGTCCTCATTTTCCCCTCTTTCATCTACCAAATTTATAAAAGGAACTATATGAAATGATGTCACATTATAGTTACCCAATCAAGAATTTTCATATAATATGAGGTTCGACGTACCACAATCATTCCAACACATATGCATGTGGCTGCAAAATTTTTTCAAGGTACTAATCTATACTCTATGGTTGAAATAATACATCAAATTAAAGTGTACTATAATGGAAACATAACTAATACATCTACCACATATCAATGTGAAAATTAAAATAAACAAAACTAAATAATAAATTCCAAGAATAATTAATATTTTCATAGAAACCCTAATCACCCATGTCACTTATCAGAGGTCACATCATGCACACTAACCTATCACAAAAAAATTAGTGAGGTCACATCAAGAACACAAATCATTTCCAAGGACCATGAAATTCAAATAGTTCACAAGCTAACCCTAGGGAACTATGAATTTGACTGTTATACCATCATAATAATATGTTTCATATCACCATTTGTGGAATCCATTTCGACGTTTATAATTCTCATGGTTTATGATATTTGATACAATCTCACACTCTTATATACTTAATGATTCTACATTATATTGTATTCTTCTAAATAATATATCAATTATCATTCTATCATAATTCAATTAACACTAGACTCCTCGTCCTGCTACCCCGGGACCATTCCAATCCATGTGACTGTAAACACCATGGAATCCAATATCATTCTTACTAAATCTGAGTCCATATCAAATATAAATATTTTCGTCAAATCAAATAACATTAATAACTACCAATAAATAATAATAATTATATATTTATTTCATAAAATATTAATAAATGGTAGAAAGCACTCCAGGAACTACTATTTCAGTGAACACTTATCCAACAACAATTTTAGAGTCTATAAAGAACTCTCGACACTATACTAGAAAAACAGCCTATGATGTAACACACATTTATCAATCATTGTCACCCAATTTTGAAAAAAAAAACAAAAACAAAATTGCTTTGTGCAACCTTCACATTCCATTAATCCATTGAGGAAATGTGAGGTTGGGGTCAGGATTGGTGGCAAGGGGCGACGGGGCACAGCGATATGAGGTGCGGTAAGGTGAGGTGTGGCGAGGGATGGAGAAGTGACGCAAAGATCGGATGGGAAAGGTGTGGAGATTCCAAGAATGCTGAAGCAATATTCAATAATTCTAGGAGATGCATAGCGAGGTGAGGCCTGAAGAGGCAAGTCATGGGGAGGGTTGAAGATGGGAATTGTTGGGCTTCAGCATCAGGGAGTTGGTGGGGTGGGGCTCGGGGTGGTGTGAGGGTTGTCGGGGGAGGGGGAAGTGTTGTGTGTATTTGTTTTTTTTTACCATTTAGAAATGGTTTATAGAAAAATTCCACGAAATTATTTTAAATTTTTTTTTCAGAGGTTTATAAATCTTCCACTAAATGATATGTTTGTAGTAGTGCTTTTACCCTTATTGGGAGTCTATGATAGCCATTACTTATGTTTCCCTTCCTTGAGTTATAATAAATTTTATTATGTATGATATGTATAAAAGGGTTCTTTTCATGAATATCAACTTAGGATATGATGTTATTTACTGTTGGAAATTTTTTTTATGAATCAAAGATTCCAAATACACTAAACTAATAAATTCCATAGTCATGTGTATTTTTATTGTAATGGGTATTCATAATATTAATGTAATATCTATGTGTGATAATTTTGGGTCACTATATTATGTGTCATTAGATAGGTCTCGTAAACCATTTCTTAATAGGATTATAAAACATTAGTGATATCCAAATGGATAGTTCTTAGGATATTTCTTGGGATTTAACTAATGATTAGTTCATGTATGATCCAATTTATTGGGAAATATACTAGATTTCTTGTAATGAATAGAGAATATGATTTTGATGAAATCACATACCTATATAGATACTACATGTGGATGTGTTTATATCTTATACTAACCTATGGGTAAAAAATATATGAAATGGTTGCATTGAATTAGACTCGATCTTCACCTAGTTCATGGAAACGGGTTTTACAGCACACCTAGTTAGACACTCCCAACAAATATTATTTGAAAAATAAAAATTATTTTTAAATAATAAATGAGTATTAAATGAGATTATTATAATTAATATCCTATGTTAAACCTAATGTGTAATTTATTTAAAGTATTATTTTATGATTTAGATATTTTATAACTGATTTTTTATAATTATGGGTTTTTCCAATATTAGTATTGTTCCTCAGGTTGTAATTTTTGTTTTTAGTTGATGACATTAACCAAATGAAACTAGTATAACAATTACTGTGATGAAAAAAATTTAGATGAGAATCCAATTAAGATGGTCAATAGTGTAAATGAATTTGTGATTATGCTTTATCAATTATTACATTACATGATTACAAACTTACAACTTAACCAACTATTGATCTCACAAATGAAGATTACAATAGAGTTCACTATGATTTTTATTAATGGAGAACATGGAGGAAAACAGATTCATTTTCATATAAGTTGAGCATGATTGTGGAATCCCCCAAGTGAATATATTTGTGTAATGAAGGAATGCAATGATTCTGGAAAATAATGACACAAAAAAATAATTTTTGAGGAAAAAGAACATGTTTAGTTTACCTAATGGATGGGAATATTGTCCTACCTAAGTTGTGTGGGACAAATTTAACCATGTTTTTAGCGTTGAAGTGGTCTATTTTTATGTATCTAGGGTTTTCAAAACCTTGTATACCTAATAATTAACCTAAATAAATATACATTCTAAGACTAGAATTTTGCTATGATGTGGCCAAAATTGGATTGTTTTGAGATTGTTTGAATGAATAATAAAATTGATAAATAAATTAAACTAGTGGATAAGTGTTGATATTATATTATTACAAGGTATTAAAAGGATGAATTTATTTTTAATAGTTACAATTATTTAGACATGAGAGTGATTTATTCGATGATATCAAAATTCCATCATAAATTAATGGCTTAAATAACAATAAAAATAAAAATTGATAATAACTTATGAAATTAGAGAATAATGGTTATATGATATAAAAGGTGAGAGATCATATTATAATTTTATGTGTGCATCCTTAAAATTCAATATCTAAATATATGGATTATGATTACAAAATGAAATTCTCAATTAAAATATGTTATTAAACATTCATAAGTTAGAAATAATAACTAATTCATCTCATTATTACTCCCTAGGATCATCCCATAAGAAGGTTATACTTTGATTAATGTTATTATCTCAATTTAATATGAGATTATACTCATGAAGGTGGAATTTATGAAGTAAAAATATAATTTAATAACAAACCATACACTGTTATCTAGATGATTTCTCCCTTCATTGTCTGAATAAATCATTTATTAATGAAACAATATTAAAGTGTTAACAAATAAAATAAAATTAGAATATGAATATGTTTTATAACAAGAATAAGTTTAATTATAAAAATTACATGTGGAAAAAATTATAGAATACCAAATGGTAGCATAACAATACAATTGAAATAAACCAAAACCCCCTCAAATCCTAAAACATCATTATCATAAATAGGAATTTTTTTGTAGTCTTGGGTCATTCAACCCCACTACAAGTCATTTTTTCAATGAAATGTGGACATTTCCACCCTTAACTAGAAATGGGATCCATCTTGAATTCACCAAAAAAGGCTCTGAAATAAGATTCTAGATGAATGAATTTATATAGAAAATAGAATTCTAATTTGAATTAATTGATGGCCCATAACTGTCTAAATAATTTCTAACCATTTAGATTTTCGGATTTCATTGTCACGACCCGTCCTTGGGGCCCGTGCCGGGACTACCCCAAGCCCGCCTTCCATAGGCCAGGGGCTGGAGACTAGCACCAAAGGCGTAAACCCCGATAACTGGGAAGTCATTGCCATTATAAAAGTAAACAAAACACCACAGAGTACAAGCGGAAGCAAAACACTAAGTACAAAAAGAAGTGTTGAAAAGTAAATGGGCCAGAATACAAACCCAACTGAAAGTGTAGCTACAACTGAACGAAAGTACAACAGAAAAAGGAAAACAGCGGGAAGAAGGAAGCAGCTCCTAGGTCGTCCTCCTCGAATCCTACCTGAAGGGTAGGTACAGATAGCCTCCTCAACGGTCTTTCCCGTCAACCTCCTTCGTGTGTCGTCTCGCCGTGGAGTCCTCCTCCAGATACTGACTCGTCATGTCGTCCACCTCCGGTTACTGACTCGTCGTGTAGTCCACCTCCGGGTATCATCCAGTCCTCGAACACTCGGCCTCTGTCAGCACTTCCCTTCATCTGCAACCAACACAACGAGGTGCTGGCATAGCCCGTGCAGGGGTGAGTATAACGATACTCAGTAGGGACCTCAAGACCCTCAAGGTCTCACTAAAACCAACAAGGATAACCACAAATAATATCTCAACAGATAACCACTATGAAGGTATATGCCAATACATATACCTAAGTTATCAAGTAACAGATCTCAATAATGAGGAAACACAAGGATCATGAAATCAACGGATAACCACTACCCAAGTATATGCCCATACATATACCTAAGTTATCAAGTGACCCATTTCAATCATGAGGTAAACACAAAGGTCAAAAGTCTAAGCTCAAACTAGGATTTTCATTATCGAAATCGTAATTGCTGAAGAGCTCCATCTCTAAAGTGTAATGTGGTCATGTCACGACTCTGAGGTACTGCTCCCTAACCGAAGACTGTTGAGGTAGTCCTCATGTCGAGTACTACGGGTTTGCGGCCAACTACCGGGCACTCCGTCCGTTGTGGGTCAGTCGCCAAATACCAGGCGCTCCCCCTAATAGCGTATAGAGGTACTCCTCCTATCGAGTACCGCGGGTCTGCGGCCAACTACCAGGCTCTCCATCCTCCATGGGTCTGTCGCCAAATACCGGGCGCTCCGTCCACTGGGCTAGTCGACTCACTCTAAGTCGAGTCAGTCAAGTAGTCGTCAGGTCTCAGCCGTCTACACGGTCTCCGTACTCCGTACGCTCGCCTCCCGGAGGGTCCGCTCCATGATCTATAGGTCGATACTCCATGTATCACTATGTTCCATGAAGAAGTATCTCAAAGTACCGCCTCGTCATAGGTGTCTCAACGCAACAGACGGCACGTCAATCAGACGCCTGGTCTGTGAGTTATTAGCCTTTTCATCCTAGGGGCCCGGTTGGTTTCATGTGCGAACCAATCCGGCCGTAACTCAACTATACCCCGAACACTCATAGGGTATACTCATAAGGACCATTTCTCAACGTGATCACCAACGTCAATGACGGTTCGTCAAACGGTCGTCTGGTCTGAAAGATATCATCTTTTTCATTCCAGGGCTCGGTTGGATTTTGGGTGCAATCCAACCCGGCCACTATCCAACTGCATACAAAACTCGGGCGAAGTATGTCAAAACTTCCGTCTCATCTAGACGAATTCAACGAGACATACAGTGCGTCAATCGGACGCCCGGTCTATGAGTTATTGGCTTTTTCGTTCCAGGGGCCCGGTTGGTTTCGTGAGTGAACCAACCCGACCGCACTCCTACGGCATCCAAACCTTGAGCAGAGTAATCCAAAAGATCCGTTTGACTTAGAGGATTCCATCAACGTTGACGGCACGTCAATCAGACGTCCGGAGTTCAAGATATAAGTGTTTCTGCTCCGAGGGCCCGGTTGGTTTCATATCCGAACCAACTCGGCCGAACCCAAAGTAATCCTAAACCTTGCGTGTGATATACCGAAACGACCGTATCGTTCCAAGGATTTCTAGGCAACTGAAGGTGAGTCGATCGGAGATCCGTAGCCCAAGATATGGGCGTTTGAACCCAAATAGTCCGATAATAGGGGGTCTGGGCCCAGCCTGGCCCGACCCAGTACACCCCTAGATCGGCCGAACTGGGTCGACCCGGCCCGGGCGATGACCCGGCCTAACGACCCGGCCCGGCTCAAAATTCCAGCCCGGCCGACGACGTGGTGGGGCGGCCGGCGCGGCTAGCGCGTGCGGCCATCGCGGCCTTTGTGCCGCGCATGCCAAGGGGTGGGGGGGGGGGGGCGTTGGCCCTCCTTTATGAAAACGGCGACCCCTTTAATTGGGGCCGCTTGAAATCCAACTGGGGGAATTAATTCCACTAGCTCCCCCTTGTCCGGCCGGCCCAACCTGGCCAGCCGGTTTCTGCTCAACGGGACCGGTGATGGCCGGTCCCCTTCCAGCTCTGACACCGGTGGCCTGGCTCGGCCGCCGGTCACCTTGCTCCGCCGCGGCCCGGAACCGGCCGCGGCCCTTGACGTCCGGCGCGGTGCGATGGCACCGCGTCCCCGCTCCGTCCGCGGCGTCTTCGGTTTTCTTCGATGCGGGGCGACGGCGTCGCGTCCTTGAATTTCTTTTTACGGTGCGACGCAACGGCGCCACGCTTATCCTTCCACATTAAACCGCATGCTGTGACGGCACCACGCTTTCTCGTACCAACCTCAAAGAAACCAACATGAAAATAAGGAGGTGTGTCGGCCGTGTTTGTGCGGTCTGACCCCCTAACATTATTCGATAACAATTGGTTTTAATCCACGAAGATCATCAAGTTGGTATTCACGAACAATTAAATAAATAAAACCCCTACCTCAGTTTCAAGAACGGTGTACGTCAACGAGCCATGGAAGGCGAGCATCGCGGAGGTCGGGCGTCGCGGAAAAAGAACGTCGATGTCGCGAAAAGAGGATTCGAAGTCGTTGACGGATATTTCATCGCGGAAAACCGTTGTGGAAGAGACGACACGGAAGAAGAACGTCGCGTCGCGGATACAGCGTCGTGGAAGAACCGTTTTAGAAAGAGACGTCGAGTCGTGGGTCGATGTCGCAGAGAACAAACATTGATTCCGTTGTCGTCGAGGTGAGTCCGAAGAGGAAACGTCGCGGAAGAAGTTCTCCGCATTCTTCAGTGGAGATGTTCTTCGTTGAAGAAGAAGATGTTCCTCCCAAAACCTCCCAACGACAAACTCTAACAACCCAAATAAAATAAGTTCCTTTCTTATATTATTAACACAACAACTCTTTTGAATTTCAAGAGTTTTAAATTCAATAACCACACACAACTTGTAACACCCTAGGTAAATAAGGAATATGACATTTTCATATTTATCCATATTTGGGAATAAAATATTAATATGACTTTAAAGGGGACGCTATGCTCGATGGCGTACCCAACACGCAACAACGAGTTTCTTGGGAATCTTACGTTGCACTCTAATAATAAAATAATATTATGGTAGTTAACATGTAGCCGTTGTAATGGTGGGAATGGATAGAAATAACTAAAATATGATTATATATGTTCTTAAATATTTTTAAATTTATACAATAAAAGATAAAGGCTTATAATATGGAATGAATTCAATTTTAGGCCTATATGCCCTAGTTTTCACTAAAGGTTCACTTATCACCTTTTAATGGAGAACCGTCATTAAATATAGTTTTGTTCACTCTTAAGCATTCTTTTGGACCAAATAAAACTCTTATTAAGAATCGGGACATCAAAATTTACTTTGTGTAAATTTTTGGTATCTTTCCTATAAAGTTCATTTTTTAATGAATAGTGTAAAATGTTGTATTTTAATTCAAAACCACTTTTTAATCTAATTTATTTATATGATTAGATTATATTTTCAATTGGTTTTAAAGTGAAATTAGAAAATATTTTTACCATTAAATCTAATAGTGGTCGTTGGAATCAATTTCACTTTGAAATCAGACTTAAACTAGTGTCAATCTTTTGATACTTATTGTTTCATAAAACACGCTATTTGTCATGACAGCAGGAATTAATTATTAAATTAATTAATGTGACTTATATGTTTTGATCTTTTTAAAACAGACTTTATTTTTAATTCAGAATATCAAATATAGCTTAGGGTGAATTTTTGGGATTTTTCTGAAAAACTTCAATTTTTGATGAATAGTGAAACCACTAAGTGGTACTTATAAAAACTGATTTTCCGTTTAAATGAAATTTTTCCATCATTGTGTTTTGATTTTAAAAAATCCGACATACATGGTTGTCATTAAGAAGTAAAATGTGGTTCAATGAGATTAAAATAATTTTTTGGTGAATAGTAACTTATTAAGTTTTTAATCGCGATTAGAGGTAATTAGTGTAGTTTAAGGTAAAAATGATATTATAAGAATGTGGAAACACCATGAAACTTGTCCTACACCTATTGGTTGTATCATGGCCGACCTAGACAAGCCATGGGTCAACTTGGGGACCCCATTGATCCACTTTGGTTGGGAAATGACATAAATAACATTTTATTTAATGTAAAAGTAAAATTGACACAAACAAGATATGTTTTACTAAAATAAATTTTAAGTGGGGTTATACAAGTCATATTTTTGATTATAAATATTCATTGGAAATATAAAAAGATTTCATACGTCATAGTATTTTTTTTATAATTTTTTGACATTACATAAATTAAATTATTTATGAAATAATAATGATGCAGCGATGACATCATTATTTGACGATTTAAATAAAATGGAAAGATAATGTAAAATATATGAACTACACATGTCCAAAACTTATTGGATGAGTGGATTTCGAAGCCTTATCACCTTATCCACGAATTATATCAATGTGGGACCTTTTGAAATAGAAACACATTTTCAAATAATGTAATATTTCTTTACTTCCCAAAAGTGCCCCTCCTCTCCTCTTATAAAAGGCCCCCACCTCTACCTCATTTAACGGACTCCTCAAGCCTTTGGATCGGCCAACCCCTGCCCATTTACTCTCTCCACATCCCTCTCTTCATCCTAGAGGATTCCCTTTGGGAATAATCCTTTCAAAGGAAGCCTTTAGGCTCAAATCAAAAGGAGTTACACTTTTAAAGGTAATTCATTCTCTCATGTTCATTTGTTTTATTTTGCTTCTCCAACCCCCTAAACTCTTTTTATTTACTTCTTTTGTAACAACACCAGTATCATAAATATACGAGGATGTTGTTATAATATTTATTCGAGCTACAATCTCACACAAATACATCAAATGTTTAAAAAACATACGGTTTCCGTGGATGGTGAAATTCTGCCTCCCGAAACGATGATTGTTCAATACTCATTTAACACCTTTAAAGGTGGCCATTATGATGTCACTATTTTTATATATGATATATAATATGTTTATGTTTTATTTATGCTTCTGTATTTTTCATTTTTGTCTTACCTTTATGGATTCCATTATGGGTATACGCGATATCTTCATTTAAGGAAGTGCGGACTACCGCCCCCTCAAAGTGATTTGATTCGTTAAATACCATATGTGGGATTTATAAAGGATTGAAATATGATATTATATATGATATTATACTGGAATTATAAGATACCTTTATATCATTATTATTCCATTCTATAAAATAAGAAATAGAAATGAAAGTAGCGTTCATGCGTACGTACGGCTTACCGTCTCCATGAACGGTGCATTTCATTTCTTACCTCTAAATGATTATGTAATGTTATAAATGCATGAATGTAATGGATATATATGACATATATGATATCTACATAATTAATACAATTCTGTATATTATAAACATTTGGCCACACGAACAACATGTAATTGTAAGAAGTCCACTTTCGGCTTAAGAACCAAATATTGACAAAACAAATATTATTAACTTAAATGATTACATAATGTTTATGAAATGGTAATAAGTGGTATAAAAGTAATAATGAACATGAAAAAGGTTCTTAAGGAATTAGAAATTAACTCATGTTTATTATTCAGGATATTAAAGAACGATCGAGTCAAGTCGGACCCGAGGTAAGGGATCCTACTCCTCTCTTTCTTTTTAAGTACACACTTTTATGTCATTCCTTTTAAAGATCATATTTCATGTTATTGGGATGATCTTTTATATTACACATACTGTAATTTTTATGTTCATGTGATGAGAGACCCTTTTCTCTCTCATCAATCCCTTTTGGATGTTTTGAGTGGCGCCGTTAGGCTGCCGAACTTTCGTAAGAGATCTAACCTCTCTCTTTCTTTTTAAGTACTCTCCTTTATGTCACTTCTTTTAAACTCCTCGTTGCAATGTTGGGGGATTTTCTTTTATATTCCACTTTCTGTAAATTATATTGTAATATTATGGGATACTCTATTTGATCTCATCAATCCATATTCAGAAGTTTTATGTGGCGTCGTTAGGCTGCCGAGTTTTCGTAAGGGATTTTTCATCTCACTTGTATTCCCGTGAGATTTATGCTACATTTTCCACAAATTCCATTGAGTGGTGTATGTACTGCCCATTATTGTACTCTTTGTGTAATATAATTTCGTTTATGAGTATTTACATCAATGACCTATTGTGTTTCTTTCATGGGGTGTATGTTTTGAAAGATACCCAAGTCGGTAAGGGAACCTTTCACCCTCCTCTTTTCTAAAAAGACTTCTTTAATTGGGTCTTTTAATTTACATATTTTTATGTTGGGATATGTTATCATACATCCTTATTGATGTAAATTTTATGTCCAAGTGATGAGATACACTTTTTATCTATCATCAACTCATTTTGATGTGATGTCGTTAGGCTGCCAAGGGAACTTTTTAACCCAATTTCGATTTCTTTGGGTTCAACTTGTAGTCATTGAATATGTCATCCATTGAATATATTTGAATTACATTTCATTGTTTTACACTTAATATCCACTTATATTGGGTGTATATATATTTTTCACACATATTTTTGAGATTTATTTTTCCTTAATTTAAGGATACCTTTTTTATAAGGGATTTCATCACATTTGACATTTCTATTGAGGGTTCATTGTTGTTATGAACCAATTCACTCTTATATGGTGTATAAACTGTCCTTTGGATTATTATATCATGAATCCTTTTATTCTCAAGATATTATAAAGTTCTGACTAAATGTTATTCCTCGATTATTGTATTCAAGTGTCTCTAATTTTGGTAAAACCCCTTTAACCAAAATATCGTTTTAAATGTTTTAATTATTTGTTCTTTTTAATATCCATGTTTTCAAAATGGTTTTAAGGATTTATTTATATGGATATTAATGGTTTAAAATGTTAAAAGCTTCAAGGTGGTATGGGACTTCATCTCAATCTCCTTTCTTTGAGGCATATTTTATTTTATACACAACTTTCTTTTATACGGTGTATAAACCCCTTTGACTTTTACGTTTATTCAAAGGGAATATTTTTTATACGAAGCGTTTACTAAACGACAAAAAGGGAATGTTTTTGTCGTACGTATGCGACGACAATGACTTCTCCGCCATCATGACCATTATTTGAGTTTTGGCTTCCTCTACAAGCCATACCTTCTTTTTAAATAAAAAATAAATACCATGTTTTGCTTTTCTTTTATTTTGGTATTGAAAATGGTTTTCACAATGTTTTTGTGTTGTATTGATATCTTGTGATTGAAATGTGGAAATGTTATGTTTCCTTTATGCATGTTTTATGTGATACGATTATGTTATGGTTCTTGGGCATTATTATGAAGACGGGTGGTTCCGTGATAAACTAAGGGCGGGTGAGCCCGATATAGCTCTCCAATGCATTGGGTAATGCGAAGGAGTGAAACGTTAATGTTTCTCAGAAGAGATTTAGGGAATATACTGTGATGGGTATTCCGAACGTAACCAAGAGGGTTACTCCCTGTATAATAATGTTATGAATGCCTCAAGTTACCTTTATGTCTTATGTTTTCTATGATTTATTCATGGTTTGATGAGGTATGTTAAAGTGCCTATGTTTTATGGGTAAAGTATGATTTCATTCTTATGTATATATGAACTCATGTTTCCTTTCCTTATTTTTATAACCCTTACTGAGCTTTTTATGCTCATCCCATGTTTTTGAAATGTTTTTCACAGGTCAAGGGAAAGGTACATGATGTGATGATTGTGTCAAGGATGTGTCAAGAAAGAATCCATGTTTTATTTTCAATATGTTTCCATTGATGGGAAGAATGAATACTGTCTTTGTGTAACCACTTTGTTTAAATGTGGAATGTAATGCACGTTTCATGATCTAATTCTCTAAAACTCTAAACCTGAAAAGATCCTCAATGTGTAATCTTGTAATAACCCAAGATTAAGTAAGGTTTAAGGATGGGGCCTTATAGTTGGTATCAAAGGTCGGTTTAGATAACTTTAGAGGTTAGGTTATTCTTTAAGCATAAGTGACATTACCATAATGGTTAGGATTTCAGAAAGAGTTCTAGTTTTAGATAAAGTGAATGAGTATGTGTATCTTAGCGTTTACCTTCTTCATTAGTACATGATGATTTTGTTGATATACTCACACTGAAATTTCTGTTTTTAGTGAATGAATGGATCTAGCAGGCACCAAAGTGACAATTGGCTTGAAGGAAACTGTGGTGGTTCTCTGATTAAGATACTAGATAAAATGGAGGATTCAATGAGGAATCTCATGGCTGTTCTAAACCAACTATCAAGGATTCATTATCAACCACTTCAACCTTGGTGAGTTCTCTAATGCATCATATACGAGATGGACTACTTGATGTGGAAATTCAGGTAATAATTATTAAGGTAACCATTAGGGTTTATATGATCCTTACTTTTTAGGTAATTATGGGTTACTCTATGATATGATGGAAAATGAGGGGCATGATATAAACTTGAGGTTAAAATATGTTATGATTATTCTTGAAGATTTTATCTCATTTTGGGGAATGTTTTAAGAATTATATAGTTTTGGAAAAAGGACAACACGCAGACCGTGTGACAACCCGTCGCGTCGGACAAAGCTGCGGGAATCGAACCCACAACCAAAGTGCGACTGGTATTTATCACCTACCACTGGACTACGTGAAGTCCCTGGTTAGTTTGACTGATTCTTTTTAGTTATATGAACTTATTAATTAAGAGTAAGTTGATTTTGGAGGATATGTGATTAGGATAATTACTTTTCAATGTGATACTTTAGGAGCAACTGATGTTGTTTGGAGATAAATGTTACGATTTAACTTGGAAGACTATGTGACTAAATCCTTCAAATATTTGGGTTTCAATCTTATATTGGTTTATTTGAAGAATTTTATGGAAAAATTGTTTATCGGATGGTCCTCGTTGAACTTTGGGTTTTGTTGGACAAATTTTAGAGATTAAGAATAGATTTTCTTTTTATAAGGGGTTATACATTTCTAGATTATCTGATCTTGTACTAACCTTTTTGGTTTTGGTTTTGGTTAAAGCCTAAATACATGGGAAGTATATAGTTCTATTTTGTGGATTAGGTGATTCTCTAGAAGTTGATTATAGTACTCTTAATGTGAACAAGTATTCCTAAATACTCGTCTTTTGGAGAAAATATGAGTTTGTGTAAGGAATCTAATAAAAGTTGAAAGTCAATATGATAAGTGATTATGTTTCCTTATGAATAAATTCCTCAATAAAAAGTTACTTAAAACAAAAATGTTGTCTATTAACTTTTCCTACTGGGGAATCGAATACCGTTTAACCCATCACAAGTTTGTGATTTTCTCATGGTTAACTTTCTCCTAAACATGTTTTCTATCACTCTCCATCAGAACATGACCCTTTTTTCCTCCATGTCCATATTTTCATAATTGGAATCCTAGTATAGGTTAACTCGGGTGACCTTTGTACTTATCTCTCTTTATTTTAAAGTGATTGTTTTACCGACTCTTGTTCCGATGTGGGACGTTCAAGGATGTTTCCAAGCGCATATTTTATAATTGCGAGGACGCAATTACCAAAAGGGGGGAAGGATGTAACACCCCAGGTAAATAAGGAATATGACATTTTTATATTTATCCATATTTGTTAATAAAATATTAATATGACTTTAAAGGGGACGCTATGCTCGATGGCGTACCCAACACGCAACAACGAGTTTCTTGGGAATCTTACTTTGCACTCTAATAATAAAATAATATTATGGTAGATAACATGTAGCTGTTGTAATGGCGGGAATTGATATAAATAACTAAAATATGATTATATATGTTCTTAAATATTTTTAAATTTATACAATAAAAGATAAAGGCTTAAAATACGGAAAGAATTCAATTTTAGGCGTATATGCCCTAGTTTTCACTAAAGGTTCACTTATCACCTTTTGATGGAGAACCGTCATTAAATATAGTTTTGTTCACTCTTAAACATTAATTTGGACCAAATAAAACTCTTATTAAGAATCGGGGCATCAAAATTTACTTTGTGTAAATTTTTGGTATCTTTCCGATAAAGTTCATTTTTAATGAATAGTGTAAAATGTTGTATTTTAATTCAAAACCACTTTTTAATCTAATTTATTTATATTATTAGATTATATTTTGAATTGGTTTTAAAGTGAAATTATAAAATATTTTTACCATTAAATCCAATAGTGGTCGTTGGAATCAATTTCACTTTGAAATCAGACTTAAACTAGTGTCAATCTTTTGATACTTATTGTTTCATAAAACACGCTATTTGTCATGACAGTGGGAATTAATTATTAAATTAATTAATGTGACTTATATGTTTTGAACTTTGTAAAACGGACTTCATTTTTGAATTCAGAATATCAAATATAGCTTAGGGTGAATTTTGGGGATTTTTCTGAAAAACTTCGATTTTTGATGAATAGTGAAACCACTAAGTGGTACTTATAAAAACTAATTTTCCGTTTAAATGACATTTTGCCATCATTGTGTTTTTATTTTCAAAAAACCTACATACATGGTTGTCATTACGAAGTAAAATGTGGTTCAATGAGATTAAAATAATTGTTTGGTGAATAGTAACTTATTAAGTTTTTAATCGCGATTAGAGGTAATTAGTGTAGTTTAAGGTAAAAATGATATTATAAGAATGTGAAAACACCATGAAACTTGTCCTACACCTATTGGTTGTATCATGGACGACCAAGAAAAGACATGGGTCAACTTGGGGACCCCATTTATCCACTTTGTTTGGGAAATGACATAAATAACATTTTATTTAATGTAAAAGTAAAATTGACACAAACATGATATGTTTTACTAAAACAATTTTTAAGTGGGGTTATACAAGTCATCTTTTTGATTATAAATATTCATTGTAAATCTATAAAGATTTAATACATCATAGTATTTTTTTTATAATTTTTAGACATTACATAAATTAAATTATTTATGACATAATAATGATGCAGCGATGACATCATTATTTGACGATTTAAATAATATGGAAAGATAATGTAAAATATATGAACTACACATGTCCAAAACATATTGGATGAGTGGATTTCGAAGCCATATCACCTTATCCACGAATTACATCAATGTGGGACCTTTTGAAACCGAAACACATTTTCAAATAAAGTAATATTTCTTTACTTTCCAAAAGTTCCCCTCCTCTCCTCTTATAAAAGGCCCCAACCTCCACCTCATTTAACACACTCCTCAAGCCTTTTTCTCGGCCAACCCATGCCCATTTACTCTCTCCACATCCCTCTCCTCATCCTAGCGGATTCCCTTTGGGCAGAATCCTTTCAAAGGAAGCCTTTAGGCTCAAATCAAAAGGAGTTACACTTTTAAAGGTAATTCATTCTCTCATGTTCATTTGTTTTATTTTGCTTCTCCAACCCCCTAAACTCTTTTTATTTACTTCTTTTGTAACAACACCAGTATCTTAAATATACTAGGATGTTGTTATAAGATTTATTCGAGCTACACTCTCACACAACTACATCAAATGGTTAAAGAACATACGGTTTCCGTGGATGGTGAAATTCTGCCTCCCGAAACGATGATTGTTCAATACTCATTTAACACCTTTAAAGGTGGCCATTATGATGTCACTATTTTTATATATGATATATAATATGTTTATGTTTTATTTATGCTTCTGTATTTTTCATTTTTTTCTTACCTTTATGGCTTCCATTATGGGTATACGTGATATCTTCATTTAAGGAAGTGCGGACTACCGCCCCCTCAAAGTGATTTGATTCGTAAATACCATATGTGGGATATATAAAGGATGGAAATATGATATTATATATGATATTATACTGGAATTATAATATACCTTTATATCATTATTATTCCATTCTATAAAATACGAAATAGAAATGAAAGTAGCGTTCATGCGTACGTACGGCTTACCGTCTCCATGAACGGTGCATTTCATTTCTTACCTCTAAATGATTATGTAATGTTATAAATGCATGCATGTAATGGATATATATGACATATATGATATCTACATAATGAATAAAATTATGGATATAATAAACATTTGGCCACACGAACAACATGTAATTGTAAGAAGTCCACTTTCGACTTAAGAACCAAATATCAGCAAAACAAATATTATTAACTTAAATGATTACATAATGTTTATGACATGGTAATAAGTGGTATAAAAGTAATAATTAACTTGAAAAAGTTTCTTAAGGAATTATAAATTAACTCAAGTTTATTATTCAGGAGATTAAATAACGATCGAGTCAAGTCGGATACGAGGTAAGGGACCCTACTCCTCTCTTTCTTTTTAAGTACGCACTTTTATGTCATTCCTTTTAAAGATCATATTTATTGTTATTGGGATGATCTTTTATATTAAACTTACTGTAATTTTTATGTTCATGTGATGAGAGACCCTATTCTTTCTCATCAATCCATTTTGGAAGTTTTGAGTGGCGTCGTTAGGCTGCCGAACTTTCGTAAGGGATCTAACCTCTCTCTTTCTTTTTAAGTACTCTCCTGTATGTCACTTCTTTAAAACTCCTCCTTGAAATGTTGGGGGATTTTATTTTATATTCCACTTGCTTTAAATTCTATTGTAATATGATGGGATACTCTATTTGATCTCATCAATCCATATTCGGAAGTTTTATGTGGCGCCGTTAGGCTGCCGAGTTTTCGTAAGGGATTTTTCATCTCACTTTTATTCCCGTGAGATTTATGCTACATTTGCCACAAATTCCATTGAGTGGTGTATGTACTGCCCATTATTCTACTCTTTGTGTAATATAATTTCGTTTATGAGTATTTACATCAATGACCTATTGTCTTTCTTTCATGGGGTGTATGTTTTGAAAGATACCCAAGTCGGTAAGGGAACCTTTCACCCTCCTCTTTTTTAAAAAGACTTCTTTTATTGGGTCTTTTAATTTACATATTTTTATGTTGGGATATGTTCTCATACATCATTATTGATGTAAATTTTATGTCGAAGTGATGAGATACACTTTTTATCTCTCATCAACTCATTTTGATGTGATGCCATTAGGCTGCCAAGGGAACTTTTTAACCCAATTTCGATTTCTTTGGGTTCAACTTGTAGTCATTGAATATGTCATCCATTGAATATGTTTGAATGACCTTTTATTGTTTTACACTTAATATCCACTTATATTGGGTGTATATATATTTGTCACACATATTTTTGAGATTTATTTGTCCTTAATTTAAGGATACCTTCTTTATAAGGGATTTCATCACATTTGACATTTCTATTGAGGGTTCATTGTTGTTATGCACCAATTCACTCTTATATGGTGTATATACTGTCCTTTGGAGTATTATATCATGAATCCTTTTATTCTCATGATATTATAAAGTTCTGACTAAATGTTATTCCTCGATTATTGTATTCAAGTGTCTCTAATTTTGGTAAAACCCCTTTAACCAAAATATCGTTTTAAATGTTTTAATTATTTGTTCTTATTAATATCCATGTTTTCAAAATGGATTTAAGGATTTATTTATATGGATATTAATGGTTTAAAATGATAAAAGCTTCAAGGTGGTATGGGACTTCGTCTCAATCTCATTTCGTTGAGGCATATTTTATTTTATACACAACTTTCTTTTATACGGTGTATAAACCCCTTTGACTTTTACGTTTATTCAAAGGGAATCTTTTTTATACAAAGCGTTTACTAAACGACAAAAAAGGAATGTTTTTGTCATACGTATGCGGTGACAACGACTTCTCCGCCATCATGACCGTTATTTGAGTTTCGGCTTCCTCTACAAGCCATACCTTCTTTTTAAAAGAAAAATAAATACCATGTTTTACTTTTCTTTTATTTTGGTATTGAAAATGGTTTTCAAAATGTTTTTGTGTTGTATTGATATCTTGTGATTGAAATGTGGAAATGTTATGTTTCCTTTATGCATGTTTTATGTGATACGATTATGTTATGGTTCTTGGGCATTATTATGAAGACGGGTGGTTCCGTGATAAACTAAGGGCGGGTGAGCCCGATATAGCTCTCTAATGAATTGGGTAACGCGAAGGAGTGAAATGTTAAGGTTTCTCTGAAGAGATTTAGGGAATATACTGTGATGGGTATTCCGAACGTAACCAAGAGGGTTACTCCCTATGTAAGAATGTTATGAATTCCTCAAGTTACCTTTATGTCTTATGTTTTCTATGATTTATTCATGGTTTGATGAGGTATGTTAAAGTGCCTATGTTTTATGGGTAAAGTATGATTTCATTCTTATGTATATATGAACTCATGTTTACCTTTCCTTATTTTTATAACCCTTACTGAGCTTTTTATGCTCATCCCAAGTTTTTGAGATGTTTTTCACCGGTCAAGGGAAAGGTACATGATGTGATGATAGTGTCAAGGATGTGTCAAGAAAGAATCCATGTTTTATTTTCAATATGTTTCCATTGATGGGAAGAATTAATACTGTCTTTTTGTAACCACTTTGTTTAAATGAAGAATGTAATGCAAGTTTCATGATCTAATTCTCTAAAACTCTAAACCTGAAAAGATCTTCAATGTGTAATCTTGTAATAACTCAAGATTAAGTAAGGTTTAAGGCTAGGGCCTTATACAACTCACCTCATTAAACTTATTACATTAAAGTCATAAGTTATAACTTAAGTTAACAAAATTAAAGTGGGAGTTGAGGGGGGTTTTAGAGAATATGAATGGGTGGGGTTCTTGTGGGCCCCACCACCCTCATAACCTCCCAAGGGAGGTTGGGTGGTTACCCAACTTCCATCAAGAACTAAAGACTTAGAGTAAAAACAATAAAAATTGTAGAGTAATTATTAAATAATCTTCCACAATATTTATCATCAACACTTGTGTAAACGCATATCCGGAACAGGAGTTCCTAAGCAATTACCGGCGCTGCGGTATCATCGGTGCCCTCAGAATTTGATTCCGAGCACCAGTTCAAAAGTTAGAAATTCGCGCACCCTCGTTCACTGAACGTACCCGAGCCAAACTTTGGAAATTAATTCTGGGCACACCGGGCCTCAGAATCAGCTGTCGTCAGAAACTGTGTTCTTGTAAAATTCCAAAGAAAATTATGAAAAAACTTTCTTTCAAATTATCGGGTCTTTACATTCATTATATGATTGAAAGGATGGTCTATTATTCTAGGCGATAGATTTTAGCCCAAAATATCGGCTTCAATTTAGGATTCTAAAAACTCCCTTAAAAACAATAGATTAGCTATAGTGACTATTTAATGAAATACTTGTCATGATTTCATATATATTCACATGGAATTTTAGCTTCATTGGAGCTTTTAAATGGATATAACATGTAGTTAATTGGTTTCTATACTATATTTTTTCACCCATAAATTATTTGAATGAAGGATATTTTCGTGGTCATTCAATCTATTTATTAATGATCTACAAAAAGAATAAATATTTACAACGTAATGTGAAATATAAAAATGAAGTACTAAATTCAAATAAAGAGAAATATGATATTTAAAATGTGAAAAAATGTAGAATTTCAAAGTGATAATTTTCCATCAGTTACAGCCAAGGTGTGGATAATTTTTCAAATTGTAAAATTAAATACAAATAGTGTATATGAATAATTAATAAAATGAATATTACAATATATACAAGGATTATTATCCACATTTAGTGGATAAACATACCCCCAACATGGGGATTTCTAGTCAACCACAACAAAAATAATTGAAAATATAAAATTAGATTACCTTTTCAAAGAAAATTATATTATATAATTATCACACAAATACATCCTTATGAAAAGTATTAAAACTATAAAAACAATTTTATATAGGATAGGATCATAATTGTATCCAAAACCCAATCCAATTTCTATGTTCAAATTCATGGCCTCATTTCATCCATTTTCAATTAATAATATTGATCTGTTGTGCATCCCAATAAATATTGGGGTTAATTTTTATTCATTTTTGAAAATTTGTAAGAGATTTATGGAATAAAATTTTAACAAAAAGACGAGTGTTAATATTTAATTTTGTTATTTTCATTGTTTTTTTTCAATTTTTTATGGTAATCAAAATTGAACCCAATATAGTCAATCATTGTAGTGAGACATTGTCGATGACTCTCAATTTCAAATACCTAAGAGAAAAACATGAATCTCACATAATTTGAATTAATATTGAATGAACTTAATCAAAAATAAATTAAAATTACAAAAAATAATTATAAAATTCCCAACTCAACACCAGAATACTATTGGGCCATGATTTCCATGTATTGAAATTGACACTTTAGGTCAATCCATATATTTATTCTAAAATTTATTATTATTATTTTATATGTTAATTTTATGATGATTTATTAAATACCCATATTTAAATATAATGACCATAAAAGAATTCTATTTATTATGGGACCCTATGAAGAAACAGATACCGTAGAATCCAAATTATGTGTATTGTAATTTTTGTATTAAATGGATGAAAATACAAATGCTGAAACATTACATTTGACAACCATACAATAAAAAATCTACACTTAGTAATATAACAATGGATTAAATTCATAATTAATTTGTGAAACGTCATTTCATAGTCATTTTCAATGTTTTCAAAGTGTATTATCATGTTTAAGGTTAAATGAATTTTCCTATACAGACAATATTTTCATTGAAATATATAGTTTTTCGTTTATTTTTACCAGCCAACGTAGAATAAAAATACCCCTTATGTGTAAAAAATGAAAATATAGATAGGGTTAGAGGAAGAGGAGATGTGTTATATAATAAAATTTTAAATTGTGAATCTTTGAATAAATTCACTTACTGGTTGAAGTTAAAGTTCATTATTCTCCCATATAATCGCTCCAAATCCATATTTCTCAAAGAAGCCTCATAAATGATGGGAGTTTGTATTTGTACACTAAGTGAAAATTTCATTTTCCTACAAATTAATAAATCTTAATATTTACTGAATCTTACACACCAACACAATTAGTACACAATGGAATCATTTTGAAGTTAACATTACTAAAAACAAAGAAACCCAAAATGATAGGATAATGAATGTACAAGATTTTTTTGATGCGCTTATAAATGAGTGATTGTACTGGTAAAAGTTGGGATTCCCTCACCAAAAGTGATTTTTTAATGTTATTATCATAACATAGACCTTAAATCTATAAACAGTTTTCATGTTCATAGGTTGTATTAGTTAAATACTCCCCTATTTACTATTTATTGATTGATTAAATGAATGGTTTTAACCTATAAACATTGAGCATTATGATATTTCCACTAGTGAAATTTTTAATCTATACATCCACAAGGGGGAAACAATGATGCACTTTATATGGCCATGGAGATATCAACCATATCATTCTTGTGTGTATGTGATGTTAGAAACCATATAGGAACACATAATTACCAAATTTTAAATGACTGACTTTAACAATCCAAGATTGGTATGCTTGAACTCTGTCATTATTTATTTTTGATCTTCTATTATCATTGATCATATATTACTCATATTAATTAATGATTTATTTTCACTTTTTTCCAAAGAAATGTCAATGTTCATTTTTCGTTGATTTACCGAAAGGCATTATCTTCAATTTCAATGGGTAAATGGAATGAATTTCTATAAACCAACCTATATGGTGACTTGAAAAAATTGTTTTTAGTTAAATATGATATTACCAAATAAAATACAATATTTTTTCATACTAATCTTTCATTAACGGATTGACATGTTTTCAATACTTTTATTATATTCCAAATTTTATAATTAATCATGAACATTGGTTTGGGGATGGTATGTAGTGGAAAATTATGATAAATTTGATACATAGAAATTATTTTATAGAAAGGATAGTTGTATAATTTGGTTCCATTGTCACTAATGTTAGCCCTATAAATTGAAAATCATGAAAAATATATTTTCATCATGAATAAAATCACAAATAAGGTTCATTGGTCTTTTCTAGAATAGAAAATACCAAAATTGACACCTAATGAAGTAGAAATAGTGTGTATAGATATCCCTTAGAGTTCGTGAATTTTCTAATTAAATCAATTCCCCAATAATCAATGATTTTGATGATCATAATGGGAGTAAGGGGAATTTGATACCTTTTGGTTTGAGATCCTAATAATTGATACCATGGACAAATATGGAAAAATATTTAAAGATCCTTAGTGATTTTTGTCTAGTAAAAACTAAATTAAAGGACCTTTTTAGTGCTGATTATCGTGTAATAGTGGACCCCACATGCCACTCCATGATAGAATTTAAGAATATACTCTAGCGGAATCTCAATATCACATATCCTAATAAAATTATCCAAACATAACTTGAAGTGGTATTAATAATAAAATAGATATTATTTTACTTAAAAATAAATTTCCTCTTATCTTGGGCCCCAAATAATGTTTTAATAACCATCATAACCAATGTTTTTTGATATCAACATACCCTGGGAAGTCACTCCAAGAATAAAGGTCTCTGCTAAAAAAGAATCAGACGCAAAAAGGTGACATGAGTTTTCTATGAATTAAATCCTAGAGAGGTGATAACCTATTAAATTTTAAACCACATTTTACTATTAATTTTTATATCAAATAATGGATGATAAAAGACAAAACAAATCAATATGGAATTAGCATGTTGTTTTGGGAAATGTAATTTCAAAGAAGAATGATCTACGAAGAAATTGGAGGTGATCCTTAGTGATAGTTTTGGATTTTATATATTCCACTGAAAAAAAAGAAACTATTTCTTAGTGGTGGTTTAGTTGAACAATGTATCATTTAATGATTAACTTGAATAATAAATTTCATATTTTGTTTTAGCAAAACATTTAACATAGATGACTCCACAAAATGAAGTCACTCACATCACACATGAGTTCAAATGGAAATTTAAAATTGGGAGGTTTCATCATTGATCTAGATATAAGATATTACTGGAGTTATAAGAATGATTCCTTACATCATTATATCAATAAAAATTGATCATCATTCACTATAAGTGCACAAAGTGGTTCGTAAATGGAGATGAAATTCAAAATTAATATTTTATGGAAATGATTATGTCCTAATATGTACTTCACTTATATGATATGTTTTATATAGAGAAGGTGATTAGTGATATCAAAAATATATTTATCAACCTCAATCGACACACTAGTGTCCAAAGAGTCTATAAATATTCCTTCCTTTACTTTAAAATTGAATTTCTCTTTGAAAAAGATGATATCATTATAATTTTATAAAAAAACACTTTGTAAATTTTTAAGAATTCGATCAAATGTATCCACAATTGTAGATAATCCATCTATAAATAACTCTAAAAATCCTTTATAAAGTCATAGAGGATTTCTATCATGAACTAATATAATGTAATAGGGGAATTACATAACGCAAAGGTAATTCACATGAAGGAAAAAAGATCCACAAGGTAGGTGGATATTTAATTTCATTCATAATTTAAGGTGACCACAATATTATTCTACCATGTGTATCCATCAAAGAAACAATAGAACTGATAAAAAATCACTCACTTGAGGACAAGATCAATGAATGGAAAATGTAAACGGTCTTTCTGTTACATGATTTTAACTTCATATAGTTAATTTACACTGTCCATACCCTAAAACCCCATGTGGGGAGATGATCAACATCTTCATTATAAATCATAGTGATTTCATCCTTAATTTTGAAAAAATTTAATCTAGATTACCCAACCACTCTTAATTATTGGGAAAATGATTCATTCTTTCATCAAACATAAGGTGTTCATTCCTTATCACATCCAAAAGATTGGGATTGGTTCTTCACTAAATTTGATGACATTTATTTGAGTTAGATTCGTGAACCATCCTATGAGTTATAATAAGTGGGATAATTCTAGGAATTTTATAATAGGTACATTCAATTTCATTATTATTTATTCCATAGTCATCCAGATGAATCCACAATAGACTAGATTCAAATGAAAATGAAATGAAAATATGTAATGTTTGAATGTCACATAATAATGCATAATTGACCAATTAATTAAAAATCAATAATTGGAAATTAGTTTTTATAGAACCTTAAAAATAATGGTTGGACTTTTCATCAAATTCAGTTTATTTTAGAAACTTTTTTTATTGACATTATTTCCATTTCATAGATTTTTAGTGACCACATTAGAGAGATAAATTTGAAGAATGTTTATGAGCTCAATATTTTTTATTTATCCAATGGTTTCATTGATTGGTGATTCAAAAAATACATCAAATGTTCAAAATGAAATATAATGAACCAAAGGAGACAAATTTCCCCCTTCTGAATAATGGAAAAAAATATCATATTAACATAAAAAATTTAAACTATACCTTGATTTTATAAATATCAATATCAACACTACATATCCCATTAACATCATGGATCTCTTCATCATCACCAATTTGACAGTTTTCATTGAAAATTTTGAGATTGATGATCATGATTTTGAAGGTTATTTTCTTATACACATTCCAAACAAGGAAAAATTATTGGATTTTTTTCTAAGAAGGTTCAATTGAGGATAATGGGTGTATGGATATTTGGATATATTATTTAGTGATTTTCAAGGAAAATTAATTTTTTTTGGGTAAATAAAATTTTCAAATTACACAAAAAAAAACATTAATAGTCTCTTTGGAACCCTAGTATTTCTATCAGCAATTTAATGTGTGATAGATGTTGGGAATATAGCTTCAAGATCTCATACAAAATATAGTATATATGGACTGAGGTTAATATGGATCCGAGATCACAAATCTCTTTTAGATAATTGTTATCTCATATTTTGATGTTGATGTATGGGAACCAAGGAACATTCATCATATGATGATTGGATCCTTCGATATATGTTAACACATTAGCAGCCAAAATAAATTTGTATTTTTATGAGAATATTATTTTGAAAGAACACTGGTCATTCAAGTACATTGTGTAGGTTGGTATTGTTTGGATAAAATAAATAAAGTCTATGTTAATAATAACAAGTGGTAATATTTATCGCAATTATTCATTTAGTATTGTTTTATATTTCCCTCTCATGCCTTTTGTGAAATGATAAGGTTGTTTGATTTGTGGGTGTGGTTGTATGTCCATCATTGTCTCATTCGATTTTTCAAATTATAAGGATGTTACATCAATATTTTTGTGTGATATTTATAAATTTAATAGGTATATAATTTCATATTACTTTTTAACAATTTATTTCTATATACATAAAAGAGACAATATTTTTTTTCATTGAAGTGATTATTTAGTGTCATTTGACTATGAACATAGGTTTCGGGAAGCCTGAGTTGGCATGGGTGATTATATAGTATTATGGTTTTACAGTTCTACTTTAAGTGATTAATAATTAGAATTTATTCATTTTATTTTACTATATTGTATTATTATTGGAAGATAGACGTATGTGGAAGGGGCTTATGTTGTTTGGTTTATCCAAGGAGGATAATTTTGGTATAATATTGGTTGTTGAAGTATATGAGGGATTTGTTGTTGGAATTGGACCAGAGGATGTTTTTATTTGACTGGTTAAGGTTAGAACTAATTACGGGTTGTAAAATTTACTTTATTGGACGGTTTTGGTCATTATGGATAGTTGGGTTGCAGGATGGGTTATAAGAAATCAATAAAACAGATTTCCGGGTGGTCATTACGCATTGAATTAAATGTGTTTTTGCTCTCTGGATTTGGAAATTTAAAATATTTTAACTCCACTTGTGGTTCTTCTAGAAAAACAACATTTATCAAAGGAATGGTTTCATATTTTTAATTTTTTATAGTCACTTTTTCACATATTTTGAAAATAGGGTCAACGGTTATGTTTTCTTAAACCCTCTTAATATCAATATCTCAAACATCCTAGTGAATGATGTAGGATTATCCTGAGATATTACTCTTCCCTAACAGTGTGAATAACACTAGATTTTTGAGGATTATAATAGTATGTTGATGTTCCCAGTGTTTTTTTCTATCATACCTTATAGATACTCATACCCATCATTTAGAGAATTGTTTATTAAGTGTAGATTACACATCATGTTTATGTACTGTTTGTTTCCAAGAAAATAAAATTCATTTATATTTCTAAATTATTCAGGTATTATAAAAACAATGTGATGTATAATTTTGAGTGTCTCTGTAAACCAAATATTTTATCAATCCTTAAGTTATAATGTAATGTTCAAAATCTTATCATACTCAGGTAGATGTTGTGTGAATATGATTTAAATAATGTTATTTAATTCCTTGACATGAAGGTAGTAAATTTTTAAATACATCCCATGGAAGGACGAAA
Organism: Viscum album; assembly: GCA_963277665.1. Lineage (NCBI taxonomy): Eukaryota > Viridiplantae > Streptophyta > Magnoliopsida > Santalales > Viscaceae > Viscum > Viscum album. The sequence continues at coordinate 1,949,552,765 of OY728150.1, forward strand.
GCTAGTTTAGGACAAGAGGATTGAATACATAGTGAGCCTACCCTATAGAATCATTTCTAATATAAGAGTGTGATTTTTTTCGATATTTTTTGAGGTTGAAATTCATGGTTTGATTGACTACTTTCCCAAAAAAATGGGGATCCCTCATTTGGATTACAATCTTGGTTATCACTCGGGTTTATGAGTTGGTTGTTTGGAAGACCTACCATTGGAATGGTATTTTTTTAATCTAGAGTATTATGAAGAATATGATCTAATTTAAAGTTATTAATTGGTTTTATTGACTCCCTAAACATAGTATTATCCACCCTAAATAGAAGGTTTGATTGTTCAAGGGTATAAGAAGAAATGAACATTGAAAGATGAAAAAATTGATATTGGAGTAAAGATAATATATACAGGATAACCAAATAGTATTTTGGGAGAAAATAATGAGTTCCTAGGGCGACTTAATGGCATTACCAAAAATGGTCCCACCATTTTTTAACAACAAAATTCACCCATGTTATGTTACAAATATCAATCACCTGAAGAGTATAATAGGTTTTTGATTCCTTGAATACCTATGAAGAAACATAAAAACAATACATTCTGAGAGGGAGATTTTGTAATTAAGTGGAATGTTTTGGTTTATTTCGAGATTTTTTAAATGAGCACTAGGAGACTTATGGAAATTCAATTTAGTGGGAATTGTAGATCCTTGGAAATTTAAATCTATCCAATGGATGATTTTATTTTTAATGATTTCAATTTCATTGACTTGAGAGTGATTCATTAGATGAGATCAATACACCATTATCAATTATTGGTTAAGTACAATGAAAACTGAATTCTAACAACATGTACACATTAAGGAACATTTTTATGTACACTCCCTAGTAAAGGATAATATTATCACATGAAGTGTGCGACCATAAAATTTAATAAGAACGAAAAAGGATTTAGTTCATCAAATGAAATTCTCAATTAAATGAAATTATTAAAAAGTAATAAGTGAGAATTAACATCTAAAACATCCACATTACACACCCATGGATCATCCCAAAATTTTTCTATCCTTCCATTAACTCTTTTATCTCAATGGATGATGTGAGTAAACTTACAAGGATGGAATTGATGATTTAAAAAAAACATCATAATGAACACTCCACCATTGTGTGATGGATTTATCACTTCCCTGTCGGTATAAATTCAATGCATAATGTAATGAAATATAATTGTTTAAGAAAACATTTATTTAGAAGAATATAAAATTTTAAAAATATAATAAGGTGAACTAGACCAATAGTCATGTGAAAAAACAAAAGTATGAATACACAATTAATGTGTAACATTATAATAAAAGTAAACATAAACCCTCTACAAGTACTAAAAAATAACATAAATAAGAGTTTTCTGGAGCCTGAGGCGAATCCAAAAATAGTAATTGTCATCCCACTTAATGAATGTAGGCATATGTGGGTGGGAAATATGTCAAATTTTGACATTTCCACCCTTGACCTAAAATACAAGCCAACATGCATCCACCAAACAAAGGCGCTAAAACAAGATTAAATATGGCCAGATTTCGGTCAGTCATAGAAGAATAAATTTAATCTCCATTTTCCTAGTAACGTTATATATGATTTATTTTCATTTAGATTTTGGGATTCATTGATATGATCAATATTTTATAATGTTATTATGGGCCACATAATCTGACCAAGAAATTCCACTTTAACATGGTCCTCTTAAAACCCCATTAAAACTCAACATTAGATCTTATAACTATTGAATTAAATGTTATTAATGACTCCCTATAAATTAAATTCAAAAAATTTCATCATTAATTTCATTTAAGGGATGAATCATGTAGATAATTGGACTATGGTTGTGTTTTCTTCTCCCAGAATTTGATGGCATGAAGCCCCCATTTTTGGTCTTCCAATGTGATTATTCATGTTCTCTAGAATGAAAAAAATATTAACAATGGAATTGGAAATATAAATAATTCATATCATAAATTCAAATAAAGATAATACTGAAGTTTAAAAGGTGTCACAAAATTTACCAAATAAAAGTTCACTTTATGAAGGAATTGCAATTATAATGTGGAATAATGTCTAAATTTAAAAATTCACTCAAAATTGTGTTTATTAATAGTGAATAACATGAATATCGTAAGATATAAAATGAATATTATACTATTTTAGGTGTTAATAACTATGATATCATCAATGGTTTTTTTAATGATGTGGAATGTATCAAAATATGAAAACTAACGTACTTGGGGAAATCTCATGAAGGGAACCTTTTAGGTGGTATTTTTAATGGTTATATTGTTTAGGAAAAAGATTCAATAAATGATAAATGAAAGGATAAAGGAATTAAAGAATAATATAAAGAACCTTAGTTAATTGTTAAGGATGAAATATAATAATTTGTGTTTTGATGTATGGGAATTCTCTAATTATGTTATATAAATCATGAAATATGTGAGGATTGTTTATTAGATGTATTAAATTAAGGATTTGAATAAATTTGTTGAATATTGATGAATGGGAATAGTGAATTTATTGGATTGTTATATTCATGGAAAAAACATGAATAGTGGAAATATAACACTTAATATGATCCAGATAATGATGTTGGGATATAATATATGATTGATGTGAATAAAATAAAATTTATCTTCTTGATGGCCTTGGATATGGTTAATGATTTGTGCAAAAATTAGTTTATGTTAACTTTTGGGGTGATTAAAAGATTATTTGATTAATGGAATGTAACCAATAACCTATGGTTTATATTATGAAATAATAAATAATGAATGTTCTCAGTGTGATGTTATGGTAATTCATGTTATTACAATGCTTCATGTGAATACATTGTGATGGAATTCACATTATTATTATGTGCCAACTGAGAGCTACGTCATGATATTTATGGGGATTATTTTTAAAATTTTATATTTCTTCAATTTATATTGTTAATTTTAGATGTGTTATAATATTATCATATATGAAATGGATTAATTTTAATTTTTAATGGTTTTTTAGAGAATAACATGTTATTTCACAGTATGATTATTTATGAATAACTTCTTTTAACCTTTTTTTATAAAATATGTTGATCTATTAAATGGCATAATATTCTATTATGAGTAATAATATATATTATAAGTTTTTTTTGGTGATGTAATAATAAACAAAATTATTTTTGGATATTAGTTTGTTGGATTAAGTGATGAATTGGAAATTGATCAGGTTAAAGGATGAAATTGTTCATATAATATAGAAACATATCAAGTAAGTATATTTCTCTATAATTTTAGACATTAAATGAAATCATCATCCTAGAGAAATGGATATTCAAACCAAATTTACTCTAAATGAATTCATTTCTGATTAATTAGTGTAATTTTAAATAATCATAAATTTATCTTATTGAGTCCCTTAGCATTCTTATTATTATTCACTTTATTGTTAGTAATTATCTATATCACTTTTTAAAATTATTTATGCTTTTCTTCAATGAATAATTATTCACATCAGACCTTTGTTCTCGTATATGGGATCCTAGTTATGAGTTACATTATGTAAAGATTATTTTTCCAACATTAACTTATAAGGGATGTTTTATTATTTATTTGTTTGATGTGGGTTTCTATGATTGAATTTTCAAATGTTAAAACCTTAATAACTGAAATGAATTACCTAATAAAAAACAACTTAAAATAGCGAGGAATGAATCATCCAAATATTTTATAAATTTTGTTTCCAAATTAATTGTTTTTTGATATCTTTAATTATAAAAAAACTTATATTTTTCCATTATTACACGTGGAAATGAATTGTTTCACTAGTGTTCATGAAAAGAATCATTATTCTTTAGAGAACCATAAAATGATATAATTTAAAATGTAACCATTATATCCAATCAATTAAATAGGTATGTTTGAATAATATTATCTATATTATCAAATATATACTTTAATTTCTTTCTAAAAATAAATTTATTTATAAATTATAAGTGTATAATAAATTAATTTCATGTAGAGTAATTATTTTCCTCATGAATACGTTTTCCTCCAAACAAATTTTTATTTCTATTTTGAGAAAATTATATAATTAATATATTTGGTTTTCACAATTTTTATTTTATTAAAAAATCATTTTTTGAAAAATTATATCTAGATTAACTTATAGAAATATTTCTAAATTTCTGGAAAATTATAGATTTTTCAATTAATATTGAAAATATCGAATTTCTTATAATTTTCATTACCTTTAATAAATTTAAGTAATTCAATTTACAAATTATATTTTGATGTAACTCAAGTATTATATAGTTATATTTAATTAAATTAATTATTAATTAATAATATTGATATCGGATTTTGGTATATGTTTATTTTTTTAATTTAAAAACGGTTCCTCGTAAAATTATTTTAATGTGGATAATTTTTCTCTATTTTAATAAAATAAAATAGTTAAAGAAGAAGAATTTTTTAAATGAAGTCAATATATGAAAAAAAGAATAAATTTTAACTAGTATTCAAAAAATTATAACTCTTATAAATAGATTTAATATAAAATCGGCATCTCATTAAAAAATAAACTTCTCGAAAACCCACTATTTCGTTGTATCTATGTGATTTATTTTACATTTAATATGTCCTAAATTTATAATATTTATTTCAAAAAAACATTATTTTATAAATAATAATTTAATAATTATATTAGGGTTAATGTTTTATAAAATTTCCTAAAATATTAATGTTATGATAAAAAATAAAAAATAATAAATTTTAATTGAAAATTACATTTCCGTTTAAATTAATTTTAAAGAAAAATTATATTTTAAATATATTTTAATAAATAATTAGTTGAATTATATATATATATATAATTTAGTTTAATTATAGTCAATTCTAAACTAAATTTGAATATATAAAACTATTAAATATGTGAATATTTTTTCATAGAATACCCTCTTTCTCATCGCATCTGCAGGATTAATATTAAATTAAAATTTTCCACATTTATTACATTAATTTTGAAATATTAATTCAATATTTATAATAATATTATTATATATTATATAATTTGGTAAAAATACTTTTTTAATAAATTGAATAGTGATGATGGTAAAAATTATTTACCATAGTTAAGGTAAAAATGGATTTTTAAGGGGAACGAGAAAGAGAATGGTTAAAAAAACATATACAATTCCAATTTTAATTACATAATTTGAACTTATCCATTATATTATCAATACGGGTAATTTTATAACATTTTTGAATGATGAAAACATGGGTACACCCTTTTAATTCAAAAAAATAGTAGTGGAAAATTCACCTAACTTATAAAATTGACATTCCCTATCCTCTTATATGCACTCAATCAAACCCTTTTAGATCAGAAAATACATACCAAAATCACATCCTAGAAAACATAAACTAACCCTAGAAGAATTATTTGTTACATAAATTCATTCTATGATTTATTTTGGTGCAATACAAAATATGATACCCAATGAATAGGTAATGTTCATCAATGTGTCTTTTTTAGTTTATTTCTTCCTCAGACCCTTAAATTATTATTATATGATGCTAATATAATATATTTAGTATATTAATGATTTTCTATATCTTTATGTCTATATAATATCCTGAAAATATCTATAACTCCATAAAATACGTTACAAAATCATTATTTGTATGTATAGAGGACTATCAACTAGAAAATTAAAGTCATTCTTTTTACCATTATGCTGAAGAAGGTTTGGTATGATTATTGATATATATATATATATATATATTATAACATAATTTTACTACTTTATTTTTTTTAACATATTTATCATTTAAATTTCAATTCATTACGGGATATAATAAAATCGCTCGTGTGTAAGGAGGATTACCGCCTCACGAAGCATTGTAATTTTTTTAATAGGCTCATTACATGGAAGATAATAAGTATAAATATATTTTAAATACAATAAATAATTATGATATTCATGAAATATTTATTATTCAGAAAATATCAAATATCATTTTATTTAGTAGACAATTATTCCCTAAACGATGATAACGTCGCTCGTGTATGGGTGGACAACCGCCATCATGAATCAATGTGATCCTCTTTTCATCACCACAACACATGGAAGATTTGTATTTGAATATTTGAATAAAAATATTATATTTAATATAATATCATTCATAAAATATAATATATTACTTACCTCCCTTCTATAATGATCGTTGAAAAATAAAAATATTTATTAAGCATACATATGGACTACCATGTCCATGATTGTAACGTCTGTCACTTCTCAAAACCAAATTTTATTATTATTATTAAGTGTATAATTGATTTATAAATATGATAATTATTTAATTATTATTATCATATAATTATTGTAACCATTATCAATGTAAAATAACTAAAAAAGTAAAACTTATATGATAAAGAAATGGGTAATTACCCGCAATGTGACATTAACAATAAATTGATAATAACATGGTAATAAATGAAAATTGATAAATAGTATACGTTATGAAATATATAACTATGGTTCTATAATATATTTTTAATAAAATTATTTTTATTATCCCGAAATTCTGAATGTGTATGAAGGAAGTCAAGACTTATGATAAGATATTTATAATATGTCTTTCACTTTTGGGAGACATATTGAAATTCACCACCCATTTAATTTGTATAGTATTTATAAAAACCATTTGAAATATTATATCATGAATATTATTATTTTCATGATATATTTATTTTAAATTGATTTTATTGTTCTTTTTTTTTATGGTTCAATGTTTTACTAGGATTGCAAGCGATTATCATCTCACTTTTATTTTATATTATACAGAATATATATTAACCATTTAATTATTTTATATTGTAAATAAAATAACTATGAATATATTATATATTTTTTTATACAAAATATTGTTATGCTATAAATATTAATTTTACGATATATCTTTCATGATCTTTACAGTTCAAATGTTTCCATAATGTCAAGGTATTTTGGTCTCAATTTTCCATGATACATAAGGTATGTTAGGTATATATCATTTATTATGAGGATTATATATGGCTGTTTGACATGTAATATCATTAATTGATATCATCATAATGATATTTTAATGTTATTTTAATTATATTAGTTCATGGGGGATGCATTACAATATTACCTAAGATGTATATATTTTATGTCACTATTACATCATTTAGTGGGATTATTTTCTAATAAGCCTCCATTGTTGAAATATTATGATCTAGATCTCAATAATTCTCATCAATTTCCTTATAATCTACTTTTTGTGATATTTTAATTTATTTTTACCCATTTTCCTATAATTTTTACATAAAATAGATGATACAATGTTTTTTAGAATGTTCTCTCTATATCTCTCTTTGGTACAAAACCCGTTTTTTATCAAAAGCCATGTTATTTAAATGTCTAAAAAATCATAAAAATATCCAAATTATATATTTAAGAAATTTTCAATAGTTTTTAAATTTTTAAGTAATGTTTTAATATAAATATTCATTTCTTTATCCAAATAATTATTTTTTTAACTCTATCAAAATATTTAAAAGATTCACTAATTTTGAGATACACGACACAAATAGAAATTCTTGCTCTCAAAATCAATTAATTATTTCAGGATTCCATTATATGTTTTAATCAATAATTCGAATTAAAATTTTATTATTAATACTAGGGAAAAAAATTTATTTTAATTAACTGATTTAGTAGTGAAAATTATTTTTTAAATTATTTTTATGTTTTAAGAAGATTTTTTTCAAAAATTAAATCATATTCTTTTAAAAAAAGTAAGAATATTTCAAAATAATTTTCCATATATGATAAAATCCATAAATTTAAGATATTAACTTCTTGTGATATGATCTAAATACAAAATTATTATTATTTTTCTAAATGGTTTATTTTAATGATAACACTATTTTTATGAAACCTATTTCTCTTACAAAGGTATTAATAAGATATAATTATTAAGAAACCTACTTATTTTATATGATTTATAATATTACTAAATAGTGAAATGATTATGAAACATATCTATTTTCTATAGTTTATGTTATGATGAAATTTTTGGGTAACCAATTTTATTTCATGGGTTTTGATATTATAAATGTATTATGATCTTGTGGAACAGAAAAATATGGATTTAATTATTATATGTGTGGGAAATAAATCTCCCTAAAATGCATAGGTTAATGATTTATGTTATATGTGCTCAACGTGTTCATAGGATGCAATCCTATGACTAAAAAAGGGTACATTGGAGGTCATCCCAATGCTGTAGTAGGTACAATGGTGGTTATCCCAAACATAACATGTTATGAATGACTTAGTGTGTATACTTGAAATAAGATTTTATATTATTATATGTGTCCCATATATTTTTGTATTATGAAAATATTATGCTCTAATATATAATGTTATTTTATTCCCTTATTAGTCACATATTATAAGCTTCCAATATTTATTCCATTGATCATTATTATAATCATTGATATTCTCGTGTTCTCATACCCTTTTGTTCACATTTTTCTTATTTATAACCCATTTTTATCCATACATAGCATCTAAGATCACCCATTCTTATGTTTCCCTTCCCCATGTTATGAATAAATGAATTACATATTATATGCCTATGATGGTTTCTTACAATGAATATCATAGTTGGAGATCATACAGTTTACCAATGTATTGTGTGTTTTTTCATGCTTCAAGACCTAGAAAAGTATTATAGGGCTTAGTCATGTGTATATTTATTTTAATAAATATTCGTTAAAAATTATTTATTTAGTCTGTTTGGTAGTATTTTTTCTCTAGAGTATTTACTAGAAGACTGGATTAGTCAATCTTAGTAAACAAGAGTGAATACAGGTATGTCTCTATAAGTAATTATAAGTATGATTCAATGTATTGTAAAATGTACTAATTTTTTTTAAATAATATAGTCTGTGATATCTATGATATTACATCCCTATATTGATACTAAAATTTCATATAGATCTAGCACAAACAAACCTTGGGGTAATAAATCCTAAATGGGTGCATTGAACTTGACCCCATCATATCCTACTACATAAAAATGGCACTTACTACACACCATATTTGGAACTCTAAGGGATATTCCTTGAAAATTTAAAAACTCTTTAAGAAACATCAATTATTATTTAAATATATGATGATTGTTAATTTCTTGGGTTAATCATAAATATTCATATATTATAAAGTGGTTTCCATGATTTATACATTCAATAAGTTATTTTTAAGGATTATGTTGTTTCACTCTATGAATATTGTCACTCATTCTATTAATTTTGGTTTTATGAAATGATGGAAACTAGAAAGAATTGGCATAACAATTAATGTGATGGATAATTTTATTATGATAAGAAAACTGGGATAATGTTTCAACTAACAGATGTTGTGATTATTATTAATCTATTGTCACATTTTAATATTAAATACATGAACCTTAACTGAATTTCAGACTCATAGTACATGATAAGGATATAGTTAAATAAGATTTTGGGTAATAGATAACTTTAATGAATGGTTATTCAATTTTTTATTTGTTAATAATGTGGGAGGATGCACCAACCTAAATGTCTCAATTGAATGGGAATATTTACCGAGTGTTGAAAAGAAATAATGAAATCAAAAAACTATAAAATAAAATATAATATATTAGTTAACATGATGAATGAGAATATTAGTTTCCATAATATAGATTTTATGGTATAATTCTTTTAATGTTGAAATTATAGACCTTACAAAAATATTCTTCTTAGGGGAAATTTTCATAGAGATAATCCAGAGTTCTTTTTAGTAGGGGATATACTTCTTATGATGAAGAGACTCTGAATGTAATATGAAAGGAATACTGCATTAAGGAATCATCTGATGAAGCCTAATTAATTTATTAAGGATAACGTGAAATAATAAAACTCTTTATTTATTGAAGTTCACAAACTATGTTGTATGAATATTGAAATATATTTTCATTTTTTAGTATGTTTTTTCACTATGTATTTTCAGGAATATTGTGTATTGAGCTGATGACCAATTAATGTGATCAAATGGAAATGTGATAATCATGAAATATACATGAATAAGAAGATTATAACCATTTATATATTCCTGATAATGATGTTGGGATAAATTGTTGATAGATCTGAGTAAATGAAATTTGATAGTATTGATGACCGTGAAACTGATTAAGGATTTGTAGAAGAAGTGGTTTATGTTATCATTGATGAATATTATAACATTATGGTATTTTTTGAACATAATCAACAATATTTGGTTTTATTATTTGAATAAGTAAGAGTCTATGTTTTCATAGATGTTTTATTGTAATTTTTTTATTACCATGTTTTAAGAGATTACATGATGATGATATTCACATTTTTGTATTTTATAATTGATAGATAATTCATGTTATTGTCTAAATAAATGTTATGTTTCTTTTAAAACATTTGAAAACCTTAATTATAATTTTTTTTTAGTTTTTTATTAGTTATAATAAATAAAATTATTAAATTGATTATGTTGTAATTTGGATGTCTTTCTAGAGAATAATGTATTGTTTAACAATATAATGATTTGTGTATAACTTCTATTAACCATTTTTTTTCGTAATAACTAAAATCCAAAATATTAAAATATTATTATATTATGGATCATACGATACATTAAATGTAATTTTTAGTCTGTTAGGTATAAATAAAAATATATTTTTGATATTCATTTTAACAAGAAAAAGATTAATATTAAATTTAAAGAATAGTAGGATGAAATTTTAATTATACAAAAGAAACATATCAAATAAGTATAATTCCTCATATTTTAATATAGTAAAATAATTCTTCAACCCTAGGAATCAGGATATTGAAACAATACCTTAACTTAATACAACAGTTTTTGTCAAACATGTGGTCTTTCAAATCATTATAGATAAATGGTTTTCAGTCCATTAACATTACATTTATCATTTTCATTATTATGATAAGTGATGTTTATCACTCTCTAAAATTATTTATTATTTTATTCCATGTAAAAATGTAAACGTTCCATTTTTTAATCCCATATGGAATCCCGGTTATGAGTTATTTTTTGTACCATTTATGTCATGATCATTATCCTTTTAAAGGAAGTTTTATAATTTACTCTTACTAAGTGGGTTTTAATGAAGAAATTTTAATATGATAATCATTTGGTAAATCAAATGAATTTATATGGTAAAATTTATGGTATGGTGGTTAGAGTGTAAAAACAAGAGATTTTATGAAATATTGTTAATTTTTTTATAGCATTGGTTATAATAAAAAAACAAGTTTGTCTTGTGTTAAATGAAATAAGTAGTTTTTTTAAAGCATAGATTACATGGTGAACTGAGCTTCAACGAACCAAAAGATGATGTAATTTCTCATATGAACATTATATCCTTGCTCACAATAAACAAAATATGAATAGTACTATATAAATTATGAACTATAAAAATAAATTTCAAAATAAATTTAAATTTATTCATAAACTCTTACTAAATAATCAATAAATCTTTAGTAAAGTAATTATAATCATTAAAAATATATTTTTTAAAAAAATATTTTTTTAAATATTTATGAGAAAATATTTTAAATAAATTTGTAGAAATCATAAAATTTTATATGATAAAATATTATTAATATTTGGAATCAACATATCTAAATATATTTATGGTGAAATTTTTGATTTTTTTGGAAAATATTTGATTTTCAGTTAATAGTAAAAAATAAAGATGGTTATTAAAATATAATTTATTTTCAATAAATTGATTAATTTAAATTACTAATTATGTTTTAAATTACCATATGTATTATTTATATATATTTAATCCCATTAATTAAATTTTAATAAACATTATATTTGATTATAGTATATGATTTTTTTTAGGAATAAAAATGTGTTTTTCTAAAAACTATTTTGTTCTGCATAATGATTATCAATTTTATTTAATTAAAATAATATATCATGAGAAATGTTTTAAAGAAAATTCACATAATATATATAAATATATTTTGACATAGATTCATAAAATTATTATCTTTAGACAAAGCCTTAATATAAAATCATCTTTTGCATGAGAAAATACTTCTTGGATACCTTATTTTTCATTAAATCTATAGGTATTATTTAAAGCATATTCTTTTTGAAATGTAGTGATTTTATTTCAAACATAATTTCTTTAATTATAATTTCAAAATTATATTATTGTTATTTAATTGAATTTTATGAAAAGATTAATTTTATGATGAATAGTGAAAATACAGAATTTTAGTTGAAATATGTCTTTTCATTTTAATTATTTATAATGTTAAGTTATGTTTTAAGTATATTGTGATAAATAATAATTTCTATTACATATATATATATATATATAAATGAAATATTTGTTAATTATAATCAATTCGGTATTATAATTATAAATAAAAACATTATGATCATTTGAACATTCTCTCTTTGAAAACCCATTGTCTAATCAAGTGAGCGATATTAATTTAAAATTATATTTTTAAAAATATTATAATTGAATTTTAAAAAAGTCATTATTAATAATCATAAAACTTTTATATTATATAATAGGATCAACATCATCTTTTAACAAGTAAAATTGAGAAAATAGTAAAAATTAAATATCATGGTTAAAGAATAAATTTGTTTATCCTCGAGAGGAACTAAAAAGATACATGTTAATAATAACAATATATATATAAGACACCCATTGGTAAGAAATATTTATACCTTAACCCATATAGGTTGGATAATGGTCTGTTTTGGAATCTTTTGGTATGATAGAAATGTGTTGACACCATTTTCGTTCAAAAAATTACTAGGGTGCTAGTCACCTCACTTATAGAAGGAAACCCCCTATCACATACTATTAACACAATAATACATTTTTTCTTTAAAAATACTTACCTAAATAACTTTCCAAAATCCCTTCACTCATCCTATTTTCTTTATTTTGGATATAAATCCATCCTATTATGGATTTTGGTGAAAACCTAAAGATGATACTCGAAGAAGAGGTATCGTTAATCAATGAGCGTTTTTTTATATTTCACCCCCCTCATCCAAAAATTAATATAATATCACCCAGATATAATAACCATAGTATAATAATTATATTTAAAATATTTTCTGTAAAGGGAATTACCTACAATAATCTCTACTGGTATCGAATGAGTTATAAAATCCTCGATTAAGTGCATGGAAAATTACCACCTAGCAAACTAATGTCATTCTATTTTCCATTAACATATCTCATAGGTGGGTATGATCGTGGTTATAATGTATAAATATGATATTTATTACCTAAATATACCTATGTAGTGATTATCATATTTGTACCTTTTTTTACTTTCAATTATTTAGGGGATACGATATTGTCACTCGTGTGTACTACAGACTACTGCCATGTGATGTGATATGACATGTTTTCACTAAAACACTACATTGAATACAATTAAAATAAATTTATTTGAAATAAATTTAATAATTATTATATTTATGGAAAATTTATCATTTTTTAAAGATAATATTTCATTTTCTTTCTTACATTTCACTCACTGAATGACGATAATGTCTTTTGTGTATGCTCGGACTACTCCCTTAACAATGAAATGTGACACAATCGTAGTCACCACAATACATAGATTATAGGTACAAGTATATTTAAAAAATAAGGATATATTTATATGATATTATTATTAGTCTATAATGATAATATATTACTTACCATTATTCCAAAATGAAATTTGAAAAAATTGAAACAATACTAATGAATATATATGATATTTCGTCTCCATGATCATAATGTACTTCATTACTCATAATCACATTTAATTATTATTATTAATATTATATATGATGTATAAATTAGAAAATTATTTTGTGATTATTATTATATATATAATTAACCCTCAATAATGTATGATGGCTGAAAATGAAATATCAAAACCTTTACAGAAAACAAAGCGGTTATTACCCGAAACACGACTTTCAGATTGTATTGATAATAAATAGTTAAAAAAGGTAGTAATTAAATAATATATGTAATGATATATAAAAATATGGTAATTTATTATATTCATAATAGATTTATATTTATTTTATATAATGTTCAAATGTGTATGATTGAAGTCAAAACGTAAGGTACGTGATCTTTAGTCTCCCTTTTATTTCTGGGAGACATGAAAATTCAGAGCTCTTTTATTTGTTATGGGATATATATTTTTCCTCATTATCTAATTAAATCAAGAATATTATTATTCAAATGATATTTAATTCTTCATTTCACGTTATAATTTTGTGGTCTTACAATTGAAAATATTACTAAAGTGGTAATGGATTTCCATCTCACTTTATTTCTATGCGACACAACCGTTGTTCACCGCGTTCTCCATTAATATTGTGTGTATACATACAATAAATTTTTTTACGATTCTTATACATAACAATATTGGGACCTAAATATCCATTTTAGGATCTCTCTTTCTTGTGGTTTACAGTTCAAAATTTAAAAAAGACACAAGGGATTACTATCTTGATGGTCATTCCCTGAGAAATGTGTTATGTTATGCTTTTATGTTCTCTAATGTGGTGTATATAAATCCATTTTACATGTTATATAATGAATTATTTCTTCATAATGTTATTTTATTTTATTATTAAGGAAATTACTTCATGGTTTTTACATTTCTACGATATGAAAGTGGTAAATATTTTATGCTACAGTCTTAACATTTATTGAGATTGTTTATGATTATGTATCAACTACTGAAATATTATGATCTTAATCTAAATAATTTTTGTGAATTTTATTATACTATGGGTTTTAATTATATTTTAACATAATATTAACATTTTTCAAACTTTGGTACATCAAATAAATGAATATTTTTAGTGAAAATTTTCTTAATTTCTTTCTTCAGTTGAAGACCCATTTTTCATCCTAAACTCTATTTTTTAAATATGTTATCAAAAATGTTTTTAATATTCTCGAAATTATATATTAAAAGAATTTTGATCCATTATATACATTCAAAAAAATTAATGTAATCTCCATGTCATTTTTCCTAAAATTACTATTGTATTTTACCAGAAATATGAAAAGAATATATGATTTTAACATGCATGGAATGAACAGTATTTTCTGGTGTCACAAATGATCAATTATTTCAATATTATATTACATTTTTTAAAAGTTATTTTTTTTAAAAGTTATTTCCTTAATATTATTCATATTTTTTGATTTGAAATAAAATATTTTAATATGAAAATAATTTTTATTGTGAATTAGGTTTTAAAAATAAATTTTCAAAGGTGCAAGAATATTTACCCCACAAAATGTTTTAAATGACCATTCAAAATCATTTTCTACATAATATGACAACCCTGATATTACCTATTTCTTACAATGGATATGATCCAATGATATCATTCTTATCATTTCTTTTAATTGTTATGGTTTTTTATGACATGATGTTTATAAATCTTATTTCTCATCCATTGAATATACCACGATATACTTCTTATGAAACACATTTTTTTCATATTTTATTCTATGAAAAAATAATGAAATGATTACGAAACTTGTCACTTTTCCATAGGTTATGATAAAATTATGTTTTTAGAAAACTGAATTCATTTTTGGGGTTATTATATGATCACTATTTTATAGTCTTATAGAACAGATAAATATGGTTACAATTTTTATTTTCGTGGGACATATATATCCATAAAATTAATTGGGTGATTATTTATTATATATGGGAAAAAATGGTGTATGGGTGGTTGTCCAATGCTAAAAACAGGATATATGAGATGTCATATAAATCCCAAAGCTCCAACACAGGTTGTTATCCTAATACTAACATGTTAGAAATGTATTAGATGTCATCCTAGGACTAAGATTTTTTATGATATTGTGTATTTCAAAAATAAGTGTCTTATTCTAATGATTTTTTACCATTTCTAATGATCTTTTATTCCTTTATGATTCATGTCTTATGAACTATCTTTTTTTAATCTGTAACCCAAGATTTTATCCTTTTATATGAATGATGGGCTTTTCAAATGTTATGCCTATTTACTCATGGAATCATGTTCATGTTATTATTATGTATCTAAATTATTTACGATTTCTGTGAATCAATGCGCATCCCTTATTATTTTTCCCCTCCACATGATATGATTAAATGTATTCTGTATTATATTAATAATAAGAGTTCTATTTATGAATATCATAGTGGAAGATGATTTGGTTTAAATTTCAATTTATTTTTATTCCATGTTTCCGAATACACTTTAGTATTATTGTAACACCCTGAAATTTTATGACAAATATTTTTTTATGTCTTATGTTATAAGAATCACCAAAGTAATCTTTCACTACACACAACACTGTCTTGGCTTGTGTTACACGCAAGAGCAACCTTCCTCGATAGCTTGTCTTGTATTCCATACTGAGTTTGACTAAAAAATGATATATTATTATAATATTATAAACTACATGTTATTAATATTATTAACTGAATTTTTAATTTTATAACATTATAATTAATATTACACATTTTCTAAAATGAGGTATGAAAAAAAATTCAATTTTTCGGATAAAAGAAGTATTTTTTTAAATGTAATTTTATCTCCTTTTGATGGCACACCCATTTCAAATATAATTTTTGATGATTTTATAAGTTTAATTTTACCATATAAACTTTTTATTTTTAATCATGACATAAAAATTTACATTGGATAAATTTTTTATACTTTTCTGGTAACTTTCATATTTTGATGAATAGTAAAAATACGCTAAATTTTTCATAAAAAAACATTATTCAACAAGATATGTTATTCGATTAAATGATAAAATTTAATTATTTTAAATTATAAATAGTATATATTTTTACCATTTAATATAATTTATGTCATTACCATTAATTTTACATTGAATTCATAGGTAAAAACATTTCAATCTTGGACAATGTTTTAATGATTAAAACATGTTTCATGAGATTAATTTAAAATTAATTACTGTAAATTCAGTGTTTTGAATTTTGAAAATTGGATTAAATATTTCGATTCATTGGGTCCAAATTATTTTAATATGTTACTTTTATTTTTTTGGACATTATGAATAGTCTACAGAATTATAATATAATTATCTACATCCTGAGAATTTATTTATAATTTTTAGTGATTAAATAATTATCATTACCGATGACACAATAGTGTTGTAGAAATTATTTTATTGATTGAAATATCAAATAAATGGTTTTAAAAATATTAGAATAAATATTATGTTAACTAATTAATGTTTTCAAAAAATTTTCTAGATGAGTATGACATATTAGAAATCTATTAAATATTTTGGTTCTAATATATTCTCTGTGTAGATTTTATATAAATGAAAATAAATGAATAGTGTCAAATTTGATAGTTGTTATTTTATAAAATTAATATATTATAAAATATATTAAAAATCACACAAATATTTAAAAATTATAAATTGAAATTTATATGGTCTACAATGTCATACTGTATCCAATTATGGGCAATTTACAACACATAAGTAATTATTTATAACAATTAAAAAATTTAAAATATTATTACAACAAATAAAATTAAATTGATTAAATAAGGATAAATCAAGTTGAAAAGGATTATAATATTTTTCCCACATGTCTTAATTTTATTGGTTGATGATATTACAACACTATATCATCTCATCTTCGAATTTAGTAATTTTTGTCGGTTTTTCAGTGGGGTTTGAATTTATTATAAATTAATATTTTTTATGTTCCCAAAGGTGCCCCCCCTCCTCCCTTATAAAAGGGAACCTCCTACCTCTCCTCTTCAAAAACATTTGAGACTTTAATATCTCCCATTCCCAGACCATTACTCTTCTCAATTTTCCTAGTAACATTCTGTAGGTTCTTGTCTTCTCAAAAGACCAAATCTATTCCCTTAAGAGGATGTTTAAAGGAGGTGCGTCGAGGAAGACGTAATCTCTTCTACCGATTCATTCATGTTTATTTATTCTTCTACTCCATATTATTTAGTTGTTTCATTGTAAAGTTATAACATCTGTATCACTGATATACAGACATGTTATTATAAATATGAAACAACCATATTTCAACTTCTATCTATCCTACGGAAAATGAAATCACCGCGCATGCGTACGTATGCAATACCGTCTTCTCATCCTGGTGTAATCTATTTTCCACCACCACCTTACATAGATGGGTATAATGGCTTAAAGAATATATATATATGATTATTATAACATGATAATAATTCTGGGATATTCTATCATCTACTCCAATATTGTTCAATAACTATGAGAACAATATCATCGCTCGTGCGTACGTACAACATACCATCTCAACGGTGCGATGTGATTATTTCTACATGATCTTCATTATAAAATTATTATATAAACAAATTGAATGAATAAATATGATATATATTATACTAATACCATTATGTAAATGATATAACTATAACATTATAATAGGAATATGAACTTATCCGGAAAAACATACGTATGAAAATAAAGCAGTTAATACGAAAGCAACGAGTAACAATGAAATGTTACTAACAAATGGATGAAAATATGATCATAATTGTTATCATTAAAATAATTATGTTTCTTTAATATATCCTTAATCTTATTTAAATTATTATACAGGAGGTTTGGAAACATACAAAGCATATCGGACCTAAGGTAAGCGAAAATCTCGCAATCTCAATTTTTTTTCCGAGGTTGGTTATGATTCCGTATTTACTGGGGCATATTTATCATCCACATCCATGTTTCCTCAATATGTAATATTATTTTTATCCTCCTACAATTTTTTAAATCCAATTTTACCAATTGGTGAAAATTTTAGTAAAATATATTAAAGGAATCTTTAGTAGTTTTCTGTACAAGATACGTTTTGCCTTTTCTGGCCAAAGTACGAGAAGAATGTTTTTTTAACTTATACCAGATGAACATATTTTTATGGTTTCATAACGCCTTATTTCCATGAATATTAGTATTAAATATTTCATGATTATTTTGAAAAAAAATAATTCCTTTAAAATTGAATTCCATTTTGAGAAATGAAAATGATTTTGAAGAAGAAAGGATATTTTCCTAAAAAACTAAGTTGAAGTGTTTTATAAAAACTATTTTCCATCTAAGTTGATATAGGGATTGGTTTCTATTCCTGTTATTTCATTTAATTGATTACGTTATGATGTAATTATTTTTATGAAGTCCTTTATCTTATATGGATTATGTTATGATGACATGATGTTTAAGAATCCCATTTTTATTACATGGGTTATGTCATGATTTATGATTTATGATTTTGTGTCACACATAAGAATTGTTTCATTATGAGATCGGTGGGTGCTATATCTCCCTCCAAGGAAATGGGTAAATATTTATATATCATGATATATACATGGCTAGAACGACATGTCAATCTGGTTTAGTGATACAAGACTGGAACGAGAAGTGAACTCGGTTCAATAATGAAATTTGTTCGGTATGATGGTATTGGCAATGCGTCTTGACTAATATGAAATGATTTTCTATTATTATGTGTGTATGCCAAAAATTTCTTGTTTTATGTTATGATTATTGGGATTACATTTCACTACTATGATTTATCACATATCATGATATTATGATCTCTTTTGCAGGTTAAGATTTTCAAAATGTTATCTTCTTATGAATATGATATGATTGATACTTTTTTTGCTTACCCTTACTGAGCATTTTATCACACCCTTTTGTATGTTTTCTTTTCCCTAGGTATAGTAGAAGGGTATTAAGTTGGATATGGAAAAAGTGACTCTAGATATGATAAAATAAATGGGAGACAATGTAGATGATTTATGGACTATTTGTTTATGTTTCTGAGTTTCTAATGACACTATACCTTTAAGGTCCTATCATGTTTTTGTTATATGTTGTAATAAGTATGCTTCAATTTTAAATTAATAACAATGTATGTAAATTATGGGTCATTGTAGTTGGTATCTGAGGAAAGGTATAGTTAACCTTTGGAAACTAGGATTTGAACGCCTTAGTAAGAACCCTAATGATATGTTTAAGCCTAGAACACAATAATAGTGTTTTTGAAATGGACATGAATAACCTATGATAAGACCTGAAGTGTAAAATTTTATTTTCGATTATTTGGTTTTCATGTTGTAATAAGTGTCGCTCACACTATGATTCTTGGTTTTAGTCAATGGATGGAACTCGAAGGAATTGTGTTCATGGTTAATGTGACAGGCAATCCAATGATTGTCCTCCTGAGCAACCAAACGTTATTGGAGATGGAATGAAAAATCTTATATCCATGCTCACACAAATTTCTTAAGATATTAATCATGCATGACTTCTAAATGAGCAAATAAAGGAGAAACATTCTACTGAATCCTTCATGAGGCAGCATCCACCTTCATTCAGCAGATCTTCTGATCCATTAGTGGCTGAACAATGGATCAGTTCCAATGAAATGATATTTTCAGTTCTACAATGTTCTGAACATGAAAAAGTCATATTTGTAGTATATCATTTGGATGTTGAAGAAAATCAATGGTGGAATCTTATCAAGAATATGAGGTAAATATGCGAAATTGATTCCATGGAATGGGATGAGTTTGAGAACATATTTTTCAATAATTACTTCCCTTGTATTCTTTGAACAAATATAGAGAAGAAGTTTCTAGAACTAAATCAAAAGCATGATGAATATTTTTTTACATATGAAGCAAATTTTACAAGACATTCAAGGTACACTTCCGGAATTTTTATCCAACCCAAGAGTAAGATCGATCGATTATTTAGTGTCTTAAAACCAAGTCGTTGAATGGTGTTAGCCATAAGGGACTTCAATAGCTATGAGGAAATTGTTCGATGTGCTCTCAAGGTTGAGATGTATATTAGAGTAACCCATTAGTCATATGGGTTTGATAACAAGGGGAAAATGGAATTCAAAGGTAAATCTATAGACCAAACTGAAAATAAGAGGAGTTTTCCCTTAGGCTCAAAGTGTGGAAAGAAACGTGGAGGGAGTTTTATTAAAGGGACAAGTAAATTTTTTAAATGTGGAAAAGAAGGTCATCGGGAAATTGAATTTCTATGTAATGGAAAAAATATTTCAAAAGAAGTGAATAGAGAAAGGAATACATAGAATGCACCTCCTACACTTCAATGTTATAAGTGTAAGGAAATGGGGCATTGTGCTAATCAATTCCATAATCCATGGGTTGTTGATGATGATCGACATCAACGAACTCTTAAGGCCAACGACAATGGAAAGTCACATGCAATTTCTATCGGCGATGTGGAGTATGATAAGGAAGTGATGAAAGGTACACTTACCATCCACTCTAAAGTAGATAATGTTTTATATGATTCTGGATACACCGAATCTTTTTTTCTGAAGAATTTTCTATGGGTATCACCGTACTACCTCAACAATTAGATATTGAGTTATCTATGACAACTCATAATGGGACAACAATTGCATCAAATGTTTATAATTCTTATCCAATATAAGTTTGGGGGAAGGTTCTTCCTGCAAATCTTTTGATCCTTTATAAAGTGGAATTTGATCTTATTTTTGGCATGGATTGGAATTATTTATATGGAGATCATATCAATTCCCAATGAAGTGAAGTCACATTTCATATTCCTGATCATTCTATGATCATTTATCGATGTAAGGATGAATATAACCTTCTAGTGGAAATTTATTCCATCTCAAGGGTCTTGATTCCAATTAATGAAGGTTATTTATCTCAAATGGTGGAGGGATACTCACGATTAAGAATATTCCCATTGTATGGGAGTTTGGTGATGTCTTTCCAGAGGAATTGCCAGGTCTTCCAGCAAATCATGAGGTAGAGTTTTCAATAGAACTCATACAAGGAGCTATGCCCATTTCAAAGACACCTTATATAATGGCCCCAATTGAGTTGTAGGAATTGAAGAATCAACCCCAAAAAGAAACTTGATAAGGGATCCATACACCCTAGTGCATCACTTTAGAGAGAACCTGTTCTGGTTTTTAAGACGAAAGACAGATCAATGAGACTCTGCATTTATTATCGAGAACATAACAAGATCACTATCATTAACATAAATCATATCCCACGCATTGATGAATTATTTGACCAACTACACGGAGCTCAATACTTTTCCAAGATTGATGTTTGAAAAGGATATCATCAATTAAGGGTCAAAAAAGAGGATAAACCAAAGACTTCTTTCAATACAAGGTATGGACACTATGAATTTATAATGATGCCTTTTGGTCTTACTAATTCGCATGCTATCTTCATGGATCAAATGAATTGAGTCTTTAGAGAATGTATTGATTAGTTTGTGGTAGTCTTTATAGACGATATTATTATATATTCAAAGAGCAAGGAAGAACATGAAGATCACTTGAGAATTGTATTGAAGACCCTGAGTAAGGAGATTCTTTATGAAAAAAGTACCAAGTGTATATTTTGGTGGCATAAAGATTCGTTTTTGGGTCACATAATCTCAAAAGAGGGGATATATGTTGATCCAGTAAAAACGGAGGTTATTGAAAGATAGTCGATACCAAAAATAGTAACTGAAATCTGAAGCTTTCTTGGATTAGCTAGGTATAATTGATGTTTTCTGAATTATTTTTCAAGATTATCTAACCCTCTCATCAAATTGACTCAGAAAAGAGTTAAATTTTTTTGATGGAGGAAAATGAAGAGAATTTCAATGAGATAAAATGATGCTTAGCAAGAGCACATGTGCTCACACTACCTTGTAGTGGAGAAATGTTTGTGATCTACAGTTATGAATCAAAGAAATGGATGGGGTGTGTTCTCGTTATAAATGATATGGTGATAGATTATTCCTCACGATAGTTGAAAATCCATGAGCAAAATTACCCAACTCATGATTTGGAGTTGTCTGCGGTAATCATTGAATTAAATATTTTGAGACATTATATTTATGGTGAAAGGTGTTATATTTATATTCATCATTAAATTTTAAAGTATATTTTCACACAAAATTAGCTGGATATGCACCAAAGAAGATGGTTGGAGATGATTAAGGATTACAACTGCTCCAAATATTTCCACCCTGGGAAAGAAAACAAGGAGGAAAACACATTAAGTCAACAAGACCATGCTAGCTTATCCCTGATGAGGATCACAAAAGATCCAATATTTATGGATTTAAACAGGATGGATCTTGGAATTTTAAAGGAAGGGCAGTTATCTTGTCTTTCTCAAATTAATGTTCAACAATGTATACATGTTAATATTAAAGAGGCACAGAAGGAGGATGTTGGGCTCCCAAAGAGGGTGAGAAATGTTCATGAATTCAACCTTGATTTTGATGGGTTAATAAGGTTTGGGAATCGTGTCTGTATTCCTCCCATAGAAGAATTAAATAATGAGAAAATGGATGAAGCTCATAGTACATCATTATCTATTCATCATGGAAGTACAAAGTGTACAGGGACCTAAAAGAGTACATTTGGTGGGATGTCATGAAAAGAGATATCGCTGAATATGTCTCTCGATGCTTGGTTTGTCTGCAAGATAATGCTGAGAGACAGAAGTATAAGGGGATGTTACAACCATTACCCAAACCAGAATGGAAATGTGAGAACATCACTATGGACTTTGTCAATAGACATCCCAAAACATCCAAAGACAATAATGCTATCTGGGTTAAAATTGATCATATTAAAAGTTGGCACACTTCATTGCTATAAGATAAGAATTATATCTTGATCAGCTTGCCAGGATATATTTAATGTAAGTGGTAAGAATTCATGGATTTCCACTTTCCATTATATCTGATCAGGATCTGAGGTTTACCTCGATGTTCTTGAGATGTCTTCAGCATGCTCTGGATACAATGTTATGTTTCTGCATTGCCTATCATCCTCAAACAGAAGGTCAGTCTGAGAGGACAATTCAAAATTTGGAAGACATGTTGAGAGCTTGCTCTATGGGTTTCAAAGATGGTTGGGATCAACACTAACCTTCGGTGGAATTTTCTTATAATAATAGCCTTCACTCAAGTATTCATATGGCTCCTTATGAAGCTCTCTATGGAAAGAAATGCAGAACTCCAACTTGATCGAATGATGTTGGGAAATAAAGCTATTAGGATCTGATCTTGTTGATGAGATGGTAGAAAAGGTCAGATATATTGAACAAAACATTAGATAATCTCAGAGCCTATAAAAAAGTTATGCCGACAACCAAAGAAAAAACCTAGAGTTTGATGTGGGAGATAAAGTGTTCTTACATATATCACCCTGGAAGAGAGTAATGTGATTTGGAAAGAAAGGAAAGCTGAGCCCTAGATATATCGATCCTCTAAAAATACTAGATTATTATGGGAAGGTAGATTATCAATTGGAACTTCCATTAAATCTCTCTCAAGTTCAGGATGTGTTCCACGTATCTCTCCTGAGAAATTATATACGCGATCCATCACATGTACTAAACTCAAAAGTTGTACCACTGGAGAAAGATCATTCTTATGAAGAACAGCCCATAAAGATTCTGGATCATAGCAAAAAAGTTCTACAAAACAAGACCACTTGCTTGGATGATGTTTTATGAAGGAACCACCAATTAGAAGAAGCTACATGGGAACTTGAGGATATGATTAGGGAGAGGTATCCTCATCTATTTTTTACAAAGTGACGAATTTTGAGGGAGAAATTCATTTTAAGGGGGGTAGAATGTAACTTCCTAAGATTTTATGAGAAATATATATATTTTTTGTCTTATATCATACGCAAAACCAAAAAAATCTTTCACATCACACAACACAGGCTTGGCTTGTGTTACACGTAAGAGCAACCTTCCTCGATAGCTTGTGTTTTACGCAATACCGAGTTTCACTAAAAAATGATATATTATCATAATATTATGATCTAGTCGTTATGAATATTATTAAATAAATTTTTAATTTTATAACATTTAAATTCATCTTACACATTTTTCAAGAATGAGATATGAAAACAAAATTTAGTTTTCAGAAAAAAGAAGTATTTTTCCAAAAATGCAGTTTTACCATCTTTTGATGGCGTACCAATTTTAAATATAATTTTTGACAAATTTATAAGTTTAATTTTTCAAACTAAACTTCTTCTTTTGAATCAGGATATATAAATTTACATTGGATAAATTTTTGATAATTTTCTGATAACATTAATATTGTGATGAATAGTAAAAATACGCTAAATTTTTCTAAAAAACAAATTTTTTCATCCAGATAATTTATATAGTTAAATGATAAAATTTAACGGTTTTAAATTTTAAATAGAATATATTATTACTATTTCATATAATTTATGTCAATACCATTAATTTTACATTGAATTCATCGATAAAAACATTTCAATCATTGAAAATGATTTAACATTTATAACCTGTTTTCTTAACAACGAGATTAATTTTAGATTAATTACTGAACATATATGTTTTGAATTTTGAAAAAATGGATTACATATTTGGATTATTGGGTCCATATTGTATTAATAGGTTACTATTATTTTTTTGGCATTATGAATAGTAACTGTGGTAATTTTTATTTACTACAGTTAATGGTAAATCGGGTAATTATGTGTAAAAATAAGATTATAAAAGTACCCTACCACATGAAAAAATTCTATATGATGAATAAAAGTCTACCCATATCACATAAGGGTCAGAATAGATTCGTTTAATGGACATTTGACCATGGAAAGGATATATTTATTATTAAAACCAATGAAAGTGACAACATGTCACTCTCTTATATCTTATAAGTGTATTAATTTTAATTTAGTGATAAAATTCATAAAACATCGAATATAAATAGTCTACAGAAATCTAATAAAATTATATACACAATGAGAATTTATTTATAATTTTTAGGGATTAAATAATTTTCATTAATGATGACACAATAATGATATAGAAATTATTTTATTGATTGAAATATCAAATAAATGGTTTTAAAAATATTAAATTAAATATTATGTGAACTAATTAATGTTATCTGAAATTTTTATAGATTCATATGAAATATTAGTAATACATTAAATATTTTTGTTCAAATATATTCTATTTTTTTGTTTTATTTAAATGCAAATAAATGATTCGTGTCAAAATTGACACTATTGTTATTTTATAAAGATAACATATTATAAAACTGATTAAAAATCACAAAAATAATTAAAAATTATAAATTAAAATTTATATGGTCTAAAATGTCAAAAATTATCCAATTATGGACAATTCACAACACATATGTAATTATTTATAACAATTTAAAAATTTAGAATATCACTACCACTAAAAAAATTAAATAGATTAAATAAAGATAAATCTAGTTGATAAGGTTTAAAATAAATTCCCAATGTTCCTAAATTTTATTGTATGATACGATTACAACCCTATCTCATATCATCTTAGAATTGAGTCATTTTTTAGTTTTTTAAGGGGGATTTTAATTTATTATAATTTACTATATTTTA
Organism: Viscum album; assembly: GCA_963277665.1. Classification (NCBI taxonomy): domain Eukaryota; kingdom Viridiplantae; phylum Streptophyta; class Magnoliopsida; order Santalales; family Viscaceae; genus Viscum; species Viscum album. The sequence goes on from OY728150.1 coordinate 1,949,579,398, forward strand.
TGTTTCCAAATGTGCCCCTCTCCTCCTTTATAAAATAACACCTCCTTTTTCTGCTCTTTACAAAAATTTGAGCCTTCATGCTCAGCAAAAACCTTCCCATTACACTTCCAAACTTCCCTACTAATATTCTAGAGGGTTTGGTCTTCTCAAAAGACCAACTATAGTCCCTTCGGAGGAAGTTTAAATGAGGTGTGTCGAGGAAGAGGTAATCTCATCTACTGATTCATTCCAGTTTCATTATTCTTCTACTCCATCTTCATTACTTGTTTCATTATTAAGTAAAAAAATAAGTAACACTAATATAATGACATGTTATTATAAATATTAAACAACCCTATTTCATCTTCTATCCATCCTATGGAAAACGAAATCACAGCACTTGCGTACGTACAGAATACCAACTCCATGTCGTGGTTTAATCTGTTTTCCACCACTACCTTAAATGGATGGGTATAATGGTGTATAGAATATCTATATATTATTATTATAACATGATACTAATTCTGAGATATCCTATCATCTACTCCAATACCATTCAATAATTATGGGAATGATATCATCGCTCGTGCGTATGTACGGCTTACCATCTCCACGGTGCGATGTGATTCGTTCTACATGATCTTAATTATACCATGATTATATAAAAATGTTGAATGAATAAATATTATATATATTACACTAATACCATTATTTAAATGATATAACTATAAACTAAAAATAGGAATATGAACATATCTGAAAAAACATACATTTGAAAATAAAGCAGTTAATACCCAAACAACGAGTAAAAATGAAATGTTACTAACAAATGGATGAATATATGATCATAAATATTATCCTAAAAAGAATTATGATTCTCAAATAGATCCGTAACATTATTTATTTAATTATACATGAGGTTCGGATAAATTCGAATCATATCGGACCTAAGGTAAGGGAAAATATCACAATCTCAATTTTTATCAAAGATTGTTTATACTTCTGTATTTACTAGGGCATATTTATCATCCAGATCCATGTTTCCTCAATATTTAATAATATTTCTATCCTCCTACAATTTTTTAAATCCAATTTTACCTATAGGTGAATATTTTTGTAAAATATATGAAATGAATCTTTTGTCGTTTTTAGTATGAGATGCTATTTGACTTTTTGGGCCAAAGTACGAGAAGAATGTTTTTTACCTTACACAGAATGAACGGATTTTTACGGTTTCATAATTAGTTATTTCCATGAAACTTAATATGCATTATTTCATGATCATTTTAAACAAATATTCATTTCTATAAAATTGAATTATATTTTGGGAAAAGAAAATGATTTCAAAGAAGAATGGATATTTTCCTCAAGAATAGAGTTCAAGTGTTTTATAAAAATTATTTTCCATCTAAGATGATATAAGTATTGGATTATTTCCCTATTATTACATTGATTTTATTATGTTATAATGGAATTATTTTTATGAATTACTTTATCTTATATCTATTATGTTATGATGACATGATGTTTAAGAATCTCATTTTTATTACATGGGTTATACCACGATGTATGATTTATGATTTTATGGAACACATAATAATGGTTTCATAATGAGATGGGTGGGACATATATCTTACTCCAATGAATGGTGTAAAGATTTATATCTCAAGAGATAGACATGGCTAGAATGGCATGTTAATCTAGTTCAGTGATACATGACTAGAAAGAGGAGTGAACTCCGATCAGTAATGGAATTTGACTGCTATGATGGTCTTAGGAATGAGTCTTGACTAATATGAAATGATTTTATATGATTTTGTGTGTATGACAAAAAGTTTCATGTTTTATGTTATGATTACTTGGATTACATTTCACTACTATGATTTATCCCATTTCATGATATTATGATCTCTTTTTTAGGATATGATTTTAAAAATGATATGTTCTTATGAATATGATATGATTGATATTTTCATTGTTTACCCTTACTGAGCATTTGAGATCAACCTTTTTTATGTTTTCTTTTACCCTGGCCAGGAAGAAGGGTATTGTGTAGGATATTCTTAAAGGGACTTTACATATGATAAAATAAATAAGAGACAATATAGATGATTTATGAACCAGATGTTTTTGTTTCACAGTTTCTAAAGACACTATACTTATATGATCCTATCATGGTTTTGTTATATGTTTTAATAAGTATGCTTCAATTTTTAAGTAATAACAATGTATTTATAATATGGGTCATTACAATTATTGTCATAAGGCTTGTGTTGGTTTAATGTAATGACTATTCATAAAAAATCATATAATATCCTTGTATGATAAGCTCGGGTCACTATAGATGGTCCTAGGGGATATGATTATTTAACCATAATAAACAATTTAATTAAACAATAGTTATATCCATAAAAATATTTATAGGGATATGTCTAATGTTGTGTCTATGGAGAAGTCTGTAGATGAGTCAATGTAAGTGAAAATGTCATGTAATTTTGGATATTTATAGAAAATTTATTTCCAAGAAAATCCACCCCTATCCAGATATTATAAGTGTATATGAATCTGGAATAAAGCCATTGATGAGTAGTAATTCCAAAAATGGATCATTGATGTAGGAATATCTTCTCTTATTTCATGACATTAGGCATTTCTACACAGCTAGTTTGATAATCTCAGGGGAAATGCTTTGGAAATTCACAAATTAATTTTGACCCATTCTAGAGTATCTAAATAGATGAGGTAGATGAATGACCTAGGTCAATCCTAATGTTTCATATATTAAAATTATGATCTCACGATTTTGGAATCCTATTACTGAATTTTATAAATTATATGGTTTCCCACTATTGATTATGTTACACACGATATTCTTTTTAGTTTTAGTATGTGATGAGAACTATAAATGTCAAGGTTAAAATTTAATCTGAGGGATAATTTTTTGATAAGACACCAAATGTAATTATTTATACTCTAATGTATGTTTTTATTATTCTTAATAATAAACATATTGTGTGATTAACAAGAAAAACCATTTCTATCTCTCAAAATCACTAAAAAGATAACAATGTAGTTCACTAAAAGTCTCAGTAAAGGAGATACTAGAGGAAGGAAGATTAAATTTCCAATATGTCGATAATGGGGGAGGAAGAACCCAAGTGAATGTCTCTGATAAATGTAAATAATTTATCATTGTTGAAGATAAGGACACAAATCCATTAATTTCCTAGTATAAAAAATTCAGTGAACATAATGGATAGAAATATTGGTCTCCCTAAAATAACTTTGAGCTTTGAATATTTAAAGTGTTGAATGTATAAAAATTATAAACATAGATCTTTTAGGATATATCTCTAGAAGATAATTAGTATGGTGGTGTGATCAATTGTTATATTGATGATAATTGAGATACTTTTAATGACATGTGAAAGGAAAGGGTTATTAAATAAAAAGAGGAAGAATCCTCATTAACATATTAAGGATATGGTGGAATAGTTTTTTTCAAGTATATGAATTAAATAATTATATTATATGAATCCTGATATATATATATATATATATATGTTTTGTTCAGTATAAATTTTTCTTTTAGGATTTCAAATAATTTGTTGAATGGTGTTGATGACAAAGAAAAGTGATTTAATAAAAATGTCATAATTATGGAAAACATGTGACTAAGGGAAATATATACCTTAATAAGTTTTGATAATGATTTTGGGCTAAAGTTGTGATTTATAAGAATAGTTTAAGTTGGATATTATTGTGGAAATTGGAACAAATTATTGATTTTTGGAAAATCTTTTTTATGTTATCATAGAGGGAGTTTCCATCATATAGTTGGAATTATGGAATATTTTCAATAATATATGGTATTATTTAAGGAATATGAAGAATTTATGTTTTCCATAAGGTTTCTGGGTAAATTTTTTTATTAACATGTTTCAGAAGAATACATGATTAATGTATTAACATGATTTTAATGACTCAATTGAGAGATACTTTGTGATATTTGGGGGATTAATATTTTGTAGGTTTTGAGAATTCTAGTTTTAATCATTATAATATTTTTTAAGAGGTATAATATTAACAATTTTTGGAATGTTTTAAGTTGAATTTTGGATTAGATTTTAGAGATTAACTTAATATTTCATTGTTTGATGATTATTGAGTAACTATTACCATCATTAATTTTTTGATATACACTTGTTCAATAATAATATCAAAGGTTTGAAGACTATGGAAAAGTAATTTTTATTCCCAATATGTATTTAGACCATTGAGAGGGGGTGTATCAGTTGTTCCTATTAGTTTTATAAGAATGTTTCTCAAAATCATTAGTAAACATTGTGATCCTATAAAACTTTTTCATGTTATGAACCAATCATGAAAAACATCTGAACCATATATTTTTTATGAAATTAACATGAACATAAGGAATCATAAGATATTTACAAGGTTAATTACAAATTCCAATGTCTATCCATGTTGGTTTATCCCAACATCATTGATTCTTTCACTATCATCTTTCCAGAATACAATTGTAAAAGTAGTGAACAATTCTCCAATACTTTTTAAAAAATCCCCGGTAGTGTTGGTTATCTCTCCCAATTATGATTTTCATATTCACTTCCACCCAGCTAGTTATACAACCTTGCAAAAAAATGTATTTTATAAATTTGTATGTATCCATAGATACTAGATTCACATTCCTTCATCTTTTCTAGTCCACATCATAAACTTCTGCACCTCCACCATAATTAAGCTTAATCAGACATTAATTATATGAAATATTCAAGGACATCAACAATTCACTATGAAACATATTGTACTGAAAAATTCTATTGAATCACTATTCAAAACACATCCCCAACAAACATTATTCCGACCATCTTCAGTCATGTATCATTTTCGCAATTATATAAATCTGATTGGATTATGTTTAATTCTACATTTGATCATTAAACATTAATTGAGTACAAAATGAATTATAATATCAGACTTCCTGGGTTATATGGTTCTTGGTCTAATGAAATGTTGTCCATTCAAACATTCTACGATGATCATATTGATATTCACTCTTATTGATTGTCCTCATCATCAACCTGAAAAAAACTTATGGTTGGATTCTCAATACATGTACCACAGTTATTGGAGCTTTGAAACATGTAAATAGAACACCACTATTATAGAGTATGAATGCACTATGCTCTTAATTTATAGTAATCCAATAATGGAAATATGATTAAAAATGAATTCTTTTTCCTACTCAATGAAATTCATATGTATTTTATTTCACTAAAATTTATATCTAAATATTTTATTTCTTCAACTAATCAAAATACTTTTGGATTCCACATTAATCTTCTAAAAAATTCTCCAAATTTTAATCTTCATTAATTTAACAAAAAATTATTCAGTTTGATTCTTTAGTATGATTCTTCATTTGGATTCATCATTATGATTAAAACATATGAAAGACTAAAGACTTCCAATTATGATCACCTCTTGTAAAAACAAAATGTATTCTCATACAAAAGTTCCATTACAACTTAAAAAGTCTCATATAAAAAATGAGACCATTATAAATAATTCAAAACCTCATTAGACAGTATTTTATTAGAAATCAAATATCTGACATGTATTCAGAATATTTATCAATTTACTTAATTCCTCAGACCAATGATCATGCATCTGATAATGTATATCAAAGTCAAAATGCATCTTATAAATCTGTATCTATATAACTATTATGGGACATTCTTTTCCCCACTCTGATTAGTCTGCACCTATCTTGGAGAAATAATTAATATTTTTTTACTTTTCATCTTGACCCAACTGAAATACAATTCAACTTGATGAAAATGGTTGACTACATGTTGAATTTCATTATATTTATCAATCTCAAAAACATACACTATCAATACTAAATCTAATATATATTTGTATCCAATGTCTTGAATATACAAAAAATTTATAAAATAAATAACTGCTATAATCCATTGATATTAATTGGTGGAATACTGTGTCTGGTGGAAAAGTGTAGATTGTGAATTATTTTCTTCTGCATGTACAATCTTATAACCTTCTTTTATTTTCACAATAATGGTTGTAATACTGATGATAAACATTTATCTATGTCCATTTTTCGTCAAACTAATTTGTAGTAGTCAAAATATTTCACATCATATTCTCCTACCCTTTATAAACATCAACTTGTGTTATAGAATCTTCAATGATTTATGAGATCTCTGTGATCAAAGAAGAATCATCACATTTAGTATTGAATTCAGAATCTGATATAAATTCTCATTATGATTATAAAATTTCATTCTATGCTCAAAATGATTTTCATCATCTTCATAATTTCTATCAAAACCATATTATGATGAATCTTATTTTATGTCTCACACTGATGGAGCAAGTTTGATTGGTGGTTCCGATTGTAAACTTTGGAAACACAATTATTTAATCTATATTTCCATAACCTTATCAGTAGATTAGTTATTTTCATTAATTACATAAATTCTTTAACAATATCCATATATTCATATATTGAAATGAAATAAAACCAAAAACAAAAGAATTTCCCAATAATATCCCCTTTTTGGTTTTTTCAATACCCACATCAAAAAACAATACCAGCTGTTATTTTCATTCCTATGTTTTTCTTCTCCCTCTGTATACACATCTTATCCCCATTGGTTTCATTCCCCCTTATTCCTTGTCTCTCCTTGATTCCATTTCCCTACACCTCATTTAAAATCATATTTAATGTGTCAATCATGACATGTTTCTCCATTTATTTGAAATATGAATTCATTTCCAAGGTTTAGAGCATTTCATCTCAGAATATTGAATCTCTTTTTCAGGAAAACATAGTATCAAGTGAGTTTCTTAAAAAATAGTATTTCATGAAACAAATCTAATTCTATGTGGCTGAACCTAGTGGAGAAAACAAGAATGTATAATTATGGTTATCCATATTTTCCCTTACAAAACATTCCTTTAATAAATTATCAATTTTTACAATGTATTCTCATTTATGGGGTAATTTTTAAAAAAAATTATTTGGATAAATGTAACATGAACCCATATCAACAAAAAATAGAATTTTGTGGAGTATAAACAAATATTCCGAAAAATAATATTTTGAAACCTTAATACTCAATTTTGAAATAATAGTATGATACTCAACAACATCATCTTCTTTATTTCAAAACCTTTGATTCCCAAAAAGTAACTAAAATATTTTTTTTGGAATGGACATGATCCTTATTAGTTCCATGGAAGAATATTTCATATTGAGGGTCCCCTCTTATTCTTCATTTTTTTTTCTTTTACATGGATTTTATATTCGATGTGTTTTCATCCATTGATGATCCTTCTCAGATTTCGTATTATGTTTTTCTAATAAATAGAATCTTCTAATAAGGGTGTCAGTTTATTTTAGTTATGGTGAGTATGTAACAACTCATTCATGCCACTCTCTTATTTTGGAAATATTTCTAATCAAATTTTTATAAAATTCCATTATTGATCACATCTCTTATATAACTCATAAATATTCAAACCACTCTATGATGATATATTTTCATTAATATTTATTACAATATCATAGACATTTTTCTCTCTTTTTTCATCATCAGATTTTTGTGATTCTTCTATATTTCTATCCATTTAAAATTGTTTTGGACAAATATCAAATCACTCATTTATTTTGGGCTCAATAGTTTTTTCTCCACTATCTTAAAATACTCAACATTTATCATATTCCCATTTTTCATTGTATGAGATTCAAGATTTGTCACCTTCAAAGTTTTTATTTCTTGTTTAAAAATAGTTCTACAATAATTTGATATTATTTTCTCTTCAAAAATATCTATTTCTCATAACTATTTATAATTTGAGACGTGTTATACTGTCATTATTTATCTATATGTATTATAACTCAACAACACCAATAATGACCTCTTAATCAAGATTTTTAATACAGATAGTGAACCTGTTCCAAATAAATTTGTTTTTGTTTTTTCAAAAATAGCATTCCACTTTTCTCAAGAGGATAATTTCCTAGAAAGCATCTAGGATTATTAGTGAATTATGTTCTCTCATTAACATACTTTTTTACACTTTATTTTCACAATATATTGAAGTTTAAGATTTAATATAACATGAATTTTTTATGTTTTATCTAATGTTTATTATCTAACATTTAATTATAATATGAAATGAGTATTTTTTAAAAATATTTTTCTTTCTCAAACATCCATTGTTTTAGAACATTTATTTTTCTTTTGTGATTTATTAATCTTCAAATTGTTCTTATTACATTCTTCAACAATGGTATATTCATTAAATTTGAGGTTATCATTTATATATTATATTTATTAATTTTTATTCAGTTTTCATTTAAGCTAACAAATATCCATTCTATTAGATCTAATAGAAATATTATTTTTCTTTTATTTCTTTTACCATTAATTTTTCTCAAATTTTATACAATAAACATCTTTCTTCATCTTATTTCATTATTTTATGACTTGAGTATTCTTAACAATTTGTTTTTACATATAATCATTGAGAATAAATTACATTTCATAAATTTATTCATCATCATCATTGGCATCTGAATATTTTTCTTTCCCTTCATAATTCAAACATTTGAGAGTTTTACCTTTCCATTTTCCCATATTGTATTTATTATAAAAGTGGAAAATTATTATGTTGACATATTTAGATTCTTCATTTACTTCTAAATCAAATTATTCCTATTAACCTTATTTTTTATTATTTTCCCCTTCTATCAAATTTTTTTTAGCTTTTATCTATCATTCTATTTAGAAATATATAACATCAAAAAAGTGATTAAATATAGAGTTGCATCATATTATTCCAACTATGATAGTTCATTCCGGTAAAAATTGGGAAACCAATATTTTTCACTAAATATAAACTCCCCATTCTAAAAGATCGATATTCTAAAGGGAACCTGTGATATGATACCAATTATGTATACCAAATTTGAGAGATACCAATGAGATGTGAGTGTCAATATTTTGTTCCTTTTATGTCAAAATAAAATTTCATCGCATCACTAGTTAAAATTATTAACGTATAATAATTTATAATATTATGATCCACTGAAATTTAAATTTCCAACCAAACCTTTCATATGAAAAAATTATAATGAGATGGAAAGAAATGATATTTACACAGTTTCGTATAAATACATATTCATTTCCATTTTGGATAGTCCCACAAAGATGGATTATCTTACAATCCTTTTTTTGGAATACAAAGGTATATGAAGAGAAAAACTAAATAATCGCAGAATAAACCTTCTTACTATAGTTGATTAACCCCCTACCCCCAACTATCCTATTTCATCCACATCCCAAAAAATATTTATACATTCCAAAAAATAACATGCATTTTTAAAAACTAGTATGTATCGATAGTTACAAACTTAAATTTCGTTATTCTTTTCTGATCCACTTTAAATATTTATTCACTCCCTCACCAAGTAATCAGAATAAAACATTACCAATATAAAATCTTCTTGAACATAAAAAAATATTAAAGAACTAGTCGGTATTAAAATATTTTCTAGAAACTCTATCTGTAAAAAATCCTAAAAAATCATTCTGATCAGCCACATTCTAGTAACCCAAGTATAATGGTCTCAATCTCATTAGCCAATGTATGATTCAACTTATTCCCTTTATTATTTAATTGAGTATAAAATTATTCTGGAACTCACACATCATGTGTTGGATGCATCTTGGTTTTATTAACCTTTATCCTATGGATGTTAATTTTATGGGATCACTCTGAGAGAATTAATGTAGTGAAAGATCATCATTATGGTCTAGCTCAGATGATTAGATTAAACCTTGCTCGGATTGATCTTCTTCATCATCAACAAAAAAAATCTCAATTTGGAAACTCAATACTATTTCCCTAATTGTTATATCTCTAGTGCATGACAAAAATTACACACTTTTCAAAATTGTAAAAGTAATTTTCTGTCTTTTATAGGTATCCTAGAATACCCAGAAAGCACAGTCAGAGGCAATCCTCCGACCATTTATTGAAAATAAAAGAAAAGTACATCAATCAGGAAAAACGAGGTAAGAAAGGCAGTTACAAATCATAAAAATCATACCCATCGCCACATCCCTGCTAAACTACTTCCTCCACTGTAACTGATTCCCACTCTGAACTTTAATAGTGTTTTAGAATCATGGCATAATTCCTTTTAAGATTGAGCTTCTCCAATGAAAGGATCTCCTTAGTAGATTGTGCAATCCATCCATCCTTCCCACTAGAATCTCCAGTTGCTATAGAAATTGAGGAGTGAGAATAGTCTTTATGTGGCCTTCTTCGTGGTGGGTCAGTCTTCACATTCTCCCCCACATACACTTTCTTTTTGCAACCCTAAACCATATCACTATAGGAGGGCTGAACCATACAACCATCATTTTCCTTCTCACTATCAGAACAATTCCCACATTTACCAGAAATTTGCACCTCTCGATACCCTTCCTTCATACCCTGATCATGTTGGGATTGACTATTGACATCCATCATATTTGGGCAGGGGGAATGGTCCACAGAATCTCATGCACCATGCATGACCTTCTTCACAGTATAGTCTCTAACTATGTTATCCAGCAGTGAACCATTATCCACATTTATTTCAGATCCCTCCACAGCATTAGAGGGCTTCACAGTCTCCAATTCTTGATCATAATTGCCAACAATAACATTCCTTGACTCATAACCAGCACCTAAAATTCCTAATTTTGATCCTCATGAGTCCTTTCAGTAGCCCGCTCATGATCCAAAACCTAGTCAACAACACTAGGCATGAAAAACGGTTTCCGAGCTCAATATTGGCCGCTAGCCTCCCAGAAGGTGCATGCATTCTAGATGGACTCCTCATCAAAGCACCACTAGCATCAGCAGTTTCCATCAAAGGGGTCATTTGTTTCCCATCCGGCTTCACAAACCCATGCTCCAAGTGATGATGATGTACGTCAAACCCATCTTGATCTGTAGAAAGAGGTCCTCCAGCAATGGCTTGATCATCATGGACTGCATGAACTGCTGTAGATGCACTCACAGGTTCCAGGCAGAGAGAGTATGCACCACCAGTTTGTCCACCCAGGTCTAAATCTCTCTCCACAGCATAAAAAATTAGTTCTAAAGGATAATCACTCTCAATAATGGCACCCACTTCCCTTTGGGGGCTTTCCATCAAAGAGGAAACCTCATTCATTGATGTTCCGACTATACCTCATGCATCCTTAAAAGAAGAAGAAGTTTCACCACTACCCTTCATGGAGCCAACCTTCCCCAAGCCCCGCTTCAACCTAGTGAAGATATCACTGACCTTCATTCCAGGAGGCTCCACACCTGGCTTCTTCAGCTCAGCCCCCATGCATGTAACCCCACTGTCCACTAAAATCACCACCTCCTCCCACGGAGGCATGGGTTTCTCTTCATGCAACCCACCGTCTACCTGATCATGTCCCTATGTCTTTAAGCTCCCCCTAGCAGCATCATCATCAGAAACCAAGCCATCCCTCACCTGCCTACGCACCCTCCTATTTATAGAACCATTTTTGTAGGCCAAGACACCATAACCCAGCCGATGGCACGAACTGCAGTATGCAGTCCACGACTCAAACATAACATCCTGTTTCCACCAGAATTCTTGCCCATCAGTACTCGGCACCCAATTAACCAGAGGATTTGAGACATCAATCTCCACACATATGAAAGGGTATATGGGATGACAAATAGAATCATTTTTTGTATCCGATCACTGGTGACAACTGACCATGTTCCCAAGCCTATACAGAATGGAAGGGTTCTGGAATGGTAGAGGAAGACCCGGGAATCATACCCAAATCACCATATTCAGTTTATCTCACTACATATGGAATTAAAAATTCCACCGTAGAATAAATGAAGGCATACCTCCACACCGTCGAGTAGCATTAGACCACGCCGTGATGAGATCATCCATAGACCCAAATCAGATCATGATGTGCCTTCGATCAAGAAGACTAATCAACGCTCGATCTTGATGATTCGAGGCTTCAAAGATAAAACGATCAAAACTGTCAACTGAGGGATGGGGTTTTTGAAATCAAGCATCCAGAGACAACATAAATAGATATTTAGAAGAGTTGATTTCTGTAGGTGCTAATGAGAGTTGAGGTGCTCCACGGAACAAATCAGGAACCTTTGGGAAAATCGAGATGTGTGGGAACGGGGGCATGAATTTGGGATTAGAAAAAGGGTATGAAAGTAGGGGGTGCATCTATGATGAACAATGAGAAAGAGATCCCCCCTCCATTGGGGAAGGGGGGGGGGGGGTAGGACATCGATTGCTAGATCTAGGTCGTCATCGCTGGCCCTACTCGGATGTATATCGACACTCAAGGGGATCCTCATAAACTCTTTTCAATTCATTAAGAGCTCCATGATTCTTATTGAATCTTCTAAAAACATTAGACTTCATATTTTTTACAAGCATTTCCTTAGTCTAATTCTCTGGTCAGATTCTTCATTCTGATTCCTAATTATTATGAGGCCATATGATAAAATGAGGACATCTTGTTACGATGAATTCACATATAAAAACTAGAAGTACATTTAATTTGTGTTCATGCTTCCAAAATATTCTCAAATTATGTTTTAAAAAATAAAAGTAATCTTATATAGATGTTACATACAAACTAAAAACACTTTTTAAAACGATGGAAACATTCTATAGATTTTAAAACCTAATTTGAGAATATTTTGGAAGCATGAACACAAATGAAATGTATTCATAGTATCATTACATTTAATTAATTCCCTAAATCAATGATCTTGTATCAGATGAGGTTTATCAGAGTGAAAATGCATCTAATTTGTAATTCTCTGCATAAATTTTCCACCATCACCGCTCAATTATTATTTTAATGTTTAATATTAATTATATATATAATATTTATAACATTATTATACATCTTGAATTATTATATATATATATATATATATCTATTCTGAAATTCAATTTTTTGGGGATAGGATAATGTCCATTTTGTGTATAGTAGACTATCACCACATTAAGCATTGTGATTCATTTTTCACTAACGTTTTACATGGATCTTAATAAAGAAAATTTTAATAAATATATGTCATATAAAAAAACAATGATATTAATGACATATTTTTCATTTCTAAATTATAATATATTATTTTCTTTCTTAAATTTAAAAATGATAATGTATTTTTTACATACGTGTGGACTACCACCTCCATGAAGATATGACATTACTTTTTCAGCACACAATATAAAATAGATTTTATATATATAAGTATATACAACTAATTATATTCAATTTAGTATGTTATGATTATTATATAAATATATAACATTATTTACCATATTTTGATAAGTATCATTGAAAAATAAAAATATTAGTCAACATTACATATAGAATACTATCTCCATGATCATAATATAGTTCCTTTTTCATAATTATATTTCATGATTGATTTTAAAAGTATAATTTATATATATAAAGGATAATTTTTTCATTATTATAAATCTAGATAAGTTTAAATAATGAAATATTTGACTATTTTCAACCTACTGGTGTAATTTTGGTTATATAATCCAAATAGCATTAAAACATATGATATAAACATACTTAATTAAGTAATTGTATATATCTTGGAAATAAGATAAATAATGTGAATAAAAACTAGAATTTTTTTCTAAATCGAGTAAATAATTTATATTTGTTTATTTTTTTGTAATATAAAAATATACGTGATGAATCAGGCTCAAGGTAAGGGGCCCCTTTATATAAAAAATTATTTTATATTTTTTTTATGATTTAATTTCCAAATATTATTATTTTATGTCATTCAGAATGTGTTAATAAAATTATTATTTATGTTTCAATGGATTATAATGTAAATATTTACCATATTTTTTTTCTCTAACATGTTTTAAAAAATGATAAATCATTCTAGGGTTTAAAATAGGGGAAATTATATTTTAATAAATATTCTTTAAAGATTAATTATTCAACACTTCTTCCTTCAGGTTCATATTTTTCAAATAATTTTATAGATTCTTTATATGTAAATTTTATACATATAAATTAAACATTTTGTCCCTTTTCAATTACTTTAAAATTTATTCAAAAGGAATGTTTTTATTTATTTTTTATAAAACATTTTGAAAAAAATATAATTTAAATGTTATATTTTTACGTCTATGGCGATAATGACTTCTCCTATTACTATAACCATTATTTTATTTTGGGATACCATTAAAATATTTAATTTTTTATTCAAGAAGTTTCTTAATTCTCTTTTTGTGTAATATTTTCTTTTAAAATTTTGTTTTAAAAGGAAATATAATTTCAATATAGGAAAATGTTTTTCGTATGGGTTAAAAAGAGTTTCTCCATGGGTTTTATGATAAAAAAGCATGAAATAATAAATTTTTTTATTCCTGATATGGTACTTTAACATTATATATGAAATAAAGGAGTTCCTAATATATATTATATAATGGTTTGAGCTCCATTATAGCTCAATGGTGAGTCTTCTATATCTTAAATAAGGGTTGATCCCCATTATAACTCATAAAAACCCACTATGCTAGATATATATTATAAAAAGTATGATTACCATTTTAGCCCTTTAATGCTTTGGGTAATTATTTAGTTCTATGGATAATTAAATTATAATTCATCCATATTTTTCAGGGGGATTTATGATTAGTAAGGTAATGGTGGAAGTAATGTTGAATATTGAGTTAATTTTCCCGTAAAATAAATCATATTTTATTTTTCAAGGGTTTATATTGTTGGGAAATTCAAAAATGGTAATAAGTGACAACATTATTTATATATTATAATAGCCCTGAACTCTCTCTCTAGGATCTAGTTCTGAAATTTCAATGTTAAATTTTTGGAATAGATGTTGATGATGGAGAACCAATTTTTTCCATCCTAAACATACTACATAAGCTGGAAAAAATGGATTCATCTACATTCTCGAGGATCTTTTTGGTATATAGTTTTATAGAATTATGTAAAAATCTTAAAATTTAGGATTCCATGATCATTGGTTCATAAAGATGAATATTATCTCATACTACACCTAGATTTTCATATTCCACATTAATTCATCAACATCATCAAAATATGACTCGTTCATACATAATTCATTCAACATTACACATTATAATTTTAGGAAGGTGAGATCAAATTATCATTAAGGGTAATCTATTATGGTTATATCAGATTTTATCTAATCATTTCCACTGTATATAATATCCACAAACCAGAAATAAATTACATAGAGCATACAATTTATCATAAAAGTCATAAAACCAACCATTTTTTACTTCAAAACAAGATTAAATCATTGAAATGAAATTAATTACAAGAAAATTACTTTGAAAAATTATTAACTCATGAAAAATAAATCGGTTCAATAACAGTCTCCCTGAATAATTATTAATCTGTTGAAAATTAATGTGTTCAATGACAATCTATTTAGAACAATCTTAATTCATCCAGAAAAAGAATGTGGATGGAATCATTACAAAATATCTAAAATGAATCATAACTAAAAATAAATTTTAATGATGACGATTAATGGAAATAACCTTAAAATATCCTTATTAAAATTTCATGAAAATAAATATTTCATTTCGAAACTCACTTTTAAAAATTAAAATTCATAAGTTATTTTGAAAATAAAATACTAGATAATATAATTGGATACATGTAATGTCATATGTAGTAAAAATATTGTTCATGATAGGGGGAAAATATTTTCATTCTGTACTAAATAAAAATTATTAATGTAACATTTTTATTAAAATTTAAATGTGTATTTTTTCAAAAATAACTTGAATATTCTTGTAAAAACACTGTGAAAAAAGTTAATTATATCTACCAATGAATATAAACAATCAAAGTAAAAAAATTTAAAATAGTTTTAAAAAACATGGACATAGAATGAAAATGGATTTTTTTTAAGTAAGATATAAATGAATTTGTACTTTCTTAAAAATAGTTTCTTATAAAAAGTTCTTTTTAAAATATAAAATAGTGTAATTAAAAATGAAACCATTTTTATTTAAAATAACCTTGGAAAAAATAATGGAAATTTTAAATTAATTGAGGGTTCATGATGGAAGTAAATTTAGTTCATTCTATATTTTTAAAAAATATATATTCCTTTTGAATGGATTATAAAATGGGGTTTAAAAAGATAAAATTTAAGAGATATTTCGTTACGAGATTGGACACATTTTAATCACAATACCCATGAAGTATTTACAATAAAAAATAAATAAAAATCATTATAATAGTTAAATTTATTAAATAACATTTCAAAAGGTATGTATATACACATCATAAAAAATAGGCATATAACATCTAGAATTTCCTCCACAAAATGAAAGTTGGATGAAGCCCTTTACAATGATCATAACGTTGGAGTGGTAATTAAGAAAGGAATTGGTTATGTGTATAAAATCTAAATACAAATAAAATTTGTGGAAATAAAAAATATTGCAATAAATAGTTATTAAACACTAAATCGTAAAATATAAAATACAATAGATAAGTAATATAAACCAATGAAATGAAATTTAGTTCTGAAAATATTTATCATGTGGGAAATTTAATGTTTAATCCATATGGATGATATAATTAAAATTAAAACATTTAATAATATGATATATAAATTATTCATTAAATTATTTCTAAAATATATAGTATAGTAACAAAAAAATAAAAAAATGTGTTGAATATGACATATGTCTCATAAAGGTAAAAGAGAGATGAGAATAACCCCTTACCTCGAGTCCAGAATTCCCTTGATTATCTTTTAAATGCTATGTAATAAGCCTAAATAATTTTTTTATATCTAAATATCATTTTAAATGTTTAATAATTATTAATTATATTTTTTATTTTATTTATTTATAATGAAATATTAAAATCCATCAATAGTTATGTCCATATCAAATGTTTGGAGGATGTTAGGATCATTGTTTCAAAATTACATCAGGTTGTCCACATAGGGTGGTTAGAGATGTTATTATTCCTATATATATATATATAATATAATCCATTACATAATTATATTATTTAATCATCAATTCAACAATTGAAACCAATAGTGAATAATGGTTCTTAAAAATGAACTATGTTACGATCATGGAGACAGTAGAACATACATACGCATGAGTAACATTTAAATTTTTCAATGAACATTATTTAAAGAATTTGGGAATTATATTATCTTGAAATAATGATAAAAATAAATTATATACCATTTTATTTATTTTAATATTGTTTTATATATCATCTATTCGGTAAGTTAATGATAAAAGTGTAACATCACATTATGAATGTGATTTTTCCACACAAACACAAATAATGTTATCATTTTTCAGTGAGTGAAATGGTAAGAAATATGACAATATACTATATATTTTTAATTATAAATATGTCATGAATATAAGAATTATATCATTTATATCGCATAAATTCATTATCTTTACACTTATTAACATTCATTTAAGTGTTAGTGAAAAACGAGTGCAATCACTTCATGATGTGATTGTCTTCAATACACACGAGTGACATTATCATCACTCCATTATAATGGAAAGTAAAAATGGTTTATATGATATAACGAATGAAAATTTATAATTATATTTGTAGTATAATATTTATTATTCGTATCCATCATTATACAATACTGTGAAAGGTAGTAATGGAAAAAAATAATTACATCATTTCGTGAGGTGGTAGACTACCATACATTTGAATACTGATTTCATAACCCATTTGGTGGAATATATAAATTATTAATGTTATTAAAATTACATTATAAAAAATATTATATTTAATATTCATAGGTTATTATATAATTATGGTTTAATAATATTTTAAGGGGGTGGAGGAAGAAACAAAATAAAAATGATCATTGAATATAATTACATATACTTCAAGGAGCCTCTTTTGGTTTGCACCAAAATGAAGGTACTAGGGAATTCCATGGAATCCCATAAGCCATCAATTTAATTCATTTCCACTAGATATCGACATATAATTTTAATTTACAGTGAATAAAATTCCGAGTAAGGCCTGAGGATCAAGAGTGACGAACATTAATCGCAAGCATAAAACCATAAATACCTGGTTTGATCTGAAGCCATGGACAACATCTACTTGTGGTCATTGATCACTGATCAATGAATCCAAATAATAATCAATATATATAATCCATATACACATAAAATATATTTTATTCTGTCTATCAATTAATTCTATGTTTTAGTGTAGAAATATGAGGACGTGTCAAACATTCCAGCGATCTTTATATCACACAGCTTTTGATGCATCTAGGACAGATCAACATGATCCCATAGATCGAGAGATTATCTCATAGAAAGTGGTATTTAAGATGGAACCTCTCAAGATATTTCTATGAATATTTAATTTTTGAGATCATATCCTACTATTTATATTGTATTTAGAAATTACCCAAAAAGTCTCCCTAGGCCTCAAATATTTAACACACTACATAAATGATATATTATCACTATTTTACTAAGTCACAAATATAATCTAGATTATTATAACATTTTTATAACATAAAAATATATTACCTGATAAGTAAAATGAAATTAATTTAATTCCTCATTCGCATAATTTTTAAATGAACTTGGAATATTTTAACCTAATATTCATTCACATAATATTTTCAATGCATTTTTTTAATACTTGTAAATTCTTATAATAAATAAAATGAATACCCATTATTATTAACATTAATAATATGAATTTATTTATTCCTTTGGTGACTACTCAACATTGAAAAAATCCATGACCCCAGTGCTGGGTCCCATAATGTAATGTATACATATAAATAAGAATAGGGAATATTCATGAATACACTATTATATATGACCCACTAAGTCCTTCTCTCAGTAGAAGTAATAAATATTCAAAGACCAAGATCAGTATCAAGATACCCATCATGGACCCTAAATAGATTAAGAGTATTCATAGCATAGAAAACAAACCTATGAACCTACACTGTTTAATATAACCTCTTTGTCATTATATATATCATAAACTAGGACGAGAACATGTGTCATCAATTTTTTTCATTATTGTTTTTTGATCAAATATGATGGATCTACCATGGACTACCGAGACATGGATTAACCAAGGTAAAACCATATTGATCAAATAGGCCTATGATATAGTACTCCCTCACCATGGAAGATAAAAATTCTATCATGACCATTCATCCATGTCCATATAACCATTGAAGCATCCAAAAAAATCTACCTCTCCAATAGTTTATTAGCATGGTTTTTTTTTCATGCATTAAAGTAAGCGATAAAATGGCATAAATTAGTAATGATATCAAATTAGAATACCAATACAAATGTCTATGGATAGGAATAACAAATGACACCCAAAATAACTATGGTTTCTATTGGAGGGTATTTTTTAATGATCACACATATCGAGTTGGCCAAGTTTGAACTTCATGAGAAGAAGTACAAATGGTTATGATCCCTCAGCACCTAATAGTCAGGAATCAACTTTGTACATTCATTATTATGTATCTTGACCATATGACATAAATTTAATATTAATTTCAAAGTATCCTGAGGTTATAATTATAGCATGGAATCTAGTATAACCTTTTAATATTAAATATAGACTATGTACGTTACCATTAAATAGAATACATGGAAATGTTTACCCTATAATGTTAAGTGTGAATCACACGTAAGTAAATGTATACATGACATGGTAATAAAAATTATTGTACTGTTGGGTCTACCACACAAATTATTCCAATACTGCCACATCCACTAGATCCAACAAGATAACAAGACTTGTAATCTCTCACATTATTCAGATCATGTTTCTACTGAGTCATAGATTTAGATACTGGTTCTGAAATGTTATTGTAGTATAACAATAATAATATACGTGACATTATCTTCATGGGTAAAACTTCTCAAGGGATGGTATCCCCAATTGTATCCTTTTTTTTTAATGTCAAAACTATAAATCCAAACTAGTAATAGTAATATAATTATCATAAGGATAAATCTATACTTACTAGGTGTGATTCCAATAACTAGGACAAATAATTTCATTATTTAACTACTTCATATCTTCCAAAAAAGTTGCAATGTACTCAATTCTTGTAGTCATGTATGAACTTGTTTTTTCACTCACGTATGTATCCTTGAAATTTTGGTTTATTTCTTTATTTTGAACCTAATGTGGAATATTTTTCAGTTAAAAAGGTCTCAAGGGTGTCTAAGGATTATTCTTACCTAAAAACACATTTTTTTGTGAAACATGGCCATGTCACACAGTTAGAAGAAATCGTGTTGGTAGGTTGCATGGTAAGATATAAATAGTGCAGATGTTCTACATTTTTGGGCAGACCCATCTGTCATGGTTGGAACACAGTTTCCAAAAACATGAAACCTAACCATGTAGTTCCCGCTCTTCTCTAGGTAACCGTTAATTTTTTTCACATCGTTTGGAAAACTGACTAGATAAACCATTCAGAAGTTAATTTTTATATTTTGTCGTTTTATCATTAACGATCTAATTAAGCCCCCCCTTATTCTCTATTATTATTTCTACCATGATTAGCAATGATTTCTATCATTTTGGATCTATTTGAAGTCCAAATCTAGGGAACACAAGATATCCTTCATCTAAGATCATTTTGAGCTTTTTTAGTCACATTGGATGCACAAAGGTAAGTACATTAGTCTGTTTGAGTTGTTATTCTTCTCCCTTTCCCTCAACATATTTATCGATGTGTGAGAGTTTTTAACATTTTCTCAGATCTACTCTGATACAATCTGAATAATAGGCTAATACTAGACAAGGAGAGTCTTACAACCCTAAGGTATATGGTCTATAACTGATCTCTCATGTTCAATGATATTGGAATAGTCTTTTGGGGCCTACATATTCCATTGTGTGTTGTTTATTGAATTTATATATCATACTCATAATAATTCGAACTATATGGTTATTCTCTTTCCAAATATGTGATTTTTTATGTTGTTTCACCCACTAAACCATTTTTCCCATGTTTTATATTATTACCTAATTATCGTTTTAGTGTTTTGATGTGTTTGAGCCACCGTTTGGGTGTTCATAATATTGAACTTCCTACGAGTAATATTTTATATAGCCACTGTCTTAATTTATATTTGGAATTTCATAATTTCAAGTACCATTTATGCCAACCACTTGACCCACCAAAGGAAAGTGCATCAGTTAATAAACATATGTGAAATGTAATTTGTCAAGTAAAAAAGTATATGACTTTTTTTAAATGTAATTTAACAATATGTTACATGTCCGTAGAAACCCTTACCATATTGATTGATGGTAATGGAGTTAAACATACTTATGAAAATGACTTAATGTGGATTAGATGAATATTTTCTTGTTACATGGCCTTGTAGCACAATTGAATGACTATGATTGAACCGAATGCACTTATTGATTAATTATAACATGATTAAATGGTTGTAGGCTTAATTACCCTTGTCACACAAATTACATGTACAGTCTTGAACCATAAGAATTATATATCAATTCATAATCAAAATTTGAATTTAATGACTCTATATCACCTTGTATTTCTTTGGGAATGTCTTGGTCACTCGAGGAACCCATGTGAAATTCAAGGATAAGGATTTATTAGGTTGGGAAGTAGTTCCAATGGTCAGAGCACATCGGTCCGAGACATTTAATAGCCCCATTTTACCCTGGATGAACTATATTGACTTGGTAGTTTAATTATTGTGAAATCCCTTTTACCATGGTCCATGTATTACTCACTCACCCCATAGTGAGGCTATAATCATTACTATTTTGGTGACCCTTGAGGTCGACGTTGCGTTGGTTATTACCATGGAACTTTATTACTAAATATCATTATAGGTACATGGGTATTTAGTTACATTTTACTGTGTCAATTATATATATTCATTTTTCATATTGTTACAGTTCCATTCCAATGGATGGATGTTATAGACACATATGGTGGTGGCCCACTAAGATTTATCTCAAACCATCTTCTTGCACCATTTTCTATCAAGGGTAGATTACATGAATGCATGTGTTCATAAAGGGAAATATATTGCTTCAAACACTTGATTACTTTCTATTTTGGATGAAGCATGATAATAGAAGACCAATATATATCTTGGGATTCTTGGTGTAGTATTTTCATCTATTATACATTAGTGGAACATGTTATTACTTCTTTTTGGTATCCATGTTTTCCATTTTTCTAGTGACATGACATATCATCATTAGTTGTTGTATGAATATATTGTAATCCAATTATTTTAGTTATTTTTGTTGTTTTCTATATTTTCTGTTGTGTTATCTATTTACTTATTTTTCTTCTGCAATTTACCTTGGTTTGTATTTATCAACTATGATACAGTTTTGTAGCGAGGGAGTAGTCTCCTCACTGTCACTCCCTAGTCCCTCTCTACTGGTATACATCCTCTAGAATATAGGTAGAAACGATTGAGTCCATGTGGTCTAGTAGGCTTGGATCCTATTAAGTGCAATCCATGTCTAGGAAATCCCAAATTCATATCAGAGTATATTGTTTCCTTATTTACTATTTGGAGATAATAAACAGATGATTACGAATGTTTGGGACTTGTTTATAAGTTGTGCTTGGATGTCGTAAACTAATGTTTAGGGTAAAATACATTTCATATAATCTATAACTTTCATCATATTTTTTCTTATACAATTGACATTATTTCACCATTGGGTGACACATATGAAGGGTGGTGTTTATTATTATTCTGATCAAGATACTATTTTATCATTTGTCTGATGAGTTGTGGAAAAGAAGCATTATTACATTCATCATATAAACACCTAGAATTTTCATGTTATGAATAATTATAATCCATATATGTAAGTTTATATGATTTTAATTCCACGATATGCATGTTATTTTTGAGTGATGTTGTTGTAATTATATTTTTCTTGTATTACTCTTAATTGTGATTGAGGGATTTCATGTCTCCATTCATGAGGTGTATGGGACCTCATTGGTTGCGATGGTTAATTTATAGATTCAATCATTAATGTTAAAAATAATTGTGTCCCATTTTCATTGATATGATGTATGAGAATAAATTAAATGGGAATGACTACATATTATAATGTGAAACATGATATCTAAAATGAAATCCTTTCATGTCCTTATCTCACCTTGTCTTGTTTATGACATGTAAATAAGTGAAACTTGTAATTAAATGTAAAATGAAATGAAACTTATACATGACCACATACCACTTCCATGCCATCTATGCAGGTATTTGGGGTGTTATTCATTTGGTAGTGAGCACTTATTTGTTTAGAATACATAATTATTTCTTTATATCCTATTAAATCTTGTTTTGAGGCATGTTCATTGAATTTATAGACCAACGCCACTACAACATCATCATATCATACGCTGAGAAGGTGGTGATGATCATGCTCTATATGTGGTGGTCCCTAAGACTCTAGTAATACCATTAAGTGTTCCACTTGATGAACCACCTTCTATACCTTATTTTTAATCTGATTTCCTTGCTTGTGATAGTTTACTAGGACTGAAACAATCTTTTTATGGTGGTCTATGAGTTTTAAAAATGATGGTTGATCTGACTAATGAGATCTAGTAGTTGCATCCTCTTAATTTAACTAGGAATGGAAGTCCATAGGCTGTGGATTATTAGATAGAATCCAACCATTTATTCTTTGAGAATCTAGTGACACATCCAATGTGGAGGGCCATGTTTCCATATAGATGCTTCATGATTCTTTCAACCATTAGTGGGATGTAGTTTCCGAATATGATCACTATCAAGGTGTGGTATGTGATGGATTCTAGATTGTTTTTTTATGAATAGTTCATTCCTCATATGTTGAGAGATGATAGATCCAGAGAGTTTGTGCATCTTGAGTAGGGTTCTATGTCATTTATAGAATATTCATCATGTTATTTTGATTTACATCCCTTTCACTACTTCTACTCGTTGATGATATTTTGGGTTCTATATGCATTGAGGATATAATTTCGTACCACATATGTATGTAAGTGAATTTATTTCACCTAACTAATATTTTGGTAATAATCAATTAGGATCTTATCATTGATCACAACATGCATGATGGAAATTTCACCAGGCATAGTGGATCAGTGTCATGGCAGACCAGTAGTTCTTTTGGCGGTGTGATGTATTCCCTTGAGATTTCATGTATGGGATGTGAAAACATGAGCACATGTTTTCATTGATCTATGGTATCTCATAATATAGGATGACAGGGGAACATAAAACCCCACTATGATAGGGACACTATGGAGTGTCAGTATTCATCTGTATAGGGAATCTTCTGAGGTTTTATAAGACCTTACGACCATCTTTTAGTGGAAATTTATTGGCACCAGCTCCACCTTCAGGAGTAGGTTATTTAGCACCATGTCAAGAGGGGAGTTTGGATAGCCTCCAATGTTCTGGCCAAGGAGGAGGTTGTGGACTTGGTAGCCAAATCCCTAAACACCAACAATGACAAAATATGAGTTTTTGATAGTGGTATTTCAAATATTGAATAGGTCCACAATTCGGGCCGATTACACACACTACAAATGATACTCAATGATCAGATTGTAGGACCATCTACATTTTGTGGTATTATTCTAGTGGAATCTAATATATTATACTATTTATTTAATATAGGTTCCGTAGAATATTTTATCCTTTATCTATCATAGAAAGTCTCAGACTAGAGATACAGTATTACTGTGGTGTAATGCCCCAAGATACACTATTATGAGTGTAGTCTGAGAGAATATGAAAATGTAGGGACTATCCCCTTAGGGTAAGAAGTTCATCTTTCTCATAGAACCACTACATTTATAATATTAAATGATTTTATTTCATTATCCAGATGGATTGATAAGTTTAGTATCATGATTTTGTTGACTGTTATTATTGTGGGCTGTCTTTTACATCTCTAGAAGGAAGTAGTTATCTATACAAGTGTCAGTGGGATGTCCAAGATCATAGAGAAGGATTAGAGAATCATTTCATATATGGTGTGACCTCCCATATTGAAAATCCCTTCACGGGTCATCAAGTTTTTCATCTAGTTGATTTTCCTCCGAAAAAGGATCTTTTCAGGGACACCTTTCCTGATGATATTTCTGGCTTGACTTCTCATAGAGAGGAATAGTTTGCAATTTAGATTGTTCTAAGAGTACATGTAGTGTTCATTAATCCTTATAGGATGTCACCTACTATGATCCAGGAGTTCAAGTGGGAGTTATCGGATCTAGAGTCAAATGAATTTATATGGCCTAGTATAACCTCATGGGGTTCGCCTCTTCCTTTCACCAAGAAGGCGAATGGAACATTACATCTATTCATGGATTACAAAATGTTTTACTAGATTTATATCAATAACTGGTATCCACTACCATGAATAGATGATCTTCTAGACTATCTCCAAGGATCTAGGGTTTCATCTAAGATCGAACTGAGATCGGGTTATCATTAGGCCTGTGTAAGGCCGTCATACATACCTTATACAAGTTTTCATATTAGGTATGGTCTATATTAAAACTTTTTATTTCATTCTGTATTATAAACATTCTATCTGATTTCATATATATAATGAATATTGTTTTCCATCCCTATCTCGATTCTTTTATCATGGTCATTCTAAATAACATCTTGGTTTATTTCCACTCTCGTAATAGACGTGCCAATCATTTTGATATCATTATACATAGACTAAGATAGTATCAGATTTATTCTATGATTGATATGTCCCACTTCCCTATTGTCAATGTTCTATTCATGATTCATATTATCTTATTATCATGTGTAGCTGTTGACACTGAAATGGTTTGTGTAGTAATTTCCAGGTAGAATCCCAAGAATGTGTTTGATATATGGAGTTTCTTGGGGATGGATGTATATTAAAATAATTTCATATAGGACATCTCACACCTTTATTCCTCTTTTAATATCCTTAAAAATAAGGGATTCATTTTCTTATGGTCATAATCATGTGATAAATCCTTTTAAGAGCCTGAAGGGGGGATTGTCTGAGCACGTATTCTAATTCTACTAAAGCCTGATAGAGGTCATACAGTATTTTATGATGCATCGACCATTATCCTAGGAGAAATACAAATTTAAGAGGATAGATCCATTGTGTACAGATCTCAACAGTTGATACCTCATGAGAGATACTACCCAATGCACAACCTTGAGCTAGTAATAGTTGTTCATGCCTTATGTTTCTTGAGAAAAAATCTTTTCAGAGAGAACTTATTGTAATATAAGATCCACAAGATCCACAAATACATATTTTCACAATGAAACATGAATCATAGACAATAAATATGGGTTGAATATATATTTTCCATTGACTTTTAGAATTCTTATACCCCTAGGAAGGGAAACATATTTGGGTATGTGCTGAGTCGAAAAAATCATAAACAAGATGTATGAGAATCTAGCGATGAATGGAAATAATGGATATATTTTATGAGCTTAATCTTTATTTTCATTATTTTCACTAGAAGTATTACCACTCATCTTTTATAGTCACATATTCTCTCTATGAGAAGGAGAAGGGTTAACAGTTTTCACATCGTAGGGGATTGGTTCTCCACGATAGTATGTCAGGAGATAACTATCTTCCTAATTTTTATGTGGACGTACATGAAATCCTACATATTGATGGATGTGTTTTTGTTCATAGAAATATGATATAGGAGTTGATGTACAATTCAAATACTAAGAGTGGGAAGTTCATCAAGTTAATTGCATGATGTATCGTGATAAGTGTCGCTGGTTTGGTGGCTTCGGATAAAACAACATATATGAAGGACTTATCACTATGTTCCCCTCCGTAAACAGGTGAAGGAGATGTACCATATTCCTACAGGCTTGTTATAGCTGATTCTATTCCTAGAATATAAATGTGAAGATATTTCCAAGTACTTTTTAGTCAGGTTTCCTAAATCTTCGAGGGGTAGAGATGTTGTATGGGTAGTTGTTGACCGACTAACGAAATTATTCAACTTTATTCCTATTTGGGAGACTTTCATAGTTGATGAACTAGGAGGACTATATTTCTATGAGATCATACTACAATACAAGGTCCCTCGTACTATCATTTTAGATTGGGTCACTAATTTCATAGCATGTTTCTCACAGAGTAACAAAAATATATGTGGATACAAGTACTTCTAAGAATATATTTTGACCCTCAAACCAATGGAAAATAGAAATGTACAGTATGGGTTCTATAAGATATTTTTCAAGATAATGTCCTTGATTTTGGTAGATCTAGGGAGAATCATTTCCCACTCATTGACTCCGCCTATAATAACATCTTTCAAGTGAAACTTCATATGACTACTTTAGAGGCCTTACATGGCTGATTGTTCCATACACACCTGTGTAAGATGGAGGTAGTTGATGTATTCATACATGGTCCTTTTCTCATAAAGGAGAATTCTGTGAAGGTTTAGCTGACTGAGAATCATATGAATACTGATCAGTCTAGAAAGAAATATTATTATGATCAACATCAATGAACTCTAGAACTCGAGGTCAAGGATTGTGTTATCTTAAGGATATCTACTAGGCTAGGGTATAGATAGATATGTAGGTAAAATAATCCATCACCTCGTTATTTTGGGTCATTTGGTATTTTAGAGATATTTGGTATGGTAGCCTATCATTTTCTACTACATCATAAGTATAGACATAGGAATGACACCTTCCATGATTCACATCTTCACCAATATCATGTCAACATATCTCATAATTTTGATCCTGAGGAAGTTGAGTTAGATACTAATGCTTCCTTTGAGGAGTTCATAGTTTGCATCATTGATAGAGAATTGAGTCTCTAGGAGGTTGATCTATCCCTTTTGTATGGGTGCGATGGTAGTATGGGTGTGACCGGGATGAGACTTGCTAGAAGGTAGCTGACATAAATGCCCAGTGGCCAGAGTTGTTCTTAGACAAGGTTTCACCCCCTGTTGAAGGTGAACATGGTGATGAGTTATTTAATGGCTGGAAGATTATAACAACCTAGTTTTCACTTAGTAATCGATCCTTTAAATTTATGTATAATTATATATTTTGGAGCTCATATGGTTTCTTTTTGTAGTAAGAAAATGTCCCAAGGTTGTCTGGGGCTTGTTCAAATCCCAGAACACATCTTTTAATAAAAAATAGCCACATCATACGGTTAGAGAAAATTGTGTGGGTAGTCCGCATGGTTAGATCTAATATATGTGTATGGTATACATTTTGGGTAGAGCCATCTCACATATTTGGTTCATCGTTACACAAAAATAATGACCTGACCATGAAGTTCCCCAACACTTCCAGGTATCCATGCATGGTTTGCATGCGGTTTTGAAACCCGTACAGACAAACCATGCTGAGGCTAAATTTGTGGATAATTTTTCCATTTAACATTAATGATATAATTAAACACCTATTTCTCCATATTACCATTTTTTATAAGATACAACTTTTTTTCACTAATTTTAGATATTTATTAAGGAATAATCTAAGGTTTAATAGATCTCCTTCATCTGGGATCCATTCAAGTACATACCATTTCTCATCCAATGTGATGCTTGTAAGAACAATGTTTTTCTCTCAGGTATGGATTGTTTAAATTTATATCAAATTCTTTATTTTGGACTGATTATTTATTCCTTTTATGTTAAAAATGTTCCCAATTGTGTTTGGGGACTTTTTGGATCCTGAAACAAAATATGTTTTTAAAAATTTGTCATGTTTTAAAGTTAGATAAAACTATGCGGGTGTGTCACACCATTAGATATAGAATGTGTGGATTGTCTACATTTTTATGTAGAGCCATCTCACATGGTTAGCACATGATTTCCCTAACCAAGCAACCTAACTTTGTAGTTCCCCCTCTTCTCTAGGAACATGTGCCTGGTGTGCTGATGGTTTGCAAAAAAATGTGGAAAAACCATGCAAAGGCTAATTTTTGGGTAATTTTTCCATTTTATTTTCAATGATATAATTAATCCTAACCTTATTCTCTACTGAAATTTATAGCAATATTAAATCCCATCACACTCATTTTGGAGGCTTTTAAAGTCCTAGGTTGCAGATCAAGATATCCCCTTTATCTATGACCTATACAAGCTTCTGTTCAACACATTGGATGTCAAAAAGTATGCACATGAGTCCATTTTAAGCATTCTTCATCTCTATTACCCTCGACTCAGTTATCATGATGTGAATATTTTTATCTATTTATCAAATCTACAATAATCCATGATGAATTAGATTAAAATAAAAGATAGGTAGAGTCATACATGCCTACTGTCCGTGATCTATAACTCAACCCTCTATTTCGTTGATTTTGGAATTGCCGGGTTGGGCCCACATATTCATCGAGTGTCGTTTATTGAATTTATATGAAGTACATATAATCATTAGAACTGTATGGTTATGATATTTATGAAAATATGATTTGTTTTTAATGTTTGCACCTATAACTCCATCCATCACAAGTATGATGATATTCCATAACTATCATTTTATTGTTATGACACATTTGAGCCACTATTCAGGTGTGACTTACCATGTCCATCCATAATTTATTCTTTTCAATAATAAATGGATTTATTTATAATCTGAATTTCTTGATGAAAAGTACCATGTATTCTCAACACTTGACCAACCAAAGGTAAGTGCTTCAATAAATAAAATTATTTGAAATGGGTGTTGGAAAGTAAACTAATTATATGACTTACCTTTTAAATGTAATTTATTAATAAGTCTCACATATATATCACACATTACCATGTTATTTGAATGTATTGGAGTGATCCATTCTTATAAAAATAACTTAAATCAATCGAATGAATGGCTTCTTGCTAATTGGCCATATCACACTAATGAATGGAAATGCGTGAACCAAATGGACTTATTAATTAATTATGAAATGATTAAAGGGGTTCATATTTAATTACAATTTTAACAATAATAAAAGGTAATGTCCTTATCATTAAGAATTATATATGGATTCATTATGAAAATTGAAGATTCAATACTCGAGATCTCCTTGGATTTCTGAGGGAATGCCTTGAGCACTTGAGCACACCATTCCAAATTAAATGATACAAATTTCATAGGTTGAGACCCACCTAGAACCTGATATTTTCTTATGTTTGGATTCCATGTATGATAGAATAATATGCCTCTAATTGTACTAAAACATAACTTGGGATCACTCCTTGGATCTAACATTGACAAATAGGTTCCATGATTAAATCCCATGGGGGGAAATCATTTCATAGACTTGTTTTACCTTGGATGAAATCTTTTCACTCGATGGGTGATTTATTGTAGAATTGATTGTACTATGATCTTCTTATAACAGTCCTAAAATTTATCTAGGCTATATTCATTACTGATTCGATGTCCCGTGTCCTCTATGTTTCCTTGGTTATTACCATGGAACATCATTACTAAATATCATTATAGGTTGCCTTGTAACATTTTGGAACCTCCACTATTGTGATCATTTCTCATACTTATAAACATTTTACAATAAAATTATGAATTGGATACATTTTTAGACACAAATGGAGGGTTGAAGAATTTACGTATTTATTTAGTTACATTGTATTGATTTACTATATATATGAATTCTTGCACACTATTGCATTTCCATTACACGGGTCAGATGTTGTAGACACCATTGATAGTGGCCCACTGATATTTATTTCACACCCTCTCTAGGTGTCATTTGGAACCAATGATATATTAAAAGAATGCATGGGTTGATAGAGGGATGTATATATCTTTTAACACTTAATTACATTCTTTTTAGGATGGATCTTGATAGAAAATGATCGACCCAGAGCTCAAGATTTTTGGGATAGACTATTGGTTTTTGTTAAAAATCGGTGGAACATGTTTTAACTAATATCTTGTATCCTTTTTTTCAGTTTTCTTATGACATGACATATTCACATAATATGTTATATAATTTTATGTTATTCAAGTTATTTCAGTTATTGTTGTTTTTTCCCTATTTTACATTGTGACTTTTTTACATATATTGCCTCATCTATTTTACTCTGTTTATATTTTTCTATTATGATACACTTTGGTAATGAGTGAAAATTTTCCCCATGGTCACACACTAGGCCCTTGCTACATTTTGATAGCCTCAGGAATTTTGGGAGATTCACTTGAGGCCATGTGGACCCCTAGGCCTGGTAAGCCTACTAAGTGGAATCTATGTTTGGGAAATCTCAATGTTTTATTAGACTTGGTTTCTTCTAACATTAGTATTTTGAGACAATGGGCAGGAGATTAGGAACACATAGTACTTAAGGATAAGCACTTATTGGGCATCACTATCCCTAGTTCACAATAAAATCCAAGTCTCCAAAACTATAATTGATGTTCTATTTTTCCTATTAAAGTTGACATTATATCACTGTGGGGTGATGCACATGATGTGTGGCTTTGTTGAATTTTATTCTGATAAGATTCTATTTTATCCATGTCACAATTAGATGAGGGAATAGATAATTGTAACATGCATCATATAGGAACATATATTTTGAATTTCATGCATATTTCAATCCCATTTAGATGCATTTCACTACTTTTCATTTCCTGATATGCCTGTAATATTTTTGTGATGTTGTGATAATTAGGTTATGCTTACATTACCCTTGTTTGTGATTGAGTGATTTCTTTTTTCAATTCATGAGTTGTATGGGACCTCAAGGGATGGTATGTTCAATTTACCGAGTCATGAAACTTTTCTATAAATGAATCTGTTTCATTTTCATTGATAAGTGGTATAGAAACTGATTCAATGGGAATTAATATACATTATAATGTGGGACACAACCACTATCATGAAATAGTTTCACGTCTTTATTCCACGTATTCAGGTTTATGAACGTTAAAGGATTGAATCTAGTAATTAAATTAAAAATTAATCGTTTACAAGAGAAGTTACTAGTACCCAGTCGTTAAGAAGATATTCGGGGTAGTATACATTGGGTAGTAAGGCATTACTTATTTATATAATATAAGTGCTTCTCTCTGTTTTCTTAAATCTTGTTTTGGGGAATCTTCTTGGTATTTGTAGACAAATTCCACCTTGATGTCCTCATATTGTAAGCTAATAAGGTGGAGATGATCATTCTCTAGACATGTTGTACCCTAATCCACCAATTGTACCACTAGGATTTATCCTTGAGTCACCACCTCCTATAACTAATATGGGCACTAATTCCCATGTTTGTGATAGTTTCCTATGTTTCATGTAGTCCATGCTAGGTGTTCCATGATTTTCACATATAATGGAAGATATAACTCATGAGTTCCATTAGCATCATCATCATGCTTTCTTAGAGGATGGTCGTCCACAGGTTACTGAGTATTTTTTATAGCACACCCTTTCTATCATTGATCAACTGGAGACACCTCCCAAGTAGAGGGTAAATATTTCCACATACATACTTTGGGATTCAGTCAATATTTGGTGGGATGTAGTATCCTAGTAAGATCACCATCAGAGAAAGGTATGATATGACTTCCAGAATGTTTTCTATGATAAGTTATCTCCATAGATGCTGATAGATGATAGAGATATAGATTATATGAATTTTAAACAGGGATATAAGTCAGTTATATATTATTCAATGTGTTTCACTATGTTATAATGATCTTCATTGGTGATGGACTGTTGTGTGCTAAACACATCAAGGAAGGGATTGAGTATGCCATCCATATAAAGGTGAATGTCATTCGATTGCCTAATTTTTCTAAAATATTGAATCATTATCTCATCCCTAATCATAGACAAAGTGGTGGAACTAGCACCGAGCATAGAGGGTTAGTGTCATGATAGGCCAGTAGTTCTCCTAGTGGCAGGAGGCATTCCACCGAGGTTTCACATCATGGAAGGGACAACTATGGTACATGTTTTGATTACTACGTGATGTGTCATCCGTGTGGATGATCGAGGAACCTAAATCCCCGTTATGATAGAGACCTAACGGAGTGTCATGATTCATCCTTATAGAGAATCTTCAAAGGTTATGTAGGACCATTCCACATGCATCATGTGGAAAATATCAACATTAGATTCACATTTAGGAGTGGGTTATTTAGTTCCATGTGAAGGGTGGAGATGGAATAGAACCGAATGGTTTCGATGAGGAGGAGGTCATGGTCATGGTAGCAAGACCCCTAAACACCATAAATTCAAAAATAGTATTTTTGATCATGGTAATCCATATATTTCACAGGGTTTGGGATCAAGACAATTTCAGGCACAATAGATGATACTCGAGGATTAGGATGCGATACCATCTATATTACGAGGTACTATTCTAGTGGAATCTACTCTTGTATATGATCTATTGGATACAATTTATTCAAAATAATTTATTTGTTTATCTATTTTTGAATTTCTAAAACTAGATATACAGTACAGATGTGTTGTAATAAACTTATATACACATTTAGGAGTGATGTCTGAAGGTATAGGACAACGTAGGGATTGTCCCCTAGAGGTAGGAAGTTTACCTTTCTCATGGAACGACTTCATTCTCAAGATGAAATTATTTTATGTCATTCTCAAGATGGATTTTTTGGTCTAACATCATGATTTAGTTGACTATTATAATCATATGGTATCTTTTAAATCAGCAGAAGTCAGCAGTTATCTATATAAGTGTGAGTGGGATATTGGGGATGGTAGAGCATGACTAGATAATCTTGGTCTAGGTGGAGTGAACCCCCATATTGGAAATCACTTCATGAAGGGTCAGTGTTAACTTCAATGTGAATTCCCTCCAGTATTGGAACATTTTAGGGATGTCTTTCCCAAGGATTTTTTGGATTACCTCTTTAGAAAAATGTAGAGTTCACAATCGTTCTTTTTCCAAGAGAAGATTATTGGCCATCCTTCATTATAGGATGTCACCAAGTGAGCTCTTAGAGCTCAGGAAATAGTCATAGGCTCTAGAGGACAAGGGATTTATACATCCCAGTACATCCTCTTGGGGTTCTCCAATTCTTTTGTCAAAGAATGCAGATGAAATATTATGTTTATGCATGGATTATAGAAGGTTTAACCATCTTATAGTCATGATTTTTTATCCACTACCATGAATATATGATCTCTACTACTAGTTTAGAGGAACTAAGGTCTTCTAAATGATCATCTTAATATCGGGTTATCATCAGAAGTGAGTAAATCCATAAGACATACCTTGTACAACTTTTTCTTGCAGTTGTGAAATGTTTCAGTACCTTGTGATGTAATCCAGTCTTATGAGAATGAAGAACATTTTATGGCAGTAATGGATATTTGATTTCAATCCTATCTTGATTATTTTAACGTGGTATTTGTGGATTTAATATTTTTTTATTTCCACTCTCATAATGGCCCTACCAAGCATCTTTAGATCCATCTGACTGCACTAGGTGAGCATCATCATTCCACCATGATTCCGGAGCTCCAATTTTGGATTGAAAAATTTCCCTTAATGGGTCATATTATCTTTTAATCATGTGTATCTGATTACCTTGAAATTGTTAGTGATGAGGTTTCCTGGAAAAATCCAAATATATTTTTTTATATAAGGAGTTTCTTGGGGCTGGTTAGATATTACAAGCATTTCATGTAGGAATTATCACTCCATGGTTCACCACTTACTCTTTATACAATAAAGGGTGTCAAGTAATTGTGGTCAAAAGAAAGCATGAAATCATTTCAACAACGAAAGGGGACGAACTTCACAAAACATATTCTAATTCTTTCAGAGCCAAGAAGAGTTTTTACCATCTTTTGTCATGCATGAGGCATTATCCTAGGAGTAGTAATAATTTAGCAGGATAAAGTCATTTTGTATGGATCGCATCTGGTGAGGCCTCATGAGATAAGCTACCTCACACCAACCATGATCTAGTAGCATTTTTGCATGACATATGTTGATGGAGATAATATCTTTTGGTTGTGTACATTGATGTGTATATGGTCCCCAAGTCCCTAAATTATATCTTTTCATATAATGACTTGAACCTCACAAAGAAAATATGGGTCATGTATATATGGTACATTTCTTTAGAGACTGACTATATAAATTAGAAGGGAAATGTAGTTGGAGATGCTCTGAGTTAGAAAACACAAGTATTTTCTTTTTGAGAAGCTAGTGAAGATTAGAAATAAATTGCCCTATTTTTTGTGCTTCCTATAGAGTTTCATGGTATTCAAGAGTATTCTTACCTCTCACATTTAAAAATCACCTCTTTACTCCTTGTTAATGTGAAGGGTCACCATATTTTTAGATCCTAAGGGCCTGGTTCTCCATGACATAATGTTAGGAGATAAACCGCCTATGGTTTGTCTTGTGAATAGAGACCAAATCCTATATATTCTGGGTCATGTATAGGTTCATGAACATATGATAGAGAAGTTTATTCCTGAGTAATATGATTCTCAGTGGTATGATTATCAATGCATCTCTAATATATATTATGATGCGTGATGCTACTATTTTTTTCCTATGATGAAATGTCAAATAACAGGTTTTATTACTAGGTTTCTCACCAATCAATATGTGTATGAGGAGAACCAAATGCCTATAGTGTTTTTACAGCTGCTTCATGTACTAGAATGGAAATGGGAAGATCTATACATGGGATTTTGAGTCGAGTTGCCTATTTCATCCATGAGTAGAAACATCGTATGAGTAGTTGTCGATCTACTAACATATGTATCCCACTTCATTCCCATTCAAGAAAATTCCTCAGTTGATGAGATGGGAAGTGTGTATGTCCATGAGTTCATATAACTACATGGGGTCCCCCATACTATCATTTTAGAAAGGGATGATAGTTTCCCATCATGCTTCTAGGAGAGTATCCAAAAAATATTGGAACACAGGTGCTTCAAAGCATATATTTTCACCCTCAGATAGATGTATTGTGAGAATGGAAAATATTGGTTATAAAGGATATTATCTGAGCATGTGTTTTGATTTTGTTGGTTCAAGGGAGAAGCATATCCCTCCCTTTGAGATTTCCAATAATAAAATCTTTCAGGCAATAAATCTGATGGCTCCATTTGAGACCTTCTATGGTAGGTCGTTCCATTCACCCATGTGCATGCTGGAGGTAGGTGAGGTAGCACTACAAGGTCATTGTCACGTATAGGAGAATTCAGAGTAGTTTCAGTTGATTAGGAAGCATATGAATAATGCTCAGTCTAGATTGAAATCAAATGTTGATCACAATCAACAACATCTATAGTTTGAGGTCGGGGATCGTGTTTTATTGAGGTATCACCCAGGTTAGGGAATAGATGGGTACGAAGGCAGGGGGTATTATCACCTCATTTTGTTGGGCCATTTGACATTCTAGGGATTGTCGGGCCAGTAGCCTATTGATTACAACTACAATAGAGGTAAAAATCCCTGCACATTGTCTTCCATGTTTTTTCGTTTCAAAAATATAATGTTGACCAATTTCAAACATTCGAACATGAGGATGTGGAGTTAGATGTTGTTTCTACCTTTGAGGAGTAACCAGTACAAATAGTTGACCAGAGCATAGAGGCATTAAGAGGCCAGTATCTCCCTATTGTATGCCTTTTTTTACATCATGACCATGTACATGATCAGAGATGGGAGAGGGAGGCCGACATATGTGTCTATTGTCTATATTTTCTCTCAGACAGTGTTTCACCACCATTGTTTGTTGAAATTGGGGATGAGTTCTTTACTGGGGTAAAATTATAAGAACATGTTTTTTCACTATGGTATGGATAATTTATATTTAGGACTAATTCTTTATTTTGTAAATGATATAGATTTTTATTTTTGTTATAAAATATAATGTCTTGGTTTCGGAAGCCACCCAGAGGGGCCCCGTACCCAGTTGTTCACATGGCCTGAAATGCATTTCCTTGAACGCTAGAGGATGCCGACTAGCAGTGAGGGCCTTGGGTGTGATGGTGGGGAAACTATTCCCTACTTAGTAGAGTACACAAATGAATAAACAATACATACAATAACGGAAGAAGTAAATATCCAACAATAGTTAACATCAGAAGGGTAAAACAACAAACTGGAGCACAAACACACACACACACACACACACAGATATATATATATATATATATATATATGAAATGATGCATGATACATATGTCTATGAAAGCAGCCAAAAAAGTCAAAATGCTGAATAAATAACTAAAAAAATACAAAAGAAAAACAGATAACTCCACAGCATCACAAGCCATTTCTTGGTCCCATGCTCTCCAACTCCACATAAAGTCGTGTACTTGAATTAGAAGGGAACTTGCCATTATCAATACCTGCAACAATATAATCTATTTGGTCCCAAAAGAATGAACCAAACAGGGTGTGAGACTAAATCCCAGTAGGCAACCACCTGAAGATATGTGCCTAATAGTTAGTGAGTATATGGCAGTTAAAGTGTAGTAAAACTAAATAGTAAGCAGTAATCAAAAATACACAGCAGTAAGCAATCCGCAGGCCAAAAAGAAACAAGGAAGCAGACAGCTAACCACAAATAGGAAACCCTCTAGGAGTAATCACGGTCGTCCCCTCTAGCCCTATCCAAGAAGTACCAACAACCCTCTGGGTAGTACACTCATCCTAACCCATCTGGATTGGTCATACAAATTATAGACTCTCTGAGGAAGCGCACTCAGTCAATTCCCTTTATAGTCTAGGCTAGTCAGGGACCCTCTGAAGATGATCACACGATCAATTCCTCTTATAGTCACAAGTTCTATAGACTGTCTAAGGAAGCTCACTTTATCAATTCCACTAATAGACTCAGGTCTATCGCATACTTCCTGAGGAAGCTCACTCGGTCAATTCCTTCTATATCCTAGAATGGTTTAAGGAAATTCAAACAAATAAAGACTTTATGAGAAAGCTCAATTAGTCTATCCTCTTGTAGATTATAAATCTCAAGACTCTTTGAGGTAGCTCACTCAGTCTATCCTCTTGTAGTTTATAATATCCAAGACTCTCTGGATAACTCACTCGGTCAATCCCCTATAGTCTATAATGTCCAAGACTCTCTGAAGAATCTCATTCGGTCTATCCCCTTATAGTCTATATCACCAGGTTCTCACGGCCTCGTGCTATTCAGTGCATAATAAATACATATGTCCAATGTATACTATAGAACTACTTGGAAAACCATTTTACTGTAATACAAGCATGTTAGGGAACAATACACCATCCTATGATCACAAGGCATAGAAAAACAGGTGCAACAATCGAAAGGATGAACAAGACCAAAAGGTCGTAAACAGAACAAGGAAAGGGAAAAACATCCAAGATCAATAATTATCCTTATACATGACCAAATTACCTCTACACAAGAAAACAATAAAGGCAGGAAAACAACAGGGGAAAAACAGAAAATATGTAATACCCCGTTTAAGGGTATTGGTGAAATTTTAACATAAAACTGAAAGACATCGAATAGAAAGGAACAAACCACCTACCTAGATGCCAGGAGAATGATATACTTGATCCACGAGGCTTGAACTCCTTAAAATGTCATCGATCTAAAAAAACACACAAAACAATTAATCCATGATAACCTGCAACAGAGCAGTAATTGGAAAACGATCCTCTAGAAGAAGGAAGATCTTACCGCTGTGGTCCCAACACAATCGACAGCGGTCGATTCGGAGATAGGACAGAGGCTCGGGGGCTTGGAGAAGATATGTGGTTGTATGAAATCTCTCGGTTGAAGAAGCTAGAGAAGAAGA
Source organism: Viscum album (assembly GCA_963277665.1). Classification (NCBI taxonomy): domain Eukaryota; kingdom Viridiplantae; phylum Streptophyta; class Magnoliopsida; order Santalales; family Viscaceae; genus Viscum; species Viscum album. The sequence goes on from OY728150.1 coordinate 1,949,618,379, forward strand.
CAGTTTTGGGGTTATGATGTGACCTCGATCCCTTTAATGAAAAAAAAGAAAGTACACGATGTGTACTTTTGGAGTACATGGAGTGTACTAGGCTTTTCCGTACTCCGCTTTAAATGGACTCCATGTCACCCTTACATGGCCGTGTGTGAGGTATGGAAACAACTAGCACACGACCTCATGCGTCAAGGGAGTACACAGCATGTACTCATAAAGTACATGGCGTGTGTTCCAAAAATATCCATAAAAAGGAAAAACATACCTGAAAAGAAAGTCCAAGTTCTTACAATCTTTCCACCTTAAAAATATTCATCCCCGAATTTCGCTAGCGAGGTGTAGAAGAAGAAACCCCGAACAACTCTTACCACTGTGATCGTACATCGGCCTCCCTCTCCCAAGTCTCGTCATGTACTCGCCCGTGCTGCCATAGCACCCGTACCAGAGAAACAGACCGTACATAGAGAACCTTCATACTGCAATCGAAAATTTGATAGGATGCTCCTCAAATGATGAATCCACTTTGAGCTCAACCTCCTCAGGTTGACAGACATGAGATGAGTCTGAAAAGTAACGTCGGAGCTGAGAAACGTGGACGACGTCATGCCTATCCTGGTACCTCTGAGTTAACCGCAACCAATAGGCAACTCGCCCAAATCTCTCCAATACCTCAAACAGTCTGACGTACCTCAGTAAAAGCATACCCTATCTCTAAATCCTCTTGTGTCCCAACCTCAGTGCGACACGTAGGAAAACCTAATCCCTAACCTCGAACTCCAGAGGTCATCTCCGCTGATAAGTATAAGAATTTTGTCGAGACTATGTTGTGGCCATCCTCTTCTGAATCAAATCTATCTACTCTGAGGTCCCCGGAACAAGACATGGTCCCAACAAAGCTGCCTATCATGCCTCCATCCAACATAAAGGTGATCGACATGGCCTAACATACAAAGCCTCATATGGTGCCATATAAATAGTCTCAGGAAAACTGTTGTTGTAAGAAAACTCAACAAGATGTATATTCTTCTCCCAAGAACCTCCAATATCCATATTGCATGCTTGGATCATGTCCTCAAGCACCTGAATCATACACATGGATTGGCCATCAGTCTGGGAATGGTATGATGTACTCAAAAGTACCTACGTACCGAAGTCATTTTGAATCCCTTTCCAGAACCGAGAAGTAAAACGGGTATCCCTGTCTGAAACAATGGAGTGTGGAACTCCATGTAGACGTACAATCTATTTGATGTACAATCGCCCCAGCTCATCAACACTGATGTTCTACTTGATCGGTAAGATGTGAGAAACCTTTTTAAGCCTATCGATGAAAAACCAATCTACATCACTCCCTCGAGGTGACCTTGATAAACCGGTCACGAATTCCATCGCAACGTCATTGTACTTCTACTTTGGAATGGGTACCTGCTGTAAAATCCATGCTATTCATTGATGCTCCGCCTTCTCTTGCTGACAATTTGAACACCTCATGATGAAACTAGCAACGTCCCTCTTCATACCTGGCCAACAATACTGCCAGTGTAGATCACGATACAACTCGGTGACGCCAGGATGAACTGCCCAAACTGAGGAATGAATGTCCTACATCTGCTCCTGGTGTATGTCCACTCGTACCCATACGCATCCAAGAATCACAAGATATCATCCTCGCCTATGGTCAACCTGTAAAAAGGGTCCTCTCCTAAAATGATTTCCCATAGGAAAAGGCCTTCAGAATCTGACAGATGCGCCATTCGTACCCAACCAAAAAGAGTAGAGATAACAGCAACAGAAGAATGAAACGTCTTCCCCTGACTGTCATGCACCCCCAAGTGAATCTCAGAGAAGATATCTATACGATACCACTCACTGCAAGCCTCCTAAACTACCTGTATCTTAGTTTTCCTACTCAGATCATCAACCACATCATTTCCCTTCCTAGGCGTGTAGTCAATCTCAATGTCGAAAGACTGAAGGAACTCAACCCACCTTCACTATCTCATATTTAGATCACTCTGAGTGATGATGTAATTGAGACTCTTCTGGTCGGTAAACACCACTAAGTTCTCTCCCAGAAGATAATGTCTCTAAATGCATAGGTCATGAACAACAACTGCCAACTCTAGATCATGTGTTGGGTAAGTCATCTCATGTGGCCTTAACTACCGAGACCCGTAAGCAACGACTCCATCTCCCTGCATAAGCACAGCTCCCAGACCGATACCTGAAGCACCATAGTAAATGGTATAGCTCATTCCTAGCTCTAGAAAGACTATTATTGGCGATGAAGTCAACCTCCCTTTCACCTCCTGAAAGGCTGACTCGCAAGAATTTTACTGTAAGAACTTCGCCCCTTTCTTGGGCAGACCTTTCCGTGCTGCTATTAGGCATGAAAAGTCTTGAATGAAATGCATATCGTGTCCAGCTAGTAATAGAAAACTTAGCACCTCAAAGATGTTATTCGGTTTCTCCTAGGAAACTATTTCCCTCACTTTCTCTGGGTCTACTTATACTTCTGTCTCTGAGATAACATAACCCAAGAAGTGAATCTGGTCCATCCAAAAGAGGCATTTCGAGAGCTTAGAATATAACTGATGCTCTCTCAGTGTACTTAAAATGCTCTCAATATGGGTATCATGGTCATGTCAAGTGTGAGAGTACACCAATATTTCATCCATGAAAACCACCACGAAGAAATCCAAGTATGGGTGGAACACTCGGTTCATCAGTGCCATGAAAAATGAAGCCACGTTCATGAGACAAAACGGCATAACCATATACTCGTATAGACCAAACCTACTCCTAAAGGATGTAAGAGGTATATCATATGGTCTAATTCACAACCAATGATAACTGGATCTCAAATAAATCTTCATGAACACCCAAGATCCTGGAAGCATATCAAAGAGATCATCGATCCATGGCAAGGGATATCGGTTCTTGACCGTCAACTGGTTCAACTTCCGATAGTCCACACAAAGCCTGAGGGTTCTATCTTCCTTCTCCGCAAACAAGACAAGTGAATCCCAAGGAGACGTACTAGGTCAGATGAAACCCTTCGCCTGTAACTCTTTCAACCGCTTCTTGAGTTCCTGCAACTCAAGTGTATGCATCCTATAAGGAGGAATCTACATCGGTGCCTCTCGTGGCACGAGCTCAATCGAAAAGTCTACCTCACGCTCCGGAGGAAACCCTGAAAATTCATCTAGAAATACATCTCTGAAACGATCCACCATTGGAGGAACGTCTAACTATGAAGTCCCCTGATCATCTAGATAATGACTAGAAATCTGGGTGGCAACTCCTCCTATCCCATGATTCTTGGGTCCTGGTCGACTTGCCTAGACCTCCCACTCACCTCTATGAAGAATGGATCCACGCTATGGTGATACAAATCTCACTCTACGACAATAACATTTGATGAATGATTGGAAGGGAACTAGCTAGTGCATTCTGAGAATGACAACATAGCTCGTCATATCTAGGACATAGAGGACCCATAAGAAGTGACACCCTGCAACCTCAAGAGGGAACTCTCTGCACTGATGTATGCTAGCCGCACTAGTCCCCAATGGTGTGTGAAGCATCAAAGTATCAGCAGGGGAAAAGATGCAGAGACCAAGGCTCTCCACAATAGGAGTAGAGATAAAACTATGCGTAGCACTTGTATCGAAAAGAGATGAAGATAAAACTAAGGATACTAAAATCATTCCTCAAAATTTAGAAGGGTCTGGATCTTTCTCCTCATGGGTCTGCTCCACTGCAAATGTTTGTCCAGTACCACGGCCCTGTGACCATGCCTGACCACTCCGAGCTGATCCACTCTACTATCACTAGTAGTCAGGTGACTGACCATCACGGTAGCGACCTCCACCTCGGCCCGAACGGCCGAAAGAACTCCAGTTCCCAGATTGGTGAGAAACTGTCGATGCATCTCCTGAATGTAGGGTCATAGAAGAATGCCTACCACTAGCTATAGGTGATAAGATCTGACAAAATCGTTGAATATGGCCAATCTTGCCACAAGATCGGCACTCCATCGGGTCTCTCTGGCACTGTGGCCTAGTATGCCCACACCTCCCTCATTGGTAGCATACTACCTAGTTTACCGGAGATACATTCCTTTGACTCTGATCTCCACGGAAGGTCTACATGAACCTCACGAAACTCTCTTGCAACTATGCATCGGCACCTGTATCCATAAATATGGCTAGTGCAATGACTGGCACAATAGGAGGACGTCTCGATGGTATGAATCTCCAAGTTCAAGTGCACACCTTAGATCAGGAATATCAAAGACTGAGAACACAAGAGTACAAGAGGGTAACTCGAGAAAGAAACATTCAAGTTTTACAAAACAAGGCTACATGGAGTGTATAAAAACTACACGACATGTTCCTTTAAGCCATTCACATGGGCGTGTAATTCTTCCAAAAATGGTCGTGTAATGCCCAAACCACATGGCATGTTGTCCCCACACACGGCATATACTTGAACTCTATTCCCCTTCTTGAGTCTCCTTACATGGCTAACCCACACAGTCCTTTTAATCCAAGACTACACAGCGTGTTGACAATGGACACGCCGAGTACTAGATAATGTCTCAACATCCCGTGTTGTTAGTTACACGGACGGATACATGTCTTACTATACACGGTGTGTTCCACGGGAACACGACACGTACTTGAAGGATTTCCCTGACCTGTGTTGTTCGTGACACGGCCAGGTACTTTGGTTACATGGCACAACCTATGAGAAAATGACACGGCATGAAAAGTTAAGTTTTATCTAACTGTGTCTTTAGTAACATGGGTAGAAACATGGTCACTGCAACACGACATGTACCTACCATACATGTCATGTTCCTGAAGTTATTTCACAACCCCATGTTTCTTCCCACACAGTCAGTGACATTGTTTAAAAACTACACGGCATTTATTAATAAAGTACACACCATGTATTCCGGGTTTTTCTAAGCAGTGGCTCAGAAACTTCTCTGATGCCCAGAAAACAAAATTTAAGGTACCAAATTCCGATCCGTGAGGGCCCATACTTCCCGCATATCAATGCTTAAAATATCATACATATCATATACAAGGAAACAGAACAATGATCCAGCATGTTCCGATTCATGAGGGCCCATAACAACTCATGAATTTAAATTTGGTGGTCATTTCATTAATTATCTTCAAAATCAAGATCTATCAAACAGAAGTTATTTCTACCAAGGAAATGATCACAAAAGCATGTATATTTTACACCTCATATACCACAACAACATGCAATTACTAATGCATCCAAGATGACATAGAAAAAAATGCAAGACATGATATTTCTAGAAATTGCATATATGATGCATAAGATGCCATACCCTCATCTCATCTAGTAGCATCAGAAACAGAACCTCAATGATATCAACAGTAACAACACAAATCATGTGAGTTGCTCAAGGTGAATCATATCAATAGTAAAAATTGCAAAACTAGAAGAAATTGCAATAAACGAGGTAGATTTTCTTTTCCCTATACATGGGTTAGCCACTCTCAGGGACAACTTATTACCAAGTACCTATTCCATCCTATCCATGGATAAGGATCCAAACCGTAATTATAACGACCCATACATTACATACATTGATAGTACATCAACATTGAAGTACACTTATTACAATATATAAAAAAACCATGAAAGGACCGTATAGGTATAGTGTCTTTATAAACTAGGAAACATAAACAACTGGTTCATAAAGCATTTACACTGTCTCCCATTTATTTCATCATATCTATAGTCACTTTTGGAATATCTTACTTAATAACCTTCTTCCTGACCTAGGGAAAGAAAACATACAAAAGGGTGATCTCAAATGCTCAGTAAGGGTAAACAAAAGATATATCAATCACATCATGTTCATAAGAACATAATATTTTGGAAATCTTACCCTGCAAAAGAGATCCTAGTTTCATAACATGGGATAAATCATGGTAGTGAAATGTAATCACAATAATCATAAAATAAAACATGAAGCTTTGTGGAATAAACACATATTCATAGAGAATCATTTCTTATTAGTCAATACTCATTTCCAAGACTATTTTAGTGAACAAAGTCCATTTCTGAACCGATTTTATTCCTCGTTTCAGTCCTGTTTCACTGAACCGGTTTAGCCTGTCGTTCCAGCCATGTCTATCTCATTAGATATAAAATCTTTACCCAATGCGTTGGTGGGAGATATAGGTCTGACCCATCTCATAATGATACCATTCTTATGTGTGCCACAAAATCATAAACCATACATCATAGTATAATCCATGTAATAAAAATGTGATTCTTAAACATCGTGACATCATAAAACAATTAATATAAGATAAAGAAATTCATAATAATAATTCCATAACAACATAATCAAATAAATGTAATAATAGGGATATAAAAATAACCCTTTATTATCTTAGATGGAAAATAATTTTGATAAAACACTTGAACTCCATTCTTGAGGAAAATATCCTTTCTACTTCAAAAAACATTTCCTTTAATAACATGTCATAAAATTATAAACTAAAAGATATTGATTAAAAATAATCTTGAAAACATTTAAAGGAAGCTTCTGGGAAATAATGTTTTAATAATCCATTCATGCCGTATAAGTTAAAAAAACATTCTTCTCGTACTTTTGTCGGAAAAGTCAAAAAGTACCTCGTACGAAAAAAACAAAAGATTCCTTTCATATCATTTACTAAAAACTCACCGAAGGGTAAAATTGGTTTTAAACAATTGTAGGTGGATGGAAATAATATTACATATTGAGGAAACATGTATGTGGATGATAAAATACACCCCAGTAAATTCCAATGTATAAACAATCTCGGATAAAAATGAGATTGTGATATTTCCCTTACCTTAGGTCCGATTTGCTTCGTAAGTGTCTGAACCTCCTGTATATTGATTTAAATAACATCATTGACTTATTCCAGAATTATAATCATTGTTATGATATCATATATGGTCATATTCTTAGCTTATTATTTGTAATATTTCATTGGTACTTGTTATTCAGGTGTTTATTACTTTTTTTTCTTATGCATGTTTTGTCGAATAAATTCTTATTCTTCTTTTTAGGTTATAGATACCTCAGTTAGAGAATGGTATTAGTGTAATATATATCATATTTATTCACTCAATTCATTTATGTAATCATTATGAAATGATAATCATGTAGAACGATTCCCATCATATCATGGAGACGGTATTCCGTACGTACGCACGAGCGATGATATCGTTCCCATGATCGTGAAATTGTATTGGAGTGTATGTATACTATTTTAAAATTTAATATCACTTTAAAATATTCATATATATTCTTTATTTACACCATTATACCCATCCAAGTAAGGTGGTGGTGGAAAATAGATTACACCACAGCGTGGAGACAGTATTTCGTACGTACGCACGCGTGGTGATTTCGTTTTCCGTAGGATGGATAGATGGTGAAATAGGTTTGTTTAATACTTATAATAACATATCAGTAAATGAGTGATACAGATTTTATTAATTCATAGTGAAACAACTAAAGAAGAAGATGTGTAAGAAGAAATAAAGTTGAATGAATCGGTAATGGACATTACCTCTTCTTTGAAGCGCTTCTTTGAGACCTTCTTTTAGGGAACTAAAATTGGTCTTTGAAGAAGACCAGGACCTATAGGATGTTTATAGGGAAGTGTAGAGGAGAAATTGGCAGGGGTTGACCGATATTGAAGGCTCAATGTGGTGTGAGGAAGAGAGGGAGGAGGTGGCCTTTTATAAGGGAGGAGAGGGGCACCTTCGGAAAAACTAAAAATATTATTTTATTATAAAGCCATATTCAGTTTTAAATAGCTCAAAATTGATTTATTTCGAAGCTAAAGTGGGGACGGGTCTAAATTCTCTCATCCAATAGAATTTGGACAAGTTTAGGTTACTATTTTAACCTTATCATTTATATTTAACTTTAATTGAGATAATTTTACTTTTACCGTGTCTTTTTGTGTTCTTACACTATATGGTTAATAAACTTATTATAACAAGCCAAAAGAACCCCAAGTTGTTTATTATTAATATATATAACCTTATCTAAGTAATTTGACCGAACCATAGATTTTTAGGAATAAAATAACAATTAATAATATAATATTTGTTTTAAAAACTATTTTATGTCAATTTTGACACTATTTAGTAATTGATTTTTTTGAAAATCATAACAGAATGATTAGTTCGAAAAAAGTTTATTAAATAAATACTAACATGTCATATTAACCTATAAAATTAGTGTAATTCATAAAAAGTCTAAAATTACATTTATTTGGGTACTTATAACATCAATTATGTCAATATTTCATTAATAAGATAATTACTGCATCATCATTGTGTCATAAAAAAATTAAATTATATAATGTCTAAAAATTACAAATAAAATACCATTATGTAGGAAAGATTTTTAGATTTATAAGGAATATTTATAGTCGAATTTAACTTATGTATAACCCTATATTAAAAATTATTTACTTATTAATCATTGATTTTAACTATTTTAACCATTCTTTAAATAAATTAATAATAAATGTCCTAATCTAATCTAAGTGGGCCTAAATTATCATATTTTCTTCCTAAGGTTGTTTTTGGGCGAATTAAAATTATCCAATAGAATTAGGACACGTTTTAGGGTAATAATTATATCATTTTTCCCTTAATTACCCTATTTACTTTTAACCATGGTAAATAAATGTAAAAAGTTACTATTCACAAAAAATTATTTTCATCTCATTGAACCAAATTTTACTTACTGACATCAACCGTGTCTCTCAGAGTTTTGAAATTCCACTCACAGAAGCGGTAAAATTACGTGTTATGTAAATTTGAAAATTCTCCTTGGAGGTGGGTAAAAGACGGTGAAAAGTTCAATAAAATTTTTATATATCAAAAATTATTATAAAATTATTCCAATGAATTACATTGAACTTATATAGGTATTATGTATCAATTTTGACCTAAAATAAATTTAAATAAAATAAATAAATATTTAAATAAAAAGTCAGTTTTTAAATATTAACCCAGTGTTTTCACTATTCATCAAAAATTGAATGTTTCCAGAAAAATACTAAAATTTCACCCTAGGCTAATTTCAATATTCCAAATCCAAAAACGAAGTCCATTTTGAAAAATAAAATTTACAAAAGTTCAAAAAGTGGTTGTTAATATTCATAATGGCTAGTTTTAATAATATTTTAATAGCATATCGTTGTTTAGTGAAACTCGGTATTGAGTACGATGCAAGCTATCAAGGAAGGTCGTGATTGCGTGTAAAGCAAGCCAAGATAGTGTTTTGTGTAGTAAAAGATTCCTTTAATGATTTATATAAAACAAAAAAAATTCTGATAAAAGTCTTGGGTGTTACATTCTACCCCCCTTAAAATGAATTTCACCCTCGAAATTCATCACTTGTAACAAACAGATGAGGATACCTCTCCATCATATTATCCTCAAGCTCCCATGTAGCTTCTTCTAATTGTTGGTTCCTCCATTAAACTTTCACCAAGCGAGTGGTCTTGTTCCATAGGACTTTTTCACTACGATCGAGAATCTCTATCTGAGGTTCTTTATAAGAAAGATCTTGTTCCAGCGGTACTACTTCTGAGCTGAGTACATGTGAGAGATCAGGTATGTACTGTCTCAGGAGAGATACATGGAACACATCGTGAACTTGAAAGAGATTCGGTGGAAGTGCCAATCCGTAAGATATCTTCCCAACATGATCCAGTATTTCGAAAGGACCAATATTCCTAGGGGTCAGCTTTCCCTTCTTTCCAAATCTCATTACTCTCTTCCAAGGAGATATTCGTAAGAACACTTTATCACCCACTTCAAACTCTAAGTCTTTTCTTCGATTGTCGTCATAACTTTTTTGTCGACTCTGAGCTAATATTATGTGTTGTTTAATAGATCGGACATTTTCTGCCATCTCATCAACAAGATCAGGTCCTAATAGCTTTCTTTCCCCAACTTCATCCCAGCAAGTTGGAGTCGTGCATTTGTTTCCATATAGAGCTTCATAAGGAGCCATCTAAATACTGGAGTGAAAGCTATTATTATAAGAAAATTCCCCCAAGGTAGGTGTTGATCCCAACCACCTTTGAAATCAATAGAGCAAGCTCTCAACATGTCTTCTAGAGTTTGAATTTTCCTCTAAGACTGAACGTCTATCTGAGAATGATAAGCAGTGCTGAAACTCAACTCTGTATCCAGAGTATGCTGAAGACTTTGCAAGAACTTTGAGGTAAACCTCGGATCCCAATCAGATATAATAGAAAGTGGTACTCCATGCAATCTTACCACTTCCTTTTATATATATCCTAGCAAGGTGATCCAGAGAGAAATTCTTTCTAATAGTAATGAAGTGTGAAGACTTTGTAAGACGATCAACTATGACCCAGATAGCATTATTGTCTTTGGATGTTTTAGGAAGTCATGCAACAAAGTCCATACTGATGTTTTCCCATTTCCATTCAGGTATGGGTAATGGTTGTAACATCCCCGTAGACTTTTGTCTCTCATCCATAACTTGCTGAAAAACCACGATTCGAGAGACATATTTAGCAACATCTCATTTCATGCCATCTAACCAGAATTACTCTTTCAGGTCCCTATACATCTTCATGATTCTAGGATGAATAGAGAATGAATAACTATGAGCCTTATCTAGCAGCTCCTTCTCTAATTCAGGGATGGGAGGAACACAAACCCAATTCCTGAACATTATTATCCCATCATAATCAAGGTTGAATTTAGGAACATTTCTCACCTTCTTTTGTAACTCTACATCTTTATTCTGTGCCTCTTTAATCTTAAAATGTATAGATGGTTGAACATTCATTTGATAAAGATACGATTTTTCCCCTTTCATTACAATTCCAAGATCCATCATTTGTAATTCCATAAATATTGGATCTTTTGTGATCCTCATCATGGATAAACTGGAATGGTCTTGTCGACTTAATGCATCTGCCACCTTGTTTGATTTCTCAGGGTGGTAATGAATAGAGCATTCGTAATCCTTAATCAGCTCTAACCATCTTCTTTGGCGCATATTCAGATCCTTTAGTGTAAACATATACTTTAAACTTTTATGATCAGTATAAATGTCACACCTTTATCCATAAAGATTATGCCTCCAAATATTTAACGCAAAGATTACCGCAGCTAACTCCAAATCATGAGTTGGGTAATTTTGCTCATGGATTTTCAACTGCCGTGAGGCATAAGCTGTCACCATATCATTTTTCATAAGAACACACCCTAATCCCTTCTTGGATGCATCACTGAAGATAACAAGCCTTTCTCCGCTACAAGGCAGTGTGAGCATAGGTGCACTGGATAACCTTCTTTTCAACTCCTTGAAATTCTCTTCACATTCGTCCGTCCAAACAAACTTAACTCCTTTCTGAGTCAACCTGGAGTGTGGATTTGAAAATCATCAATAATGATTCACAAAACGTCGATATTATCTAGCCAAACCAAGATAACTTCAGATCTCAGTTATTTTTTTTGGTCTCGACCATCTTTCGATAACTTCTATTTTTGCTGGATCTACAGATATCCCCTCTTTTGAGATTATGTGACCCAAAAATGATACATTTTGAAGCCAAAATTCACACATGGTAAATTTTGCATAAAGCATCTCCTTTTTCAGGGTCTTCAATATAATTATCATGTGATCTTCATGTTCTTCCTTGCTCTTTGAATATACAAGAATATTGTCTATAATGACTACCACAAACTGATCATGATAGTCTCTAAAGACTATATTCATTAGATCCATGAAGCTAGAAGGGGCATTAGTAAAACCAAATTGCATCACTATAAATTCATAGTGTCCATACCTTGTACAGAAATCTGTCTTTGGTATATCCTCCCTTTTGACCCTTAGTTGATGATATCATGAACGAAGATCAATCTTGGAAAAGTATTGAGCTCCGCGTAGTTGGTCAAATAAGTCATCAATGAGCGGGAGAGGATATTTGTTCTTGATAGTGATCTAGTTAAGTTCTCGATAATCAATTCAGTGTCTCGTTGATCCATCTTTCTTCTTAACAATCAGAACTGGTGCTCCCCAAGGTGACTGTAACACCCCAAGATTTCAAAGTGTGTTATTTCTTCAAAATAATTCAATAACTTTCACTACATGCAACAACGAGTTCAATCACACCATGAATTACCAAAAAATCCGTTCAAAAGAAGTTATGAATCGTATTATCTAAATTTTAAACTTTTTATAATCATTATAATTTTAGAATCCATATTATGAGAACAAATTCATTTTCAGTACTGCACTTTTATCAACTTTTAATAGTGAAACCTTATTAAATACAATATTTTAAACTTTTTGACTAAATGGGGAGATAAAAAATTTAAAATAAAACATCCCACGCTTCCACGGTACGCTTTCCTTTGAATAATACAGTAGTGTGTGTTGTACGCAACTTCGAGTTTTAACACACACCACAACCGATCAAACTAGCCATTATGAATACTAATACCTACTTTTTGAAATTATTTTATTTTATTTTTTAAAATGGACTTCATTTTTGGATTCGTAATATCGAATTTAGCCTAAGGTGAAATTTTGTTACTTTCCGGATAACATTAATATTTTGATTAATAGTGAAAATTACTAAATTTTAATTAAAAACAACTTTTTTAATCAAAATAATTAATAGTTATAAATTATTAATTTGAGTGGTTTTAAACTATATTTAGAATATAATATTACCATTTAATAAAATTTTGGTCATTGGACATAATTTTACAATTAAACCGGACATAAACAAGTGTCAATCTTTTGTTAGTTATTATCTCTTAAAAACACGCTTTTGTTTTAACAACGAGAATTAATTTTAAATTAATTTCTTCCACTTCTTTGTTTTGAATTCGGAAAAATTGATTCCATATTTGGAATCAGGATTTTAAAATTGTGTAAATTGGTAACTTTTATTTTTAGACAGTTTTAATAATTACTGCGGTAAATATTTTATTTACCATGGTTAAGGGTAAATCTGGCAAATAAGGGTTAAACAAATAAAATCATAACAATACTAAATTACCCTAAAACTTGTTCTAGCCTTATTGGTTGATACATGTTCGACCATAGGAATCTTTGGGTCGATTTTGGGACCTCATAGAGCCACTTGTAGGTGATAGGGACACTTTATTTTAATTAAGTTAAAATAAGTACAAAAATGACATAAGTATATATTGTTTAGAAAAATAATTTTTAAATAGGTATATATATGTTGGATTTTCTACTATAAATATTCATTAGAAAGATAAAAATATTTCCTACATGGTGATATTTTATTTATAATTTTTAGAGATTAAATAATATAATTTATTTATGTCACAATGATGATGCAGTAATTACCATAATAGTGAAAATTTGAAATAATTGATATTTTAAATACCCAAATAAATATAATTTGAGACTTTTAATGAATTAAAATAATTTTCTAGGATAATATGGCATATTAAGATGGAGTTAATTGACTTCGTTCTAAGTAATCATTATGTTATAATTTTCACAAAAATCAACTATTGAATACTGTCAAAATTGACATAAAAGATTTTTTAAAACAAATATTATATTATTAATTGATATTAAATTCATAAAAATCTAAGGTTCATCCAAGAGACTTATATCATGATAGGTGTATCATTACTGGACCACTTGGGGGTCACTTGTATTTATATAGTATGTTTATTAACTATATAATATAAAAATACAAAGTGACATGGTAAATGTCAAACTAATTAACTAAGAGTTAAAACTAAAAGATAAGGTTAATATTTTAACCCAAACCTGTCTAAATTATGTTGGTTGAATGGATTTAGACCTATTCCCACGTTGAACTTTTAATAATAAACTTTGGATCCATTAGAAACCGAATATTAATTTATTAAAAATTAATATTTCTAGCTTTTCCAAAGGTACCCCTCACCCCTCTTATAAAAAGGCGCTCATCCTACTCATTTCATCACGCCTTCAAAGCCTTTTGGTTCGGCCAAACTCTGCCCAAATACTCTCCCAACTTCCCTCACTACAACCTAGAGGCCTTAGTTTGATCAGAAATCCAACCTAAGGAGCCCTTTTGATCAAATCAAAAGGAAGAACCCGAAGAAGAGGTAATGATTTCACCATCCTTTTCCAAGTTCCTTTCTTCTTCCACTTCATCTTCCGTTGTTTTTACCATTCTAAAATAATAACTCCAGTATCATATATATATACTGTGATGTTATTATAAATATGTTACAACCATATTCAGTATTCTATCCACCCTTTGGAATAACATGTCACCATACGTGCGTACGTACGGCTTACCGTCTCCACGTCGTGGTGTAATTGTTATTCAATATAATATTATTCGAATGGGTATATTAATGATGTGTATCTATTGTAAATAATAAATATAACATGTTAATGATTCTTTCCATTTATATATTATTTTAATATCAAAAGAATGATATTGTCGCTCGTGCGTACGTATGGACTACCATCTCCACGAATGCGATGAGATTCATTCTCCATCGTATCCATTCGAGTATAATTATCATTTGATGATTTAAAAATGATGTTTAAAGACTTGATATAATTCTGGATATGAATAATATACAACCTATCCATTACAAACATGGATTACGTAATAAAACATATAAAAGAAAACGAGTAAGTTAACACCCGAAACAACGATAATACTAAGATATTATAAACAAATAAATGATAAAAGATCATATATGATATCATATTAATGTATATTATTATTGTATAATTTAATAAAAATTATTTCACCATTATACAGGAGGTTAACCTACCCCAACCAAGGAAAAGTACAAGGTAAGGGTTATTTCGTAATCTCTTCATTATCCGAGGTTGTTTATACGTAATTATCTACTAGGATTTCTTTATCATCCACATCCATGTTTCTTCAAAATGTATTTCAAAACATTTTTACTATTTACAAAGAATATGAGTTAAATTCATTTATACCCTTATGGGTTTATAAATGAATATTTCCATCATTTTCCAAACAAGGTGCTTTTTAACCTTTTCGACAGAATTAAGGTAAGAATGTTTTTTTAACTTATACGGCGGGTGCGGCTATTTACCGCCGTTATAAAATCGTCAAAACTTCCCTTACAAGATTATAAGAATATTTTCAAAGAAAATGTTTTATTTTATAATTAAGTGACATTTAAATGATTTCAAAATGAATATTTTAAGAATTTTAGAAAGGTACTCTTTATCAAAATCAGAATTTTAAATGTTTTAAAGATTTATCTTTCTAAATCCTTTTAATAAATGTCCATGTATTCAAAATGGTTTTTAAGGATTTATTTATATGGAAATGAATGTTTTTAAAATTTTATTTCCTTTCAAAAGTTTCAAAGTTGTATGGGACACTTTGATTCAAAAATCTCTTTTAATTACTTCCTTTATAAATGTGTGACTTTTAAATGATTTCAAAAAAAGGAGATATTTCTCTCAAATAGTTTTGATTTCATCTATGTCAACATCCATTGATGGATTTTATGATTATATGAAGTTGATTTATTGTGATATAAAACCTCTATATTGTATTGAAGGTTTTGTGATATGTTTGACTGTGGATGTACTATTTTTATACCATTCTTAGTTTATGGTGAAAGTATTGACGTTTCATATTCTAGTTTTAATACGAATGTTTATGTTATGTTTAAACATTTTCATATGGAAATGCATTGGACTTAATATGTGACGGGTGGAGCCCGCTATAGCTCCTCGATGTATCGGTAGGTCTCATGAGACAAACTAGTGTCTTGGCACAAGGCCTTGGAAAAATCTTATTTGTAGTCTTGGCACGAGGCCTTGGCTATGTGGTTATGATAGTCTGGCATTATGCATTCCATCATTATGAAAGTGGTTATTGATATTTCATGTGATTATTCGATTAGTAGAATATCCATGTGAATAAGTAAATGGAATTATTTCATTTTATTTTTGCCATACTATGTTGAAGTTCAAGTTTAAAAGGCTTTTATTTAGTTATACATTGCCTTAAATGTTTATTCTTATTTATAAATGTTTCTGCTGTATTGCTTACCCTTACGGAGCGTTTGAGCTCACCCCTTTCAATGTTTTATTTTTCCCAGGATTCCCA
Source organism: Viscum album (assembly GCA_963277665.1). Lineage (NCBI taxonomy): Eukaryota > Viridiplantae > Streptophyta > Magnoliopsida > Santalales > Viscaceae > Viscum > Viscum album. Next base: position 1,949,634,590 of record OY728150.1, read on the forward strand.
GAAGTATATTGTGATTGATAAGAAGGGTTAAGAAAAGGGAATAATGGCATTCATAAAGGATTATTTATGTTGTTTTGTATGTTATGAAGTGTAATGTAACATTCATGTATGTAATCTATTATCCAAGACTGCTAAACTAATCGGCCTTTCGAGACTTTATTCCTTTTAATCATGCCAATTTATTAAAATAATGCACCGACTATGGGTTACTAGGGTCGGGGCGTTACAGTTGGTATCAGAGGATGTTTAGTACAAACCTTGGAAACTAGATTTAGGTAAACTCTGATTAGAGAACATAGACCTAAGATGGACCTTGAGAATTAGTATAGAAGAACTTCCTAGAATTTTGGTATTGTAGATATTTTGTGAGTTTTCCGAGCAATACATCCTTGTCTGGATACAAGCAGGTAGAGGCGGCTCTGGCACAGATGTACCTAGGGGTAAAACCCGAAAACACTGCTTTGAGCTAGACTCGAACGGGAACTGGTGCACGACAACGGGCCTTGCTGCACTCTTGGTTACGACACTCCCGGGGGATATGCTTAGGATAATTCTCATTTTCATTACAAACCCTTATTAAGGGTTTATGAGTATATACTTCCTCAAAGGAGACATTTTTATGATTATTGATTTTATCCATAAACTATTTAATTTATGTTATGTGTTTTACAAGTTTGGGATTATGTATTTTTATTCATAAACTTATCTAGTGTATGCCATTGTTTAGAAATGGCGCCCAGTAGAAGGAATGATAACTCCATAAATGCACACAATCCAAAGAGAAAGAAGGATCATATCTTTCATGGTCTTAAGCCAGCATTTATTAGAGAAATAGTCTCCTATGTATTATCATCATATGAAGAAATAATATCATGTGTTGATAAGATAAGTAAAGATTTTACTGAGTCCTATGGCTTTGAAGTGATTCAAGATAAGAAAAGGATGAAAGATAAAAAGATGGATAAAGGGAAGAGGGAAAAGAAGAATTTTCCCATATGTGATAACTGTGGGAAAAAACACCCTAGAACTTGTCTGAATGGAATGGGAGTTTGTTGTATGTGTGGAGGAAAAGGACACAAAGTACGTGACTGCAAGGGTAAGAAAATGGTTTCAAATGTACAATTCTTCATTTGCAAAGAGTTTGGACACTACGAGAACCAATGTCTCATTCATCAAACCATGCCGCAAATGATGCTATTAGATAATAATCAAGTTATGATACTACCACAGATGAAGAGGAATGATTAGAGTTCTTATGTTGATTATGTCAATTGAGTGTTGTATCAACAATTTACTTGTTATAATAATTATGGAGTATATAAGGATTGTACTGCAGTACTATTTCATTAAGGACTTGAGATTGTGTGGAACAAAGAAAAGTGACTCAATAGCAGGATAAATTTTTGGAAAATATATGGTTGAGAGAATGATAAACCATAATATAGTTCTGATACTGAGGTAGTGATTTTGGAATAATACGTGATTTATTTGGATAAATTATATTGGATATTCTTGACTACCTTGAAATTGATTAATGATTTGTATACTCCATCATTGTTGGGGTTTAAAACATTTTTTTGATTGATGAAGTATATCCAGAATTCTATATGGAATAAGGGATCATTAATGTAATCAATAAGGAATATGGTAATTCAGGATGTTTCAGTACATGATGAAGGTATTCATTTGATATTACAGGGTAAAAAGGATCTACATTATGTTTACCTTCCTTATAAATTTTGGACTGTGAGTTTGGACAGATGTATTTTGGATAGTTCTAGTTTGGATTATTTTGGATTTCCATAAAAGGACAACCCGGAGGTCAGGCGGCAACCCATCCCGTCCGGCAAGGTCGTGAGACTTGAACCCGCAACCGAAGGGCAACAAGGGTGTATCACCTACCACTAGCCCACGAGATGTCTTGGATTAAATAATGTAGTTTTTTTTAAAAGATCTGGTAGATGAATTATAAATTCTTTTATTTTGGAACCCTGTATGAATAGTATAAATATAATTTTTTTAGGTTCTATTATCTTTTAGAGTGAAAGATGAGTTTTTGGTAGAAATTTATTAATGGATAAAACTCCAATTATAAAGTAAGTATATCTCCTTATGATCTTAGCCAATCTCATAAATAAATTCCTCAACATTAAGAAAAGTAACTTAGAACAAAAAATTTGTCCCAGATGGTGCCTTAAATCATCACTGATTTATGGCTTTGGGATTATTGACCTTTTCATAGCCATGTTCTCTACCACTCTCCATCAGATAATTGATGGTTGGATTTTTCTTCCATATCCATATTTTTTTTACATGGAACCCTAGTATGGGTTATTTTCGGTAATCTTCATACTTTCCACTCTTTATTTTAATTAGAGGCCTCATTAATTCATTTTTCTATGTGGGATTTCAACTAAGATATTTTGAAACGTCAAAAATGTGTTATCCTAATACCTTATGTTTTGTTGAATCGATGGTATTTTAAATCATCATAGATTGATGAATTTAAGGACCTCAATTTTAAACTTGTTTTTGATTGATGACCTCAATCACTACCTAAAAATATTTACGTTTTTCTCCAATTATATGTCTCAAATTTCCACCAATGTTCTCCTAATCGAGATCATAATTTGGTGGTGACCCTTTCATTTCTCTTTTCCTCATTTTATGGCTAAATTTTAGTAACCCAATTTTTGATGTGGGTTTTCCCACAGAGATATTTTTTATTTTCAACCTTTTATTTTCGAGAACAATTTCAAATTGCGAGGACGCAATTTATTAAAGGAGGGGAGAATGTAACACCCCAAGATTTCATAGTGTGTTATTTATTCAAAATAATTCAATAACATGCACGACACGCAACACCGAGTTCAAGAGCACCATGAATTACCAAAAAAGCCGTTCAAAAGAGGTTATGAATAGTATTAACTAAATTTTAAACTTTATATAATATTTATAATTTTAGAATTCATATTATGAGAACAAATTCATTTTTAGTATTGCACTTTTATCATCTTTTAATAGTGAACCATTTTTAAATACAATATTTTAAACTTTTTGACTAAATGGGGACATCAAAAATTTAAAATAAAACAACCCAATCTTCCATGGTACGCTTTCCTTTGAATAATACAGTAGCGTGTGTTTTATGAAACTTCAAGTTTTAACACACACCACAACCGATCAAACTAGCCGTTATGAATAGTAATACATACTTTTTGAAATTTTATATATTTTATTTTTTAAAATGGACTTCATTTTTGGATTTGTAATATCGAATTTAGCCTAAGGTGAAATTTTGGTACTTTTCGGATAAATTTAATATTTTGATGAATAGTGAAAATTACAAAATTTTAATTAAAAACAACTTTTTAATCAAAATAATTAATAGTGATTAATTATGAATTCGAGTGGATTTAAAGTATATTTAGAATATATTTTCACCATTTAATATAATTTTGGTCATTGGACATAATTTTACAATTAAACCGGACATTAACAAGTGTCAATCTTTTGATAGTTATTATCTCTTAAAAACACGCTTTTTGTTTTTACAACGGGAAATAATTTTAAATTAATTTCTGCCACTTTTGTGTTTTGAATTTAGAAAAATGGATTCCATATTTGGAATCAGGATGTTCAAATTGTATAAATAGGTAACTTTTATTTTTAGACATTTTGAATAATTACTACGGTAAATATTTTATTTACCATGGTTAAGGGTAAATCCGGTAAATAAGGGTTAAAAAATAATATTATAATAATACAAAATTACCATAAAACGTGTCCTAGCCTTATTTGTTGATACATGTTCGACCATAGGCATCTTTGGGTCGATTTTGGGACCCCATGGAGCAACTTGTAGGTGATAGGGACACATTATTTTAATTAAGTTAAAATAAGTACAAAAATGACATAAGTATATATCTTTTATAAAAACAATTTTTACATAGGGTTATATATGTTGGATTTTCGACTATAACTATTAATTAGAAAGATAACAATATTTCCTACATGATGATATTTTATTTATAATTTTTAGAGATTAAATAATTTAATTTATTTATCACACACTAATGATGTAGTAATTACCATAATAGTGAAAATTTAAAATAATTGATATTTTAAATACACAAATAAATATAATTTGAAACTTTAAAAGAATTAAACGAATTTTATAGGAAAATATGGCATATTAGTATGGAGTTAATTGACTTTTTTGGAACTAATCATTCTGTTATGAGTTTCACAAAAATCAACTATTGAATAGTGTCAAAATGGACATAAAAGAGTTTTTAAAACAAATTTTATATTATTAATTGATATTAAATTCCTAAAAATCTAAGGTTCGGCCAAGAGACTTATATCATGATAGGTGTATCATTAATGGACCACTTGGGGGTCGCTTGGATGTATATAGTATGTTTATTAACTATATAATATAAAAATACAAAGTGACATGGTAAATGTCAAACTAATGAACTAAGAGTTAAAACTAAAAGATAAGGTTAATATAGTAACCCAAACCGGTATAAATTCTATTTTTTGAATTTTTTTAGACCTATTCCCACCCTGAACTTTGAATAATGAACTATGGAGCAATTAGAAACCGAATATGATTTTATTATATATTAATATTTCTAGCTTTTCCAAAGGTACCCCTCACCCCTCTTATAAAAGGGCACTCCTCCTTCTCATTTATTCACACATTCAAAGCCTTTTGGTTCAGCCAAACTCTGCCCAAATACTCTCCCAACTTCCATCACTACAACCTAGAGGCCTTAGGTTGATCAGAAAGCCAACCTAAGGAGCCCTTCTGATCAAATCAAAAGGTAGAACCCGAAGAGGAGGTAATGATTTCACCACCCTTTTCCAAGTTCCTTTCTTCTTCCACTTCATTTTCCATTGTTTTTACCATTATAAAATAATAACTCTAGTATCATATATATATACTGTGATGTTATTATAAATATGGTACAACCATATTCAGTATTCTGTCCACCCTTTTGAATAACATGTCAACATACGTGCGTACGTACGGCTTACGGTCTCCACGTCGTGGTGTAATTGTTATTCAATATATTATTATTTGGATGGGTATAATAATGATGTGTAACTCAAGTAAATAATAAATATAATATTTTAATGAATCTTTCCATTTATAAATTATTTTAATATCAAAAGAATGATATTGTTGCTCGTGCGTACGTACGGACTACCGTCTCCACGAACGCGATGAGATTCATTCTCCATCGTATCCATTCAAGTATAATTATCATTTGATGATTTAAAAATGATGTTTAAGGACTTGATATCATTATGGATATGAATAATATACAACCTATCCATTACAAACATGGCTTATGTAACAAAACATATAAAAGAAAACGAGTAAGTTGACACACGAAACAACGATAATACTAAGATATTATTAACAAATCAATGTTAAAAGATCATATATGGTATCATATTAATGTATATGATTCTTGTATAATTTAATAACAATTATTTAACCATTATACAGGAGGTTAACCTACCCCAACCAAGGAAAAGTACAAGGTAAGGGTTATTTCGCAATCTCTTCATTATTCGAGGTTGTTTATACGTAATTATCTACTGGGATTTCTTTATCATCCACATCCATGTTTCTTCGAAATGTATTTCAAAACATTTATACTATTTACAACGAATATGAGTTAAAGTCATTTATACCCTTATGGGTTTATAAAGGAATCTTTCCATCATTTTCCAAACAATGTTCTTTTTAATCTTTTTGACAGAATTAAGGTAAGAATGTTTTTTTAACTTATACGGCGGGTGCGGCTATTTACCGCCGTTATAAAATCGTCAAAGCTTCCCTTACAAGATTATAATAATATTTTCAAAGAAAATTTTTTATTTTATAATTATGTGACTTTTAAATGATTTCAAAATGAATATTTTATGAATTTCGGAAAGGTACTCTTTATCAAAATCAGAATTTTAAATGTTTTAAAGATTTATCTTTCTAAATCTTTTTAATAAATGTCCATGTCTTCAAAATGGTTTTTAAGGATTTATTTATATGGACATGAATTTTTTTAAAATGTTAATTCCTTTAAAAAATTTCAAAGTGGTAGGGGACACTTTGATTCAAAAATCACTTTTAATTACTTCCTTTATAAATGTGTGACTTTTAAATGATTTCAAAAAAAGGGGATATTTCCCTCAAATAGTTTTGATTTCATCTAGGTCAACATCCTTTGATGGATTTTATGATTATATGAAGTTGATTTATTGTGATATAAAACTTCTATATTGTATTGAAGGTTTTGTGAAATGTTTTACTTTGGATGTGCTATTTTTATATCATTCATAGTTTATGGTGAAAGTATTGACATTTTGTATGCTAGTTTTAATACGAATGTTTATGTTATGTTTAAAAATTTTCATATGGGAATGCATTGGACTTAATATGTGACGGGTGGAGCCCACTATAGCTCCTCGATGCATCGGTAGGTCTCATGAGACAAACTAGTGTCTTGGCACAGGGCCTTGGAAAAATCTTATTTGTAGTCTTGGCACGAGGCCTTGGCTATGTGGTTATGATAGTCTGGCATTATGCGTTACATCATTATGAAAGTGGTTATTGATATTGCATGTGATTATTCGATTAGTAGAATATCCATGTGAATAAGTAAATGGAATTATTTCATTTTATTTTTGTTATACTATTTTGAAGTTCACGTTTAAAAGACTTTTTTTAGTTATACATTTCCTTAAATGTTTATGCTTATTTATAAATGTTACCGCTGTATTGCTTACCCTTACAGAGCGTTTGATCTCACCCCTTTCAATGTTTTATTTTTCCCAGGATTCCAAGAAGTATATTGTGATTGATAAGAAGGGTTAAGACAAGGGAATAATGGCATTCATAAAGGATTATTTATGCTGTTTTGTATGTTATGAATTGTAATGTTACATTCAGGTATGTAATCTGTTTTCTAAGACTGCTAATCTAATCGGTCTTTCGAGACTTGATTCCTTGTAATCATGCCAATGTATTAAAATAATGCACCGACTCTTGGATACTAGGTTCGGGGCGTTACAGTGACACACTAGGGCGTATGAACCCCTTATCAATATTCTCTTGGATTTGATTCTTCAATTCCTGCATCTCAATTGGGGCCATTCTATAAGGTGTCTTTGAAATTGGTAAAGCACCCGGTACGAGTTCTATTGAAAACTCAACTTCAGGATTTGGTGGAAGACCCGGAAATTCCTTCAAAAAGACATCATCAAATCCCGTACAATGGGAATATTCTTAATCGTGAGTTTCTTACCAACCATTTGAGATAAATAACCTTCATTTAGTGGAATCAAGACCCATAATATGGAAGAAATTTCCAATGTAAGGTTATTTTCATCCTTGCTTTGATAGACGATCAAAGATTGATCTGGAATATGAAATGTTACTTCCCCTCTTTGGAAATTGATTTGAGCTCTATATAGAGAAAGCCAATACATGCCAAGAATCATATAAAATTCCACTATAGGGAGGATCACAAGATTTGTATGAAGCACTTTCCCACAAACATCAATCGGAGAAGAATTATAAACTTTTGATGCGACTTTTGTTCCATTAGGGGTTGTCACAGCTAACTCAACTTCTAATTGTTGAGGTAATACGGTGATACCCTTAGAAAATTCATCAAAAATAAAGGAGTGGTTGGATCTATTGTCAAATAAAACATTTACAACTTTAGAGTGGATGGTAAGTGTACCTTTCACCACTTCGTTATCATACTCCACATCGCTGATAGAAATTGCATGTGACTTTCCTTTATCTTTAGCCTTAAGAGTTTGTTGACGTCTATCATCATAAACAACCCTTGGATTAGGGCATTGATTGGTATAATTCCCCATTTCCTTGCACTTGTAACATTGAAATGTAATAGGTGCACTCTGTGTAGCCTTTTCATTGTTCGCATCACTAGACATCTTCTTCCCATCATTGTGGCATTCAAATGCCCGATGACCTTCCTTTCCACATTTTAAACATTTACTTGTTCCTTTAAGAAAACTCCCTCCATGTTTCTTTCCACACTTTGAGCATAAGGGAAAACTCATCTTCTTTTCAGTGTGCTCTTTAGATTTTCCTTTGAATTCCATTTTCCTCTTCTTATCAAACCCATATGACTGATGGGTTACTCCAATCTCCATCTCAACTTTGAGAGAACATTGAAGGATTTCCTCGTAGCTATTGAAGTCCCTTATGGCTAACGCCCTTCGAAGACTTGGTTTTAAGCCACTAAAGAATCGATCGATCTTACTCTCAGGTTGGATAATAATACCAGAAGCGTACCTTGCAAGTCTTGTAAAATTTTCTTCATAGGTACCAACAGATCCATCATCCTTTTTCTTTAGTTCAAGAATCTCCTTCTCCATCTTTGTTCGGAGAATACGAGCGAAGTAATTATTGAAAAAATAAGTTCTTGAACTTGTCCAATTCCATGGACTCAATTTCATCTCTTGGCCTCGTATTCTTGATATGATTCCACCATTGATCAGCATGACCATCCAAACGATACACTGCTAAGATGACATTATCATGTTCGGAACATTGAAGAACTGAAAATATCTTTTCAGTAGTACCGATCAATTGTTTAGCAACTAATAGATCAGTGGACCCACTGAATGAAGGTGGACGTTGTCTCATGAAGGATTCAACAGAATGTTGCTCCTTCATTTCCTCGTTTGGAATTCCTGCATGATTTATAGGTTGATAAAGTTGTGTGAGAATGGCTATAAGATTTTTCATTCCAGCTCCCATAATGTTTGGTTGCTCATGGGGACAATCATTGCATTGCCCGTCGCATTCCTCATTAACACGGTTCCTTCGGGTTCCATCCATTAACTAAAACAAAGAATAATTGTGTGAGAAACACTAGTAATAAGAGGAAAACCACATAATCAAGATTAAAATTTCACACATAAGGTCTTATCGTAGGTTATTCATGGCCATTTCTAAAACACTAAGATTGTGTTATATGCTTAGACTTATCCTTAGGAGTCTTACTAAGGCTTTCACATTCTAGTTTCCAAAAGTTGACTATACCATTCCTCTGATACCAACTATAATGACCCATACTTTACATACATTGTTAGTACTTCAAAACTGAAGTACAATTATTACAACATATAACAAAACCATAAAAGGACCGTATAGGTATAGTGTCTTTAGAAACTCGGAAACATAAACAACTGGTTCATAAAGCGTCTACATTGTCTCCCATTTATTTCATCATATCTATAGTCCCTTTTGGCATATCTTACATAATAACCTTCTTCCTAAATTGGGGAAACAAAACATATAAAAGGGTGAGATCTAATTCTCAGTAAGGGTAAAAAAAGAAATATCAATAACATCATATTCATAAGAACATAACGTTTTGGAAATCTTACCCTGCAAAAGAGATCATAATTTCATAACATGGGATAAATCTTGGTAGTGAAATGTAATCACAATAATCATAACTTAAAACAAGAAGCTTTGTGGAATACACACATAATCATAGAGAATCATTTCTTATTAGTCAAGACTCATTGCCAAGACTATCTTAGTGGACAAAGTCCATTTTTGAACTGAGTTCATTCCTCGTTTCAGTCCTGTTTCACTGAACCGGTTTAACCTGCCGTTCCAGCCATGTATATCTCCTGAGATATAAAATCTTTACCCAATGCATTGGAGGGAGATATATGTCCCACCCATCTCATAATGATACCATTCTTATGTGTTCCACAAAATCATAAACCATACATCATAGCATAACCCATGTAATAAAAATGGGATTCTTAAACATCGTGACATCATAAAAAAATTCATATAAGATAAAGGAATTCATAAAAATAATTCCATCACAACATAATCAAATAAATTTAATAATAGGGATAGAAACAGAACCCTGTATTGTCTTAGATGGAAAATAATTTTGATAAAACACTTGAACTCCATTCTTGAGGAAAATATCATTTCTACTTCAAAAACACTTTTCCTTTCTTAACATGTCATACAATTATAAACTAAAATTAGTTGATTAAAAATAAACATGAAAACTTTTAAATTAAGCTTCTTGGAAATAATTTTTTAAAAATACATTCATGACGTATAAGTTAAAAAATCATTCTTCTCGTACTTTTGTCAGAAAAGTCAAAAAGTACCTCGTACGAAAAACGACAAAAGATTCCTTTCATATCTTTTGCTAAAAACTCACCGAAGGGTAAAATTGGATTTAAAAAAATTGTAGGTGGATGTAAATAATATTACATAATGAGGAAACATGGATGTGGATTATAAAATACACCCTAGAAAATTCCAAAGTATAAACAGTCTCAGATAAAAATGAGATTGTGATATTTCCCTTGTCTTAGTTCTGATTTGCTTCGTCAGTGTCCGAACCTCCTTTATAATGATTTAAATAATGTCATTGACTTATTTCAGAATCATAATCATTTTTATGATATCATATATGGTCATATTCTTAGCTTATTATTAGTAATAGTTCATTGCTACTTGTTATTCGGGTGTTTATTAATTTTTGTTCTTATGCATGTTTTGTCGAATAAATTATTATTATTATTTTTAGGTTATAGATACCTAATTTCCATAATGGTATTAGTGTAATATATATCATATTTATTCACTCAATTCATTTATGTAATCATTATGCAATGAAAATCTTGTAGAACGAGTCGCATCACATCGTGGAGATGGTATTCTGTACGTACGCACGAGCGGTGATATCGTTCCCATGATCGTGGAATTGTATTGGAGTTTATATATACTATTTAAGAATCAATATAAATTTAAAATAATCATATATATTCATTCTTTACACCATTATACCCATCCAAGTAAGGTGGTGGTGGAAAATAGATTACACCACGGCCTGGAGACGGTATTCCGTACATACGCACACGCGGTGATTTCATTTTCCGTAGGATAGATAGATAGTGAAATAGGGTTTTTTTCATACTTATAATAAAATATAATTATATGAGTGATACTTATGTTATTAATTCATAATGAAACAACTAATTAAGAAGAAGTTCAATAAGAAATAACGTTGAAAGAATCGGTAACGGACATTACCTATTCTTTGAAGAGCTTCTTTGAGACCTCCTTTTGGGGCACTAAAATTGGTCTTTGAAGAAGACCAGGACCTCTAAGATGTTTCTAAGGAAGTTTATAGGAGAAATTGGCAGGGGTCGGATGATATTGAAGGCTCAAAGTGGTGTGAGGAAGAGAGGGAAGAGGTTCTCTTTTATTAGGGAGGAGAGGGGCACCTTTGGAAAAACTAAAAATATTATTATATTATAAAGCGATATTCAGTTTTAAATAGATCCAAATTTATTTATTTCAAAGATAGGGTGTGTATGGGTCGAAATAATCTCATCCAATAGAATTTGGAAAAGTTTAGTATACTATTTTAACCTTATCATTTAGATTTAACTTTAAGTTAGATAATTTTACGTTTACCGTGTCTTTTTGTGTTCTTACACTATAAGGTTAATAAACTTACTATAACAAGCCAAAAGAACTCCAAGTTGTTTATTATAAATATATATAACCTTATATAAGTCATTTGGTTGATCCGTCGATTTTTAGGAATAAAATAACAATTAATAATATAATATTTCTTTAAAAAACTATTTTATGTCAATTTGGACAATATTTAGTAATTGATTTTTGTGAAAATCATAACAGAATGATTATTTCTAAAAGAGTTATTTAAATCAATAATAACATGTCATAATAACCTATAAAATTAGTGTAATTTATAAAAAGTCTCAAATTACATTTATTTGGGTATTTATAACATCAATTATGTCAATATTTCATTAATAAGATAATTACTGCGTCATCTTTGTGTCATAAATAAATTAAATTATTTAATGTCTAAAAATTAAAAATAAAATACCATTATGTAGGAAATCTTTTTATATTTCTAATTAATATTTATAGTCTATATTATCTTATGTATAACCCTATATTAAAAATTATTTACTTATTAAACAATGATTTTAACTATTTTAACCCTTCTTTAAATAAATAAATAATAAATGTCCTAATCTAATAAAATTGGGCCTAAATGGTCACATTTTATTCCTAAAGTTTTTTTTGGTCTAATTACACTTATGAAATAGAATTAGGACATGCGTTGGGGTAATAATAATATCATTTTTACCCTTAATTACCCTATTTACTTTTAACCGTGGTAAATAAAAGTAAAAAAGTTACTATTCACCAAAAATTATTTTCATCTCATTGAACCACATTTTACTTACTGAAATCAACCGTGTCACTCATATTTTTGAAATTCCACTCATAGATGCGGTAAAATTAAGTTTTATGTAAAATTTCAAATTCTCCTAGGAGGTGGGTAAAAGACGGCGAAAAGTTCAAATAAAATTTTATATATCTAAAATTATTATAAAATTAATTCAATGAATTAAATTGAACTTATATAGGTATTATGTATCAATTTTAACATAATATATATTTAATTAAAATAAATAATTATATAAATAAAAAGTCGGTTTTTTAATGGTAACCCAGTATTTTCACTATTCATCAAAAATTGAAAGTTTCCAGAAAAATACCAAAATTTCACTCTAGGATAATTTCAATATTCTGAATCCGAAAACAAAGTCCATTTTGAAAAATAAAATTTAAAAAATTTCAAAAATATGTTATTAGTATTCATAGTGGCTAGTTTTAATAATATTTTCATAGCATATCATTGTTTAGTGAAACTCGGTATTGCGTACGACGCAAGCTATCAAGGAAGCTCGTGATTGTGTGTAAATCAAGACAAGCTAGTGTTGTGTGTAGTAAAAGATTCCTTTGATGATTTATATAAAATAAAAAATATATATTTCTTAAAAAATTCTCGGGTGTTACAGTAATTGAAGAGAAAATAATTCTTCTGATACAACATTGTAATGTCCCGGTTCTAGAAGCCACCCACAGGAGCCCTATACCTGATTGGTCACATGGCCTCAAGCACATTTCCCTGAATGCTAGAGGCTGCGGGCTTGCAGCGAGGTCCTTGGGTGTGATGTTGGGGAAAATATGCCCTCATTGGCAGAGTACACAGTTGAATAAAGATTACATAAAATAACGAAGTCAGTAAATATCCAACAACATAAAAAAGTGGAAGGCTAAAACAATAAACAACTGGAGCACAAACACACACACAGACACACACACACACATATATATATATATGAAATGATGCATTATTCATATGTCTAGAAATGCAGCCAAACATTTCACAATTCTTAATATATAACTAAACCAAATACAAAAGAAAAATAGATAACTCCTCAACATAACAAGCCATAGCTCAGTCTCATGCTCTCCAGCTCCACAGCAAGTCAAGTACCTGAAGTAGAAGGGATATTTCCCTTATCTATACTTGCAACAATATAATCTTTTTGGGCCAAAAAGCATGACCCAAACAGGGTGTGAGACTAAATCCTAGTAGGAAACCACCTGAAGATATCTTCCTAACAGTCAGTGAGTATATGACAGATAAAGTGCAATAAACAGTAAACAGTAAGTAGTGAACAGAAATACCCAGCAGTAAACAATCTACAGGCCAACTAGCAACAAGGAAGAAAACAGCTAACCACAAATAGGAAACCCTATAGGAGTACTCACGGTCATCTCCTCTGGTCCTATTCATGAAGTACTAACAACCCTCTGGGTAGTACACTCATCCAAACCCCTCTGGTTTGGTAATACAAATTATAGACTCTCTGAGGAAGCACACTCAGTCAATTCCCCTTATAGACTAGGGTAGTCAGGGACGCTCTGAAGATGATCACGTGGTCAATTCATCTTATTTCCCCAAGGTCTAGAGACTCTCTATTGAATCTCACTTGGTCAATTCCTATTGTAGCCTCCGGTCTATCACAGACTCTCTGAGGAAGCTCACTCGGTCAATTCCTCCTATAGCCTGGATTGGTTTATGGAAATTCGAACAAACAAAGACTCTCTGAGGAAGCTCACTTAGTCTATCCTCTTGTAGTTAATAAAGCTCAAGACTCTTTGAGGTAGCTCACTCAGTCTATCCTCCTGTAACCTATAATATCCAAGACTCTTTGAGAAGCTCACTTGGTCTATACCCTATAGTCTATAATGTCCAAGACTCTCTGCGGTAGCTCACTTGGTCTATCCCCTTATAGTCTATAGCACCAGGTTCCCACTGCCCCATGCCAGTCAGTGCATAATAATGCAATATGTCCAAATTATCCTACAGAACAAATTTGATAACCATTCTACTACAATACAAGCATGTCATGGAACAATACACCATCCTATGGTCACAAGGCATGGAAAAACAGATGCAACGACTGAAAGGTTGAACAAGACCAAAAGGTCATAAACAGAACAAGGAATGGAAAAACATCCAAGCATAACAATTATCCTTATACATGACCAAATTTCCTCTACACAAGCATACAAGCAAGGTAGGAAAACAACAGGAGAAAAATAGTAAACATGCAATACCCTATTCAAGGGTATTGGTGGAATTTCACATAAAACTCAAAGACATCTAACAGAATGGCACAAACCACCTACCTGGATGCTAGGAGAATGATATACATGAACCACGAGGCTTGAACCTCCTTAGAATGTCGTAGATATATGAAAACGCACAAAACATTAAATCCACGATAACATGAAAAAGAGCATGAATTGGACAACAGTGCTCTAGAAGAATGAAGAGTTTACCGCTATAGTTCCAACACAATTGATGGTGGTCTATTTGAAGAATGGACTGAGGCTCGGGGGATCAGAGAAGATTTTTGGTTGTACGATGTATCTCAGTCGAAGAATCTAGAGAAGAAGACGACATTCAAGTTACGACGCGACCCCGGTCCGTTAAATGAAATAAAAGAAAGTACACAGCATGTACTTTTGGAGTACACGGCGTGTACTAGGATTTTCCGAACTCCGATTTAAGCGGCCTCTATGTCACCCCTAAATGGCTGTGTGTGAGGCCCAAACACGGCCAGCACACGGCATCTCTCAACAAGGGAGTACACAATGTGTACTCATAAAGTACACAACGTCTATTTAAAAAATTTCCAAAAAAGGAAAAACAAACCTAAAAAAGAAGGTCTGGGATCTTACATAAAAGGTCTGAATGGTTGTTGGGTCTTGTTTGTATCCTTGAACCCATCTTTTTGGGGAGAAACTTCATGTCACACGGTTAACTAAAAACTGTGCGGATGGCCTGCATTTTTGGGATGATCCATCTCGCATAGTTGGTACATGGTTTCCAAACCCATGTGACATAACAATGTTGTTCCCCCTCTTCTCTAGGTTCTGATTCATGTTTTGGAAATGTTTTAGAAATCTGTGCTGACAAATCATATATAGGCTAACTTATGGAATAATTTTTCCATTTAACCCTTAATGATCTAATTAGTCTCCTCATTACTAACATTACAATTTACAGTGGTATTATCCATCATTTCTATCATTCAAGATCATTTTGAATCCCTAATCTAGGGATCATGTGGTCTCATTCATCAATGATCCATTCGAGTATTTACCATTACACATCCAATGTGATGCCATTAATAACATGGTTTTTCACAGCGTTATAGATACATTAAATTTTGGCCTAATTATTTATTTTGGACCTAATATGGATACCTTTTCGAATTTCAAAAGGACCCTCAGGTTTTCATGATATTTGTTGGACCTCAAAACCCTACATTTATGGATAAATGGCCCTAATGAACAGTTAGATATAAACAGTGCATATGGTCTTCATTTTTTGGTAGAGACATATCGCGTGGTTGGTGCATGGTTTCCCTAACCATGATATCTAACCATTTAGTGAACCCTCTTGTATATTTACCAATGCATGGTTTTCACATAATTTGGACAAACCTACAGACATACCAGGAACAGGCTAAATATTGGTTAATTTGGTCATATTACCCTTAAGGATCTAATTAAGCCCCTCCTTCTTCTCTATTAAAATTTTTAGTAGGATTGGCCTAGAGTAATATCATTTTAATGCTTTTTTAATTCCTATTTTAGGGATCAAGACATAACATTCATTTGGGGTCCATTAAATCTTTCATTCATCATGTTGGATGTCAAATGGTTAGTACCGATGTCTGTTTGAGCTGTTCTTATTGTCTCTTTACCTCAACCTAGTTATCAAGGTGTCATCATTTTTATATTTTTCTTGGATCTACTCTCATGCATCAATAATTAGATGTTAATACAAGAAGGGGATATTCATTCAAGCCTGAGGTGTGTAGTCTATAACACATCCCTCATGTTCGTTGATTTTGGAATTGTCCTATGGGGCCTGCTGATTTCTTCAGGTGTTGTTTATTTAATTTATATTCCATTCCAATAATAATTAGAATCATATGGTTATTAAAATTCTAAATATATCTTTACAATAACGGGTTTCATGTTTGTAGAAACCCTTAACAGGTTTATGAATGTTAGCGGAGTGAACTTTTCTTATGAAAATCTCTTAAATGTATTACATGAATCATTGCTTGATACATGGCCTTATCACACTAATTAATGGAAAGCCTTGAACCAAATGGACTAATTGATTAATTATGACTTTATTAAATAGCAATATTCTTAATTTTCCTCATCACACTTACAAAAGGTACTAAAATGAACCTTATGAATTATATATGAATTCATTATCAAAATAAGAGTGTTGTGACCCAATCTCTCCGTGGATTCCTAAGGGAATGCCATGAGAACTCGAGGACTCCAATCAGAATTCAAGGATACATATTTAATAAGATGAGACCCACCTAGAAAAAAAATTCATTTCCTAACTTTGGATTCCAGGTATGACACCATAGTATCCCTCATGTAGTACACCATGATTCAATGGATACACTCATTCGATATAGCATTTAAAATATGGTTTAATGGTTAAATCACATCGGGCCTAGAAATTTATTATCCCAGTTTATCCATGGATAAACTAATTAGAATAAGTAGGTGACTTATTGGGGAGTATCTTGGACTATAATCTTACGATTACACTCTTACCCTTTGGCCAAGATATAGTCATTACTAATTTGGTGACCCTTGAGGTCATTATTTCATAGGTTATTGTATTGGAACTTCATTACTAAATATCATTACAGGATGCCTTGCTACATCATGGAAACATCAACGTTATCAATGTGTAACTTATTTATAAACTCGTAAGAGTCAAATAATTAACTGGTTACATGTTCAAACACTAGCCAAGGGCTAAAGTAGGTACTTGGGTATTTAGTTACATTATACTTATTTACTATATATAAGAATTATTGAACACTGTTATATTTCCATTACACGGGTATGATGTTATAGACACCATAGGTGGTGGCCCAATGGGATTTATCTCAAACCATCATAGGGTGCTTCTTGGTACCCAGGGAAGATTACATGAATGCATGTCTGGATAAAGTTAATCATACATCTTCAAACACTTTATTTCGTTCTGTTTAGGATGGATCTTGATAGAATATGACTGAGCCAGAGCTTGAGACACTTGGTATAGTATTATGATTTATATTAGACTTTGGAGGATCATGATATTCCTATGGTATTATATCTATGTTTTAAATTTTTCTAGTTACATGACATATCAAAATAAGTTGTGTTTTTCGTTTATTTTATTTCATTTGTTTTATTTATTGTTGATATTGTCTCTATTTTACTATATTCCATCTATTTACTTATATTTAATCTGATATTTAACTATTTTTATATTTATATAATTATATAAACTTTGGTAAGGAGTTAATAGTCTCCCCAAGTAACACTCTAGTCCCTCACTAATAGTTGGAAACCATATATGTTTAGGAAGACGTGATTGAGGCCACGTGGCACACTAGGCTCGAGGCACCTATTTAGAGGCCTTCGGGTTTGGAATGTTACAATGTATGGCTACCACGATCTTGAATGAGATTCTTCTCTCATTACATCATCCTGAATATGATATTAGATCACATTGATCTAAGAAATACTAGTTTGTGTCCCCATGAAACTATTATCATTTTCTCTTCACTTACCAGGTACATGTCCTTTTTAACATTCTCTAGTAAAACTGGATTGCGTTAACTAATCAACAATTAGTTCTCTTAGATATAATGTATATTTTCTTGCTATAATGTATATCATGGAAAAATAAAATCTTGTACATATCATGGAGTTTGTGATTGATCCGTCACTATAACATATTGAATTCAAATCTCCAACATAATTTCCTCGTATGACCCATACATATCTACATATAGATATATATTCCTTTTGAAATAGGTTGCAATTTTCTTTCAACATCTTCCATCATGTATATTAAAAACATATGTCAATATATGTACGAGTGTCTAGGTCTAAAATACCATTCGATCTATTTTAGTAAATCTTATTCCATAGAACTTAGGTTTCTATATTAATTCACTGAATAGATAATAACTTTCAATATTCCCTTAACTAACAATAAGACCAATATCTTTTTCTCATATGTTACCAAACTTATTTTACTTGAAAAACCATGGTGCCCCCACTATCCTTTGGAATAGACATAGAAAAGATTCATTCCAAATGAAAATTCTATGATCTAGTTTTATTAATCCTAAATTGGATTTCAATAATTTTCACACATAATGTAATTCTATAATTTCACTGTCCCTTTCTTATTGCATTATATATACACCTTCCATGAATTTTGGACTTGAAATCCAATTATATATATACTCATAATATAATTTAGCAATGAAAATTTAAAATATAATTGATTTGGTCATTGTGACGTGGTATAACCAATCATTCCTTTATCGTACCATTATTGTGCGACTCATGTACCAAAATTTTGGAATACCCACCATAGTATTCAAAATAATAATCCCCTTTGCTCTTTTATAAATGGGATCTATTATTGAATTAAATATATCTTTTAAATATTAGCTAATTTTTATATACTACCTACTTATAGGAATTATTATTCTTAATGAATAATGTATCATAGGAAGAGGTGAATGTTAAACCATCATTATAGTCTTAACCTTCCTACATAGTATGTTTCTCCTGAAAATTACTCTTATATAAGACTCATGGAACTCATCCATATTCACATTATTTGTACATACATTAAATTGGCTAAACCCAAGTCAATCCGGCTCCCAATATTTCTAATAAATATGCACACCCTTTTATAGTATCGTAATCAACCACTTGACTACTAATTCTCTATCTTATAATATTCTAAAATATCATAATAATATTTTAGGATAATTAATTAAGAATATTTTTTTATTTATACAATTATCAATACATCCTAAAAAACTCTTTTCATATAAACATATGTCTTATGAACTAATTGACTGTCTTCATATTATGACTCATATGAGAACCAGTTTTCATAATAGTTGGCATATGGTTAAAGGATATCTCTATTAATTGCACACAAAATCATGAAATATTATGGATGTTTCTATAGGTTTCAAATTTTATAATACTTATATCATAACTCTACCGTATAAAATATTCATTTGGGAATTTCTCCCGATATATTATATTGATCGATGAATCATTTTTCAAAATATTGTTTAGCATTCTGGCCAAAACAAACTCATTTATTCTAACCATGAAAATACCATAATTCACTTTCACATTCCTTAATAAACAATTTAATGAATCTAATAAAGTCTATTTACCACTAGATTTCCATTATAATAGTTCAGGTTCACTAACTGAACAAATTACAAAATCTTTGTGATGTACCATTATTTCTAAATGTTTCTTTACCGGAACTAAATAAGTATATACATTGATAATACCTAAGTAGTTTATATTAACTAAGTGTAAATATCATACTAGGATATCCTTTATTTTCACTTTTAGTTTTAATTTATAAGTCATTATCTTTCCATCACAAGGAAAAGAATTATTACATTTACAATCATCTGGTATTGCCTATGATTCAAATATCACTGAACTATCACTTGAGTATTCTACACCATAAAAAATATTCATTTCAAAACTATAATAACATATCATTGTGTCAAATGGATTGATAATATAAATGTTTTTTTAATTCTCAATAAAATATCTACTTGAATCATTGACATGTAAATATAGAACTCGTGAACTACTCACTGCATACCCAGAAATAACCATTTATCATCCACTTGATGAATACCCATGACTTCATGTAATGTATCTATACAAACTTGGTTACTATATTTTGATACATACATGTGATAGTCATATTTTATGTAATACCCAATAAGTAAAACTAAATCATTACATACAGTGATGATTTATCCCTAATGTATAAGTGTCTACTAGCTTATTCATATCAGTCTATCGTGTTTAAACTTCACAAGACTAATTTAATCATATGTGAAGCAAATAACATCATTTTTAATACCTCTCTCTATGAAGGTAATTGTGAAGGTGACATTTTCATGACACTTTCCATTGGCCTTTTGCCTTGTCATTCAACTATTTCTCTTTAATAACTAAATACTAAGATATCCTTAATATTATTATTTCTTTTCTAAGCTTAACTAAAAGGTAATGAATCATTTAATCCATCCTATTTGTTTTTTAATATTTAATAAATCTTTATAAATTTAGTGAAAATAATTAATAATGGTATGTCTGGAAAGGTCGTGATTTATCGTTCATATTTACATATATATAGTGTAATTATCACCCATTCATATCTCTCTTATATTCCTCATTGTAAACATCTGGGAGATAATAATACTTGTTTTATCATCCATTTCCTTCTATAGTGACCACAATTGAAATCATATGTTGATGATAGCGTAATAAATCTATAATCATATGGAGCACACATGAGTCTCTTATAAGTGTTTTTATGCCCTCGCTCCCTAAGGTAGTATAATATGTCTTGGGGACACTTGATCCTTTAATTTTTTATATCATAATATTCTATGCAAGAAAAATATACTAACCTTGGAAACATGTGCTACTGTGAAAATTTACATTGTACCTTACAATTAATAGTATACCTTTATTGTATATATTTTAAATTTTCTACAAAAAAGAAATTTCTTATTAGTATATTTATTTTGATTATTTATTTTTACATTATTGATTAACTAATAAAATCCATATATGTCTCCCAATATTTTATAAAATTATAGGAACCCTTTATGCTATAATTTGAATACTCCGACACATGAGTATTATATTATCAAGGATCTTTGAGCCTCACCTAATAGTCTATAATATTTGTCTACACAACTACATTGATAGTTGATGTTATTTTTTTTGGCTAACCAACAACATTAAACCATCTTTCCATGATCTTTTGAGTGATTTCTTATCATATAATATCATAAACATGACATACTCAACTCTTTCCTATAAAGGTAGTGAAATATATTTTTGTCTATTTGTTTTCTTCTAGCATATGTTAAGTCAACTCACCACTCTTATAATATCTCCTTGGAAATAGTAGTCACTCCCAACATTTGTTGATAAGAACCCCGAAAACCTAATTATGTTTAAATTTAATTGATGGATGATGTTTTTACATAATATCCCTTTGAGTATTTTATATTTTAACATGAATAAGTGAAATCATTTTATATTTCAAAACAACATAATATGTGATAACACTCATTATATATCTGGAAATAAATAGAAAAATATTTATTATGTCACATGTTTATTTTATCTCTGCAATCATTTTTATTATTCTATGGGAAAACACGTCAATTAAAAATACATAAATTAATAAACCATGTAAATATAAAATGAAGATTCAATCATGATCCAAGGCTAGTTTTTTCTCAATTGGGTGAAAAATTGGTCAACCTATACCCAAGGGGTAACTCCTTTGGTTGTATCATTGCAACTCGATTTGCAGAAATCGACCTTCCAATGCGTCAAACTCATGTCTGGTGTCTCGAAATTGATCTCCCTCAATCATGCCACTAAAAATCTTTCTCATCATATAAAATTATTAACACGCATCAGAGGGGCTCTTGGGAGGTCAAAATAAAATTGATAAATTGATAATATGGGTCATTATACATTTTATGACAATGATGACTCACATATCATCAATTATTAACTAATTATAAAAAACTATGACTTTCAATAATTAAATTAAAATACTAAAAAACACTACTCGTGTATAGTTTGGTACATGTCTCGTGATAAGTAAATACACATTATAATTGTGCATATAAATTAAATGTAGAAATAAAATTAAACTCGCATTAAAATATTATACCATTTAAATTTTATTAAATTAAAATTTCAATCTTATTTTTAATTAACAAATTTTTGTCATTATATCTCGTTAATTAATGTAATTATATTTGAAGAAATAAATTATTTTATTTAATTTAACACATAGATTACCTTAATTTAACATGTGATTTTTAATATAAAATTATACACAAAAAAAATTATTTAATTAATTTTTTATTATGTAAAATCTATTAGGACCCTGAAAAATCTGAGTATACCCTCTGTGTGGTGGTTTGAACCTACACAGGGCCATTGGGATCCATTCATTCCTATGTTTGTTTCTTCTATACTGGTCATGCCACACTTAACCCACGCTGGGTCAGGCCGAACCAACCATTTTTGTTTTGGGGGGACTCTAGTATGTATAGAGGGGTATTGGGAAGTATCTCATGTGGTTTTAGTGCTTCCATCCGTTGGAAGGAGGCCGACATGAACACAACCCAGCCATGAGGAGTGAGTCGGAGGGCTGGTGAGGCCAGGGAGTGCCTTTTCTAATCTTTAAATAGATGTATAAGGGAGAACATGATAGCTCACGACATAGTGTCGCATTCAGTAGTTGTGTGAGAATGCCAGTTGTAGTGACGCCCATATCTAGGTGGTGCTCCATCGAAAAAATGTGGGTAGCGACACCATGACTGGATAAGTCCTCTATCTAGTGGTACAACAATCAAGATAGGGGGTATAAATTTGACATCAAGTAATCTCACCATGGGGAGGAGTCTATTAAAAGATGGTCACAATGGTTGTGTTCTCTCTGGGTTGTGATGTCATCGATGAGGAACACTGGTGTGGTCAGCGCATCTGAGGGCATAGTAGAGGGGTCCACAATGGTGGCCAAAGAATCAGTTCTACACAGGCCAATCGATGTATCCAAAATCCAAGATAAGGGAGGTACGTGGATCATTCGGATCACGTTTCATTAGAGATGATCTGTGTGTGGTGGTTCCTCCAAATAGGGATCATGTGTTGAGGAGTGACAATCTATGACGGATGACCATGGTGCTATGATGAGCCATGTAAAATAGGTGGGGGAATTTATGTCTCCGATGTAGCATGAGCAGGGAAGGGGGACTGGCTTGATGATAGGGTTTTCTCACTCTGGTTATTTAAAAAACTATATACAAACTATCCAGTATGAGAATCCGATCACCTTATTAAAAAATTTTTCTATACAAAAGTCTCATCTGCTATGTTTTTTTAATCTTTCTGAAAAAAAAAATTTAATGCCCAAGGATAATTCTGTTTAAAAAAAATACGGCTTAATGGTGGCACCGAAAATGCCACCTTTTCCCAAAAATAGTAATTTTTTATATTTTAATTATGATTTTTATACGATTAAAATTGTAATGATTAATTATTATGTTTGTATGGTTATATATATATATATTAAACATAATTTTTTAACATAATTTATCTTATATAATATTTTTAATCCTCTTACTTGAATATTTAAAATGCTTCGATTATGTGAATTTTCAAGCATATATAATATAAACTATAATTCTGATATGAATGAATTTTAAAACATTGCTTAAACATAAAACTATTAGTTCAAAATAAATAAAAATTCTTGAAAAATGTTGGTGAAAATTTATTTATAAGCTTTCTAATCAACCTACTAGATACTTAAAAATGTTTCAAGTATGTGACTTTTCAAGCCTATAAAATATATACTATAAGACGTATATTAATGAAATTTTAAACAATGCATAAACATATAACTAGTAGTCCAAAATAATGATGATTTTTTTTTAAAATTGTTGGTGAAAAATTATTTAAAAGTTTTCAAATCCACATAAATGAAACATCAAATTGTTTCATTTATGTGACTTTTCAAGCCTATATCATATAAACTCTATGGACAATATGAATGAAATTTTAAATATTGCATTAAAATATAACTAGTTTTCCAAAATAAAAAAACTAAAAAAATGGTGAAAATTTATTTATATGCTTTCTAATCCACGTACATGAAACATAAAAATGTTTCAAGTATGTGACTTTGTGAGACTGTATAGTATAATCTATAAGACCGATGGGAATTAAATTTTAAACAATGTTTAATAATATAACTAGTAGTATAAAATAAAAAAATTTCTTAAAAATGATGGTGAATTTTTTTAAGCATTCTAATACAGCTACTTGAAACATAAAAATGATTCAAGTGCGTCACTTTTCCTTCATATATAATATAATCTATATGACCAATTTGAATGAAATTTTAAACATTTCTTAGTCATATAACTATTATTCCAAAATAAAAATAATTTTCTCAAAAAATGTTGGTAAAAAATTATATAAAAGCTTTCTAATCCACCTACATGAAACATAAAAATGTATCATGTACGTGACACTGCTAACCTATATAATATAAACTATAAGACCTATATGAATTAAATATTAGACATTTCTTAAAAATATAACTAGTAGTCCTACATAAAAATAATTTCTTTAAAAAATGACGGTGAAAAATTATTTATATGACTTCTAATCCACCTACTTGAAACATAAAAACAATTTCTTAACAAATTTTTATATGATTAGGTTATCTTTTAAATTTTATTTAAATTTTTTTCATAATGTATGTTTTTTAATCGTTTAAAGTTAATTACATGAAATTACATAATTATTTCTATGCATCAAGTAGTGGACTTTGGAAGCTGTCAAATATAAATTGTGCCTAAAATATAAATGAAAACTGAAATACTAGATAAACATATAAGAAGGCTAATAGTAATAATAGTATTTTGATTTTAGTATACATAAATCATGTAAATAAACATGTACAATCATTGTCTATGTCTATGAAGAGGAGATTCTTTCCCAGATGGTGGTCTACGAATATGAAATCCGCAATGAGTGCAAAGTGGAGCCTGATGAAAAGGAAAAGGGTGATCCTCATGCACAAGAATGTTGACCGGTGCATCCTCCATCTGTTTGTCAATGGGGTGATATGTCAACTACATATCGCAATACCCTTAGGATCCTTATCCCACTAGGGTGGTAGAAGGAACTGCCTCCATCAAAGTGGGGAACCAAACCTGTGATGGAGCTATACCCCAAGAAGGAGACAGATCAGGAACCTAAGGCTGTGATGGATAACAAGGCTATAATTGATCTGGAATCTAATATAGAGAGAACTGTGGATATCTTGTCAGGAAAGATGGATCCCAAGCCACCTGAGGCACATCCTTAATTGGATTATCCTGGAATACTAGAGGCATGATCTATTCCCGTGTAATAGGTGAGGCCTCATGTGTAGCACGTCGATGTCTAAATCTCCATTTTCTTGGCTCTTCGGCACCAGCAGCAGTCGCAAGATGTTCCTATGGGTAAGGTACCTCCTCTCCCTAGGAAGGACATACGAAGAATCTCTTGGAACGAGCAAAAATATATTCCCTCACCTTTGGTGTTGTAGCATGGATGACAGCCCGGTTAAAGACCTCCTCCTCCTCTTCATCTCTTATACTAACAATATGCTCTGTGTGACTCCCTATAGAGAGATTCAAATTGTATTATAAAATAGTTCAATAAATAATCTAATGGAAATTTATTAACATACCATATTATACGTCTCTATGGCGGGTTTATTATGATACAGTATATACTTCAGTCTATTCCATGGTGTATACTCAACTTTCTCTGAAGAAGAGAATCGATTTGAAGGAACACACTGATTACAGAACTCTACACATCTGTGCCAGTAGTCTATAAAATTGTCATGTGCTCAAGAGTAGTCATCATCTAGCATCCCTATCAACGTCATCCAATGAATTTTCTCTGTCTATCTCAATTGCATTGTAATTAGAAAAGTACAGAAAAACAGGCACATGACTCGGTCAGGCTGCTGGCACTCAATAATATGGAAGTGAATGAGGGGCACTACAACCATAGCATCTTCAATCACATCAGTACAGTATGGTGGAAACTGGTCTTTAATACTCTATTATTAAAGCCCTGAAATCTAAAATGATAAGTTATTTTGTCCAAAAAATCACCTATCTAAAAACCAAAATTGATGTTATTATTGAATAGGTTAGACAATGATATATTTTATTTACATACCTGATCAAGTAAGAGACAATCAAACTATTGCCGATATACACCCAAATGCTATCATAGAACCGCGTCAAAATTGTGTCACTTACACCGCCTATAAAATAAATCATCAATTGTAAAATATATTGATAAATTAAAGTCCTTAACTCATTGTAGCATCAGAAACAAATAGAAATTATTGATCATATGATCATTCAAGCAGATATTCATGCAGCACCTCCATCTCGACTAGCAATCTAGCAAGCTCAGGGTAGAATGATGGGACGTGCTCCCATTCCCACATCTGAATAAGGATGATTCATCCCCCGAGACTTATATGGTGCCTATGGGATTTCCTACATAATGCTCTATACATGTATGCCAAGCAGGCAGATCCCCGACTGTCCGTCCTAGGCTGATCAAAGTCCTCTAGTAGGGGTAGATACACCATATGCACATGCATCCCTGAGTGATTAGTACACATGGTCCCACCACTGAGCAATAACATATATGCACTGGTGTAATGCATGATAGTCTACTCATTGTCATCATCCCATAAATGTGGAATCTACAACTCTAACAAAGTCATAGATATGGATGCTCCATCTGTAGCCCTATATTCGATGAAAATATCAATGACTAACAAGCATTTATCATGTTCTAGCCATGATGCATGAGTGAGTCCAATAATGGTTCTCCCGTGTATAGGATGACTGAGAATCACTAACACAGCCTCAAGGGTGTTGGACATCTCTCCCTCAGGCAGGTGGAATGTGTGTGTCTTTGGTCTCCACCTCTCAACGAGGGTAGCAAGTATGTAATTCTATAAAATTGGAAATATGATAGGATAAGGTCATAGAAGTCATCATTGTGCATGTATGGTCAAATGTCATGTGGAATCTCCCTATGATGAAAATGGTGTGCCTGATGCCCCCTAATCGATTGATATGCACGACCCTCTAACACGGTCTATGAAATATCAGTAGGAAACTGAGTGATTATTATGGTATCATCAATCTGCATATAAACCAATGAAATGAGTCGTAAGTGCAAAATGTAAATATAATGTTATAGTTAGACTAATGTTATGACATGTAGAATTTTGATATTAAGGTTTTGGAATGTTTTTTTGGGTTATGATTAATAGGGTATTTAGATATTCAGTATGTGCCACTAATATATAACTTTTCAAAATAATTTCATGATGATTTTTAGAATCATAGAGACAATATTTCCAAATTATGCGGTCTTGAATTTTGTTAGACATATTTTGGAGAAGCTTAACTAATTATTGATTGGATTCGGATAAACCATGTCAATTAATAATTATGTTTTAGGAACTTATCTAATTATCTATATTGAATAACATATGTTAATCATTATGATACTATTATTTCATTATATAAAACATTATTAAAATATCACACAAAATATTATCATAAACCATGCTAAAAGGAAGATGTATTTGGGTAGGGTTTTAGGTTTGAGGGATTATGGTTTCAAATTTTGATATTAAGATTTAGGAAAGATTTTTCTGGGTTAAGTGTTCTACTTTTGGGTTTTAGGGTTTAGAAACTGAAAAAAGTAGAGATAATAACATTTAATTTAGAATATGAGAATGTCATAATGAAGACAATACATCATTCTAGATGAGACTATGAACTCAACACAACAACCCCAGGGAATAATTTCCGTTTATGAACTTCTTTATGACATATCGTGCATCTCAAACTCTACCCTTGTTCTCGAGGCCATTCCACCTCATTACACACCCTACGGGCCTTCACTATCCCACAAAGATGCAACCAATTTATGTAAGGTATCACTATCAGGTAGCCTTTAGGCATTGTGAAATAACTATACTCTCTAATAGGTGTCCATGGTGTACCATAATAGTTAGAAATTGTATCAAACTGATACACTCGATCAACATATTCTCCCCCTGATATGTTCACAGAAGCACATGTTGTGATAGTGGGTGTGCATGGAAACTATAAGGCTTGAAAGATACCACATTGAATTTACCTTTTTTTCAGTAATACTACCATTTTTTCACCGATGAGATTTTTGATGGGGTCTGAAATCCCTTGAACATAAAATTGAGAGTCTTATCATCTAAAAAGGTAGAAATGATAACCAAAATATTCCTCAATGTTCTTCTCAATCTCTCTTTGAAAGTGAATTTCGTATCATAGCCCCTCTGGTATTCCATCTGATGTTAGTTTTTGTCTATCCACAAATTACTTCATGCATCGATATAATGTCTCTTGAACTAGGGTGGTTAATGGTATATTTTGAATCCCTTTGAAGTTACCATTGATGCACTCTACAATGTTTTGAGTCATGTGAATGTACCTATTTCCCGCTGTCATATGACAATGTCCATTTCTCTTTTGGAATCTACATCATATAATCATAATCATCTTTATTATAATGGAGGATTAGTTTAAAATGTTCTTCAATCCTCCATTGGTCCAACTCATATGAAACATAGAATAGATGATATTTCTCAAAATTTGATTTTATTTATATGTTGAAATAGTAAAAAATAACAAATACAATGCGTACCTAGCCTCGTGATTTCATACTTCATCGATTCATTGTGGAAATTTTTATTCACATAGCTAGTAGTGTGTCTCATGCAGAACTGGTGATGCAAATTTGGGTATCTCTATGTATCAAGATCCACATTAATTTCCACATTAATTTCCCCATGGTGATCAGATATTAAACAAACACCCTGAATTTTGGTGAAATGGTTGCAGATACATGCCAAAAACCACACCATGATTCATAGTTTTCTTTATCTACAATGGAAAAGGAGAGAAGAAGAGGTGAACAGTTTCCATTTTAGGTTTCCAAAATCAACAATACGTGCTTGTAATTTTCATATAATAATAGTCCACCTATATGAATAAACTATTTACTAAAATGAAATGTGGAGACACATGGATGGAATGCCTAGAAGAACCAATTAATTCAACATGAGATGGATGACGTCCGTTATCATGAGACTCATGTTTTTTTATCCAAATGGAATAAAACTTGGTTATGTTGCCTTATTATGGCTAGAAATTGTGGAAAAACTAGAATTGAGTCATCCAAATCACCATAGACCTTCAAATTTACCTTCAGTTTCGCCATCCATGCCTTATTATAGGATATCATATAATGGAATTTCTGAGGAATACTCTCTTTCACAAGAGCTATTTGAACATATTTACATGTCCTAATCATCTCAATAACAATAGATGACACAAATTATTCATCAAATGTTGTATGATCATGTGTGAGGATAGGATGAACGCAAGTATAAGCTGCCTCAATCCCCGAGATTCTCGAACCTCCAAATGTATTGTTCAGAATCTCCCTCAAGAGAAATCTACAATCGTCCCCATAATTCTCACACCATAGGAAATATTTACCATAATACAATTCATGATCTATATAGATTCAGTTCCTTTCAATATGAAATCACTTTCTAGGGATTTTTAATTCATCTTTACATGTAAAATTCCTTCCAATATATAAGGTTTTTTCCAGCTCACTAAACCTATCTGGTATAGCTATGGGGAACTCAGTTACTGTTGAGAGAACATTATTGTCGTATTCAGACACATGTTCAATTTATTTAGACCAAGATTAATGGAGTGGTGGTTGAATTTTTTTAGGTCGATGTTGATTTACAAGCAATGAATTTCTCAAATCCTCTTTCCTAACTTTAGCTGGTCCCTCCTCATAAACACTATTGTCAACATCTAATCCATCATTTTGAAACTCCTCATCAAATGTGGGATTGACATGTATATTCGGGATATCATCATGGTTGTCCTCTTCTTCTGCATCATTTAGAATAGACTCAATTTCATGGGGTGTAATGTCTTCAACCGCTCTTGTAACTCTACGTCTTCATACAATTGGACGTTGTTATTGAATAATGGAAACATCAATGTATAAATCCATCATGGTACCATCTGACCATTGTGAAAATACATTAATTGCATGGACCCACTGCACATCTGCAACCAACGGACAAGCTAGATGCCATAGTGTTGCCGGGAATTGCAAATGTCTATAGCTCATAGACATGATGTTTTGATCGTGTCCCAAATTTAAGGAACCATGAATTCTCTCATGAAGGTCACTTATGGTTATAAAATCAGTTTTACTAACATCCGTTATTGGTTGGGTACTATAATAATCTCCTTACTTATTTTTAATAACCTCTCCATAGCAGCACACACTAGAAAACATGACTCTCTATGTAAAAAATGTTTCTTTCATCAAAATTAAGATACTATAACAAATATTAATAGTTAATTATAATTAATTAATCATATGAATTCATTTTAGTCCTAATTTTTCATTTATTAATCTATAATTAATCCTTATTTATAATATATATTTTTTATAAACTATATATAACTACTTAAACTACTTAATACATATCATCTTTAGATACTAATAATTACTTTTTTAACTAATAACCCATTATTTAATCACTGGTTAATCAATACTAAGTTAATTGTTAGTTATTTATTCTTTAATCCTTAATCATATTATATTCATTAGTTATTTATAATTAACCAATCATATGTATTAATTTTTAATCTTACATTATAATTAATTAGTCTATAATTAGTCACTACTAATAATAATTATTATTTATAAATTATATATAACTAATTAAACAACGTAGAAATATTTAATTATAAATAACATCTTTTAGTCATTCATTCTTTTTTCCTTATTTCATTTTAAAACATCATAATTATCATTTATAATTGATAAAATATAATAATTTGATTTCTTTTTTCATAGACTTTTTTGTTTTTTATACAAAAATATGAATCATCTTAAGCATATTACCTGGGTGTGTCAAACCACGAGTACAATAAGGACCATTACCATGTAATAGGATACCCCAGGTCAAGACTGAAACTCCTTGTAAGATTTTTCACTCCTAGGTACTTCTGTACTAGATCCACATCCACTTGTTTGTATCCCGAAAAAGATTTGATTTCTTATATAACAAAATTATCTTTATGCCACCAAAATTTCACAATACTTAATCCTATGTTAATCATAATATAATCTATACTTACTCAATAATTAATATATACTCAATCAATACATAATATATACTACTAACAATAATTATTTTAACATATATATAACAAATTACACAACCTAGTAAACAATATATAAAGAACTACCAAAACTAATTTAAAAAATGAATATATTAAAACTAAAAAATAATTCAATTAACTTAATAAAATAAATAAATTTAATAAAAAAATACCACTAAATGGTGCTTTGAAAAAACCTACACAGAAAATGAATTTTTTAGAGAGAGACAGAAAAGATTTAAAATATATTATGGAAAAAATTGAGTGAGGAAAAGGGGGGGAATCCCTTTTATAGAGAGTTTAGGTAAAGGTGGCATCATTGATGCCATCTTTCGCCTCTAGGTAAGGCCAAAGGTGGAATTGGTGGTTCTGCCTTTGGAATTACCTAGAGGCAAAAGTTGGTATCCCCCCCCCCCCCGCCGCCATTTACCTGTCATCCATCAGGGCCAAAGATGACGGGGGCAGAAAGGATGACTTTCCCAATGCTGCCTTTCTGCATCAACATAAATGTGGCATCGACGATACTGCCTTGGTAACATATTATTTTAAAAAAACAAATTAACATATTCTATTTAAATTTTATTTTTCAGAAAATGTATTAAAAAACTTTTCATCCACCCCTTTATTATTTTCACCTTTTAATTGTATTTATTTTAACTTCCCACACCCTATAATTTATTTCAAAGAATAACAACTAATAAATATTTTTCAAAAACATAAAATTACATAATGATGTAAAATTTAAACCTTATTGGAGAATCTAATTCCTGTAGTCAACTGAAATACTCCGGTTTAATAGAATCTATCAGTAGTCACAACATTTGGTTAACAAAACATATATGTGTTCTATATTTTCATTATTATTTAATCCACACTTTTTGTGATTCAATCCATGTTTAAAAAATTTGATGGTCAAAACATGACCATCTGATCATGTATTAAATCGATATCTGCAATGTTGGGACCAACATGATGCCCTCTACAAAATTAGGAGAATTTTTTCTAATTTGATTAAAATCATCATGAGTACCATGGATACCAATTTATGTTACAAGGGTACAAATTAGAATCTAGTGGGACGGGGATTTAAAAAAAATCCTGACGATCGATGTAACATCATCATCACTTGTGAAAAACAACCTCAGTAAGGCTTGAGAATTGCATGTGAAGAATATTAAGCACAAAAATAAAAAATTAAATACCTTGTTTGTTCAGAAGTTGTGATCAACATCTAATTTTAGTTGGATACTATTACTTAATGGATCAAAGGATGACTATATCTAGATCATCCAAAAACATTTCAAAAATCATAAGGAGTATAAATCATCAAATTATGAGTGTTATCGCAGACATATGATGACACAATCAATGTTATAACTATCACTACATCACCAGACTTACAATACGCATGGGAGAGCATGATATGATTACCTAGCTCCATAGATTCTCATTCATTAAATTTGGGGAGAACAGAGGATCTCCCTTGATCTCAAATTGAATAGTTCATTGGCGAGATCGCTGCTCATATCTATAGTGTATTAACAATATTTATTGGAGAGACTATGTGATCCTTGAATATTTAACACACTATATAAATGATATATTATTATGACTCCTCTATGTCATAAATATAATTTACATTTTCATAGTTTATTATAATATAATGAATATATTACATGATAAATCCCAATCCATTAACTCATTATCTCATTCCCACCAATATTAAATTATTCATGAATATTTTAAACCAATATTCATTCATTTATTATTTTCCATGTATTTACAACAATACTTGTAAATAAATATAATAAAAAAATCAATTCCAATTTTTATTAACATGAAAAATATGAATTTATTTATTCCTTTCAAAATTCCACATATGTTAAAAATCTGAGATCCTAGTGATGGGGCCCTCAATTTCGAATAAACCAATTCACCAGAATAAGGGAGGTTGTTGAATGCACTATTGTGTGCGACCCTCTAAGACATTTTCTTGATCGGCGTGAATGTTATTCCAAGACCTAGAGTGGAATCTGAAAACCCATCATGGCCCCTAAAGTGGTAATGACTTGTTATAGGATAAAAAACCAACCTATGAACATTCATTGTGTCATATAATCTTTTTTCATTAGATATATCCTAAACCAGGGTGTACGCTTGTGTTATTTTCATTTTTTTACTTTATTTTTAATCATACCTGGTGGATCTACCATTGAAAACTATGGACATGTATATATCCATGTAAAATCGTCCTAATTAGAAAGGCATCTGACATATTACATCCACAACAAGAAAGTAATAAATGCTAACTTGACCATTCAACCACTATCACAACACCAATAACACACCAACCACATGCTACCTATCCACGATATAATAATAATATAGTTTTTCATGCCAATAAATTATGATGAAGTGGAAAACATTGATGATGATCTCATGTTAGGAGACCAATAAACATTTCCATAGATAGGAATAACGATTGACACCGAAATCAATTGGCATTCCTATTGGAAAGTCTATCATCATGATCTCACTAATAGAGATCCCCAAGTGAGAACTTCTTAAGAAAAGTATAAATGTTATTGATACCCAAAAACATGATAGTCATACATTAACTATTTCCATTCAGTATAATGTATCTAAACCATTTGACATAAATTTATGACTCTTGTCATGGTTTCTCATGGTTCTCATTTTAGCATGGGATCTACTATAACCTTTTGGTATGACAAATACTATATAGAAATTACAATTAAATAGTGTATTATGAAATTTATACACCATAACATAAGTGTGAATCATGATTATATAACTATATAAATGTAATTGTAATCAAAAGTACTTTATATATGGGTATAAGGCACGAACTGTTACAACACGAAAGGATTGCTATGGTGTTCTTTTGAAATAACTAAGGATTTTAGAACGATGGGATGGAATTATTGAAATTATCTATGATGTTGTTGGAAGAAATATATGTATTTTAAGTTTCAAATATGATAGGATAATTATGGCCTTTTATGGGTGAGGTGAGTGGCACAGTTGAATTTTTAGAAAATAAAAAGGTGTACCCTTGTTGTTCACAAGCCAGAAAGGTCCAAAAAAGTCGAAAATGGATAAATCGTGGGACATAGATATTAAAATGTATAATTATATCCAAATAATATAATTTATAAAATATTTTAGGTTATTTTAATCATTATCATTTTATTTTTAAACCCAAGTAATCAAAATTTTACCTTAACCACATCAATTAGTTTTTTTTACTATTTTTACTATTAATTTTCCTCAAAAAAATAATTTCAACTTATTAAATAATATCATTTATGATGTTTTCAAATATGATATCCATATAAAAAAATTAAACTCACATGAGTCAAATTTTTAATTTTTTTAAAAAACCCCATAGAAGCCATGAAAACATGGGTTTTCAAGATTTATATTTTTCATGGAAAAGATGGTTTTATATTAGCTCTATAACTTATGATAAAAGCTATATAAATACAATTTAATATTTATTTATATATCATTTTTTAAAAGAAATTTAAAACAATTCATTTTTTTATATTAATTAATTAAATTGGGGAAAATTTATTCACTTTAAAAATGATTTGGAAAAATTCCCATTTTCAGACCAAAAAATGAACCTATTTCTAAATTAAAATATGATGAAGATTAAAATTTAATTATTTGAATATAATATAAATAAATAATAATTTTTTTAAAAAAATATTTAAAATAATTTCACCTTTAAATTAATTAATTAATTTAAAATAAATTACATTTTTACAAAAAAATAGGTTTTTTCATTATCACTGAAATATAATTGTTTTATGATAAATAGTTAAATATCCCCAAAAGTAATTATTAATATTAATATTCTAAAAATTAATTTAATTTCATCAGATATAGCATCTAAAATTTCATGAAAAAGTTATAATTTATAACAAAAATGTAATAAAATTCAATTTTTAAGAAAACAGATTTTTGAAGAATAAAGACAATACTAAAAAACGATTGACTATTTAAAATTACTATATCAATAATTTACATTCAGTGGGATATATATATATATATCATAAATAATTTACTATAATTTATACCTACTAATTTACCATCTTGTTTATAATGGTTATATATAAAGTGTCTTGTTTAATCCAAGTATTTCATTTTGAATACACTATTGAATAAAAAAATCACTTTTGTGTGTAGTAGAAGATATTGATGAGATTAAATTTATTTGAAATAAAATATATCAGGATTTATCATGTTTTTACATTCTTGTCCAATATTTTTGTTGTTTTTTATTTGTCATACCAAATATAGTTTTTTTCTTTTAAATTATAAGGTCGATAGTGTCATGACCCGTCCCAGTTGGGCCTGAGCTGTAACTCCACAATCTCACCTCCAACTGGCCTGGGGGTGGTGACTAGAACAGAGTAGGCATGTTACGAACAAGGGAGGGATTGCCTATAAACCATTACACACACACACATTTCCAAGCTCACAAATCTGAACAGTAAAAACTACTAAAAAGGGAAATGCATGCATACACTAAAAACCTAACCAATAGAGAATGACAGGAAAGTAAGTACAATAATGTAAAACTATGGGCCTAAAGTTCAATACAACCCAAAGAATGTCTGTAACAAAGTCCAACCTATAATGAATGGTACTGGGACTGCAATATAGAGCCGTAGGAACACACCTCAGCCTGTCTGTTCTCACTGAGCACTGTCTGGTCCTGGTCCACCAATAATATTGTCAAAGGCTCGCTCATCTACAAAAGACACGACACGTGCGGGAAAATCCCATGCAGGGGTGAGTGTAACAATACCCAGTATGACACCCTGAAACCACAAAGTAAATACAACAAGGGAAATATCACAAAGGAATGATACAGTCAGCTCCACATAGTATATGTCTACAGAACATATAACAAGAATATATAGATATACTCATAGACGATCGATTATCGTGATACCCCTACTTGGATCAAGATCGATGATTCCACCAGGCACGTAAAAAGGGGAACACACTCCTCGGTTTGAAGGGTGAGATACAAAGTAATCATTCCGGGAGAACACACACCACAAGTACTTGAGAATATAATGCTCAGATGAGGGTCACAACCAATAGCCATGGGGTGATTCCAACAACTCAGTCTGAACTAATATTCTAAGTAGAGGATCGGTGCCCGGGTAAAGCTGGTCACGTCGATTCCAAGAACTCTACTGAGGATACCAGGAAGGAATAGAGGATCCAGATCCAAGCCTCACAGAGGGGATTCCAACAACTCTATTCAG
This sequence comes from Viscum album, assembly GCA_963277665.1. Taxonomy (NCBI): domain Eukaryota; kingdom Viridiplantae; phylum Streptophyta; class Magnoliopsida; order Santalales; family Viscaceae; genus Viscum; species Viscum album. Next base: position 1,949,671,399 of record OY728150.1, read on the forward strand.
GAAGTCCTATTGAAGGGATCATACTCATGTATGTAGGAAATGATACTCGAAACCTTCAAGAGAAAGACCAAGGGGACTAACCCTAAGTAAACAAGTCCAATAAATAGAAAGAAGATGGCTAAATCCATGTAAAATAGGTTACACGGCGTGTAGTATGGTTACACGCCGTGTTCCTTGACCCCAGGTACTGCCCATGTAACGGCTCGTGTCATCTATCCATGGTGTGTAAAACTCAACTACACGGAGTGTATAAGGATCACACGGTGTGTTCCCTAACTCCAGGTATTGCTCGTGTAAATGGACCGTGTCTTTAGGTGTGTCATATAAAAATTCACTACATGATGTGTACTTGGATTACACACCATTTCTGAACACTTGGGCTCACTCAATGTACACTTTCCATGTGACCATACACGGTCTATGTCCGTATCTCCATGCCCGTGTACTAGTACACGGGGTGTCCCGCATATTTGGTCATGTCTGGCTGGGGAAGGGTACACATGCCATGTCCTTGGTCATGTACCCAACCTGTGTCCGCGTACTCCCGAAGTACATGCCAGGTGATCCCCGATGAACACACTCCATGTAGCTCATACTACACGCCGTGTAGTTTGGATTTTTCCTGAAACGTCGCCTTCCTCCTCTCGCCTCATCCGGATTTCCGGATTCGCGATCTCTCGTCCGTTCATCCTGATGCTTCAGGTCTTGGTTCGTCCCCACATATGAACACTGAATCATGTGTTTTTGGTCCTTCAATCGGGTCATAAATCTCCAACAATCCATCTGAAAAAGACACCCAAATACTCATATCTCTCGATCGGCTCCGAATCATCCACTGAAACCGTCATCGTAGCTCCGTATGATCATTCAGTGGTTGGATGTACAATCTCGGATCGTTACGCCGTATATCGAAGGCCTAATCAATTGTTGTTATTTTCCCTCGAAGAACGCGTAGAATGCACACGAAGAACGCGAGAGTTTGGGGAAGAAAAGCACAACAAATCGAAAGGGGAGAACCATGATCAATGTTCATGTCGATATTGGTTCAAAATCGTTATAAGATTAAACGAAACAAAAAATAACTTCATTAATCAAATCCCCAAAATCCCAAAAAAAATTACATCATGAAAATACAATCGATCCATGGGATAATTTGTACATTGATTAGTCCGCGTTCATTGGAGGAATCATGAACGTGGAAAGGAAAATCAAAATCAAACATCCTACCTAGAATTTCGGCATTCATTGGCGAAGATATGGTCACCACATCGTTGTTCTCGAAGAAACCCGTCAAGAATGCCATCACCGTGTTGGGAGGTTCTCTCTAGATCTTCTGCAGAGCCTCCAGGGGAAATTCAGGGTTATGATATTTGTAACCCTTATCCCTTGCTAAATCTATATTTAAAAAGTTAAAAGGATTCACTGCATTAAATATTTAATAATATATTTTTATTAAATATTTTATCACAGTTACATCCAAAAACTAGATTTCACCACCGACCTGTGCCGACCGATGTTAGGCCTCACCTAAGGTAAAATATCCCTTCCAAACGCAATGGTGGCCTCATATTTCTGTTCTAAGAAGCCGTTCAAGAGTTATTCTAATTTTTCAAGATAACCACACGCATGTGAAATTTAATTATTTAATTAAATTCAAACATTTGTTCCGAGCTCACTGGGCCTCAAAACTGCACGCCATTACATCGCCTGGTCTCAAAATAATTCCCACATATTATTAAAATAACACATGGAAAATTCCGAGATAATACATCACACCAAACTTAGGGCTTTTACATTCTTGAAAAGCCAAAAGAAAGGCTACTCAAAAAGATGTGGGTACTGCAAATGAATCTGAGCCTCTCGCTCCCACGTGCTCTCCTGGAGATTCACATGATGTCACCAGACACTCACTAAGGGAATAGCTCACCCATGAAGGATCTTCTCATGCTGATCCTTGATCTCTAATTGGTATTCAGCAATGTTCTCTCCATCATCGATGTCCACCTATCCCTAGTCAATAACGTGCGATGAATCATGCACGTTCCTCCACAGCTGCGACAAATCTAAGACTTGTGTACCCGATCCATCTGAGGAGGTAGAGCCAAAAGGTACACCACCTAGCCAAATCTACATAGAATCTGAAAAGGGATGACGATCCTCAGATATTGCTTGCCACCTCGGCTAAATCTCTCAAACCCCATCGAGGTGAGACCCGAAGGAACACTTGGTCTCCCTCCTCGAACTCCAAGGGCCTATGTCTTCTATCGGCATAAGACTTATGCCGAATCTGTGCAGTCTTCATCCACTCTGGGATGACCAACACCTTCTATTTAGTAACTCTCACCATATCTGGGCCCATGAGTGCTAACTCTCCTGGGTCAGTCCAGAATAGTGGTGACCTGCAAGGTCTCCCGTACAAAGCCTCCAATAGTGCCATACCAACAGTGGAATGATAACTGTTGTTATAATAAATTTCCACCTGTGGTAGGTGATCCTTTCAGCTATGACAAAAGTCAAGTATGTAATCTTGTAGTATATCCTCCAAAACCTGGATGGTCCACTATGTCTGACCATCAGTCTGAGGGTGAAACACTGAGCTCAAGCGTAACTGAGTCCCAAAAGCATCCTACAATCTCTTCCCTAACCGTGATGTGAAACAAGCATCATGATCTGAGACTATTACGGATGGAACTCCATGAAGTTAAACTATCTCCTGCACGTAGAGGCGTCCCAAGCTCTCTACTGAAATCTGTATTTGTATGGCTAGGAAGTACGCCGACTTTGTGAGCCGATCAACGATCACCCAGATGGCATTGTGTCCAATGGACGCACGTGGTAAACCTATCACAAAGTCCATGGATATCACATCCCACATCCACTCTTGCACCACAAGGGGCTGAGCCAAACCTGTTGGCATCTCTCGGTCCATATGAAAGGCTTTCCCTTTTGGGTCAAAGCTATCATGGGTGTTGAAATCCCAGAGAAATCAAGAATGAATCTAGGATAGTAGCCTTCCCACCCAAGGAAACTCCGCACCTCTGTCACGCTCCACGGTGGCTCCCATGCTAACACTTCCTCTACCTTGGATGGGTCCTCTGGTACACCATATTATGAGATAATGTGTCTAAAAAAGTGGACCTCCTATATCCATAATTTACCCTTCGAGAGTTTTTCGTACAACTGGTGCTCTCAGAGCATTTCTAGAACCATCCTTAGGTGCCTCGCATGCTCCTCCTCGGATGCAGAGTACACAAGGATATCATCGATGAAGACCACCACGAACCGATCGAGATAGAGCTGAAAGATCCGGTTCATCAGTCCCATAAACACTACCAGGGTGTTCGTCATGCCGAAGGGCATCACCAAGTACTCATAGTGATAGTAGCGACATATGAATGTCATTTTCGGTATATCCTCATCCCATAATCGTAAATGGTGATCACATGAGTGTAGATAATGCTTCGAGAACCATCATTCCCCTCTTAAATGGTCGAAGAGGTCATCGATCATCAGTAGTGGATACCGTTTCTTCACGGTCACCTGATTTAAGCGCCGGAAATCCAGACACAGTCTCAAGATCCCATCTGCCTTCTGGGGAAACAACACTAGGGACGCCTAGGGTGAAACACTGGGTCTCACGATGCCCTTCTTCTGCAAGTCTTACTGCTGCACTCTCATCTCGTGAAGCTCTGTAAGAGCCATCCGATACACTGATGATGATATCAATGTCATATCGGGTTGCAACGCAATGCAAAAAACTATCTATCGATGGGGATTTTGCCTGGGGAAATCCTCTGGAAAGATGTCCTCATACTCATCCACTACTACTGGAATCTGGAAACTGGTAACATCTACTGCGGAATGGGATCGGCTAGCCAACTAATGTGAAATAGGCTTTACATTCCTATGCATGAGTCCATCCTACGCTACCTAGGTCTCCGTTTCAACAATGATAGAGAACCTCGTACCATCACCGTGGACACACCGCACCCTTTCAGCTAAAATAGGAAATCTGGGCATGAACTGTGGATATCCAATCCATACCACGAATTACATCGTAAGGACTCGACGCTACCACCAAGAGGTTCCAACTGAAGTTCTTTCCTCGGAGGGTCAAGTCACACAGTTTGTAATAGTTGTGATATCTGAATATTCTCTAGTCGGTGTTTCTAAGCGTAAGGGTCGAGTCAACGGCTCAACAAGAATCTCAAGGTCTCGAATAAGATAAGCAGCCAGAAAAGAATGACTAGTACCTATGTCTATCATACAACAACCAAAGATGAAAAGACATAGATTGTAGCTCTAATCATTCCGAGAGTACCTAGGTCATAAGCCTCTACTGCCTAAAGCTGTCTCTGCCTCTGTCCACCAACTCCCTAAGCCTGGGGTGGACCTCCTGGGGGTGGTGGTGGCAAAAGGTCAAAACGCTGACGACCTCCAACTGCTCTCCCAGCTCCACTACCACGTCTGCAGCCCCATGGCTCTGTCTGCTCCACACGTTGCCTCCACCTCAGTGGTCCATCCACTTCTCCTATGTTAGTAGTACGACGGGTCGGAGAATCTCGAGCGAGATGTCCCCCGCCATCGCATGAGTAACATCACACATCTCGAGGCTGGATGGATACACCCTGTGAACCCTATATGGCAGATCCTATGTCCAGGGATCTCCTCTAAAAATGTATCCCATGCCTGGGTCTCTTATGTAGGCTCCTTGATACAGAGGTCTCTGGTCCAACTCGGTCACTTCTGACAACTGTCAGTTGTCTCTGCTCTTCCAAGAAGCTCTCGACCACTAAAGACCGCTCAAGCACCCCAGTATAAGTTGGAATGCTCATAGGGATGATGCTAGCTCGGATGTGTCTGTGGAACCCCCGCTCAATAGTCTGAGCTCTGAAGTACTGATCCCTGACCATATCCATCAAGTACCATGAGATGTTGGTAAACCTCAATGAATAGTCAGCCACCGTCATGGCTTCCTACTGGAGCTGAAGAAGATCATGTATACGTACCGCTCTCAGGGTAACAAGTGAGAAATATTCTCTGAAGAGATGCTCAAACTCTTACCATGCAAGAGTCGCCTTGTCGTTGGTCTAGATAACCAAAATCCACCATCATCCAGACGATCCCTACAGAAGGCTCATTGCCAAGAACACCGTCTGGTCTACTGGTGTCCTGATCAAACGGAAGACTCTAGCAACTGCCTCAAGCCAGTCCTCTTCTGCCTGAGGGTTAAGATCGCCTTGAAACCTGATGGGTCTCTATCTCTAAAACTCATGGAGTGTGCTCAGCCTATGCTCCTCCTCTACTGGTACAACAGGCACTAAACACTGCTCCACTGGTGGTGGAATAGCTGGCACACCACCTGAAGGTAATACTGGTGGATCTGGTACCTGTATCAAAGCTTCATCACTGAGGGGGTCATCCTCATGATCAAACTGTTGGATCCTAGTGGGTGCGCGTCGCAGAGGCATCCTGTAAGAAACAATATGTATCTCAGTCTGTGAGTATATCTGGAGAGATGACTCACGAAGGACATGGAAGCCCCAACCCATTCTTTTATGAAGCATGTACCATTATTTTCCCCTACAACTGGTGTTCTCTTATTCAGAGTCGAAAAGCAAGTTATCAGAGTCCTGGTGTATGGATACGTCAGCCACCTGCACCAACACTAGGGTCCCTGGCTTGAAATCCATACTCGAAACACTTAACACTATTTCCCCAAACCAACTCACAGACTCTAGGTCCTAAGGTAGAACCGACCACCTCTAATACCACTCTTTCACGACCCGTCCCAGTGGGTCCCGAGCCACAACTCCCCATGCCCGCCTCCAATACGCTAGGGGCTGGTGACTACCACCGAGTAGGAATGTTACTAACATAGGAGGCATTGCCTATAAACCTGTACACACACACACACACCCATTTTCAAGTCCACAAATCTGAATATTAAAAACTAATAAAAAGTCAAATTCATGCATACACTAAAAACCCAACCAACAAAGTATGACATGAAAGTAAAGTACAATAATGTAAAACCCTAGGCCAAAATTACAATCCCACTAAAAGAAATTCCCTAACAAAGTCAAACCTGTAAAGAAAAGAAATGGGACTGCAATCTAGAGCCATAGGAACACACCTCGGCCTATCTGATCTCACTAAGCACCATCCGGTCTTGGTCCATCTAGAATACTATCAATAGTATGCTTGCCTGCACAAGACACAACACGTGTGGTCAAATCCTGTGCAAGGGTGCATATAACAATACCCAGTAGAACACTCCAAACCCACAAAGGAAATACAATAAGGGAAATACCCCAAAGGAAAGATACAGTCAGCTCCACACAGTTTATGTCTACAGAACGTATAACAAGAATATCTAGATATACTCATACACGATCGACTATCGTGATACGACCACTAGGATCCATCTCGAAGATTCCACCAAGCACATAACAAGGAGAACACGCTCCTATGTCTGAAGAGAGAGATACGAAGTACTTGTTCTGGGAGAACATACTCCACAGGTAAATAAGAACATGATTCTCAGATGAGGATCACAACCAATAGCCATGGGGTGATTCCAACTACTCAGTCTGAACAAATCCTCTAAGTAGAGGATTGATTCACATGTAATGTTGGTCTCATCGATATTAAGAACTCCACATAGGGTACCAAGAAGGAATAGAGGATCCGAATCCAAGTCTCACAGAGGGGATTCCAACAACTCTATTTAGGAAGTCCTGCTGAAGGGATCATACTCCTGTATATAAGAAATGATATCGGAAACCTTCAGGAGAAAGACCAAGGGGACGAGCCCTAAGGAAACTAGTCCAAGTGACAGAAGAAAACTGGCTCAAGCCTTGTAAAACAGGTTACACGACGTGTGGTATGGTTACACACCGTGTTCCTTGACCCCGGGTACTACCCATGTAACTGCCTGTGTCATCTATCCAAGTTGTGTAAAACTCAACTACAGTGAGTGTAGAGGGATCACATGTCGTGTTCCTTGACTCCATGTATTTCCTGTGTAGACGACCCGTGTCTTTAGGTGTGTCGTATAAAAATTCACTACACAGTTTGTACTTGGATTACACGTCATGTCCGAACACCTGGGGTCGCTCCGTGTATGCTAGCCATGTGCTCGTACACGGTCTATGTCTGTGTCACCATGCATGTGTACCAGTACACGGGGTGTCCTGTGTATCTAGTCATGTCTGGCTGGGGAAGGGTATACACGTCGTGTCCTTGGTCGTGTACCCAACCCGGGTCCGCGTACTCTCGGAGTACATTCCAGGTGATCCCCAACGAACACATGTCCTGTTGCCCATACTACATGTCGTGTTGTCGGGATTTTTCCAAAGACGTCGCCTTCCTCCTCCCTCCTTATCCGGATTTCCAGATTCACGATCTCTCTTCTGTTCTTCCTGATTCTTCAGGTCTTGGTTTGTCCCATCATACAAACACAGAATCAGGTGTTTTTTGTCCTTCGATCGGGTCATAAACCTCCAAATATCCATCCGGAAAAAAATTCCCAAAAACTCATATATCTCGATCCGCTCCGAATAGTCCGCTGAAACTGTTGTCGCAGCTCCTTACGATCATTCCACGGTAGGATCTACAATCATGAATTGTTACGCTGTAGATCTAAGGCGCAATCGATCATTGTTCTTATCCCGCGAAGAACGCGTAGAACCCACATGAAGAATGAGAGAGTTTGGGGAATAAAAGCACAACAAATTGAGAGGGGAAAACCTCGATCAATGTTCATGTCGATCGTGGTTAGTCGTCATTAGAAGATTAAACGAAACCAAAAATATCATCCTGAATCAAATCCCCAAAATCCACAAAAAAGGCTATCCCACAAATACGATCGATCCATGGGCTAATCTGTTCGTGGATTAGTCCACAGTCGTTGGAGGAATCCAGAACGGGGAAAGGAAAATCAAAATCAAACATCTTACCTGGATCTGTGGCGTTCGTTGTTGAAGATTCCATTGTCGCATCGTCATCATCGGTGAAACCCATCAAGAACACTTTCTCCGCATTGGGAGGTACTCTCTAGAGCTTTTCCAGAGCCTCTAGGGGAAATTTAGGGTTATAAGATTTTAAACCCCGATCCCCTGTGAAATCTCTATTTAAAAAGTTAAATGGTTTTTCTGGAGAAAATATTTAATATAATATTCTTATTAAATATTTTATTACAGTTATTTCCAAAAACTAGATTCCACCATCAACCTATGTCGGCTCATGTTAGGCCTCACCTAATGTAAAATCGCTGCTCTAAATGCAATGGTGCCCTTGGATTTATGATCCTAGAACCCATTCAAGAGTTATTATACTTTTTGATGAAAACCACACGTGCGCGTAATTTAATTATTTAATTAAATTCAAACATTTATTTTGAGATAATCAGGCCTCGGAACTGCACGCCATTACATCGCCTAGTCTCAAAATAATTCCCATATAATATTAAATTAACACATGGAAAAATATGAGACAATAAAGTTACATAATCCACCTTTAATCAATATGATCATCACAATTTGGATTTTATTTCCATAATCAATGGTTGGATATTTTAAAAAAATAATTCTAAAAACCCATAGAATACAAATGTTTCATTAAATATCATTTTTATGGTAGGTAAAAGTATGTATAAAGATCATCTATAATAAAAAATATCTTTTTTCAAAATATAAGAACATTGGTGGGAAGTGAATATTTAGATGTGGAAGAAAAATTTAAATAATTATAGGGAGTGATATATAATATTAGACACATAAATCAGAGTAAACAATATAAAATTACTGGCCTAAAACCCACATATATTTTATGAGTGAAGAGAAATCAATTTATCATAAATGAGGGTACTCGGATAACAATTTTTAAATGTCACTTTCCTATAATTGAAAAATTATTTTACATTCTATAGTGAGTCAATAAGAAAATACACATACATTAAGAGCCAACTTCCCCTGTAAACTCATCATTTAATCTAAAAAATGGGAATTCAATATGATTTTTCCATCCTCAATCACTAATGTAATCTTTTAAAGACCACATTACCATAAAAGAAAAAATAACATATGCCAACTATCTTTAGACATTAATAAAACTCAAAGGGCCATAGCATGGTAATATAATTACAAAAATGAATAAACCATTATTTAATTATTCTCCAAAATTTGATAATCATACCCAATGTTCAAAAAAATAATTCTATAGTGACCTAATATTTAAAGAGTGTTTAAACCTCAAATGTTATTTCTGAACGTTCAAAAATAAAGCCCAAAATATAGTGATATTTTTTCTTGAATTAATATTACTAAATTAGTCTATAAATCATGTTTCAATCCCTTAGTTATCTATAAGATAAAAATTGTGTTCCCATAATTACCTTAAAATCCAAGAACAAATAAAACCTAAAGGTTATAAATGTGTTAATTATATTTTCATTAAGTGTTGATGAATTCATCACATTAAACCAATTAAATAAGTATTCTTAAACCTAAAAAAAGGTCACCTAAAGTGTCAATACTCACTTTAATAACTCAATATTTAAAACCTAAAAAAGGGTGTGTGAGACTTTGAAATTATGATCAACCCTAATTGTATATACCTATGATGATATCTATTACTTTTAATACAACCTCACAAGAAGATATACCATCCTACAATGTTATCTTATCAATTACTTTGATACCAACTATAAAAATCCCAAAAATGTACTCCCATTCTATTGGTGAAATAATCAAAATTAAATTTATAGCTTTGATATCGACAAATGTCACACATTTTTTCAATCTAAAACGTAAAACATCAAAAGAAATTTTTTTACTAACTTATATTCACAAGGACCATTATGTTTTATAGTTTTATTAATTTGGAAAAAATATTAACATAATTGATTCAGAAAAAACTTGTTTATAAATAGGAAAATAATCACCTACATAACCCATCATTTCATATTCCTTAATATGTCATCGACATCATCAATTTAAAAACCTTATTTTCTAAATTTCTTTGAAATGATACATGAAAACCTATGTAAGAGGAAACATTTTAAGGGTGAGATAAAATTCTCTATAAGGGTAATCATAATCAATAACAATTTAATGTCATCAATGATCATAAAGAGCTCATGAGGTTATTATACGATAATAAAACTTTATGATAATAACATAAGAATATTCATACCCATAAATACCTGGATCATCAATCTTGAAAAAAATCCAATAAGGATTTAATAATGGAAAGGGTCATCAGAATCAATAATTATAAGCCATGTGATATAAATCTTGATACTGAGAAACATAATTAAACCACAGAAAGAACAAATAAAACTTATTGGTATCTTGGTGCATTATCTTCCTAGAATACGTACAAAACCATTACATAACCCATATAGAGGAAATAATAATATAGTAAAATTACAATACAATTTTGTGGACAACATAATCATTACTCAATGAATTTGAGCTATATATGCATTCACCCATCATATTATCTATACCAGGCTCACATGGTTCTATCTTGGCATACCCATCATAAAATCTATAAAATTCTCACCTAGTGAATTTTTGGATCACATATCATATATAAATTCAATGGATGTCAAATAACGTACATAGATCTTATGCTTCATCAAAAAATCTCCTAAAAACTACATTTTTTATTTTTAGAACATTATTTACCCTTGTAAAATAAATTTATTCCATAATAATTTCTTTGAAACTTTATTAACCTATGGAAAACAAATGGGATTAATAAAAATATTTCTAAAACATTATTTTCTCGGGGAAAAGAAAATGGTTCCATGGAAATATTTTTGAAATTGTCATACTCTATACAGAGAAAGAATGAAGATGGTTTCATTACAAAATATCCCAATTGTAGCATAATTAAAAATATGGGTTTTTTACATTTATGAATATAAATACCATTAAAGGATCATTAAAAACATTTTAGTGGAAAATAAAATTTTCATTTTTAAAATCACGTCTAAAAACTAAAAAATCAAAAAATATTTTGGAAAAAAACATATTTTTTAAAATAAAAATAGATATTTGTAAATGTGTCATCAAATAAAATAATTTTCCAAATAGTGGGAAACTATTTTCATGTTGTAACTATTAAAATAAGAATTCCACTCACATTTTTAAAAATCCAAATGCAAAAATGATTGGAAAACAATAAGAATTTACCTTTTAAAAAAATGAAGATACAATGATGGGTAAAAATGACTTTAATAATCCTAGTAATACATTTATTAAAATATATTCCGAAAACATATTTTTTTCAAATAAAGCAGATTTTGAAACTAATAGATAATTGAAGTTGGGGTTTCTTAAAAATGGATTATTATAAAAATCAATTTTTTATTCTTTAAAACTATACACATAAAAAATATATCATTTTAGTTGAAAATAAACATCAAAAAATATAATGAAAATAATAAATCATTCATACAACATGATGGTGGGAAATTGAATTATTATTATATTTATGTTAAAACACATTTCTTTTGAAAAGGGTTGAAGAGGGAACTCTAAAAGAAGACTTATAAAAGAAGTCATTAACTACTTTGGAAACATTTCAATGGTATGCCTCATGAAATATAAAAAATTAACAATGAATTAAATATCATGATAATAGATAAATAAATGATATAATGTGTGAATTCATCTGTATAGACACCTCATAAATTAATATAAGAGAATAACATAAAAAACTCAATAAAAGGAAGTTGAGATGAATCCAAGAAAAAGATTATAACAATGAAGTAATAATTAATAAATGAATTAATTATATGTATCAAATGTAAATAAACATAAAATTAGTGAAAATGAAACCTATGAAAATAAAAATTCATTAGAAAAAAATCATTGAATATTAAATATAGTTAAAAAGAAATATAACCCAATGAAAATAAATTGAGTTATGATATTAATGACCACTTTATAACTTTCAAATTAAATAGACATAGATGAAATAATTAAAATCAAAACATAAAATACCATAAAATATAATTGATTATCAATATTACATGTATAACTGATAATATATACACCATAAAAGATAAATAAATGGCGAATTTATCATATGGCTCACAAAAAAAAGGTATATGATAAAAATCCTTACCTCGAATCCAGAATTTCCTTATATGTCCTCTAACTCCTCTATAATAAGATTAAATAGATTATTTTATTTATTATATCTTCAATAAATTATTCTTAGATAATTTATTTTATTTATATATAACGACATATTCAAAGACATAATTAGTTCCGTCCACATAGGATGTTTTGGGGATGTTTCAATTATTTGTTCCAAATAGATTTTGTGTTTAGACCATTATCAAATAGGTAAATATTTAAATATATACATAATAATAATCATTAAATAATTAACATATAATTTCATCAATTATACTTCTAAAACCAATCATGAAAAATGGTAATGATAAATAAACTATGTTGTGATCATGGAGATGGTAGGTTGTATATAGGCTTTTGTAACATTTTCATTTTTTAATGACCATTATTGAAAGAAGGTATGTATTAGTTGATCATTATAGAATCATAATAATATAATTTATACCATATTTATTTATTAAATATACTTATATATATCATTTATGTGTTGTGGTGATGAAAATAGTGTCAGGTCGCTTTGTGAAGGTGACAGTCGACACATACATGAATAATGTTTATATTTTTCAGTGGGTGGAAAGGTAAAAAATAAAATGATACATTATAATTTAATAAGAATAAATATGTCATTAATAAAATAATTATATCAAGAATATAAGAAATGTTCCTCATATTTACCCTTATTTTATTCCATGTAAAATGTTAGTTAAAAACTAATAGCATCACCTCTCGTGGAAGTAGTCTATTTTACACACGAGAAACGTTATCATATCCCATATAGAATAGAATGAAAAAATAGAGGATTTTATATTATGAATATAATATAATAATTATATTGTTAATGTCATATATATACTTTATATCTATCATCATACCCAGCCATAATATTTGGTAATATTAAAAATAAATGATATTGTTTGATGAGGCGATAGTCCAACGTACACATTAAAGATGATTTCATAAACCATTTAAAATAAGAGGGGAATGATATATGATATTACATTAAAAAAATAACATCTGAGTATATGTATTAAAATAAGTATATTATAAAATAATTTTCTATAATAATTCTAAAAGGAGTAGAATGTAATAAAATATAAAATCATATTGAATAACATGACCTCTACTTCTGATTAGTTCCTTTGGCTTACAGCAAAGGTCATTATAGGTTGGATGGAAGGAAAAAAATATTTATTTGATGAAATTATGGCTTTAGAGAAGTGATTTTTTAGATATTATCGAAACTAAAAGGTATTTAAATTTGTGATAAGGATATTATAAGGTTGACCTTTTATAATTGAGATAAGTGGAACAATTCGATGTTTTGAAAATAAAATGTTTTACCAACATTTTTAACCTGAAAAAGCATTCAAAATAGAGTGTTATTGAGCCTGAAACATGACATGGTCTCAATATTTATATTCAATTTAATTTATAGAAGTTTTTAGGTAATTATAACTGTTATATTTATAGTATAGTCCCCCAGTAAACTGATATTTACCTTACCCATTTTAATTAATTTTTTACTTTTTTTAAAATTAATTTTGGTGAAAAAATAAGTTGAAATTATTTGATAATAAAAACTATTCAAATTATAAATATAGAATATATTTACCAATTTCAACAAAAATAAGTGGAAAATTTTAAATTGAAACAAAAACCATTAAACGTGGAGAAAATAATGTGTTTTCAAGAAGAAATGTTTCATTGAAAAATATTCTTTTATATTAAATATATCTCTAATGATAATTATTAAAAGGAATAAAAATTAATATTTATCTTTATATAATATATATCATTATTTTGAAAAATTCACAGTATTTATGACCATAATTAGTTTTAATGGACAATCATTACGCCCTAAAAAATAGTTTTCATAAAAATTTTGTTTTTGATAGAAATAATACATACACAAAAATTCAATATAATGATTATTAAAATGTAATTTATTGAAATAAATATTAAATAATAAATAATAATACATTCATTAAAATAAATAAAATTAAAAGATTTATATGGATTTTATATTACATAATTTAGTGAAATAAAATGGACTTTTTACAGAAATAAATTTTTTTAAATTTCAGTGAAAAATAAATATGTTTTAAAAAATACATAAAATTTCACCCCATGTAAAATTTTTTATTGAGATTATAAAAATTAATTTAATTTTATAAAATTTATTTTCTAGTAGTTAAAAAAAATTTATATTATTTTTTAATAGTATGCAATAACTTTTTTTGAAGAGAACGTATTTTTTATGATTAAAATAACTATTCCAAATATGAGTTGATTATTAAATAATAATATTTTGTTAATTTATATTGAATATTTCATATATATATATATAAATATATATATCATAAACTAGTAAATAATATTCATACTAACCTGTTTAATTGTGAGGTTCTAACAGTTATATATATTAAGGTTCATTTTAACTCGGTGTCGCGTGTTGAATAGGATATCACAAAAAAACAATATTTGGGGTTTCAAGTACCTCAAGATATTTAAGAGATTAAATTTATATAGATACGAAATATATCATAATTTTTCGGGCTGTTACAATCTAATATAAACCGCAATTTTTCATTTCATTTATGGTATCAAACATGATTTTATTCTTTTAATATATCTTGTTTTTACATATATAGTGTTTTTAATGTGATTTATAACCAAATTAAATAGAACTACAAATATAAATGATTGGTGTGAATTTAATAATATGAATTCGGGTTTATTGTCACTAGAATATTTAATTTTAAAGTATGATTGCTTCTATGTATTCTCTAATGGTTCATTTTACTCAATTCTTATGTGATTATTGTTTAATGAACTTCTATGATTTACTACATGACTCAAAATTTTGATTTATTATTTGAAGGGTATAGATTTAAAAATTTATGAACATGTTATCATACAATTATTCTCATTTTTTTATTTAAATGATCATTGATATCTCTCTTATTTACCCTTAATGTGTATCAGAGCTCACCAATTTTTATTACTACCTTAACTATGATTTGAATAAAATTATTGAGTATGATATGTCTAAGAAGGGTTATATTTATGATGAACGTAGTATGAGAAGACTTAGATATATTAGGACCAAATTTCTTATGTTTCTATGTTTCTGAAGGCACCAAACCTATATGATTATGGAATATATCATTAAGTTATGTAATGAATATTATTTTATTAATATGGAGAATATATTTATAATAATAATTGATTTTTATAGGTAATGAAATGCTGGTATGTAATGATAATGCTCTCGTACCCAGTTCTGATGTGAATCGACGTTGGTTCATGATAGTAATTTAATTAATAATATTATAAAAATGAAATTTCAATAAAGGTTTTATGGGTGGATAAGTTTTTGGTATATATTTAATACTTGTTCAAACTTCTAGAAGTGATTTCATGGACATGAATTACATAAATGTATAACATGATGTGTTAGGTATGGTGGGAAAATTAGTAATTTTTTAATGGTTTTATTACGAATGGGTTTTTTCAATTCTCTAAAACCCTAATACAATAGGTTATTGGATATGTAATTTAGGATATAATTCTTATAAATCATATAATTATTGTATTTTTATTTTTAGGCTACTTTAGTGTGTATTACAGTAGTATTTAGATACTTTTAGAGGTTGATATTTTGTTTGATGTTGATAATTTATTATATGTGGATACAATCACAGGTGAACAATTTTATGCTCTATCATATTCTTAAAGTAATCTATGTCTTATTTTTGTATTATGTAATTATATTTTATGTTTATTAATAATATTATATGTAATTTTTAATGAATTCAAATATAAATGAAATATATATATATTCGGTATTATTTCCCAATATGAGATTTTCTAGCAGTGAAATAATAATAAATTAGGACAATGCATTAATTGATTTTTTGAATATAAGCTGATCTGTAAATATAACCATGGATTTGAAAAGTGGTTTATTGGCCAGTTTATTTTTTTACAATAGTGTGTATTAAAATAATTTTGTGAGTATATATGAACAGGGTGTGTATTGATAGGTATATGAGTCATATAGTTTTAGGATAATGGTTAAGTTCAAATATGGGATCATATGTTTCCAATGCTTGTGGAATGTAGTAAGAAGGATCATAATAAATTTGGGATTACATGTTGCAGGATATTAGGTTATTTACATTAAAATAATAAAACATATTGGAATACATGGTTAAAATAAAATGGATATAAGTTGATATATTTATGTCATTGTTAATCTATACGTTTCATATGTTAAAATAAATGATTCATAGGTAAGGAAATCATACAATCGATATCTCATATTTATAAAATCATTTAATTTTATAGTATATTATAATTATTTTCATTTCCTATTTTTTAGGATTTTGTTCGAAATGGGTCATGAAAATGAATCTAGTAATGGTATGTATCCGAAAACAGATATATGTTAAAAGAAACTATGGAATCATATATGGAACAATTTTTTAGATAAATTAAAATTTCAATGTATGACTGTTAAGAAATAAATTTTTTGTTTTCTAGTTTTACCTATGATACTGTGATTTAAATCTGATTATAATTTATATTTTAAGTCATAAATAATAGATATATACCCTCAAATATTTTCATCAGTGAGAGATATACAAATTTTGATAACGAAATTTTTTAAAAGGTGGTACACTATATCAATGCATGAATTTTAATAATTCATCACCTTGATATTTTTTTACTTCAATATTGTGAATTGTATCAAAAATTATTTGTTTTAAAAATGTACCAATTTTTTATTTATGCCTCAAAATATATTATAGTATAATTTTTATTATTTTCACATATTTAAAATTAATATGTCTTCTTCATGATATTCAAAATATTTTATTTAATTGATAACTATATTTCCATAAATGATTTTAATTTTAACTATAAAAATACTTATTTAATAGATGTAAATTTTATAAATCTATATTTTTTATATAATAATGTATTTATATTCATTTTTAATATTATAAATATTTTTACTATTGTATGAAGAATAATATTATTTTTCATTATAAAATGAAATATTTTTTTATTCTAAACAAAAGATTTTTCCCATTTATGAGATAGTTTTATATAAAAGTTAAATTTATAAAATTTTTATTTCTCATTTTATAAAATTTATTTTACATTTGGAATACTAACATTGAGAACATTTGAGGGTAAATTTTATGTATTTTTTAAAAAATGTTTTTTCCAAAGAGTATATTATTTATGAATAGATTTTCTATTATTATTACATCAAGATATAAATCCAAAATACATGTTTAAAAAACATTTTCTCATCCTTAACAGATTTATATAATTAAAATATACCCAAATATAATAAAAATATTATAAAATTCATATAAATTAATATTTACACCATGATAAGTATTAAAACATTTGTTGCTACAGACGTAGTGCTTTCATAACATTGGAAAAGTAAAATTTATTTCATGATGAAAATATTTTTAACATTATAAGGATTTGATCAAATTTTAAGGTAAATTTGATTACAAGGATAATTATTTTTTTGAATAATTATGAATTGAATAATTATATAAAAAATAATTATCGAAATACTTACCCACTGCATGCACATGGTGCGAAAAGTAAACAAAATTTCTTAAAAATGTTTTCATTATAAGGATAACTCTAAGAACAAATTATGAACCATAATATATTTAAATAAATATGGAAAATAAAATAAATTTTTTTAATAATTTAATTTTCATTAAAATAATATTATAATTTTCCAAAACACTTCTGATTTCTTAACATATCACATGTTTAAGTAGGAGAATAATAAAATAAATGGTTTTAATAACATTTGAATCTATAAGTATTGGGAGGATTTTTGTGTTTGATGATTCAAAAATATATTTATGATATATAAGAAATTATAAAAGTATTAAGTCATGAATTTTATGATTGTTTTATTTTTTTAGTATAAAAGTACATGAATAACGCAGAAAAAGACTTTAAAACATCATTAACATGAAAAATGATTTATAATTTTAGTAAAAATCACAAAACCTCAAATATAAATTTATGGATAAGAGAAATATCTATCCCCCATTATAATTTATCAATTTTTACTATTTGGGAACCAATTACCTTGAATGTTACATTTTTTTTCTATTAATATATAAGTATACAAAAAAATATCACCCTCTCCCAAATATGAGGATCCCTCCACAATCAATTATAAGATAAATATATAAATATAATTACTCCATATATTCATTCATATTTACATATCTAGAAACCATATCCCTCTTTAGGTGGAATATATCTAGAATATAATTTTTTAATTCCTTCTAAACCTAGAATTATTCAAATGGAAGATATCATTTCTTCTTTGTATGTCATGAATTCTTATCAGTCAAATTCATTTATCTTAGTCTATTACCTCTTACCAGTTATATTATATTTTATTAATATTATCTCTATATTATAATTATACATATTTAAGAATGATATTATAACAAAATCACTTTATAATTATACTCATCCATTGATTATGAAGTATTCTTTTTTTGTATAATTTTTACACCGACGTGAATAATGATATAAATATACATCATTGTTGGCTATGAAAACATAACTACTAGTAATATATTTTTTTCCTAGAATGGTAATATTAAGATTAAACTCATTATTATTATAAGCCTTTTATGCATAAAAAATTGTTGAATCAAAAATTTAATATGTTTTATCTTGATGATATATACTAAAAACACTAAAGGAATGAACCTAAAAACTCATAATTCATTAATGAACATTTAATAAATTAACTCAAATTTTTATAGATTATGAACTTCTAAATATATAAAATAACTAAAACCATTATACTGAAACATAAAATTAAAAATTGAAGCATCTAACAACCAATGATTAATGTAAATTAAAAAAACAATAACTATATAATAGATAAATATAAAAGTATAATATGATATAAAATGAATACGATTATGGTTATTAAATATTTTTTATTTATGAGTATTATTTTATTATAAAGGATGTTATATCATTTACAATAAAGAATAAATCCATAGTAAGCATTTTGTCATCTCAATTATTCTCATTGAGATATGTCATATATTGACCATATTGTTTCTTCTATGTACTGTATATGCATATTATGGGTGTATTATTATTGTAGTTTTTTTCGATTGAATGAATTTAAAAATACATCAAAGGTTCTCTTTTTCAATAGTTTTTTATACCAAATAAAAAAATGTTATAATGTTATTTTTCCAATCTAACATTTAATTTGAGACTTTTTATGTCAAAAATTTACTTGATGGTATTATATTTTATTTCTCATTACAAAATATCCCAATTGTAGCATAATTAAAAATATGGGTTTTTTACATTTATGAATATAAATTCCATTAAAGGATCATTAAAAACATTTTAGTGGAAAAAAAATGTTCATTTTTAAAATCACGTCTAAAAACTAAAAAATAAAAAAATATTTTGGAAAGAAACATATTTTTTAAAATAAAAATAGATATTTGTAAATGTGTCATCAAATAAAATAATTTTCCAAATAGTGGGAAAATATTTTCATGTTGTAACTATTAAAATAAGAATTCCACTCACATTTTTAAAAATCCAAATGCAAAAATGATTGGAAAACAATAAGAATTTACCTTTTAAAAAAATGAAAATCCAATGATGGGTAAAAATGACTTTAATAATCCTAGTAATACATTTATTAAAATATATTCCGAAAACATATTTTTTTCAAATAAAGCAGATTTTGAAACTAATAGATAATTGAAGTTGGGGTTTCTTAAAAATGGATTATTATAAAAATCAATTTTTTATTCTTTAAAACTATACACATAAAAAATATATCATTTTAGTTGAAAATAAACATGAAAAAATATAATGAAAATAATAAATCATTCATACAACATGATGGTGGGAAATTGAATTAATATTATATTTATGTTAAAACACATTTCTTTTGAAAAGGGTTGAAGAGGGAACTCTAAAAGAAGACTTATAAAATAAGTCATTAACTACTTTGGAAACATTTCAATGGTATGCCTCATGAAATATAAAAAATTAACAAGGAATTAAATATCATGATAATAGATAAATAAATGATATAATGTGTGAATTCATCTGTATATACACCTCATAAATTAATATAAGAGAATAACATAAAAAACTCAATAAAAGGAAGTTGAGATGAATCCAAGAAAAAGATTATAACAATGAAGTAAGAATTAATAAATGAATTAATTATATGTATCAAATGTAAATAAACATAAAATTAGTGAAAATGAAACCTATGAAAATAAAAATTCATTAGAAAAAAATCATTGAATATTAAATATAGTTAAAAAGAAATATAACCCAATGAAAATAAATTGAGTTATGATATTAATGACCACTTTATAAATTTCAAATAAAATACACATAGATGAAATAATTAAAATCAAAACATAAAATACCATAAAATATAATTGATTATCAATATTACATGTATAACTGATAATATATACACCATAAAAGATAAATAAATGGCGAATTTATCATATGGCTCACAAAAAAAAGGTATATGATAAAAATCCTTACCTCGAATCCAGAATTTCCTTATATGTCCTCTAACTCCTGTATAATAAGATTAAATAGATTATTTTATTTATTATATCTTCAATAAATTATTCTTAGATAATTTATTTTATTTATATATAACGACATATTCAAAGACATAATTAGTTCCGTCCACATAGGATGTTTTGGGGATGTTTCAATTATTTGTTCCAAATAGATTTTGTGTTTAGAGCATTATCAAATAGGTAAATATTTAAATATATACATAATAATCATCATTAAATAATTAACATATAATTTCATCAATTATACTTCTAAAACCAATCATGAAAAATGGTAATGATAAATAAACTATGTTGTGATCATGGATATGGTAGGTTGTATATAGGCTTTTGTAACATTTTCATTTTTTAATGACCATTATTGAAAGAAGGTATGTATTGGTTGATCATTATAGAATCATAATAATATAATTTATACCATATTTATTTATTAAATATACTTATATATATCATTTATGTGTTGTGGTGATGAAAATAGTGTCAGGTCGCTTTGTGAAGGTGACAATCGACACATACATGAATAATGTTTATATTTTTCAGTGGGTGGAAAGGTAAAAAATAAAATGATACATTATAATTTAATAAGAATAAATATGTCATTAATAAAATAATTATATCAAGAATATAAGAAATGTTCCTCATATTTACCCTTATTTCATTCCATGTAAAATGTTAGTTAAAAACTAATAGCATCACCTCTCGTGGAAGTAGTCTATTTTACACACAAGAAACGTTATCATATCCCATATAGAATAGAATGAAAAAATAGAGGATTTTATATTATGAATATAATATAATAATTATATTGTTAATGTCATATATATACTTTATATCTATCATCATACCCAGCCATAATATTTGGTAATATTAAAAATAAATGATATTGTTTCATGAGGCGATAGTCCAACGTACACATTAAAGATGATTTCATAAACCATTTAAAATAAGAGGGGAATGATATATGATATTACATTAAAAAAATAACATCTGAGTATATGTATTAAAATAAGTATATTATAAAATAATTTTCTATAATAATTCTAAAAGGAGTAGAATGTAATAAAATATAAAATCATATTGAATAACATGACCTCTACTTCTGATTAGTTCCTTTGGCTTACAGCAAAGGTCATTATAGGTTGGATGGAAGGAAAAAAATATTTATTTGATGAAATTATGGCTTTAGAGAAGTGATTTTTTAGATATTATCTAAACTAAAAGGTATTTAAATTTGTGATAAGGATATTATAAGGTTGACCTTTTATAATTGAGATAAGTGGAACAATTCGATGTTTTGAAAATAAAATGTTTTACCAACATTTTTAACCTGAAAAAGCATTCAAAATAGAGTGTTATTGAGCCTGAAACATGACATGGTCTCAATATTTATATTCAATTTAATTTATAGAAGTTTTTAGGTAATTATAACTGTTATATTTATTGTATAGTCCCCCAGTAAACTGATATTTACCTTACCCATTTTAATTAATTTTTTACTTTTTTTAAAATTAATTTTGGTGAAAAAATAAGTTGAAATTATTTGATAATAAAAACTATTCAAATTATAAATATAGAATATATTTACCAATTTCAACAAAAATAAGTGGAAAATTTTAAATTGAAACAAAAACCATTAAACGTGGAGAAATAATGTGTTTTCAAGAAGAAATGTTTCATTGAAAAATATTCTTTTATATTAAATATATCTCTAATGATAATTATTAAAAGGAATAAAAATTAATATTTATCGTTATATAATATATATCATTATTTTAAAAAATTCACAGTATTTATGACCATAATTAGTTTTAATGGACAATCATTAAGCCCTAAAAAATAGTTTTCATAAAAATTTTGTTTTTGATAGAAATAATACATACACAAAAATTCAATATAATGATTATTAAAATGTAATTTATTGAAATAAATATTAAATAATAAATAATAATACATTCATTAAAATAAATAAAATTAAAAGAATTATATGGATTTTATATTACATAATTTAGTGAAATAAAATGGACTTTTTACAGAAATAAATTTTTTTAAATTTCAATGAAAATTAAATATGTTTTAAAAAATACATAAAATTTCACCCCATGTAAAATTTTTTATTGAGATTATAAAAATTAATTTAATTTTATCAAATTTATTTTATAGTAGTTAAAAAAAATTTATATTATTTTTTAATAGAATGCAATAACTTTTTTTGAAGAGAACGTATTTTTTATGATTAAAATAACTATTCCAAATATGAGTTGATTATTAAATAATAATATTTTGTTAATTTATATTGATTATTTCATATATATATATATTTATAAATATATATATCATAAACTAGTAAATAATATTCATACTAACCTGTTTAATTGTGAGATTCTAACAGTTATATATATTAAGGTTCATTTTAACTCGGTGTCGCGTGTTGAATAGGATATCACAAAAAAAACAATATTTGGGGTTTCAAGTACCTCAAGATATTTAAGAGATTAAATTTATATAGATAAGAAATAAATCATAATTTTTTGGGCTGTTACAATCTAATATAAACCGCAATTTTTCATTTCATTTATGGTATCAAACATGATTTTATTCTTTTAATATATATTGTTGTTACATATATAGTGTTTTTAATGTGATTTATAACCAAATTAAATAGAAATACAAATATAAATGATTGGTGTGAATTTAATAATATGAATTCGGGTTTATAGTCACTAGAATATTTAATTTTAAAGTTCGATTGCTTATATGTATTCTCTAATGGTTCATTTTACTCAATTCTTATGTGATTATTTTTTAATGAACTTCTATGATTTACTACATGACTCAAAATTTTGATTTATTATTTGAAGGGTATAGATTTAAAAATTTATGAACATGTTATCATATAATTATTCTCATTTTTTTATTTAAATGATCATTGATATCTATCTTATTTACCCTTAATGTGTATCAGAGCTCACCAATTTTTATTACTACCTTAACTATGATTTGAATAAAATTATTGAGTATGATATGTCTAAGAAGGGTTATATTTATGATGAACGTAGTATAAGAAGACTTAGATATATTAGGACCAAATTTCTTTTGTTTCTATGTTTCTGAAGGCACCAAACCTATATGATTATGGAATATATCATTAAGTTATGTAATGAATATTATTTTATTAATATGGAAAATATATTTATAATAATAATTGATTTTTATAGGGTATGGAATGCTGGTATGTAATGAGAATGCTCTCGTACCCAGTTCTGATGTGAATCGACGTTGGTTCATGATAGTAATTTAATTAATAATATTATAAAAATGAAATTTCAATAAAGGTTTTATGGGTGGATAAGTTTTTGGTATATCTTTAATACTTGTTCAAACTTCTAGAAGTGATTTCATGGACATGAATTACATAAATGTATAACATGATGTGTTAGGTATGGTGAGAAAATTAGTAATTTTTTAATGGTTTTATTACGAATGGGTTTTTTCAATTCTCTAAAACCCTAATACAATAGGTTATTGGATATGTAATTTAGGATATAATTCTTATAAATCATATAATTATTGTATTTTTATTTTTAGTCTACTTTAGTGTGTATTACAGTAGTATTTAGATACTTTTAGAGGTTGATATTTTGTTTGATGTTGATAATTTATTATATGTGGATACAATCACAGGTGAAAAATTTTATGCTCTATCATATTCTTAAAGTAATCTATGTCTTATTTTTGTATTATGTAATTATATTTTATGTTTATTAATAATATTATATGTAATTTTTAATGAATTCAAATATAAATGAAATATATATATATTCGGTATTATTTCCCAATATGAGATTTTCTAGCAGTGAAATAATAATAAATTAGGACAATGCATTAATTGATTTTTTGAATATAAGCTGATCTGTAAATATAACCATGGATTTGAAAAGTGGTTTATTGGCCAGTTTATTTTTTTACAATAGTGTGTATTAAAATAATTTTATGAGTATATATGAACAGGGTGTGTATTGATAGGTATATGAGTCATATAGTTTTAGGATAATGGTTAAGTTCAAATATGGGATCATATGTTTCCAATGCTTGTGGAATGTAGTAAGAAGGATCATAATAAATTTGGGATTACATGTTGCAGGATATTAGGTTATTTACATTAAAATAATAAAACATATTGGAATACATGGTTAAAATAAAATGGATATAAGTTGATATATTTATGTCATTGTTAATCTATACGTTTCATATGTTAAAATAAATGATTCATAGGTAAGGAAATCATACAATCGATATCTCATATTTATAAAATCATTTAATTTTATAGTATATTATAATTATTTTCATTTCCTATTTTTTAGGATTTTGTTCGAAATGGGTCATGAAAATGAATCTAGTAATGGTATGTATCCGAAAACAGATATATGTTAAAAGAAACTATGGAATCATATATGGAACAATTTTTTAGATAAATTAAAATTTCAATGTATGACTGTTAAGAAATAAATTTTTTGTTTTCTAGTTTTACCTATGATACTGTGATTGAAATCTGATTATAATTTATATTTTAAGTCATAAATAATAGATATATACCCTCAAATATTTTCATCAGTGAGAGATATACAAATTTTGATAACGAAATTTTTTAAAAGGTGGTACACTATATCAATGCATGAATTTTAATAATTCATCACCTTGATATTTTTTTACTTCAATATTGTGAATTGTATCAAGAATTATTTGTTTTAAAAATGTACCAATTTTTTATTTATGCCTCAAAATATATTATAGTATAATTTTTATTATTTTCACATATTTAAAATTAATATGTCTTCTTCATGATATTCAAAATATTTTATTTAATGGATAACTATATTTCCATAAATGAATTTAATTTTAACTATAAAAATACTTATTTAATAGATGTAAATTTTATAAATCTATATTTATTATATAATAATGTATTTATATTCATTTTTAATATTATAAATATTTTTACTATTGTATGAAGAATAATATTATTTTTCATTATAAAATGAAATATTTTTTTATTCTAAACAAAAGAGTTTTCCCATTTATGAGATAGTTTTATATAAAAGTTAAATTTATAAAATTTTTATTTCTCATTTTATAAAATTTATTTTACATTTGGAATACTAACATTGAGAACATTTGAGGGTAAATTTTATGTATTTTTTAAAAAATGTTTTTTCCAAAGAGTATATTATTTATGAATAGATTTTCTATTATTATTACATCAAGATATAAATCCAAAATACATGTTTAAAAAACATTTTCTCATCCTTAACAGATTTATATAATTAAAATATACCCAAATATAATAAAAATATTATAAAATTCATATAAATTAATATTTACACCATGATAAGTATTAAAACATTTGTTGCTATAGACGTAGTGCTTTCATAACATTGGAAAAGTAAAATTTATTTCATGATGAAAATATTTTTAACATTATAAGGATTTGATCAAATTTTAAGGTAAATTTGATTACAAGGATAATTATTTTTTTGAATAATTATGAATTGAATAATTATATACAAAATAATTATCGAAATACTTACCCACTGCATGCACATGGTGCGAAAAGTAAACAAAATTTCTTAAAAATGTTTTCATTATAAGGATAACTCTATGAACAAATTATGAACCATAATATATTTAAATAAATATGGAAAATAAAATAAATTTTTTTAATAATTTAATTTTCATTAAAATAATATTATAATTTTCCAAAACACTTCTGAATTCTTAACATATCACATGTTTAAGTAGGAGAATAATAAAATAAATGGTTTTAATAACATTTGAATCTATAAGTACTGGGAGGATTTTTGTGTTTGATGATTCAAAAATATATTTATGATATATAAGAAATTATAAAAGTATTAAGTCATGAATTTTATGATTGTTTTAATTTTTTAGTATAAAAGTACATGAATAACGCAGAAAAAGACTTTAAAACATCATTAACATGAAAAATGATTTATAATTTTATTAAAAATCACAAAACCTCAAATATAAATTTATGGATAAGAGAAATATCTATCCCCCATTATAATTTATCAATTTTTACTATTTGGGAACCAATTACCTTGAATGTTACATTTTTTTCTATTAATATATAAGTATACAAAAAAATATCACCCTCTCCCAAATATGAGGATCCCTCCACAATCAATTATAAGATAAATATATAAATAGAATTACTCCATATATTCATTCATATTTACATATCTAGAAACCATCTCCCTCTTTAGGTGGAATATATCTAGAATATAATTTTTTAATTCCTTCTAAACCTAGAATTATTCAAATGGAAGATATCATTTCTTCTCTGTATGTCATGAATTCTTATCAGTCAAATTCATTTATCTTAGTCTATTACCTCTTACCAGTTATATTATATTTTATTAATATTATCTCTATATTGTAATTATACATATTTAATAATGATATTATAACAAAATCACTTTATAATCATACTCATCCATTGATTATGAAGTATTCTTTTTTTGTATAATTTTTACACCGACGTGAATAATGATATAAATATACATCATTTTTGGCTATGAAAACATAACTACTAGTAATATATTTTTTTCCTAGAATGGTAATATTAAGATTAAACTCATTATTATTATAATCCTTTTATGCATAAAAAATTGTTGAATCAAAAATTTAATATGTGTCATCTTGATGATATATACTAAAAACACTAAAGGAATGAACCTAAAAACTCATAATTCATTAATGAACATTTAATAAATTAACTCAATTTTTTATAGATTATGAACTTCTAAATATATAAAATAACTAAAACCATTATACTGAAACATAAAATAAAAAATTGAAGCATCTAACAACCAATGATTAATGTAAATTAAAAAAACAATAACTATATAAGAGATAAATATAAAAGTATAATATGATATAAAATGAATACGATTATGGTTATTAAATATTTTTTATTTATGAGTATTATTTTATTATAAAGGATGTTATATCATTTCCAATAAAGAAGAAATCCATAGTAAGCATTTTGTCATCTCAATTATTTTCATTGAGATATGTCATATATTGACCATATTGTTTCTTCTATGTACTGTATATGCATATTATGGGTGTATTATTATTGTAGTTTTTTTCGATTGAATGAATTTAAAAATACATCAAAGGTTCTCTTTTTGAATGGTTTTTTATACCAAATAAAAAAATGTTATAATGTTATTTTTCCAATCTAACATTTAATTTGGGACTTTTTATGTCAAAAATTTACTTGATGGTATTATATTTTATTTCTCATTACAAAGATATATTTTATTATCATAATTTTCTTTATAAAGGTTATTATTATCCTATCGAATCACATAACATTCTTTCAAAATCAAACTAAAAATGATTCTTGTTTGTAAAACTGACTACACATCTTTTTTTATAAATCATTGTCCTCCATGTCCATATTCACTTAATTTTTTCAATACTTTTATTCTCTATACATCAATGATTACATATGGCCATTCTATATTAAATTTTACATTATTTACAAATTTTTAAAATTAATTTTTTTAATGTTATCTATATGGATAATTTTTTATTTCCATAACCATTTTTTGAAATGTTTAAAAATATCCTTCATTCTAATATTCTCTACAAGAAAACATTTTCATAAATTATTCATAAATTTTATTATAAATTTTTTGTCTCTAAATATATAAGGGTTTTTAATTAACATTTATTATCATTTTTATCCATTTTTGTTTCTTTGAAATAAAGTTTTTCAAAAAAACATAAAAGAGTATTTCTTCCCTTTTTTCAATATAATATCATATTTTTGGTGTTTTTAATACATGTCAAAATCAAATAATATTTAGTATGATTTATTATCATCATTATAAATTGATGTGACCTAACTTATTACTTTTTATTTATTATGATAATCTTATGTGGAAGATTTCATGAATCTATTTTCTTTAAAACGTATTACTTAAGGTATTTTATATTTATAAATGTTTTTATATAGCTCAAATATATAACATTATTCATTATAAAAATGGTATCCCTAAAATTATATTTTCCTATAATAATTTTTTAAAAATTTAAATTTTATGATATGGAATATAAGGGACCCAAGAGTAAACCCAATCCACTATGGGACACTTTCACTGTGTGATGGTGGTCTTGGTTACGATTCTTAACAAAAGTGATGATTTTTTGTGCCAATATATATTATATTTCTTGGATTCATAACTATTTGAAATAAAACATACCAATTTTTTCATAGAACATGATTAATTAAAAATGTATCCATACATCAATAACTCATGTATTCTGTTATGAAAAAAATCCTTTCCTTATAATCCATGTTTTAAGATCCATGTGTTATTATGTATTATTTCAATATATTATGTTCAGATACCTCAGTAAGTCTTTCATACATATATTCTCATTTTATGATCACTTATGAACATTGATTATTATATCTTATCTTAATATTTTATTACTATTTCATATCAACCTTATAATGTTTCTATTTCCCCATGTTATGAAGAACAATGTTAAATTTTATATGACTAGAAGGGTTTTATGTGGGAATAATTTAGTGGGAGTTGTTAAAAACTAATTCAATGTTCCATATGTGTGTTTTTAGCATTGAATAAAGAATTTTTGTTGCTATATGAATCTTTTTTGGAGAAGAATGTTCTAATTTTATATGAGTTTTATTATGGAGTTCTTTTTCCCATTTTAAAAATTTTTTTACATAAAAGGTGTTGGGTTTTTTAGTAATGCATTTTTTTAGAAATAGTGTAATAATGATATCGTTTTATTTGGGTGATTCATATTTTATGTAGAAATAAAATTTAATATAATCTTTTAATACTAATTTATTCATATAATTCAATGGGTTGATATTAATTATTAGTTTTCATTGGATGTTATTAAAAATATTTGTTGTTAAAAAATCATATTTTTGAAATAAATTTATTCTGGTGATGTTTATTTTTATCATAATAAATTATATTTAACTCCTTAAAATGAGAAATATAATATAATGATTTATTTTATAAAAAAACATATTAACTACAATTTATATAAAAATTTATCTGAAATAAGATTCATAACTACACATATTTCAAATTTATTTTTTATCTAGAAATATATTCTTCTATATATATTATTTTATCTTTTAAAAGTATAATTTCAAATATATAAAAACTCAAACAGATTAAATGGAGTCAAAAAAATTTAATCGATATATTGAAATTTGGTATGAAGGACACGTATATTTTTATGCAAAAATTTTACTTAGGTAAAAATTATGCTACCATTGTAAAGGTAAAAGGGTTATGTTAAGAGGTAAATAAATAAAATTTCATAAAAACAACACATTGAATGATTTAATAAGGATAATCTTAATGTAATCTCATCTATTTTCCATTAAATATTCTCGCTGAATACACTTACCTTTTAATATGACAACCTTACAAATTATAAAATCGGTATTTGGAAAAATTACTCTCAATACCCACTCATAAAAGGACCCAGTAAAGGCCACACATTAACATAGGTTTTTTTGATTACATAACAATTTTTAATCTCCTACACTGTTCTTTGACATTATGCTTGTAAAATAATAACCCCATTATCCCAAAATTCATACAATTACTTAAAGACATTAGATTTTTAAAAAGGATTCACATTCCGAATGACCAAATAGTTTAGTAGTCATTGTAAAATAGATCCTTATTTTAAATTAATATTTCATTTTAAAAATATAATACAAAAAATTATTTCCTTCTCTAATGTCATTATTATCCTAGATTAACCATGTATAATAGTCATTATAAATATCTTGGAAACATGGAGAAAATGAAACATGCAAAAAGGGGGAATTAAAATGATCCTTAAGGGTAAATTAGATCTAAATCTATCTTTAATCAATTATCATAACAAATATATGATGGTAAATAATAGAACAAACATTTTTCAAAAAATTTAAAATCAGAATGAAAATTCATCCATAGATTTTTTCATACTGAAAATACTCTGGATAGTAATAACAAAAATGAGGTAAATTCTTAATGTTGAATGACTAAACTATCATGATATATCCTCTCTATAGTTACTATCAAGATAATTCATCTTGATAGTTTAAGTCTGTGGGTAGAAAATTGTTGGATTATGATTCAAAAAAAATGAAGGGAATGTAACCTAACTAATTTTGTCTCAAGAAACTACTAAATCATTTAGGTACTTTCATTAACTAGTCCCAAACCCATTTCTTTTATTCCAATGTGTTCCTAAAATTGAATATTCAATTTAAAATGATTTTTTTAAAATTGAACTATCCCACCCCATGTTCTAAAAATTGAATCATAATCACCATAAAAGTTAAAAAAATTATACAATGAAACATTATAATAAATTAATGTGTTGATATTCATAATAATATATATAAAATGGGAAGTACCCAACAAAAAATAAATAAGTCGCAAATAATTAATACCAGGCAAAGATAATGGTGAGAAATGAAGATCTATTTCCTCACACATCATTTTGGTTGTACATTTTTTTTCTTTATATATAATGGTTTAAAGAGTGTTATTAAATTTTACCAAAAACATATTTTAATTTATTTTATCATATGATATTTTATTATATTATCTTAGCACCAATTTGAAATAATATTTCATTTTTACCCATGTTTTGGGTGTTAACTAATTCATTTTCCTATGCATGTTTTGTTGTTTAGGACGAGGTTAGTTTTCATATGATATATATCCAATATCCCCAAATTGATATTAATTATATAAATATCATATTTAATCATTAAATACGTTTTTATACATTATTTAAAATTGTAAATGGAAAATGAGTCACATCGTGTTGGGGATATGATAGGTTGTACGTACACATGAAAAACGACATCATTCTCTTTTTGGTGAAAGGGTGAGAAAGTTAATAGTTTATTAAATTTTCCATAATCAATATATTTTTATAATTATCATATATATATTTATATATATAATATTTTAATCATTATACTTATCTAAATGAAGTGGTGATTGAAAATATATTACGCCACAACAGGGTGACGGTAAGTCATACATACACATTTGTGGTGATTTCATTTTTCATATGATGAATTAATGATGGAATTTGGTTTTATAAAAAATATAAAAAAATCTCATAATATATATGATACTATATTAATTACTTTATCATAAAAACACCGCAATAATATGAAGCATAATAATAATGAACATCAATGTGTTAGTAAAAATGATTACCTCTTCGGAGGAGGACTTCCAATAAACATTTCTTCTATAATATATGGAATGTCTTTTTAAAGGACCAAAACCTATAAAACATAACTATGTTTTTATTTAAGAGAAAATATTAATTTTTGGAGCTATATGGATCTAATTTGTGTGAGTATTTGAGGGTGGAGGTTACCTTTTATAATTGAGGTGAGGAGATCTTTCAGAAATCCTCAAAATATTTAAAAATAATAAGGCTATTCTAGATAAAAAAAAGATATACAAATGGTCTATAAATGAATAAGGGAAGATACTATAGACCATATGTTATCCCATTTTTAATTATTATTATTTTTTGGATTTTTAAATAATTTAATAATATAATAATTAATGAAAATATTAATATTTTTAAATTTGACACTATTCATTTCATTTTACTTCAATTGCATAAAGGAAAATTAGGACTTATAATATAAAGAAACATATAATATATAATATATTCTATGTAACTATAAGATTAATTATACACATTATATATTCCCAAATTTATCAAAATTAATTCTTTTAAAATCAATTATTTCAATTATCAGTTAATAAAACAAATATTGTTTTAGAATTGGTGAAGCATTAAAGGTAATTAAATATTTTCTTAAAATTAAATATAAATTTATGAAATTAAAATAATGTAATTATTATGAAAATATACATTTAGATTCGTTAATATCATGGTTTTGTCACTATGTGAAAACAAAAATGAGATTTAATACAATGAAAGTTGCATTTTCTAATTATCTTTGATTTAAGAAATATATATGTTATTTTCGTAATAATGTCTCTATTAAATAACTACAATTAAATATCAAGGTAATAATAAATGAATAAAATTTATCATATAATTTTAATGAAAATTTAGGTAACATTTTTACCCATTACTTTTGGTTTCAACCGATATTTTAACCCTTTAACTTGTATTGTGTCTAAGTGTATTTTTACTCATTGAGTTATGATATAGTTACAATAAAATTTAAAAACCATTAAATCCGACATTGATATATGTTTCAGCCATATCTAAATAATTTTCAAGAGATTTATAGTTTTAATAATTATATAGCATTTAATAATATATTGTTTATTTTATAACATCATTTGTGTCAATTTTGGGACTATTTATTACTCAAAATTTTAAAAACATCATAAAAAACATATAAATTAAAAAAACCTTCAATAGATCCCTAAGATTTAAATAATATCTAAAAAATTTATGTACGAAAGTTATTATATAAATTTCATATTATTTAAACATTTTTATTGAAATTTATTTGATATGTCCATTAATTAAACAATTACAACATAATCATTGTTCTTGCTGTTAATTTAATTATGTATTCATTAAAAATTTAAAATAAATTATGATGATTAATATTGAAATTTTATATTTAAAATGGCTATTTATGGATGAATATATATTCTAAAAAATACTATATAAAAAATTAAGCACTTATTAAAACATTAGTATGACATATTTGTAATTCCTTAGCATAAAAATCTATAAAATGATTATAGTCATCCTGGTGGAACCAATAAAACCCTACAATTTTTCTAATGATGATTTTGGATAACTGTCACCAATCTAATAATTTTCTTACAAGTTTTAGGGTAATTTATATATTACCAATAATATTATATTTACCCTTAATTAGAATAATTAACTTCAACCATTGTAATTAAAAAGAGTACAAATGTTATGATTCATATTGTCCAATATGAAAAAGGATCAATTTTTACCTTTAACTACCATATTGAAATTATTTTATATCTAAATTAAATGTGAAATATATTCCAATGATCTAATTTTTTATAATTGATAAAAAAACATATCTAAATATACTTTAAAACAAATCAAAAAAATAACTTAACAATATAAATTATTTAGATGAAAAATGTATTTTCAAATCAAATTCTATATTTTTTACTATTGCAAAAACATGAAACTTATCAAAAAAAATTAAAAAATGAAACAAATGTAATTTTTGATTTTTAATTTCAAAGTGGAATCATATTTTCTAAAAAAATTATAAAATTATAAATTTTATTTTTAAGAAAACTTCTCCATCTGAAGGCAGTGACACTACCTTCAGAAAAATATAGCTTTTTACGAGTAAAAATGAATTTGTTTTTATATCATATCAAGAAAACACAAAAGATGAATATTAAAAACATTCTTAAACATATGATATATAAATTTCAAAACGATTTTAATAATATTCATTCTCTCTAATTTAATGGTTATATAAATTTAAAATGTCATTTTTTGTTTAATCTGGGTGTTGCGTGTAATGGACGATATCAAACAAATTAAATTTAACTAGAGACATACCATAAAATCTACAGGGTGTTAAATAATCTCATACATAAATAAATTTTATCCTCTCAATTTTATATTTCTCTTCATATTTCAAATTTTGAAACATAAAAATTCATTTTTGGGAAACCCACATTGGAAATAGGGTTAATAAATTATCCTCTTAATAAAATGGAAAGGGAAATTTAATGGTCACCTGAAAATTATGATTTTGAATAGAATAACATTAGATTAAATTGAAAACATTGACATGTAAGAGTAATATAACCAAAAAGTTCTGATGTAGAGTGATAGAGAACATAGTCATTAAAAATTTAACCATAAAAACCAATAAATCTATGACCTTTTAAAAGGCCATTTATTTTTTATAAAGAAACGTGATTGGATAACATTTTTGTAAAAAATTAATTATCCTATAGATAAAGGTTTATTTTAATTTCTTGAAATATAATTTAAAAAATAAATGTAATTGATTTCCTTCTATTGATTTATAAAAATCTCATCCTTTTTTTGAGAATAAATTTATTTCTACTTCATTTAATTAAACCAAGTTATTGAAATTCAAAACGAATTTTATGCCTAAAGAACCTTTATCAATAGATCATTAATTATTCCTTTGACCTTTAATTATTATAAAAACCAAAAAGTTTACCATATGTTTTCCAATATGTTAAATCATACATTAAACACAAGAAATAATATCCAAAGTGCAACATAATACATTACATAATTAGTTACCTTATGAATCAATAAAAATACTTCTACATAAATTCAATGTAAAAAAATCTAAAAGGAATGTCACTAGATATTTCTAAACAACTTAACATTAGATTCCCAAAACAAAAAAATCTAGATAATTTTTTCCACATAACAAATATTTTATCACCTGAAAAACCATAATGAAATCATGTATTCTTCCAAATACATAATGAAGATGTATTATAGTACAATCCATATATATTTCATGATTTTTATAAGCAGAATAACATTGATAAAACATTTCTACAACATAATTCTTAAATCCAAGAATATAAATTCATTAATGATTCTAATTCAATTATTGTAACGGCATAAGCTTTAATTTCATGCATTTGTGTCTCCACTAGTGCTGATAACATTATTTACGTCACCATTTTTTACGTCGGTTATATATAACCGACGTGAGAATCTGTGAAACGTGGTTTTCTACATCGTTTATTTAATAACAGACATAACAAATGTGATGAGTAGCTTTTTAACGTCGGTTATAAAATAACCGATGTAAAAAACCAAAGCGCGGGGGTTTTTTACGTCGGTTATTTGATAACCAACGTAAAAAATGAGATATCTAGGCGTTTTTTATGTCGGTTATAAAATAACCGACATAAAAAAACGTGGTATCTAGGAGTTTTTTATATCGGTAATTTTATAACCGATGTAAAAAACCAAAGAGAGGGGGGTTTTTTACGTCAGTTATAAAATAACCGACGTAAAAAACCAAAGCGGGGGGGTTTTTTACGTTGGTTATAAAATAACCGACGTAAAAAACGAGTTATCTACGGGTTTTTTACGTCGGTAATAAAATAACTGACGTAAAAAACTCCCCGCGCTTTGGTTTTTTACGTCGGTTATAAAATAACAGACGTAAAAAACATGATATCTATGAGTTTTGTAAGTCGGTTATTTTATAACCGACGTAAAAAACCAAAGTGCGGGGTGTTTTTTACGTCGGTTTTCAAATAACCGACATTATAAATTTAAAAAATAGTTTATAATGTCGGTTATATAATAACCGACGTCATAAAACATTTTAAACTTTTAAGCCACGTAGACTGTCATTTACGTTTTTTCGATCCACTGTCCACCGGCTCGTCTCTCTCGCGCGGTAAACCCTAATCGGCTCGTCAATCGACCTGCGTTAAGCTCATTTTGGCTCCATTGTTTATCATCTTTAGTCTCCTCAGATCTATCATCTCAACTCGCAACACTCAAGTAAGCATTCCACGAATTTATTTCGTTCGTTTTTTTTGGATAGTCTATATTTATGTTTTGCAATTTTTTTGTTTAAACTAGGTTAGATTCTTCCATTTCAAACCCTATTACATCTTTTTGAATATCGTTGGCGCCGGACATTCGTTTTTATCTTGAGTGTCTTGTTTTTGTATTACTTTATAAAACTAATTTTGATATATTACCTTGCATTTAATGACTCAAAATCCTCCTATTTTGGAACCATATTTGGGGTTATTTATTGAAGTACTATGGCGCGATTAAGGAAAGATTTGGAATATTTCCTGATTTGACCAGTTTGAATTTCATTATCAAAAAGAAATTTGAGGTAAGGTTGATTTATCCATTCCTTTTATCCTATATTTCATTTAACGCTCTGGTTCATCTAACAATTTTGTAGTTGTATAACCAATAATGTTTATGTGATTAGAGAATTAAAATAAATTATCATCATATATAGTGAATCATCCTTGTTGAGTGTCTTATCATAGAATAGGAATCAATCATCCATATTGAAGATGTAATTTTTTTTTAAAAAAAACCATTAATGTGAACCATTTATCATTCATTAATTGAAGTAAAATAAATATTTACAGATGAGTTATAATGGAACATAATAAAATAAATATTTATCATTAACCCTCATAGAGTCTAATAAATCTATGATAAACCATTTGTTTTCTTTAATGGAAACAAATCACTTTTTCCCACTTCGTATTTTTAGAAGACACTAAACTCCATTATAATTTCACCCTTATGGGAAGTATTAAACATCATTATATCCCTTTGAAAAATCTAAATGTCACAGAAATATCGTGCATCCATTTTGTCTTATAGGACTCTACTATAGATAAGTATAAATTTTTTTATATTATTAGTTATGATAAACTCTATCATAACATCATTATTATATGTTTATAAAAATGGTAATATCACAATTCTCATGATTTTTGTTGAGAATAATTATAATGTTTTTTATTAATGATAATATAGACATGGTTACTTTTATAAAAAGAATGTGAACTTGAATAATGAATGTTACTTATATGTATTTCAAAAGATTTTTTGATTTTATGTCACAAAACTAAATGATGATCGAATAAAACAAATAATTGCACCACCAACCAAAGTGAAACCAGTGTATTGTTCTATTTTAGAACTTCATGTTTCAATCAATGAGAATGTGATTTATTTATTATTTAGAGTTTCTGAATCAAGATACTAGATTCTATTTCAAATGGGTATTTGTTTGTTTTTTGATGTTTCATGATTTTATTTGATGTAGGTTTTTCTTTTTCATGGATTACTTCATAAAGCGGTCTCGGTTCATTTGATTTTTTGTTTCCTTTGACACCATCCCCCCTCAATGACTATGATCTCTCATTTCCAGTTTTTCTCTAATTGTTCTCTCATACACCTTTTGTATTTGATGGTTGATTACAAACATATTTATTCAAATATTTAATCTAGATTATATGCATTTTTTAGGATTATATTTTTGTTTTATTCTACTTTATTAATTATTCTATCCAATACTAAGACCGTTTATAGTAAGAAAAATTTCATAAGAAATATGATGGGTCTCTTCATCATATTTCATGAAACGATTTTAATAATGTCACGTTTAAAAAAAATATATGTTATATCAAAGATGTGGAAACGGGTGGTGTCCGGGAGGGTGTCCAAGGGGTGGGTGTGTCTGAGTGGTTGTCCACGGGGGTGGGGGCTGGTCCAGAGGGTTTTGGGGGTTGTCCGGGGGGTGGGGGCTGTCCAGAGGGTTGAGGGGTGTCCTGGGGGTGTTGATGGGGTAGGGGTGGGGTGGTGTCCAGGAGGGGTGGGGGTGCTATCTAGAGGGGTGGGGGGCTGTCCGGAGGGTTGGGGGTGTCCAGGGGTGGTCCAAGGGGGTGGGTGGGAGTGGGGGGGCTGTCCAAGGGGGTGGGGGCATGTCCAGAGGGTTTTGGGGGTTGTCCGGGGGTGGGGGTGATTCTCAGGTTTACTCAATTTTCTCCGATTTTCTATCAACTATGTAGGTGGCATGGTTTTCTTTGATTCAATGAAATTTAAAACTGTTATATATAACTATTTTTTGTTTTAAAAATAATATTCAATCATATTTTCTTAAATACCCATAGATTTGTTTTATATTTTAAATTGTTTTACCTTCAAATTATTATTTTTTTCATATAATCATATATTTGTCTTATCTTAAAAATATATATTTCTGTTGACATTTGTTATAGGTAATAATGAGTCGAAGTTGGATTACGGCACATCGAATGAGAAATGAATTTGAGGAAGTTGTTGATGCCTTTTTGGAATTTGAAAAATGAAATGTTCCATGTAGTGACATTTTTTTCTGTCCATGCCTAAAATGTTTGAATATGAAGAAGTTGAAAAGTAGAGAGATAAAAGATCATCTGATTTGTCATGGTTTTAATCCGAGTAACAGCCCTTGGATTTGGCATAGTGAAACTGGATGTAATTTCACTGATGATGATGATTCACAAGATGGTAACTCCGATGAAATTAAATAAATGATTCATGATATTGTAGGAGAACAAATTGAGATAGAACCGACAGTTGTGCGTCTATATGGTGATGCTGAAAAACCATTATGTCTTGGTTGTACAGATTTTACAGTTTTGTCAGAGGTGTTAAGATTGATTAACCTGAAGGCGAAACATGGATGGTGTGACAAAAGTTTTACAGAGCTGCTACAATTGATGAAATACATTCTTCCAAAAGATAACGATCTGCCATATTCACATTGAAAATCCAAGAAAATATTATGCCTGATGGGATTGGGATACAAGAAAATACATGCCTGTCCGAATAACTGCATTATATATGGGAAGGAATATGAATTTCTATTTGAGTGTCCTAAATGTGGGACATCACGATATATGGTGAAAGAAAAATCATAGGCTGGTGTAGAGATTACAAAGCTCCCTTCAAAGGTATTTTGGTATCTTCCTATAATTAAACGTTTCAAACGTTGATTTTCTAATTCACATGATGCAAAAAGGTTAAGATGGCAAGTTGAAGAGCGGGTATTTGATGGAAAAATACGTAATCCAGCTGATTGTCCACAATGGAAGAAAATTGATGCGCAATATTCTACATTTGGAAATGAAATTAGAAATCTCAAACTAGGGTTGTGCACAGATGGAATGAATCCGTACCAAACCCTCAGTAGAACACATAGTTCATGGCATGTTTTATTGGTAATTTAAACCTCTCTCCTGAAGTTTGTATGATAAGAAAATATGTCATGTTGAGTATAATGATATCTGGTCCAAAGAAACCCAGTAATGATATTGATGTTTATTTGTCACCATTTATTGATGATTTGAAACTGTTATGGGCTGATGGTATTAGGGTGTGTGATTCTTATAAAATGGAATATTTTCAACTGTATGCAGTGATTCTGTTCACTATAAATGACATCCCAGTGTATGGAAATTTGTCTGGAAATAGTGTTAAAGGGAATAAAGCATGTCCAATTTGCGAACAACAGACGTCATATTGTCAATTGCATCATGGGTGGAAAACATTGTACATGGGTCACCCATGTTTTTGCCTATGGAACACCCTTATAGAAGACTAAAAAGGCATTCAATGGCTCACAAGAATTTGATACTGCTCCAAAACCTTTATCCCCTGATCTGTATTTTGAGAGGGTGAAAAACCTTGATGTGACATTGGGAAAGACACAGAAATCTGGTAATGATAGACATATTTAGAAGAAAAGGTCTTTTTTTTGAGCTACCGTATTGGAGGTATCATGAAGTTAAACATAATATTGATGTCATGCACATGGAGAAGAATATCTGTGATTCTTTGATTGGAAGATTGTTAGATATTAAAAGGAAAGACTAAAGATGGGTTGAATTCAAGATTAGACTTACTATCGATGGGAATACTTTTGTAGTTAGCTCCCACTCCTAATGGAAGACGAACATTTCTTCCCCCGGCTTGTCAAACATTATTGAAGAGGGAGAAAATTATCTTCTGTCAGTGTCTTCATGATACCAAAGTGCCTCAAGGTTATTCTTCAAATGTAAAAAAATTTCTCATTGAAGGACTTGAAGTTGATAGGTATGAAATCACATGATTGTCACGTCATGATGCAACAAATTCTACCAGTTGCATTGCGTGGAATATTTCCCATTCATGCCAGAAAGACTATAATGAAGTTGTGTTATTTTTTCAATTCAATTTGTAACAAGGCGATTGATGTGAATGCTTTGAACATTTTGGAAAATGATGCAATTTATATACTTTGTCAATTGGCAATGTATTTTCCTCCAATTTTTTTGATATAATGGCGCATTTAATGATTCATCTGGTTCGAGAAATAATGCTTTGTAGACCTGTATATCTTCGTTGGATGTATCCTTTTGAAAGGTATATGAAAATATTAATGGGGTAGGTTAAAAATATATATCGACCTGAAGCCTCCATTATTGAAAAGTATATTTCTGAGGAGGTAGCAGAGTTTTGTACAAGCTACTTGGCTGGGGTGCAACACATAGGTTTGCCTCCATATCGCCATGAATGAGTTAATAATGAGGGAAAGGGGATTCGCGGTATGAAAGTCAAATCATTGTCAGCTGAACAGATGAAGAATTTAGAATCATATATCTTGAATAACATAGCTGATGCTCAACCATATATCACATTGCATATTAATGAGTTGAAACAATGTCATCCAAAGAAGTGAGAAATGTGGATTTTGAATGAGCACAATAAAACTTTTTTGTCATTGATTAAAAAGACTTTTCTTGGTAGATCAGATGTATCAGAGACATTAAAATG
Organism: Viscum album; assembly: GCA_963277665.1. Lineage (NCBI taxonomy): Eukaryota > Viridiplantae > Streptophyta > Magnoliopsida > Santalales > Viscaceae > Viscum > Viscum album. The sequence goes on from OY728150.1 coordinate 1,949,712,662, forward strand.
GATTGTGGGTGGTCCATGTTTAAATGTGATAACATGGTCTGGTAATGACATTAATGGTTATACATTTCATACGAATACTCAAGACAATAGAAGTGAAGTTCAAAATAGAGGTGTATTGGTGTTTGTAGAAGCAATGCATTTTTCGAGTGCTATGGACAAAAACCCAATTTCTGCATCAACTGCATATTATGGAGTGATTAAAGAAATATGGGAGGTTGATTACTTTAAAATTAAAGTTCCCATTTTTAAATGTAAATGGTTTAACGGTAACAACAGTGTCAGACACGATGAATTTGGAATGACACTTGTTAATATGAATAGATTGGAAGACACAACTGATTATTTTATAATGGCAACACATGCAAAAAAAAATTTCTATGTAGTAGATAAATCAGATATGAAGTGGGCTATTATTTAACAAGGGAAAAAACAGTATATTGGTGAGGATGAAGTTGATGAAAATGATGATTTATGTGAGATCCCTACTTCCATGGAAAGATTAACAGAACATAATGATGATCATGTTGAAGACATAGTTTGTTCCATAAGGAACGATCACGACGAAGGAATTTGGGAATACAATCCATTTGTACATTCCTAAAATTATAGGTAACATATGTTTATTTCTTGTTTACATTTATTTTTTCCATAAATGTTAGATATTGTATGTTTTTTATTTATTAAAACATGTTTTAAAACAAAATAAGTATATGTTTATGTTTTTTTTTGTTTTAAGTTTTTTTAGTTTACTTTATCATGTTTATAACCATTACATGAATTATATATCTATTATTTTTGTAAAATGAAAATTACTTTACCATGTTTACCATGTTTACCAGGTTTACCATTTTTACCATGTTTACCATCTTGACTATCTTTACCATCATTACCATCTTTACCACTGTTTAACATGCTTACCATATTACCAATGTTTACTATTATTTAACTTAGTACACTTTTCTATTTTCTGATTACAGTAGTATTAAAATATTTTAATTTGTATATTTGTGAACTGACATTTGTTTTCTTAATGTGAAGGATAATGACAGATCATTCAGATGATCAACCACATGATTCTGGAGAGGAGAATATTGCTGGTCATACCTATGGGGATGAACATTCACATGCTCCTATTACGACAAAGAGTTCAAAGGTTGGTAAACGTGGGTGCACACGTTTACCAAAATTATCACTTGCCCGTACGCAGGATCAGAGGATATTCGTTGAGTTTGATGATGATGATATTCCTAGAGGTCCGAATGCAAAATATTTTAATAGTTTTGTAGCAAATCAGGCTAAGAGAAAAGTAAGAATTCTGTATGATGATTGGAGAAGTGTGGATAAAGCGATTATCTCTCAGTTGTGGGAGACGATTTTGGTAAGATCTTTTGTCATTGTTTGACTATTATTTTAATGTTTATAGTATATATAATATGTTTAACCTCTTCTTTATCAGATGACATTTGATATTCCTGACACTGGAGGAGTTAGAAAGAAATGCTTATCGTTGGCTGCCAGGAGATGGAGGGATTTCAAATCAACCCTCTCATCTGATTTCATTTATGGTCATAAGAGTCATGAAAATCCATGTCATATATATCCTTTTATAGATGAAGACACATGGAGACAGTTTTTTGAAAGTATAAGAAAAGAGTCATTTCTGGTAAGGGAAATGTAAACTTTTATAAAATTTATTATATAAATGATTTTATTAATGTTTTGTTAATGATTTATTATTCTTAAATTACAGAAAACAAGGAAATCTCATCAGGAGATCCAGTCTAAAAATGTATACCCTCATTGTTTATCTCAGGGAGGGTATGCATTATTGGAAGAAAAAATTATGGCGGAGAAATTTCAACAACTAAGAGCTGAGTCTTCAAGCTCTTGAGAGGTGGCCCCTCCATCCCCTCCATCTAGACATGAAAAATGGAAGAGATCTCGAAAGGGAAAAAAGGGCAATATCTTTCGGAAGAATAAAGAATCATAGGTGAGAGGATTGTAAGATATCTATTTTATTATTTAAGTTAACTATTTTCATCATATAATTTCAATCATTACAGAAATGTTCAATTAATTAATACAGGACTCTCTTGAGGAGCAGAGTTCAGAGGGGACATTTACAACTACTGGGAGGGTAGATATTCTATTTGCAGCATTGGGGAGGCCCGATCATCCTAGTCGTGTAAGAGGATATCCAGCAAGTGTCTCGGTAAGAAAAGTGTTTCCACATTCTTCCACATCTAACATTGAGGGGGTTATATAAAAAATAGAATCCTTGGAGGCTGAATTAATTAATATTAATGTGATAATGGAGGACAAGAATAGATAGTCGGTACAGTCTATGTTTGTAGAAATGAAAAGACAATTTCAGACTACAGCTCCCACTCCTCCACCTCCCCCTACAGACCCCATTATTTATCCTCCACCTCCGCTAGTAGCTCCCACTCACCCACCTCAGCCTGCGGACCCCATTTTTTATCCTACTCCTCCACCGCAGCTTCCTACTTATTTCGAGATGTATGTTGATGATTCTCAATATCATATAGTAGCATATGGGTTGGTATATTGTATAGGAGATACAGTTCATCGTCAACAATTAGAGGTAGAGAATCAGAGGGTCACTGTACATGATATTATAGATAGATCAGCTAGGGTACCAATACCTACAGATGAGGTGGCGACAGTTGGACAGAGTATCAGCCATTTTTTAATTTGGCCATCCAGACTTCTTTGACTCATTACCATAGAGGTATGAATGTTATATATATATTTTTTTAAGTTGTTTTATCATTTGAAAACTAATATATTTTTCAATTTTTTTACTGGAATACTTCAAATGTAAAGAAATACTCTATAGACAACAACAAAGATAAATGGATATGACATCAGATACAGATTCAAATGGTCTTGAAATATTGTCAAGATATTCACATTTGTTGTCGGGTTATTATGAGTTTCCAATGGAAGCTCATGTTTTTGGACGTGAAATAAGAGTGGGGATTATAAAAACTGATATCATGGAGCTTGTTACTAGAGATATGTTGGGCATCAAGGAGGTGGAAAGTTTTTCCATGTAAGTCTTGACACATTTTCCCTGCGTTATATTTATAAAAAATGTGTACTTATGTATGTTTTGTATTAGGTATCTTTATAAAATTTGTGAGAGGAGTGAGCTGACAGAAGTATATTGATTCATGGACCTGCAATTGATTTCCCCTAAAGCATGTGCATTGAATGGGGAACAAAGAATGGTTTATATTACTGAATGATTTGAAAAGAATATAATCACACAATGTTGGATTATGCCTTTTTGTGAGAGGTATGAAACACATTTCTCTAAAAGAGTTAATTAGATTTTAACATAAAAACCCAGTAACATCAAATTTCCTTTTATCAGTGATCATTGGATGTTAGGGGTTTTTTTCCCAAGGGAGAAAGCCCTGTATTGGATATGCTCTGTCTGTGGTGATGTGCGGGATAGTTTTAAGAATATATTGGAAAAGTAAGTTTCAATTTCTCAATAGTTTTATATATTATAATGAATTTTAAATTTACCCGATTCGTATTATTTTCTAACAGTGCATGGGCCTACATTCGAAAAAACACAAAGAAAAGAGGTGCAAAGATCAAATATATAAATGCGAAGGTAAATATCCATTTATAATTTTTACTTTTTGATTTATTAAATAAAAATAATATATTGAATTTACACTCATTCAAACAGAATTGTCATGATCAACAAGGCCTCATCGAATGTAGATATTATATGTTATGATTTATGTATGAAATAATAACAACTAGGAAAGTTGTGAATTTTGACCTGGTACGATTTCCTCTTAAAATTTTCCATAATATTTCAATTTGATTTATTCATTATACACTTTAAATACTTTATTTTTCATTTGTATCTTTTTGATAACCCTAAACCCTGTACTGATGAAGACATCAAACACTTATAAGTGGAGTGGTCAAATTATTTTACAGGTTTGATTGACTATTAGTTGTTTGTAATGTAAAATGTAATTTTGAATATTGTTTTTGTAATTGTGTATTTGGTAGTTTTCTAGGTTGGATTTAGTTTTTATTGAAGTTGACGGTGTAAGTTTTGAATGTTATATAAGTGAATGTTTAATTTTTCTCTGATTCATGTTTTGGTTTACTTATGATGGTTTTTCTGGTATGGATTTGGGTCTGTGGGGGAGGGGTTCCAAGGGTGTGGGGGTGTGTTTAGTGGGGTTGGGGGGTGTCCAGCGGTCTGGGAAGGCTGTCTGGTGGGGTGGGGGGATAGTCCAGGGGGGTGGCAGGGCTGTCCAGGGGTGTGGGAAGGCGGTCCAGGGCTGTGGGAGTGCTGTCAAGGGTTGGGGGTATACATGAGGGTGGGTGGTGTCCAGGGGTGTGGTGGGGGATGTCAAGTGGGTTGAGGGGGTGATGGGGTGTTGTTCAGGCAGGTGGGGGTTGTCGAGGGGTGTTTGGGGCTGTCCGGGGGTCGGGGGGCAGTCCAAGAGTGTGGTGGGGGCTCCAATGGGGTGGGGGAGGGCTGTCCAAGGGGTATACATGAGGCTGGGAGCTCCAATGGGGGGAGGGCTATCCAGGGGGTATACATGAGGGTGAGGGATCCAACGGGGTGAGGGAAGGGTGTCCATGGGGTATACATGAGGGTGGGGGCTGTCTAGGGGGTATGTTTTATATGTTATCAATGTACATGCTTAATTTCGATCTACTTTTTTTTTGTGGTACAATTTCTTGATTTGTTTTCTGGTTGATTCTGGTGGATAGTAGATGACTGCATTCAATTTTTTAAAAAAAATTAGGATTATCACGTCGGTTATTTAATAACCGAAGTGATAAAAGGACTGAGAAATGTTTTATCACGTCGGTTATTTAATAACCGATGTGATAAAAGGCCTGGAAAATGGTTTATCACATTTGTTATTTAATAACCGATGTGATAAAAGGCATATAAAATTGTTTATCACTTCAGTTATTTAATAATCGACGTGATAAAAGGCTTGGAAAATGGTTTATCAAGTCGGTTATTTAATAAATGATGTGATAAACCACCTCCCCCCGGTTTATCACATCGGTTATTTAATAACCGATGTGATAAACCCCCCTCCCCTAGTTTATTATGGCGGTTATATAATAACCAATGTGATAAACCCCCCTCACCCCGGTTTATCACGACGGTTATATAATAACCGATGTGATAAACCCCCCTCCCCTGGTTTATCACATCAGTTACTAAAAAACCAACGTGATAAACCCTCCGCCCCCCAGTTTATCATGTCAGTTGTTTACTAACCGACATGATAACCCCCCCCCCCCCCATTTTATCACGGCGGTTCTATAATAACCGACGTGATAAACTCCCCGCCCCCCGGTTTATCACGTCGGTTCTTTCATAACCGACGTGATAGACCATTTCCCCTTCCTTTTATCACGTTGTTTTTTAAGAACCGACGTGATAAACCATTTTCCAGGCCTTTTATCACGTTGGTTGTTAAATAACCGACGTGATAAACCCTCCCCATTTTATTTATCACGTCGGTTCTAAAATAACCAATGTCATAAACATCACGACTTTATGTTTTTGACGTCGGTTTTTAAATAACCGACGTCAAAAACGTTATTTATAACGTCGCCCGTATTAACATCATCTAGAAACTGATGTAAGAAATGAAAAATAACTGATGTAAAAATCTTTTTCTGCACTAGTACTCCTCAGGTGTAATACCTTGATTATTAGGGAATTTATTTGAATAGTGACACATTTCACTACAGTTGAAATGCAACATATCAGTCTTTCCTTCTTCCCCTTTCATTATTTTTCATGGTAACTATATTATCCTCACTTATAACAAACACCTAATCCATGGAATCACTTCCTTGGGCGATTCTCACAAAAATTATAACATGTGGGAAAATCCTCCTATTTCATATTCCCTTTATCCATTATTTTTCACTTTAATCCTCTTCTTATCAAAGTTCCCTTCAAATCCATATGCCTTCAAGAATTCTTAATTTATATCATTAGTATATAAAACTATTTAATCATATGAATATAATGTATGTAATACCAGTTCCCTTTAGATACATGGCTTAATTCAGAAAATAAAATGGTCAATATTACATGCTTTTTTGTGTATGTAATATGTATCATGCCTTGCTAACCTTATAAAGGTAGCATCATACTCTAAATAAATTTCCTATCCCATTTACATTAAACTCATGAAAATTCATTTGATTTCAATTTATTCCTAGAGAAGGAAGTATGTTTCAAATAATTTATCTTTAAATGAATTCAACTCATTGAGTTCTATTTCTCATTCCCCTAATTTTTTAAGATCAATGATCACCATTGGTCATCATTGTCTTGGAGGTAATACACTGGAAGTGCGACCTTTTTCTTCCCCCTTATCACAATGCTACAAATATCTTCTCCAATGACTTAATACATCGATAAAATTCAATTGGATTAGTATCCCTACTAAAGGATTGGGGTGTAAATTACATAAAGTGATCCAAAATAGGTGTATCATGGTTATATGTCACAACCATAGTTAGTTATCCTAATATAGTTCTTATATTCATAGCTCTAACACCAAATGCGTTGGATTTCTTAGTGGGAAAATTACTATATTTTTTTCTAATGAGTATTTAGACAAAAATTAAAAAACCACTCTTTGATAAAATGTTAAATACGATAAGGAATTATAATATATATCACATTTTTTTATTTATTCTAGAATCTAGTTTTCAAAGGATCTACTAAACATCCACTGATATCAATTGCAATGTCCCGAACCTAGTAGCCTAGTATTGGTGTCTTACTTTATTACATTGGAATGATTAAAAGTAATCATATCCCAAATAACTGAATTCTTTGTATTTTGGGTAAACTATATACATATTATAAATTCATGTTACATTTTAAGAATAAAATAAAAAAATTATTTTCTTTAAGAAGAACTTTATTATCATATCTTAAACCTGCATATCAGTAATAATAAGCTTCATGAAAACCTACAGAAAGTGTAACAAAATAAGGGGGTGATCCTAGATGCTCAGTAAGGGAAAAGTACAGTGGAATCAAACATAAATTAATCAACATAATTAAAATAAGAAGGTAAATAACTAAACACACATGCCATGTAGTCTATAAACTAAAAATAAAAAACATTCAAAATATTTTTTCATTGTGAAAATCCACTTGATAGTTACAACTAAATTCACTCTAGCTCTTAATTTCAGATGTCTCAACTTTCATGATATTCCTTATAAATAGTAATTTTCAATATCAATCCCTTTTTTAGTTTAAGTTTGTGGGAATAAAAACTTATGATTCTTCTTGGAAAAAAACCTAAAGGGTTTCTCATCAATGGATTTATTCTTAAGAGACTATCAATGCATCAAATGGGTTTAATTAATTGATCCCAAACCAATTTCATTCATTTTCAAATAATTCAACATAATAAATAATCAATTTGATGTTATATTTTAAATCAATGTTTCTCTTACCACAAGGAATTATTTGATCCATAATCCCAATAAATGTAAATGATTATCAAAGGAAATGTTTTACACCATTATGATAAAAATATTAATTATATGATATATCAAAGGGCTCTTACACCATACAATGTATATAATTGAGGAATAAGGTATATCTCACCAAAATAATTGCGAGAAAAGAAAAACCCCTTACCTCACACTTCCTTTTGGCTGTATATGTTATAACATAATGTATAATGGTTTAAATAATGTTATTTATTTTTAATACAACCATATTCAAATTTAGTTTATCATATATAATCCTATTATATAATCTTATCACATGTTTGATAGTAATATTTTTTTATTACCGTTGTTTCAGCTGTCAACTGCTTCATTTTCCTATCCATGTTTTTTCATGTTTGTCTCTATTATTTTGAAAATGATATGTATACAAGGTCTAAATAATGGTTTTAATGTAATAAATATCATATTAAATCATTAAATAAATTCTTATTGTCGCTCATGAATATTGGACCGGGAAAATGAATCACATCTCGTCAATGAGATAGTAGGTTGTACGTACACTTGAGAGATGGTTTTGTTCCATTTTATATAGAATGGGTATAGAAGATTATGGTATATTAAATATTAAATAATAGATATAATTTCATAATTATCATATATATCTATTATTTCATCAATTATACGCTTCCAATTAAAGTGGTCATGAATAACATATTACACAAAGGCGTGGAGATGATATGTTGTACATACACACATGAAATGGTTATATTTTTAATAGGATGGATAAATGGTTAAATAATATTGTCTAATAACCATAATATCACCTCATCATATATAGTTTACGTTATATTTTAATTTAACATGGAAACAAAAAATAAGAATTAATTATAATAATAAATGATCTAGAATGAGTTAGTAAAAATGATTACTCTTATTAATTGGAATTACTTTAATATATTATTATGTGATATAGGGTATGCATTTTGGTGAAAGAAATTTGTTTTTCACACTATTATGAGTCTTTAATTTTTTGTCTAAATAATTACTTTGGACCTATTATAGATGCAAATTGAATTAGAAAAGGTTCTGAGGGTGTCCGGGGTTTTTTTGGAGCTCGGAACACATCTTTTGGGGAAAACATGCCCAGTCAAACGGTTTGTACATAGTTTTTACATGTTTTTCATAACCAAAAGGATTGTGTTTTTTTTGACAGTGGTACCTCACATGGTTGGTCCATGGTAGTGCAGCAAAACTGTGCGGGCACCCCCTTTTTTCAATGTTCGGGGAGAACCATCTCTCAAGGTTTGTGCATGGTTTTACAAATCGTGTTCAGGCTAAAAACCAGTGTAAAATGACCAAAATGACCTTAATGACCTTTTAAGCCATCCCCTTCCTCCCTAATCCGAGTTTATGCAGGATTGACCTAGTTCTCTCTCTATTTAGAGCATTTTGATGATCCAAACTAGAAATCAAGAGATCTCCTCCCTCCGATATCCAACCGAGCTTCTATTAGTCACATTGGATGGGAAATGGTAGGTACTTGAGTTCTCTTTATCCTTTCTTATTATATTTCACTCTCGACCTAGTTATGGCCTTGTGAAAGTTTTTCACCTTTTCATAGATCTACTCTGATCTATGGAAAATCATGTGCCGATATAGGAAGAGAGTTCTCGTACAACCCTAAGGTGGGTGGTCCACAACTCATACCTAATGGTAATGTATTTAGAATGTTTGTGTGGGGCCCACCAGTTTCATTGGAAACCATTTCTTTAAATAAAATTTCATGATTATACTCGTTATAATTTTATGGTTATGTATTTCCAAATATGTGATTAGTTGTTAGTGGTTTCACCCACAACTCAATCTGTCTCATGTAGAAGATTATGACATAGTTTGGTTTTAGTGTTTTGACACGTTTGAGAAACTGTTTGGCTATGAATTTTCTTGTACTATCTAAAGGTTAAACTTCTTATCATAAATGTCTTGTTATTACTAAGAATTGCATAATGTAATGTAACATGTATGCTCCCTACGTTACCTGTCTAAGGTAAGTTCTGATAAATGTTTATTAAATGTGAAATTTGAAATTTGAAACAGAATGTATACTAAGTATATAACATGGAATTATAAAAAGATATTGAATAAGGGTTATATCTTTTTATCACACTTTTCCATGTTGATGGAAGGTAGTGGAGTGAACCTTAATAACTGAAAAAGAATTAATTGATAACTAAGTCTTGATTATATGGATGCAAGACTACTTGGAATATCTACACTAATAGAAGAAAACACTTAGACCAATAAATAAATGGTTTCAACTCTACTTGAAATACCCACACTAATGTCGAAAATACTTTAACCAAATTAGTTATTACATGATTACAATATCAAATAGAAACAGACTATCATGATCTCACCATAGATTCTAAGAGGATATTGTATTGGGTCTCAGGAACCCCATTCTAATTCATGGATAGAGTTTTCTTAGGTTAATACACACCACTACTCTGGTTCTTTTATATCCCTTGGATTCCTAGTATACCATAATTGGGACCTTTTCCTTATTACATGATACCATAGATACTCTCCATGGACCTATTATTGACAAGTAGGTTCCATGTTTAAATCCCATAGGTCCTGGTCTCTTCATAGCCCTGTTTTACCTTGGTCAATCACCATGGACTTGGTAGGAACCTTATTGTATAATTCCTTAGATTTTTCTCCTTTTATTACACTCTTACCCCTTAGATAGACTCAGATACTAATAATTTAGTTTTACGTGAGATTACGTTACCATTGTTTTTACCATGGAACTACCTCACTGAATATCATAATTTGGTTTCCTTCTTACATATTGGGACCTTCTCTACATATACTATCATGAGGTGATGTCAGTGTGGGTTATGCCTCACATGACTAGTTAACATTAATGGTAATTGATTACATAATCAACTGGTTAAATGTTTAGACACCAGCCGAGTGCTGAAGCAGGTACTCAGGTATTTAGTTATTTTTTACAACTTGATTTACATTAAATATATTCCTACACACTACTCTATTAAATTTCTTGGGCCAAATGTTATAGACACCATGGGTGGTGGCCCACTGGGATTTCTCTCACACCCTCTCATGGCGCTTCTTGGAACCCTGATTAGATTACACGGTTGTAGGTATTGAAAAAGTGAATCATGAAGCATTCAATACTTGAGTGTGCTGATAAGATGGAGATTGATATCAGATAACCAAGTAGGATCTCTAAATACTTGGAGTAGACTTTGTTTTCTTATACATTTAAGAACATGTTATGCTTATTGTCTATAATCCATGCTTTCCAATTTTTCAGTGACATTATATTTCATCATCAATGTTTCATTTTATAAAGTTATTGTTATTCTTTTTTATCTATTCCATCAGTTTTCTTCCAATATATATTCATATTATTTCCACTATTTACTATTCATTTATATCTCTTCTATTTTACTACACTCTTCTAATGAGGGTATAACCATCCAACAAACACACCCAAGGACCTCACTGGTAGTCAAAAACCACTGGCTTTTGGAAGATGTTTTTGAGGTTATGTGGACCACTGGGATTGGGGCACCATTTAGTGGCATCCAGATCCAGGTCGTCACAAAGTGGTTTCATAGGTGGTTTATTTTCTTGCCTTACTATGTGGAAAAAATAGATTGAATAATAGTAATGCTTTGGACTTTGTCATATGACGTTCTAGGGCATTTCCAACCCATGTTTAGGGTAAAATTTATGTTACCCATAATGCAGTTATTGTACTATTTTTTCTATTACATATGATAGTATTTCACCATTGCGTGACTCACATGTTGTGTGCTGTTGTTTATTATTACTCTAAGGAAATTTATTTCATCCATGGGTTGATGATATGAGTGAAATGAGTATTCATACATGAATCATCATAGGCACCTATTATTCACATTTCAGGCATATTTCCATGCCATATATGTGCATTTAACTCCTTTGAATTTCTTGATATTCCAATGATTATTAAATGATGTTGTGATAGTTTCTTGTACATGTATTAATTTAGCTTTGATTGAGTGGTTCCCTATCTCAATTCATGAGTTGTATGGGCCCTCATGTGTTTGTATGAGTACATTATCGTGTCAAGCCACTATTTTATAAGTAAATTGGAGTCATTTTTGATGATAGGTGTATGGGAACTAATTCATCGAAAATGACTATCCCTTATAAAGAGAATCCTAAAATAAAAAATAAATTGGTTGCACATCCTTATTCCCCCTTTTCATATTATGAAATGTAAAGGAGAGAACCTATGAATTAACTGAAAAATGACATAAAATTTATACTTGAGCACTTACTGATACCTAGTCGTCTAAGCGGGTAGTTTGGGTAGTATGAATTGGGAAGTGATTTTTCTTATGTTTCTCTTCCATTATTGTTTCTATCTCTCAACATCTATACTTGTTCTATAGTGTGTACATGTCATTTTTTGACCAATGTCACCATGTCTTCCTCGTGTTGTTTACCAGGAGGGTGGTGATGAACATGCTCCATACATGGTGGGATTTGAGCCACCTGTCTTAATTCCATGTGTACCACTTGAGGCACCACCTGCTGTACCTAATTCAGGCACTGATGCCCATGTCCATGATATTTTCCTACGAATGATGCAGTCCAAGAACATGTTTGATACCAAGATATTCTTGGGGATGGATGGATATTACAGGAATATCATAAATACTTTTCTCATATTGTTGCACCTCTTATTGGACTTAAAAATAACGGTGTCGATTTCACATGGTCCAAAGAATGTGAGAAATCCGTTAAAGAGTTGAAATGGAGTCTTGTCTCGACACCAATACTAATTATTCCAAAACCTGGTAATGGTTACATTATCTACTATGATTCATTATGAATTGGCCTAGGGGTAGAGTTTATATAGGAAGACAAAGTAATTACATGTATATCTTAGCAGTTGATTCCTCATGAGAGAAATTACATGATGCACGAACTCGAGCTTGTAGCAGTTGTCCATGCCTTACTTTAATGGAGACTCTATATATTGGGTGAGAGATTTATTGTTTATACATATCCAAAAAGACTCAATTATATCTTTTCACATTGTGACTTGAACCTATGATAGAAAATATGGGTTGAATATCTACAATCCTTTGATTTTTAACTTTCCTATACACTTGGAAAATGAAATTTGGTTGCAGATACACTATGTCGAAATACTCAAACGCTTGACATATAAAAATACAGTGATGAATAGAAGTTAATGGATCTCATTTTTCTGCACCATCTAGAGTTTTAGGACAGTCATAATCTGTCTTATCCCTCATCTCTAATAGTTACATCTTCCCTCCTTGAGAAGGTGAAGAGTAGGATGTTTCCAGATCCTGAAGGTTTGGTTCTCTGTGAGAGTATATCAGGCGATAACCCATCATTGGATTGGTCTGTTGATTGAAATGATTCCCGGTGTATATGTGGACAAGTGAAGGTTCCTACATATGTGAGAGAGGAGTTGATGAAAGATTCCCATGATTCCCAATGGGCAGTTCATCCAGGCATCTCAAAGATGTATCGAGAAATGCGACACCAGTATTGGTGGACTAGAATGAAATGTCAGATATAAAGATTCAACACTAAATGTTTCACTTTTTAGTACGTGAAGGCAGAGCAACAGAGACCTGTAGGCTTGTAATGACCACTTCCAACCCCAGAATAGAAATGGGAAGACGTTCCTATAGATTTTTTAGTCGACTTACCTAGGTCGCTGAGGGTAGGTTTGCAATCTAGGTATTCATTGACCGACTAACTAAATCATCCCACTTTATTCCTATTTGGGAGACTTTCTGAGTTCATGAGTTGGGAAGACTATATTTCCATGAGATCATATGACTACATGGAGTACAATGCACTATAATTTCATATAGGGATTCTCGTTTCACATCATGATTCATGGAGGGTTTGCAGAAGTATATGGGAAATCAGGTGCTTCTAAGCATAGCATTCCACCCTCAAACTAATGGACAATCTAAACAGAAAATATAAGTTTTGAAGGACATTCTCAGTCATGTGTCTATGATTTTGGTGGTTCTTAGTAGAATAATAGCTCTCTTTTTGATTTATCCTATAATAATAGTTTCTAAGAAACATTTTAGATGGATATTTTTTTGGCCTTATATTGTTGTTCACGCCGTTCACACCTATGTTCGATAGAGGCACGTGATTCAGCCCTAATAGGTATTTGTTTTGTTTAGGAGACTGTAGAACAGGTCAAGCTGATTAGAAAGTGTACGACTACTGATCAGTCTAGACGTAAATCATATGTCGATCGTTGTCACTGACCTCTTGAGTTAGAGGTTGGGGATGGTATTTTTCTTTGGGTATCTACCAAGAATGGTCCTAGACAGTTACAGAAGTAGAAGAAGTTGTAACCTTGTTACGTCAGGATGTTTGAAATTTTTGAGAGAGTGGGTATATAGCCTATAGATTTCTACTACCATAGAGGTACCATTCCATGAACTACACCTTACGTGTCTTATAGCTTCACCAATATCATGCAAAACCATCTCATACCATTGATCTCATGGATATTGAGTTAGATGTTGATGCTACCATTAAGGAATATTTTGTACACATCATTGAATGATGCATGAAGTCTCTCCAAGGAAAGTCTATCCCTCTCGTATGGGTGATATAGAACCACAAACGAGTAAAGGATGTGACTTTGGAGTGGGAAGCCAATGTATGTTCTCAATATCTTGATTTGTTCCCAGACAATGTTTCCTTAACCTTGGAAGGCGAAATTAGGGGGAAAGTTCTTTTAAGGAGGGAATACATTAAGAACATGGTCTTTGAATCAGGTATGGATCATTTAATTTTCAGTCTAAATCTTTATATTGAACATGTTAAAGATAATTATTGGGTTAGCGAAGGTTATGAGGGTGTTCGGTGCATGTTTTTAGCTTAGAACACCTCCTTTTTGGAAAACAGTCCATGTCACACAGTTTTTGCATGGTTAGCACATAGTTTTCTGGATTGTGTTTTTTTTCAGATAGTGGCACCTCACATGGTTGGCACATGGCCGTGTATCCAATCCGTTTTAATGCACCTTTTTTCCAGGTTCGGGTAGAACCATCTCACACGGTTTGTGAACGGTTATAAAAACCCTATGGAAAAAAGGTGAAAAGGCAAAAACCCTATGTAAAATGACCAAAATTACCTTAAAGTTCCAATAACCAAATCCCTTACTCCCTAATCCTAGTTTATTTGGGATTTTCCTAGTTCTCTCTCTTTTTAGAGAATTTTGAAGATCCACGCTTGGAATCAAGAGATATCCTTCGTATGGAATCTGATTAATCTTCTATTCCTCACGTTTGATGCACAACAGTATGTAACTGAGTTCTATTTAGTCCTTCTTCTCTTTCACACACAACCTTGTTATCACCATGTTGGTGTTTTTTACCTTTTCTTAGATATACTCTGATCTGAGGAAAATAAAGAGTGGATACCATAGGATGTGTCTCATATAACCCTAAGGTAGATGGTTTCAAACCCATCCCTAATATTCATTTTTTGTAATGCTCGTGTGGGGACCACCCGTTTTGTTGGAAATCATATCTAAAATTAACGTTCCATGATTATAATTGTTAAAATCATATGTTTATGCTCTTTCCAAATATGTGATTATTTATTATCGGTTTCAACGACAACTGAATTCACCTCATGTTGAAGGATATATCATTTTTGGGTTTTAGTGTTTTGACCTGTTGGATCCATCGTTCGTTTGTGCCATTTCATAACCTTTTTAAAGGTGACACTTCCTATCATTAAAGGATTGTTGTTACTGGGAATTTCTCAATGGAATGTACCATGTATGCCCACCACTTGAACCTCATAATGTAAGTGCTTAAAATGGTTATTAAATGTGAAATATAAAAAGTGAAATTTCAAGTATTAAATGTGTATAACTTGGCCTTATCAAAAGAAATTTAACAAATCTTACATGTCTATATCACCCCTATCTATGATGATTCAATGTAGTAGAGTGAACCTCAATAATTGAATAAGCTTGAATATCCAACTAGGATGTGGTTTTTTTGGTTGCAATGATACATGGAATATCCACACTAATGGAAGAAAAGGAACAGAGCAATAAATAAATGGATTCAAATCTTCTTGAACTACCCACACCAATGGAAGGAAATAATTGAACCAAGTGAATTATTACCTGATTACATTATCAAATAGGAATGGACTGAATCGAGCTTACCTTGGATTCAGAGAGGAGAATACCTTGGGTATCAGGTACCCCATTCCAATTCAAGGATCTTGTTTTCTTAGGTTGATACCCAACAAGACTGTAGTTCATGTCTATTCCTTGGATTCCTTGTGTACTACCACTGGGTCCCATTCCTTATAATAGGATACCTTAGATACACTATTTAGATCTAGAACTGACTAGTAGGTTCCATGGTTAAATCCCATAGGGCACTATCTTTTCTTATCGCCATTTTACCTTGGTTGATCACCTTGGACTCGATAGGGGCCTTATTTGGAATTCCTTGAATTATGCTCCTTGGATTATACTCTTTACCCTTATCTAGGAACAAATATTACTGATCATGCTTTTCGAGAGTTTATGTTACCTTGGTCATTACCCTGGAACTCCCTTACTGGATATCACAGTCTAGTTGCCTTGTTACATATTTGGACATTCACTACATATACTATCACGGGGTGATATTAGTATTGGTTATGCCTCATGTGAACTATTAACATTAAATGGTAATTGATTAATTAATGAACTTGATATATGTTCAGACACTAGCTTTGGGATGAAGCAGGTACTTGAGTATTTAGTTATTTTATATTGCTTTCCTTACTTTACATATATGTTTGAACACTGTAATATTCCATTTCACGGGCCGGTTGTTATAGACAATGTTGGTGGTGTCCCACTGATATTTATATCACACCCTCGCCGAGCACTGTTTGGTACCCAGAGTAGATTACATTATTGCAGTTATTGACAAAAGGAATCAAGTAGCTTCCAGTACTTGATTGTGTGCTGATAGGATAAATCTAGATAGTAGATGACCAGGTAGGATCTTAGGATGCTTTGAGTAGACTTTGTTTTCTTTTACTTTGTGTAACATGTTATGCTTATTTTCTTGTATATTTTCTTTCCAGTTTTCATGTGATATGACATTACATCATCACTGTTCTAGTTGATACTATTATTATTATTCTTTTTTTATCTATTGCATTGGTTTTATTCCTCTATTTATTTATATTTCTTACACTATTTATTATTCATTTATATCTTTTCTATTATGCAACACTCTTATAATTTGGGCATAGTCTTCCTACGGACACACCATATGCCCTCAATTCTAGTCAGTAGTCTCTTGCATTCAGGATAATGCACTTGAGTCCATGTGGCCCACTGGGCTCTGAGAACCCGTTAAGTGGCATCCAGGTCTATGTTGTCACATTTGGAAGAAAAATAACCTATAGAACAGAACTAAAGATGTTGTTAAGATAAATGGTCATGTTTAATCAACATATATGGATACAACTAGTTTGAGTATGTGAGGGAGGGTGTTACCTTTTATAATTGAGGTGAGGATCACTTTTGGAAATCCTCAAAATATTAAAAAATAATATGGTTATTTTGGGGAAAATGAATTCTAAATGGAATACAAATGAATAGTGGAAGATATATTCAACCATATTTTTTCACTTTGTAATTATATAATATGTTTATGAATTTTTATATAATTTGATTGAATAGTAATTCAATAAAATATCATTATGGTCAAATTTGGTACTATTAATTATACTAGAATTCAAATATATCATCAAAAGTGGGAATTATAATATAACAATTTAACACATCTATAATATATCATATAAATTGTTTAATATAATTATACACATTTACTCATCCAAAATGTAACAAAATTGATACCATTAAAATAAATTTATTAAATTTTATGTTCATTAGTTAAAAACTATTTTAGCATTGCTGAAGAATTTTAGAGAACTATATAATCTAAAAAAAAGAAGAATAAATTTATATAATGAAACTAATTTCATTAGTATCTATATATTCATTTTTTTTTCAAATATTGGTTTTTTCACTATGTGGACATATGACTGGTATTAAATACAATGAGAGTGACCTTTTTTACTATTTTTTATTTAAGTAATATATGATTTATTTTCATAAAAAAACTGTACATGGAATAACAAAAATTCGATCTTAAGGTGATACATGCCTAATATAATTCATTAAAAAAATTAGAAAATATTAGGTCAGATTTATACCTTTTATTTTTTGTTTTAGGCCTTATGTATAATTTTTAACTTGTGTAAAGATGTGTTTTTACTCTTTAAAGGTTAACACAGTTACTATAAAATGTCAAACAAAAATTGAGTTCGAGATTGAATTTGAAACCATATCTCAATTAATTTTCTTAGTTTTATACTTTTATAAATTTTATATCATTTAAATTAATATTTATTATTTTAAAATATAATTATTGTAAATTTTGACACTATTCATTACTTGAAATTTCAAAAAAATCATTTAAAAAAGATAAATTTAAACAGAAACCGTTAATACATCTTTAATATGTCTATGGAAAATATAATATACTTTTATTACATTAATTATATAAAATTATTTTATTTTAATATGTTTATTAACATTTCATTGATATTCCCAATAATTAAACAATTATTGTGTCATCATTGGAAAACCCATAAATTCAATTATTTATTCAAGGAAAATTAAAAAAAATTATAATGATGAATATATAAATTTTTTCATTCACAATATTATTTTTAGTTGAACTTTTCACCTGATAAACCGTATATAAAAAATCTAATACTTATTAAAAACTTGAGTATTTTATATTTTACTTTCGTTTAAATGAAATACTATAAAAGGATTATTGAGTTCCAAATGGATCCATATGCACATAAACTATTACCAATGATGATTTTGGTCAATTTTAACTCATCCAATAATATTTATAAATTTTTTTGGGTAATTTTACAATATTTACAATTTTATTTTTTTCATTAATTACCTGATTTACCATTAACTTTGGTAATTTAAAAAACATTGAAGAATCTATTTATATTACAAAATATTAAAAGATACTAACATTATATATTAATGAATTATGATTGAAAATATGTAATCCATTATTAAAAATTATAAATATAGAATTTGAAAAAAAAAATTCAAATTAATCTCACTGATGGAACAATAAATAAGGCTTTTAAAGTGAGAACATTCAAAATATTGAAATTTTTTTTATATGCAAATTCAATCTGAAATTGATTAAAATTACATAAATTCAATTAAATGATATAAAATGAATATAATTATTCTTTAAAACAATAAAAAATATAAATTGAAACTCTAAGCTATTTAGATTAAAAATATATTTTTAATTAAAATTGAGTACCTAATTATTCTTTAGAACATAAAACTTATCATATAAATATCAAAAAAGCAGCGAAAGTAAATTTTTATATTAGTATATCAAATAAGAAGTTTATTTTTTCCAATATAATTTACAAAACTTTCACATTTTAGTTTTACAACAAGGTCTACATCAAAAGGCGAAAACATTTCCATTAGAAAAATATAAATTTTTGTGTGAAAAAGTAAATTTATTTTTATAGCATTTCTAAAAACACATAAGATGAATATTAAAAATTATATTGAATATATAATATATATAAATTTCATAATGATGTTAATACTCTTTGTTCCTACTGATTTAATGGTAAGGTTTTAATAATATTTCATTGTTCGTTTAAGCTGGGTGTTGTGTGCAATGTAAGCAATCAATGAAATACATTTTTGCAAGAGACATAACATAAAATCCAAGGGAGTTAAAAATTCTCTTCTAGTTCCAATAAAAATTCTAGTATTATTGATTGTAAAGGAACCTGTATTAACAACTAAAAATTTATCAATTTATGTCTCTATGTTCAAAATAATTTCTATTATGTTATCTTATCAAATATATATCAATAACATTTTATACTCTAATTATTATTTATTAACATAATTATTGATATATTACAATTACAATGATACTATATAGAACTAAACTATTACTAACTTCATTACAATTTCATGTTCTTGTTTGGGTGGGTTCAACAGCCTATAAGAATGATGTTATACTAACATTACAATTTTGGTCATTAACTAGTATATATATTTTTATACATAGATTAAAAGGTATAAAGATGTAATTTATATTATTAATATAATTTTATAATTTTGAAATAAAAATAATTGTTCACTATAAAGTAACTTTTTGTTGTGAGTAAATTACCTGATATATGCTCATTATGGATACCCCTCTTGAAAACAACACCTAGATCATTAATCTAATGAACATGGAACTAGATAAATAGTTATTAAAAAATAATTACACTAACATAACCTATTATTTAATTATGGAATTTTGTTCAATGATCAAGGATGGAAATCTCCATTATGAAACATTTTTAAAATTATCAAATTATCAAAAATCTGACGGTGAAAATAAACAATAACTAAATCATATATATAAGGATTTATTATAATTGAAGAATATAAGTCATAATAAATATTAATAAGGTTATGAAATAAGTTATTATGGTTGTTATATTTATTTTATATAAGGTTATTGTTACTTTGGATATTTTGAGAAAAGGTTATGGCTTTCTAAATCAATTTTCCTTCATTGAGATCTGCTTTATACTCATCAATAGTTTTCATTTGTTTGTTGTATATACATCCAATAAATTTATAATATACTAATATTAATGAAATTTAATTGATTTTAAAATATTAATAATTCTCTATTAATAAAAGGGATTTTAATGAAAAATCTCTAACTCTAGGAATGTTTGTTTCCAGTCTCATTTTAAAATTGAGATGGTTTATCACTAAATTTCAATATAGGGAAATTTTATTTTAATTATACATAAATACACATTAATATTATTATCATATCAATTTTTTTGTATTTATTAATTCATTATTATAATTTAACATTCATTTGGTTCACAGTCTAACCAAATATTTTTTGGTAATTAGAGGAGACCTTATCTCATCCCTTCAAAAGGGAATCATTCCCCTCTATGTTCATATTCATTATATTGTTTTATAAATTTCATTATATATACTATACTTATTTCATAATTTAATTTTATATTATATTTGAAATATTTATAAATATAATTAAATTTTTCAATTTTTTTCCCTCTCACAATGGATCATTTTTTATCTTTTACTATACCAAATTGTCAAAGGAATCACATTCTTGAACGGTATTCCCAAAATCTCATTTTCTCATAAAATTATATAAATTTTTTTATGTATCTTAATTTTCATGTGTACATGTTTTTTAATTTAAATTATGTTTATTATTGATTTATGAAATACTTCATACGTAACTAAATTTATTAACAATAGAAAGGTTACTTATTTTTATTTTTAATAGTAATTATCAAATGCTATTATAAAGTATATTTCATATATATAAATATCCATTAACATTTTTTATATGTAACTTAGGATATCATCTATTGATACAATCCAAATTCTTTCTATATATATCTTATGATCATGTCTTCTGTAAATATTTATAAAACAAATTAATTTCTCATGATTTAAGTTAGTTACAAATGTATTGTAAATTTTTTATTTTTTATGTGTTAAAAATATGATTGGTTAATCATTATGTGAAGGGTGGGTGTTTAATAACCCTGCATTTCTGGGGATGAATCCTAATATCTCTTTTTATTATAATAATACTCTTGTGGTTAGCAAAAGTCCAAAATATAATGATGTGTCAGAGGTTAATCAAAGTCTACTATGTTATGGATAGGTTGAAATAATAGTCCACTAGAATATGAATTTATTTATTAGTAACCTTGTAAAATTCAATAAATTCTATTCTTATGGTTTTTATTATATCTAAGGATGAATATTTATATTATGGAACCTACAATTGTAATTTTCTCATAAATCATGATTACTAACTCATGTTTTCACACTCCAATAACTCGTGTATTATGTTATACCCAAAGCATCATGTCATGATTGATGAATTATGATCCATGATTTAGTGTGTTTGATTTCTTTATGTTATGTTCAGGTACCGTAATTTTGTTCTCATTCTAAAATTTTTATTTTATTCTCACTTATGATATTAAATTATTATCTCTCATATTAACCCATATTAATAATTTGATTTATCCTTTTATTATTTTTAATTCCCATTGTTTTGAAGAGGAATACTATGTTTGATATACCTAAATGTGTATCATGTATGAATATTACTTATGGAAGTTGTTTTAAATGTTTTGTAAAATAATTTATTTTAAAGAGAATTTTAAATGAAACAAATTCTATAGGTCATTAGGTGTGACCTTTTGGTAGATAAAATTAATATTAATGTTATATTATTTAATATTTATCTTTAATATGTTTAGGGTTGTATCATTATCCCTATACAATTAGGTTATTCATGAAATTCATCCTAATGAATTGGTATTATAATTAATTGTGTTCCAATCTAATTCCAAACCACAAAATGGTATTATATTCTAGGTCCTAAAAAACATCCTAGGAAATAATTCAATATGATTTTAATTTTTTACCTACTAATTATTAAATAATTTAATATATACAAGTGTAACATGTAATTCCTTAATGAAATATATATACATTACATGAAACATATGTAATCTAAAGATGTTATATCAAATAATAAAAAAATATTTACAATCTAAATTTTAATAATTTCACAACAGAAAATGAATAATAACGGACTCATAAGTACTAAACAAAATCAATTGTCTGATCATTGTTTTACATTATAGTGGGTCCGTTGAAAAGAAACCATAGTGTGAAATTATGTGGTCAAGATTATATATTTGGTGTAACCCCATAAAGTGGTGTTATTTATGACATTGGTTCTTGTAAAGACCTGTACAATTCACGGGAAATTTTTGCTTAATTTTCTTTGGTATTTTACAAGAACGCGGTTTCTGACGACACTTGATTCTGAGGCTCGGTGTGCCCGGAATTTTTATCCAAATTTTAGCTTGGGTACGTTCAGTTATTGAACGAGAGGGTTTTCCTAACATTTGAACCATTTCTTGGAATCAAATTCCGAGGGCACCGATGAATTCGGAGCGCCGAAAATTGCTTAGGAACACCTTTTTCGGAGTTGCATTTACACAGGAGTTATTAAAAATTGTGGAAGTTAAAAATAAAAATTGAGCTACAATTTTTATTTTTATTAAGTGGATAACCTTTGGGTGGAAGTTGGGTAACCACCCAAGAGAGGTTATGAGGCGGTGGGGCCCACACGTACCCCACCCCTTCATTTTCCCTAACCCCCCTTAACCTCCTTTTAATGAAAACTTTTAATTAAGTGGTTTAAATTAAATTTTTGAATTTTAAAACTTAAGTCATGATAATAAAATAAGTGATTCACTTATTTTATTTTTTTGGTTGGACTTTTTGTGTTGAGAGGGGATTGGGAGAAAAAGGAGAGGCTTGAATATCTTCATCTCCTTCGTCGAAGAACGCGAAGAACGCACCGATCTCCGACGAAGAACGCTGAATCCTCAGAGATTGACTATGTGACGCCATGTACCGCGACGCCAACAACCCTCTCCTTCCATGATGCCTTCTTCCGTGACTAAAAATTCTGCGATGAACCCTCACTCAACAAATTCGACGAGGTAGGGGATTTTGTTTTTGTTCGTGAATACTTCTATTGTCGTTCTTCGTGAAACTTTGTCGCATGCTATCGATTAACAGGAGGGGGCCGGACCGCACAAACACGGCCGAACCTCCTCCCTTGTAAGTTGTGTTGATGTGGTTCAAAGGAAAGCGGCGTGGTGCAATGACACCACGTGAGATAATATGGAAAGGGTGTGCGGCGTCGTCGCGCCGTGTCGATGAAGTCGAACAAAGGCGCGGCGTCGTCACGCCGCGCTGGAGAACCTCGATGGAACCTCGAACACACCGCTACTAGAGCGGGGCCACGACAGAGGGGCCCGACGCCATCGCGCCGCGTCAGACGGACCAAAGCCGCGGCGGAGTAGGGACAGGCGGCTGGTTCTGGGCCGCCGGCGTCGGAGCAGGGGGACCCGCCCATTCCGGTTCCCTGGCGGCAGTAACCGGCCGGCCGGAGCGGGCCGACTGGTCAGAGGAGGAGCTGAGGGTTACGACCCCCGGCTGGCTGGACAAAAGAGCCCCCCACATGTGGTCCACAGTTACAAACAGGCGGGGGGAGCGCACACACCCCCCCCCCCCCCCCCCCCCCGCGGCACCCCAAACGCTCGACCGTTTCGGCCGAGCCTCCTGGCCAGCGCCAGCGCGCCGGGCTGAGCCGCCAGGTTGGGTTATGCCCAAGCCGGGTCGGGCCGTGCCCAGGACGGGCTGGGCCAGGCCACACCCAAGCGTGCCGGACCCGGTTCGGGTCGATCCGGTTCGGGCCGACCCAGGGGGTCTCGGGCCGGATCAGTTCCGGCCCGAAACCCCCACATCCGGACCACTTTCGGTATTTTTCCCATAACATGGGCTACTGACCTCCAATCAACGCACCATCAATGGTGATGCGATCCTTGGACCGCGACGGTCATTTAGATATATTACGCTCAAGGATTCAGAGTACTTTTTGTTTGTCTGGGTTGGTTCGAGCACGAAACCAATCAGGCCCTCGGAGCGGAAACGCTAATAACTTGAGCTCCGGACGTCCGATTGACATGCCTTGGACTTTGATGGATTACTCTTAGTGAGGTGGACCTTTTTCCTTACTACGCTCGAGGTTTGGACAAAGTTGGAGTACAGTCAGGTTGGTTTTGACTTAAAAAACCAACCGGGCCCCTGGAACCAAAAAGCCAATAACTCTCAGACCGGGTGTCCGATTGACGCATCGTCTGTGACGTTGAGTTCCTGTTGACGATTCGGAACTTTTGGATAATTCATTTCCAGACTATGTGTCAGTTGATGTATCAGCCCCTCGGCTCGTGGAGTGGACCCTCTCGAACGAGCATGCTGTGTGCTGGAACCCTAGAGCTGGATACGACTGCGATGACGATGATGACTGTATAGAAATCCTCTATGGATTCGACGGTGACGACTACAGCACTCAGCGATCCTACGTGGATCAGTGCTACCGATCCTGTGTGGGTCTGATCCTGTGTGGGTCATCGCTCAGCAGTCCTATGTGGGCCAACACATACAGATCCTGTGTGGGGCTGATCCTGTGTGGGTCATTGCGGGGGTTAGTTACCTATCGATCATTTGCGGGTCATTGCAGGGGTTATTACATATCGACCCTGTGTGGGTCCAATGGCTTAGATGAATCAGTGGCTACATCTGATCATCTCTATCGTCTTACGAATAAGTATACCTATGTGAGATGAATCTTGACTTTCAATCATTATCTTCAATATGATTGACTTTCTTTCCTGTGTGGATTGTGTTGTGCTATTCTATGTGGACCTGATCGAACTTGGGCTCGGATGTTGGAGCCGAACTGGAATTTATGACTTAGGTATATGTATGGGCATATACCTAAGTAGTGTCAGATGTTACTTCATAATTGTATCTTTCCTTTGTGGATTATCCTTTGTGGATCTTGGGAGACCATCAGGGGCCTCGGGGTCCCTACTGAGTTGCGTATACACACCCCTGCACGGGCTATGCCCGCACTACATTGTAATGGTTTCAGACAACAGATAGCGTTGATCGTGGTTCAGGCTTGTGGAGCGAGTCGATAACTGGAGGTGGACCACTGGGCGGGACGTACATGGAACGGATGGCTGGACCCGTGGAGTTGTGGAGACTATCTGTACCCACCCTTCAGGTGGGACTTCCCATGGACAGGTCGACGTTGCGGCTTTACTTTTAGTTGTTTTTTTCCCATTCCAGTTATACTTTACTTTCAGTTTGGGTTTTTATACTGGCCCACTAACTTTTCCGCACTTACTATTGTACCCAGTTATAACTTAGTGTTTACTTCTGCTTCCTTACTCTGAGTGTTTGTTTACTTTACAAAGGCAATGCCTTCCCTTTTATCGGGAATTACACCTTGGGGCTAGTCTCCCACCCCTGGCCTATTGAGTGTG
This sequence comes from Viscum album, assembly GCA_963277665.1. Taxonomy (NCBI): domain Eukaryota; kingdom Viridiplantae; phylum Streptophyta; class Magnoliopsida; order Santalales; family Viscaceae; genus Viscum; species Viscum album. The sequence goes on from OY728150.1 coordinate 1,949,738,363, forward strand.
GTTATCAGTCCAGGGAGTCCAGTGTTGGTGCGGTGGTCGACGTATCCGTACACCAGGACCCTGACTTTTGATTTCTGACTTAATGCACGAAAACATTGATTGTATGTGTGTTTCATGTTTTCTTTGTGATTACTTTGTGCCAGATCACTAAGTATACTGTTTGACCATGGCACACCTTTTTCTTTTCAGTATTTCCCCACGAAGGCAGCCAGCTAGGGTTTCGAGTGTTGTACGGGACGACAACCCACCGAGAGACGAGGCTTCGGTATAGGGCTCTTTGACAGCAGAGGCACCGACAGTACCTCTACCTACCGAGACACTGATGCTTCCAGCCGCAGCTGCTGATGATGCACGTCACCTTAGTGCACTTCACGAGTTTCAACATCAGCGACTGCCCAGGTTCCGCAGGGAGATGGACCCTCAGGCAGCCGAGGATTGGCTAGAGGCAGTTGTACGAGTTTTCAGGTTAGTGAGGAAACCAGCTGACCTCATGGTGATCCTCGCAGCGAGCCTCCTACATGCGGAAGCAGGAAGATGGTGGATCGTGATGCTCCAGGTGCACGATGAGGCATCTCTCATCTGGACGGACTTTTAGAGCCTCTTCTGCTCGGAGTTCGTCCCAGCCACCCTCCGTGCGATGCACATCCAGGAGCTTCTACAGCTGTGGCAGGGCAGCTTGATGGTCTCCCAGTACTTGGTGAGATTTAATGATCTCTTGTTCTATTCGATAGACATGGTACAAGACCCATTCTTCCAGTCCTGGACCTTTGTGTAGGGATTGAGGCATGAGATCAGGTCACCACTGATCTCCCTCAGCATTCTGACCCAGGCAGGGGTACTGGAGCGATCCTTCTAATTAAGAGCTTCCTTGTTGAGCCTACATCAGCAGCGAGACCTACTTGAGGGCGGCTCGTAGCAGAGTCTTCTGCAGCAGGTAGTCGACAGATGACTCATGGGTCCAGGCAGACCAGACCCTCAGGCAGACGACCTCAGGAAACTGGCTCAGAGGTGCGGGCACACAGCTCAGAGCTAGTCTTTCGAGAGGCAGATAGTGCTACGCATGCAGCGGGCAAGGCCACATGGCTCGTGACTTCCCGACCCGCTGTATCGAGGAGTAGCAGACGGTTGAGGGACCACCCAGGTAGAGGAAGAGGGACTACTCTGGCTGTCCGTAGGGAGCATGCGGATGAGGAAGAGGAGTTGGTTGAGCAGCAGGTGGTGGGCGACACTTTGAGGCTCTACCACCACCACCACCTGGAGGTCCACACCGTCCACAGGGAGCTGGCAGGCAGAGACAGGCACAATTTCAGGCAGTGGAGGCCTATGACCACGGCGCGCCCGAGATGATTTGAGGTACTATCTATGTATATTCCACCTTTTCTACAATTCGTATAGACACATGGGCGAGTCATTATTTCATAGCCATTTCCCTTGTTCGGAGCTCGGAGATTCCGACAGAGCCGTTGGCTCGATCCTTACGGCTAGAGACTCCTACGGGAGTAGACTCGATGATTACGCACTGGTGCTGGCAGTGTGAGCTTACTCTAGGAGGCAAAAGATTCGGCTAGGATCTTCTTGTAGTGCCGTCGAGGCCTTACGACGTCATCTTGGGCATGGATTGGTTATCTATAGTCCATGCTCAGATTGACTGTATTAGGCGCAAGGTGCGGTGTGTACGCACCGACAGGAGCAGGTTCACCTCCACCGGTGAGAAGGGAGCCTTCGCAGCACAGGATGGACTCTCGCAGAGAAGAGGACAACCCATCACTCATCAGTTGGATAGCCTCATCCTAGGAGCAGTTGACTGGCGGAGTCCTGGTTTTCCTACAGTGGTGGATCAATATGCCGACATTTTTTCCGACAACGTTCCAGGACTACATCCTCGCAGAGAGGTAGACTTTTATATTGACCTGTACCCCTGGACAACCACGATATCCACCCCAGCATATCGGATGACACCCACCGAGCATCGAGAGCTACCATTATAGCTGGAGGACTTACAGGGCAAGGGATTCATCTGACCCAGTGTTTCACCCTAGGCTTCCCCGATATTGTTTACCAAGAAGGCAGATGAGAGCTTGCGACTTTGTGTCGACTATCATCGCCTGAACTAGGTGACAGTGAGTAACAAGTATCCGCTACCAAGGATTGATGACCTCTTCGATCAGATCAAGGGAGCATGGTGGTTCTCGAAGATAGACCTCAGGTCAAGCTATAATCAGCTTAGATTTAGGGTTGAGGATGTGCAGAAGATGACCTTCAGATGTCGGTATCGCCACTATGAGTTCTTGGTTATGGCATTCGGCGTAACCAATGCTCCAGCAGTGTTCATGGGCCTCATGAACAGAAATATTTCAGCCTTACCTCGATTGATTTGTCATGGTCTTCATCGATGACATTTTGATATACTCGATGACAGAGGAGGAGCTCGCCTACCACTTACGGGTTGTACTGGACACACTCCGAGAGCATCGGCTTTATGGTAATCTCTCGAAGTGTCAGTTCTAGAAATGCGAGTTCCACTTATTGGGACATGTCATCTCTGAGGCGGGAGTTGCGGTGGACCCTATGAAGATCGAGGAAGTGCTAGCTTGGGAGCCACCCAAGAGAGTGAAGGAGGTACATATTTTCTTGGGACTAGCTAGGTACTACGGGAGATTCGTTCCAGACTTCTCCAGAGTTGCGCCACCACTTTCAGCTTTGATGAAGAAGGGGAAACCCTTCGTCTGGATAGACAGATGATAGAAGAGCTTCCTGGAGCTGAGACAGAGATTGACCAGCGCACCTATCTTGAGGCTACCGGAGGAGGGAGTAGGGTACATAGTTTACTGTAACACAACAGGGACCAGACTCGGATGTGTCCTGCTGCAGTAGTGGGTAGTGATCGCCTACGGATCACGTCAGTTGAGGAAGCATGAGCAGAACTACGCTACCCATGACCTGGAGTTAGTAGTAGTTGTCTTTACTCTGAAGATGTGGTGACACTATCTGATTGGCGAGTTATTTACAGTCTATTCAGAGCACTAGAGTCTCAGGTACATCTTCTCGTAGAAGGACCTGAACCTGAGATAGTGGCGATGGCTCAAGTTCCTCCAGGATTATGACTTTGAGATATTCTATACTCCTGGAAAGGGGAACATTATGGTCGATGACCTCAGCAGGAGGACAGGCATTCAGCTACTAGGGGAGGCGACAGAGCAGCTAGCCACTATGTAGATATCCTTCATGGATAGTGATGGAGAAACCGTTCTACAGTCACTCACAGTCACTCCTCCACTTCTTCACCGGGTCATAGAGGCACAGCACGGGGACGATGACTGTGAGACGTGGCGTGCACAGATATCCTCAGGATAGGCATCTAATGGATTCTCTGTGGGAGGAGAGAACGTCATCCTTTTCAGAGGACGTACCATATTACCAGCTGATTTACAAGAGGAGGTGCTTACGGAGTTCCACACTTCCCTTATAGCGGTACATCGAGGAGTGGCGAAGATGTACCGGGACCTCAGATGACAGCACTGGTGGTCAGGTATGAAGAAGGTTGTGGCAGAGTTCGTTTCTCGATGCCTCACCTGCCAGTAGGTGAAGGCGGAGCACCAGGTACCAGCAGGCTTGGTACAACCCTAGGAGGTCCCGGAGTGGAAGTGGGACGAGATATCTATAGACTTCGTGACTGGACTTCCATGCTCTTCCAGAGGCCACAACTCCATATGGGTGATTGTCGACCGACTCACCAAGTCGGCTCACTTCTTACCCATCAGAGAGCAGGGCTCAGTGGAGAGCATGGGACGTCTCTACGTTCAGTTGATTTTACAGCTTCATGGGGTGCCATCATCCATCGTCTTTGATCGAGATGCTCGCTTTACTTCCCGGCTTTAGAAGGGGTTGTAGGAGGTATTCGGGATGCAACTACGTCTGAGCACCGCCTTTCACCCCCATAAAAATGGTCAGACAGAGAGGACCATTCATACACATGAGGACATGATCCACACATGTGTCCTTGACTTTGGTCACAGCTGGGAGGACCACCTACCCTTGGTGGAGTTCGTGTACAACAACAGCTACCACTCCACCATTAGGATGGCACCATACGAGGCGTTGTATAGCCGACCTTTCATATCTTTTCTGTGCTAGAAAGACCATGGGGAGTCATCACTTGTGGGACCGGAGATGGTTCAGGCCACGAAACAGAAGGTCCAGGTCATCCAGGAGCAGATGAGGATAGCTCAGAGCTGGCAGAAGTCTTATGCTGACAGGAGGTGGAGGCCACTGAAGTTAGAGGATGGAGACCACGTCTTCTTGCAGGTCTCACCTCGATGGGGATTACAGAGATTTGGCTGGGGTGGAAAGTTCTCTCCATGCTTCATCGGACCATTCCAGGTCCTCAAAAGGATTGGCGAAGGGGCATATCGCCTGTCTCTAACACCTTAGTTGCACTGGGTGCACGACGTCTTCCACGTATCTCAGCTGAGGAGATATGTGCACGACCCGACGCATATCATTGACCATGGGGATCTAGACATAGATGATGGGGAGACTTTTGCAGAGGTCCCAGTGGAGATCGAGTATCGACAGGAGCGGGACCAATGTGGATGGTTGATTCCTCTAGTGCGCATCAGATGGTAGCACGAGAACCTCTAGGAGAGCACTTGGGAGCGGGAGGCTCAGATGCGTGCACAGTACCCACATTTGTTTTCATAGTTTATGATGTATCTTTCCCGGGAAGTAAAGCCCTGAGGTGGGAGTAATGCAAAGACCCGTAAAATACAAGGGAAATTTTTTCTCAATGTTCTTTGAGATTTTACAAGAACGCTGTTTCTGAAGGCACTTGATTTTGAGGCCCGGTGTGCCCGGAATTTTTATCCGAAGTTTAGCTCGGGTACATTCAGTGAACGAACGAGCGGGTTTTCTTAACTTTTGAACCAGTGCTCGGAATCGAATTCCGAGGGCACTGATGAATATGCAGACCAGTAATTGCTTAGGAACCCCTTTTCCACAGTTGCGTTTACACAGGAGGAGTTGTTAAAAATTGTGGAAGTTAAAAATAAAAACTGAGCTACAATTTTTATTTTTACTAAGTGGTTAACCTATAGGTGGAAGTTAGGTAACCACCCAAGAGAGGTTATGAAGGCGGTGGGGCCCACATGAACACCACCCCTTCATTTTTTCTTAACCCCCCTTAACCTTTTTTTAATGACAACTTTTAATTAAGTGGTTTAAATTCAATTTTTGAATTTTAAAACTTAAGTCATGATAATAAAATAAGTGAAGCACTTATTTTATTTTTTTGGTTGGACTTGTTTTGTTGAGAGGGGATTGGGAGAAAAAGGGGAGGCTTGATGATCTTCATCTTCTTCAACGAAGAACGTGAAGAACATGAAGAACACAACGATCTCCGATGAAGAACGCTTAATCCTCAGAGATCGACTACGCGAAGCCGTGTACCGCGACGCCAACGACCCTCTCATTCCGTGACGCCTTCTTCCGCGACGAAAAATTACGCGACGATCCCTCGCTCAATGAAATCGACGAGGTAGGGAATTTTGTTTTTGTTCGTGAATACTTCCATTCCCATTATTCGCGAAAATTTTTCACTTTCTATCGATTAACGGGAGGGGACCGGACCGCCCAAACATGGACGACCCTCCTCCCTTGTAAGTTGTGTTGATGCGGTTCGAAGGAAAGTGGAACGGTGCAATGGCACCATGTGGGATCATACGGAAAGGGTGTGCGGCGCCGTCGCGCCGCGCCATTGAAGTCAAACAAAGGCGCGACCCCATTGCACCATTCCAGAGAACCTCGAAGACACCGTGGCAAGAGCGGGGCCGCAGCGGAGGGGCGCGACGCTGTCATGCCACACTGGACGGACCAAGGCCACGGCTTAGGCCGTAGCGGATCAGGGACCGGCGGCCGATTACGGGCCGCCGGCGTCGGAGTAGGGGGACCGGCCCATGTCGGTCTCGTGGTGGTAGCAGCCAGCCGACCAGAGTGGGCTGGCCGGTCAATGGAGGAGTCGGGGGTTACAAACCCCAGCTGTCCAGAAAAGAGAAGCCCCCCACATGGGGGCCACGGTTAGGAACAGGCGGGGGGCAGCGCACCCCCCCGCACCCCAAACGCTCGGCCGTTTCGGCCAAGCCACCTGGCCAGCGCCAGTGCGCCGGGCCGAGCCACCAGGCCGGACCACCATGCCGGGCCGCCAGGCGAGGCCGCGCCAGCTTGGCCGGGCCGTTCCCAAGCGGGCCGGACCCGAACCCAGGTTGGGTTGCCCGGTTCGGGCCGACCCAGGGGGTCTCAGGTCGGATCGGTCCAGGCCCGAAACCCCCACTTTCGGACCTCTTTCGGTCATTTTCCCATAACTTGGGCTACGGGCCTCCGATCGACGAACCTTCAGCGGCGATGCGATCCTTGTATTGAGACATTCATTTCGATATATTACGATCAATGTTTCGTAGTACTTTGGGTTCGGCCGGGTTGGTTCGAGCACGAAACCAACCGGGCCCTCGGAGCGGAAACACTTATAACTTGAGCTCCGGACGTCCGATTGACATGCCATCGACTTTGATGGATTCCTCTTAGTGTGACAGACCTTTTGGCTTAATCCGCTCGAGGTTTGGATGCAGTTGGAGTACGTTCGGGTTGGTTTTGACTTAAAAACCAACCAGGCCCCTTGAACGAAAAAGCCAATAACTCTCAGACCGGGCGTCCGATTGACGCACCGTCTGTGATGTTGAGTCCCTCTTGACGATTCGGATCTTTTTGAGACTTCAACTCCGGACTATGTTTTAGTTGATGTATCAGCCCCTCGGCTCGTGGAGCGGACCCTCCTGAACGATCTTGCTGTGTGTGGGAACCCTAGAGCTGGCTGCGACTGCGACGACAATGACGACTGTACAGAAATCCTCTGTGGATTCGACGGAGATGACTACAGCACTCATCGATCCTACGTGGATTAGTGCTACTGATCCTATGTGGGTCAGATCCTGTGTGGGTTAGCGCTCAGTAGTCCCGTGTGGGCCAGCGCCTACAGATCATGTGTGGGTCTGATCCTATGTGGGTCATTGCAGGGGTTAGTTACCTATCGATCCTTTGTGGGTCATTGTGGGGGTTAGTACCTATTGATCCTGTGTGGGTCCGACATCTTAGATAAATCAGTGGCTACATCTGATCATATCTATCATCTTACGAAGAAGTATACCTGTGTGAGCTGAATCTTGACTTTCAATCATTATCTTTGATATGATTGACTTGCATTACTATGTGGATTGTATTGTGCTATCCTATGTGGACGTGATCGAACATGGGCTCGGATGTTGGAGCCGAACTGGAATTGATGACTTAGGTATATGTATGGTCATATAACTAAGTATTGACGGATGTTACTTCATGATTTTATCTTTCCTTTTTGGATTACCCTTTGTGGATTCTGGGAGACCATAGGGGGTCTCGGGGTCCCTACTGAGTAGCTTATACTCAGCCCTGCACGGGCTATGCCCTCACTACATTGTGATGGTCACAGACGACGGACAGTGCTGATCGTGGTTGAGGATTGTGGAGAGATTCGGTACCTGGAGGTGGACCACTGGGTGGGACATACACGGAACGGACGGCTGGACCCGTGGAGGTGTGGAGACAATCTGTACCAACCCTTCAGGTGGGACTTCCAGTGGATGGCTCGACATTGCGGCTTTAATTTCAGTTGTTGTTTTCCCTTTCCAGTTGTACATTACTTTCAGTTTGGGTTTGTATACTAGCCCAGTTACTTTTCCTGACATACTATTATACCCAGTTATTACTTAGTGTTTACTTCTTCTTGCTTACTCTGAGTGTTTGTTTACTTTACAAATGCATTGCCTTCCCTTTTATCAGGAATTACGCCTTGGTCCTAGTCGCCATCCCCTAGACTATGGAAGGCGGGCTTGGGGTAGTCACGGCACGGGCCCCGAGGAAGGGTCGTGACAATTCTAACATAAGAACACTCTAGGTAACTCCAAATAATAGGATAAAAAGGCATAATAACAGAGTTAAAAAATTGATAAAAATTTAACATCATTTTAGAGTAAAATTGTCTTGTTTTAAATCTATTTGCAATAAAATTGGACTATAATCAAGAGAAATAATAACTCTATATTTTATCTGTAAACCTGGCACATTTATAATTAAATAGGTATGTTACATCATTATATTTTATTTTAACAATAACCATACCATTAATTTCTATCAAGTCATAAAAATTACACAACGTTAATAATAAAAAATTTATTTAGTTTAAATGAAAAACAGTTGGGGTTACTATAGGAAATAAGTGTATTTATAAATCCAGTACACTAATTTGGGAACATTAATAAATTAGTATAACCAATCTAATTTATTAAAAAATGTCATATATTTACTGTTTGAAGGATAAATTTTTTTATGTGCCATCATGGTTTAGGAACCCAAGAATATATGAGTGTGAATCACTTCTCTCGACCTAACACAATCATTTATCACCTCAAATCCTATTTAAAACTTAGGTGGAGTTATATATAGGTCATATATGGTTATATAATTTTAAATTGGGTGGAAATATGTTACATCTCTATTGATAAATGTTGAATCCATGTTAGATTGTACAGAAATAAAACAAATTTCACCTATCAATGGAATTTTCACAACATATTAAAAACTTAGAACAAAATAGACAAAAGAATAGATAACACCATAATATAATATTATAATAAAACACCTTATAACATTTCATGAAATTGAATAATTTGAATGGAAGGTTAAAAAATTTGTTGATATCATTGAAGGTTCTTATATATTGGAAACATTATAAAAAACCATCAATGTATGCCTAAGGAACATTATAAAAAAATATTTAAATACCTCAATGTATAAAAATATTTATTCAAAGTTCAAGGATTTAGAAAATATTTCTTAAAACCAAGAGTCATATTTTTTAAAAATGTTTTAGAAAATATTTCTTAACATCTCATGAAATTATAATAAAATGATTCCACCAAATAGATTAATATATACTGAGAAAACAATAATTCATAATATTTTATTAATTATTATAATATACCAATATCTTTATAAATAATATTCAAATATGTTCTTAGGCATTGTCGATAACTTTCCCAGATGGATTGAGAATCCACTTCCTCATTCGTTGATTTTCATTAATTTTCCACAATCAATGAGTAACATCCCAAAAGAAACCAAATAGCCTTAAATTTCCACTGGATATTATTATATAAAAATAAAACCAATTAATTATAATACCAAACCCAAATAACAATAATCTTTATGGGAAACTATAGTTGATCACTCAAAAAATATATTCAAAATAATTATGGCAAAAATAAATAATTAACTCTATAAAAAATTATTCAAAAAATTCCATAACCCAAGAAAAACGTATAATAAATCAAACCATAATTTCATTAAATTGAAATAATGGAAAATATATGTGAAACACCCCATATAATACACCTTAATGAAAAATAATAAGAATCCAAATGAAAACTAGTGACCATGATTTGGAGATATCATTAAAGAAAATCCCAAAAAAATATAATAATATATATAATAAGAAAGACATGGATATGGGAGGGGGACATACTATATTTAATAGGTGGTATAATACTCTTTAAATCATACTAGAACCATGAAAGTAAATATGGATGATGAGGAGGAGGAAAGACGCTCTAGGTGTATTAACGAGAGGAGAAAAACTCGTTTTGGTTGCCCCCATTTAAGGTTAGAAGTAATTGTAAGTATAAATAGTATTTTAAACCATGTTTTACTAAAACTCATCTCAAATACAAATAGTCCTTGATGAAATCTAATTTTTCCTTATATGCATAATCAGACATATATTGTTTCCCAAGGGAACCCTAGATGCCCCCTACTACCACCCCAATCATGGATCCTCTACACCATGAATGTTGAAGCCATAAATCAGCCTTTTAAACCTATGGAACATTGAATTGTTCCAAAATAAACCTAAAAAAGAACTCATATATATATCAAGTAATGTTAAAATTCAAAAATTAAAATAACCACTATTCCCAAATTAAAAAATTTCAATAACCACATGATCTTGATGAAATATTCCTCAAATTAAACAAAAAAATCCACACTAATAATTCCATTTGGGCATGGAAAATTACAGCCACCCCACAATAACAATTTTATTCCTATAAAATCTAATTCCACCATTCATTTGAAAATTTCATACCAGAAACAAATATTCAAGGCATAACCAATTTATAAATACATATAATCTTGTATTGACTATGCCTATGGTGCACAACTATAGGATTCAATAAAAATGACCAATAACCAAAAAATACTATTATTCACAAGGTATAATAGTCACAATTAAACCAATACATATTATAAACCACCCCTTAATCTTATTATGTGTGACTCCTGAATCCGTCTCAAATCACCAAATACAACAAACACTATCTTCCATTAATCAATTGTAAACTAAATAATATCACTTAAAAGAACACTCAAAAACCAAGTCACTTATCAAATACATACACAACCAATAAAACATAAATTTTCAATCCACAATATATATATTCACCAAACTACTCGATGGATTTCTTCTAAGAAAAAATAAAACCACAACTTTCCACAAACGTTTAATAATAAATGTCATCCTCAAATTCTAGAAAATCCAGAATTATAATTTCCTAAAAAACCTTAAACAATGAGGTTATCACTATGATAATAAGTCCTCTATTCCTACCCACAATAATCCTAATATAAGATCTTTTTTACAAAAAAACAATAACTTTTAAAAATATTTAATTTCATGGAATAATTTTACATTTCTCGATCATAGATAACATTAATTTCGAAAAAATTTCGACTATACAAATTTGGTTTAACGACATTTTTATTTCAAATACACCATATAAAATTTATTCAAAATAATTTATTTAAAAATATCATTTCAAAAATATATCTTTTAAAATTTAAAAATGATAAGCCACAATTTCTTTGAACACACCATTTTTCATAATTCACATAATTTCACAAAACCATTTTAGAAAAACCTTTTTTGAAAATTTTTATACTAAAAACAAATAATTTATAGAAATAACCATTATTAAAAACTATTTTCCCATTAAATTCATAAGTTTTAGAATATATTCTATTCAAAATATTTTTATTCAGAAAATATGAATCATTATTATCAAAGAAATAATTATAGAAAGATAAAAAATGGAATTAAATATTAATTAGAAAACAATTCTATCATTATACCACAAAACAATTACAAAATTTTTTTCTCAAAGAAAGAACATAAATAAACAATCTTTCATCTTTAGATGTTGAATACTATGTTTAAAATTGACAATATTATCATGATTTAATATTATATACAATTTTTACAGTATACTTTTATAGAAATTAGTTAGAAATCATAGAAAAAAACTATGTGAGTGACATTAATTAATAATATAAAACCTAAAAATATATTCAGAAACAAAAAAACCAGTTTAATATTTTTTATTTAGTCAATTAAGTTCATTCACATATTTTGGGATTACTATAAATTATATTGACATATATTTATACTACACTAAATCATATGATTAATGATATAATATGAGGAGTGGATCCATATTCATCACTATAAAATATTTCCCATGTTTTCTAAATACCATTTAAGGACACATAGATTATTATAGCTTTCAATCTAATATTTCCTAAAACACACACCCAGAAATCCTTTTAACAAAGGCTTAAACCAAAGCCATTATGATGATACAACCAAATTATGTGCACCATATGATATATAAAAAATATCTCTTACAAAAAACACCAAATCCAAATCACTATAAAATATATAACACTAATCCCTTGATATTTTATAATTAACATGACTTGATTTCCTGAATTAATCTCTAATAAGTAACGAATATACTTCATACCCCCCAGTCTCAAGAGGTTTTCATAAACATTGGAGCGATTATTTACACACTAGTGATGTGTAATTGAACCTCTAAATGAAATGCTAAATAATGAAAGAAATTCATTAAAATGTGTAATTACTATTGGGGATATCGAAAAATAGAATAAAACACTACTCCTCGCCAATTTTAAACCAACTAATAAAACCCTAATGACAATAATTTTTTTTATAGAATAATGAACATATATATATATATTAATAAAATAGAAAACACACATAAGGTCCCCAACAAAAGTGAAACAATATATAATAGACTATACTAAAATATTGTAACCCAGACATGGACTTCACTACCATAATGAGGTGGTTCCATATAAAGAAATCCCAGGAAATAATTTACTTACCCCCTATTAAGTTGTTTCATATAATCACTAAAGACTCCAAAATAAATCTCATCTCCTTATCTAGAATTTATGATTATTTTGATCACATACCATCCAAAATAAATAATTCATTTAACACCCCAGCACAAAAAAAATTAAATGAAATTTAGTGTACAAAGTATCATGGCCCGGAGGGGTCTATTTAGAGACTGAGTTTATCCATATTTAGTTGGTAACCACTAACTTGTCAAAACACAACTTTGAATAATAATGCATATTCATGAATATTCATATATTCATTTATATGAATATATGAGGAAAATTATTTCAAAAGAAAATCATAAAATATATATTTAAAAATGGAACGATATATACTATGGAGAGGATATACACTAAATATCATAACTATTAGTAATAATAATAAAAAATAAACGTAATATTTAATTTTATATTATAGAATGAAATTATATAGAAAATGATAATCAGAAAAATAACATATCATTATTCAATAAAAAGTTGAATCCATTTCAAGATATTAATTTTGGACATTATATCAAGGATTGATAAATGAGATTAAATAATATAAGAAATAAAAATATAATAAAATAACATAGTAAAATCTAAAAATGATCTAATAAATTCACTAAAAACCATCTCTCAATCCTCATGAAACTGCTCCAGTACATCCAACTATTATGATGAAATATACCTTACATACATCATAAAGAATAAACTATGTTTCTATACTAAGATTCATATAAAAGGTCTGGGTAAAAAACATATTTGGACCCCACCAATTGTCCTCTATGAAAATTTTCTATATATTTGATTTCATGATCATTATGATATCAATCAACTCACAAAAACTAATACGCTTCATCACCTACTAAGTAGGCCTCAAAGATGATCAAAACTACATAATTAAAACATTGAGAGGAATTGTGATGATAATTCTCATAATTATATGTTGGGATGGAATTCCCAAATTTATATGTTGGGAATAATTCACATGTTCACATCCTAAATCTCATGGTCATACCACCTCAAAAATGGTCGACCCATGATATAAATATTTGGTCTACCTATGGATAAGACAATATATATATATATATTCATATAATAGTAATATTTCATTAATCTTTATAATCCTTTGTTTAGAATCAACAATTCATTAGTTTAGAGTGTCTCAAATATTTCCCTCCACTCTAGATTTTTTATTCAAATAGTGTGATGTCAAACACATCCCCAACTCTTAGTGAGAACACATATTAATATATTCATGGAACCAGGAAACCTATGGGTATCTTGCCTCAAATAATTTTCTCATATAAATCCATTAGTAATATAAAAATTTTACATCAACAATAAAATTACGATTAGGTAAAAAAATACACAAGGAATAACATTGAACATCATATATAGAAAAATTATACCTAGCCATAACACATGAGTCGCAAAATCATAACATACTTGTTACAATGACTAAGACTCCATGAATAACTCGTATTCTGCAGTATTGATTCAATAGATAAACAACATTTCCTTGGTCCTCAATTAATTAATTCCTACATCATTCATAAGTTGATCCAATCACCTAACTATCACAACAAGTAACTTTTTTTTTAATCATGAGCATAAAATCATCTCAATAAGAGGAATAAAACATATCATTAGTTTACTAATACTTGGATTCCCATTATGGGTTCTATACTCATTTCTACCCCATATCTCAAAGAAAAAAATGGTCACCTAATGAATCCAAAATCAAATAAATTGTATTGAATCACCGAATATGTCTTAAATATATATAACATATTTCCTCATACAAAAAAATCATTATAGGTTATTTTTTGGGACACTGACACCCGATGAACATGATTAAACACGTTACATAATAAAAAAACAAAAAAAAATTGGGGAATTATATGGACCACTAACCTTTAACAAATAAAATGTTACTCACTATAGATGTAGAGTTGATCAAACCTCTGTAACCTTAAATTGATAATATATGAAAACCCCCCAAAATGTGGATTTTTATTGATCTCTAATATAAAAAAATAATATAAAATGGTTTGAGTTAAGAATGGGGATATACATTATTATATGAAATAATAAAACTAACAACAAATAATTTCAAGACAAAAAGGAATGTTTGTCGCAAAAAAATGAAATTGATGTTGGTTTTAAGTTGGGAAGATATTAATTTGATGTGAATGATGTTTTTATATAATAATAGCCTAAGATAAATAATAATACACTACATGATGTAGAAAAGTGATCTATATCTAGCACAACATTTCTATATGAACATAGTCACACATCAATATAAGGAAAATACTACTAATTATAAGCATGAGTATATAGTTTTACAATGGGGATATTATAACCTTGTTTATGAATAAAACACAGTGGATACTAATAAAACATAAACCCCCAAAAATAAGTACTGTATCAGAAAAAACAAATAAAAAAAAATATTATTTCAAATGATTTGTATAAATAAAAAATAAAAAATACACATGTTCATAACATCATACATCAAATGATCACCCATGAAGACGATGATATATACAAAATAAATAACGAAATAAAATAAAAAAGATGATCTAAATCCATCCTCGAGCACCAATACCTAAAAATATATAGTCATGTTCGAGGTACCCTGCTTGATCATGAAACATTGGCCACCATCCATAACATAACATATGATTAATGAGATAGTCTTGTGTACCCAAGTTCTATAGCCACCAATGTAGGGTATGAATATAACACATTAAGGAATCCCTATTGGGTTCCTATTCATAATTTGTAATCATGGTGTATGGAAATGTTATTTTCATACGAAAAATAAATGAATATAGTACTGAATCATAAATATATAACCATCATCGATCCTCATATTCTAACGTGGAACCAAATATTGACAATACCAAATATCTATTGGGGATGATGTCTATGATAAGGACACTCATCCTTAGGTTAACATGAGTCTTTCCACATGATCTCATGAGAATTCAAACACAAAAGGGATAACTAAAAGATCCAACAAACGATCCCATAAATTACAAATCAACATCATCATAAACCACCATTTGATCCATCCAACATCATAAAGAACCATTTGATTCATGTGAGGTAATACATGACATCCCATCATCAGCCTTGGTCTCTAGATATAATGTAGGTATTCCGTAAAATCACCTAATAATGAAACATCCATGGATACTACAGAGTCAATCCATGGAATCCCGTCATCTCCAAAAATAAATATGATACTAGGGAGGTATTCCCTAGAATCTCATCATCATCAAACATCCATCATATTCAAGGGAGGTAATCCATAACATCCCATCATCGAATAACATCTCTTGAACCTATGGAGGTAATATTTCGAATCCCATGACACTATAAAGAATCCATGGATTGTGGGGAAGTAATACCTATCATCCAATCACCCTATATCTGAGGGTTTCTATGATCAATTGTTTCTACCATAACCTGACCAGATAGGGTATGGGATGCCACTCCAGAAGCCAACCTCAATGGTACAGGGGTTCGAGACTATCACCTAATTAGTATATCACATAGATGGGAGATCGTTACCTAAGGTACATGTTCACACACACCCGCAATCACCTCAATTAAATAGTGAAGTGATATAAAAAACTAGAATCTAAAATTCATACAGAAATCTATCCCAAACTAGAGTATGGAATAAGTACTGAAATCATAAAAGATAAAAATACACCTCCACCAATTGAATACTATAAAATAATCCAACATTCTCTGAAGGATGGAATCACAGTCAAATGAAACTTCCAGAATACTCATTATCCAAGCTCTGGTAAACAACTCAGTTGATCTATCTCACTATTCTTCACCTGCCTCGGGTCCTCTGGGTAATCCATTTAATAGCATGTGGTATACATAAGAAAAAAACATGGGGAAAATCCATGTACTGGGAGTATAAAAAAATTCAATAGATTCACCAAAGAACCCCAAAAAAGGGACCAAATGAAAGGAAAAAATCCACTCAACCTAAATAGAGGGAACCTAATCAAGAAAGAAGCTACATCTAGAACCATCCTCAATTATACATGGCATGAAATATTAGTCTACAACGGTTGTGAACCTAGACACATGTAAACACTCCATGAATCACATAAAATCACCTAGATATACAAGTATTAGACTATAGGCCTCATGAAGTACCGACAACTTAGCCTGAAATAAGATTCTTCTCAATGATCTAAAGGTTGCACAAATCTAGGAGAACAAATTCTATGGTTTAAACAATAATTTTCTAATGGTACATCTAAGATAAAAATCTTGATCTGGAATAGCCTACTAGGTCCAACTCTTGTTCCCAGCCACTAAGGACATACAATTGTTAACTTGTGCCCAGCGTAAATCTATAAGAACCCAAGTAAAGAGGTGTCATCCCCACCACTACTCATAGTTTAGGAATAACTACTCAAAATTATTCACTATGTGTAACCTCTAAATTGAGATTGAATAGAGGGATTTTCACCTCTTTCATACCCTATGTTCGAGGGAGTAAAAGTTCATATCTATATAGTGAAATATCTATCACTCTTGAATAGAGAGGATTAAACCATAGTATGTAGAGGGGGAACTAGATCCTAACCAACAATCACTCATATCTAGTAGAGGGTCTATATCATTGTAAATGTACTCAATAGTTGACGGAGCTCCAACTCTGTTGGAGGACCTTGTTCCTACTGCTACTCAGAGATTGAGGAGTAATACTCTATATGTGAGGACATGTACACTAGTCAAACATGGGAGTATAACTCAAAGGATATAGTTACCACACCCAAAAAGTGGGTAGTACCACCTTAGGATAGAGGATCAACACCCATGGTAAGACAGGGTAATACCACTCTACCAATGCATTTACTATAGGATACACATACCCTAACATGGCAGTAGAGTACCAATCCTAGGATAAAGGACATACTACTATGTATATCTGGGGGAGTGAAAACTCTACTGTAAGAACACACTCTATGGACCAATTCCCCAAAAGTTTAGGGGAGTTCTGACTCAATGGTTAAATTACCTATGGGGTCCACTCAGTGTGTGAGTTTAACAAATCACATTTACTTGTATCCAATCTATATGGTTTTCCAACTCATGTATGGTTAAATTAAATGTACATCCCATACAAAGTATGTCCCACTTCACCCTTACCCTAGATATGTTCCAATTTTATGTAACTGAACAATAGTGTCCATCAAATGTTGTGTATTCCATTCTATACTGAATTTTTAGGATAAACAACCACTTGTCCAATAGTTTTTCCAATTAATGTGTCTAGGATCCCATGTTAATGTACTATGGATATGAAGTTTAACATGGCTATGTACTATTTCATGAATATCCCAAGCCATTTCTCATGCCACATGAAAGGTTTTTAACCACGGTACATGGAATGTAGCACAAAAATTCGTCTTATATAAATAGGATGTCCTCTATAGCATGCCCCACTTGAATAAATGCCATGTGGGCTATAATTATTTTCAGTAATTTCTTTCAAAAATTATTGATTCACTAAGGATTATTTAGAAATCCATAATTAATCCTCGTGGGAGAAACACAGAAGTTTTGGGTGTAGAAAAATTCCAAGATCACACTTATCATCAATCTGATGAAGATGGAAACTATGAATTATGATTAGTAGTGATTTGTTACATTGATTTTTCTTGGTGTTCATCCACATATAATGTATCATGCATAAGAGGAGGTCCTCTTTTGTGGTATTCCCAAACATGATAAAGGGATACTTGGTCCAAAAACTAATTAAATATTAATTTAATTAATTATTCTATCACATAATGCCCCTCCAACTTAACTCATACCAAAACACCATACAATGAAAATTTATGTCACGCTAAGGGTAAACACACTGTTCTGAAATAAACTACGATATAAAAAATATGATCCAAGACTCCACTTGGGAGTTATTAATATTTGAAGTAAAACTATGCGAGTGTCACAAAATATATTTAATTTTTTTAATATCACTGCACTGAGGCTCTCTAGGCCTTAGAATCCCACACGGACTCAGTGCCAACCATTGAAAATATTCTTTGAAATATTTTTAAGTGTTACATGTCAAAACCCATGTCACAACAATCTCCAATTCTTAATCATAACCCATATATAATTTTCAATGATGGATCTTACCCCAATGTCAAAAAATCGAACTCTGAGATACAAGGTGACAATATACCTAATTTTATTTAAAAAAGGTACATTAATTTATGGGTTTGATACGAAGTGAAGTATCCCAAGATAAACATGAATACATTTCACATTATTTATATACCCCAAAAATTACATATCAGGAATAGTAAAACAAATATAAAACTCAAATATTATTATTTTTCTATATTACCTACATAAAAATTGTATTTCAAACATTTTTCATCCTTTCTATGAAATCACACTATACAAGACATACTTTTGAAAATCACATGTTTCATACTCTTCTTTATAACCAGATAATAGAAGATGTACTAATGGGTGATCTCAAATTATCAATAAAAAACAACATATCAAAAACTTATCATGGGATGGATCATAAGATTTTGGGAAAACAAGATCTTCGAATAAATATATTATTAAAAATAACAAAATA
This sequence comes from Viscum album, assembly GCA_963277665.1. Lineage (NCBI taxonomy): Eukaryota > Viridiplantae > Streptophyta > Magnoliopsida > Santalales > Viscaceae > Viscum > Viscum album. The sequence continues at coordinate 1,949,757,333 of OY728150.1, forward strand.
CTATTAAAAAACAAGCTTCTTACACATATTTTCAAATTATGTTCTACATATATATTAAATAATAACAATCCAATGATAAATAAGACTAATTTCATTTGGATAATATTTATATAAAACCTAAAAATTAATATAAAAATAACAATTCATTATTTTAATCTCCATAATGAGCTCATAAATAATATTTATTATCTAAAATGACATATGATGTCATCGACACTACATAATCGAAAGGGATGATCTATAAAACTAGTTTAGGGAATAAGAATGATAAAAGATCATACCATTTGATTTAAATGGTGTATCAATATATCATACTGAAAAAGGTACACATTTGATAACATAATTTAAAAACATAAATAAGATGGAATCATATGAATCATCACATCATATGAATGTGGAAACAACATTAAAAATGGAATATGCATAAGACAATAGTAACTTTAAAGTGAATAACTTATGGTGGACCTAATCCCATTATTGATTATGTTTACTCCCTAATACCATGCATATCATCTCATGATATACAAATATTACATATTTCATTAGAGAAAAATCTAGTTTTACTGAAGATAAATTGTAAATGATTATGTGTTCAACATAACGTAGTTATGAAATGGTCATATGTATAATAAATAACAATGGAATGTAAGGGGTTATATAATCATTCCCCATATAACATTTAAAGAATATTCTATAAAATTTTCCAAAGAATGGATATAATTAAATATTTTGGATATTAATATTATTTTAACTAAGAATCCTTCATAAATAATAATTGTAATTTGAAGAAAAATTAATGTAAATGGTAAATAATTTGGTATAGAAATGGACATTTTAAAATTGTGTTTTTAATAAATATGAAATATAAATTTAATGAAAGAAAGAATATTTAATTTTATGTGAAACTAGAGGTATACCAAAATGGTCAAACCGAAAATAGTTATTTTTTATGAAATAATTAATTGGTAAATGTCATTTTGACAGAGTTTCATTAATTTGTTAAGTGGTATAATAGTTCCACTTAATTGGGTTTGACTATAAAGAGAGTATTGATAAATTAACGTAGGGAATGTATCGCCCTAGAAAATAAAGGTACAACTAGATATGTATATATGTAATAAATAAAATTAAAAAAATTATTAATTTCATCATATTAAATATATATATAAAGTGAGTAGAGAGAAAAATGGAAACCCAAAATAAATGATGGTGTTTTAAAGAGATCCCTTACCTCACGTATGGATTCATTCTGTACATACACTTATCTTAAAGAATAATATAATTAGATTTATTAACTATCATTTAAAATTGTATTAACTTATATTTTTATTAATATTTTATATTAGTTTAGTGTAATTTAATTGAGATATTGAGACAGTATCCACCACCCCAAGGTCTTTTCTTTCATAGATCCAATGTCGCAATACTTGTGAATGATTATAAAAATTCTTAATGAAGTGGTTCTATAACTCTATAAATATAATGGTGTGGATTTTATGTGTTTCAAAATGTTAAAAATGTTCTTAGTATAAAATTTTATTCAAAAAATAAGAATTACTCATAATGTATAGGTGTTATTGTTAAACTCTTAATTCATTTCTGATGGATTTTTCACAATGATGAACCTATTGGGAATCCTTTAATGTTTTGGTTATATATCCATTCAATATGTTAAAAATAAAATGAAAAATGGATTTAGATAATATTCCACCCTAATAAATGTTTTAAAAACACCCCTGAAGGTGGTTGTGAAGGATGAATTATTTTGTTTATGCAGATGGAGAGCTAAACATATTATCTACAAAATTTTCATTCTAAATGAAACTAGAAGAGGTTTAATAATGGATATTATGTTTAAATAAAACCATTCCAACATATTTATTATAATTATTTCATTTTTTCAAGTTATATGAAAGAGGTAAAGTGGATGTGTAAGAATATTGTTTTTTTGAAATCCATTTTTTTGAGACTCTTACCTCTTCGAATATTGTCTCTCAAAATATACCTTAAGGAACCTGTGTTTTTCTTTTTGTGATGCCAGAACTATGAGAAATTATGGGAGAGGTTTGGAAGGAAAATTGAGTTGAAAATTTTAAAACTCTAATTCTTAAAAGAGTGAGGATTAATGGTGGTGATGGTGATATTTTATTTTGAGTATATATAGGCTTTTTAATATAATATTCATTAGTTTATTATTTTTGTACAAGACTATAAATAGCGATGAATATTTTAACTGTGTATTGGAATTTTTGAATGCGAGTCAGAGATTATAGCTTCTGAAACAATCTATTACACGGTTATTCATGTATTTAATTTATAATATTAAATATAGAATTATATAGTATTTCACTATTCTTCAACAATTGATCATTTTTTAAAAAAATATAAAAAATCTATCCTTATCATTTTTCAATTCATTGATATGAAAAATGAAATCCATTTTTTTAAATTAACACATTACGTTAGGGAAAAAATTAAACCAAATATTTAATTGTTATAAAATTACTAATTTTAATATTATAAAAAAATATTTACCCATTGAAAATTTATTTATACTTTAAAAAAATTATTAAAAATATACTAAAGTTTAATGTCATTTTATAATCCAATTTACTAAAAATATACTTTTTTAAAATAAATTCATATTTGACCAAAAATGTAATAAAAACATTTTTGTTTTACGAATTACTAAACATGTATTTTATTAATTTATAAAAATATATTTATTTGAATCATGATATAAATAATTTATATTATAATTTAATAAAATAAGTAAATATTATTTCTCAATAACATATGTGAAGTTACTAATATGAAGGGTAGATTACTATTCTAATGGTCATATTACTACTCCAACAATCATATTTGTAACTATCATATGTGTTCTCATCTTTATATAAATAAATAAAATTTAACTACTTATTTATTCAAATTTATTTTCCCTCAAGGCTATATAATTTAATTTTCAAAATAGATGTCTAATTTATAACATTCTACTTCATTTATATAGTATTTTTGCATAACGTGATTATTCTAGGGGATCATGAATAACTAAATTTTTCTATTATAGCTATTTTATTTTCTATTTTTTATAATTGTAATGCATGGAATATTTTTGAGTATATTTATAATATATATGTAATTTTAAATTATATATATATATAATTTCTATGTTATGGTACATTGGATTCATATAGTACTACATTACTAAATATAAGACCCATTTAAATATAGAATGGAACTTTCATTGACAATATTCTGGGCCATTATAATATATACATAAAAAATATCACCCCCAAAATTTAATTTACTTGGATATGTTGAAAAAATGGGGGAACTTTTATAGCTTTTCTTCCTATGGTTCTTTTATCACCTCTTCATATATAAGGATTCACTATAGGACTTTAACTTAGTGGGTAAACTTGTGTATATAATTTTTCATGGATGGTTAAAAATTATCATTGGCTTATACACGTAAGGGGGATCATTCTATACTTATAATAAATCGTGATTTAGTACATATGAGGGATTTGGTATATGCTACATCAAGAGGGAATCATCGAACATGTCTAGTAATTGAGATAGGGTTGGTGGAGTGTAAGTTTATAGGACAAATATTTGATGCAATCATGAATCTCAAAGACGTTAGGAACATATTTTTCATGTATTCCTGAATCCCATAACAATCATCAATGTATATATATATATATACTCTTTAACTCTAAACCCAAACTCCATTTCTCTCAAATTGTTATCAACATTGCTTTTTTTTACTATTAATTGTCCTAATGTGTTGTCAATTGGTTAGTACCATTTATACCATTCCATTGATCATTATTGGTCTTATCTTTCTTATATAACAATCATCATCCTATCAAAATGGTTTCCAATATCCCTGATTGTATAAGGATTTATATAAATCGATTTGGACTCTAGAGTGGAAGTTACTATTTTATGATAACCTTACCAATGAAATATGGTGATCATATACTCTTTTGATGAAAATCAAAAATACTTCAGAATATATCCCCAAGAGTATCAATTTTCTACTCATATTGGTCACCATTTTAGGGTTAATAATGCATATTGTTGTTCATATCAATGTTTAGAGTGTGTTTCATACTTATCCCAAAAATAGAGGTAACCTATGGATTGTTGTTTGGTTACAATCAATAGTGGTGTTCTAGACAACCTCACCCCATTCCTAATGTATATAATTATATGATGAACATGTGATAATTCTCCCAAAATTATAATTATTTTAGGATTATTTTTATGAAGATCCCCTATAACCAAAATAGAATTATTTCCTACGGATATCTTTATATAGCTGCTGAAAAATTCTAGGGTAATGTTTAGTCATTTCTATGTAGGGATAGGTAATGATTGCATCATCTTATTGGACATGTTCTGTTATACGCTCACATATTGACATTCCCATAACTTTGATGTATATTTTTAGACTATCTTATTTATTTTTTACCACCAATCGTATTCTTGGATATCTCGATACATGTTAATTCTCTCGTGGTGGATAATGAATGTGAATCTATGTGCACCATTCAATAGCTCCTTATTTATTTCAAACTTTTATGATCCAAAAATTCATGACCTAGATACAAGGACTCATTATTCTTAAATTTTAAACCCTTACTATTCTGAATGTATTAGTCTTTACAATTTCATATCCATTCCGACATCCTCCCATTTAGAGTCATTTACCATCTCTAGAATGGATGGTTTTCCAGTTATTTGATCATGGTTGGATTTTATTCATTCTTTTATTAGTTCAATGACTATCCTTTTAAAACAAAGAAAGAGATTAGAATTCTCAATTATCATCATCTATATGGTTATATAATCTTTTTTTATTTGATTCTCTAGCATTTTATTTAAAATCCCATGCTGGTAATGAAATGAGCATTCATAGTCCCAAATCCACTCTAACAAAAAATTTTGGAGGATACTAATATTATTTTGTGTTAATATATATTAGACTCTCTTATAAATCATATTTATTTCACACTAATCCCCATAGACATAATTTCTCTAAATAATAAATTCCAATATACTAGAGCCATATTTGGATAATGAATTGGTTAATTATGCTCCTGAAGCTTTTATATCTTTAAGGAATAAGATATCAATTTTTCATTTTTCAGTATATAGTCAAATCCCTTAATTTAATTATCAATTTATGTCATAAAAATTTCACAAACACATGGTTTTTTAGGTATCAGTGTATTGATAGTCCTCCTATTGAATTTCACGAAGCTCATTGTGCATTAATTAGGTCCAAAAAACATCACTCCCTTCTGATTCATCACTGTCAATGGGTTGAAAAATCATGTTATGTTTTATAAAAACCTTCAATAATGACCAAATATTCCTTTATAAATATCAATATACAATAAATATTTTGGTGTTGAACCCTATTAAATCATCTTTTACTTCCATGAATCTATATATATATCCCTTTGATTGTAATATCGTGTACCTAAAATGATGCTTCCACCATCTAAAAATCGCATTCTGTGTACATTACCTATATTTCTCCATTGAAAATGTATTTATTACAGAACTATATTTCTCCCCATAATCCTTTATACTTTTTGATAATATTATAATATCATTTTTTAGCTTCCTTCATAGCTTGGTCATGCATCATCATAGATAAAATCCTTTCTTGAAACATGATTCTACTTTCCAAAGACTGATGACTGTTAACTACATGGTTAGTGATTTTAGATCCTTTATCAAAATTGGATTATGATATGTCATTTCAACCCACCATGGATTCCTCCATGGAGCTTATAGTGTACTCCAGGTCTCCATCATAGATTGGGTTCATGTTCATGAAACTCATTCTCATTTCTGTCTCTTTATGGAGACTAGTTAAATACACTTCTTATGTCTTGATAAGGTTTTGAAATTTCATTGATTATATGCTATATTTAGGAATGTATGGTAATATTTGGAAGTTGGGTGTGTTGGACACTTGATAATTTTCCCCTTTTGATGTTAGAGGAATCATAAGCATTGAACCCAAGGAATCTCATGGTGCTACTTGGTAGTTTATTCTATGAGTGCAATTCTTCCTTAGATTTTTCCACTATCGTCCCATGTTTTTTATGAAGAATATATTATGGGATAGTTCACAAGTTCTATGTACTCTAATGATGTATTAGGAAGTCGTTTTTTGGATGGACCATGGCATGAGTTTATTGACTTGTGGGTATGGATCAGATTCCCTACCGAGGTGGATCAAGGAGGTGTATCCCTATAGGGGACAATTGAATAGTTTACCAATCAAGGATCGAGCATTCCATGAATCATATCTTGAGTTATGTCATTAAGAGGTAGGATTTCCCACTAGAGTTTACCTATTTAGGTAAAATGCCTTGTGAGTTTGATATACTATGTATTGGTCACCCTATGGAGGTGGGCACAAGAGTTCTATCTTTAAGAGGGAAGATGATACAATAGTGCTTACAGATTTGGATTAAACTCCTTGTGAGGTGGATCCAAAGTTGTTCAAATTCCTGAGGGATGGGGATCTAAAGGTGTGTCCCTAAGAGGAAAGATATTACACCAAGGATTACTAATATGGATCAGATGCCTTCTATGGTGGATCCATTGTTTACCAATCTGGATTTAATTTTTTATAAGATAGATCAATAGTTTACCATTGTGATTTGAATGACATATGAGTTGGAACTAAAGTTTAATATTTTTAGGATTTAACCTTAGGAGGTTTTCCATCATACCCTATTTTGGAGATAGAAAACAAAATCCAAGTAGTTAGATTCCATAGTTTAAGGACATATGGTAGGACTAATCCATACTGTTTAACATCATGTGGTAAAGAAGATCATATCAAAAATATAGTATCAATGAGGGGTGGTGTGAGAATTATTCATATAAAATTTCTTTCACAAGAGGAATAATCACCTGGGTATTGTGTGGGTCTTACACATGGGAGATACCTAAGGTTCTTCGAGGTACAGTGATAATGTTATTGAGGCTCATGTATTGAATTTTCCTAGGTGATTATTGGAAAAGTGATGATGTTGATGGGGATTATGTGTGAAAGATTCCCATTCTATCTTCCTCATTTTAGGTTAATATGGATTCATTTTTGATTGTATGTGGTATGATTATAGCTTAACATCATGTGAATTTACATGGTGTGTGGGGATTTTTCATTGAATTTTTATATTATATATTCCTCATATCGATCCTAGAAAGAATCCCATGGGAATTACATGTGGTAGTATTATTTTTTTTCAGAATGTGAAATGATGTGTTGTGTGGGGGATATGCATGGCATCTTCCCATTAAGTGTTACTCTTTTTGGATAACAGGCAATCCCTCGTCCATCACATGGGGTAAGATTAATGTTTAAAATCAAATGAAAGGATGTGGTGTGTGGGGAATATGCATCGAATATTTCAATTATATCTTCTACATGGTAGTTTTTGAGGGAATATTGACACTCTAATGGGTATTAGGAATATGGTTGGGGATTAAAAATGATGAGACAACCCATGGAGGATGTTTATGATATAGGATACATATGGGGCATGCATTCTATGGATTCCCATTCATATTTCTCATATTAGGCCCTAAGGGAATCTTAAATCACTAAGGGTAAATGTATGTGATTAGGGACTACACCAGATGAGGAGTCTCATTGGGGCTATTTGATGGTAATTTTACAATCATTTCATGAGTAAAATTACATTTCACACATAAGGATTCCCATTCTCTTTATGGGATCCATCGTATGTTTATCATATATAGTTTAATATTGTTTAATGTTATGTTATGAGGACTACTAGGTATCTTAGGTGTGACATATTTTCTATCATGTGTTTACTATTGTAGGCATCCTACATTTTTTATGTTGGATATTATGTAATTTATATTACTGTAGTGAGGAATTCTTAATTTCTTCTTATGATCATAGCATGAGACGTCCTATGCTTGAAGTGTAAAGAATCTTATTCATAAATTATAGTGTATACCATCATGTAGTGAGGCGTACGTGGTAAAATATACCAATAAATAGGTTGAGTGTGACATATAAAATAGCATCCCTCTCTTGTACAAACTGGAATAGGAGTCTGGTGGAAATTATTCAAGTGTTTCGTTATGAAATGGTTCAAATCAAGTTACATAGGGAATCAAAGATGAGAGTATCAGATCATGACATGGGAAATGGAAAAATAGTAGTAGGTCACCTCATTTTACTTTTATGATTTTATCGTAGTATCTCAATTAATGGTAATTCATGGGGTGGGTATTGGGGTGGTATAAATGCACAACCCAAAATTTCGATGACTCGACCTGAATACTTTTTTTTGTGATGCCACATTTGAAATAGGGTTAATTATGTTAGAAAAGGAACTAGGTTGGAGGCTTGAGACTATTTCCTGGAACTGCTCTCATGCATGGGTGATGGGGTGTAGGCCCCATGGTTTAGAATAGTGGGCATGTATCTGAACATTTTTTCATACAACATGTCACTAATGTGCGCAATTATATAATTACATGAAAAAACATATTTTTGGGAAGCATGGAAAATAATTATGATGTTGGAAATACTATGTCTCACAACATTGGATTTTTGAAAAATAGAGTTTTAAAAAATAACATTCCTTGTGCGAAATTATGTTCCTAATGGAAGTAGTTTCGTGATAATATTTTAGCATAATCCCACAACATGAATGCTTTATATTAGGTAATTATATAGAAATTTGGGACCTGGGGGGTTACAAAAAGTTTACAACATGAATTTGTGTGCATGAGATCCCCAATTGGTCCCCCTCCATGAAAATTAATAGTCAATTACATATTTATATTCATTTCCATAGTATCACACAACATTATCCTTCCTCCAGGAAACATTGGGCCCTAGCGAGAAAATATATAGAGGTTCCTATAAATGCCTATATCATTAGAGGATAGCTCATGTATGGGCATAAATTATTTATTTAGTGTCAAATTTTTCATGCAACGTTTCATTCTTTCTTGAATCTCTAAATTATTGTGTCCATAGGAATTGCGTTTATGTTCAGACTAAGGGGACTCTCTAGGACTATTCACTAAAATTTTAATGCCACTCTGTTATGGAGCCAAAATGGTGTTACTTTCAAATTTTGAAATGTTTCATGAAAATCCATAAATTTACCCCAAAATCATTAAGATATACATTTTTGATAGTCTGACATGAAATGACCATGAATTATATTCACTTACTCCATTAGTGTTCTGTAACCAGTGAAATCTGAGCCTATAAAATTATCTATGCATTAGAATTAGTTTTCATAATAGTTGTTCCATTCTTGGATGATTTTTCAGAGGAAGAAATCATCTATAATGGTTTCCAAAATAAATTGAGTTAATATATAAAGACACTATTATTTAATCCCTTGAATATTTTTGGAATGTTAGTGACTTTAAAGGACATTTCTATGAACTCATTTTTTTTTTGATTTTTTGTTTGAAAGGAAGTACTGAGAATATCTTCCTTCTTCAGATTTAATAGTTGATATACCAAAATATTGATGACGCTATAGAAATTTTATGCCCCACATAGATGATCAAACAATTCATAGACCCATGGAAGGAGAAAAGTTTTTATAATTATTTTTTTGAGTTAACAATAATTAATGTAGAACTCCATTGACCGATCCTTCTTCCTAATGAAGAGGACCAACATGCAATATGATAAAGCACTCTAGTTTGTAAATACAATATTTATAATCTATTATAACTACTTATTTATTTCAACTAATTAAATGATCTAAATTCTATAGGGGTTCCATTATATGGATGGAGATCCAATTATAAGTACAATTATGAACTCAAAATCCCAACCACGAATATTATAATGAAATTTCCTAGAATACCATCTAAATTAACTTCTCAAATTTTTTTCCTCTAGCCAGAAGTAACTCTTGATCCTTTATTGATAGAAAAAAGTGTATGGGAATCAGGGAACAACCTTTTGGAATCATTTATCACAATAAAAGGAAAAATAAATAAAACAAATAGTACAAGAACACCATTAAATTATAAAGGAGTATAATCACAATTTTATATAAGAAGATGATACAAAGAAATCAGGAACCTAAATTTGAATAAAAAATAACCCATCTCACCTGTATGTTGTAACACCCCAAGCTTCCATGGTACGCTTCTCTTTGAATAATACAGTAGTGTGTGTTTTACACAACATCGACTTCTAACACGCACCACAACTAATCAAACCAGCCATTATGAATAGTAATACCCACTTTTTGAAATTTTATACATTTTAACTTTTAAAATTGACTTTATTTTTGGATTTGGAATATCGAAATTAGCTTCTAGTGAATTTTTTGTACTTTTCTAATAACTTTCATATTTTGATGAATATTGAAAATTACTAAATTTTATTTAAAAACAACTTTTTTAATCTAAATAATTAATAGTGATAAATTAGGAATTTGAGTGGTTTTAGTTTATATTTAGAATATATTTTTACCATTTAATCCAATTTTGGTCATTGGACATAATTTCACATTTAAACTGAACATAAACAAGTGTCAATCTTTTGATAGTTATGGTTTCCTAAAAACATGCTTTTTGTTTTGATAGTGGGAGTTAATTATAAATTAATTTCTTCCACTTCTATGTTTTGAATTTGGAAAAAATGGATTCCATATTTGGACTCAGGATTCCCAAATTCTGTAAATAAGTAACTCTTATTTTTAGACATTTTTAATAATTACTTCGGTAAATATTTTATTTACCATGGATAAAGGGTAAATCTAGTAAATAAGGGCAAGAAAATAATATTATAATAATATTAAATTACCCTAAAACCTGTCCTAAACATATTATTTGATACATTTCCGACCATGGGAATCTTTGGGTAGATTTTGGGACCCCATGGACCCCCTTATAAGTGAAAATGACACTTTATATTAATTAAGTTAAAGTAAATACAAAAATGATATAAGGATATATCTTTTAGCAAAAAAGTGTTTAAATAGTGTTATATATGATATATTTTTTACTATAAATATTCATTAATAATATAAAACGATTTCCTAAATAATGGTATTTTATTTATAATTTTTATACATTGAATAATTAAATTTATTTATGACACAATAATGATGTGTATTTTCCATATTAATGAAAGAATAAAATAACTTGTATTATAAATGTTAAAATAAATATAATTTGAATGTTTTGATTCCGTGAACGAATTTTATTGTTTAATATGACATTGAATGATTTCTTAAATAAATTATTTTTGAATTAATAATGTTTTTATGACTTTAACAAAAATAAATTATTGAATAGTTCCAAAATTGACATAATTGAGTTTTTAAAATAAATAGTATATTATTAATTGATATTTCATTCCTAAAAATCTAATAATCAGCCAAAGGACTTATAAAATGATAGTTGTATCATTAATGGACCACTTGGGGGTGTGTTGGAAGTATATAGTAAGTTTATTAACCATATAATATAAAAATACAATGTGACATGGTAAATGTCAAACTAATTAACTAAGACTTAAAACAAAAATATAAGGTTAATAATGTGACCCAAACCTGTCTAAAACCTATTTGTTGAGTTTTTGTCGACCTATCCCCACATTATAATTTGAATAATCCACTTTGGATACATTAGAAACCGAATATTAATTTATTATAAAATGTTACATTATGTTTTTTCTAAAGAGCCCCTCCTCCACCTTATTAAAGGACACCACTTCTAACCAATTCTTCATACCATCAAAGCCTTTTGGTTCGGCCAACCCCTGCCCAAATATCCTCTAAAATTCCCTAAATTAAACCTAGTGGCCTTATTTTGATCAGAAAACCAACCTATGGAGCCCATTTGATCAAATCAAAAGGAAGAACCCGAAGAAGAGGTAATGTTTTCACCACCCTCTTTCAAGTTTATTTCTTCATCCAATTATTCATTCTTTGTTATTTCAATTATAAAATAATAAATCCAGTACCCTATATATAATGTAATGTTATTATAAATATGTTACAACCATATTCATTATCATATCCATCCTTTGAATGACATGTCATTATACGTGGGTATATACGGCTTACCGTCTCCACGTCGTGGTGTAATTGTTATTCAAAAAATTCTTATTTGGATGAATATGATAATGATGTGTAAATGATGTAAATAATAAATATAACATGATAATTATTCTGTATATATGATATACCATCCAATTATATATTATTTTAATATCAAAATAATGATATTGTCGCTCGTGCGTACGTACGGACTACAGTCTCCACGAACGCGATGAGATTCATTCTCCATCGTATCCATTCAAGACTAATTTTCATTTGATGATTAAAAATAATGGTTAGAGACATGATATAATTATGTATATGAATAACATACATCCCATCCATAATAAATATGGCTCAAATAACAATGAATATTAAGGAAAATGAATTTGTTAACACCCAAAATGAAGTCAATACTAAGATATTATTAAAAAAATCAATGTTAAAAGATCATATATGATATCATATTAATTTACATAATTATTTTATAATTCAATAACAATTATTTGACCATTATAAAGGAGGTAAACCTACCCTTGACCAAGGAAAATTACAAGGTAAGTGTTTATTTCAAAATCTCTTCATTATCCGAGGTTGTTTATACGTAATTATCTACTGGGACCCCATTATCATCTACATCCATGATTCTTAAAAATGTATTTAAAATCATTATTATTATTTCATAGACTATGGTTTAAGGTCATTTATACCCTTTTTGACCTTTTATAAGATGTTTATAAAGGAAAATTTCTGTCATTTTCCAAACAAAGTACTTTTAACCTTTTCGACAAAATTAAGGTAAGATTGTATTTTTTTAACTTATACGGTGGGTGCGGCTATTTTCCACCATTATAAAATCATCGAAGCATATCTTACAAGATTATAAGAATATTTTCAATGTAAATGTTTTCTTTTATAATTATGTGACTCTTAAATGATTTCAAAAAAGTGATATTTCTCTCAAATAGTTTTGATTTCATCTATGTCAACATCATTTTAAATGTTTTAACGATTTATTATTCTAAACCATTCTCATTAATGTCCATGTTTTCAAAATGGATTTAAGGATTTATTTACATGGACATGATTGTTTTAAAATTTTAATTACATTAAAAATATTCAAAGTGGTATGGGGCACTTTGATTCAAAAATTTCTTTAAATGTATTCCTTTATAAATTGTGTGACTTTTAAATGTTTTCATGAAAAGGGATACTACAATCAACGTGTTTTACAGATCATTTCTATCTATGTAAAATCCTTTAATGGATTTAAAACTTGTGTTGAAGTTGATTTATTATGATACAAAGCGTTCATATTGTATTGAAGGTTTTGTGATATGTTTGACTGTGGATGTGTTATTTTTATACCATTCATGGTTTATAGATACAGTTTTGACATTTTTTATCCTAGTTCTTTTATGAATGTTTATGTTATGTTTCATCCATTTCATATGAGGAATGTATTGGACATTGTAATTTACGGGTGGAGCCTATTATAGCTCCTCGATGCATCGGTAGGTCTCATGAGACAACTAGACGTGGAATTCTTCGAGGCCCTTTCTCAATTTGATATATGGTTTTGTCCGAGGCCTTAATCATTTTTAGACGTCTTATTAGAGGCCTTGAAAAACTTATTATAATGTCTGGGATTATACATTCCCTCATTATGGAAATAATATTGATAGTTAATGTGGTCATTCGAATAGTAGAATACACATGATTATGTTTTATTATAGAATTATTTAATCAGCTCATATTCATGCCATAAAAGAATTCATGTTTATCATTGCTAAAGGAACCTGGTATCAATTATTCACCATGCTTAATATTTATGTCATTTTTCGTTGTATTGTTTACCCTTTCTGAGCATTTGAGCTCACCCCTTTCTATGTTTTATTTTCCCCAGGAATCCAAGAAGTGTGTTGTGATTGATATTCATGGTTAATCCAAGGGAATAATGGAGTTTATAAAGTATTATTTATATTGTTTTGTATGTTATAATGTATAATGTAACATTTATGTATGTAATCTATTTTCCAAGACCGCTAAACTGATCGCCCCTTCAAGACTTGATTCCTTCTAATCATGCCAATGTATAAAAATTATGCACTGACTCTGGGTAACTAGGGTTAGGGCGTTATAGTTGGTATGAGAGGAAGATTAGCAATAACCTTGGAGGCTAGATTTAGATAAACTCTGATTAGAGCACATAGACCTAAGATATAATTTGAGGATTAGTTTAGAAGGACGTTCTAGAATTTTGGTAATATAGATATTTTTTGAGTTTTCCAAGAAAATATATCCATGTCTAGATACGAGCAGGTAGAGGCGGCTCTGGCACAGATGTACCTAGGGGTAAAGCCCGAAAAAAATGCTTTGAGCTAGACTCAAACGGTAACAGGTGCATGACAACAGGCCTTGCTTCCCTCATGGTTACGACACTTCCAGGGGATATGCTTAAGATAATTATCATTTTCATTACAAACAATTATGAAGGTCTTATGAGTATATACATACTCAAAGAAAATATATTTATGATTATGGATTATATCCATTAAAAGTTCAGTTTACATTAGTTATTTTAGAAGTTTATAATTATTCATTGAAATTCCTAGAATGACCTAGTGTATGCCATTATATAGAAATGGTGCCTAGTAGAAGTAATGTGAACTCCATCAATACATATGATCCAAAGTGTAATAAGGATCATATATTCCACAGTATTAAGAAAAAATTTAGAAGGGAAATGCTCTATCATGTTTTCTTAGCGTATGAAGAAATAGTATCAGGTGTTAATAAGATAAGTATACTATTCTATGAGTCCTATTTCTTTGAAGGGAAGAAAGAGAATAAAATTTAGAAGAGAGAAAGATGGATAATGGGAAAAGGGAAACAAATAATTTTCCCATATGTGATAGTTGTCGGAAGAAACACCATGGAACTTTCCTGAAGGGAATGATAGTTTGTTATAAGTGCTAAAAAAAAGGACACCATGTACCTGACTGCAAGGGTCAGAAAAAGGTTTCAAATGTTCAATGCTTCGTCTGAAAGGAGTTGGGACACTATGTGAACCAATGTTCAAATCATAAGATAATGCCCCAAATGATTCTATTGGATAATTATCAAGTTATGATACTTCCTCAGATGAAGAAGAATGACTAGTGTTCTTATGTTGTTATTACAAGATTATTTCATTTGAGTGTTGTATCAACAACATATTGGTTATATGAATTATGGATATAAATAAGGATTGTACCGCAGTACTATTTTATTGGGTATTTGAGATTATATGGTTTTAAGAAAAGTGACTTAATAGTGAGCTACACTTTTGGTAAAATACATGGTTGAAGGAAAGGTAATCCTTAATATGGTCCTGATAATGTGGTAGTGATTTTGGAATAAGATATGGTTGATTTGAATGAATTATACTAGATATTTGTGACTACCATGAAAATGAGTAATAATTTATCATTGTTGGAGTTTACAACGTTTTTGTATGGAAGCAGTATATCCAGTATTATATAAAGAATAAGGGAGGATGAATGTAATCAATAAGGTTTTATGGAAATTCATGATGTTACCATGTTTTAAAATAATACATTATGGAGGTGTTCACATGTTATTACATGAAAAAAAGGATATTCATTGTGTCTGACATCCTCATAAATTTTGGACTGTGAGTTGGGATAGAATTATTTTGGATAAGTCTAAAGGTTGGAATGGATAATGTTTTAAAGGTCATATTTCGATTTTTATAAAAGGACAACACGCAGACCACGTGACAACCCATCGAGTCGGAAAAAGCTGCTGGAATCGAACCCATAACCATAGTGCGATTGGGATTTTTCACCTACCACTGGACTACGTGAAGTTCATGGATGGTATAATGTAGTTTCTTTTTTAAAGGTTCTGATATGTGAATTATAAATTAATTAGATTTGGAACCCTATACGATTAGGATAAATAGAGTATTTTGGAGTTGTATTATGTTTTGGGGTGAAAGATGAGTTTGGGGTAGAAATTTATTAATGGATAAAACTATAATTATAAAGTAAGTATATCTCCTTATAATCTTATCCAATCTTATAAATAAATTCCTCAACATTAATAAAAGGAACTTAGAACAAAAACATTGTCCTAGATGGAACCTTAGATCATCAAAAAATATGGGCTTTGTGATTGTTTGCCTTTTCATAGCCATGTTCTCTACCAATCTCCATAAAATATTGATGGTTAGATTTCTCTTCCATATCCATGTTTTCCTACATGGAACCCAATTATGTGTTATTTTCGGTAACCTTCATAGGTAGCCCTATTTATTTTAACTAAAGGCCTCATTAATCCATTTTTCAATGTGGGATTTCAACTACGATATTTTAAAATGTCAACCCCAAGTTTCCAATACTCAGTATAAATTGTGAGGATGTAATTTATTGAATTAGGGGAGAATGTAACACCCCATGCTTCCATGGTATGCTTCTTTTTGAATAATATAGTAGCGTGTGTTGTATGCAACATCGAGTTCTAACACACACCACAACCAATCAAACAAGCCGTTATGAATAGTAATACCCACTTTTTGAAATATAATGCATTTTATCATTCAAAATGGACTTCATTTTTGGATTTGGATTATCAAAATTATCTTAGGGTAAATTTTTGGTACTTTTCTGATAACTTTCATATTTTGATGAATAGTGAAAATTACTAAATTTTAATTAAAAACAACTTTTTAATCGAAATAATTAATAGTGATAAATTATGAATTTTAGTGGTTTTAAATTATATTTAGAATAGATTTTTATCATTTAATCTAATTTCTGTCATTTTACATAATTTCACATTTAAACCGGACATAAACAAGTGTCGATCTTTTGATAGTTATTGTTTCTGAAAAACACGCTTTTTGTTTTGGCAATGGGAATTAATTTTAAATTAATTTCTTCCACTTCTGTGTTTTTGAATTTCGAAAAAATGGATTCCATATTTGGAATCAGGATTCCCGAATTGTGTAAATATGAAACTCTTATTTTTAGAAATTTTGAATAATTACTTCGGTAAATATTTTATTTACCATGGATAAAGGGTAAATCCGGTAAATAAGGGTTAAAAATAATATTTAAATAATATTAAACTACACTAAAACGTGTCCTAACCCTATTGGTTGATACATGTCCGACCATGGTCATATTTGGGTCGATTTTGTGACCACATGGAGCCACTTTTAAGTTATAATGACACTTTATATAAATTAAGTTAAAGTAAATACAAAAATGTCATAAGTATATATCTTTATGAAAAACAATTTTTACATAGAGTTATATATGTTATATTTTAGACTATAAATATTCATTAAAAATCTAATAAGATTTCATATATAATGGTATTTTATTTATAATTTTTAGATATTTAATAATAAAATTTATTTATGACACAATACTGATACAATATTTTCCTTATTAATGAAAGAATCAAATAATTTGTATTATAAATGTTAAAATAAATATAATTTCAATTTTTTTAATTCCATAAACGACTTTTATTGGTTAATATGACATGTTATAATTGCTTAAATAATTTTTTAATTAATTAATATAGTTTTTTAGACTTTATCAAAAATAAATTATTGAAAACTGTCAAAATTGACATAAATGAGTTTTTAAAAAATATATTATATTATTAATTGACATTGTATTCCTAAAAATCTAAGGCACAATAAAAGGACTTATAAAATGATTGTTGTATCATTAATGGACCACTATGGGGTATCTTGGTAGTACATAGTAAGTTTATCAACCATATAATATAAAAATACAATGTGACATGGTAAATGTCAAACTAATTATCTAAGAGTTAAAACGAAATGATAAGGTTATTAAAGTTACCCAAACATATCTAAAACCTATTGGTTGAGTTTTTTTAGACCTATACCCATCTTATACTTTTGAAAATACACTTTTAAGCCATTGGGATCCTAAGATGAATTTATTATAAAATTGTACTTTAATGTTTTCCTAAAGAGCCCCTCCCCCTTATAAATGGACACCACTTCTAACCAATTCATCATACCTTCAAAGCCTATTGGTTAGGCCAAACCTGGCACAAATATCGTCTCAACTTTCCTAAATTCAACCCGGAGGCCTTAGTTTGATCGGAAAACAAACCTATGGATCCCTTTTGATCAAATCAAAATGAAGAACCCGAAGAAGAGGTAATGCTTTCACCACCCTCTTTCAAGTTCCTTTGTTCTTCCACATCTTTTTTATTTGTTATTTCCATTATAAAATAATAAATCCCATATCCTATATATACTATGATGTAATTATAATTATGGTACAACCATATTCAGTATTCTATCCATCCTTTGAATGACATGTCATCATACGTGCGTATGCACGGCTTATCGTCTCCACGTTGTGGTGTAATTGTTATTCAAAAGATTATTATTTGGATGGGTATGAAAATGATGTGTAATTGATGTAAATAATAAATATAACATTATAATTATTCTTTATATATGATATACCATCCAATTATATGTTATTTTAATATCAAAATAATGATATTTTCGCTCGTGCGTACGTACGGACTACCGTCTCCACGAACACAATGAGATTCATTCCCTATCGTATCCATTCAAGACTAATTTTCATTTGATGATTAAAAATAATGTTTAGAGACATGATATAATTCTGGATATCAATAAGATACATCCCATCCATAAAAAAAAAATTCTCATATAAATATAATATTAAGGAAAATGAATCTGTTAACACCCGAAACGACATTAATACTAAGATATTATTAACAAATCAATGTTAAAAGATCATATATGATATCATATTAATGTATATATTTCTTGTATTGTTAAATAAAAATTATTTCACCAATATAAATGAGCTAGAATTACCCTCGACCAAGGAAAATTACAATGTAAGGGTTTATTTCACAATCTCTTCATTATCCAAGGTTGTTTATACCAAATTATCTACTGGGACCACTTTGTCATCCACATCCATGATTCCTAAAAAGGTATTTCAAATCATTATTACTATTTTAGAAACTATGGGTTAAATTCATATATACCCTTTTTTTCCTTTTTTAAGATGTTTATAAAGGAAGATTTCCATCATCTTCCAAACAAGATCATTTTTTAACCTTTTTGACAAAATTAATGTAAGATTGTCTTTTTCTTAACTTATACGGCGGGTGAGGATATTTTCTGCCATTATAAAATCATCGAAGCCTCCCTTACAATATTATAATAATATTTTCAATGTAAATGTTTTCTTTTATAATTATGTGACTCTTAAATGATTTCAAAAAAGATATATTTCTATCAAATAGTTTTGATTTCATCTATGTCAACTTCATGTCAAATGTTTTAAAGATTTATCTTCTAAACTATTCTCATTAATGTCCATGTTTGAAAAATTATTTTAAGGATTTATTTAAATTTACTTGAATTGTGTAAAATGTTAATTACATAAAAAAGTTTCAAAGTGGTATGGGACATTTTGATTCAAAAATGTCTTTAAATTTATTCCTTTCTAAATTGTGTGACTTTTAAATGTTTTCATGAAAAGGGATATTCCAATCAAAGAGTTTTACAAATCATTTACATCTATGTCAAATCCATTAATATATTTTAAACTTGTTTTAATGTTTATTCATTATGATACAAAACTCCCATATTTTATTGATGGTTTTGTGATATGTTTGACTATCGGTGTGTTATTTTTATACCATTCATGGTTTGTGGTTAAATTTTTGACATTTTGTATCCTAGTTCTTATATTAATGTTTATGTTATGTTTCAACCTTTTCATATGAGTAATGTATTGGACATAGTAAGTGATGGGTGGATCCTGCTATAGCTCCTCGATGCATCGGTAGGTCTCATGATACAAATAGACATGGAATTGGGTGAGGACCTTTCCCAATTTGATATATGGTTTTGGATGAGGCCTTAATCGTTTTTAGACGTCTTTTCTGAGGCCTTGACAAAATGTTTCAGAATTTCCGGGATTATACATTACCTTATTATGGAAATTATATTGATGGTTCATGTGGTCATTAGACTAGTAGAAAACCCATGATTATGTTTTATTATGGAATTATTTACTCAACTCATATTCATGCCATAAAAGTATTCATGTTTATTATTGGTAAGGTCTTGTGGTATCAATTATTCACCATGCTTAATATTTATGTCATTTTCCACTGTATTGCTTACCCTTACTAAGCATTTGAGCTCACCCCTTTCTATGTTTTATTTTTCCCAGGATTCCAAGAAGTGTATTGTGATTGATATGCAGGGATAATTCAAGGGAATAATAGCATTCATAATGGATTATTTATGTCGTTTTGTATGTTATAAAGTGTAATGTAACATTCATGTATGTAATCTATTTTTTATGACTGCTAAACTGATCAGTCCTTCGAAACTTGATTCCTTCTAATCATTCCAATGTAATAAAATAATGCACCGACTCTGGGTAACTGGGGTAAGGGCATTATATAAGTGGTCTAAGACCACCCACCATACCCCAAATCACCCACCCTATAGAAACCAAGAAGTATACCACAAAGAATAAGATGAAGAGAACATGAAAAAATTCACTAGAATCACAAAAAAAATTAAACCCCAAATTGTATAAGAAGTTTGTGTGGTATTAAACCTAGTAGGATACCACCAAATAATCTATGATATTTTATACCCTGAAATTTCAATATGTTAGTTTGAAAAAATGTCTATGAAAATATGGTTTTCCACTACAAAATGTGTTGATGAATCATTCTATATTTTAAAATGTTGATATAAAGGGGAAAACATAAGAAATTACCCTACCGATAAAATAAAATGTTCAAATAAAGTAACACAATTTTGGAAAAATCATTGAAATTAGATTAACAATTCAAGGTCAAAATACATAAAGAAGCTAATTTCGATTAACTTTTGTCATAGAACATTAAAATATACCTAGGAACATGACTTGATAAAGATAGTTCATCATTTCGATCATGAATATTCAACAATAGAAGTTATACATGGAATATTTGGTGACATGTAACAGCAAAATGATCAGAGAAATATACAAATTATCAATTCCAAGTGTTAATGTAATATGTCATAGAAATCCCAGTATATGTTAGTGAGTACACCAAATAAAAGAAAACAAACCATCATAGACAACATGAAAATACTATATCTATTAAACACACAAGCTCACCAACTTGGTACACATTCACCACCTTAGAGAATGACCCATTCTTTAATATACATTCTATAGGTAGACACTATTCATGGCTGTAGTTTATAAAATAAAAGAATAAATATAGGGTATCCCATCTAGCTAACCTAGTTTCCATTAACCTATAAAAGTGGTGTGAAATGTAAAAAGTAACAGGTATCAAGAAAAAAAAGATCCATCTTTGAGTCGTCATGAATAATCAATATTCCATCACATACAAATTCCACACCTCACGCTCACTGCCAATCCCCCTCCAAGAATATAACACTTGTTTCTTCGCTCACCATCGTGCGATTTAAGCACAATTCATCAAGAAAGGATTTCAATAAGGGGATAATTATACATTTTTAAGAAAATATAATTTACTCCACAAATTCTAAATAGGAAATTAATTTAAACAAATTGATAAACCAGAACATTATCAATTTAATAAAACATCACATTGAGGCATTCATTTTTATATGACCACATAAACTCACTTCCTCTGGAAAAAACATTAATGTTCCAGTCTAGACTATAATGAAAGAGAAAAAAATATGATCAATGCCTTTCTTATTTTTAAATACCAATATCATCACTAATTTAAAAAAAATCTATTTTGTGTTATTATTTAAAATTTTCAAAATTAAATCTTGTAAATCAGAAACATCCAAAACAATTTTATCTTTTCTTTAAGGAATCTATGTCTCTTCATTAAATAGTGGATTTTCATTTTGGAAAAAAAATCCACCAATGTTGTCAAAAAATAAAATTTATTTAAAAATAAATTATTAATATTTGATATCTAACCACCCATGCCAAATAATATTTTCATCAAAAAGGGGATTTTTATTCATCAAAATGATAAAATCATGTAAAAAAATTTATATGTAACAAATATGATTTCAAGAAACACATGACACACAAGATGAATACAAGAAAAATAAACACCTACATAGAATATGAATAATAAAACCTAAATTAATATGTGATGCTTTGCCTCATATAGATTAAACCAAATCAAGGAGGCAGGATCATGAAAGAAGTAATAATAAATCCTAGAACCAAAAATTGACAATCATAAATCTATAAAATGACATGTTCAAGAATGATAAAACCCTAGAGATAATACACAACACCACAACCATTAAGAAAGTGGAACTCAACTGCCACATGAAGAGTTCTACAATGATTCCAAAAAAAATGATAAAGCAAATACAACCTCTAAATATCATTATTTGATATGCTACTAATTATGAATTATAAACTATCAAAATGAGATATATATCTCTCTACAACATATAAAAAGTCCAAAAATTCTAAAATAAATAAATCTATATAAAAATACTATAAAAAGATAGTGAATAAGCATGTTAAAATAATTAAAATTAGTTAATAGGCTCGTTAAAACATCAATAAAGATTGAATATGGATAAAGTTACTATCCTGGATGATTAAAATATTGGTAAATTGTTTCATAAATAATATAATTTCAAAACAACATTATACATTACTTAGTGAAAAATATGAGACATATTGGAATTGAACATGTCCTCCACCATAATTGGTTGGTCCATTGATGGTTTTGGTGGAATTAAGGACACATAGGTGACACACAAGAATAAAATGCCACAATCTTGGCCCTAGTCTAGTATGTTTTGAATTTTAAAAAATAAAAAATATACTTTTAATCCTCCACACACCACCATATATTAAAAAACTAAGAAGAAACACTCAAGGACAAAAAAAAGAACATACCTGAAATAAATGGTTTGGATATTAACATTCTCCACATTATTGGACATTTTTTTCAAAAAAAATCTAATAGTATGAAAGTTAGAAAAACAATGAATCAAAAAAGAACTACTGCACCAAAATTGAGAGGTATAATGTCTAAAAAACCGAAGAAGACTTTCCCGGAAAATAAAAGAAGAAAAAATCCAAAATAAAGTACAACCATCGTTATAAATAACCCTTATAGAAAATCCTTCAAGAGTATCACACTTCTAAAAATGAAACCCCAAAAATTTTGAGAATGTATAAATTTCAAAACATTCCTTATTCCACAACATTATTTAATGAATCACCAAAATGGTTGATCATGATATGAAAATCTAGCAAGAACATATCCCTTAAACAACAGAAGTTCCCTCCATCACCCTCTCGGAAGAGAAACCAAAGGTCAAAACCAAAACCACAATGTAAAGGAAAAAAATAAATAAATTTCATCCCCAATTATGTAATTTATGAAACCTATGATTTCAAACAAAAGTAATTCCCCTTTAATGATATCATTGAGACATACATTGGGACCTCTGAATTTATATCCCATCAAGAAACCCCATAATATTAGTCAATTATATATATAAACAATGTATATCCAAGTCTAGCTGAAAATTTCTTGAACATCATGGTCTTACCACAAACATGGTGAAACAACCAATCAAAAACAGATATCATCCAATGCACTAATATTTATCTCTAAAAAGGAATATACAAGTGGGTAGTGTGGAATGAAAACCATGTCAAATGGTATTTCAAAACCACGGGATAAAATAAAGGGGAATTTGAAAAATAATAGCCCAAAACATTTAGATATTCCTATTATATGATTCTATTCCATCTCAAAGAGCATAATAATCCACATGGAATAGAAACCATTTGATATCTGGTGGGGCTGTCACCTCGTGGAATGCTCTTCCATCTCGGCTAGAAATGTATCCATCTTGGCTGGGGATCTCACTGGAGAGATCCCTTCCTGATGATGGGGCTTCTAGGGGTGGAGGGTTTGAATTGGCCACTCCTAGGGAATCCATTTCGAAAAAAATAGTATCAACATTATGTGAAGGATAAACATTTGATAGGACACTTATATAAGTGGAAACTAAATGAATCAACTATTAAATAGGTCTAAAAAACAAGAGATAAACCACAAGGATCTCAAAACAAGAATGTTTATATAAACTAAAAAATACCACAAGGACCACTAAAATGTTCTCTACACCATAATCAAGAACCACGAGATGAAATAACATAAAAATAAACCAAAAACTCCCGCACCATATAAAAAATTATGACTTTAAGGAATGTTTAGGGAAAGATATTATATTAAAGCATCTATTAAACTACCATTAAGTATTTATGACCCTTGAAAAAAAATTATTCCCTCTAAATAACAAAAATTTAAAAACATATTAGTATGACCCAAGATGCCACACAAATCAATGTCACTAAATGCATTCAAACATTAACTCTTAGAATGACCAGATGATCTACTCTAGACTCACATTAAATATCTATTCTTATTTCACAAATAAGAATATACCTACTTAATAAACCTCTACAATACAATTGACATAACATATTTACATTTTTTAATGTATATAAAATTAATGACAAAGATCCGCAGAAGTACTTGCACAAAGCCATGAAGGAAAATTCTCTAGCTAGAGATGGATAGTACCAAATGGGCTTAAGGACGCCAGGTGAAGGGCCGTGTTGTTTCCTTCCCTTTTGGTGAATGTGAAGGTGCACAATGAGAAGCATTGGCAAAGTGAGATAATTCTACTGAAAATGGTGCCAAACGACTGGAGTCCTCCGTCGTTGTGATTGATAGCATCGATTATGGAAGGACAGTCAAACTCAATGATGATGTCACCCCACCCACATTCAACAGCGAGCATCATACTGGTAAGGATGGCCTTAGCTTCAGTGACTGCTGGTTCCTAGAATGACTTATGTGGTTCATACTTAGAAGCAAGGATTTCACCCAGATGATTTCGGGAAAGGAGGCCGAGGGAAACAAGCCCAGCTTTTGGAAGCGACACGTCCACATTAATCTTGAGAATCCCTTCTATTGGGGGATTCCAGGGAACAGGAGGGGAAGGGGAGACACCCATCATAGAACATCCATTGTGGCCTTCTAAACCTTCAATCCAAGAAGTAGCTCGATCTATCTTGATTTTGGGGGATCTATGGGCATGATTAAAAACAGTGTCGTTGCGCCGGACCCAAAGAATCCAGACAAAAGTGCAGAGTGAACCAACATCAGTCGGGGAGAGATAGGAGCACCAACACGTCAGAAGATCAGGAAGGTTAGAGGCCAATGCCAGTGAAGCAGTAGAAGCCGGGCCCCATTGATTCCAGATTTCATTAGCTCCCGGGTAGAAAATGATAGCATGCAGAGGGGTTTCAGGAGTGTTCGGAAAGAAATGGAAAAGGCGGTACTGGCCATATGTCGATAAACGAGAAGGCTCATTGTTGGGAGAGTGCCCGTACAAACCTGCCACCAAAAATGAAGAATTTTTTGGGGGATTTTGAGCGACCAGATCGATTTCCAATGAACCTCATCCCTGCCTACTAGGTAAATTCCAAGAGAAATTCTGTAGTCGGATCTCATCGTGTAATCGCCTAAAATGTCATTGATCTATAAGTGATAGTCAGGGCCTGTGTTTGGTACCTAGGGGATGCTGAGGATAATTCATTTATCTCATTCATTAAACCATTAAAGGATCTTATCCAAACACCACCCGTGTCCCTGTTCGAAATGGAGACAGTCGAAAGTGGTGTCTTCCAGACCTGGTTGGGCAGGGGATGTAGCCTGTAAACCATCCTTATCAACAAGATAGGGATCACTCCGAATTTTGACAGATGATCCGGTCCTAATCCTCCATCCCAATCCTTTATCTATGAGCTTTTTGGCCCCCTAGATGCTTCTCCAGAGGAATCCAGGACAAGGACCAAGAGAGGAATCATTAAAGTCGCTGTGGGGAAAGTACTTATCTCATAGAACTTGTGCACATAGAGATGATGGATGTTTAATAAGGATCTTTAAAAAAACAAATAGAAAATAAATTGAATAAACTAGGGATATGATAGTTCCAATGTTTCCATGAATACTTCTAATTAAATAGATTACCTTATGGTATTTAACACAAAAATACCCCTTTTGAGAAATATAATATTCATAAATACCACATGGTATAATCCTCAACCAAAACGTCACCTTTATTGAGAACCATGAGTTTAGAAAAAATAAACTCTTCACTTCATTATGTTATTTCCATTGAATGGTGTGTGAATTAAATAATCCTCAAGACATTAATTCTTGAATATGGTGAGGAACTAAAAATTACTACCACAATTGGCAAGTTCTATTGAACCATCGAGACATACATGTGACCCTATGTACATCATGATTCCTAAAAGAATTAAATATTTTATCAACTTCATCGAGAAACCGCATTTCCTCTTGAGAATCATGCTCACATCATTATTTGGGTATGATATGATTCTAGAAATTATGATAAGAGTCATATATCACATATCAATTTCGGGGTTTGAGGTCATATGTGATGGTCAAGTCCATGATATTTTAGTGAGTAAACAAAATATAAGAAGAAAATCATGAAGGGATTCATTAAAATGTTGAATCTATCAAATAATCAAGCTTACTGAATTGGAAGACACACTCCTCCTCATTTATTGACATTAGCCTAAATCCACATTCACTTGGTATATTCTCATCAAGGTGTGAGTCTATAAAATATTATAATAAATCTATTATATCTAATGTTACTACCTAGGTTTCCTATGAACATTCAAATATGTGTGTGAGAAAACTAAAATAAAGATCATAATGCAGATCCATCACAGTGTCACTATAAAAAATCAAAATTAAATCGAATAGAATGTTTACATCTCATAGTCACCCCAATGCTCCATCCAATAGTACAACCACTATTTCAACACCCATCACCATATAATTTTAGAAACATTCATAAATGATGTGTATTAAAAAGTTTTTATAAAAACATTCTCATAAAAATATAAAATTATTTAAAATTTTAAAAATGGTAATTTAATGAAAAAGAAATCGATAAAACAAATATTTATCCATTAAATAAACCATAACATTTATCATTTCATTTCCAAGGTTGACACTTTCCGACTTAACTTGAAAAAAAATTACATAAAAAACAATGACTTTAATAAAATGGAAAGTAAAATCAAAATGATCCGTTACAAGTTTTTTAATACCAATATCATCAACATTTTCAAAACAAACAATTTCCAGTTATCTTATAAAATATTTTAAAACACACATTCAAGGAAATAATATTCATACAAAACCACTTAAAATTTTTTCTGAATCAAATTATATATGTTCAAAAATTGAATTATGAAAACAAAATCCTCCAAGGTTGAGAAACAATCAAATTTATTTCTTATGAAAGGATTGAATCCAAATATGTGACCATCGATGCCAAATATAATTTTTAATGAAATGGGTCATCTTTTGATTCAAAATGATTAATCCATTCTCAATAAACTTGAAATGAAAAAACATGAATTCATGTAATACATGAATAACACAAAGAAGATATTAAATAGAAACACCAAAATATAATATATAAGTTAAAACTGTAATAAATTCAATATGTGTCACATCCTACAGAAAACAACAAATCAAGGGATAGGACTCTACAAAGGAGAAAGAATAGATTCTAGAAACACAAATTCTTAGTCATAAATCTCCATAGTTACATGTTCATGGATACAAAAAAACCATTGAGAACACTTAAAACTATACCCGATGGGACTGAGCAACCCAATAGTAGCAAGAAGAGGTCCATAATGATTAATGGACAATTATTAGAGAATCTAAAATCTGAATACCCATTAATGATATCCTAGAAATGAATAATTATAATCGATCTAAAGGAATTAGATATCCATAGACAATATATGAAATACCAAAAACTCCCTTAAGATCATGATTATTATGATATTGGAGTGAAGGGATAATGATTTACTAGGTAAAAAGATGCAAACAGATTAAATAGACTCATTAAAACCATCCATAAGAAGAAATGTGGAAAGATTAACTATCCTAGAATACTGAATGGTTGTTCAACTATTTCATTAATTGAATCCATGTAAAAAAATTATGGTTACACCCTAGTGATAATAAAAATGGTTTTTTAGTCAATATAAGGTCTCTACTATTATTTAGTGTTCCATTGATGCGTTTTGTGGTCCAAATGACACCCAAGTGCAAAATAGATTGTATTAGGGAATGGTCTAGAAAATTTTTCAATATAAAAATTCTAAAGTCAATTTTAATCCATAAAACACCACTAAAGAATCAAAAAATGTAGACAAACACTCATGTATCAAAATAAAACTAATAAAATTCATTAAATAAATTATTTTTGTGTTATAACAATGTCTATAATACTCTATAGGGAAAAAATATATAGAGCTCATCATAATTGCTATGTATTTAAAAATGATAATAAAATTTCTCTCAATCATTTGAATTAGATATGATTCCTCATTATTCAATAATATCCATTCTTGAAAATAATATTCCAAAGGATATTCATCCACCTCTTTACACTTGTATAGAATAGGAGGATTTCTTAGGATATAAATAGTGAATTATTACTCCAGACATTTGCTATTGGTTATATATATATATATTTTCAATCTATAACCAGTATAGAATAAAAATATACTAAATATACTATGAAATGATGTTATAAGATATATATTCTACAAAATATTTACTTAGGAATATAAAAATAATTCATATCTATAATTTTAATTATATTTTTTTGCCACAAATAACTCAACATCAATTTTTTGAGGTGGTATTTGAATAGTTATACTAAATATTCATGATATAAAATAATGTGTTTAAAAATTATAATATTAGTTATTATATGTTTATAAATAGTTATTACGATTATATATCTCTATTTTCTTCTAGTCCAAATCATTTACTAAAACGAAAATAAGGTTAAGGATTAGAATACTCTAACTAAGAATAAAATAAAATTTTAACTATTAAATTAGATGGAATAACCCATAAATGACAAGTATATCTTATGGTACGAGTCTATAGGGTTCAATCTAGGATATCCATGTAATTTTTTAATTAGTTTTTAGAAAATAAAAATTAATTCAGGTCTTTTTTAATGGTTCATAAAGGGTTTGAATTTAACAATGCATATCCCTCAAGAGTGTTAAAATACGTGAGGAGCAAGGCCAAGTTATCATGCACCGGGTATAGGTTGATTTAATACATGTTTATGCCTTTAGGGTTATTTTCCAACGATACATCTTTCCTAGATGAAAATAAAAATTTGATATCCCGATTGGAATTTTATTTCCTAAAAACCACACTTTCAATATTGTCCCAACCTTATAGGATTTTTTGAAATAATTCAACATATCCCTAAGGTTTTTATTATTTTGTTATTTTCATAATAAACAAATATAATTAAATGTTTCCTCTTACAAAATATAAAAATATTAGAGGCTATTATACATATTATTTTATGATTTTTAAAATAAATATTCAGTTTACAAATCGCAAGGATCAAGAGGCTGAGTGACATTGTGAAACTGGTTATATAAAATGTTGATATTAAAATTAAATACAAAAAAATTATTTAAATCTCCATAATGAGCACCTAAATACATTGGAGCTTCTAAGAAATCTAAGGATATCCTATGGAATATATAGACAAAAGGTGGGACACATAAATCCTAGTTATAGAATAAACATTATAATGGATCATTACATATGATTCAAATGGAATAGCATTATATCATAATTGGGAATGAACATGGATGATCATATAAATTAACAAAACAAATAAGCTGGAATCAGATAATACTAGCATCATAGTAAGATATAAAAATTAACTACTAAATTATTTTTGCGTCCAGTTTCACCCATCACGACATGTACATGTTTATGTATGCCATGTAAGGGATAAAATATAAGGCATAAGCATAAGAAGTTCCCAAGAAATTTTTTGGGTGACATAATCTTTACTCAAGGTATATTTGATGGATAGTTAATTAATGTTCCCAATAAAGTAAGGTATTAAATTATTCAGATTTTCATATTTGTAACAATATGCGTAAAAATCAGATAGGATGATCATTCGAATAAAAATCATAGAAAAAGGGTTGATAATTAAGTATATAAATAAACCATATAAAATGTTGTTCATAAATAATATCTAAAATACTATTAATGAATTAAATGATTAATCAAAATTCAAAATAGGGGTAAACCAGAATATTTTTCCCAAAAATAGTACCTATTTTTACGCGATAATAAATTTTATATTATAATTTAAGAGTTTTTTATCAAATAGATTGATGGATTGAAACATTAACATTAATAGGGTTTTATTTTTATAATTTTTTTGAAAAATTAATGTAAGGAATTTATAGTTTTAAAAATGAAAGTGAAAATATAACTGGTATATATTAGAGGGATATATAATGAATTAATATTTATTCTATAACCTTAAATAGATAAATAAATTTATTTGTAGAGAAAAGGAAGCTTCCTAAATAAAAGAGGGTGCTTTGGAGAGTTCCATTAACATTGGTATAGATACATTCTTCAATACAACATCACATCACGAATAATAAAATAATATTTATCAATTAATTTATATAGTTACAACTTAAATAAAAAAAATTATTATATTTTATATCAATTGAACATCCATTAATTTAGATATTGATTCTGTATTGACATACTTAAGTTCGTTTCTTTTATGGCTCCAAGGTCACATCACTTGTGGATGATTATTTAACTTCATTATGAAAAAATTCTATCACACTATAATTATAATCTTATATAGTTAATGTGTTTCCAGAATATAATGATTTTCCTAGAAATAATTTTTTTTCAAATAATAAGAAATTTTCATTGTCCATAACTGTTAATGTTTGATGATTTGTTGAATTACGTGTGTTTTATGACCATGATATTCATTTTGGATTTCCCTTAAATTTTGGATATATATCTAAAATAAAATATATAAAAAATTAAAATAAGGATTTAGAAAAAATTTGTCCTTAACAAATTTATTAAACCCATCCTTAAAGGTTGTGGTGAAAAATGAAGTGTGTTATTTGTGTATATAGTAATCTGACCATATTATGAACAATGTTTTAAATAATGAATAAAATTAGTAGATTAATAGTAATTGATATTCCATTAACACATTTATAGTCTACTATATTAATTATACTACAATCATTATGTCATATTAGATGGAAGATAGATTGAGAATATTACCACCTTGGTTGTCATCTCATGAAATACATTTTAAGGCACATTGGATGTTATTTTTTGTGATACCATCAATATGAAGTTTTAGGGTAAAGGATTGAGAATATTTTTGGGAACAAATTTGGATATATCTATGGCTTAGAAGATGTGTGTAGAAGGGGTCGTGAGGGGTGGTATTTATAAAGGGGGGAGAGGGGTGTTTTTTAACATAATATTAAATATTTTATTATATTTTCCAAACACTATAATTATTGATTAATCCTGGGACTATTTATAGTAATATTTTCATATGAGTTTTAGATAATGGGTTCTATCATCAGTCAAGAATCATTTATTCATTTATTAAAATTATAATGTTAAATATCATCTTCTATCACATTTAAAAATTCACTAAAAATTAAACTATTTTATGAAAATTCAAAAATTTATTTGAAACAATTTTTTATTGGTATATTAAAAGAAAATTTTTTTTTATAAACAGAAGTTTTTAAATTAGAGAAAAAATTAAATAAATTATGTATTTACTTATAAAGTATCAATTCTAATATTTTCCAATTTTTTGACACTTTGAGAAAATATTTGGGGTATCATAATAATATATTATAATTACAATGTAACATAATATTATCTAATAAACGCAATATATGGAAATAAACATTCATTTAATTTTTAAATTTTATCATAAAAATTTGAACGAAATATATGTTTCTAAAAAAATTGAAAATGCCTATTCTATCATTTTTCAAAAAAATAATATTTTTTATAATGATATAAATATTCTATATTTTTAGGTACTAAGATTGATGAATATTATTTTATATTTAAACTTATGTTTTTATTATTTTAATAGAATGATTAATATTCTTAATTTTTATATTATTATTCCAATAGTTATATTACTATTCTAATTATTTTATTTTTCATGGAAATATAGGTTTCAAAACTTATTTTAATACCTTATATTTCATTCATTTAAAATTCAATTATATTTTCTCTAAAACTTATTTATTTTTATTTTGAAATTTAGGTTTCATTTAATATTTTTTTCATTCATTTATATAGATATGTTCATTTGTGCGATCAATCGATGGGGTCGAGTGGATCACAATTTTCTTATTCAAGTTATCTTATTTTTTAATTTTCCCCATTGTAATAATTAAAATTATTATTATTATATTTATATAGTAAATTAATTATTCACGTGAATATAATAAAAATTGGGTTCTATCATGTGTTTAATATGATTTATATAATATTATAAAACCAAATATTACAGACATGTAAATTTGAAATGAAATTTCATTAATAATAATCCAAGTCATTGAAAGAACAATGAAATTTATCCATATAGAAAAATACAAGTAAATGAAATATTAAATGATGAAACGTAGAACATCGAATACATTTTTGTAAAAAATAGGAAATAATCAAAATCAGTAGAGCATAACATTGGTATATAACCTTTAAATGTTGCATTAGAATAATAAATCGTATCATTCAAAACATAGATAACATCATTATGTCAACACTTAGTCTTGTGAATGAAGATATTTTAATTATTTACATTCTCCATCTTGTGATCATAGATAACTATATAATTTCCATGCTCAATCTTATGAACCTAGTTAACTGTAGCATTCCAACTCTCAACATAATTATCTCTTGAGTTATAAAACCTTAACTAATGAATTGTATGGCTATATAATACACACTATTTTCATAATTCTAATAAAAATGTTTGTGTTACACTAAAACATAAATCGTATAACATGTCATTAAGAACCCATGTGAATATAATATGTTTCATAACACTTCCAAATAGTATCACATAAAATTTCTTCAATAGTAAGAGTTGTTGATACAAAAAAATCAATCACCCAAAATTTGTTTTTAAAAAGGGAATTTATAGGGTTCTTAAAAATCCTAAAAATGAAGGAGATATATATATTAATGATTTATAGGAAATTAAATCGAAAATAATTCAATGATTTTTTAAAAAATGAGTAATTTCTTAAAATATGATGTTAAGAGACACTTAATATTTCAAGAAGTATCATAGATAAATCTAATAAACAATATTTTATAAAGAAATTCCAATTATGGATCATTAAAAAATACATAACTTTTACCAAGAGTAAATGTGGAGTGAGACCTAAATCATATAAATGTGATAGGAAAATCATTTTCAATATTTTAAAATACCATTTAGGATCTTCATACTTTAAAAAAGATAACAAAAAATATTATTAAAATAGGTGAATCCAAATAAGAATATCACATAGATAATAAATATTTGGGTTTTAAAATTATAAATAAATCCTTGTGTGTGATGATAAAATATGCATGTGGTGGAAAATTCAATTGAAGAGGATGTGGTTATTTTAAACAATGATTCATTTTTATTTGAAAATAAGTATATCAAAGAAGAAGAATTGATATTACTATACTTCATAAAAGAGTTCATGAGATGGAAATTAATGTACATAGAAACATTGTATTATGTATAATATGATTAAATTATAATGTTTAATTTCCAAAATATATAATAATACAATTCTACATGAATGATCATAGTTTAATGAATGGTGACTATGTTGATAATTAATTCTTATGAATTTTGTGTCTTTTAAATCAAAATACTTTGAATGAGAAAAAAATTGATTTATTTTTTAAATAACATTTATTTCATGGTTATTGTGATATAAATATCTAACTTATCATTAGATATACGATATTACAGTAAAAACGTGTTGAATATGGAAAATGTGTCAAAGGAAAAAAATTGAGAAAAAAAACCCTTTCTTTCACTATAAAATACTTGGAAAGTAGTTTAATATTTTATATTGTAAACATAATCATATTAATAACTTCTTTCAATACATAATTCAAATCAAATAACATCATTATGATTCTCTTTGAATATTTTTCACATATATATTAGTTAGTTAATGATTATTTTAATCATTAGTTGTTAATAATTTTGATCATTTCATATAAGTTTTATAGTCGAATATTCCATACCAATTCATTAATACATTTTTCATCATTATAAGGTTACAAAATAAATCTAAGTCATATTTTGTAAGATTTATTAATCCAAATATTTACTTTATGAAACATAAGGTCATGTTTGATAGAAATGGATCTTTACCAAGCTTATATTGGGTAATATACCAATATCAATGGATAAACTTTAGTAATCATTAATTTATATATAATAATTTAAAATAAATATTAGTGATATATATTAAACATTAATAACATATATATTCATAAAATTTATTTTATTACTATCCATTTATGTAGGTGATGAAAACATAACATGATGTGCATGGAGGCGGTAGACCATACATATAATGATTGACATTTTCATTTTCCCATGAAGCGGATTATTAGTATAATTCCATTATAGAGTATTAATTAAACCATAAATATAATATTATTTAATTAAATAAATTCTTAGAACTATCCATGTAATATTTTTATGATAAAATAAAAACAATTTTCATTGATGAGGTAGTTCATAAGTATGCATGAGTGTTGTTTTAATTTTATAATAAATGATAGGGAATTATTGTATATGATGATTTATCATTCAATAAATTTAATTATTTCATTAACATAATATATATTTGATAAAAATATTCCTATAATAAACCATGTGAGGTGGTGATGAAAATGAAATATTTTGTTTATAGGAAGGTAATAGTATGAACACATGCACAAGCGACATATTCATTTTTCAAACATTTGGGAGAACGGTTGAAAATGATTATCCCTTAAACATAATAACATTTTAGTATACTTATGATACTAATGTTATTTGGTTACAAAGGGTAAAATATATTTGGATGAACTATAAGAACAAACAGAGCAATATAAATAAAATGGGGTGATTACAAATTCGTACAATACACTATGGAACAACTCCATTGAAAATTGTATTTTGTCATTGAAGGGTGGTATTTTGATGAGATAAACACATATAATATATGGATAGGGATAGTATAGAGGGTTTTAAATTAATATTAAATGTATTTCAATTTCAATGGTAAGTAGACCCAAAAATAAAAAATAATTTATTGGAGATAATTCTTGGTTTGAGCAATTACCGTTACCTAAAAAGAAGGGAAAATGTTTGAGATATTTTATGACATTTTCAATTTATTTAACTTTATTCATAATTTTTACTTACCATGGAAACTCATTTTTTAACCCAAATGAATTATTTTGGAGAATAAAAAAGAAATTTCTACTATTAATGAATTTATAAAAGATTTTTCTAAATATGAAAACTATTTCAGAATATTATACTTATAATATTTATAAAAATTATTTTTAAATTAATAAATGTATAATTCATATAAATACTTTTAGTAAAAATATAAAATTTGTTTCAAAATAAAAAACATATGTTTTTAATTTAAAAATAGTAATTAAGAATTTATATATTTATTAGTTAAATAATATTGGGTAAGGAAAAATGGTCCTTTAATTTATAATTCAATCTTATAGAGTAATAACCTAAAAAATCAATATTTTTATAACAGTTTAAATTTTTCATACTAATATAATATTTTCATGATAATTAAAAAAATGAAGTAGATTTTTTTAAATTAAAATTATATGATTTTTTAATTTATTTTTTAAATGGTTGAATGGAATAAAATGAAAAATTGTTTTTATATGAATTTTTTTCTGAATATTAACTGTTCATATTAAGAAAATCTACTATTTACTAGTTAAATCAGTTTTAATATACTATTCATATTAAAAATATCATTTAACATCATTTAAATATAATATATTTGGTTTTCTTGAAATCAAAATGTACAACGCATAAAATGGGAATTTTTATACAAATGTAATTGTTATCATATGATGTATTTATTCTTGTTACTTTCCTAATAAAAACTATTAGATGATTTTTAATTTTTTTATATTATCAAAAAAGATCATTAAAATAATTCTGTAGTAAAAAGTAATTAAAAATGAAGAAAAGTTTTAAAAATAATTCATTGAGAAAGAGTACTCTTATATAAAATTTATCTTCAAAACATATTTTTAAAATTAATTATTTATATTCTAAAAATTTATTTTTATTAATAAATTATAATTAAATAATTTATTGAATTTTATCATATAATGATGATATGTTCTATATACAAATATATTTTTTATACAAATATATATCATTTAAATATTCCCATATAGTTACATTATTTCATTCTAAAAATGTATATATGTTAATTTTATGATATTTTATTATAATAAATTACTTCATGGTTTGTTTTTTATAGTGTTTCAGGTAACGAAATATAAACAATAAAGTATTTATTTTGATGAAAATAAATCCAAATATATCATGGTGTTACTATGATAAAACTGGTCTATATTAAAC
Organism: Viscum album; assembly: GCA_963277665.1. Classification (NCBI taxonomy): domain Eukaryota; kingdom Viridiplantae; phylum Streptophyta; class Magnoliopsida; order Santalales; family Viscaceae; genus Viscum; species Viscum album. The sequence goes on from OY728150.1 coordinate 1,949,794,179, forward strand.
ATTAAAGAATTATTAAATACATGTAGACATTATGAGATTTTGAAGTTATAAAATTATGGTCTCTTTAGGAATTAGGTACGTTACCTAACAACATAAAACATGGTGTAAATAGAAATTATTGAAAACTTCATAAACATTCTCATATTATTCATTTATTCTTAGAACTATATGGGATAACATGGTCACATAGATAAGAAAGAGGTGATAAATAAATCTTCTTATGAAAATAATGAAATCATAACATGATAAAATATTACATGTTGGAAAATAGGCATATTAATGGGACATAAAATGTTTGAGAATCATAAACATGAATTATGAGGCACTATATAGCATGATAATATAATGACACCATGGGAAAGTGGAAACAATATAAAAACCTGAAATAATAAGAATAATACATGGTTAACCAAAAAGAAATCATAACATAATGTGGTCAGTATAACCACCCAGGCCCCATAAATGGAATTTCATGAGACTAAAACATTACCAAATGTATTAGATTACTATCTAGGTGCACCAACCATAATCATATCATGTGCATGCACAAGTGTGCCAGATAGATCGTATGAATAGGAACATATTTCATAAAATTTAATAATATTATAATAGAGTGTGGATTACATATATATAATTCAGAAATCAAAGAAATACAACTTCATAAACACCAACACCCATGAAAAGAAATGGGTATTTGTATTCACTATACATTTGGTATGGCATGGAAAATTGCGGGGAAACTTCATCATTGTAAGAGGGGTACACAAATGATCATGGGATCATTAATGATATTTAATGGGTTATATAATCAATTAGAAATAATGAGATAAGTAATGTGGATATTTAAAAACTTATCCAAATAATTGAAATTTGAGGTAAAAGGCTTAAGATAATGAAGATTCTTGAATAAAGAGGAAATGTAGAGGACCCCTTACCTTGAGAGAGTGATTCTAAAATATTGGGAGGGGATTCTTGAGAGCTTGGGAAAACTATGGGAGGATTATAGATAGTGACAGGAAGATTATTTAGATTCATTAATACTTTTTATTATAGATGAATGGGATCTTGGGTGCATTTACATAGGAAAAGAGAGGGGTGTTGTTCTTTATTATATCCCAAACAACGTTTTTGAACTCTGTATAATAATGTAACATACCAGGTAAATAAAGAATAAATAATTTTCATATTTATTAATATTTATGAATTAAATATTAATTTTAATTAAAAGGGGTTTCTACGTTCGATAGCGTACTCGGTACGCAACGATGAGTTTCTTTGAAAACGTACGTTGCACACAAGTAATAAAATAATATTATTTTAAATGTTAGTTAACGAGTAGCCATTGTACTGGCGGGAATGGATAGAAATAACTAAAATATGATTATATATGTTTTTAAATGTTTTTACATTTACCCAATAAATGATAAAGGCTTAAAATACGGAAAGAGTTCAATTTTAGGCATTTATACCCTAATTTTCCTAAAAGGTCCACTTATCACCTTTTGATGGAGAACCGTCATTAAATATAGTTTTTATCGATCTTATAAATTCTATTGGACCAAATTTAACTCTTCTTTAGAATCGGGACATCAAAATTTACTTTGTGTAAATTTTTGGTACCTTTCTGATAAAGTTCATTTTTTAATGAATAGTGTAAAATGTTGTATTTTAATTCAAAACCTCTTTTTTAATCTAATTTATTTATATGATTAGATTATCTTTTGAATTGGTTTTAAAGTGAAATTATAAAATATTTTTACCATTAAATCCAATAGTGGTCGTTGGAATTAATTTCACATTGAAATCGTAATTAAACTAGTGTCAATCTTTTGATACTTATTGTTTCATAAAAACACGCTATTTGCTTTGACAACGGGAATTAATTATTAAATTAATTAATCTGACTTATATTTATTGAATTTTGTAAAATAGACTTCATTTTTGAATTCGTAATATCAAATATAGATTAGGGTGAATTTTTGGTAATTTTCTGAAAAACTTCAATTTTTGATGAATAGTGAAACCACTAAGTGGTAATCAAGCAAACAGATTTTTCAGTTAAATGAAAGTTTACCACTAATGTGTACTGAATTTTGAAAATCCGACATACATGGTTGTCATTAAGAAGTAAAATGTGGTTCAATGAGATTATAATAATTTTTTGGTGAATAGTAACTTATTAAGTTTTTAACCGCGATTAGAGGTAATTAGTGTAATTTAATGTAAAAATGATATTATTAAAATGTGAAAACACCATGAAACTTGTCCTACACCTATTGGGTGAGTCATGGCCGACCAATACAAGCCATGGGCCAACTTGGGGACCCCATGGAGCCACTTTAGTTGGAAAATGACATTAATATATTTTTATTTAATGTTAAAGTGAAAATGACACTAACATAAATTGTTTTACTAAAATAATTTTTAAGTGGGGTTATAGAAGTCCAAATTTTGATTATAAATAGTCATTATAAATCTAAAACGATTTCCTACATCATAGTGTTTTTTTATAATTTTTAAAAATTAAATAAATTAAATTATTTATGACATAATAATGATGCAGCGATGACATCATTATTTGACGATTTAAATAAAATGGAAAGATAATAAGAAATCTATGAACTACACATGTCCAAAACTTATTGTATGAGTGTATTTATAACCCTTATCACCTTATCCACGAATTATATCAATGTGGGACCTTTTAAAACCGAAACACATTTTCAAATAAAGTAATATTTCTTTACTTTCCAAAAGTGCCCTTCCTCTCCTCTTATAAAAGGCCCCCACCTCTACCTCATTTCACACACTCCTAAAGCCTTTGGCTCGGCCAACCCCTGCCCATGTACTCTCTCCACATCCCTCTACTCATCCTAGAGGATTCCCTTTGGGCATAATCCTTTCAAAGGAAGCCTTTAGGCTCAAATCAAAAGTAGTTACACTTTTAATGGTAATTCATTCCCTCTTGTTCATTTGTTTTATTTTGCTTCTCCAACCCTCTAAACTCTTTTTATTTACTTCTTTTGTAACAAAACCAGTATCTTCAATATACTAGGATGTTGTTATAAGATTTATTTGAGCTACACTCTCACACAACTACATCAAATGGTTAAAGAACATACGGTTTCCGTGGATGGAGAAATTCTGCCTCCCGAAACGATGATTGTTCAATACTCATTTAACACCTTCAAGGGTGGCCATTATGATGTCACTATTTTTATATATGATATATAATATGTTTATTTGTTTCTTTAAGATTCAGTATTTTTCATTTTGGGCATACCTTTATGGTTTCCATTATGGGTAAACATGATATCTTCATTTAAGGAAGTGCGGACTACCGCCCCCTCAAAGTGATGTGATTCGTTAATGCCATATGTGGGACGTGTAAAGGATGGATTTAAAGTTATTATATATGATGTTATACTGGAATTATAATATACCTCTATATCATTATTATTTCTTTCCATTAAAGTATGAGATAGAAATGAAAGTAGCGTTCATGCGTACGTACGGATTACCGTCTCCATGAATGGTGCATTTCATTTCTTATCCCCAAATGTAATGTACTATTAAACGTACATGTATATAATAGATATATATAATTAATGATATATCTAAATGATGAATATAATTCTGGAATTAAAATATACATACATATCATTTAGTTTTAATTCCATTAATATGACAAAGAAATGAAAGTAACGTTCATGCGTACGTACGGCTTACCGTCTCCATGAACGGTGCATTTCATTTCTTACCTCTAAATGATTATGTAATATTATAAATACATGTATATGCTGGATATATATGATATATATGATATCCAAATCAGGAATTTGATTCTGGATATAAAGAACCTTTGACCACACGAACAACATGTAATTGTAAGAAGTCCACTTTCGACTTAAGAACGAAATATTGACAAAACAAACATTATTAACTTAAATGGTTACATAATGTTTATAACATGGAAATAAGTGATATAAATGGAATAATGAACTATAAAAAGGTTCTTAATCAAGTATAAATTAACTCAAGTTTATTATTCAGGACGTTAAAGAACGATCGAGTCAAGTCGGACCCGAGGTAAGGGAACTTCTTAACCCAACTTCCATTCTTTGGGTTAATCTCCTAATTTCAAATTATGTCATGATATTATTATGTCCTATTTTGTATTTTTACATTCTTAATGTGTACCTATAGTGAATACACATAATAGATCTATTTTATTTTAAAAAAAATGGGTTTTTAAGGACTTCGTCTCAATCTCCTTTCATTGAGGCATATTTGGTTTTACACACAACTTTCTTTTATACGGTGTATAAACCCCTTTGACTTTTACTTTTATACAAAAGGAATCTATTTCTATGAAGCGTTTTACAAAACGACAAAAAGGAATGTTTCTTTAACGTACGCGGTGACAACGACCTTTTCCGCCGCCGCGAGTATTATTTGGTCTTTGGCTTTCTCAACAAGCCGTAATGTTTTTAGAATAAAATAAATACCATATACTATTTTATGTATTTTGGTATTGAAAATGGTTTTGAAAAAGGATTCTATTATGTCAATATATTTATGATATATTGTGATTGAAATGTGGAAATGTTATCATTCCTTTATATTGGTTTTATGTTTTATGATTTTATATTGGTACTTGGACATTTTAACGGGTGGTTACGTTATAAACCATATGACGGGTGGTGCCGTGAATACCAGGACGGGTGGTTACATTATAACCTCCAATGCATTGGGTATGGATGTCGGCCGTATGGCTATTCCATTAAGTATGTATGGAAATTGGCTGTATGGCTATTCCATTATGTGATATGTGTGGAAGTCAACTTTATGGTTATTCCACATAAGTATGTTTATGTCCCAAGTTGCCTTTATATATGTTATGTGTTCTTTATATGGGTTTTATGGTAATCCTTTGGTTGCAAAAAGGTAATCAATGATACTTTATTCAGTGAAGAGTTTTTATTACTTCATAAAGGTGAAGGTATTACTTTGATACAGTATACATGGTTTACTTGATTTTGAAAAAACTAACAGTTTTCATTCTTTCTGTATCCCTTACTAAGCTTTTTATGCCCACCCCAAGTTTTTCAAAATGTTTTTCACAGGACTTAAAGTGGAATAAGGTCAAGGATGGGATCAAGGGAATGTCACGCTTTTTATAACATGGAACTAGACACGTTTCTTTTTAAGAGTTTTTTTTATTATGGAAACTTAGTATAAGTGACTAATTTGTAATCATTTGAGATGTAATAGTTATGTTCTAATTCTCTAAAACTCTAAACCTGAAAAGATCCTCAACGTGAATTATTCATTTAATTCAATATTAAGTAAGGTTTAAGGCTGGGGCCTTATAGTTGGTATCAGAGGTCGGTTTAGACAACTTTAGGAGTTAGAAAAGTGTTAAATTATAATATGATTGACATGATATAGCATTTACGGATTACCATGTTGCTTCGCCTAAGATATTTTTGTGTTCAGAATGGTTTTCTGCCGAGGAAACAAAGCCGCTATGTTGGGATGACATCAGGAGGAAGATAACCTTCCAAATCAGCAACCTGAGATGGTCGGAATTGGAACTGAACAGTTTGTTGCAGTAATGGCGCAGTTGACTCAAGCGATAAATGGCGGTGGTATCCATGCACGAGATCAGCCAGATCAACCGCAGAGGAACATGTCAGTGGTGGAACATTTCATGAGGCAACATCCCCCATCATTCAGAGGATCATCTGACTCTGTGCAAGCTGAAGGGTGGATTAAAGCACTGGATAAGATTTTTGATGTCATGGGGTGTTCAGAACATCAAAAGGTTAGTCTTGCTATTTACCATTTTGAAGGTGAAGCTGATCAGTGGTGGTCGATGGTGAAAAATATAAGGGATAGTGATGAGATTGAGGATCTTCACTGGGACAAATTCAAAGGTATGTTTCTTGAGAAATATTTTCCAAAGGTGGTTCATCTTAGTATGGAGAAACAGTTCCTAGAATTGAGGCAGGAGGATGATTCAGTGGCTTCTTATGAAGAAAAGGTCACCCGATTGGCAAGGTATGCTGCAAACTTCATACGAGATCTTGATAGTAAAATAAACCGTTTTTACTCAGGGTTAAAGCCAAAGTATCGAAGGGCTTTATCTTCTCGTGAGTTTAAAAGTTAAGAAAAGCTTGTTCGATGTGATGAGAAGGTGGAAATGGAGTTTGCCGATGATCAGGTGTTCTATGACAAACAACAGAATAAGAGGTCTAGTTGGCAGTAAAAGGGGAAGAATTCATCAAAGAAGCAAGGAGGTAAGAAAACCAAATATCCATCGTGTGATAAGTGTGGTAAAATGCATCTTGGAGAATATTTATCCAAGTCTGGTAAGTTCTTTCGGTGTGGTAAGTCTGGTCATATTGCTCGTAACTGTAAGGAAGATGATCAAGCAGTAATTGAAAAGCCAACGGTAAGATGTTTTAAGTGTAATGAAATGGGTCATTATGAAAATTAGTGTCCAACGAAGAACTCAACTGGGGGAATGCAGCCAGACTACAAGCAGAAAGGGGTGTTGAAATCTTTTGCAACAACTTCAGCAGATGTTGGGCCATCGAATGAAGTGGTATCAGCTCCAGGGAGCTCAGTATTTTTCGAAGATTGACTTGAGGTCGGGGTACCATCAGTTGAAATTAAAAGAAGAAGAGGTTCCAAAGACTGTGTTCCGTACTAGATATGGCCATTATGAATTTGTAGTTATGCCTTTTGGGTTAACCAATGCACCTTCTGTATTCATGGACCTTATGAATAAAATTTTCCATGAGATCTTGGATAAGTTTGTGTTTCTGTTTTGAGGTTTGGGAAGAGGTTATGTGTGCCTTGTGATTCACAGTTGAAGAATGAGTTGTTATGTGAGGCTCATAGTTCCCCGTTTTCAGTTCATCCTGGCAGTACTAAGATGTACAGAGATCTGCGGGAGTATTACGGGTGGGATGGAATGAAAAAAGATATTGCTGATTTTACTGTGAAGTGTTTGACATGTCAACAGGTTAAAGAAGAGCGGTAGTTACCGAAAGGGATGCTTCAGCCTTTACCAGTGCCAGAGTGGAAATGGGAAAACATATCCATGGACTTTTTTGTGGGATTACCGAGGACATATCGAGGTAATAATGCAATCTGGGTTATTATAGATCTCTTGACCAAATCTGCTCATTTCCTTTCTATACGAGATACTTTCTCTCTTGATCAACATTCCCTTTTGTATCTTAAAAAGATAGTTAGGTTACATGGAGTTCCTCTCTCCATTGTATCGGATCGTGATCCCAGGTTTACTTCTAACTTTTGGAAAGGCCTTCAGAAGTCGTTGGGTACAGAATTAAATTTTAGTACAGCTTTTCATCCTCAATTAGATGGGCAGTCAGAACGAACAATCCAGACATTGGAGGATATGCTACGAGCTTGTTCTATGGATTATCAGGGAAGTTGGGACCAATATCTTTATTTGGTTGAGTTTTCTTATAATAACAATGTTCATTCCAGTATACAGATGGCACCATTTGAGGCATTATATGGGAAGCGGTGTCGAACTCCAGCTTTCAGGGATGAAGTGGGTGAATGGAATTTGATGGGACCAGAATTAGTAGAAGAGATGGCAGAAAAAGTTCAGCTGATTCAGAAACACATGAGAACAACTCAGAGCAGGCAGAAGAGTTTTGCAGATAACCGGAGGAAGGATCTATCTTTCGAGGTAGGTGATCATGTTTTTCTCAAGGATTCTCCTTGGAAAAGTGTGATGAGATTTGGTAAGAAAGGAATGCTGAGTCCAAGGTTCATTGGACCATATGAAATTCTAGAGAGAGTTGGATCAGTTGCATACTGAGTGGATTTACCTCCGAGTTTATCTCAGGTACACAATGTTTTTCATTTTTCAATGTTGAGAAAGTATATGCCAGATCAATCTCATGTTTTGAGTCCAGAGGTAGTTCAGCTGGAAGAGAACCTATCTTATGAGGAACAACCGGTCCAGATTCTTGACCACAGGGAGCAAGTGTTACAGAATAAGGTTATTCATCAGGTAAAGGTTTTGTGAAAAAACCATGTGATTGAAGAGGGAACGTGGGAATCTGAAAATGCTATGAGGGATAAATACCCCCACTTATTTTGATAAGTGAATAAAATTGCAAGGACGCAATTCCCAAAAGGGGGAAAAGACGTAACATCCCAGGTAAATAAAGAATAAATAATTTTTATATTTATTAATATTTATGAATTAAATATTAATTTTAATTAAAAGGGGTTTCTACGTTCGATAACGTACTCGGTACGCAACGATGAGTTTCTTTGAAAACTTACGTTGCACACAAGTAATAAAATAATATTATTTTAAATTTTAGTTAACGAGCAGCCATTGTACTGGCGGGAATGGATAGAAATAACTAAAATATGATTATATATGTTTTTAAATGTTTTTACATTTACCCAATAAATGATAAAGGCTTAAAATACGGAAAGAGTTCAATTTTAGGCATTTATACCCTAATTTTCACGAAAGGTCCACTTATCACCTTTTGACGGAGAACCGTCATTAAATATAGTTTTGATCGATCTTATAAATTCTATTGGACCAAATTTAACTCTTCTTTAGAATCGGGACCACAAAATTTACTTTGTATAAATTTTTGGTACCTTTCTGATAAAGATCATTTTTTTAATGAATAGTGTAAAATGTTGTATTTTAATTCAAAACCTCTTTTTAATATAATTTATTTATATGATTATATTATCTTTTGAATTGGTTTTAAAGTGAAATTAGAAAATATTTTTACCATTAAATCCAATAGTGGTCGTTGAAATTAATTTCACTTTGAAATCGTAATTAAACTAGTGTCAATCTTTTGATACTTATTGTTTCATAAATTAACGTTATTTGCTTTGACAGCGGGAATTAATTATTAAATTAATTAATCTGACTTATATGTATTGAATTTTGTAAAATAGACTTCATTTTTGAATTCGTAATATCAAATATAGCTTAGGGTGAATTTTTGGTAATTTTCTGAAAAACTTCAATTTTTGATGAATAGTGAAACCACTAAGTGGTAATCAAGCAAACTGATTTTTCAGTTAAATGAAAGTTTACCATTAATGTGTACTGAATTTTGAAATTCCTACATACATGGTTGTCATTATGAAGTAAAATGTGGTTCAATGAGATTATAATAATTTTGTGGTGAATAGTAACTTATTAAGTTTTTAATGGCGATTAGAGGTAATTAGTGTAATTTAATGTAAAAATGATATTATTAAAATGTGAAAACACCATGACACTTGTCCTACACCTATTGGGCGAGTCATGGCCGACCAAGACAAGCTATGGGACAACTTGGGGACCCCATGGAGCCACTTTAGTTGGGAAATGACATTAATATATTTTTATTTAATGTTAAAGTGAAAATGACACTAACATTAATTGTTTTACTAAAATAATTTTTAAGTGGGGTTATACAAGTCCAATGTTTGATTATAAATATTAATTGGAAATATAAAAAGATTTCCTACATCATAGTATTTTTTTATAATTTTTATACATTAAATAAATTAAATTATTTATGACATAATTATGATGCAGCGATGACATCATTATTTGACGATTTAAATAAAATGGAAAGATAATGTGAAATCTATGAACTACACATGTCCAAAACTTATTGGATGAGTGGATTTCGAACCCTTATCACCTTATCCACGAATTATATCAATGTGGGACCTTTTAAAACCGAAACACATTTTCAAATAAAGTAATATTTCTTTACTTTCCAAAAGTGCCCCTCCTCTCCTCTTATAAAAGGCCCCCACCTCTACCTCATTTCACACACTCCTCAAGCCTTTGGCTCGGCCAAACCCTGCCCATTTACTCTCTCCACATCCCTCTCCTCATCCTAGAGGATTCCCTTTGGGCATAATCCTTTCAAAGGAAGCCTTTATGCTCAAATCAAAAGTAGTTACACTTTTAAAGGTAATTCATTCTCTCTTGTTCATTTGTTTTATTTTGCTTCTCCAACCATCTAAACTCTTTTTATTTACTTATTTTGTAACAACACCAGTATCTTCAATATACTAGGGTGTTGTTATAAGATTTATTCGAGCTACACTCTCACACAACTACATCAAATGGTTAAAGAACATACGGTTTCCGTGGATGTCGAAATTCTGCCTCCCGAAACGATGATTGTTCAATACTCATTTAACACCTTCAAGGGTGGCCATTATGATGTCACTATTTTTATATATGATATATAATATGTTTATTTTTTTTAAGATTCTCTATTTTTCATTTTGGGCATACCTTTATGGTTTTCATTGTGGGTAAACATGATATCTTCATTTCAGGAAGTGCGGACTACCGCCCCCTCAAAGTGATGTGATTCGTTAATGCCATATGTGGGACATGTAAAGGATGGATTTAAAGTTATTATATATGATGACATACTGGAATTATAATATACCTCTATATCATTATTATTTCTTTCCATTAAAGTATGAGATAGAAATGAAAGTAGCATTCATGCGTATGTACGGCTTACTGTCTCCATGAACGGTGCATTTAATTTCTTATCTCCAAATGTGATGTTCTATTAAAAGTACATATATATAATGGATATATATAATTAATGATATATCTAAATGATGAATATAATTCGGGAATTAAAATATACATACCTCTCATTTAGTTTTAATTCCATTAATATGACAAATAAATGAAAGTAGCGTTCATACGTACGTACGGCTTACTATCTTCATGAACAGTGCATTTCATTTCTTACCTCTAAATGATTATGTAATATTATAAATAAATGTATATGCTGGATATATATGATATATATGATATCCAAATCAGAAATTTCATTCTGGATATAAAGAACCTTTGACCACACGAACAACATGTAATTGTAAGAAGTCCACTTTCGACTTAAGAACCAAATATTGACAAAACAAACATTATTAACTTAAATGGTTACATAATGTTTATAACATGGAAATAAGTGATATAAAAGGAATAATGAACATTAAAAAGGTTCTTAATCAAGTATAAATTAACTCAAGTTTATTATTCAGGATGTTAAAGAACGATCGAGTCAAGTCGGACCCGAGGTAAGGGAACTTCTTAACCCAACTTCCATTCTTTGGGTTAATCTCCTAATTTCAAATTATGTCATGATATTATTATGTCCTATTTTGTATTTTTACTTTCTTCATGTGTACCTATAGTGAATACACATAATAGATCTATTTTATTTTAAAAAAATGATTTTTTGAGGACTTTGTCTCAATCTCCTTTCATTGAGGCATACTTGGTTTTATAGACAACTTTCTTTTATACGGCGTATAAACCCCTTTGACTTTTACTTTTATACAAAAGGAATCTTTTTCTACGAAGCGTTTTACAAAACGACAAAAAGGAATTTTTCTTTAACGTACGCGGCGACAGTGACCTTTTCCGCCACCGTGAGTATTATTTGGTCTTTGGCTTTCTCAACAAGCTGTAATGTTTTTAGAATAAAATAAATACCATATACTCTTTTAGGTATTTTGGTATTGAAAGTGGTTTTGAAAAAGGATTCTATTATGTCAATATATTTATGATATATTGTTATTGAAATGTGGAAATGTTAACATTCCTTTATATTGGTTTTATGTTTTATGATTTTATATTGGTACTTGGACATTTTAACGGGTGGTTACGTTATAAACCATATGACGGGTGGTATCGTGAATACCAGGACGGGTGGTTACGTTATAACCTCCAATGCATTGGGTATGGAAGTCGGCCGTATGGCTATTCCATTAAGTATGTATGGAAATTGGCCGTATGGCTATTCCATTAAGTGATATGTGTGGAAGTCAACCGTATGGTTATTCCACTTAAGTATGTTTATGTCCCAAGTTCCCTTTATATATGTTATGTGTTCTTTATATGGGTTTTATGGTAATCCTTTGGTTACAAAAAGGTAAGTAATGATACTTTATTCAGTGAAGAGTTTGTATTACTTCATAAAGGTGAAGGTATTACTTTGATAGAGTATACATGGTTTACTTGATTTTGAAAAAACTAACAGTTTTCATTCTTTCTGTATCCCTTACTGAGCTTTTTATGCTCACCCCAAGTTTTTCAAAATGTTTTTCACAGGACTTAAAGTGGAATAAGGTCAAGGATGGGATCAAGGGAATGTCACGCTTTGTAAAACATGGAACTAGACACGTTTCTTTTTAAGAGTTTTTTTTATTATGGAAACTTAGTATAAGTGACTACTTTGTAATCTTTTGAGATGTAATAGTTATGTTCTAATTCTCTAAAACTCTAAACCTGAAAAGATCCTCAACATGAATTATTATTATAATTCAATATTAAGTAAGGTTTAAGGCTGGGGCCTTATAAATAATGTAATCAAAACCCCAAAAAATTGAATCATTTTTCCCAAGGTTTCAAACAAGTAGGACCAGTTTTAATTATATTATTTTTAAATTAACCAACATATTAAAATATTACACTTGGTGATGTGGAAATGAATCATGTTCTTAAATAAATTATTTTAATAACTTAAAATATAATATAGGTTTTAGTGGATTTATAATGTAATTGTAAAATTAATCCAAAAACATAAAATTAATTTATTTAAATGGTATGATGATATTCCTCCATATTTTCCTTTTAATTTATTTATTAAATCATTTTTGGTCTTTATTATGTCATAATACACTGCTTATATTTATACGATATTATATTTTTACCTAAAAATACTATTATCTTTGAAAATTATGAAAAAAAATTAAATATTAATTTTTACATGATCATTTGAAATATAATAATAAATTTATCAATATAATTATATAATTATATGATTTTTAACTTTTAAAATTTTAATTTACATATATTGAAAAATGTGTGGTTTTTTCAAAATTATAATTTCTAAACCCTTATTAAAATTATTTTTGACTTATTAAAACTATTTTTTCAACAAAAAATAATAAATATTATTTAATATTAATATATAATTAAAATATAATATATATAAAAAATTAAATAATTACTCAAATGGAATGTCTTAATTGAAATTTCTTATTACACAAAAATATTTTTTGTGGCTTATTGAAACAAAATAAAAAGAAATTATAATCTAAAAATAATATTAATTAAATTTAATTTTTTTATAAAATACAATATACATATTAATATTATTATGGTCTTGATACATATCTGTATATTACACCAGAAAATGTCTGGAGGGTATGGTGGGTGATGGAGATATTTTCCTAGGCTGGTTTGGAATACATGTTTTCGGTCGTGATCTCGATGATCTTGAAATTTTCTAAAAAATTGTTTCTATATAGCTTTAGTTGCTTTATATATAGTTTTATTCATCAAGGGTAAATCCCAATGATTCTATCTCCCTCGAAATTGTTTTAAAATGGTTTTCGTAGGGAACGATCTAACGGGTTGAGGCCATCACTTCCTTTTTTTGTGTTAATTGTTTTATCAAAAACCTATATTTATAATAATAATAAGATCATTGTTCAAAATCTATTTTATGAATGTTTATGAGGATTAGTGATCATTTAAATATTATAGGATATAATAATGTCAAAATAATTCTTGTTCATTCAATAAACTTAATACATAATATTGAATTAAATTCAACCAAAAAAAGAAAATTTTATTTATATATGTCTGGTTTGTTACAATCTTCACCCTTTAGAAAAATTACATTAAAATTTTGAATTTAAATAAATAAAATATATGTGAGTAACTCTATCTAATAACTTCATCTGGATCCCATGTGTCTTATTCATCCATGTGGGATTTATAACTTTTCCACTACGAGATAATATCTTTACCAGCTACTCTTCATAGGGAAGATTATTCTCCAAAAGTACTACCTATGGATTGGGTACACGTGAGGGGTTTGGTATATACTTTCTACATATGGTGAAATGGGACATATATTGTACGTTAGATAATTTAGGTGGGAAAACAAATTGAAAATCCACTATTCTGATGTGATCGAGGATCTTAAAGGGAAAAATGTATCTTGGACTAAGATTTCCCTTCTTCCAAAATCACATGACTTTAATCCATAAAGATATATTAAAGAATACGTTTTATCCATCCTCAAACTTTGGGTCTCATCAAGGATTTTTATTATATCTCTTCTGTCAAATTTGAGAATTCATGCTGTGATACAGAATGGTCTTGGCCTTTTCCACCATTTTAACAGCTATTTCAGGTCCTTGATGTGTGTGTTCTATAAATTCATCCCAGTATGTAGTTTTTATACACCAATTACCATAAAGGGATTCATAAGTACCAATTATGAAACTTTATTAGAAACTATTATTGTATTTGATATCTATTATAGTAAGATGTTAGTCTCATCCTCATTTTATGAAAATTTAGTAAGCCCTCAACTTTTCTTCATGTGCCTTGATACTCCACTCATATTTAACATCAGTTTTGGGATTATAATTATTGATGAGGTTTTTCATAATATTGATATAATTTTAGAGACTCTTCCATAAAATATTAATAAATATTGGATATCAATCCAATGTATTTGATGGTGGTTTTCCATCTATCATCTTCACTTATCTAATGTATGTATGTTCAAGTTAGTCGAGTTAGAAGTCCTATAAAATTAAAATGAAATGATAAGTCATTTTATTAATATAAACCAAGAACCATAAGTATTATCTAATCTATGAATTTATAAGAGCATTGAAAAATAAATTTTTCAAGCTCTCCCATTTCCATGTTAGTGTGTGAAATAGTTGCATCATCCACTTTTAATTTTTTCCATTTTTTCCTTCACTTGCTGACATTTAAGAAATATTAAGGTATATTCCATGATATTTTTATTCATATTATCCCACAATTAGGCTCTCAATGATATTGACACAAATTTTTTCATCCTTATTGGGTGGAGAAGGTCAACTAATATTTATTATCTGAAAAATTATTCTTTAACTCATCATTTAAGGGTATAAAAATACACAACCCAAATATTAGAACTCCATATTTATTTATTTTAATCATATAGGATTTCCAATTTCTTTATTACTTTAACGTTCTTCAAAATTCCCCCATCACTTTATTGAAAATCCTTAATCCTCTCTGAATAGAATTATTATGTAATAACTTGTGAAGGTATTGATGAGGTTACTTCGTTTTGAGCCCATGTCAATCCTTCATAAGACTAATAGGATTATAGCTTTCTCAATTCTCATCAATGATAATATTTTGGCATACATTCTACATAGATCACCTAATTCTTTCTTTGATTTCTCAAGAAGCAAGTGGATTGAGCATTCATTGTCCTTATTCATATCTAACCATCTTTTCTGAAATATAATCGACTCTTTTGTGAGAATATATTCCAGAGAATATTATGATCTATATAGATTTCACACTTCTCCCCAAAGAGATAATGATGCCATATTATCAACATTATGCTCACTACAACCAACACTAGATCATATGTTGTGTAGTTACATAACTTTTTCATTCAATATTAGCATGCAACCCAAACCCTTCTATTAAGAATGGTCATATACCATGAAAATTTCTCCACATATAGGTATCATAAATGTAGTTTTATTGATAAACATCCTTTGTTAGGTCCTTGGATACACCTTAGATTTTTTTTTTCCAAAAATTCATGGCAGCATTCCAAGTTATCTTGGATTGAAACTTTGAAAATCATGAGAATGTTATCAAAAATAAATGTCAATACATAAATAATACGAGGAAACTACAGATTTTAGTCACAGGTCTTATCATCATCCATCCTACCATTACATCTATCTTTGAAGGGTCAACTGATATCCCATTACCAATGATTATATTATAAAATAGTGACATTTAATTTATCCAAAACCCATATTTTCTATATTCTTCATAAAGACACTTTTTAATGTTATTTAGAAGAGTGTTCAGATTCTCCTCAAGCTCCTCATTTATTTTGTGGTATATTAGAATATTTTGTATGAATACTACCAACAAAAATTGAAATAATATTTAAATTATCTATTCATAAAGTCTATTACTATTTATAGAGAATTGGTGACTTTGAATGGAATTTCTATAAAATCAGGGTGATCATACCTTATACATAAATTATTCTTGGGGATATCCTTATTTATCACTATTACTTGATAACATCCTGACCAAATATCTACATTGGAGATGTATTGGGATCCACATAGCTAATTGAACCCGTCATTAACCATTGAAACATGATACTTATTATTTATCATGATCCTTTTAATCTCATTATAATCTTTTCAATGTATAATTGATCAATCCTTCTTCATGATGAAGATTAATATTGAACCTCATGGTGAAGCAGCTCGGAATATGATCCCTTATTATAGACTCACAAGTTTTTGTTTCATTATCTCATTAAGTTGCACAATAACCACTTTAAAAAAAGTATTGTATAATATAAATTCCCTATGTATAATCTCAATTGAATATTATGACTCTTTTCGTAAGGTTAGGACATGAAATTATTCAAGAAACATATCAGTGTATTCCTTCATAATGATCATGTCTTTAAGGATGATATTTTCCATAAACATAATCATATTTTCTACATATACATGATCATTGGAAAATAATATAAATTCATGATATGTTAGTAATCAAGAAGATTCTTCCTCCTCCCCGCATTTTCATTGAATTGGAAAATTATTCAAGATACATATAGTTATTTCATTCTCGTTTAAATTTTTGTGGTATCTCTATAAGTAAAACAAATATATGCCTATAATTGTATCAAATCCCATCAAAGAGAGTATCTAATGATTTTATGGGAAGCGCATCCAACAAATTTTGATAGTTAATAAGTATATACGTATATGATTCTATAATTTCCCCATTTTATGTTTTCACCAACAACTCTACTTCCCTTATTTTGTGGTGGGGTTTGAATAGTTTTACTAAACAGTTATTATATAAATAATTTATTGAATAAAAATAAAATAGTATTTTTTTTTATTCTTGAATTAATAACTATTGTACCTACAAACACTTTATTATTAGGTTCTACAATAGAGGTTATGATTGAATTTGTTTTACATTAGTATTTTGTAGTTTTATTTTTTCAATTGTTATTGAAAACCTTTGGATATGGGATGTTGTTTGTGTAGTGTTTGTGTTCCTTGTAGTTGAAACATTGTACAATAGGCTGAGGGCAGTCTAGATAATTCCTCTATCCTATTGTATTGGTGGGTTTTTCTAATCAGTAATCACTGGCTAGGTTTCCTTCCATTCCCCATGTAAATAATTTCCTCATCCCCTATATTTAATTTTCGGGGTGCTTCTTTCCACACTTTTGAAAAGTTGTTTTTCGAAAATTATTCCGACTATTAGATTTTTTCATCACACCACCAAAATGAAACACCAATATTTTATTCTTATCCCCGGGACTCTCTTGGGATTCATTGATTTCCATTTTTACTTTAAAGAAACATCATACTATTTTCTCATATCTATAAAAGTTTTGGATCTCCAATTCTATTTTTATACTAAATTTAATCCCACCAAAGAATCTATTATCCTTGAATTTGGTAATAACTAAAAATCCAGATGAATAATGTGCAAGTCCATTAATGTTTTCCTCGTATGTTTAGATATATTGAAAAGAAATCTTGAGTAAAAAATTTCATTTCCATTTTAAGTCAGAGAATAGGAGGAAAATAGTTCACAAAAAAACTAGAATTCATTCCACCCCATCTCATTGATATCATCAGCAAACTTCATATTCATGTTCAATGTTCACCACTGGTCAACTTATCCTAAAAATTGATAAAAGTCTAGTACAAAATTCGTTTTTTATAAAAATTGATGAATTGAGAATATATTCTCAATGAATTTGATCAATTGTTCGGAGATTAAGGTCTTAGATGATCTATTGAATTTCAGAATCCATTGTATCTTAGAGGTCTCAATTGAAGCTTGTTCTTTATTAGTTTTATATTCATGTTCCTCCCGATTTCGGTTTCTATTCATAACCTAAGTTAATATCGTGATTTCCATCACACAGTTTGTGATTCCTACTCCCACCATGTTGGGAATCGCATTGTAGAATTCAACATATTTTCATTTACAATAATTGTTTACTAGGATCCTCTTTTTTCTATCCATTAGCTAGAATAAGGAGAAAACCCAGAATGAGTAATTTTTAAACACATAAACACAAAAATGAAAACAAAAATCATTAAAAAATTTACCCATAAATGATATGTATTTTGTCAACATAAGAATTTAAAGGCATCAATTTGGTTATCCATGATCTATTTGCTAACATATACACTTATGGTAATTTTATATCATGTAATGATGTTCTGTAATGAGCTTTTGAATTTATCAAAGAATACCCCCCCTGAGTTTCAGACTATGTCTGAAGTAAAACCCATTGTATTGGACCACTTCATTATCAAGTTATGCTCAATGTGGTGTTTTTTAGTTTTATACCCATGTACATTTATTCTCGAGCCACGTCTACTTTTAGTTTCCAGATAGAAATGTATTATGTTGGATATCCCTTAATCTATAATTTAATAATATTTATATATTTTACTTTTGTTTTGTCTGATCCCTATTGTTTTTTCAATATTTTTCTAATTATATTCTAAAAAAACTAAACATTCCATTGATACCAATAATAACAAACTTTATCATTATTACACAATAATTAATTTTTTATACATATTAGTACACAAAACACTACCCAAAAGATTGATATGTTTAGTGTCTTTGAGAATTAGGTACATTACATCACAACATAAAGCATGGTGTACATCAAAATTATTGAATACTTTCTTAAGATTCACATATTCTTCCTTCACTCTAAAAACTATATGAGATAACTTGGGGACATACATATGAAATGGGTGAGGTATTAATCCAAGTAATGTAATAAGAAAAGAATAACATGATTTAGGAATAACATTTTATACAATAGGAATGTAAGTGGGACTAAAATGGGGTGAGAATCGTAAACATGAATCATGAGGAATGGTATAGCATGATAACATATTGACAACATGATAATGTGGAAAAACACAAAAACATGACATTTTAAGCACGAGTCAAGGTGTACCACCAATAAAAAATAACATAATGTTCTTACTATAACATCCCACACACCATACATGGAATATCATCATACTGTAACATTATCCAATGCATTGAATCCCCATATGGTCACACCCATCATAATTATATAATATAAAATCATATGTGTGTCACAAATTTCATATAAAAAATAACATATTTAATAAATTTAATCCCATGATAACACATTTTTTATAAAATATCTTCATTTCCCCACTAATTTAATTATATGTTTATAAATATGAATACCCTTGAAATTAAATGGTTATGGGATTCACTAGAAAATTTTTTTGTCATGGAAAATTGGGGTGAAATTTCGATAGTATAATGGGCGTACATAAATTTTCATTATAGGGATTAATAAGAGTGAAATGGGTCTATAATCATTTATAAATAATTATTGAAGTTTGGCTAAATTTTAAAAAATAGCCCAACAATATATATTAGAGATAAAAGGCATAATATAATGATGATTCTTGAATAAATATTAGAATGAGAAAATCCATTACCTTTTGAGGATGATTCCAAAAGCATGGGAGGGGCCTCATGAGGGATTGGGGAACCTTAGGAGAAAAACATATAGATAAGGGTGGATTTTAAGACATTATACAAGGTTCTTGAGTAAATATTAATGGGATATTGGGTGGATTTACATAGGAAAAGATGGTGTAGTTCATTATTTTTTAACAAACATATGTTTTGGACTATATATAATAATGAAATAAAATATACTATCATTACCATGGGGTTTTCCAATGGTTGTGTATAGAGAGGAGTGGGTTTATTTTTTTATCTATAAAAGGACCATAAAAGTTAAAATATTACCCTTGGTGATGTTTAAGTAAGTCATGTTCTCAAATAAATGATTCTAAAACCATAAAATCTTATATAGTTTCTAGAGGATTCATACAGGCTTTATAAAATTAATCAAAAAACCTAAAAATTTAATTAATTAAAATTGGAAACATATATATTTTTATGTATTCCATTTATAGTGTTTAATAAATCACGTTTTTATCATTATGATTTCATAATACACACCATATATTTTTTTATATTTAACTTTTACCCAAAAATATAAACTATCTCAGAAATTTATGGAAAATCATTGTTAGATAATTTCAACATGCATATTCAAAAAATAAGAGTCATTTCATCAAAAATTTCTAAATATATTAATTTTTAATTTTAAAATGGTAATTGTCCTATATTGAGAAATTATGAGAGTTGTAGAGAATCATTTTTCAAATAGTTATAATTTTTTTTAGAATTCATAAAATTAGTTTATCAACATTACTTAAAAAAATTATTTAAAATTAATATCTTAATAAAATATCATATATTTCAAAAAAAATTAATTAATCAAAATTAATATTATAGTTGAAGTTACAGGTTATCAAAAAATATTATTTTTGGTTCACCAAATAAAAATCTAAATTTCCAGTAATTCTCTATCATTCATAAGCTCTAGTAAATGTATTTCATAGGGCTTGATTTTACTAGTTGAGTTTATAATATTTTTTCTACGTTAATTATATATTTCAAACCGATGTATTTATACTAAAAATATGATCATTTTTTCAATGACTATATTATTAACAGTTTAGTTAGTTGATGAAATTTTCTGTTTGATCGGATATAATAAAACTATATAATCACATGTTTTTTCCATAATAATAATACATATTTTTTAATTTAATTCAAAAACAAAGGAAATTTTATTTATAAAAGTTTAGTTCATTAACATCTATGTCTATCCAAATAAATAAATTACATCTATGCAATTTTAATTAATCTTCCCATATGAAAAATTATATAAGGGTATGGATCATGATATAATTTAAAACTCACTATTATGGGTAAAAATATAAAAATAAAATATTCTTTTATAAAAATTATATATTGAGATTCTCAAAAAATCATTAAAATATTCTTCTTAACAGATTATATGTCTTTTGAGTTTCCAGATATATACCATTCAAAAATTCATTCTCATGACCATGATTCCAATCAAAAACTAAAACCAAAGTGGTTATGATAATATATAATAAATATATGGTAATTAGCCATATTAATTTGAAATCTAAATCATGATATTTCTTCTACCATGAAACTACAATTTCATCATATGATTCATACAATTAAACAAATATATAATAGTATCTACTTAATTATTCTTTAGTTTAACCTAGAATGGTAATGGTCTCATTTCAACTATGTTCATTAACTTAATTAATTATATATTACTTCATAAAAATTTATTTAATCCATATAGAATGGTTTGTAAAGATCATGTGAATCGCAAAATCATATCCCCTAGATGTTTAGAAATATATGTACACTTAATCCGACTTACTGTGCACCGAGTGAAGATCAAGTAAAAATTGTACCATGATTTTCCATGGTTATTACCCCAAGTGAATCTGTGACAAATACTAAATCTATTTGTTTATATCTAAAAAAGATATTTCATTTTTAATAATCCAAAAAATAAAACATTACCAAATTTCAGTATTATTTTACTATTTTTTGTAATATATATATGTTTTTCACTAATTTTCTATATCCCTAATCCCCAAAAATAATTTAACAAATCCACAAAAAAACTAAATACCACTCCAATACCAAATGAACCACCCTAGACCATACTCCCAGTCAGAGTGTTAAAAAAAATAATTTCTAGGTTTTAAACCAAGTGAGATACCCCAAAATAATAATTCATATATTTCATATAATTTTAATAATTAATCATTAAATCTCAAAAATAATCATAGAACCCCATAACCAAACTCATTATTGTCTTTGGATATTCCATGAATAAATATTATGTTTCACATATTTGTGATAATTTCTCTATAATAACACAATAATATAATTACTCCATGAAATATCACATGTTATACTCATCTTCATCATTATGATAAGAGAAAACATAAGACAAATAATCTCAAATTCCTATTAATGGAAAAACATATTAACAAAACATCAAGGGTTTGACTATTAACATGTGAAAAAATTAGAATGTGAGTAATAAAATATTAAAAATAGTATGGAATAATAAAATTTATCCAAAGGGAATAATAAGAGGACATGTAATCTCAAGTGAATGAATATAAACCTCAGTATAAGAGAATGTAATCATTGGATAAAAGTCATGGTCCATGAGACATTAGATTAGAATATAACATTTAAAATGTGGCGTAATCATTAAAAATCATAACATTGTAAACATAAATTGACCCATAATTCCCAAACTCAAAATTTTGATCATGAATAACTACATCATGGATTTGTTGAATCTTTAAAACATATCTGACTATATCATTTCCACTCTCAATCATGGGAAAAGAGATAACTGAATCATGTCCACACTCTAAATCATTATTTTAGGACATATAAAACCATAAAATATTCATTGTATGATGATACAGAGCCTCATCAATCTCATAATTGTAATAAATTCACATGAGTTCCAAAAATATCAATCCCAAATCATATCATGAATAAAATACGAATATAATGTGGGTTTTCTAACACTTCCAAATAGTATCACAGAAAATGGCCTCAAGAGTTAAAATTTGACACCAAAAATTCAATAAAAAGGATTATTTCATAACATAATTTAAATTTTATTACATCATAAATTACCTTAAAGAGGAAAAACATTTAGATATATATAAGAAAATATTTTTAAAATTATAAAAAAAATTAATAAAAAAGTTTTGATATAGTTTTGAAAAGGACATGATATGGGTTACTTTTAAAGATAATTTTCAAGAAGGTTCTGAAAAGAATATTCTTATACATAACTTATAACTACGTAAAAATAATAAATCATTACTGAATACATAAATTGTATCTATAATAAATGTGGAGTGTAATATAAAATATATTAAAATGAAATTAAAATCCTTTTTAATATATCAAAAATACCTTTATTTAATCCCACATCATAAAAATCGAAATAAAACAATATTTTAAAAGGAGGTGAAGGTAAATAAGATGATCAAATGAGATAATAAATATCTTATTTTCAAAATAAAAAAAGAAATCATTTTTAGAAATAAATAAAATTAATATTGAGGGAAAACCCATTGAAGAGGATGGAGATTGATTTTAACAAAGATTCATTTATATGAGGAGAGAAGTGCATTAAAGAATAAGAAATGATATAACCATCCTTCAAAAAGGTATTACTAAGAAGAAAATTTAAATCCAATCAAACATTGGATAAGGTAAATTATAACTCAATAATATGGTATCATGTATCAAAATTAAAAGAATAAAGTTCCAGATTAACGGTCATAGCTTATTAAATTGAGACTGTGATGAAAAATCCCAATCATCTTAGGTTATGTTATAATCAAAATAATTCATGTGAAAAAACCATTGATTAATACAATAAAACTTTAGTTTCACAATGAATAAAATATAAATAGATACATGGGAAATATATAATCCAAAAAAAAAATATGTGAAAAATGTGGCATATGTCTCAAAGAAATAAATTTGATATGATAAAATCCCTTTCTTTAAATCTAAACATCTAGAAAAGTTAATTAAAATTATTAATAATACAAAAAAAATATTAATTATTTCATAACTGTGTTCGTATCTAATACCTTTTATATATTTAATTTGTAATCATTTTCTATAAATATATTAGTTAGTTATAGTTTATTTTCATTACCAAATGTTAGAAATATAATTAATTTCTCAAATGTTTTGTAATGGTTTGATCAAACACAATTATTCGATAAGAAGTTCATAATTAAAACATTATAAAATAAATTTAAATAATAATTATTTAATTATTTATGAATTAAAATGTTTATCAAATGGAAACAATGGGCAAGGATCAAGAAAATGTGATCCATGATAAGTTTTTTATGTGTAATTTACACATATTAAAGTATTAATTTATAATGGTCATATATTTTTAGGTCAAAATTATAGAAAGTATTCAGAATATATAACACTCTTTCATATCATATATACTAATAAAGTTTATTTTATATCCAACATATAATGTGGTGATGAAAATAAAACATGTCATCTTTTTATGTGGTATTCTATATATAACATGGTTCATGCTTTTATTTTTTAGTGGATGAGATTATTAATATATTTCTTAATTATATATTTATATAATTATAATTATTTTAAAAAATATTTTTATTCATTATATACATGTCAGGTATTGATGACAAATGAAATGTATTATTTTTTTATGTGGTATTCCACATGTACACAACTGTGATGTTTTCATTTTCTAATGAATATAAAGGAAGTATATTGTTAATGAGATATATTTAATGTATAATATAATATATAATAAATTTCTTATTTATTAAATAAATAAATTTTTATCATAATCCATTCTAGTAAGTGGTGAAAAAGAAAATACACCATTCCAAGATGCGATTTTCAACATGTATGAGTGGGATACATTTTTATTTTGCGAACAGTTTAGATTAAAGTAACAAATGGTTATTATATTCACAAAATAAAATTTTTTATACTTAAGAAATTTATGTAATTATATTACTAAGGATAGATAATATTTGGAGTGTTTAAAAGAATTATGAATGGAATATAAATTAAAAGCATGTGATTAAGAATTTTTTATCATTATACTTGGAAGAACACCTTTTAAAATTTAATTAAGTCTTTTATTGCTAGTATTTTGATGAGATAATGAACATTAGAACATGAATTACAGTGTTTTAGAGGAATTTTTGGAGACTTTTTCTGAAAAAAAAATATTCTTAATATGTGAGGAGAAGGGATGTGGTGAAGGTATCCTTTTATAAGTGAGTGTGATGACAATGTTGTAAATGTTAAAAACATAATACCAAAAGAATCTCTATTTTAAAAAAATTAATACGAAACGAAAAAAATAATGGATATGGTCTAGACATTGTCCTTCCACTTATCAGCCCAAACAATGGATATTTTTTTGGATATTTTTTTTATTTTCACTATGTTTTAACATTCGACCATGATTTTATTTTATGATGATAAATTATTATTTTTACAAAGATAACTTATTATCCTAATGAAAAAATGACATATTACCAAATTTATACATGTTAATTTCAAATATAATAATTATTTTACCATATTATATTTCTAATAGTGATAAACAAATATTTTAAAAATAATATATGTATAACACATAAGAACATTTTTAGTAAATATATTACATAGTTTCAAAAATTAAAAACATAGTTATCAAATTTTAACATAAAATTTTTAATGAATAATATTTAGTTATTAATCATGCTTCATTAATTCTTAATTCATTATTATATCCTAATCATGTCCGTAAGGCACAATATTTTTAGAAATTTTATTTTCTATATTTCACCAAAAAATAAATATTTTAATAAAAAAGAAATATTTAAACCCAATAAAATGTTATCATGAAAATTAAAAACAATATATTTTGTTTTTAAAATTAATATTTTAAAATTTATAAATTTAACTTTTAAATTGATTTATAGAATATAATGGGAAATTTTTCTTATAGGAATATGAATTATCAAAATATTAACAATTATTATTCTTATTTATTATCCATAATTAATTAAATAAGTGTTAATATATTATTATGATATAAATTACTATTTATCATAATTTATCCTTAAAATATATACTTTACCAAAATAAAAATGTATTACACATACAAAAATATATAAAAATATGTTTTTAAGTATTTATATAATTTATTCTTTTTACTTGTCATGTAATAACAATTAAACTAATGTTATTTACTTTTTAAAACAAAATTATCAATAATTCATTATAATAATTGTTTATTCAGATATAATTAATAATTCACAGCAATTTAAAATTATTTAATCGAAAAATATTTCTTACATATAATTTTTTTTTTAAAAATACCATTAAAATTATTTATTTATAGTCTAATAATTTAATATTCTCTTATCTACTCACATTAATGTACTATATTAATTTTATCAGATAACATTATATAGAACATAAAAATATTTTTCTATAATAAAATATCTTAATTAAAAATTATCTTTTATCATTATTCTATTCTCACATTATATTAATTTTTATCTAGTAATATTTTATCTTAATAAAATATACCTGAAATTTTTTATTTCTATGTTACATGTGATAAAAGCTACTCAATAATGTATTTATTTAAAGTAAAGCATGTCATAAAATTATTGGGGTGTTAAAATCTTTTCATTATTTAAAAAACACATAAAGGACATGGTGTTTTATAACCTCCCATTATAGAACATCCCATCTCTGAGATACCTTAACGATCATTAAACTATTAATCATGACATACCATAGTCATCAAAAGATGAACAATTTTATTGATTTTATACCTAAATTGAAATGACCTCTTGCAGCCCAACTCCAAAAATGAACCACTATATTCAACAAACCAGAGACCCTACTCGTCATGATAACTAATATAGAGATGGTGCTCCACAACACCTATTTATCCGGAGACACCGAGGAATGATCAATTGATTTACTATCTAGATCATATTTATACCCAATAAAATACTAATCCCATAAAATCAATTTTCATGTTAGGGTACTTATTTCCATCATAATTTCCTACTAAAAAATCATTCACATTGGACTAATGATATTCTCGGTGTGGTTTCTATCACACTACACCCAATTTCAAATAAACAAACGTCAGTCAATCCACCCCTAGTAGACCATTCTCAAGAATGATTGGTTCCACCCATCAAAATTCCATCTCATCACATTATCATGACACTTTAGCTATAGATGTTTTCCTGAAATTTCATTAACCCATACCATAAAGTGAAAACCTGAATCTTGGAGAAATTTCCATTGTTGGATCATCACCCAAATAGATTAGTTGTCAAAGATGGTTCTATATTTCAAATAACTCTCAAATCATATCTAGAACAATATTGACCCATATACCAATTTCTTAACTCCACATAACACCACCTAAATTCCTAAAATCTAGTATACCACAAATCACTATTCTATATTTGGTCCATATATGCACCTACATAGAAATGAAACCCCAATTATCCAATGGATGGTCTCATCAATCCCATAACCCTACCCATTGGGGTTATACATTCACGACTAATATGACTTTCCCCACCATAGGTGCATCCTTATTATTTATCCACTGAAAAATCATGGATAAACTCAATAGAAAATTTTTCATTTATTACCACACATAATGACTACTTATTTCAATCCCATTCATGTATGAATTATGACACAAAACATCATCCTTTAATGGTCTCCACCTCACTTGGTATGTCACAATTTTTATCTTCAAAATATTAATCTATAATGAGGGCCATACTCTTTAACTTTATTTCATG
Source organism: Viscum album (assembly GCA_963277665.1). Classification (NCBI taxonomy): domain Eukaryota; kingdom Viridiplantae; phylum Streptophyta; class Magnoliopsida; order Santalales; family Viscaceae; genus Viscum; species Viscum album. Next base: position 1,949,821,704 of record OY728150.1, read on the forward strand.
AACTATATAACATATTTATTTATTTATACAACTCCTAAATCCTAAACAAGGTAGGGTTCAACAACAGGCCTCCATGAAATACTTATCATGACACAAACATGGGACGAAGGTACCACTATACCCCAATCCATTTTGGTGTCACCTTTCCCCACATAGGGACATCTTTTAATTCCATAAAACCATAGTTAAAACCCCACTAGTATATTAGGTTATTTAATATTTAATTTCATCCTAGGTAGGTGTATTATACATTTATGAGGTAGTATATGGTGTCCTGACAAATTATTAATTGGTTAGGGGGGAAAGGGAGGGACATATAGGTAAGGACTTGTTGTGGGTAGATATTGATAGTGTAAAGGTATCAATTACACGTGAAAAGTTCATGGAAGATTCCCTTTAGTGTTCTGTCTATTATGGTTTATAACATGAACCATATGTTTACACCATTAATATAACCATAGTAGATATTAAGGGAATCCTATTCATTTACACCCTAAACCCATATTTGACTACCCTCTTCCCTCTCTCAAACTCATGATGGGATTTTTGTGGATTGGAGGTCTCCATTGATATTTTTTCTCTCTATTCATCCTCTATTCACTGATTAGAGTATCGTTCATCCCGGAGATATTCCATCAATTAATTTAACATTATTTTTCCCTTTTAAAATTGTATATTTAGATTTTTCCTTGTTTTTACCTTTCCTAAACCCCTAATTTTAAATTTTAATGGTGATTTTGGGAATCTAGAATGTTGATCCATTTTTGGTTGGGGATAAGGGTGTTTTGGCTTCATCTTTCCAAAGTATGTATTTCCCTTACCATGTTGTGGTGTTTTCATTATGGGGTATATTTTCTTTTTCATTTGAATGTGTGTGTTGTCATATTATATTTATTAGTATATCTTTAAAGTGACCATTCATGTTATTATAGTTGTATTAGGTCCCTTATAAGTGGATTGATTTGTTATTGGTTGATTAATGTGGCGATTCCACTTGTTTTTCTTGGTGATGTAGGGGATGTACTCCCAATTAATGTAACATTTAAGGAGATTTTTAATCATGATTTGGGATGGTATGTCCAAGATAGATACTTATGAGATAAAATTATGTATTACCTTATTCATGATATATGTTTTTGATTCATATTCTTCCATTATAACTATTTCATAATCTAACCTCCCAATATTCCTTGGAATGGTTCAACAAGTATATATTTACCTCCAATGTATCCTTGGGATGGGTCTATGTGTATGCTCGGACCTCCCATGAACCCTAATGATTTATTTATGTTGTATGGTATGACCTCCCAAGAATCCTTAGAATAAGTCCTTGGGATGATATAACCTTTTAAGAAACCTTGGGATGGGTCTGCAGGTATGATATCACCCCTAGATTAATCGGGATGGGTTAGGGTGGTGATAAGGCTATGACTTATGGGATATGTGTGATAATGTGGTTTTACTTTGTTATTACCATCCAAAAATAAATTTTTAATAACATAGAATTGTAATAGGATGGGAAGGGTTTTTTGGTACCCTAGTTATCTTGTGATGTCCTGTTTGTTTGTGTGTTTATTTAGGTATTTATTTTCTCTCAATAAATCCACATTTATACACATGTTGTACTTATGTTTGGGGATCAGTTTTTGAATCTTTTTGGTTTTATTATCAAACTATTCATGTCAATATCAATGTGCATATAAACAATATGATTATAGATTTTACATGGGAATGGTACCAATGATATATTATTGAGTGTGTGTCGTTGGATAGGGATAGCGGTGGCACTAGGACTTACACCAAGAACTTTTTTGGTTATTCCACTTGTATTATTTTTTCCTTTTATTAATTTTGTACATTAATTAATATTCTTCTGTGTATGATATGGTGTTATAGAATTTTTTTATTGCTACGACTTATAGTTTCACTAATTACTTTAATATTTCACCCACATTATTACTTCATTGTTTGAATGTGTACTCTGATTGAAGTCTTGTACTGTGGGAATAGCCTCAACAAATACCTTTTAGGACATAAAAAGCAGTTATTTTCCACCTTCATTTATGTATTCATACATGAGGTTATGTGGAACATCTCAGTGAAGAATAGGTGATATAGATCGACGATTCAAAAATAGTTTTAGATTCCATTATTTTTAATTTGATTTACTATTTTTGGATTGGTAAAATAGAGGTTGGATGGATAGGAATCTTGTTGGGTAGATATAATTTATCCTTTTAATACTAGTGTAATAGACCTCTGAGTTATTTTGAAATTTGGATTTAATTTATTGGTTTTTAGTTTTATGTTTAATGTTGTTATTTGTTGTTATTGTGTTTTATAGGTTTATGGTATTTTCTCTAATAATGATTGTAGGGTACATTTTAGTACATGAATCATGGATAGGCACATTGGGTCACATGTCATACTTTTTATTTATTGTTTCTGATTGGGTTAAATAAATTTAATTCCTAAAATATTATATTCGGTTCATTACAAAATATATTATTGGTTACATTTAATTAAATCAATCTAATCAGAATTATTGTTTAGTAATTTTGTTTATATAGGAATTTTATTAACGTTCAGTTAATTTGACAGTGGTTTAGGCATTATGAAGGTTATAAAGTTATATTCTTAGTGGTTGTGGGTCTCTCTAGGGTTTTTTACATTGATTATTTTTAGGTGTGTGCTCCTATTAATTGTTTAAATATTTTGAATAATTGAGATATCGAGGGTGTTTCTAAGAATCTTTCAGGTAATTTATTATTAATCTATATTTTCATCATCCAATGGTTACATGAAGGGAATAGGGAGAGAAATGTTTAAACAGGGGTAAATCTCCAATAGTACCTCCCCAAAAACAAGAGGGTTGGGATGATCATTCCCCAAATAGTACACATATGGTTCATTCATCAATGCCTATTTCACTAGGTGTATTCTATATTATACTATTGGGAGGTGGTGGTGACCATCTGTAAGGAATGTTGATCATTGATTTTTATTGGGTTTTCTGGATATAAAATCCTCGTTATTTTTAGGAAATAATGGGTCCTCGTGATGTTGAAGATTTTATCAATGTAATTGAGGGGATATTTGTTCTTATGGAGAAACCTTCAAATCATCGAGTGAAGTTGGAAGTGTTCTTGTTATAATGATATTGTATGAGGTGGGGGTCTATGATGGTCGAGGCCTGAATACATTAGGTACTAACATTAGATCATTTCAAGGACCAATTATAAAGGAATTATTACCAAAATATCTGATTTTTAATTAATCTTAAATGTTTTTTGAACTCCAACATGGCATTAAATCAGTGGATGAATATTTCGTACATTTTTTGTTAATTATTAATTTTTCCCTATATTGTTCAACAATGAATCCTAGAATTAAATGAAGCTTCATATTGGACATCACTCATAGGTTAGAATTCATGTTTTGGAATTATACGTAGAAATGTATTTGGATGTGGTTCACATTGATCATATTATTAATAATAGATTAGAATAGGGTGGTTTAGCAGTGATTCGCCAAAAAATTTTAAAAAAAAATCTATATGGAGTTATGAGGACTACTTCTTGAAATGTAAATAAGTTTTAATAGGAGATAAGGTAGTGTGATGATATTTCATTAGGGTAATATAGGGTTTTGTCTCTTCTATGTTCATAAGGGACTCCATTCATGAACATCTATTATAGTAAACATAGGACTTCTTGAAAGTTGTGTACATGACACCAAAATGAGTACCATTTTTATTGTAGGATGATACATATTTGAATATTATATATGATATTCCCCAAGTATTTTGCGTGAAGATGTTTGAAGAAAATGTAATATTCCATAAAATTTTCAAGTCAAATATAATTGGAATGTAGAGAAAATTTTTGGTGGTCTAGAAAATGAGAAGGTTGGGGATTTTAGTAGCATTAGTTATAGGCTCTATAAGGATAATCTCCTTTAATGGGAAAGGATTAATAGGGGTAGGTCTTTGGATCTAAGACTAGAAGGGTATATGTTTTGGATCAGACTTCACAATGAAGGGGCAGGGGGAGAATTTATCAAGTATATATATTTCATTATGTCAATGATATCTACTACTTTGTTTTATCCAAGGGTGTCTCATATTTTTATTTCTATCCATATTTTCATCAATTTAGAGTTTCCACTAAATTGTTTTGTCCTGTTTGTCATGTCATGAAACGCCTATCTAGAACAGTGTGGACCATACTCAGAGATTCCACGAGAATATACAAGTAGTTGGATTATTTGAATATCTAGGATAGTTTCTCATTTTGTAGATGATAAGTTTCGATATAATTTTCAACATGTATTATTTGATTCCTTTTCAACTTCAAATAATTTTTTTTGTTGATGGGTAAATTTTACATCCCATATGGGATATCTATATAATCTTACCAAAGAGTGGACATTTGGGCAGGCATATTGGGATACAAAATTAGCCATATTTTTTTCAATTAATCATATGTGGTTGGTAGAGTTCTTGAAGTAGACTAGATGATTTTACCATTCCTATTTACTCTTGTGGTGGATCATTACCTAGAAAAATTTCTAGAATGATTATTGAGACACCCACCTATTAGGGGAATCGGGTTTGAGATCGAACTCTTATCAGGATCACATCCTATATCAATTTTTATATGTAATATGTAATTGGATAATTTCAGAGATCTTAATTCACATCCCTATGAAATATATGTGAAAGTATTTAATCACCCAAGAACTTCTCTTTGTGGTTCCCGAGTCTGGTCATATGCTAATCTAGATGAAATCCTACAATTGTGAATGGGTTATAGGAAACTAAATCAAATCTCAATAAAAAATCATGTATCCACCACCAATGATTTATGTATTAATTGACCAATTGAGGAGATATAGATTTTTCTATAAGAATATCTTATGATCATTCTTCCATCACATATAGGTCATGGATAATAGAATACCATATATATATTTTGGGAGTAGTTTCAGGTTGTATTTGTACCTTATGATGATATTCATACTGATGAATGATCTGACATTGTTCGTGGCTCTCATGAACTAGGTATTCCACTCTTACATGGACTCATGTTTTGTGTTGTTCATTAATGATATCTTAGTATACTCGCAATCCTCATAAAAACAATCTAAGAATATTGTTATTATTTTTTGAACACTCATAGTGCATAATATTTTTCCCATGTTATATTGATATCATTTTAATATCTCGGAGAAACTTTTCCATAAGAATATGGTTTTAGAGGGATGAATATATGTTAATTTAGAAAAAGTGGATGTAGTTATGTCCTATGATATTACTAGGAATGTTATTGAAAAATGAAGTTTCCTTATATTTGTAAGATATTACTGGATTCTCAATCATGAAATTTCTTTGTTTGAAATTTTAATGATAGATATACAATAAAAATGACATGTGTGAGAATAATAGAGTTTATGAAAAGGTATTCTAGGTTTTTATGAGGAGGTTGAAATTATATCTTATTCTGATTCGTTTAGACATTAGGATTGGATATATCATCTATTGTGATGATTTGTGAATTTTATTGGGTGTAGTTTTGATGTAAGGATACAAGGTAGTTTTTTATGGGTCTCATTATCTATGACCCCATATGTGGAACTACCCCACTCCTAAATTGGAGCTAGCTTTTGGGGTTTATGGATTAATAATTTTCCACCATCATCTTGTTATTGAGAATTTATTCAAAAAAATGATCAACAAATATTATGATACATCTTCCTATAGCGAGACTTGATCCTTTTACAAATACATTGGTTCATGTACCTGAAAAAAAGGTTGACATTGATTTTGTGTATGAATAGTGGATTTTTAATGTTTTTATAGATAAATATATTTTGAAATTGTAGGGAATTGATTCATTAACATCACAGGAAGAGTAAATGCTTATGAGTTTTCAGTAGAATTGGAAGTTGGTGTTACTAAGGGATGAGGGGAAAGTAATTTTGTTCCCATGGCCTTTGATTCTAAATAGTGCATTCTGTAAAGTAAATCTACGAATATAATACAAATTTCAAGATATGCAAGAGTTATTGATTTGAGAGATTCTTATTCTTAGAATGTTTGACGATTGGAATGATGTGAAAAATGTTTATAGGATAGTTTTAAAACATATTTCTATGAGTGGGGAGTTAAAGATATACTTCCAAATCATAAATTGGGAGGTAAATCTGAGATCAATCAAAATATACCCTGACATGAACCTCTATATCAGGTGGAATTGTATGAACAAGGATTTTTCATGATTTACGACCCATTAACTTACATGTCGGATTGTAGAGTATGTTAACCGATGACTAGGTGGTTTAATTTGGAACTATAAACTACAAATGTCTAATTTGAATGAGGTAAAGTGAAATTTATCATGGGAATGTCTAAGATGAGGTAGAAAGTTATGTGGTTGGTTTTTGATTTGTAGATGAATGTTTTACACTTCTTACTGATCCTACAGGCTCAGTTTGTGGATGTTTTGGGTTTGAAATATTTTTGGGAAACCATGTTGTTTTATAGTGTAATGAGAAATATCATATCTATATAATTTGAGAAATTTATAATTCATTTTTGGAATAGTCTATATAATTTCTGGGATCTTAGATGATATAACACATGATATACCTCCCACAGATAGATAGACACATTGGAAGGATGATCCATATTTTAAAGGATATGTTCACGGAATGAGTGATATATTTTGGTGGTTTGTGGGATGATAATTTTGAGTTGCTGAAATTAATATAGAACGGGATTGATACCACACAGATCATGAGTTTTTATTATGTTCACTATATATAAGGACCCTTGTAGTTAACTGTGAGTGATTGAGTATTCCAATGTGTCAAACCAATGTTTGGTCCTCAATGTTTTAAGAAACAAGGGAAGATGGAATAATGGTTTATTATATTATTAATCAATATATAATAGATCAAGATAGTAGCTTCTTGATTTGATATTTCTCCATAAAATCAATGTATTATTGATTTAATTCAGGTGTCACTACTCATTAATTATGATCTGAACCATTTGCGAGTGAATAACAATAAATCCTTATAATTAAAGATTGACCCTTTTTTAGTGACATCACATGAAAATAATGGGATGAAGAGAAATTAACATTCATAAGAAAAAGTTTCCTCTTCAATGGTTTCTGTGGAAACAAGGATGAATCCATGAAGAGATCCCAGAATGGTAGTCTAATATCAAGGTGCATTGGCTTGAGATTCATGAATGAGACACAAAGAGATGATTCTCAGGGATGAGAATCACATGGAATTTTAGTTTATAATGAACCTTTGATTTCTAGTGAGGTGATATTTAATTCAATACTAAAATGTGTATTTTTCTTTTTTAGGGATGCTCAAGGTTTCAGGATAGCTCATGAATGGGTTTGGAAGCAACAAAAGGACTTGTAGCAACAAATATTCTACAAGAAGACATCCACGGTGTGAATGTATCATTCATGCCATAAAATTTCATGGTTGATATAACACCACCATTGTTTTAAAATAATAAATTTTTTTTTCAAAATAAAATTTGACACGCAACGCCGAGCTTGAAAACCCCTTCAATTATATTTCATTAAATTTACTCTCTTTGATATCATGAAAAACTCTGAACAATAATTTTAAATAAACTATAATATAGTAAACCATTATATCCTAGCTATTAAATTTGTTTGTATGAATAGTACTAACTAAATTATGAAAATTATTTTTATGCATATTTATAAAATAAATCAAGTGGTTATCTAATGATTATGTTCAAAAATAAGAATCATTAGAAAGAAAGAAAATTAATTTATCAATATATAATACTATTCTAAAAGGTGGTTACATCACACATTGAACACATTCATTAAAATTAATTATTAAAACTAATATAAAATTTATTTTTTAAAATTAAATTCAATTTTAAAATTATATTTTTAAAAAATATCTTAAATTTAATTTTTTCAATTTTCAAAAAAGATTAATTTTACGATAAATACCGAAAAATACCAGTTTTGGTGTAAACATGTATTTTCGTTTAAATCATTAACATCATACAATTTGATTTAATTTTTTAAACAAGTAAAATTACTTCAATTATAATATTATCCCTTAAATTTAATTTATTACAATAAAATTCATTTGAAATTTTTATATTAAAATTTCTTGTACTTAAGGTAAATTTTTCACTGGAGAAATGCTTTTTCATCATTTTTGTGTGCGTAATTTAAAATAAAATTTTCTACTTCATTTAATTGAATCTTGAAAATTAGATTAAATATTTATAATAAATATAATTAGTAATATATAATAAGTTAAAATTAATTTTTTTCTATAACAAAAATAAAAATATTTAATGTTATTTATAGTGGTTAAGGATAAAGTGGGATTAATTGGGATAAACTAAAAATATAATGGTTAAGATGATCGAAAACATTTCAAATTTTTATTTTCTAGCCATAGTTTAGCCTTTTATTATCTCTATTTAAATAATTATACATTTTGGAGCATTTTTACATGTAAAAAATGTTGGTATCACTTTTTATTTTCAAACATTCCATGTTTTTTCCACCCCCTAACTTTCCTATTACTATATAAGGTCATCTAAATAATACACATAAATAATTTTTTTGTTCTAACATTCCTATAACAAATATCAGGTATCATCCCAGGTATTTATAGAATAATACATTTTCAAATCTATTAATATTATTGAATTTAATATTAATATTATTATAATGGGGACTCTATAAGATAGCATACTCGATACAGAACAACAGGTTTCTCAAAAATATTATGTCTCTCACTATAGTGAGTTATATCAAAAATTATTTCAAGAATGATTTTATTACTCAAAATGGTAGTTAACAAATACTTATTGTATTGGTGGAAATTAAAAAATCTAACTAAAAAATTGATTACATATGATTTTTAAATGTTTTTACATTTATCCAATAAATTTTATTCGCTTAAACTGTGAATTAATCCATTTTTAAGCGTAAAATACTCTAATATTTTTAAAAGGTTGTTTTATAGCCATTTGATGGAGCCCCCTTATTATATATAGTTTTTGTAAGTTTTTTCTGTTCTATATGACAAAATAAACATATTATTTATAATTGGGACATCAAAATTTAATTTGGTTGAAATTTTTATATTATTCAAATAAAATCCATATTTTAAGGATTAATGAAAAATACATCATTTTAATTCAAAACATCATTTTCAGATAATTTATTTATAAGGATATATTTTACATTTAATTTTTTTAAAAGTATAATTGGATTAATTTATTATCATTTAATACAATTTTGGTCATTGGAAGTAATTTCACATTTAATTCGGACATAAACAAATGTCAATATTTTGGTAGTTTTTAATTCTTAAAAACACACTTTCTATTTTTTACAATGGGAAATAATATTAAATTAGTTTATTCAAATTATATGATTTGAATATGGAAAATGGATTCCATATTTTTAATCATATGTTCCAAATTGTATAAATAGTTACTACTGATTTTGAGACATTATGAATAGTAACTTTAGTAATTATTTTTATTTACTGTTGTTAAATGGTAAATCAGGTAAATAAATGTTAAAATTAATATTATAAGAATATAACACTACCCTTACAGGTATCCTAATCCTATTGGATGAGATATTTCCAACCATGATCTTCCTTGGGTCAATTTTAGGACCCCCATAGAGCCACATGAGTGTAATAATGACAGGTTATAACAGTTAATTTAATGTAAAGGGAAATATAACACAAACATGTATCTTTTTACTAAAACAATTTTAAGGTGGGATATATAATTGATATTTATGACTATAAATATTATTTATAAAGATAAACATATTTACAACAGAATGGTATTTTATGTATAATATATATACATTAAATAAATATATATATATATATTTATGACACATTTATCATGTAGTGATTGCATAATTAATGAAATATTTACTAAATTATATTATAAATATTAAAATAAATTTATATTGAAATTTTTGATGCCATACATTAATTTTTGGGATTATTATAACATGTTAAATTTTATTTAATGTATTTTTTCACATGAATCAAGGTTTTATGTGTTAAAAAATAAATTATTAAATAGTTTAAAAATTGACATAAATTAGTTTTAAAACATACACTATTTTATTAAATGATATAATGGTCATAAAAATTGCAGATTCGGTCAAATGACTTAGATAATATCACAAATTTCTTTACTAATCCTCTTGATTTTCACACGGAATTTTATAGTAACCACATTAACCATACTGTATAATAATATAGGAAGACATGATAAGAGTTAATTTATTTAACCAATGGTTAAAACCAAAAGATAAGGTCAAATATGTGACCTAAACATTTCTAAAACCTATTGGCTGAGATAATTTAGATCCATACTCAACTAATCCAAGAAACATATAACATTATATCTATTATAATTCTAAAATAAATTTATAAAAAATAATATTTCTAGACCATCCTAAAGTACCCCTCCCCCCACTTATTAAATGCCACAATCTCTACCCACTTACTAACACCTCTTAAGCCCCTTGTATTTTACATATTCTTCTTAAATAATCTCCCAAAATACCTAGATTCCTCCTAGAATCCTTAAATTGGGTATAATCCAATTCAATAAATTCTTTTTCTCAAATCAAAAGGAGTTACTCGATTTAGAGGAAATTAAAGAATGAATGAGACGAGTTAGATTCAAGGTATGGGACTTCATCTAAATATCTTTTCATTAAGGCATTTTTAGATTTATACTTGAATATTTCTTATACAATATATAATGAAAACCATTGAATTTAAATTTCATTCGTCATTTTTCAAAATTAATATATTTTTTAAGCGATTTACTATATGAAAATAAGAATGTTTCTTTTTCACATATGCAAAAACAACAAACTTTTCAATATAGTAAGCATTATTTGATATTTATATTCTTCTAATAGACAAAATGTTTTTATAAATATTAATAAAAAACATATTCCTTTTAAGGTATTTTTCTAATAAAAATTGTTTTGAGAATGGGTTGATTATTTCAAAACCTTGAAATGATGCCGTATGAGTGTAATGTGGAAATGTTATTTTTTCCTTTATTCTTGTTTATCTGTCATGATTATGTTATGTTTCATGAGAACTTCATACATATACAGATGGTTCCTTTATTAACCAAGCATATGCAAACTCTTGATAGCTCTCTATTTCGTTGGGTAACATGATAGAGGGAAATGATAAGGTTTATCCTAAGAGAATTAGGGAATATACTATGATCAGAATTCCAAATTAAACAATAAAAGGTTACTCCATATGTGTCTATGAAAGCTTTAGTGTATGTATGATATGGATGGAACATGTTACCTTTATATTTATGATTACAATTAACATTTCCTTTTTCATATGAATTCATGGAATTATAAATATTAACGAACATATTTTTACATTCCTTATACTATCCCTTAGTGATTTTTTATGCTCATACCAAGTTTTTTTTAAAATATCACATGGTATAAGGATGAGTAAGATGATGGAATAAGTCAAGAAGGCTTTTATCAAGAAAAGAAATCATATTATTTTGAAGGGTTCTCTTTGGTGGAAAAAATGGAAATGGTTTTGATATTATCCTCTCAAATGATTGTGGGATGATATGTATTAATAATGGACTAATTAATTAAATATCTAAGCCTGAAAATATCATCAATGTGAATTAAATTCAAATTATTTACTTATCTCAAGATTATATTATGTTCTAAGGATAAGGTCGTATAGTCTGTATTAGAGGTCATTTTAGATAGCTTTACGAGTTAGTTTATTTTTAATAGAAAATCCATAATTTATTTTTACTATATGGAAAAATTAAATTATCATTTTAGGATTACCATATTTATTCATCTGATATTTGTCTATTTTTAATGGTTTTCTATAGTGGAAACAAGGAAGTTGTACAGGGATGACATCTAGAGGAAAACAACCTTCCAAATTATCAGCCTGAGATGGTCGTAATTAGAACTGAACAGTTTTTTGCAATGATGGAATAGTTGCCTCAATCAATAAATAGAGGTTTTAGTAATGCACGAGATCATCAATATGAACCACAGAGAAACTTGTCAGAAGTGGTGCAATTCATGAGGCCACATCTACCATCATTCATTGGACAATTTGACCCTATTCTAGCAGAAGATTGTATTAAATCCTGAGAAAATATTTTCTATGTAATGGGGTGTTCAAAAAATCAAAATATTAGTCTTTATATTTACCATTTTTAAGGAGAAGTTGGTATGTGGTGGTCAATGGTTAAAAATATGAAGGATAGTGAGGGTATTGATTCTCTTGATTGGGATGAATTCGAAGGATTGTTTATTGAGAAATATTATCACATGATGGCATGACGTTGGATGGAAAAAAAATCATATAATTGAGTCAGGAGGATGACTCAGTGGCCACCTATGAATCAAAATTCACTCGACCGGAAAGGTATTCTACAAATATCATATACGATCATGATTGAAAAATATATCACTTTTTCTTAGGTTTAATGAAAATGTATCAATTGGAATTAAATTATCATGAGTTCAAATGTTATGAAAAACTTGTTCGGTGTGCAGAGAAGGTACAAAAAGTGTTTTTCGATGATCATAAGTTATTTGAAAAACAACAAAATTAGTGTTTGAGGTGAAATATGCAATGGATGAACTCTTCAAAAACATCTTATGGTAAGAAACTTATGTTTATAGTTTCTGATGATTATGGTAAAAAGAAAACTGGGGAATGCCTTTTTTAGTTCTGCTTAGATCCTTGGATGTGTTAAAATGGGACCTAAGGCTCATAATTTCACTAAATATTATTATAGTATTAGTAAGAGAAAATCTAATATATTGTCAAAAAACTGTTTTAAGGTTAATAAAATGGGTCATTATGAAAATGGGTTTCTAATTAAGAACTAAAATGATGGGAAGAAGTCATACTACATGCAGAAAGGGGTGGGGAAATCTAATTCAACTACATCTACAAATTGTGGGCTATCAGATGAGGTAGTATCAGTTATATTGTTTTTTTATTTAGATTATACCAATGTGTTGATTGATTCTGGGTTTACATATTCTATCATTTCTAGGAAATTTTCAAGAAAATTGGGAATTCTATCTCAAGAAATGAATGAATATGTTGTGGTAAAAATACATAGTGGAAATTTTGAGACAAGAAGAAATTATTAGAATCATCATGTCCTAGTCTATGGAAAGATTCTACCTAAAATACTCATTGTTTCCCTAATAGAGATTTATGTTATTATGGGTATGGATTGGATTTCGATTTACCATGATAGTATTGATTTTAGAGATAAAGAAGCTTTTTTTCATAATGGATTTTAGTTTGTGTACAAGAATGAACCCTTAAATTTGATAACATATTAGAGAGATGAGAAACTAGTAAAAGATTTAAATTAATGTTACCCTGCACATATTTTTGAAAACAAATTAACTGTACAGATTAATGATGTGCTAGTGGTAAATGAGTATCTTGATGTTTTTTCTAATGAGTTTCTTAGTATAATACCTGATTTGGATGTGGAATTTACTATTAAATTAGTTCCTGATGCTATTCTAATTTCAAGACACCCTTATCAAATTAATCAAATTGAATATTTTAAGTCAAAGAACCAATTGGATGAGTTTTGAGATAAAGGTTTCATTCGAACTACCACATCACAATGTGTTTCTCCTATCATATTTGTTAAACATTTATAGTACATTGAGACTTGGAATTGATTATAGAGCCTTGAATAATATCACTATTAAGGATAAGTATCATATGCATCATATCGAATATTTGTTTTATCAGCTCTAGGGATCCCAATGTTATTCAATGGTTGACTTGGGGTCGAGGTTCCATCAGTTGAAACTAAAGGAATAAAACATTCCATGGAAAAAATTTCATACTAGATATGGACATAATGAATATGTAGTTATGCCTTTTGAGTTTACCAATAAACCTATTGTATTCTTGGATCATATAAATATAATTTTACATGAATTCTTGGATAAGTTTGTGGTTTTTTTTATTGATGATATTTTGGTATATTCTAAAAGAGATTCATGAAATTCATTTAAGGGTTATCTTGAAAACCATAAAAGAAAAGACACTATATGAGAAATTCGATAAGTTTGATTTTTGGTTAAAAAAATAATTCCTTGGTCACATTGTTTTTAAATATGGATAACTATTGATTCTTTTAAAACAAAAGTTGTTGACGAATGTCCAAGACCCACAAATATAACCAAGATTCATAGTTTTCTTAGTTTAGTAGGTTATTACCAGCTGTTTGTTGAATATTTTTCAAAGTTATGTATCCCAATGTGTAAGTTAACTCCAAAAGGTATTACGTTTATCTGAAAAAAAAGAATGTGATGAATTTTTTTAGGAACTTAAAAGAATATTGGTGAATGCTAAATTTTTGGAAGTGCCATCCAGAAATGATGAATCTATTATCTATTATCTATTATCTATTATCTATTATCTATGGTGAATCTATTATCTATTGAAAGGACATGGATAAATCCAAGTGAAAAATGGTTATGTAATTCTTCATGCTTCATATTAGTTGAAATCTCATGAGTTAAATTACCCTACACATGATTTAGAAATAATAGAGGTTGTTTTTTCTTTAACAATTTGATGGAATGATCTATATGGAGTAAAATGTGAAATATAAACTAACCATAAAAGTATGAAGTATATATTTATTCATAAGGAATTGATCATGAGAAATAGAATATGGCTATAATTAATCAAGGATTATGATTTTACGATTCATTACTATCCTGGAAATCTTAAAAAATTGGTTGATGCTTTGTTTTGGGAAAGTAATACCATATTAAGCATGATATGTTTGGAAGGTTACCATTTGATTAATGATTTGATGAAATTTGGAATAGAAGTTATTGGTGCTGAAAAATACTTGTTTTGTTTCAGGTTTTATTGTAATCATATCTTGCTGATAGAATAATGAAAGCACAGAAGGAAGATAGTGAGTTTCAAAAAATGGTAGAATTGGTTCAGAAAGGTATGTTACCTAAATTTAACATTGATATATATCGTGTTTTGAGGATTATAAAAAAAAATATCTATGTCATGTGATTCAAAGTTGAACAATGTTTTTTTATGAGAAGCTAACGGTTCCTTGTTTTCAGGTTATCCTGGTAGTACTAAGACGTACAATGATCTTGAGGAGTATTACTGGTGGGATGGAATGAAAGAAGTAATTTCTAACTTTATTGTGATGTGTTTGATGTGTCAGTAGGTGAAAGAAGAATGTAAAATTCCAAATGGGATTATTCATCCTTTTCTAGTGCTATAGTGGAAAGTGGAAAATGTGTCCATGGATTTTGTAGTGGGATTACCAAATACTTCTTCGAGGTAACAATGAAATTTGTGTTATTATTGATCGGTTCACTAAATATACTCATTTTTCTTATTTGAGACACAAATTCTCTATCTCAACATTCATTGTTGTCTATTAAAGAAATATTCTGTTTATATGGAGTGCCTCAATTTATTGTATCTAACAATGATCCTAGGATCACTTCAAAAATTTGAAAAGGCCTTCAGAAATCATTGGGTACTAAATTAAATTTTATAACAGATTTTCATCCACAATAATATAGAAAGATAGAATAAAAAATTTAGACATTAGAATACATGCTATGTGCTTCTTCAATGTATTTTCAGGGATGTTTTGACCAATATCTTCCTTTGGATGAAATTTGTTATAATAAAATTTTTCATTCTAGTATACAGATGGCTCCATTTGATACATTATAAGGAAAGTGGTGTCAAACTCCAACTTTTGTGATGAAGCAGGTGAAAGGATGTTGATGGGACCCGAATTGGTAGAATAGATGACCTAAATATTTTAGTTAACTCAGAATCACGTGAGGAAAACTCGGGGTATCTAGAAAAAATATGCCGATAACTAGAGGAAGGATCTTTATTTTGAGGTAGGTTATCATTTCATTCTAAAAGATTCTCCATGTAAAATCATGATGTGTTTTTTAAGAATGTGAATCTAGGGCCACAGTTCATTGGACCCAATGATGTCCTAGAGAATGTTGAATGAGTTTCTTATAGAGTGAATTTACCTCCATTTTTATCCCAGGTACACACTTTTTTCATGTTTTAATGTTCAAAATGTATATGCTAGATCCGACTCATTTTTTGAGTCTAGATGTGGTTCAGTTGGAAGAGAATCATTCTTATGACGAATAACCAATATATATTCTTGATCATAGATAGAATGTGTTGAGGAATAATGTGATTCATCAGGTAATGGTTTTGTGTAAAGACCAGCTGGTAGATGTGTTATCAAAGTAATATGAAAATAATTTGAGGGATGAATACCCCCACTTCTTTGAAAAGTGAATAAAATTGTGAAGACACAATTCCCAAAAGGGGGGAAGGATGTAACATCCTAGGTATTTATTGAATATTATATTTTCAAATATATTAAAAAAATTAATTTAATAATAATTTTATTTTAAATTGGAATCTACGTAAGATAGAGTACTCAAATAAAAACCAAGGGTATCTTTGAAATATTACGTTTCACATACCACTGAGTTATACCAAAAAATAATAAATGAATAATACTATTATTTCAAATTTTAGTTAATTCCTAGTCATTGTATTAGTGGGATTGAACATAACTAACAAAAATATGATTACACATGTTTTATTAATTTTTTTTTCATTCATCCAATAAATTATGGAAGCATAAAATAAGAATGAATACAATTTTAAGCACAAAATACATGAATATTTTTAAAAGGCCATTTTACTTCCTTTTGTTTGCTAACGCTTTTAAAATTTAGTTTTTTCAATTTTATATGTTATATATCGAAAAATAAAAATATTATTATGAATAGTAAAATCAAAATTTACTTTGGTTGTCATTTTGGTTTTTCTGACAAAATCAATATTTTAATAAATAATGAAAAAAATGCAATTTAATGAAAAACTGAATTTTCATCTTATTTATTTATATAGTAAGATTATATTTTTATTATTTTAAAATAATAATTGGATTATGTTTTGTCATTCAATCTAATTTTGGTCATTAGAAGTAATTTTACATTGAAATTAGACATAAATACATGTCATTCTATTGATAGTTTTTACTTCTTAAAACTTCGCTTTCTGGTTTTGACAATATGAATTAATTTTAAACTAATTTATGCTAGTTATATGTTTTGAATTTGAAAAAATGGATTCCATATTTGGAATTATAATTTTTAATGTTTTTAAATAGGTAATTTTAATTTTGGACATTATAAATAGTAACTTCAGTAATTATTTTTATTTACTATGGATAAAGGATAAATCAGGTAAATAAGGGTTAAAAATAATATAATAAGAGTATAAAACTACCCTTACAAGTTTATTAATAATATTTTATGATATATTTCCGACCATGAGAATCCTTGTGGTAAATTAATGGACCCCATTTAGCCACTTGGGTGTGATAATGACATGTTATAATAATTAATTTAAATTCAATTGAAATATAACCCAAACATGAATCTTTACTAAAAAATTATTTTGGTGATATATAATTGATATCTTTGACTAAAAATAGTCATTATAAATCTAAATAAATTTCCTACATCAAGGTATTTTATTTATAATTTTTAAAAATTAAATAAATAATATTATTTATGAAACCATGATGATGTAGTGATTATCTTATTAATAGAAGATTCAAATAAATGATATTATAAATATTAAATTAAATGTTATTTGAATGTTTTGATGACATACTCAGATTTTCATGAAAATTTTGATAATTCATATTTTAGTTAATGTATTTATTTCTAATTAATAATTTTTTTATGAATTTATCAAAAATAAATTACTAAATAGTGTGAAAATTTATAAAAATGGGGTTTTAAAACAAATATTATATTATTAAATGATATAAAGGTTATACAGGTCTTTGATTTGGAAAACAAACATAGATAATGATAAAAATTCCATTAAATATCCACGAGAGGGTCACATGTGATTTTATAATAACCATATTTACCATATAGTGTAAACATACAAGAAGACAATGTAAGAGTTAATTTATTTAACTAAGTTATAAATCCAATAGATAAGGTTAAATTTTTGACATAAACAATTCTAAAATTATTTTTATGAG
Source organism: Viscum album (assembly GCA_963277665.1). Classification (NCBI taxonomy): domain Eukaryota; kingdom Viridiplantae; phylum Streptophyta; class Magnoliopsida; order Santalales; family Viscaceae; genus Viscum; species Viscum album. The sequence continues at coordinate 1,949,839,942 of OY728150.1, forward strand.
AGTATTTCAACCCATAATCATATTATCCTAGAAATATATCACTCCTTAGATATTATAATTTAAAAATAAATTTATAATAAAATTATATATCAAGAATTTTCTAAAGTGACCCTGCTCCCTCTTATAAAAGGCCATTAACTCGACCCACTTAATCACACCTCTCTAGCACCTTTTTTATTACAAATTATTTTCAAATAAGAACCCAAAATCCATAAATTACTTTTAGAATCTGTAAATTGTGAGAAATGAAATTCAAGAATGCCTTTTGGACAATTAGAAAGGTGTTACCTGATTTAAAGGAAATTGATGAACGAACGAGAAAAGTTAGATTAAAAGTAAGGGACTTAATATAAATCTCTTTTCATTGAGGAATATTTTCATTTATATATGAATTTTATTTATAACATATATAATGAATACTTTTTTATTTAATTTCCATTCAAAAAATTTCAAAAGGAATATTTTTTATGAATTTTTTTACTAAATGACAAAAGTATTGTTTCATTTTAATGCACGTGGTGACAAAAACCTTTCTGTGGCATTGAGAATTATTTTATATTTTCCTTAATATATAATACATAATGTTTTAAAAAAATTACCATATTTTTTTATGTATTTGGTTATTAAAAATGGTTTTCTAAATGTATTGTTTATATCAATATCTTGAAATGAGGAATTATGATTGCAATGTGGGAATGCTGTTTTTTTAATTATTATTGATCATGTGTAATGATTATGTTATGGATCTCAATAATTTCTTATGTATATGTGTGGTTATATGGAAAAATGAGGGAGAATGAGCTCGTGATACCTCTCCACTGCATTCGGTAATGTGATAAGGGTAATCTTTAAGGTTTCTCATGAGAGATTTAGGGAATATACAATGATGGGTATTCCAAATGTCACCATGAATGTTAATTTCTATGTGGCCTAGAAAGATACAATGTAAATATTATATGGATGCTAGAAGTTACCATTATGATTTATAATTTGAATGATAATTTCATGATTCTTATGAATTAATGGGTTTATAAATATTCATTGAATAATGTTTTCTTTCTATATTTTATACATTACTGAGTTTTTATGCTCATCCCATGTTTTTTAAATTTTATTTATAGGGTATAAGGATGAGTAATATAAAGTAATAAGTTAAGAATATTTTTATCAAAAAAGAAATCAGGTTTTTAAAGGGTTTTGTTTCATGGAAAAATATGGTTACTATTTTGATAGTATCCTCTTATAAGATTGTCGGATGATATGTATTAAAAATATCCAAATTATTTAAAACTCTAAACATGAAAAAATACTCAATGTGAATTAAATTCCATTTATTGACTTATCTCAATATTATGTTCTGTTTTAAAGATGGGTCATGATATCACTCTTTAATCCATCCAAATATCAAAGAGGCAATGTTTTATAATAAATTCAAACTATAAAATATTTAATTATAAACCTTGAGATGTTTTCCAAAAAAGTGGAAAAGTCTTTGACCATGCATTTTTATTTTACTTCTTCTAACTCCCAGAAATGATATCCCAATATATTTTATTAATAACCCCAGTATCTATTAAATTAATATATTTTATTATGTTAATTTAATAACCTATATTCATCTTCTCTTCCATCAAATGGGAAACAAAAATGATGATCGTCTTTACGTTGGACTTTCGCCTCACAAACTGATTTAATTCATTTTCCATCACCACTAATGAATAGTTATAATAATGGATATAACATAATTAAATTTTATTTTTGAAATTAATATAATTATTTAATAATAATATGACATATAAAATCTAAACTTCCAATACATTGGAATGTAATAATATCATGCATGTCCACATATAGACTACCACCTCCACGCAACAATGTGCAATGTTTTTAATTTTATTTTTTCATAGATGGTAATAAGAAAATATATTAAGAGTAAAAATAAACTATTTTATATTATTATGATTATATTTAATTTTTTGGAAAAATAGAAGCATCATCCATGAGTATGTACGAACTACATTCTCCATGAACAATATTACTCATTTTTTCATCTTCGTATTTTATGAAAAATAAAAATACATATATTATTAATATATATATATATATATAATATTTAAATAATCTATATTATTATTGTTATTATGTGACCATGATCAATGGATGAAAACTACAAACAAAAACATACATGAAAAACATATAATTTATCACCTGAAATAGTGATTTAGATAAATAATTGTAAATAAACGATTGAAAAAAATACTATAAGTAAAATAATATATTTATGGAAATATATGAGTATAGATTTTAATATATTAATAGTAAATATATATTTTCTATAAAATAGTTACAAATATGTACAAAGGAAATCTGACCTGAGGCAAGGTTGTCTCATCTCACTTTTACATTCCTGAGATGTATTCCACATTTAGTACATAATTGTTTTGTATGTTTTATATACTTACACATTGGTATGTAATATAATTAATTCTTATATCTTCATAATATTTAATTTGTTATTTGATATTTTTTATTTCAGTAAGATTATGATTCATAATTTCCAAATGTGGTTAATGTTCATGTTACAATCTCATTGTTTATAAATATTATTCATGATTAAATTTTTGATAAAAAAATATTATGATATATATTTCGTTTAACAAATTAACATTATTATCCTTTTTATTTATAGGGAATACATTTTTTTCATTCATTTTAAACTCTTTTTTAAAAAAAATAGACCAAAAATATATTTTCATGAAAAGCAAACACTATTTCTCTTCTCGGTCGAAAATGTTATTTCTCCCATATTCATATTAAAAAAAATATTTTTACAAATGTCTGTAAATTATAAATGTGATTATATAAATATATATTTTACAATTTTTTATTTTTTAAATGTATTCAATGTAATCTTAATGTCATTTTTTAAAAAATGAACATTTTAATATACCTACAATGGTGTGAATGGAATGTTTTTTATTGATACAAAATATAAAATATTACCCACCATCATAACCATTCATTAATATGAAGACAAAATTACTATTTTTCGAGGTTATTTTCAATGAAAATATTTTTTTTTATATATAGAAAATTTTATTTTTAAAAATCACTTTTACATAAAAATGGTATTTGACTAAAGAATTCCAGTAATATTCTAAAGCATTTTTATCTCTGTCCAAATACATTATTTCATATAATGTCATAGATATACTCTAATTATAATATAAGACACATTATTTTTTTTATGACTATTTTATTTTGGAATTTACTATTTTAATACAATTCATTATATTTTTCTGGATGGTTTATGATTACTATTGTTGATTGTGGAGAGTATTAACATTTTGTATAATAGTTATCCAATATAATTTTTTATGTTGATTTTTAAACCCAGAGATTTTATGAGATATATTCTTTTTTATTTCTTTGATTTCATCTATTGTACACAACACCAATATTATATTGTACTATACGCAACCCCGTATTATATTGTAGTATACACAACACTATTCTTGGCTCGTGTTACACACAATTTCAAGTTCGTTTTATAGAAATTATTCTACACAAAATTAAGTATAGATTTTTTTAATGGATAAATGAAATAAGTTTTGATTATGTTTTTCAAAACACCAATGGGATCTTGCACTACATGCAGCCCTGACTTGGCATGCACTACACGCAATCACGACCTTCCTCGATAGCGTGTGTAGTACGCAATACCGGGTTTCACTAAACAATGATATATTATTATAATATTATAATGAAGTATCTTTTATTAATATTATTAACAAAATTTTGAATTTTATAACATTATTATTCATCTTACAAATTTTCTAGAACATGGTATGAGAACAAAATAATTTTTTCGGGTAAAATAAGTATTTTTAAAAAAATGCAGTTTTGCCAACTTTTGATGGTGAATCCATATTAAATCTAGTTTTTTACATGTTTATAGTTTCAATTTGACAAAATAAAATTCTTATTTTGCATCAGGATATAAAAATTTACTTTGGATAAATTTTTCATATTATTCTGATAACATTCAAATTATAATGAATAGTAAAAACACGCTATATTTTAATTAAAAACAACTTTTTTCATTGTAATAATTATTATGCATAAATTATAATATTTAAAAGTTCTAAATAATTAATAGAATATATTTTTACCATTTAATATAATGTATTACATTAGCATTTATTTTACATTGAATTCCTAGGTAAAATCATTTCCAACTTTGGCAATGTTTTACCTTTTAAAATTTGATTTCTTAATGAAGGGATTGATTTTAAATTAATTTAGGAAACATATGTGATTTGAATTTGTAAAAATTAATTCCATATTTAGAATCAGTAGGTCAAAATTTTTATAATAGGTCAATTTGTATTTTTGGGCTCTATGAATAGTAATTACGGTAAATTTTATTTACCCTAGTTAAAGGTAAATCGAGTAATTAATGTTAAATATAATATTATAAAATTACCCTAACTCTTTTCCTAATATAATTGGATGATTATATTTCATAATAAGGAATATTTGGGTCGAAATTGAATCAATTGGAACCCACCTGGATGTGATTAAAACATTTAATTTATTTTATATTAAAAAAAGTGAAATATGTCTCACTCAAAATTTAATAACTAAATTATTTTTAATATAAGTTTATACAAAATATAAATTAGATTAGAAATACTAATGTTAAATATAAGATGTTTTTCTTTGTTTTGGTAATTTATTTGAAATTTTTAAGAGATATTTAATTACCTTAATAGCTTATACATTAATGATGCAGAAATTGTTTTTTAGTGAAAAATCAATAATATAGTTTTTATTAAAATAATAATACCCCTTAAAAGGCCCGAAAACCTAACAAAAACTTATTGGTCATATATATCTAAACCATAAACATACAATGGTATAATATATGACCATTTGGAGCTTTATAAAAGTGATTATGACACTTATCTTATTTTATTTTAAATGATGTCAAAGTTGTCACCTTCATAATTTCATAAATAAAACAATTTACATGTTGTGATTTTAAGGTGATAAATTCGAATAAAAGTATTATTCTGAATTTTATTACATTAAAAATCATCATATTATTATTTTTAATTTTTATGTAACTACTAAGTATATTAAAAGATTATAAAACAATGATGCTGTAATTTGTTTGTTAAGAGAAGTATCAAATAATTGGTTTTAGAAATATTAAAATAAACATTATATGAACTAATTAATGTTCTACACAAATTTTCTAGATTAATGTGACATTTTAGTAATCTATTAAACATTTTTTTATAATACATATTCTGTCTGGATTTTATTTAAATTCAAATAAATTAATAGTGTCAAAATTACCACTATTGTTATTTTATAAAAATAACTTACTATTAAATTTTTTAGAATCACATAAATATTTAAAAATTACTATATGAAATTTATATGGTATTAAATTTCATAAAGTACCCAACTATGGATAATACACAACACATAAGTAATTATTTCTAAAAAATTAAAATTTAGAATATTATTACCACAAATTAAATTAAATTGAATAAATAAGGATAATCATGTTGATAAGGATTAAAATAAATTTCCAACATTTTTAAATTCTATTTGGATGATGGGATTAAAACCCTATATCATCTAATATTTGTCTTTGAGTCATTTTGGATTTTTTTATGTGGCGTTTGAATTTATATTAAATTAATATTTTTGAGGTTTCAAACGGTGCCCCACTCCTCCCTTATAAAAGGGAACCTCCTCCCTCTCCTCTTTAAAAAAATTTGAGCCTTCATGCTCGGAATAACCCTTCCCATTTCACTTCTCCACTTCCATAGAAACATACTAGAGGTCATTGTCTTCTTCAAAGACCAACTTTATTTCCCTTAGAGTAGCTTAAGAGGAGGCATGTTGAATAAGAGGTAATATCTTCTACCGATTCTTTCAAGTTTCAATATTCTTCTACTTCCTCTTCATTACTTGTTTCATTATAAACTAATAAAATTAGTATAAATAATATACTGATATGTTATTATAAATATAAACCAATCCCATTTCACCTTCTATCCATCCTACGGAAAACGAAAACACCGCGCGTGCATACGTACGGAATACCGTCTCCACGTAGTGGTGTAATTTGGTTTTCCACCACCACCTAACCTGGATGGGTATAATCGTGTAAATATTAACAATATATGGTTATTATGAATTCATATTGATTCTAAGATATTTTATCATACACTAAAATTCCATTCAATAATTATGGGAACGATATAATCGCTCTTTCGTACGTACGAATTACCGTCTCCACAACGCGATGAGATTCATTCTCCATGTTTACCATTCAAAAATGATTATAAAGTATATATAATAAATAATAATGAAATATAGGACCTAATAATGCTACTGTATTTATGTATATATATATATGTCATCTACTAACTTCCATTCATGTCAATAAGGAAAGGAACATAGCGTTCATGCGTACGTATGTCCTACCATCTCCTTGAACGGTGTGTTTCATTTCATTTATCAATCTATTATATATAAAAATAGATATAATGGATATATATGATATATAATCATTTTTTAAATTATTTAAGTAATTAAATCAGGATATAAATAGTAATAATATCAATAAAAACAATTCTAAACACGTACGAAAAATGAAACGATTTATCCCACAATGCTGCTTTAACATGGAATTGAAAAAACAACGGGTAATATAAACTCATAAGTGAATCATATATAATATCATAAATTTTATTACGGTTCTGTTACAAGTTAATAATATGTTTAAACCCACTATACAGGAGTTTTGAACACGTATGGAAGAAATTTGACCTAAGGTAAGGGATAACTTTGCAATCACATTTTTATCTGAGATTGCTTATATGTAAGTATTTACTGGGGTTATGTTTATCATCCATGTCCATGATTTATAAAAATGATTTCATAAAATTTTTACTATTATTTCATGTATTTTTAAAGTCATTTTTCCCCTTTGTTGACTTTTACCACATTATATGTATGGAATCTTTCCTATGTTTACCATAAAAGGTACTTTTTGACTTTTCCAGCAAAACTACAAGATGAATTTTTTCTAACTTATAAAGCATAAACAGATTCTTACGGTTTCATTATTTCTTTTCTTCATGAAGCTTAATTTACGAGATTTCATGATTGTTTTCAGGAAAATTGTTTTCTTTTAAAATCGCACGACATTTTGAGAAAAGAAAATGGTTTTGAATAAAAAAGGATATTTTCCTCTGGAATTCATTACTAGTGTTTATTCAAAACTATTTCCCAAATAAGATGACATTATTTAGTATGATTATGTTTCAAGTATAATGTCTCAATTATTTGAATGGTTTGATTTTTTATTATGATAAAATGATATCCATTTGTTTTATATAGATTATGTTAAGATGGGATAATGTTTATGAAACCAAAATTATTTTTTGGGTTATGATGCATGGTTTATGATTATATTGTGGAACATGTATGAATGATTTAAATTTAAGATGGTCAGCACCTATATCTCCCTCCAATGCATTGGATAAAGATTTATATCTGATGAGATAAACATGGCTGGAACGACAAGTAAAATCTAGTTCAGTAATATAGGGCTTAACAGCAAGTGAACCCAGTTCAGTAATGGAATTTTTCCACTATGATAGTCTTGGCAGCAATGGCTTGGCTACTATGGAAATAATAACATTTGCTTAATGGTTTCCACAATTACATGTTTTATTCCCATGTTATTTTATCATGGTTAATATTCCATTATGATCAATTCCTTATGTACTACCATGTTTTATGTCATTGCTCAAGATTTTGATGTTTAGATTTTATTGTAAAGTTTTTAAATTAAAATGTTTATGGATTTTTTTATGTTTTCCATGATTACCCTTACTGATCATTTGAGATCACCCTTTTTATGTTTTCTTTTCCCCAGGATATAATTACTGTTTTAGGTAAAAAATTTGGAAGAACATTATGGGAGATGTTGAATATCTTTCACCAAGATTTGAATATTTTGTTTCGAGTTTCCAAATACATTAAACTAATACAGTCTTTGGGTGTTTTTTTTGTTATGTATTATGTATTGTGAAAAAGTAATGTAATGTCCATGTACGTCTGTGATATGGTATGTGAGTATGATATACTCTATAAAACCATGTTTAGTATTGAATACATAAATATGAGATACTCCAATATAAGAGGGGGGGTGAATTGTATACATTTAAAAATTCCTTTGGATCTTTTAATGATGGTTATGTTTAACAACGTTAATCAAGATAATTCCCAAAACAACTATGTTCTTAAACACATTCTTGATTCAAGAAATGTGATTCTGAGAAAGGAATTCCAGAAAATTTATTCTGGAAATCAAACTTAATGAAAGTTTACAAAGATGAATATTTTACCTTAAATCCTATAAAATCAAACTAAATCAGAGTACAAGTTGAAGAATGTATAAGAATGTTATAATTTTCTCAACAATACAAATTCAGCAGAAAACATGTAACAAAACAAGAAACAAGTAGAAACTCTTTTAACCCAAAGAGAAGGGTATCCAACAACCTTTGATAAAGGTCCCTTGATTTATACTTTTAAGAAAGTCTATCTTACCCACACTAGGTTAAACCCTAGATATGAATATTGGAGTCTATCTTGCTATCCTTGCAAGCCCTGGTCATCAAATAAGTCATCACCTATTTTTTCCTCCAAAAAGAAGCCCTCAACTTTAAGGTAGTTGGCACCTCTGTCTTCCTATCCCCGTAAGCCCTCTATTGTACACAACAACAATCGGAGTCTCACAAATCAAATATGAACAAGTAGTTCAGTATGCACTATGAAATAAATCATCTCTCTCTAGAAATCACTTTAGCAGCATGTAATCTCTAGATTGATCAACATGTTGTGCGATATTTCAGATGGGCTCCTGTTTATAGGCACGACTTCAACAGTCGGCTCCCTCCTCCAACGGTCATATTTTTCCATGAATTTCAGAGGGACCTGTACACGTGTCACTCAAACAATGGTTAGTGAATAACTGAAAGCACGACATCATTTTATAACAAAACAAGTGTAAGAAAAAATACGGTTTCATAAAAAAATCCAATATTCGGAATGAATGTAAATGAATGTTAGGAGTCTAACCAAAAATGAATTCAGAGTCTATAAGGATATTCAGATTCTATTTTCTAGTAATTAGGAACTTGAACTAAAAATGTCTGGAGTCTTATTTTCTATGAGTTCGGAGTTAGAAATCTCAAAGTTCAGAGTTTTAATTCTGAGAAATCGGAGTCAGAACTCTAAAGAGTTCAGAGTAAGAATTATGAGAACTCGGAGTCAGAACACTGAATAGTTCGAAGTCAAAAATCTGAGAACTCATAGTCAGAACTCTAAAGAATTCATAACCAGAATTCGTAATCAGATTTCGGAGTCATAACATGGAATAGTTCATAACCAAAATTCGTAATCAGAATTCAAAGTCAGAACTCATGAGTGTCCGTAACCATAATTTTTAATCTGAATTAAGAGTCATAACTTAGAAGATTTCATAACCAAAATTCGTAACCAGAATTCGAATTCTAAAAAACAATTCTTCATATCTAGGTATTTATACGATTCCGAGGTTTTTGGTTACAAACTGATTTTTACACTTAGGAAAAATACTGATATGAACAATGAAATCTAGGTAAGGGTAAATTTATTTGGAGAATGAAAATTTCCTTATAGAAGTAAAACACGAGGTAAAATGAGTTTTGCATTGAAATAAGGTGTTTGTGATTATCAAAACAATAAGGAATTATAAAGTCATAATGCAACCTTATTGACTTTACAGTCTCCCCTAAGCATGAAGGTATATAAAATTTTAGAGTAAAACCTTATTGACTCAACAATATCCCCCTTTTTGGAAAGCACAAACATCCTTAGAAAAAGAATATAAGGACTTAAAGTTTTTTTTCTAGACTTTGATATAATACTTATCTCCCTTTATACAGTTTCCAGGATTAATACGACTAACTCCCCCTTAGGCTTGGGAACACTAAGGATCATATTCTAGATTTCCTTAATTGGGTTTTTCATTATTTTGGGTATGGAAATATTCATAATTAGAAATACCCCTTAGATAAACTCCCCCTTACTTAGAGATATTTCTTCTTATACATAGAAATCATTTTCATTCTCCCCCTTTTTGATTTTCAAAAACAGTTTGTCGGAATGGAAAAAATATGATACCTAAAATATCTGTGTAAACATCTAAACAAAAACTGAGCAAACCATATTTCTATTACTATTAGAAGAATGGGTATAAGGAAAAAATTACATCAAAAGATCGGATTCATTTTCAATCCTTTTTCTTGGGTATAAGCTTCTTTACAATGGTCTTCATCATCTCAAGTTCTTTGTGATCATCCATTTCTTGCTTCTCTAAGGGTTTGATCCTATCATCTTGAGCCTTCAGAGCCTATGCCTGAGCCTTTCGCAATTCATCTTGCTTCACTAGAATTTCTTCAACCTCGATCCAGAGATCCCTTTCTTTTTTCCAACTTTGGACAACATAATTCAACTTCCCATTCAGATATTTGACATCCTGAATTTGAGTATTCTATTAAGGATTTAGATTTTACTCAAAGCTATTTTCAAGAACCTTGATTTTGGTGTCTTCAGTATCGAAATCATCCTTGACATCATCTTGAAATTGATAATGATCTCTCAGATCTTCAACAACCTTCCTCGACCAGCTGGTCATTTTCTTGCAATATTTTCTATGGGATTTGTATTTGATAAGGAAACTCTAGTGATCAACCTCAATCTTTACACACCTATCCATCTCCGTGGATACAGAGTCTAATTTATGATTCATACTATGTTGAAGCATCTGAAATCTGGATTCAATTGATGGAATGATGGCGATAGTGTTGACTAGCTACTTCAGGGACTGAATGACAAAATCATGTCCAAAGGCTGATGATTCGGAATATGACATTTTTCATTGTGATAGTTCTTCCTCTAGATCAACCAAATTCCTCTTATAGGATCCACCGTCTTCCTTATCGCTCAAGATTTCCTTTTTTGGGGTGTCAACAACCACTTGTTTTCCCTTCTTGGTTTTCATAATAGCTCCTTCATCGAGATATTCATGCTCACATCCAAACAACTGTAAAATCTTTTATTCATCAATTTTCTCTTTTTCATCTCTTGAATCAATGCCTATAGGGATAATGAAGTCATTATTATGGATATCTTCCTCCGATAACTTGTTCACTTATTCTTTACCTTTCTCATCTATTCCAGGAGTAGAAAGATTCGATGATCTGGCTTGAGAATCTGGATTAACAAATTTTTGGAAGCACTTTCCCTTTCATGAAAGTCTTCTACTTGATTAATCAGATCAGATGGATCTTCAGTGCTTTGAGCTTCTTAAACTTCTTCCATAGCTTCCTTTTTAACATTCTTCTCTTGGGATTTTTGCAGATTCATAAACTTTTTCCCCGGTGTTTCAGGTAATGGTTCTACTAATAATGTTTTCGGTATGAGAATGTTCTCAGATTCTACATCAGTAGCCTTAAAAATTTATTACACAATATCTACCTCCGACAACTTCTTCTTGAGCTTCTTCTCTTTGGCATGATTTTATAGTTCATCAGTTGCTTTCTCTTTCAGTGCATTGGCCTCTGCAGGGTCCAAGCCAAACTGTGGCTCCACTTCATTCATGTTTTTCTTATCCTCCCTGCATTTGGCTACCACCTCATCTGGATAGGCTTTCTATTTCTTAGGCTTTGGAGGTGCATCTTGAGCTCCCTTAGATTTAGGGGTTTCACCTTCATCTTCTTCTTCCTTCAATTTTCTTTTCTTTCCAGCCTTCTTTGATGGTTCGGCCTCTTCTGCATTGTTCAGAATAACTTCTTCTTCATTGTTTGGTAGATCATAAAACTCACCTGACTCCTTAGAGAAACAAACTTTCATCATCTTGAGGGTATCATCACTGATTAGCGTTACTTTACAATTCTTCATCTTGGAATTTCAAGGGATCTTGAAGGATTCAAGACACCGAACAATTAGCTTGGAGGGTAAGGTAGGATACATGATTATCTGAGCTCTCAAATTCCCATTCTTGATATTCTCTATCATAATGAGAATATGCTTCATTAGATATATTTTTCAAATATTTACTAAAAAATATAAGATTTACATGTCACTCTTCTTAAGAGTGTCCTTATCAGCCTTCCTTGGTACAATAAATCCCTGAACCCATAGTTGTAGGATCCAATTGTTGGTAGATAAATGGGTAGTCTTTCCGGTCTTGACATAATAAATTCGAAGAATTTCCATAGGCTTTGCCTTTACAAAACATCCTTGAACCTCGGGCAGCTTGTAGGGGAAAAACTCGGCTTCCCCTTCATAGGACAACCCTACCAAGATATTTGACTTGGTATAAGAAAGTGAATAGGCTTTTGCATAACTTTTGAAGGAAAATTTTTCCCTTCCATCATCCTTGAAAAAACAAGCTGATTCATAAAATAAAATGAGTAGATCTGGATAGACAACATCTTGAGCTCCTGTCTTCGAAATGGATACACTCTCCAACCCATTAAGTCTGAGATTCATTGAAATAATGGTGTCTTACTTATTAAAGAAGTTCAGATGCACAAACCTCTCCTGGTAAATTTTCCACTCTGAAATCGTCTTGACTGAAGACATATCTTGAGAAGGATTTTATGTAGACATTCAGTCTTGAGAAAACATTGAAAATTCATAAGGGGCTTATGAATTTGGTAAGAGCTTAGACACACAACATCTTTGAAAAACGATGTGGTACAACCATCTGGGGTCCCCTTTTATAGGTTTTGAAGCGACTGTTCATCTTCTCATTTCAATCCAATGGCTAAGAATTCTTCTGATTAGATCTGATGGTCTAAAAGATATCTTCAAGGAAAATTTTTTATAATACAATCTTTTGAGATTTTTAATGGAAAACATTCTAATTTAAGGAAACTAGAATCCAAGAAATTTTTAAAGAAAAAGAAACTAATAGTAGTTAAAAAGTTATTACGAAAACTAAATAAAGGAAACAATCCTTTCAGATTTCCTGGAATATTATTCATAGTAGTAAATTCTTCCTTGAGGAACTTTTGATTCCGAATATTTGTTTACGAAAAAACATCATTTTGATAATTTTTTAAAACATCATTTTGAAAAATTTTGAAAACTACATTACAAAAATATTTGAAAACTTTATTACTTTTTTTTTGAAAAACTTCATTATGAAAATTTTTGAAAACATCATTACGAAAGTTTTTGAAAACATCATAATGAAAAATTTTGAAAACTGCATTATGAAAAATTTTGAAAACATCATTTAGAAAAATTTTGAAAACTTCATTAAGAATATTTTGAAAACTTCATTAAGATAATTTTTGAAAACTTACTTATGAAAAAAATTTAAAACTTCATTACGAAAACTTTTGAAATCTTATAAAAAAATATACTCCCCCTATGAAAATGAGTTTATTACTCTAAGGAGGTTGGTTTCAACAGGAATTTAATTAGGAAGATTACCTTTCATTTATCATTCCTAACCTATATTTAATATATTGAAATCTATTAGAGGATAAATATTTTGTGAAAATATCAGCAAGTTGATATTGTTTTCTGATAAATTGAAGAATAATATTACCTTTTTGTGTGTGATCCCTAAGAAAGTTATGCATAATATCTATGTGTTTTGCACGAGATTGATGTGTAGGGTCTTTACTAAGGGAAATAGAACATGTGTTATCACACATTATTTGAGTCTTAGTAAAACTCCAGCCATAGTCGATGAGTGTGTGTTGCATCCACAACACTTGAGCACAACAACTTCTAGCTACTAGATATTCAGCTTTAGCAGTGGAGAGTACTACTGAGTGTTTCTTATTACATGACCAAGAAACTAATGAATCTCCTAAGAAATGACAAGTTCCAGATGTAGAATTTCTATCCATTCTATAACCACTAAAGTCATCATCCAAAAAACTTTTTAGAATAAAATCATTTCTCAAAGTATAAAATAGTCCTAAATCCATGGTTCCCATTAAGTAGCGAAAAATTCCCTTCACCACTTTTATGTGACATTCATTTAGATTGGATTGATAAATTGCACATAAGCACACTAAAAACATTAATTCTCTACGACTAGCTGTCAAGTAAAGTAAACATCCTATCATACCTCCAATGGTTGTTTGATCTACTGATTCCCCAACTTCATCAAGATCAAGTGTGTTTGAAGTACCAATAGGAGTACTAATACTCTTAATGTTGTCATATCCATTATTTTTAAGAATGTATTTAATATACTTATGTTGGTATAGATAGATTCCTTCTAGTTTTTGAGAAATTTTAAAACTAAGGAAAAATGTTAACTCACCTGTCATGCTACTTTCAAACACATATTTCATTAGATCCACAAAGGATTCAGTTAAATATTGCTGAGTTGAACCAAATATAGTGTCATAAACATAAATTTGAACAATCAAAATTTTTTTCTTATCATTCTTTTAAAAAGGGTTGGATCTTCATTTCCCTTAACATAATTATTTTGAATAAAAAATCATGTAATCCTATCATACCATGCTTGAGGGTCTTTCTTAAGTCTATATGAAGCTTTGGTAAGTTTATAAACATGTTCAGGATATTTTGCGTCTTCAAATCCAAGAGGTTTTTCAACAAAAACTTCCTATTGTACAAAACTATTAAGGAAAGAACATTTCACATCCATTTGAAAAAGTTTAAAGTTGAAGAATGATGCAGAGGCATGTAAAATTCGAATAGATTCATGTCTAGATACTAGAACATAGGTTTTTTTATAGTCAATTACTTGTTGTTGATTATAGCCTTTAGAAACCAATCTAGTTTTATTCTGAACAATGACTCCATTTTCATCACACTTATTTCTGAAGACCCAATTTACTCTAATAACAGATGTTTGGTTAGGCATTTCAACCAAGGTCCAGACCTTATTCCCTTCGAATTCATTTACTTCATCTTGCATGGCTTTTATCCAATCATCATCACCTAAAGCTTCATCAACAATTTTTGTTTCCAATTAGGAAAGGAATGCAAGATGTTCTACTTCATTTCCTAAGGAACTTCTAGTCCTTAATGGTTGATTCACATCACCAATGATACTATCAATGGGATGATTTTTAATAAATGACCGATTTGGGTTTTATAAAACCTGTTCATCAACATAGGGTGGGAAATATTCTCGGGTAAACATTTCAGAAGTATCTTCTTGTAAATTTTCCTTATCAAATGGATTTTCTATCAAAGTTTGATAATCAGTTTTTGAAAACACATCTGATGATGTAGGATGGGGTTGTTTAAAAACAAAAGGATCAGTTTCATCAAATTTGAAATGTACTGTGTCTTCAACAGTACAAGTGTTTTTGTTAAAAACTCTGTATGCCTTAGAAGTTATGGAGTAGCCTATGAAAATTACATCATCCGATTTTGGTTTGAATTTGTGTAAATTATCTTTAGTATTCAGAATTAATACCTTGCATCCAAAAACCATGAAGTAGGAAAGTCTTGGTTTTCTACCATTCCATAATTAATAACGGGTTTTATTATGATAAGGTCTAATCAAAACTCGATTTATATTCTAAGAAGTAGTACATTGTTCTTTGGACCAAACATGTTTGTCTATAGAATACTCACTCGACATGGTTCTAGTTATCTCTTGAAGAATTATATTTCTTATTTCAGCAACACTATTTTTTGAGTTGTTCTGGGTGCTGAGAAGTTATGAGTAATTCCTTTTCTACTACAAAAAGTATCAAAATTAGAATTTTGAAATTTTCCACAATGATCACTATGAATTGTTTTAAATGGAATGTTTTTCTCATTTTTAAATTGGTCCATAAAACTTTTGAAATAAGATAAATCATCAGACATATTTGCTAGAAAATAGACCTATGTAAATATAGTGTAGTCATCAACCAAGGCCAACACATAATATATGCCCCCAATGCTTCCAGTTTTTGTAGGTCCAAAAAAATCAATATGCACTAGCTGTAATGCATCAGTAGTTGAGACTCCACAAACTGATTTAAAAGTCGATTTATGTTGCTTGCCATATTAACAAGGGTCACAAACTTCTGAAGAATCAAACTTACGCTCCAGTTGATCATTAACTAATCTTTTCTTAGAAAGATTGTATAAGATCTTAAGGTTACAGTGTCCAAAACTTCTATTCCATAACCATGAATGATCTTACAATTGACTAAGTCAAGGTAGATCTTGGCTTATAAGGTCTCATATGTTCAGTGTGTAAACATTCTCTTTTCTATTAGCTGAATGAAAAAACTCTTCCTTGGAATTGTGTACTCGGCACTTTTCATTCCGAAAATTCACAATGTAGCCTTCATCACATAATTGAATTTTTCTAATGAGGTTGTGCTTAAGACACCTAACAAATAAAAAATTTGAAATCAATGTTTTTCCAAGAAGAACTATGTTACTTATACCAATAATTTCTCCCTAATCATTGTCTCTGAAAATTACTTTTCCTCCATTCTTCTTGTTAATATTTTCAAAATAGTGTTTATTACCAGTCATATGCCAGGAACATCCACTCTCCATGTACCATGTATTGATGTTGGTACCTTCTATAATTTCCTAAAAATAAGAAAATGTGAGGTTTTTAGAATCGAAACTTTCTTGGATCCGAAAATCTCAGAAAGAATTTTTTTGGCACCCACATCTTTTTGGAAAAATAGGCTTTATGAAATCCTAAAGACTGGGTTTTGTTTAGAGAACAATTCCTTGCCTAGTGTCCACCACAATGACACTTAGTGAAGAATGGGGCACATTGAGGAACAAAGTAATGGTTAATAAAAATTGGTTTACAACTAGTATAACCAAAACTAGAACTATTCCTTAGAGGTCAGATTTGTGAATAAATTTTATCAAAATTTTCTTTACCTAAGTTAATAGTTGAAAAACACTTCTTCAAGGAAAATATTTCGGATTTGAGTTCGATAACCAAGTTCTTGTCTTCAGTAACATTTGGTTTTGAAATGGAGCTAGGCTTGAAAACATGTTTCATAGAAATTACATTTTCTAGATCTTTAGAATGTTTAATCTTTTCAGAACTGACTTCCTCAAGATTTTTTTAAATATTTTCAAAATCAACATTTTTTATATCAAGTTCTTTAGAAATATATGATATTTCCATAGTAAGAATAGTATTACTAGAATTTTATTTATTATGTTTTTTCATGAGTTTTGAATTCTCAATCTCATGAAGTTTGGAAAACCTAGAAACTTATTCATAAGAAGGTAATATATTATCTTCATCAGATGAATATTATCCATACAAAGAGTTATAATATTTATCATTACTATAATTTGCATTTAATGAAACATTGGTCAATGATTCAGCATTGTGTATCATATCCATTAAACAATGGTTGTTAATAGGATGTCTGGCTGTTAGACAAAGATTATTTTTTCTGGAAGATTCGTCTAAAGAGTCTCCACCATTGGAACACCTGGTGCCATTAGATTTCATGACTTTATTAGCATTATCCTTGTAATACTTGTTTCTATTTCTCTATGAATAATTTTCCTTTCCTTCTTTTCTATTAAGCATAGGAAAATCAGGTCTTATATGTCCAAATCTATAGCATTCATAACATGTCACTTTTGAATCTTTCTTATCTTTCCTTTCCTTTTTCATATATATGAATTGAAAGTTCCTCTGTGCAGCTATCTTGTTCATCCTTCAAGAAATCTTTTCTAATTCATTTTCTTGATGATTCAATTCCACTAGATTTGGATTGGATAACAACTTTAATATATTTGGATCTAGTAACTCTCTGTGGAGTCTTGTATTTCATATGAATAAAAGACTTAGTAAAAGCAACACTACAATTTCAATTCTTCTTCTTTAAATTATTAGCATCACTCTCTATTCTAGTCTCATGCTGAAGAAGACTTCCAAACAATTCATCTATGGAAATCTGAGTAACCTTTATTTTTTCATCAATAGTAGTCCTCTTGGATTCCCACTCATTGGGAATGATGTATATCATCTTATTAATAAGAGCTTCATCATTTAATCCATTCTCACCCATGGATTGTAAACTATTCACGATATTCATGAATCTTTGATGCAACTTAAATATGGGTTCCCCATTAGGAAAGTTAAGGCCATGGTATTTAGCTCTGAGAATGAATCTTCTAGTTTTAACTACTTTGGAAGTTCCAAAGTGAGTAACTTCAAGTTTATTCCATATACAATTTGCTGCATCACAAGATGAAATTTGGCTATATATGTTTCTAGTCAGGGGAAATGAAAAGTATTATGTCCCTTATAATTTAGTTGATATTAATGCATTACTTGATTGGTGAAGGTACTAACTTCTTTGTCAGGGATCTTATATCCTCCAGTAAGCATAACAAAATTATCAACACTATTATTGATAATGAAAGTCTTCATGCGATATCTCCAATATTAATAATCATTTCCATCAAAAATAGGTGGTTTAGTTGGATTGAGATAGTCTACGGAACACACATTGATTCCTATCATCTTAAAGAAGATTCTTTCCATAAAAACATGTTAATAGAGAAAGTTTGTAAAGAATGAAAAATATTCCTAAGAAAGGAAAATATAGAACAATAATATCTGTAATAAAAATTGAATCCAAAATATACGAGTCCGAAAAACATATTCTAAAAAAGTTTGAATTCTAAAAATCAATTCTGAAAGTACTGAGAAGAAGAATTCTCTTCTGAACCAAATCGTGAGATTAATTTAGAGGTCACCAGCTCTGATACCAATTGAGAGATGGTATGTGAGTATGATAAACCCTATAATACAAAATGTAGGATCGAAAATGTAAATATGAGATACTCAAATACAAGTGTGGGTGAATTGTAAACTTTTAAAAATTCCTTTGGAAATTTTAAAGATGTTTATGTTTAACAATGTTAAAAAAGATAATTCCCAAAAAATTTATGTACTTAAACACTTTCTTGATTCAAGAAATATGATTCTGATAAAGCAATTCTAGAAAAGTGATTCCTGAAATAAAACTTAATGAAAGTTTACAAAGAATAAGATTCTACCTTAAAGCGTATATAATCTAACTAAATCAAAGTACATGTATAAGGAAGTATAAGACAGTTACACTTTCCTCAACAATACAAATGAAGCAGAAAACATTTAAATAAACAAGTAAAAAGTAGAAAATATTTTAACCCAAAGAGATGGGTATCTAAAAAACTTGGATAAAGGTACCTTTATTTATTCTTTCAAGAAAGTATATCTTACCCACACTAGGTTAATCCCTTGATAGAATGATCGGAGTCTTTCTTTCTATCCCTGCAAGCCCTCAACTTCATGGTAGTCGGCACCTATGTCTTCCTCAACAAGGAAGTCCTCAAATTCAAAGTAGTCGGCACCTCTGTCATCCTATCCCCGAAAACCCTAGATTGTACACAACAACAATTTGAGTCACACAAAGCAAATCTAAAAAAGTAGTTCAGTACGCACTAAGAAATAAAGCCTCTCTCTCTAGAAATCACATCAGCAGCATGTAATCTCTAGATTGATCAACTTGTTGTGAGTTCTTTCAAATGAGCTCATATTAATAGGCATGGCTTCAACAGTCAGCTACCTCCTCCAACAGTCATATTTTTCCTTGAATGTCATAGGGAAATCTACACGTGTCACTCAAACAACTGTTAGTGAATAACTAAAAGAACGACATCATTTTATAACAAAACATTTTTAAGAAAAAAATAAGGTTTCATAACTAAAATCCAATATTCTGAATATATGTAAATAAATGTTTAGAGCCTGACAAAAAACTTAATTCAGAGTCTATATAGATATTCAAATTATTTTTTCTATGAATTCAGAACCTAATCTTACAAACTTCAGAGTCTGCGTTTCTAGGAGTTTGAAGTTAGAACTCTCAATGTTTGGAGTTAGAATTCATAAAACTCGGAGTCAGAACTCTAAAGAGTTCAGAGTCATAATTCTGAGAACACAGAGTCAGAACTCTGAATAGTTGAGAGTCAGAATTCTGAGAACTCGGAGTCAGAACTCTGAAGAGTTCGTAACCAAAATTTGTAATCAGAATTCGGAGTCAGAACGCAGAAGAGTTCGTAACCAAAATTCTTAATTAGAATTTAGAGTCAAGACATCATAAGTGTTCGTAACCAAAGTTCGTAATCATAATTCAGAGTCATAACTCAGAAGAGTTTGTAACCAGAATTTATAACCATAATTCGGATCCTAAAAAAGAATTCCTCATATCTAGGCATTTATAAGATTCCAAGGTCTTTGGTTAAAAACTGATTTTTACACTTAGGAATAATACTGATATGAAAAATGAAATCTAAGTAAGAGTAAATTTCCTTGGGGGAGGAAATTTTCTTTATAGAAGTAAATCACAGGGTAAAATGATTTTTTCCTTAAAATAAGGTGTTTGTGATTTTCAAAACAAGAAGGAATGGTAAAGCCATACGGAAACATTAATGACTTTACAATCTCCCCTAAGTATGAAGGGATGGAAAAGTCAAAAGGAAAACCTTATTGACTAAAAAACGTCAAGATTTGGGTCTCTATAGTTTATATCAGAGCAAAGGTTTTGTCAACCTTTGGAAACTAGGATGCGAAAACTTTAGTGAGATCCCTAGATATATTTCTATGGTATGTCTAGGGATGTCCTTATGGTTAAGTATAAGTATAGGTTATAGTACTAGAATTAAGGTAATGATCATTGAATTAAACCTATGATGTTAGATATTGAAATTAATCCCCCTTTATTATTTTGTTTTCTTACAATGATATTTGCATCTTACAGTATTATTTTTGGGTTTAGACGATGGCTGTAACCTGAAGGAACCGTGTTGATCAATGTAATGGGAAATGTAATGATTTTCCTCCCAAATAAACCAATGTTATGGGAGATGAAGTGAAAATTTTTATTGTTATACTTACACAAGATATGAATCATTATAGACATCTAAATGAGCAGAGAAGGGAACAATATTGTATTGAGTCCTTCATGAGGCAATGTCCACCTTCTTTCATTGGGTCTTCTGATCCAGTTGTTGCTGAACAATGGAACAGTACCATTGAAATGATCTTTTCCATACTTTGATGTTCGGAACATGAAAAGGTCATTTTGGTTGTTTACCGTTTAGAAGGTGAAAGAGAACAGTGGTGGACTCTAATTAAGAATACAAGGCCCTAAGGTGAAATTGAATCAATAGAATGGGATGAGTTCAAGAACTTGTTTTTCAATAAGTACTTCCCTCTAATTCTACGAACAATGATGGAAAAGGAGTTCCTTGAGCTTAAGTCAAAGGATAATGAATCTGTTGGTATATACGAGGAGAATTAAACAAGTGTTTCAAGGTGTGTATCTGGATTTATCATCCAAATTGAAACGAATGTTGATCAATTCTTCAGTGGATTAAAACCAATTATTCGAATGGGATCAGCTATAAGAGTCTTCAGTAGATATAAATAAATTGTTTATTGTGCTATCAAGGTGGAACTGGAAGTTGGTGCTACATATTCATCTCATGGTTTTGACAAGAAACTAAAGATGTAGTTCAAGGAAAAATCTCAAAATAATGGTCAAAAGAAGATGAATGTTTATTTATGCTCAAAGTGTGGAAATAATTATCATAGATATTGTCTTAAAGAGACTAGAAAATGTTTTAAGTGTAGAGAAGAAGGTCATCGACCATCTGAGTGTCAATGTAATGGGAAGAATGTAGCTAATGATGTGAATAGAGAAAATACTATAGATAACACACAACCAACACTTCAATGCTTCATGTGCAAGGAAATGGGGAATTATGCTAACCAATGACCTAATCTAAGGGTTAATGATGATCGATATCAACAACATCTTAAGGAAAAGGAAAAAAAGGGATGTCATAGTGATCAAAACTAGCGATGTTGAATATGACAACGATGTGGTGGAATGATTAAGTGTTTTTGTAATGGGATTCCAAAATAATGTTGTATATAGTATCGTGGAATATTGTAATATTTATGTGTTGGTCTGTTGTGGTTTTCAAATAATTTTATGGTACCGGTAATCATGAAAAGTGATTGAAATATTTTTGGAATGCAGATGAAATTTTCATAATGAAGTGATAATGAGAAAATAATATGTATGATAGTATTCATGACCTCATGACTGATATAAGAACAAAGTGATATCATTGTTTGAGTATATCGAAATTTTGGGATTTTGGTATGTGGAAAGAGTTATCTTTTGACAGGATTCATGTTTTCACTATGGTTCTATGGTAATTTAGGTTTCAAGAGAATACATGATTAGGGTATTCACATGTTTTTAATGTGACCAACAAGATATATCATATGATATATGGGGGATAAATGATTGTATTCACATGCACGGTTGATGACATTTCTAGTAATCGTTTTCTTTATACAATGACCTTGTATAGAAGTATTTTGGATAAGTATAAAGATTTGAAATGGATTATGTTGGATATATGATAATATTGTTTAATGATAGAAATTTTTTTCGATTTTATTCTTGGAATGTTATAATAGTGTAGTTTTATAAAAACAACAACCTGCAGGACGAACGAAAACTCATCAAGTCAGACCGGGTTGCAGGAATCAAACCCACAACTGAAGTGTGACAGGCCTTTATCGCATACCACTGGCCTACAAGAAATCCCTAATTAGTAGAAACTAGTTTTATTTTATTAAGCGGTATGATAGATGAAGTATAAGTCCATTTTTTGAACCATAAATGATAAATCTCACCATATATGGACTTCTGTATATAACTTTTTCTAAAATTATGTTTTAGAAAGATGGAATGAACTATCATTCTATTGGATGATCTGCTAACACTTCGCAAAAGACAAATTCAACCTCATTTTTTTAAAAGATGAAGTGGAAATTGTTGAAGGCACAAGCAACGGTATGATTGAACAAAAATCAAGTAAGTATTTCTTTTAATTCAAAAATTCTCCAAAATATGGGAAATGATCTTGAAAAACAAAAATTCTTCCTAGTGCCCTCATATCTGATGAATCAAGTGGTACCTTAGATCATCACAAATTTTTGGCTTTGTGATTGTTGTCTTTTTCATAGCCTTGTTCTCTACCACTCTTCATCCAAACATGATGGTTAGATTTATCTTCCACATCCATATTTTCACTTATTTTATTCTATGTGGAAACCCAATGATGAATTAATTTGGGTAACCATTACGTTTATTAATTCACTTTTTAAAATTAAGTTTTAGTATTCTTTTTTACGATGTAGGTTTCTATCAAAGAAACTATCAAGTAGTAAACGATTTATAAACCCGACGAATATCGAGGTCCAAATTCATTTTAAGGGGGGTAGAATGTAACACCCCGAGATTTTATGATATATATTATTTTTAATTTATTTTATTTCTTCTATTATACTCTACACTAATATTATCTTGTACTATACGAAACACAGTATTAGCTTGCAGTATACGCAACACTATTCTTGGCTCGTGTTACACACAATTTCAAGTTCATTTTGTAGAAATTATTCCATGCAACATTAAGTATAGATTTTTTTTAATGTGTAAATGAAATATGTTTTGATTATGTTATAAAAAACACCAAAGGGAGCTTGCACTACACGTAGACCTGACTTGTCTTGCATTACACACAATCATGACCTTCCTCGATAGCATGTGTAGTACGCAATACCGTGTTTTACTAAACAACGATATGTTCTTATAATATTATTATGAACAAGTTGTTATGAATAGTATTAACTACATTTTGATTTTTCTAACATTATTATTAATCTTACACATTTTCTAGAACATGGTATGAGAACAAATTAAATTTTTGGTGTAAAATAAGTATTTTACAAAAAATGCAGTTTTTCCACTTTTTGATTGCGCACCCACATTAAATCTTGTTTTTGACATATTTATAAGTTCAATTTGACAAAATAATATTATAATTTGGAATCAGGATATAAAAATTTACTTTGGATAAATGTTTCATATTATTTTGATAAATTTCATATTTTAATGAATAGTAAAAACACGCTATATTTTAATTAAAAACAACTTTTTCAATTGTAATAACTTATATGGTTAAATTATAATATTTAATAGTTTTAAAGAATAAATAGAATATATTTTTACCATTTAATATAATTTATATAATTATAATTGATTTTACATTGAATTCATAGGTAAAATCATTTCAATCTTTTACAATGTTTTAAATTTTAAAACTCATTTTCTTAACAATGGGATTAATTTTAAATTAATTTCTACAACTTATGTGATTTGAATTTGGAAAAATGGATTCCATATCTGTAATCCATAGGTCCAAATTATTTTAATAGGTGACGTTTTATTTTTGGGCACTATGATAAGTAACTACGGTAAATTTTATTTACTATAGTTAAAAGTAAATCAGGTAATTAAGGGTAAATATAATATTATAAAATTACTCTAACACATGTCTTAATATAATTGGATGGTTATATTTCATCATAGGGAATATTTGGGTTGAAATGGAATCCATTGGAACCCACTAGAATGTGATTAAGGCCTTTAATTTATTTTATTTTAAAGAAAGTGAAATATGTCTCGCTCAAACATTAATAATTAAATTAATTTTAATATAAGGTTATACCAAATATAAATTCGATTATAAATACACATTTGAAATCTAAAATATTATTTTTTTTATGTTAATTTGTGTGTAATTTTTAAGAGATATTTAATTACCTCAATATCTTATACATTAATGATGCTGAAATTATTTATTTAGTGAAAAATCAGTAATGTAGTTGTTATTAAAATAATAATACACATAAAACGCCCAAAAACCTGACCAAAACATATTAGTCGTATATATATAAACCATAACCATCCAATGTTCTATATTTTGACCGTTTGGAGCTTTATAAAAGTGATTATGACACTTATATTATTTTATTTTAAATGATGTCAAATTTGTCACCATCATAATTTTATAAATATAACAATTTGCATGTTGTGATTTTAAGATGATAAATCCGAGTAAAAGTATCATTTTAAAATTTATTAGATTTATCATAATAATAATATATTATTTTTAATTTTAATGTAACTAATAATTATACTAAATGATTATAACAATGGTGTAGTAATTGTTTTATTAAGAGAAATATCAAATAAATGGTTTAATAAATATTAAAATAAACATTATATGAACTAATTAATGTTCTCCAAAAAATATATAGAAGAATATAACATTTTAAGAATATTTAAAACATTTTTTTAGAATATATCCTCTCTAGGGATTTTATTTAAATTCAAATAAATGACTAGTATCAAAATTAACACTATTGTTATTTTATAAAAATAACATATTATTAAATTGTTTAAAATCAAATAAATATTTAAAAATTATAAATTAAATTTTATATGGTCTAAAATGTCATAAATCACCCAATTATGGATAATTCACAACACATATGTAATTATTTTTAACAATTTAAAATTTAGAATATTATTACCACAAATAAAATTAAATAGATTAAATAAGGATAAATCATGTTGATAAGGTTTAAAAAAATTTCCAACATCTCAGAATTTTATTGGTTGATGAGATTAAAACCATATATCATCTAATATTTATATTTGAGTCATTTTTTAATTTTTTATGTAGGGTTTTTAATTTATATTAAATTAATATTTTTGAGGTTTTCAAAGGTGCCCCTCTATACCCTTATAAAAGAGAACCTCCTCCCTCTCCTCTTCAGAAAAATTTGATCCCTAAAGCATGGCCAAACCCTGTCCATTTCACTTCTCCACTTCCATATAAACGGAATAGAGGTCCTGGTCTTCTTCAAAGACCAACTTTACTACCCTAAGAGGAGGTTAAGAGGAGGCCCATCGAAGAAGAGGTAATCTCTTCTACCGATTCTTTCAAGTTTCTTTATACTTATACTTCCTCTTCATTAGTTGTTTCTTATAAAGTAATAACATTAGTATAAATAATATACTGATATGTTAATATAAATATGAAACAACTCTGTTTCACTTTCTATCCATCCTAAGGAAAACGAAATCATCGCATGTGCATACGTACGGAATACCATCTTCACGCCGTGGTGTAATATGTTTTTCTACCACCACCATACATGGATGGGTATAATTGTGTAATTAATAACTATATATGGTTATTATATCATCATATTAAATCTGAGATATTATATAATCCACTCCAATTCCATTCAATAGTTATGGTAACGATATCATCACTCGTGCGTGCATATTGATTACCGTCTCCACGACTCGATGAGATTCATTCTCCATGTTAATCATTCAAGAATGATTATAAAGTATATATAATAAATAATAATGATAAATATGAAATAATAATTCTAATGGATTTATTTATATATATATATATATTTCATCTACTTACTTCCATTCATGTCTATAAGGAAAGGAAAACAACGTTCATGCGTACGTACGGTTTACCGTCTCCAGGAACGGTGTGTTTCATTTCATTTACCTATCTATTATATATATATATAATGAATATATATGATATATAAATCATGTTTTAAATTATGGAAGTAATTAAATAATGATATAATAAGTATAAATATTAAGAACATCAAGTCCAAAACACGTACAATAAATGAAATGATTTTACCCAAAACGCTGCATTAACCTGAAATTGACAAAATAATGGGTAATATAAAGTCATAAGTGAATCATATATGATATCATAAATATTATTAGGGTTATTTTACAAGTTAATAATATGTTTAAACCCACTGTAAAAGATTTTAGGATACGTACGGAAGAAATTGGACCTAAGGTAAGGGAGAATTTTGCAATCTCATTTTTATCCGAGATTGGTTATACGTAAATATTTACAGGGGTTATGTTTATCATCCATGTCCATATTTTCTAAAAAAAATCATAAAATGTTTACTATTATTACATGTATGTTTAAATTCATTTTTACCCTTTTTTGACTTTTACCACATTGTATGGAAGGATTCTTTCTTATGTTTACCATATAAGGTACTTTATGACTTTTCCGACAAAAGTACAAGAAGAATGTTTTTTTAACATATACGATGTGAACGGATTTTTACGGTTTCATAAATCCATTTATTCATGAATATTACTCTACAATATTTCATGACTATTTTCAACAAAATTGTTTTCTTTTAAAATCACACGGCATTTTGGGAAAAGAAAATGGTTTTGAAGAAAAAAGGATATTTTCTTTAAGAATTGATTACAAGTGTTTATTAAAAACTATTTCCCTTATAAGATGACATTATTTAGTATGATTATGTTTCAAGTATAATGTCTCTATTATTTTC
Organism: Viscum album; assembly: GCA_963277665.1. Taxonomy (NCBI): domain Eukaryota; kingdom Viridiplantae; phylum Streptophyta; class Magnoliopsida; order Santalales; family Viscaceae; genus Viscum; species Viscum album. The sequence goes on from OY728150.1 coordinate 1,949,867,363, forward strand.
ATTGTGTGATATTTTATTATGATTAAATGATATCCATTTTTTATATGGGTTATGTTAATATTGGACGATGTATATGAAACTCATTTTGTTCTTTGTGTTATGATGCATGATTTATGATTATGTTGTGGCACACGTAAGAATGATTTCAATATTAGATGGGGAGGACCTATATATCCCTCAAATGCATTGGGTAAAGATTTATATCTCATGAGATAAACATGGATAGAATGGAATGTGAAAAGTCATTCAGTAATACAGGGCTGGAATGGAAAGTACACCCGGTTCAGTAATGGACATTATCTACGATGATGGTCTTAGAAGAAATGCCTTGGATACCATCGAAATAATAAAATGTGCTTAATGGTTTCCACAATTACATGTTTTATTCACCTGCAATTTTATCATGGTTAATATTCCTTTATGAACTATGCCTTATGTACTTCAATGTTCCATGTCATTGCTCAAGATTTTGATGTTTAGATTTTATGCTCCTATTTTTACGTTAAAATGTTTATAGATTGATTTATGTTCTCCATGTTTACCCTTAATGATCATTTGATATCACCCTATTTATGTTTTATTTTCTCCATGATATAAATAAAGATTTTAGGTAAAAAAGGGGAAGAACTTTATGGGAGATGTTGAAGATATTTCACCATGATTAGAAGATTTTGTTCTGAGTTTCCAAAGACACTAAACTAATATGGTCTTTGTGCGTTTTTTTGTTATGTATTATGTATTCCACAATAGTATTGTAATATCCATGTATGTCAAGATTTGGGTCTCAATTTTGATTATGTTCCATCCCATTTATACAAGTAATGAATTGGAGTTAGTAAGTTATAGTTGGGGCCCAATATAGCCCCTTCTTGAATCAATTGGTCTCTTGAGACATACTAGCATTGGTATTGGATCGAGGCATACCCCATTTGTGTTGGATGTCTGAGATGAGGCCTTGATAGTATAGTTATGGTGTCTAAAACTATTTATTCACTCATTATGATATTATTTATTAAGGTTCCATGGGATTATTTGATTATTTATAATATCCATGTTTATGTTTTAAGATCATATGATTATTTTTAACGATTTCCTTGACCATAATTTATTCATTCCGTATTATAATTAGGTTTATGATTGCATGGAATGTGTTTCTATTATTTACAATTTCATATTGATAATGATTTACTTATTTATAAATATTTTACATTAATTATACCCTTAACGAGGATTTCATATCACCCCTTCCATATGTTTCCATTCCCCAGAATTTCAAGAAGTGATTTATGATTGATATACAAGGATATGCTAAAGATAATAATGGTGTACTCAAAGATAAACCTACATTGTATTTTATATTTTCCATTTTAATATGATATTTATGTACGTATCTAGTCTTACAATACTACTGAACTATTTGGTCCTTTAGTTTGTGATTCCTTATATATTATTCCAATGTATTAAAGTAACCCTCGACACTACTCTACTAAGTTCAAGGTGTTTATAGTTGGTATAAATTAAATGTTTCGTTGAAATCATGGGAACTAGATTTTGGAAACATAGATTAGGTAACACAACCATAAGATATAATTTGTGGATAATTATAGAATAAAAACATAATGTTTTGGTGAAGAAGATATTATATGTTTTTCATTAGAAATGAATCAATTTTAGGATAATACAAGTTGGAATGGTTCTAGAATAACATAAACTTGTAATAATAACTCCAAAAAGGGAACATTGGGATTTGATTCAATCATCACTTGGTATATGATAATGATCGTTAATATTCCCCTGGTTTGACACTACTATCAAATATTATTGGGGTAATTCAAGTTTTCATTTAAACCCATTAGAAGGGATTTGAAAATATTTTTATGATTGGAAAAGACTCCTAATAAAACCATGTTATTATTATGAGATTTGAAATGTATAAAAGATTCATTTTATTTAATTATTTCACTAGTTTTGGGTTAATAAATTATGTTTCATGATTTTATGATCAAAGATAGTGTATTCCATTGTTTAAAAATGAATGATTGAATAAGGAATGGGAAAATATCATTATATGATTTCGTGTTGGGATTTCCCTCCTTAGAATTTTAATGAAGCAGAATATGGATTTTTAGCTGGAACTAATCGAACTATAACTTCATTGGAGAAACCTAATGTTTATATAAGAAATTACCCTTCCTTTATAGAGTAGTCTTCTAATATAACAAATAGTGTAATAATTTTAGATCGCTTCAGATGTAAAAAACATTATCATTTTGTGGGACTAAAATTATATTTTTAGCTGAGATATGAATAATCTCATTATAGAAGATATTTCACACTCTAGAGAGTAATAAAAGATAGGAGGTTGTCATGGTAGATTATCATTTATCATGGGATGTAGATCAATGGTAATCATTGATTCAAAAAGCCTTGGGTGATGAGGAAATAATAATAATTGAGTGAATGTTTTTTAACATAATATTCTTGGAAAAATGTTTTCCTATTAAGAAATGATTGGATATGGTGAGAAAATTCATAATTATAAGAAAGAAAGAAAATGAATTTTTTTGTGTAAATCTAACATTACAATGTTAATAATTAATTATAAAGACTACATAAGTAATTTAAATTGAAATTCTAAATATATTTTTTATATTAACAAGACAATACTTTGAGGGGAACTAGACTCTCAAACTGTATCAAAATGTGAGGATATCATATCATCTTTTAATAACATAGATAAATAATTATCCAGGTCATATGTACTTAGAGGAATAAAAGTGAATAAGTATGTAGGAAAGAAATAAATAGATATGGGGGAAAGGAAAAAAGGATGTTCCCACATGTAATACTTTTTTAATGAAAAACGATGGTACTTTCATAATGTGAAGGGTTTCTTATTCAACTGGGGAGATAATTTTCATCAGGAACATAAATAAAATAGTAATAAATAATATTCTAATGTTTAGTGATTCAAATTTACAGAGATGGGGTACTACGTAAATGATTTCCACAATCCTCAAGGTAATATACCTTAGAATAAGCTAAGGAATGAACATAAAGCCTAAGGTATTAATACAACCTATGAGTAATGATTAATGTTCTTTTGTGTTTGGGTTAATTAATTCTATTGTGGAATTATTTTTACTGATTGAATTTTGTTAATACGAAAAAGGAAACAACTAAGTATTGTGTTAATTTTGAAATCATATAAGGCTTCATGAAAGATTAACTTGAGAGTTATGGATACCACTATGGATTTTTAATTCTAAGTTTGATCATAACTGCAAGGTCTTAAACATCAATTCTTATGTTATATGTAATATTAATTTATCATGATTAATGATATTGTTGGAATATAATTAGAATTATATTAATATTGGTTTGATAAAAATGATAACCAACATGTTGTGTGAAAACCCAACACATATGGTGAGCCCATGTTGCTTGAACCCACAACTTATTGTTGATATGGGTTCAATGCCTACCACTAGCCTATAGTATGTACTGGTTAGTATGAAATTTTTTTACTTAATTTATTTGATGATAGATACTTATGTAATTCATTAATTTTAATATTGGGTGTTTCTATTGTTGTTTAGAGATTAATAAATTTATTTGGATAACTCCTTCTAAATATTTAATGACAAAGTAAGGTACTTTTCACTATTTATGGATCATCAGAACTTTTAAAATTTAATTTTAATTCCATATATATAAATAATTCATCTTTTATATTCAACTCATGGAGTAATAAATTAAATGTAATTTTATCTAATCGCAACTAAAGGATGGAATTGTGATTAAAAAATAAAAAGTTATTTATTAAGTATATTAATATAATTACCCTTCATTATAGTAAAATAATCCAAAAAATCAAGGATACGGATATTAAAATGAAAAACGTTTCCAATTAACTTCATTTATATCACATATTTATGGTTTTTGGGTCGATCATTCACTTTCTTGTGATCAATGATCTCGATCGCTCTCAATAATTATTTATTGTTTTTCTCCATATCCACATTTTTACATAAAAAAATTCGTAAATGGATTCCAAGATATATGTTGTTATCTGACCATTATACATACCCTTATCACTTATAGAGAGGATGTTTTATTAAACCATTTTTAGAAGTGAGTTTTCAATAAAGCATATACCTATGATGACCAAAATAGAATTATGAGCATGCAATTTATTTTAAGGAAATATAATGTGACAAATATTTATTTTAAAATAAAAACACTGTGTTTGATATTTTGTGTTACATCCCTCGATCTTAAATGAACTGTGAAATATATTAGGTTAAATTTAATTTCTTTTATAACTTTCTATGCATTCAACCTCAAGACTAAACAAACTATAATATAGTATACCATTATAAAAGAGCCATAAAATTGAATGGTATTAAAAGTTCTAACTAAATTATGAACATTATATGATTTAAAAAATTATAATTTAAATTAATTTTTAATCTATTCATTTGAAATAAAATAATAATAATTTGAAAAAACAAATTATGAAAAACATTATTTTTCAAAAATGTGGTTTCATAACGCCTTGCATAAAAAATTCTAAAATGATTTCAACCACTTATAGATAATATATTTATGAAAATGAAAACCATTTTTTAAATCATAATTTCAAAATTATATTAGATAATTGTTTCATAAATTTAGGAAAATATTAATTTTTCACCGAAGAGTGAGAAATTATGGTATTTATTGAAAAAATCTTTTCAATTTAATGAATTAAAAATTTCCATTTATATTTATAATTGTTTTCAATGTAAAATCATTTCAATTGTATTATAATAAATTAAAATTATGTCATTTTAATCAAATTAAATTTTATTTTTTATATTGAAACATTGTAAACTCATGAGAATTTTCTATTCGGAAAATTGCTTTCTCATCCTCTATGTATGTTTAATTTATATTAATATTTATAAGTTATATAAAAATAATTTATAAAAAATAAATTTCTTTGTTTGAATTATAATAATTAAAATTATATAATAAGTTCAACATAATTTTTTCATAATTATTAGAATATCGTTAATAATATTTACTATTGCTAAGGTTAAAATGGGTTTACTGGGGGTTAAACTAAAACAATAAGGGTTTAAATTACCTAGATAATTTAAATATTACTTTTTTATAGAAATATTTATCCCTAATTTAATCCATGGTTCTATAAGGATCCATTTCCAACCCTTTTTCATGATAATAATGTGGTTATCACATTATCTTTTAAAAATTCCATTTGTGTCTTTTACCCCCACTTATTAAAGGTCCCCTCACTCCTATCTTATTCAAACTCCTAGAGAATTTTGGTTTTTCCTAATACATAACCAACTATATTTTTTAAATACCTACCTCAATCCAAAATTATAGGGTTTGATCTGAAATCCAATCGATGTAGGAATCAGGTATAAAACAAAAGTGTGTTTTTAAAGGAGAGTTAATGTTCCTTTCCATGCCATTTCATTCTATTTTTCTAAAAAATCCATAGAATATTCATAAATTGGAATAAAATAACTACACCATTGTAACCTATATGATAATATATTATTATTTTAATGAAATCTAATGTATCCATCTCCTTTTCCATCAAGTGGGAAAGGAAACTATTAATCGTGTCTATGATGAAATTATGTCTTGAAAACATATGTAATTTTTTATACATCACCACCTCCAAAATATGGATATACTGATGTATTTAACAAGGGAATATAATATTTATGAAATTAATATAGCTCAGTTATTATATTTATAAATATACATTCTTATCATCCAATATGTTATTATTTAGTTAGTTAGGATATCTATTGTATTTTTCCAGCTCATTTATTGTTTATATATCCTTATTTTATCATCAATTATTCTATATATATTATAATTAATTGATTTAATGGCATGTGTTCAAGTTATTTACCCTGATATATCAATGATTCATTATTTATTCAATATTGGTTTTTTCATGCATATACATTTACTAATCATTAGAGCTCGCCAATTCCTTATGTTTCCATTCATCATGATTCCAAGTAGTCTTTTATGATTTATATATATGAATATGCAAAAGGAAATTATGGTTTTCTTCAATAAAATATTGGTTTGTGATTTACATTTTCAATTGTAATAATAAATTAAAGTATGTATCTATTATTCCATGACAACTAAACTATTTAGTCTTGTGGAATGTGATTTCATGTGTCTTATTCCAATGTAAAAAAGTATCAACTGAAAATGGGATACTAGATTTCGGGTTTTACAGTATATCCCCCTAGGGTTCTGTCTAATGGTAGTTACTAGAGTGAACGCTTTTTCCAATATGAAACACTTATTTGTAGTGTTGTTCATGTTTAAATTAGTAATTTTCTCAGTAAACACCAATTTTACATTCTCACTACTTGAATAATGCACCATTTATGATTTCAGTGCATTTGTGGTTCTTTTTTAGCAGTTTTGGATCTCTTTTACTCCACTCTTCACTATTTGTAGTGTCATTCATCCTATAGATCTTCCTTCTATCATGAAAATTTAATTATACACTTTTATCAATAATTATTCTATATTTTTCTTGCTTCCCCTATCCTATAACCATGATGTCAAATTTTGGAGCTAATTATAGGGATTTTTAAATGTTAGTGTATTTTTTGGAGATTAAGTGTATTTTAGTTTTCAAGTACCTAAGTTAGGAACTCCCATACCATTTTATGGAATATTTGTTTAACATTATTTAGTTTTTTCTCTGATATTGTTCGTAGAATTGTGATACATCTTGTTATTGTTTTAATGTCATTGTTTGTGTCTGAATATGTTTGGTAAACCACTTATAGGTTTAGATATGAGTGATGGATCGATTAAAGTGGTGTTTCCACTAGGTTTTCTAGATCAAGTAGGGTGTGCTCTTACATGTAAAGTAACATTGTAAGAATTGTTAGAGGTCTAATTGGGAAGGTGTAGTATATATATATATATATATTATGTATGGGATAGGGAAACGTTTTTCCTTAGTTATTAATAAAACAATTATGAAAATTTTTACATAATGCATTCTCCTTGTTAAGACCTCCCAGGAATCAATGTAGTTGGTTGAATTATATGTTTTGACCTCCAAATAATATTTTATATGGGTATTTGTGTATTTTTTTAACTACCAAGAACATTGGGTATGGGTTAATGTATACTTTTTTTCCTCCCAATACTATTTCAGATTGGATGGATTGTGTGAGATTGCCTCTCTACATTCTTATAGATGGGTGTGGGTGATGATGATGTCATAGATTATGAGACAGGTGTTGGTAATGGGTTTTTTATTTTTATTACTAATCTAAATTCTATCTTTACATCATTGAGATAAAGAAATTAGTTTTAGGGTTCAGGGTGGAACATTTAACCCTTAGTTAATAGTGGTTTTGTGTGTATTTTTGTATTTAATTTTTATTGAATCATCTACCTTTATGAACATTATTCTTTTATGATAAGGTCACATTGGTGGTTTCCTATTGATTTTATTCTCACACCCTACATGGAAATCTTAATTCACATGAAAACATTATTATCAAGAATCAATCAAAAGAAAAGGGTCATTTGACACATTACTATCTAGGTACTAGTGGACTAGAATAACAGTGATATCAGGACTTATTACTTGGCATTTTGTGGTTGTTTCACTATTATTATTTTTTCTTCATATTACTTTTGTAAATTTACCCACCATATGTAGAGATAATTTTAAATATTGTATGAATTTTTTTACTGCATTTTATTATATTACATTATGTTAGTTTGGTTTCATTGATTACTTTTAGAGTTATACTAATAATATTAACTTTGATTCCTAATTATTATTATTATTATTTGTATAAGTACTATTCTAAGCATCTGATACTAAAGGTATAGGCTCACCATTTACTATTTTTTACCTCACCTTTATCTATAATCCTATTTTTTATAAGGATGATTGAATGAAATTATTTTACTCTCCTCGGCCAGGATTGAGTGATTTAGGATGGGGTATCCCATCAAGAGACTAATTGCATAAAATTTTCATTAAAACCATTGGTACTCAACGCTTACATGATTTTTTATTTGGTCCACAAATCAACGGGAAACCAATTTTATTAGCATGTACAACCTCTATCTCATTCAAATGTAATTTGTGTATACTCTAACATAGCTCAATCATAGATGATGACCCATTCTCTATGAGTAAAATGTCATACAACTTAGGTTTGCATTCCTAAGAAACAAAACATGGAAACCAAGCATTGAAGTCTCTTATAACAAGAAGAAACATTGTTCTCTTATTCCAAAAATCATGAAATCTCATTGTGAATTGTTTAATAAAAAAATATTCCAACATCCCCTGACTGATCTGAAAAATGGAAGTATTAACCTATTCTCTACCATCCTATATCCAACCATCTAGGAATATAATCTATTTAATCATTAGAAACCATTTTCAAAATAAAAAATGATTTTTCTTTAACCAAATATTTCATCCATAACTAAACATTAATACTAAAATCACTCTACAAGTGTTACATTAACAAATCAAAAGGAAATAAATTCTTATATTAAATATTTTGATTTATAATAATGAATACTCTTATTAAAGAGTAGGAAAATAAATATCAAGGGAAGAAGATGGATACATGGGTCTAAAGAAATGAATTTTTGGTGAATCTTATGTAAAAATGTTTGACACTCAAAAGGATGTGAATCTTTATTGGTGAAGAAATCTAAATGATATCTTGGATATCCCATAAGGTTAAAACATATGTTTCATGTTTCCATTTATTCCACATATGAATTATTTCCATCCAATCAGTTATGGAGGATTTAAATAACCTAATGTGATAACCAATGAACCAAATAATGTTATTTCCCCCTTTTCAGGACACATTCATGAAATTAGAATCATTTATACTAGCATCTTGCTCAATATTCTTCAAGATACATAACATCAAACCCCTAATTGTTGTATTTTCCTCTTCCATGATATATTCACATCCCCAAAAAGAATCTATGCATTCCATGATAGTTGACCCTATTAGGTATAAAAAATATCTGCCCCCCACAACACATATCTCTCAAAGTATAAGAGATATCAACATTTTGGTTTACCAAGAGAAATGGGGATTCCTACAAATCCATAGTCCCTTTATGAGAGTTTGGTGGGAGTGAATTTAATGTTACCTATTTTGATGTATGAATATAAGAGAGAGAGTTATATCCAAATGAATAAGGTTATTTTATAAGTTATCCACCAATAATATCTTCTTTTATACTAGGGAGATCATCAAAAATTATATACCTTTAAATTGGAAAATATACCTCATATTCCAAATTCCCAAACACCCTTCTACCAATATGATATACCTCACTTTTATTTTAGTGGGTCTATTGACTACTCCTTGAAATCAAAAATGGATGAAGTCACCACCATTGATTTCCTAATTAACTATGCCTATAAACATTGTAACTTAATTTCATACTGACAAGGACCAATTTCATACAAAGAATAAATGAAAAAATGAATCTTATATGGGAATTTAAAAACAAAAGTTCTTGGATGCAAGATGGATCCCTTTTCATTTGATAGACTCTTCCATAAAAATCATAATTATGAATACCCCAGAATTGGAAATTTTATTTTACTATGATCTCTTTACACCGTAGGTGATCATCTATGTTATCACGATCACTCTGATCATGCACCACCCATAGGTTGAAATTTTTAGAAGATTTCACGAATACTAGACCAGGATAATTAATTTATTTGGTTTAAAATTAATTGAAATCTATTTGGAAAAGACCTAATGATCATTTTAGAGGAGAGCCTGAATGAATTCTAGATGATCACATGCATTATTGAATAATATGTACGGTTTCAAACATCCCAAGAATCCAACATTATTCCCAACCCAATTTTCATAATAGAATTTAACATATCCCTAACTGATAATACGACATGAATAGAACTAAAAAACTAGGATGTGTAATTTTAGTTATCTCTAATGAATTTAATCTTTACCACTCATACTATCATGTTATCTTTTGTACCTGTCCTTAGTGAAGTGATCCTAAAGTGTACGGTCTATAATAACCTCCCACAATAACTATACAGAAGAAAATTCATCATGTATGTAACACTTTTAGGATTGATATCTCATTCATTAATCAAATTGGGAAACCTAGAACATGGAACCAGGTGGAACCTCCCATCTTGGTGATCATCCCAAAAGAAGGGGCACATTAGATCATGGATATCTACAATAATTTACTTCAACTCCTTGAAGACTATAATGTATTTTATTGGAATATAATATCGAATATAGATCTCTAGGGTTATTCTACAACTGAATGAGAGAAATTGGTTCTTCTAATTATTAATTTTTTTCTTATACTAATCTACTACCTTATAAAAGTGAATAATGCACCATTTTCCTAACTAAATGGGATATACAAGTTATTATATGGGGAAATTTCTCCTGTGGTTACCCATAATTGATACAATAGAGATGGATTGCATGTGAAATCAATGCATTTAGATATAAACTAATCTTATGATGGTTAATATTTTTCCCACTCCCTTTATAGAAATCTTACAAAATATTATTAATTACTCATTTGTAATTCCTACTAACATTAAAAATTAAGGTCATATAATATTCAAACAGTATATGGGAGACACCCAAAAGTGAGATACACACCAGAATGGGATGATGATACTAGTCTAATAACATTTATTCATTATCTTTTTATGGGAATACTAACCCAAAATAAACATTATTTGAGATAGTGGATCCCCCTTTCTTATCCCCTCTATAAATATAAAGAATCAAAACGTCCTTCACAGAAATTTTATTGAAATTCATGGAGAAATAAATCATATAAATATAACATTATAATTCGAATCATTTAATCCCCTATAATACAATAACCTAAATTTCATGTTCCATTAAAATATATCACACTTTAAATTCATGTCCACTTGTATAAAAATATTATAACCTATTTTTTTAATCACAATGTTATAAATAATTTATTCAATAATGGTAATTTCTCCTTAGATAGGAATTCCCTTGATGAATTCATGTGACACTATTGAATTCAAGTACTGGTGGTTCATGAAAATTCTATCGTTAATGACACTCAAAAGAACCATGCATAGACAGTTGCACATGGAAATGGTTATATAATTGATCAATGATGGACTATATATATATATATTTCATCATAAGGAAGAAAATGGTTGAAATGAAACTTGGGGAAGACTACCACCATGAAAAAAGTCTTTTAATACCTCAATAAGAACGTCTTAAATTCACATGAAGCCATGTAAAAGAATCCTAGGAATCCATTGGGAAAGGAAAATATATCCTTGTTGAGAATGATAATAATCTCATATAACTCTTCCTCCCTTAATATCAAAATGAAGATATAGTTATCATGATCAAAAACAACTAGGTGAATAACATTTAAGTGATATTTGTGACACTAGGATACACTTCCATCATGAGGAGTTATGATCAACATCATTAGACACAAAATGAAACTCATACATACCTCCCACCACCCTGATATCATTAGTTAATGAGATGTTGTCCAAAATAATGATTATGTGAGAGATCCACTTCATCAAATTTAAGAAATCTTAGAAGAAATGTGTGTTCATGCAATCCTTTTACTAGAACATGCCCTTGTGAATATTGTAATCCACAATTATTATTCTTGAAGAATATATGCTACATATATTCATTTAAGAATAATGGAATTAAAAAGGTCATCATCCCAAGAATATTCAATATTTAAATCCATTTTTTTAATATCTGATTTGACATTATGAAGATAATCAAGTTAGGGTTGTGGTATATTGATCCAAGAAAAAATGACCCCATAAAGTCATTTGAGTTTTTTTATAAGGAATGTCAATACACTACCAAAAAATTCTATATTCTATGATATATCAGACACTTAATGATATCATGGATCATAGTTCTAATGTTTGGAGAAGAAGCAGCCAATACCTTCCCTACCGCCTCCCATGGACATCAAGATATGATAATGGTCATAGAGAGATCAATCAATATTTATAAACATGGAATACAAGTAGTAAAAAAGTAAAATAATGTTACACATGAAGTGATATAGATTAAACCATATGGTAGTAATTACTTTCTAACTGTTACACTATGTTATTTTTATAATTTAAATCCAAAATCCAATAGACTAGATTGAGACATGAATGATGAAAAATGTTTTGGAGATTTTTGGGGCTATGAACCACCTCATTTATTTTCAAAACTATTGAAATTGAACTCACATCCAATAAGACATTAATTATCCCATGTGTTGAAGGATCTTAGTTTCTTATAGATAATCTACCTAGAAACTGTATCACATTTAGTGTAAACAATTGAGTTGAAATAACTGGAAACTCTATTACTGACATTAGTGATGATGAATTAATCAAAAAAGTATACCATCTGTAGACGAATACTAAATATATAAAATATCAATATATATTGGTTTATTGTGAATACTAGAATAAATTCACATAGAACTATCATATGAGAAAACTCACTAATACGAAAGGGAATTTTTTTAGTTTTGTGAACTACTATGACAGAAAATATTCTATTGAAAAACTCATTTGAAATGACAGTTGTCATCAACTAGGAACACAATATGTGGGTATTCAATATGGTAAAGTCTATAACTTATGTAGGGAATTCATGTATTTTTTACCAGATGGAATGGAATCGTGGGGTTGGAAGGGGAAGAATGATTACCTGCACCTTATTTGAGATTTGGTACCACATCATGAAGTGGTGAGAAAGGAAGCGAAGGAATAATCAATCTGTTCTAGAACACACTATGGATAATTGGATAAAAAACGAATCCATCGGAAAGGTTACGAGGTAAAACATAAGTTGGAACATATTTATACACTAGTGAAGTAAGAGGATAGGATAAAGAAGGCATCGTTACCTTACTCTGAGAAGAGATACATAGAGGCATTTCATCTTTCATTGTGTATGAAGATGAATTTGGTTTATATATTATCGGGTCAATGAAAGGATTCATTTTAGGGGGTGAGAAGAGGGAAGTGTCTTGCCATGAAGAGGGTCTAATAAGTGAGGAATTTATAATCGGGGGAGGAAAACACCTCTATTGGATGTTCCTCGACTGAAAAAGATAGTATTCCCTTGTTCTGTCCCTTATAGAGAAGAAAATGAGGCTTAGAGAGGATGACCATCCTCTAGGATAAGGCTGGAATTAAATTCTGTAGGACATTGTCAAATGACTATGGACATGAAAAACTGATTAGAAAAAATATGGGGGTGAGTGAAAAAATATTGCACTATGAAATAGAGTCATCGGCTCAAAGAAGGATGCATTAAAAAAGATGGGAGGATAGATCAACCTCCATACAAATTCAAGCCAAATAAATATCAAGCATCCAAATGAAGCATTAATCATTGCATATGAAATGATTGATAGTGTTTATTATATTACAATGAAAATATGTTTTTTTAAGTGGAGTAGAATCCCAAGAAGGTTGATCCAAACCACTATAAATAGACATTTATAAAAATATTCTTCTTCCATAAACCACCAAAATAGTTTTAACCTCTACTTACAACACAATAAAAAGTTCTAGGATCACGTCGTTGTGAAAACATCTATGAAGAAGAGTTCTAGGAAAAAGGATTTCCATTTGTGGATGGAGACCCATGATGGTGAACCCATGCCCCAAGAACTTATGATAGCTTAGAACACATGTTGAAGAGGTATTTATAGAAAAATTCTAGCTACTAATGTTCACAAATTCATGACCTATGCTTCTGTGAAGGCCTTGACTGGGAATAAGAGTTAGATGATCAATCCACTATTATTGGATGGATAATCTCCATGTAAATATCGATAAATATCCTTCTTCCCATATCAAATATCATTACACACCCCTTCTTAAAAACACCCCCTCTAGGTTTCTTATATACATATAAGTATCAAGAGGCAAATTCCAAGTTAGTATCCAACTAGGGAACTGAGGCTTGTTGGGAATATTTATACTAGGATACCCCCTTGAAGACCATAATGATTGTTCATGTTTAATATACCATAATTGTTTGGTTCAGTTTTGTAAAATTTCACCAAGAAGTATATTTTAAAATACTATATAGGTTTCTATTGACACTCAATATAGCATGAAAATGTTTTATTTTAGAAATGATTATCATAATAATCCTCTGTTGGTTGATCATGAAAGACATAATACATATAGAATCTAATTATGGGTCACTGTATGTACCTTACAAGTGGGGATTTATGTTATTCATCTGAAAATATATCAATATATGATTAACATGTTATATCATTTGAGAAAATTTATTTTCATTAATATGATTATAAAATCATTGACATGTTATCTAAGAAAACTTCCTATAAGATACTATTGGTAATCTTGAAAACCAAAACCTCATCATCAGTTATATCATTCACATACAATAAAAATAATGTCAAGTGAGTCCAACATGACCAAAATGATATATGTAAAAAAGAAATATTTTCAATATACCATGCTAAAAACCCATAAATCATAAATCCAAAAATACAACTGTGTGATACTTGGTGAAATAATTAAATCCTATAAAATAGAAACCAATAATAGAAACTATATATCCCAAGTTAACAGGACTTTTCATTAGAAAAATTTTAAAAATTCTATATTTATAGGTCCATCATAATCTACAAAACATTCCTATATCACATGTGTAAAATTTCCCAAAATATTAAGGAATAATAAAAATATTGGACACATAATTTTAACATCTCACCAGCTAGAAACCACTGATTGGTTTCATAGCCAGCATCAATAAGTGATCTCATGCATGCATCCCCATATTGAAGATGGCATGAATTATAGTGAGGGGCTAGATTTTATTGTCATGATATTATACCATAATATTATAGTAAAAAATAGTATAACATCACCAAATTTCAATCATTTATAATTAGTATAGAATATATAAGAAATAAATAATAACATGTTATGTCAAATGAAATGTAGAAGCATCCTCCCATACAGACATGTGTTCATACCAGCATACATCAACTGATCACCAACAAGGTCATTCACATATACAAAATAAATAAACAAATGAAATAAAAAATGTTCTCTACATCCATCCTTGATACTCACCTCAACCAATACACCAGTCTCTTTTAAGTTATCTCAATATATCATGTAACACTAGGTATCCTCTCTACCAAAACCTATGATAAATGGTATCTTATAATGTTAAAAAGTGTGATGACTTCCTATTATAGATATGACTATAAATTAGTATGGAACAACTAATGGGATCCCATACAAATAAGTAAATATAGTGATCTCACATGTGATATGTTCAGAAGAATAAATGAATGTACAGTTGAGGTATAAATATATATCAACTTTCAATCCAAAGGTTCTAACCAAGATGATATTTCTGATTATATAAGATTTGACATGATTTGGATATCTCAAAGCATGAAACATATCCTTAGAGGATATTACTTTTTACATATTGTTTCCAGACCAATATTACACAAATGGTACGATGATAATATCCAAAGATCCATCCTAGGCATCTAATAATAACATATTATATACAACATCACATTTATCACTAGGAATTTCACAATGTAATGAATCACTTGAAATTTTGGAGAAAATATTTTGTATGAATTCATCATAAAACATCGACAAAACATAGGGAGGTAATCCCAGAAATCCCATGATTTCTAAACATCCATCAGATCATAGGAAGGTAATACCTAAAACCCCACAATTTGTAAACATGTATCATATCTTATGGAAGTAATCTCTAGAATCAAAACGTCATCAAACATTTATGGATCATAGGTAAGTAATCCATGGAATCAAACATCAACATAAAACATTCTTGGATACAATTGAGGTAATCTATAGAATCACATAATTTCTAAATATACACAGATCCTAGGATGGTAATACCTGAAAACCCATATAGATATATATAGGGGCCTACATAAACCTAGTAACATATAATAATAATTACAAACCAAAAAATATGGGTTAGAAAATTTCCGAACCTATCTCATATACCAAAGGAAATCCTCTTATGTGCATGTCTTATCCCTATCAATGTATAAATTCATGGAACACATTATTTATTTAGATTATATTGTGATTCTTGAAATGATCACTACCCATTTCCATGCTAACCCTCTCATTGGTTACATAACACGGGGAACACACCAGGTTCCCTCAAGTCCCATCATGACATAGACACCATACATATGATCCTTTATCTTAATATTAAATAATTAAAAAATTATTATTACTCAAAGCATGGAGAAACCCCCAAACATAATTACTATCACATTATGGTCTCCCAAGCTTTATAGTATGGAATCATACAAGAGATACTCTAAATAGATCACATAAGGCCCATATCATTTCAAAATTAGTCTTGTTAAGTCCTCACGTACCCAACCTATACCAAATATTACCCATGTATACTCACCAAAGTAACACAAACATATATGGAGGATGAAAAATATCCCCATTCTCATCTCAACTTACTTAAATGTCTTAAAATTTTCAGGGTTTTTCCATGGCCTACATGGGTCATCCATTGAAAATTTGTCATATTCTTCCACTCAGAGTTCAGATAGGGATCCTATACCAACCCTATAAATTTTTAATTATTTTACTTTATATTATACACCTAAGAGTAAACACATATCATGGTATATGTTTTTATGACAAATACCTTACTCAACAGTAACTAAATCCGCAACCCGTTGCACAAGAGTCATCATGGCCCTCCAAAAATAATCAATTTCATGATATTCAAAAAACCTAATTTTATTTAAGGTTTTAGGAAATTATTTATATAAAAATTAATGTTTGATCACCATTTTTGTTGAGACCATATATTGTACTCCACATATCAAAAACATAAACCAATGTTATGATCAAAATAACACCTACCTCATTCTAAAACATTTATATTTTATAATTAACCCTATTATCTCTTACATTTCTTTTCCATGTTTGATAAGTCATCACCAACCCACATTTTTTACTTTAGTCATGCTAACATATCGATTTCAATTCATTAAAATAACTTCTCATTAATAATTTAATATCATAAAAATATGAATAAATACTAAAATAAATCTACCCAAAAATCACTCACTAAAATTGTATGAAATGGGGTGTCACATACTCTATACATTCATCTATACCTAATATATAATAAATCTTCATAATTCACCTACAATTCTATGTCCAAATACATCAAATTTAATAAAAACCTTAAAAAAACAGTAATTTACCCATATTTAAGTGGTGTGAAGATTTTTTTATTTACTAACATGAGGTGACCACTATCCATGTTCAGAAAAATACATCTCATATTTGAATAATTCTACCATGATATAGTGGTTTTACCTCGACACCCATAATTTGGGTAACAAAAATTAAAAAGATAAATTTGAGAAAAAAATAACGGATGAAGAATGAGGGAGAACTATTCCTCCACCACAAATTAATAGCTAATAACTCTCCCTAAATAAAGGTAAATTGAAGAAGGAGGAGATATGAGGCCACCATGTTATTTCTCTAAGAAATAACTCTCAATGATACATAATATATATTAGTTATTTCATGATGGAATTATCAGAATCCAACAAAACTTCATCTTCACTAAACACATTTGATGGAAATGAAACATATCACATTAGAATAAACATATTAAATACATCATCATTCAAAATATATCACATAAAAATAAAAATCCATTACGGAACAATAATAACATTACACAAGATCAAAAATGATCCTAATAACTTTGGCATGATGTTCCACTGCCTCCTCAAATAATTTTTTCTAAATTGTGGTGTCACTTGTATGAATAATTGGTCATCCATTGGTTACAACAACTCCCAACATCATTTGTATGAATAATGATATTATATACAGTTAGTAGTAATTAATTTATTTTATATCAACATTACTCACTCTTAATTAACTTCTTCAAGACTTAGTTTTATTATAATTTACATTCCTCCCTCGAAATTGCCTCAGAGAGAATGGATTATCCTTACCTAAAGTCCCAAAAAAATTTGAATCAAAATCAATTCATGAAATATTTATTTTAATCCAACTACAGTAAAGTAAAATTATCTTCCCATGCCTAGGAAAGTTTCAAGATGCAAACAAGCATATTTTCCTATATGATCATGATAATATACTCACACTAACCATCAGTTAGAAAATGATACATTTTCTAGCTCTTCATGATTTCTCAATTCTCAGTAAAGTCCATACCATGAATATTTTAATAGTATAATATTATTATAAGATATTTTTCATATATATAACCCAAATAGTAATACAATTAATCATAAATAAATCATTCCTAGCTCAAACGATGATTGGGTTCCCTTTATTTGGAAAACTGTATAAAATCATGTATAGCTCATCTATGATAACCGAAATTGTGTCTTTTATTTGGGGGAATTCAAAATCTATATCACACACTCTATCATGTTAATCCTAGATCGAATTGTCTATAATAAATTAGTGTTTCTCATTTATCTTTATAAGTGTGCATTATTTTTTATCAATGAAAATGTTCTTCTTAAGAATCTGAGGCATTTCATTAACGAAATAGTTAGTATTGAGTTTTTAAATAATGCATTAATATAGTTAACAAAAATTTATTCCTCATGTTCGGCTGAATAATATTCCATCTATTAATATAGAGGATCGATCCATAACTTTTATCACATCAGATTGAAAATATAGATCTCATTGAGAATTGTATATATATATATATCTAAATTTTGGATAGCCTATAATTTTCTAAAAGATAATATCAATTTTGTTGGGAGAGATAATAATGCATTAATCTCAAACATCTCTGTGAAGCATTAAACTCAAATTATCTGTATAAAAATAACAAATGGATTTTGAATTAAACACAATGATATCCTTTAATGATATAATAATGTCAACTTGTCTTGATTACGAAAAATACATGCTAAATTTATTGTTATTTTAATAGGAAAATACGATTAAGTGGATGAATTATTTTTTCCTGTAAAAATAATGTAGGATTTATATAAAGTTATAATAGTTTTCCTTAGTATTCCACCATTTTTAAAAAGTTTACCTCCCAAGATGTTTTGATTAAAATATTTCTTTTCAAGATTATTAACAAATTTATGAATATGTCACTCATTACAAATAATTCAGATTGGGAAAAGAAAAATGCATATACATTTAAGACATATATCAATTAGACTCATAGGGTTCTGAAATGTCAATATTAGCATTAATATGGTAGGGTGTATCACTCTTTAGTTAAATTTTCGACCCATTTATTCATATTTCCACATTAATTGGTCCATTATTTAAGATTACAATAGATTCTCTTAATGGAAGTAGGTTCCCAAATTAGCAAGCCTATACTTCTATTAAAACTATGGTTGGATACCACTGACTTGATTTCATTAGGAAGTAACTATAATATTTATTCATTTCATCCTATATCAATATACTAGATAATAAAGATATATTTGGACCATTTAAAAGATGTAATAGAGGAGTACATATCCAATTATCTAGAAAAACATAGAGGGATAAATTAACAATGACCAACCAATGGGTATGTGATGAAATATTGGAGAATTATTCCATGAGAGAAATCCATATAGAGGAATAATTTTATTTATAGTTTATAGATATAATACTATTTACGAATATGGACCTCAGAAAAAAAATTTATTTGATTTCTTATTGATAAGCTTCCACACAAAAAAACATGGGGAGATTAAATAAAATTGAAAATATTTTTTATTTCTAGTAATCAATGATCGAAAGGCTGAAAACACTTTTTCTAAGGAATAGTTATGAGATTAAATTGAAGAATTATCGCACCCAAAATAATGTTTTTTATGGAAATATTAATACTATTAATAAGTTCATCTGTCCATTTATAGATCAAGAAAGAATAAATTAATTTTGCAATAGTGATTTCATTCACAAGATAAATCATAACAACCGTCGATAAAACTTCATCATTCTTGGAATATAAATAATTAATGATTTCAGCTAAGATGTGATTAAAATGGAAAAAATGTGATTTCATTAAAAATGTAGGTTCACCAAGATAAATGAATTGAAAAAAAATTCATATTATTCCCTACCCATTTATAATGACCAATTTTCAAGTTGTAGGTGTCACAACCCATCCTCAGGGCATGTGACGTGACTACCCCAAGCCCACCTTTCATAGGCCAGGGGCTGGCGACAAACACCAAAGGAGAATCCCTGATAAAAATTGAAGGCATTGCCTTTAAACCTATAACACACATAGTCTAAAAACAAGAAGAAGAGGCCATAAGTACTAAAATAGAAAAGAAAAGTGTGCTGAAAGTAAGT
This sequence comes from Viscum album, assembly GCA_963277665.1. Taxonomy (NCBI): domain Eukaryota; kingdom Viridiplantae; phylum Streptophyta; class Magnoliopsida; order Santalales; family Viscaceae; genus Viscum; species Viscum album. The sequence goes on from OY728150.1 coordinate 1,949,887,860, forward strand.
GGTCCAGTATTCAAACCCAACTGAACAACAAGTACAAGTACAAGTAAAAATGGGAAAATAGCTCCAGGATCGTCCACTGGGGATTCCTACCTAAAGGGTAGGTATAGAACTCTAACACCTTGTCCCTACGGTGCATCCCATATAGTCTAGCACTGAGAAGCCTCTCGTCCATCACCCTCATCCTCAATCACTGTTGTTTGTCGTCTACGTAGAACACAACAAGGTGCGGGCGAAGCCCGTGCCGGGGTGAGTATAGCAATACTCACTAGGGGACCTGGAGTCCCCCGAAGGTCTCCTAGAATCCACTAAGGATAAACCACAGAATAAAGTCACAATAATGAAGTATCAAAAAACCCTACTTAGCTATATGTCCATACATATACCTATGTTACCAATCACAGTCGGGCTCCATCTCTCGAGCTCAAGCAACACCCGTTCCATAAAGGTAGTAAAGTCAATCATCTCGATAATATCAACTGAAATTCACGACTCAGATCACACTGGTATACATATTTATTATAGAGATAGATATGATCAGATGTTTTCACTCATTCATCTACGTTGTCGGACCCACACAGGATATAGGACTAGCTAAGCTGTCGGACCCACATAGGATACAGGACGAGCTATTCTGTCACACCCACACAGGATCCAGGAACAGAACTCAGAATTGTCAGACCCACAGAGGATCATGGTACAGTAGTCATCACTGTCAAACCCACAAATGATTCTGGTAAATTAGTCATCGTTGTCAGACCCAGGGAGGATTCTGGTACAGCAGTCATCACTATCGAACCCACTGAGGATTCCGGTACAGTATAGTCACAGCCAGTCCTAGGTTTCCCGCACATAGAATGCTTGATTCCGGGAGAGTCTTCTCTTCAATCCACATGTCGATATGTAAACTATAACAATTTTCTGAGTTGATGTATCTCGTTGTTCCACCTCATTATAAGGAACCCAACGAGACAGACGGCGCGTCAATTGGACGCTCGGTCTGAGAGTTATTGGCATTTTCCTTTTCAGGGGCCTGGTTGGGTTTTAGGCTCAAACCAACCTGAATGCACCCCAACTGCATCCAATCCCCATGTGGGGTATGTCAAAAGTATCATCTCTCTCCAATAATTCCAACACCATATGTGGTAGATCAATCAGACACTCGTAGCCCTAGATGCGGGCTAAAAGGTGTAAACGGCCATAGCGGGACCGGGTCCCGTCTGAACTGGTGTCTGACCCGGATTTCGGATCTCACCAGGTCTGAGGAAGTATCCCAAGCCAAGGAGACAGCCTGGACCGAAGAGACGGCCCAACCCGACGGGCGGCCCAGCCCGACGGGCGGCCCGGTCCGAGGGAGGCCCGACACGAGGGTGGCCCGGCCAAGAGGTGGCCCGGCCGAAGGCTGCCCGGCCGAGGGAGGTCCGGCTCTTGGGCGGCCCGATCGAGGCCTGCCCTGACCGTGGTGGCCCGGCTGAGGATGTCTCAGTCGTTGGCATCCTGGCGCGTCGCGGATCAGCCGAGGGTGGCCCAGCCTGGATACACCAGAGGGGAGGCGTGCGCCCACCTGGCTCCTGAATGGCTTAGCCATTCGGGTATAACCGAACCGGTGCCCGGTGGTGCCGGTCCATCCCCCAAGCTACCCGGAGAGGTCCCGCACCTCCCGGTTGGTTGCTCGGGCCGGCTGTTCCCCTTCATAGGCACAGCACGACGACGCCGCGCCCTCCACCCTGGCCTGGCTTGGCCGCGGCTTCGCATCGTCGGCACGGTGCAACAGCGTCGTGCTTCCTCCTCCGCGGCCCACCCTAGTCGGGAACTCCTCTGGCGCAGTGTGATGGGACCACGCCATTCTAGCTCCGGCATGGCCTGCTTGGCTGTGGCTTTTCTTTGCGTGGTGTGACGGCGGCCTTTGTGTTGCCGGCTTCTTCCATGATCTTCCTCCCTCATCAACACACCGACAACAACAACAAAGGAGGGGGGAGGGTCGGACCGTGTTCATGTGGTCAGAGCCCTCCTCGTTATGTTGTTTACATTCTACATCAAGAGCACAACACACGATGAAGAAAGGAGAGTATAACTCATACATAAAAATAATCCAATTACCCCCTACCTTGTTTCTGTCATTGTATGTTGATGTGTCACGAAAGACGTACGCCACAGAAGACGGACGTCATTCCATCAATGTTGGGGTAGGTATATCTTGGTGAAGACGAGTCGATATGATTCCCTCAGTGTACTTCATGGGTGGTGGTACTTCCCTTCCTTGTTCCGGTTGAAGAAGGAAGAAGTTTATGCTTCACGTTCATTGGAGACGAGGAGCGTTCTTTGTGTTCTTTGTGGAAAGAATGGAGTTCTTTATTGGTTCTTTGTTGGAAGGATGAAGCCCTTCTCTCTCAGACATTCCAAAGGATTATTCCAACCCCAAAAATGACAAGGGATGGCGTCTTTTATTTCTTTCCCACAACAACACAAAGATGTGTTTAATTAAATGAGGCAACTCATTAAATTAATGTTATGGGATCGTTCAAATTCAAATTTAGAGGAGGAGAAGAGTTTAATTAAAATAAGCTACCTCAATTCATTAATGGGTGAATTGGCACCTTTTATAGGGGAAGGTGGAAGGTTTCAAGAGTTTCCCCCTTTAATGGGTAGCTCAAGGGTTTAAAAGGGGTGTTAAGGGGGTTCAAGCTAGTGGGCCGCACCTAGTTATATCCTCCCAAGGGAGGTTCGGGTGTGGTCGGACCACCTCTAACATTCAAGTGGTGATTTTAACCACCATCCAAATAAAAATATGTTACACATATTTTTACTTAATTTTATTTAGAATCCCCAAAAATTTAACTTCCAACCTCGATAAAACGCAACTACGGTAAAGGTCTCCTTAAGTGAATACTAGCACTGTGAGTTCAGTTGTTCCCTCAGATTTCAATTCCGAGCACCGCATAAAAAGATATAAAATCATGCACTTACGTTTGCTGAACGTATCCAAAAAAAGACTACAAATTGATTCTGGGCACACCGGGCCTCCGAATCCAGTTCCGTCAGAAATCGCGGAATTGTAAAATTCCGGTGTATTTTAAACAAAATCCACGGAATTTCCTGGTCTTTACATTATCCTGACCTCTAGTCTTTACTTCCCTATAAGATACAACTAACACTAAAGAAACAAATGGGGGTACTGATCATGCATCTGAGCCTCCCGCTCCCATGTCCTCTCCTGGAGGTTCCCGTGATGCCAGCGAACGCGCACCAGAGGAATCGACCATCCACGCAGGACCCTCTCCTATCGATCCTCAGTCTCCACTGGAACCTCCATGAATGTAACCCTTTCATCGATGTCCATCTCACCATGGTTGATGATATGGGATGGGTAGTGCATGTGTCTCTCCAGCTGAGATACATGATAGATGTCGTGCACCAGGTACAACTTATTTGGAAGATCCAAGTGGTAATCCACATCGCCTACCCTGCAGAGGACCTAAAAAGGTCCGATAAATCATGGAGATAACTTTTCGCCTCATCCAAATCTCCATAGAACACATCGAGGTGAGACCCGTAGAAAGACGTGGTATCTATCCTTGAACTCCAGTGGTCTTCCTCTTCTATCAGTATTGGACTTCTACATACTCTGTGCAGTCTTCATCTGTTCTTGGATGATATGTACCTTCTACATCGTAGATTGCACCATCTCTGGTCCTACAAGTGATGACTCCCCTGGGTCAGTCTAGTATAGAGACGATCTGCAAGGGTCGGTCATACAGTTCCTCATTAGGTGTCATCCCGATGGTGGAGTGGTAGTTGTTGTTATATGAAAACTCCATCAAGGGTAAGTGATCCTCCCAGCTGTGACCAAAGTCAAGGACACTACATGGAGCATGTTTTTGAGACTCTGAATGGTCCTCTCAGTCTGACCTTCCGTCTGAGTATTGAAGGCGGTGCTCAAATGAAGTTGTGTCCCGAAATCCTCATGTACCCCCTCAAAATCCAGGAAGTGAAATGAGCATCTTGATTGGAGACGATCAACGATGGCACACTAGGAAGCCATATGATCTTTTGAACATAGAGGCATCCCAATCTCTCTACTGAGCCCTCCTCTATGATTAGTAGGAAGTGGGATAACTTGTTGAGTCAGTCGACGATCACCCAGATAGACTCATTTCCTCTTGATGTACATGGAATTCCCATCACTAAATCCATGTATATCACGTCTCACTCCTACTCTGGGACCCCTGAGGGATGAACCAAGCCTGCTGGAACCTGGTTCCCCGCCTTCACTTGCTAACAAGTGAGGCATCATGAAACAAACTCTGCAATCACCTTCTTCATTCCTAGCCACCAGTGATATCATCAGAGGTCATGATACATCTTTTCTACTCCTGGATGTACCACTAGAAGAGATGTGTGTATCTCCCTCAACAAATCCTCCTGAACTGCAACTGGTACCATGGTTCGTCCTCTGAAGGGAATGACGTACTCCCCACCTTCATAAAATTTATCCGGTGCCAACCCTAAGGATATCAGAGCACGTCATGTCTCACAGTCAATGTCCTCACTCTGTGCCTCCCTGAATCACTGAAGAAGTGGAGGAGTGACTGTGATAGAATGCAGAAAGGCTACTCCATCTCTATCCACAAAGGATGCCTTCATCGCAGCCAGCATCTCTTTCACCTCTCTTTGTAGTTTAATGCCCACTCTCCTACTGAGATCATATGATACAACGTTCCCCTCCCTAAGAGTATAGACTATCATGAATTCATAGTCCTGGGGGAACTCGATTCGTCATCACTGTCTTTGGTTCATGTCCTTCTACGAGAAGATGTACCTGAGAATATGGTGGTCAGAGTAGACTGTAAAATGCTCACCCATCAGATAATTCTACCACATCTTCAAGGCGAAGACCACTACTGCTAACTCTAGGTCAGGTGTAGCTTAGTTCTGGTCATGCTGTCTCAACTGATGAGAACCATATGCGATCAATGATCACTCCTGCATTAAGACACACCCGAGTCTATTCCCTGATGCATCACAGTAAACTACGTACCAAACTTGTAACACCCCGAGATTTTATGAAAAAATATTATTTTTAATGTCTTGTGTTGTACACTACACCAAAAGAAGCTTGCACAACACACATCCTTGACTTGCCTTGCATTACACGCAATCGCAACCTTCCTCGATAGCGTGTGTAGTACGTAATACTGAGTTTCACGAAACAATGATATGCTATTAAAATATTATTAAAACTAGCCGTTATGAATAGTAATAACCACTTTTTAAATTTTAGAAATTTTAGCTCTCAAAATGGACTTCATTTTTGGATTCGGAGTATCGAATTTAGCCTAAGGTGAAATTTTGGTACTTTTCGGATAACTTTCATATTCTGATGAATAGTGAAAATTAATAAATTATAATAAAAAACAACTTTTTTAATCGAAATAATTAATAGTGATAAATCATTAATTTGAGTGATTTTAAAGTATATTTAGAATATATTTTTACAATTTAATACAATGTTGGTCATTGGATGTAATTTCACATTTAAACCAGACATAATCAAGTGTCAATCTTTTGATAGATTTTGTTTCATAAAAACACGCTATTTGTTTTAACAGCGGTATTTAATTATAAAATTAATTAATGAAACTTTTATGTTATGAATTTGGTAAAATAGACTGCATTTTTGAATTAGGAATATGAAATATAGCTTAGGATGAAATTTTGGCATTGTTCTGAAAAACATCAATTTTTGATGAATAGTGAAACTACTAAGTGGTAGTTAAAAAATTGAATTTTCCATAAAACTTAATTTTACCGCTTCTGTGAATGGAATTTCGAAAATCCGAGAGACACGGTTAATATCAAGGACTAAAATGTGGTTCAATGAGATGAAAATATTTTTTGCTGAATAGTAACTTTTTACTTTTTTTTACCGCGGTTAAAAGTAAATAGGGTAAAAATGATGATATTATTACCCTAAAACATGTCCTAATTCTATTGGACAAGTGTAATTCGACCAAAAACAAACTTAGGAATAAAATATGACCATTTAGGTCCACTTGGATTAGATTAGGACATTTATTATTAATTTATTTAAAGAAGGGTTAAAGTAGTTAAAATCAAAGTTTAATAAGTAAATCATTTTTAATATGGGGTTATACATAAGATAAATTAGATTGTAAATATTCATTAGAAAGATAAAAATAGTTACTACATGATGGTATTTTATTTGTAATTTTTAGACATCAAATAATTTAATTTATTTATGACACAATGATGATGCAGTAATTATCTTGTTAATGAAATATTGACATAATTGATGTCATAAACACCAAAATAAATGTAATTTGAGACTTTTTATGAATTAAACTAATTTTCTAGGTTACTATGATATATTAGTGATGATTTAATAAACTTGGTTCGAACATTTAATTCTGTTATGACTTTCACAAAAATCATATATCAAATAGTGTCAAAATTGACACAAAATAGTTTTTAAATCAAATATTATATTACTAATTGTTATTTTATTCCTAAAAATCTAAGGTTCGGCCAAATGACTTAGATAAGGATATATATATTAATAATAAACAATTTGGGGTTCTTTTGGCATGTTATAGTAAGTGTATTAACCATATAGTGAAAGCAAACAAAAAGACACGGTAAAAGTTAAATTAATTAACTTAGAGTTAAATCTAATTGATAAGGTTAAAATAATACCCTAAACTTGTCTAAATCTTATTGGTTGATAGTATTTCAACCCAGCCCCACTTTATCTTCTAAATAATACCCTTTAGAACCATTATAAACCGATTTTGACTTTAATATAAATTAATATTTTGAGATATTCCTAAGGTGCCCCTCTCCTCCCTTATAAAAGGGCACCTCATCCCCCTCCTCCTCACACCAATTTGAGCACTCAATCTCGTCCAACCCCTGCCAAAATCTCTTCTCCACTTCCCTAGCAACATCCTAGAGGTTCTGGTCTTCCTCAAAGACCAATTTTAGTTCCCTAAGAGGAGGTCTCCAAAAGGCGCTTCAAAGAAGAGGTAATTACCGTTACCAATTCTTTCATCTTTATTTCTTCTTCCACTTCTTCTTATTAGGTTGTTTCATTATGAAGTAATAACATCAGTATCACTAATATACTGATATGTTATTATAAGTATGAAACAACCCTATTTCACCATCTATCCATCCTACGGAAAAAGAAATCACCGCGCGTGCGTACGTACGGAATACCGTCTCCACGCCGTGGTGTAATCTATTTTCCACCACCACCTTACATGGATGGGTATAATGGTGTAAAGAATAACTATAAATAGTTATTACAACATCATATTTATTATGATATATTGTATAATCCACTCCAATTCAATTCAATATTTATGGAAATGATATCATCGCTCGTGCGTACGTACGGACTACCGTCTCCACGACGCGATGAGATTCATTCTCCATGTTAACCATTTAAGAATGATTATAAAGTATATATAAGAAATAATAATGAAATATATGACATTATAAAGCTACTGGATTTATTTATATATATATTTATGTCATCTACTTACTTCCATTCAAGACAATAAGGAAAGGAAAACAGCGTTCATGCGTACGTACGGACTACCGTCTCCATGAACGGTGTTTTTCATTTCATTTATCTATCTATTATATATATATATACTGAATATATATGATATATAAATCATATTTTTTATTCTGGAAGTAAGTAAATCATGATATAAGTAATAATAATGTCAAGAACAACAAGTCAAAACACCTACGATAAATGAAACGATTTTACCCAAAACGCTTCTTTAACATGGAATTTACAAAAGAACGGGTAATATAATGTCATAAGTGAACAATATATGATATCATAACAATGAATATGATTCTGTAATAAGTCAATGACATTATTTAAAACATTATACAGGAGGTTCGGACACGTACAAAGCATATCGGACCTAAGGTAAGGGAAATATCACAATCTCATTTTTATCCGAGATTGTTTATTCGTAAGTATTTACTGGGGTGTATTTTATCATCCACATCCATGTTTCATCAATATGTAATATTATTTCCATCCACATACAATTGTTTAAATCCATTTTTACCCTTCGGTGAGTTTTTAGTAATATGTACGAAAGGAATCTTTTGTCGCTTTTCGTACGAGGTACTTTTTGACTTTTCCGACAAAAGTATGAAGAATGTTTTTTTAACTTATACGGCATGAATGGATTTTTAAAACATTACTTCAAAGAAGCTTCCTTTACAAGTTTTCAAGTTTATTTTTAATCAACTTCTTTTATTTTAAAGTTGTATGACATGTTATGAAAGGAAAAATGTTTTTGAAGAAGAAAGGATATTTTCCTCAAGAATGAAGTTCAAGTATTTTATCAAAATTATTTTCCATCTAAGATAATAAAAGGGTTCTGTTTTTATCCCTATTATTATATGGATTTGATTATGTTGTGATGGAATTATTTTTATGAATTCCTTTATCTTATATGAATTGATTTATGATGTCATGATGTTTCAAGAATCCAATTTTTGTTACTTGTGTTATGCGATGATGTATGTTTTATGATTATGTGGCACACATAAGAAAGGATTCATTATAAGATGGGTGGGACCTAGATCTCCCTCCAATTCATTGGGTAAAGACTTTATATCTCATGGGATAGACATGGCTGGAACGGAAGGTTATTTCGGTTCAGTGATACAGGACTGAAACGAGGAGTGAACTCGGTTCAGAAAGGGACTTTGTCCACTAAGATAGTCTTGGCAATGAGTCATGACTAACAAGAAATGATTTTCCATGATTATGTGTGCATGCCACAAAGTTTCAAGTTTTATGTTATGATTATTGGGATCTCATTTGCACTTCTATGATTTATCCCATGATATGATATTATGAGCTCTTTTGCAGGTTAAGATTTCCAAAAGCTATGTTCTTATGTATATGATGTGATTGATATTTCTTTTGTTTACCCTTACTGAGCATTTGAGCTCACCCTTTTTTGTTTTCTTTTCCCCAGGATATAAAGAAAGGTTTTAGGTAAAAAAAAGGGAAGATCTTTATGGGAGATATTGAAGATCTTTCACCACGATTAGAAGATTACGTTCCGAGTTTCCAAAGACACTAAACTATTACGATCCTTGTGTGTGTGTTTTTGTTATGTACTAAGTATTCCGCAAATTCAATGTAATGTCCATGTACGTCAAGATACGGGTCTCTACAGTTGGTATCAGAGGAAAGGTTTAGTCAACATTTGGAAACTAGGATGCGAAAACGTTAGTGAGATCCCTAGAGATATTTCTAAGGTATGTCTAGGGATGCCCCTAAGGATAAGTATACGTATAGGATATAGTCTTAGAACTATGGTAACGATATTAGATTAAACCAAAGATGATAGATATTTAAGTTACTCCCCCTTTATTATGATTTTTGCATCTAACACTATTCTGTTTGGGTTTTAGAAAATGGCTAGAAACAAGATGATTCACAATAATGGAGGATATGATGGACAATGGAATGATATTCTTCATGAGCAACCAAATTAAATGGGATTTGGATGTCCAAACATCATTATTATTCCGAATCATCAATCTCACAACATGATCAATAAAGTAAAATTTGGTAAGTTTCCTGACTCGACTAATAAGAGAAAGATGGAGTTCCATGATGATCATAGAGGAATGAAAGTTCAATTTCCCCTATGTAAATCATGTGGGAAGAGGCATCAAGGAGAATGTTTCAAGGGAACTGGAAGATGCTTTGGGTGTGGAAAAGAAGGACACAAAGCAAGTAAGTGCAAAGGAAAAGGGTCGGTTAACACCGTGGATGAGGATAATGGTATTGCTACGACATCAAAAATGGTTAAGTGTTTTAAATGTGGAATGTATGGGCATTATGCAAACAAATGTCCTAAGGGAAAGACCCATGACGAGAATCAGTATGGTCATATGGGTAGTATTTATGTGGATGATGATGAAGAGACTACAAATGATATGTGAGATGAAAGAATTTTTGAAGCTCGGTCAATGGTTTGAGAATGTAGTGGAGTGATTACATGTTTATCATGTGTAATTTTGGAATAAAGAGACATCTATGGATTGTTACACTGTTGTCTTTCCTTGTGTTTTGAAAGTGTATGATTAATGTTACCAGTATCCATGAAAGGTTATTCAGATATTTTTGGAATGTAGATGATATGCGCATAATGAAGGGATAAGGAGAAAATTAAATGTTTGATAGTATTCATGAGATCATGATTGATATAAGGACTAAGTGATATCATGGTTTGAGTATATAGAATTTTGAGGATTTCGGTATGTGAAAAGTGTTAACTTTTAACTGCATTCAAGTTTTCACTAAGGTTCAATGGGTATTCAAGAGAGTACAAGATTAAGGCCTTTGAATGTTTGGAATGTGACCAACAAGATATATCTTATGATATATGGGGATCAACGATGGTATTAAATCTCTTGTAATCGTTTTCACTATGTTATGGGAATGGACTGCAGTATTATGGATAAGCCTAAAGATTGGAATGGATTATGTTGGACATAAGTTAGTATTGTTTAAGGATAAAAGTTTTTTCGATATTATTGATGGGATGTTATAGTAATATAAAAAGGACAACCTGCAGGACGGGCGACAGCCCATCGCTTCGGACAAGGCTGTGGGAATCGAACCCACAACTGAAGTGCAACTGGCCTTTATCGCCTACCACTAGCCTACAGGAAGTCCTTTTTTAGTAGAAACTAGTTTTATTATATTAAGCAGTATGATATATGAAGTATAAGTCCATTTTAGGAACCATATATTATTAATCTCACTATAGAATGACTTATGTATATTTAATAACTTTTGCTAACCTTTTGTTTGAGACAGATGGAATGAACAGTCATTCTATCACATGATCTGCTAACACTTCACGAATAACAAATTCAACTTCATTTATTTAAGAGATGAAGTGGAAATTGTTCAAGGCACGAACAACAGTGAGATTGTACCAAAATAACGTAAGTATTTATTCTAATTCAAATTTTCAACTTTAGGGAAATGATCTTGAAAACCAAAAATGTTGTCCTAGTGATCTTATACCTGATGAATCAGATGGTACTTTATATCATCACAAATCTATGGATTTGTGATTACTGGCTTTTCCATAGCCATGTTCTCTACCACTCTCCATCAAAACATGATGGTCAGATTTCTCTTTCATATCCATATTTTCACCTACGTGGAAACCCAGTGATTAGTTTATTTGGGTAATCGTTACATTTCATACTTTAGTTTTTAAAGCCATGTTTTGGTATTCCTTTTTACGATGTGGGTTTCTATTAAAGAAACTTTCGAATAGTAAACCATTTATAACCCCAACGAATTTCGAGGGCGAAATTCATTTTAAGGGGGGTAGAATGTAACACCCCGAGATTTTATGAAAAAATATTATTTTTAATGTCTTGTGTTGTACGCTACACCAAAAGAATCTTGCACAACACACATCCTTGACTTGCCTTGCATTACACGCAATCGCAACCTTCCTCGATAGCGTGTGTAGTACGTAATACTGAGTTTCACGAAACAATGATATGCTATTAAAATATTATTAAAACTAGCCGTTATGAATAGTAATAACCACTTTTTAAATTTTAGAAATTTTAGCTCTCAAAATGGACTTCATTTTTGGATTCGGAGTATCGAATTTAGCCTAAGGTGAAATTTTGGTACTTTTCGGATAACTTTCATATTCTGATGAATAGTGAAAATTACTAAATTATAATTAAAAACAACTTTTTTAATCGAAATAATTAATAGTGATAAATCATTAATTTGAGTGGTTTTAAAGTATATTTAGAATATATTTTTACAATTTAATACAATGTTGGTCATTGGATGTAATTTCACATTTAAACCAGACATAATGAAGTGTCAATCTTTTGATAGATTTTGTTTCTTAAAAACACGCTATTTGTTTTAACAGCGGGATTTAATTATAAAATTAATTAATGAAACTTTTATGTTATGAATTTGGTAAAATAGACTTCATTTTTGAATTCGGAATGTGAAATATATCTTAGGATGAAATTTTGGCATTGTTCTGAAAAACATCAATTTTTGATGAATAGTGAAACTACTAAGTAGTAGTTAAAAAATTGAATTTTCCATACAACTTAATTTTACCGCTTCTGTGAATGGAATTTTGAAAATCCGAGAGACACAGTTAATATCAAGGACTAAAATGTGGTTCAATGAGATGAAAATAATTTTTGGTGAATAGTAACTTTTTACTTTTTTTTACCGCGGTTAAAAGTAAATAGGGTCAAAATGATGATATTATTACCCTAACACATGTCCTAATTCTATTTGACAAGTTTAATTCGACCAGAAACAAACTTAGGAATAAAATATGACCATTTAGGTCCACTTGGATTAGATTAGGACATTTATTATTAATTTATTTAAAGAAGGGTTAAAGTAGTTAAAATCAAAGTTTAATAAGTAAATCATTTTTAATATGGGGTTATACATAAGATAAATTCGATTGTAAATATTCATTAGAAATCTAAAAAGATTTACTACATGATGGTATTTTATTTGTAATTGTTAGACATCAAATAATTTAATTTATTTATGACACAAAGATGATGCAGTAATTATCTTGTTAATGAAATATTGACATAATTGATGTTATAAACACCAAAATAAATGTAATTTGAGACTTTTTATGAATTACACTAATTTTCTAGGTTAATATGATATATTATTGTTGATGTAATAAACTTGGTTCGAACATTTAATTCTGTTATGACTTTCACAAAAATCATATATCAAATAGTGTCAAAATTGACACAAAATAGTTTTTAAATCAAATATTATATTACTAATTGTTATTTTATTCCTAAAAATCAAAGGTTCGGCCAAATGACATAGATAAGGATATATATATTAATAATAAACAATTTGGGGTTCGTTTGGCATGTTATAGTAAGTGTATTAACCATATAGTGAAAGAAAACAAAAAGACACGGTAAAAGTTAAATTAATTAACTTAGAGTTAAATCTAATTGATAGGGTTAAAATAATACCCTAAACTTGTCTAAATCTTATTGGTTGATAGTATTTCGACCCCTCCCCACTTTAGCTTCGAAATAAGACCATTTGGAACCATTATAAACCGATTTTGACTTTAATATAAATTAATATTTTGAGATATTCCTAAGGTGCCCCTCTCCTCCCTTATAAAAGGGCACCTCCTCCCCCTTCTCCTCACACCAATTTGAGCACTCAAGCTCGGCCAACCCCTGCCAAAATCTCTTCTCCACTTCCCTAGAAACATCCTAGAGGTTCTGGTCTTCCTCAAAGACCAATTTTAGTTCCCTAAGAGGAGGTCTTCAAAAGGCGCTTCAAAGAAGAGGTAATTACCGTTACCAATTCTTTCATCTTTATTTCTTCTTCCACTTCTTCTTATTAGGTTGTTTCATTATGAAGTAATAACATCAGTATCACTCATATACTGATATGTTATTATAAGTATGAAACAACCCTATTTCACCATCAATCCATCCTACGGAAAAAGAAATCACCGCGCGTGCGTACGTACGGAATACCGTCTCCACGCCGTGGTGTAATCTATTTTCCACCACCACCTTACATGGATGGGTATAATGGTGTAAAGAATAACTATACAAAGTTATTACAACATCATATTTATTATGATATATTGTATAATCCACTCCAATTCAATTCAATATTTATGGAAATGATATCATCGCTCGTGCGTACGTACGGACTACCGTCTCCACGACGCGATGAGATTCATTCTCCATGTTAACCATTTAAGAATGATTATAAAGTATATATAAGAAATAATAATGAAATATATGACATTATAAAGCTACTGGATTTATGTATATATATATGTATGTCATCTACTTACTTCCATTCAAGACAATAAGGAAAGGAAAACAGCGTTCATGCGTACGTACGGACTACCGTCTCCATGAACGGTGTTTTTCATTTCATTTATCCATCTATTATATATATATATATACTGAATATATATGATATATAAATCATATTTTATATTCTGGAAGTAAGTAAATCATGATATAAGTAATAATAATGTCAAGAACAACAAGTCAAAACACCTACGATAAATGAAACGATTTTACCCAAAACGCTTCTTTAACATGAAATTTACAAAAGAACGGGTAATATAATGTCATAAGTGAACAATATATGATATCATAACAATGAATATGATTCTGTAATAAGTCAATGACATTATTTAAATCATTATACAGGAGGTTCGGACACGTACAAAGCAAATCGGACCTAAGGTAAGGGAAATATCACAATCTTATTTTTATCCGAGATTGTTTATTCGTAAGTATTTACTGGGGTGTATTTTATCATCCACATCCATGTTTCATCAATATGTAATATTATTTCCATCCACCTACAATTGTTTAAATCCATTTTTACCCTTCGGTGAGTTTTTAGTAATATGTACGAAAGGAATATTTTGTCGTTTTTCGTACGAGGTACTTTTTGACTTTTCCGACAAAAGTACGAAGAATTTTTTTTTAACTTATACGGCATGAATGGATTTTTAAAAAATTACTTCAAAGAAGATTCCTTTACAAGTTTTCAAGTTTATTTTTAATCAACTTCTTTTATTTTAATGTTGTATGACATGTTATGAAAGGAAAAATGTTTTTGAAGAAGAAAGGATATTTTCCTCAAGAATGAAGTTCAAGTATTTTATCAAAATTATTTTCCATCTAAGATAATAAAAGGGTTCTGTTTTTATCCCTATTATTATATGGATTTGATTATGTTGTGATGGAATTATTTTTATGAATTCCTTTATCTTATATGAATTGATTTATGATGTCATTATGTTTCAAGAATCCCATTTTTGTTACTTGTGTTATGCGATGATGTATGTTTTATGATTATGTGGCACACATAAGAAAGGATTCATTATAAGATGGGTGGGACCTATATCTCCCTCCAATGCATTGGGTAAAGACTTTATATCTCATGGGATAGACATGGCTGGAACGGAAGGTTATTTCGGTTCAGTGATACAGGACTGAAACGAGGAGTGAACTTGGTTCAGAAAGGGACTTTGTCCACTAAGATAGTCTTGGCAATGAGTCATAACTAACAAGAAATGATTTTCCATGATTATGTGTGCATGCCACAAAGTTTCAAGTTTTATGTTATGATTATGTGGATCTCATTTTCACTTCTATGATTTATCCCATGATATGATATTATGATCTCTTTTGCAGGTTAAGATTTCCAAAAGCTATGTTCTTATGTATATGATGTGATTGATATTTCTTTTGTTTACCCTTACTGAGCATTTGAGCTCACCCTTTTATGTTTTCTTTTCCCCAGGATATAAAGAAAGGTTTTAGGTAAAAAAAGGGAAGATCTTTATGGGATATATTGAAGATCTTTCACCACGATTAGAAGATTACGTTCAGAGTTTCCAAAGAAACTAAACTATTACGATCCTTGTGTGTGTGTTTTTGTTATGTACTAATTATTCCAAAAATGTAATGTAATGTCCATGTACGTCAAGATACGGGTCTCTACAAAACTCCCTCCTCCGGTAGCCTCAAGATGGGAGCACTAGTCAACCTTTGCCTCAGCTACTGAAATATCTACTGGAATCTCTCTGACCACACGAAGGGTTGCCCCTTCTACATCAATGCTGAATGTGGTGCTTCAACTCTGGATAAATCTGGCACAAAATTTTGATACTACCCATCCAGTCCCAGAAAAAATTGTACCTCCGTCACACTCCTTGGTGGTTCCCAAGAAAGTACTGCCTCGATCATCGCTGGATACACTACAACTCCAGCCTCTGAGATGACATGTCACATGAAGTGAACCTCTTGAATCCAAAACTGGCACTTCTAGAGCTTTCCATAAAGCAGGTGCTCTCTAAGTGTATCCAGTACTACCCACAAATGGTAGGCATGCTCCTACTCAGTAGTATAGTAAATTGGTATGTCATTGATGAAGACTACGACAAAGAGATCAAGGGAAGGCTGGAAGATCCTGTTCATGAGACTCATGAACACTGTTGGAGCATTGGTTACACTAAATGGAATAACCAAGAATTCAGATTGTTCATACCGACACCAGAACGTCTTCTTCCTCACATCCTCAACTCGAACTCTGAGCTGGTGATAGCCTGACCTGAGGTCTATCTTCGAGAACCATTGTGATCCCTTGAGATGATCAAAGAGGTCATATATCCTCAATAGTGGGTACTTGTTCTTCATGTTCACTTGATTTATGTGACGGTAGTCAACACATAGTCACAATCTCTCATCCTCATTCTTGGTGAACAAAATTGGGGATGCCCAGGGTGAAACTCTGGGTTGGATAAATCCCTTCCCCTACAAGTCCTCCAGCGATACCCACAGCTCACGAAGCTTGGTGGGGGCCATCCGTTATGCTGGAGTTGATATCAGTGTTGTCTTGGGGTACAGGTTAATGTAGAAATCTACCTCTCTGTGAGGAGGTAGTCCTAGAATGTCGTCGGGGAAAACATATGCATACTGATCCACCACAACAGGAAAACTCAGACTCCGCACATCAACCGCTCCGTGGATAAGACTAGCCAACTGATGTGTGATTGGCTTCCCCAATCCTCTGTGTAAGTCTATCCTGCGCTACAAAGGCTCCCTCTTTGCCATTGAAGGTGAACCTGGTCCCATCCATGTCGATACACCGCACTTTGCGCCAAATATAGTCAATCTGAGCATGAAATATGGATAACCAGTCCATAACCAACATGACGTCGTAAGGTCTCGACGCCACTATGAGGATATCCCTGCCAAAGCACTCACCTCCTAGAGTAATCTCACTCTATCGGCACCAGTGCGTAATCGTTGAGTTTGCTTCCATAGGAGTTTCTAGTCGTAAGGATTGAGCCCACGACTCCTTCGGAATATCCGAGCTCTGAACGAGGGCATTGGAAATAAAATTATGACTTGAACCTTTGTCTATAAGTACTTGATCAAGGGTGGATTTGACACAGATGGTGCCTCAAATCATCTCCAGTGTGCCATGGTCATAGGCCTCGACTTTCTAAAGTGGAGGCTTCCTCTGTCCGCCATCTCCCTGTGGTAGGGGTGGACCTCCTTGTGGTTGTGGTGGTAGAGACTCGAAACATCATCCACCACTCACTGCTCGGCCAGCTCCTCTGCCACGTCTGCATGCTCCTGACAGACATCCACGGTCAAACCTTTGCCTCTACATGGGAGGTCCCTCTACTGTCTGCTGCTCATCTGGACGGCAGGTCAGGAAGTCATGAGTTATGTGACCCTGCCCGCCGCATGCATAGCAATGCCTGCTCAATGTAAAACTGGCTCTGTCTCATGTGCCCCGCACAACCGAACCTATATGCTGGGGTCTCCCTCTTGATGGCCTAGTCCACTTGGTCCCATGCGACATCTGTTGACTGCCGGCTGCAGAAGACTCTGCTATGTGTTCCAATGTGGTGGGTCACGCTGCTGGTGTCTACTCAACAAGAAAACTCTGCACTAGAAGGGCTCACTCCAGCACCCCTGCCTACGTCGGTATGCCGAGGGGGATCATCAAAGCCCTGATCTCATTCCTAAGTCCCTAGTCGATGGTTTGGGCCCTGAAAAATGGGCCATGTACCATATCTATGGAGTAGCACGAGAGGTCGTCGAACCTCACTAAGTAATGAGCTACTATCATGCTGCCCTGTTGCAGATGAAGTAACTCTTGAATCTCCACCTAATAAAGGGTGGCTGGAACAAAATATGAGCAGAAGAGACTCTCGAAGTCTATCCAGATCAATGATTCCTTGTCATGAACCCAGAGCATCAGGCTCCACCATCTGCCTACTACTGTATGCAGGAGACTCGTAGCAAAAATCCCCATGAGGTCGGCCGGGGTCCCTACCAAACTGAACACTCTCACGATAGCCTCCAGCCAGTCTTCTGCTGCCTGTGGGTCCGTCTCTCCCTGGAACCTGAGTGGCCTCTGGTGTTGGAACTTGTTCAACGCACTCAGGAGGTGTGAACTCTCTCCTAGTATAGCTCGTGGTATTGGTGGCCTAGTGGGTAGGGGTACCGCTGGTACCTTCGGTGTGATGGGGCCCTACAAAAAGGCCTCGTCGCTCGGTGGGCAACCATCTCGTACGTAACTCGGATCCCTAGGTGGCTGCCTTCGTGGGGCCATCCGTAAAAGAAACAAGTGTTCCATAGATAAAACAATATACCTGGTGAGATGACACAATGTAATCACGAAGAAAACTTTTTTCAAAGGAAACACAAATGCAATCAAAGTTTTTGTGCACTGAGTTGGAGATCAGAAGTCAGAGTCCTGGTGTATGGATATGTTGGCCACCACACCAACACTGGTTTCCCTAACCTGATAACCACACCCAAAACAATTAACACTATAGCTATTAAAATAATCATATTCCACGTTCTGTGGTAGAACCGACTCCTCTGACACCAATTTTCACGAACCATCCTCGGGGCCCATGCTGTGACTACCCCAAGCCTGCCTTCTATAGGCCAGGGGCTAGAGACTAGCACTAAATGAGAATCTCTGCTAAAAAGGGAAGGCATTGCCTTTAAACCTGTAACACACACAGTCTGAACACAAGCATTAGAGGCCATAAGTACTAAAATAGAAAAGAAAAGTGTGCTGAATGTATGTGGGCCATTATACAAATCCAACAAAACAACAAGTACAAGTACAAGTAAAAAGGAAAAAACAGCTCCTAGATCGTCCACTAAGGATTCATACCTGAAGTGTAGGTATAGAAATCGAACAAATCATCCCTATGGTACACCCCATCTAGTCCATCTTTGAGCAGCCTCCCGTCCGTCACCCTTAGCCTCAATCACTGTTGTCCGTCATCTGCACAGAACTCAACAAGGTGCGGGCAAAGCCCATGCAGTGGTGAGTATAACAATACTTAGTAGAGGACCATGATACCCCCGAAGGTCTCCCAGAATCGACTAAGGATAAACCACAAAAGAATGGTACAATCAAAAAGTATCGACCAACCTTATATAGGTATAAGGCCATACATATACCTAAGTTTCCAATCACAGTCTGAATCCAACTCTTGATCCCACGCACAACCCGATCCACAAAGGAAGTAAATTCAATCATCTAGAAGATATCGACTGAAAGTCATGACTCAAATCACACTGGTATAAATATTTAGTTGAGAGATAGAGATTATCAGATGTTATAACTGATTCATCTAAGCTATCGGACCCACACATGATATAGGACAAGCTAAGCTGTTGGACCCACACAGGTTACAGGACCATCTATTATGTTGGACTCACACAGGATCAAGGAACAGAAGTCAGAACTGTCAGACCCACGGAGGATCCCAGCATAGTAGTCATCACTGTCAAACCCAAGGAGGATTCCGGTACAGTAGTCATCACTTTCAAACCCACAAAGGATTCCGGTACAGTAGTCATCACTGTCGAACCCACGGAGGATTCTAATACAGTATCGTCGCAGCCAGCCCTAGGGTTCCCGCATAGAGCACACTCAATTCTGGGAGGGTCTGCTCGTCGAGCCAATTGTCGATACATAAACTATTACAATGTCCTGAGTTTATTTATTCCATAGTTCCGTCTCATCATAAGGAACCCAACGCGATAGATGGTTCGTCAATCAGACACTCTGTCTAAGAGTTATTAACATTTATGTTCCAGGGGCCCGGTAGGTTTTTAGTCTCAAACCAACCTGACCATACCCCAACTACATCCAAAACACAATCGCAGTATGTCAAAAGTATCTTCTCACTCCATGAATTCCATTGCCGTAGGAGGTACATCAATCGAACACCTGTAGCACCAGATGCGGGCTAAAAGGTGCTACCGACCATAGCGGGTCCGGGTCCAGTCTGAACCGGGGTCTAACTCGGATGGCAGGTCCGACCCGGCCTGAGGAAGCATCCCGAGCTAAGGAGACGACCCGACCCAAGGAGATGGTCCTGCCCGAGGGTGGCTCCACCGAGGGCGTCCTGGACAAGGGGCGGCCCGGATATTGGTGGCCCGGCTGACGGCGGCCCGTCTCAGGGGCGGCCCGGCCGAGGGAAGCCCGGCCCGTGGTGGCCCGGATGAGGGTGGACCATCCATGGGTGGCACGGTGTATGACGGTCTGGCCGAGGGCGGATTAGCCTGGCCACTCCAGTGGGGAGGCACACGCCCCCTGGCACCCAAACGACTTAGGTGTTCGGGTAGAACTGAACTGGCACTCGGTGGTACCGGTCTAGCCCACGCTGGACCCAACGAGGTCTCGCACCTCCTGGATGCCCGCTAGGGCTAGCCTCTCTTCATCACCAGTGCAACACGATGGCGAGGCACCCTCCGCCGCGGCCCGGCCTGGTCGCGGCTCCGCATCACCGGCACGGTGCGGCAGCACCGCGCTTCCTCTGCCACGACCCACCCTAGCCGCGGCCCTCCTCCGGTGTGGTGAGACGACACCTCACCCTTCCGGATCCACCATGGTCTGCTTGGCCGTTGCTTTTATTTGCGTGGTGCGACGGTGGCCCTTGCTCCGCAAGCCTCTTCTGTGATCCGCCTCTGTCGTCAACACAATGAGAACAACAACAAAGGGGCGGTCGGACCTTCTTCGTGCGGTCCGAGCCCTCATCATTATGTTGTTAACATTCGACATCAAGATCACAACACATGATGACGAAAGGAGAGTATAACTCATACATAAAAATAATCCAATTTCTCCCTACCTCATATTTGTCATTGTACATTGATGAGTCGCGGAAGATGGATGTCGCGCCATTCCGTCAACGACAGAGGAGGTAGAGCTCAGTGAAGACTAGTCGAGACGACTCGCTCGGTGTACTTCATGGGCGGCGGTACTTCCCTTCCTTACTACGGTTGAATGAGGAAGAAGATGATGCATCACGTTCTTTGGAGATGAGGAGCATTCTTTATGTTCTTCGTGGAAAGAATGGAGTTCAACGATGGTTCATTATTAGAAGGATGAAGGTCTTATCTCTCAAGCTTTCCAAAGGATTATGCGAACCCCAAAAATGAAAAAGGATTGCCTCTTTTAATTCTTTCCCACAACAACACAAAGAAGTGTTTCATTAAATGTGGAAACTAATTTAATTAATGCAAAGGGATCGTTCAAATTCAAATTTAGAGGAGGTGAAGAGTTTAATTAAAATAAGCTACCTCACTTTGTTAATGGGTGAATTGGCACCATTATGGGGGAAGGTGGAAGGTTTCAAGAGTTTCCCCCATTAATGGGGTACTCAAGGGTTTAAAAGTGGGGTTAAGGGGGTTCAATCTAGTGGTCCCCACCTAGTTATATCCCCCCAAGGGAGGTTAGGGTGTGGTGGGCCCCACCTCTAACCTCCACTTGGTGATTTTAAAAACCAACCAAATAAAAATATGTTACACATATTTTTACTTAATTTTTTTAGAATCCCCAAAAAATTAACTTCCAACCTCGATAAAACACAACTTTGGTAAAGGTCTCCTTAAGCGAATACAGGTGCTGCGAGTTCAGCGGTACCCTCAGATTTCAATTCTGAGCACCACTTCAAATGGTATAAAATCATGCATGTACGATTAGTGAAGGAACCAAAAAAACATCATTAACTGATTCTGGGCACACCGGGCCACGAAATCAAGTGTCGTCAGAAACTGCGGACTCGTAAAATTCCTGTGTATTTTTTAAAAATATTTTCCACAGAATTTTCCGTTCTTTACAGTAGGAATATTTTTTCTAATTTTTATGAAGATTTTTTCTAACTAATCTCTTATTATGAGATATTGTTATAATATATAAGATCATTTTTTATTTTATTATTATTTTTCTTCCCTCATGGAATTAAGAGAATTATATCATTAGTATATAATAAACTAGTTAGAGAAACCATGTCTCTAAAATCATTAATCTTATTAATATCATGATTATCTACCACGCTAATGATGATTCATTTAAGATAGTCTTTAGCAATTGAAAAAATAATGGATGAGAGATGATACCCCTGTTGGACATCACTCAAACATGAAAAATAACATTTATGCGATCCATTAATAAGAAATAATATATAAAATGATATTAGAAGGATTTAGACACAGTTTATTGAATGTATCATAAAAAATTTCATAATACATTACATATGAAACACAAATCCATAAAATAAAAATCTTTCTTAAAATAACATTTCAATGAAATTTGAACACCCCTTGTTTTTTTCTTGTGAGGATTGACGTACAATGAAGCAGTAATAAAGAAACCCACTATGGTTCCTCCATTAATGAATTCAAAATGATTTTTTGAAATAATATTTATTTAAAAAATAGCAATAAAATTATTATGAAACTTCCAAATAATTTTTTATATCATGTTTATACAATCCATTGGACTAAAATGATAAATATCATTTTTATTCAAAAATTTGGGAATAAAATTACGAATTGCAAGAATAGTACCCTGAGAGATATTTCCCCCTTGAAAAAATTAGTTACAAGTCTACAAATATATTATTTAATTTTCTCCCAATACTTTTGGTAAAAGTGGTTGGTGAATGTATCTACAATAGGTAATATACCTGTATTATGTCCAAAGATAGCCTCTTTGACCTCAATATCAATTGTAAAATTATTAAGTCTTACATTTTCCTCAAAGTTGATAATTATTGGAGTAATAATCTCTAATAGGTATGATCTTATGATGGATACATTCAATAGATTATATTAATAGAAGAAAATTTTATTTGCACACTATTTTATGTTATAAAAAAATTCCAACATAATTTAAAATTTCTAATGGCATGTTGACTCTTCATTTTCTTTGGAGAGAGAAAAATAAATTATAGTTTTTATCTTCATCCTTTACCCATTTCACTTTTAAATATTATATCTATAATATTTCCATGAGATTTAATTGGATATAGACTTCCAATGAGATCAGATTTTCCTATTAAACCCTATGTAAAAACAACTTCTGTTGTTATCTTTTTTAATGGTAGGAAGAGGGGAAAACAACTGTTTGATATTTAATAAATAGAGTAAAAATAATCCCTTCAAAAATATTTCATACATCTCTTAAAATTTATTATTATTATTATACAAGACAGATTGTCATCATTTTAGCTAAATGATATCAATGTATCAGGTATTAAATTCTGACATTATTAAAAAGTGTTCAAGGAACATTTAAATATAAATTGAAGAGGTGGTTTAAAATCCATTGTGTCCAGATTCTAAAAATTTAAATGTTGATCAGAATCGAATATTACAAGAGTGGTATAAAAATATGATGCTCAAGCATCAAGGGTTTCTTTATTGATAAAGACCCAATATAATTTCCTAGAAACCATTTTATTTAGGATCATTCCATACCTAGTGTATTTGGAACCCACCATTTTCACTTAATTTAAGTTGTTAACTTAATAAAATATTTACATTCTATGGTTTAAATATTTTAATTAATAATTACAATTCTCTCATAAATATTAATAATATAATTGAAATATCCAATAAATATCCAATGTCCATTGATATATACACTCAATATTTGTAAATTTTCATTATATCCTTTCATTAATTTAATACATTAATTTAATAAAGAATGAACATAAATGTTACACTCCCATGCATCTATAACTCAAGGTGGCCATCTATTTAAATTATTGGATAATAGCGAGTAATTATCCACTTGAATGAGCTAAGACTCAAGTATTTTAATAGATATAGAGGAAAATATAGTCTCAATCAGATAATAAACCATTATTTTAATATATGAATCCTTTTCATATAATATACGTTTAGGTTTGGAAGAAACTAGAATATTAGGTTTACAATTTATAATTAGTTTCCAGATAGAACTGGTTGTTTTAGTGTTTCATAGGCATTTAAAATTCTATTAGAGGATCCTCATTTAATTATTTCATCAGTTAGAACCCCCATTTTTTTCCATAATATTTTTATCATGGGATATTTTATTGCATCAATAACCTTTATCAAATCAATGGAAGGTGTTTCATCACTTCCCTTGTGTTCGAGAGAGGCAATTTTATTATTTTTATGCCCATAATCTTTTGTAAATAGTGTTTTTTATCATTAGATCATTTAGTATTCAAATCAAAAGATTCCATTTGGTAATAAATATTTGATTCATCTTGGTAACCAATGTTTTCCAAAATGAATGTGTTATCATTATACATCATACAAGGACCTGTTAAGATAATGTTGATATTCTCATGATTAGTGGAATTCTTTGTTCAGAATATAGATGATATATAAGATATATTACAATCCTATAAATGACCATATTTATCCTCAAGGATACCATATTCCCCTCTTTTAACCAGATCCAAAGTTGGAGAATCCTACAAACTCCTTCAATCCCTTTCTCCTCATTTATAGATTTAATTTAGAGAAATTTCCGGAGGCTATAAAGCGATTAAATCTATTAATCTATTATAATAACTATATTTATCTTTAATAGGATTATAGGATATGATAGCCCTGTTTAAATCTAAACTATATGAAACAATCTCATTTTTAAAAGATATTTAAAAATTATTAATATTCTTGGAAATATCATGGGACATTCTAATATCATTGCCAAATTCTTAAAAAATAATTATTGTTTATGCTATTCCTTATATTTTTATTTACTTCATTAATTTATAATTTTTCAAGAATTCCATCCCATTTTATTTGTATCTTTGGGATCAAGGATTTTGGATTTCCTATCATTCACCCATCTATCAAAATCATACATCTTAGAGGCTTCATATTTCTCAATGTAATATCTTGAACTTTTTTATTCCAATTGACATATTTATGGCCATTAGTATCATGTGTTCATTTCAAAAATTTATGGATCACCCTGTAGTTCACAAAGGAGTGCCCCACTATTCTACAAACATCAATGTATGGATGAATATATTTATACTCTACCTTGACATCATATTTCCATTCAATATCAATGAAGTTAGTTAGATCTAGTAGCTTTAATTCTAGGATGAAATCAATCATAATTATATAATATAAACCATTTTCACCATTACTATCGTTATTATCTGACTTTATAGGCATACCTAAATAAGAATTATTTAAATTAAGTATTTTTTTGTGACCAAACCCCAACTTAAATCATGTAGCCTTATAATGATTTGATCCATTGAGCATTTTTAGTTAAATTGGTTGAATATGATATCCCATTTATAGATTCACATAACCCAATATTTTATATGAATATTTATAATTTTATAAGATGAGTTCAGATCTTCATTGCTTCCAATAAGAATACAAAAAAGCATCTTCCAATTGGAATCAATTTCCATATCATGTTTCTCCGGTAATGTGAGATTCTGAATTTCAGAACCATGTTAGTCCATGTTTTATCACCCTTTTAATACATGATATACAAGGGGATGTAAAACCTATATATATTAATCTTTTATAAAGAGGCTCTATGTCCATTTACCCTAAGGATCTACCATACTCCATTTTCATGAAATGTGATGGCTTGAACAAGTGATCCTTGGCCAGATCTATTCCATTATGTTCCTCCACAAAGGATGTCACCATCATTCTTTATTAAGTAATTCTATGTGTACCCTCTTTTCAATATTTTCCATATGTTTTTTATTGCTATCAAATGATTGACACACCACATATTTGAAGGATCTCAACTAGTTTAGAGAAAATCATGATAAGAGACAACTTAATAGTTCTAATTGATCTGTTATTAAATTTTATGAGGAAGAATCATTATTTTTATGAGAGAAGTTTCTGCAAAGACATTAACCAAATATAACACTTAGAATTTATTTGAATACATGAATCTCAATATATTAATCTCTTGTGTTCACATTTATGTATATGTTTTTATAATAAAACAGTTATTTAATCTTATTCCTTTATCCAAATTAATAAATTAAAAATATATTAATAAATAACATTATATATATATAATGAATTGTGTTAGTTGCCGAAAAGAAAATGACTGTTATATCTAGATTTATCCAAATGTATCCTATATATAAGGCATACTAAACCCTTTAATTTAATTTATTAATATCATTTAAAAACAATATAATTGAAATCATAGTGTGATTGGTATCCAACTCCTGCATTTCTAGATAGAGCCTAAGACCCAATTCTAGTTTGCAGTCCAACCCTTAGGCCCACCACCTAGATATGAATACTCAAGAAGGACTTCAATTCCCACAAATTCATAATATAGGGTATATATAAAATATATCAAACTATTACTATAAACTTCATAACCCATAAAACAAAACAAAATCATGGTTTAATTTAACTTAATATTATGTGACCCATAGCTTGTAACAACTTATATGAATTATATAACATTTAAAATAAGTATTTTAATATTATGAAATAAATAATACATACATTCATAATATAAAATTTAAATTCAGGAATATTAAATCGTGGAATAAACCATATAAATGAACAATTCATAAATTTATGTATGATATAAAAATATATGGAAAATTCATAATTAATAAAATTTAAAACACTTTACGGTATATGAATTCTTTATGAGAACTCCTAAAAAATTGAACATTTCATATTTATTTCCATATTTACAAGTCATTAAATATCAAATCCTTCATATTTTAGAATATATTATTATTATTAAAGGTTTTATAATTATATAAACATGTCAAATATTATGTAAACATTTTATATAATTTAAATATCAAATATTTGATTTTGTTTAATCCATTTATCAAATTAACTAATTAACTTTTCAGACTGATTCGAATATTTTTTCAAACTATTTATATTAATATATAATTTTATATTGTGATTTATAAAATTTCCATAAATCTGTATAAATGATTTGATATTTAAGAATTTTTGACAATTTATAATACTATTTTAAATTATTCATCATAAAAACCATTACATGAATTGTACAATATGAAAACTATTTCCATAGAGAAAACCATTACTATTTTTATGGAATCCATTCAGTTCAAGACTTTAGAAGTCTCTTGTTTGAAACTACAATGGTTTATCCAACCATTTTAGGGTTGTCTTGTGATAATATAATTTCAATAGTAACCATTAACATTTTTTAACTAAACCACAAAAATATAATTTAATTTTTAGGATGTCGTGTTATTAATGAAATTATTCTATGCCAATTTTTACACACTATTACATAATTTCAAAAAATATTAATCTAATATCATGTTTTTACTAAAACATATTATATATTGAAAAATTCACTGTGCCATGACCTTTTTGGAAAAAAATTTCACTCTTCTTGAAAATATTTTTGTTAGGGTTTCTATATCTATCTAGAATTTCAATAACAATGTGGTGTAATTGTTTATGAAAACATTTTTTATTTTGGAGTTGAAAATACATAGATAAATATATTATTAAACATTAATAAAAAATCATTTATCCCATGTGATTATTCTATTAAATTGGAATAAATTTAATAAAATAATAATGGAATACCTTTTGTTAGTTAATAGGGTTTTTTAATATCCTTTGAATGAGAATGGTTGTGAGCATTTAAAATAATCTGTCAAAATACTTCCACCTAGGCTATCAATGCATTGTTTTCATCTCTCAAAACTATGAAAATATCAACTATTCCTTACAAATATTTTGCAGGATAAAGGGAGGGGTATAAAAAAATGATTCAGTGGATTTTATTTAAAATAATTTAGATATCAAAACTCATGGATTAAGCATCATTATAGTGGAATAATATATTATCCTTTAATTCTTGAAATTTCATAAATATTCACTTCATAATTACAAATTATTCTTAAATATTTGAACTATAAAATAATTTAAAATCCTTATATAATGTTTGTATAGAAATGAAGAAACTTTTAAATGAAAAAAATTCATGTTCTTTAATTAGCATTACTTCAATTATCATCTCATGAGGATTTAACAAATCATTATTTATTTATTCATGGTAAAAATATATAATAATTATTTTTTGAATAATTTTTACATTATTATTCACTAAACCATGAAAAAGTGACCCACACTACATTATGGTTTACATTATCCAAAATCATGTTCTGGTTTATCCCATCAAACTATTATGTGATATCTATTACATATTTAAAATAATGTTTAAATTAATTTATTAGTTATACAATTAGATTATATCGTGTGGATGAGAAAGATATTTGAGTTTGTCATGATTCATGTCTCATGGTCTCTCAATGTCTTCAACAATGTTATTATGTGATTACAAATGGTGTATGTAATATTATTGATTGACATATGTATGGATATGATTATGTTTGAAAGGCATTATTTATTATCCCATATTATATTATGTATCATGGATGTTTTACAATATGGATATATATACTTGAAATTATTGATTATACAATACATTATTATTTTCAAAATTGATTATGGGGTCAAACATTTGGGTTTTGTGAATGAGGATTAAGTTTTTGTACATAGTCTGTTTAGAAAACATAAATATATAAATTAAAATTTATTTAAAGGATATGCACAATGTTTTTAGATATATTTTAACATTTTATTATATATTATGTAACATATAGTGATGATTAATTAATGATTTAAAAAAAATATTTCTAGAAAATAAAAAATCATTTTTGTATATGGTGTCATAAATTGTTACATATGATATAACATAATATAAGTTTTTATGAAGTATTAATGTTTTTTGTAAAATTGGAAGATTCATATAAATATATACTAACTATAAACAAAGGATGGGTGGTTTTTACCATCTCATGGATTGAGTTGAAATAAAGAATATTGTGATAAAGGTCACCAAATAATTTTTTAATGGAAGCACATGAAATATATGATAATTCATGTTGATTGAAACTTATTCCATATTAACTATCATCATTAGTTATATAAAAATTTTACGATGTTTGAATGTGTTTTGAAGATATATAATGTAACATTTAAAGTGTACAAAAATTTATCTTGAATGGTTGAATGTTATAAATTAGTTATAATGTGGTTTTATAGTTCAAAAATTATAATACGAGGACAAATAAAATACTGAAATTTTATAAAAATTTAAATATTTTATAATAAATATTGAATATTATAAATTATCTATGAAATAATTATATAATAAAAAAAAGAATTTCATGAAAATACTTGGACTTAATCTCTTTCATCCCTCTTTCCATTTAACATTTAAGATCAAATATAACATAAAGAATACAAACTCAACGCTACGAATTGAGATATTCATAAAAACACATAGATATCCTAGGAGGATCGTTTCCTTTGGATTAATGTTAGTGATATTCATTAGTTACAACAATTTATAAAGGATATTCTTGTTCAAAAGATCTTATGGTGATTATTCATTTTCAATTTGTTCAATTCAATCATGTAGTTAGATCTTGTACAAATTAACTTTTCTTATTTATTATTAAATATTTATTCAATGTTATATACTAATAAAATACTTTAAAAATAATAATATACACATTTTATATTTTTCTCCAAATAGTGGGATGGAAAACATGTACCCACCATATGAAAGTCCTCTTAATTGCATGTTTCTAGAATTGTCCATCCTAATGGTAATTTTGACTAAAAAATGGGTTCAACATAATCATATAAAACCCTAAGTATGATAAATACAATACATAAATAATAAAATACATTTTATGTAACCCATAATCAGGCAATAATATTTTCCATCACACTTAACCTATAACACTCAGCCACATCACCTGCTCTAAAAATATCAATATAACCTCAACATAGCCCGACCACTCTAGACATGAATCGAATCAGTCCATCAATATACCTTAGATTAAAAATGGTCTCTTAATCAAATAATAACCGATTATTTGTTCATATACATGATAAAAAAATCCCTTACCTCTCATTAAATTTCATTACTCATGATAATTTGTCAGAACTCACCATAATAGGCGACCAAGGGCCTTCCATTAGTCTATCCAGGACCAAACACCATAATAAATTCTTTTATTAACTATAAACAATATATTTGGAAAATAGTAGTCACATAATGTCCCTAATATTGAGTAAGTGGGTGTGAATCACTACATATATCTATATTAAGCCTTATCAATTTCGTTACACCCAAACAAGAAATATATGTTTATTTTAATCTCTCTCACATCTACCTACCCCACCCACAAAAAAATGACCAGAAAAGGAATAAATATCATTGTATAACATTAGGTAAAATTTATATCTAAAAATAAATGGTCACTATCTATTTATAATGATTCAATTCATCCTCGTTCCACTAAAATCTAGATAACCAGACAAAAAATCCAAAATAATGAATTAGAATGATGTTTTGTCTGAAGAACCAGTGTCAAAAGATATTGAGGAAATAATAGGATTATAAAATCCACTAATAATCCAATAAAACTAATGAAGCATCAATCTAATAACAAACAAGTATTGGTATCCAATTTCAAGTAGAAATTCATGGGGGAGGGGGTCTATAACGACCAATTTCTAGGGAAAAGAACGATTGGTTAAATATAAATAACCCATGAAAAATTTTATTACATCAAGTAACAATATTTTGAATAATAGAGTAACATATACCTACTAGCTATATAAAATTATAGTATGCCCCTTTGGACACCTAGTACCCGAACACTGACTAGCCGGTGACCATATTATGGATTTGGTATCCTAACTGGAATCTCACTCGGTATATGGTTCCACCCACTAGATTCCCAATTATAATGAACGACATATAATAAACATTATATTAGAACATATTTCATTGAAAATCTATATATCACAAAAATTGAGAAGTATATAGTATTAATTTTGTTGGGGGATTAGCTATACAATACAAAATTTTAAAATAAATTATATAATCAGTTATTTTTATATTCATTATATGCCATTAGATCTCATAAAAATCCTATCACATCCTATGATACTATAAGGATATACATAACAGAGTTTGAAATGAAATTACTATAAAATAGATTATTATAACATATATTATGAAGTGATATTAAAAGTGTAAAAAATCATAACATGAACTAATAAAAGTGGAAGCTCAAAAATAATTATATTGAAAATTTATTTATGATAAATTATCGATGGATATGAACTAATGATTAGATTTACAATATTGTATAACATTTCTAGATCATAAAATATAATATCCCTGAGATGGATAATATTTTATATCCAATAATAGGGAATTAATTCTATCATTGGTGGTGGGGTAGATCACTAATTTCACTAAAAGAATTTTAAAAATCATTTATTTTATATAACGTTGTTTTCATTTATAGTGTAGTTGATATCACAAATATCAACATGTGGGGATACCCATTTTATTATTGTGGTTCCAAAAGTTGGAATAACCCCATGGAGGGAGGAAGCCTTTATTTACAATCATATGATCCACATAAAATAACAAAATCATGTTAAAGGCTACTATAATCAAGAATACATATATGTTATTTATTAATTAATACCTTACATTGTGATCCTTTACGATATATATGTAAATTATATAGATTTTTTCCACTGTAAAATATCATATGTTGATCCCATAAAAACCATAAATTGTATTAGAGCCCTATTCTCAAGTATTTTCTATATTAAATTCGCTTCTTTTTTTTGCAAAATTAAATATCCTAAAAATAGGAAATTGTATCGTAAAATGGATATAGGGAATTATTTTATTATTCATTAAAATAGTGTAAAACATGTATATATTTTAAATAATGGGATATATGAAACCCATGAATTTTAATTGATCCATACCATGAGATATTTTATATCATAAAATGTGTTATGATCCTAGGTTAGCATGTAATAGGGGATCATGGAAGAAATATAACACCCACTCAAACATATAACAAAATATAATTATATAATATCACTAATAAAAAAAATAGTATTTATCATATTTTATGATTTACTATCATATCATAAAATATAATAATAATGTAAAACATCTTCTCTTAAGTATCAAAACTATTTTATTATTGAGTGTCATCATTTGTAAAAATGTTAATTTTTTATTAGATGTATTAAATTATTATGAATTTTTTATTTTTGGGAATTACATAATATAATTGTTCATGCATAAGGAAAATATAAAATGATTATATTAGTTACAATTTTTTTTGAAAAATAAATAATGTGTTTATTTATTAGTTGATTCCTTTATATTATTTGTGTCTATAAGTTTTTTGTAGGATCTGAATAATGTGTATTATTAATTTTAAATAATAAATTGATTCTTGGAGGCATATCATATAACATCATGCTTGGGATGGATCCAAAAGATTTGGATTACATCTACCATGCCTTTGGTTATCTTTTTAGAGTTTTAGTCATGATAATAGTAATTGAATAATTATTTTTCATATTAGTATTATATATATCATGAAATTAATTATCAATTGGTTAAAGACTTCATGGGGAGAGGGACGTGTGGTAGAACAACACAACATCCTGGTGGTTTATGTCTATTTCTAGAAAGGTGAGGGGTTGTCTAACTTTAACCTATGGATTACACATGTGGTGATATAACATCATGCTTGGATTGTATTCTATTAGTAATGAACTAAATTGCTGATCTTGGATCATTTTTGGGTAGGATCTCCCAAAGAATAGTTCTAATATATTGTCTTTTGATATCATATTCTTCACATTTTATTTAGAGTATTATAATTTATATCATTAATGAAATGATATGATACATGATACTAACCAGTAGATATATATCTATTTTAGGTTATATCATATTTCATGGAAATAATATTGAGATACGTTATATATATGACCAATACAAGAGTTAGAGATTTATATATAGATTTGATATGTGATATCATGGGAAAGTATTTTAATAAATTGAGTGTGAATGTTAAACATATCAATTCAACCAACAATAAATCATGGGTATTAGATATTGGGTGTGAATTAGAAATTTCCACGGATAAATAAAAACTCATATATTTGAGGTAACAGATAAAGGATTAAGTATATTGTCACGTCAGTTAGGGATTAATAGATTTATCATTAGAGGTAAGTACTTATTATATATTCTATCAAAGTGGATTGATACTAGAATTAGATAAGTGTTGTTATATTTCATCTTTAAATAGAAATATAACTTCCATATCACCTATTGATATGATGGAATTATCATTAAATATTCATAACAAGATTCTATATGTATATATGAAGGATATGTTTTATGTAATTTAAAATGTAATAAATGGTTAGTATATTCTAGGTATGGATCATAAGGTTTAGATCATTCAGAAAAATAATTATATTATTTATTCCATTTCCACATATCTTCAAAATAATCCCCTTTCCCATATAAATGAGAAACACATCCAAATAATAGAGATTTATTTTTAGAAAACTTTTATTTTGAATTATTTGAAAATTATGATCCATTTATAATAGTAAAAATGGAAAAAAAACCCATTATAATTGAAAAGAAACAAAGGGATAGTGTAATATTATATCTTATAAATAGTGGTGTCTATGGACCAATGTGAACATGCAAAAGTGGTTGTTTCAGTTACTTTGTTACCTTTACTGAGGATTTTATATAGTATAGAAATGTGTTTCTATTGAAAAAACGTACAAAACTATTTTAAAATTGAAGGATTTCTAGAAACAAGTAAATAATCAACTATGAAATAGTATTACAATATTTCAATAGGATTGAGGTGGGAAATAATTAATCAATTAATTAGTTAATTATGAAAGGGGTTATAGAATTTTTTCATAAATAAATCCGACTAGAACACTACAATGAAATATTTTTCCAGTGATTAAAAATCATTCAATGGAGGACATGGTTACATTGATTACGTTTTAGTGTAAACATTATATTAAATGTTGGGTTCATTCTTCAAAGGCCATTTCATTTATACTAACCCTCAATCTATCTAAAGTAGTCATAAATACACTATAAGATATATAGAATGGGAAACTTAATTTTATATCTATTAATTATATTATTGGATATGAAGAATTCATACCATGTTTTTCTTTTAATAATTTTACAAGTGATTACTTTTTTATTAAACCAAGGATAATAAGTGATTTTATTTCTATAATCCTAATGAATTAAAATTTTGTAGCACCCATGCTATGAGGTATATAGCCTTTTTTGATTTTCATGTGTTTAATGTTCTTCGAATGAGTATAAATAATGGTTGGGAAGGTTTTTAAGGGTTTTGAATAAATTTTTACTCTTTTTAATAGTGCATGGTTTTAGCATGGTTATGGATAACCCAGAAGGTTCTCATGGTAACTCTGTAGGGATAGATAGGGGCTTCACAAGAACTACACACAGTTTTCCAAACTGTGTGAGACAACCATGTGATACCCTTTCTATTCAGGTAGTGGTGTGCGCACGGTTTTCCAAACCATGTGGGATAACCATGCACCCCTTTAAAAAGGTTTTTTTAAAATCCACGTTACCTCAGAAATGATCTATTTTACTCCAAACATCCTCCCACTCGATCCCCACTGGGTATTTTTAGTTCTCAAGTGTTTGAGGGGCTCTCCATCTCATTTTGTAATGGGGTTTAAGGAGTTTCAAGGTGGTTTCAATATGGTTTATCCCAATTAAGTCTACCTTATTTTATTTATCATGGTTTCTCTATAGATCCAATGTTCTACATTTAATGGTTTTCTAGATCCACATATGTTGTGTGTATATCTAGGATTGTTGTAGAATAAAGTGACAATTTTAAGGCTTGTTGATGATAGGGATGATGATCAATAGTGGTGGTGGTGGTGCATTTTTTGGATTTGTTGTGTGGTTTCTTGTGGGTTGATTTTTCCCAAACCCCAATGGTGGTTGGATTCTCTCTCAAATCCACCTAGTTAGAACAAATTTAGTTGGTTGAAATTATTGTTTTTCTTGAAATTAATTATGAATATGATGTGTGAATCTTGGTGAAAACCAATTTGGTGATGATATGGTATTTTTTTATGGTGAAATGGGATATTATTGAAAGAGGGGTTTTGTTTGGTGATTTTGAAATTTATATTTTAAATTTTTTTGATGGTTTGAACTATGAGGATGGTTTGAACTATGAAAATGGTTTTTGAAATTAGTTTTCAATAAAAAGGTGGTTTTATTGAAATGTGGTTTGGAAAGGAAAATGGTATAAAGTGTCTCTAAAAAATCGTTGATTTATTGATGTAAATTGGAAAGTGTAGGAAATGGTTGTGTGCTTATTGTGCAACCTTGATTCATTGTGTTTGTTGTTTGATTAAGGATTATGGATTTTTTTGATTTTTTGGAAGTGGGCGGTAAGTATCACTATAAATAGTGATGGATAGGGACAGAAGGGCCACCATTATGAATAGTGTTTTAGAAGCACTACTAGTTGAAAATGTAGTGAATGGGTTGGATGGAAGTTTTACTATTTTGGTTTCTATGTTTTGTGTTTATTTGAATGATGTAAATTTGTAGGGATAATGTGTAATGATGTTATGGTTTATAGATTAGTTGTGGCTATCCCTTGTTGACATGTTGTGGCAAGGGTATATATTTTTGTGGTAATGATTGTACTATTTAATGTTTTATATTAACATATTTATATTAGTGTGCTAATGGTTATTTTCTAGTGGCATGTGTATGGAAGTCTTTTTCCAAACCCTACTTTGTATTAATAATCACCCCCAGCTTTGGAACATTGATGATTTTGCAAATGATGTGTTTTGGGACACGTGTAAGAGTAATGCATCTTATTTTGTTAGTAGTTCGACATGATGCTTTGGTTATATTGTAGTACTTAGAGCATAGAGATTGGTGTGGAGCTATGGATGGTGTCCTAGTTCTTTGGGGTCTTATTCTGTAGTCTTCTACTTGGTACTTTGATTTTGGGTTTGTTTGTATTTGATTTATGGAATTGTTATGAAATGGTGTGGTTTTCCATCATTAATTTATGGTTTTTCTTTCCATGATGAAATTAATCATATAGCTTTGTTGATAATGGCTTGATCGGTTTGTTATTATTAACTTAAGGGAAAATCATTCCCCAATGATTCATAAATACCTTGGAATTTATTGACATTATTTGGAACCATGGAAACATTTATTATGGTCAAGTAACTCTACATACACCTTCTCAGGCCAATTTAGAAGGGGAGGGTTGTTAAAAGTGGTATCAGTTGTTTTGTCCTTGGATTTTAAGTAAAGGTGGTACTTCAGACTGTTGGAATTGATTATTGGTCTTGGTGTTGACATTCGTTCATTGTCTATTCCTAGAGTGTGGATGGTATCATGGTGTCTGATTGTAAGAACATGAAATTTATATCATAAAAGGATGTAACTAACTTTTTTACATTGAACATCAAGTTACCATTGAGTTGGGAACATAAGTGGTTTAGAGACACTTATAGGGAATCAAAATTTCATTGTCTTGGGTATAGACAGTGATATGAGAATGACATGAATGGTATAAATGTATTCCAACAAGAATTCATATTTCATTAGTGTATAATAATTTTATAGTGTGACATGAATGGGTTGATTTTGAAAAAATGTTAATTGTATTTCAAAATGAAAGGAAATAAAACATAGAATATTGGCGTATTTTTCAAATGTAAACATGTGGAAATCCTGGTTGTGATAGTTTCAATGTATTGAATTTAAAAATTTTATTCCTTTTATTATTAAGGTAGTGATACTTATGGTTGCTTTTGTATTGATTGAAATTCCACCGGGTAAGAATCATAGAGACCCACTGGAGGAAGCTGATGAAAATGTGGTTGCACCTGAGCCCTAGGTGAACCCGTAGCTAGTACAGATTAGTTTGCAAGCCTTTAAAGATGTGTAATGTGGGAATAATTTAGATGAACCAAATCATGCGAGTCATGCGGTTCGGTTTCAAAAGTATGATCCACCTATCTTTAGGGGAAATTCAAAGCTAGAAAGGGCAGACGCATGAAGGAATATAATGAATAAGATATTTGAATTTGTGGGTACACCAGCAGAGATGAAACTGATATTAGTCACATACATGTTTGAAGATATTTACCTTTAGTGGTAATAGATGGAATTCCAAGATGGGATGGACCAAGGTGTGACATGGGAGGGTTTTAAGGAACTGTTTAATAACGAATTCTACCCTCAAACATTCAAAATTCATCCCATAATGTATTTCTTCATCTTAAAGAAAGGTAACATGTTGGTAGTGGAATATTATTCTATATTTATGAACATTGTGTGGTTTTCACCTAAAGTGGAATGTATCACATCATTGAATGAACGATTTTTGAAGCTGGGTTTAAGGAGGAAATTCGGTCCAAGATAGTGGTGTTCTGTATAGATGATTACATAGAAATGGTGAATAGAGCTATGGTGGATGAGAGAGATCTTCATGGGGGCACAGGTGGGTGAAGCATGTTGTTACCCATGGGAAATAGTGGGAATATTGGGAAATAAAATATTGGGTTAATGAGGAAGAAGAAAATGTATTTCTAGGTTGGGAGTACGGCGAAGAATTTTATGGGAATATCGATGAATCTTCCACCAAATCCTTAGAGTAAGTTGGGATGTTTTTAGTCTGGCTATATGGGACACATCAAGAGGGGTTGTATGGGACAACCTTGAGCATTTCATAACCATTAGTAGATGGGCCATCTGTAGTGGTATTGATGTAATTCTCGGAGGTTGGCTGTTCAGGACACTCCACATGGGTTTTATGCATATTATGCCTCGATGGAATGAGTGCAACCTCAGACTCCTCGTCAATAGTTCCCAGTTAGTTGTGGTGATTATAGAAATACCATGAAACATTCGTAGGGTAATAAAGAGAATATTTTGGTAAGATTGTAGTTGTTTAGAGCTGAATAGGTTGTGATGGATGATCAATTAGAACCATCTAGAGTACGAGGTATGGTTTATTTGCACTCCACATTGATGCAATCTTTGTTTGATATGGGTGATTTGTGTTCTTTTATTTCTTCTAATATCATTAATTTTTTGGGTAAACATATGGAAATTATTCCTTCATTTTTAAAACTTCAAAATCTTCTAAGACAAAGTGATTATCAAGCCTTCTTATGTAGAGTGTGTTGGTTTTTTGTGGATGACATTGAATTGATGTGGGATTTCTCAGTGATTCATATGGATTCTTATGATATAATCTGAGGAAGGTATTGGATTTAATTGTTTAAGTCCCACATAAACTTATATTCTTGCACGGTTAGTTTTACGATAAAGTATGGAATTTAACACCAATTTAGAGGGGAGAAGAAAGAAAGTATGGGTGCTACAGATTTTTTGGAACCAGCTGTAGGTATGATATCATATCAGTTAGTAGTTTTGTCGTTTGAATTAGTGGAAGGTGTCGAGAAGATTGTTCTTCCAGTTTTTGTGGATCAGTTTACAGATTTATTTCCTGAATAATTCTCAGGGTTTCCACCTGTGAGAGAAGTGGATTTTGAGATTGATCTTCTTTCAGGGACCAATCCTATCTCACGTATGTTCTAACATATAGAACCATTATAATTTTGGTAATTAAAATGTCAATTGGAGTAGTTAGAGATCAAAGGGTTCATTTGGACTATCTTTTCTCTATGGGTAACACCAGTGTTTTTTGTTAAAAAGGAAGATGGAATTCTATAGATACGTTTGGATTAATGTAGACTAAACCAGGTTATGATAAAGAATTAATATCTTATTCCATGCATTGATGATATTTTAAAATACTTTAAGGGATATCATTTTTTATCCATGATTTAATTGAGTTTTGTATATCATTAATTGTGGGTGAGGAAGGAATATATTCCTGAAACAGCTTTTAAAAATAGATATAGCCATTATGAGTATGTGGTTATTCCCTTTGTTATAACGAATTCACCAGTAGTGTTCATGGTATTGATGAATTAGATATTAAAGAAAAATATGAATTTTTTATTGTGGTATTTTTTGATGATATACTAGTGTATTCAATGGCTGGGGTGGAGCATGAGAAGAACATGGAGATAGTGCTAGGCATCTTGAGGGATTATCGATCGTGTGCCAAATTTTCAAATTTTGATTTTTGGATACACGAAGTTCATTTCCTTGGCCATATTTTCTCAGAGAATGGTGTTTCAGTTTATCAAAAGGAAGATAGAGGTTGTTATCCCATGGAAAATGACAAATAATTTTTTTGAGGTACAGAGATTTCTGGGTCTTGATGGGTGTTATAGATGCTTTGTTTGTGATTTCTCATGATTGGATTCACCAATGAAATCCTTGTGAAGGAAGAATATCTCATATCACTGGGATAAGTAGTGTCAGAAACTTTTTCCAGATCTAAAGGGTCACCTTACATTAGTAGAATTATTGGTGTAACCATAACCAATGAAACAGAACATGGTGTATTATGATTCATTAGGATCAACTTTGAGGTGTTTTCTAATTTTTGGGGATCATATGGTTACATAAGGCTCATGGTAGTTGAAGAATCATGAGAAGAACTTCCAAACAGATTATTTGGTGTTGGAAGCAGTGGTTCCTTCTTTAAAAGTGTGGTGTCATTATCTCTTCAGTGATAAATTCACAGTGTTTAACGATCACAAGATTTTAACACATATTATCTCACAATGAGATTTTATCTTGAGGAAAATGAGATAGATGGAATATCTAAATATGCATGATTTTTTCTTAATGTAAGAACTATGAAAGGGAAATTCATTGGATGATGAATTATATAGAAAATCATATGCTCATGTGGTGAAATAGGCAGTAGATCACTCATAGTTTATGTCAGTCATAGCTGACATGTGGTTGCAATATGAGGATAGGGGTGACAGTGAAGTCTTATTTCTAGTTTCCATGGTTACTAACTTTATTAGTTTTGTTAAAGAGGCACATGAACCTAATTGTTGGTGTATTGACTTTAGAAAGAAACACAATTGTGGGGAGACCATTTTGTTCTTGAAGCTGTATAGAAATTTAGTTTTTTGTTTTTGGAATAGGATGGTCATACAAGTGGATTTTCATGATAATCTTATTAGGGATTATCATCATTTAAAGTGGGTTATTCATCCTATAATTTAATAGATGTATAAGGCATTTAAAATGCAATTTGTGTGGGCTGTTATGAAGAGAGACTTGGTGACGTTTATTTCAAGATTCTTGACTTGTCATCAAGTCAAAGAAGAGCATCAGAGACTAGGAAGAATGTGGCAATATTTGTCTATTATAGTGTTGAAGAGGGATCAAATAAAGATGGATTTTATGACACATGTCTCTATAATTGTTAGGAAACATGATTCCATATGGGTTTTTATGGCTCATCTCACAAATACTTTCCATTTCATCCTGATTCTTGAATGTCATATGGTGGATGATATATCCAAAATTTATATCTGGGAAGTGGTAAAGAGGCATGGTGTTCTAGTTTCTATTGTATCAAATAGATATCCAAGGATCGCATTTCATTTTTGGAAATCCTTTTAGAAATACCATGTGACACAACTAACGAAGAGAAAATTGTGTCATCCTTAGACGGATGTCCAATCATATATGGTGATACATACTTTTTTGGATATTCTAAGGGATTGTGTGATGTATTTTGGTAGTTCATGGGATGATAACCTACCATGGCTATAGTTCTCCTATAAAAATAGTTATTAGGCTTCAATACATATGGATCTATTTGAGGAATTTTTTCGTCATCCGTGTTGTTCTCCACAATGTTGGACGGAAATATGTGAGACTTTAATGATTGCACCGAGCCTTTTCGAAGAGACTGTTGAGAAGATAAATTTGTGAAGAAAGAGGTTGGAGGTGGATCAATGTTGTTAGAAATCACATGTAGACTATCATCGATGTCTTTTGTTCTTTGATGTGGGTGATCATGTTTTTTTGAGAGTCTCTCCTAGGTTAGGACATCATCGGTTTGGAAAGTCGAGTATGTTATATCTGAGGTATATTGGCCCCTTTGAGATACTTGAGAGGATTAGAGAGGTGTATTATTTTTTGGATTTTCCACTATTTTATAGTGTGGTGAACAATGTGTTTCATGTGTCATAGTTGAAAAAGTATCCGCTGAATCGTGACCATGTGATTTGTTGGGGTCATGTTTGGATAGAACTAGATGCATATTTAGTGCACGTGTTAGGGATGATTTTGGATAGGAAAGAGAACATCTTGTTCTGTAAAAGCGTCCATTTATTTTGGGTTATGTGGTACCAAGGTCAGATTCCGGATGAGACTTGGGAGTGTGGGAAAGAGATGGTCAAGCAAGGACTCGAGCTGTTTTGGCAAAGAGATGGTTCTCTACATTTGAATGACAGACAATCCAACGGTGGGGATAATGTAAAACCCCATATTTGAGGTACATAGTAATGTTTTATTCTTTTTTATGTTTTTAAAGTGCTTTGGATGAGATTAGATAAATTTTTGGAGGATTTGGAAGGGTTTTAAAAAGTTTAGAGGATTTTCTAAGGGTGAATGGTTTGAGCACGGTTAGATAAAATTGTGCAGGTTCTCTAGGTAATCGTGTAGGAGCCGAAAATGGGCTTCGCATGATCTGTGCATTATTTTACAAACCTCACGAGAAAAAAATGTGGGACCACTTCTCTTGAGGCAGTAGCACACACACGGTTAGCACACAGTTTTCCAAAATGTGAAGACTAATGGTGTGATCCTTTAAAAAGGGGATTTTTAAATTTAGGTTCACTTGATCTTAACCTATTTCACACCAAACATCCTCCCACTTGATCCTCATTTGATATTTTCTTCTCCCAAGGGTTTGAGGGTCTCCCCCTCTTGGTGGAAACCCATATGGTGAAGATTTGATGATTTTTAGAGTGAAATGGGATATTGTTGAAATAGGGGTTTTGTTGTGTGATTTTTAAATAAGTATTTTAAAATTGGTTGTTGGTTTAGACTCTGGGAATGGTTTTTGAAAATGGGTTTCAATAAAAATTTGGTTTTATAAAAATGGGTTTTGGCATGGAAAATGGTAGAAGGTGTCTTTAATAAATGGTTAATTTATTTAAGTGGAAATGAAAGTGTTGGAAATGGTTGGGTGTTTATTATATGGCCTTGGAGATTTATTCTTTTGGTAAATTAAGTGATATGGCATGTGCTTATTTTCTATAAGTGGGATAGAAGTCTGACTATGAAAGGTGATGGATAGTGGATGGAAGGGTCACCATTATGGATAGTGGTCGGGAAGCACTACTAGTTGGAAATGTGGTGAATGGGTTGGATGGATGTTCCACCATTTCGGTTGACAAGTTGTGGGTTTATTTTCAAGATGGATTTTTTTTGATAATGTGTGATAGTGTTATGGCTTACTGCATAGTTTTAGCCTTACCTTTTTTGATAGGGCTTGTTAAGTGTATGTTTGGATTGTGGAAAAGGTTGTGTTATTTAATGTTTTATATAAACTGATTTATATAAATTTGATAATGGTTCTTTCCGAGTGGCATGTCTAGAGAATTCATCTCGTTAAGTCATACTGAGTATTATAATTCAACCCTTTATTTGGCACTTTGGTGGTTTTACAGATGTTGTGTTTCATGAAATAGATAAGGGTAATGCATCTCATTTTGAAAGCAGTTAGACATGATTAAGTGGTGATGTTTTGTTTTTTGGAGCGTGTAGCTTTGTGTGGAGATATTGATGGTGACCGAGTTCTTTTTGGCCTTATTGTGTAGTCATCTTCTATGTACTATAATTTTTGGTTTGGTTGTATTGGATTTTGGGAATTTTTATGGAGTGGTGTTTCTCTCCGTTGGTAATATATGTGTTGGATTTATTTGTTGACATGAATCAAATCTCTTTTTGATATTGGACTGTTTGGTTGGTTGATTTTATTTAAGGGTAAATTTATTCACCAATGATTCTTGAATATCATGGAATTTATTTCCATCCTTTGGTGCCCTAGGAATATCACTTGAGGCTAGGTAACTCCGCATCCACCTTCTCAACATAGTAAGGAAGGGGAGCGGCTTAACAAAGTGTTCTTAGGGTTATTTTTAAATTATCTTAGAAGGAATTTATAAATCATGTATTTATTTTTATGAGGATGTCTCTCGACGTAAAAACCCACACCTCGAACACTAACGTACTGAAAATCATCAAATATTAGCTTCCCTTCTCTAAATCTTCTCTCTATGGCCCTGCTTTATCCTAGCTAGGAGCTTCCCTTCGATCCCATGAGCAAACATGCAAAGGAGGTGTTGTATCTGGAGAGAACCGATACATTAAAAGCAACAGATATGAGGATCAAGGGGATTTCCTTCTTCGAAGCATTGACGGGTTTAGATCAATCCAAACCTCTATCGATGAAGCCATAAATGATAAAAAAAAATTAAGATGGATGTTTTTAAATTGAGGCTGAACCAGATTCTTTACATCAATTTACACAACTCTGTATGTTTTCAATTAGGGTCGATTTTCCTATCTCAAAGGTGAAAAACCCTGGTCCTATTCTAATTGGATGCCTCAAATTGCTTTATGTTGGGGTTTCTCAAACTAGAAACTAGTTCCTTTTGGTAAAGGATACTTCCATTTTCTTCTTTCTATGAAAAATTAACTTGATAGAGTTAGGAAATTAGGTAACCTTCAACTAGAACCTCAGTTCCTTCGAATTTATGAATGGGATTATTCTTTAAATCCTAACAATCATAGGAACACCATGGCTCAAGTATGGGTTAGGTTTCACAACCTTAATTGGTTTTTCTAGAAACCAAAAATTTTTATGATCTATCATCCAGCATTGGTACTCCCCTAAAAATTGATCAATGCACATTAAATGGGGACCTAGGTATCTTTTCTCATGTTATGATTAAAGTAAATCTTGAAATTAAGTTACCATTGCCTATAGTTTTCAATGATAATGATTATTGAAATTTAGTGAAAATTGAGTATGAAAGGCTTCCCCCTGACTGTGAATACTACAAAATTGTATGGCACTCAGTCTTCAATTTTTGGATTTTTCACAAACAATCCCCTCATCCTAGTTATTTTGAATGGAGAGAAATAAAAAAACTAGAAAGATAATGAACATGTATTTGAAAAACATGAAGCATCTAAGAGGAAAGAGAAGAAATGGGTTTTTAAAACCAAAATCTCAGTGCAGTTGGAAGCAGGAAATGTGAGAACATGGGAAGACCTTACTAAGGAACAGGATAATGAATCTATTGAATAGGTTATAAGGATGTACATTTAAACAGAAATATGGGTAATCCTTAAGCATTTCCAATCTTATTATAGACCATCCTATAATACTACAGAGGTCTCTGCTCTTAT
Source organism: Viscum album (assembly GCA_963277665.1). Taxonomy (NCBI): domain Eukaryota; kingdom Viridiplantae; phylum Streptophyta; class Magnoliopsida; order Santalales; family Viscaceae; genus Viscum; species Viscum album. The sequence continues at coordinate 1,949,932,171 of OY728150.1, forward strand.
TTTGAACCTATCTAATGAACTAATCCATCCCACATTGAATCTCTTTGAAAGGATGAATGATCACTCATCCCTTCCAAAGAATGCAGACCATCCAGGAACTGATCTCAACCCACATCTCATCCTTACTCCCTCGAAAATCATTTCCCCTTATGCTCAAATTTCTAGCACTTAGCCTAAGATACTCCCCCCATCTGAGCAGATGATTTCTACTATCTATGTTGATCCTGGATCCAACCCTTCCCTCCTGGGCAGTATGGGTAATCTATAGGAAAGCAATGTAGTCCTCCCAGATGGTTCCTTGAATCCTGGGAGGATAGTCAGTACCAGTGTCTGCCTATTATCTCCCAACAGTCTTACAATTCTGGAATAAACTCTACTATTAAGTAGGTCTCAAAAGCCCCTTTCCAAACTGATCCTAATTCAAATCTGGAAAAGCAGATGGTCTGGGCTCTAATCCCTCTAGGTGATGTTGACTCTCATCTAATTGTTAGTTCAGGTGCTACTAACACCTATTTGGTTTCACCTTTGGCTGCATAGGTGAGGCAAGGAAGCACTAATCAAGACAATCATTCTCGAATTACATCCAATTCAAAGGCATGTTGGTGAAAAAAAGGGTACATCGCCCCTAAAAATAGGTCCAAATGAATTTGTTTTTCTGTAATTTTCAGGCAATTGAAATCCCTGACACCTTTAATATCTTAAAAAGATTTCTTAGCACTCATCATCTTAATTTTCTTCCATTGCTAAACCAAAAATTAATTATGATTATAAATTCTTGTATCTATGTACTTTTGGTTATTCCTTTATAAAATCTTGTAATAATGGTAAGACTGTTAAAACCCTCTGGATGTTTTCTCATTCTTTCTATGAAAAATGTGAACATTATTTCTATCACGAATTAAATATTTACTTCTGATTTCATATTTGAGCATAATCATATTTTTACTACTTTTATCTATGATAATAATATATATCATGATAAGGGGATCCTTTAGAATGATCTCACTCAACATATTATCGCTATTCCGAATCATTGGTTCATAGTTGGGGACTTCAATGCCATTTTAGCCGCTGGTGAGAAATTGTGCCCTTCTCACTCCATTATTTCCACTATAATATTTAAAATATTCATTGAAACAAATAATCTTATTGAAGTAAATTTAACTGGTTCTAAATTTACCTGGTATAGACATCATTATAATAGGGTAGTGGCTAGTAATCTTGAAAGGGATTTCACTAATGATCAATCCCTGGAAAAATGGGATAACATTTCATGCATCACCCTTCTGAATGTTTCCTATGATCACCACCCTATTTTGGTTAATTTATCCCATAATCTCATCAAACCAAGGCTTCCTTTTAGATATAACAATTCCTAGTCCTATAATTCAAACTGTGTGAACATTACCAAAAACTCATGGGCTAATATGTATGAACATATAGACTCATTTTTTGTCTTTTGAAATTAAAAAATCTCAAGCATATCAAAAATAATTGGTGTAAAAATAAATCTAATGAAATAGATAATGATATTAACCTTCTAGAGAATGATATCACACAAATTCAAAATATAAATACAACCTCAAACTTCACCAAAAATTTCTAGCATGAAATAAATGCATCTTCTAAGCTGATCATGTTACATAACTATAAGGATAACCTCAAAAAAAATTATAAAACCAAATGGCTCAATAATAAAGATAGGAACACTATGTTTTACAACTCACATCATAGAGTTAGAAAGGATTTTAGGCCTCTTGCCTATTTTAGAGATGAGGGTAGTCTTCTTGACACTGGTCAAGGTATTTCCAATTTTGTGGTCTCCTAATTCTGTGATATCTTCAATGGTACAAACATTGATAAGGATCTTCTCCATAATGTCATTCCAGCTATGGGGGATGGAGACGACTACTCTTTATTTAATAGCATCCCTTTGGATTAGTAAATCAAAGAAACATTCTTTATCCTCAAACCTGATTTTTCTCCTGGGCCTGATGGTTTCAACAATGGGTTTTATCAAAAGAATTGGGATATTATTCACGATGATGTCTATCGCATAGTTAAAACTTTCTTTTTTAAAGGAAATCTACCCCATGGTTTAAAATCCAAATTTCTTATCCTTATTCCTAAAATGGAGAATGTGGAAGAAATACATCTCTTCAGAGTTATTCCTCTCATAAATCCCCTTTTCAAAATTATCACCAAATTACATGATAATAGAATCTCTTCCATCAGCAATAGAATTGTCTCTTGGAATCAATTTGATTTTATAAAAGGAAGACCAATAAAGGATTGCATTTTCCTTGGATATAAATCCACCAACCAATTAAATAGATAAAAATTGAGGTGGGAATGTATTCATTATACTGGACATTACAAAGGCTTTTGAAACCTTAGATTGGAACATTATTTTTAAGGTCCTTACGCACTTCGGTTTTAATGACACCTTTATCAACAGAATTACAACACTATTTAACTCAACTCATATTTCTGTTCTAATAAATGGTTCCACTAGATGATATTTCAAGTTTTTTAAGGGGTTTAGGCAAGGAGGCCAACTATCTACTATTATCTTCTTAATTATTGTAGAATATTTAAGTATATTATTCACTCAGTATGTGGAACAAGGAAACATCAAACCGATCAATGCATCCTGAAACATGAATGCCCCCTCACATATTCTATATGCTGATGACATTATTTTATTTCTATAGGGGGTCAAATGAAATATTAATAATCTTAAAAGCATTCTCAATCACTATGAATAGGTGTCTGGTCAGCATGTTTGTTGGCATAAATATTTTATTTAGTTTTGAAAAAGATATCCCCCTAGAAGAAAAAGAAACATTATCAGTGCATTTGGGATCAAGGAGGGTTCACTACCCTTCACTTATCTAGGTGTCCCTATCTTTTAGAGAAGGCCTAAATCTACATATTTATCTCCTATAATTAACTAAACCCTTTGATAGATATACTCTTTGAAAGGTAAAATCGTCTCCAGGACAAGAAGAATTTGGCTTGTCAAATATACTATTGTCATCAAACTATTTTATTCCATGATGATATATAAATGACCCGTGGGTATTATAAAATTCATTACTGTTTCCATTAAAAACATTTTCTGGATAGGGAGCACTCTTTAGAGAAAACGGTTTACTGTTCCTTGGTCCTATTTTTTCAAACCAATTGAAACAAGACGCATTGGAATAAAAAACATCAATAATTTTAATGAAGCCCTTCAATCTAAGCTCATATGGAACCTCATTCACAATAGTTCTCCTTCCATATATTTTCTTAGGTCTCGTATCGTTGCTAAATTAATAAATAAAAATTTCAATTATTTGACCTCATCAATCTGGCCCTCCTTCAAGAATACATTCATTTCTATTATGTCCAACTCCATATGGATGGATAACAAAGACTCAAATTTAAATTTTTTGCTTGATAACTAGACTGGTACACCCCTCATCTCCTTGGTACCTAACAATCAACATCCTGATCATACTAATGACACCATCATGGACATTTTACAAATGAAAAATCCTTACATACCCGAGAATATAAGGCATGTTGTGAACAGTTATCCCTTCAATATTACCGATGATCTTCTAATTTGGGAACCTACTCATAATGGTATGCTTGATTTAAAAACCAACTATATCCATTTATTCAACAGTGCTGATAATAATTTATGATGTTAAAAATCTAATAAATCTTGGTTAAAGTCCTTGAGACTCACTATCATTTTGCGTATTACTGATGGTTGGCTTCCCACTAATATATGTTTACAATCTTTCGGGATTAATCTATGTTCCAAATGTCACTTGAGTAATCAGCATCGTGAAAATATTAATCACCTTTTCATTTCATGTGATACATAAACTACCCATTCGCACTACATTATTGACATTTTTTAGTAGAGATTGTTTCCTTATATCTCTATAACATCTCAATTGCAGCGATTTATGGATTTATCGGACTCCCAGCATATTAGGAATATTTTTATTTCACCTATAACGGGGCTCCTACATGTCATCTGGTATGGAAAAATAACTATATTTATACAAAAAACTCATTTAAGGTTAATCCTGGTAAAATGGGAATACTCATTGCTATACGAGAGTCTTCTCTGCTTTAAAAGGATCATTGCAACAAATCGGTTAGAGAGCATGGGATTCACAGGCACGTCAGTGTAAATGGGAGGAACCTGCAACCTAAATACACCATGGAAGTATTTTGGCAAGCACCACCTCCTGGTTGGATTAAAATAAAAGTTTATGGAGCTTATAAAGGCTACCCAGGCCCCACAGGATGTGGTGCCATCTTTCGAAACCAACTGGACTAGGTTCTTGGCTACTTCTATGGATCATGTGGCTCCACTTCTTCCCTATAAGCTGAGATGATGAGTATGATTCATGCTAATTTTCCCAAGATGCATAACTAGAACAACATTTGGGTCGAGAGCAACTCAACTACTATAGTCTTGGCCAATTGGAATTGTTCCATACTCCAATCGTGGACTCTCACTCCCCGTTGGATGGACTATTTTCACTCTCTATTGGAACTCAACTTCATTGTCACCCATACCTACTAGGAAGAAAAAAATATCACTAATGGACTTGCCAACATGGTAGAAAATCATGAGGTCTCCTAGAGGGATGACCTTCCTTCTGAGTTACTCCCTCTTTATGTCAGGGATGTTTAAAAAATTTATTACTTTAGACTCATGTAATCATTTCTTGTTCTTACTTTTATAATAATGTTTTTGTATTCGTCTTTGAACAGAACACCACCTTTTAAAAAAATTATTTATTTTTATTAAATTTTCACATATATAATTTTTAGACCAACAAATAAGAATTGTTTTTGATATTGAAGTTGGTCATATTTCCCAATTAGTTGTGGAAGAAGAACCAACTCTAGGCACAAAAGAACCTAAAAGGTATCCTATAATTTTCCCCAAGATCATGAGATATGGATTTTTACAAGTAAATGGAAATGAGTAAATGATTATATTTGATGATCCTACAACCTTCCAATCGTCCATTTACTGATTTGATTGGGAGAAATGGTTTAAATACAAGGACTGTAAAATGAAATGCTTACGCAATAACCATGATTGTGAATTAGTGGATTCTCCTTAAAGATTAAGTTTTTTTGGGTTAAAGGGATTTATTATAAAAAATAGAAATGGATTGAATAATTTACACCTATGAACATGGAATGGTGGAAAATATTATATGAAAATTCATTATACTTTTCGTAAAGAAACCTACACACCAGGTGTAATAATAAAATACATTTTTATACTTTATTACAATGTAGTGTAATTTAATTTCATGATATGTAAAAATTATTTTATACTATTTACATTAATTTTAATTTAGATTAGAGAATGTATATGATACAACCTGATGGTTATGAAGTTATAAATGAGACTGTTATGGTATGTAATATATAAATTTGTATTTATTGACTAAAGAAAGCTTCTCTAAGTTTAAATATCTAGTTTGATTATGCAATCATATTGTTTGGTTTCTTAAAAAATAAAAATTATTCAGTTGTATATTGAAATATTAATTGGAGTGTTGTAGTATTTTATATATTTTTCATGGATCAAATACTACATATAAGAAATGATATTTTGATATGTCACACTTTCAATATGTGGATGGGTATATGATTTTCATTGAAATACATGGCTGAAACTATCTACATACTATATATAATGATCTATAAAAATAGATACAAGATGTTTCATATACATAGTTATGACACTTACATTAGTAATGTGGTATATATTGTTTTCTTGGAAAACTCCAAAATGGTGACTTTATTGATGTAAAATTTCATAAATATTAGAATGACTAGGAGTCCTTCAAATTAGTTGGCATGGATGGATAAGATTCCCAATACGTCAACAATAGGTTTTTCATGTATTGCACATTATGTACTCAACCTAATGTATCCTATTCTCTTTGTAATTCTAATATATAAAAATAAAATCTTGATGAGATTCAATGGATTATTATTAAGAACATTATTAATTACTTAAAAATTACTAAGGATATGTTCTTGATTTTTAGATGAGAGCATGTGTCTATATAAAGAGTTAAATGGATGAAAAGTTATCAAACCAAAAAATATGATATGGAATTTAAATATGGTTTCATGTGTTCCAAAATGGTAGAGATATCAGTGGGAATACATCCAAAAAATACACCATAGGAGACTCAACAGAAAATTTGAAGTATATAACTATATGAGATACTTTTAAAGAATTTCTTTTGTTCATTAAATTCATTTCTAAACTATAGATGGTGCCAATAATTCATGTAGTGATAAAGCATTACTATGGAAACAAGGGATCCATAACTATAAACATGGAGCCTTAGTATCTCCAAATAACCAAAAAAATCCTTCACATAAACATCAAAGATGAGAGATTATTGATAGGTTCAATATTACGATCTTATGGTTGGCTATAGATGAAAATATAGTATATCCATTGATGAAACCATTATTTAATAGGAAATATGAGGGTCTTTTATAATATCATTGGGTTAGATACATAATATATTACTTTTAATATTTGTATATATATAATGGATTTATAAAAAATTATATCTCAAATTTTCATTCATTGATTGGTCAAAATTTACGTTACATGAATAATTAAATTATAATATCTCCCAAGGTGTTATTTTTAGTTCTACCAAATCAATGATCATCACAAAGTAAAATATATTTTTATTAATTTCTAAGGTTTGTAGTAAAATAATTATATACTCCTTACAATGGGTTTTATATGAGATACAATAAATGGATTTTTCAAGAATTAGTTAGTGACATGTTACTTGGATTGACCTTCCAAATTATTTTTCATGGAATATCAAATAACCATAGACATACATAAGTGTATAGGGGTTTAATTAATTCCCATTAATTGAGGTTAGATATATACCTATCATGAGAATCATTATAATTTTATAACACTTATAGGAATGTCAAAAAAAATATAATCAGAGGGTGGTAGGGTTTTTTGTAGAACATGTCATCAATTAGAGTGCATCCATGATAGGATGTGCCCACAAATATGATCAATATATATATGTATATATATATATATCTTGATGTAGATTTAATTAGAAATTAAAAAGTCATGTCCATGCCTATATGATTCATATATCATGTGTTAAGATACTTTCATGAGGGTCATGTGATGTTCTCATCTATAATATAAATGGCATGGGATGTATCTTTCAACCATGTCTTCTTTTTCTGAGTATCAATAACATATGATAAAGACTACCTAAATTGACATTTTTATATCTCTAGTGGAAACACAATTTTATGGAAAAAGGTATTATGTTGGTATATATATATATTATATTATAAATCAAAATAAAGACATATATTTATAGATATATGAGTATGTTTTATAGAGATCACACAAGACAGCATAGTTGCTTTAGTAGCAATAATACTTTTTATATACAACTCTCTTTTAGTACATAAAAAAAATATTACATTTTGTTCAAATATTTTATGGTATTTGGGTTCATAGATATAATTTTTTGGAAAAGGTGTATGTTTTAGAAAAAATAATGTTGTCCTAAATGAATATATTTCAATAAAAACATTTTAAAAGGGTTGTTATAAGGATTCATAAAGTGTATTATAGTTTTTTTATAAGAAATTATTAGATTTATGTGATGGTTGGAGATTTATGATTATCCAATTAAATATTGGTCACCCATATTATATACCTAGACTGGATATTTGGTTGTGAAATATTCATGGTGGAAATCATAGCCTGAGACTTTCATGGATCACAATGAAGTCTTAGAAAGACTCTTTAATCTCTATTCTATAGTTTAATATACGTTTTCCTTTTGAAATATATGCATAGGATTCATTAACTTAATATAATTATACCTTGTGGTTTCCATATGTGTTTAATCCATATGAATTGAATAAAAATATCCTTCAAATTTATTTAATCGGATAAATAGATTCTCCAATAGAATGTAACTCATCAGATGACACCAGATTTGTTTCTTATAGCTGATGTGTTTTTCATTCCATGAGGATATTTAGGAAAGGCCTCTAAAATGGAATGAATTACCTCATTAGGAATAGTGGTGTTGATTATTTATATATATATTAATGAACATATCTACATTCATATAGAATCATTCATAATATACAATGAAGGTTTTAGCACCCCTCTCAACATATAAAAATACTCACAACAGATTCATGGATACAAAGGCCCCGAAAATCCCTCTGAGATAAAAATAATTGTATTTATTCTCCTTTAATCGTCACTAAAAAACTCAAGAATTATGGAAGCTACAAGAACCATGAAATAGGTATGTTTTTTCAATGATTCTACATTTCACATTAAACCATGATGATAGATCGAGCAATTACATGGATTGTTTATTCTAAAAAATATAATGGGATGATCAGCTAAAACCCATAAATTATATCATAATAAAAATTAAATTATAAAAATGTCACAAAAATAGAAAACATTCCACTATAAATATATTTCATGTAATGATACCAATACATCATAACATAATACACTAGACTAACTACTCTGACATCATACGTAGTGTATGACGCAATGTAAGAATCACACAATCAATTTCAGTGATATTGAATACTATTACCTCCATGTAAATTATAATATATCATTAATATTTGGTACACGTAGAAAATAAATAATACATCAAGTATAAACATGAAATAAATACCTGATATGGATAATATTTACATAAATATATAACAATGACAAACCAATAAGGTAGCATGAACATTCCAAAAAATGGAGAGTATTAAGAAATACATTAAATTAATATGTGAATAATGAATAAAATTTCATGAATATGGATATCAAAATAGGTAAAAATAATAAGAAATTTTAGGTAAGAAGTTATTGAAATAAACACTTTTACCAAAAAATTAATGTATATAACAAACATTGAATGTGATATCTTCTTATGGATTCCAAAAAAACGAAATCCAAAAAGAATATTTTATATAAGAATAATGAGTTTTCACTAAATATTATAACATATTATTAATCAGAATATTGATTCATGAATAGCAATAATAAAAAGAAAATTTCAATTTTGTAGGGTTTAATTTAAAGAAGTGATCATAAAGGAAACTATGATTGAAATAATACCTCGATAAAAAAATAGGAAATGAAATAAATTTTATCATGGAAATACATATTTATATATATATATATATATATATCTTCAAAAACACACTCACACACAATCATATATATATATATAAACAACATATTTGAAAAACACAAATAGAAAGATGGGGTGAGTGAGTATGAACTATAACAAAGAATGAAAGGTAGAGATCCCCATTTCCTCAAGCCTAGACCGAGTTAATATAATCATAAAACATTATTCATAATAAAATAAAAAAACAACAATTAAAAATTCAGTAAACATAAATAAATTTATTTTATGTATTTTTATTTTTTTATTATGATATGTTGTTCATTTACGAAATTCATATTCCATGCATCGATCATATGGGGTTGATCTGTCCACAGTTCCAATGAAAGTTCAGTATAATGGTTGTTATTAAATTTGTTGGTTCAATGGTTCAATGGTTCAATAATTTCTATATGTTTCATTGTATTTGTTACATTTAATTTAAAAAGTATAAGATTTCAATATTTTAGTATATTCTTTAAAATATTTACAATTCATGAACATTAAATGTTTTTATTCTTAGTCAGTTAAAATTTTCATGATTATTTGTTTAATATTATTTGTTTCATTGTATTTTATCATTATATAATAATAATTATGGATTACATATTAAAATTATTCATGATAAAAAAACAAATCCAATCATAAATGGTAATAATAGTTTATTAATATCATCACCGATGTATATTTTTTTAAAATAAACATGATTGGAATACAATTATAATCAACACAAAAAATTATTTAATTTATTATATGTTGTTAAATATTATATTATAGTATCATAATTTTATTCATTTAAGGATGAAATTATAGTTTATTCTATTTAATGAGTATAAAAATAAATAATAATAATTTAATATGAAAGTGTTTTTAATATAACATTTACCATTCACTTTAAAGTTCATAAATTGAATTACTAATTAAAAAATTTTGGGATGGTGATTCATTTATAACATGGATTTAATTATTTCATTTTGAGTTTTTAAGGAGATAATTTTCCCAATATTTTTCAATGAAACATGTTTTAGTAATCATTAGAAATTTATGGATGGGAGAGGTATTTATAGGTGAAGGTGGGGTAAATTTTAATAAAATATTCATTAAAATATTAACGTTGATCATGAATATGAGAAATATATATTATTGAGACTTAATATGGTGAAATTATTCATGTTAGTTGATTTATCTAAATATTAAATATATAAATATATTACATTAATGTTTATTGATTATTGGCTTTAATATTACCTTCTCTAATGTGTTTTTATTAACTTGGGGATGACTAGAAGATGATGATGAATTTTCAAGTGTTTCAAATAATTTAAATAAAAATAGGCATGTCATGTTTCATTCCAATAAATATTGTAATAGTTATTTTTATGGGAATTTAATATAAAATACCATAAAAATTTACAATGTAATTCATGTAATCACCCTTCAATTCACATTTATATTAATATCCTAAATGTGTTAAGGAAAACTTTTTCCTATGATGTATGGAAATAAACCAAAACTTTATTTCAAAATATTAAAAAAATTCAATAACAAGAGAAGATGAAGATATTCAATCACCGTGATGATATCTTCTACACTAAAACAATGTTTCATAAGATTAAATTTTTAGGAAATGATAGGAAATTGAATTGTGGATTGGACAAAAAATTATAGGATTCATGAAAAAGAAGAAGATATAAATTTGGAAAAATTATTCTCTATGTTGAAACACTTCTTCCATGTTGAAACCTAGTTATGTATATATAAATAAAACTAAGTCATTATTTAAAAATATATATCTCATACTATTATCTTTGGGGTATTCTAGAATTTTTATTGTAGAGAGATTTGGTTATGTCATTAATGTATTCATTATTTTATGATCACGTCATGAATTGTCTAGACTCATAATATCACATTCTGATGTTTTATAACTATGAAATGAGATTTTATCTAGGTTATATATATATATTACTAGAGAATCGTGTCAAATTGAATTCATCTTCACCATTATAAATATAGTTTTAAAAAATACCATTTAATAGTGGGAATTGACATGTTGTGATTTCCAAATTATTAAATATTTAAAATATTATTTTAACCATGAATTTATATAAACCTATGGAGGATTCTATTGGTATTGATTTAATATTTTAGGATGTTTACAAAAACCCATTTTTTGAAATTTCATGGTAGTTTCATTTAGACGAAATCAAGGAAAAAATTAAGAGGAAAGCATAGTGAAAGTAAAAGATGAAATATTGGAGGTATTTAAATATCTATAATAGTTAATTTACCATATAATTTGAATTGGTATGATCATTGACCATTATAAAACTTTTCCTTTTTGGAAGAATAAAAAAATAGAGGTTCATCGTTTATAGATCTATCATTGACAATGAATTGTCTATATAACATTGGAAAGGTATATAATAGAACTAGTCAAGATGGAATATATTGAAAAGATATTTTTGAAGATATGTATGGTGGATCATAAAAAATATATAATATATTTTTATATAAAATGTTTGCCTTACATTTGGAGATGAAGGATATCACATAAAAGAAAGAGGACATTGGCTAGAGGATACAATTTTTTGGAGGGTACAATTAGCATTTTATTTACATTATTTATTTTACTCTCTTTAGTGTAGAATGTATAAAATTATTATTTTCAGTTAAAATATAAGGTAAATATATTTTTTTGATTTCTATAATGAATATTTGTTGAAATTTTTATTTATTTATTTTTAATAATGTTTATTTTTGTGTTTCTCATTCAAATATATTTCTATTTATTCTCTTCTTTCCTAAGATGAATATTATTTGACTAATTTGGCAAAAAAAAATCAATAAAAATAATATAGTGTTTGGATTATACCTTATCCATATGATAATTTTAGTGCTCTATTTGAATATGGGTTTTTATAACTTAATTAAAAAATTGACCGTTGTTCTTGACCATAAAAAATGGAGTTTAAAATTTATAAGAAAATTGACCAAATAAGGCTATGTTTATATTAAATTTTGATAAAGAAATTATAAATCAATAAAATAATTATAATTTCAATTGGTTCATGTTCCTATATTTATAATAACATGGCACACCTTAATTATTTAAAAGTAACAAACTATGTTTTTTATATACTTCTCAACTGTAAAAAAATGCCGTATTAACTTATAAGACAAAGTTAATTTATGGGGATTCTTTTATAAAATGTGTTACCATAATATTTTCTATTATTATACTATAAATATAATTTTAGTGACTTGGTTTTTTAAAAAAAGTTTTAAAATTTTACCTTTGTGTCCTTCTGTGGTAATGACTATCAAGGATGTGTCATGTTTTTAGAACCAGTTCTTAGTTTTTTTCCAATATTATCAATAATTCACAAGTATTCAACTCAGGGAAATGTAAAGTTGTTGGAACTAAGGTAATATATGTACAATAATGTGGTTTTGTTTCATATATATATGATTTAAAAGGATAAGGTTTCAATCATTTATCATTTTTTAATTATAGGTGTTAATAATAAATTTTTCTGGATGTCAAAAATTCTATAAGTCATGGAGGTTTCAAAGAATATATTTTTCTTTGAGGATTTTTTTAATTCCCGATGTTTATTGTGGGATGTATACAGATTTTTTTAGTGAAAATATGGGATTTTCATTCTATTCAAGGTGGTTTTGTTCTAGTTATCTTTTTCTAGAAACAATATGGTGTTATCAGTACAATGGTTGGATTATCACACTAATTAGACAAATTCTCACACATTTGGAAGTTTTTTTAATATGGTGCATAGGTGGAGTTTCACATTGATTGGGAAATAACATCAATCCCATAAGTAGAGTGAATGACTTACAGTGATTTCTAGAAAGCGAAGAGTCACAGGAAGGCTTTGATTATTCTACACACATCTTTAACCCCCCCCCCCTCATTTTATATAAAACTGACATTTACAATAAGTTTATATACCCAAATTTTACTCAAGAATCACATGATAAAATTCAATTTCATGAACCTGAATTGATAAAAATATCCATGTGATGTAATTTTTTTGATGTTAATTCAAAAAAATTTACTTTAGTGAAATAATCAATTTAAATAGGTTTTTTAAAAGGTAATTTGGTGAAAATTGTAAAAAAGAATTATAGAGGTAATTATGAGAATAATGATTCATGAAAACATATGAGATAAGAATGTAACATGAAGAAAACGTAGTAGAACTCACCTTAGTGAAGGAACTTATGAGAACTGTAATTTTTTCAAGGTACTTCTGTCAGGGAACATAGTGAGCCTTTCTTAAAGAACCTTGAGATATAGTAATTCAATAAAGTCAATATTTTAATAGAGTGTTACTAGTGATTTTTCCTAATATATAGAGTGATATTAGATTATGATACTTGGGTATTTATGTTGAAAATAATAGAACACATTATTGATGATATTGAATTGATCATCAAATCATTAAACTAAGGAAGACTCCATCCAAAGAAATGATAAGGGGGTAGATAATGGAAGTCATACGAGGGAGTTCGGGTTCATATCCCTACATAAAATTATAAATGTGCTGAGTCACATAAAGATTGTATATATCCAATTATTTATATCAATCGAGCTAGTGAATATTAGTGAAATCTAGTACACAAGCACAACATCTTTTGTATTATCCCTAGGTTATATCGTACTGTTGAACCAATTATTTATGAGGTTCATTATTTTCATTTCTAAAGATTTTATTGTATTGGATATGAAATTAACTGAGAGAATATTACAACATTCATTAAAATTTGGGGAAAATATCAAACATAAAAAAATATTTCCCTGCCCATATTCACCCCTCCAATCTCCATGTGTCTTGAGTTGTAATATGTAGTATCTGAGGAGAGGTTACTGGTATTAAATATTTTAGTTGAATCTTTTTATAGTGAACACAGTGAATTCTAAATATGTTACCATATATCATAGAAAAATTTCTCAAATTTTGTTGAAAAAATGGAATCTCACATAATATCTCTATGTCTTTATGTTTTCACTATAGAAATACATTGGATGTTGGTTTGTTGTGCTTTGGAATTGTATATAAATAATTAGAATAGGAAACTACTCAAATCTTATACCAATGATCAAAATTATCTTTCTGTAGAACTAAATAACAAAATCTATATGAATATTATGATATGTACTAGTGCCAATTCCATGTGGGGAAGACTAGCTAATATATATGAATGTGATATCAAATTGAATCATATTAAGATTTAAATATTAATTTGTAAGTTTTATGACATTAAAATTCTCCAAGATGAATTTTAAGATAGTTTATCCAACCGAATTACTGAGGATGTTTATTATATTAGGGTATATGGTCAATAAATATTATATATTGATATTTTCTAGAAGATATTTATATCATTTTCACCTAAGTGAAATTATAATTTATCATCTCATAAAGAAATGGATTTGAACAAGTAATATATGGATGATCTTGTTAGTAGTTTGGTGTCTTGTGAAAAGAATGTTAATCAATAAGAGACATCAAATTCATAATTTTAGGGGGTAATATTTAAATACCAAGAAAATATTGATATCACTGATGGTAGAAATGATGAATAATATATAGATTATTAACCTCTTCTTCTAGTGGAAAAAACTCATAAGCGGTAATTGTATGTTTGAAGGTAAATTCATGATGTTCAAGGTAAAATATGGAATTGTTAGTAACCTTAAATTATGTTATTGATGTATATTAGAAGATAGTAGAGGTGAAAAATAAATATCATATAATCAATAAGGAAGATTCAATCACAAAATAAATTTTCAATTAAGGAATTCTTTTGGAAGTAAGTTTCATAAGATTATATTAGTTATAAAAGTAGAATAGAATAATGATTACTATTTAGTTGTCTTGGAAAAATAATTTTATATTGATATTGATGTTAATATTATTGAAATATTAAAAACGAAAAATATAAAAAGGTGGAAGATTATAAAATTGAATGTTCTTTTGATCTGATGGAACAAATCAACGAATCATTCAACAACCTCAGTATTCAAACTATGAAAAAT
Organism: Viscum album; assembly: GCA_963277665.1. NCBI lineage: Eukaryota > Viridiplantae > Streptophyta > Magnoliopsida > Santalales > Viscaceae > Viscum > Viscum album. The sequence goes on from OY728150.1 coordinate 1,949,947,483, forward strand.
AAAAATATTAATGAATTTATATAATAATTTATTAAATATTATTATAATATTGGTGGTAAAATTGTATAAATTTAAGTGGAACATAAAGATCAATCAATCAGCCAAGCACACTCAGAAGAAGTTATGAAAAAAATAGATGATTGAAGAAATAAATTTGGTTATTGATGTCCATAAAGATAATTCAAAATAATAAGCTAAGAAGGTTATATCCCATTAAGAAGTTGTTATTACCCTAAGGGAAAAATTTTATAATGAAATACCAATTGGTGAAATAAATAATACAATATTATTTTAAAATTTCCTAGATGAAAAACTTTTTAAAAAATCCAAATGAGGTTCAAAGGGGTTTATAAAATATGGAATGAACAAATACCATGATTCTTGGGTAAATGTGTTTTCTGATATGATAGAATGACAAAAAAATAAATTTACAGAATTATTATAACAAATGGAAATTAACGTTTTTTAATTCTGGTGTCAACAATAAGACATCATCTGCTTTAATAAACCCATTTTTTGGTCAATGAAAATCAAAGGGTAGAAATATCCACTAAATGTTGAGGATTTTAAAAAAACATATGTTCTCCTTGAATCCGAGATACATGTGGATGAATGAAGTAGAATTAAAATTTCCCCTTATTAAATATCATTTTTTTGGCTTTCTAGGACACAACGTGTACTACTGTAAACACATGAAAAATTATTTGAATTTGGAAACAACATGATTTCAATAAAGGATAATGAGTCCATATTTATCATTAGAAAATATAATATTAATATGGATATTATTTTTGTTTTTATAATTTAATTAATAATGATATTTATTATAGAAAAAAATGAAAATTACTAATAAGCATGTCAAAGGTGGACAAATAAAAGGAAGCCTAACATGGTTCAATTGGGAATAAATACCATTTTGGATTGCTATGGTTTATAATGTGAAAAAGGAATGGTGAATTTTAGTTTTAAAAAATAAAATAACACAAAACAAAAAACCTCATTATATAAAAAATAACAGAATCAGGTATCATCTTATTATCATAGATTCATAATTGAAAATATTAACTATTTTATTATATCATTGATAGCTTATCGGTGCCACATTTTGTCTGAAAAAACTATTATTAGAATGTTTAGTAAAAAAAATATTTCAAATGTAATTTTTCCTATGGAATTTAAAACTTGTATAGACAAGAAATACATAAGATTATAAAAGAAATAATGACTTCATAGATTTAATAAAATAAATTACATTTTAATGTTAATAGTTAATGTAGTTAGAAACCCAAAATAAATTTATCTAAAATTTAATTCCTACTTAATGGTTGTTTTCTCCTTTCCATAAAATCCCTCAATACAAAGATCATACTTTGTCTTAAAATTACATGAAATCCGTTGATAAGGTGATCCCACACTATCTCCCATAACATAGAAACCCTCAATATAATTGATTGGATTCACCTTTTTCATATCCCTAGAATCCATTGACCAGTACCATGATTAGAAATTGAATAAAAATTTAAATTGTAATAAAGTATTTCAAACCCTCATAAGGATTCCTAATAACTTCAACTCAATAAATAATTACCAAAACTACCAATGAGTACTTCATGAAGAGAAATATTTAGATGATTTTATTTGAAAATATATCAGCTTCCAAATCTTCAAATGACCTTATATTTTTAGAATAACCTCCAATGGTCATATTTAAAAGTTAGTTACAATATCCATGGATGTCTTGCATTTAAAAGGTCACAATTACCAGGATTTGGATCTTGATAGTTAAGAAATAACTGAATATGTGTTGTCATTTAGTTTAGTATCTTTAAAATTCTATTTTTTATTTTTTATGATAGAAACAAATATATAAAATCTAATTATAAATATTGTATAATCCAATGGAATTACATATTGATTTTCTAATCAATAAATAAAATAATTGTCATTCTGATGTATCGGTACCAATTTCACTCAAACAGTTATATCTTTTGGAAGTCCAATAGACATAACATATGTCTGACCATATATTAAAACATTTTTTGGTCTGATTTACCATACATACCTTTAGTCTGATTGGTAAAATTGAATAATGAATGTTTATATTATTATTATATAAGAATTATTTATTTATTCAGTGAAAAAAATTGTTTTCTACATAAACATACAAAAAACATTTGGGGATACAAATTTATTAAACATAGTTTTAATAAAGTGTTTGTAATTTCCAAAACTAAATGAATGTAAAATTATAGAAAAGTCTTATGACTCAATAATATTTCCATTTTTGGAATGTAAAAACCACAACACTAAAAATGAAAATAATAACTTTGAAAAAAATAGATAATTTATATTTTATGAAATTTAATGATATTTTCGGAAAAAACATAACAACTCCAATGTTTATAACTTACAACATAATCCCCTTAGAAGTATTAATACTTATTATTCTTATCTTTGCAAAATATTTTCTACATTTATAACTTCTCAAAGTCTTCTCTTCCTTTAATAAATCTCCCCCCTTAAACATATCTTTCCCCTCAATCATACCTTCTTCAAACATCTCCCTTTAAAAAATTTCTCCACCTTCATGAATTAAAAAAATATTGATTGTGTATAACTTGAAATTTAATAAAGAAAAAATTAAAAAACAATTATATATGAAATAAATAATAAACCATGAAATTATATAATTAACGTATATCCGAAAGTAAATCTAAAACATTCCGTGTAACACTTGGATGTTTTTATGAAATATTTCGTTTAAATAATTTTAATTCCTCAATGGTTTTCATTATAAGAAAACATGAGTTTAAATGAACCATGTGATCCCCATAGTATAAGATGACCATTTTAACCATGAAATTATGTTAGCAGAAATAAATCAAACAAACTTATGAAAATATATGGGGAAGTAATTTACTACCAATTATGTATGAAAAATATAAATCAATTATATATCGTTATTTTGGTATAAAAACCATAGTAAATTACTATTAATAAATGAACATAATGAAATATATGTTTTATATACTAAATAAAATATGTTGGATATTCATCAAATAGTTATTTTTGTCATAGGTTAAGAATAAATCCAATTTGATATATAAAACCTAATATTTTTTAAAAAGGAAAATTTCAAACTTTTAATTGAGAAAACCTTTTATATATATATTTTAACAAATTAATACTTTTTATATGAAAAAATAAACAATTTTGTTGGAATATAGACATAAAAATTTACTTTGGATGAAATTTTAATATTTTTCACATAACATTCAAATTTTAATAAATAGTAAAAATACACTGCATTTTAATTGAAAAAAAATTATTTCAGAAAAATAATTTATATGGTTATATTATAATATTGAATTGTTTTAATGTAAAAATAGATTATATTTTTATCATTGATTATAATATATGTCATTAGTATTAATATTACATTAAATTCAGATGCAAAAACATTTCAATCTTTTGAAATATTTTATCTTTTAAAACATGTTCTCTATTTTCGACAGGAGTATTAATTTCAAATTAAATACTACAATTTATATATTTTTAATCTTGAAAAATGGATTCCATATTTGGAATCATTTGGTAAAAATTAAGAAAATTGATTTATTTTATTTTTGGACATTATGAATAGTATCTTCTTTCATTTTTATTAATACGACACATGGTTAAATCTGGTAATTAAGGGTAAGAATAACATTATAAAAATACAAAAAAACATGTATTAACATCGTTTTATGATTTTTTTCATTTTAAATCATCCTTGGGTAGAAATGGTGTCCTTTGGAATCCACTTTGATGTGATCATGACAATTAATTTTAATTATTTTAAAAAATTAAATATGTGTTACTCAATTTTTAATAACTATGTCATTTTAAAAAAAAGGTTATATTGAAAATAAATTATATTATAAAAAGTATGTTGAAATATAATTTTTTTATTTTTCATGGTAATTTTTTTGTAATTTTTAGTAAATAAATAATTACCTTAAAGACCAATACTTTGATGATGTAGAAATTAATTCAATTATGAGAAATAAATAAAATAATATTTATTGAAATGATAACAACCAAAAAAAGATAAAAAAACATGAAAAAATATTATTAGTCGAGTATATATTGACCTTATACATCCAAGGGTCATGTTAGAATCTATTTAGAGTGTCATATAAGATATTATGGCACTTATATTTTTTATTTAAAGTGATGATAAAGTTCTAGCATTCATAATTTAATTAGTATATCATTTTAAATGTTTTATTTTCTAGTAGATAAATTCTACTATAAGTATTATTAAGAAATATTGTAAATTTTTATTCTTCATAGTATTTTATTTTTAAATTTTATTCACCAAAATATTATATTAAATAATTACCCAAAATTGATGTAGTGATTATTTTGTAAATGGAGATAACATATTAATGTTATTAAACATATTAAAATATAAATTATTTGGGATAATTAATATATATAATTAATTTTTGTTATTACCTTTACTACGTAGGAATATAATAAAATATTTCTTTCAAAGTAAAATTTTTTTATTAATAATTTTAAAAATCAATTAATTGAATTGTGTCAAAATTTACAATATAGATTGTTTATCAAAATAATGTTTAGTTAAATTTTTTAAAATTCATACAACATTTTTTAAAATTATATAATTATTATTATAAGGGAAAACTGTTCTATGGTATTTCATTATGGTCTAATTGACATCAAATAAGTAAATATTGCATCCCTTTTCATATAGAAATATTTGTTATCTTATTTAAGATTAAATAGAATTACTAAGTTTTAATTTAAATGATAATGTGTCAATTGATAGAAAAACATGGTAAACTTTTATTGGTTAATTTTATTACCACCCTATATCATCTCATCATCTAAATTGGAAAATTTTCGGGGGTTATATGGGGTTTTATTTTATTATAAATTAATATTTTTTGTGACACAAGAAGTGACCCCCACTTCAATTATAAAGGGGCACATCCTCCCCCACATATTCCTTTCACCTTGAGAATTAAAGCATAGTTATAGACTGCAATTTTACCTTCTCAAGTCATGTTATTTCTAGTATTATTCAAAGACCAACTCTAGTGCTCTAAGTAAATATTTAGAGTAAGAACATAGAAGAATATGTAATCTCCACTACCGATTCTTTTTAGACTTTTTCATCTTCTAATTCCTCTTCATGAGTTGCTTCATTATAATGTAATAAATACAGTTTTAATTATATACTGTGATGTTATTATGATTATGTAACAACATTATTAAACTATCAATCCATCGTATGAAAAATGAAATTACCACACGTTTTTACGTACGACTTTTCATCTCCACACTGTGGTGTAAACTGTTTTTCACCACCACCATAATTGGATGGGAATAATGGTGGACATAATAAATATATGTGAATATATAACATGATATTTATTTTGAAATATTATAAACCATTCACTTCAAAACCAATCAATAATTTATGGATTGATATCGTCGCTCGTATATATGTACGACCTACCATCTCCACAATGCAATGTGAATCATTCAACGTGGTAATTATAAAAGCATGATTATATAAATTTAAATAATGACTAAATATTATATATATAATGTAAAAGTCATTTTTTAATTATTTAACTATGACCTATGAAGTATAACTTGAACTTATTCGACAAAACATGAATAATCAAAAGAAGCAGTTAATACCCAAATGACAAGTAAAAATGAAAATTTATTAACAAAGAGACGATATTATGATCATATGTGATATCATAAAAATGACGATGATTTTAAAAAAATTCAATGACATTATTTAATTCATTATAATGATGTTTTGGATACATATAAATGAAATCATACCTAAAAGCTAAGGGATAATTTCACAATCTACATATTATTAGAGATTGTTTATAAATAAGTATTTACTGGGGGAATATTTATCATAAAATCCATGTTTCCTAAATAAGTAATATTATTTATAATCTTCAAAATATTATTAAATTCAATTTTACCCATTGGTGAGTTTTATTAAATGGGATGAAATGAATATTTTTTCATTATTCGTTACGAGGTAATTTTTGAATTTTTCTACAAAAGTACAAGGAGAATGTTTTTTTATACAGCACGAACAGAATTTTATGTTTTCATGAAAATTTATTTCAATGAATCTTACTCAACATAATTTTAAGTTTATTTTCAAAAAGATTATTTTCATTTTAAATTTCTAGGAATTTTGAGAAAGAAACATTTATGAAGAAAAAATGATATTTTTCTCAATGATTACTTTCAAGTGTAATATAAAACATATTGTCCATATGATATGGAATTATTTAATATGGAAAAGTTATAATTATAATATATCTATTTTTACTATGATTTGATAGTTTTTATGGTGGAATTAAATTTATGAAATCTATTTGTTTTACATGGAATATTTTATATTGGTATGATGTTTAAAGAAACCAATTTTATTCCTTGGTTTATGATGAATTACTTATGTTATTATAGAACACATAATAATGATTTCATGATGAGATGGGGGGCCTATATCTCCATAAAATTCATTGGGAAAAGATTTATATCTCATGATATAGACATGGATGGAAGTGGAAATTATCTTTGTTCAGTAATACAGAGTTCGAATAAGGAGTGAACTTATTTCAGTAATAGAGTTTGTGTGCTATGATGGTCATGTCAATGAGCATTTAATAATATGAAATTATTTTCTATGATTTTTTGTATGTCTCCAAATTTCATCTCTTATTTCTTGACTTCTGGGATTTCATTCATCGATTTTTTGGGACATTCATCATTTATCCCCTTGACATGATATCATGATCTTTTTTTTATGCAAGATAATATTTTAAAATGTTATGTTCTTATGTCTTATGATTATAATATAGTTAATATCCCCATTTTTTCACATACTAAGAATCTGAACTCACCCTTTAAAATGATTCATTTCCCCAGGTCATGAATAATGGCATTATGTAAAATATGTCAAAAAAGATCTAGCTTCGACGAAATAAGTGTTATATAATGAATATGTATTATAAACCAGTTTTTTATGATTTCAAATTTCAAAATACATTATACATATATGGTCTTGTCATGGATTTGTTTCATTTTGTACTATATATTCATCATCTTTTACGTAATATCAATGAATTCATTGTTTGGATCATTATAATTGGTATCAGAGGAACGCTATAGTTATCATTTAGAAACTAAGATGAGAAACCCTTAATAAGAACCTAAAATATATTTATATGTATAGATTATAATCCTAGTGTTACATAAATGATCATGAATATCCTAGGATAAATCCTAAAGTGTCATAAATTGAACTTTTATTCTTGATTATGTGGTTTTCCCGGTATTATTAGTGTTTCTCACACTATACTCCTTTGTTTTAGTCAATGGATATAACCTAATGGAATGAAATTAATGCCAAATGTGACAGACAATGATATGATTTTCCTCTTAGGAAACAAAATACAATGGTGGTTGAAATGAAAAATCATATTGCTATGATTACCCAGATTTCTCAAGATATAAATCATGTAAGAATTCCAAATGAGAAAAGGAGGGAACAAAATTCTGTTGAGCCCTTTAGGAGGCAGTTTTCTCCTTCATTCAGCTGGTCTTCTAGTCCATTAGTCTATGAACAGTGGATCAGTTCCATTAAAATGATATTTTTAGTTCCCCAATGCTCAGAAAATGATAAATTCATCATAGTAATCTATCATTTTTATGGTGATGTCTATCAATTGTGGAACCTTATCAATAATTAAGGTAAAGAGATGAAATTTTATCCCTGAAATGGGACAAGTTCAGTTACTTATTTTTCATTAATCAACTTCCTCATATTCTTCAAACAAGTTTTGAGATATACTTTCTTTAACATAAGAAAATGGCAGATGAATAATTTGGTACATATGAAGAAACTATTACAAGGAATTCAACATAATCTTCTAGAATTATTATTCAAAATGAGAGTAAAACTAATCGTTTCATTAGTGGCTTTAAACCTACTCTCTAAAGTGAATTAGTCATAAGGGTCTTCAATAGGTACAAAGAAATTGTTCAATGTGATCTCAAGTTTGAGATGGATATTTTAGTAACCCATCAATCCTATGGGTATGATATGAAGATAAAAATGGAATTCAAGGGACAATCAAAAGACAACGCTAAAAAGAAGACGATTTTTTCATTATATTCAAGGTACATAAAAAACATTGAGGAAATTGTCTTAAAGGGACCTGTAAATGTTTAATGTTGGGAAAAAAAGGTCATCTGGTAGTTGAATACCGAATTAAGGGGAAAAAATATGTCTCATGATGAAAATTGAGAAAAGCCTACATATAATTCACCTCATGCACTTTAGTGTTACGTGTTTCTTTAAATTGGTAATTATTCCAACCAATGACCAAATCTATGTGTTATTGATGATGATCGATGTCAAAAACCCATTTAGGCCAATAAAAAATGTATGTTACATGTGATCACTATTGGAGATGTGGAGTATGATAATAATAATGTGGTGAAAGGTATACTTAACATCCACTATAAATTAGAATTTTTTTATTTCATTTTGGATCAAACTACTATTTTATTTATGAATAATTTTATAAGGATATCATTATATTACCACAACAATTAGATGTTGATATATATGTGACAACTCCTAATGACACAACAATCTCATCAAATGTTCATAATTATTCTCCGGTTAAAGTTTGTGAGAAAGTGATTGTATCCAATCTTGTGATGCTTCATATAGTTTAATTTGATTTGATTTTTTTCATGGATTGGATTTCAATATATGGAGATCATATCAATTGAAAAAAAGGGAAGTCACGTTTTATACTCTATATCAATATACAATCATTAATCAATCAAAAATATTAATACAACCTTCCTGTATAAATTTATTCTATCTTATAGATCTTGATCCCTATAAATTAAAGTTATCAATATCAAATGGTTGGGGATAAAATTACAATTATGATTACCTGTATTTTATAGGAGTTTGATGATGTCTTTTTTGAATTTATTACCCAGTCTTTCACCCAATCATGAAGTTGATATTTCAATATAACTCATACCAGGTGTCGTTCCAATTTCAAAGACACCTTCTAGAATGGACCCAATTGAGTTGAAGGAATTGAAGAAGAAAATACCAGAGAATATTGAAAAGGGATTCATATTACCCAGTCTGTCACCTTGGAGAGAACCTATTCTATTTGTTAAAAATAAATATGGATCAATGATACTTTGTATTTATTATGATGCACATAACAATATCACTATCAAAAAAGTAACTTCTTCCTCGCACTGATGACTTATTTGACCCACTACACTGAGGTGAGTAGCTTTCCAAGATTGATATTAATTTAGTATTTCATCAATTAAGGGTCAAGAAGGAGGATATACCAAGGATGACATTCTGTAAAATGTATGGACCCTATGATTTAATTGTATTGCATTTTGGACTTATTAATTCCCATGTTATCTTCATGGATCAAATGAATAGAGTCTTTAAAGACTATCTTGGACATTTTTTGGGTAGTATTTATAGATGATAATCATTTTTAGTTTAATAGAACGAAAGAACATGAAGATCACTTGTGAATTGTAGATAAGATCCTGAAAAATGTGAAGCTTTATAAAAAATATACCAAGTGTCAATTTTGGATTCCGAATGTCATATTTTATGATAGATAATCTCAAGAGAGGGGATATCTGTGGATCCACCAAAAATAGAAATTATTCAATGTTGGTCGAGAACAACAACGGGAAATGAGATCCAATGTTTTCTTGGTTTGGGTAGATATTATCAATGTTTCATGAAATGTTTTTCACAATTATCTAATCCACTCACTAACTTTACTTGGAAAGGAGTAATGTTTGTGCGGATGGAGGAATGTGAGGATAATATCAAAGAGATAAAACAAATGTTTTCTAGTGCACATATGCTCACACTACCTTGTAGTGGACAAGGGTTTGTTATCTATAGTTATGAATCCATGAAGGGGATGGGTTTTTCTCTATTGAAAAATGATATGGTGAATGATTATTCATTGTGAAAATTAAAAATATATGAGAAAAGTTACCCATATCATGATTTGGAGTTAGTTGTGGTAATATTTTCACTAATTATTTAAGAAGAATTATCTTTATGGTGAAAGGTGTGATATTTATAATGATCATAAAATTTAAAAGTAAACTTTCACCAAAAAGGAATTAAATATGTGCCAAATAATATGGTTGGATTTGATTTAATATTATGACTTCTCAATAAATTACCACCCTGGGAAAGTGAACAAGGTTGAATATTCATTGAGTTGAAAGGACCATGCTAACCTATCCATTATGAGTATCACAAACGATCTAATATTTATAGATTTTAAAAGGATGGATCTTGAAATTTTAATGGAAGGGGATAAATCATATCTTTCTCACTTGAATCTTGAACAATCTATACAAGTAAAGGTTAATAAGTTTTAGAATGAAGATGTAGAGTTATAAAAGAATGTGATAAATGTTCCTAAATTCAACATTGATTGTGATGGAATAATAAGGTACACAAAATGTGTTTGTATTCCTCACATACCATAATTAAGGAAGCTATTGGATTATACTCATAGTTCTTCATTCTCTATTCATCATAGAAGCACAATGATATATAAGGATATGAAAGTGTATTTTGTGGTGGGATGGAATGAAACAAGATTTTTCCAAATATATCTCTCATTTCTTGGTTTGTCAATAAGTTAAGGCATAGAGACAGATGTCTTAGGGGATGTTACAACTATTACCCATACTAGAATAAAAATGGGAAAACATCACAATGGAATTTATCATTGGACTTCCAAAAACATATTAAGGTATTAATGTTATATGGGTTATAGTTTATCGCCATATAAATTCGGCACTCTTAATTGCTATAAGAGAAAATTTACCCCCTGGACAGCTTTCATGGACACATGTAAAGGAAGTGGTAAGATTTCATAGATTATCACTTTCCATTATATATGATCAGCATCCAAGGTTTACCTGGATGTTTTGTTGATTTCATCAATAGACTCTGTATACAGATTTATGTTTAAACACCGTATATAATCCCCAGATAGATGGTCAGTCTGAGAGGACAATTCAAACTCAATAAGAAATATTGAGAGATTGCCCTATGGATTTCAGAAGTTTTTGGGATCAACACATACCTTTTGTATAATTTTCACACAATAATAACTTTCACTCTAGTATTCAGATGGATCCTTATGAAGCCCTCTCTAGAAATATGTTCAGAACTACAATTGGATGGGATGAAGTGGTTGAAATAAATCTATTAGGGCCTTTTGTTTTTGATGAAATGGCAGAAAAGGTTAGATCAATGCACCAAAACATAACAGCAGCTCAGAGCCTCTATAAATATTTTTCTAATAACCGATGAAAAGACCTAGAGTTTGAAGTGTGTGACAAGGTGTTTCTATGAATATCACCATGGAAAAGAGTAATGATATATCTACAGAAGGGAATGTGGATGCCTAGGTATATATGTCCTTTGGAAATTATGGATCATGTTGGGAAGGTAGCTTACGAAGTGGTGATTTCAATGAATATCTCTTAATAAATTACATACTTGATCCCTCACAGTTACTAAAATCATAAAATATACCACTCGAGAAATATCAATCTTATGAATATCAACCGATCGATATTCCAGATCGTAGATAAAAAGTTCCATGAAACAAGACCACCCACTTGATAAATGTTTTTTTCGAGGAACCACCAATTTAAGGAAGCAAATTGGGAACTTGAGGATATGATGATAGAGTCATTTCCTCAATTTTTTGTATCCAAGTGATAAATTGTGCAGGTAAAATTTACTATAAATGGCGTATAATGTAATACACTGTTATTTTTTTTGAAATATTTTCTTTAAATAATTTTAATTCTTTAATTGATTTCAATAAATTCAACCATGAGTTTAAAAATGAGACCCCATTACTATAAAATATTTATTTTAAATGATCTTTTAGGTTAGCGTGAATAAATATAACTAACTTATGAAAATGTATGGTAAAGACAATCAATTCAAATTATTTATGAAAAATATAAATAAATTATATATTTATATTTTCATATTCATAAAATGATTCAATTACAATTATTAAATGAAATTAAGGAAATGTATATATTATATACTTAATATCATATTCTTTATGTTATTCCAATACATATTTCTATCATATGGTTTGAATAAACACAATATCAACTAAGAAAACCAATATTTTTTGAAAGGGTAATTTTCCTCCTTTTAATGGTGTACCATATTAAATAAATATTTTTACACATTGATAATTTACAAATGAGAAAATATACATGCCAGGTGGAATAAAGACATAAAAATTTACTTCAGATTAAATTTTAATATTTTTTTGATAACATAAAAATTTAGATGAATATTAAAAATTGAATAAATATTAATTGAAAAAATACAATTTTTTTATAAAAATAATATATATTCTGAAATTATAATATTTAATGGTTTTAATGTATAAATATAATATATTTTTATCATTAAATATAATTTCTTTCATTATAATTAATTTTACATTGAATTCAAATGGGATAACTATTCAAAATTTGGTAATGTTTTAACTTTTAAAACATGCTCTCACTTTCTAACATAATGAGTAATTTTAAATTAATTACTGATTTTTTTTTTGAATTTTTATTAATGGATTCCATATTTTGAATCAATTTTTCTAATTTATGTAAATAACATTATTTTATTTTTTGAAATTATGAATAGTAACATCTATAATTTTTATTAATATGATAAAAGTGTAAATCAAGAAATTAATGGTAGGGATACTATTATAAAATTACACTAAAAAATGTTTTAATATAATTATTGATTTTTTCCTTAAATAAACATGGGGTAAAAATGGTGTCTTTTTAAAGGCAATTGGATGAGATTAGGATAATTTATTTATTTTATTTTAGGAAAAATTAAATATGGTGTAGTTAAATTCTAGTAACAATATCTTTTTTAAAATAATTTCATACATAATATAAATTTGATTATAAATAATAAATTGAAATTTAAAATGATTTTCTTTATCATGATAAATTATTTATTAGTTTTTAGGAAATAAATAACTACCTTAAATACTTATACTTTGATGTGGTAAAAATTAACCAATTGATGAGAAATCTAAAAAAATTATTAAAATTCTAATAACCATTAAATACCCAAACACATGACAAGGTATTATTGGTAGTGTATATATCGACCATAACTACCTTAGGGTTGAGTTAGAGACCATTTTTATCCTTATATAAGAGATTGTAACACTTATATTATATTATTTAAAATGATATTAATGTTGTCACAATCATAAATTAATATGTATAACATTTTAAACGTTTGATTTTACCGAAGATAAATTAGACTACAATAATTATTATGAAATAATATAGATTTATATTCAAAATATTATTTTCGTTTATGTTTTTATACAATAAATAATTATATTAAATAATTACACAAAATTGATGTATTAATTATTTTATTAATGGATATAATGAATAAATGTTTTTAAAAATATTAATAAATTTATAATTTTGCATAATTAATATGTATAATGAATTTTATTAATTACCCTAACATATTAAGAATATATTAATTTTTTTAAAGGTAACTTTTTATCATAATATTTTTATAAATCAAAGAATTGAATAGCATGAAATTTGACTATATTAATTTTCTATCAAAATAATGTATTATTAAATTATTTAAAAATAATAAAATATTTCAAATATATATATAATATTATGAAATCATAGAAAATTTCTTAATGTATTTATTTATTGGGTAATTGACTTTAAATAAGTAAATATTCCACCGCTTTTAATATTCAAATATTTGATATCGTAATGAAAATTAAATAGAATAACTAAGTGATAATTAAAAATATAATGTTTAAATTGATATAAAAAATTGTTATGAATTTATTTCTTATGTGATTATAAACCTATATCATCCCATGTTCTTAATAGGGAAATTTTCCTGGTTTTTATGTGGGGTTTAATTTTATTTTAAATTAATATTTTGAGACATCCCAAAAGTACCCCTCACCTAAATTATAAATGGGAACCTCCTCCATAACCTATTTACTTCAATATGATCCTTAAATACCAACCATTACCTACTATTTTCGAATTCAAAACATCCCTAGTCACTTTTTATAGTTTTTTTTCTTATTCAAAGACCAACTACAATGCTCTAAGAGGATATTTAGAGGAAGCACATCGATTAAGAGGGAATCTCCCATACTGATTCTTTCAAACTTCCTTCTTATTCTATCTCCTCTTCATGAATTTTTTCATTATAAAGTAATAATTAATGTATCACTTATACACTGATATATTATTATAATTATGGAACAACAATATTCAACTTTCTATCATACCTTTAAAAAATGAAAACAGCACACGTGCGTACGTGCGTCTTACTATTTCGTATCGTGGTGTAATCATTTTTTCACCACCACATTACATGGATATGTATAATGATGTAAATAATAACTATATATGATTATTATAACATTATATTTATTATTTAATATTATACATTATTCACTTCAATATCATTCGACAATTGTGGGAATGAAATCATCACTTGTGTGTACGTACAACTTACCATCTCCACGATATGTTGGGATTCATTCTAAATCATATTAATTACAGTTTGATTATATAAATGTATATAATGAATAAATATGGTATATATAATTTTAATATAATTTTTTAATGACATAAATATGACCAATAAAGTAGAACTAGAACTTATTTGACAAAACATGCATAAGAAAATGAAGCAATTAATACATGAATAATAGGTGGTAATGAAATGTTATTAAAACAATGATGAAAATATGATCATATATAATATCATAAAAATATTATGATTCTGAAATAAATTTATAACATTATTTAATTAATTATATGTCATGTTCGGATATGTAAAATGTAAATATGTCCAAAAAGGTAATGGATAATTTCACAATCTCATTATAATATGATATTCATTATACATAAGTATTTACTGGGGTATATTTGTTATCTGAATCCATGTTTCCTAAATTTGTAATATTATTTCTATTCTTATGAAATTTATAAAGTTAATTTTACATATTGGTGAATTATAATTAAATGGGATTACATGAATCTTTTCTCACTATTTGTAACTAGGTATTTTTTGACTTTTCCATCATATGTATGAGGAGAATGGTTTTTTATATAGAATGAATGGATTTTTACATTTTAATGATGCCTTATTTCCATGAATAATCCTTTAAATTAATTAATTATAATTTTAAAATAAATATTATTCTTTTAGAATTTAATGGAATTTTGTAAAAAGAAAACATTTTTGATGAAGAATAGATATTTTTCTCCAGAATTAATTTCATGTGTTATATCAAAATTATTTTCCATATAATGTGTAATTATTTAAAAGTTTTATGTTTCAAATATAATATCATTATTGTTCCTATGATTATATTTTGTTTAATATGGAATTATATTTATGACATCCATTTTTTATATAGATTATGTTATGGTGCAATGATGTTTAAATAATACTATTTTATTCCTTGGGTAAAGATGAATGAATAATCTTATTGTGGAAAATATATGAATTATTTAATTTTTAGATGAGTGGGACCTATATCTCCCTCCAATTAATTAGGTATTTATTTATAACTCTTGAGATAGATATAGAGATAATGGGAAATGATATTGATTCAATAATACAGGTCTGGAACGAAGAGTGAAATCGATTCTATAAAGGACTTTGTCTGCTATGATGGTCTTGACAGTGAGGATCTACTAATATGAAATGATTATATGTAATTATGTTTATTCCACAAAAAATCATATCTTATGCTTTGACTTTTGAGAGTATGGTCATTGATTCCTATGTATATTCTTAATTTATCCCCATGGAACAAGATCACAATCTTTTATACATAGGATAAGATTTTCAAATGTTATGTTTATATGACTTATGATTATGATATGATTGAGACTTCCATTTTATACCCTTACTAGGAATCTGATCTCACCATTTCATATGTTTCCTTTCCCTTGGTCAAGAATAAGGGTATTAAGTATGATATGTCAAAAATGGGTCGATTTATTAGTAAATAAGTGGTAGACAATGAATATGTATTATGAAAAAGTTGTTTATGTTTTCCAATATCTAAAGACACTATACATATACATTCATGTTGTGACTTTGATATATTTTTTAATTAATATTCATTAAATGTAATGTAATTTCAATGTATGTAATGTATGGGTTGTTAGAGTTGGTAAACGATGAAAGGTATAGTTATACATTTTGAAACTATGATGATAAAACCATAAAAAGAACCCAAAGGATATGTCGATTTATCGGTTATAATCCTAGTTTTTTAGAAATGATCAAAAATAACCTAGGATAAAACCTAATGTGTCATAAATTGAAATTTCAATGTTGATTATGTGGTTTCCCCAATATGATTTCTGTTTCCTACACTATGATTCATGGTTTAATTCAATGGTTGGAAGCTGAAGGGATCGTATTAATGATGAATTTGATGGGAAATGCAATGATTTTCCTCTAGGTCAATAAAATGTTGTGGGAGTTGGAATGAAAAATATTGTAGTTATGCTCACAGAACATACCCAATCTATGAATCATGTAAGACACCCAAACAAGTAAAAGAGGGGAAAAATTATGTTGACTCCATCATGAGGTTGTTTCACCCTTCTAATACTGGGAATTGTAATCCATTAGTGGCTGAACAATGGATAAGTACCACTAAAAAGATATTTTCATTACTCCAACGTTCAAAAATTGATAATGTCATCTTATAAGTCTACCATTTGGATGGTGAATCATGTAAATGGTGAATACATATCAAGAATAAAAGTTATTAAATTGAATCCATATAATGTTATGAGTTCAACAACTTATTTCTGAATAAGTACTTTCCTCATTTACGTTGGATAAAAATGGAGAATTATTACCTTAAACATAATCAAAAGTAGATGAATCAACTGGTACCTACATAAAAATTTTTACAATACTGAAATGGTATGATTCTAAAATTATTATCCAATCTAAGAGTAAAATTGATCTATTCTAACATATCTTAAAACCAAGTCTCCAAAGTGCAATATCCATAAGGGACATCAATAGCTACGAATAAATCAATCGATGTTCTCTCAAGGATTATATGAAGACTTTAGTAACCCATTAATAATATGGGTTTGATAAAAGGATAAAAATGGAACTCAAATGAAAATCTAAAGGACCACATTGAAACTAATATGAGTTTTCCCTTATGCTAAAAGTGTGGGAAGAAACATCGATGAAATTTTCTTAAAGGGGATAGTAAACTTTTTAGGTATGGAAACGATGGTCATCGGGTAGTTGAATGTCTACGTGATAGAAACAATATGTATAATGATGTGAATAGAGAGAAGGATACGCATAATTCACATCCTACACTTCAATGTTACAAGTACGAGTAAATGGGGTGTTATTTCAATCAATGCCCTAATCCATGGGTTATTGATGATGATCGACACTAGAAAACTCTTAAGTCCAAAGACAAAGGAAATCCAAATGAGATCACTATTAGATATGTGGATTAAGGTAATAAAGTGTTGAAAGGTACAGTTACCATCCACTTTAATGTAAATAATGTTTTATTTCATTATGGACCCACAAAATCTTTTATTTCTAAATACTTTTCTAAGGGAATCGCCATATTATCAAAACGATTAGATGTTGAGTTAGTTGTGACAACTCCTAACGAAAAAATGTTCACATCAAAAGATTATAATTCTTATTTGGTTGAATTTTTCGGGCAATTGATTCCTACATATCTTTTAATCCCTGCAATAGTACAATTTTATGTGATTATAATCATATATTGGCTTTATTTGTATGGATATTATATCAATTTCCAGTGGAGGGAAGTCATATTTCATATTATCAATCAATATATGATTATCAATTGATGCTTGTATGAATGTAACTTTACGGTAGAAATTTTTTCTATCTTATAGGCCGTGATCCCTATAAATGAAGATTATCTATCACAAATAGTTGGGGAGAAACTCATAATTAAAAATACACCCATTGTATAGGATATTTATGATGTCTTTCTGGAAGAATTACTTTGTCTTTCACCAAATCGTGAAGATGAGTTTTCAATAGAACTCATATTGGAATCTATTACTATTTCCAGACGCCTTATAGAATGGACACAATTGAGTGGAAGGAATTAAATAATCAACTCCAAGAGAATCTTGACAAGGTATTCATATGCCCTAGTGAGTCACCATGTGGAGTACCTATTCTATTTGTTAAGAAGAAAGATGAATAAATTAGACTCTTTATTGGTTATCAAGAACATAACTAGATCATTATCCTAAAAAATATGGTCTTCCCGACATTGATGACTCATTATACCGACTACATGGATATCACTACTTTCCCAAGATTTTGTTTTTTGGATATAATCAATTATTGGTCAAGAATGATGATATACCAAATATTTCATTATGTATAAGTCATAAACACTATGAATCTATAGTGATGAATTTTGGTCTTACTAATTCCCACACTATCCTCACAGATATAATGAATATAGTATTTGGATACTATCTTGATAAATTTTTGGTAGAATTTATTGATACTATTCATTAATATTCAAAGAGAAAAGAAGAACATGAAGATCATTGTATAATTGTACTAAAGACCATGAGAAAGTAGAAGCTTTATGAAAAATTTACCATGTTTGTTTTTTCACTATAAGAATTTTCATATTTGGGTCACATAATCTCAATAGTAGGAATATTTTTTTATCCAGAAAAAACAAATGTTTTAGAAAGTTGTTCATGACTAGAAACTGTAACCAAGATCTGAAGTATTCTTGGTTTGGATGGAAATTATCGAAATTTTGTTAATTAGTTTTCATGATTATATAATACCAACACCATGTTGAATCTGAAAGGAGTTAAGTTCGCGTGGATTGAGGAATGTGAATATAATTTCAAAGATCTAAATAGATGGTTACTTAGTGCACCTATTCTCACAATTCTTTGTAGTATAGAAAGACTTGTGAACTATAGTGATTCATCCATGAAGTGGCTCGATTGTGTTCTCATGAAAGATGACATGGTGATAGCTTCTACATCAATACAATTGGAAATCCATGAGAAACATTACCCAACTCATCATTTGGAGTTATATATTGTAATCATTTCACAAAAGATATGGTGTCATTATATTTATTGTGAAAGGTGTTATATTTATAATGATCATAAAATTTTAAAGTATATTTTTAGCCAAAATATCTAAATATGCATCAAAGAAGGTGGTTGATGTTGATTGAAGATTGGGAATCCTCAATACATTACCACACTGGTTAAGTGAACAAGCTAGAAGATGCATTGAGTTTACTAGATGTCACTAGCCTATCCATGATGAGGATCACAAAAGATCTATTTATATATTTGTAAAGGATTGATCTTGAAATTTTAAATGAAGGGTAGAAATCTTATCTTCCTCAATTTAATGTCCAACCATCTATACAAGTAAAGAGTAAGTAGGAATAGTAGGAATATGTAGATCTAAAAAATAAGGTGAGAAATTTTTGTGAGTTCAAAATTGATTGTTATGGAATATTAATGGTCAGGAAAAGAGTTTAAATTCCTCCCATACTAGAATTAAATATGAAGTTATTGGATGAGGCTAATAGTTCTTCAATATCTATTCATCCTAGAATCAAAAACAGGTACATGGACATGAAAGTGTATTTTGGGTGGGATGGAATGACAAGAGATGTTTCTGAAAATTTCCCTTGGTGTTTTTATTTTCAATAAGTTAAGTTTAAGATAAATAATTTTAATAGGATGTTACATCCCTTACCCATACCATAATGAAAATGGGAAAACATCAATTTGGACATTGTCATCGGACATCCCAAAACATCTAAAGGCCATAATAAAATATGGGTTATAGTTGATCTCCTTAAGAATTCAGCACACTTCATTTCTATTAGAGAATATTTCTATCTTGATCAGTTGTCAAGGATATATGTAATGTAATTGTAAATATTAAATGCAGTACCACTTTCCATTATATCTTATCAGAATTCGATATTTTCCTAGAATTTTGGGTGAACATTTCTACGAGCTTTGGACACAGAGTTATGTTTCAGTGCGACTAATAATCCTAAAAAAATGGTCAGTCTGAGAGGAAAATTCAAACTCTAGAAGAAAATTTGAGAGATTTCTATATGGATTTCAAAGGTTGTTGGGATCAACACATACCTTTGATGTAACTTTACTACAACAATAGCATTCACTTCAGTATTCAAATGGCTTCTTATGAATATATCTTGGGAAATAAGTACATATATCCTACATTCTAGGATAAATGTTGGTAATTAAAGCTATTAAGACTAGATATTCTTGATGAAATGGCATAAGAGGTCAGATCTATTCAACAACACATAAGAGAATATCAGAGTCAAAAAAAAGTTCTGCTAAAATTTGAAGAAAATACCTAGAGTTTGATGTGGGTGGAAATGTGTTTTTATAAATATCTCATTTAAAGAGAGTTAAGAGATTTGTAATGAAGGACATGTTGATCCCTTGGTATGTCGGTCCTTTTGAAATTCCGGATTACATTGGAAAGGTATCCTACTGATTGGTGCTTCCACATAATCTCACTGAAGTTCATCATGTGTTCTATGTATCTCTCTTGACAATGTACATACCTAATCATTAAAATATAATAAACTTATAATTAATATCACTAGAGAAAGATCTTTCTTATGAAGAACAACTAATATAGATTCTATATCCTAGTGAAATAGTTAAGTGAAGCAAGTCTACTCACTTGGTTAAAGTTTTGTGGCGGAACCACCAATTTGACTAAGTTCGGTGGGAACTTGAGAATATTATGAGGTAGATAAATCCTCATCATTTTTTATCTAGGTGATTATTTTGAGGGAAAAATTATGTTTACAGGGTAGAATGTTACACCCAGATGTTTTATGAATTATTTTCTTTATATTGTTTTAATTCTTCAATTGCTTGAATTGCATACAGTCTTGAGTTTAAATGAACCATGATAAACCCTTAGTATAAAATGATAATATTTACCAAGCCTTTAGGTTATCAGAAATAAATATAATAAAATTACAAACATTTATGGTGAAGTCATTCGTTACAAATTATCTATGAAAAAAAATAAATTATATATTTTTATTTTCATATCAACAAATTGATTGAATTAAAATTAATAAATGAAATTAATGAAATATATATGTTATAAAAATAATATAACATTTATAATATTCATCTAATATATATTATTGTCATGGGGTATGAATAAAATCTATTTGATGAATAAAAAGCTATATTTTTCAATAGGGTAGTTTTCCACAATTTAATGGAGAACCCCTTTTAAATTAATTTTTTGACATGTTAATAATTATTATTTGACAACATAAACATGTTCGTTATACTTGGGACATAAAAATTAAACTTTTATGAAATTCTAATATATTTCTGATAACTTTCTATTTTTGATGAATATAAAAATACACTAAATTTTAATTAAAAACAACTTCATTCATCGAAATATTTTATATAGTTAAATTATAATATTTATTAGTTTTAAATTATTAATATAATAGATTTTTATCATTCAATGTAATTTATTTATTAGCATTTATTTTTCATTGAATTCAGATGTAAATAACATTTCAATATTTTTTAGTGTTTTAACTTTTAAAACACGATCTCTATTTCTAACAATTCGACTGATTTTAAATTAATTATAGAAAATTAGGTGATTTGAATTTTGAAAGATGGATTCCATATTCAGATGCATTTGTTCCAAATTATTAAAATATATTTATTTTATTTTAGGGAATTATGAATGGTAACATGGGTAATTTTTATTAATACGATAAAAGTTTAAATTAGGTATATAAGGGTAAGAATACTATTATAAAATTACACAAACACTTTTATTCGCATCTTTTTATGAGTTTTTCATGACCTAAATAATCGTTGAGTCAAAATGGTGTCCTTTGGAAGACACTAGGCTGATATTAGAACATTTAATTTATATTATTTAATAAAAATTAAATATGTCATACTCAAATGTTAATAACTATATCATTTTTAAAATAATGTTATAAAGAATATAAATTAGATTATAAATAATCAATTAAAAGATAAAATGTTTTTATTTTTCATGTAAATTTATTTTTAATTTATAGGAAATAAATAATTACCTAAAAAACTTATACATTTATTATGTGAAAATTAATTAAGTGATTAGAAATCAATAAAACAATTTTTATTAAAATGTTAATAACCATAAAAGGACCCAAACACTTTAAAAAATCTTGTTGGTTGAATATATATGGACCATAACCATACAATGGTTGATTTAGTGTCCATTTGGATACTTATAGAAGATATTGTGACACATATTTTTTTTGTTTAAAGTGATGTTAAAGTGGTCCCATTGATAAATTAATTTGTATAACATTTTAAAAGTTGTATTTTTGGGAAGATAAATTCTACTTCAATTATTATTAGGAAAAATTGTAGATATATTTTCATCATAATATTTTATTTTAATTCTTATTTGACAAAAAAATATGTTAAATAATTAACCAAAATTGATGTAGTAATTATTTTATTATTGGAGATAAAAAATAAATGATATTAAAAATATTAAAATAAATATAATTTGGATTATTTAATTAGTATAATGAATATTAATTACTACTTTAACCTCTTAAGAATATAATAAAAGAGTTTTTTAAAGTTAACTTTTTATTTTAATTGTTGTATAAATCAATGTATTTAATAGTGTCAAAATATCCACTATTGATTATTTATCAAAATAATGTTTTATTAAATTATTTAAAAATAAAAATACATTTTTTTAAAAGTATAAATTAATTATTATATAATATAATTTTTATAATGTTTTTATTTATGGTCTAATTGACATCAAATAAGTAAATATTTTACCCATTTTAATATTTAAATATTTTTTATCTTAATTAAAATTAAATATAAGAACTTATTGTTAATTAAAATAAAATATTTTAAATTAAAAGAAAAATGTGTTATTTTTTTATGATATTAAAACCCCATCTCATCACATCTTAAAAATTGAGTAATTTTTTTATGTTTTTGTATGGGATTAAATTTTATTATAAATAAAAATTCTTGGAGAACCCATAAGTTTGTTGGATCTGAATCTACGGATTACACACAAGATGGGGGGTTAATTGTGTCTTTTCAAAATTATTACAATCTCTTCAATTTAGACAAATTCTGTCCACTATGCTTTAGCACGATTAAATATGCAGCGGAAAAAGTAAAAGCATGAACACATGGATGTATAGTGGTTCGGGGAACAGAAGGCCCCTAGTCCACTCCACCAACGCTCAAATCCACGAGCTTGGCGATTTTCACTATCTGGTCCTTGTTTCCACAGACCTGTTCACAACTGAGTACAGGCAGTTGACACCTTTACAAGTTTCAGGCAAACACAACCTTCCTGGTTCAAACACGAACCCACACAGCTTAGAACGAGAAGCTGATCACTCAAAAATGAAAAGGGTTTCGATAAAGAAAACACTTCTCCAGTTGTTCTTCACAATTGCAACAGAATGCAACTGACAGTAGATAGATCGTCGTCTTCAGAAAATAAAGATCTGTAATCAAAATAGTTCTGAGTCGATCCAGTTGCAATAGATATTACAAAAAACTTCACAACTTCAGCAGCAGTAGATTCACAACAGATAGTCGATGTAGAATACGTGAATCTGCTATCAAGATCTTCCTTTGGTAATAAAGGTTTTACACTTCTTCTCGATCACCAGAAAAGAACGCCTTCACACAGTCTCTATTTCTTGCTCGTTAAAAGATCAATTTATATATTTCATACACTTTCCTGTGTATATATATATATCTGAAGTTTCCAAGATAGAACATATATATTCAAATCTGAGAAAATCTTCCGCATAAATAGATCCATGAAAATCTCCTTTAGATTCGCGATATTAAAAAAAAATGAAATAACAGAGCCGTTGTAACTCCCCTGAAGAATCGGCATAAAAAGCTCTGTTTAAATCAATCATTAATCCGTTGAAAATCGTCTTTGATTCAGTCAAAGTCGTACTTAAGAATCGGCTCGAAATCCGCTTAATAATCCGCCTGTTTGACCAATGCAAAAGGAAATAACGTCTGTCAAAAAATATCATGACGCCAAACGTAGGGTTGATGACGTGGCTCCAAACGTAGGGTTCACAAACGTAAGGTTCACAAACGTAAGGTTCAGAACGTAAGGTTCAGAACGTAAGGTTCAGAACGTAAGGTTGAACATACATACTTTCTCTTCAGCATTCAAACGTAGGGTTGATCATCCATACTTTGTCTTTCTTCAACTCTCCAAAGAACGTACGGTTGATTATAAAAGTAAGGTTGATGATCCATACTTTTGAGAAACAAACTCAACACTGAAAAATAACGTACGGTTTCTCTTCCATACTTTTCCAACAACATAAACGTAAGGTTCCTTCCAAACGTAATGTTCTTCTTCCATACTTTTCAACAACGTAAGGTTCATTAACCATAAGTTTCAAAATAATGTAAGGTTCCTTAACCATACGTTTCTTTTAACATAAAAAGTAAACTTTTCATCCATACGTTACGTTCAACAACGTAGGGTATGAACAGTGATTCCAGTACGCGCTAAAACTGATCTCGCGCTACAGTGATTCCAGAACGCGCTAAAATTGATCTCGCGCTACAGTGATTCCAGAACGCGCTAAAATTGATCTCGGAATAAATGAAGTATGAAATCTCGTTATATGAAATAAATAAATAAAATAAATTCCTGCAAAATACTCAACGAAATAATTAGTAAATAATTAAGGGTATTTGTGAGCATCAAAATCATCATAAAGAGACAGAGTATTATTTAAAATAATCTCCCCCTTTAAAAAAAATTATTTTGAATTGTTTGAAAACAACACATTGCTCAACAATCTCCCCCGTTTTTATGATCACAAAACCCATAAAATAATAGAACTAATTTAATTGCAATCTTTATTGAAAAATTAGTTTTATAAAATTTTAGAATTTTGAAAGGATTAAAACAATATTTAACTATAATAAAATTTCTCCCCCATAAAAATAAATTTTCAGCTAAAAATAGATAAAAGATAAATGACGTATACATCCAAATTCTCCCATATATCCAAATTTCTTCATAGGAATCAAATGAATTTAAATGTTGTGTTTATCCAAATTCTCCCCCTTTTTGTGATATAAAAAAGAATGAAAAATTACGGATTTGAACACATTCAATATTGCACTGAACTATAAGTAAATGCTATAATTAACTGTGTATGAATAAGTGAATTTGTTATACTGGCTAACTCAATCATAAATCAATGAACAAAAAAACAAAAAAAAATAAGAAAAGAATTTTCATTCACAAGCTGTTATATATAAACGATTGTGATATACAGAGGAATCAAGGTTCATAGATAAGACAGGGAAAAAGGTGTCTATCTCCTTTGAATCGCGGTCTTTATCTCTGTAAACTGTTCTCTGAGCCTCTTCATCATCCCATCTCCTAACTTGATGATAAGATCTCTGTTCTCTTGAGTCATATGAATATCTTCAATCAAATTAACTCTGAAAAACTCATGCATTCTTTCTTCTTTTTCAACAAAAAGAGCCAGTTTTTCTGATAACTGATTCAAAAGAATCCTAATTGGTTGCTCTCCAGATGTCAACTGATCCACTAAAAATCTCTGATTATCTAGAAAAACTGACAAAGGGGCACTATTACACTGAAGATCGTGTAATCTGTCACTCATATTGCTCATTGCTGCAGTAATTGCTTGAAATTTCCGAATCAAATCAGGTGAAGAGCCTGATCCACTCACAGCACTGTTTGCAACAGACTCAAATTTATTCTCCATGTAAATCTTCAACTCAGACAAATCATCTTTCTTTACCATCTCTGATTTTAACTGATCAACAGCATGCAGCATATCAGTCTTAAACAAATCTACTTCCTGTCTTGAAACAGTACATTCTTTCAGCTTCTGAAACTTCAACTGCTCTAAGTTCAAGGAATTTCTGAGACTAACATTCTCAGATTCTAACTGAGAGATACGCTTGTACAACTCAACAACTTATTCTTTTCTCGAATCAGGGGCACCCTGTGCTCGATTCTCATGTCCAGAATTAGGTTGATGAAGCAGGGCAAGTGGTAAGGAATCTGCATCTGACTGTTCTTTGTCCTTGTCCTGACAAGGTTGATCCACTGAACTATCTTTTGAAGCCTGAAACTCTTCCACTGAAAAATCTTCCTGAAGTACCTCTGTATTAGCTTCAGAAGTATTTTCATCACGAACAGTAGTCTCTCTGACTTCTACTGATTGGTCAAGAACAATATTTTCATGTAAATCTTGAGGTCGGGCCACTTCTTCACCAGGCACTGCCTCCATAAGTTGTTCTTGTTGAATTACTTTTTCAACAGCCACAGCAGCAGATTGAGGTTCTTTTTGAGTTTCTGTTTGAGCTGTTGGTTCCTCTATCGGTGCAGTCTGCTCCACAACAGCTTCTCTCACAAATGAATAAGAAAATAACGGTTCAGAGGATTTCAAGGCAGGAGAGATAATTTCTTCATCAATTGACCTCTTCCTTCTAGATTGCAGTCCTTCTTGACTTCTCTCTTCCTCAACTTCCTCCATCTCAAAACGAATTCTCCTTGCCACTGTACTAACTCTTGATTCTGCTTGTCCCTACTTGGACTTAGCCGGTTGAGCCTGACCACTCTCTGAGTTTTCCTCAGCTCCAACAGGTAAGAGTTTTCCTTTAATTGTGCTCCAGAAGTATCCTACTTTCCTCAAAGTTCCAGCATTAAAAACATTACTGTGGTGACATTTCACCCCAGCATCTACCAATCTGATCATTCCTCTTTTAAACAAACACAAAGAAATGAACCTTCCATAAGGGAAAAAGGACATTCTTGCTTCACTCTGACAGCAGTAACTCAGATATCTTATCATAAACCGAGGAAAATTAAACTTAATATCACACATCAGAAGATACATTATGTACATGTCAGGGTATAGGATTTTCTCCATCTCAGCCATTCTTGGTGCTAAACCAGTCTGAACCAATTTTACCAAAATTTTCTGATCGGGCACCAAATCCTTAATAAACATCTTCTTTATCACTCTGGTTCCAAACAGAAAAGACATAATGTCTTCAGACTTATGTACAGAATCTCCAATATTCCGTAAATCGAAATGAAAAACTCCTTCATGAGGGCAGTTAAGAATTTTACTTATCTCTACAGATGATATTGAAAAGTCCTTATCCTCTATTTGAGCCAATAAACTATCCTCTGTATCTCCAAGGCTAAACTGAACAGTTCTAAAGAAATGTATCATTTCTGCCTCATATAGAAACTCAGAATTTTCACTATTAAAAGCTTGCTCAAGGTTTTGAAACGACAACGCTTGCTTCAACAGTAAATTAGTTTCAAACAGCCACACTAAATCTATGACTTTACCTTGCAGTATTTTCTGACTAACTACCTTAGGTTTCTTTGCAGCACTGCTCTCGGCTTCATCTGGACGCTTAGCCTTTGCCATTCCAACAACGATTTCTGAAGGTTCGTAAGTTTAGGGTTTGAATATTCAGAAAAGGGTTTTGGAGCAGATGTGCGGTTTTAGGTTTTCGAAAGGGTTTCCGAAAAAGGTGAAGCAGTTTAGAAGGTAAAACAGTTCTGACAGTCTTGATTCCCGTGTAATCACTAATCATTACTTTTATTTAAAACAAAATAAAATTACTTATAGTGGGAAACAGAAATTAAGCAGAATTTGAAAACAGAATAAGATTTAAAAAAAACTTATTTAAAATTAAATAAACCTAACTCCCCCTTAATAAATTCAAACCTTGCCGTGGGAAGTGGTTTAGTAAAAATATCTGCTAATTGATTTTCTGTATTTACAAATTCTAAAAATATATCCTTTTTAAACACATGATCTCTTAAAAAGTGATGTCTTATTTCAATGTGCTTAGTTCTAGAATGACTAATAGGATTTTTTGAAAAATATTAATTGCACTAGTATTATCACATAAAATAGGTTTATTATTGAAATTTAATCCAAAGTCCATAAGAGTGTTTTTCATCCACAACACCTGTGCACAACAACTACCTTCAGACACATATTCTGCCTCGGCTGTTGACAGGGCAACTGAGTGTTGTTTCTTACTAGATCATGATACTAAAGACTTTCCTAAAAAGTGACATGTTCCTGAAGTACTCTTCCTATCTAATCTACAGCTTCCAAAGTCAGCATCTGAATATGAAATTAAATTAAAATCAGAGGTTTTTGGATAAAGCAGAGATTGATAAATAGTACCTTTTAAATATCTAAAAATTCTTTTAACAGCAGTTAAATGGGATTCTTTGGGATTTGATTGAAATCGAGCACAAAGACATACTGAATACATTATATCTGGTCTACTAGCAGTAAGATATAACAAACTACCAATCATACCTCTATATAACTTGTTGTCCACTGATTTTCCAGTTTCATCCAAATCAAGTTTTATATTAGTACACATAGGAGTTGTAAATGGCTTGCTGTTTTCAAGTCCAAATTTCTTAAGTAAATCAGTAATGTATTTGAATTGATTTAAAACATTTCCAAAATCGTTTTGAAATATTTGAAGACCCAAACAGAAATTTAATTCTCCCATCATACTCATTTCAAATTCTTTTTGCATTAATTCTGAAAATTCATGACAAAGAACTTTATTGGTTGATCCAAAAATTACATCATCAACATAAATTTGATCCAACAAAATATTATTTTTCACAGTTTTCTTAAAGAGTGTTGGATCTGCCAGTCCAACAGTAAAATCATTTTTCAAAAGAAAAGAATTTAGTCTTTCATACCAAGCTCTAGGTGCTTGTTTAAGGCCATAAAGAGCTTTAGTAAGTTTGAAAACAGAATCTGGTTTTTGATAATTTTCAAAACCAGGAGGTTGCTCAACATAAACTTCCTCCATTAAATAACCATTTAAAAAGGCAGATTTAACATCCATCTGAAATAATTTAAAATTCATATAAGATGCATAGGCTAAAAGGATTCTAATGGATTCTAACCTGGCTACAGGTGCAAAGGTCTCATCATAATCTATTCCTTCTTCTTGATTATATCCTTTAGCTACTAATCTTGCTTTATTTCTAGTTATTATCCCTTGATCATCCTGTTTATTCCTAAAGACCCATTTAGTTCCTATTACTGGATAATAATGTGGTCTTTCAACTAATTCCCAAACCTTATTTCTCTTGAACTGGTTCAATTCATCCTGCATTGCTATTACCCAGCTCTCATCATCTAAGGCTTCTTCTATGGTCTTAGGTTCTTGTTGGGATAAGAAAGCAGAGAATTCAACTATGTTTCCAAGGTTTCTTCTAGTTTGAATACCAGTCTCTAAGTCACCTATCACAGATTCTAAAGGGTGATTCTTTAAGGTTCTAGACTGTCTAGGCATTACATTCAATGGTTCTTCAGTGTCATGTTCTTCTGAACTGGACTGAATTTCTTTTATATCATTTTCAAAATCATTCTTTAAATTCTCAAGTCTCGTGATTTCATTAGAATCAGGTTTATCTATTTGTTCTATCCTTTTCTCAAAAGGATCAGATTCATCAAATTTCACATGAACTGATTCTTCAACAATCCTTGACTTTTTATTATAGACTCTATAAGCTTTGGAGGTTGCAGAATATCCTAAGAAAATACCTTTATCAGATTTTGGATCAAATTTACCAAGATTATCTTTGGTATTCAAGATGTAAACCTTGCATCCAAAAACATTAAAGTAATTTACTTTAGGTTTTCTGTTATTCCACAGTTCATAGGGTGTCTTTTTCAAAATAGGTCTTATTAAAATTCTATTCATTATATAACAAGCTGTATTAACAGCTTCTGCCCAGAAATATATATGTAGGCTATATTCATTTAACATAGTTCTAGCCATTTCTTGAATAGTTCTATTTCTTCTTTCTACAATCCCATTCTGTTGAGGTGTTCTTGGAGCAGAGAAGGTGTGTTTAATACCCATGTTTGAGAAAAAGGAATTAAATTCCTGGTTCTCAAATTCTCCACCATGATCACTTCTCAATGAGATTATATTAAAACCTTTTTCATTTTGAATAGATTTACAAAAACCTTCAAATAAACTAAAATCTTCACTTTTAAATTTCAAAAAGAAAATCCAAGTAAATCTAGAATAATCATCGATTAATACATAAACATATAATTTACTAGCTAAACTTGCTACTCTTGAAGGTCCAAACAAATCCATATGGATAAGTTCTGGAGGTTTAGTTGTAGAAACTTTATTAACAGATTTGAATGATGATTTGTGTTGCTTGCCAAGCTGACATGCATCACAGAATCTGTCATTTTCAAATTTGAGACTAGGCAAATCAGAAACTAGATGTTTCTTAGATAATTTATGTAAAGCATATATATTGCAATGACCAAGTCTTCTATGCCAGATCCAGGATTCACTTATATTAGCAGTTAAGCAGTTTACTTGTTGTTTACACAAGGAATACAAATCCAAAGTATAAACATTATCAGTTCTGGGTGCTCTAAACTTAAACAGTTTATCTTTAGAAAGAGTACAACTATTGTTAGTAAAATCAACAGTGTATCCATCATCACAGAGTTTAGAGATACTTATCATATTGTGTTTTAACCCTTGTACATAAAGTACTTTGTTGATTGAGACTGTCTCTGGATCTCCAACTGTTCCAATACCAATAATCTTTCCTTTGGCATTGTCACCAAAGGTGACAAGTCCTCCTTCCTTTCGAGTAAGAGAAGAGAAATTAGCTGAAGTTCCACTCATGTGTCTTGAGCAGCCACTGTCCATATACCATATTTCTTTCTTTCTTTGGTGACCTGCTACCTGCAAAGACATTCAAACAAATTGCTTTGGTACCCATATTTTGTTGGGTCCAGGAGTGTTAGCAAGCAGTGATCTGGGTTTCCAGATTTGCTTTGTTTTCTTAAAATTGATTGAATCATATAGATCATTGGAAATATAAGCTTTCTTAATTCCACATATTTGAGGTTGTCTTAGAAAATAGTTTTTAGCTATATGACCTTTTGTTCTACAGAAGTTACAAATAACCTGTTTAGTGCTAGGAACAAAATAATTTTTGTATAACTTACGTTTTTCTCCTTTACTTCCAATTCCAAACCTTTCCTTTTTAATTACAGTTTTTCCAAGTATCTCATTTAAGGCGTTTTCTCCTTTTGTAAAAACTAATGCAGCCTTTTTATAAGATTCTACTTCATCATGTAGAGTTTTTATTTTTGATTCAAAATTAATTTTATTTGAGTCAGCAGAGTTGTATTTGTCAATTAATTCCTTATATTGTTTTAGCAAAGTATTTCTCTCATCTGAAATAGCTTTATGCAAGTTCATTATAGATTTATATTTTTTAAATAATGAGTCATACCTTTCTTCAAGCATATTGCAGTAAGCTGCAAGTTTTTTATTTGAGAAGCTTGTTTCAGAGTTTGATTCATTATTTGAGTCAGAGGAGTAGTATGAGTGTACCTCATCAGTTTCAGCCATGAAACACATATTTGCTTTTAAATTGGCTTCCTCCTTATCTGAGCTTGATTCAGAAGAATTACTTGAGTCTTCAGAAACACTCCAAGTAGCTTTCATAGCTTTCTTGTCTTTCTGCTCATAATCATCTGTTTTGAAGAATTTCTTCTTCTTTGCATCTTTCAGTTTTGGGTAATCCGGTCTGATATGTCCCATCTTTTTGCATTCATAACATCTCACTTCCTTGCTATCCTTCTTGAAGGATTTCTTGAAGTCTTTCTTCTTACTGTAGAACTTTCTGAATTTTCTCGCTAGCTGAGCCAGTTCTTCATCTGAATTTGAAGAATCAGAGCTTTCTGATTTAGCACTTACTTCTCTGTTCTTCATCTTTCTATCCTTTTGTTGAGAAGTCACTTTCAAACCAGTACTTTCCCTTTTTATGTAGACTTTATGCTGATTTACCTCATCTTGCATTTCAGCCTCTTACATCATCAATGTACCAATCAGCTCTCTCATAGTTAGATCTTTAACAGAAGTTGATTGTCTGATTGCTGCAGAGATTCCATTCCATCGAGTAGGAAGTACTCTCAGTACCTTTAATGCTTGATCAGCCTGCTTGATTGGTTCTCCTAGAGCTGTTATATTATTGACAATTTCTGTCAATCTTCCATTCATCTGAGTGATTCTCTCTCCTTCAATCATTCTGAAAGTATCAAATTTTAATTTAGCAGTTGCATATCTCATCTGTCTTACATTATATGTCCCTTCATAAGCAACAGCTATTGTTTGCCACATTTCATATGCAGTCGGGCATTGAGATACTCTGTTAAATTCATCCGGTCCTAGACCACAGATGATTGCATTCATAGCTTTTGAATTCATGTCATACTCAGCCTCTGTAGCAGAACTCCATGTATCGGGATTTTCAGGAATTTCATAGGGAGTCAGAATCATTGAATAGACTTTGTAACCAAGATTTTTCAGATAAATAATCATACGTGATTTCCAGCAGCCATAATTATCTCCATTAAACTAAGGTGATCTGACCATTGACATTCCCTCTTTCGTATCAGCCATGATACACTATGTATAATCTTTAAATACTTCTAGCTTGATAAGACTTTAAAAATAAGAAGCTCCTCCTCTGATACCAATTGTTGGATCTGAATCTACGGATTACACACAAGAGGGGGGGGTGAATTGTGTCTTTTAAAAATTATTACAATCTCTTCAATTTAGACAAATTCTGTCCACTATGCTTTAGCACGATTAAATATGCACCGGAAAAAGTAAAAGCATGAACACACGGATGTATAGTGGTTCGGGGAACAGAAGGCCCCTAGTCCACTCCACCAATGCTCAAATCCACGAGCTTGGCGATTTTCACTATCTGGTCCATGTTTCCACAGACCTGTTCACAACTGAGTACAGGAAGTTGACACCTTTACAAGTTTCAGGGAAACACAGCCTTCCTGGTTCAAACACGAACCCACACAGCTTAGAACGAGAAGCTGATCACTCAAAAATGAAAAGGGTTTCGATAAAGAAAACACTTCTCCAGTTGTTCTTCACAATTGCAACAGAATGCAACTGACAGTAGATAGATCGTCGTCTTCAGAAAATAAAGATCTGTAATCAAAACAGTTCTGAGTCGATCCAGTTGCAATAGATATTACAAAA
This sequence comes from Viscum album, assembly GCA_963277665.1. Taxonomy (NCBI): domain Eukaryota; kingdom Viridiplantae; phylum Streptophyta; class Magnoliopsida; order Santalales; family Viscaceae; genus Viscum; species Viscum album. The sequence goes on from OY728150.1 coordinate 1,949,980,963, forward strand.
AACTTCACAACTTCAGCAGCAGTAGATTCACAACAGATAGTCGATGTAGAACACGTGGATCTGCTATCAAGATCTTCCTTTGGTAATAAAGGTTTTACACTTCTTCTCGATCACCAGAAAAGAACGCCTTCACACAGTCTCTATTTCTTGCTCATTAAAAGATCAATCTATATATTTCATACACATTCCTGTGTATATATATATATCCGAAGTTTCCAAGATAGAACATATATATTCAAATCTGAGAAAATCTTCCGCATAAATAGATCCATGAAAATCTCCTTTAGATTCGCGATATTAAAAAAAAATGAAATAACAGAGCCGTTGTAACTCCCCTGAAGAATCGGCATAAAAAGCTCCGTTTAAATCAATCATTAATCCGTTGAAAATCGTCTTTGATTCAGTCAAAGTCGTACTTAAGAATCGGCTCGAAATCCGCTTAATAATCCGCCTGTTTGTCCAATGCAAAAGGAAATAACGTCTGTCAAAAAATATCCCGACGCCAAACGTAGGGTTGATGACGTGGCTCCAAACATAGGGTTCACAAACGTAAGGTTCACAAACGTAAGGTTCAGAACGTAAGGTTCAGAACGTAAGGTTCAGAACGTAAGGTTCAGAACGTAAGGTTGAACATACATACTTTCTCTTCAGCATTCAAACGTAGGGTTGATCATCCATACTTTGTCTTGCTTCAACTCTCCAAAGAACGTACGGTTGATTATAAAAATAAGGTTGATGATCCATACTTTTGAGAAACAAACTCAACACTGAAAACTAACATATGGTTTCTCTTCCATACTTGTCCAACAACAAAAACGTAAGGTTCCTTCCAAACGTAATGTTCTTCTTCCATACTTTTCAACAACGTAAGGTTCATTAACCGTACGTTTCAAAATAACGTAAGGTTCCTTAACCATACGTTTCTTTTAACATAAAAAGTAAACTTTTCATCCATACGTTACGTTCATCAACGTAGGGTATGAACAGTGATTCCAGAACGCGCTAAAATTGATCTCGCGCTACAGTGATTCCAGAACGTGCTAAAATTGATCTCGGAATAAATGAAGTATGAAATCTCGTTATATGAAATAAATAAATAAAATAAATTCCTACAAAATACTCAACGAAATAATTAGTAAATAACTAAGGGTATTTGTGAGCATCAAAATCATCACAAAGAGACAGAGTATTATTTAAAATAATCTCCCCCTTTAAAAAACATTATTTTGAATTGTTTGAAAACAATACATTGCTCAACAAAGTTCCCCTCGCTTAAATTATTAATGGGAACCTCCTCCCTCACCTATTGACATAAATTTGGTCCTTAAATTGAAATAATAACCTAAAATTTTCCATTCCGAACTTCTCTAGTCACATTATATAGGATTTGGTCTTCTTCAAATACAAACTATAGTGCTCTAAGAAGAGGTAATCTTCTCTTCTGATTCATTCAAACTTCTTTATTATTATACTTCCTGTTCATTAATTGTTTCATTATAATGTTATAACTCCATTATCACTTATATATAAGGTTGTTATTATGATTATGAAACTACAATATCCCACTTTCTATCCAAGTTATGAAAAAAGAAATTTTCAGGTGTGCGTATGTACGTCTTACCGTCTCCACACCATGGTGTAAACTTCTTTTCACCACAACCTTACATAGATCGGTATAATGATGGAAATAGTAACTATATATTATTATTATGACATGATATTTATTATGAAATGTTATACACTATTCACTTCAATTCCATTCAACAATTATGGGAATGATATCATCGCTCGTGCGTACGTACGGCCCACTGTACCACGATGCATTGTGATGTGTTTAATTATACATGATATTAATTAAAGCGTGCTTATATAAATATATATAATGAATAAATATTATATATATAATGTTAATATAATTTTATAATGATATAATTATGACCTATGAAGGGGAACTAGAACTTATTAGGAAATCATTAATAAGGAATGAAGTTGTTAATACCGGATTAACAAGTAATAATGAAATGGAACATGAGCCTTAGTCCAGTTGGTGAGGTATCCTTTAGTGTATACACAAGACCCAAGTTCAAAACCAGATATAGGCATATATTCCAGGGTACTGTAACAGGTACTATAGCAGGTATTGTAGCAGTAATATACACTGTGTGGGTACTGTATGAGAACTATACACTGTACAGGTACTATAACAGACGGTACACTATACGGTACTATAGCAGGCACTGTAGCAGGTATTGTTCGGTACTGTAGTGGCTAGAACTATCCACCTTGAGCCACCGGTTTGGTCTTGGAGTCCTTAAGGCTTTTAGGCCACCCAGGCCTTTGGGTCAGTAGGGCTTTCGGGCCACCTCAAGGCCTTCGGGCGACATGCAGTTTCTCAAGACACACTACAAAAAAGGAGCAGCCCCATAAGAGGATTCAGAGAGGGTGCACTCACTAGAGCAGAGACAAATAGAATTTTTAGAATGAGAGGGTATGTCTATTCCATCTGGACCAGCATGTGCTCTCATAAGAATCCTAAACAAACAACCATGCAAAGGTGGAGATCTACTATCATGATGCAGATGCTGGGGAGGGGAAGTACTTTGTAAATAGTCTGGTTGAATTCCAAAAGACATTCGAGTCATCTAATCTCATTAGCCTAAGGTCATTGTAATCCTTGAGCCTATGGGCCTTGTAAGGGTTCCCCATTATCCCTTGAAAGGGGGGTTATCAAAAATAAATAAAAATGAAGGCCTTTGGGCCATTCGAGTAACAAGTAATAATGAATGTTTATTAAAAAAATGATCATATGATCATATATTATATCATAAAAATGAATATGATTTTGAAATAAGTCAATTACATTATTTAAATCATTTTATAATAGTTTCAGATGCATACAAATGAAATCGAACCTAAAAGGAATGGGATAATTTTTCATTCTCAATATCATCCAAGATTGTCTATACGTAAGTATTTACTTGGGTATATTTATCATCCACATTGAGGTTTCCTAGAATTGTTGTTTTTTTTACAATTATTATAAATTGTGTTAAAGTCAATTTTACCCACTTGGGAATTTTTATTCAACATGGTGAAAGGAATTTGTTTTCCATTCTTCGTTATTTGGTACATTTGGACTTTTTTGGAAAAAGTATGAGGATAATTTTTTTTATACGACATGAATAGATTTTTATGTTCCATTTTTCCTTATTTTCATGAATCGTCCTCAAGAAGATTTCGTGATTATTTCCAAATAAATTATTTTCTTTTAATAATGTATGACATTTTGAGAAAAGAAATTTTTTTTAAGATGAATGGATATTTTTCTCAAGAAATAATTTCAAGTATTATATCAAAATTATTTTCCATCTAAGATTGAATTATTTAATAGAGTTATGTTTACATTATAATATTCTTATTTTTCTTATGATTTGATTGTTTTTATGATGGAATTTTTTTAATAGATCCATTTTTTACATGGATTATGTTATGTTGGAGTGATGTTAAATGAAATACATTTTATTCCTTGGGTTATCATATAAGATTTAAGTTATTGTGTCACATTTAAGAATGATTTCATTAAGAGATTTGTGGGACCTAAATCTCTCTATCCAATTGAGTAAATATTTATAACTCATGAGATAGACATGACTGGAATGGGAAATGATCTCAGTTCTGTAATATAGGGCAGGAATGAATTGTTAACTCAGTTCATTAATGGACTTTTTCCACTATCATGGTCTTGAAAATGATCCTTGACTAATATGAAATTATTTTCTATGATTATAAGTATGTTACAAAACTTCATCCTTTATGTTATGATTTTGGTATTACATTCATCTATTCTTATGTGCATTCATGATTTATCTCCATGGAATGATATCACAATCATTCATATGCTGGATAATATTTTAAAATGTCAAGTTATTATGTATTATGATTTGTATATGATTGATATATCTCTTGTATACCCTTACTAAGAATTTTTTCTCATCATATCATATTTTTCTTTCCCCCGTGTCTTGATGAATGGTATTAAGTATTATATGTCCAAAAGGTGTTCAGTTATGACCAAATAAGTTGGAGATAATATAGATGTATTCTGAACTAGTTGGTTATGTTTCCTGATTTATAAATAAACTATACCTATAAGGTTATATTGTGGATTAGTTATATTTTTTTATTAATATTCTTAAAATTTTCCATCAAAAAATGTATGTAAAGTATGGGTCATTATATTTAGGCTCAATTTAATTTGATGAAAAATGAAATCAGATTTTTATTTAAAATGTATTAAAATATAGATCAATGATTAATGAAGAATGATCATTATTTATTCATTAACATCTTCATAGTCAACTAAAGTTTATTGTACTCATCATGATCCTTTTATGATTTCAAAAAATAATGACTGAAGATTCATGATCAGTTCCTCTATTACTATCTCATTCTGAATGTTGGACTTTAGTCTTTCAATATCTTCAATGATCATTTTATTTTCCTCATTTATAAAAAAATATCTTTTTCAAACTTTCTATTTCATATGTTATCCTTCTCCAAAATGTGAAAATTTTATTTCCAGATATTCACTTCCTCATTACATTCATCAATATTATCTATAAATTATTCCAAAAACTTCACAAAGTCTAGAACATTAGTAGATAACTTTTCAAAAGATTTATCCTTTTCTAGAGGTATATTCATCCACTATACTAACTGATCTTAATTACATCTGAGTTGTCTATCAACATGGTCAGAAAAGTTACCTATATGATTTTATGATACTTTCTATACTTGGGTTGTTTCAACAAATTATTTTAAGCTAGTATCTATTTGGACTACTGATTCTCTAAATATATTCAAAGACTATGATTTTTTATTAAGACTACTCTGAATTAGTTGTCACCTTACCTCCATTGTTGGTATGTATAGAATTGAATAACATATCATTATCAAGGATTGTAAAATTTAATAAAAACTCTTTGGAAGAACTATGCCTTTTGAATATGAACATCTAACTATAACTTTAGGAGAAATTCATTTAGAAGAGACAAAAACATGTTTTTATTTATCTCCAATATTATATTTTTATTTTTTAGAAATATTATCATCTTATGATATTTTCATAATGTACACATACATATATGATTTAACATTTCTGATACTTGAACTTTGAAGATTCGTTTACTTCATCTTTTAACATCGATTTTGCATCTCTTGATTCTTTTAATTCAGTATCTTTATCTAATTTAGAAAGAAGCAGTGTTGATGAATATGATGACTCCAATATTTTCTTTTTATTTTTCTCTTGATCTATCTCGATTTCTTATTCATCATCATCTTTGTTTTTTTCTTCATTTTATTCATCTTATTCTTTATTTCATTCTTTTTTTATTATTTTTTTATTTTTTTATTTTTATTATATTTCATGTTCTAATACTACCTCAAGTTATTTTTCCAACTACTTGGATTTTATAAGAACAAACTTACATAATTTATTTTTTAAATTGATTCTCTTTCCTTATTAAAAACATTGTCAGATTTTTTCATGATCAGTTCGTCAAAAATATTGTTTCTATTTTCCTTATCATCAACAGTTGGTACAACTATAGAAATTATTTAATTTTCTTAAAATTGTAGTCCAGCATCATGAAATATCATACCAGAATCATCTGTAAGAGCTATAAAAAAATTTTATTATTAAAGAATTAGATTCTCTAATTCTATTTCTACATTTCTCAATAAGATTTCATTAATAAATACCTTATATAATATCTTCTTTTTCATCTTTCTATTTTCTGCTTAATGCAACTCTATAGGTGTCTAAATTTTCTAGGCCTCGACCTTAGCCGTCATGAAGACACCGACCCTGGTATTGTGGAACCAACCATGCATTTTTAAAGTTTCCAAACTATAAGTAATTACATCATGAAGGACCAAATATTATATTATTATAGGTAAAATAGATACATTTTTGATATTAAAATTACATTTTATAAAATAAACTAAATAATTTATTTTCTTTCAAAACATCAGTATTCCTATATAATAACCCTTCATATCATATTTATATTCTTGGAAACCTATAGAAGTATTAAACATAAGAAAGGAGTGATCTCAAATTCTCATTAAGGATTGATACAGGGGAAGAAAAATTAATTAAATTACTATAATCCATATGGAAAGGAAAATGACTATATAGGTGTGTCATCAAACAAATTGAGAATGATAATTCACCCATTGATTTTATTATCATCAAAATCTACTGGATAATAATAACAAAATTCTAAATGATGAAATGATTAATTATTAGATGTCATGTATCTGAAACATGATCCATTATATAGTCAAGACCTTTCATAAAATAATTTATGTCTGTGGTACAAACCCATCTTATTATTCTTGGAAACAGACACGAAGGGATTTTCGCTAACTAATTTCATCTCATGAGAATATTAGTGCATCCAGGGGCATTCATTAACTCGAATCCAACTGATATGAGACCAGTCCATAAAATTCATTATACATATATTTAATTCATAAAAAATATGCATTATCAAAATATTCATATTCAATAGGATACATATTAATCAATATTACCTAATTTAAAACAACATTCAAAAAAAATAAAATTTTCTAAAATGGTATAAATCATAGACAATAATAATATCCATGATACTAGAAATATGGATATATAATGAAATATTCATTGATTGGAGATCATTAATAAAATAGGCAGTACAAAAAGGAAATAAATAATTAAAATGGTATATATCCCAGAAAAATTAAAGTCAAACTAAAAACACTTACCACTTTGTAATAAATTAAATTTAATTCCCCATAAAATTTATTAGCATAAAGTTAACGATTTAATTCTATGATGACAAATATATTAATGATATGTTATATTTAATCAAAATTATACAAAAACCATTCATAAATAATAGTTTTTGAAGAATTCGTATCTCATATAAATAAAAGTTAGATGGGATACCCATACGTTAAAACTGAAAGTGTTCTACACTGGTACTTAATGTCAGGGATAATAAGATTAGATTCTGTAATTACATAATTTAGAACCTCTTAATCATATATTATTTAATTTTATTAAGTTAATTGTTTTCCATTCTGATGAGTTACAATGTTTAACTTAATTGTTCTGGGTGTGTTCATTTCATGATTTTGTGGGCGGTTCCATTGGGTATAATTATAGGAGTTCTTGTAAAATAGAAGAAAATCCCCAGAAGTAAAATTATATAGTATTAATTAAATTATTTATGTTTAAATGGAATCATATATAAATTGGTTTTATGTTATTTGGAGGAATCCATAGATAAAAATGTTTATTAAAATGCCTTATTTTGTTCTGTTTGTTTTTACGACCATGACGAACTTGTGTCATTTTATTCAGTATTATATTTATATTTAGTTTCCATTACATGATATGACTTATAATGTGTATATTAAAATATTTTTTTATTCTAAATGGTTTTATGACCATCCTTGAAGTTTGTAAATGAAAATGAAAACTAATCATCCGTGAAGGCGTTGAATTGACACATCATAAATGATTTGTTCATTTTTTTAAATAAAAAGAGATTAGAATATATTTTATGTTTGATATTCCAATAGAATAATAAAATTACAGATTATATATATATATATATATATATATATATATGATATTGGGGTTACCATTACCCTATGTATTGGGGTTTTAGGAGAGGATAATAAACTAAAATAAAATTAATGATAAAGAATGAGGATTTTACCTCTTGGATATCATCTCCTTGAGGACTTATTTAACACACATGGGTTTGGTATTTCATAATTATAAGAAGGTCATAAAAATGGGGATGAGGATTGGGAAGTGAATTTGGAAAAAAATTATATCATCTACAAGTGTATAGAGGTGTGATGAGAATAGGTGTTGAGGGGTGGTATTTATGGAGATAAGAGTGGGCTGTTTTTTGATTATTTCATTCATTAGATTGTTATATTGGATATAAACTATTAATAGTGATGATTATCGTAACTATGTACATTAAATAGTGATTTTGGTTTTAATTAAATATACTTACTTAATCAATACACCATTCATGACTCAAAAAATTATGTATTCAGCTTGTAGTGGTAAATAATGTAAATTATTGTATTTCACTATTCACAAAAAATCAACTATTATATAAAAATAACAAAAATACACCATCACTATTTTTCAAAATATAGATTTATAAAATTGAATACATTTTAGAAAAAAAATTATATAATATATTTAATTTTTAATTATAATCATTATTTATTTGATTGTTTCATTAATAAAATAATTAGTACATCATCGTTGTAGAATTATATAAAGTAGTAATTTCTTCATTGAAAATTAAAAATAAAATACCATTATGTAGATAAATATTTTATATTTCAATATAATATTTAATTTCTAATACTTATATTTAATAACACCTTATTATAAATAATATAGTTATTAAAAATATGAATGTGATATTTAGTGAATTTCTATAATTTAAATAACATAAAAGTCATTTCCATGGACAAGTGTACATTAAATAACACAAATAAAAACCTTATGTGTTAATGGTAGAATATTAATCATCCTATAAAATTTGGAAATTTTTTAGGTAAATTTCCTATTTTTTATCATTTTATTTTAAAACATAATTATCCAATTTAACCTTTATTATGAGAAAAAAATTACCAAGCCTACTATTATTGTTGGTCTAAATTTGATAAGAGACTTATTTACTAAATTTGGATAGTTTTAATACAAATATTTCATCAGTTTTTCAATATTATATACATATAATTTTTTGAATTTAGTTTAAATTCAATCTTGCAAAACGTAATGAAAAATAGTTTTATTAAAAATGTATTTTTAAGCATATAAATGTACATAAAATGAAAAAAGATATAAGGATGATTAAAATGATATATTCTATATTATTTATAACTAAATATTTATTATTTTCTAATTATATTAAATTAATATCATAAAGTGGTGTTAATTTATGGAAACTGAAAATTTTATAAAAATCATTATTTTTCATTATTCATCGGAAAATACAAAATTTCTAAAAAATAAAACAAACTAAACCTAAAATATTTTTGAAATTATTATATAAAAAATTATGTCTATTTTTTCGAATATAGTTTTAAAATTATAAAAAATATCATATAAAAAATTGAACCTCTAAAAGTTGTTAAATTTTATTTTTATAAAATATATCTTTTATTCTAAAAATTGATTTTTTTATTATCATAAGCTTATCAAACTTAATGGTATAATTTAAGAAAAATATTTAATATCAAACATATATATTTTATTAACATATTTTCCTAATAATTAAAAATATAATCTATTAATATATAATGTCATTGTGGTCATAAAAATAATTTTTTATAGAAACACATCATTTATGTTGAACTGGTTTTTATTTTGATTTATAATATGTATATTACCAGTGAATTCGTATTATTATCACTTTTAAACAATATTTTCTTAATTTATATAATCACATACATTCATTCCATCCAACATCTAGGTTATAACTGAAACAATGAAATATTAATATTTAATCACTTTTTAAGCTCGATATTTTGTGTAACATACGGTATGGAAGAATTTAAATTCAAATAGGGACAAATCGTAAAATATTAGGGAGTCACATTCTCCCCTCCTTAAAGAAACTGACACATCATAATATAATCTTGTGATTGTTAATCATTGAGTTTTTATTTTAAAATACCTTGGTGGAAATCCCACATCGCCAATTGGGTTAGTAAAACTTCAACATAAATGGAGGGAAAGGAAAATGTAATAGTCACCAAAAACTAGGTTTACCTATAGGAGAACATTAGTGGGATGTGAAAACATGGAAATAGAAAAGAAATATAATAATAATGTTCTGATTTAGAGTGATGGAGAACATTGAAATTATAAATTCTTCGATCAACAACTTGTAATGTTTTTATATGTAAAGTGACCAATGATTTCTAAGTTATAATTGTAAATGGGTAATGTTTTTATTCCAAAATCCCTTTCGTAGAGTTGAGGGATTATTTTTCTATATATATTTGTACTTGAGAAAATAAATATACATGATTTATATCCATGTCATATGCATAATCTCGACATTTTGTTATGCTTTGATTCATCTCCACATCATTTGTTAAATCTGGATATGGATATTAAAGACATATTTTTTTGCGTGAAGAACACTTATAAATCATAAAATGCACAATACATTCCCTCATCCTTTAAATTTTTATTTAGATCAAAATGGTTATAAAATTTTATATAACATGAGAAATAACAATTTAATCTTATCCAATAATATTCTTAATCAATTCCATGTGTAGTAAACCTTAAGAATAATCTAAAATATGTCTATCAGAATTCAAAGGCCAAAAATATAGAAGGAAGCTCACTAAATTTATAAATTCAACTAAACCTCAGGTTTACCCAAATAAATTATCTTTTATTTTTTGCATAAAAAATATATGAATACACTAATCTCATTTAAACCATTATGAAAAACAAAATATTCTAGGAGTAAAATCTTGGGTTGTTCAATATATTCTTTAAATCCAAACATCTAATAATTAAATCATAACATTAACCATCATAACACCAACCATATTCATGGTCACCAATATTATCACATAAAAACTATTTATTATTATCTCAATGACAAAAATATATTATGAGTTATCTATCCTGAATAATGTGTTTTCAATAAGATCAACATACAATTGAATCAATTCTCTTGATTACTGGTGTTATTCATCGCATGCTTCTAATTCATTAAAGAATAACTATTAAAGTATAATCCTTATGTATTTAATTATATTTATAACAAGAGTATTATTTATAAAAATTAAAATAACCCATTTAAGGAATCCAAATATAGGAATATTAATCATTCCTCTTTATGTGTGGTAGAATCTTAAGCTTTATAATGATCTATAATCCTTTATTGGGGAATAATCTTTTGAATCTTGGGATATTTATTTGTGTAATATCCTAAATCCTTTAATTTGAAGCATATTTAATTGAAAAGCATTTTCTTACCCACTCTATCTCATTCACATTTTCATTTTTCTCTAACCATATAGAAAGCTCTCATTCCTTTTAATCATGCACATTGTTGTTTTTATCTATAATTATCACATTTGGAAAAATACTTATTTATATTCTTAACATTATCTAACTTCTTCCAAGATGTACACTTGTTCTCATTATTCCCTTGGAAACTATTATAATTAGGAAATTATTTCATTTACCCTTTATCACATGAAATTATGTCCTCGTATGATGATAATGTTTTGGAGAATAGTTCCATTAATAATATTAGCATTAGAACATTAAATATTTCATCCCCATTAATATTTGGATCAGGTGCACGGGTGAGGTTCACATTCCTTCTATGAGGTGCCATTTTTAAATAATGATGTTCACTATATTAGATCATATCATTATGAAACATAATGTATAATCCCAATAAAATGACATGATTAACATAAATTGAAAATTTCATGAGTGGTTAATGTTATATTAACGTTTTTTTTTGTGATTTACTTCTATAGTTATCCTAAATTTATATCCTATGGTTATGGTCCCAAATTTTTGATTTCCAAAAAATAGTTCCAGAGGTATTTAAATAAATTATGGTTCCAACTACAAAGATCTTGACCTGAGTAGCCTAAAGCTAGGGTCTTATTTTATTACAATGGAATGACTACAAGGAGTCACATCCTGAAGGACATAATAGTTTAGTATTCTTGGTAAACTAGAAACATATTTAACATTCATATTAAAATATTTAATGTAAAATAGAAAAATTATTTTCCTTTAGAACACCATTATTCCCCTTACCATTACCCTTCTTATCATAATAAACAACTTTTAAACCTTGGGAAAAAATAAACATAAGAATGGGGTTATCTCAAATTCTTTATAAGGGTTAGATATAGAGGTTTATAACATTGAATCAATAATTATACTCATTATGGTAGGGTAAATAACTAAAAAACATTTCAATCAGTAATATTATAATTATATTACATTCTTTGATTTTTTGATATTGAAAATCCTTTGGATAATAAAAACAAAATATTAAATCCATGAAATATTTTATTATAGGATTACATGTATATAGAACATAAAACATTATACAAAATAAATTTCATTCACAAGATGGTTTGAGTTTGTGGGTAGAATATAATCTGATTCTTCTTGAAAAAAAACATGATAGGTTTTTCACCAACATATTTCACCTCATGAAACTACTGATGAATAAAGGGGATTGCATTAACTAATCCATAATTCATAGACCTTGAATTAACAGGTCCTCAACCCATGTCATAATGATACAAAAAATTCCTCATGTATTGATTTAATTCATGAAAAATATTCCTTATAAAAATAACAGTATTGAGTAGAGGATATAGATTTATCCAAATTTACGCTATTAAATCAACATTCAAATTAAACCCCATATTTAAAAAATGGTATATGTCTTAGAAAATAACAATTCCCATGATGAAATAAGTATATAAATTTTTTATAAAAATTAATTATGTATTATCATAAATAAAAGGGTAGTATTTAAAAAAGTAATGGGCATGGCTATAACCCACAAAAATTAAAGTGAGACAAAAAAAACACTTACCACGTAGTAATAAATCTAATAATATAACTCTTAAAATTAATATTCATAATATAAGGAATAAAATAACATAAATATAAATAGATTAATGAAATTATATATTAAATGTAAGTATACATACTCCACACACAAGGAATAAGTGTTGAAGAAGGCATATCTCACATAAATAATAGTGAGATGAGAAACCCATACCATATGTCTAAAGGCACTCTTCACCTGTACTGAATTCCTTGAATACTAGACCAGATTAATTAATTACATAATTATTACCCACTTCAACAAGAATTTTATTATTTTATTAAGTTCATTTATGACCATTCTAGAGTGTCATAATGTTTAATTAAGTGGTTCTTGGACCATTCGTTTTATGGTTTTATGGTTGGTTGTATCCTATAAAATTATGGGAGTTCGTGTCAAATGGAAGAAAAACTCAAGATAAAAATTTATTTATTATTAATTAAATTTCATAATTTAAATGGTAATATATATCATTTAGGTATATTTTATGAAGATGAATTAATATAAAAATGTTGATTATAGTGTCTTAATTAATTTTGGCGGTTTTTTCCGACCATCGCGAACTAGTGTCCTTTTATTAAATATTATGTTTATATATTGTTTCTAGAAGAAGTTATATCTTATAATGTTTATATTAAGATATTATTTAACCATAATAATTCTCTTATGTCCAATATTTATTGAGTTAAAGAAAATTGACAACTTGTCATCCACGAAGGGGATGAATTGAAAACTCACAGGTGATGTTTAAATTTTTTAAAATAAAAAAAATAAGATAAGAGGCTTTATGATTCATATTATATTATCACAAAATATTTTTAGTATATATATGATACTATAATTATAATTACACATTTGAAATGTACATTGAGTATAAGACAAGAATAGAAAATAAAATAAAACAGGATGAAGGGGGGCTTTACCTCATGAATATCATCTTGTTGAGGACATCATTAAGACACATTGATATGATCATTTGGTAAAACAAGAAGGTCTAGAATGTGGGAAGAGTATTTAGAAGTAAATTTGGAATAAATTAGATAATATACTAGGCATTTTAGGTGTGAGTATATGGGGTGGGGTGGAGGGTTGTATTTTTAAAGAGTGGAGAGGGGTGTTTTGGATTATTTTATTCACCAGTTTATTATTTTGGATCAAGACTATCAATAATGATAAATATTTTGAATAAGTATTGTATATTTTGAAATTTAGTTCTATATAATTGTGCTCAAATTATCCATACAACATACAATATTGAAAAATTCATGTCTTTAGATTATAATACTCAATACCAACAATTATCATATTTCATTATTCAACAAAAAATTAAATATTTTAGAGAAATCCAAAAAATTCACCCTAACCATTATTGAAAATTTATATTTAAAAAATGGTGTCCATTTATAATTCCCCATCTCTAGTTACATGGATTTGGTGCATTATTACATAACATTGGCATGATTACAAAAGATCAAGTCTCGAAATACTGATTAGTTTAGTATCTTTGGATGTACTGGATACATTCATATGTTTTACATTACATAAAATAATAAAAAACTACAAAAAAATAGCCTCTATATACCACACTCAGATCCCTTAGTTTATCCCTGCAGGTCATTCATAATATACTTCTTCGTATCCTGGGAAAAATAAAATATAGAAAGAGGCGAGGTTAGATACTCAGTAAGGATAACAATATAGCGGAAACTTTCAAAAATAATCATAAACATTTAATGAAATGTATAAAACTAAAATAATCCTTTTACACTTAAAAATCATCATAATATGGAAAATATAAATCAAAATAATTTCATTTACTTATTCACATGGATATTCTACTAGTCAAATAATCACATGCTATATAAATATACATACTCATAATGATGGAATGTATAATTCCAGACTTCATAACCACATAGTCAAAGTCTTGTTCCAAGACAACAAATAAGATTTTGTCAAGGCCTTGTACCAAGACACTAGTTTGTCTCATGAGACCTACTAATGCATCGAGGAGCTATTTCGGTCTCCACCCATCACTTAATAAGTCCAATGCATAAACATTAATATTAAAAATAATTTATCCATAATCTATCAGTAGTATCAAAATAACACATCCACATTCAATCATATCACAAAACCATCAATACAATAATGTATTTTACTATCATAATAAATCATCTTCAGATAAACTCACAATCCATAAGAGGATGTTGACATAAATGATATCAAAACATTTTTTAGAGAAATATATATTTCTATTTTTAAATCATTTAAAAGTCATATAAGTATAAACTAAAACATTTCTTTTTGAAAATATTCTTATAAGATTATATGGGAAGCTTAGATGATGTTATAACGGCGGAATATAGCCACACCCGCTGTATATGTTAAAAAACATTCTTTCTTTAATTTTTTCGAAAGGGTCATCAAGTACATTGTTTGGAAAATGACATCAAGATTCCTTTCAAACCATTTTATAAGAATTAAAAAAATGGTATAAATTAATTTAACACATAGTAAAAAAAATTGAAATACATTTTAAAAAAACATGGATGTGGATGATAAAGAGGTCCCAGTAGATACTTACGTAAAAACATCCTCAGATAATAAAGAGATTATAAAATTAACCCTTAACTTTTAATTTTATTTGGTCTAGGGTACATTAACCTCTTATATAATAGTTTTCTAATTGTTATTAAATTATAAAAGAACCATATACATGAATATGATATCATATATGATCTTCTAATATTTCTTTGTTAATAATATTTTTGTATAATCGTTGTTTCAGGTGTTAACTGATTCATTTTCCATTATATAATTGGTTATATAAGCCATGTTTGTTATGTATAGGATGTATTTGATTCATATATAGAATAATATTAAGTTATTTAAATATTATTTTTAATCATCAAATGAAAATTATTCTTGAATTATTACGATGGGGGATGAATCTCATCGCGTTCGTGGAGACGGTAATCAGTACGTACACACGAGTGATAATATAATTCTTTTGATATTAAAATCATATGTAAATGGGTGTTACATAATATATACAGAATAATTAACATGATATAATTATTATTTACATCAATTATACATCATTATTATACCCATCTGAATAATAATGTATTGAATAACAATTACACCACAACGTGGAGATAGTAAGTCGTACGTACACACGTATAGTGACATGTCATTCATAGGATGGATAGAAAAATGAATATGTTTGTAACATTTTTAAATGAAAATCACAGTATATAGAAGATACTAGAGTTATTATTTTAGAATGTAAAAAACAAATAAAGAGAAAATGGAAGAAGAAAATAATTTGAAAGAGGTGATGAAATATTTACCTCTTCTTCGGGTTCCTCCTTTTGATTTGATCAAAAGGGATCTCTAAGATGGATTTCTGACTAAAGGAAGGACTCTAGGATGAAAGTACAAATGTTGGGAGTATATTTGGCTAGGGTTTGTCCAATCTAATGGGCTTTGGAGGTGTGAATTTGAGAGAAGGGGATGTGCCTTTTTATAAGAGGGGTGAGGGGCACCTTAGAGAAATATTAAAATATTATATTATAATAAAATAAGTTTCGGTTTCTAATGGATCCAAATTGATTTATTTTAAATTTAAGGTGGGGATGCGTGGAAATGTACTCAACCAATAGGTTTTATATAGGTTTAGGTCATCATATTAACCTTATATTTTAGATTTAACTCTTAGTTAATTAGTTTGACATTTACCATGTCTCATTGTAGTTTTATATTATATAGTTAATAAACTTACTATAAAATACCAAGGGAACCCCAATAGGTTCATTAATTACATATATAATATTATTAAGTTCATTTTACTGAACCTTAGATTTTGGGGAATATTATATCAACCATTTATATAACAATTGTTTTAAAAACTCAATTATTTAAATTTTGACATTATTTAATGAATGATTTTGATTAAAGTCATAAATAATTTAATAATAAAAACAAAATTAATATTTTAAATAATAACATGTAATATTAACATATAAAATTATTTTATTTCATCAAAAGTCTCAAATTACATTTATATGGATATTTATAAAATCAATAATTTTAATATTTCGTTATTATGGTAATTTGTGCGTCATCATTGTGTCATAAATTAATTAAATTATTTAATTTCAAAAAAGTATAAATAATATACCATTATATAGGAAATAATTTTAGATTTATAATTAATATTTATAATCTAATTTATCTTATGTATAACCCTGTATTAAAAAAATTATTTAAGAAATCATGAATTTAACACTTTTAACTCTTCTTTAAATTATATAATAATAATTGTCCTAATCTAATCCATGTGGACCAAAAGGATAATATTTTATAACTAAGGGTTTTTTGGTTGAATTAAACTTAACCAATAGAATTAGGACTTGTTTTAGGGTAATTATATTATCATTTTTACCTCGGATTACCCTCTTTACTTTAAATCGCGGTAAATAAATGTCAAAAGATACTATTCGCCAAAAATTATTTTCATCCAATTGAACAACATTTTACATACTAATATAAACCGTGTCTCTCATATTTTTTAAATTAAACTCACATAAGTGTTAAAATTATGTTTTATGCAAATTTGCAAATGCTCTGAGAAGGTGGTGAAAAGATAGTAAAAAGTTCAATAAAATTTTATATATCTAAAATTATTATAAAATGACTCCAATGAATTACATTGAACATATATCGGTTGTATGTATCTATTTTGACCTAAAATAATTATAAGTAAAATAAATAATTATTTAAATAAAAAATTGGTTTTTAAATAATAATTGTGTTTTTTCGCTATTCATCAAAAATTGATAGTTTTCAAAAAAATACCAAATATTCATCCAAAGCTAATTTCGATATTTCGAATTCAAAAATGATGTCCACTTTGAAAAATAAAATTTTAAGAATTTAAAAATGTGGGTATTAATATTCATGATGGGTAGTTTGATTGGTAGTGTGTGTTTGGACTCAAATTTGCGTACAATACTAGCTATTGTATTATTCAAAGAGTAGTGTACTGTGGAAGTTTGGGTGTTACATTCTACCCTCCTTCAAATAATTTCATCCCGAAAAATTTCTTTAATATCACTGCATAAAAAGACTCAGGTGGTTCTTCATCGTAAGTTCCTTGGGTTCCCATGTTGCCTCTTCCATCTTATGGTTTCTCCATAGAACTTTTACCAAACGAGTCGTCTTGTTTCTCAGCACTTGTTCTATTATATCAAGAATTTTGATAGGATCTTTACAGTAAGACAGGTCAGGTTCCATTTCAATTTCCTTATAGGTGAGTAAATGCCTTGGGCCAGGCATGTATTTTCTTAACAGTGATACGTGGAATACATCATGAAATTTGGAGAGACTTGGAGGCATTGTAAAACAATAAGAAACAACTATAATTCATTATAGAATTTTGAAAGGTCTGATGTACCTGGGACTCAATTTACCCTTCTTACAGAAACATATAACACCCTTTAAAGGAGATATCTTCAAGAAAACATGGTCTCCTACTTGAAATTCCAAATCCTTCCTTTGGTTATCGGCATATCTCTTCAGACTACTTTGATCTGTTTCGATGTGGGTTTGGATAACCATCACCTTTTCCATCGTTTCCTCAACAATTTCTTGGCCTATAAATTCTATTTCATAAAAATCATCCCAAAAAGTTGGTGTGCGACATCTCTTTCCATATAACGCTTCATATGGTGCCATCTGAATACATTAATGGAAGCTATTTTTATAGTAAAATTCTACCAAAGGTAAATATTGATCCCACATAACTTGAAAGTCAACTGATCAAGATCTCAACATGTCATATAAGGATTGAATAGTCTATTCTGATTTTCTATCAGTTTGAGGGTCGTAGGATGTTCTCAAATGAAGTTCAGTGTGCAAGTTCTTTTGAAGACTTTTCCAGAATCTTGATGTAAAAAGGGGATCACGATCAGAAACAATTGATAAGTGTACTCCATAATGTCTTACAGCTTCATTAATATATAGTCTTACTGGATGTTCAAGTGATAAATCTTCTCTTATAGTAAGAAAATGTGCTGACATTGTAAGATGATCAATAATGACCCATATTGCATCATTCCTTATAGGAGTCTTTGGTAGCCCCATGACTAACTCCATTGTAATATTATCCAATTTCGACTCAGGTATGGGAAGAGGTTTCATGAATCCTCCATGATGATGCATTCCAGCTTTCACTTGTTGACAAACCATACATTTTTACACAAAATCAGCAATCTTCCTCTTCATTTTTTCAAACCGAAAATGTTCTTTCAAATCCCTGTACATCTTTGTGCTACCAATGCGTGTAGGGAAATTGGAGCAATGAGAATCATCTAACAATTCTATTTTTAGAGTTTTCATATCAGGAACACAATGTCTCTTTCTTAATTTCTAAATACCATATTCATATATGAAGTCACTCAATCTCCCATTATTCATAGCTTTAATCTTCTTTTGGAACTCATCATCATCATCCTGAGATCTTTTTATGCTTTCTAGTAAAGATAATTTTTCCTCCATTTGAAAAAGTATTGATGTTTCACCTTCCATGATTATTCCCTTATCTATTTTCATAGATCCATGGAAATAGTATCCCTTTCAACTCTCCTTTGTTCAAAACTCAATGATCCTTTCTACTCAAAACATTTTCCACCTTATTTTCCTTCCCCGGGTGGTAGTGTATTATGCAATCATAATCCTCGAGTAGTTCCAGCCAACCCCATTGCCTCATGTTGAGTTCTTTTTATGAGAAAATATACTTCAAACTCTTATGATCAGTATAAATATAACATTTTTTACCATAGAGATATTGTATCTATATTATCATAGCAAAGATTACAGCTGCTAACTCAAGATAGTGAGTATGATATTTTTCCCATGAATTTTTAGATGTTGTGATGCATTGGATATAACTCTATCATTATGCATAAGGACACAACTGAGCCCTTTATTTGAATCATCACTATAAATTACAAACCCATTATTCCTTGATGGTAGAGTCAAGATAGGATAATTCACTAATCCAATAATTAGTTCTTGAAAACATTCTTCACAGTCTTTTGTCCAAAAAATTTAACCCCTTTACATGTTATCTTGGAAAATGGGAAAACCAATCAGGAAAAATTCGTGTAAAAATGCTGATAATAACCTTCTAAACCAATAAAATAGCATACCATAGTTATACTCGTCGGTGCTGGCCATTTTTGGATTTCCTGGGTCTTTGAAGGATCCACAGATATTCCATCCTTAGGGAAAATATATCCAAGAAAATAAATCTCTTGAAGTTAGAATTCACACTTGCTAAAATTCCCATATAATTCATTTCTTATGAGGGTTTTTAGAATTGTGTGAAAGTGATTTTCACGATCTTCATAGCTTTTAGAGTATATTAAGATATCATTAATAAATACCACTACAAATTCATCAATATATTCCTTGAAAACTTTGTTCATTTGATCCATGTAAACATAGGCTACATTAGTCATCCAAAAATTCATTACTGTAAACTCATAACGATCGTACCTGGTTCGAAATGCTGTTTTCAGAATGTCTTCCTTCTTCACACACAACTGATGATATCCAGATCGAAGTATAATCTTTGAAAAATATTGAGTTTCATGAAGTTAGTCGAATAAATCATCAATGTGAGGGAGGTCATATATATTCTTTATTTTTATAGCATTGATCTCTATGTAGTCAATGCACAACCTCTGAGATCCATCTTTCTACTTAAAAAGGACTGGAGCTCCCCATGGATAAACACTAGGGAGTATAAATACCTTATTTATCAATTCATCTTGTTGTTTCTTTAGTTTCACTAATTCCACAGTGGATATTCTATAAGGGGACTTCGATATAGGACTTGTTTCAAGAATTAAGACAACGGAAAACTCAATTACTCGTCCTGGAGGATGTCCAGGTAAATACTCTGGAAACACATCAACATATTCTTGCACCATAGGTATGTCCTCTATTCGAACATTCTTTTACTCACCCATAGTTATTTCATTATCTTGTTCCACAATAATTGAACTTAGTAGAGCTACTGGGAGTGGATCTAGATAAGAATCTGGTGGTGTGTTTCTTCTCTAAATATAAGGTACTCCTTATCATCATCAAAAATTGTAACCTCCTTCTTCTTACAATAAATTTTCACATCATGTTCCAATATAAAATCCTTTTCGAGGATTATATCAAATTTGATAATGGGTATGAAAATGAGATCAGTAGATAAAGAATATTTATATGCTCTAATGGTAACAAATTCATTAAACTTTTTTGTGATGATACTATCCTTTAGAGTTTTGACAGCCAACTCCCTTGTTAAGTCAAATTTAAAATATCTAATTTTCATAGCAAACTGGGAAGATATGAAAGAATGTGATGATCCATAATCAAATAAAGAATTTTCTAAACATAAGTAAACCATTAAATTATCTTCCACCACATCTTTTGGAGGTTCAACCTCAACAGTAGTGATCACATAAACTTGTCCTTGGTTCCTTGGCCTCTTCTGATGTATGTATCCCTGACACTTAGGACATTCATTTTAATAATTACCCTTTTCTCTACAATTGTATCACTAAACATTGATAGCCCCTTTCTTCCCCTTGCAATCACGAGCTTGGTGGCCTTTTTCATGACACTTGTAAAATACTCACATTCCCTATAGACAAATACCAGGGTGTTTCTTCCAACATTTAATTTGGGATGGTTATTCAAAATTTCCCTTATTCCCCTTATTTCCATTTCCAGGGTGTTCAGCAGATCTCTTCTTCTCTTTCTTTTCTTTAAATTTATAAGACATAGAGAATTATTTTTCTATCTTGATAGCACATACAATAATATCTTCATACGATGAGAAGGATTGTGGGACTAATGCTCAATGGATAAAAGGTTTTAACCCCTCAAAGAATCGATCTATCTTACTCCTTGGGTTATTTATATAATCTATTTAATTCCTTGCTAACCTTGTAAAGTTAGCCTCATACATTGCGACATTCTCATCCTCATTTTTCCTCAAACTCGTAAATTGTCTTTCCATATCCGCTCGATGGTCATGAGGTAAGTAATTTTCTATGATGCTCTCTTTAAACTCTCTCTATTACATATTTTATACATCTTTATCTTCCTTTGTGTTTTGAATCAATGACCAGCATTGATCTACATCTTCCGTGAGGTGATAAACTACCATGACAACTTTTTCCCTTTCACTACTCCCTATAGTATGAAATAATTTCTCTAAGGAACTTATCCATTGCTCAGAAAAAAATGGATTTGTAGTCCCATTTAATTTTGATGGTTGTTTTCTCATAAAGCGGTCGAACATTGATCCTCCGCATTGCAGATTAGGGGGATCCATATGAGCAACGTTATTATTTATAACCTAAGTGAGTTGTCCCAGAATAGTGATAAGCTGATCAACAATCGTTTCATCACTAGCTCCACTATAATTATCTTGAGTTAGAGAGAAATACATACAAGGATTACATTCATTGATACAATTTCTATTCCTTCAACTTGGAACCAGATTTAAACAAAGGCATACACTACATTAGTTTATGAATCGAAATACATAGTTTCAAATTACAACATTATTAACATAAATTGAACAGTTTGTGGATATAATCCATAATCATAAAAAAATTCTTTGATAAGGTATATACTAATAAACACTTAATAATGGTATTTATATAAAATGTGGATTATCCTAAGCATATCTCTCGGCAGTGTCGTAACCAAGAGTGCAGCAAGGCCTGTTGTCATTTACTAGGATACCCTGGGTCAAGCTTGAAACTTCTGGATGGATTTTTAAATTCTAGGTACATCTGTGTCAGAGCGGCCTCTACCTGATCGTATCCATATAGGGATTTATTTCTCCTAAAATACACAAAATCACTACAATACCAAAATTCTAGAAAGTTCTTCTATACTAATCCTCAAAGTCTATCTTTCGGTAATGTGCTCTAATATGAGTTTTTCTATATCTAGCTTCCAATTGTACTAAACTTTCTCTAATACCAACTATAAATCCCCAACCCTAGTTAACCGGAGTCACTTCATTATTACATAACATTGACATGATCACAAAATATCAAGTCACAAAAGACTGATTTGTTTAGTAGCCTTTAAAGTACTATATACATTCATAAGTATTACATTACATAAAAATAATGACAAACTAAAACAACATTGTCTCCATAGACCACACTCAGATCCCTTATACTATCCCTATAGGTCAGTCATAATATACTTTTTCACATCCTGGGAAAAATAAAACATCGAAAGGGGTGAGCTGAGATTCTAAGTAAGGATTAAAATATAGAAAGAACATTCATAAATAATTATAAACATTTATGGAAATGTATAAGATTAAAACAAAATCCTTTTACACTTAAACATCATCATAATATGGAAAATATAAATCAAAATAATACCATTTACTTATTCACATGGATATTCTACTAGTCTAATAATCAAATGCAATATCAATATCCATATTTATAATGATGGAATGCATAATGATAGACTTCATAACCACATATTCAAAGCCTCTTTCCAAGACTACAAATAAGATTTTTTTCAAGGCCTTGTGCCAAGACACTAGTTTTTCTCATGTGATCTATCGATGCATCGAGGAGTTATCACTACTGGAAAACGGGCCTATACCCACGGTTTTTCAAAAAACCGTGGGTATAGAGTACCCCTATACCCACGGTTTTCGAAAACCGTGGGTATAGGGGTAAAATGTGAACCTATACCCACGGTTTCCAAAAACCGTGGGTATAGGTCACCTATACCCACGGTTTTCCCAGAACCGTATGTATAACTTATTTTTGTAGACCTATACCCACGGTTTTGGCCAAACCGTGGGTATAGAGTTTTCTCAGAATATCTACACCCACGGTTTTAAAAAACCGTGGGTATTGGGGTATTTTTTTTGATGACCTATACCCACGGTTTTGAAAAACCGTGGGTATAGCTGGTGGAAGGAAAAAAAATTACGCGGGACACTGAAAAAAATGGGCGGGAACACAGTTTGGATTAATATAATTACGAATATAAGTAAACAAATATATGAAATTGTAAATAATATATTTCCAACTCAGTTGGTCAGTTCATAAATTATATTCGCAGTGGTCGCGGGTTCAAATCCGGCATTTTACATTTTTTCGATTACCGCTTATATTATTATATTTATATAAATATATAAATATATATTAAACGACTGGATAGCTTGGTTGGTAAGAGGTGTAGTTCGGCCGGTGTTGGGTCCTGGGTTCGAATACCGCCTGCATCGATTACTTCCGCGCATTTTATTTTACGAAAAACTGATAATATTAATATATTTATATAAATATATATGTATATACCAGATAAGCTGGTAGGTCAGTTGGTCAGAGGTGTTGTGTTGATGTGCATCGACCCGGGTTCGATTCCCGCATGCCGTTTTTTTGAAATATAAATTCCCACGGTTTGAAAACCGTGGGGGCAGTCCTACGCCACCTATGCAGGGTGTGTGTACGCGGTGACCCCTATATATACCCATGGTTTGGATGAACCGTGGGGATATCCTAAGACCCCTATTGCGACGCCACTCAGCCCCACGGTTCCCAAAACCGTGGGTATAGGCTATACCCACGGTTTTGGGGGCTATACCCACGGTTTTGAACCGTGGGTATAGATTGTTTTTCCAGTAGTGTATAGATGGATCCACCCGTCACTTAATAAGTCCAATGCATTCCTCATATAAAAAGGTTTAAACATAACATAAACATTAATATTAAAACTAGCATACAAAATGTCAATATGTTATCCATAAACCAGGAATGATATAAAAATAACACATTCACGGTCAAAGATATCACAAAACCATCAATATAATATGGTTGTTTTGTATCATAATAAATCAACTTAAATTAAACTCAAAATCCATCAAAGGATGCGAACATAGATAAAGTCAAACTTTTTTAGAGAAATACCTCTTTCTATTTTGAAATCATTTGAAAGTCATATAATTATAAAAGAAAACATTTCTTTTTTAAAATATTCTTATAATCTTATAGGGTAATCTTCAACAATGTTATAATAGAAGAATATTGCCGCACCTTCCATATAAGTTAAAAAAAATATTCTTTTTTAAAATTTTGTCGAAAAGGTCGTAAAGTACCTTGTTTGGAAAATGATGGAAAGATTCCATTCAACCCATTTTATAAAAATTCAAACAAGGGTATGAATGACTTTAACTCATAGTAAAAATGTTTTGAAATGTATTTTTAAGAAACATGGATGTCGATGATAAAGAGGTCCTAGTAGATACTTACTTAAAAACAACCTCGGATAATAATGAAATTGTGAAATTAACCCTTACCCTCTACATTTCCTTGGTCAAGGGTACGTTAACCTTCTGTGTAATAGTTAAATCATTTTTATTAAATTATACATGAACTATATAAATAAATATGATATCATATATGATCTTTTAATATTGCTTTGTTAATAATATTTTTTTATTATCGTCGTTTCGTGTGTTAACTGATTTGGTTTCATTTATATACTTGGTTATGTAATACATGTTTGTTATGGATAGGAGGTATTTGATTTATATACAGAATTATATTAAGTTCCTTCAATATTATTTTTAATCATCAAATGAAAATTATTCTTGAATGATTACGATGGGGAATGAATCTCATCGCGTTCATTGAGATGGTAATCTGTACGTACGCACGAGCGATAATATCATTCTTTTGATATTAAAATCATATCTAAATGGATGGTACATAATATATAAACAAAAATTAACATGTTATATATATTATTTAAATCAATTATACATCATTATTATACCCATCAAAATAATAATTTATTGAATAACAATTCCAACGCGACGTGAAGACAGTAAGCCTTACGTACGCACGTATAGTGACATGTCATTCATAGGATGGATTGAATAATGAATATGATTGTAACATTTTCATAATAACATCATGGTATATAGAAGATACTGGAATCATTATTTGTGACTGGAAACAACAAATAAAGAGGAAGTGGAAGAAGAAAATAATATGAAAGATGTGATGAAATATTTACCTCTTCTTCGGGTTCTTCCTTTTAATTTGATAAATGTGATCCTTAGGGTGGATTTTTGACTAAATGAAGGTATTTAGGATAAATTTATGAAGGTTGGGAGGATATTTGGGATGGGTTTGGCTGATACCAAATTTCTTTGGAGGTGTGAATTTAAGAGAAGGGGATGTGCCTTTTTGTAAGAGGGGTGAGGGGCACCTTTGAAAATGATTGAAATATTATTTTATAATAAAATAATTTTCTGTTTTTAATGAATCCAAATTGATTTATTTATAATATAATGTGGTTATGGTTCTAAATAAACTCAACCAATAGGTTTTAGATAGGTTTATGTCTTCATATTAACCTTACCTTTTAGATTAAACTCATAGTTAATTTGTTTGACAATTACCATGTCTCTTTGTATTATTATATTATATGGTTAATAAACTTAATATAAACTACCAAGAGAAACCAAATATGTTCATTAATGAAATATATTATATTATTAAGTACCTTTTATCGAACCTTAGATTTTTAAGAATATTAAATCAACCAATAATATAATATTTGTTATAAAAACTCAATTATGTCAATTTTCACATTATTTAATAAAATATTTTTGTTAAAGTCGTAAAAACTTTATTACCTAGAACTAAATTAATATGTTCAATCCAAACATGTCATAGTAACCTATAAAGTTAGTTTAATTCATTAAAATTCTAAAATTATAGTTATTTGGATATTTATAATATCAATTATTTTAATATATCATTATTAAGGTAATTAATGCATCATTATTGGTCAAATATAAATTAAAATATTTCATGTCTAAAAATTATAAATAAAATACCATTATTTGGGAAATATTATTATATTTTTAATGATTATTTATATTCTAATTTATCTTATTTGTATCCTTATATTAAAAATGTTTTAGTTAAGAAAACATGAGTTTAACACTTTCAACTCTTCTTTAAATTAAATAATAATAAATGTTCTAAACTAATACATGTGGACCAAAAGAATAAAATTCTATTCTTAAGGTTTTTTTGTCTAATTACACATATCCAAAAGAATTAGTACATGTTTTAGTGTAATTATAATATCATTTTTACCTTTCATTACCCTATTTACTTTTAACAGTGGTAAATAAAAGTCCAAAGTTAATATTCTACAAAAAAAATATTTTCATCTTATTGAACAACATTTTACTTTCTAATATCAATTGTGTCTCTTGTATTTTCGAAATTCAACTCACATTAGAATTAAAATTATGTTTTATTCAAATTTTCAAATGCTCAAAGGAGGTGGGTAAAAGACGGTAAAAAGTTCAATAAAATTTTATATATCTAAACATATTATAAAATGACTCCAATAAATTACATTGAACTTATATTGGTATAATGTATCACTTTTTACCTAAAATAAATTTAAATAAAATAAATAATAATTTAAATAAAAAGTCAATTTTTAAATAATAACTCAGTGTTTTCATTATTCATCAAAAAATTGATAGTTTTCAAAAAAATACCAAATATTCACCCTACGATAATTTTGATATTATGGATTCAAAAATTAAGTCCATCTTGAAAAATAAAATTTATAAAATTTCAAAAATTAGGAATTAAAATTCATAATATCTATTTTGATTGGTTGTGTGAGTTTGTACTCGATGTTGCATACAACACAAGAAATTGTATTATTCGAAGAGAAGCATACCGTGGAAGTTTGGGGTGTTACACCATTTTATGAAGATATTTTTCAAAATATGATAACTTTTATTTTTAATTAAAATCATCATTTATTTGACTATTTCGTTAATAAAAATAATTACCACCACATCATTTTATAATTATTTAATGTAATTATTCATACAGTAAAATAAGAAAAAAATACCATGATCTAGATAAATATTTTAGATTTAAAAGTAACATATATAGTCGATTATATATTCTTTATAACACCATATTGAAAATAATATTATTATTAAAAATATGAATGGGACAATTTGTGATTTTCTTTAATTTAAATAATATCAATGTCGTTATTCTAAAAAGGTTTCCATTAGATAAATAAAATTATATACTTAGGTGTTAAGGGTAGAATACAAATCATTTTATATTATTTTGGAATGTTTTAGTGTTATTTTTCTAGTTCTTAACATTTTATTATTAACCTAAATCACCATATTTACCCTTTACCAAGGTAATAAATATTACTTAGGCTATATGTATAATGAAAAAATTAAAAGGTTACAATTCAATAAAATTGGAACTTTTTAATAAAAATATGGAATATATTTTTCAATATTAAAAACAATTAATTTTTAGAATTTAATTTAGAATTATCATCAAAACACAATGAAAAACAGTTTTATAAAAAATATGTCTTTTGAATCCAAAAATGTACTGAAATAAAAATGATATATATAGAGGACTAAAATAAGAAATATTATATTACTTATAAAAAAAAGTTATTTTCACATTTGGAAAATATAAAAATAATAAATTAAATTTAATATAATGAAATTGAAAATTTGATAAAAATTAGTATTTTCACTATTCACTAAAAAATATTTTCTGAAATTTAACAAAAAATCACCAAATGTTAATTTTTACATTCCACTTTTAAAAATAATGTTTATTTTTTCAAATAAAATTTATTAATGTTTCAAAATTTTGTTTTAATACAATTTCACTATTAAAGGTTATAAAATTTCCTTTTAAAGAATATATATTTTTATACCTAAAATTTGATATATTATTATCTTAATCCTATCAAACATAATTTTTGAATTTAAAGTAATTTAATGAATATGTATCACATAAATTTCATTAATATGTTTATATAATTTTTAAAAAATTAATTTATTAATATATAATGTCATTCTCTTCATAAAAATAATTCTTTATAAAAACATATCCTTTTTGTTCAATTGGTTTTTATTTTTATCTTTTTTTAATTCATAAACAATGATTTTATTTTATAAACATGTGTAAAATAAATTTTGAATGTTTAAATAATATCATTCAATCCCCCAATTCCAAAGTCTAGGTGAAAACTATCATAATTAAATAGTAATGTCTAATCATTTTTTAAGATTGATGTTCTATGTAATATAATAAATCAAAGAAGATAAATTTAAAAAGAGACAGAACATAAAATCTTGTGGCTTTATAGTTACGTAAAGTCAAGATATTGGTTCTTGGTGTTTCTTTTATTTCTTTTTATCCATTATTTCATTGAATTCATTGCAATGAAATTTCTATTCTTTTTTATTCTTCTTTAGATCAGAAGAATCATCATTTCGTTTCTCCTTGAAAACCTATTATTTCATGGATGGTTAAACTTTGGACGTGATTCTTTTTCAAAAAATGTTTTCAAGATCACATTGAATAAAATTTCATCCTCAACTTGGTTTCTTCACTGATGAAGGAAATATTTTATCTCATTAGAATTGTATTATTCTTAACCATGAAAACTTCTAATCAATTCACAAGAAATTTGTTGATAAACCATAAAAACAAGATAATATTGGATTTCATCGAGGCCTTTCAAATAGATTTTACCCGAATGAGAAAAACCTTTACTCCGGTAATTTTCCTCATGTTAATCAAAGAATCTAAAAAAATCACATATGAACATTTTAGGGAAACTTTATCATCCATTCTTAGAATGAGGTATACATATATCCATAAAGTAACAACTCGATCCTCTGGTGTTAAGTTTAATACATTCCTCTTCTTCTCATAATATGTGAACAAAGATGATTCATCCCTTGAATTAACAAAACTACCATATTTTTTAGGTAACGTATGTGAAGGAAGATAAGTCACGCCCTCATAAGGTCCTTATACAATGACTATAACTTGTTAATATGAAATAATTTATTCTTGACTGAATGAAGTATGAACGTTTTATTCCCATCCTTATGAAGGAATTTTTACCGAAGAATAAAATTTCTAAACAATTTTAGTGTAGTGAAAATATAAATCCTAATATGGATTTTATACATATAATATATTTCATCCTTGAAAAGAAATAATATTTTTAATAATTGAGTCATAAAAAATATAACATTTTTTCATTGAGAATTTCCCTAAAGCTTCTCACTTTAAAACATTGTCCTCATTTCCATCGAGAGAGATTGGTTTTGGTGGTCTGATGAATGCCAACAAAATGGAATTAGTACTAAAAGGGGTGCCTAGATTCGGTGTTCACAAGGATAAGAACTGATGAATGACAGTGGGTGACCCACCATTATATTGGTGTGAGAAAAAATGAGGGAAATTTAACTAATTTCAAAAGATTAGATAACAAGTTTTTATCTGATCTAACAGTCATGATTTTATCAAATAAATACTTTAAAGATAATTTTTAACACTTAATGTTTTTAATAAAACTTTTCATAAGAATGAAAAAAATCCACCAAAAAAACTTTTTCACTTAAAAAAACAAAGTATTTGAAGATTAAATAATAAGTTAAATAACATTATATGTAAACTAATATAATAGATTTGTAAAGAAACTAGAATAGTAGAATATAAAATTTCAAAGTAGAAACATTTCAATAGTATGAGTAAACTATTTTACAGGGTTTTTTTAATAATACAGATTATGATAAACATTACAACAAATATATTGCCCAAAAAAGGTATATTAATTTTTTAGACCAAATTTTTTGGAATATTCTTGAATCCAAAAATTTTATAATTATTTTTCAGTATAAAAAATTTATTACCATAAAATTTTTTTAAAACTATAAAAATTTGAAAAAAAATAATTCTTAAAAAACTAAATATTTTCATTAAAACTAATAGTTTTTAGAAATTAATAAAATTATGTACTCCCAGTTTCATAAAGAGCCCATTAATGTAAAGAGGTTATAAAGAAAGAAAAGTGTATTAATAATCATATGATATTGATCATTCTTTGCATCTTTTAATGTATTAAAATATTTCAGAACTAAGGGTTTTAGTAAAAATATTAGCAAGTTGTTCATACAATATGATGAATTGTAAAATTATATCTTATATCTTTTATCCCAAAGAAAATATAATCTTATGTATATGTGTATAAAATTTGAGTTAATTTTTAGGTTTTTACATAGGGAAATATAAATTTTGTTATCAAAATGTATTTTATTTTTAGTGAAACTCAATCCATAGTCGGTGAGTGTGGGTTGCATCTATAACACTTGACCACAATAACCTCCAGTATGAGGATATTGTGATTAAGGTAAGGAATGAGATACTTAGTTTTATTTCATAAATGACCATGAAAATAAAGTGTCTCTTAAAAAATAACATCTCTTAGATGTACTTTTCATATTCATTCTTCATCCACAAAAGTAAGCATCATATAAATGTTTTAGATTAAAATCATTTCTCTATGAATAAAATTGGCCTAAATCTGTAGTTCCATTATGGTAAAAAAATATTTGTTTAACAACTTTACGATGGGATTATTTTGGATTGGATTTATATATATCACATAACTATACTAAATACATTAAATATGGATTACTAGCTTAAGTAAACTTCCCATCATACCTCTAAAATTATTTTTTACTACTTGTTTCACAACATCATCAAGATCTAGTGTTTTTGAGTTTCTGATGGGAGTACTAAAAAATATTAGTATTTCCAAACTTAAATTTATTAATTAAATATTTTATATACTTATGTTGAGATATAAATGTTCCTTCTGTTTTTTTAAATTTCAAAAACCTATAAAGCATATTAACCCACCGATCATGAAGATTTCAAACTCAGAGTTCATAATATCTTCAAAAGAATCTATTAAAGGCGTTTGGGTTGAACAAAATATAATTTCAGTAATATATATTTGTACAATAATAATATTTTTTATTACTTATTTTATAAAATGAGTTGGATCTACAGCACCCATAACAAAAGGTTTTTCTAAAACAAATCATGTTAACTAATCATACCATGCTATAAGGGATTTTATATGTCTATAATGTGATTAGGTAAGTTTATAAACAAGTTCTAGATGTTTTTTATTCTGTAAAATAAGGGGTTTTCTATTTAAAATTCCTCCTAAACATATTCCTTAGGAAATTTCACAAATAACAACATTCGAAAATAGTTTGAAATTTCAGAATATAGCATAATCTAGAATTATTCGAATAGCCTCAAGTATTTATATTAGAGCAATAATTTCTTCATAGCCTATTACTTCATTTATATTATAATATTTAACAACATGTATAGCTTTATTTCTAGTTTTTTTATCATTTTCATAACATTTTTTTAGAAAATACCATGTTCCTCTAATTATAGATGTATTTATAGGTTTTTAAACTAAACTATCGATTTTATTTCATTAAAACAAATTGAGTTCATCTTTCATTTATTTTATCCAATACTCAACACCTAAAACCTCATCCAGATTCCTAAGTTCAAATTGTGATAAGAAATCTAGATATTCAATTTCTTTTCTAAAATAACTTCTAGTCCAAACATGTTGAACTACAACACCAATGATATAAAAACTAAGATGATTCCTAAATATAAATCAATTTCATAACTTTTCAAAAATATGTTCTTCAATAAGGGATGGAAATATTATTAAGAAATGACCTCAAAAATGTATTTTTGAGGTTTTTACCTATGATAAGTATTTTAAAACCTAGGTTGAAAATGAATATTGGAAATAACATTTGGGGATGTAGGTTGATGATGTTTGAAAACAAAAGGATTAGTTGCATCAAACTTAACACGTTTTTCTTCAAAAAATAGGATAATTTTTATTAAAAACTCTACAATCATTAATAGATGTGGAATAACCTAAAAATATTCCCTCATAAAATTTTGGTTGAAATTTAATAATGTTATCTATATAATTTAGGTTGATTACTTTCTTTCAAAATATATTCAAGTAATAATCTATAAGTTTTCTATTGATTCACAACTCAAAAAAAATTATTATTAAATGGTCTAAATAATAATAAATATGTAGTATAATAGAAAGTACTAAATACTTCAACCCAAATATGTTTAGCAGTAGAGTATTCACTGAGCATGGTTCTAGAAATCTTCTGAAAAACTCTATTTCTCATTTCAACAAAACCACTTTCCTATGGTGTTCTAGGTTATAAAAAGTTATGTATAATATCTTTTTTACTAAAAAAACATTCAAAATTAGAATTTTTAAATTCTTCTCCATGATCATTACAAATAGTCATCAAGGATATGTTTTTCTTTTTTTAACTCTAGATATAAAATTTTTTAAGTAACCAAAGCTTCATATTTTATTATTATAAAGTAGGACCAATTATATCTATTTTATTCATCAACAAAGATATACACATAGTAATGTCTAACAATACTTACTATTTTTGTAGTACCAAATGTGTCTATGTTCACTAACTATAAAGCATCAAAAGGTGAAACTTCACTAATAGATTTAAAAAATTATTTATGTTTCTTATCATATTGAAAAAGATCACAAAATTTTGAAGTATCAAACTAATGTTCTAGTAGATCCTTCACATGTAGATTCCTTGTCAACTTAGCTAATGTTATGAGGATACAGTGTCCAAAAATTCTATTCAATAACCAAGATAGATCTTCAATTCCACTAAGGCAAGGTAAATATTGGTACTTAAGGTCTTCTATGCTTAAACTATAAACATTATCATGGATATTGGAAGAAATAATTAATTAATAAATTAAACTATGTACATTTCATTTTTCATTACAGAATTTCATAAGATATCACCCAACAAATAATCAACTTGTTTTTCAAATTTTCCCCCAACAAATAAAAAATTTGAAAATAATTCTTTTCTAATAAGAACATTGTTACCTATACCAATGATTTCTCCTTGAGCATTATCTTTTAAACAGACCTTTACAAATTACATCATTATAAAGATATTAAAGAAATCATTGTAGCCAACTATATGTCTGAAAAAACAACCATGAATATACCAAATAATCCTATTGTTTATACTTTCATTATTTTCCTAAAAACAAAAATACTAGTTACCAAAAACCGAAACATTATTGGTTCATATATTATTATAAAATATTTTTTTAGGTGATCACATTTTACTCTATTACTATATTGAGAAAATGTATTTTCTTTAGGGAAGTATTCTTTTTGAAATCCAAAATATTGAACTCTATTTAATGAAATTTGTTTACACCATTGTCCATAAATTTTAATATTTTCTAGAAAATAGAGTAATTTTTGGAACCAAATACTTTTAACTAAAAAATGTTTTTTATTAGTAAAACCCATTTCAAAAATATTATATTGATGTATAATTTATCTATAAATATTAACTGTGTTTTCATTCCTAGAATTATAGATGAAAATTTTTTTTTTCAAACTGGAATTTTTGGATTTATATTTGGAAACAAATTTTTTATCCAAATTATAAATAGTTTTAGGACTATGTTTTAAAAAAATGATTAGTATTTTTCTCAGAAATAAATTTCATTACATTTTGAAATATTATAATTCTTAAAATTTTCCTTATCATGTTCAATAATTATATCAGATATTTATATAGTTGAAAGATTAATTCTTGAATCTTCCTTTATAACTTTTTCTTTTTCATTATCTTTTTTGTAGTAATTTTACAATTTCCATTTTCAAAAAGATTAGAAAATATAGAAACATCATCATAAAATTGTACGGTAATATCCTCATATACTTAATAGGATTATACATCAGATGATTTAGAATATTTATCATCATTACAATAAAGATAATTTGAATTTAATGAAAAATTTCCAAGGGATTCAGTAGTTTTTACCTTATACATAATAAATATAGTTACCAAAATTTTTAGAAAATAGGACAATATAACTCCTTCCAGAATTATTATTTCGCGAAACATTCATAAGAATTGTCTCATCCACCAAAACTCTCTGTGTTAAAATATTTCAAAATCTTCTTGATTTTATAATTTTAATATTTATATTCATTTTTATCTATGTTACACTCTTTCTATTATTTTATTTTTTTTATACAAAAACCATGTAGAATGTTTCATGACTTATCACATTAATAAAAAATGACTTCATTAGAATTGGTCTTGTTATTTTGATCCCTATGAATTTCCTGGTATCTATATTGAACATTCTTTTTACCACTATTTCTTTCATATTTATAATAGTATTTTATAAATAATATTCAAAAGGTGATGATGAAAAAGAAATATATTCTATTATAACATTCTTCTACTTTAAATATTTCATAAAATTTTTAGGTAAATGAGATTTAATAGGAATTGTAGACGTTATTGCAAAAGAAATTCCCCAATTCATCTTTTTTATATTTTATAATCTCTTTTAAATCTTCCCTTATAATGCATAACATAACCAATAGGATCATATAATGTAATATTAGTAACCTTCAATGTATCCTCCAAAGTAGGACTTTTGTATTCCCACACTTTATGAAATATTTTGATAATATTTTCAACCAATATTCCATCATTAAGATCTTTCTATTAGAGATAATTTATACTATTGTAAATAGTCATAAATCCTTGATGTTTGTTTCTATAGATTATCCTGGTAGTAAGTCAAAGTCTTGATAGTCTCCTCTCATCATAGATCTTCTAGTCTCCCTAACATTATAATTTCCAATGTGAATGATTTATACCATTTCCATACACTAATAAAATATTCACATGAATAAATTTGACTATATATATTCATTTCCATAAAAAATAGTATTTCATACTCTAGAATTTAGTTTATATTATTTATTTTCCTGATTTTTAAATGTTGTAACTTACTTATAAGGTATTTTTTTATCTTATATAAGAACGAAAAAAATATCAACTCTACTGTTGATAATGAAAGATTTCTTCCTATCTCTCCAGAAATCATAATTACTACCAACATATATAGGTTCTAATGGTGAATTACATTTTCTAATGATCTAACATTAGAAAAATCTAAATTGATGGTAATATAATAATCATTTCCAAAACCATATTTGGGTAAAAAAATTATAAAAAAGATGTCTATAACAAAACATAATAAAAATATGGTTGATAAGGGAAGTAAAAACCTAATAAAGTATATATGAAGAGAATCGTAATCTGATACAAGTTGTTGTAATGAAATATTTTATGATAACTAAAATATGGGGGTTAAATTATAGTTAAAAAATTAAACTAACATAAAACAAAATAATGATTCAAGTAAAATTATCTGACTGAGGTATAGCCTGATTATCCGAGTTTTATCATCAGAACTAGTATCTCTATGATTATATCATAGTTAGTTTATTTTATTACAATAAATATGATAAAACCAATATTATAATATTACATAAAAAATTAAATTATAAATTATAAGTATATTGGAATATAAAACATAAATAAACAAGAAACATGAAATCTTATAAAAGTAAGAATAGATTTCATGATTTAATAAAATAATTTACTCTTTATCATTAATTAGTAAATGTTGTAAGAAACCCTAACTGATATTATCTAATGTTTTATAACTACTATAAAATTTTTCATTCATTACCATGAATCCCCTTGTTACTAAGATCAGTCTCTATCTTCCAATAATTTGGAATCCCTTGATACGACTATAAGACTTTGTCTTCCTAGCCTCATAAGCCTTCAAATTGATAGATCATATTCACTATCTTCTTATCCCTATAAGATCTTGATCAGTACCACATTCAAGAAAAAAATAATAGTAAAATTGTTATAAAGTAATTAAAACACTAATAAGGATTTCATAGAACTCCAAATCTCTAAATAATTACAATTAATGGGAATGAGAAGTTCACAGAATGAAATATTCTAATTATTTCAATTGAAAATGCATTAT
Source organism: Viscum album (assembly GCA_963277665.1). Lineage (NCBI taxonomy): Eukaryota > Viridiplantae > Streptophyta > Magnoliopsida > Santalales > Viscaceae > Viscum > Viscum album. Next base: position 1,950,017,621 of record OY728150.1, read on the forward strand.
TTTACAACACTTAAAATGTCCTTATATTTATAAGTGAACCCCCAATGGTCATATATAAGATTTAGTTTTTATGCTCATGTAAATATTGCACTTTATAGCTCACAATTATATATTTTTGGATCTTGGTAGTTAAGGAATAAATGAACGTCTAGTGTCTTTTGGTTAAGAATCATTACAATTATCTTCTATATTATTCCTAATATAATATATATATATATATATATTGATTATAAAAATTAGTTATTCGGATGTAATTCCATTCTAATTTTCAAAAATATAAACTTAATAAAGGTTAGTCTAATCTATCAGTACTATTTTCATTTTGAGGGTTATGAATATTTTTAGTCTGATAGACAATACATAATTACAAAAAATAATCATAAAATAGTTTGGTGTAATTAACCATTCACACAATCAAAAAAATAGTTCAGACTGAATAAAAAAGAATATATTAATATTATATTATAATTATTTATTAATTCAATACAAAATAATGTTTTAAAAAAATACTAAAACCCTTTGGGAAATATAAATATGGTCGAAAAGTTTTTAAGAAAGTGTTTGTGATTTCTATAAATATTGAAATGGAAAAGTAAAAAAATAAAAATTTTAACTCAATATAATCTCTATAAGTGGATAAGTATGGGTAGGATTATAATATTAGTGTGAAATATAGATTTATGATTTCAAATCATGTCTCAATTAAACTATGTATTTTATTTAAAGGTATAAATAAAATTCAAATAAGAAATACAATTAAGCATTCTCTCACAACTTCAAAAAATAGTAGCACTATGATTCTTGATTGTGGGTTCTCATCCCACATGACAGGAAATGGTATCCTTCTAAATAATGTGAAGGGAAGATCATTTCAATACCGATCTTTAAAGATAATGTTAAGTGAAAACCCCCAATTTATAAGGGATTAGATGAATAAACCCAATGTTCTCTATGGGGATGGCATACAACACAACCTATTGAGTTTGATTCATATAATAACTCAAGCACTGAGCATACATTTAATTCAAATGTATGAGTTGTCAATTTCAATACTGTAAAATCAATAATGAAATAATATAACTGAATGGTAATCTATAATAGGTGAATATCAAATAAATAACTTTCCACTTGAAATTACAAGATGATAATATCTATTGTAAACAAAGGCTTCTTTTAATTCAATAATAGGTCATGGAAAACATCTCAAAGACAACGTTTTTAGTGGATGTTTCATATTTGAAACATGTTCATGAGAGGACATGGGATTCATATATGTTGGGAATAATAATTTAAAAACCACATCAATGAAAGAAGAATGGGGAACCAAATCTCATTGACCTGGTTCATACCTATATCTATGACCTGGAGAATATATTAGGGGCATTAAGGGGTAAATATTTTATTCTATTTATTAATAAAAATAATATAATAGTGTTTCTCATATTCATTCATACCCAAAGGTAAGTGAATAAAAACGTGAGTATGTGCATGTGAAGAGTATATAAGGATATTGAATAGAATATTAAGATATTTAAATATGACAATGGGAATAATTACAGGTTGATTGAATTGGAAAATTTCTATCACAAAAATAGAATTAAACATGAGGTATCATCAAAAAAACATAATAAAATAATAGTGTTATTGAATTAATAATTCGGTATGAAAAAAATATACCCAAAACATTTCTTTATTAAATAAGTTTATATCAACGTCATTAGAATGAAATAGTTAATGTTTTTGTGTTGATGAAAAACTGATTAGTACTTAACCTAGGGGAAGATAAGAATCTATATGAAATGTGGCATTAAAAAAATCCAGCATTAAAATATTTTTTTTAAACAAGAAGGAACATTTGTAAGAGAAATTTTGATCAAGGAAAGTATTTTGATGTGGTAGAATAAAGAGTGGTTTTACATTACTCAAAAAAAATTAAGGCCTAAAAATAATTTATAAAGAGGATGACTGACACTATATTAAGTAATCATGATAATTTTATAGATAAAAATATTTGATGAATTTTAGGATTTTAATTTTTTTGACGCTTAGGATGAAGAGGATGATGTTTCCTAAAATAATCTTATTGGACAAAGATCCCCAAACGATGAATATTTAGAATATTAATAGGAAGTGGAGATTATTACCAAATAAATCCATTCTATACCCCAAAAGGGGAATAATATATTGAAATTTTTTCCATCCAATAATAATAGAGTGAAAATTAGTCATATAAAGATGTAAAGAATGAGGAATATTGAGAATGTTCCTCTATAATCAATAGTGGAAGAAGCCACATTTGAAGAAGAATTAAAGGTTGAATCATGGGATATATCCATGAAATAATAATTGAATCAAATTGAAATAGATAAGTCTTGGGGAAATGTAAATAATACTAAAAATCACATTGTGATTGGAATAATTTAATTGTTTAAGAATAAATTCGATAAACAAGGAATTCTTATTCGAAACAAGGATCATCTGGTTTATAAAGGATATCAACAAATATAAGTAGTTAATATTGAATAATGTTTTGAACTAATGAGCCAACTTGGTTATATTCATATCTTATTAGAAATTAAAATTTGATTAGTTTTCACGACTTATTAGATTGATATTAAAAAATACTCTTTCAATTATTTTATTCAATAGGAGGTTTATATTTAAAAGATATGGGGTTTTTGGTTTGGAAATGATGAAATTAATGTTTTCATGTCAAATAATAACTTTTCAAATATAAAATTGGATTTTTGAACAAGTCATACTCTACAAGAATCATACTTAAATAAAATATAATTCAAAATGGGCTTTTAAATCACAATAATTATCTTAAAAAATCCAAGAAATAACAATTATATTTTCTAGTTTATGTGGATATAATAATATTTTTTTAGAAATTGGATGAAATATGTAATAAAATTTTATATCCTGATGAGTAGAGTAAATCAAAATTCTATTAATGGTGAGATTACATATTTCATAGGGTTGTATGTAATTCAAAAGGAGGAATACACTTTTTTTACCTAGGATAATTATATGAGACATGAGATAAATAAATTTGATAATATTGATTCCAAACTAATGTAAATAGTGATTGGTTTTTGAACTAAACATGGTAAAAATGATAATATATTTTCTTTATATCACACCTTATATAGATGAATAATCCAAATATAGTTATTTTTAATCGCAACATAGATTTATATTTTCTTTGTAACATGATTAGTGGCATGTTTCTGGAGAAATATAAAATATGAATATCTAGTAATTGTTAAACGAGTCATGTTGTACATAAAGTGTACCCCTAATTTTGGATTAATGAATCATCTTTGTGATAATCATGGTTTTTTAGAATTTTATAACATGTATTAGGTCAATGATATTATGAGATTAAATTCAATTAGTGTCAATGGATTCTTTAATGGTAGTAAATATGTTTCTTAACAAAGTAAAAGCCAATAAATCAATTTATTTAAAATAGATGAATTATTTTGATGACACAACAATAAGAGGCTATTGAGGATGATGTTAAACACTTGGTGGTGGCCTTCTGTGATAATAGAGTGATATTAAACTGATGAAAAATTCAGAATGACACTCTCATACCAAGCATACCGAAATCTAGTATCACTGTATTATGGAGAATATAGATAATGTAATGGCCATAATAAATCATGTTGTATCTAATGAAAAAGTTAAATAAGTCATAAAAAATATTTTCACCCTCTATTGTTTGGATACATTGATTGAACCCCAATATTTATTAATCTCCCTGGGCTTAAGGAGGCTCAGATATGTTTCCTATTCCCATTTTTATTTACTGATATATAGGGTTTGTTTCTTGTTTATAAGGTTATTTGTCTTTGGGTTTATTTTCAAATTATGAGCATGTCTATTCTTATAATGAAATTAATATATATATGTGGCCTCAATGTTGATATTATCTCATAAAGGGTGAGTCGGTGGCATGTAATTCAGGTTTAGATAAGATCTATGGTGAATATAGGAATGGTATAATGGAGTTTACTTATGATGGAATATAAGATGATTTCTTGAATGAATAATGACATGATTCATGAAATTATCTATTGAATGCTTTTGTATATAGAGTAACTCTCATATGGAATTAGAATAATACATAATATATTCTATTATGATCACAAATCTATGGAGAATATGTGGGAAATTAAATTTCAAATTGGATTTTGAAATGAACCAAGGGGGAGATATTGTTGGAACTAAGGGGATCAATGATACAGATTTCTGTTTTTTTACCAATATAGCTATTATAGAGAATGATGTAGTGAATATATCTTACATGAATAACTAATGGTCAAAATTTAGTCTTTTAAAAGATTTTAACACTTCAATATATAATGTTTTCAATCTAAACAGAATATCTTGGAGTGATTTTAAAAGTTCTAACAATCATTGTATGAAATTTAATATTTATTATAGTGTAATGGTATGAGTTTCACAGTATTGAAAGTGATTTCATACTAGTCATTAAATTCCATGCTACTCATGGCCTGATTTGACAACGTCTAGATACCATCTTTCGTAAGGAATATTCTCACATATTTACAAATTTCTTAAATACCTACTGATGGTATATTTTCATATAGATTGGGAAAGTGGTTTCATCTTGGAAGTAAAGATATTTGAATAGAGTTAGGTGAAATCTAAAGAAGTGAGCATCTTATGAATGCTGGTCTGGCCAAAAATATTACATAAGAACCCTAACTTAATAAAGGAAATGAATATTTGAAGGGTTTTTAAAAACTCTCATTTCATGAAAGGCTCACATTAGTGACATCACATGTGTGAATGGGACTTGATCTGACTATCTAGGGGAATTAATATTCATAAAGATAATTCTTAATGTTATAATTGAAAAAAGTTACCTAAGAAAAGAGAGTTTCATGAAGGTGGTTTCATAATCACGTTTCAATGAATATGGTATACTAAAGGGAGTTTCAAAAAGGGCATCTCATGAATATATTTTAAAAAACAATATATATAAAGGATTTCGTGTGATACATACATGGGAAAATGCATCCTATCTAATTGACTTACACTAACTATATTTGTTTGAGGGTAATTGTTAAAATTTATTTATCGACTATTTCCAACTGGGCCCAAAGTAAAGGTGATTGGGTGAAATTTGATATTTTAATAGCATATTCTGGATGGAATTCTTGAGACCAATAATTAAGTTGGATTATCATAGTTTGGTCTTCATGATGAAAAAGAAACTCTAATTTGTTAATGATTGATAGAGGCCGTTAAGTTGTTAAACTAAGAAATTATTTATCCAAATTAGTGAGAATGTATTCATCAATGGATGTGATCAAATGGAAAAATGTGCTTGAAATTGAATCAAATTTTGAAGTTCATGATCCTAAAATAGAGTTACTATTGTCTAATATTTGTATCTATTGAAAAATTGAAGATTAATAAAATAGGTTACTCTAGAACAACATTATTTGTATCTATTGGGACAATCCCTTGCGTGTTAACCAAGAAAAAAAATTGTTCCTCGTATTTATTTATGCATTTGAATGTATAATATATAATTAGCTATTGTAGGATAAATATATTGCAACCAAAATGGTTTAAGATCCAACATAATAAAAAAGAAATAAAATTCACATGTTAATTCAATGTTCCCCTAAACGAGTGTCTCGATATTGATTACCATAATGAGTTTGGGGAGTTTGGATAAGTTAAATAAAGATGAAATCTTGGATACATTTGAGTGAGTATAAGAATATTATGTTTTGAAATTTTGGCACTTGAGTAAATAAACATTTCATTAGAAAATCATACCTTTATTCAGGGAGGTATAACCAATTATCCTTGTGTCTAAACCTTATAGATAAATCAGATGATCATCTAAATGCTCTAAAATTCTATAAAAATCTTCATACTACCTCAAAGACATCCAAACATACACATTGTAAGTTTATTAAATCCATCTGATGTGCCAACCTGAACTCCAATACACAAGATCTAGTGGTAACATTATTACATTAATTTAGAATATATATATATATATATATATATATATATAAATGTATTAATGACTGTATTCATCTAAAAAAACTAGATACATAAATGAATTTTACATTACATTGAAAAAAGTCCATCATATGAATACAATAAAATGTTATTATTCACCTTTGAATACATTCATCATATATTGTACTCTTCGGGGATTCATGGGGAAATTGGTAACAATATAAACTGTAATATAATATGCTGGGTAAGGGGTAGTTTATAGTGGATGTTATCATAACATGCATATGGAACAATGAATATGGAAGGAATAAATAATTTGAATAATGTTAAAATGATATAAAACTATGCACATAAATTATACAGGAACTATAAATAAATTCATGGTTAACCATAACTAATAATTCAGTAATGGGAATACATTATTTTAGGCATATTAAACATAGCATCTAGGAGTTCTTCAATGAAATCTTACATAAATAGTAAAGACACTAGCATTACCCTATCATATATTTCTTAAGAGACCTACCAGTTCACTGATGGGATATATAATTATGAGCCCCACCCATCACATAAAATTATAATGAATTACATCATATAGAAAAATATTTCATGGAATATTGTTAAACGGATGAAAAACAAAAAAAACATTGAACATTTTTTCAAAGAGGTATATCTTAAAATATTTTCCGATATAAAATAAAAAAATTTAGGTATGAAAATATTTTTCCAAATCATTGACATAGTAATGATATATGGGTGAAATCTATAAGTAACGACTAAAGATTCACAATGTTCAAATAAACACACATAACAAGTTAAGAATATGATATTATTATTATTTGGATTTCATAAAGACATAGTGGATTTAGGTGTGTAGGTATCTCGATACAGGTCCTTGTAAAGGTAGGAGACCACTCAAATAAAAGTTAAATCCTTCATAATGGTTTCAAAAATTTCATGTACACAATCCTAAGCATATACCATATGAGTGTAAAACTAATATAATGGTAATGGCCTATTAGTCATGCACTAGAATGATGAATGGAATATACCCAACCAAAACTATTCAGGGTTATTACCCCTAGATTAATCATTTCAAAAACCACATCAACTTTTTTGTCTCTCTATGTGGATTTCATTTCATATAAAACTACACACACATTGCTTCAACAATTGTTTTGGACAGTTTTATGGCTACGAGATAGATTGAGAATTATAATGACATATAAAGGTTTTATAATTTGACTGAATGATGACATTTCATTGATAAAATAAAATTATATTTATAAAAATTGAGTATAATATTATTCCTTATTGAAATTTAATGGAATTGAAAATACTTGTAAAAATGGATGTGGAAAGATTAACAACCCTTACTTTGGAATAGTAAAATATTAAAAAATGATTTAATTAGAGGTTTTAACTTATATATCATTGAAAATATTAAAAATATATGATAATAATGTGGAATTAAAATTATTTTTTATAATAAAATGAATTTTAAAATACAGTATAATAAAAGAATTTCAATTCAAAATTTAGTAGGACAGTTATTAATCCTTACCTTGTGAGATATCATCATAATGATTTTGATCGGAACTGTATAATAATAGAAACACCTTAGAGAGATTTTGGAGAGATAAAATCAGAGGAGTGATACTCTCATGAATTTTCGAGAATAGATGAAAGAGAGAATGGGTAGTTATATATAAAAAATATGGTGGAATTGTTAATTAATTTATAAACATTGACTTTGGAAATTGAGGATGTGGAAATGAAAACCATTTCATTAACCATGGTTTTGATCAATGGTTTTTTTTAAAATAATTGTTTTTTAAAATAATAATGTCTTCCAAACATAAAGTTATTCTTTCAGATTATTTAGTCATTACAAATGAATTTTATCAAAAAATTTGTATTTGTAAACCCTTACTTAACATTTTATACTATAAATAGTGTATTATATATTCTGAAAATAATTTTAATTTAATAAAATACTAAATATTAATAAAATAGATTATATTTTTTTATTCATTTTTTTATTATTAAATCATTTTTAAATCATCTTGATTTCATAATATTTAATGTATATTTATATCGTACTTCATTTTTTTAATTGAACTAAGTTTGAAAATAATAAAAAAATCATCATTGGACAATTTCAATGTGATTATTCAAAATTTAAGTTACTTTTTATTCAAACACTTCTAAAATTTTGGGAAATTGAATTATTGAATAAAATACATAAGTATTTTGAAAAATGGAATTTTGAATATTACTTATGTAATATTGAATACATTAACGACTCTTTTTTATCTAAGATGTATGTATATAATTACATTAATTTGAATTGGTCGGTGTACCTTATTATTATTTATTATATATATTATTTGCAATAGGTTTTACTCATTTAATCATGAAATTTTTAATATAATTTTAATATTACTATTAAACTAGAAATAATTCCAATGGTTTGATTCTCAATAGTCTCATTACTCAATATATATACATTCTTCTAACTCCATCATTCATATAATTCTCTTATCTTCTAACCCATATATATATATCTCTCTCTTTTATTGTTGTTTTTTTTATAATAGTAATGTATCTCATATACAGGTTTTTCTTCCTATAATATGATCCTTCATAGTTTAATCATATAATGTTGCTACATATTTTTACTTGTTTTATGGTACTTATTTTACCCATTTTAATAAATTTAACTACAAATATTTCTATTTTATTTATTTTTATTATTCCATTATGTAGAAATAATAAAATGTTCCATGTGAAATAATTTTGTTTCTTGTATTTTTTATTTATTATGGTTGAATATTAGGTCTATCATCCCTCCCACCAAATAATTTCATCTTCAATATTGGGATTGTGCATCAATTCATGGAAAAATGGGGGTAACGTTTCATCATTAATTCCTCAATATCCCTTGCATGTTCCTACAACTTTTTATTTCATCAATATACCTTCAAAATAAATTTTTTTACTCTAAATAAATCTATCTTTTACCAAGAATATGGAAATATTTTCATTATAGGTCAAATTCGATTTTAGATCAATATTATTGGAGGATAGTACCTATGAAGGGTCTAGAATATACTTCCTTAGAATTGAGACATGTAAGATTCTATGATATTTATAGATATTTGGGGGAAGAGGAAAATGTTAATCTCCAACATTAATTATCCCTAATATCTCAAATGTCCCAATGCAGCTCATGTGTAACTTTCCCTTCTTTCGAAATCATATACGCTACTTCCATGGTGAGAATTTCAAAATGACATGATTAAATGCTTAGAATTCCAAGTACTTCGTTCAATTATCAGTATGGCTTTTTTGTATTATCTAATCTATCTTTATATAATTCTGGATATATTAAACCATTTTAGGATTCTTCTCTATGAATTCTATACCAACTAGTTTCCCTTCCCTAACTTATCCCAAGTATATTTGAGGGTGTCATATCTTCCCATAAATGTTCTCCTACAACGCCATTTATATTATTGAGTGTAATCTATTTTTATATTGAAATTATACTAGAGGGAATTATTAGTCTCATTTTTCTTAAAATTCTTGTGAACATGATATCAATATATCCTCTATGGTGTGGATGGTCCTTTCATAGTGTCTATATATTTAAGTATGTTATATGGTTCTCAAAAGTATCTCAATGTTCAATTAATTTTAATGTAACCTCTAAGAGATAGATGTGAAGTGATGATCATGATTAGATATAAAACATAAATGTGAAAAATGTATCATTGTTACATAGATATTGAGGCATGCATGATTTTCAATGCATATATCCACCCTTATTTCTAATAAATGTTAAGAGTTCTTAAAAAGGTCCATAATAACAGCTATAGCAACATTTATCTTAGATTTCTCAGGGATCCAACAAACAAAATCCATTGTGACATTTTCCTACTTTAACCTATGTATAGAGAGAGGTTTCATGACAACCATTGGATGTTTCCTCTCAACCTTCACCAATTATCAAACCAAAAAACATGAAAAAATATAAATAATTTCTCAGTTCATGTTATAACACCATAAGTGATCTTTTAATTCCCAATACATCTTAGTACTACTAGTGTGTATAGAGATATTTGAGTCATGGTATTAATTTAGAAACTCTCTCTTAATATCGTATTCTAATAATACATATAAAATGTTTCCAAATTACAACATAGAATCTTCATTGATAAACTATGACAATTTCCCATATTCTATAAAATTGGTTTTCTTTTGAATAAAATTTTCATCTTTATAAAATTTCTCCATCTTCATAAATAAATATTCTTGGGAAATCACATTGAAAAGTAGAAATGTTTCCCCTTCCATAATAATTTCCATATCTAACATTACAAACACCTTGAAAATAGGATCTTTGTCTATCCTCCTCAGAGATAGGACCACATAATCCTTCTTATTCAATGAATATAACACCTTGTTTTCTTCTCAATGGTGGTAGAATTTTTCACAATCATTGTCTTTAATTAATTCCATCCATGTCCCTTTCATCATATTGAGATATTTCTATGTGATTATATAAATAAATTTTTTTTATTGGTGAATTTTTCACATCTCTCACTATAATGGTAGTACCTTAATATTTCACCATAAAACATTACAGTTGTTAGTTGAATATAATGATATTCATAGTGCTTCTCAAAGATCTTCAATTTCATTGATGAATAAGCAATAAACTTATAATTATATATAATTACACACCTTAGTACCTTTTTTAATGAATCATATATAAGGAAACAATCATTTCCTGATGGTAAGGTCAACACTGATGCATTGATGATTTGTTTATTTATTTCATAAAGCATTACTCACAATACTTATACCACATGAATTTAACCCATTTTTGTGTTATTTGTGTTGGTGTAATATATAATAAGAAATAATATTCCAAAACATCCCAATATTAACCAAATAAAGCAAGGAAACAATATACCTTAGCATTATGTTTTTTCATGGGACATTATTTAACATCCTTTCTATTTGTAAGGTTAATTGATAATCAACCATTAGAGACAATATGACCAAGAAAAGATAATTTTTAAATAAAAATTTCACAATTACTATATTTCCCATATGACTCCCTTTCCCTTCATGTCTTAGGTATGATCCATAAAAGATACTTATTCTTTTTATAGGTCTTATAGTACATCAAAATGTTATAAATAAAATGAATAATTAATTTATTAAGTTCATTCTTGAATAATTTTTCAATTAGATACATAAAAAAATAGAAGTGCTTCTCCCTAAGAAAAGACACTCGGGATAATGAAAACCATTCTATTGCTAGTATTACCCAATAATTCTAAACTGTGGATTTCTAATGGAATTAAGTGTATTAATTCTAGTATGATCACACCCTTTTGTTATTTTCCTTTTTTGATTTCCTTTCAACATGGAACACATCCATCCACTTCTTCTCCAACTTCCCTTAGCAGGTAAATGAAGTATAGGACTAATTCTCATTATGGATGACACTGGTTATAATATCTTTATATAAGGATAATGTCTCAAACAATATTTCACATACAAGACATGGATTCAATACATCAAAGAAGTGTTTAGTCTTTATTTTAAGATTTTTTACAAATTTCACTGAATTCCTAACTAACATTATAACGTTAGTTCCATATTCATCCAGTGTTTCCTACCCCTTCAGTATTAAGTTTATTAATTATCATTCCATGTCAACTTTTTTTTTCTCAAGTAAAATACTATTCAAATAATTTCCCTTTAAAATACATTAATTCCATGTCTTTTAACTCCTCTTACTTCACAGTTTTTTAATTAAATGACCAATGATGAGAAAAATCTTTGTTTAATCGATAGACAACAATGATAACCTTATCTCTTTCCTTATTTCCCAAGTCAATGAATATCTTCTCCATACAATTATTCAATTTATATACCATAGGTGGATTGTTAGATATATTAAAATATGGAGGAATTGGTTGCATGAAGCAATAAAATGTTTTCACATGATTCTAACATGAAATATTTCATTTTATATGGGAATGGTTATTTCTTATAACCAGGATAACTACCATAATAAATTTGTAATCTTCCCAACTCCAACACTAGCTCCATTGACATGATTGGGATGTAAATATCTGTAATGATTAATCTTGTTGTCATGGATTCTATTTCTTCAATACATTACTATTTATAGATAGGATATGTAATTATTTTCTTCATGAATATCACCATGAACTACAAATAAGAGTATAATTTCTATAAAATTTATCATAAATTCATATCAAGTAATCTAGAAATATTTAAAAATTATTCTCATGGTCTGAAATAGGTTTATATTCTCTAAATACATTCTTATAAATCTATTTCCTATGTTTTCTACTAAACTTTCAATGATACCAACTCTAATAACCCAAAATCAATTAACCTATATCTAGTGTTTATTTTATTAAATTCTTACGAAATACATATATAAAAATATAGAGGATAAAACTGTTTAGTAGTCTTAGGAAACGATACACAGATATGGGTTATGCATTACATTGAAAAATAATTGTAAATAATCTCAATAAATGAAAAAAAATTTATTCTTTTTGAAATACATTTTTCATACATGATACTCCTCTTGGTTTTTTGGGGAAAATAGTAAACAATAAAAGGGTGATCTTACATGCTCAGTAAGGTGTATTATGAAACATATATTATCATAACATGGGTGTGGAATAATCTACATGGAAGGAATAAATAATTACAATAATTTAATAATTAAATGAAACTGGGGGAATAATATTTTTGTGGATAATAAATAAATTCATCCATAATGACCACTTGTTATATAAGGATGGGAATACATAATTTTAAACATTTAAAAGTACTAGTAATGCCTTGTTCCAATAAATATTATTTAATAGGTAAAAAAATATCTTATTACCCTATCATAGGTTTCCCATTACACTAACTAGTGCGTTGAGGGGATATCTAATTCCATGCCCCAACAATCACATAAAACTCAAATTCATTCCAGCACATAATAAATTGTTAATTTTCACCATGTTAAATGGATGAACAACATAAATACATAGAATAATTTCTCAATGTCATGTATCATACAATATTTTACCATATAAAAGATAGAAATTTTCATTATGAAAATATTTTCCCAAAAATTGTTTTAATAAATATATCAGGGTGAAATCATAAAGGGGTGATAGGAGATTCAAAATTTTCAAATAACCACCCTTAACAAGTGAAGAATATGAGATTATTTCTATTTAGTGTTCTTAAATACTACATTGATTTTGTATAATAGAAATTTGTATACATGTATATGAAAACTTAGGTGACCAGTGAATTGAATGATATACCCTTCATGTTGGTTTGAAAAGTATGTATAAATCTTCCCAACCAATGCCCCGTAGAGTATCAAACCAAGTGTGTGGTAAGGGAGTGTTAACCATTCCCTATAATGATGATAGAGATACACCCAAAAAAATCTTTTCTGGTTAATCATGCCTCGATGAATCTATAATAAAACCATTCCCACTAGTTTTCAACAAGAGATGGATTTATTTTCTTGCAAAACCACACACACTCTGCTTCACCAAAATTTTAGGATGGTTATATGGATAGGGGATGGTTAGAGAATTATAAATGATTATGAAGTCAGTATAATAAGAAGTAATGGAGATCTATCATTAATAAAATAGTAAGCAATTTCTAATAATATAACAAAATAACAATCCATATTTAAATTAAAATGATTTAAAAGGGATTGAAAAATTAAAATAAGTGAAAAGATTAAGAACCCATAATTTCATATAGTAATGAGGTATAAAAATATATAATTAGAGAGGTAGTTAATAAATTGTAGAAATTATTTCAAATGGATTATAATGTAATGTAATTAGATGAATTTATACATAAGAAAAATAACATTAAAAGATATTATACCAAAGGAATTGCAATTGAAAATGAGTGAGGAGGCTTGGAAACCCTTACCATGATAGAAACCTAATTAATGAATTGTAAGAACACCGTATAACATTGTAAGTTATTTATATTGATTATATATAGAATCATAAATTGTTGAGAAGTTAAAATACATTTTAGAGTATATTTTAATGGGATAATAGGTGGGTATTTACAGTAAATGTGGGGGGATAACATATTAACTTCTAAGCTTATACCTGGGAAATATTGATTCAATAAAATGTAAAACCATTAAATTGAACATAATTTTGGTTCATGGATTTAGATGAAAATATATAGTTTTTAACATTATAATGAGTTTTGAACTAGAACTCCATTTTTTTATATTATTTTTCCCATATAAATAAATTATTTCCAAATAATATTATGATCCATTGGAAAGTTTAGTATTTATTTATATAGTTGTTTCAATACATAAAATTAAATAATTGTAATAAAATATCATATGTTTATTCAAGGATTAATTTTTTTTTAATTATTAAAACATTTTTTGTCAAAATGATGTCATACTACTTACTAGATAATTATACTAGACTTCAATATTTAGTCAAAAATTTGACTATGTCTGAAAATTCTTAAAAAATCCATATTTAAAAATATCAGCATAATGATTCATGATTTAAGGTCGTTTTTATAAAAGTAATTTTCTATATATTTCAAATTTAATTAATATCTACAATAAAAATGTATTTTTAAATTAGGCGTTTGGTAATGAAAAACTAGAAACTCTTTTTTTCTTTCTTATTTTTATCTAAAATAAATTTTTATAGTTAAATTATAATTTATTAGTCAATATAACTTATTATTACTTAATATTTATATTATTTTTAATTTATTTTATTCATTTAATCATGAAATTGTTTGTATAAATATAATATTATTATTACAATTTCCATGTTTACAACAATAAGAGTCCAATGGAAAGATTCCCAATGGTCCAATTTTAATTTTCATTTTCCAATAATTATATTCTAAAAGGAAACATTAATCCTTATATAAAATTAAATCCAAATCCTGAATTCATATAATTTTCATATCTTATATAACATGCATATTTCTATGCCTATTATTTTTTTTCTAATATCAACGTATCTCATATATTTATTATTCCTCTAAGTACATAACTCTCTAGAGATAAAGCTTATTATTTTTCTATAAATTATTACATGTTTTATACTACATTTTTATCCATTTTCATAAATTTAATTACCTAGTTTTCCATTTTATATATTTCTATTGTATAGTTATGAGTAAATATCAAAATATAACCTGTGCAATAATTTTTTTCATGGAGTGTTTATTGATAGTGGTGGAATCTTGACTGATGGATCTATGATTTTTAGTTCCTTAGTAGATCTAATGAAACTATAAGGATTAGGTTGTATAAAATTTCACATATATAAAATAAAAAGGAATGGATTCAGATATTAAAAACAAATTCCATTACTATATGGGATAATATTGAATTATTATTATTATCATGATTCATTCCCACATCTAAAAAACAATCTCATGTTAGTTATCTTAAATCTAAAACAACATAAATCAGAGTCTGTTTATGCTACACGAGATAGGTTTAGAGATATAATGATAAAGATCCCCTATTATGTTTAAGAGATATAGAAGATAATGAATGAAATTTATAATAGTTATTTACATGGAGGTAGGTCAGTTGTAGATAGTGGAAAAAGGGGATTGAAGAGAAATAATTTTTCAAAATATATTTTTTACTTGTTTGATGACATGTCTAGAAAAAAGTTCATTAGAAGGTTAAAGAGACACAACAACCACGAGGATATTTTAAGGTGAACACTAAGGTTAAATGTAAGGATTTCCCTATAATCAAAATTGGGGATATTTTGTTCAAGCATCAAATAAAATTATTTAATTCTCATGACTACAAAATTGTTGATTTTCGTCATAAAAATAATTTTAAGGGATAGTGGCCATATAAAAATCATGGATTCCAACCAAGAGGATACATACTAGGGTTATAAAAAAAATATCAAAGACAATAACATCAAATAAAGATATTTTTTAGATGAAAGAACGGTAACACTGAAGAAAACTAATGGTGCTTAAATCAATGAGTTTAAAGTATATTATAATGATCGAAGGGATTCCATGATAAAACTAGAATTTCATGCTGAGTAACCTAAAATTAAGTATAATTATAGGACAATAGGATTCATGATAAGTAATATGTAGATCCATTTATGTGAGTAATTAAAGGTCATCACCGTTTCTAGTTGTAAAACCATTAAGTAGGGTGTGTAAATAAGAAAGATAAAATGAGATAATCAATCACACAACAGAATAAATTAAGTTAAATGATGAGAAAAATGGATTTTATGGAAAGTATTGAGGATTTTAAAAAAATGATGAGATGAATGAGGTGAAATGGGGTTAATATATTTGTTTACTACATGAATTACCCATTAATTTTTTAATGATTCAATAAAATTAGTGGATTGGTGTTAATGCCCTCCAAATTGGCATTAGCAAAATAATAAATGAAGAAACATCTGAACGTGAATATTATTTTATCCACAAGATCAAGGATCAAGAATAACTCTAAATAATAATGTTTTATTGACCACTACAAGTTCATGTGAAGTATCCACAAAAGGTTTCTTCACTTTGGTAAGTCCTGTGGAGACCTCCTCAATGAACACCCTTGTCGACTAGTGGGGAAATGGGGATAGTTGGATGAGCATCCCCTTTATTGTGTGGTATTTCATTGGAAAATACCTAAAAAACTATACGTGATCCTTTGAAAATAAATAGAAGCAACATTTCAATGAAGATACCCTTAGTGGTCTCACAAATCACAAAACAAATAATCCTTACGCTGAAAAAACTCTAACGTTGATATTCAATCCATCTCATGAGACCTCAAAAACTTCATCAGAGAGATAGAAGGAGTAAAATTGGATGAGGAAAGGGGGGATTACCATTGCTGAATGACATAGAGAGATCCCCTAAAGACATGTGACACACAATAACCTATCATTTGCACCTCTTAAACCCCCTTGATCACATCAACCATGCAACATGGAATCCTACAAAGCAGTCTATAGTGCTCAATGGAAAGACCCATGTATTTTTTCACAATACTTGTGCACTCCCATATTATCCACATTGGTTACGTGAGAAACTACTATAAAATCAAATAAAAAACATATATAACACTTTTTAAAACTTGTATACCTCCCAACCATTGTCACATAAAACAAAGGGGGTCAAAAGGGGGGAGGTGAGTCCTGTCTCTTGCCCGGGAAAGACATGTGATGCATTCCTCAATTAATCCGTGAGACACCACAAGACTTTAGAGTCAAGATAACCTCACCTCGTGAAGTACCTTCAATGTTTTAGCCTTGATACTCAGAATCCATCACATGCGTCTAGACAACTCTGTCGAAACCTAAAGACAGAAATATTGAATTGTCCCCAATATGCTCGCACAATCTTCATATTCTCTATATTGGTCAATAAAATCATCCACCAAAAATTGGTAATAAAACCCATACATGGATCACAAAATCCCTCATAACTTGATTCCTTTGTGAAATAAAACAAAACAGATATGAAATGGGAAAGCGAGAGGGGTCCATTGTCACTGAAAGACATGAAGTGGGCCCCTAATGACCTGTGAAGCACCATGATCCCTCAATCCATGCATGAATCACCTTGTAGAAGCCATTTGTCTTGAGAAATTCCCAAAAAAAATATCAGTCACCATTAGACCCATTCTGGTCACGCGATGTGTCTCAAAATAATAGTGGAAATACCCTAAATACCATACATACAATATCGCATGACTACAAACATTCATCACATATAAAGAAGTAGATAGGAAAAGATAAGTTGAGTGGGGTTCATAGTCGCTAATGGGAATTTGATATGACCAGCGCACCCTTGAAGTGGTCCTAGGATACCCCAAGAGAAGCCATCCAAGGAATCACGAATTACTTCCAATAGTCATTTGGATCTCAAAAAAGACCCTTGGACATGTGAAAATGATGACACAGAAGACCTATGATGTGAAATTCCTCAATAGTCGAGAATATAATCAAAAGTACGGATGGACATCTGTCCACTGAAAATTAGGTGGCACCCTTGATGAGGTCCACCATAGAGACTCATCAAAACCGTGTAATGATAGACCCCACATTGACTCCATCTTGGACTCATGCCAGATTCCTCGCAAAAACTAGTGATTACTCTAATGGATATTCGAATAAATTCCTTAAACCAACTAGGAAAAAATATTTGTTTGGTTTGTTCATTAGTTAGCTGGTTTAACACAAGATGTTTTCACCCAGACCACCACTACACACGTCGACACTCAAACATTGGAATTTTTCACACATCCATCAATGCGACTAGTAAAAATTCCACCCATTAATAAACTATTGGACCACCATAGTATTCATGGACTAGGCATAAATCCATCCATGTGATCAATAAAATTCACTCGAAGGACTTCTAGTAAGAGATGATAAAACAATGTTTCATTTCCACCAGATCTCATGATACTCAAACAAACTAACACTGAACTAATCCAAGTCACTTGCAACATAAAGAAAAAAAGGATTCAAAGTGGAGAATCCAATTGGGAGACATTATTGAATACCTCCATGTGATTTGCATGTTTAAATAAAGTATATGGGAAGATAAAAGTCCCACCACCCAGACCTCCTGACATCTTATCTACATGCCTTCTAAGATATAAAAAATGCTATGGAAATATCGGTAAAATTATTGTGAACCCTTCGCAGAAACCACTTGGATCCCAAGAACCCTATGTGTTCTTCACCGTAGAATAGTGGCATCTTATGATGAACCTCCTAACTCATATAAAGATGCCCACTCATGTCAGCCGTGTCTCGTCAATAGATATAGACATGAAAATCTGGCCCTTAAAGCATACCCTTTGGACATCTCGTCCTCGTCTCATGATATCCCACCAAAGGTTTCAGTCAAGACATGTGACACCCACTAGACATGTTGGCCTGGTCCCTCAATGTCCTCCCAAGGTGTCAGAAAGACACGCTAAACCCCTTGGATCTCTCTATTATGATTCTTATGACACCCTTCACATGTGGCGAACAAGATATTGTGATGACCTCATGGGTATGCCTATAACGACCCACACTTTACATACATTGTTAATACTTCAAAATTGAATCACACTTATTACAACATATGACAAAACCACAAAGGACCGTATAGGTATAGTGTCTTTAGAAACTGGGAAACATAAACAACTGGTTCATAAATCTTCTACAGTGTCTCCCATTTATTTCATCATATCTAGGGTCCCTTTTAGCATATTCTACTTAATATCCATCTTCCTGACCTGGGGAAAAGAAAACATAAAAGGGTGAGCTCAAATGCTCAGCAAGGGAAAATAAAGGAAATAAAAATCATATCATATCTTTTTGAAAATCAAAACCTGCAAAAGAGATCATAATATCTTAACATGGAATAAATCATAGAAGTGAAAATGAGATCCCCAAAATCATAACATAAAACTTGAAACTTTGTGGCATGCACACATAATCATGGAAAATCATTTCTTGTTAGTCATGACTCATTGCCAAGACTATCTTAGTGGACAAAGTCCCTTTCTGAACCGAGTTCACTCCTCGTTTCAGTCCTGTATCACTGAACCGAAATAACCTTCCGTTCCATCCATGTCTATCTCATGAGATATAAAATCTTTACCCAATGCATTGGAGGGAGATATAGGTCCCACCCATCTTATAATGAATCCTTTCTTATGTGTGCCACATAATCATACATCATCGCATAACACATGTAACAAAAATGGGATTCTTGAAACATCATGATATCATAAATCAATTCATATAAGATAGTGGAATTCATAAAAATAATTCCATCACAACATGATCAAATCAATGTAATAATAGGGATAAAAACAGAACCCTTTATTATCTTAGATGGAAAATAATTTTGATAAAACACTTGAACTTTATTCTTGAGGAAAATATCCTTTCTACTTCAAAAACATTTTTCCTTTCTAAACATGTCATACAACTTTAAACTAAAAGAAGTTGATTAAAAATAAACTTGAAAAGTTGTAAAGGAAGCTTCTTGGAAACAATGTTTTAAAAATCCATTCATGCCGTATAAGTTAAAAAAACATTCTTCGTACTTTTGTCAGAAAAGTCAAAAAGTACCTCGTACGGAAAAACGACAAAAGATTCCTTTCATATTCTTTACTAAAAACTCACCTAAGGGTAAAATTGGATTTAAACTATTGTAAGTGGATGGAAACAATATTACATATTGAGGGAACATGGATGTGGATGATAAAATACACCCCAGCAAATACTTACGAATAAACAATCTCAGATAAAAATGAGATTGTGATATTTCCCTTACCTTAGGTCCGATTTGCTTTGTTCGTGTCCGAAGCTCCTGTATAATGGTTTAAATAATGTTATTGACTTATTCCAGAATCATACATATTGATATGAGATCATATATGGTCATATTATTAGCTTCTTGTTAGTAATATTTCATTGTTACTTGTTACTCGGGTCTTTATAACTTTTTATTCTTATTATTATCTTTAGGTTATAGATAATTCATTTCCAGAATGGTATTAGTGTATTATATACCATATTCATTCATTCAATTCATTTATATAATCATTATGAAATGATGATCATGTAGAACGAGTCGCATCACATCGTGGAGACGGTATTCCGTACGTACGCACGAGTGATGATATCGTTCCTATGATCGTGGAATTGTATTGGAGTATATATATATATTATTTCAGTATCAATATTACTTAATAATAATCATATATAGTTACTGATTACACCATTATACCCATCCTTGTAAGGTGATGGTGGAAAATAGATTACACCACGGCGTGGAGACGGTATTCCGTACGTACGCACGCGCGGTGATTTCATTTTTCCGTAGGATGGATAGAAGGTGAATTAGGGTTGTTTCATATTTATAATAACATATCAGTATGTAAGTAATACTGATGTTATTACTTTATCATGAAACAACTAAAGAAGAAGAAGTTGAAGAAGAAAGAAATTGAAAAGATCGGTAATGGATATTACCTCTTCTTTGGAACGCCTTTTTGAATCCTCCACTTAAGGAACTAAGATTGGTCTTTGGAGAAGACCAGGACCTCTAGGATTATTCTAGGGAAGTGGAGAAGGGAAAATGGCAGGGGTTGGCCGAGCTTGAGTGCTCAAATTGGTGTGAGGAGGAGGGGGAGGAGGTGCCCTTTTATAAGGGAGGAGAGGGGCACCTTAGGAATATCTCAAAATATTATTTTATATTAAAGTCAAAATCGGTTTATAATGGTTCCAAAGGGTCTTATTTCGAAGCCAAAGTGGGGATGGGTCGAAAGCCTATCAACCAATAGAATTTAGACAAGTTTAGGGTATTATTTTAACCTTATCAATTAGATTTAACTCTAAGTTAAATAATTTAACTTTTACCATGACTTTTTGTTTTCTTTCACTATATGGTTAATACACTTACTATAACATGCCAAACGAACCCCAAATTGTTTATTATTAAAATATATATCCTTATCTAAGTCATTTGGCCGAACCTTAGATTTTTAGGAATAAAATAACAATTAATAATATAATATTTGATTTAAAAACTATTTTGTGTCAATTTTGACACTATTTGATATAGGATTTTTGTCAAAGTCATAACAGAATTATATGTTCGAACCAAGTTGATTAAATCAATACTAATATATCATAGTAACATAGAAAATTAGTGGAATTCATAAAAAGTCTCAAATTACATTTATTTTGGTATTTATATTATCAATTTTGTCAATATTTCATTAATAAGATAATTACTGCATCATCTTTGTGTCATAAATAAATTAAATTATTTGATGTCTAAAAATTACAAATAAAATACCATCATGTAGGAAATCTTTTTAGCTTTCTAATGAATATTTACAATCGAATTTATCTTATGTATAACCCTATATTAAAAATGATTTACTTATTAAACTTTGATTTTAACTATTTTAACCCTTCTTTAAATAAATTCATAATAAATGTCCTAATCTAATCCAAGTGGGCCTAAATGGTCATATTTTATTCCTAAGTTTGTTTTTGGTCGAATTACACTTGTCCAATAGAATTAGGACATGTGTTAGGGTAATATTAATATCATAATTACCCTTAGTTACCCTATTTACTATTAACCGCGGTAAAAATAGTAAAAAGTTACTATTCACCAAAAAATTATTTTCATCTCATTGAACCACATTTTAGTCCTTGATATTAACTGTGTCTCTCAGATTTTTGAAATTCCATTTACAGAAGCGGTAAAATTAAGTTTTATGTAAAATTCAGTTTTTAACCTACCACTTAGTGGTTTCACTATTCATCAAAAATTGAAAGTTTTCAGAAAAATACCAAAATTTCACCCTAGGCTAATTTCGATATTCTGAGTCCAAAAATGAAGTCCATTTTGAAAAATAAAATTTATAAAATTTCAAAAAGTGGTTATTACTATTCATAACGGCTAGTTTTAATAGCATATTGTTGTTTAGTGAAACTCGGTATTGCGTACGACGCAAGCTATCGAGGAAGGTCGCGATTGCGTGTAAAGCAAGCCAAGAAAGTGTTGTGTAGAAAAAGATTCCTTTGATGATTTATATAACATAAAAGTCTCGGGTGTTACATTCTACCCCCCTTAAAAAGAATTTCTCCCTCGAAATTCGTCACTTTGCAACAAACAAATGAGGATACTTCTCCCTCATCATATCCTCAAGCTCCCATGTAGCTTCTTCAAGTTGGTGGTTTCTCCATAAAACTTTCACCAAGCGAGTGGTCTTGTTTCGTAGGACTTTTTCGCTACGATCCAGAATCTCTATCGGCTGTTCTTCACAAGAAAGATCTTGCTCCAGTGGTACAACTTCTGAGCTGAGTACATGTGAAGGATCTGGTATGTACTTTCTCAGGAGAGATACATGGAACACATCGTGAACTTGAGAGAGATTCGGTGGAAGCGCCAATCGGTAAGCTACCTTCCCAACACGATCCAGTATTTCAAAAGGACCGATATATCTAGGGCTCAACTTCCCCTTCTTTCCAAATCTCATAACCCTCTTCCAGGGAGATATTCGTAAGAACACTTTATCACCCACTTCAAACTCTAGGTCTTTTCTTCGGTTGTCGGCATAACTTTTCTGTCGACTCTGAGCTGCTCTTATGTGTTGTTGAATAGATCTGACCTTTTCTGCCATTTCATCAACGAGATCAGGTCCTAATAGCTTTCTTTCCCCAACTTCATCCCAGCAAGTTGGAGTCCTGCATTTCTTTCCATAGAGAGCTTCATAAGGAGCCATTTGAATACTGGAGTGAAAGCTATTATTATAAGAAAATTCCACCAAAGGTAGGTGTTGATTCCAACCTCCTTTGAAATCCATAGAGCAAGCTCTCAACATATCTTCTAGGGTTTGAATTGTTCTCTCAGACTGACCGTCTGTCTGGGGATGATAAGCAGTGCTGAAACTCAACTCTGTATCTAGAGTATGCTGAAGACTTCGCCAGAACTTCGAGGTAAATCTCGGATCTCGATCAGATATAATTGAAAGTGGTACTCCATGCAATCTTACCACTTCCTTTACATATATCCTGGCAAGCTGATCTAGAGAGAAATCATCTCTAATAGCAATGAAGTGTGCAGACTTTGTAAGACGATCAACTATGACCCAGATAGCATTATTGCCTTTGGATGTTTTAGGAAGTCCTGTGACAAAGTCCATAGTGATGTTTTCCCATTTCCATTCGGGTATGGGTAATGGTTGTAACATCCCCTTAGACTTCTGTCTCTCAGCTTTAACTTGTTGACAAACCAAGCATCGAGAGACATATTCAGCAACATCTCTTTTCATGCCATCCCACCAGAAGTACTCTTTCAGGTCCCTATACATCTTCGTGCTTCCGGGATGAATAGAGAATGAAGAACTATGAGCCTCATCCAGCAGTTCTTTCTTTAATTCGGGGATGGGAGGAACACAAACCCGATTCCTGAACTTTATTATCCCATCACAATCAAGGTTGAATTCAGGAACATTTCTCACCTTCTTTTGTAACTCGACATCTTCTTTCTGTGCCTCTTTAATCTTCACATGTATAGATGGTTGAACATTCATTTGAGAAAGATAAGATTTTTCCCCTTCCATTATAATTCCAAGATCCATCCTTTGTAAATCCATAAATATTGGATCTTTTGTGATCCTCATCATGGATAAACTAGCATGGTCTTGTCGACTTAATGCATCTGCCACCTTGTTTGCTTTCCCAGGGTGGTAATGGATTGAGCAGTCATAATCCTTAATCAGCTCCAACCATCTTCTTTGGCGCATATTCAGCTCCTTTTGTGTGAAAATATACTTTAAACTTTTATGATCAGTATAAATATCACACCTTTCACCATAAAGGTAATGCCTCCAAATCTTTAATGCAATGATTACCGCAGCCAACTCCAAATCATGTGTTGGGTAATTTTGTTCATGGATTTTCAACTGTCGTGAGGCATAAGCTATCACTATATCATTTTGCATAAGAACACACCCCAATCCCTTCTTGGATGCATCACTGTAGATCACAAACCTTTCTCCACTACAAGGCAGTGTGAGCACAGGTGCACTGGATAACCTTCTTTTCAACTCCTTGAAATTCTCTTCACATTCCTCTGTCCAGACAAACCTAACTCCTTTCCGAGTCAACTTGGTGAGTGGATTAGATAATCGTGAAAAATCTTTTACAAAACGTCGATAATATCCAGCCAAACCAAGAAAAATTCGGATCTCAGTTACTGTTGTTGGTCTTGACCATCTTTCGATAACCTCTGTTTTTGCTGGATCCACAGATATCCCCTCTTTTGAGATTATATGACCCAAAAATGCAACTTTTTGAAGCCAAAATTCACACTTGGTAAATTTGGCATAAAGCTTCTCTTTTCTCAGGGTCTTCAATATAATTCTCAAGTGATCTTCATGCTCTTCCTTGCTCTTTGAATAGACAAGAATATAGTCTATAAAGACTACCACAAATTGATCAAGATAGTCTCTAAAGACTCTATTCATTAGATCCATGAAGATAGCAGGGGCATTAGTAAGACCAAATGGCATCACTATAAATTCATAGTGTCCATACCTTGTACGGAAAGCCGTCTTTGGTATATCCTCCCTTTTGACCCTTAATTGATGATACCCTGAATGAAGATCAATCTTGGAAAAGTATTGAGCTCCGCGTAGTTGGTCAAATAAGTCATCAATGCGTGGGAGAGGATATTTGTTCTTGATAGTGATCTTGTTAAGTTCTCGATAATCAATGCAGAGTCTCATTGATCCATCTTTCTTCTTAACAAATAGAACAGGTGCTCCCCAAGGTGACGCACTAGGGCGTATGAATCCCTTATCAAGATTCTCTTGGAGTTGCTTCTTCAATTCCTGCAACTCAATTGGGGCCATTCTATAAGGTGTCTTTGAAATAGGCAAAGCACCCGGTACGAGTTCTATTGAAAACTCAACTTCACGATTTGGTGGAAGACCCGGCAATTCCTCCGGAAAGACATCATCAAACTCCCGTACAATGGGCATATTCTTAATCGTGAGTTTCTCACCAACCATTTGAGATAAATAACCTTCATTTAGTGGAATCAATACCCATAAGATGGAAGAAATTTCCACTGGAAGGTTATGTTCATCCTTGCATTGATAGACGATCGTAGGTTGATCTGGAATATGAAATGTGACTTCCCTTCTTTGGCAATTGATATGAGCTCCATGTAGAGAAATCCAATCCATGCCAAGAATCACATCAAATTCCACTAAAGGAAGGATCACAAGATTTGCAGGAAGCACTTTCCCACAAACTTCGATCGGAGAAGAATTATAAACTTTTGATGCGATTGATGTGCCATTAGGTGTTGTCACAGCTAACTCAACATCTAATTGTTGAGGTAGTACGGTGATACCCTTAGAAAAGTCTTCAGAAATAAAAGAGTGGGTGGATCCAGAATCAAATAAAACATTTGCTACTTTAGAGTGGATGGTAAGTGTACCTTTCACCACATCGTTATCGTACTCCACATCGCTGATAGAAATTGCATGTGACTTTCCTTTGTCTTTAGCCTTAAGAGTTTGTTGATGTCGACCATCATCATCAACCCTTGGATTTGGGCATTGATTGGCATAATGCCCCATCTCCTTGCACTTGAAACATTGAAGTGTAGCAGGTTCATTCTGTGTATCCCTTCCTTTGTTTTCATCATTAGACATCTTCTTCCCATTATCACGGCATTCAAATGCCCGATGACCTTCCTTTCCACATTTAAAACATTTACTTGTCCCTTTAAGACAACTCCCTCCATGTTTCTTTCCACACTTTGAGCATAAGGGAAAGTTCATCTTCTTTTCCGTGTGCTCTTTAGATTTTTCTTTGAATTCCATCTTCCTCTTCTTATCAAACCCATGTGACTGATGGGTTACTCCAATCTCCATCTCGACTTTGAGAGCACATCGAACGATTTCCTCGTAGCTATTGAAGTCCCTTATGGCTAACGCCCTTCGAAGACTTGGTTTTAAGCCACTAAAGAATCGATCGATCTTACTCTCAGGTTGGATAATAATACCAGAAGCGTACCTTGCAAGTCTGGTAAAATTTGCTTCATAGGTACCAACCGATTCATCATCCCTTTGCTTCAGTTCAAGGAACTCTTTCTCCATCTTTGTTCGGAGAATACGAGGGAAGTAATTATTGAAAAATAAGTTCTTGAACTCGTCCCATTCCATAGACTCAATTTCATCCCTTTGCCTTGTATTCTTAACAAGATTCCACCATTGATCAGCATCTCCTTCCAAACGATACACTGCTAGGATGACTTTATCATGCTCAGAACATTGAAGAACTGAAAATATCTTTTCAGTAGTACTAATCCATTGTTCAGCAACTAATGGATCAGTAGACCCGCTGAAAGATGGTGGACGCTGCCTCATGAAGGATTCAACAGAATGTTGCTCCCTTCTTTGTTCGTTTGGAAATCCTGCATGATTCATAGCTTGAGAAAGTTGTGTGAGCATGGCTACAAGATTTTGCATTCCAGCTCCCATATCGTTTGGTTGCTCAGGGGGACAATCATTGCATTGCCCATCGCATTCCGCATTAACACGGTTCCTTCGGGTTCCAGCCATTGACTAAAACCAAGAAGAATAGTGTGAGCAACACTAATTATAATAGGAAACCACATAATTCAAGAATAAAATTTTCATGCTTAAGGTCTTATCCTAGGTTATTCAAGGCCATTTCTAAAATTGTGTTCTATGCTTAGACTTATCCTTAGGGTTATTACTAAGGCTTTCACATCCTAGTTTCCAAAGGTTGACTATACCTTTCCTCTGATACCAACTATAACGACCCACTCTTTACATACATTGTTAATACTTCAAAATTGAATCACACTTATTACAACATATGACAAAACCACAAAGGACCGTATAGGTATAGTGTCTTTAGAAACTGGGAAACATAAACAACTGGTTCATAAATCTTCTACAGTGTCTCCCATTTATTTCATCATATCTAGGGTCCCTTTTAGCATATTCTACTTAATATCCATCTTCCTGACCTGGGGAAAAGAAAACATAAAAGGGTGAGCTCAAATGCTCAGCAAGGGAAAATAAAGGAAATAAAAATCATATCATATCTTTTTGAAAATCAAAACCTGCAAAAGAGATCATAATATCTTAACATGGAATAAATCATAGAAGTGAAAATGAGATCCCCAAAATCATAACATAAAACTTGAAACTTTGTGGCATGCACACATAATCATGGAAAATCATTTCTTGTTAGTCATGACTCATTGCCAAGACTATCTTAGTGGACAAAGTCCCTTTCTGAACCGAGTTCACTCCTCGTTTCAGTCCTGTATCACTGAACCGAAATAACCTTCCGTTCCAGCCATGTCTATCTCATGAGATATAAAATCTTTACCCAATGCATTGGAGGGAGATATAGGTCCCACCCATCTTATAATGAATCCTTTCTTATGTGTGCCACATAATCATACATCATCGCATAACACATGTAACAAAAATGGGATTCTTGAAACATCATGATATCATAAATAAATTCATATAAGATAGTGGAATTCATAAAAATAATTCCATCACAACATGATCAAATCAATGTAATAATAGGGATAAAAACAGAACCCTTTATTATCTTAGATGGAAAATAATTTTGATAAAACACTTGAACTTTATTCTTGAGGAAAATATCCTTTCTACTTCAAAAACATTTTTCCTTTCTTAACATTTCATACAACTTTAAACTAAAAGAAGTTGATTAAAAATAAACTTGAAAAGTTGTAAAGGAAGCTTCTTGGAAACAATGTTTTAAAAATCCATTCATGCCGTATAAGTTAAAAAAAACATTCTTCGTACTTTTGTCGGAAAAGTCAAAAAGTACCTCGTACGGAAAAACGACAAAAGATTCCTTTCATATTCTTTACTAAAAACTCACCTAAGGGTAAAATTGGATTTAAACTATTGTAAGTGGATGGAAACAATATTACATATTGAGGGAACATGGATGTGGATGATAAAATACACCCCAGCAAATACTTACGAATAAACAATCTCGGATAAAAATGAGATTGTGATATTTCCCTTACCTTAGGTCCGATTTGCTTTGTTCGTGTCCGAAGCTCCTGTATAATGGTTTAAATAATGTTATTGACTTATTCCAGAATCATACATATTGATATGAGATCATATATGGTCATATTATTAGCTTCTTGTTAGTAATATTTCATTGTTACTTGTTACTCGGGTCTTTATAACTTTTTATTCTTATTCTTATCTTTAGGTTATAGATAATTCATTTCCAGAATGGTATTAGTGTATTATATACCATATTCATTCATTTAATTCATTTATATAATCATTATGAAATGAAGATCATGTAGAACGAGTCGCATCACATCGTGGAGACGGTATTCCGTACGTACGCACGAGTGATGATATCGTTCCTATGATCGTGGAATTGTATTGGAGTATATATATATATTATTTCAGTATCAATATTACTTAATAATAATCATATATAGTTACTGATTACACCATTATACCCATCCTTGTAAGGTGATGGTGGAAAATAGATTACACCACGGCGTGGAGACGGTATTCTGTACGTACGCACGCGCGGTGATTTCATTTTTCCGTAGGATGGATAGAAGGTGAATTAGGGTTGTTTCATATTTATAATAACATATCAGTATGTAAGTAATACTGATGTTATTACTTTATCATGAAACAACTAAAGAAGAAGAAGTTGAAGAAGAAAGAAATTGAAAAGATCGGTAATGGATATTACCTCTTCTTTGGAACGCCTTTTTGAATCCTCCACTTAAGGAACTAAGATTGGTCTTTGGAGAAGACCAGGACCTCTAGGATTATTCTAGGGAAGTGGAGAAGGGAAAATGGCAGGGGTTGGCCGAGCTTGAGTGCTCAAATTGGTGTGAGGAGGAGGGGGAGGAGGTGCCCTTTTATAAGGGAGGAGAGGGGCACCTTAGGAATATCTCAAAATATTATTTTATATTAAAGTCAAAATCGGTTTATAATGGTTCCAAAGGGTCTTATTTCGAAGCCAAAGTGGGGATGGGTCGAAATCATATCAACCAATAGAATTTAGACAAGTTTAGGGTATTATTTTAACCTTATCAATTAGATTTAACTCTAAGTTAAATAATTTAACTTTTACCATGACTTTTTGTTTTCTTTCACTATATGGTTAATACACTTACTATAACATGCCAAACGAACCCCAAATTGTTTATTATTAAAATATATATCCTTATCTAAGTCATTTGGCCGAACCTTAGATTTTTAGGAATAAAATAACAATTAATAATATAATATTTGATTTAAAAACTATTTTGTGTCAATTTTGACACTATTTGATATATGATTTTTTTCAAAGTCATAACAGAATTATATGTTCGATCCATGTTGATTAAATCAATACTAATATATCATAGTAATCTAGAAAATTAGTGGAATTCATAAAAAGTCTCAAATTACATTTATTTTGGTATTTATATTATCAATTTTGTCAATATTTCATTAATAAGATAATTACTGCATCATCTTTGTGTCATAAATAAATTAAATTATTTGATGTCTAAAAATTACAAATAAAATACCATCATGTAGGAAATCTTTTTATCTTTCTAATGAATATTTACAATCGAATTTATCTTATGTATAACCCTATATTAAAAATTATTTACTTATTAAACTTTGATTTTAACTATTTTAACCCTTCTTTAAATAAATTCATAATAAATGTCCTAATCTAATCCAAGTGGGCCTAAATGGTCATATTTTATTCCTAAGTTTGTTTTTGGTCGAATTACACTTGTCCAATAGAATTAGGACATGTGTTAGGGTAATATTAATATCATAATTACCCTTAGTTACCCTATTTACTATTAACCGCGGTAAAAATAGTAAAAAGTTACTATTCACCAAAAAATTATTTTCATCTCATTGAACCACATTTTATTCCTTGATATTAACCGTGTCTCTCGGATTTTTGAAATTCCATTCACAGAAGCGGTAAAATTAAGTTTTATGCAAAATTCAGTTTTTAACCTACCACTTAGTGGTTTCACTATTCATCAAAAATTGAAAGTTTTCAGAAAAATACCAAAATTTCACCCTAGGCTAATTTCGATATTCTGAGTCCAAAAATGAAGTCCATTTTGAAAAATAAAATTTATAAAATTTCAAAAAGTGGTTATTACTATTCATAACGGCTAGTTTTAATAGCATATTGTTGTTTAGTGAAACTCGGTATTGCGTACGACGCAAGCTATCGAGGAAGGTCGCGATTGCGTGTAAAGCAAGCCAAGAAAGTGTTGTGTAGAAAAAGATTCCTTTGATGATTTATATAACATAAAAGTCTCGGGTGTTACAATGCCAATATGATCATGTGATACAATCTAGATGAGAAGGCCTATTAAACAGGGATGCCTCAGTTTGTAAGCCCCAAAATCTCTAAGAGAAATCAGAGGGCTCTAATTCCCTTCATAACTAGGATACATAGGACGCCTACTCAAAGGACGATGATTTATATCAAACACCCCAAGTATTAATCCAATATGTAGATCTCATATATATACTCGATGATTCTAATAGTGCACTCCCCCATGTTTCTCACAATGATCATGTATCACTTGGGCTTAAGGGGATGTAATGAACACCTCATTATACATAAAACACCTATTCACTAGGGAATCCTAAGTCTGTAAGCCCCAAAATCGACCAAAATATGATGAATCTAATTCATTTCATAGCTAGAATACGTAGGAAATATCTTCCAGAATTGAGATCAAATATTTTTTGTCTCAACACCCCCTATATTTTTCCTCTCCACATGATGCGAAATTACATGGATCAACAGAACTATGTTGGTTGATTATTGTAAAAACCAGGATACATAGGGCACCTCATAATGGATCAATCCCATCCTTGAATATCAACCACCTCCATAAAAGTGATCATGGCATGAAACTCTTGGTCATATGGTTTCAGCAAATAAGAAACCACTAATTACAAGAAAATGGTGAAGAACCTCAGATAAATACTGGTGGATTCGCAAAAGAGATCCCGGTTTTTCAATAATAAAATAGAGTTATCCCATAGTTATTTTCATTGGGTAACCAGTCCCACATCGAGATTAGGTATAGATTCGTGAACTTCTATTAAATATATAAGAGAGTTCTATAGTAGGAATAAATCCCCTCCAAAATGGTGTGACATTCCCAACCTCCCATCCTATCGAAGAATGTGATTCCCTAAGATTCATTGGGCCTCGAGGCCTAGAAGTCCATCGGCCTTTGGAAAGTAAGTCATTCCCTAGCTAAAGTTGGGGGAACCATTGGGTGTTTTAGGTAAAAGTGAATATGGTAACACAATGAACAGAGTCCATTCCACAACATGAAATCCCTATGATTCAAAAATGTTGAACCTGATGTGAATCTCTGAAATAATTAAAATGATCAGGTTATAATCTATCATAACATTCTTTTGTCCTCATACTCAAACAAAAGTGATGAATCTGATGCGAATCCATCCAATAACAAAAAATTGGGTTATAATTGTTCAATCCATGTTGCATGCACCTCATATATAAAAAACACTGATAATCTCAACTTGAATCTATTAGGGCACTTTTCATTGTAAACCATATACAATCAAAGAAATAATACCATCATAAACCTAGATTCATATATTTCTATCCTTGTGATGACATGTCCATGCGAGAAAAATGGCTAGAAAGGGAATACAATATAATTGTGTAGACCATGCATATCCGATTGAGAATTATAATGGCTAAGATATGGCACTGAATGGTGACCTAGTTCCATGTTAACTACATGATTTCAGACATCCGATCTAAGAGAATGTCTTCATTATTAAGCACTTGTTATGGTACTTAATCTACACCCATGACCCCCATTAGTTATAAAATGTTCTCACCTTACAAATGGCTCTACGAGAAGGTAGAAAATACGATGATTTTGGAGTACCACCGATATGGTATATTCCCATACATGGAAGCTTCTCATGGGATTTAGAAAGTGCATTAGTCGGTGTGCCCATGTCGTTCCATGAAGGTTATAACTACATAAATGGCCCCCATCTCTAGGACCAAACACTTTGGGAACTTATCCCAAAATTGTGACAACTTTCACCTTTTGTAGCAGATGAAGGTGGATTAGGGGACCAGATCTGGTTTCCCCACTATTCAGGAACCACCATGGAGTTTTTATGGTAATATTCATCACCAACACCATCGTACTGGTACCTATTTTCCACCCACTAAGGGTATATCTTGATAGACAACCACCTAGGACACCCATTCTTATGTTCTACCGAGGAAAACTCATAAGATAAAGAAGACATTGGATACCCATGAAAGGGCTATTACCCCAAATCTTGCTGATAT
This sequence comes from Viscum album, assembly GCA_963277665.1. Taxonomy (NCBI): domain Eukaryota; kingdom Viridiplantae; phylum Streptophyta; class Magnoliopsida; order Santalales; family Viscaceae; genus Viscum; species Viscum album. Next base: position 1,950,050,707 of record OY728150.1, read on the forward strand.
TGCCTTCGAGAATACTCTAGTAGGGACCATATGGTAGGGTCATATCCCTGCTCACTCAGAATAATTATGCGGTCATATTCTTGAATCAAACACTGGGGAGGCTCATACTCTTACCCCAATTCATGAAGCCCATCGGCATATCCCGATGGAACATGGAGGACATTATTGGGTTCACATCCCCACATTAGTAGAAGGTATATATCAAAAGGTCATGGAGATGGAAAATTTGTAGGGTTATATCCCTGAACACATATTGATAAAAATTACAATACATTTTAGAAATAGTTATAGAACACTGTCCGTATATTCTGACACTGTTGCAGATCAAGGGATAGGTTCATACTCTTATATATATAGCTAGGATAACTCAGCACTCTGATCATTATGATCAATTGGTTGTTCTGAAGTGAGTTCACATTATTTCTACAACCCAAGAGGCTTATCATCATATTCTAATGAAGGGTGGAATAAGATAGGGCTCATAATCCCATTCCAATTGGGAAAAACTAGGTTAGAGTGGCACATGCCTCCGAAAACGGGTATATTCCTATCAAAGAAGTGCATTGGAATAATATGGAGCCCCATGATCGGTCTCGTATCCCCATTATGGAAGAGGATAGCCAGATGAGAGTGGTATAAGCCTTGGTATAGGCTTATGTTCCTATTAAGGAATCTGCTCATTATACTCCTTTGGATCATAGAAGAAAGGAATAAATTCCAACTTCTACTAACTAATGATTGTGCCATCATCATTCCTGAAAATATAGGAGGAGGAAAATATTCCTTCTCCCATTCAGGAGGTCTATTGACATATTCCAATAGGTAAAGAATATTCATACCAAGGGTATTTTCCTAATCTAACTGCGCCACTAGGTGAGATCGGAAAATGAATTGGGGGTGTCTCATACTCTTGCCTACATTGACCAGAGGCATGTCCCAAAGACTCAAGATTAGGACCATACCCCCATCCTGACTGAGGATCACAAAGTGATAGTGGCACATGCATCAGGACTGGCACATATCACTATAAAAAATGAGGTATCTTATCAACATATTCCTATATCTCCTCGGTAGTGGTCTCAAATCCCCCCAGCACCATGTGTTTATATACATGTTTTGGAAACTGTTATATAGTAAGCCCATATCCCAGTAAAAACACAAAATGTAGGACGACATACTCTAACCATGATGCAGAACATGACTCATATTTCAAATCTTCTTAATGTCATTGTCTTTGAGGTTGTTCCAGAAACACTATCAATACCATAAGGGTCTATCAACTCATCTATCAAAGCAGTAGTATGAGATGTTAATTACCACGATAGTCCTCATCTTGGTAATGTGGAGATTGATTGAAGGGATATTACTCTTGAAATTCACTATGGTAAACCTCCCCACAATGATATCTCCCCTGGGAAAGCCAGTCCTCCCTTATTCGACAAACCTCCACATTGAGGGGTGATCCAAACAATGACACCATTGTATATAGAGGTTCTAAAAACACCAGGTTCAACTATATATAGTTTCACATCAACATCTGGCAGCACTCCAATCCATTCAGCAGGAGACCATCTGAGTCATCTTCTATGGTCTGATCGGTTGGAGGTGTGTATGTATGATGAAGAAAAGCCCAAAATTCATATATCAAGATAATTATCCTAAAAAACTCTCCCCGTCATATTCAGGCCCATTTCTACTTCTAAGTATGTGATCCCCAACGAGCTAAAAAATTAGTGCATTACTTATCTACAACATAAAATGTTGGATACTAATCAGAAAATAAAGGATATACATATACCTTATCTAGAAAATAAGTGTCACCTTTAGAACATTAGGATAATCTATTTCGAGGTCGACCTAGCTGGTATCTCCATCTCCCAAGATCTAAACCGTAAAACCCCAGGAAAAATTTTCAACACTCTTGACGCTATTGGAACATGCCACTTTGGTAGTAAATCATTTAAGACATGTAAAGAATCCAAAATCAAGGATGGGGATAGTATGGAAATTACATATCACTACTCCCTTTGAGTTTTAAAGCCCCTCAGACATTGTATCCTACAATATTATATCCCCTCTTGAGGTGAGGGGGCTATGAAATGTTCATTCTAGTTAGCCTTTGTAATAGAATTCCCTCTTTCCAAAAATGTATAGACGTCATATATGAGGGTAGAGGATATCCAAAATGACTTTAAACGGGGTCCCTTAAGATAATAAAAGGTTGTTTTAAACAAGCTGAACAAATTTGAGGTCACCTAGAGAACTACCAACAAGGAACGATCCACATCATGGGCTTCCATCACACCCATCACTCACAAAAGAACTAATATGCCACATCACAGAGACCATAGTAGAATCTTACATAGTGGAAATATATGAAAGGTCTCATCCCCCTATCATAGGATAACATTTTTCACTTGCACCACGACATGGGTCATTAGTTACCAAGAAAATTTGGGACATTCTTGCAGTAGTCCCAGATAAACCCCAACCCACTTAGATGGGGGAATTTATATCTCAATCATCATTTCAAAAATAATTATCCCCTAAAAAGGGATGGGAGTCATCATCGGTTATTCTAGATCACCTCAACCCCAATGGGCTTGGGAAAAATACATCTCTATGTCCAATGAAATCCCATGACAAACCTCAACACATATGGCTAGGGGATTTTTTATTATCATCAACACTAGAGAGGGAATCAGTATTCTCTAGAATTGGTGGAATAGATAAATTGTTGGCATCCCCCCATTTCCCCCCCCAAAAAAAACCTCTATTTTTTGGATCTCATTAGAAAAATAATAAATTCCCTCAACTTCACAATTCATAAAAAAGATAAGAGGATCGTGCAGTGAAATAAATTAGGCCCTTCTAGGATCGCAATCCAAAATGGCCCAATAAGGACAAGGGTTCAAATAACAACCCTAATGAAATCCTTACAGATCCACCTTTCTAGGTAAAAACAATAGCACAACCACCATTTCTTGATATGACTTTGTGAACATTATCATTGTTAATATTGAGGAAATTTATCAATATCTTGATGTATATAGTCACAACAGGGAAGACATACACCATGAGCAGTGTGATTTGGATGCACAAAATGAGGTTGTACACTCCCAAAATCAAATAAAGATCCAGAATTTGGAACCAAAAAATAATGATTTTCCACCACCTCATTTGAATATAACTAATGATAAAGGAAAATAAGTGACCAAATCTAGTATTCATTCTTCTGAAGTGCAACTGTCATAATATGAGAGGGAAATATAAGCTCTTCGACAACTCAATGAGGAGCTACTCAGTGAAAATATTTCCATTGGGTATCATCTCAAGCTATAGGAGAATATTCCCTCTCTTATGGTTGATCTTCCAACAAGAGCAGCATCTGAATATCAGATTTGATCCATGTCTATAAAACCCATCCATGTAAATGAGTATGCCGAGAACGATCGGGACTTCCCCCCTCTATGGAAGCATTCTCTCCCTCACCAGCGTAACTCCTCAGTATTATGACAAATAGAGTGTCAAAAGTATATGAAAGTGGGACTACCATATCATCCCCACCCAATACATATGAATGGGAGGTGACTCAAACAATAGTGCCTCAAGTATTTTTCACTGCCATTGCATGTCGAGCTACTCGGATGAAATGCATGGAAGGGTGAAACATGCCAGTGTAGCCGAAGAAGAAGCCATATCCAGAATGTGTAGATGGTACAATTCCTCCTAAAAACTTCACAAATCCAACTTTTTCCACCTTCAACAGTGTAGGAAATCTTGAGCAGTATTTCACACACTTTGTGTCTTGATGCGGGCTGAGGATGGCACCTTGGGATTATCTGGAGGAAACCAAGCTAAGGTTTTCATATGAACATTAATAGGGCCAGCCTTCATCTGCTATATTAGTATGCCCACAATATTTATCACGGGATGTGAAGACCTTCTCCATTATTTCTATTGCCAATTCAATTCGACAGAGAGGATTTTAAAAATAATATACCTAACGAACTGTAATAAAAAATATAATGAAAGGGTCTACAGCTTCATAGAAATGTTCAAGTGTCTGACCTATTCACTTATTACCCCTCTCTCAGAGAAAAAACTGTTGGAACTCTATGCTAAAAATCTCAGGGATGAGTAGCAAACACCCCGAATTCCAATGAAATATATAGGTTGATTTAGAGAGTTTACTGAAATAGAACAAATTCATTAAAAATTCATTAAATGAACATGATACAATTCTGAGACCACTACCCCAACACAAGGAAAGATTCTTGGAAGAGTAGAAATTGTAGTTGTCACCCTCAATCCCACACCAATCCAAGAACCCAGGTAAGTTCTGAAGCACCCATCACATCTTACTGACCAACAGAAGACGCATAATCACCCTCGACTGGAAGCATTTATTAAATATGACTTCTCAATATTTCCATAATTAATAAAAATGTTGTTCTCTTTAATAAATGAGCATGATTTAAGATACTTCTTTGTATCCATGGACAAAAACCGTCTCTCTATTATATAACCTAGGAAGCCTAATAAAGTCAACCTCACCAATCATGTTAATTACTGTCCTTTCTATATAAGGCTATGTCATAATATCTAGAACTATTTATTCATTAAGGACATCATTCAAGGAATTATGTACCCTTGACATCTGACATTATATTTTCCTCCAGAACAATTGTCTTTCATAACCATTTCTTAATTAGAGTAAGATTAAGGATGGTAGAAAGTTTCTATTAGGAAGGTACAGAAGTTCGACATGAGGATGACTCGTAAAATAGTTGATTGAGCTCATGGTTCCTTGAGTACACAACTATGAAAACTCGTAATAGATCCACCACTCAAAAATGAGAAGTTTCGTGTACCTCCTGATGGTGAGAGTGACCACCAAAATCAAGAAGAAACAGAATAGGAAGAGTCATATTTTTCTCCTAAGTGGACTCTAACTCTTGCGTATTTATTCCCTGCAACATCTATGGGATGGGAATTGCCCCTCCAAATGGAATCCTCATCAGGTGAATATATCAAATTTGTTTCTTTAACTAGATACACTTGATGGAACCCTTCTATGATGATGATTACACCCATGAATACAGTTTTCACACATATAACAGGGGAACTAATGGTCACATGCATTGAAGCCGAGGATACAGGGGATAGTGCAGATATGGATAGACTTAGTATCCATGTTTTATCCCCATAGAAGACATATACTCTGCCGATAAACATGGGAAAGCACACCAGTCAGTTCAAAGGAAGTAGGGAGGTGCCTTAGAGCCCTCCAATATTCCATGCACCTGATTTTCTTGCATGACTACTTTACAGGAGTTCAATCTGATCAACTAATGAAATGGGTATGTTTGGAGAAACCTAAACCACTTATAGTATATATACCTGCATCCCCCATGAAATCTCCACGTCCATCAACTTTCGCTGCTCTAGCTTCTAAACTACATTCCCTAGAGAATATCCATGCCGGGAAGTGATGAATTAGGGAGAAAAATTATGATTTTATGAAATAGCTATCTATGATCCCAAACAAGATCTCAATTTTTTTCATGCTTCATATTTTGAGAAAACAAAGTGAGGCACGTATTGAATCCCTCTAAAGCCCACATGATTTTAAAATAGAATTTCCATGGTCGAGGTCTATCGAATGGAGACCTTGTCTATAGGATTTCATATCTCAATCTAATTTACTAATCATGATCAGGAGGAGGACATCCAAGGACGCATCAAAACCTTTATGTCACAGGAATACCCAATAATTCCAATTTTCAAATAGTGTTGACGGACAATGGATACATGATCAATCTCATCCCATCCCAAACCCTCTGAAATTTGGAGAATGGCAAAGTGGAATTATCCCCTACCAATCTGACCATCTAAAGGTATAATAAGAGTGAGAAAAGGCCCCTCCAATATATTATGTTACAGACTTAATTCAGGGAACTCACATCTGATGTCTATTTCATGTTCATCTAGCAAGACACCGCATATAATGTCTTTCTTGGGAAGCCCTGGCTCTATAACCACTCAGTGATACCATCAACATTCCATCAATGTTTTAAGTACACCCTTTAATGGAACGGTCGACATACTTCATGGTGATGATTCCCTCTTCATGACTAGTGGATCCATGCATGATTAATAAAATTTCTACAAGAATAGAGGAAAATATCTAATAGTGGATAATGTTATACAACATTTCACCCCCAACGGTTTAAGAACATCCCCTATAAATCCCATGAGCATAGTTGATGAGGATTATGTGCTCCCCATAAAAATGGTTGAAATAGTATACCCAGTCCCAGAAGTCCATTCTTCTCCAATCCTCAGCGAAAATCATCTTCAGTATCTCTCTTCCGCAACTCATATGATAAGGTATTACTCAAAAATATGATAAGATGAGTATGATCTCAAAAACGCCCCTCCATCATTCGAGGAACATGTTTCCACCACCATAGATGAGATTTGGAGGATAAACCTAGGGATTGAGGAAGAACCACTATCAAACTTAATTAGAACCACCATGACCAATATAGAGAAGGATATTTATATTGAATTTCTGATGAAACCCAAATATTTGTTTTCTTGTAACTATACATAAATTCTGGGATTGAATACAGTTGTTACTATGCAATATCTTAGACTACACGAAGGGAATCTGGGATTCAAGTAGGAATCCAAGGTATGTACCCCTCTCAAGCTACCAATGTGGAGGCGGATGTCGACAAGTTGATCAAAGAAAATTTTGTCCCAGAAGTGAAATAACCAAAATTTATTTCCAATATAGACCCCATAAAAAAAATAATGAGAATATTAGAGTCCGCATTGATTTTAGATACCTTAATCTGTATTTCCTGAAGAATAACATCCCATTTCTAATCATAGAACTCCTGATCGATACAATTATTGGCTTCCAAGGTCGTTCTCTCATGGATGGGTACTTGTGGTACAATCTATTCAAAATGGCCCCGGAATATGAAGAAGAAACCACCTTTAGGGAACCCTATGGGATCCCAAGATACCAAGTCATGCCCTTCGTTTTATAGAATTGTGGTGCTACATATCAGTTCCCAAGGAATCTAATCATTAATCCATTCTTGGGAATCACCGTCGAGTGTTATGTTAATGACTGAGTCAACAAATTAGGACAATAATGTGATCACTTCACGGATCTCCAAGTAATCATTGACAAGATGCAATAGCATATTATAATGATGTATCTACTAAAGTGTGATTTTGGGGTAACATCCAGAAAATTCCTTGGTTTTTGTGGTATGCCACCATAGTATCGAGTAAAACATAGATAACACTAGTGGTATCCTATAAATCTATCTCCCATGAATTTGAAAGAACTATGGTTTCTCTAAGGGAACCTCACCAATATTCGGTGATTCATATACAACCAAGTTAGCGAAGACCTCCCCTTCACAAGTATCATAAAGAGGCGGTGCCTACCAATGGGACAATGAGTGTCAACAAGATATTGAAAATATTAAAAAAATTCTACTATGACTACCAGTTTGGATTCCTTCAGTGGAGAGAAGACCACTCATTTTATATGTGGCCTCCACCGAGCACTCACTAGGAACCCTCCTTGAATAGAAGAATGATATAGGGAGAAATAATAGTATTTATTACCATATATAATCTATACAGGGTATTGAGACATCATATTCTGATTTCAAAAACTTTCTGGATCTCATCTTCACAATTAAAAAAGATGAGGCATTGCCTTCAGCAGAACAAGTTCCACATGGTCCCTCATATCGACCCACTCAAGTATATCCATGGCCTCGATTTGGTCACTGGGAACTTGGTTGATTAGTGGTCATTCTAAAGAATTATGACATCCAGTTAATATCCTAGAAGTTAGAAAAAGTGAAATATCTTATATGCATCCTAGTGTCACATCCTGTTCTAAAAAATACACTATAGAACACCAAACTCCCATAAGAAGAGGTCGTTTATGCTACAAACACTCCCCGGACAAGGGAGGTGTATTTTGGTGGCACCTCCCAAAGACCCATTGGCATAAGAATGAAGAATTAAATGCTCAATCAGGTGGTCCTAGGGTTTATATTTGTCTCTTCATACAAGTTAGTTCTTCCCTACTCTCTCTCACTGTCAGAAGGTTACACGAACAATGAGGAAAAATACCAAGCCCCTATTACTGGGTTGTAACTAGCTATACATTTGTACATAGATTACCTGAACAATAAGGGGGATTCAGAACTGGTGATAAATCAGATGAACGAAAAATATTCCATCAGGAAGTATGAACTAACCCCCCTCAATGGCAATGTCAGGGGACTACTAGAGAAATTCCCATTTTATCACACATTTAATTATATCCCTCAATCATAAAATGCTTTTTCCAATGAACTAGATAACATATCCATCATCTTGGTTGGCCATGATCTGTAGGAGTCAACATTCTACATAGAATATTGAAGAATGACCCCATCAATCATCTTATATGATTTCTGTAAGTTCAATCATGTCAGGACAACCCTAGAGCATGAAAAACAAGAAACCTCGTATGGGTGGATGGATCCCATAATCAACTATCTTTAGGATGAAGCTCCCCAGATAGATCACGCTATTAAGTAACAGAACATTCGTTGGGAAACAAACATCACCTTACAGTATTTCCCAAATGACCAAAAAATCTTGTACAAGAAAGGATTTTACAGATTTCTCCTCAGGTTAATGGATGAAGGATGAATCGTCGATGTCATGGAAGAAGTCCATGTAGGCTCCTATGGTACCTTCCAATCTGAAACTAGGCTCTCCCTCTAGATTAGTACGTTGGGGTTTTACAGGAAGACCATGATACAAGACTATATGGAATTCACAAGAAAATTTCATGTGTATGAGATTCATGAAAACTTCATCCATCAACACCCAAAATTAATGTGTAAAACCAAATATTCCTAGCCATTCACTATTTGGGGGATGGATGTTGTGGGACCATATCTCCCAGCCACTGAAAAGTAGTTCATGTACATCCTTATTTTCACTGAATTCATCTCTAAAAGGGTTGAGGGGATACCCCTAAATGATTTTGGAATGAATAATAACATCAACTTTGTAAAGTATCATATCATCATCAATATCAGAGTCCCTCGCACGATATTGATGGAAAACAGCACCAACGTCAATTATGTAGAGTTGAAGAAGCTATACCACGAGTATAACAATGAATACAAAAACTCATCTCACTATCATGTAGTAGCAAATAGGAAGATAGAGGCCTTCAATAAGACCATGTCAAACTTTCTCTAGAAGATGGTCAATATGGATAAGAATTATTGTCTTGAAAAACTCAAACATGTTATATGGGCCTACCGTACCACCACGTGTACTACTACATAATTGGCGCCATAATAATTAGTGTACGGGACCTAAGTAGTGCTACCCATAGAGTTCTAGTTGTCCTCACTCTAAATAGACACTTGCAAGAAACTCTTAGACGATGAACATACATATAAATGACTTGATGAGTTTGAGCTGTCAGATGAGAAGAGGTTACACACACTGCACAACATTGAAATCCACCAAAACTAAATAGAATTATCTTTCAATAAAAGGTTCTCCTTCTTTCATTCCTCCATGGAGAACTAGTGCTAGCACTTAGGTCCCCAATTATATTATGAAAAAATCCCCTAAAGTTGGAACCCAAGTGGGAAGGACATTATGTCATCCATAAATTCTATCATAATGAGGCATATTCGTTTCCCACCATGGATGGGGATCATGTCAAACCACCAACCAATGTGATATATCTCAAGAAATAAATTATATAATCTCTAGAAATAGGTCATCCACAAAGGTTCAAGTCCCATATTTTTTGTTGTTGAGTGATGTTAAACTAAATGAGATGTCTCTCAAATGATAATAAACTATACAAGCTTGTCCTCAATGCATTACATTAAACTACACATCCCCCAAAACTACATACGTCTTTATTCTCATTTCCAATGGGATACATAGGGATGAATTGATCATAAATCATGGCTTAGCCACTAAACAACATAAAATACGCATATCCTATCCTCCATGCCTCTGAATAGTTTAAGGGGCCCATGTTAGTCCTTGTTTCTCAAACTGTGCATAGATCACATGATCATAGGAATAATTGTAAGGGTTTCCCATCACAAAATAGGGCATGATAGCTCAAGGTGAGCTTGTTATCATCCTAAATACATTTAGGTAAATTGTATGTAATGAGTCATCACCACATATTGTTAAACTACATGGTCAAAGTTCCCAATATGAAATGAAATTGTACACCCCTATGGATCTCACCAGAGAGAGACACCATCACTAATTTCAGTATCCAACCACTCTAGAACTTCTATTACTATGTATGGCTTAATTATCATTCTTATGGGAAACATAGTGACTCCTAGACACATTGTCTCTGTGCCCAACCCCAGGACCTACCTGGGAATGTATGTGAAAACATTGGTCGTTATAGCACTCATTCACATTGGTTTGTAGAAGGTCGTGTCATACATACCCCTCATAAGGTTCTTCCCCACACATCTTAACCATAAGAGATTAAACAACATGATTATCTAAAAAATGTGCATGTTTTCATTATTTTTATCACATGATATGTAGTGATGCCTGAACCCTAGATTTTGGGCCCATATAGAAAAATTTAATCCTTTCACATCTGGTGATCTGATGTCCTTACCAAAATACATTAAACTGCATATCCAATATATTTATTACATGACAAAAAACTACACTGACCTATGAAATCCATATCCACTGACGTATGGTGAACCACGTCCTTACCTCATGATGCTAAAATGCATAGAAATTCATCCTTTCCGCATGAAGATAAATTGTGCGGTGCTTCTAGAGAAATGTGTGTCTTTATTACCACACTTGTAGGACACGTAGGAATGTTCCAGCATTAAATACACTAGTCCAGCCCCTAGTATCAAAAAACCTACTTTCTTTTTAGCTTCTTAGCTTGATCCCCTTTCATCGATGTATGGCATGGTGTAGATCTCTTGGTGCTTCATTCGTTTTGGGTATTCTACATCACACCGGGAAAATCCGTTCAAGGACCACATCCCCCAACCTTCAACTTTTCCGCAAGATGTAAAATTGCCCTGAATTCTATTGACTACTTATATCTTGAGTTTCACTCCCATGAGATACATAGTAACGATTGGACCTCCAATTCTAGGCCCAACTGAAACTATCAACATGAGATAATTACCACCTCTACATATGGTCCAAACCTATGTAGAGGGCCTCATTTTCCAAGAACTATGTCGAATTTGATTCCCAACTAGTTGGTATATGTATGTAACCTCCTTGGGGTTTAAGCTCAATGTTTCATGGACCATATCTGGTTCATCATCATCTTGTCAGTTCTTCTTCTTCCTCACTGCAAGACATTAAATTACAAGGAATATCTTCTTCCTTACAGCATGATGTTAAACTAAATAGAAATCTATGAATGTTGTGTGGCTTCATTACAATCATCATAGAATATGTAGTGATGCTTGGACCCCTGCTTCTAGGCATAGACATAGTACTTTATTCCTTTTACGATGGGTAACCCTTCATCTTCACCGCATGATGTTATACTGCATAAGAATACGTCCTGACAAGATGACCTTAAACAGTATGGAACTTTTAGAACTACAGGTGTCTTGATTCACATACTCATGATATGTGCAGTGACATATAGACATTTTGTATTTGGGCCCAGCAAAAGGTATAACCTTTTTATCCCCATTTTATTGACTTCTCTTTGAAGGATGTGTGTTGTGGCTGAGACCTATTTGGTCTTCATTCACGTCAGGTCACTTCATGGAACCAAATTGAGAATCGCCATCAAGGACACAATCTTATGGTCTGAATCACATGACTCTAAACTATATGTATTTTTCCATACAAAACCACATTAAACTGTGTTGCATCATTCTTATTGCATAAAGTTAATCTACATGGAAGTAATACCTTACTGAAAGGCATTAAACTACATTGTCCTTCAATTACTATGTGTGGTTTGATTATCACACCCATGAGATACTTAGTGATTACCAATTTCTCATTCTTTTTCCCAACCGCAACATTACTGCCTTTCACATTGGCTCTCACATACTTACTATATGACATTATGATTCACAGAGATGAATTTCACCATTAATTCATGATTGGTAACCTTCTTCCATAGCTCATGACTTTAAAAATTGATGTATTTTCTAATAACTATTTTTGAATTCATTCTAATTCCTATGGGATAAGTAGTGATTCCCAAGTCCTCATCCTCAAGCCCAACCACAACATTACCACCTTTCATGTCGGTTCTCATGTCCTTATCGCATGATGTTAAACTGCATGGAAGAGTCCTCACCGCAAGATGTTAAACTGCATTGATGTTCTTCCTTACCACATAAAGTTAACCTGAATGGAAGCGCAACACTACTATATAATGATAAAATTAGTGGGTCTTCATCCATCACCCTTCCTAATCAAAGGACGATAAGATCTTCCCCCTGGCCAACCACATAACACAGTGCTTCTATAATATTTTTAAGCACCTTAATCTATGTTACACACTACATGTCTCAAGTGTCTTAGGTTTTTGAAAACCTATCACTTCCCATTAAGAAGAAAAGAGTTCTCTCTTCGTGGCCATTCTATTGATCTGAGGGGTCAGACCCACTAACTAGAGACGTCTTGGCCCGGTGTAATGAGCATTTAGATTCTTGTGCGCTTAATGTCACTATGGTAGAAACTAGATCCCCATTTCATTACAGGTTATCCCTGGAATTATTTTCACATGTCATCACTCATGACCTAATAATCTTGAACCATGATTTACGACATCTTCATTATCCACTCAGAAGGTTGTTAGAGTACCCTTGACTCTAGTTGTCCTAATGAGCCTCTTATGTAACATCCCAATACCAGATCCATGTGATGTAACCTTAAAATGATCACACCATGGTAAAATATGTACTAAGATAATCTATAGATCATAATGGTCCAAATCAAAAGACCTTAAACTGCCAACTAAAGTGATATAATTTTTTTCATGTCCAAAACCCACAAAGGGAGGCTTGAGAAAAAATCACGTCTCATCTCGCTAAACTTTTTAAATTCAAAGGACAGAAAAAAAATCCTTATAAGTAAATAAGTCATAAATCTCATAGGTTCTACTCTGTATCCCTAATAAAATACAATATATGATCACTAGATGTATTAGTCATCAAATTAATTATAGTTATTATGCTTTACATCTCTTTGTGATGAGAATCTGTTCGAATGTTGGGGGGCACAACTTTTAAGGTGATTGAACCCTTCTTGGATCTTACGTTTTCCCTATATCCCACTTCATGATCTAAATTGTCTCATGTCATAAAAAATATTTCAATGTGCTTTAAGAGGAAAGGATATCTCTACACCTATACATTCTATTGATGTAAGGGTTTTGACCCAACAACTGAAAACATCTTGGCCTGATGTAAATGGCTATCTAATTCCTGTGATCCTGGAATCATCATGGAAGAACCCATCACCCATTAAGTTATAGGTTCCCTCTAGGGTGATTTTATTATACCTTACTCTTGACCTAACTTATGTATACTATGATTTATAGTCTCAATATCATACTATCAAAGAAGATCTTATATCCTCAACTTTGTGTCAACATATTTTGTACCCTTTCTCAATGCTGGAATTTGACCCTTCATTCATGAATTTTTTTAGGGCCCACACATCAAGATTAAAAACCAAAATGAATAGGGCTTGATCTAATTATTTATTATCTATGTATCCCTAGGGTTCCAGAACCTTTTTGAGATAGCCTTCATTCCATACCCAGCTTCATCATATTTATGTTTAATCCATCATAAATATTTCATATCCCATGAAATGAAAATTGGTATCTTTTCTTGGTCATTCTATTAATGAAAGGGATCAGACCCATGGACCAAAAGCATCTTGGTCCTGTATAGAGGTCCTCTAAATCCTTGTGTGACTCAACATCAACATAGCAGAACCTGAGACCCCATAGTGTTAAGGGAAATACCTGTTATGTCTACCACATTCAATATCACCTGGCACAGACTATTGGATTGTTACTTACATCACCCATATTCCAACTATCCTGGATGACCAATCCTCCATAGTATTTCATCCTCAACCATATTCACCCCATGAATCATTTGTATCAACTGGAGAAGAGTGGAAATTGGCATTTCCTAGAAATGATACTGACAGACATGGGAATTAACCCTCCCGATAAAATTATATCCCCCTTTACATAAAAGGAACTCCTGTCCTCATGATCTTTTTTAATACCATGGTAGAACTCAGAACCCCATAGTGTTTTGAGTCATTTATAGACAAGAAACCTTATTTTGCATGAAGTTCTAAGCTAAAATAACCTAAACTAAAGAAAGAGGAGGTCTGAGCTAAAAGACCCTAAACTAAGGCATGTGATTTTTGTTGTGAGGCTTGCTATATATCCTTATCATTCCTTAGATACTCATTCTAGGTATGGAAAGAACTCGTCCTTTAAGATATATCTATTTCTTAAATGATGTCTCTGTTAACCTAAAATCCTTGATCATTCACCACATTGAAAAGGATGGATATCATCGACAATTCATGAAATTCTAAAATGATGAAGTTTCATGAAAATCCTCCACTCTAGAAACAGAACCCGGCCTAGCTTTCTTTGTTGTATCTAGTAGCCCATACTATTCTGGCATGGTTTTTTCTGATGACTGGAGAGCATGCTCAAACTGGGACAAATCTGTTTGAAGGAGATAGATTTCATACTAATCTGATCCTCCCAAAACTTAATTACATCTCAGTGAGAAGAAAACTCCACAAATTGTTGAGTAGCTCCATACATAGCTTCCATCCAAAGGTGGTTCACCACTGAGGATGTTTCTGAAACCGGTGCCCTCAATTCAAGGTCCTTTATTTCTTTGCATACAAATATTAATTACTTTAGATGATGATTAAAGGAGGAATAATCAATTCTTTCATTACCAAGGGAATAAAACATGAATCAAATATGACTATTTCAGTCATCAACCCATCTAATATGGATCAAAAGACCAATATTTAAATATCCCTCCACATATGTCTCCACATCGATTGGTTGAGCATCGCAGACCCAGGGTCATTATCCCAACCGATCATAGGAATGGGAACATATTCTAGAACAAGATCACTGAAATATAGGGAGGTGATACCAGGTATTCCAACCTCTTATAGTACAATTTATTCCTAGGCCTGGGGTTATATGGAACTATTGGGGGAAGGTGGGCCCTGCTCTCCAACTTGGATAGTTTCTAATTTGGATATGATCGGATCAATACATATGCATAGCTTTTTGATAGACTAATTTCTACTTCAATAAGGGGGGTTACTTTTACACTGGTATCCACCATGGTGAAAATTAACTAGAACTCTGGAGCTATTGTTGCATTCCCTTCAGACGTAATAGAGATCGTGTCAGGACACCTTGTTTGGACACATAAGAACTGGGGGCTGAACCAATAGGGTGTATACCATTTCCAAATAAAGTCCTCGTCAATGCGAGTAAAAAAAGACCCCTCATGATGGTACATCATATAGGAATGCTCCCAAAGGATTGATGTAACATCATCAACAATTAATCTTGACGGCACGAGATCATATGTCCTGAAAGAGAAACTTTCGTGGAATTTTACAAAATTCCTAGTATCCTAATCATTAAAAAAAATGGTTCTTACCCTATTATTACAATTAAGATTCTATACAATGATAGTCATGGAGATTTTCTGGTGGTTTAGGTAATCATAACCTCCTAGATGAGCCCCTATCTGACCCCATAACACTTGAAAGGGGTCCTCGATCCTATAAAATGATTATTCTTTATAGACATGATGAAAAAGTTGGTAGATATTCACCACCATCAGGATATCCAGAACAATGTCCTCCCCTCTGGATATATTATTCGATAATGAAAAAGTGGAAAATCTAACTCTCCATTTCGCTTAAGTTGGGAGTAAGTACCCACTCAGGTACATTACATGGATGTCTGCCAGTTGGACTAGTTAGTTGATCAAAGGGATGACCTCCCACCCCCAATATTTATACTTTCCACCTTCAATTGTAGGTCATTAAGCGCCTTTAACTCCTCAGGAATCCTTGTAATGTTAGGCCCTCAGCTTTTTGATGGTTGGACCAGGACCATTTTGTTGAATAAAATATCCATCCCTTTTTTTGAATGGAATATCCTCCCATGAAAACACACCATTCGGGTCGGTCTTTTTAGCTAACATAATCAGCTTTCAAGTTTAAGGAGGAGTCTTGGTTACATAATCCTAGGACAATTGGGTGGGGGGAATAACTCATCATACATTCCATCATGTATTGGTGCACCACAAATCTACTCGAAATCCTAAAGTTTGATACAAACTTCCCCATGCATGTGGTGGAAGGTGTTTTTGTTGGGGATCCAATAGCTGATTAAATCCACCATCATGTTCTGGTTAAATACATAGACGTCTGTGCTGTCTAGAAATATTCATACATCTCATTTCCTTCTATTCCTTGTGATATTCATAAGTGATATGATGGACCCAGAAGGGCCACCCCTGATCAAATGTAAAACTTCCCCTGATCAGAAGTCCCAATTAGGGATCCATACATACATTCAATCAATGGATAAATGTCATATATTTTAGTGATACATGTGAATATCCTGATTATATACATTATCATTCCCATCAATGTCTGGAAGCATGAACGTTAGCAGATGACCATCCTCATAGTCCCTATTTGAGATAAAATGTCCCCCAGGAGAAATATTGGCATGAAATGTGTCATGAGCTCTTCAAGACATTGTAGGGGTAAAAATGATGACTTCAAAGGAGGGATAGAGACTTCATTATTATTACCAACCCCATAGAGCATCAAGTAGTTTGAAAATGGGTATATCATGAATTTTGATCACATAAGATTTAGCAGACCTACTGATATGACTTAGATGAACAACCAGAGGTGGGATCCATGCTCTCCATCACATCATCATGGAGAGATATCTCATGTATGACCACCCTCATTTAAGTCTTGAATTATGATTAATGAGACCTAGAATCCACCATAAAATAAGTAAGTGTCATATGTTAGATGAAATAATATAATTCCTTAACTATGAAAAGGGAATGAGAATTCCCTGATGGCATCACGTGCATCACATGACCTCGCCAAGGGTCCATGATCCACATCAAGGAGTTCACGAACCACCTAGTCTCTAGATGACTCGTGGAATGCATAACCCATGCGAGGCCCCAATCACATCATAGGACCTCCTTGGATGCTAGTGTTCTTGTGACATATACATGGTCACATGAAATTGATTGAGAGGCTTATCCTGCTGAACACTCAAATTCCTCTTGACAACTGTGTAAGATTAATGAATTTATGAAGCGTCATCCATGGTCAAGACAGATGAGTGTCTGATCAAAAATCGGTCTTATGAAATAGAAGGGCTCATAATCGGGACTCATGGCATAGACTAATGATCAGGTCTCACGATCAAGGTTTGTAGTGAGGTCTTGTGACAAGGCAGTAGTGGGAGTGCTCTAGATAAGGAGGCATTCGGTATAATGTAATGTGCTCCACACCCCCTACATATAGTCTGTTCATGGAATACCAAGGGTCACTAGATATATTAAATTTCACCTAAGAGCATTGGTTCATGACTCCACAAACGACAATGTTGGAATTTAGTTGTCCTCTTGATTGAGTCATTTCCCCCTCAGGCGTCACTTAGGAGGGGGGGCATTTTTTGACACCCTCTAATTAGGATTCAGAAAAACCAAAAAGTAAGAAACATCCAAACATGGATATTATTTTCCCCATGAGATCAAGCTAGAAGAGGATGGGTAAATAATCATGATTATGTGACTAATTCAAGGTCATGCAAACTCTCCACTCAAGGTTCCTAACATGTAGAAAGTCTCGCGGAGCCCACCTCAATGAGAAACCTTGATCACCAGTGGCCTAATGATGATAGCAAGATGAGAATCCCATAGTCCATGAATTTTTTTATTATAATGTACTAGATAACCCATCTACAATCCTATAAAAATCAAGGGAAGAGGCATTTCAAGGAAGATACTTTCAGTGGTCGCACAGATCATGCACCAAATCATCTTTTGGAAGAATAAAATCAATAAATGATCTTGAAGAAATCTTGTAAGACCTATGAGAATCCATCAAAAATAATGAAGGAGATAAATATGAGGAGGAGTGAGGGGATCATGATCACCAATGTACATGAAACACCCCCCTAAAAAATGTGACGCACCACGCCCTATCCGGTGTGGCTCACAGAACACCTTCGGCTCATCAATCATGCCACACTAAACATTCAAACAATTCTGTAGTGCCATAAGGGAAGACACATGTTTTTTCCAAAAAAAAATTGTGCGCCCTCATATAATCTACATTGTAATTGAGAGACACAACTAGAAAATTGAATTAAATAACATATTTTACATGAGAAAACCCACATACCTCAAAACCCTTGTCACATAAAACAAAGGGGATCAAAATAGAGGAGGAGAGTGGTGTACTCATTCATTCAAGGTCATGCGATGTGTGCCTAGAGCAATCTTTGAGACACTATGAGACCTCGGCATCATGACTGCATCAACATGAGATTTCCCTACATATTTTCAACCTCATCGCTCAAAAGCTCTCACATATATCCTCACAACTCTACAATAATGTAAAGATAGATAGATAGACTTCTCCCCTATATGCTCTCATGGTCTCCATATGGCCCTAATTGTTCAACCAAAACATCACACAATTGAGCATAAAACCCAAACATTGATCATGAAATCCAGCATTACCCCGTACCATTTTGTAATAAAACCAAGGAGATAGAAATACTGGTAGCGAGAGGGGTTCATAGTCACTGAAAGACATGTGGCACGCCCTTGAAGACCCACAAAGAACCACGATCACTTAGTGAAAACCCCACATTACCTTGTAGAACCTCATTGTCTCTATGACTTCTACAAAATTCTTGTGCACTATAGGACCCCCAATGTTCATGAGATTTTTCTCTAAAAAATAGATCAAATACCCTAAATACCTTATATACAATCTCATCTAACTACCAAACTTTGTGACATATAATGAAGGAAATAGGATAGGGGACGGTGAGCGGGGTTCATGATCACTGAAGGGCATGTGATTCACCCAATGCACCCTCAGTGTGGTCCTACAAGACCCTAATACCAACCATCCAATGACTCATGGATTCCTTCCAATAGTCATTTGTATCTCGCAAGAACCCTTGGACATATCCTCAAGATGACATGGAAGTAATTCGAAGTGAAAATCCCTAATAGTTAGAAATAATTTGATAAAGGATGGATGGACCTGTGGTCATTAAAAATTAAGTGGCACCATTAATTTTGTCTACTGTATAGACTCACAAAACTATGGCATGACAGACCCGACGTTGACTCCATCCTCAACTCACACTAGATTCCCCCAAAAACTAGAAATTACACATATTCTTATGCCTATAAATTCGAAAATACATAATAGCTTAAGGGTTCTGTTTGTTGGTTCATTTATTGGATGGTTGAACACTGGAAGCTTACACCCAGATGACCTATAGACAAATCTTCACTCAAACGTTGTACTTCTAAACACTTCCAATCACCTGAATGGTTAATTTTCCACCCAGTAATACACTGGAGGACTGCCAGAGCAACATTTAACTAGGAAGAAAGGCCTCCAAGTGATCAATAAAATATCACACAGTGGACTTCTGGTGAGACATCCAAAAACCATGTCGCATGTCCTCCAGATCAAACGAGACGCAAAAAACTGGCACTGAACTGAACCAAGGTAATTGAAACACAAGGGAAAAACTAGGATTCTATGTGGAGTAAAAAAGTGGAAGACATGATCGCGGACCTCTATGTGTAGTAAATGTGTCAATGAACAATACGTGGTAGTACCATGTAACACCACCCAGACCTCAAGAAATCCCTTCAGCATTCCATCTGGGATATTCATAATGCTCCAAAAAAGTTAGGAAAAGTCTTAAGGGCCCTTCTCAGACACCACATGTATCTTGAAAACCCTAAAGATTTTTTACACTATACAAGAGTCATCTTCAAAATGCACCACCCAACTCATATAAATATGACCACTCAATTCATTCGATTCACATTGACACATATGTTCAAGAAAATCCATCTCTCATGGCGCACCCTCTGGACATGTGGGCCTAGCCCCACGATGCCCCCTTAGGTGTCATCCAATACATGAAAACCTCACTGGACATGTTGGTCTGGTCCCTTGATTTCCTCCTGATGTGTCATCTAAGACATGAGACACCCCTTGGATCTTGCTACTATTACGCTCGCGACTCACTCCACGTGTGTTGAGTTGGGTCGTGTGATGACATCTGGGGTATCCCACAAGGATCATGTAACACCTTACAGATAAGAAAGAATATTCACTAGGGAACCCTAAATTTTTATGCCCCAAAATTTCCAAGAGAACTATTTGGGCTTTGATTCCCTCCATAACTAGGATGCGTATGAAGTCTTTTTAGAGGTCTGAGATCAATACCAAACATACCATAGACTACCCCAACCCTCATATCCAATATCCATACACTGTGATGTTAATCATTCACTCCCCCTTGTTTCTCAGTATGAGCATGGATCATGTGGTCTTAGGGGGACGCAATGTACACCTTGTTAGGAATTAAACACCAATTCACCAGGGATGCCTCAGTGCGTGAACCCTAACACCAACCTAAATATGATGGCTCTAATTACGATAATAACTAGGATATGTATGATGTCTCCTCCAGACTTATTCTCAAATATTCAGTGTCTCAAAACCCCCCATATTAGTCTATACTGAATGACATTAAACTGTATTGATCAACTGAACTATGTTGGTTTGGATTCCTATAACAACTAGGATACGTAGGAAATCTCATAATGGATCAATAATATCCTCATAATATTAAAAACCTCCATAAAAGGGTGAATGGCCTGAAACACATGATCCTATGGTTTCATTATATAAGAAACTGATCATTGCTAGAAAATGATGAAGAACATCATATACAAATAGATGGACTCACAAAAGAGATCCTGGTCTGTCACATATAAAAGAGAGTTAACCCATAGACATTTTGTTAGGGTAACTGGTCCCATATCAGGATTAGGAATAGATTCATTAACATGTATTAAATATATAAGTGAGTACCTAAGTAGGAAAAAATTCCCCCCAAAAAGGGTGGGATGATCCCAACCTCCCATCCTCTCGACCAATAAGAGTCACTGGGCCTGGATACCTAGATGGCCACCATCCTTTAGAAAGTAGGTCTATACCTAACATAAAATGGGGGACCCATTGGGATTTTTACGGAAAACTGACAATGGTAACACAATGAGCGGAATCTATTCCACACCAAAAAATACTAAAAAACAATTAGTCAAATGTAAGTATAGAATATCCTTTTTCAAGGGAGAGTAATGTTGGTTTTAAATAAAAAAATATGATCAATATAGGTAGATAAGACTCAGCATAAACCATTCATTGATCCAGATCATATTATATTATTTCATTATTTAGATTCATGGTATATTGTGGTAATATCTAGCTTAAAAGAATGAAAAAAATTATTTCTAGGATGAAACATGAATTTTTATTTCTTTTCATGTAATTAGTTTTAGGAAAAAGATTATGAAAATAATTTATCCTTTATTAAAAAAATCCTCATAATTTTACTTATTAGATTGTGTCTTATGCTATAATTTTTTATTTTTAATTTCTTTTGTTCAAAATAAGGGGAATAATTTAAGAAAAACCCCTCCAATAAATAAAATGAATTAAATTTAAAAAATTACCTCAATAAATTGAGTAAATGACATTTCTTAATGTATAAAAGAATCATTAATTCCATCATTTTTAGAGATATTCCTTTTTTATTTCAATTCATAGTTTTGATGCATCTCCATCACCTTAGTTAATTATTGTAGGGACTTTGAACCCATATTTTTGTATTTTTTAAACTTTATAGAACTAGGACGCATCATCATTTTTTAGATAGGTTTTTTATTTTTATAAAAATTTCATTAATATTGATCATAAATAACAACATTATATGTGAAAATTAGTTAATGTAACATGATTATTAAAATATGGAGTTATTTTTAAATTATTTCCTAATAGAATTTAAATTTTTGATTTTTATTCTTGTAAATTTCCATTTTTAATACTAACCATTTTTTTCAATGACATTATTTTATTAACTAATAAATTTTTATTCTCATTCTAGAGAGGTAATAAGAACCTAATTTTGAAATATTCTTATCTGTACCCTCTTTCTTAAGAGTAATTTAGGGTATTCATGAATACTAAAACATTATTATTGATCTTGTCAAAGAATAATGATATTTGACCATATTAAAATCATCAAGTCCATTTATTAATATATTTTCAAACCATTAGATCTTCAAACCTACCCTATATTTGATCCTTTAACATGCCATAGGGAATATTTATTGTCTTATAAAAATCCTATATTTTATTCCCTTCAATAATAGGTTCGGTCCTCTTAAATTATTTTAATTGGGCTTGAAAAGGGGAAATTAGTGGTTTTCAGTTATACCAATAGATTCTTAATAAATTATAGAAATTGGGTTTATATATCCTAATTATTTATATTAATAGTCATATATTATCTGGTAATTTTATTACATCATATCATTTTTTCATTTAAAAAAACGGTGATAGACAAGATACATTATATTAACCATTTTCTATTTACCTTATCTATTATTTTACAAACTATTATAACTAGTAACCGTAAGATATTATTTATGGGGATTTAGGTGATAGAAATTTTTGACTTCCAATGGTGTGTAACATGTTCTTAAATAATTTACATTTAATAAAAAAATAAAAAAAATTGGAAAATAGTAAATTTAATAATTTTTTTGAGTCTTCAGGTTTTGATCCATTGAGGAAAAGTATAATAGAAGAGGGGTTTTATTCTTGTGAAGGATAATAATGATAATACATTGTTCATGGAGATTAATTAAATATCAGGAAATATAACTTAAGAATTAAGCCTCCTTTTTATTCTTTATTCAAACAATTTACATCAATGCATACAAATATTTAAACTTAAATACATTATAACCTTAATGAAAACTCTACTTTATTTTTCCGGTTCAATTTATCTGTAGAGATTAATATTACTTGATAGATAAGGGATAGAGTGAATATAATTACGATTTATCATAAATATAACTAAATGATCAATAGTGATGAGTGAATTTATGTTAAAGTAAGTAAGATCATTAGTGTGATTGTTAATACAGAAAATAACAATAATGTAAATGGAATATGAAATTAGTTGTGAATATGAATTATAATGGATACATGATTGAAACGCTTTTCATAGGATGATTTCTATGATTTTGAAATGTTTAAATTATATATTTATGTGTATGAGTGAGAAAAATTAAATGTTTCCCATATTAAAGCATGAATTACTTATTATTGATCAATGAAATTTTTCTTAGGGACAAGAAAATGTTACTCTATGGGAAATTTTGATAAATATAATTTTTTTAATATATTATTCATGAATTTATTTGATAAATTTATTTAACACTACATAATTAGATCTATTTTTGATGTTTTATTGAATATTTAAGGATAATTATGAACTTGGAGATGTTTAGAGAATTATGAAGAAAATTGGAAAATTCATATTATAACAAAATAAATCATGAAATTATTCCTTCAAGAGTAATTTAATGCTAGAAACAATGATGAAATTGTGATCAAACCCAAGGCATCATGTCACAGTTCACATGTGTATGCAAAACATAGAAGTTAAAATGAGTAGGTTTGTTTCATGATGTGGAGCACTATAATTCCCTATATATATAAATATGAATTATTAAAAATTAGGTTATGTAAGAATAACATTGTAAGTTAAATGATATGGCCCAACTATGATGAGATCATTTACCAAAAAAGGGATCTATGTATGATGAAATTAAGAGGAACGTAGTAGAAATTATGTCAAGGACTAATTAGGACAACGTAAGGATTGATAAAAAAGAATAAGGTCGGAATTTAACAAAATGATGCTCCATGTCTTTACACATTTTCCATTTTACAAACAATTCAAGTGAATATAAAGAAAATTCAAACCATCACTAGAAATTTTATAGATTATTTTGCAATATTTAAGAGATTTTTATATTTTTTTGAATAGATATTTGGTTCTATCACAAAGGTATTTGTCATATAACAGTCGAGATGGGCACTTTGAATATTTGAAATATCATTACATGATGTTTTATGAGTTTAAAATTAAATTTTACCTAGATATTGTGCATATTAAATTAAATGTAGGTACATTACATAATGAAGTCTAGAACACATCAATCCATGGAGTTTCAAATTGTGTCATTCCACAGTGGAGACCAACACACTGTGGTTTCCAAATTTCTTAATATTTGAAATATTATTTCAACCATGAATTAATATAAACCTTAAGATATTTCTATGGATGTTAAATTGATATTTTTATGTACTTTAAATAAATTGTTATGGGAAATTCATGGTAGTATCACATGGATAAAAAATGGGATTACTTTAAATTAAAATAATTTTGATAGTAAAATGTGATATTTTGGATATATTTTTTCCTTTGTAATGGGTAACTTATAATAAAATTTTAATTTGGTGAATCCATGATAATTATTTATCATCAAATTATTTGAAAATAGAAAGATAAACAATTTGATTTATATTATATATATATATATATCTTTTACCATGATATGATTATATAAATTTTCACATAGAATATTTGAGTTATAATATAAATTAAATATTTGACTATATATTTTGGGTGAAATTAAGGGAGAATCTATGAAGAAGAATAAAATTAAATTAAATATCATTTTCAATAAAATATGAACTTATATTGGTATATTTTTTCCATTATGGGTGACAGAATAGTTGATATCATTTTTTTAATATTGATTCATTATAGGTTTTTAAATCATTTATTTTTCTACATATTCTCTAATTTTATTGAGAATATCTACAATTTTATATATTTAAAAAAAATTCTAAATAAAAATTTCTTTTTTTTAGATTATTATTTGAATATAAGATAGTTTTAGTGAAATGATAAAATATATTTTGGATCACTAGTTATTAACTAAACCAATGTACTAAATCATATGAAAATTGAGTTTAATAATTTTAGAAAAAAATATAAATAAGGACGTATTTATTTTGATTTGGAGAAAAAATAATCACCCATTAATATCATCATATTTATGATTATCTCAGGGTCCCAAATTTATAAATACTTTTTATTCTTTCATCCCCAAAAATTATCTTAAATTATTTTAGATTTATTTCACAATTGAAAAAATAAATCATATTAAATTTTGAACAAAAAATTCATTCGAGGGATTCTTTTCCTAGTGGATAAACCTTGTTAATTTCTATTTATATAATATTTATTATATATTTTGTGACTGGGTCCCGTGATTATAAGTTACAAAATTTGATTATACACCCTTAAGAGGTTATGAATCTTATAGGAGTAACAACTATGTCGATCAATGACTTTATTACTTCATATATACATCATGGTTGACTAGAATCTTATTCAACTCTATGAATCTCCTTCATATTAATTTATCCAGATAAACATTATTCTTTTATAAGTAAACTTTTTTTTCAATTTTCAAAATAAAGGAAAAATATATAAAAAATATTAAAATTTTCATTTTAATAAATAAAAACTATTGATATAGCTTATAAATATATATCTAGGATATTATTTAAATATAATTTTTATTAATATTCCAAATACATACCCTAACTTGTGATTAAAATGCCATATAATTTGATGTTCCCTATTTGGAGGTCATATTTTTTGACTTTCAATGTGATACCTCCTTTAGAAATTTTTTCTATATAACACTAAAATAATCCTCTTATTTTAATTCTATTTTTGATTATATGAGAGTATCACATATAAATACTTCCATAATTGGGTTGAGTGAATATCTAAAGACTTTATTCATCATGTAACTAATAATTTTTAGATAATTTTCTAATAAAAATAGAATTACTATGATTTCATTATATCTATATCTTATATTGGTGGAATTGTTTTAAATATCCAATTTTTTACAATTAGATGATGATATATGTATTAAAGATTAACTTTTGATAATAATAAATCCCCAGTAATTTGATTGAAAATTTAATCAAATCATGATGTAGGATACTTCCCGATTTTCGTGATCTTGTTTAGATCACCACAATCATTTTAGAGATACACTAACTGATATATCATGTTTAAAAAAGAATTGGAGAACTAAATGATAAATATATATGATTAATAAAATCATAATACAAATTCCCTTTTAGTTTCTTCTTTAATTATTTCTATCTAATAGGTTTCAATCTATAAGAAATCTTTTATATGGGAATAACTTCAAGAATATTTTAGATTTTAAAAACCCCTCTTGATTAGATGGAATACTATGAAACTATTTCAGTAGTATAATATCATAGGCCATCAAAGTTTTTATATCTTTAAATATGATCATTTCCTTCTCCTCAATCATTTCACCTATATATTATTCCTTATTGTGACATGAAATTCATAATTAATAAGGAGTTTCTAATAGAACTTTATAATTGACCATTCATTTTTATTGAATCATGGAATGACTATAGATATGGAATGAAATTTCCCTCTCATGTCTATCAATATTGGATCTATTTAAGGATATAAAATCTATTCCTAGTATTAATTCAATTTCTAAAAAAGAAATGATAACTAGATTTTTTGAATATTTATCCCATAAATGTTATTTGGGAAAAAATTATATACCCTAGATGCATTAATTACAACACATTTTGTTTAATCTTGTAACTGAAATACTATATCATGAGGTAGTATTGAAATATTTATGTAAAAAATTCTTAATAAATGGAAATGTGTAGAAATGGATTAAAAATAGACATATTCATTAATTTATTGAGTAACAAGTATATTTAAAATAAAATCATTTTCATTATCCACCTTAATGTTAAGGATAAAATAGTCAACCCCTTGGTCCCCATTCATTAGAGTTTGTTCGTATGAGTTTCCCTTGATGACCCTTCGATTGGTATGTTGATATATAAATTTTCTATGTTACATGAACTTTAAGATTTTTTCTAGGGGGGATGGATTGAGTGGAAACTTAATTTTACTTGTCACATTAATAATATTAATCTTCTCCCTTTCGAATTTTATATCTTGACATCTTCCTTTATTACACGTGATACATTTCCTCATTCATGTGTGGAAGTTCCAAAAGAGACTTTTCCAAATATTTTGATATGTGGGAAATTAAATCTTATCCCCTCCATGATATTAAGTAACTAGACTTAAAAAAATAAAAGACATTATATTATTATCATCTTCAGTCTCACGGGACCAATAAAAATCATCAATCCTTAAACCCGCCTTTAAACCACACAGAACTATTTCCTCAAAACTATCAGTGTCCCAAATCATTGAATATATTAAAATATTTTTGGTTTCACCCCCAAAATAAATATTTAACCATGTGTTTCAGTTCATGGAAATATCTTGAGTTATAACTTTAATGCCTTGGTAATTTTTCGATATAAGATCGTGTTTATTATTCCTCCCATTTCATGATTCATGGAAATTATATATCTATTTTAATATATAGAATTCAAGGAAAAAAAATAAAAAATATTTTCTTCAATCCAACCATTCCATTTAGTCAATTTCTTCCCTGTGATTCGTATTCATAATCATTTCTCATTAATGATATTCTCCTAATTCTAGAATATATATATTCTACATCACATTCCCTATCTTAGAACATTAGAACAAATAAAATATATTTTCAAGGGAAGTTGTCATTTTCTCTAAAACTAATATAACATACGATATCCCAAAAGATGGTGGTAATTATTATGTAAATGATTCAACCAAAGTTTTTTCTATATTAGGGAAATAAGGTCAATATATATGGTTCAATATACTATTCTTAATTTAAGTCAATTGTAAAACTACTTCCATGAGGATTCTCTACCAACTCCCAATGTATGAAGAATCTAGTTGAAAACATTATTACTTTACTTATCACATTTTTTATTCATATCATTCCTCTTATTTCAATATAATTACAAAAAGAAATAATGAAGAAATACACCAGTAGGTCAGAATAAAAAAGAAAATTTATTAACATAGAAATAATAATTCATAAATCACTAGTATATTATATCATATCACTTTCTATTATACAATATATATAATTTGTTGTTAATTTACTGTATCACATACAATATAATCCTAAATATATAAATAAACCTTGGAAGGATTCAATATACAATAAACTATACCTCTAAAAATATTATGATAATATTTTTTGAATAAAAATAATATAATAACAAACACCTTGAAATCTATTGGTATAATATCATTAAGAGTTTGGATACATAATTAAAAATTTTAAAATAGACTATATAATCATTAATTTCTCATCATAATATTCTCATATATCACATAGTACTCTTATCACTACATGGATAACCCTAGAAATTGATAAATAAGTGGTGAGCTAAAAATCATAGTATGGGTATGATTTGAATAGACATGAGGTAAAGATATCATAGGAGACAATGAGCATAACAATAAATAATAAAATAGAAATTTCATAAATATGAAAACCCTACTAATTATTAGACATTAATTTAGGATTTTTTACATAAGATTACATATAATACAGACCATATGATCAAGAAGTCTAGTTTAATTATGAATATGGTACGTTAGATTACAACTTAAAATAGGGAAAACATAATCTTTATTGAAAACCTCCTAAACATGCTTATATTATTCGTTTGTACTTAAAACTACATGTGATAGCATGGGGACATACATAAGAAAGGGGTGTGAAATAAATCCCACTAAGTCAATAAACATGGAATAAAATTAAGAAAATAATACTTTTAAGAAAATATTCATATCAATAGGTCATAATAGGAGTGATAACCATAGACATAAACAATGAGGAATAATATAGCATGATAACAAAAAGGAAACCTAGGAAATGTGGAAACCACTTAAAACATTTCATTATACACATAAGAAAAGTCAAACGTCCAAGACAACATCATTTAATAATTATTTTGATCAATTAAGTTCACTACCTAATCCATTTCAGGACGTCTCATCAGTCTAAAACATTACCCAATGCATTAGAATTATATATAATTCTGGGTGACCTGTTACATTCATTTCATTATCAGGCTTATGTGTGCCACATAGATCATAAAACATGGAATCATTTAAAACCAAATTTTATTCTAAGATCAAGGAAAGTTAAATTAATGAATCTAATTCCCCAATATAATATGTATATGTTCTTAATGGTTAACACCCTTGATCATAAATTTGTATGGGTATTCAATACTCAATTGTTTGGTATGGAAAAATGCGGTGAAATTTTGACAACATAACAGGCATGTACTAATGTTCATGGAATGGAGTAATGATATTTAAAATAGCCTATCATAATTTATTTATATAATTTATAGTGATGGTTATATGGAGGAACTTATCTCATAATTATGAATTACAGAAAAATGATATAACACAATGAAGAATCTTGAATAATGAGAAGAAGGAGCGGATCCCTTACAATGATAGTGGGATTCCAAACACTTGTAAAGATATTATTGAGATATTAGGGGAACCTTTGTAGGAATATATATTGGTTAGGGAAGATAATGTATGATATACATGGTTTTTAGTTAAGATAAATGGGATCTTGGGTGGTTTTATATTCAAAAAGTGAGGGGAAATATTTATTATTTCTTAGACTTAGGTTTTGGACACTATATATTGAAATAACCAAAACCAAAAACCTTACCATGGTTTTTTCAAATGTTTTATTCAAAATAGGGTTGGTTTTATTATTTCATTAGTCCATGGTCCTAACTTATGAAAATATTACCCTTACTAATGTGAAATTATGTCATGTCCTTCAAGAAATGAATTTAAAACTATGAAATATATTACTTTTTTTGGAGGAATCATGAAGGCTTTAAAAAATAAATAAAATGAATTAAAAATGAATTTATTTTAAATGGAAAACATATAATTGGTCATGTATTCCATTTATTTTATTTATTACACCATTTTTTGGTAATCATGTTTTCCTAATATCCACTATATATTTATACTTTATTTAATTTTTACCCAAAAATATGAATATCTCATGATATTATGAAAAATTAACAATTTGATAATTTTTTAATTATGATTACCAAAATAATATTATTTATCCAAAAAAAATTCAAAAAAAATTTAATTTTCACTTTAAAAATAATTATAGACATTTATTGTCAAATTAAGGGGTTTTTTACAACAATAGTTTTTGAACCCTTATAAAAATAACATTTGACATCATAAAAATTACATAATAATTTACATTTAACATAAACTATTTAATAATAATATTTCTATAAAATTATTTTTTATTTCAATTATCCATTAATTCAAAAAATATACATATTAATTAAAATTGATTATTAATTGAAAAAAGTTTTCATTTTTTATATAAAATCGACATATTTTTTTGAGTAACAATATGAAGAGTATATAACCATAATTATATTGAAAATAAAATAAGAATATATTTTATTTTTGTTTTCTTGACATATATAAATTTAATACACCATAAAATTCCTAAATGGTTAGATGTGCAATGATGAGACTTTAATGGGGTGGTTCAACATACAAGGTTTGGGTCATAATCTCTATGAGCATAAATAGCTTCGATAAATAGTGTCGCTTATATTTAAGTAGTCGGATATCCTATTGGTATCAGTTAATGGATGCCCAAGTGATTGTATCTTTCTTTTAAGCTCCTATAAATGGAATTTTTAGGGTATCTTTCTGCTTTTTCAGGACATCACATCCTTTTTTCTTTTAATTGGATTTGTTAAAAACCCATATTTATAATATTCATATGATCACTGCTAAATGGCTATATTATCCATGGAAAGGATACTTAACGGTCTTATAAATCTTATAGGATAAAATAAAAACAGAATAAGTATGTTTTTTTCTATATCCATAATCTATATTAAGTATCTTAATTAAATAAAAGGGGAATTTTATTTACAAAAGTTATAGTCAATAGAACATTTCGCACATTAGAATCTATCCCTTGAAACTTTTATTTCCACACTAAAATAGATGAGGTTAATTTTGTTTCATCACCTCCTCTAGTTCCAACATATCTTCTTAAAACATGTGGTTTTCCACAGCACTTGGACCAGGTGCACTGTCTTATATCGTAAAATATTTTCTGTATAACCTAAGATCTTCACTAACTTCTCCTCATATGAGAGATCATTATCCAACATCACCACATCTAGATTGATTACATGTAAAATGAATAGTATTTACATATACAATATTTATACATACAATAAATAACTTACATGATATAGGTTATAGTTTGGACATCACTTCCCTTTATTGAAAAATTATTCATGATTTTTTACATAATATTTCACATAATAAAACTTGGAGGATCAAGAAGTCTAGTGTCTTTGGGAATTAGGTAAATAGAATAAAATTTTGAACACGGGAAATAGAAACATATTTAAAAACATCCTTAACATGCTTTTCAAATTCCATTGCTTTTAAAACTAAATGGGACAACTTAAGAACATACATAAGTAAAGGGTAATCTATAAATCCTAGTAACAGAATAAGAAATGAATAAAATGAAGAATGTGAGAAATGTTAAAAAAAATAGGAATATCGATGATACATAAAAGGGGTGAGAATAATAAACATGAACATTGTGGCAAGATATATCATGATAACATAAAGGCAACAAGGTAAATGTGGAAACAACATAAAACATGGAATCATAAACATAGGTTAAGTCATAACCACCAAGACTTCATGGTTTACAGATTCCAATGATGGTTTTAGTTCAAAACATAATCCCTTGAATTAAAAACCATTAAAATAAAATATTACACAATTCAATGGAGTGGTATATAATTCTCGGTACACCTGCCAATTTCATTTCATTGTGTTTATTAAGTGTGCCACATAGATCAGAAAATATGGAATAATATATCATTAAATTTTATTCCACGATCAAGGTGTGTGGACTAAATACATGTAATCCCATATAAATTAAGTATAACTATATAATTTTTGACATTATTTATATGAAATGGGTATGGTATTCACTACACTATTGTTTCGGCCTGGAAAATCATAGTGAAATTTTAGAAACATAACAAGAGAAAATAAATGTTCATGGAAGGGATCATGGTGTGTTTTGTGGTTACTTCATCAATTTGAAATAAAATTTACATTAAGGGGAATACGTAGGAACATATGAAATCATTAAGAATTTGATATAAAAGACATAATATTATGAGGAAACTCGGATAAATCGGATAAGTGGATCCCTTACCTTGAGAGTGTAATTCCAAATTCTTGGGAGGAGCTTATTTAATGCTTTGAGAGGCATGGGAGGAATCTAAAGAGGTTATTTTAGATTAAGGTGGTTCTCCAGGGTTTTTAGTGAATTTAAATGGGATACTGGTTAGGTTTATATTGGAAAATAGAGGGGAATTATTTATTATTTCTCAAACATAGGTTTTGGACTCTATATAAAAAAATAACCAAAACCAAAAACCTACCAATGGTTTTTCCCATTGTTTATTCTAAATAGTATTGGTTTTCATTATTTTATAATTAAAAAGGTAAGAACATAAATAAATATTATCCTAGCTGATGTAGAGGATTGTCATGTCCTTAAAAATATGATTTAAATACCATAAAGTATATTATAGGTTTTTGAGGACTCATAATTATAAAATTAATCAATTAAAAATTAAATCAACATTTTTATAGGGTAAACGTATATTTTCTCATGGATCCCATTTATAGAATTTATTACATAATTTTTTGGTTAATATGATCTCATAATTCACAGTGTATAGTTTTACCGTATTTAATTTTTACCTGAAAAATGACTATCTGAGAAAATTATGAAAAATTAAATATGGGATAATTTCGATTTTAAAAATCAAAAAATAATATTCATTTTTTAAAACAAATTTAAGAATATATTTACTTTTAATTTTATAAACAAATCTACATTCATTGGGAAATACTGGTTTTTTGACAATAATAGATTTTGAACCATTATAAAAATTACATTTGACTTCATAACAATTATTTAATAATATATATTTAATATAAATTATATAATGATAATATTTTAATTAAATATTATTTATTTAAAATAATATATTTCATAAATTTTTTAATTTAATTTTAATATTACCCAAAAATATAATTTATTTTATATTGTATCAAAATCAAAAAATCATTTAAAATTTTACTATAATTAAATGAAAATATATTCATAATTATATACAATATACTGATTCCTATTATTAGGGTCTTGATACATATCACTTTAATAAACCAACCAACACCCTAAGGGTATGGTGCATGAGGGTGAGACTTTCATGGGGAGTTTTGTCATACATGATTTGGGATGTAATCTTGAAAATCTTAAAATTATCCCATAAATACTTTCTATCATGCCAAAGTTATTTGATATTAGCATGTTCTTGGTCAAGGGAAAATTAAAGTGATGATATCTCCATTGAAAGCATTGATAAATGGTCTTCAGAGGGTATGATCATATTGGTTAGGTTCATCGCTTCCTTTTTATTTGTTAAATGAATTTATCAAAATCCCATATTTATAAAAATAATTATATCAATGTTCAATGGCTATATAATCCAAGGTAATGATTCTTAGTGGTCTCTAAAATTTTATAGGATATAATAAAACTAATTAAGTGCATGTATTTTTTATAACCATAATATATAATAATACATCTAATTAAATCATAAGGGGATTTGTTTTTATAAAAGCTTGGGTTGTTACAATCTTTCCCCATTCAAAATTTTCACCCCCAAAATTTTAATTTCATACACTAAAACGGATTAGGTTAATTCTATTTTCTCACTTCCCCTAAGTCCCACATCACTTAATTAAACCTATGTTTTTTCTAAAACACATATATTAGGTGCATAGTATTATTCTAATGGACATTGTCTCTATGATATAAGATCATCGCCAGATTCTCCTCATATGAGGGATCATTATCAAACGGGTCCAACATTATATCGATTGTGTGTGAGGGTCCTGGTATGTAATTCTTCAATGGTGATACATGTAATGCTTCACGTACTTTATATAGGTTAGGTGGGTGTGCTCGTCGATATGAAACCTCTTTGATGCGGCCAAGGATCTCAAAGGTTCTAATGTTTCTTTTAATGTGTTTGCCCTTATTCACAAATCGTATAACATTATTCCATATAGAAATATGGTAGAACACCTTTTCTCAAAACTCAAATTCTATGTCTCATCAACGATTACCAGTATAGCTCTTTTTTTGGCCCTGAACAACTTTGATGTGTTGTTGAATGGTTTTGTCCTTTTCCACAATTTCTTCAAGAATTTCATGTGTTAGGAGTTTGTATTCCTTAACATCATACAATATTGAAGTTGTTATATAAATATTCCCACAAAGGGATACATAAGGATTCATTTGGATACTTGAGTGTAAACTGTTATTGTATGAAAACATGACCAAAGGAAAAAATTTCTAACATCCTTCCTTGAATTTAGATTATCATGGTCTCAATATGTCCTAGAGTGTCTGCATAGTCACCTTTGTTTGGCCACCATTTCAAGGGTGATTAGTTGTGATTAAATTAAATTAATTATTTATATAATTTTGAAGACTTTTCTAAAACATGGTGGTAAATTGTGGGTATCGATCAAATATAATCGATAGTGGTGTTCCATGAAGTCACATTTCATTTTTAATATGTATCCTTTTAATTTGATCAAGTTAGAAGTCATACTGAATTACAATTAAGTGATCAGACATTCTATGAATATCCACAACAATCCATATAGCATTATTTACTCTTGATGTCTTTAGAAGACTAGTGACAAATTCCATGGTGATGTTTTCCCATTTCAATTTAGGAATGTGTTCTGGTTGTATCATACCCTTGGATTCCTTTCCGTTCCAGCTTCACTTTCTAAAAAATAAAACATATTTTTTTTATATTCTAAAATCTCCTTCTTCATATTATCACACCAATATTTCTCTCAATGATCGTGATAAATTTTTTTTCTACAAAAATTTATTGAGAAGGTTAAATTAATGTGCATCATCAAACAACTCCTTCTTTAACAAGGTATTTGACTGTATATACTTTCATGACACAAATCTCAAAACTCTGACTTCATTAACATTTAAATACATGGATTTACCTTTTTTATAACATACAATTTCATCTAAACTACCACATCATCTCTTGGAGAATAATATACCTTTTCCATAATGGATGGGTAAGTAATATTTTGTGAAAGGATTAATGATGTTACATTCTCGATGAATCACATGTTAATTCTTTTGAAATATAAGTAGATCATTTCCTTCTTAATTCAGATTAATGATAAAATTTCTAGGTCATTATTACTTAGAGTTTCTACCACTTTATTTTATATCTCATGATATTAGTGGATAAGGAATTCATAGTCCTTGATCATCTCTAACCATCTTCGTTGGAAAATATTTATATCTTTCTATGTGAATATATAAGTGAGGATTTTATTATTGGTGATTATTTTACACTTCTCCCCAAATAGATAATTCTACTAGTTTTTTCAATGTGAAGATCACTATAGCTGACTCCAAATCATTCGTTGTGTAGTTCTGTATGTGAACCTTTAATTTCTGTGAACCTTAGGATATCAAATTATCATTCTGTGTTAAAATGAAACCCAACCCTTTCTTCAAAACATCATTGTATACCCAAAATAGTTCCCCACATATTGGTATAATAAGTATAAGGGTTGTGATAATACTCATTTTCAACTACTTGCATCTCACTTCACATTCATTGTTCCAATCAAAAATGACTTCATTATAAGTTATATTGGCTAGAAGGTTTCACATCCAGGAGAAACTCTTCACTAATCTATGATAGTACACAACTAAGCCAAAGAAACTATGGATTTATTTAATGTATGTTGGCCTCATCCGTCCTTAAAATTATTTTATATTTGAAGGGTCCACATATATCTAATTTCTTGTCACAAAATTCTCTAGTTATAAAACATGTACCAAGTATAAGTTTTATTATGAACTGAATGAATCATATAGGAGGGATACAAAGAAATTATAATGGGAAACACATAAGCATAATTCCTCACAATGGGAATGTGTTTAAGGATGATATTTTTCTATAGTCTGAATAATTTGATCAATATACACTTTCTCATATGAAAATGATATACATGATTAAAATTTTGCAAATAAAGAAGATTAATCCTCCTCCATTCATTTATATAGAATTAGGGGATGATTCTCTTTACAAGAAGTGCTTTATTTCTCACATCAATTTATATAGGATCTATATAAGGAAAGAAAATCCATACCTAGAATTTCATCAAATTATTTTATAGAGAGACTTATATTATTTTGAAGAAAAAAATTTTCACACATTGACATGTGTCTTGTAATTATTGAGGTTTTCTCAAAAGAAATATAATCATTTCATGTGGTGAATCGAGGTACTTATAAAACATTTAAGATATGCTAATAGGGAATGAATTTAAATACAACATTACATAAATTATTTGGTATTAGAGGTTACATATACTTCATTCATCATGATCTATCGTAGAATAGGACTTTCAATATTTTTTAAATCATAGATATTTTTTATTCTCATCATGCTAGTCAGCCTTTGGTATAGAACATTTTCTTGGATAATTCCCAACATATCCATATTTAGGACAAAGAACTATATATGGTGCCTTAGATTGAACCTTTTTAACATCCATCACTTTATAAATTTCCTCATGGAAATTTGATACTTTGTGCCTTATCATCCAATAGTTAAAACATCTCTCAGTCAATTTTTGACATTTCCCTTAGTGCCTCCTTACACACTATTTCACAAAAGAAATTATCTCTTGTTTACATTGTGATTTCTATTTGATGAACTTGTTTGAGTTTTTAGTTTCCTCTCCCTTAACATCTTTGGTCATTGAACAATTTTATAATTGTTATTTGTAATTTTTATAGTTATTTTTGCATAATCACAATATGAATTACTTGATCTCACATCCAGTTGTAAATCTCAATTGGGTAGTCATCACATTTCCATATACATTAGTTGTTTACTTGATTTCACCTCTTTTCGTCCATTTTATAGAAAAAAGGGAAAATTCGGGATGATTATTTTGAAACTATTAAACACATAAATAGAAATCCAATTACATTAAAGTGGTAAATTATAAATTACATTTATTTCAAAACTTATGAATTTCTAGAATTAAATCCATGTTTCTTGTGATATATTTCTTAACATATACTCTTATGAGTATTTTTTCCATAATAATGGTTCATAATGATATTGTGAGTTTAAAAAATAATATACATGTGGAGTATCAATCCCAGTTTGAAGCAAGTTATTTTGTTGTGAATTAGTTCCTAGTTGAGTCCATCTAAATGAAGTGTTTTCATGTTTCACCCCGATGTAAATTTATGTCAGAGCCACGACCACTTGTAGTATGAAGACATGGATGTATTTTCATGATAAACCACATGTTATATACTTTACCAAATTTAAGGGGTTTATTATTAAATTTAGTTTTATCCAAAATTATTTCACTATATTTTTCTAATCAAGGTCCAAAAAATAACTAAACTTCCCTTTGATACTAACTATGAAAACCCTCCTATTTATTCCACATTAATTCTAAATTTATTACATAATATTTCAAAAAATACAACTCAAAATATAGATAAGTCATATGTATTTGGGAATTAGGTACATAGAAGAACATCTTTAACATGGGATAAAACAATATTATAGAAAAATTCCTTAACATTTTTTCTAAAATCGCATAGCTTTTAAAATTATACGTGATAACATAGGGACATGCATTAAAAGGGGGTGATATATAAACTATTTCAAGGGAATAAACATTGAATAACATTAAGGAAGTAATACGTTTTCTAAAATTGGAAAATAAATAAGCAATAAAATGGGTGATAATCATAAACATGAACATTGATCCATGCTATAGCATGATGATATAAAGGAAACATGGGAAATGTGGCCACAACATAAAACAAGGCATCATAAACATAGGTAAACGATGACCCGCTATAAAATAACTATGGAAAAATTATAGTGATGGATTAGGTTCATGCCCTAATCCTTTTTGTGATGTCTCATGAGACTAAAATATTATTAAATTCATTAGAGCATAATATAATTCTAGGTTCACCCTTCACTTTGATTTCATTCTCATTCTAAAGTCTTCCACATAGATCATAAAACATGGAATCATTTATCATAAAAAAATTAATGATCAAGGAGTGTGGAATACATACCTGTAATTACATAATAAATTACATATAATTATATAAATGTGAACATCGTTGATATGAAATGGGAATGGTATTCACTGCATAATTGTTTTGGTATAGAAAATCGTTGTGAAATTTTACCAGCATAATTGGGGTGTATAAATGTTCATGGAATGGATTAATGAGGGTAAATGGGAACTATAATAATTTATACTTAAATTTTATAGTAATTTGATATGTAATAATGGATCACATTATTATGAATGGGATATAAAATACATAATATAATGAAGACTCTTAGATAAATTGGATAAGGAGAGGATCCCTTACCTTGAGAGTGTGATTCCAAACTCTTGGGAGGAGCTTTGTTACAGATTGGGGGAACCTTAGTAGAAATCTTGAGATTATAGGTAAAAGTGAGGAAATGATCCAATGTTTGAATTTTAATATAAATGTGAAATTTTGTGATTTTATATAGAAAAAGATTGTAATTCCTAATTATTTTATAAACATCAGTTTTGGACTCTATACAACAAAATATAAAAAAACTTAAACATTACCATGGTTATTCCCATGATTTCTTTAAAATAACAGTTGTTTTAATTATTTTATATTTACAATGAATAAACATGATAAAATATCATCCTTTGGGATGCATAGGTGATTAATTCCCTTATAAAAATTATTTTTTAATAATAAAATATGTTATAGTTTTTGTAGGATTATTAAGGGAATTATAAAATTAATCATATAAACATAAAATCACTTTATTTTTAAGGGGAAAATATATTTGGTCATAGATCCCCTTTATAGTATTTATTACATCATTTTTGGTTCATTTTGATGTCGTAATACACATCGTATAATTATACCATATTTAATTTTTACCTGAAAATTTTACTATCTCCGAAAATTAAGAAAAATTAACCACATGTTTATTTAGAATGTTATTCATAAAAATTATTCATTTTATGAAAATAATTTTTTAATATATGTGTTTTGACTTTAAATATCGAATCAACATTAATTGATAAATTTTAAGACATTTGATAATAACATTTTTTGAATACTTATAAAAATTAAATTTGTCCTCATTAAAATTATTTGTTCAATTATAGAAAATAAAAATTAATTAATAATAATATTTTAATAAAATAATATCTATTTCAAGAATCCATTAATTTAAAAATTCCTCAATTTAATTTGAATATTATCCAAAATTATAATTTATGTTTTATTGTATCAAAATCCGAAAATCATTTATAAAGTCACAATATTAAAATGAAAATGTTTTCATTATTATATAAAATATAAAAATTCATATTATTACGGTCTGGATACATATCACTTTAATACACTATAAAATCCCTAAGTGTAAGGTGCATGATGTTGAGACTTTGATGAGGTGGTTTGGTGTAAATTGTTTAGGCAATGATATCGATTAGCATTATCTTCTCCCATTAATGTTTTCACTCATGCTTATGTTATTGGATATCATCTTGGGATTGGCCAAGTTAAAATACTAGTGATTCTATATACCTCTAAATCTTGGATAAATGTTCTTAATAGGGATCAACCCAACTTTTTTAGGCCATCACTTCCATTGTATGTGTCTAGTGGATTTTTAAAAACCCTATATTTATACTAATCATTTAATCTCTATTAAAATGATATATTATCAATTATAATCATACTTAATGGTTTTTAAAATCCAATAGAATATAATAAATCAAATTAACTGCATGATTTTTCTATAATAATAATACATGATAATACATTTAATTAAATCACAAGGGGAATTTTAATTATAAATGTTTGGGTCAATACAAGGTGGGAGTTCAAGTAAAAGATATATTGTTGGTTGAAATCAAGGATCCCAAAGGGTTATATGTATCATATACTAATATTTCCTTTCATCCCAAATTTCATAACATTCTACCATCGGGATATGTTTTGGAATAACAACACTCCAACCTCAAACTCTAGGTATCATCGACGATTTTCATCATAATGCTTTCATCAACACTATGTTTCCCTAATGTTCCAGTGAATAATATTTATTTTTTCCACTATTTCATCAACAATTTTAGGGCCAACCATTTTGTGTTCCCTAGCCTTATCCCATCACACATGGTTTTTTCACCTCTTCCTATAAAGGGATTTATAGGGACATTTTTTGATGCTTTAGTGGAAACTGCTATTGTATGAGAACAAAACCCCAGGAATATTTTGATCTCATCCTCCTTTGAAGTCAATTGATTATGCTCTCTATATTTCCTCAAGTGTTTGATACTCCAATCAAATTTTTCATCATTTTGTGTGTGATAAGTCATTATAAAGATCAAATCATTATTTAGAGTGTGTTGAAGACCATTCAAGAACTTAGAGTTGAATCATGGATCTCAATCAGATAAAATCAATAGTGGTGCTCCATGGGGCCTCACCAATTGTCTAATGTATACCCTTGCATGTTTATTGAGAGAGAAGTCCTCCCTAATTGTAATGAAGTTCATAGTCTTTCTAAGAAGATCACCCAAAACCCATATAGAATTAATTCCCTTCTATGTATTTAAAACACCACTGACAAAATACAAGGTAATTTTTTCCATTTAAATGTTTTTATGGGTAATAGTAAAATTGTCCCCTTGTATTTTTTCCCATTCCACCTTTAATTAATGATACAAAATAAGTATTGATTTATATT
This sequence comes from Viscum album, assembly GCA_963277665.1. Classification (NCBI taxonomy): domain Eukaryota; kingdom Viridiplantae; phylum Streptophyta; class Magnoliopsida; order Santalales; family Viscaceae; genus Viscum; species Viscum album. The sequence continues at coordinate 1,950,092,062 of OY728150.1, forward strand.
ATGTGATCTCATTCATTATATTTTCCAACCAATGGTTCTCTCAAAGATCATGATATATCTTTGTGCTTCTAGGATCAATTGTGAATATAATGACCTATCTTAACATAAATTAACAATAAAAAACTTTTTAGGAATACATAAAACATTCTACAAATAGATTCCTGAATACTATACTAGTCTACTACTTTTTAAATCATTTAAACATAAACAATGGTACATAAATCAGTAGCATTATCTCCCACTAAGATATTATTGACAATAAACCTTCTTAGACACATCAAAAATAATACATATCTTCATAAATTGGGAACTAAAACATAAAAAGGGGTGATATAAAATGATAATTATGGGTAAAAATGGACATATGGAAGCATAATACTGATAATGATGGTATTACAACCTGATCATGAAATGAGAATATCATACCCTGCATGTCAAAGATCATATACATGAATCATGTCATAAAGCATGGCGGTTCCTAAGACACGAATAATATGTAAATAGATAACATAATCAATGAAATAATAACATAAGAATGGAACATAACATTGTGGGAGACACATAACCAAATAATATGATTTCCATAGAAACCAGGTCATCCCTTCCATGTCAATCATGGTTGTATATGTTCACTCCCCATACCATCTTGGTAGTCATTATTCACTCTCATAGAAATCTTCATAGAATGACTTCACTCCTCATACAATATTGGTAGTCATGGTTTACTCCCATTTCAATATTAGTAGTTTTAGTTCATTCCCAAGACTATCTTAATCTATCTCAAGAGGTATAAATCTTTACTCAATGCATCAGAAAGAGATATTGGCCCTACCCATCTCGTAATGAAATCATACAGCCATGTGACAAAAGATAATAAATAATCATATCAAAACCCATGAAATGAAATGGGTATAATAAACACGTAATTGTATCATAACCTGTAGAAAGTGAAAACTTTAATAATAATTTTATCAAAAAATTTACACCGGAAAAAATTTGATTTCAAATTCATATAACTTCTAAATGTGAAATGAGTTCCATAAACACCATTCCATCAAAACATAATGAATTTAGAAAAATAATATAAATAGAAAAATTGAATAATAATTCCATAAAGTCTTGAGTAACACCAATGGATGTTATCATGGTTGGGAAATTATTTTTAAGGATACATTAAAATTATTTCTTGGGTAAAATATCTTTTGTTAATTGAAAATAATTTTTAAAACATAAATTTTTTTGAAAACATTTTTCTTTGAAAATAAATTTGAAAATTTATAAACACTGATTTTAAAACAATAAAACCTTTTTAAAATCCTTTTTAATTAATCATTATCACAAATTATATTTTATTTCATTTTGGAAAATGTTTTTGAAAACATTTTTAAAAACATGTTTTTTGAATAGAATAGATTTTTGACGAGAGAGAGAACATATGATTTTACATAAAAACATTATAATAAGTACCAAAAAGTGAAAAAATGGTTCAAATAAATAATGATTTCCTCACTAAATAGATGATAATTAAACTTATTTTTATTCTTGATATATGGGTAAAAATATATAATCCAAGGAAGCATAAACAAAAAAATCATGAAAAGCAATGATATTGTCCCAATAAATTTTTATAATATGGTAACATGGGATAATACTGTAAATTTAAGAAAAGGAAATTAAGTGAAGCATAAAATGTCATAAAAATAAGTATATTCAAGATATATCTTGTAAAATGTAATTATATACACCTTAAAAAGTTGTTAAGATGCATAAAAAAACATGAGTCTCAATGAAGGAAAATTGAGACACAACATTTTTTCGATTTGGTTACTTTTGAAACATAAGCCCCATGAATGAAATTTAAAAAACATTATGTGTTTATAAATTTAAATTCTGGTATAAGATACATAGAATACAATCATGGTGAGTACATAAACCTCACAAAAGGAAATAGTGGTGAACATACCATGTATCTCACGGGAAGAAAAAGTGAGATGAAAAATCCTTACCTAGTGTCATGAATCTCTTCGTACACATTCAAACCATTTGTATAAAAATATAAATTTATTATAAATATTTTAAATTTCAATATAATTATATATAATACATTATATAATTTTTTTACTATATATTAACCTCTTTTTAATGAACCTATGTTAAAGTTTCAATTCGGGTAATATTTTTTTTGTTCTTCGCATGTGTCTTAATTTCCTATATTGTGAGTCCTTATACATATATAATTATTCAAGAATGTGAACCTTGGTATAAATATAATTTATATACATTATATGTGTATTGATATGTTCTATAATATATATAAGAGTCAAATAGGATACATTGTTTATTGATATTATAGGTCGTATGTATGCATGAATGCTATATCAGTTTAATTATCATGTTGAGAGAGGAAATTAAAATATATATACATATAGATATATATATATATATATATATATATCTGATTGTTATAGTAGATTTATGATATCATATATATCATATATATTTACTAAATCTATCTTTATTACAATCCAGGTAGTGTGTGAATGAATCATATCTCTTTGAGGGGGTGGTAGTCCACACTTCCTCAAATGAAATTATAATATTTACATTAGATGAAACCATAAAGATAGGATATAAATAAAATGTATAGAATATTAATGTCATTAAAAATATAATATATCTTATATTTAAATATAGTTTCCATAATAATTTCCACTATGAGAAGCAAAAAAGGAAAATTAAACAATCATCATTTAGTGAGGTGGTAGTTCGTCATACACATAAACAGTATGTTCTTTCTCCATTAGATGGAGGTGATTGTAAGTTTTTTTTAAATCCTCAGAATAAAAAAATATATATATTATATTGATCATACTAGTGTATTTATACAGGAACATAAAAATTAAATTTGAAGGGTGGAGAAATAAAATAAAATAAAGGATTTAGGAAAAGATGTTACCTCTTGATCGGGTAACTCTTTTGTATTTGTGCCAAAATATGGATAAAAATGGGGATTATAAAATTGGATTGGTCATTTAGACCCTTAATGTTAAGGTTTAGTCCCTAATTATGCTTAATTTGACTTTAATTGATGTGATTGATTTTAATCACTTTTACTAATATTTTTGGTCAAAAATTAACTTGGTCTTATTGGAATATAAATATAATAATTAATTCAATGTTTTATGTTAGTTTTTCAAATTAAAATCAGAAAAATAGTAAAATTAATATTAACACTAATCCCACAAATGGGGTAAAATAATGGGTTTTAAAGTTGAAAATGTTCAAAATATTGTTAAAATTTTATATTCAATTTTAAATTGAAATTGATTATTGTGATTTAAATGGTATTATTAGATGTAATATTTATATAATTTGATGTCAAAAAAATATAATATTATTAGAAATAAATAATTAATTTAATTAAAAGGCCACTTTTAACTGGAAAATAATATTATCACTATTCAACAAAAAAAGAGGTTTCTCATAAAAATCCCAAAAATTCATTATAAGATAATTTTAAAATTCCTAATTCAAAAATTATGTTTCATTTATCAAATTAAATTTTTAAATTTTTTTAAAATTAATTTCGTTATTAAAATCAGTCTATTTGAGAAAACTGTATTTTAAAACAAAAAATTACATTACCAAAAATCATATAATTCATTTGCAATATGAATAATTTATATAAAAAACTATAAAAAATATTTAAAAATTAGTTATCAGTGATAATGTTAATATCTTTAATTTATAGGTTATAATTATCTCATTTAGATATTTATGTCATTAATGTGATGTTTCATTGAACTCTGTGTTGCATGTGATGTATGCTAATTCGGTGTTGTGTGTATCGTACCCCAAGTCAGTGGTGTGTGTAACGTACAACAAGTAAGTGTTGAATGTAACATATGATGATTTTATTCTGTGTGAATGTAATTCATGACATAATTCACTACAATACATAAATTAATATTTAATTTTTTTAAAAGGTCTATAAAAACTCAGAGTGTTAAATTCTACCGCCCAAAAAATAATTTTTTCCCTTAAAATTATCACTCAAAAAAATGAGGATTATTCTACTTTATCATATCCTCATGATCCCACATAGCATACTCTAATTGGCTATTTATCTACAAAACTTTGACCAGGTGAGTAGTTTTGTTTTTGTGAAAATTCTCTGATCAATCTTGAATTTCAACTGGTTGTTCATCATAAGACAGATCCCACTCTCGTGGTATGGCCTCTCAATTTAGTAAATGTGAAGGGAATGGTATGTAATTCCTCAATAGTGATAAATGGAATAGATCATGTACGTGATATATGTTTGGAGGAATTTCCAAGAGATAGGATACCGTCTTGATATGATTAATAATCTCAAAGGGGCGATATACCTAGGGTTTGGTTTCCCTTTCTTCTGAAATCTCACTTCTTTCTTCTATTGTGAGATTTATAGAAACACGTTTTAACAAACATAAAATTATGGATCACATCGGCGGTTATCAACATAATTTCTTTTCCGACTTTGAGATACCTTGATATGCTTTGGATTTTTCTATCCTTCTCGACCATTTCATCAGCAATATTATGTCCGAATAACATTATTTCACTAACTTCATCCCAGCACATTGTATATATAAACATCTTACAATAAAGGGCCTCATAAGGTTCCATCAGAATGCTTGAGTAAAATATATTGTTATAATAAGACTCAACTAGAGGTAGGTGTTGATCCCAACCACCTTTTAAATATAGAGAAATAGATCGCAACACATCTTATAGGGTTTGAATCATTTTTTTCAGTCTGACCATTTGTCTACAGATGATAAGAAGATCTCAAACTTTATTATGTATCATGTTCTTGCTGAAGACTTTTCTAGAACAATTAGTCTAACCTTAGATCATAATCTGATATAGAGGGATGTGGTACTTTATGAAACGTTACCACTTTTTTAATTAATATCATAGCAAGTTGATCCAGAGAGAAGTCTTTTATAATAGTGATTAAGTGTTCTAAATTAGTAACGTGATCAACTACCACCCATATATAATTAAATCATTTATTGGTTTTGGATAGTTCAATGAAAAAATACATATTGATTTTCTCCCATTTCCATTTGGGTGTGGGTAATGGAAGAAACATCCCCTTTGACTTTTTTCTTTCATCCTTAATATTTTGGCATACCAAAAACTGAGATACAAACTCTGCGATATCTCTCTTAATGTCATCCCACCAGAATTATTCTTTCAAGTCCCTATACATATTTTTACATCTATGATGAATAGATAATTAAGAAATTTTAGGTTCATCTAACCGCCCCATTTTCAAATCTGGTATGGAAATAACGTATACACAGTTCTCGAACCTCATCATTCCATCCCAATCAATGTTATACTCCGGAACATTTCTGACTTTCATTTTTATCTATGCATCATCCTCATCTACCACCTTTATCTTTACTTGGATAATGGTTTTAACATCCATTTTAGGTAGGTAAAATTTTCCCCTTCCATTAGTATTTATAGATCTATCCTTTAAAATCTATAAATACTAGATCTTTTGTGATCTTTATCGTGGATAATCTATCATGATCCATCATACTCAAAGCATCTGTGAACTTGTTCACTTTTTAAGGCTGGTAATGTATTCAGCAGTAATAATCCTTTATCAACTCAAACCATATTCTATGGAACATGATAATCTCATTCTCTAAAAATATATATTTTATAAATTTATGATCAATATATATATCACACTTTTCCCTATTAAGATAATGCATCCATATCTTTAAGGGGAAAATTATTACTGCTAACTCCAAATCATGAGATGTGTGATTCTACTCATAAATATTCAATTATCATGATGTGTAGCTACAACCATGTCATTATTCATAAGAAAACATACCAATCCCCTCTTGGAAGCATTATTATAGATTACAAACCCTTATCCACTATAGGGAAATGTAAGCACATGTGAACTGGCCAACCATATCTTCAGTTCCTTGAAATTTTCCTCACATACTTATTTCCTGAAGAACTTTATACTCTTATGAGTAAACTTGTTCAATGGATTAGATGGTCATGAGAAATTATAAACAAACCATCGATAATATCTCTCTAAACCAAGAAATATGTGGATCTCAATCACTATCGTCAGAATAGGCCAGAATTCAATAGCCTTTTCCTTTGATGGATCCACTTTTATACCATCTCTTGAGATTTAATGACCCAAAAATGAAACAATTTGTAGCCAAAATTCACACTTTTTAAATTGTTCATATAGATTTTTCTTCTTTGTGGTCCTTAGTACAATTCTTATGTGATATCTATTCCCTTCCTTTCACTTTGAATAGATATGAATATCATCTTTGAAGACTAACACAAACATATCAAGGTAATCTTTAAAGACACTATTAATTAAATCCAGGGAGATATCATGGGAATTATTAAGACCAAAAGGAATAATTATATATTCATAGTGTCTATACCATAAATAGAATGTCATCTTGTTTATATCATTTTTCTTAACCCTCAGTAGATGATATTTATAATGAAAGTCAATATTGGAAAGGGATTCAGCTCCACACAGATGATCAATCATGTCATGAATATGGGGAATCAGATACTTTTTCTTGATTATGATCTTATTCAAATCTCGATAATCAATTCATAGTCTCATTGATCCATCTTTCCTTTTTAGAAAAAAAATCAGGGCACCTCAAGGTGACACACTTGGCTAAATGAATCCCTTATCAAGGTTTTCATGGAGTTACCTATTCAATTCATGCAACTCAATTTGTGACATTATATAAGTATTATTTGAAATTGGTGTGGAACTAGGTATGGTTTCTATTTAGAACTCAACTTCATATTTTGGTGGAAGTCCAGAAAAGTATTTGGAAAGTACATCCACGAAATCCTGAATAATATACATATCATCAATTTCAATATTCTCCCCAACTATTTGATATAAACAACCAATTTTAATGGGAATTAAAACCCATACAATGAATGTAATATCTAATAGAAGTTCATGAAAATCATCACATTGATGGATGATCTTAGGAGGGTTTGAAATATCAAATGTAACATTCTTTCCTTGATTATAGATGTGGGATTTATGCAAAGAAATCTCATCCATGCTTAAGATGACCTCAAATTCTACCAAAGTTATAATGAAAAGATTTGCAGGAAACACATTCCCACAAACATCAACTATTGAGGAATCATAGACTTCAGATACAATCATCATACCATTATGGGTTTTCACTACTAATTCCAAATCAAATTATTTCAGAGGAATATTAACACCCTTAAAAAATTCTAAAGATATGAAAGAGTGGGTAGATCCAAAATCAAATATGACATTATAAGTTCTAGAAGTGGATAGTAATTGTACATTTCATCACGTTGTTATCTCTCCCCTCATTAGAAATAGCTATTTCATGAGAATAACCCTTGTTTATAAGCTTAGGTTTCTAATGTCGATAATTATTACAAGGAATTGGGTTTGGGTAGTGGTTATCATAATTCACATTCTCCTTACACTTGTATCACTGAATTGTGGGAGGTGGATTCAGTGAGATTATCTCCACATTCATAGGTTAGCACACTTTTTCCCATCACTTCGATATTAAATTTCTCAGTGACCTTATTTTCCACCATTAAATAATTTATTTGAAACCCTAAGGAAACATCCCTAATGATTCTTCCCACACATAGTGAATAAAATAAATATCATATTCTTTTCATAATTGTTATTAGATTTTCCTTCGATGTCCATCTCCCTCTTAATTTCAAAACCATCAGATTTATATGTGACTCCAACCTCTATTTTATCCATCATAGTAGAACACATAATATTTTCACATCTATTCATGTATATTATGTTTGAATCCCTTCTAATACTTGCCTTTAAGATGATAAAGAACCTATCATCATTACTTTCAGGTTGGATGATAATTCATGAACTGTACCTTGCAAGTCTCATGAAATTATCCTAATATATACCAACAGATTCATCATGCCTTTGTTTCAACACAAGTAACTCATTCTCTATCTTGGTATAAAGAATCTAGGGAAATTAATTATTGAAAAATATATTCTTTAACATTCCCCATTTCTTGGTATCAATATCAACTTACAGCCTCATATTCTTGGTTTGATTCCACCACTAGTCTGCTTTCCCTTCTAACCAATAAATAGCCAGAATTAATTTCTCATACAATGAATAATGAATAATTCTGCATATCTTTTCTGTAGTACTGATCCATTTTTCAGCAATAAGTGGATCATAATACCCACTAAAATATGTTGGGTGTTTCCACATCAAATACTCAATATAATTTTGTTCCCTCCTTTTCTCATTTACTTGTCCACCATGATTCAGATGTTGAGAAAGTTGTGTGAGCAGAGGAACAAGGTTTTTAATTCCATATCCCATAGAATTATGTTGCTTATGAGGAAAACCGTTTAATTTTCCATCACAATAACCATTAACATGGTTCATTTTGGGTCTAGCCATTGACTAAAACAAAAAACATGAATTAAGAAATAGTTATCATAAGAGGAACCACATAATCATGAAAGATCACTTATAGGATGAAAATATTATGAAACCTTCCTTAATATATGACACCATAGGTATATCATATGATTTTCATACACAAATTATATTTAAATCACCCATGGTGGTTTGTGAAGAGTTTTTTAATTTCCAAAGAATATCCCATTGGATTTTCAAACTAGGTGTGCATCATGTTTGATTGTTATGTACCATATTACCTTGATTTAGGCCTCAAATATTTTTTAGGAGATGTTAAAACTTGGTAAATATGTTCCAGATCTATATCTACTTGTATTATCCAGAGTGAGATATATTTCTAGGAGTCTACTCACTCTATCTTTTACCAAAATTCCTAGACATTTTTTAAAATGTTGACTCGTCCTTAAAAAATCTTAAGACATATCCTTCATGATCTCAATAATGTTTTCTCATCCTAGTTTCCAAAGGATATCTAAAATATTCCTCTAATAACAACCCAATATTGACATACATTAACATTAAATAACTTTTTTGGAATACAAAAAACATTACAAAAATAGATGCATTAAGACCTTACTAGTCTAGCTCTTTTAGAAACATGGAAACATAAAAACTTGTACATAAATGAGCTAAATTATCTCCCAATAATTTATTCTTTACTAGAAACCATCATAGATATATCAAAAATAGTAGATATATTAATATCCTAGGGATATAAACATAAAAAAGGGTGCACTAAAGAGCTCGGTAAGGGTAATAAATGGAAGACATGTAAGCATAATCATGAATATGAGGGTATTAGAACATTATCATGAAATTATAAGATCATAACCTACATATAAACTGTCATATACAAGAATAAAGACATCATTCTTGGTATCTCATAATACATTAATAATAAAAAAAATTAAGAATATAATCCATGAATGCCAAAATTAGGAATGAAACATGGAATTGTATAATACACATAATCATATAATATGATTTCCATAATATCCAAGGCATCACATCCATGACCATCTTGGAAGTATAGGTTCACTCACTATACCATATTGGTAGTCATAGTTCACAACTATGGCCATCATGGTAGCCTGAGTTCACTACTCATGCCATCACGGTAGTCATGGTTCACTCCAATGGCCATCTTAGTAGTCCTGGTTCATTACAAAGACCATCTTAATATATTTCATGTGATATAAATATTTTCCCAATAAATTGGAGGGAGATATAGGTCCCACCCATCTCATACTGAAATCATACATATATGTGCCACAAGATCATAAATAATAATTTCATAACCAATGAAATTAAATGTTTACTATAAAAATGTAATCATATCATAACATATGGGAAGAGACTGGTTTCATAGCCATGTTATCATAAACATAACCCATGAAAAGAAGTGGGTTTAAAATTAATATAACCTATGAATGTGAAACTGGTTCAATAAACATCGTGTATTCAAAATAATCCATTCAGAGATATATATTAATGGAATCATTGAATAAATTCTTCATAAAGGAATGAGTAACACCAATGGGCGTAATCTTATATGGAAAATAATTTTGAAATATCTTCTAAAAAATTTCGTGATGAAAATATCATTTCTGCATTAAAAATGATTTTTAAAATATGAGACCTTTTGGAAAACATTTTCCTTTGAAAATGACCTTGAAAACATATAAAAGAATCATTGAAAATAATAAATCATTTTTAAAATCATTTTTCCTTGAAAATTGGATTCAAATATCCTTTGAAAACATGTTGTAATTTTTTTTGAATTTTTTTTTCAATACATTGTTTTGGAATATAATAGATTTCAGACCATAGAAAGAGATGGTCATATTTTATATAAAAAATTATCTTCTGTAAAAAAGAGTTTTCAAATTTTAATAATACATGAGGATATCCTGAATAAATTGATTAGAAGTAAATTCAGGAGTTTCTTGATTGGTGGTTCAAAATATTTCACCAAATGAAGTTTAAACATATATAATCTCATAAAACAATGATATTGTCTTAATAAACTCTTATGACATGGAAACTTGAGATCATACTCTACATGTAAGAAAATAAAATTAAATAAAGATTAAAATATAATGAATATGGGGATTCATGATATATTTGGAAAACCCGAACATATTTATTATTGTAATAATAATATTTTGGTAAATTATTAGTATTATTATTATTTTTCATGTTAAATAATGGTTCCATCCAAAATAAATACTTAAAGTATAAAAATAAGATATGTTTTACTCTATATAAATGCTGAAACATTACATTTCTATACGGCCGAAAAACCCTTACTAACCTAGAATACCTACATAAAGAACTATTAGAATCACTTGGAGACCACCAAACACCACAAACAGACCAAAGAAATAGTGAATGTCTTTTGTGTCTTTCACAATGAAAAACATTATGGAATGAACAATGGAAACTGTACTAAGAGTCCAGAGGATGTAGAGGACCATCTTAAGTGAATTGTTTTTTCATGTATGGAACACCTTAAATATGTATTTATAAGGTCTTCAAGTTAGATATGACCATTGTTGGTTGTTTAGGTCTTTCGATGACCGTTGGTTTTTGTAACGGTCATAAAATTTAATAACAGTTAGGTATTGTGATTATTTATACTATTTTAAGTATTTTTTTTGTTTTATTTATTCTTAGTATATAATAATTTTAAATATTCTATGTATTTAATGTCTCTTAATTATTTTATGTAACTTAAGAACATTAAGGGTTCTGATTGTTTGAAAGTAAGGTTTTAGTTAATAAATGTATGTTTTTATGTAAATATAATGTTTTGAAAGAATACCTCTATGTGTATTGAATGTGTATACATATTTATCCTTTAATAGAAATAAAATGTCATCAATTATTTCAAAAAAATATATATATGTTTTAAGTGTTTTAATATTTATTAATATTTTGAAGTTATATCCATAGTTAAATAATATCATAATTTTAATTAAGGATTTAATTTAGTTTATAAATATAATGACCATGATATTTATTTTAAAAATGAATATAATTTTATAAAAGTAATGACATAGTTTTTAATTGAGGTCATATTTAGATTGTGAACTTATAATGTTTTAAAACACAAAAATGTAAAAAAACTTATGAATGAAATGGTATTTAGAGTTTTGTTTAATCATAAGAATTAATATGTATTCTGTTTTTAAAACATTATTATATATATGTTCTTATGTTTAGTGGAAGAAAAATGAATTTTTAACAAAAATTTGGTTGAGTAACCACCCAACTGAGGGCATCCTTGAAGAGTATTCCCTAACGGACTGGTGGGCGTCTCACATGGAACCTTGAGGTTAGAGGACTCTTGTGCAGCACATGCATGGTGCATGCCACGTCGTGCATAGGCTGAGCATGGTGAGGCCTAAGTATATAGACATACCCATGTATAGGGCTTGGTCGGCTGCACACAGGGGGTGAGGCATGTCGTGTTCCAACACGAGTATGGATGGACCAAGGCCTGTGGGGGAAGGGGTCTAATGTATAAGGACCCTGTGGTGTGTGTTTGTGTCATCGGAGTGAAGGCAGGGAGTTCAAGGTATAAAACACAGTCCTGGATTGCACCCTATTTTGATGTGGAACGCATTTTTTGGGGGATCTAATCTAGTTCATTCAATTTGTCCGCACAAGATATTAAATTTCTTATACAATTTGGCCTTCTAACTCAACTGACCACTTCATTTCACCACATTTTCCATCAGCCGTCCAATCAGGATGCGGCTGATCTCAGCACTTCAACTTTTTTAAACTCCTAGTTTTCCTACAACCATCTAATCATAATGTGATATTATCTAAAACTTCTATCCGTTTTTTAAACCCTAAGACTCTCATCAACCATCTGATCTCCCTCGGTCGATCGTGGTCTTCTATTCATTTTTGAATCTTCTTCCTTTATTCTTCTTCCTTGAATTACATAGGTAGTCGTTGCTCTCTTCATTGCTCCTTCCTCTCCCATGATTCCTCCTATCCCCCTCTTTGGCTAGGTTTCTACATTATTTTTTTCAAAATTCCACCGAGGGTATATAATTTTAATGTGAACCCCTCTAGGGTGCCAATCATGTTTTACATAAAATATATATACTTTAAGTCAACATATCCATTTAATATTTGGGTTGATCTTTTTTTTCTTTGTGAATAGTTAGAGTTGGATTTTATTAATTTTTTTTTATATTCTTATATTAAACTATAATATATAAAATTATATATATAGTTTATATAAACTGCTTATATAAACCCATTTTTACAACTTAACCTGATCGGTTTTTCTTCACCCAACTTCTCTTCAACCTCTACTCAACTCCACCCTACCTTTAAAGTCAGTTATGGATTTATTTTTTTTATTGTTTAATTAAACCCTATATATATATATACCTATATATGTATATATGTTTTTTTTATAAAACAAACCTATTATATTTTTTTATTTTCTAGTGATGAACATCAGTTTTTAAATGATGTTCTTAATGCATGTAAATTATGTAAGGGTTTTTATTTAGTTTTTTGTTTGGTTTTATTAATCCTTATATACATATATGTGTATAAATGTTTATATATATAAAAAATATTTCTATTAATATTTTTCAACGGATGAGTATTAGTATAATGTTCTTTACTCAAGTAACACATATAAGGGTTATTTCAGCATCAAATTTGATGTGTAAAACCCATATATACTCTTTTTCTTAATATGGTTATATGTGTATATATATTGATATATTTAAATTATAACATAGTTTATGTTCACATAATACAGATTTTAGTGATTAAATAATTTGTTTGAAGTGTATAAAACTTATTTATCAGTCCTTGTTTTGGTAATTAAACTCCCATGTATTCACTTTGAATATATAAAACTATATATATATATATATATGGTTTTATATAATCTTCAAACCTATTCTATTTTCGGGTTTTTTAAGTGATAATTTTCAGTAATTATCTAATGTTTTTATGCATTTAAATGGGTTTAATAAGAATGGATTTGGGTTTCTAAACTAATACATATATGTATATGTATATGTATAATGTTTTCAATCCTAATTTTCAAAGATTCATTCCTTATTAATATAGAAAATTATTTTGAAATGTGATTTTTATCGTTATACATATTCATTAAATTAGGATTTCAAAACTCACATGTATAAATAATTACCACAATTACATTTAAGCATGTTTATATGATCACAAATGAAATATGATATTGGAAAACAATAACAAATCCTTGTTTTATTATTTTGTGCATAAAATTTTTAAAAGAAGCCATCGCATTGTTATTGTAATTTATATTACATGATTCACAAATTATATTCATTGGAAGTGTCTTTTGTTTAATAAATATTTACATACATGCATAGTGAAGTATGTTAAATTAATTATTCATCAATCCCTCACATGAAATAAATATTTTTCAATAGAAAATATTATGTTTTAATTCATGATGATTTTACCAAAATAAATACTATTTGTTTATGATAAAACCTGTTTAACACTTCCATATATCTGTGTATGGGGAATATGAATCTTAATAATACGAAATGATCAATTCCATGAAATAAGGATTTTGAATTTAAGAGTTATTATTTTATGTGACAAACCCAAAAAACTGTTATTCTATTTTCACCACGAATCATGACTTGTGAAAATGTATGTCAATGTGTTCATACAGTCTTTAGATTAATGTTTACAGTTAAGGCATGATTTATTTATGAATATAGAAATAATTGAAAATTGAAATTCATCTCTTAAAATAAATTCTTGAGTAAAAATTTATTTATTCCAAGTGGTATGGGACACATAAAATAAAAGACATAAAATAATTATTCAAAGTGGTATGGGTTATTTCAAATAAAAGACAAAAAATAATTATTCAATCTGGTATAGGACATTTTGAATAAAAGAAATAATTAAATAAGTAAAAGTGGAATGAGACACTTTTAATTAAAACTTTTAGATATATGGGGAATGAGTTAGAATTATTATGTGTGGTGTGATGGCCTCTATAGCCTCTTGATGCAACGTTAGGTCTCATGAGACAAACTAGGTCATGGCACGAAGCCTTGATAGAATGATTATGTATGGTCTTTCCACGAGGCCCTGACATAATTTTATGATTGTCTGACATTAGGAATTTCTCTAATATTTTATTAATGTTTCACAATCAATGAGATAATTTTACTAGTATAATATCCTTGGTTAAAAATATTTTACGTATGATAATGGTAATAAATTCACATGGAATAATTGAGTATGTACTAATCATGTAATTTATAAAGAAAGTGTAACATCTATTTTCAGAACACTGATACAATAATTTATATTGCCTCTATCATTTCATGAATTTTATTTTATGTGTTAAGTGAATCTTGATATTTCTACTTATTCTATTCTAAGAAAGTATAATTAAAATCCCCACTTTTTTACCTTCACACATTCATGTCACCCTCAATTTTGTTTTATAAATTTCTAGCTTATCTGTAGCATTTCATGAAATTTTATAAAAATATGCGGACTCTATTATATACTTTTGATTTTAAATAAATATATAAATTCTTGTGTATGAGTTCTTCCCTAAAATTATTTCAAGTTTCCTTTGAAAAATAATGATGACATTATGAAATAAATGTGGTTTTATTTTTAGGAAATGTTTTATAATTATTTCAAAAGGTTGTTATTAAAAAGGAATTTCATTAATTGTTTTTAAAACCCCTTAAAAATCTTTCTAAATTCTCACCCTAAATTTTTAATTTATTTTTACATGATTATTATAGTTTTTATCTATGAGTTATTCCACGTGGAAATTCAATATGAAGATTATCTCGTTCAGATATGAAGAAATGTATCAAATGTATGTAGTTTTCCAGAACCTAAACCCATAAGATTCACTGCGATTGAAATATATGTGTAATTGTATCAGCGTGTTGTTAAAAATTATTACCCACCATGTTTTAGGCTCTGAATTTGTGCTTCTCGGTTCGAGTCCTCATAGTTGGTATCGAAGGAATGGTTTAGAAAATTCTAGAAAATAAGAACATAGCCAAAAATTAACTATGTTTCCTTGAATAGAATATTTTTTTTAATTTTCATATGTAAGGATACGGTTCAATAACATACCTCTTGTCTCTCCCAATTGAATTACTATATAAAATAATTTTCAATTCATGATATGAATTATACCAGCCTTTCTCAAACTTGTGTCTAACCTGCAAACTCCTCTATCAAGTGTTCATCAGCCCAAATGTCCTTATCTCTTATTAGGGTGATATCTATGTCTATCATTGAAGGGAAAATGAATAAATTTATGACTCTAGGAATAGGGGAAATTATCCTGAAGGTATCATCCTCTGTTTCTCTATGTCTGAAAATTTATTGACCTTAGGGATGTTTTGGGATGCTGTATTAGGGGGTGAACATTGAGTTGCTTATTTATTCAAGGTTCAGAGTTTCAGAATATATGGGAGTCTTTATGACAAAAGAACTCTTAGGCACAACATAGTTCGGAAGATATATAAGGATTGATTCTGTTTTGAAATCTCTGAGCACCATACCTCCCACGCCTCTCTCTGAAAACCCGAGATTTTTCAACGTAGGATTGATCCTAACTGTGTGGGGGTGTATCTGGGCTAGCGATATAGAGGAACAGAAAGCTACCCTGGGAATCCACTTGAGTACATCAGTAGATTATCCATAGTGGTGGACCTAGTGAAGGTATAAACTAAATTTTTCCTTAATCAAATTTTTTTTATCAATAATAATTAAAACTTATCTTATAGGTACATCGAAGTTAATGTCATAAGCTAGTTTTATGGTAGTCTAGGAGTACAATTGAATTTCGAGGATGTAATTATTTTGATGGGTGAATAATGTGACACCACGAACATATTTATTTTTGTAAAAATAATATTTTGGTTAATTATTAGTATTATTATAAATTTCTTTGTCTAATAATGGTACCATCCAAAATAAATTGTTGTTGAATAAAAATAAGACATGTTTTATTTAATATAAATGATGAAACATGACATTAACAAAAGTAAAAAAAACCCTTACTAACATAAAATTCTTAATAGCAGACTGATCAGTATCACCAAGAGAACACAAAACACAACAAACATACCAAGAAAATAGTGAAAGTCTTTCAGATCTGTCACAATGAAAAACATTATGGAATAAAAAATGGAAATCGTACTATGCATCCAGGGGATTTAGAGCACCAAATTAACCAAATTGGTTTTTGAGGTTTGGAATAATCTACACAAGTATATATAAGGCCTTAAAGTTAGATATGGCCATTGTAGGTTTTTGAGGTCTTTAGATGGCCGTGGGTTTTTCTAACGACCATAAATTTTTTTTACCGGTTGGTAATTTTAGTATTTTGACTATTTTAAGTATTCTTATTTTTTTAATTATTCTATGTATATAAGAATTTTAAATATTCTAGTTATTTATAGTATCAAATTTATTTTTAGTACCTTAAGAACTTTAAGGGTTTTAAATGTTAAAAATTAAGGTTTTGTTATTAATTGTACATTTTTAAGAAACTATAATGTTTTTAATGAATACCTATCTTTGTATTAAAAGTATATACTTATTTATCTTTTAATAAAAAGGGAATTTTATAAATTATTCTATAAATAAATATATATGTTTCAAATGTTTTAAAATGTTTTAAATATTTTAAAGTTATATCCTTTGTTAAATAATAACAAAGTTATAATTAAAGATGTAATTTATTTTAAAAATTTAAAAACCATGATGTTTATTTTAAAAAAATAATATAAGTTTATAAAATTAATGACATGGTTTTTAATTGAGGTCATATTTAGATTTTGAACTTATAATGTTTTAAAACACAAAAAGGTATACAAACATATTAAAGAAATGGTATTTACAGTTTTTTTACCACAAGAAATTATATATATTTTGTTTTTAAAAAATTATTATATATATGTTAATATGTTTAATGAAACCAAAATGAACTGTTAACAAAAATTTGGGTAAGTTCCTACCCAACCGAGGGCATCTGTGAAGGCCAAGCCCTCAAGGTCTAGTGGGTGTCTCACATAGAACCCTGAGGTCAGAGAACCCTTGGGCAGTACATGCATGGTTCATGCTGAGTCGTGAACATGTCGTGTATGGTGAGGCCTATGTCCACACACAAACCTGGGTATAGGGACTAGTCGGGTGTGCATAGGGGGTGAGGCAGGTCGCGCACAAACACGAGTATTGGTGGGTCAAGGCCCGTGGGGGTGGTTATCCCATGTGTAAGGACCCCACAATGTATTTTTGTGTCATTGGAGTGAAGGAATGGAGGTCGAGGTATATAAGGCAGTCCAGGATGGCTCCCCATTTTGATGTAGGATGAGTTTTTAAAAGGGGATATAATCTGGCCCATTCAACCTCAACACTTGAGTTCTTAGCCATCTGATCTCGTCTGGCCTTTGAACTTCACCGACCACTTCTTATCTCTACATTTTTATTCAGTCATCTAATTGAGATGCGGCTAATCTGAACCGGTCAACTATTTTAAAACTCACAGTTTCTCTACAACAGTCTAATCAATTTATGATATAATCTCTACTTTCCATCTGTTTTTAAAAACTATGGAACTCTCCTCAATAGTCCAGTCAGCATCAGTTGATCGTGTCCATCTATTCCTTTCCACATCTTCTTCCCTTCTTCTACTATTTCCTCACGCCGCACCAGTAGTTGTCACTCTTTCCACTTCTCCTTCTTATCCTGGGATTCCTCCTATCACTCTCCATGGATGGTTGTCCACATTATTTTTTTCCACAAGTCCATCGAGGGTGCATTTGTTTAATGTAAACCCCTCTAGTGTTCCATGCATATTTTATATAATATATATATATATATATAGTCAAACTATCCATTTGATATTTGGGTTGATCTCGGTTTTTGTTTTCTGTCTGATTAGTTAGAGAGGGATTTCATTAAGTTTTATTGTTTTTATTTTTTATGTTAAACTATGGTATATAATATTATATATACAGTTTATATCACATGATTGTACAAACCCATTTTTATAACATAACACTACACGTTTTTATCCTCCCAACTCCTCTTCAACCTCTGCTCGACTCCACCCTACCCTTGAATTCAAGTAAGGGATTATTTTTTTGTTTAATTAAATCCTATATATATATAAACTTATATATGTATATATGTTTATTTATAAAAAAAGCATATTCTGTTTTTATGATTTTCAAAAGATGACCATATGTTTTTAAATGACGTTCATAATGCATAGAAATCATGTAAGGGTTCTTTTATTTTGGTGTTTGGTTAGATTAACCCTTATATAAATATATGTTTATATATGTTTATATATATATATAATTATATTCATATTTTTTAAATGATTAATATTATTATGATGTTCTTTACTCATGTGATACATGTAAGGGTTATTTTAGCTTCAGATTTGATATATAAAACCAATATATACACATTGTCTATATACTCTTATATATGTATATATATATATATATGTTAATTCTAAAATCATTTAAGAATTCATAATAACTATTTTAGGGATTCAATAATGTTTTTTAAGTGTATGAAACATATTAATCATACATATTTTTGTTATGAAGATCCAATATATACACTTTTTATATATATTTGGTTTTATATAATCTAAAAACCTAATTTATTTTGGGGTTTTTTAAATTGATGATTATCAATAATTATCTATTGATTTTATTCATGTAAAAGGGTTTACTAATAATGCTTTTTGGTTGATAAACTAATGCATATATGTATAAGTATATTTATAATGTTTTCAATCCTAATTTCTCTAAGCTTCATTTCTTATTAATATAAACAATTATTTTAAAAGGTGATTCTTATCTTTATTCAAATTATTTTAATTCTGATTTCAAAATTCACTTGTATAAATAATTTCCACAATAAACTTTATGCATGTCTATATGATCACAAATGCAATTTGATATTGTAAAACAATAAGAAAACCTGGTTTTGTTATTATGTTCCTAAAAATTTTAAAATAATTAATCACTTTGTAAATGTAATTGATATTACATACATCACAAATTTTAATAGTTGTAAGTATCTTTTGTTTACTACATATTCACATACATTCGTAGTAAAGTGTGTTTAATTGTTTATGCATCAATCCATTGTATGAAAAAAATAGTATACATTTACAAATATTATGCTTTAATTCATGATAAATTTACGAAAATAATTACTATTTTTTTATTTAACCTATTTGAAACTTCCTTATAAAAAATTATGGTGAACATGAATCTTAAGTATGAAAAAATGGTAATTTCCAGAAAACAAGGGTTTTGAATTTAAGAGTTATTATTTTATGCAATAGACCCAAACAAACCATTATTTTATCTTCACTAATTATCATCTCTTGTACAAATGTTTGTCGATGTGTCCATGTTGTATTTAGATTAATGTGTAAAGTTAATGCAAGATTCATTTATGAATATGGAGATAATTTTAAAATTAAATTTATCTCTTATGATAACTTATGGATTAATAATTTAAATATTCCAAGTGGTATAGGACACTTCTAATAAAAGACATAAAATAATTATTTGAAGTGGTATCAAACATTTCGAATAAAAGACATAAAATAATTATTCAAAGAGGTATAGAACATTTCGAATAAAAGACATAATTTAAAAAATCAAAGTATTATGGGACCCTTTGATTTAATACTTTTATATATATGAGGAATTAATTGGACTTATTATGGGACGGATGAGGCCCATTATAGCCTCTCTATGCATCGACAGGTCTCATGAGATAAACTAGGTCATTGAATGAGGCCTTGACAAAATGATTATGTTTTCTTTTGGCACGAGGCCTCAACAAAATGTTATTATTGTCTGGAATTATGCATTTCCCTAATATGTGATTAATATTTTATCAACCATGAGATAATTATACTAGTATAATATCCTTGGTTAAATATTTTACTTTTGATAATGGTATCAATGCACATTGAATAATTAAGTGTATACTTGTAATTTTATTTATAAAGAATGTGTACCATCCATTTTTAGAACTTTGGAACAGAAATTAATATTACCTTTGTCATTTCATAAGTTAAATTTTATGTGTTATGTGAATCGTGATATTTATACTTATCCAAATCTCAAAAAGTATTTTTATGTGTGCGAATTTTGTGTCTGCACCCTTTTATGTCACCCTTAATTTAGATTGATCATTTTCTGGATTATATGCAGTATTCCATGATATTTGGTACAAGTATGTGTACTCTGATATATGTTTTAACTATTAAATAAATATATAAATCCCTGTGTATGATTTTTTACCTAAATGATTTCAATTATACTTTTAAAAATTATGATGACGTGATCCATGAAATGTTGTTTTCCTTTTAGAAAATATTATATAATTATTTATAAATGATGTTTTTAAAAAGGAATTTATTTAATTGGTTTTAAAAATCCTTAATGAGAGTTTTAAATACTCACACTACATTTTAAATTTCGAACCAGATTAGTGGATTTTTCTACTTTGAGTTATTCCATGTGGTGTCTATTTTATAAATCTTATCTTGTTCGGTTTTGAAGAAATTTATCAGCTTTATCTGGTTTTCCAGAACCTAAACCGGTAAGACTCTCTGTGACGGAATGTGATGTGTAATTTTATCAGTATTTTTTTTAAAAAATTGCACACAATATTTTATGAACCGGAATCAGGCTTCTGGGGTCGGGTACCCCCATATATCATGTAAAATTTAATTGTATACACCTAAAAAAGATGATTATATGTGAATATCAAAACATGGGTCTCAAAGAAAGAAAATTAAGAGAAAACATTTTACCAATTTAGAAAATGATTAAACATAAACCACATGAATGAAAGTTTATAAAATGAATATGTTGATACCCATAAATTTAGGTATAATATACATAGAATACAATAATTTTTAGTACATACACTAAGAAAAATTAAAGAGTGTCGAAGATAGCCTATATCTCACAAGAATAAAAAATGAAATTAAATACCCTTACCTTGTGTCTTCACACTCATCATAATCAAATAAACCCCCAGAAAAAATAAATATAAATTTATTATAAATCTATTTAAAAATTATATCATTATATCTAACACCTTATATTTTTTATTTTGACCTTATATTACCCTCATTTTAATGATCCTTTGTCAAAGTTTCACTTTGGGTAATATTCTCTTTATTCTTCGCATTGTCTTAATTTTTTATATCGTTGGTACTCATTCTCATATCATGATTCCAAAATTCGAACCATGATATAAATATCATTTATATATATAATATTTTTATTTTAATATTCTATATAATATATACGTATTAAAGGGAAAACAACAATCATGGAGATAGTAGGTCCTATATACACATGAATGTTATTTCCATTAAATTGTCGTGTTGAGAGAAATATAGTAAAATATTTATATAAATACACCCACACATAGATATATATATATATATATCATTATTACATTATCATTATGATATCCCATATATAAAAAAATATTCACTAATACTATCCGTAATACAATCCATGTATTCTACGAATGAATCATTTTGTTTTGAGGGGTGGTAGTCCAGATTTCCTCAAATGAAATTATCATATTTACATCAGATAGAAAGAATAAAGGTATGTTCTAAATTAAAATTATAGAAGCATAATAAAATTATAAATATAAAATATATCACATATAAATAGTGTTTCTATCATAATGTCCACCATGATAGGTAGTAAGAAAAATTGAGCAATCATCATTTAGTGAGGTGTTAGTTCATCAAACACATAAATAGTATGTTCATTATCCCTTAGATAGAGGTTTTTATAAGAATAGAATAATTAATTATCCTAAAAACATCCTTGAATAGTTATTATAATGGTGTTTTTATAAAATCATTATAAAAGTAAAGTGTTTGGGTGGGAAAAGAAATAAAAAAAGACATGAGAGAAGATATTACCTCTAGATTGGGTAACTCCTTTTGATTTGTTCCCAAAGGCTTCCTCAGATTTCCTTTTACCCATACAGTAGAATTCTAAGAGGAATCATGGAATTTTTGGAAGTGTATTGGGTAGGTAATTATTCATCATAATAGATGTTTTATGTGTGAGTAAGTGGTAGAGGATGTGGATTTTTATAGGGAAGGAAAAGGACTCATTTGAAGTTTTTAGAAATAAGTTAGGTCTTCAGATGTTATTACCTAAATAAATTAATAAAAAAATCAATAATGGAAGGATTATATCCTAAATATGTATAAAAAAGATTGTTTTAAATGTTTTTAGGTCATTTGGTCCCTTAATTTTATGTTTTATCCCCTAATTAAGTTTAATTTAGCCTTAATCGATCTGATTAATTATAATCACATTTACTAATATTTTTGGTAAAAATTAACTTGGTATCATTAAAATATAAATATTACACTGAATAGAATGTTTTATTTTGGTTTTTCTAAATTCAAATCACAGATGTGGAAAAACTAAGATTAATGGTAGACTAGCAGACGAGGTGAAATAACTGGTTTTTAAAGTAGAAAAAATACACAAACGTTTGTTATGATTTTATATTCAATTTCAAAATTAAATTGATTCTAGATAATTAAACAGTATTATATGTAATATTTATCTAATTTGACGTTAAAAATTATAATATAATTTAACATTAATAATTAAATAAATAAAAAGATAGTTTTAAAATAAAAAGTGGTATATTTTACTATTCATCAAAAAATGAATTTTTCCCAACAAAATCTCCAAAAATAACCCTAAGATAATTTTGTAGTTCTGAATTAAAAAATAAATCTTATTTTATCAAATTGAATTTCTTGTTGTGGTTAAAATTTATTTTATTATTAAAATCAGTATATTTTAGAAAATGATTTTCTAAAACACAAAAGGAAATTAGCAATGATCACATATTTCATTATTATTATTATTTAGAAAAAAAATAAGTTATAAATAATATTTGAAAATTAGTTATTACTTTTCATATTTCTATGTTTAATGGCAAGGTTATAGTTATATCATTTAAATAATTATATAATTAAAACGATTATTCTTAAAAACTCTTTGTTGCATGATATTTACATTATGTCAATGTTGCAAGTATAATATGCCAAATTGGTGTTATGTATAATGTACATCAAATCAGTTTTGGCAATAAAATATGCTGATTTCGTGCCATGTGAATGTAATTTTAAACATAACGATTTGAAATAATCAAATGAATATTTAATTTATATGAAAAAATGTCCATAAAAACTCAATGTTTTAAAGACAAGGTTGAGCTGTGTGAATCATCTTACAACTACCTCTTTAAATAAAAATTTTAGGGTACACATAGTCGTGACCAAAACTTACAACTCCCTCTTCCTTAACATTGAACTCTAATAATTTTCCTTTTTTAATAGATCGCAAATTCTTCTAAATTCCCACATCATCACTTTGAGAATACTTTATCCTATCTAGATTGGATGGTTGAGAAATAATTTTTGAAAAGATTGATGTTTTTTATTTCACTATGATTCCCATTTCCTTATTTTTTAATTCCAAGAAGATTGAATCAGTATCAATTCTCATTAATGGTAAAATAGTTGGTTACTATTTTGATAGAGCATCTTCGACATAATTTTCTTCCACAGGATGGTAGGGGATTAGGAATTCATAGTCTTTGATCAACTTTAACCATATTCATTTGTGCATATTCATATCTTTATAGTAAAACATATAATTTAGGATTTTCTGATACATATTTATCTCATACTTCTCTCCAAAGAGAAAATGCCAATAGATTTTTAATATGGAGAGGAATATAGAAAACTCTAGATCATGTGTTAGGTAGTTATTCTCGGGATATATCAATTTCTTTGAGTTGTAGGCTATCAGTAGGTCATTATTCGTTAACAAACATCCCAATACCATCTTTTAAGCATCATTGTATACCATGAGAAGCTCTCTACTTATTGGTATTTTAAGTACATGTGTAGAGATAAGAAACTTTTAAAAATCCTTGTATATCTCATCACATTAATTATTCCAAATGAACCGATATCTATTATAAGTTACCTTGGTTAGAGTGTTTTATAATTGAAATAAATTTCTCACAAATCGATGTTAATACCCAGCTAAACTAAGTAAACTTTAAAATTATATCACATAGACTAGCCTCTTTTATCCTTCAATTGCTTGCTTATTTGAATATTCAATAGATACCCCATTGCTTGTTATAATATATCCCAAGAATAAGTATTTATTCAAACATGAATCGCATTTTATGTACTTGAAATAATGATTCTTTTTTCATAATTTCTTTATAATAGTGACCAGATACTCCTCATTCTCCTCCTAGACTTTGTATTATATTAGAATATCATCTATAATGACTACAAAAAAAATGTCGAGGTATTATCAAAAGACTATATTCTCAAGTCCATTAATGTTATTTTATAATTATTGAGTCTTAATTAAATTACTATGAACTCATAGTTCCCATTCATTGTAGGGAAAGTGGTATTGGGGATATCATCCTTCTTCACTGTTACTTGATAACATCCCAACCAAAGATCCTACATAAAGATGTATTATGCTCCACATAGTTTATTGAATAATTCATCAATATATAAAAGAGTATACTCGTTCATTATTTTGATCCTTTTAACTCAAGATATTAAATGGAAAGTCAAATTGGCCAATCCATATTCTTGATGATGATTAATGGTGCACCCCATGGCGAATCACTTAGTTGTATGATCCCTTTATCCAGATTCTCATGTAGTTGTTTTTGAGATACTAAATTTATAAAATAACCTTTATGTATGAATTATATGATAAATTTAATTCCCTAGGTTAAAGATATATTGAAAATTCATCCTATTTTTAAGGAGCAAGACGTTAAAATTCATCAGGAAATACATCAGAAAATTCCCTCACAATGGTCGTGTATTCAAGGATGACCATTTCCATAGACTAAGTAATCAGAGCAAGATATTATTTCTTAAAGATGAATAATTTACATTCTTTATATTTTGGTTTTAAATACGATTTGTCCTCTTCCTTGCACTTGTCCATAATCAAGGAATGATTCTCAATACAAAGAGAGATTTCCTTCTTTTATAAATTTATGTTGGATATATATAAGGAAAGATAACACTTTCCCAAAATTGAATCAAATTCCACAAAAGGTACGGTCATAAGGATCATTGGGATGTTCATAAAAAAAATTTACTTGGGAGAAGGTATATATTATTGGGATGTAGTAATTTTCCCATTTTCCAATCTCACTAACCTCTCAACTTCCATTATTTGTGGTGGTGTTTGAATACTTCTATAAACATGCATGATATTAAAGAATGTGTAGAACTAGAATCAAAAATTATTTTCTCTATTATTGATTGAGTAATTAGCATACCTATCCCAACTTCATTTTTTGGATCCACCTTTTTGGTCGTGATGGTATATGCTCACCCTTATTTCCTTAGAGGTTGTCTGTTATCTCTAAAAACACTTCGCATAGTGAATTAGTTCACAAAGTGTCATTATTCTTTGTGATTGAAACAATGAATAATAGACTGATGGTTGACTATATAATTTTTTCCCTCTATATCATTACTCGGATTCTCCTTTTTATAATTACATTGTATGTGTCCTTCCTTCATGCACCTAAATAATTTCCTCGTTCACATTAGTCAATTTTTAGGGTTCCTCCTTCCACATTTTTGACAAGTGAGATGTTCAAATTTCTTAGTACAATTAGATTTCTCCATTGGACCTCCAAAATGAAACTCCACTTTAAACTTTTTATCCCCATGATACCCTTAATATTTTTTGATCACTATTTATAATTTGGTGGCATATTGGAGAATTTATTTGTAACTAAGTCTTGGATCACCATATCTTTTAGTATACTAGGTTTTAGCCCTCCAAATAAATTCTTAACCTTTAATATGGGGGTAAACACCAAGAATAAGGTTTGTAATTAAAAAAAATTATATTTTCCTTCAATTAAATGAAATATTTGTCATTATTTTTGTTTTGGGAAATGAAATACCAATATTTTTTAATTTGGGGAGTGTGAGAAAAATATTTAATTAAAAAAAATTTACAGAATTCTATCCACCCAATCACCAAGACATATTCATTAGGCTTTATATTATTTATAATTTCCCACCATTGATAATATTCTCCCTCTATATGATAATCCTATCAGACAACCATCTCTTTCTTGGAACACCAAATCATTGATAAGATCTTCAAAATGGAGTTGATTCATTTTACTTTGATTAAAAGATCATATAATCCATTAAAAGTCATAGGATTTTGTCTCATAAAGTTCTTAACTGTAGACTGTTCTTTCTTATGGATAATTGGGTGAACCTCTTAATCTACTTTTCAATTCAAAAACTAATCCAAATGAGAGAATGGAATCATAAAGTTTTTTATTCTTACTCCCACCAGGTAGGGAATCTCATTTGGGATATCATCACATTTCCCTTCACATTGGTTGTTAACTTTAGTCCTCCTTATACTATTCATTTAAAATAAAGGGAAAATTATTAATTATTATTTTCGAACTATTAAACACATGAATAATAATCTAATGACATCAAATGGGTAACTTATAAATGACATTAATTTCTAAACTTATGAATTAATAAGCTTCATCTATGTTATCATTGATTTATTTCTTAACATATAATATTATGGGAATTTATTTCCCTTAAAAATGTTTTGTGATGATAATTTTAATTTACCAAATAATATCCCCTGGGATTGTAAAACTAGGTTTTCTCTAACACCCATTAACATGCACCATTTATCATTGGATTATTGATCAATGTGGTGTTTTCAGGTTTTACCCTTACGTACATATATTCCAGTGTCACAGCCACTTGTAGTATCCATAAATGAATATATTTTCTTGATAAAAAACATACTCTAAACATAACCAAATTTTTGGTTGTTTTATTATAATTAGTTTCATCCCTAGGTCTGACTCTGGAGTTTTCTATTCTGAATCCCAAAAATAGATTAACCTCCCTTTGAAACAAACTATGAAAACTCTTATGTTTCTTACTGATTAATTCATGATTTATTACATAATATTACACATAATAAAAACCATAATATTTTAAGTATAGAATATTTGGTAATTTTGTTACAATTTATATCAAATAAAAATAGTAAATGCATCATAATTATTAAAAACATCCTTAACATTCTCATTTTTGTAAACATCCCAGGTAAAAAAAGAATATGAAATTTTCATGTTTATTAATATTTGTGAATAAAAATTTTAATATTACTTTAAAGGAAATGCTATGTTCGATGGAATACCCAATACGCGACAACGAGTTGCTTTGAAATCTTACGTTGCACACTAATAATATAATAATATTATTTTAAATAGTAGTTGATGCCTAGACGTTATAATGGCGGGAATGAAAAGAACTAACTAAAAAATTATTATATATGTTTGTTAAATATTTTAACAATTACCCAATAAATGATAGAGGCTTAGAATGTGAATGAATCTAATTTTAAGCATAAATATTCTAATATTCTTTAAAAGGTTGATTAAACGCATTTTGATGATGAACCCTTTTTAAATCCCCTTTTTTACAATTTTATATGTTATATTTTTCAAGATAAAATCCTTCTTTAGAATTGGGACATCAAAATTTACTTTGTGTAAATTTTTTTTACTTTTCCAATAATGTTCATTTTTTAATAAATAGTGAAAGTGTTGTATTTAAATTCAAACCATCCTTTTAATATAATTTATTATTATGGATATATTATCTTTTTAGTTGAGTTTAAAGTTTAGTTAAAATATATTTTTACCATTTAATTCAATGGGGTTCATTGGAATTAATTTCACATTGAAATTGGACATAAAAAAGTGTCAATCTTTGGATAGTTATTGTTTCTTAAAAACATGCTATTTGTTTTGACAGTGGGAATTAATTATAAAATTAATTAATTCAACTTCTATGTTTCTAATTTGGTAAAATGAACATCATTTTTTGAATTTGTAATATCAAATTTACCTTGGATAAAATTTAGGTATTTTTCTAACAAATGTTCATTTTTAAGGAATAGTGAAATATACTGCATTTTACATCAAAACTACTTTTTTATCTAATTTAACTATATAATTATATTTTCCTTTTAATTGTTTTTAAAGTGTAATTAAATTATGTTTTCATAACTTAATACAATTTAGTTCATTGGAAGTAATTTCACTTTACAATTGGATGTAAAAACAAGTCGATGTTTTGATAAATTTTACTTCTTAAAAACTCGTCTTTGGTTGTGACAATGAGAATTATTTTTAAATTAATTACTTAAATTTCTGTGTTTGGAATTTGGTAAAATGTATTCCATATTTGGATTCAAGAGTTCCAAATTATGTAATTAAGACTTTTTTGATTTTGGACATTATGAATAGTAACGACGGTAATTATATTTAATTATCATGATTAAATAGTAATTTTGTAGTTAAGGGTAATAAAGTAATATGATAATAATATAAAATGACCCCAACATGTGTCAAAATCCTCTTGGTTGTGTCATTACCGACCATGGGATTCCTTGTTCCAACTTGGGGACCCCATGGAATCACTTTTGTGTAATAGTGACCTTTTATCATATTATTTTTAAAGAAAGAAAAATATAACCAAACTATGTAATACCGAAGTAAAACAATTTTAATTTTTTTTACATAAATTATATCTTAGACCATAAATTGTAATTGGATATGTAAAAATATTTCCTAAATCATGG
This sequence comes from Viscum album, assembly GCA_963277665.1. Classification (NCBI taxonomy): domain Eukaryota; kingdom Viridiplantae; phylum Streptophyta; class Magnoliopsida; order Santalales; family Viscaceae; genus Viscum; species Viscum album. Next base: position 1,950,121,447 of record OY728150.1, read on the forward strand.
TATTTGTTTTATAATTTTTAGACATTAAATAAATACATTTATTTTTGACACCATGATGATGCAGTGATTACCTCATTAATGAACGATTTAAATAAAATGAAAAGATAAGGTAAAATATAATACTTAAATTTTTCAAAAACCTATTGTATGGGTGTATTTATAACACTTAAAACCTTATCCTCTAAATATATCATTGTGGGACCTTTAAAATCCGAAAACCATTTTATAATAAAGTAACATTTGAAGACTTTACAAAACTGACCCTCCTCCCTCTTATAAAAGGCCCCCACCTATACCCCCTTACCCACACCTCTAAAGCCCTTGGATAGTCCAACCTCTTCTCATATTATCTCTCCACATCCCTATTTTACTCCTAGAAGCCTCACTTTGGGCATAATCCTTTCCAAGGAAGCCTCTATCTCAAATCAAAAAGATTTACACGATTTAAAGGTAATGTCTTCTCTTATGTTATTTTGTTTTATTTTGCATCAACAAACCCCTAAAATATTTATATTCATTTAATTTTTAATAACACCAGTATCTTCAATATACTAGGATGTTTTTAGAGGAATTATTCGGGCTAAACTTACTCACACCTCCATCTAATGGGTGAATAACATACTGTTTCTGTGGACGGTGAAGCACTGCCTCACGAAACGATGATTGTTCAATTATCTCCTACCACCTCTCATGGTGGACATTAAGATGTCAATTTATTTATATATGATATATATTATTTTTATGTTCTCCTTATGCTTATTTATTTTTAATTTATGTCATACCTTTATGGTTTCCATAATAGGTAAACGCGATAATTTAATTTTAGGAAGTGGGGACTACCGCCCCATCAAAGTGATGTGACTCGTTCATGCCATACATGGAATGTATAAAGGATAGAATTTAAGAACCTATGTAACATATATAACATATATATTATAATTTAATTATAATATAACTATGTATAATTATTTTTTATTTCCATTAAAGTATGAAATATAATTGAATGTAGCGTTCATGCGTACGTACGGCTTATCATCTCCATGAAGATGCATTTCATTTACTTTCTCCAAATTTTATGTACTATTATAAATACATAATTATAATATATATATATGATATATATGAAATCTAAATGATTAATATCATTCTGGAGATAATGGACTCTTGACCACATGGTCAATTTATAATTATAATAAGTTCATTTTTTACTCAAGTTCCGAACATCAACGAAATGTCCTATATGAACTCAAACAATTAAATAATTTCTATAGTAAGGTAATAAGTGATGTAAAACAAATAATAAACTTGAAAAATATTCTTAATCGTGTATAATTTAACTTAAGTTTATCATTTAGGAAGAACAAGGAACATACGAGTGAGTCAAGTCGGACACATGGTATGGGGATTTCTTATCTCACATTTAATTCTGTGAGGGTTCCATTGTTCAACAATTATTTATTGCATGTGGTGTATTTTGTACTTAAATTTGATATATATTACCATGATTTTATTTATATTCATGGTATTCTGTGATTTCATTTGGTTCTTATTATCTTTTGGTCATACGACTTGATTGATTACAACGAGGTAAGAGGTTGTTATCTCACTTTTTATTCCCATGATATTCATACTATATTTGACACTATCTTCTTTTAGTGGTGTATGTACTACCCATTATTCTACTCTATGAGTAATATAAATCCATTTATGGGTATTTACATCAACATTTTATGGTCCTTCTTTCATGGGGTGTATGTTTCGTAGGTTACCCAATCGGTAAGGGAACCTTTCACCCTCTTCTTTTTAAAATACTTATTTTTGTTAGGTATTTTAATTTACATATTATTATATTAGTATATGTTTTTATATATCCTTGTTTCTATAAATTTTATTTCCAAGTGATGAGATACCTGTTTTATCTCTCATCAACTCATTTTCTGAATTTTCAAGTCACGCCATTAGGTTGTCGAATTTCTGTAAGGGATCTTCTTAACCCAATTTCAATTCTTTGGGTTAAACCTCTACTTCTTGATTATTTCATGATATAAATATGTGCGGATCAAATATGATTGTTTTAAACTTAATATCCACTTATATGGAGTATATTTATATTTGTCACACATAATTATGTAATTGATTTATCCTTCATCTAAGGACACTGTCATTGTATGGGACATCATCTCAATCTCCTTTCATTGAGGAATATTTTTATTTCTACACAACATTATTTTATATGGTGTATAAAACCCGTTTGATATTTAATTTCATTCAAAATGAATATTTTTACATGAATCGTTTTACTATACTACAAAACTAATGTTTTTGTCTTACATAAGTGGTGACCATGACTCCGTCGCCTCCGTGACCATTATTTGAGTTTCGAATTCCTCTACGAGACATAACTTTTTTTAAAAGAAAAATAAATACCATTTTTTTACTTTTCTTTTTTTGGTATTGAAAATGGTTTTGATAATTTTTTTATTATACCAATGTGTGGTATTGATATCTTGTGATTGAAATTTGGAAATGTTATGTTTCCATTATTGATGTTTTATGTGATATGATTATATGGTTATTGGGCATTGTTTAGGAAGTCGGGTCTTTATGTGATAAACTAAGGGTGTGTGAGCCTGAGATAGCTCTCCAATGCATTAGGTAATGTGAAGGAGTTAAAATCTAAGGTTTCTCTGAAGAGATTTAGGTAATAACTGTGAAGGGTATTCGAAACGTATCCATGAGGGTTACTCCCAACGTAATAATGTTATGAATTCCCCAAGTTACCATTATGTATTATGATTTATATGAGTTATTCATATATCACATGATTTCATGAGGTATGTTAAAGTGATTACGTTTTCTGAGTAAAATATTATTTCATTTGTTCTTATTTATACATGGACTAATGTTTTCATTCTGTATTGTTTTAACCATTACTGATCTTTTTATACACATCCCAAGTTATTGAAATGTTTTGCAGAGGACATAAAGTGGAATAGGGTCAAGGATGGGAACTAGGAAATGTCATGTTATCCAAAACATGGAGCCATACATCACTCTTTTGTTCAAGAGTTTTTATTTTGTGAAAAAAATAGAAACTGAGTAGATGTGTCTACTTTGTAATCATTGAGAGGTAATAGTTATGTCCTAATTCTCTAATAATCTAAACCTGAAAAGATACTCAATGTAAATTATTCATTTAATTCATGATTATGTAATGTTTTAAGGTTGGGTCCTTATAGTGGGTATCAGAGGTCAGTTTAGTTAACTTTAGAGGTTAGGGTATTCTTAAAGCATAAGTGACATTACCATAGTGGTTATGATTCTAGAAAGATTCATTGTTATTTTTATAAATTGAATGAGTTTAAGATAACATGAATAAGTATATCTTAGTGTTTACCCTCCTCATAATATATTATATGATGAGCTTACTAATATCCTTCTTTAGAATTGGGACATCAAAATTTACTTTGTGTAAATTTTTGTTGTTTTTCCGAGAAAGTTCATTTTTTAATGACTTCTTAAAATGTTGTATTTTAATTCAAAACCTCATTTTAATAGAATTTATTAATATGGTTTGATTATTTTTTTAATTGTGTTTAAAGTTTAGTTAAAATATAATTTTACCATTTAATTCAATGGTGGTCATTGGAATTAATTTCTCTTTGAAATTGGACATAAACAAGTGTCAATCATTTGATAGATATTGTTTCGTAAAAACACGCTAGTTGTTTTTACAGAGGGAATTAATTATAAAATTAATTAATGAAACTTCTATGTTTCAAATTTGGTAAAATGGAAATCATTTTTTGAATTTGGAATATCAAATTCACTTTGGATAATTTTTTGGTATTTTTCTGAAAAATGTTCATTTTTAATGAATAGTAAAAAATACTGCATTTTACTTCAAAACAGTTTTTTCATATAATTTAATTATATATTTCTATTTTTATTTTTAATTGGTTTTAATGGCTAATTTAATTATGCTTTTATCACTTAATACAATCTTGTTCATGGTAAGTAATTTCACTTTTCAATTGGATGTAAAAACAAGTCGATCTTTTGATAAATTTTACATCTTAAAAAACTGTCTTTGGTTGTGACAACGAGAATTGTTTTTAAATTAATTACTGAAATTTCTAAATTTGGAATTTGTTAAAATGGATTCCGTATTTGGAATCGTAAGGTCCACATTATTTAATTAATATTCTATTGTTTTTGGACATTATAAATAGTAACAACAGTAATTATCTATAATTATAATGATTAATTAATAATCGAGTGGTTAAGGGTAATAGAGTAATATAATAATAATATAAAATAATCCCAAAATGTGTCCAAATCCTCCTGTTAGTGTCATTTCTAACTATGGGATGCCTTGTTCCAACTTGGGGACCCCATGGAATCACTTTTGTGTGATAGTGACCATTTATCATATTATTTTTGAAGAAAAGAAAATATAACCAAACTATGTAATACCTAAGTAAAAAAAATTACTTTACATTACATAAATGATCTCTTAGAATATATAAATTCATTGTAAATTGAAAAATATTTCCTACATCTTGGTATTTTGTTTTTAATTTTTAGACATTAAATAAATAAATTTATTTATGACACCATGATGATGCAATGATTACTTCATTAATGAACGATTTAAATAAAATGAAAAGTTATGGAAACATATATAACTTAAACATTTCGAAAACCAATTGTATGGGTGGTTTCCAAACTCTTATCACCATATCCTCTAAATATATCATTTTGGGACCTTGAAAATCCAAAAACCATTTTATAATAAAGTATCATTTCAAGACTTTCCAAAAGTGACTCTCCTCCCTCTTATAAAAGGCCCCCACCTCTACCCCCTTACTCACACCTCTAAAGCACTTGTTTCATCCAAAATCTGATCATATTATCTCTTCACATCACTCTTTTACTCTTATAAGCCTCACTTTGGGTAGAAGTCTTTCCAAGTAAGCATTTGGCTCAAATCAAAAAGAGTTACCCGATTTAAAGGTAATGTCTTCTCTTTTGTTCGTTTGTTTTATTTTTCTTCTCCAAACCCATAAACTCTTTTTATTCCATTATTTTGTGACAAAACAAGTATCTTAAATATACTAGGATGTTTTTATGAGAATTATTCGAGCTACAATTACACACACCTCCATCTAATGGGTAAAAAACATATTATTTCTGTGGACGGTGAACTACTGCCTCCCGAAACAATTATTGTTAAATTATCTCCTACCTCCTCTCATGGTGGCCATTAAGATGTCACTGTATTTGAATATGATATATATTATTTTTATGTTTTCTTTATGATTCTTTATTTTTAATTTATAGCATACCTTTATGGTTTCCATAGTAGGTAAACGCGATAATTTCATTTTGGGAAGTGCGGACTACTGCCCCCTCAAAGTGAAATGACTTGTTCATGCCATACGTGGAACATATAAAGGATAGAATTTATGAACTTATGTAACATATAAAACATATATATTATACTATAATTATAATATACCTAGGTATCATTATTATTTCATTCCATTAATGTATGAAATAGAAATGAAAGTAGCGTTGATGTGTACGTACGGCTTACCATCACATTGAATGGTGCATTTCATTTCTTATCTCCAAATGTTATGTAATATTAAAAATACATTAATATACTAGATATATATGATATATATGACATCTAAATGATTAATATAATTCTTTAGATAATGGACTCTTGACCATATGGACAATTTATAATTATAACAAGTTCATTTTTTACTCAAGTTCCAAACATCAATGAAATGTCTGATATGAAATCAAACAATTAAATAATTATTATAGAAAGGTAATAAGTGATATAAAAGAAATAATAAACTTGAAAAATATTCTTAATTAAGTATAAATTCACTTAATTTTATCATTCAGGAAGAACAAGAAACATACGAGCGAGTCAAGTCGGACACATGGTAAGGGGATTTTTTATCTCACTTTTAATCCGGTGAGAGTTTCATTGCTCACCAATTATTTATTGCATGTAGTGTATTATGTAATAACATTTGATATATATTATCATAATTCTATTTATATTCATGGTATTCAGTGATTCATTTGGATCTTATTATCTTTTGGTCATACGGCTTTATTGATTACAACATGGTGAGGGGTTTTTATCTCACTTTTTATTCTTGTGAGATTCATGCTATATTTGCAACTATTTCTTTTGAGTGGTGTATGTACTACCCATTATTCTACTATTTCTGTAATATGAATCCATTTATGGGTATTTATGTCATGACCCGTCCCAGTGGGGCCCGATCCGCAACTCCACAAGCCCGCCTCCAATAGGCTTGGGGATGGTGACTGGCACCGAGTAGGAATGCTACTAACATGGGAGACATTGCCTATAAATATGTACACATGGACACACATCTCCAAGCCCACAAAGCTGAAAAGTAAAAACTACTAAAAATGGAAAAGCATGCATACACTATAAATTTCAACCAACATAGTACTATAGGAAGTAAAGTACAACAAGTGTAAAACCCTGGGCCAAAAGTACAAGCCAACCAAAAGAAAGTCTGTAACAAAGTCCAACATGTAAGGAAAGGTACTGGAACTACAAGCTGTAGCCGTAGGAACACACCTCGGCCCGCCTGATCTCACTGAGCACCTTCTGGTCCTGGTCTACCTAGAACATGTCAAAGTCTCACTCGTCTGCACGAGACATGACACGTGCGGGCAAAGCCCGTGCAGGGGTGAGTATAACAATACCCATATGGACACCCCGAAAACCACAAAGGAAATACAGCAAGGGAAATACCACAAATAAAGATACAGACAGCTCTACACAGTATATTTCTACCGAACATATAACAAGAATATCCAGATATACTCACACAGGATCGACTATCGTGAAACCACCACTAGGATCCAACTCGAATATTTCCACTAAGCACATAACATGGAGAACACACTCCTAGGTCGGGGGGAGAGAGATACGATGCACTAGTTCTGGGAGAACACACTCCACTATTACCTTGAGAACATGAAGATCAGATGAGGATCGCAACCATTTCATGGGGTGATTCCAACAACTCAGTTTGAGCTAATCCGCTAAGCAGAGGATCAGCGCCTGGGTAAAGTTGGTCACGTCGATACCAAGAACTCTACCTAGGGTTCCAAGAATGAATAGAAGATCCGGCTCTAAGTATCATAGAGAGGATTCCAAAATCTCTATTCAGGAAGTTCTACTTAAGGGATCATACTCCTATGTAAAGGAAATGATACCAGAACCTTCAGGGAAAAGACCAAGGGTATGAACCCTAAGAAAACTAGTCCAAGGCACAGAAGACAAGTGTCTAAAGTCATTTAAGATAGGTTACACGGCGTGTAGTATGGTTACACACCGTGTTCCTTGACCCTGGGTACTACCTATGTAAACGGCCTGTGTCATTCGTTCAAGACATGTAAAACCAAACTACACGGCGAGTAGAAAAAGTACACGCCATGTTCCTTGACCCCGGGTACTGCCGGTGTAAACGGCATGTGTCATTCAGCTTGTCGGATCGAAAAAAACTACACGACGTGTTGAATAATCACATGCCGTGTCTGAGCACCTAGGTCTCGCCCCGTGTACGCTGTCCATGTGCCCATACACAGTCTATGTCTGTGTCTGTTTCGCCTGCCCGTATACCGGTACAAGGGGTATCTTGTGTATCTGGCCAGGTCTGGCTGGGGAGGGGTATACACGGCGTGCCCTTGGCCATGTACCCTACCCATGTTTGTGTACTCCTGGAGTATATTCCATGTAAACCTACTGACGAACACACTGAGTCTAGCCCATACTACACGGCGTGTAGTCGGGAAATTTCCAGAACTTCGTCTTCTTATTCATGCTTCAAGATCATGGGTCGCGTAGTTTTGCTTGCATGGCTTCAACTGACGTGAGCTGTAGGCAATCACTGCTTGCCTCTGCATCAGGACACAACCAAGCCCGGTTCCTGATATGTCGCATAACACTACGTACTCGACACCCTAATACGGTAATCCCTAGATCGGGGCACTTGTCAAACTCTATCTCAACTACTGGAAAGCCTGTTGGCATCTCTCGGTCCACACGAAAGGCTACCCTTTTTGGGTCAAAGATATCATGGGTGCTACATTCCTGGATAAATCAAGGATGAATCTCTGATACTAGCCTACCAACCCAAGGAAACTACGCACCTCTGTCACGCTCCAGGGTGGATCCCATGCTAGAACTGCCTCCAACTTGGCTGGGTCTACTACTAAACCATCTGCCAAGATAAAGTGTCCCAGAAAATGGACCTCCTGTAACCAGAACTGACACTTCAAGATTTTCCCATACAACTGATGCTCTCAGAGTGTGTCCAGAACCATCCTTATGTGTCTCATGTGCTCCTCCTCAGACACAGAGTACACAAGGATATCATCGATGAAGACCAGTAAAAACCGGTCTTGATAGGGCTGAAAGATCTGGTTCATGAGTCGCATGAACACCACCGGGGCATTCATCACACCGAAGGGCATCACCAAGGACTCATGGTGACTGTAGTGACATTTGAAAGTCGTCTTCGGTATATCCTCCTCCCGTACTCACAACTGGTGATAGCCTGATCAAAGATCAACCATAGAGGACCATCGTGCCCCTCTCAACTGGTCGAAGAGGTCATTAATCCTCGCTAGTGGATATCGGTTCTTCACGGTCACCTGATTCAGGTGCCGGTAATACACACATAGCCTCAAACTCCCATCTGTGTTCTTGGAAAACAGCACTGAGGCCGCCCGAGGTGAAAGGCTAGGTCTCACAAAGCCCTTCTTCTGCAAGTCGTCCAGCTGCACCCTCAGCTCACGAAGCTCTATAGGAGACATCTGATATGTTGATGCTGATATTGTTTTCGTCCCAGGTTGCAACTCAATCAAGAAATATATCTCTCGATGGGGAGGTTGCCCAGGGACATCCTCTAGAAAGACGTCCTCGTACTCAGCCACTACTGCTGGAAACTAGAAACTCGTACTATCTGCTACGCCAAGGGCTAGTCTAGACAACTGATGTGAAATCGGATGTGTCCTCATATGCACGAGTCTATCCTGCACTGCTGGGGTCTCTCTTCCACCGAAAAAAGAGAACCTTGTTCCATCACTGCGGACACACCGCACCCTTCACCTAAAACAGTCAATCTGGTCATGAACTGTGGATAGCCAATCCATACCAAGAATGACATCGTAAGGCCTCGACGCTACCACTAAGAGGTTCCAACCAAAACTCTTGCCTCCAAAGGTCTGGTAACACTGTCTACAGAGGTGTGTGATCTCTGAATCTTCTCCAGTCGGTTCTTCTAAGCGTAAGGGTCGAGTCAATGGATCAACTAGAATCTCAAGGTCTCGAACAAGATAAGTAGCCAGAAAGTAGTGACTAGCACCTGAGTATATCAGTACGGCAGCCAATGTAGAAAAGACACAGATAGTACCTCTAATAATTCCGGGAGTACCTGGGTCATAATCCTCTAACGCCTGCTGTTGTCCCTGCATCTATCCACCAGCTCCCTGAGCTTGGGGTGGACCTCCTTGGGGTTGTGGTTTTAAAATATTAAAACGCCAACCACCTCCAGCTGCTCTCCCAACTCTTCAACCATGTATTCCGCCCCGCGGATCTGTTTTCTCCACATGTTGCCTCTCCCTCGGTAGTCCATCCACTGCTCTTGTGTCAGTAGTACGACGGGTCGGACAATCTCGAGTGAGATGTCCCCTGCCATCACATGAGAAGCATCGCCTCTCTCGAGGATGACTGGATGTGCCTTGCGAGCCCTGTATGGCAGATCCCTTGTCCTGGGATCTCCATTGAAAACGTCTCCCATGCCTGGGTCCCTGACGTCGGCTCCCTAGTGCCGAAGTCTCTGCTCCAGCTCGCCCACTACTGACATCTGTCGGCTGTCTCTGCTCTGCCAAGAATCACTCAACCACCAGAGCCCGCACGAGCACCCGAGCATATGTAGTAATGCTCATAGGTATGATGCTAGCTTGGATCTATCTGCGCAATCCCCGTTCAAAAGTCTGAGATTTAATGTACTGATCTCTAACCATATCCATCGAGTACCGCGAGAGGTCGGTAAACCTTGACGAATAGCCGGCCACCACCATGGTTCCCTACTGGAGCTGAAGAAGATCATGTATGTGTACTGCTCTCAGGGTCACTGGTGAAAACTCTTCTCTAAAGAGATGCTCAAACTCCGACCACGTAAGTGTCGCCTCGTCGTGGGTTTGGATAACCAAATTCCACCATCGTCCTATCGAGCCCTGCAGAAGGCTCGCTGCCAGGATCACCATCTGGTCTGCTGGTGTCCTCACTAAACGGAAGACTCTGGCCACTGCCTCAAGCCAGTCCTCTCCTGCCTAAGGGTCAGGCTCGCCTCGAAACTTGAGGGGTCTCTATCTCTAAAACTCGTGGACTGCGCTCAGCATGTGCTCCTCCTCCACTGGTACAGCAGACAATAAATACTTCTCCACAGGTGGCGGGATAACTGGCACACCACCTGGTGGTAAAACTGGGGGATCCGGTCCCTATATCAAGGCTTCATCACTGAGGGGGTCATCATCATGATCAAGCTGTTGGATCCTAGCGGGTGTGCATCGCGGAGGCATCCTGTTAAAGAAACAAGATGTATCTCAGTCAGTGAGTATATATGGAGAGCTGACTCAAAAAAGAAATTGAAACCACAACCTATTCATATATGATGCATGTACCATTATTTTCCCCTATAACATATGTTCTCATGTTTTGAGTTGAAAATCAAGTTATCAGTGTCCTGGTGTATGTATACATCGTCCACCCACACCAACACAGGGGTCCCTAGCCTGAAAGCTGAACTCGAAACACTTAACACTGTTTCCCCAAACTAAATCACAAACTCTCGATCCTACGGTAGAACCGACCACCTTTGATACCACTCTCTCACAACCCGTCCCAGGGGGGCCAGAGCCGCAACTCCCCAAGCCCACCTCCAATAGTCCAAGGGCTGGTGACTAGCACTGAGTAGGCATGATACTAACATGGGATGCATTCCCTATAAACTTGTACACGCGCACACACATCTTTAAGCCCCCAAAGCAGAAAATAAAAAACTAATAAAAATGGAAATGCATTCATACACTAAAAATTTCAACCAATAGGGTACGATAGGTTGTAAAGTACATCAAGTGTAAATCCCTATGCCAAAAGTAGAATCCCACCAAAAGAAAGTCTGTAACAAAGTTCAACCTGTAAGGAAAGGTACTGGGACTACAATCTATAGCCATAGGAACACACCTCGACACCCCTGATCTCACTGAGCACCGTTCGGTCCTTATCCACATAAAATCCCATCACAGGCTCGCTCGTCTGCACAAGAAACGACACGTGCGGGCAAATCCCGTGCAGGGGTGAGTATAACAATACCCAAAAGGACACCCCAAAACCACAAAGGAAATAAAACAAGGTAAATACCACAAATAAATATACAGTTATCTCTACACAGTATATGTCTACCGAACATATAACAAGAATATCCATATATACTCATACATGATCGAATACCGCGAAACCACCACTACGATCCAGCTCGAAGATTTCCACTAAGCAGATAACTAGGAGAACACACTCCTAGGTCGGGGGGAGAGAGATAAGAAGTACTCATTTCGGGAGAACACATTCCACAAGTACCTTGAGAACATGATGCTCAGATGAGGATCACAACCAAGTCATGGGGTGATTCTGAAAACTCAGTCTGAGCTAATCCCCTAAGCAGAGGATCGGCGCTCAGGTAAATTTGGTCATGTCGATACCAACAACTCTACCTAGGGTTCCAGGAATGAATAGAGGATATGTCTCTAAGTATCGCAGAGGGGATTCCAAAAACTCTATTCAGGAAGTTCTGCTGAAGGGATCATACTCTTATGTAAAGGAAATGATACCAAAACCTTCAGGGAAATTACCAAGGGTATGAACCCTAAGAAAACTAGTCCAAGTCACAGAAGACAAGGGGATAAAGTCATTTAACACAGGTCACACAGTGTGTAGTATGGTTACACGCCGTGTTCCTTGACCCCGGGTACTACCCGTGTAAACGGATCGTGTCATTAGTTCAAGCCGTGTGAAACCAAACTACACTGCGTGTAGAAAAAGTACACGTCGTGTTCCTTGACCTCGGGTACTACCCGTGTAAACGGCCCGTGTCATTCGGCTGGTAGGATCGAATGTAACTACACGGTGTGTTGAATAATCACACGCCTAGTCTGAGCACCTGGGGCTCGCCCTATGTTTGTTGGCCATGTGCCCGTACACGGTCTTTGTCCGTGTCTGTGTCGCCTGCCCGTGTACCAGTACACGGGGTATCCCGTGTATCTGGTCGGGTCTGGCTGGGGAGGGGTATACACAGCGTGTCCTTGTATGTGTACCCTTCCCATGTCCATGTACTCCAAAAGTATACTCCATGTAAACCTGCCGATGAACACATGCCTTATAGCCCATACTACACGGCGTGTAGTCGGGAAATTTCCAGAACGTCATCTTGTTCCCCGCGCTTCGGCTGATCTTCCGGATCTACGATCTCTTGTCCGTTCGTCTCGATACTCCGAGGATTGGTTCAGTTCGTCATACGAACACCACGACGGTTGTTTTCAGCCTTTAAAACGGATCATAAACCTCGAATGATCCATCCAAAGAAAAACGCCCGATAACTCATAACTCTTGATCCGCTCTGAATCTTCCACCGATATTTTCGTCGCACCTCTGTGACACCGCTTCTAGGTTGGATCCACAGTTTGGGGTTGTATCATCGTAGAACGGATGCGCAACGATCCGTCATTCATCATCCCGCGAAGAATGCAAAGAACACGATGAAAAGAAAGGGGGGGAAATCCAAAGAAACGAAATTGAGGAACGAACCTCTGTTTTCATTCATCACGGCGTTGATCCGCTCCCATTAATAGGATAAAACGGAGCAGAAAAAGATCAACAACAAAAGATCAACCTGGATTCAATCTCCCAGAATCCCCGCAAAATACCATCCCACAAGAATGATCGATCCGCGGACTAATCTGTTCGTGGATTATCCCACGTTTGTCATAGAAATCAAGAATGGGGAAGAGAAATCACAAATTGAACATCCTACCTGGATCCTCGGTGTTCGCTGGTGATGATTCGGTCGTCGCATCGTCGTCGCCGCGTTGGGGGGTTTTCTCCAGAGCCTCCAGAGCTGCCAATGGTTTAAAGGTTATGTGGTTTGTAACCATGGATCCTTGCGCCAACCTTTAATTAAAAAGGTAAGGGATATCTGTTTCAGCAGATTTAAGAAAATATTTTAAATTAAATATTTTATTACGGTTACGTCCAAAACCCAGTTTTCGCCACCAGCCTATGCCATTCGATGATAGATCTCTTCTAGGGTAAACCCGCTGCTCTGAATGCAACGGTGCCATTAGATTTTTGATCTGAGCACCTGTTCGGGAGCTATTACACTCTTTCATGAAAACCACACGGGCGTGTAATTTAATTATTAAATTAAATTCAAATATTTGTTCCGGGCTCACCGGGACTTGGAAATTCACGTCGTCTCAGAGCCATGTCTCAAATTAATTCCCATATAATATAAAAATAATACATGGAAAAATCCAGGACATTACAATTTACATCAACATTGTATGGTCCTTCTTTCATGGGGTGTATGTTTTGTAGGTTACCCAATCGGTAAGGGAACCTTTCACCCAATTCTTTTAAAAAGGCTTCTTTTTGTTAGGTCTTTTAATTTACATCTTATTATGTTGGGATATGTTCTTATATATCCTTATTGTTGTAAATTTTATGTCCAAGTGATCAGATACCCTTTTTATCTCTCATCAACCCATTTTCTGAATTTTAAAGTGACGTCATTAGGATGTCGAATTTCTGTAAGGGAACTTCTTAACCCAATTTCAATTATTTGGGTTAAACCTCTACTTCTTTATTATATCATGATATGAATATATTTGGATGACCTCTGATTGTTTTACACTTAATATCCACATATATTGAGGGTATTTATATTTGTCACACATAATTATTTAATTGATTTATCCTTAATCTAAGGATACCATCTTTGTACAGGATTTCATCTCAGTCTCTTTACATTGAGGAATCTTTTGATTTCTAAATGACTTTATTTTATACGTTGTATAAAAACTTTTTTACTTTTAAATTTATTCAAAAGGAATATTTGTACACAAAGAATTTTACTAAACGACAAAAGGAATGTTTTTATCTTACGTATGTGGCGACAACGACTTCTCTACCGTCGTGACCATTATTTGACTTTCGGCTTCCTCTATAAGCCATAATTATTTTTAAAAGAAAAATAAATACCATGTTTTACTTTTCTTTTGGTTTGGTATTGAAAATGGTTTTGATAATTTTTTTATTATACAAATGTGTTGTATTGATATCTTGTGATTGAAATGTGGAAATGTTATGTTTCCTTTATGCATGTTTTATGTGATACGATTATACAGTTCTTTGGCATTATTTTTGAAGTCGGGTGGTTCTGTGATAAACTAAATGCAGGTGATCCCAAGCTAGCTCTCCAATGAATTGGGTAATGTGAAAGAGTTAAACGCTAAGGTTTCTCCGAAGAGATTTAGGGGATATACAGTGATGGGTATTCCAAACATAACCATGAGGGTTACTCCCTACGTAAGAATGTTATGAATTCCCCATGTTACATTTATGTCTTATGATTTCTATGAGTTATTCATAAATCTTATGATTTCATGAGTTATGTTAAAGTGCTTATTTTTTATGAGTAAAGTACGATTTCATTGATTCTGATGTATACATGGACTAATGTTTTCTTTCCGTATTGTTAAAAACCTTACTGATCTTTTTATGCTCATCCCAAGTTTTTGAAATGTTTTACACAGGACATAAAGTGGAATGGGGTTAGGATGGGAACAATGAAATGTCAAGCTATCTAAAACATGGAACTACACATGACTCTTTTGTTTAAGAGTTTTTATTTTGTGAAAAAAATGAAACTGAGTAGATGTGTTAACTTTGTAATCATTGAGATGTAATAGTTATGTCCTAATTCTCTAAAACTATAAACCTAAAAAGATCCTCAATGGGAATTATTCATTTAATTCGTGATTATGTAATGTTTTAAGGTTGGGTCCTTATAATATTATTCCTTAATACTTAAAACTATGTGGGATAACCTAGGGACATACATAAGAAAGGGGTGATCTATAAAGTCCATTAAGGGAATAAAAATTTAATATCATAAAGAAAATAATATATTTTAGACAATATGATTTCCAATAGTCCACAAAAGGACAAAGAATCATAAATAATTATAGAGATGCATGATATAGAATGAAAAAATAAAGGCAATATGGGAAATGTTTGAACAACATAATACACTGAATCATAAATGTAGTTCAAGGATAACAACCAACACAACATGATTGAAAGAGTTATATTATATATTTGGTTCAATATTTAATCATTTTCTTGATGTCTCGTTACAATGAAAGAATACCTAATGCATTGGAGTGCAATTTAATTTTGGGCACACCTATCACTTTCATTTTATTCTCATTCTTAAGTGTACCAAATAGATCATAAAACATGGAATCATTTATCATAAATAACTTTTAAATGATCAAAAAGTGTAGAATATATATATTCAATCCCCAAATAAAAATATTATATGTGCATTAAGTTGAACACCCTTGATTTTAAATGGGTACAGGTATTCACTACCAATTTGTTTGGTATGAAAAATCGAGGTGAAATTTCTATAAAAATGTGGGTATACAAACATTCATGAAAGGGATTAATGAGAGTACAAGGAGCCAATCGTAATTTAGAAATAAAATTGACAGTTAGTGGGAGATGTAAGAACATATCCCATTATTATGAATTGGAGATAAAATATATAAGATAATGAAGAAACTTAATAAATAGGAGAATGAGAGGATCCCTTACCTTGAAAGTGTGAATCCAAATGCATGGAAGAAGATTATTGAGAGCATGCAGGAACCATTGGAAGAATCTATAGAGGGAAGGGAAGATTAATTACGTTCTCCAAGGTTTTTTAGTGAAGAAAAATTAGATATTGGGTGGTTTTATTTGGATAAGATAGAAGAATTCATTAATATTTCCCAAACATAGGTTTTGGTGTCTATATAATAAAATAACTGAAACCAGAAACCATACCGTATATTTTCCCAATGTTTACTACCAAATATGAGTTGTCTTCATTATTTTATAATCACAAGGTCTTAACATATTAAAATAATACACTTGACAATGTAGAAGTTAGTCATGTCCATGAAAAATTATTTTAAAAACATGAAATATATTATTGGTTTTGGATGACTCATAAAGGAATTAAAAAATTAATCAAATAAACTCAAATTCACATAATTTTAAAGGAGAAAATATATATTTTCCCTTGGATACCATTTATAGTATTTATTTCACTATTTTTGTTTCATCATAATGTCATAAGACACTGTATATTTATACCGTATTTAATTTTTACCCAAAATTTTGACTATCTCAAAAAATAATAAAAAATTGACTATTGAATAATTTTAATGTTCTTATTCCAAAATAATATTTAATGAAACTAAATAATTTTATAAATAATTGAATTATTACCTTTAAAATAATATTAGTCATTTATTTATATTTTCAGTGTTTTTTGATAATAACGGGTTTCAAAACCTTATAAAATTTACATATAACTTCATAAAAATTACCTGATCATTTATATTTAAAAAAATTATTTAATAAAAATATTTTATTATGAAAATATTTATTTAAATTATACATTAATTAATCAAACATAAATTTCTTATTTAAAAAATTATTTATTAAAAATACAATTTTTGTTTTATTGTATCAAAGTAAGTATTATGTATAAGGTAACAATATGAAGTAAATATGACCATTATTATATTTAAAAAACAAAAACAATATTAATATTATTAAGTTCATGATGTGTATCTCTTTAATAGACCAACAAACCTCCTACTGATAAGATGTTTAATGGTGATACTTTCATGGGGTGGTTTGGTGTACGTGGTTTTGGCAGTGATCACGATGAGCTTAAACTTATCCAATAAACGATTTTTCATTTGTTTATGTTTTTGCATATTATATTGGGTTTGGTCTAGGTAAAATCCTATTGATTATATTTCCCTTGTAAGATCTGAAAAATAGGCTTCATAGGGTATGATCCTACTGATTGAGGTCATCACTTCCTTTGTTTGTATCAATTAGATTTATTTAAACACTATATTTATACTAATCATGTGATCACTATTAAATAGCTATATAATCCATGGGTATAATACTTAATGGTATTTTAAATATGATAAGTTATTATAAAACGAAGTTACTGAATGTTTTTTTATATCCATAATATATAATAAGACACTTAATTAAATTATAATGGTAATTTTATTTATAAAAGTTGTGGTCATTAAAATAAATAATCACATGGAAACATGGATGAAAATTAATGATGTCATAATATCATGTAAAATAAATAAATGTGACTAAAACATTAATTATATAATCATAAACATTAGTTACGTCTCACTACCAAGATATCATAACACAATGTTCTGATTTACTTCACATTCACCATGATAGTATCTCAAAAGATATAATAATAACCCGATCAATTCATGGTTGTATAATTCTGTACCCCACCATTGCATCATAATATTTCATTTATATATCTTTTATAGAGTGAAAAAATATTACATCAAACATAAACATGAAATATAATCATTAAAAGGAAATGAGTTAAATAAATATTACATAGAGAATAAACCATTGAGGTATCATGAAGGTTCCCAAGGAAAGAAGGGACTAATTAATATTGGGTAATCATAAGAAAATAAATAACTATATGTTATGGATATGTATCACAAATAGAATTAAAAAACATAATAAATTATTATAAATAAGATATAGAAAACAAAAAAATATTTATGTTTCAAAAAGTGGTTAAAACCTTTAAAAGAGATATGAGCATATGTTTTCCCTAAAAATATTTGTAAACTAACCTATTTTATGTCTATATAATCTAGTATTTTGAGATAATTGAATATAATTGCCTTTATAAGAGTGATATAATAATGTGAAATAAATATATATTTTACATTGTATAGGGTTTTTTTAAAAGAAATTATTGGAAATAGAACTGGAAAAACTTACATACCCCCAATAAATAAAGAGAAAATGAAATATAATAAATTAATAAAATTGCAGATTTTAAAACCATACAAGGGACGATTGAAATTTTATAATAGAAAACTAATATTCAACCAAACAATATGTACTAGATTTTCTTATTTAAAATCCCCTATAATGATCCAAAAGACCTTTATCTCAAGGAAATCAAATTAATCTTCCATTATCTTAAGGAGACATTAAAAATAGGACTTTTTTATTCTTCTAAATCCATGTTTATTATTAAGAGATATTTAGATATATATTTTGTAGATTATAGAATATATAAGGAAATTAATTTATAAATGTTTCACTTAATAGGACATGATTCAGTTTATTGGTCTAGAAATAATTAACATTCGGTATCACTTTCAACTGTTGAACCAAAATATCTAGAATCCGAATGTTTTTTACACTCAATAATTGTGTATGTAGAACATACACCCTAATTTAAAAATAAATTTCACTCAAAATAATTATAATTTTCATAACACCATTTTGATTACCTTATCTAAAAATCCTTTATATAACATTCATAAAAACACATAAACATGACTAAATAATTCCTTCATGGTTACTCACAAAAATGAGATATAATTCTCATGTTTATTGAAATTAAAATCTACTTACTGATGCATATATTAAACCTTCATATTCTAATTTTTTTCATATATGAAACTGAATATGGGTATGATCAATTTTAACTGGTCAATATCTATTTTTAAGGTATTCTCCATATATTGAAAATATTCCCAATAAAGGTGAAGCATTTAGAAATAATTAGTGAACAAATGTAGAAAATATAAAAGATATATTTATGGGAGGGAAATTTTCAATAATTTCAAGGATATATTTATGGAATTTAGTATTGTTGAATAATATAAATTATAGTATCCATGTACAAATTTATTATTATAAATATTTTGTGTCATATATTTTTGATTTGAAACTACCATTTCTAAGAAAAGAAATAAATCATATACATATACATAAATAAAAATTACTAACCTTTGTGATCTCATCTGCATCTATCTTAAAACGTATATTTATGCAAACTTAAATGATCCATATGTAATAATAGAAATTATTATTTCATGTTGAACATGAACCTCATGTGAAATATATAAAATATACTCCTCATTTATCCCACATCACTTCATTTTGGGGAGGAACTCACCTCCAAACCCTCAACCCTAAAGGTGGGGGGATACTTCCCTCTTAATATCCATTATAACCTCAATAATAATGATGATAGTTATAACCTTCAAGTCCTAGAGACACTGAAAGGTTCCCCAATCATGGTAGTCCACATGACCTCAAGTGCATATCCCCAAATGCTATAGGATGTCGTAAAAAGGTGAGGAAATTATTGTGTACTTAGGGAGATGAAACCCCCCTCACCATAGTTTACCACTGTGGAATAAGTATAACATATAATTATAAAAAATATTTATCAATAATCATAAAATATATAAACAACAAGAATAGATAACAATATCATTGGGAATCTAAAATAAAATGATGATGAAACATGTCATGTGTCTAATTAACAAACAAAAAGAGGTACACAATAGTATAATAATAAACATATATCAAAAGTAAAAAGAGACCAACCCTATTCATCTAAAATAATTAGCCTCGGCTCAGTCCCATGCTCCCATTCTCCTAAGCAGCAATCAAGAACATATGGTAGTGTGCTTACCCTTATCCATACCGGAAAACATATGATATGTTGGGTACCCCAAGGTGTCCTAATTAGAGTGTGAGGCATAATACCACTTGGAAACCACCCAAGGATTAGATCCATCTAGTCAGTGAATATATAATAGTCACAGTGTGAAATAAGCTATACAATATGTAGAATAATTAATGAAAGTAAAAATCCTATAAATTCTAGTTTCTCATTTATAGTTAATTTCATTTAATCATTCAATCTCATTTAATTCATGGGACCTCGTTCAAATCCAAGTGTCCCCCATAGTTATATGCCAAAGAATTCCAAACTAGACCATCCATAAAGTGTAAGAAAAATTCTAAATCCAACCTTTTACTTTGGATTAGAAGACACATCATATAAACTATTCAATTAATTATTCATTTATTAACTTCATAACATCCTTTCCATTCCGAATTTTTTATTAAGGTATCACTCCAGGTATAATATAAACCAACACCATACAAGCCTTCTCATAGGGATCCTCACAAGAACCCAGGTAACACTCTTGGTGTGGTATAAATTCTCTATCATTAGTATAGCAACCCATGCATTTTCTTACATTACTATTACAAAATTATAATGATAAAAAATATAATAGTATTACACATAGAGGATCGAAAGGTTTAGTGTCTTGGAATAACTAGGACCATACATAACAAATACAACATCAAGCATAAACATTTATTTAATTTCTTCTTCTCTAGATTCTTATTGGCACTTGTCCTCTCCTTACTACATGTAGCCACTTGAGGATATACATGAAAAGGGGTGAGATATAATCCTAGTAAGAGGATAAATAAGAACAATATAGCATGGTTTGAGCATAATCATAACATAGGCAAAATATCATGAACATGAGAGGAGTATAAATAAAAGACTTGAAATGTTGCAATGCATAAAAATGAAACATCATATCTTAGTGGTTATCTACCACACATACGTGTGAACCAATCTAGAATCTTGTTCACACCTAATTTCACATTTAATCAAGAGATTAATCACATTACTGAATTCATTGGATCACTGTATAATTCTGAGCGCACCCGTCACTTTGAAACAATCATATTGCGCTATATAATTCCGGGTGCACCTGTCACCTCATAATATCATCATCATCATGCCTAACACATAGAAAATATATCAATACTAAACATAATTAACCCATGGTAAGTAAAGGGTTTCATATCATAAGAATACATTCATAAACATTGGGTTCTCAAAAGAAAGAGGGAACAACATGATTGATACAAGAACCATCCACTTTGAGTGAGAAGTAAAAGGTGTGTTCTTAAAAAGAAGAGTTCTTTTGTAAAACATTTTGTTTAACATAAACAATCATGGAAAACATTTATATCACATAAAAGGAAAGAAAATGATGAAAAAATGATTTAATAGGAGTAACCATATCAAAAATGGAGGGAAAGAGGATGAACCCGAAGGATTAATGTTGGGTTCGAGAATTTTCCCTTACCTTGTATCTGAATGCTTCCTTCTCTTTAATGTCCTATATAATGACATTATATGAATTAATTAGAAATTCCAGAACCTTTTATACATTAATAGGGTTCATTCTGGTTTCATTGTGTCATTTTATGTTCCTTTAGATAACTTATAGAGTTTAAAAACATTGTTCGGGGATGTTCGTTTTTATGGTTTTTCTTGGGTGGTTCACTTGTATTCATAAATTGAAGTTCGGGTAGAACATGTGTAAACATCCAGAAATGATATTACATGTCATTAATGAAAATACATGTGTTTTAATTATCTTATAATTAATTATATTATATCCATGTGTATGAATCATTAGATAAGAATTAAATGAAGATTGTTTGGGTAAATTTGGGTGGTTTTTCGATCACAATGAAGTTGTTTAAATTTATCACTTAGTAATATGTTCATAATTCAGTTACAGAACTTTAAATAGGACATAATAAATATAACATATTCTGGTTCAATCATAAAAATAGTTTCAGGACCAGATCTGAAGGTATAAATGGAATAAGAAAGCATGTCGTTCTTGAAGGTGATAAATTAACAGCTCACGAACAACATTCTCTTTAATAAAATAAAAGGAAGAGGGAAAGGGGGTTGGATGATATAATATCCCATTAGGATCATAAAAATAAATTTTATGTATAATACTGGAGTTAAAATACCATTTCTATGAAGATAGGTGGGGAGATATCATGAAATGAATTTGAACTTGAAAGGAAATTAAAGGAGAAGAGGGAGAGAAATTAACTCTTGAATCATTCTCTTGAGAACCTCCTTAAGGGACTAAGCTTGGTATTTTGATGAGACCAGAATCTCTTGGACTTGGTTTATGGGCTAGTTAAGGAGTTTGGGCAGAGTTTAGATAAGTCTTGGAGCTTGAGAGGTGTGAGGAAATGAGGGTGTGAATGGTGGCTTTTATAGTGGAGGGGATTGGAGTTTCCTTGATATAAAATTCATTAGTTTATTAATTTACCCTAAGATAAGGAATAGTGAGTATTGAATGACCAAGAATAGTAATTTTATCATATGATCCCGAACCAAGTGGGCTTACATCAGCAGAGCATCATCGATGACTCTATTAATCCATTATTTAGCATTTATTGTCAATTATCGGATTCTACTATTCATAAAAAATTCAACTATCTCAGAAAAATATGAAAAATTTACCCCATCCATTTATTTATGTGTAGAATCCAAAAATTAATTAAATTTTTCAAAAACAATTTTTTAAATATTATTAATTTAATATTTAATTAAAATCATAATTTACTAAAAATAGTTTTTAGGAATAAAACTGATTTTATAGTGCTTTCAAAAATTATGTAGGGTCTTATAAAATTATATAAAAACTATAATAAATTGATTTTATAAATAATTAATACATTTTAAGAAAATATATTTTCCTTTAAATTAATTAATTAGTTATAATTAATTATTTATGACTTCCAAAATTCCAAAATGTTTACTAAGGTCAAATTTTCACTTTCTAAGATGTCTAAATTTTGTTTAATTATTCATAGGTAATGTTACTATTATGATGGATGATTTACTATTCATAAGAGTCGTATTACTATTCATAAGGGTATGTTACTATTCACAAGGGTGCGTTACTATTCACCGAAAATTATTTTTGTTTTATTAGACTCCAAAAATCATCTTGAGCACAATCGTGTTTGTCGGATTTTTAAAATTCCAAACACAGAAGTGACAAACTTATGTTTAAAGGTAACTTATCACTTAGTAGTTCATTATGTTGTGTTTTCATGTTATTTTATGCCATAAATATAAGAATGGAATTTCCATTGAAAAACACTGGGTCATAACATTCTTCTCCCCTTAAAAAATTTCACCCCTGAAATTTCACTTTACACAAACAGGTGAGGGGGTTTCTCCTTCATTGCCTCTTCTAGTTCCCATGTTTCTTACTCAAACTTATGGTTCCTCCACAACACTTTGAAAAGAAGTTTTGTCTTGTTTCATAGAACCTTATCTCTCCAATCCAGAATCTTTTGTGGTTGCTCCTCATAGGAGAGATCATATTAAAACAGCACCATGTCTGAGTTTAGTACATGTGAGGGGTCTGGTATGTACTTACTCAGTAGTGATACATGAAACACATCATGAACTTGAGCCATATTTGGTGGAAGTTCAAGACAATAGGCCACGGCTCCTATACGGTCAAGGATTTCAAAGGGGCCAATATTCCTTGGGCATAACTTCCCTTTCTTCCCGTATCGCATGACTCTATTCCATGGAGATATTCCAAGGAAGAATTTATCTCCAACGTCGAACTAAAAGTCCCATTGACAGTTGTCATCATAGCTCTTTTTCCAACATTGACCAGCATTGATGTGTTTCTGGATGACTTGAACCTTTTCTGTCATCTCTTGAACAAGATCGGATCCAAGTAGCTTTCTTTCTCCAACTTCATCACAACAGGTTGGAGTTCTACATCGCCTTCCATATAGAGCTTCATATGGAGCCATCTGAATACTAAAGTGGAAGCTATTATGTTTGAGAACTCAAACAATGGGAGATGTTGATCCCATCAACCTTTGAATTCTATAGAGTAGGATCTTAGCATATCTTCAAGCGTCTCAATAGTCCTTTCAGATTGGCCATCAGTTTGAGGGTGATAGGCCATGCTGAAATTTAATTCAGTACTCAAAGCATGTTGAAGGCTCCTCCAGAATTTAGATTTGAACCTTGGATGACGGTAAGAACAAATTGAGAGTGGAACACCGTGCAGTCTCACCACTTCCTTCACATATATCTTTTCAAGTATTTTAAGCAAGAGGTCTTCGCAAATAGAGATAAAATGGGCAGTTTTTGTGAGTTGGTCAACCACAACCTATATCGCATTATTTCCCTTTGATGTCTTCATGAGACCCCTGACAAAGTCCATAGTAAAATTTTCCCATTTCCACATGGTTATAGGCAATGGCTGTGTCATGACTTTGGACTTTTGTTGCTCATCTTTAACTTTTTGACATACCATGCACCTTGATATATATTCTTCAATCTCCTTCTTCATTTTACCCCACCAGAAGTGTTCTCGGAGATCACGGTACATCTTGGTACTCCCAGTATTGATAGAGAAAGTTGATTTATGTGCATTATCCAATAGCTCCTTCTTTATCTCGGGTGATGAAGGCACACAAAGCCGTGTTCCAAACCGAATCACACCATCATTGTCGATATGGAACTCTTGAAACTTCCCTTCCTTTACTTCATTCACCCTCTTTTGTATCTCTATATCATCGCTTTGTGCTTCTTTAATCTTCTCCTAGATGGATGGTTGCGCAACCATTTGGGAAAGGTAGGATGTATCCCCTACCCATTTGATTTCTAAATCCATCCTTTGCATATCTAAGAAGATAGGGTCCTCCCCAATCCACAGTATTGATAGAGTAGCACGTTATTTTCTTCTTAGAGCAACAACTACCTTGTTTACCCTTCCAAGATGATAGTGAATAGAGAAATCGTAATCATTGATTAGCTCTAACCATCTCCTTTGACGCATGTTGAGCTCGTTTTGTGTGAATATATACTTTAGGCTCTTTTGGTCGGCGTATATTTCACACTTCTCACCATAAAGGTAGTGCCACCAGATTTCCATGGCAAAAGTCACGGCTACCAGCTCTAGATCATGTTTCGGGTAGTTCTGCTCATGGATCTTCAACTGTTGTGTGGCATAGGCTATCACATTGTCATTTTGAATGAGTATACAACCCAAGACTCTCTTTGAAGCATAACTGTATATCACAAAACGTTCTCCTCTTTTCGGTAGTGTGAGTACAGGTGTAGTGATCATCCATCTCTTTAGCTCCTTGAAGCTTCCCTCACATTTTCCGTCCAGACATACACTACCCCTTTCCTTGTTTACTTAGATAGAGGGCTTGAAAATTGTGAGAAGTTTCTCAAAAAACGTTAGTATTACCCATCTAGTCCAAGAAAACTATAGATTTATGCGACACTAGAGGACCTGGGCCATTCCTAAATCGCCTTTTTCATTGAAGGATCTACAGAAATTCCCTCACTTGTGATCACATGTCCCAAGAACGTGACTTGCTTCATCCAAAAGTCACACTTGATGAACTTGGCGTACAACTTCTCCTTTCGTAATGTCGCCTACACATGTCTTAGATGTTCTTCATCTTCCTCCTTGCGCTTGGAGTAAATGAGAATATCATCGATAAACACTACCACAAATTTGTTGAGGTAATGTCTAAAGACACTATTCATCTAATCCACGAAGATTGTAGGGGCATTAGTGAGTCCTAAGGGCATCACCAAAAAATCATAGTGCCCATACCTTGTATGGAAGGCATTCTTCTGAATATCATCCTTCTTCACCTTTAAATGATCATATAAAGAACTAAGATCCACCTTTGAGAAGTATTGAGCTCCCCTTAACTGATCGAACAAGTCATCAATCCTTGGGAGAGGATACTTGTTCTTTATGGTGATCTTGTTGAGTTCACGATAATCGATACTCAGCCTCATTGTTCCATCCTTCTTCTTCACAAAGAGCACCGGTGCACCCCAAGGTGATGCACTAGGGCATATGAACCGTTGGTCTAGATGATCTTGCAGTTGCTTCTTTAACTCCTCCAGTTCGATAGGAGCCATCCTATAGGGACATTTCGAGATTGGAGTATCTCCACGCATGAGATCAATTGTGAACTCTACCTCATGATTCGGGGGAACTCTGAGTAACTCTTTGGGAAATACATCAGCGTATTCCCTCACGATGGGCATTTCCCAAAGGTTGTCACTTTCCTTCAACTCAACCATTTGGGTGAGTTATTCTTCTTTATAGGGAATCAACACCCACACCATTGCAGGATTTTTCAAAGGAGATTCATGATCATCCTTTTATTTGTAGAGGAGCATGGGGTGGTTTGGAATATGAAAAGATATTTCCTTTTCTCGACAGATGATATGTGCTCCATATAACGAGAGCCAATCCATTCACATTATAGCATCAAATTCCACCAAGGGAAGTATTACGAGATTTTTTGGAAGAATCTTCCCACATACGCCAATAGGATATGAATCAAATAGTTGGGTTTCAACGATTTCACCACTTGGTGATTATACAGATATCTCTAGTTCAAGGTTTCAGAGCTTCGATTCTATAATTCTAGCAAACTTGCAAGATATAAAGGAATGCGTAGAACCAGAATCATAAAATAATTTTTCTATTCCTGAGTGAATATGAAGTGTACCTTGTATGAATTCATTATCAGTAACCACCTCCACAGTAGTTATGGCATAAGCCTTCCCTTGTTCCTTTGGCTTTGGTGGCTGCTAACACTGATTACCCTCGAGAGCTCATGGTTTAGTGCACTGGTTTTCATAGTGCCCTAGCTCCCTACAGTTGTGGCATTGAACCATGAGTGGTTCTCTCCTTTCATCGGCTACATTCTCCTTCCATTTTGTGTCTTTTAAACACTCTTGAGCATGGTGTCCTTCTTTCCCACACATTAAGCATTTCTCCATCCCTTTGAGGTAGTTCCCATGGTGTAACTTACCACAATTTTGGCATGTGGGTCGTTGATTTTTCTTCCCAACTTTGTTATTAGATCCACCAGCTTGAAACTCCATATTTCTTTTCTTATCACTATAGCCACGGGACCTTTCTCCAAACTCCATCTCCACTTTGAGAGCACACCGAACTACTTTTTCATAACTACCAAAGTCTCGAATTGAAAGATCCATTCGAAGGTGTGGTTTTAATCCGCTAAAGAATCTATCAATTTTTGTATCATTGTTGATAAAAACCCCGAAGAATACCTTGAAAGACTTGTGAAATTTGCTTCATAGGATTTGACAGATTATCATTCTATTTTCTTAAGCTCTAAAAATTATCTCTCCATCTTCATGTGAAGAGTTTGTGGGAAGTACTTATTAAGAAACATTATCTTAAAGACTTCCCAATCCATCAATTCAATTTCCTCCCTTGGCTTGGCATTCTTAATCAAAGCCCACAATTGATCGGCTTCTCTATCTAGATGGTAAATGGCTAGAGTCACCTTCTCATCTTATAACAGGGAAGAACAGAAAAGATCTCCTCCATGGATTTGACCTGTTGTTCTGTAACTAGTGGATCGGAAGATCCACTAAACGTCGGTGGTCGTTGCCGCATAAAACATTCGATAGCCAGTTTCTACATCTTTGGTAAAGGAGGATGTTCCCCATTATTATGGTTATAATTCATAACATGAGATAATTGGGTAAGCATATTCATGATTTTTTTAACTCCACCACCCAAATCATTGGGGATGTCGTTACGGCAATCATTGCATTGGACCTCATATGAGTTATTGGCCTGATTTATCCTGGTTCCCACCATTTTCTAAAATAGAAAACGTTAGAACAAAACAGAAGTTAACAAGTCATGAATACATAAATTATTTATTTTAACAATATATACTAAAATCATAACATATGGTATCCCTATGTAAATACTCTTGTGTGCATATTTTTACTTAATCTCATACTAGAGGTTTTCTCTAGGGTTTACTAATCCTAATTCCCAAATTAACTAAACCTTTCCTCTGATACCAACTATAGTGACCTGTTCCTTTTCTTACATTACTATGACATCATTTTAAAGATAAACAACATAATAGTATTACACATAGAGGATCCAAAGGTTTAGTGTCTTGGGAAAACTATGACCATACATATCAAATACTACATCAAGCATAAACATTTATTTAATTTCATCATCTCTAGATTCTTATTGGCACTTTTCCTCTCCTTGGTACATGTAGCCACCTGAGGATATACATCAAAATGGATGATCTAGAAGCCCATTAATATTATAGATAAAAAAAATATAGCATGGGGTGAGCATAATCATAATATAGGCAAAAGATCATGGACACGAGAGGATCATAAATAAAAGACTTGAAATGTGGCAATGTATAAAAATGAAACATCATGTCTTAGTGGGTAACAACCAAACATACTTGTGAAACAAGCTAGAATCATTTTCACACATCATTTCACATTTACTCAAAAGATTTATCACTTTACCCAATGCATTGGAGCACTGTATAATTTCGGTCATACCCGTCACTTTGAAACATTCATATTGCCCTATATAATTCTGGGTGCACCCATCACCTCATAATATCATCATTATCATGAATGCCACATAGAACATATATCAATAATTAACATAACTAACCCATGGTATGTAATGGTTTTCATATCATAAGAATGCATTCATAAACATTGGGTTCCCAAAAGAATGATGGAACAACATAATTGATACAAGAACCATCCACTTTGAGTGTGAAGTAAAAGGTTTGTTCTTAAAAAAAGTGTTCTTTTAGAAAAAATTTTGTTTAACATAAACAATAGTGGAAAAAATGTATATCATAGAAAATTAAATAAACTGATGATCAAATGATTTTATAGGAGTAACCATATCAAAAATGGAGTGAAAGAGGAAGAACCCGAAGGATGAAAGTTGGGTTCGAGAATTTCCCCTTACCTTGTATCTGAATGCTTCCTTCTCTTTAATGTCCTATATAATGACATTATATTCCTTAATTAGAAATTATAGAACCTTTTATACATTAATATGTTTCATTATGGTTTCATTATTTCATTTTATATTCCTTTATATGACTTATAGAGTTTAAAAACATTGTTCGGGGATGTTCGTTTTTATGGTTTTTCTTGGGTGGTTCACTTGTTTTCATAAATTGAAGTTCGGGTAGAACATGGGTAAACATCCAGAAATGATATTAAATTTCATTAATGATATTACAGGAGTTTTAATGATCTTATAATGAATTATATTAGATCCATGTGGGTGAATCATTAGAAAATAATTAAATGAAGATTGTTTGGGTTAATTTGTGTGGTTTTTCGATCACAATGAAGTTGTTTTAATTTATCACTTTGTAATATGTTCATAATATAGTTCCAGAACTTTAAATAAAAAATAATACATATAAAATATTATGTTCCAAACATAAAAATGGTTTCATGACCAGATCTGAAGGTAGAAATGGAAGAAGAAATCATGTCGTTCTTGAAGGTGATAAATTAACACCTCACGAACAACGTTCTCTTTAATAAAATAAAAGGAAGAGGGAAAGGGGGTTGGATGACATAATATCCCATTATAATCATAAAATTAAATTATATGTATAATAATGGAGTTACAATACCATTTGGATGAAGATATGTGGGGAGTGATCAAGAAATCAATTTGAACTTGAAAGGAAATTAAAGGAGAAGAGGGAGAGAAATTACCTCTTGAATCCTTCTCTTGAGAACCTCCTTAAGCACCTAATCATGGTCTTTTTATGAGACCAGAATCTCTTGGACGTGGGGGAGGTGATAGGGAAGGTGTTTTGGTAGAGTTTGGTGAAGTCTTGGAGCTTGAGAGGTGTGAGGAAAAGAGGGTGTGAAGGGTGGATTTTATAGTGGAGGGGAGAGGGGTTTCCTTAATATAAAATTCATTAGTTTATTAATTTCCCATAAGACAAGAAATAGTGAGTCCTTAATGACCAAGAATAGTAATTTTATCATGTGATCTCGAAACAAGTGGTCTTACATCTGCAGAGAATCAGTGATAACTCAATTAATCGATTATTTAGCATTTATTGTAAATTATCGGATTCTACTATTCATAAAAAATTCAAGTATCTCAGAAAAATACCAAAAATATACCCCAACCATTTTTTGACGTGTAGAATCCGAAAATGGACTAAATTTTTCAAAAATAACTTGATAAATATTATTAATTTAATATTTAATTAAAATCATAATTTATATAAAAATAGTTTTTAAGATTAAAACTGATTTTATAGTGCTTTCAAAAGTTATGTAGGGTCTTATAAAATTATCTAAAAACAATAAGACATTGATTTGATAAATAATTAATAAATTTTAGGAAAATAAATTTTCCTTTAAATTGATTAATTAGTCATAATTAATTATTTATGACTTACAAAATTCCAAAACGATTACTAAGGTCAAATTGTCACTTTCTAAGATGTCTAAATTTTATTTAATTATTCATCGGTAATGTTACTATTATGTTGGATGATTTACTATTAATAAGGTTCATATTACTATTCATAAGTGTATGTTACTATTCACAGGGTCACATTACTGTTCATCGAAAATTATTTTTGTTTCATTAGACTCCAAAAATCATCTTAAGCACAACCGTGTATGTCGGATTTTTAAAATTCCAAACACAGAAGTGAAAAACTTATGTTTATAGGTAACTTATCACTTAGTGGTTCATTATTTTGTGTTTTCATGTTATTTTATGACATAAATATTAGAATGAAATTTCTATTGACAAATATTGGGTCGTTACAATTAGTGACCATCCTTGGCAGTCCACTAAAGGATCCCAAGTATCACTCATGTAATATATTATCAAATTCCCATTGACTCCATTATTGGAAATCCATATGGAGTCTATGGTTCACTAAACACATAATAGTCATCCCCGCATGAGTCCATACTTGGTAGTCCACCAAAAAGTCCAAGTGTCACTCGGGTGTATATTTTTCAAGCCTTTGAGTCATTCTTCATAGTCTGCTAGGGATTCCAATTATCACTCAGGCATAAGCAATATCGAATATAAACATGTTCGTTTATGGAATTCATAAATGAATCCATGTGTCACCAAAGTTATATAACAATTTTATCCATATAACATAAAAAATGTAATCTAAACATGTCAAGGTCATCCCAAAGAAAATTTTAATTCCATATTACCTAAGAAAGAGATTCAATTATCGAATATATGGAAAGGCTATGGGGTCCTGGAATCCATTCCATTTTATTTAATAAATTGAATTTAGAATTTATATCACAATTCAAAAACATATATCAATTCACAATTTATCTCATCCGTTCAATACACATTTGACACCCCATAGAAAGGGGAAAAGGGAACATCTCAAGGCATCCAAATTCAATAACCACCCATGGTGGTCCTGTTTAAAAAACTAACCACCCAAATGGGTGGTACCAATTATTGTTTATTATCCATTTAACATTTATCAATGGGACTTATTAATTTCATTGGCTATATCTATCAATTCAATTCAAGGGTTAAATTTCATTTTAAGGGCATCGCTCCCAATGTTTTTTGAATCGAAAAACATAATGTAAAAACAATTTAAATTTAAATAGAATGATTGAGACCACGTAACATAGATTAAAATGGATATATTTTCTAGTATCATCTCTTTATTAGACTCATATATAGATGAAATCAAATAATATATAATGAACCAAGTAATATTGAAAATTTTCTTTCAACAAAATAGAACCACTGATTTCAAACCAAATGAGGAACATAAAAAAGGAATCAAGATCTTAATGTTATGGATCTAATGAGACAAATGGATCTTTATTTCATGATTATATAAATGATTTTCAAAAAATCCTATAATAGTCATAAAGATGAGCTCTAAAAAGGTAAGGGTTGTGTAACATGAGAGAATTAGAGAAATTCGGTAAGAAATAGGATTAATTAGGGGAATTTTCATAAATTCACCCAAAATATAAGGTCAAACATTCTAGATTCATGATTTTCCAAACTATGAGCCAACTTTGTACCCGTTTATGTAGAAAGGGGTACTCCCCATGGTTTTCTGGCCCGGTTTGACTAACCATCCCCAAACCATGTCTCAGTCCAGTATCAATATTGTAGACATTCTTACACAGTCGTGTTCCTCAAATTACATGGTTTACCAAATTTTTCATCTTATAAGACTTCATTATCCATCCTCACAAGGTTTAATCCTACCATGTATACTACCTATAATAGTTTCTACTAACCATGCAACATTCCATTTTCACCCAAAAACTGGGTTTTGGGATCCAAAACTTCCCCAAGAACCCTTGAAACCTCCATGAACACAACAGAAATTCACATTAGTCCATATTTAAACATTTTAACTAAAAATAATTTAAAGTAATGTATTTTTTACTTCAATAATGAACTATGTTCTTATAAACACCACCACCCACACTTCATGCAATTTATCCCTAAATTTACCTCTCAACTGGGGTGATGAAAGTATGAGAATAACTCTGGCCACTATGATTGTACATCATCCTCCTTCTCACAGGTCTAGTCTCTTATATGATCATGCTACCATAGCTATCGTACTAGAATAATTGATGGGCTTCAAGGAACCTTCATGCTATGTTCCACAATATGTATTGGATTCTTCTAGAAGTATGTATATACTTATAACTCAGCCTCCTCGAGCTGAAAAACACAAGATGGGTCATAATGATAGTGGTGCAGTGTTGATACAAGGAATAAATCATGTATATCATGGAACCATTGACTTAACTATAACTAATAGTATACCATCCCGACTCCCTATATAATATTTAATGGCCCAACATACCATGGTGAATGATTACCCTATTTATTTATCTACTTATTTCCCATCATCAGTGAAACACATTACAAAATCTGATCCCTGACCTAAAACTCTAAAGGTCTTTTCTGTTGATTGAAATATGATTTCGGTTGTCATTGTATTGTATCCATCAATATTTGAATTAAATAGACCTTCTCTATAGTCACCTAAACAAGATTAGGTCCAGGTAGGGATTCTTGTCCTACCTCTAACCAACACAGGGGTGATAGGCATGGACTATTATAAAAAACATCATAATGATCTATCAGAATAATATCCTAAAAATATATTTTTATTTAATAATTAATCCAGGGATATATGACTCTCTCAAGATACCCTAAAATATAGGATTCATTATCACAACATGTACTCAAGAATATGTATCATATGCTACAACCATACATCATTCAGAGGGTGCAATGTTGTGCTAAAAAGAACCTACGTACTCAGTGCCCTCTATAAACTCTTCTAGGATGAAGACGTAAATTGAGATTCCCTATCTGAAATAATAGTGTCCAAGAACCCATTTATTATTACTATATAAATGGTATAAAACCTCTCAATCTCATATACTTAAAATGTATCCTTGATAGGCAGTAAATTTCAACCTTTTTGAGATAGTCAACAACAACCAAAATATCATTATTACCTAGAGGATACCTTAGTAAACATATTATGAAATACATCATGATTTCATCCCATTTCTACTTCGGAATGAGTATCTATTGTAAAATATTGGTTGGTCATCAATATTCAATCATCATCTGACTGTATGTAGAACATATTTTGACAAAACTAGCTCCATCTATTTTCATACATAGACACCATTATTGGTGATTTAAATCATGAAACATCTTAGTGATGTTGGGGTGATATTTCAAAGATCAATCATGAATATATTCCATCATCTCCTTTCACATGTCAACTAAAACCCATATGTTAGCATGTTTAGGAAGAATATCATCCTATCATACGATCCAACTAGGAGGAGGTTCCTCACCTTTCACACTCTCCTATAAAACTATGCCCTCTAAATCTGATAGCTTTCTCATCCTCACCCTATCGTCTCTTTGGAGACATCCGATAAAATTGGAACGATACAGAGAAGATTAGTATGGCCCCTACGCAAGGATGACACACACAAATCGAGAAATGGTCCATCCTCACCCTATCCATAAAGTTAGATGAAACAACTAAATATGATAAATAAGTTTATCCCTAACATTCATCTACTTCTATGTGCATCTCATAGAACAAATCCATAAGTTTCCACTTGCTACTGGCTTGTTGAACTTCTTGTATCAGAGTCATCACGATCAATAAATTGGCCACTTCATTGCCTTTATCGGGAAAGTAAGCAATCTTGAAATCAAAATAATGTATGTATTTTACCCTCCATTGATGCCTCAAATTCATATTGCGCTGTGTAAATATTTACCTGAGAATTTTTTGGCCCCAGCACACCAAAAAATGCTCTCCAATTATGTATTGTATCAAATAGTGCAATTCATGAACAACTACAGAAAACTAAATATCATGTGTTGGGTAATCTCAATCATGTGGACTCAAATTTTTAGTCCCATATACCATTAATTTATGTCCCTATATAATAACTTCTCCTATCTTAATATATGACACATCGCTATAAACAATGTAACTCTATCCTGGATCTTGTAGAATTAGTATTGGAGCAGAAATAAATCTCCAGTTCATCCCATCAAAGGTCATCTCATGGGAATTTGAACATATAACCTTCACTCCATTATTATTCAAGGTCTTAAATTGTTATACAATGAATGATATTTCAACTATAAAACACATGTAAAATCTAGATATCCCCAGGAAACTCCATAACTCAAATATGTTCTTCGGATGATCCCAGGAAACTACATCTCTCACTTTCTAAAGGTCTACTAACACTCTTGTATATGAGATAATGTGACCCAGTAAGTGAATCAAATCCTTCCAAAGGGTCACTTTGTGAGCCTTGAATATAACTGATGTTCTCTCTGTGTATTTAATACACTCTCCAAATGTGTGGAATGGACATGTCAATTTTGATAATACACTAGGATATCATCCATTTAATCCACTAAAAATGAATCTATACAAGTATGGAATAATTGGTTCATCACTTCCAACAAGACCGCTAGCGCATTCATGAGACTAAAAACCATAACTAAATACTCATATAGACTATAAATTCTATTAAGATCTATGTAAGGAATGTTTTATTGCCAAAAATGCACTTGGTGGTAACTAGATCTCAAATAAATCATTGATATAACATGATCTCCCTGTAGCTGGTCAAAGAGAACATCTATTTGTGATAGAGGATATCAGATCTTAACTATCAATTGGTTCAATTTTTGGTAATCCACACATAACCTAAACATTTTTTATTCCTTTTCACAAAAGGGACCAAAACCCCATAGATACATATTACTTCAAATAAAACTATTTTCCTATAAATCCTATATCTATCTCTTGAGATCCAACATATCAATAGTATCCATCATATATAGAGTAATTTATACTATTTCAATTCCTTGAACTAGTTTTATTGGGAATTCTACCTCTCTCACTAAAGTTATTCCTGAAAAGTCATCTAGGAAAATGTCATTAAAATGATCAACCACTGGAGGGAAATATTTCTGATGTGTTCTCTAATCATACTGATATAAACATGGAGTCTAAGATGTCATTCCGCCCAATCCCATATGCTCCAGTTCATCTCAACTCTCCTGGACATATCATTCACCCTAGAGAATAAACATTTCACCCTCTAGTGATGTAAAGGTCAACCTATGTTGATAGAAATTAATAAATTATTGATTGGAAAATAACTTTCCCATCACAATAAAGATGTCAACCTCTTTAATCTTGATGAAGAAGAGGTCCCATATGATGTGACACACACCAATATCATCAGGGGACTCCATGAACTGATATACCTCCACCATTCTAATCACCAAAAAAGTTTCAAGCATCAGAATTCCATTAGATTACTGAACATTGAGCTTAATTCTCTCCGCAATGGGCATATATATAAATATATGATAATCCCCTCTATCGAACAGCGAATAAGCTAATGTATAAGCTATTAGAACATTACATACCTCTAACAGTAGAAGTTTAGGGGTCCTACTTCTCATGGGACCATTTCACTACATATATATGGCTTCAATAGTGACCTCCTGATACTTCATTGCTACCCTAAGAAGATACACCATGTTGTCACTATAAAAATAGCGTATTTCTATCATGGTCATGACCACCACCTCAACCTGATTGGACAGCTATACTGCATATCTCATCTTGATGATAAGCTTATAACCCCACTCATGAATGTGGAGTTGGTCCAAACCCACTCTCAATGGCTTACAAATAAAATGTTTATCAAATGCACAGTAGATGGACCCTCTTTCCATAGGATCGACATTCGAATGGGTCTCTCATAAAATAAGGCCTCATATGTGCCAACCTACTGCACTCATAGAACCTCCCTTGGCGACCTGAATTTGTGTTCTAGCTACTAATTTCACCAAGTGGAATCTTTATATGATGATTCCTAATATCATTCAATGTAGTACCTGGTCTAGATTTTTAAAAACCCTAGCACACACCTCCATCGTCTCTCAAGTTACACTCTATGATAATTACCTAATTCCCTATTCCTAAAATAGTTTTCCATTGAAATACATTCATGTTTGATCATATTTCATACCTTGGACCATCCTCAAATATCCTGACTTTAGATTACTCATCACCCATCAGAATAGTTTTGAAGTAGTAGAACTCAATTAAATGGGCCAAATATTCCATAACAGATAACATGCCATGCTCCTGGTGCATAAAATCTTACAATCTACCAACCTTCAACATCTCGAGATAGAAGTAATCATATAATGGAACATAAAAAACCTTCCAATCCATCTTATGATGATGATCCATATGAGTAGTAACACCCCACCATATGTAGGTGAAATCACACAACATCTATGTAGTAATCTTTATCCCCCTATCAGGAGCCATCTCTTGAGGGTCAAAGATAGGTTTCATGGCCTCTAGAAATGAATATTCATCTTATGGTCTTGCATCCCTCGAAATAATTGGTGTATGATGCTAAAAAACTCATGCGTCAATTATTCCATAGTTTGGGTAGGTTTTGGTTCTCCCTAAATGGTCTATATTAATTTTATAAAGTCCTCAGGGAACATTGCCTCAGTACCCTTGTATGTTACAACTACTAGTGTCACATATGGAATTAAAAGATGATACAATATTATCTTAGGGCTCCCCACATCCAGAGTTTGGGAATCCCCACCCTCCTGGTTAATTACCACTATCTTTCATGATGTAATTAATCTAAAATTCCAAACACACACCTCAGTCCCATATAATTGTCAATGTTCACACCTCAAAAGCACATATATAGAAATAGGATAGGTAAAATACTTCCTATATAAGAACACACTCCACTGCCTGCTCCTACTGTCAGGTCTGGGCGTCGTACAACACATATATTAGCAAGAGACACTGCCTACTTCCCACTACAAAAGTTGGGTCTGTGTCAAGTTCTCTACTATAAAAAACTCAGTGTACGTTTATTTTTTCCATTTCATTCCTTCCTCATTTCACAAAATTCATATGAATATCATAGTTCATTTAAAATTTTGAAACCAAATTTTTCACCAGATTCTGATCCATTAGGGACCATACACCTCATGAACCAAAATATGGCTCCCACATAATCCACACCCTTACATAATCTAGAATACCTATCACAAGAGAAGGTATATATATCATGAAATCTATCACAACAGCATTCCAAAAGTAATGCATCCTAAATTGAATGAAATAATGCATGGAATTTAATATATAAAAAGTTCCTAAAATTATGAATGATATATAATACCATCATCTCATCATGTTGGAACAAAGTTTAACCCAAAATCATATATATAACAACGTCAAAACTCATGTCCATCACCCAATAGTGGAATCAAATCAATTTAATAGTTAAAATCAATAAAAAACCAATTTCATTCGAGGTAATCGGGATTTTCCATGTACACGGGTTAGTTGTGCCCATGAAAATATCATTGGAAAATTCATATTGCTTTATATCCCTTTATATTTTATCAAAATATTAAATAAAACCAGAAAATAATGCTTTGATACCACTTTTTAATGTATCATTCACTAGTTCCTATGAAAGGTTCCCCGAGCCCAGTGGGCCACATGGCCTCAAGCACATATCCCATAATGCTAGAGGTAGATGACTTTCATTGAGGAACTTAGTGTTTCCATGGGGATACTATTCCCTCATCACCAAAGTGCAGCACAGTGGGATTTCAATAACAAATATATAGAAAAATAAATAATAACAATCATATTATAAATAAATAGCAAGAACAAATAATGATATCAAATGGAAGCTCAAATATAATGATGACGGTACATGTCATGTATCTAATAAAGAAACCAAAATAGGTACACATTATTATACTAAAATACATGTATCAAAAGTATAGAAGTTCCAAAATCTATTCATCTAGAATCATGATCCTAATCTCAGTCCCAAGCTCCCTAGCTCTTAAGCAGCAATCAATAACCTATGGAAATGCACCTTCACTTATCCATACATGCAATCATATAGTCTTTTAAAGTACCCCAAGGTGGCACAAACAGGGTGTGATACATATTCCAAATAGGCAACCACCCATGGTCTACTTCTATCAAGTCTTTAAATATATAATATACATAGTGTGAAGGCAGTAGTACAATATTTAAAGGAAGTACTAAAAGTAAAAAACCTATATAGTTTATGTTCTCACTTATAATCAAGTTCATTTAGTTATTCAATCTCATTGTATTATTAATTCTCCCGACCTGGTGTATAACCCATAATCCCCCAGAGTTATATTCTAAAAAATTTCCCAAACAGGCCATCCATAAAGTATAATACATAGAAGAAATATATGTTTAGGCTTTGACATAGCATATGCATAATATAAACCATTCAATTCATTATTCATTTATAAACATGAGCCAATCCTTGCCATTCCTAATTTGGAATGTGGGTATCTATCTATGTGTAAAATAAACCAATTCCAAATATGAACATTCATGGAGATCCTCACAGGAACCCATGTATCGCTCTAGGTGTGGTACATCATCACTACCATTCAAGTCCAACCTTGGTGGTCCACTAAGGGAGTCCAAGTATCACCCATGGAATATATAATCAAATTTCCTCTAATTCTATCCATGGAAATCCATTTGAGGTCGACATATCACTTTACATGTAATTGTAATCCCCCCATGAGTCCATCCTTAGAAGTCCACTAGAGAGTCCAAGTGTCACTCGAGCGTATAACCATCCAACATCTGAGTCCATCCTTGGTAGTCTTCTGGGGATTCCAAGTATCACTCAAGAATAAGAAATTTCGAATACAAATGAGTCCATATAGGGAATTTTTATATGAATCCATGTTCCACCAACGGAATATAATAAGTTAACTGATATCACATAATCAATTTCATTTAAAAATGTCTTGGTCATAACTAAGAGCATTTCAATTAATTCTCCTCTTATAAAGTTACTAAAGGTTTTCTCTATGCTAATAAGTATTTCATATTAACTAATAATGTGGGTAATTCATTATAATAGTCATATCCTGTATAGTCAACCAATGCATGGAAGGGATCTAGGGTCGTGGGTTCTATTCCCTTTTCTTTAATCAATTCAATTTACAATTGATATCACAATTCAAAAACACATATCAATTCACAATTTAACTCATCAATTCAATTCACATTTTAAAACCCAAAGTAAGTGGTAAAGTGAACACCTGAAGGTAACCATATTCAATAACCACCCATGGTGGCCCAATTAAGTAATGAACTCTCCCAATGGGGTGATTATAAATCAAGGTTCATAACCATTTAACATTAATCAAAAGGAACCATTAACTAAATAGGTTATTTCTATCGATTCAATTAAAGGATTAAATTTCATTTCAAGGGCGTCACATTGAGAATTGGGTGTGCAGCACAATGGAATATATAAATTGTTCTAAATTAAATTGATGGAATGAGATCCCCTACCATAGGTTTGTAGTGGATTTCTCTCCCATTATCATATCCTGATTCGACTCATATCAGTAGTAAAGAAAAGAATAGAAAATAAAAATATTATTTGGGAAAATAATCTTACACCTAAATAAAACCACTGATACCAAACAAAACAAGAAACTACACAAAAAGAATCTATATCATACCGGAATATATCCAAGAAGACAAATTGTCCTTGATTCTAAGCTCATAAAGAGGATTAGTGGAAAATCTTAGAATATTATTCTAGTGGATATCTCAAATTGGAGGGGATACCCAATGTGAGATAATTAGATAAATTAGGCTTTAGATAGATTAAATTATGGAAATTTTCTTAAATTCACCCAAAATATAGGGTCCCATAGTTTGGACATATGATTTTCCTAATCGTGGCCCAACCGTGCTCCCTTTCCTATAGGAAGGGTAACTATTCATGGTTTTCTTGCACAATTTATCTAACCATTAACAAAACATGTCTCAATACACTATTAAAATTGTAGACATTTCTGCCTAATCATCCACTTAAAATCGCATGGTTTAACTAGCTATATTTCCTGTAGGAATCCATTGTCCATACTTGAATGGTTGTATCTAACTATAAATCCTACCACGCACTATTTCTACTAACTGTGTGACAAAAAAAATTCAACCAAACAATGAGTTTTGGGATCCAAACTAACCTCAAACA
Source organism: Viscum album (assembly GCA_963277665.1). NCBI lineage: Eukaryota > Viridiplantae > Streptophyta > Magnoliopsida > Santalales > Viscaceae > Viscum > Viscum album. The sequence goes on from OY728150.1 coordinate 1,950,162,168, forward strand.
CCCCCAACACCTCCATGACCTTAATGGGAATTCACATTAGGCCATATTTACACATTTAAACAGAACATTGACAAAAAATGAAAGTACATATACCCTAATAAAGAACTGATTTCTTGCAATGGAATGTATTGGGGATTTGTTTATGGTCTAAACCAAAAAAAAATTAATTCTCCAAATATCACAAATGAGGACATATGTTTATCTAAAATGATGTCAACTCATCATGAATGAACTATATATATTTGGGAAGATATTATAATTGAAGTCGTAGATATATCTAATACATCTTCTCAAATAATAACTTTTGGATGCATGTTACTCATATTTCACAATGAATGATATCTTCCATAATGTACTTTCGTATTTAAATTTTTATCTTATGGAGCCTCTCAGGATTATCACTTCACTACATATAGACTTTACACTTACATAGAATCATTATTTTATATTGAATACTTACATAAATGGGTAATTTTATTTTGTAATCCTTATGTATTCTTATGGTTTGTAATAATCCTTTCATATATTACTCCCATGTAACACATGGTTATTCACACACAATGATTCATTATTCTCGTGAATTTTTATTATATAATTACACCCCATCATCTTATTGTAATGCTATTTTACTTATAAGATTACCATAATTTATATTATTCTTACTTACCAATATATGTTTCTTTTTTATAATAAAAAATTTATAGAAAGTTAAGTAAATTAGACTAAGGTTTAGTATGGGGATAAATTTATTTAAAAATGGTATAAAATGTGTGTATTCTTTTTTCAAAGAGTGATAGAGTTTTCTTATTGTATGTTCTTTCATTAAGGAGGGTAATGTTTCTATGAATACATATTGTCATATTCTAAGGGGAGGTTAGTTGGAGTTTATCAAATGAATGGGAAGTTTACTTTATTATTAATTAATTTTAGGGTTTCCTTTTTAAATTGATCTGCGATGATATAGAATAAGGATATTCTTGATTCATTTTCATTAATGATACATTCCAAATACTATTTTTATGGATCACAAAACATGTTAAATTTTTATTGTCTTTAATTGAATTTTGAATATGTTTTTGTATATGGAATTTTATATTCTAATATATAGATTATTTATCATCTAATATACATTCTTATTATCAACTTTGAATATTTTGAAACATTGAAAAGTTTCAAATGAACTTTTCGTAAAAATATAATTACAAGATAAAGAATATAGATTAGTAGTAGTGATAATTTTCATCTTGATGAATTGTGAAATTCAGTTAATCCTATGGGATAATCAATTACTATAAATATAAGATAGGGGAAATAAGTTATATAGTCTAATAAGTGAGATTATTAACAATTTTTTGAAATTAGATATATTTTTATTACCTAAATTATAATTTTATTCTACTAGTTTTAGTTTTCAGTGTAATCTATGTGATTCCATCTTTGTAAGGTTCTAATTTAAAATCTCTTAATTTATAAATTGTAACCATTTTACTTTAATTATGTGTTTTTTTAAATTTATTGGGGATAATAACTTTTATCCTATATCTATTTTGATTGAAGATATTTTGGGATATGACATTTTTAATTCAAATCATTGATAAATTAACTTTCAAGGATAGAAACATGGACCTGTTAATATTCTAATAAATGAAGATTGGGGATTTAATGGTTTTTTTTAATTTTTAGAAGAATATTTTGTTTAATATAATGCTTTTATAAGATTTTTGATCAAATAATTTTCATTTATATAACTCAGTTCTTATTTATTAGAGATAGATTATATTACTGTAATAGATTAAAATTGATGAAATTACACAGATAGGAAGGCCATTATATCCTTGAATAATTTTTACTTTAGTGTTTATCGATTTTTATCCAAAATATAATGATTTTTATTTTATTTTATTTAATATATTATAATTTATTGTTCACAATTGGTTATTTTCATCATAGTATTACAGACAATAAAAAAAATTATATTTCGATACAATTAATTGTTATTACTATATTGGATCATAAATTGTTATCTTCCAAACATTACTTTATTTAAATAGGGACATATTTATTTGTTTGTAAACTCTTTAATTAATCACCAACCCACCCCAACTCATGATGTTTCCATATTAAGGAACTAAAATAAGTACAGATTATGAGAGAGAGAGAGAGAGGTTACACTCAAAAGAACACGGACATTGAGAGGGTCCCCTTACCTTGTGTCTGAGTTCCCTTTTAGTGATCCTATAAAATCATTAATTATTAAATTATACACATTAATTTTATATTAAATATACTTAAAACTATTTATATTATCTATTATAATCCATTTATTATAATATGTTTCTCATTTTTTATATTGATTTAGTTTGTGACAATCCTTTTAAGTTGTTCAATCAATAGTTCCAAAATAAATTCTACATAATTGTGGTGATCAGTTATATTCTAATATAAAATCTTAAGATATATAAGTTTCATGGTAATGTTTTAGTTAATTATAAAATATTAATGGTATAATAGTTTAATAGAAAATTTAAAATAGTTTCAAATAATATAATGTTTCTTTATAAGTTATTCTTAAGAAATTAAAATAACCATGACAATTTTTTTAATTTTATTAATATTATTTTACATTATTATTATATAATATTACATATAGATTAAAATTTAAAATTACACATTGAAATAATATTTATACTCATCCATGAGATGTTGTTATATTTTATTCACAATATCAGTAACATAATAATCTTAAACCGGTTGTGGGGTGATGATAATTCTAAATAAACAAAAAATTATATTAAATTTTTACATGATAATAAGAAATATATTAGAGTATCATTATATTAATATTATTAGGAAGAAAATAAGTTTATTTAATTTATAAATAGTAATAATGATAAATAATAATAAATCAATTTGAAAGGTTTTTCAATTCAAATGTTTTGTTCCTTTATAAGACACCTCCTTTGGAACTACACTTAAGATTTAAATGATGGAATTTGGAAAAAAGGGAACTTCCCAAAAGGAATAAATGAGGGTATATGGGGATAAATTGGTAGATATTTGGAAAATTAATGAGTTTTTTGAAGCGAAGATACATGGGTGGTGGAGGGTGGTGTTTGTAGGTAAATAAGAGGGGTATTTAAATAAAATATTGATTAGATTATTATTTTTGGTCAAGACTATGAAAAGTATTGATTATTGGGATAGCATACAATAAATTATTCATTTTTGGGGTAGTCTGATCCTTTCATACCACATTAAAACATCTTGGATGATGTTTTTTCCATGTATTTTCCATGTTATAAAATACCATATTGATAATCATAATTCTTATATTTACTTTGCTATTGTTTTTTCATTTCTTTTCATTAAAATTTATTATAATGAACATGGTATGTTTATAAATGTCCATGAATAAAGGATTAATAGGTTTTAATGAAAGATAAGGTACAAAAATTTAAAAAACAACTGAGAACACATCATGATTCCACCCTACACATCGGGTACCCAAAGCTCACAAAATGATCCCAAGTCACGAATCCAGTCATGACCAAGCCATGAAGCCCGCAAAAAATTCCTCTATAGGTCAAAATCTACTAATACATGATGTGATGACCTGTCAACAACTTGGGCAAGAAATCCATGAGAAATTCATACAAAAACTGAGTAAATGTAGGGTACATTTTGTTAAAAATGGGTACACATCATGTACCTGGTAAAAATTCTTAATGCAAGAGACCCATGTGCCATGCTGGAGATTTGTAGAAAAATGACGTGGAACAAGGGTATACATCATGTACCACAGGTACACATCAAGATCAAAGTTTCCTATATAACCAGAGAAGTCGAAGAGAATTGGAGACACTTCTAGATGAGTTTATCTTCTCCCTCTTGATCCCATGCGAACTATATCACCATTTTTCCTCTCAAACTCTCAATTCCACTATATTCTATGCATTTTTATTATTCCAAGAGTTATGGAGTTTCTGTTGTTCAATACATTCAATTTTTGACATTACATTTAAATTTGTGTTCCATTTATCTTTCTCAAGTAAGTACATTTTATAATTCTGAATTACTTCAGGCATGTTTAATTCAGCTATCTTTCCCAAATATCTTATATGATTCTAATTCTATTAATGTTTATTGAGCCATATAATAGGCTATATCTCATTTATTTCATTTTCTTTCACCCTTCCATCAGTAGTTAAATGTTTAGGGGTAGAGATCAAGCAATGTATCTAAATAATTTAAATACACCTTTAAATATAAACTTAAAAATTTTAACTAAAGTAGTAATTTGGATATTAATTCAAGGTCTATCCCATTTGTGTTAACATCCTTAACCACAGGACAATCAAACAAATGAATTGATCCTAATTGGAGTACAATGAGCTATGACCACTAGCTCAAGAAGCTTTCTTTCTTAGAATCCAAAATTAATACACTTAGGCTGTTATTGTTTCCTGACTATGGAAGAGCTACTTCCTAGGTAGATATATGAGACAAAGACCAATGTCAACTAGTGATCCATGTTTTCTTCACAATATATGTCACAGGATCTTTCTAAGGTTATAATTACAGGGTATCCTTCATCTGGATACTCGACTTGATCACAGTCCCTTATTTATCAATTTATTTCATCCCAATTGAACTCAAACCAAAATTCCCAAACAAAGGAATTATAGAAAGGACTCCTTTTTATAAAATAGATACTCTAATTATTCATGAAAATGGTATACTCCATGTGGATTGGACCCTGCACTACCTCTATACTATACCCACGTTGTTAGTGAAGGTTTGGGAAAAAATATGATTCATGCTGGACGAATTAACAACACTGACGCACAATAGTCCACCAAATTTCTAGCTCCGTTATCAGGGAGGAAACACCCTTTTTGAAGAAATATGGTGTTTATTGACCAAGGATTACCTTTCTCTCATCCTATTTCTTCTTTCCAGATGCTTCTCTGAATCTTCTTCATTGTTTCACTGCATGTACCAAGGTCCCTTGAAAAGATCAAGGAACCTTTAGACAAAAAACTATTGGCCTTTGATCCAAAGATCTAAATGCATATACTTTCACTTCTCAAGTCAAAAATGGTCAAGAAACATCACAACATAGGACCCAACCCACCAAATCATCAAGTTATAGAATGACCAATGAATCTAGAGAATACCATCATGGATTGTGGATTAGTATCAATTAATTGGGATACACCAACCATAGCTCACCTGCCAATTCAAGCACACACATTTTAAATTAATCCAAGAATCACCCATATGATCTATAACACGAGGAAATTCAGGAGTCTATAAATATAAGATCCCCACAAAGATATCTACAACTTCCTAGATGTCTGCGATAAATTTTGTGACCGGGGATTATCATCTGATGATATAAGGCTTCATTTCATCCCCTTTTCACTTAGAGACTGAGCAAAATATTGGCTCAAAATCCAAGATCCCAAACCCATTACCACTTGGGATGAGCTTGGAAAAAAATTTCTCGATAAATACTTTCCACCAATCCAAACCTGGAAACTTCGGAATCACATTCAGAATTGTGGACAAATAGATGGAGAGTTTGCATGGGAGGAAAGGGATTTATTCAATGAAATCATGATGAAATTTACAAATCTCATACATGACACCAGGATTCAAATGTAAAAAATTTATCAAGGACTCCAGCTTGCAGCACGAACAATGGTGGATATTTCCACTGATGTAGGTATGATGTTTAAAACCCCTGAAGCAAGAAGAGCTATTCTAGAGAAAGTTTCCCACAATGCCAATATGTGGAAAAGTGACTGAGGCCACCTTGATTTAGAATCCATAAAGTTTATGAGATCACCAGGTTAGTATTTCAAGTTGAGGCACTAACCAAAAATCTCAAATCATTTCAAATACCTACCATAGAACCCCCCAATCCTTTTCATGGAGATCCTTTCATGTGAGATGTGTGGTGGAATGCACCAGTATCAAGACTGAAAATCTGTATATGAGGAACTATATGATTGTAATTACGTTAATTACAATCAATAACATCAACCATTTTAGCAACAATAACAACAACCATTTAATCAGTAGAGGCTTTCTCAGAAGAAGCCTTAGAACAATCAAATATATTTTCAATACTATAGTGGTCAAGCTCAGTTTCAAAATTAGTGACCACTAGGGTATCCACCAATGAACCCTATCCTGATACCACAATAGCATACATATCTATAACAACCCTTTTGAAGACCCAAAAAAAAAATTACTCCCACCCATCCAGGACCAAAACAGGAACCTCCATCACTCCAAAGCATACTATAAAATATCCTAACATATTTTGTTCAGAAATATGATTAACGAATGACTACGTATGGAATTTGAGATGCAAAAAAGCATGAATCTTTGAAGAATTTGTAGATTAAAATGGGTAAAATCTAAAAAATATTTTCTGAAATATTGCCAGGTTCCCTACTAGGTAACACTAAAACACACACCTGATAAGAGGATAAAGTTGTATTACTGAGGTGTGGAAATGTGTTCAACTTCCAACAACCAAAATAATAAATGAAATAGGAAAAACCCAAGAAACCATCAGAAAAGGTAGATGAAGTCATCCCTACATCATCACCAGAAAGAGAACCAGTTGAGAAGATGAAAGACCTAGAAAAAAAATAAGAAACCTGTTTATGTAGACCCACCTCCATAAAATCCCCCTATCCCCTTTATATAAATAGAAAATCAAGTTAGGCAGGAGGCACAATACAAGATGTTATTTGAAATGTTCTTTAAATTTAAAATCAACATTCCTTTTGCTGAGTCAATAGCACAAATGCATGTGTATGAGAAATTTCCCCAGGATTTGATATCAAAGAATAGAACGATAAAGGATCGACGAGTAATCTAATTAAATGAATAATTATTTAATATTATAAAAAATAAAATCCCACCAAAGATGAGATATCCTAAAATCTTTTCAATTCATTGTGCAATAGGAGACTTCAAATATGGAATAGTTCTATGTGATCATTGAGCCAGCATTAACCTAATGTCAATGAGTTATTTCCACAAGCTTAGACTCCAAGAGATCAAGGAAACAAAAGTATCATTACTGTTGGACAATCGTACAGTCAAATACCCACACTGTATGCTTGAATATTTTTTGATTAAATTCGAAAAATTAATTTTTCCATCAGAATTTATAGTTTTAGACATGGAAGAGGGCAGAGTTGTCGTGATCACTATCGGAAGACTCTTCCTAGAAATAGTGAAGGCCTTGATTGATTTTAATCAAGGACGCCTCATCTTCATAGTCAGAAAATAACATGTGGTGATTTATTTAATAAAAAAAAATTCATCATCCAAATGACATGGTTGACAATAACACCAAATCTATTTCTCATTAAGGGGAGTACATGGCCATTGGGTAATATACTGATGATTCGGGATTAGATAAAGAATAAGACTAAGACATTGAGTAAGCCAACTTTATTGAACTAATTTATAGATACATCATATCACTATTTATCATATCCATCATTCATCCACCCAAGTTGGATAAAAAACCTTTACCAAGTACGTTGAAGTAGTCATTCTTAGTGGAGTCATTATCGTTACCCATCATTATGAACGCCGAAATATATCATTCTTAGTTAGAAAAGCTGGTTTATATACTAAAAATACATAACAAATCAATTTTCTATAGAGTCGTATATATTAAAGAAATAAATCCTTCAAAATACACCCACTGAATTTTCCACAAAGAAAATGAAAAACTAAAAATACAACCTCAGAGATGGATCGTGCCACCAATAAATGAGGTTTTCAAGAAGGAAGTGTTGAGGCATATGGATTATGGAATAATATTTCTTATCTCATATAGTGAATGGGTGATTCCCCTCTAAGTCATTCCCAAAGGGGGATGACTTAGAGTAACAACAATAGTAGAAAACGAACTCATTTCAACACGCACCATCACTAGATGGAGATTTTGTGTGCATTACAGATATTTAAATACAGCAACACAGAAAGATCATTTTCCGATATCTTTTATGGATAAAATGCTTGATAGGAAATCCGGACAAGATTTATACTATTTTCTAGATTTCTATTCAGGATACAATCAAATTATAGTAGACCTCATTGACTAACCCAAAACCACCTTCACAAGACAATTTAAAAAAAATCATATAGACGCAAGTCATTCAGTATGTGCAATGAACCAACTACCTTACAAAGATTCATGAAACACATATTTCATGATATTACTGAATAATTTCTTGAAATATTCATGGAAAATTTCTCTGTCTATGGGAGATCATTTGATTTCGGTCTAAGATATCTTGAACTGGTTCTCCAAAGCTGTGAGGGGAAATTCTTGGTGTTGAATTGAGAAAAATGGCACTTCATGGCGCAAGGATAAATTGTGATGGGATAAAAAATATCTAAATAATTCATTGATGTTGATCCCTCTAAGATCATGGTCATCAAGGATCTACTAGAACCATCAACTATAAAAGTTATTAGAAGCTTCCTTATGCATGTTGGATTCTAATGATGGTTTGTAAAAGATTTTTCTAAAGTTGAATATACATAGATGAACTTGTTTTAAAAGTAAATTCCTTTTGAATTTTATAAGGATTTCTGATAATATTTTGAAATGATAAAGAATACTCTGACTATGTCTTTGGTTATCATTGCAACAAACTAGGAAAAATTATTTCAACTTATGTTTGACGCCAGCGACTTTGTTGTAGGAGTTGTGCTTGGACATTGTATAGAAACCATCTTCTACCCAATCCATTATGTCAGCCAGACATTTATAAAGCTTATATCAATTATATAACTACAAATAAGGATAACCTAGAAATCGTGTATGCCTTTGAGAAGATATTTTCATATGTCATTCAATCAAAAGTCATTTTCCCCATGTATCATGTTGCCCTTCGATACCTGATGAGAAAGAAATATGCAAAATCAAGATTGATATGCTGAATTATTTTTTGAAATAATTTGATATCGTAATCAAGGAAATCAAAGTAATAGAAAATTTAATTGTTGAAAACCTATCATGGTTACACATGACAATCATTAAAGAATACATAGACACTGATATTGAAGTAGATTTTCTATATGAGACATTGTTTAGTGTCAAAACCTAATCTTGGTTTTTATACATGGACAACTATCTTTCCATAGGGTATCTCCATCATGACCTCTCATACCAGAAGTGCAAGAAGTTTTTGTCTGATGCTAAACACTATTTTTTGGATGAATCATTTTTATTTCAAGGTTTTTCCAATGGCCTATTAAGATGATGCAACCCAGACAAAGAGATACAAAATGTGATCCAAATGTGAAACACATCACCAACTGGAGGGAATCATGGGTCAATGTGAACAATGGAAAATATCCTACAAAGTGGATTTTTCTAGTCCTCATTGCATCATAATGCTAGGAGATTCTATCATCAATGTGACAGATTTCAAAAAATGAGGAACATCTATAAAATAAATAAGATTCCAAAAAACAAGATTCTATAATTTAAAGCTTTTGAAATCTGGGGAATTAAATTTATGGGACCATTCCATTTGTCACATGGAAATAATTACATTCTAGTGCTAGTAGACTATGTTTCCAAGTCGGTTGAAGCCGAAGAAACAACACATTAGACAAAAAAAAAGTAGCCATGAAATTTTTTTCTAAACAATATGATCGCACGATTTGAATTTCTATGGATTCAAATTAGTGGCTGTGTAACTCATTTCAAAAATCATACAGGGAGAAAAATTCTTGTAAAATATGGAATTCATTAAAATATAGAAATTCTTATCATCCATAAACATGTGGGAAATTCGAATTGTAAAATAGGAAGGTGAAACAAATTTTAGAAATGATTTTCAACATAAGCAGATGTGATTAGATCCTAAAACTGGACAACGCATTATAGGTGTATCGAACTGTGTATAAAACACCCATAGGAACCAACCCATTTAGAATGGTTTATGGTAGACCATTTCATCTTCTGGTGGAATTGGAACATCATTTGTTCAATGAAATTATGAAATTGAATCTGGATCTTCAATTGGTTGGATATGAATTGTTATTATAATTAACCGCATTAGAATAAATCATTAAAGATGATTATGAAAATTAAATAATTTACAAGGAAAAAAAATGGGGAATGACCAACAGATTACACGATTTACTTTCTTTCTAGGGATCATGGTTTTTCTATTTATTTCAAAATTAAAATTGTTCCCAGGAATGTTGAAGTCAAGATGGTCTAGTCCTTTTAAGGTCATCCATGTTTTCCCGTATTGCAAAATTAAAATTCAATGGTATAAAGAACCATAAGTCAATTTCAATGGTAAAAAATTGAACATATTTGATGAATCATTCCCTAAAATATGTTTCCTCAACCTCAAGTTCAACTGAACCTTAAAGGATTTAATATTCCAGCATTAAAGGAATCACTGACTGGGAGGCAACCCAGGGTAGGAAAGATTTAGATATGTTATATTAGGATCATATTACAAAAATATCAGGAATAATGAATGGTGATATGTTCAAGGATTATAAAATTAGACCAAGAATAACTCATTACACATCCTGTACCATCGGTACATGTCGTGACTAGTTTTTACACACACTAAAATACATTACTCTGTCTATACATGAAGTTACGCATCTATACACCTCATGTAGAGCAGAAAGTTGTTTTTTTAAAACAAAAGGACACAACATGAACAATCACAACCCACATCACATGAAACCTTTGACCCCTATTCTTCCCCAACCCCCTTCCTGTTTCACTCGTCAACACCCCTTGCACCCCCTACACCCCACACCCTCCGCTTTCAATCCATCACCACAGACCTCCTCATCTACCCTCCCTTAACTCTGTGTTGCCCCTACCCCTCTATCCTAGCCATCCATCCCCCTCTCCACTCTCTCCCTAACCATCGCACCACCTACCTGCTTCCATGGCATGCACCATGCACCCACAACCCCTCCCTTATCTTCAACGGTCACCTCCATGTCTTCACCAACTGAGGAATGGCCTACCTATAAGTGTATGTGGACTTCTACAGATGCATCATCTTCACCCTCCACCACACACCTAGAACCAGCTCTTAATGCGTGATCTGACACCACCACAACATCGAGTGATGATTCCCTACACTTACACCCCATCTTATATTTTTTAAACCCAATACACAAGGTTAATCTTGTCACGTTAAAATTGAAGCCCATGTGTACAAACAAGTCCTTGGACATGAAGACACTCGACTAACTAAACATTTTTGACGTCATCTCCAACCTCTTTGGCACTCTACACATTGGAAACATTATTTAATTCCTAGAGGAGATGTCTTGAGAGTTCTTTTGGAGTTTTTGAAAACCTTCAAAATGAGTGTTGGAAATATCGATTTCCTCCTCTATGGTCACCCATATGAGTTGTCTCTTGCTGAGTTTGGGGTCGGTCTTGGCATATATAATGATGAGTTTTTTGTTTGTGACATTTATATGATGCTTCAAATCCATCCACTTCATGATATATCAATTCAGTTATGGTCGTTGATAGCCTGTGACCCCCAGTCACATTAGGATCCTTGACTCATGAAGTCGACTCATCTCTGGGGCCCAACATTGTATATCTTACATAGATCCATGGAGCGTGGTTGGATCGCATGATGAGAGTCTCATATAAGCATTAGATAGATGGATGTGATTATTTCAGCAGCTTCCATGGGTTGTCCACCCATTAATATGGCCACCCAGTTCAATTCCTACTTCGGAGCACTGACTCAGAGGAATCGGGGAACACTTAGGGGTGGATATTTTATCAACAATTTGGCATGATATCTTGGAATCATTGAGTCCTCTTTGATCCTCACCTCCATTGGACCAGTGGAGATTTTAGATATTGTGATATTACATAAGATGAAGATACTGGTAAAAATAGATGATCATTATTTATGGGTACTAGGTGTACAGGCACCTGCACCTCCTGAGAAGGTAGACAAAGCAGAAGTAGCAGCCCCACCTTCCCAACTACCTACCTCCACCACACCACCTCCACCTTGGCCATACTCTATCCCAACTACCACCCTTATGATAACCCATCCATCCCCCATAGAGTTATGGAGTCTTCAATAGTGTATTCAGGCAAATCATCTCTAGATCTCTGCCTGTTTACATCTACCCTTCATTGAGCCTCCCTCTTTTAACCCATCAGCCCCACCCACCCCGGACATCCCTTTGTCATCCACCATTCCCCCACCCCCTTACACTTAGATAGACATACCTTCGAATTTAATAGACCCGGCCACCCATCAAGAGTTTCTGGAAGAGCAGGACCATTACGGAAAGGGGGTCACCACGAAGTCTACACCTCTGGAGGTACCATTCATTGATCTTGCTAACATATCCTTGGCCCCTATATGGATCGGTACTATGCAACCAAAAAAACCAAACAATATCCCTACATCTATTCTCACTCCCTCTAATGCCCTAATTATCCCACCACTGACTATTGTTGACACTTCTTCAATGGGCCAGTAAGTCGAGATACCTGGAAGTGGACTAATGCTGGAGGAGATCTATATTGAGGACACGTAATCTGACTTTTGCCCATTTTTTGTAATTTTGGGAACTTTCATATTTTTCGGATGGTTTTTTAACTGTGTCAGACATTATTCTATTTTTGTATGCTCTATAGACAATTTTAATGAAAACAAATATTGTTTCCACTTCTTGGTGTTTTTTGTTTTATGTGTCCTAACATTCTGTCTGTAGCATGTCAAGATCCGTTGAATCCTCATTAGTCTACGATAATCTAGTATCGCCACATTTCATAGAACATAGAGTACTCATGCACATCATATATCACTAGAACCAGCTGCCACCATGACCTCTGATTCCTTTCTTTCCACATCTCATCCATGCTCACACGGCTGCACCTGAAGTGATCATCCAGCCCAAACGACCATCTGTGCTCAAGGACATATCCTTTAGTAGCTGTAAGAGGTAATAAAGAAACTAATCTTGTGGGACCTATGAGGATAGTCCATGACCATCTTTTCCAATCTTCTATTTTATCGAGTCATCATTTTTTTGTCATTTTCATGTTTTTTATTTTTCATTTCGTGTCTTTCTCAAGAATTTTATGTATATAGTCCCCAAATTGAGTAAAATAAGCATCTCTGTTTCAATTTTATATGTTTTATATTATTATTCTATTCCAACTATTGTTACTTGTGAACTAATTTTTGTTATCCAATGTAGGAATTTCCTTTTCTGAAAATTTTCAGGTACATTTACAGGATACAATAGCTTAAATAATCAATATGGAATACCACATACTCGAGGGAGATTTTGATTCCATTTTATTTAAATTCTATCCACAAAAATGACATTTCCAATTCATTTTTCACTCAAATGGAAAACCACTCCCACTTGTATATTACTCATAAAGTGGACACTGTATCATTTTATGTGTGGGGGGTTTCTCATGTTTCACTCCTAACTAGACTAGTGTAGAATGATTACTGAGTTTTGAGGATTAATTCAAATCCAAAACATTGAAATTATGCATAATTAACCCACTATTTAAAGTTTATCCCCTTTTTGATTGCCAGTTTGGTTTTTTATCCCATTACCCATGAGGACTCTTAGCCTAAGATTTCATTTTCTTGTCTAATCATATTTCTTGTGTGATACCTGGGGCATGTAAGCATACTATAAATTGCACTTAGATCTTATAAATGTTATGACAGAATACGTATAGACTTAAAATAGTTTAGGCACTCATTGATAGCCACTTACCTGAGGACCACCTAACATCTACCCTTTTTTCATCCCATAGTTTCCATGAATGGCCTATTAGAATGAACCTATTTCAATCCTATTTCAATTAATATCATGATCCTTGTGAAATACTTAATGATTACTTTTGAACAAGTTTGGGGCAGGAATTCATACCACATGGGATGATTCCACTTCCAGAGATGTACAGCTCACTTTCTTTCCAACCAGGATGTGATCCATATATAATTTTTTTCTTTCCATTAAAATTTTTTTCCTTTTAAAAATACCAAAATAAAATAAACAAACAAAATTGATTTGTGTTGCATAGTAGGAAGGTAAAAAAATCACCATTTTCTATACTGATGAATCCTTAGAAGGATCATATGTTTTTTGTTGATGGATATGATATCTATCCTAGGAATAAAATTCCAAAAAATAAATACAAAAGGAAAAGGAAGAAAAATAAGGGAACCAAATTATTTTTCAAGTACATACTTGTTATACATATAGATCTAACATGAGTCAATAGATTACTAATTTGATCATCCAGAAGAAGTAACAAAATCACACTTGTTTGTATACCTTTTGGCATTCTACTAAACGGATTTCCCTCAAATTGGAGCCTATTTTTTACATTTCCCTACCTACCCACAACACCAAAGTCATCAGAACAAAAATTTCTTAATCCCTCAAGATTAATTTAAAACTTGTCTTTACATAGTAGAGATGATAGAACCAGTGCAACAAAATGGTTAGAAACATGTACTCTGTGTATGAGCATAACTATTAAAACATTTCAACCTTGAGAAATGAGAAAAATTTTGAGGTAAATTAGAATTGTTCATATAACTTATGGAACATTAAAAAAATTTTAATTATATAAAGGCATATTTTTTAAAAAATCTGAACTAGGAGGAATGACTTACATTCTCTGTAGGATTGATTCTGGAGCTTGACCTTTTCTATTATTGAACCTAATTTTATTTCATGTACATAATTGGTATTTTTCTCTTTACAAATTGATTATCCTTTATAACATTTTAGTTGATAAATCGTTGTTTGATGACAAGAAATTATTTAATTGTGGGGTATTTGATAAGCATAATTCTTATATTTACTTTGATGTCGTTTTTCTATTACATTTCATTAAAATATGTGATATTGCATGTGGTAAGTGTCAAATTGTGATGGAATTAAGGATTCACTTTTTTTCAAAAACAATGGGCAGAAAAAGTGCAGAACCAACTGAGTACACATCATGATTCCACCCAACATGTCGTGTACCTGAATCTCACATCCTGATCCCATGTCATCAAGCGGGTCATGACCAGGCCACGCAGCCAGCAAGAAAAAGCCTCTACATGTTGGGACCTACTCGTACATGATGTGATGACTATCTAAATCCCCATGTGATAAATGCACGAGGAATCCATACAAAAATATAATGAACACTGGGTACACGTCATTAACAATGGGTACATTTCATGTACCTGGTCAAACATCTTAATGTATGAGACCCACGTGCCACACGAGTGATCCGAAGAAAAATGAAGTGGATCAAGGGTAAACAAAATTTACCACAAGTATATTTCATAACCCAAATCACCTATATATGTAGCAGAGCAGCAGAGCATTGGAGACACTTCAGGATGAGCTTCTCTTCTCCCACTCGATCCCTTGCAAACTCTTTCACCCTTTTTCCAACCAAATGCTAAATTACATCATATTTTTAAATTTTTATTAAACCAAGAGTTGTGGAGTTTCTATTCTTCAAAAAATTAAATTTGCACCATCATATTTTGATTTGGGTTTCATTCCTCTTCATCAATTAGGTTCTTTTTTAATTGTGAATTGCTTCGTGCATGTTTAATTTAGATATCTTTCACAAACCTTTTGCATGATACAGATTCCATTAATGTTTATCAATCTATAAAATATGTTATCTATCATTTATTTAATTGAATTTTACCCCTCCGTGAGTAGCAATATCCTTAAGGGTAAGGATCATGCAATGTATTTGAATAATTTAAATAAACCTTTAAATTTAAACATGTCATGTCTTATTGAAGTTTTACATAGGATATTAATTTAAGGTCTATCCCATTCATGTGAATATCTTGGACCTCAAGACAATCAAAAAAAGTACTCAATTCTAATTGGAGTAGAATATAATATGACCACTAGATCAGGAAGCTTTCTATCTAAGAATCAAAGATTAATGCACTTAGACTGTTGCTATTTCCTGACCACAGAATATCTACTTCCTTGGTAGAGTTAGAAGACTAAGACAAAAGTGAACTAGTGACCCCTATATTCATCGCAAACTAAGTCGTAGGATCTTTCCAAGGTTGTAATTAATGGTCATCCTCCACCCAGTTACTCAACTTGATCTTGATACCTCATTTATCAAAATTAATTCATCCCAATTATAACTCATAACAAAATTCCCAAACAAAGGACCTCTAAAAAGGTCTCCCTTTTAGAAATAGAGACTATAATTCTTCAATAAAAATAATAGTATCCTTATGGATTCAACCCCACAATACTACTATACTACCCCCTTTTAGTTTGTGAAGGATCAGTACAATATATAATTTCTATATTTGATCCATGTTAGAGGAAGTAACAACACCACCACTCAAGAGGCCATCACGTATTTCACTATATTTCACTATAAAACTAAAAATTTCACTATTTATGAAGAATAAGAAAAATAACCCTTAACTAATTTTATCATGTTGTCTCCAAAAATTATATCTATATAAATATATAATTTTATTTATAAATTAATTCTAATATTTATTCTAGAATAATAATTAGGGATTTAATGAATAATGAAAATCATGGTTTAGTGAAACAATATTCTTATATATATATATCTTGTTAAATAGATTGAGTAACTATTTCATGGTATATTTACAATTATATTAACATATTTTATTCATGAAAAATATTAATTATAATATTACTTCATCAGTTACCATAATGTTCATTTTATTATTCTAATGGTCAAGTTGATATTATAATGATCGTTATACTAGTCTAGATATCCTATTTTTAGTGACTACTTTATGCCTTTAAAAAATCATATATGTTGGTATTTATACTGTAAAATCATCTTAGTATTTTTTTTGTAGGGACATTATATATAATGTTATATATATTAATAAAAATAATTTAACATTATGTTATTTTTTTAAATGATAACATGGTATTTGATATGATAATGATCCCCTGAAAAATATATTTTGTTAGGTTATCTATAATTTATGATCACCATATTGGGTGGTGATAATATGTTATGATCAATATGAGTAGGATCACTTATATATAGATATAAATTATTATGCTTTGGAAATTATTTTATGATATTTTATTGATATTTAACCACTAAAAGTTCACCATAAGTATTTTCATATATATGTTTTATTTTTGTTATTTATTTTAAAAGAAGTTATAAGACCTACAAGAGGTTATAAAATTTGTTCCATAATTGGGTAAATTTAATCATAGATTATTATATAAATTCATTTGAAAATTTGGATATACATAATGTAAATGATTAGCTATGATGGGTTTTTAGATATTTCCCTTAGTTTTTTTACCATGAAGTAGATTTTTTATCATAAAAAAATTTAGAAATGAATCTCTGGATATCGTGTAATGCTAAATAAGAATTTTTGAATAATATAATTTGTTTATGTGTCAAAAAATTTATGTTATTCATAAATATGAAAGGGATTTGTGTATTTAATTTTTTAAATATTTAGTTAAATAATAATTATATAATAAAAAAATTGTGTGGGGAGTTAATATGGCTTGTTTTACAAATTCCATCATATGGACATGACAACGGATGGAAAACCAACATATATATGATCTATCTTATAATAAATCATAATGTAATAAATGAAGAGGATAAATGTTAATACCAGGATAGACAATGTAGTAATCAATAATGAGTATTCTCTATAAAGAACATTTTTACAACAAAAAAGGCCTCCTAACTCAGAAGGCAGTACACTAGCCTACAGATACCAATCTAATTCGAAGAACTCCTTACACATAAAGTGGTTCTAGTATCTTCACTAAATGTGATTAACAATCTAATGTAAGGAAGTGATCTTAGAGATTCTATCAAAAAAATTTATTTTCGATACTCATAGGGTTATCATCCTTTTATATAGTAATCCATGCTATGTTTTATTTAATTTAATGTCTTATCCATATTCAATGTATCCATATACATTTATTCATATTGACATTAATTAATTGTATCATATTTTATAAATATTAAATCTATTGAATCCATTCTTATTTGAATATAAAGGTTACCAAATGGAAGATATATGCACCTAAATTAAATATTCCATTAATTCTTTTAGTTTATAATAAAAAATCTCCAACTTTCACTAAAACCCATGAGTTATCTGTGGAAAACACCATAACTCAGTGAATCCATACAAAATAGTTTTTGGAAATGGTTTCATAATACTCTATGCATTTTGGAAGCAACACAATTTCCAAAACATAATCTCTATATAGAGGACTAACTATGGGACCCTTCATGCCTTAATATCATTGAAAAAAATATAAAATCCCGATAACATAGATGTAAGAAAATAGAAACCTCTAGTAAATAATTAGTGTTTCTATAGATATTAAGGGATATGATTTTACCACCCTCAAACCTAACAATATCTATATATGACCATGTCCACCACTATATGTTTCATATACAATGTATGTATAACCATAAAATCCTTTTGTATACAAAATTGAGTAACCACTAGACACGGTACATGTCAATAAAGTATAATCATATCATATTTTCATGATTTATTGAAAAGTAATGGGTATGATGATGAATAAGAAACATTTCATTCATCTAATAGAGGAGAACATCACATGTCCCACATCAAAGTAATTGAAGACATCCTATGTAACTCAATGAATCATGTTCATGCATTTCCATGGTCTAATTCAATCCAGTGTATATTTCTTTACATGTCATAAAAATGCACAAATACCATCTTGGTTTCACTATAACTAATTACATGATTTGCAATATACACGGTCACCCAATTTTTATCTATGTTTCTATTTTTAATTGTGTGAGTAGGGTATTAAAATATTAAGGTTATAATGCTAGGTATCTCTCAAGCCTTGGGTAATAAATATTGATAATAAGCGTTATCCCCTATGCATACAAAATATTATATTAAATTCAATGTTATGTAATTTAGTAGGTTATCCCAATAATATATCAATACTTGTTGCCTCATGAATCTATTTTTTGTATCTTTTTGAAAACCCCTTTGTAATGAGATGAGAATCCATTATATAAAATCATAACATATCATCACTACCCATAATACTTCAAGATAATCATTGATTAGGGATAACTCATAGTTTTTACTTTGAGGGAATATTTATCATTTGATTGTTCGTATAATGTAAATTAGTATCCCACGTGAATAGAGTATAAATAGAGACTGCCTTCATTATAAATGCATGATACCTTTACAACCATTACATCAATCTCTTAGGCATTGAATACCTAGAGATCTAAATCACCCACATGTTATTTATATAGTGAGGGTTTTTTAACATTACACCAATATACAATTACAATAATATCCCTATTTGATTATCTAATAAAATACTCCCACTAACCCCTTAGTTAGTAAAATTTAAAAAATAATGACAGTTTGAATAATGGTGACTTTGGAATCACATTCCTGATGTTAAACGATTTCAATATATATTAAAACTCCTTCACATCAAAACACGAAATGTTAGTATTTTGACCTATTGACTCTATATATAACAATTTATAAGTTCATCATTACAATAAATTCTGAAATTATGCAATCAAACTTTCTCCATGATATTAAATTAGATATTTACATTTTTATCTGGTATATCTTATTTATATCCTAATTTTTTTTAGATAATGTGAAATTTACTTAATTTTGGAAAACACATATAAAAATTTACTCATTTGACCTTCTTGGGATAAATTTACCTTCAATTTTTAAATAATATTACATAATAGTGATATCCACATTATTTTAGTAAATAAATTTAATATTTTGAGTTTTCTTTACGCTCATAGCATAAAAATTCTTTTAAGAGACCAGGATTAATTCGAATTCTCATAATAACTAAATATAACTATTTACATTTTTTTATAATCATATATCCAAATATTTCATGATATTATATGAAGAATCACTTTTAATCTTGGACTTGTATAATATGTTAAATAATAGTGATATTAACGTTCTTACAATAAATAAATATAACTATTTAATTCTTTCTGTAAAATGACATATCTTAACTCTTTAAGATATAATGAAAATAATAACATCAAATAAAAAATTTATAGTCTTTTAATTATTATGTTTGAACTTATCTAAAATAAAACATACTCCCACTAGACTCTTAGATTCTATATTCTCTTTCAAATATCCTATTGAGGATAAACACAAATTACTTTTTTGTTTTCTAAAATAACACTTATTTACATATAATAGAAATATCTGACAATAAAATATTGGTCCCATATCTCATATGGTATTCCAAAAAATGGATCCACTAAAATATGCAACATAAGAGAGGTAGGAAGTTCTTCAACATATTTTTAAAAAATGGATAAGCACATTATCTGAAAAAATACATTTTTACATCAATCTTATTATCGAAATATATCATGTAATTTAATGAACCGTAAGCCATATGTAGTTATTAATTTAATGTTATTTATAAAAACAAATTGTTTAAAACTCATATCATATAATACAAGTTAAATAAAGATACACACCCTTTACTTGGATTTATCCAATATTGATTAATGTATTTAATTTCAAATTTTTTGATATATAATATATTTACTTCATCACTTGAATGAAATATATATTCACTTTAAATTATTCATATTATTTGGAAATCATGTATATTTAAAAAACATTTAATATATACACTCAAACTCCTATATATATACCACACTAGTAATGCATACACTTGATATCACATACCCATAAAAATTAAAAAATAAATTTCTCAAACAATAATACCTAACATGGGAATTCTATGAAATTCATAATCCCCTTTAGGTATTCTCGATAATTATATCATATGGAGTCATTAATATTCCTATCAATACCCCCAAATTCAAATAACGTTAACATTCTTCATGAAAAATTATTATTGGACTTCTCAATTTTTAATCTCTTGGTTTTGAACTTTTACATCCATGTACTGTATATTTAGTACTAGAATGGAGAAATCATATACCTTGTTAATTTTTTCAAAAGGATTTTATAATATCATTTAAACATATATTGAACTCAATAATCATGTCGAAACATTACCATATATGAAAATATAAAGGATTCCTTAACCATAATAATCATTTTTGTCTTCAATGTCATTATCATATTCAACCTTATTGAATATCATTTAAATACCGAACCATATTGATTATATGAGTGAAGTAAAAATTCCATTGAAATCCCTATTGAATCTTTTTATATTATAAAAACAATGAATTTAACTTGTTGAAAAAAAATTAGTTGTTGGTTACTCATAAAATTTATGTTTTAACAAATATAATTGTTCTTTTCTATAAGAAAATTTATTAATCTACTAGACATAAAATTTCTTACATTTTTCATCACCTTTCAAGTATTAAAAAATATTTTTATTTTGATGATGATTTTGAATTTATATAAAATGGATATTTTTATTTGGTGAATATCTTGTATTATATCAATTTATTAATAAATTTTACAGATATTTCTCCCACTAAATATTATGACCCCATATATCATATCAATTTAGTTATCCAAGATCCCTAATTCACTAAGAAATGACCCTACTATAGAATGAAACTCATAACTTTAGTTATTTCTGTATGGATTCATCCCAATCACAATATTTGTGAATCTTGGATAGTTTAGTGGAGACATCTATGTCCAAATCCATATTTATAGAAATAATCATTGTTGGATCGATTGTAGGACAGATATGATATTGATTGTAGTATCGAAACTATGATGTAGATACTCAATATACAAGAGGAAGATGAATTGTATACTTTAAAAATTCCTTAAAGAAATTTTGTATAAACAAAATTCACAACACCACTTAGTTCTACCAACTTACTTGAATCCAGAAATGTAGTTCCGAAAATTGGATTCCGGAAATGTGGCTCTAGAAATCAAACTAGTTCAACAAACTAACTAGATTCCAGAAATGTCAATTCGAAAATGAAACTTAACAAACGTTTACAACAACAATGATTCAACCTTAAATCATATATAATCTTATTTAATCAGTCTACAAGTATAAGGAAGTATAAGATAGTTATAATTTCCTCAACAACCAAAATTACAACAGAAAACAGAATTGAAAATAGTACAAGTAACAAGTAGTAAATTTTTTAACCCAAAGAGTAGGGTATCCAACAACCTTGGACAAAGGTCCCTTGATTTATACTTTCGAGAAAGTCTTTCTTACCCAAACCTAGGTAATCCATAAATCCAAAGATCGATATTTGTCTTGCTATCCTCGCAAGCCCTCCATTTGTAAGGAAATCAGCACCCCTGACTTCACAACCCAAAGTCTCCGATTTTAGGGAAATCTCACCTCTACATGAAGCAATTCTGCACAAAGAAAATTTGAACAAGTCGTTCACACCCAAAAAAGTTGTTCACAACATCCATATGAAGCACTGAGAGTTGAAAGAGACTCTCTCTCTAGAAATCACTTCAACATGTATGTAGTCCCAAATGTCATAAAACATTATGATCTCATTCAAAGGATCTTTTATTTGTAGGTGAATCTTCAACAGTCGTGTCCCTCTTCCAATGGTCATATTTTTCCTTGAATTTTTAAGGGAACTGTATACGTGTCACTCAAACAATGGTTAGTAAATAACAGAATGTGTGACATCATTTTATAATTCAATAAAGGGTAAGTAAAAATATATTTTCTTAGATAAAACCATTTTTCTGAATGTAAGGAAAAATAGAGTTCAGAATCTAAGAAAAATATCCTTCATATTCTATAATATAAGAATATTTGGATTCTGTTTCTCAATAATTCGTAACTGCAATTTTATAGAATTCCATAGCTTGAATTTTAAGGAAATTTGGGGTCTGAATTCAGTAGAATTCAGAGTTTAAACTAACAATGTTCGGAGTCTGAATGCATAATAATTCAAAGAATGAACAAAAAAAGTTTTCAGCCTAAATGTATAAGAATTCGGAGTCTAAACATACAAAGTTCAGTGTTTTAATTCATTAGAATTTGGAGTTTGAACTTAAAAAGTTTGAAGTCTAAATTCATTAAAATTAAGATTCTAAACTTAAAAATTTGGAGTCTAAATTCACGGGATTCAAAACCAGAATTCGGAACCTGAAAAGATAATGCTCTATATATAAGTATTTATTGGATTCCTAGATTTTATATGTAAATCTGATTTTTATAATTTGAGAGAAAATGAGTTAGGTTATAAAACGAACAATGAAAAAAAAGTAAGGATAAATTTTCCTTGGGGAAGGAAAATTTTCTTTATCAAGATAAATCCTAGGGAAAATGAACTTTTCCTTAAGATAGGGTGTTTGTGATTTTCAAAACATGAAAGAATGTAAAAGTTATAACGAAATATTATTGACTCAAAAATTTCCCCAAACATGAAGGAATTGAAAAGTCATAAGAAAATTTTATTCACTCAACAATATCACCCTTGTTGGAAATCACAAACATACTTATGAAAAAGAGAAAAATAATATAAGAACTTGAAAGTTTTATGGACTTTTAAATAAAATTTATCTCCCATTACACATGAGAAATAATAAATCTGAATAACTCCTCCTTAGGATTTGTAAACACTAAGGATTGTATTCTGTATTCCCAGATTCAGACATATCATTTTATTGAATATAAAAATCTTTTAGGATAAGAACTCCCCGTTAGATGAAATTCCCCTTACATAGGGAAATTTCTTCTATTACATTGTACTCTTTTTCATTCCTTTATTTTTCAATCCTTTATACCCCTTTTTTATTTTCAAAAAGGATTAAAGTGAATGGAAAAGTAAATGTGGTACTCGAAATATTAGTACTAGACAAACAAAAATATAAATAGAAACCAAACATTTTCATTATGATTGGAAAAATTAATATAATAAAGGAATACAAAAAAAGATTGGAATTGAACAATTTTATCCTTCCTTCTATTTTGGAATCAACCTCTTTACAATTTTTTTGAGCTTCTTGAGTTCCTTATGGTCTTCCTCTGCTATTTTAAGAAGCTGATCCAAATCCTCGGTTTTCTTCTCTAAGGCTTTGATTATTTCTTTCTGAGCCTTGAGAGATTCTGCCTTCCCCTTTAGAACTTCTTCTTCCTTGGAACAGTTTTCTTCAAGTTCGATTCTCAGATCTCTTTCTCACTTCCTGCTCTGAGCAACGAAATATAACTTCCCATTCAGAACTTTTACTTATTGTGTCTGAGAATTTTTCTCTAGAGTTAGCTTCTCCTCAAAGCTATTTGTGAGATCCTTGATCTTCACATCTTCAGTTTCAAATGCTTCCTTAACATTATCTTGAAACTCATCAAGTATTCTCTGGCCTTACCTGATTTTCATTGACCAGGTAGTCATCCTCTTGAAAGATCTTATGTGTGATTCATAGTTTCTGAATAAGGTTTTGAATTATACCTTAGGATTAACACATTTATCCATCACCATGTATACTGAATATGATTTCTTGATTTATGGAGTGTTGAAGCATTTGTCATCTACAGACAATTCTGAGAAATATTGGAATAGTGCCAACAATCTTCTTCAATGACTGAACCACAAAATAATGTATAAGAGAGGATGATTCCAAATCAAATAAAATTATTGGTGAGGATTCATTTTCTATCTTATTATATTTTCTCTTTGATGATCCTCTAGCATCCTTCTTCTTAACCACAACCTTGGTGGGTGTATCAACAAACACTTGTTTTCCCATATAAACCTATAGAATGGCTTCCTCTTGGTTAGGTGATTCATGTTCACTTTCAGATAGTTGTACAATTCTGTCTTCATCAACCTTTTCCTTCCTAGATTATACCTCACCATCCTCTGAATGAATGAAATCATGATTAAAAATTTCTTCTTCAGACAGCTTATTCACTTCTTCTTCAACCTTGTCATCTTCACCTTTCTCATCTTTCCTAGGGATAGAATGTTTTGAAGACTCTACTTCAAGAAGTTCGGAGTGATAATTTATTGGAAGGATTTTACTTCTCATGAAATTACTCAACTTGATTAATAAGATCTTTGGTATCATCACTTCCAACTTCTTCTTCTTCTTCTTCCACTGCTTTTTCTTCTCCAAATTTTTCTTCTTCAACAACTTCTTCTTGAGGTTTTTCTAGAATCAAAAACTATTTTCCTAGAGTCTCCGGTAATGATTCTATTTGGAAGGATTCTGGTACCAGAAACTTCTTAGAGGCTTTCTCAGCTGCCTTTAGAAGTGATTGTACTATTTCAGCCTCAGACAACTTCTTTTTTTGCTTCTTTTCATTCTCTTCCTTCGCCAGATTCTCAGCTGCCTTTTCTTTCCAGGATTTTTCTTTAGGAGGATACAATCCAAACATAGGTTCCCCTTCCCTCTGATTTTTCTTATCTTCCCTCCATTTATCTACAACTTTATTCAGATAAGATTTTTGTTTCTTTGGCTTCGAAGTTGCATATTGTGTTTCCTTATATGTTTGATTTTTTTCATTCCCTTATACTTCCTTCAATTTCCACTTATTTCCTCCCTTCTTAGACGTCTCGGCTGCCTCTTGATTCTTTGAAATAGCTTCCACTTCTTCGTCAAGAATTTCATAGAATTCTTTAGATTATTTTAGAAAATTCAACAATCAGTCCTCTTAGAGTGTCATCACTTACCAGCATCACTTTGCAATTTCTTGGCTTAGAACTACAAGGGATTTTGATGGACACTAAAAACCGAACAATCAGATTTTAGAGAATGTCTCAATACATGATAATATGATACTTCAAATTACCATTCTTTATATTCTTAATTTTAATCAGAATATGCTTAACCATGTTAATCATTCTTACATTCACCAATAAATCTAGAATATTCATATCATTCTTCTTCAAAGTATCCTTGTCCCCTTTTCACGGAATGATAAATCCTCACACCCACAACTCAAGAATCCGATAATTTGTAGTGAGATGAAAAATATTCAGAGTCTTTATATATGAATGATCGAGGAAATCCATAGCCTTTACTTTAACAAATCTTTTTTGAATATCCAACAACTTATTATAACAAAACGCAGCTTCTCCTACATAAGAAACTCCAATCAAATTGGTTGCCTTTATCTGTGAATATTCTATTCAGAAATTGGCTTGACAATTGACATGTCTGTCTGGGATGAAACTTTGATAGACATTCAGAGTTAAGAAACCTTGGAAAGTTCGGAATGGGATTTTGTTGGAGGGCAGAGCTTCAGCACGCACG
Source organism: Viscum album (assembly GCA_963277665.1). NCBI lineage: Eukaryota > Viridiplantae > Streptophyta > Magnoliopsida > Santalales > Viscaceae > Viscum > Viscum album. The sequence goes on from OY728150.1 coordinate 1,950,188,504, forward strand.
AGCTTGATTTTCGATGTGGTACAACCATGTGTGGGTCGTTTTTATAGGAAATTGGTGTGACTATTCAACTTCTATACTCAATCCAATGGTTGAGAAACCTTCTGATCAGATCTGATGGTTGAGATGATAGCCGGAAAAAAATCTGAAAGAATCTGATCTTTTGAGGTTTTAAGAAAAAATTTCGGATTCATGAAAAAATGAATACAAAAAATTTAATAACAGATAATGATGACATCAAATAGAAGATGATTATGAAAATTTAAGAAAGTAAACATACCTTTCAGATTGCTAGGAAGATTACTCTTAATGAGGAAACTTATTCTTAATAAACTCTAGATTTTGAAAATTCTGATTACGAATTTTTTATTATAAAAATTTTAAGTATGAAAATATTCATTAAGAAAATTCTAAGTATGAAAATACTCATTACGTAAATTTTGAGTACAAAAATCTTCATTAAAAAAATTTTATGTATGAAAATTTTATAGTATGAAATTTTTAGTGTACAAAAAAATTTTACACTACGTAAATTTTGTAAAACCAAAAAAAATGTACTCCCTCTATGAAATGGAGTTCCTTAATTTAAGGAGATTGTTTCAACATTAAGTTAACATAAAAGATTTCCTTATGTTTATTACTTTTAACTTCTATTTAATGTATCCAAATCTATTGGAGGGTAAAGATTTTGTGAAAATATCAGCAAGTTGATCTTGTGTTCTGATAAATTGAAGAATGATATCTTCCTTTTTAGTGTGATCCCTAAGAAGGTGATGCATAAAATCGATGTGTTTTGCATGAAAGTTATGTGCATGGTTTTTACTTAAATTAATGGAAATGGTATTATCACACAAAAGTTTTGTTTTGTTAAACTCATACCATAGTTTGTGACTGTGTTTCATCCACAACATTTGAGGACAACAACTTCCAACTGCAACATATTCAGCTTCAGTAGTAGAAAGTGCTACTGAGTGTTGCTTTTTGCAAGACCAAGAAACTAATGAATCTCTTTAGAAATGAAAATTTCTAGATGTACATTTCCTATCCATTATACATCCACCAAAATCAGCATCTGAAAAACATTTTGAAACAAAATCATTTGCAAAGGTGTAAAAGAGTCCTAGATCCATGGTTCCCATTAAGTAGCAAAAAATTCTTTTCACTGCCTTTAAATGAGATTCCTTAGGATTGGATTGATATCTTTCACATAAGAATACTAAAAACATTAAGTCTGGATGAATAGCTGTTAGGTAATGTATACTTTTCATCAAACCTCTAAAAGATGTTTGATCTACTAGTTTCCCCATTTCATCAAGATCAAGTGAATTTGAGGTACAAATGGGAGTACTTATACTCTTAGTTTTTTCATATCCATTATTTTTTAAAAGATATTTAATATACTTATGCTGGTAAATGTATATTCCTTCTAGTTTTGGAGAAATTTGAAAACCAAGGAAAAATGTTAACTCACCCATCATACTCATTTCAAACTCATATTTCATTAGATCTGCAAAGGAATTAGTTAAAGATTTCTGAGTTGAACCAAATATAATGTCAGCAATATAAATTTGAACAATAAAAATATTTTTCTTATCTTTCTTTATAAAAAGAGTTGGATCATAATTTCCCTTAACTTAATTATTTAAAAGAAAAAATCATGTAAGTCTATCATACCAAGATCGAGGGGTTGGTTTAAGTCCATAAAAAGCTTTGGTAAGTTTGAAAAGATTTTCACGATGTTTTTTATTTTCAAAACCCGGAGGTTGTTCAAAAAAAATTTCTCTTGAACATAACCATTGAAGAAAGCACATTTAACATCCATTTGAAAAAAAATTAAGTTGAAGAATGCTTTGAAGTCAAGTAGAATATGAATTGATTCAAGTCTAGCTATTGGATTATAGGTTTCATCATAGTCTATTCCTTCTTTTTTATTATAACCTTTAGAAAACAATCAAGCTTTTTTTCTTAAAATTATTCAATTTTCATCACATTTATTTTTGAAGACCCATTTTACTCCAATAATATAATTTTCGTTATGTCTTTAAACTAAGGTCCAAACTTTATTCCTCTCAAATTCAGTTAGCTCATCTTGCATGAATTTTATACAATCATTATCACCTAAAGCTTCCTCAGTGATTTTTGGTTCTAATTGGGAAATTAATGCTAGATGTTCTACTTCATTTTTTAAGTAACTTCTAGTCCTTATAGGTTCATTTACATCACCAATGATATTATCACTGGGATGATTCTTTAGAAACAATCGATTTGGGTTTTATAAAACTGGTTCATGAACATAGGGTAAGAATTATTATGGGGTTAATGTTTTAGAAATATTTTCTTGTACATTTTCCTTATCAGAAGGATGTTTGAACAGAGTTTGATGATCAGTTTTTGAAAACACATCTGAAGATGTAAGTTTAGGTTGTTTAAAAACAAAAGCATCAGTTTCATAAAATTTGACATGTACTATCTCTTCAATAGTACAATTATTTTTACTAAAAACGTTATAAGACTTAGAATTTGTGGAGTAGCCTAAGAAAATTCCTTCATCATATTTTGGTGCGAATTTTTGTAAATTATATTTAGTATTAAAAATTAATACCTTAAAAAACCTTGAAATAGGAAAGTCTAGGTTTTCTACCATTACAAAACTCATAAAGAGTTTTATTAAGAAAAGTTCAAATCAAAACAAAACTTATATCATAACAAGCAGTACTTATATCTTCATTCCAAATGTTTAGCAATAGAATATTCACTCAACATGGTTGTTGTTATCCCCTGAATAATTCTATTTCTTATTTCAACAACACCATTTTTTTTGAGGTGTTTGGGGTGTTGAGAAGTTATGATTATTGTCTTTTCTACAACAAAAAGTATTAAAATCAGAGTTTTGAAATTCCCTTTCCATGATCACTATGAATAGTTATCAAAGGAAGGTTTTTTTCATTTTTAACTCGGGCTCTAAAACTTATGTAATAAAAATAGCTTCATATTTCTTTACTAGAAAATAGACCGATGTAAATGTAGTGTAATCATCAAATAAGAAAAATACATAACATTTTCCTCCAATGATTCCAATTTGTGTTGAACCAAAAAGATCCATATGCAGTAACTGTAAGGCATCAGTGGTTGTGACTTCACCAGTTGATTTAAAACTTGACTTATGTTGTTTTCCATATTGTCAAGGATCACATACTTTTTAAGAATCAAATCTATGCTCCAGTAGATCCTTAACTAGTATTTTATTAGAGAGTTTTCATTGGTTCTTAAGGTTATAGGGTCCAAACCTTCTATGCCAAAACCAAGAATGATCTTCCATTGCACTCTGGAAAGGTAGATCTTGGATCCTAAGGTCTTGTATGTCTATTGTGTAAATACTCTCTTGCCTATTGGAAGAAATAATAAACACTTCTTTGGAATTGTGTACCAAGAACTTATAATTCCTAAAATTCACAAGGTAACCTTCATCACATAATTGAATAACGCTAATGAGGTTGTGCTTAAGACCTTTAACAAATAAAAAATTTTAAATCAAAGTTTTTCCATGAAGAACAATGTTACCTATACCAATAATTTCTCCATTAGAATTATCTCTGAAAGTTACTTTTCTTCCTTTAGTCTTGATAATAATTTCAAAGATGTTTTTTTAACATACAAATCCTGGGAACATCCACTATCCATATACCATGTATTTTTGTTGGTAATATCTTTATTTTCCTTAAAATAAGAGAGTTAGTCTTTCAGAATCCAATCTTTCTTGGATCTGAAATTGTTTGACAATAAAATTTTGGGTATCCACATTTGTTTAGAAAAATATTCTTTATAAAACTCAAGATAATTAACATTATTTAAAGAAAACATTTTATTCCAATGACCACCACTTTTACATTTAGGACAAAAAGGGTTTCTGGATTGAATAAAATAGTTTTTTTTTTGAAAATAGGATTTCTGTGAGTATAACCTACTCTAGTATTATTTTATTGACATCTAATTTGGGAATACATCTTGTCAAAATTTTATTTATCAGAAGTAAAGTTTGAAAGACGTTTCTTAAGAGAATATATTTTGGATTTTAGTGTTATGACTAAATTCCTGTCCTCAGGAATTTTTTCCTTAGAGTTTAAGATCTTCAGAAATTTTTTCCTTTTCTGAATTTAAATCCTCAAGGTCAATAGAATGTTTTTCTAGGATGTCATCATTATCTTCAAGATCTCTAGTGAGGTCATAAATCACTTTTGTAAGAACTTCTTCTCTAGTATTTGACTTATCTAGTTTCTTAGAAATTTTATAATTTTTTGCTCCAAAAACTTGGAAAGTCTTGATACTTCTTCATACGAAGTTATTTCTTTATTATCTGTAGATGAAGTATATTCATTGAAAGTAATATCTTCAGAATAATATTTCATATCAAGAGATAAATTTTTTAAAGCCTCAGCAAAGCGTACCTTGGACATAAGACATATATTTGGGAAAGAATTAGTAGCAATGAATCTGATATTTTTATGTGTTGATGATTCATATTCATAAGATTCACTTCTCGAAGAATCTCTACAACAAGAACTCCAAGTATCGTTTGCTTTAAGACATTTCTTGTACTCAGAACGGTATAAATTCGTCTTGTTTCTTTATTAATTCCTTTCCTTCTTGTCTCTTTTCTTGAGTAAGGGACAATTGGGTCTGATATGACTAGTTATTCTACATTCATAACAAGTAACATCCCCATCATTCTTTTATTTGTATGCTCTCTTCTTGAACTTATTTTGATATTTTTTCTGAGCTACTATCTTCTTCATTCTTCGATCCAGATTTGCTAATTTATCCTCAGATTTGTTTGTATCACTATATTCTAACTGGATAGAAACATTCATTGGCTTTGATCTAGTAACTCTTTCTAGATTATTGGATTTCATATGTTTATAAGTAGTTGTAAAAGAAACACCTCCATTCACATTCTTTTTTTAACATTATCAGTATCTCTCTTCTTTATAGTCTCATGCTAAAGAGGAGTTCCAAAAAGCTCTTCTAATGAAATCTGGGTGAATTTATTGTTCTCATCAATTACTGTTCTCTTTTATTCCCACTCATTTGGAATGATGTCAATGAGTTTTTCAACAAGTTCCTCATCATCAAGACCTTTTTCTCCCATAGACTGTAAAATATTTACAATTGTCATGAACCTTTACTGAAATTTTCTTGTGGGTTCGCCATAAGGAAATTTAAATCCATGATATTCAGCTCTCAACATATCACTTTTTCTCTATATAAATTTAGAATATCCAAAATGTGTGACTTCCAATTTCTTCGAGATACTATTTTCATCTTCACAGGAAGATATTTGACTATAGATATTCCTAGTCAGGGAACATAGTAGTGAATTTCTGACTCTGAAATTAGCTTGATATTCTGATTTCTCTTGATTTGTAAAAGTTCTAAATTCTTTATCCGGAATCTTATAGTCTCCTATCAGCATCAGATAGTTATCAACTCCAGTGTTACTAATAAATGCCTTCACCCTATCTCTCCAGTACTCATAATAATTTCCATAAAAAATAAGACTTCTGGTAGGATATAGATTGTTGATTGAACCATCATTAATTCCTTCCATCTTAAAGAAAATATTTCCATGCAAACTTTTTAGTAATAAAAGTTTTGAAACAAGTATAAAAATATCCTAAGTAGTGAAAATATAGAACTATAGTATCTCTAAGAAAAATAGGAGTCTGAACTTTTGAGTCCAAAATTCTGATTCAGAAAAAGTGAAGAAGAAGTTGATTTCTCTTCTGAATCTAATCGTGAGATTAATTCAAATTAAACCAATACTCTAAGACAAATTGTACAATAAGTTCCGGGTATGAGGTAATATTCATCTGATAACAATTATAGGATCGACTGTAGGATAGATATGATACTGATTTTAGTATTGAAACTATGATATAGATACTCAATATACAAGAGGGGGTGAATTGTATACTTCAAAAATTCCTTAACGAAATTTTGTATAAACAAAATTCACAACGCCTCTTAGTTCTACCAACTTACTTGATTCCAAAAATGTAGTTCCAAAAAAGTGATTCCAGAAATTTTGTTCCGGAAATGAAACCAGTTCAAGAAACTAACTAGATTCCAGTAATGTCATTCCGAAAATGAAACTTAACAAAAGTTTATAACAACAAAGATTCTACATTAAAGTGTATAAAATACCATATAATCAGAGTACGAGTATAAGGAAGTATAAGATAGTTATACATTCCTCAACAACCAAAATTACCGAGGAAAACAAAATTGAAAACATTATAAGTAACAAGTAGTAAATCTTTTAACCCATAGAGTATGGTATCCAACAACCTTGGATAAAGGTCCCTTGATTTATGCTTTCAAGAAAGTTTTTCTTACCCAAACCTAGGTAAGCCCTCAATCTGAATATTGTTATCTGTCTTGTTATCCCTGCAAGCCCCCGATTTATAAGGAAATTTACACCTCTGACGACACAGCCCGAAGTCTCTGAGTTTAAATAAATCTCACCTCTGCACGAAGAAATTCTGCATGAAGAAAAGTTTGAACAAGTCATTCACACCTGAACAAGTTATTCACAACATCCACATGAAGCCCTGAGAGTTGAAATATCCTATCTTTTTAGAAATCACTTCAGCATGTATGCCATCTCAAAAGTTTTAAAAAGTTCAGAGCTCGTTCAAATGAGCTCCTATATATAGGTTCATATTTGACATTCAGCTCCCTCCTCCAACGGTCATATTTTTCCTTCAATTTTGGAGTGACCTGTATACGTGTCACTCAAACAACGATTAGTAAATAAAATAATGAACAACATCATTTAATAATTCCATCAAGGGTAAGAAAAATATGGATGCTTAGCTAAAACTATATTTCTTAATGTAAGGAAAAATAGAGTTTAGAATCTAAGAAAAATATCCTTTAGAGTATATAATATAATAATATTCAGATTCAGTTTCTCAAGAATTTGTAATAGGAATTTTATAGGATTTGAAAGTCTGAATTTTAAGGAAATTCTGAGTCTGAATTTAGTACAATTCGGAGTCTGAATATAAAAATTTCGGGGTCTGAATACATAAGAATTCGAAGTCCGAACTTACCACGTTTGGAGTCTAAATGTATAATAATTTGGAGTCTGAACTTACAATGATCGGAATTTGAATTCATTATAATTCAGACTCTGAACTTACAAAGATCGGAGTCTGAATTCATTATAATTCAGAGGATTTGGAACCGAAATTCGGAACTAGAATACAGAATGCTCTATATCTAAGTATTTATAAGATTCTGAGGTTTTAGATGTGAATCTGATTTTTATACTTAGAGAGAAAATGAGTTAGTTTAAACAAAAAAACAATCAAGAATAGGTATGGTTAAATTTTCCTTGGGGAAAGAAAAATTTCTTTATCAAGAGAAATCCTAGCGAAAATGAACTTTTCATTCAAAAAGGGAGTTTGTGATTTTCAAAACCTGAAGGAATGTATAAGTCAAAAGGAAATATTATTGACTCAAAAATTTCCCCAAACATTAAGGAATGTAAAATTTATAAGGAATCATTGTTTAATCAACAATAATCTCTCTCGTATTTCCACACATGAGGATTCCTTGCTAAGTGTAACTCAAAAAAATTCAAAAATTAGCTAACACCAGACAATCCATGTGTACCCTACTATGGTGTGAAACTACCAGATTATATAATCCAAATTCACTCATTAGTTTCTTAACATACTTGAGATAATCTAGTGTCTTGCTAATATAACATTAAACTACCTAATTGGATGATCAAGGACTTGATAAGTTCTTCTTTTGAAGGAATATCAAACGTAATATTGGGGGTTATTAGTTTAAATCCTCACCCATTTAATATACATCATATTTAAAATTAAATTTGTAAGTATTACATCATATATAATAATTATCTTCTCATGTTTTATTAATTTTTATATATTCCTTATTTTGACATTTTAGTTTTGGAATCCTTATCCCATCTACTATATTAATTTGTTCATGCCACAATAAAGTGTAACTCTTTACACAACCAACAAATCTGTGTTACTCACCCAATAATGGAAGATAAACATATTCATAGATATATGAATGTATCATATTCATAGGGTATATGAACTCTTAATATAAAGGTATTGATTTATATGACATTGTTAATCTCTACAAGAGTAGGTCCGTAGAGATAGATATCCAAGCCCATTCACCTTTCTAGGCAAGTATAATTTCTTCAATATTGTCGATGGTTTGACTACAAGTACCTATACACAATGATACTTTATTCAATATAGAATTCAATTTATGATATATCTAATAAAAATATTCACAAACTACATAAAAAATATCAATTAATTCTAATAATTTCAATTAAAAATTAATGTTAAGGTAGATGAGAACTATATTTGGTGGATTAGTATCTAGCATGTATTGTAATGATCTATCTCCAAGAAATATATTAATAGTTGAACTAAATCGAACACATTCATAATATAAAGAATTTAAATTTATGAAAAATTTATGGAATAAACTTTAAATAAATGAAAATTTTAAATATATAAGCATGAGATAACCATTTATTAACTACTAAAAGTTAATTAAAACTATACACATTATTATAAATTAAATAATAATATGTATATAGATTTTTTGTAATATAAATACTCTTATACACAATCTAATATGAACACTTTCATATTATTTCTTATGTGTAATTTCTAGTTATTATTCAATCCTTCAATCAAATCATGATTCAAAACCTTATAATTTGGATAATTTATAATTAATTATTTATGATAAATTCATAATTATTAATATAAACACCTTTTATATTTTGACCATATTTATGATATTTATAAAATTATTTTATAAATTAATTTTTAATCCTTAAAAAAATAATTTATTTAAATAATAAAAAGATTCCCTAAATTATAGATAAAAATTTTCTAATATCATTTATTATAATTAATAACTTTTATATATCAAATTATTGAAAAAACGGATATTCATAACATTAAATATATAGTATTAAAAGAATAATTGTAATAAAGGTTTCAAAAATATTTAATCCACTAACCATAACTTATGGTTAATTAATTTATATGACACCCTTATATATACTTTATAAAAATCTCTAAAAACATTCCATTATTTAACAACTATTCAAAAATAATATAATTCAATTATTAATTTAATTGTTTTGTAAATAGACAAATTATATATTTAAAAAAACCATTTTGGATAATTACCTTAAATAAGACCCTTTTTAATTTTAGTAACATCAAATTAATTATTTATTAACAATTCATAATTTTAAATATATACATATTTAAATTTATGTCTTAATTTATACTCTATAACCCTTTATAAATAACCACTTATCACATTTAAATAAATGTTTTATTTTTAGATCTTGAGGCATGAAAAATAATTTGGTTAATGTATTTTACATATTATCATTTAATATTTGGCATATTTTGAAGATAAATATTTGAAAAAAAACTCTATAAATAATTATATTTAATTTATAATTAATTAATTTATTAAGATATTCACAAATTATAATTTCATATGATTTATAAATATTTTATATACCATAATTATTTTAGAATATTTATCAATTCACCATAAACATTTTATAGTTAATTAATTTATTAAAAAATAGTATTAATTTTATAAATATTTCAAAATTATAAAATTAATTCTATTTTTTAATAAATTAATTAATATAATGTCTATGGTGAATTGAAAATATTTCATAAAATAATTATCGGTATCTAAACATATTTACTAATCATATGAAATTTCATATTTGGAATATCTAATAAATAATTAATTAAATCCAATATAATTAATGTTATTCCCATTTTATAAATTATTCTATAAACATGAATGACATAAATAGTTAGATAAACCTATTATTTATTTATTAAATATAAATATTAAATTTCATTTTTATTTCAATGTTTGACACATATCATTTTAGAATTTTTAAAAATGCTATTTTATTAAAAAAATAAAATGAACATATTGATTCATCAAAGAATCCTTCCCTTTGATATGCACATGAGCCTCATCCCAGTTGGTGAGGACTCGGTAGGTTCATCCAAGAGACCTGAGATCAAATCCTTGTGGAGGATTATTTCTGGGGTACTGTAGCAGTACTATAGTAGGCACTGTAGCCGGCACTATAGCAGATATTGTTCTGTACTGTAGCGGGTACTGTAGAAGGAAATGTTCATTACTGTAGCAGGTGAAACTATTCATTCATCTGGGCCTTTGGGCCACTAGTTTGGTCCTCAGTTCTTGCAAGGCTTTCGGGCTACCCAAGGCCTTTGGGCCAGTTGATTCTCAAGGCCTTCGGGCCACCTTAAGGCTTTTAGGCCACCCCAATGCCTTTAGGCCACATGAATGTAGATATACTAGTCAGACTACAAGGGACAAGGCTTTAGAGAAGGATTCAAGGCAGGTGCATTCACTGGAGTAGAGCTAACCGGAATTGGAAGAATGAGATGTTATCGCATTGCCATAAGTAATGGGCATGTGCGACATCACATAGGACAGCTAGAAGACCTACCCCGTGAAGGTGGAGTGCTGATATTATGACACATGCTGGGGAGTAGCAGTTCCAAGTTGTCTTATCTGGGTGATTCCCTCTAATACCAATGGGTCATGTAATTGTGTCTGAGCCTTCAGGTCTTGTAAGGGTTTCACCTCATCCCTTGAAAGGTGGATTATCAAAAATAATAAAAAATAAAGTCCTTAGGACCATTTCGACCTTCCCATTGATACCCCTATTGGGTTGACATTGTCTAACATGTGGACATGAAAGTGGAAGAAAAATCCAAATATATTCAATCTATCTTTGAAAGAATAAATGTTTAATAAATTAAGAATATAAATGTACGTATCTTGATAGCCAATAAAATAATCTATAAAGAGTTTACATGATGAAGATCACTAGAGTAGCAGACAAAACCCTCATACGTTTGAAGGTGGTACACTGACCTGTGGATCATGATTTCAATCAGAGGACTCCCAGACACAAAATCTATTTCTATCATCTTTACCTAATGTGATTAAAAAGCTGAGAAAATAATGAGAGCTTATAGATTCCTTCATAAAAATTAGTTTTCCACAACATGATGGATCATATTCCTTTATATGTCAATTCATGATCTATTTTGTTTAATGAAACACGTCATCAATATTCAATATATCCATATAAATTTCTTCCCATTTTCAGTAATTCATTCAATCATACTTAATGAATATTCAAGAATTTTAATATATTCATAATGGAATGTCAATAAAATTGTGTAGAATAAAAAAGCACCTAAATTAAATTATCCCCTAATTATTTTAGTTCATATTAAAAAAATTAGGAATAATGGTTTTTTATATTATTAATATATAGTCATTTGAAAATTTAAAGCCTAATTGGGATTTCGGATTAGACCTTGAGTAATGGTATTTTAATTTTTAATTCTTCCTAATGTGTCCATTTAACATATCCTAGAATAATGTAACCCATTTATTGGATCGTTTATTCATCTCACATGGTTAGTGGGAATTAACACACTTTTGGAAGCTATTTAATGCCCAAAATGTCCTTTAAAGACTCATTATTGAGCCAAAAATGTTATTCTATGGGATTATATTCCTTATAGGATATTGAATTCCAATATATTCTTAAGATATCATGTATTTTGGTTTTATCATTAATACCATCACCATAACAGAAATTGACTTTAGCGGTAGTTTTTTAGCGGCGGTTTTGGGAACCTTCACTAAAACCTTTTTTAAAATGGATTCACGGTGGTTTATAATAAACCATCTTGAAAAAATATTTTTTTTACACCATCGACCCCCCCCCCACCCCGACCCCCATTCTCACCCCACAACCATGCTTCCCCCGACCCCCCGCTTCCCCCGTGACCCCGGTCCCCCACGACCCTAGAGACCCCACGACCCTAGAGACCCTACGACCCCGCGACCTCAGCGACCCCGCGGCCCTGGAGAACCCAACCCCCCATGACCCCGATGACCCCACGACCCCAGCGACCCCACTCCCCCCCCCCCCTCGCAACCTCAGCAACCTATACGAACCCTAAGGTTTCAATTCTAGTAATTTTACCACAATTCTTGATTTTGACTTCTCCAATGAACAAGAATACTCATAAGGGATATATTTATGTTTTTGGATGTGTTTAATCCGGAGGTTTGGTAGTTTAGGGTTAGTGGATTTCATTTACTTGAAGTGTGGTTCTTTTATCCTAGAAGTATATTTGTTTCCTCTTGGACATGGAATTTGTTTTTATGAAATTACATAATTTATAACATCATAAAATTATTGTATGGTCTAACATTTCTTTTCTTATTAATAAATAAATTTTTGTGGTTCATGTAATTGATTTTTAAAAGTGTTTTATTTTTTCCTAGATTTTGATAAAAGAGTATTTTAATTTATATCTACTTTTTATATTAAAATTAATGATATTTATGTAATATATTTGGAAAAATTACAATGGGGATCCTTCTAAGGAATTTTAAATTTTATGGAGATTATTGCTCCCAGTTTTTATTACAAAAAATGCTTTATGTTTTTAAGTTATGTTCTTTAAAAAGGTGAGTAATTAGACTATTTTTAATGGAAACAAGACATATATGTCTTTTAATGATTTTAAATTTTTCTGAATGGAATGTATTAATTTTTAAAAGAATTCAAAAATGTGATTTGATTAAATGTTTCAATAGTTATAAAAGTGGATTTGTATCCAAATATTTAATTAAAAACATGGTTGTAATCTTAATAATGAATGGTTTCCATGTGATTTTTATACCCTCATTGTTACCTCATTGGATATTTTATGTTGTGTGGTGACATATTCCCTTATTAAGAATAATATTATAAAAATTTAATTCTTGATATGATGTAAAAATAACTCTTTCTTGGGAGGTTATTGTAAGTTAGAAATGGTTTATTTAAAGTGTAATAATATAATATATTTTATCCTCATATAATTTGATTTTTTCCACTCCCCGAATTATTGGATTATTGGGAAACCAATGTAGTAAAATAGGATATTCTGATTAGTGTTAAAATATTAGAGATTATGTAATTTATAGTTCTCCTAGAATGACTTATTTCTATTTGGGGTTACCTCCCCATGAGACTAAGAGGATCGGCCAGGGTTGGGTGGTGTTTAGTTCAAATAGGGTTGGTCAATAAATTTTTTTTCCCATATGTGTGTTCCAATATCCTTCATGTTATAACCCATTTATTTGCACATAATTCCTATTTCCCATTGATTATTACTTATTGTATCCCATTTCCTACCAAGATTGAACCCATAGACCTTGATTTTTTTATTCGGAACCATTTCTTGGGGGATGTTTATATAGTTATTTTGTAATATCTTGGTGCTTATTTATGTTCATTTCTTGTTTTATATATTTTTTGGTTTAATGTTTACTATATAATGTGTGAATTCTACCCATGTTTTATATAGTAATTGTATTTTTTTCTAAAATGTCTAAATCATGTAATTTATGTATTTTTAAACTTCAATATCTGAATAATATACTCAAGAACTATTTTTAAAATAAGTATTTTTGAATCTTTTTTATAAAATGAATTACAAAGAATCTACAGTGGAATATTTCTATGACTATTTATATCACACTTTTCATACACATTCATGTCTATGTGTAACTTCTATATTTTCATTCTAATTCCAAGTTTTCGATTTCTAGTTATTTGTTTCCTCTTGTTCCATTTATGGACTTTTGAATAATGTGACTTTTCGTGGATCACATGGAGATGTTTTGAGTTGTGAATATGTTGGTCACATTTTTTGGGAAATTTTATTGTGAGATATTCAGTTAGATTTATTTTGTATTTAAATTTTATTTGTATTTTCTTTCTCTATATGTTATACCAAGTAGATTATTTTTAATTAATATGTATAGTATTGGATAAAAGTAATCACTTTCATTGAATATATATCCTTGTATTTTTCATTATTTTTTGAAATGGATAACCTATTTATTTATAAGGTCTACTTGACAATAATGAATTATGACACTTAGGTATAGAGTTCCTTATACTTTTGATACTCGATCATGGAGTCCATCAAACATTTGTTACTCAAGAATAGTATCCCTTTACTTTTCATAAATTTCTTTTGTGTGTTAAAGTGAATGGTATTGAATTAATTCTAACTTATTGTAGTGGTTTGGATGAATATAATTTTTCCATGTAACCAAATATAATGTTTAGAGAGATTTCTTTCTAAGATCTATTTCCACCTATGGGATTCTGATTATCTTATTATGTTGTCCTGGAGGATAGTACCATCACCCCACATTTCATCTCCAAATTCCCAACTAGATTATATTATGAAACTCCAAACAAAAAGACCAGAGACATCAAATATTATTCAAATACCCTAGTCTGTTCCCCAAACCACCACAACCGCATCTTGAATGACATTTCTGATGTGGCATCCACCTTACCACATCAATTTTTATGCAACAACACTAGTAAGTCCTTATCTAGATGAATTATACCAAAGGCACTCAATACCACCCACCAATATGCTATCATATCCTGAAAACGATGCCATAAGAATCAATGAATAACAAAAATGTTCAATTCCCACACTGATGTCTGAATCTGAATCATAGTTCAACTCCATGGTCAGATCCTCGATCCTCCCAATTAACCATATTTATCCACTAATGATCACTAACACATATATGATCCAAATCACCCCCAAGTCACACCACCACTCTTTTCTATGTGAATACACCAAAGGAAGGTCGAGGAATTCAATCCACACAAGGTTCGTAGAACCTCAAAACCTATTCTCCCAAGTCATTTCACCATGGATTTCTGTGAACAACACCACTTATCAGGCCTCAAGACTACCATCCCTCATGTGGTTCTTTCCACTCCAAGGAACAAAAAATAAATTAAACCAAATCTAAGGCCTCGACCCCCCTCCCCCACAACCTCGCGGCCCTAGTGACTCGGCGACCCTGGGGACCCTGCTTCCCCCGGCCCCCCGTGACCCCGGTGACCCCGCTTCCCTAAGCTCTCCATGACCCTGTAACCTCGGCGACGCCGGCCCCCCACTTCCCATTATGAATTGTATGCATTTTAATGGTTCCTTTATATATATTATAGGTATTTTTGGCTATTTTTCATATTTATGATGCATATATATTAAAGGTTATTATAGGATATGACCATAGTAGAGTTTCATGACCATATCTAAGAATGTGTTGAGTTTTGTAAGAATTATAAGGTTTTCCCTAAACATTGTTTATAATAGATTTATTCAATACTAGAGTTTTATATGAAGACTCTATAGAGAACTTAGGTTTGGGTTATTCCAAATTAACAATGTGCTTTGGTTTTCATGGTAAAGTAGCTACCACGTTGTTAGCACACTGTTTCTATTTACCAAAGAATCTTCCCCTATCCCCAACACTAGAGGGTTCATATCTAACTCAGGGGCTCATCTTTATTATATTATGTTTCTGTAACCTTACACTATCTTAATTACGAATCTCTTTCTCTATTTAGAAGTAACTATGTGTTTTAATTTTTTTATTGATGTGTAGGAACATTGTGATATACATGGATAAAAACTAGATCACATTACCATGGAACACATATCAGTATGTTAAGGGTTTGAATGAGTTTTTAGATTTTGAAATTTCTAATCATTCTATTTAAGGGAGAATAAGATTTCCATGTCCTAAATGAAAATTTAGAACATGGTTGAAGAGAGATGAAGTTTATAAACATTTAATATTGAGTCAATTCCCTGGTCAATATTTGTGTAGGATTTTTCATGGAAAATCGAACATTACAGAAAGATTAAGCACTTATGTTAAACCACATAATGAGGTCCCAAGTTCGTCGACAATGGAAAATTAAATGCAAAACCTCATAAATGATTATTTCGGCACTGCAAGACACCACTCATAGAATCAAAACATATCAGAATAACTAGAAGAGGGAGCTACAAATTACAACATGACAAGTGATGTTTTTGAGACTATAACACATGCTGATCAAGATTGTAACATATCATTGGATTCCCCTCTTGATTTTATGGAGCCAAATTTAATGGATAACATCACTGAGGAAAACTTGTTTCATTATATAGTTGATGATGGAAATCAAGAGTTGTATAGTGGGTGTTTGAAATATTCAAAGCTTTCATTTATGCTGTAGTTGTACCATGTCATGTGTCTATGTGGAATTACAAATAAGGCAATGTACATGATATTGGAATTGATTTGTGATGCATTTATTGACGAAAAAATCCCAGAATCTGTTTATGATATGAAAAAAGTTTTTAACAAGCTTGGTCTGAATTATAAAAAAAATAAATGTGTGTCCCAATGAACATAATTTCATGGAGAATAAGAAAATGAATGCACCAGCAATGGTTTTGCGTTACTTTCCTTTAAAGACATGATTTCAAATATTATTCATGTCATCGAAAATAATTGAACATATAAAGTGGTATTCTTTAGATAATAACAATGATGTGTTAATGAGACATCCATGAGATTCCCAATCATGGAAGACATTTGATTCATTACATCTAGATTTCTCACCTGATCCTTGGAATACTTGATTGGGATTGGATGTCAATGGATTCCACCCATTTGGGACTTTGAGTACCAGTTATAGCATTTGGCCAGTTGTTTTGATCCCATATAATCTGCTTATGTGGATGTGTATGAAACAAACATCTTTTATCCTTTAGAAGATTATTCCTAGAAAAAAATACCTAGAAATGATATTGATATATACTTGCAGCCTTAGATTGATGAATTGCAGGAGTTATGGAGAAATGGTATTGAGACATTTGATGCTTCTTCTAAAAAAGTGTCCAAAATGCATGTCGCTTTAATGTGGACCATTAGTGACTTACCTGGGCTTGAGAATTTATCTTGTTTAAACACTTACATGGGTTTGGCTTGTCCCGTTTTTAACTTTGATTTTGATCCTAAACAGCTACCTCAGTGTAGAAAATGGAGCATCTTGTTCCATCGAATATTTCTTGATACATCTCATATATTTCGGCTGAACATATCAAAATTTAATGGTTCCATTGATTGTAGACCACCTCCAATGTTTTTAACTGGTTATGAAATATTAATACAGCTTGAAATTGTTGAAACAGAATTTGGGAAGGTTCATCATTTGAATGATAGCAGAAAATGGGTCTGAAGTACATTGTCAAGTGAGATTTGAATGCAACAATGGAAGAAAAAAATGTATTCTTCAAACTTCCGTATTGGGAATTTAATTTGATGCGGCACAATCTAGATGTGATGCAAATTTAGAAGAATGTTAGTGATAATTTGATATTCACATTACTTAATAATCATGTAAAGTCAAAGGATCATCTCAATGATCACGAAGACTTACTAGTAATTAACATAAAACGTGATCTCTGGCCCAATGAGAATGAAAAGTATTCTCCGACCATTTATGCAATGAAAAATAGGGATAAAGATACATTCCTTCGAATTTTAAAGAATGTGAAGGTATCTGATGGTTATTCGAGTAACATCTCGAGGTGTTTTGACTTGAAGAATTGTAAGTTACATGGATTGAAAAGTCAGACTTCACATATTTTGTTACAACAGTTACTACCATTGACATTCCATACGTTATTACCTGAAAAAGTTAATGCTATTGTACTCTAATTCTTCACATTTTTCAGGCAGTTATGTGAGAAATCTCTACATCCATTTCAGCTTGACAACCTCCAGGAGTGGTTTGTATTGACCCTTTTTTCAATGGAGATGATCTTTCCTCCATCGTTTTTTTACTGTCATGATGCATTTAAATGTGCATCTGGTTGAGGAAGCTAAATTAAAAGGCCGCGTTCATTATCTATGGATGTATCCAATTGAGATGTATTTTCTTTATATGTTTTTCAGTTATGTAAACAATTTTTTTCATTTAAATAAATGCATAATATTATTATTTTATTTCACAAATATATTGGGAATTTGAATGCATAAGTGAGAAAAAAAAGCTCAACTAGAAAGCTCTATTGCTGAAGTCTATTTGGATGAGGATTGTCTTAACTTTTGTTCCAGATATTTGGATGATATTGAGAAAATATTTAATCGAGTTATACATGTTGACGAAAAATCAACTCAATCTCAAATGCATCAAAAATAAAAAATATTTCTTGCTATTGGATGATAAGTTCGGAGGACCTCAAATGTGACACTGACAGAATTGGAATTATTACAGGCACATAGATATGTGCTGATGAATAGTGAGATTGTAGATCCATTTATTGAAGAGTGGAGGATACAAACAAAGAGGTGAATGAGAATCTGAACATGAAATGAGAAAGATATAACGAAATCTGTGAATATAGAGCTTGTAGAATGGTTTTCATGACGTGTAATTTCATAAATATTGCAATAAATATGAATATTAGTTTGACATATACATTTTCTAAATATATTAAATTATATTTCTTTTTTCAGATCAAGAATACTGCTTCTCATGCAGACTTGTAATACGATTTGATGTTTCTTTTTAGAGGTCTTATAAAACATGTTATAAAGTTCGATGCTTATAATGTGAAAGGCTTTAGATTTCGTAAAATCGATTGAGAAGTGGGTTTAAGAAAATATAATATTGGTATATTTACATTTTCTGAAGTGGGATACTATGGAATGTTGCATGATATTATTGAATTAAACTACCAAGTACATTTTTCTGATTTTTTATTCAAATTCAAATGGGTCGATATTATCATAGGTGTTAAAAGAGATTCCTTTCAATTTGCTTTTGTAAACTTTTCTCGCTTCATGGATGTTGGTGATTGTGAACTGCATGATCCCTATATCTTAGAATCACAAGAAAAAATAGTATATTATGTGAATGATGTTGTGGATGAAGAGTGGAGTGTAGTTTCTCATGTAATAAAAAGATATTTATATGATATGGGAGATGAAGTGGATGATTTGACCTCTGAAATTGAATTTAATCAACAACACGAATCAGAATTATTTTTACATCATGATATTGAAAATATTAGTCTAGAAAGGATGAATGAAGTGGATGAAGAAATGGAGCAGGAACCCAACATGATTGAATGGGGAAATGATTTTATTTTCAATTATTTATTCATTCATCAACCACTTGTTTCATTTCTACAGTCATTCATTATCATTGTTATATATATTTTGTATGTTAGTACTGGGCATCTATTATCATTTTTAATTGTTTTTCTACGTAATTTTTTTGAAATATTTTTTTTGAACTGAATTTATTTTATTAAATGATATAAATGCCAAGGAGGAAGTGGTAAACTATTTCAACTAGTTCTACGATAGATGATGATCCATCTAGCTCCCTCCCCACAGCATCTGAGGCACCAGCTGCCTACACCCCTGCACCATTTCTCCATGCACCATCTCTCACACCATATTTGGATGTCCCGTTAGAGGCTATGTCGTCGACTCCAAAATCAGGAGCCTCAGCAGTGGGGCAGCGACACGCCCATTCCGGTTCATTAAGGACATACAAGAGTGTCAATGTCATAGGTGCAAATTTTAATTAAATAAATTTATTTCATTTTCTTTATAATAAATGTTATCTCATTGAAGATTAAAAAAATTCAACCGTGGAGAAAAACATAAAAATTTCAGATGTTTTTAATATTAATGGTGAGAAGATAGTCGAGCTATTTGATTCTTATGGGGTCCCTACGGATGACGCCATGGGGTTACTTGGCCACATTCTATGCCAGTTGGTAGCGGATCCCATTTCCATTCCTATTTCTTATGATGAATGGATACATATGGTTTCATGATGGAAAAAATGAATTTTTTTTTATTCCCAAATAAAGGTAATTTTATTACATTATGGTTTAATTGAATGTCATGTCACTAATATGTTCAAAATGAATTTCTGTATAACGATGTTCTTCCACTTTACAGTTGCCGATGTGATAGTATGGAAGTGGACGTTGAAAAATTATGGTAATAAATGGAATGATTTCAAATTGAGATTATGGTGTGATGTCAATGAAACTTCTTTGACCGTGCAACAAATGTATGAGAAGCTACCCAGGGGGTCCCGAAAGAACAGTGGATTGTTTTTGTTGACAGAAATCATGATGAAAATCTAATGGTATTGAAATGTATATTATTATATTATCCTCATTTTACATTTATAAATGTATATGAAGAGGAGATGGCAATGAATACATTACTATTAAATTGAATTTTATTTATTTCCAGATCTCTCAAGACAAAATGCATCAAACCGGGCTAACCAAGGCATCCCTCACACTGCGGGCTCAAAAAGCTTTTCTATAAGCTGAACAACATTGGTAGTCTTTTAATTAGTTTAAATATTTATAATACAATATTATCAGTTTAATATATTTAATTGTTCATTTATCTTTTCTTAAAGAAGTCACATAGATTAGGGCACAAAACATCCCGAACTGAACTGTTGTTGGATGTTCACAAAAAATAATATTGATGTTTTCTTAACAAGACAGCTAAAGAAGTTGGGGTATGAAGTAAATGATTTTTTATAAAAACTTATTATCAGTTTTTACTGTGTTAATATATATTGATATTTGATTTATAGGTAAAAATTAAAGAACTATGGGATGTCAATCTTGCACAGTCCTACTCAGTCTCCAAGGATGACCCAGTTTCTAATGTCCTTGGGAATGAGCATCCTGGTAGAGTGTGAGGGATGGGTTTTGGACCTGTACCATCTGAGGTCTTCGGCATGCCACCAGGGATTACAGCTACAAATACTCATGGTTATAGTCAGTTCATACCCGAAGATGTTGAGAGGGAGATTTCTTCTCTACAAACCACAGTTCAAGACCAGGGGGTTTAGATATCTGCTTTGCAGAAAGAGATGACTAATATACATTTTCATATGAGCAGATATTCCCCTGGTGGAAGTGCATCGATTGGTGGCATGCAGGTAAATCACAAAGAATCAAAATCATTTAGTTTTCAAACTTTAATTGGTTTTAAGTATTAATATAAATATGCAACAGTATTTAATTTTCAATATAATGTTCTTACAGGTGATAGAAGAAAGTATATATGGAGATGGAGAGGGTGACGATGGATCATTGGACCGTCAATAGTTGTATTGTTGATGTGTTGAACAAATATGGGAATAGTTGGTTTGTATATGTAACATGTGTGGCACATAGTTTCCACCAAACATTTTCATGTCCTAACATTTCCGTGATTTATCATGTTACTTTTTATGCATTTTATTGATTTATTATGTTTCCTTTTATGTCTTGATATCTAGAGTGTTGTATAAATCATTCCATTTAGTCCTATGTTTGAATTGGTAGCCGAGATTTTGGATTACTAGGAGTTAAAACCATTATTGACGTGTTGAAAAAATTGGGTCATTTCATAGTGACCAAGGGGATAGTGTTGTGGACACTTTGGTGAGGCAGAATGTATTGATAGTGAATCTTCATGCGTTGTTAATGGTTATCATATTATGTTCATGATGATAAAATGTGGTCATACCCTATATAAAACCTAGATTCCTCTTAATGGGAGATGGTATTAAACCGTATAAAATCGGGATTCATTGTACGATGTGTATTGGATGATCTAAAAGTCTTTACACTATATAAAATTTGGATTCCTCTTACGATAATTATGATATGTTCAAAAACATTACCTCATATAAAACATGGAAGAATCACATTATGTGAGATGAATAAAATCATTTTCTTCAAGACATGACATTAAATTTTTCATCATGGTCTTGGTTGAATGATCTTAAACTGTGTGCTATCATATTCAGGATTTCATCATGGGTTGAAGGGTCTATTTTATCCTATAACCCTAGGTTTTATTCACCATAATAATTTAGAACTATGTGTGGATTGATTCCCATTTCCATGGGATATGTATTGATGATCATATCTTCTATCATTGAGCCTAGCTGATGATTCACCATATAATAATCCATTACATAAGGTGTCATTGCCCCAAAACACTCACATGAGCCTCTTTTTTAGAAATAATCTCCTTTCATTTATTTTGACACATCAGTGGGACAAGATTCTCTCATTTCCTGATATGAGGAAGTAAATAATGGGTATATAGATGCAAAATACCTTCTAAAATCCTAATAAGATGAATTTAAACTATATCATTACCCAGTATAAAATATATATTCCTATTAATGATAGATAACTTAGCCCCATAAAAATTGATATGTCTCTTAAAGAGAGAGAATTTCACCTCTTATAAATTCTTGATTCCTAATATTATAATATGTAATTATTCAATGTCATCATCCAAGAAGGTAAACCCTTCTGGCGTTGGTATCCTACGACACCATGAATCATAAAAACATGTGGACTGATTCCAATAATCAAGATATAAGTAGTTACATATATATATATATTTAATCTGGGGCACAACCCTATCACCGACTCGTTATAGGTTTCTCCCTTTCATATCTACTTTCGTCAAAGCGTGGAGACCTTTAACTCAAACATATTCCTATATTTTGAGATCTAGGAAATTAAACTAGTTATAGTCATAGTCCATGTTGTATGATTTTAAACATCAAAGCCCAATGTCCTTAGTAAACAATAATAATTAACAACCATGCCCTATTAAATGAAATAAAGATGCCTCATCTGATAAGTGTGGTATGATTATGAAAATAATTACCACATACAAAACTGAGATTCCTCATATGATAAATATGAAATGAACCATACATTACGTGTATAAAACTTTTATTTCCCTAAATATGAGATGATATGATATCCTTTCCAGAGATGAAATCACTCCACCGATAATAGTCTCTTACCATGTCACGCATCAAAACTATGTTTTTCATAATGCCCATTATTAGTAGACACATGTTGATGCATGTATATTTCATCTCAGTCCCATCCCTACCAGCAACTCATCATGGGGACGTTTCCCTCTGGGCCATGCTTGAAAATTGTCAACCCACATGTTTAAATAGAACATTTGAGCACATGAGGAAATATCTCCCATGGAACCTAATATTCTATGTGGTACATCCCCACATACACTTGTGGGGTTCACACATTCTACTATTTGGATAATCCTCACCCTACCAATCTGAAATGGATCTCTAATGAAATTATTCATGGACAGAGTGTCTTACAAACCATCTGAGGCTCATTCAATGAAATACATTTACTGATAAAAAGTAGATCTCATTCTTTCATCTCTATAAATAATAGATCATGATATTTTTCATTCTATCGTCAACCATCTCATGTATCCTATGTTTGAAACACAGTCAATAATAATTCTATTTCTATCGATTACTCCCATTTCACTTCGCAGTTCAAAAAAGTTGTAATTGTCTTCATGATATTTTTCAGGTCACTTCTTCCCCTCATTGGGTTCACCCCTATAATCAATTAAAACTATATAAATATCCTTGATTCATGAATCAATCATGGATCAGCATGGCTTAAGGTTTGCGAGGAAGTCCACCTCTTGCATGGTTGAGTTGTATGATCACCACATGGTACTAATTATATAACCTTAAATGAGTATTCCATGTCCATGAATTAGTAATCTAAACTAATTTTAAATCAACCTTAGAATGTGTTGTGTGGTGATTTACCCATTCTCTATCAATTCAAGTCATTATTTTCACTCTTCCTCACTACACATATCTGTGTATGATGTTCCACTATATTTTCCAAGCATTACAACCATAAATATTTTACTATTTGTATCCATTATTTTTTAAATTTTGTGTGCATTAATATGTTACGATATTGGTATTTCTGGTTTGATTTGTTTTTCAGGGAAGTGGTGCAGTCAAAGCAGAACGTTTTTTTTTTCTGGTCAGCTTTTCATGGCGGTTTTATCAGCCGTGAAAAGTATACACGTAAGACATTAGTGGAAGTTAAAACCATCACTAAATGTAAGTATTTTTACATTTAGAAGCGGTTTGAACCACCGCTACAGAGTCACATCAACCACGTGCATTTTGTTTCGGTTATCGTGACTTTAGGGGCGGTTTTACACCCACTGGATTTTATTTTATTCACGGCGGTTATAACCGTCGCTAATAAAATAAAATCCAGGGCTCGTAAAAAACTGCGGCTAAACTCAGTAAAACCACCACGAAATGAGGCAGCTACGATGCTTCCCTTAAATCTCCTCTAAATGGAAAATGACCTCCGCTAATAGATTGTCTACGTCCAATTTAGCGGTGGTTTCTGTAAATCGCCGCCAAACAATGTAGCGGCGTTTTCAACCACCGCTATATGCAAAAATTACCGCCGCTAAATGGCGGTTTTCTTGTAGTGCATTGAGAGAAATAAAATATGATTCTTAGTGTTCCATATTTTTACACATCCAAGAATTTGTTATCTAGTTTTCCTAATTCGAGATAGTTCCCCAATTTTCCTCATCTAGGGGGATTTATATTGTCTTCCTCTTTCCTTATACAATTCAATGCCTTTTAGGAGCGACTATAATCAATTTCTTATAAAGAATATCCCACCAAAGCATTAGTGATAAGTATTATAGATGGATTTTTATTATGAATTGTATTTTGTCGACTAAATTTTGTTACAAATATTCAAAACATATTTAAGGTGTTTTATATAGTATTATTTTATTATTACATTTTTCAATAATTTTTTATATTCTAGGATGGGGTTTATTAATACTTATACAACATTATGGGAATTAGTATCATTGTTAAAACCCTATTGTTGTGTTACATCCACTCTAAATAAATTAAAAATACTAAAAATTAAATATAAAAATAATGTATAGTCATATGATGTACTGACGCTCAATAAAATTAATTTAATATTCACGTAAAAATTTGATGTATGATTTGATTTTGGGATAGATCCTCTTAAGGTTATTTCTATTTATTGGATTGTAATATGTCCCTTATGTGAAATATCACATGCCCTACACTCTATTCTACTATACCCATTAAGAATAAAAAATCTTTTAACATAAATGACATTTAAATGGACTCATAAAATTATTCTATATAGTGTGATTGATTTATTGATCAATGTATCAGATAAAAATTTATATGATTTATGTTATTAAAATACATAAGTTACATTGATTATTTATATTATTAATTTTATTGAATTACATTGAATTTAATAATGAATGGTGGGTATATGATACATATAATGTTAATGGTGAGACTAAATATAAAATAATTCATTAAATATCTATGTGTTAGAAATTTTTAGATGAGAATCGCATTTTTCAAGACCTTGATTGATCAAATAGCTGAATTGTGCTCATATGAGGTTCAATGGTCTATCTTTTATAACAATAAAGGGTTATAGTTATCCTAATGTGAATATTGTGTGACACTTAACTTATTAACCCGGTTAGATTGGAAAATAAAGGTGTGGGTTGATAATATTATTGATATGAATTGGGAAAGTTGTTTTCCAATGAAAACATTATATATATATATTATATATATTTAATATGAGATTTTTACTTAAATATACATGATTTAAGAGACTATGCTAGTTGATTTAATTCATACAAAAATATGTGTCGTCTACCTATATATTTTAGTAGTGGCGGTTATTATAATAGTATGGTATATTCAATAAAATTACATATCAAACAATAAAATATATGATACTAAAAATGATATATATTTTTTGGATATTTCTTGCATGAAATGAGAAATAAAATTTTTCAATGATATCTTTCCATGAAAAGGAAAATTTTAACTGTAATAATTTCATTAAATGGAATCATAATTTTTAAATTATTCTAAAATAAGAGGATAAATTATTCATTCTAGGTCATCCAACATGATAAACGAAATTTATTTCAACTTTAAAAAAGATAAAATAATCTTTCAAATGTATTATAATGATTCATTTGACTTAATATGTTGTTTCCAACCGATCGTGGTTTCTAAGATTCAAAATCTACATAACGACATGAAATTATTCAATGTGATTAGAATGATTATGAAGAAATAAAATAATCATAGGTGTGAAGAACTGTATATCATTAAGTTCAATTTCTATAACTCTAAATTATGGGTATTAGATACCATATAGGCATTACATATTTATGTTAATGTACATATTCTTATAGAATAACGGAAATTGGTTTTGTATGGAGTGGAATTGTGTTTTGAAAATAAAAAAAATGGTTACTGAATTATCTAAAAAGAAATTAATTTAACTCTTTCTTGTGTACTATCATTATTTTGAGAAATAAATTATCAAGTACCATTAGTAAGAAGTAATTTATTTTTTGAATCCTACATAGATATGGGTATTTTCATTTGAAAAAATGAAAATTTGTTTTTCTATTTAAATGAATAAAATTTTATACAGTTATATGACCATGTTTATAGGATTATATATATTAGATCATGAAAAAAATTTATATAATATAAATAATAATCATATTGAAATTTAAAAAAATAAATTCCCCCTTTATTATTACTTTTAAAATATGTAATATAAATTATAATCATATCCGAGAAATATATAATTAAAGATTATTTGATTTAGTAATTATGAATCATTTCATGTCTATTATACTTTATTATTAATTAAAATTTCTAAATATTTTTTAATTGAAAAGTTAAAAGAGATAATAATTCATAATATTTCATTGAAAATAAAATATGTGGTCCTAAATGTAAATATTATTGAGATGGATTTCATTATATCATTACATTTAATTTCTACATTAATAGGTATGGGTATTCATATCTCATGAATCAAAAATATGAATAATTTGAAATTTTACATGTAATAAAGATATAAAAATAAAATCAACATCAAAAATTTTAAAATTATCTAAATTGATCGATATTGATAATAATTGAGAAATAGATTTTTCTATTAACTTGGTGACTATGTTATATTATCAAAAATCACTTCAATTAGTACACCATTGTTAAATAGTTCATCCTAAATGATAAATAAAACTATCTTGGGATTTGTTCATTCTATGAGGATTTATGTAGACCTTCTTATTTACGTTTGGGTTTATTCTCGACAAATTATTTCATTTACACTAATCAATGATCCATCAAAGTATACTCAAATGAAACCACATGAGATGTGGAATTCTCTGCATTGTAATATATCTTTTACAAGTATTTTGTATTGTGATTATTATGTGATATTTATTACTAGAATTAAGCATAATCACAAATAAGTTAATTTTCTTTTTTCACTGAAGATACGGTGGTCATTTTTAAAATCATTCATAGTTTAAATTTTTTTAACATGACATGATATCTTTTAGAAAGGAGAATTTATTTTAAAATGAACAAGTATCTTTCAATTTGAACATTATGAATTTTAAGACAAAAAATATAATTATAATCCTAATATAGATGTGTCAAAAATAGAAAGAGTTGTGTAAAATGAATTAAATCTATATATACAATGACAAAAAATAACTTATAAATTTTTTCAAGTACCATATATATATGGATTTATAATTTCTGATAAAAGTGATTTTATGGTTAGAAAATATTATCCAACATCTTACCAACAAGACATCATGTGTTCTAACTCTGATAAATGGTTAAAATCAATGGAATTTGATGTAAAATCCATATAAACTAATTAGTTTTGGAAACTATAAGATTCCTTAGAAGTAGAAAAATCCATTTAGATAAAGTTGGTATTATGAAAGAAGGATGAAATGGACAATATAGTGTCTATATAAAAAGATTATAAGATATAATAAGGTTTAAAAATCATGGTATTAACAATGAAGAAACATTTTTATCTCATAACTATAACCAAATATATTCAGATTCGTTGGTTTGTGATAGTGTATTATGATTTTGAGATATATCAAATGGGTATCAAAACAATTTTTTTCTACGGAAATTTATTTAAGAATATATATATTTTATAGCATGAAGTCTTTAAAGATCTAATAAATTCCACTATGATTCATAAGCCTTAATGAATCATTTTTCAGTTGAAACAAGTTCTTCTATGTTTAAATATTCATTTTGATGAAACTATAAAAGAGGTTGAATTTATAAAAAATATAGTTGAACATTTTTTATATGAATAGGTTAATGGGAGTATAGTGTAATTTCTAGTCTTGTATATTGATATCATATATCTTATTGGAAATGGAATCCTAATGTTACAATTAGTGAATAATTTGATAGGAAATTTCTTCTAAAAAAATAATATTCATGAAGAAACATATATAACAGGTTAGATAATTTATAAATATAAATATATATTAATTATTATCCTAGGTTAGTGAACATATATTGGTCATTTTTTAGAAAGGAATATCATGAAAAACATCAAAAGAACTTATTTACCAATACTATGTGGAAATAAACTTTTAAATAAAAAATGTATTTAAACTTTTGAATAATATGAAAATATGAGTAAGATTATATTTTCTTATATTTTTTAATCTATAATTTATATTATTTAATGTACTAAACCAAATTTATCTTATTTATTGAGTATGATGAGTATATACAAATTAAATCCTTGTGAAATTAATTGGGTTTTCGTGAAGAATATTCTTATATACCTTATAAGAACTAAGGGTTTATAATTTACCATTGCTTAGGGGAAATAGATCATTATGAATTATTATTCAAATTATAGTTTCCTAATTAAAAAATATTCATTATATATCTATAAATAGTTATTTTTTCCATAATTATGCAACTAATAACTAGAAAAGTTCCAAGAAACCAATGGTTTTAAATATATTATATAATGTGAATGTATCATAGTATATGATAAAGATAAAAAGTTTTTTTATAGATAAGAATACTATAGGATAAGGGGTTTTCCCAATAATATTTTAACCATTTAACTCTACTGTGATAATATTGGAGCGGTTTCACAAGCTAAGGAACACAAGTCTCACCAAAGAACCAAAAATATTCTTTGTAAACTTCATCTCAACTGAGAGACTATTGACTCATGTGATTTTATGTTATGTCAAGTTCCCATAGTGAATGGTATTAAAGTTCCCATAACAAATCCCCTTACATAAATAAAGTAGAAAATAAAAACCAGTTCTCTTAGTCATATATAGATGAGTTATAGGCTCTAGTAAAATGGGGTAGATTACTAATGTTTTCCCCAAAAATTAGACAAGTTTCATTTGATTAAGGACATTATATATCATTTTGTGTATATTAATGACAGAAAATTATCATTCATTTCTATTTTTTTCATATAACATGGGTAATAATATGATAATTACCCCTTTAAAAATGTGTATTAACAGGTTTTCCCTAGTTTAGTATCATAATATTTAGTTGGGATGATATGTTAATATTAGCATGAGTAGGGTCACCTTCAAATATATATGACTACACACTCATGGAATATAAGTTAGTGAACTTGTATGTGTAATGAACAGCATAATATATGCCACATGTATTATCATATATATGTATTTTTTGTCACATTAAGTTGACATTGCATACAGATCCTTCGACCTCATGTTTTAAAATATGTTCCCCATATGTGAGGTTTCATTACTTGGTAATTATATGATGTCATTTGATAATTTTTCTTAGTTTAATGAAATTAGTTATGACACTAGGAAATAAAAGGGATTTTATTAACCAATGTAGGTTGTGTCCACCATATGATGAGTTTTTGACGTCATAGACCACAATTATGTTTTGACTTAGTGTGTCGAATTTCATTCCAATATAAGTATATTTAATTTATAAAATGGTTTATTAAGGTATATAATTGAGAATAAAATATAATCAATATAAGACAAAAAGTATATATGTCATGTTATTAATCTCGATGTTAAGGACAGCTGGAATTTTCTAAAAGAAATTAGGAGGATTAAACCTCATAAAACCCGTTTTTATTATAGATATTTTTTCAATTTTTATAGAAAATTAACTTAATTCATGAATATAAATGGTATTAATTTTAATTTCCTTGGACGTTTCAGGTACATATAAGTTAACTTTATTCTTAATTCACTTATTTTTTAAATATTAATTTTTTTGGATGAATTCAATGCATTTCTTGTTAGTTGTAGAGGGTTTTAGAGGCCTTTTGGGTGATCATAATCAGAGAATGGTATTACAAAACCATATTTTTTATTTACTAAACCATGTAACAAGAGAAAATAGGTCATGGAGTGTTTCATGGATAAATAATTTGTTTTATCAAAACATATATACACACCTAAAAAATGTGTTACATGATCTAGTGGTAAATGGAGTGGTTAGAGAATGGTTTACCAAATCATTTTACTAAATCAGGTGAGTTCCTCAGAGAGGAAGAGTACCTCAAAAGATTGATACATGGTTTGGAAAACCATGCGATTTAACCATGTGTACGTTGTTTAATGTTCCAAAATTCCTATTTAACATACATTAAGTGTCCATTTTGACTCGTTATTCCCCTTGATGAATCCCTCTCAAATCTAGAGACTCCATAGGCCTTCGGTAGTGACTTCATACCCTTAGAAGCTTGAATTTTGTGGATCCAATTTTATGGATGATTGGGAATTAAGGTATATGATCTGAAAACCTCTTTCTTTGAGTTTCTTATAGATATGTGTATCTCCCATTAAGATGAATCACATAATAGGTATTTATTTTCCTAATTTATGGATTCTAATGCCATATGAAAATGAATTTTTGTTTCATTCATTTATAGTAGTGAATATAGAATGTATATGACACCTCCTTTAATCAATATTCATTCCTAAATCAGTGGATGATCCTGAGAGGTATTTTTGAATAAACCATTCCTTATTAGCTACGAATATTCCTGAATTTAAATTTAAAACCTTGAGGTTTTTGACTTGGGATTGATTTTTGGGATTTTTGGTGTGTTTCCATTATCCATTTGGAAATCAGGTGTCTTCTCTTGCTGGATTTTGATGTTTCTTTCAAAAATTCTTGAGGTAGAAAGTTCCTTACCATTTGGGCCACTACTATACTCTTTTTTCTTTCTTATGATTCTTATTTTCACATTGATTATTTCTAATGCTTGATAATGATCTCAAGTGGGTGTGTGTGTTTGTCTTTGGTCTATGAGACCCCAATAGGTTTATTTATTTCATGAGTATTCTTATATATCATGTTACCATGTTATATGTTGAACACAAGTTTATATATGTTGTTAAATAATTTTTTTGAAGACATTATTTAATTTTCTAATATTTGCACATCCCTGTTTTTTGTATATCATTCCTATAGATGTATATTTTTTGTTACTCAGAATATGATGATTTTTTTAATATGGTTATCCCTAATAGGAGAAGTTCTCAAGAAAAAAATTATGATGAGTTTGGTCCTAAACAAAGGATGAGTACATAAGGAACTTGAGACCAAACCATCATAACAAAAAAAGGGGGTGTGGTGGCCATGTGGAATAACCCAAGACACAATGTCTACATCTAAAGGCCTTACAGATCGACCTGAGGTTGTTTTGGTTTATGATGTTCTTGTTTCATGACCCATGTTAGTGATGGAACATCTCATCCTTATGACCCAACCTAAGACTTGATCCCAAGAGGATTATGTGCGACAGGGTCTCTAGCCATATGGATAGATCTTTATTACATTGTTTATTCATTAAGACTATCCATCTAGCATAAATCCAATGAAAGTATGTCTGAGACTCATGGTAGCTTAGATAGAACACAAGTTCTAGGTATGTGATTGTTTATTCTTTCTTGTGTATTTATTTTTATCATGAAATACATTTGTAATACTTGTGTGCACATGTTAAGGACCCGTTAGTGGTGTCCTATTAGTTTTATTACTAACACTGTGTTTTTTAATATTAGTACATGTGCAGACTACATGATTTGGGATCTAGGTAAGGAAAAGGGGTACATGGTAAAAGGTTTATCTGATGAGTATGGAGATGGTAGCAGTACTCGGATGGACTCTGGAGGATTAAAAATTATTTATTTATTTATCTACTAACACTTCATATACTCTAGTGAAGCTTTACCCTTTGAGATCTTGGTTTATTTACTTGTATGACATGTATGATATTTGTTAAAAAATGTGTTTACTTTATCTTCTATCTACATACTTTACTTATTCTTCTCCAGACTATTGCTTCATGTTATGGAATTATAAAAGGGAATCATAGCACAATTTTTTTTCTTATCTTCTTGGTTATTTTAGGAAATATTATAATGGTAATCGGTTTTGTGAGACTCAGTTAATGAAGTTTCCATGTGCCTAGATAGCTCATGTGTGACAATCCTATTAGATTCTATTGATGGGATTTCTATTATAGTTTTATGGGATCTGGATGTGTTCATGCATCATGAGTAAGTAGATAAGATCATATTTTATATATATATATATATATATATTCATTATATAGTTGTTTTTTACATAATTTATTTATTATTATACTATTTGGGATAAATAAGTATTATATATTGAATATTATATCCATTTTTTTACTATTGTGATAATGGGATTAGTTCTCTAAAATTGGTCATGTTGTTAAGTTTTTTTATATTTATCTATGTGACTGCATACTAGTACACAGATCATTGATTAGTACTAATTAGGGTGTTCATTATTTTTGTTGGTAACCGCCTTGGATAGGTTTCTGTAAAACAATTAGTAATCATACAATGTAATTTCTTATCTTGATATTGGAAGTCCTGACATAAATTTTTCATTGTAGAAAATTTTTCCTCAATGTATTTTCTAACACTAGATGTGTGGGACTATTCACGTGAATGCATTTTAGTGGTTCTGGAAACAAGGGCCACACCATCCTAGAGTTTTTTATTGTACTTTCCCAAGGTGGATGAGTACAAAGGAACATATTTCACTATAATGGAAATGTAGAAATCTATCATCCACTAGCCATTTAGGGATTCATAATACAACTATATATTGAGGATTGTTGGTAATATTCATCACGGCTTAGACACCGAGGGACTAACAGATCAAGTGAGTGACGTTTATGATTCAATGACTCCATGGGAGATGGTGGGGTGTCCTGGAAAAAACTGATAAACATGAGACCATTTTTTGGGAGGCCTTCAAGAACATTTTATTTTGGAAAATACCTTCCAACGTATTGAAGTTGGATCATTCCCAATAAATCATAGAGATTTAGCAAGTATCTTTGATAGTATATATGTAATCCAATTGTTTCACCAAACTTATTTATTTTTATCCCCCATTTCCTAGAGGAAATGTACAAAATTACTATAAGTTTGAGATCAGTCTTCATCCTAATATCAGATTGAAGGTTTGGAGTTTCAACTTTATGATAAACATGGATATTCTATTAAAATCCATGACTATTGAGATGGGACTAGGGGAGGATCCAGTAGTTTTTATTCATTAATAATTTTGTACATATGCTTGTGGACCTCCTACTGTTGTGCTAAGTGTATCTTTTGAAATAATGAAGCGGTAGACTATGGAAATTCAATAGGGTGGTGACGGGAATCTTGAGGAGAGCATGGCTTCTTCATCCCCCAAAAGTGGTGTTAAATAGTTCTATAACATTTCCAATATAAAACAATATCACATGTTCTTCCCCAATCCTCATAAAATGTGTTAGAATTGTGGATAGATCGGTTATCTATAATAGTTATACTTCAGAAATTTGAGGCTATTTTTTAGGGGGGAAGACAGATAATATTGGTTACCAAGGGATCCATCCTTATCCAACATCATTGGATTCCAACTCCTAAAATGATGTATAGTCATGAAATTCATGCACCTTAATGTTAGTTATATGGAGCTAAGGTATGCCAATTTTATGGGAATTAAAAAGTTCTATTAGATTGTAAAAGGGGACCATTGACCACTCAAGGTACGTTCTGGATCACCTCTTCTCTTTCCTCTTCAATTATATATTGGTTTTTCCTATCCTTTTATATCTACCAAAGTTGTTTCTGGTCATGAATTATTGATAAATTTATCTTCTAATATTATTTCTCTCAACACACACCTCGGGAAGAAATTTAGAAATCTTCTTATATGTCCAGATTCACCTACAGTTGTCACCAGATATGATTTTTTGGATATTTTATGATCCTTAATAAGGATACCTTTAACTTGATCTATAGAATGGACTAGAAGGATGGTATTTCTGCTCACATCAATTCTAATTAGAGGAAGGTATCATTTTTTCCTAAGGGGAGAATATTTTGATTAATATTGATCGAGATGTCAAATAAATTAGAGTGGGCCATATTTGAGCTAGATATTTTCCAACAAGGCTCAGGTTATAGTCCAAGCTCTTAAAGTGGAATGAGATTATAGGTCCTCCTATTTTCCTCTTATTGTTGATCTTTACTAGGAAATATTTCAAGAAGACATCTCAATTATTCCTGTAAATATACAAATTGATTTTGAGATTGATCTTATGCCAGAAAAATCACTGATATTGGTTTCTTCTAATCATATCATGTCAGTTGAGTTGAGAGAGATCAAGATTCATTAGTTATTGGGAGAGAATTGGTTCTCCAAATTGATCATTCTTTAGGATATCATTAGTTGTGGGTCAGATATGAGGATATATCCCTATAATATTATTTACAAAATTATATAGTTTTATGATTTCATCATCATGCATTTCGGGATGATGAATGTCCCAGTAGTGTTCATGGCTCTCATGAACAAGATCTTCCTTCCATATCTTGACTCTATCATAATGATATATATTTATGATATCTTTATATATTTAAAGTCTTATGATCAGTATTCTAGAAACTTTGAGATATTTTTTAGTACACTATAAGCATATTATATTTATTTAAATAATTAGAAGTGTAACTTATAGATTTCATAGGGTCGTTTACATTTTCAGGTGATCTCTAAGTCATGAATTTTGTTAGACCTAGAGAAGCTGGAAGTAGTGATGTATAAGAATCTCCCATGGAATGTTTTTTATATCAGGATTTTCCATAGGTTGGTGGGATACTATTAAACATTCATTTAGTATTTCTACAACTTATAAGAACCAATTATGGGACTCACTAATAAGGGTGTGATGTTTTAATAAACAAATCAATGTAAAGTCGTCTTTCGTAATATGATCAGGATATTGAAAATATTCTTTGTTTTGATTCTTCCAGATCCTAGTATTGGATACACAGTATACTGTGATTCCTTGGGAGTTTGGTTAAAATTTTTACTGATTTAGAGGTATCAATTAGTTTCTTATGGGTCATGTTAACAATGGAACCGGTAGTGGAAGTAACTAACTCATGACTTGTATTTGGAAACTATGGTACATGATTATAAATATAGGTGTCATTATCTTTTCGGTGAGGGGTTTATTATTGAAATGGATCACTATAGAATATGATATATCTTATCTATATCATATTTCAATTTGATGAAGATTAATTATGTATATTACCTATATATATTTTACTTTTAGGTTTCCTACTCTATAAAAATGAAATGTCATTTCAGATAAAATTACAAAGAAAATTTTAGAGGTATAAAAGTATGGTGAGACATAATCACTAGAGGAATGGTGTATTATGATTTTGATGGAGGAATATCTTATAGATGAATCTAAGGATTGAAAATTCATTACATTGGAATCTTGTTTCACCACATATTCATTTCTGGGTTGGGTGAAGACTGGCCAAGAGTAAATTCTTATGTGCTGGGTGATGCAAGAGCAACTAGTAAGTACTGACCCGATCCTTGGAAGGTTAGTATATGATGATGAGATGATCAATATCTATAGATGGGTTAGGTTTTTAGATATCATCTTTTCTAATTACTTCCCTATTTAAGTTTTGGTCAAACCTCCTTTAGTTAGGTTCTTCTTTTTTAAAATCTTGGTAGATGCACATTTTATTTGGGGGATGGAGAGATTTTACTTAAAAAATGATGTAAATTTTCAAGATTTATGTTTTTTTGAATTACCTTAATCTCGGAATATATATGTATAAGGTCTCAAATGGATTATCCTCAGGATTTAGTGGAACAAAAGTCTTTTCGGACCTTTATATAGGGATCAGAAATTAATATGGCATATAAGAAATATTAATGCTATATAAATAATACACGAAATGAATCTATTTCTCATAAGAAACCATGTTATAGTTTTAGGCCTGAATTAAATACAAGAAAAGAATTTTTTTCATGGAATTAAAAGGTAGATCAGTGTATTTTTGTAAACTATGAAGACCTATTTTTTGAGTTAAGTTGAATTTGCACCGTAAAAGGGATTTATAATGTGAATGTATTGGTACTAGCAGTTTTCATTCATGATACACGTATGATTTATTTTCTTTCATGGATAATACTCTTCCCTTGATACCCCGAGTGTCTCTAGGAAATTTTTGGGTGTTTTCTTCCCTGCTCGATTTCTTGTTCAACCATATAACCTCTGATGAGTTCCTTTGATTTGATTTTGTCCTTTAATCTCTTATACTACATTATAGTGGTGTGATCTATTAACCACCATTTAATAGGGTTTTTATCTTGATGCTTCTGTAATCTATGTTTTCTTGATGAACTTCTTTGACATTATTCTCCTTTGGATTTCCCTATTGAGATTGCTTCTTTAATAGCCAAATAAAGGAAGGTGGTCTAGAAAAAATCCCTATGGTCTCTTGTTATTGGTTTATGTGAGTCAAATACTATGATATCACACTAAAACAACACATATGTTAACTATAAAAATAACGGGTTGTGATAATCATGGTTTTGGACTACATATTGGACTAATTTTGATCTAATTATGTTGAAACATGGCTTACAACTACCCACAGGTTGAGCCTACCCTTCACCGATAATGGACTAGAATTTGTCTTAAAACATAAATTATAATGACATGATATCTTCATTGATTTATTATAATAGGATCACTTTCAAAGATGGATTAATTATATATTAAAATGATTGGAGATTCTCTGATATGATATAGTTATCCATAAAAGCATATATAATGGTCTAGAACTATATGTACTTAAATTCATGTATAGAGGGATTGGCCCTATTGTACTAAAATTTTTATATAAAGAGTTTGTCCTAGTAATGATGAAATGCATAAATAAAGTGATTTGACAGATTGTACCGAAATGATTATATAGAAGGCTTGGAATAGTTATTTTGAAATGATTATATAAAGGGATTGGTGGAGTTATATTGAAATGATTATATATATGGATTCTACTACTTATGTTGAAATTATTATATATAGGGCTTGCCCTGATGATACTAAAATTATTATATAGAATGCCAAACTTGGTTATGATGAAATGATTATATAAAGGTATTGACCCAGTTATATTGAAATGATTAACCGTAAGGATTTTACCATTTATTTGATTATCCCATAGACTTGTGGTTATGGATGGATTGGTTATAATAAATTCTCAAAGTTATTCTGTCATGGTGTCAAAGTGAATTAATTGAAATAATGTATTAATTGATTAATTAATTCTCTTATTTATCTCTTTATTTCAAGAACTTGCTATCATACTTGTTTTGTTAAGCTATAGTGGTGTCGACCTGCTATGTTTTACTCACATCCTATTTGGGATTTTAATTTGGTACCTGAGAATATTACATGGATGTAGGTTTAGGCTAGGTAAAATGGCATGTTGTTGTTTTTTGGTTACTAGATTGGTTGTAGCATGGATAATGAACTAACATCGGGATTGAGATCGGGTTATTTTGTGTCTTATTTTCATTTTTCTATCATTTATCTATTTTAAATTCATCTTAACACTTGGCTATGTTAAATACTATCACTATATTATTTTTCATATAATTGATCTGATCAGTTTCCTTCACTATTTTTTGTATATTACTATTATGCTTTTTCCTCTATTTCCATTACTCTAATACTTATTCTATGTTCATTACAACTCAATAAAAGGGTTATTGTCTCCCCACTATGTTATTTACACCCCCACTACTACTCGATAGCCTCTTTCATATGGGGTGGTATTCTTGAAGTCGCGCAATCATCCCATCTTGGCCATGTAAGATAGTAATAGATCATGGGATGTTAAAAGGTTATATATGAGAATTTAGGTTTTTTTCTATTTCTTTACTATTTTGGAAAGGTAGAAAATAGAATAGAAATGTGTCCAGACCTGGTAAAAAAATTTCATGTGATTAGCTAACCCATCTATGGGGTAATATCCCAGTACCTAGGGATATGATTGTTTATCATGTTTTTATTTTTTTTATTTTTGATATTATTTCACCTTGGGTAATTCACATGTTGTGTGAGGTTATTGTTTCTTAGGATTTATAATAATTCCCATATATGGAATAAGTTGAGTATACATGAATTATGATATACATGTAGGGATAAGAATTAAAATTCATTTTTATAGATATGTACTTAATTATTACATGCGATATATTTTTTTAAATGACCTATGAATTTAGATACATGTTATATCTTATGAAAACGATAATAAATGAATTTTTAGGTCATGCCAATTCATATATTAAGATGAATTTAAAGAGGAAATGAGCCGGTGGTTATCATTTTTTGTCACAAGTTGATGTTGAAATTGATGTTTATCTGATGTTATAAGGAATTTCTTTTCTTTGTATAGAAAATTCCACCTCATCGTCTTGGAATTAAGTGTCAGGAGAGCAACAATCAGCATCCTCCAAATGCAGCCTAGTCGTATCTTCCTATAGTTCCAGAGAATCATATGAATGTTAATCTTCCTAAAAGATTCTAAAGGTTCAGGTGATCTATAGAAATGGATATTGTTCAAACATTAACATAAATGGATAAACTAAATAAAGAGTTTCAATTGAATAATATACGTATATTTACTGAGGAGGGAGGCCCCCTTGGAAGCCATGTTTCTGGTCTAGTTAGTCTTGATGATTGTTAAGGACCTCAAGACACCCAAAAATAGTTGGATGGAGCTTCTTGCAACATAAATGTTTGATACACCTAACAAGAACTGGTGGTACATCATAGATAAATTTATGCAGTACAAAGCGTAATCTTTGAAGGACTTTGAGATGGAATTCCTAAGAAAATTCTACCAAAAATGTTGAGGTATGAGAAGGATTTTGATTTCATGGATGTAACAAATGAAGGAATTTCAATAATACACAATGATGAATGTTTCACCAATTTTCATCACTTTTAAGGATCTTTAGAATCTAATGAGATTTTCTGGGTGATTCATTTATAATAGTTTATTACTATGATATCAGGTCACAGAAGAACGTTTTTCAATGGAATAGAATTTTATACATGATGAATTAGGATCTCATCATGAAAGGAAATCATCTAGAGTCCTAGATAAATAATAATAAAATTTTAGTAGGATGAACATGGACCATTTTTATATTTGTACTTTTGGAAATGGTTTGGGCTTGGTTTTGGAAGTTCTGGATAGATTCGGGACCATCATCACACTGTTGAAAATGTGTAATATAATATTAAACATTGCTAAGAATATTATCTAGAAATTGGTTATTACCATTTGTTTTGAAATTTTTTTATTGACATGAATTATATAGATTTGATTCTAGCTATGGATTGGTTTTTTCTATACCAAGATCTCATCTAATG
The DNA here is from genome assembly GCA_963277665.1 of Viscum album. Taxonomy (NCBI): domain Eukaryota; kingdom Viridiplantae; phylum Streptophyta; class Magnoliopsida; order Santalales; family Viscaceae; genus Viscum; species Viscum album. The sequence goes on from OY728150.1 coordinate 1,950,228,118, forward strand.
TTACCATAGGAGAGTTACCTTTCTATCACTAGAAATAGGTAGCTAGTTTCACCAGGGCGAGTGGGGTATTCAACATTATTATCCATGTCCAATTAAGTGTAGATTGGATTATCTCATGTCTTAGATATAATTTCTTGCTCTAGTTAATGGTATAATGTAGTATGATACTTTCCCTACAGTGGTAGACTATTTTCAGGATGTTTTTTCAAAATCGATCTATGACTGACCACCAGAGCATAAGATCGAGTTCACAATTGAGTTAGTATTAGGAGTAAAGCCAGATTCTATTCCACCTTATACAATTTCAGTAGTAGATCTTCTAGAATTAAATGTTTAGTAAAAATATCTGGATTTTAGGGTTTTATATGACCTAGTACGTCTCCATGGGGGTCTATTGTGTTTTTTGATGAGATTCATGATGGGAATTCACCCTTGGGTGTGAGATATTATATATTTAACCAAATGATGGTCATGAACTGATATCCCCTTCCACGAATCTATGATTGCTTTTATTAGTTACTAGGTGCCCAAATTTTATCTCAGATTGACATGAGATCAATGTATCCTCATTTGAGAGTGATAAAATTAGACAAACCTCGGAATTCATTTAGAAGTAGTTGTGTCTTTTATAAGTTTGTGGTGATGTTGTTAGATTTTAAAAACACACATATGGTTTACTTGTACATGATGGACATGACTTTCCATACATTTATTGGTCATTTTGTGGCCATCTTTTTATATCATCTTAGTGTACTCTCAGTCTATAGATGGTCATTCCCAACATCATGGAATCATCCTGGGTATATTAAGAGTGCATCAACATTACACAAATTACAAAAAAAATCATTTTATGGATAGATAAATTTAACTTCTTATGTCATGTAATCTCATAAGTAAGAGTGGAAGTATAGCCTGGTAATGTTTTAGTTGTAGTATAGTGGGAATGGTCCATGAATGAATTTTAGATTTAGAGTTGTTTATCATAGAAATGTATTATCAACATTTTATCCAGGATTTCTCCTACATGGAAGAAATGATGTATGTGATCACTAAGAAATGGTTGATATTTTATTGTACATATTCATACGAGAGAGTATCTTATGTGCTAAAGATAGATACGACCTCAGAATTGATTCTCACATTTCCTATAATGGTAAATTATATTACATTCCATTGTAACTTTTCAGGAGTTGTATTAGGAGTAGTTTTGGTGTAGGATGCTCAAGTGGTATCTTATAGATCTAAATAGTTGAGACTGGATGATTGGAGTTACCATACTCGTGATCTAGAGTAAGTTATAATGATGCATGCCCTGAGCTGCAAGAGACACTATAATTTGGGTGAGAGGTTTATGGTTTACAAGGACCACAAGATCATTAGGTACATATTTTCTCAGTGATACCTAAACATTCTACAGAGGAGGTGAGTTGAGTACTTGTATTATTTTAACATCAATAGGGATTACACAATAACTAAATGCAATATCATTGCTAATTCATTGAGCTGGAATACATAGATAGAGGTAGTTCAAGAGTCTTGTGATGAGTGGTTAATGATGGAACTCTTTGCATATATGCATCTACATGTTACTAAATCTCATTGATTATTATCTATAACATTAAAATCTATTTTACCCATGCTTTCAGACCATATCAAGACTCATCTGATCCAGAGTTCATAGCTCTGGGATAACATATATGGTGGAGTGACACCATCAGGATGGTCTCTTGGTAGTGGAAATTATCTTTATTAATGTGGCCAGATATGAGTTCTTATGAGCTTGTGGGATGATATGAAGAAGATTTTTCATTATTTTATATGGTTCATACACTCAAGTCTGAAAAATATGTATCATGATCTCATTATATAGTACTATTTTCCATCAATAAATAAATTCATAGTGGGCTTCGTGACTAGATTCTTCACCTATCATTAGGTGAAGCATACGCATTAGAGCCCAATTGGTCTATTGTGACCTCTACCCATTTTAGTATGGAATTGGGATGGTGTTTCCTTGGAAATAATAATGGGATTGACTAGGGATCCATGTAACAATGATATAGTATGGGTGATCGTAGATCTGGTCGTGAAGGTATCTAACGTATTTCCCCTCGGGGAGAACAAAAATATTGATGGTATTGTAAGTATTGATGTTAGGGAGATGGTTTAAATTCATGGTGTTCCTAGGAATATCATTTTTTATACAGGTCCTCATTTCACATCTAGGTTCTAGTTGGTTATTGATAATTATTTGGGGTCATAGTTTCTGGTTAGTACATCCTATCATACTCAAAATGACAATCAATCTAAATTGAAAATTCATATTCTAGAGGATATGGTATGAGCTTTTGTGATAGATTTATTTGGTTCAGAGTAGAATCATATGAACTCATAGAGTATTAATATAATAAAAGAATTCAGGGTTTGATCAAGATGGAACCTTTGAAGCTTTGTGTATAAGGTCATTCAATTCACCTCTTTTTTGGTTATTGGCAGGTGAGTCGGTGCATGTTGGACCCAGTATCATGCATGATACATTTGAGAAGGCTTTGTTGATTAGGAAGTATTTGGTGACTACAAAAATCAGGCTTGAATTGTATTCTAACCAATAAATATGACCACTAGTGTTTTAATTTGAGTTGTTCTATTTCACTTCAGGTGTCGCCTATGTGGGAAAAAATATATAAGAAAATAGTAAAATGGTTGGTCCAGTGGTGTAATGATTGTCCCTTCCAAATTGCTACTGTACCATGCATAATGTTTTTTACATGTAGTAGATTTGGAGATATCATACTAACCATTCTCACATTATAGGCATTTTTTAATGTAAGATCAGTGTACAAGAATCCTTTGGGGAACATCCAATATGAATTGTGGACCATAGTGAGAAGCATATCTAGGGAAGGGCCATACATGTAGTGTGAGTTTAGTGGATCCATGGGTGTGTTCAATAAGAGAACTGGGAAACTGAGACTGTTATGTTATCATAGTGTCTAGACTTGTTTGCTGATAACCCATAGTGATGTATGAATCAGTTCAAGGATGAGCTGTTATATAGTGGAGTGGTTTTTAGGTCTCATATTTCCATGTACATCCCTCATTATGTTTTAGTTGAGCATCCTTTAGTTGGGTTCATCTCTTTTAAATATTGGTGGGAAAATATTATCATTATAAATGGAGATATTTTTACCAGGGAAAATGGCATAAATTTCAACGATTTTTTTTTGAATGATTGTAGTATGGTTATAAATGTATCTAACACTGAAAATGGAATCTCTTTAAGCTTAGTCAGAGTTAATGGTTTTGGGATTTTTTATATGGAGGGGTAGATACAACTACCTAAAGGACATATTAATTACATATAGATAATAAATTACATGAATCCATGGCTCATAAGAATCCATGAAGTAGTTTCATTACATGAATATTATTCAAGCCTTAAATTTGTTTCACAATATCGTATTTTTGATCAGTGTATTTTTTTAACATGATGTGACATGTTTTTCGATATATATTGAATTAATGTTGTCAAAGTTTTTCATGAAGTGAATTCATCTAGACCATCAATTATTATTCCAGGTACATGTATGATTTGTTTTCATTCATGGTGAATCCTACCATATCAAAACCTAGATTGACTCTTAGTGATTTTTGGAAGATTCCTTCCCTCTAGAACAACAAAGTCTTGCTTTCGATCTCTTTGGACTTTCTTTAGTTTTATTTTCCTCATTATTATTACAACCTCTATTATAGTAATATGATATATTTACCTCCATTGAATTGGGTTTTTATCTTGATACCTATGTGATATAGTTTTTCCATATGATTTTATTCACCATCGTTCATCATTGGTTTTCCTTGTTAATAGTGTTTCTTTTATCACTGGATAATGGTAGGTGTTATAGACCAAAGCCTCCTGGCCAATTTCTATTTTTTCAAGAGTTTGAAATACTATGTGATCTTGTCGAAACGACATTCATATTAACTATAAAATAATGTTTAATGATAATCATGTGTTTGGAAGACTCGTTAGATCCCTTTGGGTCCAATTTTTTTGAGACATAGCTTACAACTACATGTACGGTGAGTCGGCCCTTGAATGATAACGAACTAGATTTTGGATTGGAACATGAATTAGCATGACATGAGATCTTAGGTGACTAATTCTAATATAATTTCTTTGGAGGATGGATTACCCCCTTATTGAAATGACTGGTGATGCATTGATATGATACCAGTATGCTAAAATGCTTATATAAAGTGCTTGACCTAGTTATGTTGGAATGATTATATAGAGGGCTTGTCTTAGTTATTCGAAAACACTAATATAAATTAGTTAGGTGGGTTATGATGAAATTATTATATATGGTTATTATCCTAGTTATGCTTACATTAATATATATAGGGATTATCCAGGTTATGTTGAAATGATTATATAAAATGCTTAGACTGATTATTATGAATAGATTATACAAAAGGATAGGCCCGGTTATGCTGAAATTATTATATAGAGTTCTTGTCCTGGTAATGATGAAGTGATTATACAAAGGGAATTTCCTAATTATTTTTAAATTCTTATATAAAGGTCTTAGAAAAGTTATTTTGAAATTAGTGTATAGAGGACTTTTCCTGGTTATGTGAGTGTGCCTTGGAATTATGGTTACGATGGGATTGGTGTTGCTATATGCTCAGAGTTATTCTGACATGGTTCTGACATAGGTTAATTGTTATGTTATATTAATTTGTTAATTAATATTCTTGTTTATTACATTATTTCATCGACTTACTATCAGACTAGTTTTGTTTAGACATGATGGTGTGATCCTACTAGGTTTTTAAGGACACTTTATGATGTTACTATTTTTACCAATGTTTTGTATTTACTGAAAACTAATATTTGTGTAAATGAATTATTTTTATAGCAAGTGAAATATGTGTTTCTGAATGTTTATAATATGTTTTCTTAAATTTTTATGAGAATAAAAATGAAATAAGTCATTTTGAAAAGTTGGTGATTGGATGAACCAGAACAGTCCCAGTTTATAGGAATGAGTTTTATTATGAAAGTCAAAAGTTTCTGAAAATTGGATTCAAAATGTTTTCTTTGTTGTTGTGTCATGAAATTATCAAATTAGATTATTTTGAGTTTTATAATTTTATAAAAAAATACGATGATGATTTTCTATTCCATCAAGTATATGAAATGTCATGAATAAGTAATTATATAGGAAAAAGTTAGAAAAATGAGATGTAAAAACTTGTCCATCAGTAGGATAATGACACTGATACATCAGATTCAATTTCTAAAATAAGTTACATAAAATTAAGCTAAGGAAGAATGGAATATCCAAGTGAGCTAATTAGGATTCAAAAAACTGAGATGAGGAAGAAATTCAGATCAGTCTAAAGTGAGGAAGTTCCGTTGAACAAAGCTAAGGAAGTACTAATGAACTAAGATGAGGATGTTTTAATTAACTTAGTTTTCAAGAATTTATTTTCTAAAATTTTCATGATAATTCAAAACGATGTCATATAGAATTCATGATGTTTATATAAGACATCAGGATAGATAATAAGGATTGAATCAGTCAAATATAAATTTCAAATATGACTGACATTTAGAGTTATTTGGAATTTCGTTGACATAAAAAAATAAATTTCCCATCTTTACCTATTATGGGTCACCTATAAATATATTCAAAAATAATAATTAAATGTTTCTATTCATGTTTAAGGAATGGAAAGTTATTGTATAGTTTAGATCATAGAGGTTTTTTGGACAGAGATCTCATCAGAAGATCGGGAAAACAAAAAGTATTATTTATCAGAATAAGGAAGATTGCACTATGAAAGGTTGGTCTGATTAGTTTATCAGAGTTTGTAAGGAACTGCTTTTGGTATTTTCAGAACAAAAAATTTCTTCAGGTGAATATTGAGAAAGGGTGAATCAGAATGATTCCATCATACTGGGAAAACCAGACTGGGTTTATTAGACCTAGGGCCATCAAACTCACCATCATCATAGCTTGGGGATTTAATAGAGTATATTTAATAAATTCTTTATTCTATTATGTATAATTTTTTGAAAGAAATTTTTTTTAAACTAATGGGAGTCTATATAATCATTACTATCGAGAGATAGAAGGTGTCTAATGGGAGTTGTTATAAGTTTAATTCACTTCTTCATAATAGTTAATTAAATTAGACTAAATTATTTGATGTGTTAAGCATATAGGTTCTCACATTGAGTGAGAACCTTGTAAATATTATGTGATTTACTTTCTTCCATATATTTACATGTAGGAATATTTAAAAAAAAGATGATAAGTTCATAAACATTAATAGGTTTCATGGTTTATGTTTCTAAATGTTTGAAACTTATAAAAAGTTAAGAACTGAATCACCCCCCCCCCCCCATCTTTTGGTATTCGATACATTGGATATTCAATTGGTATTAGATCCATGATTCCCTCATTAAATCCTTATCCTGGATAAATTCAATTTTTTCAACTATAGGAATTCCAACATTGGATGAAAAAATTTACTACGGTTGGAAGAACATATTGATTATATATCTCTTATCTCATGGCCTTAATGTTTTTTATTCTATTATAGTTGGTTTTCCACCTATTGAAAAAGATTCTCCTAATACATTTTCTGGCAATAGATATATTGAGGTTGATGTAAAGGCTATAATTTTTATTGTTATGAATCTATAATTAATTATTTATATGAATTTAATGGGTATAAAAAATCATTGACTATGTGGGATAAGTAGGAAAGCATTTTTTAAGTTAATAATAAAGTGATGGAATTAGAGCTACAAATCTGGAATAGTAAGTTTGAATACATGAGAATGAGAGATAAAGAAACTATTGATGAATACTTCAACAAAGTTAATGAAGTTTTCTACAACATCAAATATTTCATAGTTTTCTTGTAATATTATATAATTATGATGAAATTCATGACAAATTTTTCACACAGGTATGATTCTTAAAATGTCCACATTAGATGATAATGAAACTTTATTTCTGGATGAACTGCATGACTTTCATGTTGATTATAAAATTATAAATGCTCTAATTATCAAAAAAATATGATATAAAAAATATATTTTGAAGCTATAAGATAGATGAAACGTCAAGATGTTGTATATGTTGATACTTGTGATACTAAGAATAAGGAGGATGTTGAGTTGAATGATAAAATCATGTCTCTTCTTTAAAAGATATATAGAAGAGAATGAAGAAAGTGTGAAGGAAAAATTTCTATCAAATGTTTTAAGTGTGGTGGATTTGGGACAATTGCAATTAAATTCCCTATGAATTAATTGGAGAATATTGATATAGTGGTGATTATAAACCTCACTGAAAGAATTTGAACAAAAGTTATAATGACGAAAAGTCATCCAAAAAACATTTTAAGAATTTACTGAGAAAAAGAGAATTATATTAACTAAGAAATCCGAATTAGACTCAACTTAAACAAATTATTTTAATTATTAATGTTCTGAAATGTTTAAAAAATCATTTATTTTTTTAGAAAATAGAATACTCCTAAAACAATGAAGAAGAAGAAGTTGAATAATATTATAGAGAATATCAGCTTATAACAAAACTCATATCATGTTATTAGAAAAATAGATATCTCAAGGATGAAACGATAAAGATAAACAAAGGTAATGGAATATTTATTGAATGTGAAAAATATTTTTTCAAGAATGAAGAATAATACCTCTAATAGATCATAAGTTATGAACATAGAATTTAAAAATAGAGAATTATTGTTGAATATATTAGCAGTAAGTTGGAAGATAAGGAATAGGAAGTTGACTAGTCTAAGTAAAAACTTCTTTAGGCAAAAATTAATTTAAGATATTTAAATGAAAATTTAAACAAATAATCAAAAATAAAATATGATATTTCTAAAGTTTCTAAAAAATATCAAATTAACAATCAGTTTAAATCCTCTTCAACCAAAAAATTATTCATATAATTTTTATAAAATTTCTACTAAGAAGCAATGTGTTGTGAAAGAATGGGTTTTTAAGGGATGTGAGAAACTCATCTTATCTAAAAAAATCAAAACTCCCTTGGTAAAAAATATGATCCACACACAGAGTATGTTATTATAAAAAAATATATCAACCTCAATAGATTTTCCATTAATAAATATCTTACATCAATAAAAAATCAAGATTTGAATATTTTTTATAGTGTTTTGAAATCAATGGGCACATGAAATAAAATTGATGGCATAACTTTTCACTTCCTGGAAGAATTTTTTAATAGAGTGGATGCCATGGTGGAATAAGAATGATCATATTTCTTAAAACAAAGAAAGTTAGAAATTTAAAATCTCATTTTCTTGAAGAATACTGGTAGAATAAATCCATTTTTAGAAGAAGTATGTGGAAGATGTGATCAGTCAGGTCATCATGTTGAAAAATGTATGATACTCCTTTTGAAACATGATTCTCATAGTATAAAATAAAATGTCCATGTAAGGAATAAATTTTAGGAAATATATTTTTAGGAATATTTCAATAGAATGAAAAAAAAAGAAAAGAAAAAACCAAGGATACATAACAGTGGTTGTTCTTCACAAATTATAGGTGATATAAAGTCTTGAAACATTTTGAAAATTATTATGGGGGAGTAGTTACTTTTAGAAATGATAGTTACTTGAAAATCATAGAAATAGGAACTCCTAAGATAGACCACAAAAATATAAATCAAAATAGTTCTATTTTATTAATGGTCACAGACATAACTTACTCAGAATGAAAAAGAAATTTGATGATGGAAAAGAAGTTTGCTTCAAGAAATATTCTTGTATCGTCAAAATTATTGATGATATAATTGTTATTATAAAGTCAGAAATAACTAGTGAAAATAATTTTTAGATTAGAGACCATAATAACTCATGTTATCTAAGTTTTTAATATGGAAATAAGTTATGGAATCGAAGACTTTGACACCTTGGGAATAAAATCATGAAAAACATTCAAAATTTGATTTTGTTTGATATTTTACATAATTGAAAAGAAGAGAACAATATATTTGTGTTATTTTTCAAAAACAAAAAATGACTCATAATAGTCATAATATAGTTGAGATTTAGTCTACCAAACCTCTGGAACATATTCATTATGATTTATATAGGTCGATGATACATCAATAAATAAAAGGATATTTTTATTTCATTATATTTATTGATTATTTCACTTAGATAACCAATATAATTTTTTTGAAGAATAATTCAGGGGCTATTTAAATGTTCAAATTATTCAAATATATATTGATAAAAATAGGGTATTATATAAAGAAGATGGTAATAAATGATGGAACAGAGTTCACATGCAATAATATTGAAACTTATTTTATAAATAATGGTATCAAAAATCCAAATAGTTATCTCTATACTCCAAAATAAAATGGTGTTACATAGAGTACAAAATATATGTTTAGTGGAAATGGGTAGAATCATGTTAGAAGAATACAAACTTTCAATGGAGATAAGCTATTAGAATGGTCGTACATGGTCATAATAGATGTATTATAGGTCATAATACAAAAAATACTTCTTATGAAATGTGGTATAAAAAACCTTCATTGAAGTACTTCGTCATTTTTGGAATTATAGGTTTTAAAAAAATTAAGAATATCTAGATCTTGGAAAATTTTATGAGAAAGATATACATTGAATTTTCATGTGATAATCACATTGTGGAAGAATTTAGAAAATTTGGACAAACAATTACAAGCTTTAGTGGATTCCTGTAATATGAAACTCATTGAAAATATGAAATACCCAAAAAAGAATACCAAATTGTTGATGAAGATAAGATGAATATTTCAATTTAATTGAAAATGATTCAAAAGATAATTTACAAGATTTAGAAGAATATTATGATGAGAAATGTGAAGCAGGAAGAAAAATTGTAAAAAATTTTACTTTATAAAACCAAGTTCAAACCAAAAATATTATTTTGAATATGAAGGATCTTGTTTAAATAAGTAGGAGGATGAGATTTTAAGAATCAAACTTCACTAATCTCAGAAGATGAATTGGTATTAGTTTTAGAAGGTTTTCAACAAAAAGTATCGGTAAATGCTATGAATGAATATATAGATCATATTGAGAAAAACTACACTTGGTAAATTTTTCCATGTCCTGTAAATAAAAAATTTCATCGAACGTAGTGAATTTACATAGAAAATCTAAATAAATAGGGATAATCTTCATGAAACAAATAATGAATATTTTGCAAAGTCTATGCACTATATAAAGGTGTGGATTTTAAATAATCCTTTTTAATGATATGCAATATTAGAGATTATTATAATGTTTCTTGTAGTTACATAACATTATAATTACAATGTTTATCATATGGATATAAAATCATCCTTTCTTAATGTTGACATTGAATAAGAATTTTAAAGTGAGAAACCTTTTTGTGGGTTTTTACTTATTAAATATGAAAAGTAAATTTTTTAAATAGAATAAGGAATTTCATTAGTTGAAACAAGTCCCACATACATTGTATTATATACAAGACAATTTTTTGATAATGTTTAATTTTTCTTAAGAAAGAGTTGATAGCAATTTGTTTGTGAAAGAAGTTAACTCTGGTACCATAGTTGTAAATTTATATGTAGATGATATAATTTTTTCTGGGGATACATAAGATGTTTAAAAAGTATTTTCTGAAGAAATGAAAAACATTTAGATGTCAATGTTGGGAGAATTAGATTTCTTATTTTGTTTACAAGTTCTAAAAAAATAAACAAAATACATTTTTCTCTCTCAAGAAAATTATTCCATGGAACTTTTAAAAATGTTTCCTATAGAGGAATCTAAATAAGTTTCAACTCTTATTTCAGTTCGGATGCATATAGGTACAATTAATCCTAAAAATGTCTGAATCAAAAATTCTTTACGACGCTGATAGGGAGTTTTATTCATCGCATATCCCCAGAACCTAATATTATGTATGGTTTAACATTATATTCTAGATATAAAAGTAATATAAAAGAATGTCATATGTTTTTGGAAATTAAATATCTATTATATATTAAAGGAAAAACATCAAATGGTGTTTTTTACATAGTAAGTTTTGAAATGGAATTTCATGGATATACTGATTTTGATTTTGATGGAGATTTAGCTGATAAAAAATCAACATCAAGAAGAAAATTTTACTTGGGTGAGTATTGTGGGATTTAGAATATTATGGAATGGATTTCATTAACATTAATTAAGGTAGAATCCAAATATATTGCAACTACTCAAGTTTTTACTCAAATTTTGTAAATGAAAGTTCAACTTGATGATTTGAAGGTTGAAGTTTCTAATCCATTGAAGATTATCTATTATAATGATTGTTAAATTGATCTTTCTAAAAATCAAGCCCATCATTATAAATCAATGAAAATTGATATAAATTTTCACATTATAAATGATAATGTTTCTTCTTGTTATGTTTTGTATGAATTTATCTAAATGAAGTAATAAATTGCTAATATCTTCACAAAATCAATGCCCATTTAATGATTTGTGGATCGAGGAAAAACTATCATATTAAACGTCTACCAATGGCTTCTTAAACATATTAAATAAGTCTCTCCCAATGCTTTGGATTTTTTCGACAAAGGGGGAGAATATGTATAACATTATCCTTCAATGTAAAAAGTAGTGATTTTCTTATATAAATTCATCTAAAGTTATGGTTATCCAAAAAATGGGGAGGGAATGAAAAAAGTGAGAGGAAAAGATAAAAGTTAGGTGGGTTTATCATAACATGGTTTTAAAACATTCCTATCACTAAGGGATGTAATTATTTAAAAAACATCACCATATCTAGTAGTGTATTTTAAAGACACTCTCTTTTGAGAAAGGCTATGTTTGGGTAAAATTTAAAAACACAATTTTTTTCAAATATGAGTTTTGAAAAAATATCAGTGTTTTAAAAATTGGTGGGTTGAAAAATTTCCCAAATACAGTTATTAATAAATATAAATTTGGTATTGAAGACCCTTTTAATGTTTTGGTTTATAAATTTTTTTGTATTTTCTACAAAAATAATTTATTTTTATTAGAATGTTTTTTTACATCATCGGAAAATTGTTTTGTTGAATATTTACAATATTTTACATCAAAAATTGTTTATAATACAAATGTACAATTATTTTTTGAAAAGTTAATAATTTATCTAACGTAATAATTCATAATTAACCATAATGAGTTTTTTATAAACGCCATATGTTTTTGAAAATAGGATAAAAAATGTTTTATATGTTGTTGGGTTAAAAAGTCATGAAATCTATTGATGGAGAGTTGCATAACATTTCAAAAAAAATTGATGTTGCTTTTATATTCTTTCGTGTCTATAAAATATAATGAAAAATCCATGTTAAAATCAAATGTTAGTAGAAGGAGTTGAAAAAATTGACACATAAAATGATACTGATTCTTATACATTGGATTATGTTTCTGAAATAAGTTCCATCAGACTGAGCTGAGGATGAAATTCTAATCGGACTGAGCTAAGGAAGTTACATATGTCTGAGATGAGGAATAAATTCCAATCATAAACAGTTGTGGATGTTCTATCAGAATAAGATGAAGAAGTTCTAACAGACTAAGCTGAGGAAGTTCTAATAAATTGATTTTTTCAAACTATAAATTTTTACATTTTGTGGACAATTTGGGAAGATTTTATATATAATTCAAGAATATTGAAGAATAAACCATAAGATAGAAAAGTAGGTTTGATGTTATAAAGATTAAATTAAAATGTGAGTGAAATTTAGAGTTATTTGAATTTTTGTGAGTATGAAAAAAAATCTGTTTTTTCCCTTTACCTAATCTGGTTCACCTATAAATAGATGAATATTATAAATATAAATGTGGTTGTTCATGTATATGAAAATGTAATTTGATATAGAGATCATTTTAGAGATGATTTTCAGACAGATATCTCTTCATAAGATTAGAAAAATAAAAGTTCTGTTTACCAGACAGAGGAATATCAGATTGAGGAAGATTAGTCTAAGTAATTATGAAGAGTTTTTAAGGAGGAGGTTTTTTTATTGTCATAAGAGAAAGATTTTTTACGTGTATATTGAGAAAATTTTAATCAAACTGAGTTGATCAAACAGAGTCTATCAGACAGAGTTTTTCAGACAGAGGTCCATCAGAATCAGGGGAATAGGATCCAGATACTTTTGTGTAGCAGATTGAACAAAGTCATTATACATTTTTTGATCATTTTTTTGTAAGAATGTTTCTTTAAACTAATGATAGATAATATAATCATTCATATCAGGATATAGAAGGATTCTAATGGGATTTGACATAAGTTATATTCACTTCATCATAATTGTGAATTTCCATACGCCCACGGGAGTGGCGACAGTAAGGATGTAGGTTCTCACAATGAGGGAAAACTGTAACGCCCCTACCCCAGTTACCCAGAGTCGGTGAATTATTTTAATACATTGGCATGATTACAAGGAATCAAGTCCCGAAGGACCGATCAGTTTAGTAGTCTTGGAAAATAGATTACATACATGAATGTTACATTACACTTCATAACAAACAAAACAACATAAATAATCCTTCAAGAATGCCATTATTCCCTTGGATTAACCCTACATATCAATCACTATACACTTCTTGGAATACTGGGAAAAAAATAGAAATGGGTGAGATAAGATGCTCAGTAGAGATAACAATACAATGGAAATTTTCATAAATAAGCATAAACATTTAAGGAAATGTATAACTAAAACAAAATCCTTTTAAACTTGAACATCAGCATAATACGGAAAAAATAAATTGATGTAATGTCATTTACTTATTCACATTGATATTCTACTAGTCAAATAATCACATGCAATATCACTAACCACTTTCATAATGATGGAATGCATAATTCCAAACATTAATTTATGTGTCAAGGCATCATGCCAAGACCTAAGGGATAACTGTAACCGAAACCCAACCTAGAGTGCCTCTGTAACTGGACTCCAACCCGGAGTGCCTCTAATAACCGGACACCAACCCGGAGTGCCTCTAATAACCAGACACCAACCTGGAGTACCTCTAATAACCGAACACCAACCTGGGGTTCCCTTAATAACCGGACACCAACCTAGAGAATACTAGTCCAACACATCCATCTTAAGAAGAGGATGAAATATAACATAAACATTCATATTAAAACTAGAATACGAAATGCCAAAACATTAATCATAAACCATTAATGGCATAAAAATAACTCATCCATAGTCAAACCTATCACAAAACCTTAAATACAATATGGAAGATTTGTATCAAAATAAATCAACTTCAAACAAGTGTAAAATTTATCAAAGGATGTTGACATAGATGAAGTCAAAACTATTTGATAGAAATATCTCTTTTTTGAAATCATTTAAAAGTCACAAAATTTGGAAAAGAAGTCATTTAAAGACATATTTTAATCAAAGTGTCCCACACCACATTGAAACTTTTGAAAGGAATTAACATTTTAAAAACATTAAGTTCCATATAAATAAATCCTTAAAAAATCATTTTGAATACATGGACATTAATGAGAAACATCTAGAAGAATAAATATTTAAACCATTTGAAATGATGATTTAGTAAAAATTCCTTTAAAATAATCCATTTGAAAACTCTTTCATAAAACCTGGAAATGGATCATAAATATGTCCCAGTAGATACTTACATAAAAAAACCTCTGATAATAAAGTGATTGTGAAATTAACCCTTACCAATTTGGTAACTTACGAAACATGCAACCCATGAAATAGGTATCATACAATGAATATGTAAATACACATAAATTAAAGTGTATTACACATAGAAAATAATTATGGGTAGTACACACACCACAAAAAAGGTAATAGTAGTGATATGGCATGAATCTCACAGGAATAAGGAGTGAGATAAAAAACCCTTACCAATTTGATAACTTACGAAACATACAACCCATGAAAGAGGTATCATACAATGAATATGTAAATTCACATAAATTAAAGTGTATTACACATAGAAAAAAATTATGGGCAGTAAATACACCACACAAAAGTTAATAGTGGCGATATGGCATGAATATCATGGGAATAAGGAGTGAGATATAAAAACCCTTACCTTGCACTTTCCTTTAGTCGGGGGTATGTTTAGCCTCCTCTTCTTCATGTTCTTCCTTTTGATTTGATAAAAAGGGCTCTTTAGGATGTATTTATGATCAAAATAAGGCCTCTAGATTGTATTGAGGGAATTTGAGAGAGTATTTGGGCAGGTGTTGGCCGATCCAAGAGGCTTTGATTGTGTGAATTACTGAGAAATGGGAGTTCCCTTTTATAAGAGGGGTGAGGGGAACCTTTGGAAAAGCTAGAAAAATTATTTTATAATAAATTCATATTCTGTTTATAATGGCTCAAAAGTATATTATTTAATGTTTAAGGAGGATATGGGTCGAAAACCACCCAACCAATATAATTTAGACAGGTTTGGATCATTATATTAACCTTATGTTTTAGATTTAACTCTTGGTTAATTAGTTTGACACTTACCATGTCACTTTGTATTTTTAAATTCTATAGATAATAAACTTACTATATACCTCCAAAAGACCTCCAAGTGGTCCATTAAAGATACAAATATCATGATATAAGTCTCTTGGCTGATCCTCAGATTTTTAGGAATTTAATATCAATTAATAATATAATATTTGTTTTAAAAACTCTTTTATGTCAGCTTTGACACTATTGGGTATTTTGTTTTTTGATAATTTCATAACAGCATTATTACTTCGAAAAAAATTAATAAAACCAATCTTAATATGTCATATTAACCTATAAAATTAGTGTAATTCATAAAAAGTCTCAAATTACATTTTTTTTTGATATTTATAATATCAATTATTTTAATATTTCATTAATTAGGTAATTACTACATCACCATTGTGTAATAAATAAATTAAATTATTTAATGTATAAAAATTAGAAAAAAATACCAATATTTAGTAAATATTTTTATCTTTCTAATGAATATTTAAAATCGAATTTATCTTATGTAAAACCCTATAATAAAAATGTTTTAGTAAACAAACTTTGATTTTAACTCTTTTAACTCTTCTTTGAATTAAATAATAAATAATGTACTAATCTAATCCAAGTGGACCTAAAGGGTCATATTTTATTCCTAAGGTTGTTTTTAGTCGAATTAAACTTATCCAATAGAATTATTACATGTGTTAGGTTAATAATAATATCATTTTTACCCTTAATTACCCTATTTACTTTTTACCGTGGTAAATAAAAGTAAAACGTTACTACTCACCAAAAATTATTTTTATCTTTTTGAACCACATTTTACTCCTTGATATTAATCATGCCTCTCGGATTTTCGAAATTCCACTCACAAAAACGGTAAAATTATGTTTTATGTGAATTTTCAAATTCTCCTAGGAGGTGGGTAAAAGACGGTGAAAAAGTTCAATAAACTTTTTATATATCTAAAATTATTATAAACTGACTCCAATGAATTAAATTGAATTTATATAGGTATTATGTATCTATTTTGACCTAAAATAAATTTAAATAATATAAATAATTATTTAAATAAAAAGCTGGTTTTAAACAGTAACTTAGTGGTTTTCACTATTCATCAAAAATTGAATGTTTTCAGAAAAATATCAAAAATTTATCATAAGCTATTTTTGATATTACAAATTCAATAACGAAGTAAATTTTACCAAATTCAAAACATAGAAGTTTTATTTATTAATTTAAAATTAATTCTCACTGTTAAAACAAAATACGTGTTTTTAAGAAACAATAACTATCAAAAGATTGACACTTGTTTATGTTCGGTTTAAATGTGCAATTATGTACAATGAACAAAATTTGATTAAATGGTAAAAATATATTCTAAATATAATTTAAAACCACTCAAATTCATTATTTATCACTTTTAATTATTTTGATTAAAAAAGTTTTTTTTAATTAAAATTTAGTAATTTTCACTATTCATCAAAATTTGAAAGTTATCCGAAAAGTACCAAAATTTCACCCTTGGATAATTTAGATATTCCAAATCCAAAAATAAAGTCCATTTTGAGAGATAAAATTTATAAAATTCCAAAAGTGGGTATTACTATTCATAACGGCTACTTTGATTGGTTGTGGTGTGTGTTAGAACTCGAAGTTCCATACAACACACGCTACTATATTAATCAATGAAAAGAATACCATAGAATATTGGGGTGTTACATTCTCCCCTCCTTCAATAAATTTCGTCCTCGCAATTTATACTCGGTATTGGAAACTTGGGGTTGACATTTCAAAATATCTTAGTTGAAATCCCACATCGAAAAATGGATTAATGAGGCCTCTATTGAAAATAAAGAGTGGTAAGTATGAAGGTTACCGAAAATAAAACATACTAGTGTTCCATGTAGGAAAATATGGATATGTAAGAGAAATATAACCATCAAAAATAGATGGAGAGTGGTAGAGAACGTGGCTATGAAAAGGCCAACAATCCCAAAGCCATAAAATTGTGATTATCTAAGGTACCATCTAGGAAAACATTTTTGTTCTAAGTTCCTTTTCTTAATGTTGAGGAATTTATTTATGAGATTGGATAAGATCATAAGGAGATATACTTACTTTATAATTAGAGTTTTATCCATTAATAAATTTCTACCACAAACTCATCTTTCACCCCAAAACATAATACAACTCAATAATAGTCTATTTATCCTAATCGTATAGGGTTCCAAATATAATGAATATTATAATTCACATATCAGACCTTTTAAATAAATAAACTACATTATACCATCCAGGAACATCTCGTAGTCCTTTGGTAGGTGATAAATCCCAATTGCACTATGGTTGTGGGTTCGATTCTAGTAGCTTTGTCCGACGCGACGGGTCGTCACACGGTCTGTGTGTTGTCCTTTTATAAAAATCCAAAAATAACCTTTCAAACTTAATCCCTTCCAACCTTTAGACATATCCAAAATACTTATGTAAACTCTCAGTACAAAAAATTATATGAATGGTAAACATAATGTAGATCATTTTTATCCTGTAATATCATGTGAATACCTTCATCATGTATTCATTTAAAACACTAAAACATCCTGAATTACTATAAAACCTTATTGATTACATTCATAATCCCTTATTCTTTATAGAATACTGGATATACTTCATCCATCCAAAAATGTTGTAAACTCCAACAATGGTAGAATATACAAATCTTTAATCAGTTTCAAGGTTGTCAATAATATCAAATATAATTTACCCAAATCAACCATATCTTATTCCAAAATCAGTACCTCAATATTAGGTCCATATTAAGGTTTATCTTTCCTTCAACCATGTAATTTCCAAAAAGTTTAACTCGCTGTAGAGTCACTTTTCTTAGTACCATAAAATATCAAATCCTCAATGAAGTAGTACTACAGTACAATCCTTATTTATTTCCAGTACATCATTGATACAACACTTCAATGAAATAATTACAAAAAAAAATAATAACACAAGTCATTCCTCTTCATTTGTGGTAGTATCATAACGTGATTATTATCCAATAGCATCATTTGTGGCATAGTCTAATGATTGGGGCATTAGTTCACGTAGTGTCCAAACTCCTTGTAGATGAAGCATTGTACATTTGAAACCTTTTTATTACACTTGCAGTCACATACTTGGTGTCCTTTTTCTCCATACTTATAACATACTCCCATTCCCTTCAATCATTTTCCATGGTGATTCTTTCTACCGTTATCACATATGGGAAAATCCTACTTTACCAATATTACCTTTATCTGTTCTTCTCTCTACCATCCTTTCCTTCTCTGGCTTCCCTTCAAAGCCATAGCACTCCGAGAATTCTTTACTTATCTTATCAACACATGATACTATTTCTTCATATGATGATAATATATGGGAGACTATTTCCCTTCTAAATTCTATATTAGGACCATGAAAGATATGATCCTTCTTACTATTTGGATCATGTGTATTGTTGGAGTTCTCATTCCTTCTACTAGGCACCATTTCTAGACAATGGCATTCACTAGATTAGTTTATGAATAGAAATACCTAATCCCGTACTTGTAAAACACTTTAAATAAATTAAACAGTTTATGGATATAATCCATAATCATAAAAATGTTTTCTTTGAGTAAGTATATACTCATAAGCCCTTTATAATGGTTTGTAAAGAAAATGAGAATTATCCTAAGTATATCCCTCGGGAGTGTTGTAACCAAGAGTGCAACAAGGCCCGTTGTCGTGCACCCGTTCCCATACGATTCTAGCTCAAAGTGGTGTTTTCGTGTTTTACCCCTAGGTACATCTGTGCCAGAGTCACCTCTACATGCTCGTATCTAGACCGGGATGTATTGCTCACAAAACTCACAAAATCTCTACAATACCAAAATTCTAGAAAGTTCTTTTATACTAATCCTCAATGTCTATTTTAGGGGTATGTGCTCTATTCAGAGTTTATCTAAATATAGTTTCCAAAGATATTGCCAACCTCCCTCTGATACCAACTGTAACACCACGACCCCAGTTACCCAGAGTCGGTGCATTATATTAATACAATGGCATGATTAAAATGAATCAACTCCCGAAGGACCGACCGGTTTAGCAGTCTTGGAAAATAGATTACATACATGAATGTTACATTACACTTCATAGCATTCAAAACAACATAAATAATCTTTCACGAACGCCATAATTTCCTTGGCTTAACCCTGCATATCAATCCCTATACACTTCTTGGAATCCTGGGAAAAATAAAACATAGAAAGGGGTGATCTCAGATTCTTTGTAAGGATAACAATACAGCAGAAACGTTCATAAATAAGCTTAAACATTTAAGGAAATGTATAACTAAAACAAAAGCATTTTAATCTTGAACGTCAGCATAATATGGAAAAAATAAAATGAAGTAATGTCATTTACTTATTCACATTGATATTATACTAGTCGAATAATCACATTCAATATAACTAACCACTTTCATAATGATGGAATGCATAATGCCGAACTTAAATTTCTGTGTCAATGCCTCGTACCAAGGCCTAAGGGATAACTGTAACTGGAACCCATCTCGTAGAGCCTCTGTAACCGGACTCCAACCCGGAGTTCCTCTAATAACCAGACATCAACCTAGAGTGCCTATAATAACCGGACACCAACCCGGAGTGCCTCTAATAACCAGACACCATCCCGGAGTGCCTCTAATAACCGGACACCAACCCGGAGCATACTAGTCCCACACATTCATCTTAAGAAGTGAATAAAATATATCATAAACATTCATATTAAAACTAGAATATGAAATTCCAAAACATTAATCAAAAACCATTAATGGCATAAAAATAACTCATCCATAGTCAAACATATCACAAAACCTTAAATACAATATTGAAGATTTGTATCATAAAAAATCAACTTCAAACAAGTGTAAAATTTATCAAAGGTTTTTGACATAGATGAAATCAAAACTATTTGAGAAAAATATCACTTTTTTGAAATCATTTAAAATTCACACAACTTGTAAAATAAGTCATTTAAAGAAATTTTTGAATCAAAGTGTCCCATACCACTTTGAAACTTTTGAAAGGAATTATCATTTTAAAAACATTAATGTCCATATAAATAAATCCTTAAAAAACTATTTTGAATACATGGACATTAATGAGAAAGATTTAGAAGAATAAATATTTAAAACATTTGAAATGATGTTTTAGTAAGAAGTCCCTTAAAATAATCCCTTTGAAAACAATTTTATAAAATATGCGCATGGATAATAATTATGTCCCAATAGATACTTACGTAAAAACAACCTCGGATAATAAAGAGATTGTGAAATTAACCCTTACAAATTTGGTAACTTACGAAACATACAACCCACGATAGAGGTATCATACAATGAATATGTAAATACACATAAATTAAAATTTATTACACATAGAATACAATTATGGTAAGTACATACACCTCACAAAAGGTAATAGTGGCGATATAGCATCAATCTCACGGGAATAAGGTGTGAGATTAAAAAAACCTTACCAATTTGGTAACTTACGAAACATACAACCCATGAAAGAGGTATCATAAAATGAATATGTAAATACACATAAATTAAAGTGTATTACACATAGAATGCAATTATGGGCAGTACATACACCACAAAAAAGGTAATAGTGGCGATATGGAATGAATCTCATGGGAATAAGGAGTGAGAAAAAAAACCATTACCTTGCACTTTCCATTAGTCGAGGGTAATTTTAGCCTCCTATTCTTCGTGTTCTTCATTTTGATTTGATCAAAAGGGATCCTTAGGTTAGCTTTCTGATCAAACTAACGCATATAGGTTGTAGTGAGGGATTTTTAGAGAGTATTTGTGCAGAGGTTGGCCGAGCCAAGAGGCTTTGAATGTGTGAATTACTGATAAAGGGGAGTGCCCTTTTATAAGAGGGGTGATGGGCACCTTTGGAAAATCTAGAGATATTATCTTATAATAAATATATATTCGGTTTCAAATGGATCCAAAGTGGATTATTTAAAGGTTAAGGTGGTTATGGGTCGAAAACCACTCAAACAACAGAATTTAGACTGGTTTGGTTCATTGTATTAACCTTATGTTTTAGATTTAAATCTTAGTTAATTAGTTTGACACTTACCAGGTCACTTTGTATTTTTATATTCTATAGTTAATAAACATACTATATACCTCCAAGATACCCCCAAGTGGTCCATTAATGATACACCTATCATTATATAAGTATCTTGGATGATCCTCAGATTTTTAGGAATTTAATATCAATTAATAATATAATATTTCTTTTAAAAACTCGTTTATGTCAATTTTGACACTATTGGGTATTTTGTTTTTTTATAATTTCATAACAGCATTATTAATTTGAAGAAAATTTATATAACCAATAATAATATGTCATATTGACCTATAAAATAAGTGTAATTCATAAAAAGTCTCAAATTACATTTATTTTGATATTTATAATATCAATTATTTTAATATTTCATTAATTAGGAAATTACTGCATCACCATTGTGTCATAAATAATTTAAATAATATAATGTCTAAAAATTATAATTAAACTAAAACTATTTAGGAAATATTTTTATCTTTCTAATGAATATTTACAATCAAATTTATCTTATGTATAACCCTATATTAAAAATGTTTTAGTAAATAAACTTTGATTTTAACTCTTTTAACTCTTCTTTGAATTAAATAATAATAAATGTCCTAATCGAATACAAGTGGACCTAAAGGGTCATATTTTATTCCTAAGGTTGTTTTTGATCGAATTAAACTTATAAAATATAATTAGGACATGTTTTAGGGTAATAATAATATCATTTTTACCCTTAATTACCCTATTTACTTTTTACCGTGGTAAATAACAGTAAAAAGTTACTATTCAACAAAAATTATTTTTATCTTATTGAATCACAATTTTCTCCTTGATATTAATATTTTCTATAGGATTTTCAAAATTCCACTCGTAGAAGCGGTAAAATTAAGTTTTATGTGAATTTACAAATTCTTCTAGGAGGTGGGTAAAAGACGGTGAAAAAGATCAATAAAATTTTTATAAATCTAAAATTATTATAAAATGACCCCAATTAATTAAATTGAATTTATATAGGTATTATGTATCTATTTTGACCTAAAATTAAATTAAATTATATCAATAATTATTTAAATAAAAATCTGGTTTTAAACAGTAACTCAGTGTTTTTCACTATGCATCAAAAATTGAAAGTTTTCAGAAAAATACCAAATATTTACCCTATGCTAATTTTGATATTAAGAATTCAATAATTAATTATATTTTATCAAATTCAAAACATATAAGTTTCATTTATTAATTTAAAATTAATTCCCGTTGTTAAAACAAAATGCGGGTTTTTATGAAACAATAACTATCAAAAGATTGGCACTTGTTTATGTTCGGTTTAAATGTGAAATTATGTACAATGACCAACATTTGATTAAATGGTAAAAATATATTCTAAATATAATTTAAAACTACTCGAAATCATTATTTATCACTATTAATTATTTTGATTAAAAAAGTTGTTTTTAATTACAATTTAGTAATTTTCACTATTCATCAAAATATGAAAGTTATCCGAAAAGTACCAAAATTTCACCCTTGGATAATTTTTTTATTTCGAATCCAAAAATGAAGTGCATTTTGAGATATAAAATTTATAAAATTTTAAAAAGTGGGTATTTCTATTCATAACGGCTACATTGATTAGTCGTGGTGTGTGTTATAACTCGAAGTTGCGTACAACAGACACTACTGTATTAATCAAAGAGAAGTGTGTCGTAGGAGCATGGGGTGTTACAAAAACCTTGTAAATTTCATGTTATTCACCTTATTTCATACTTTTTATGAATGAGATTTTACTGAAATATGATAAGGTAGTGAACTTTAACATGTTTTAGGGGTTAGGTTTCTCAAATTTTGATACTAATAAAAAATTGACAATAGATTCAATGCCCCCCACCCACCCACCTCACTCAGTTGTTATTCATTCCTTTGAATATTTAATTTTAATTTCATTGTATTAAATACTCTATTTCACACCCAAGAAGATTACATGTATTCTTAATTTTTTAATGTAAGAGAATATTGTTCTTGATTGTTTCTTACTAAATTTGTTGGGTTCTAGAGATGGGACAAATGTAGGGATCGGGACTAGGTTCTGTGGTGTATTATTTTATTTTTATTTTATTTAATTATTTTACAATCATCTTGACAATTATATTCAATCCATCATTTAATTATGTTATTTTTTGTATTATTGGTTTTATTATTTGCCTTATTTATTCGGTTTGTATATTATTATTATAGTTTTACTTATATTTCCATTACCCTAATTTTTCTTATTCTCATTCTAAAACTCAATACCATGAGGTATATTCTCCCTATTGTGTTCTTTACACCCATGATTCTATTCAACAGCCTTTGGTGTATGGGAATGTGTGCTCAAAGTGTCATAACCAACACAGTTTGGTCATGTGATATTGTGTTATATCCATGAATTTTACAATTCTACATGTCCCTATAATAGAGATGTTTATGAGAGACTCTCATACCTCAAAATTTGTAGTGTGTCTACGGTTGACAAGGATTTACCAAGACATCTAACATTAATTATTGTATCCTGATATAAAGAGTTACAACATTGTTTTTGTTTCACAATGCCCTGTCTACCAAAGTGTAAAGCCTGAGATTTAGCATTATGGTGGTTGGATTCATCCAATTATGGTTCCAATGTCTATGTGGGACGATCTAATGATATACTTCATTATAGTATTACCCTAAACCCAAAGGATTTATCTTTCCATTTGTGATATAATAGTTCATGTAAAGAAGGACTCATGTTTTTTATTAATCAGTGAGGCTTTCCCAGTAGATGAGTTGGGAAGGCTATATGTATGGGAGATTGTATTCATGTATGGAGTTCCCTTAATAATTTTATCGGTAAGAGATGTGTGTTTCATGTAGTGAATTTGGTAGGGATTTTATAGGGATTTGGTTACTATGCTAAAACATTGTATTTTATTTCATCCATAGATCGATGGAAAATTAGAGATAATGATTTAGATACTTGAGGGTATTCTTTGGTCAAGCATCCATTATTTTAGTGAATATTTGTATGATCATCTATCCCTTGTTAAATTTTCCAAAAATAACATCTTCCATGAACCTATTCATATAATTAATTTTGATTATCTCTATTGAAGATCATTTCATTCACAACTATGTACACATGAGTCATGTGAGGAAGATATGGTGGGGATGATAATGGTATATGATACCTATGAGAGGGAGAAATTAATTAGGAAGTGGTTGAATAACACTTAAAAAGGTAGTGATCATAATATGGTAAGAGGATATTTCCTTTTGAGTTTGATTTCAGTAAGATATTTTTCTTATGATTGAATCCTCTGTTAGAAAATCAACGTTTATATAAGAATGTAAAGGTATCTCTAAGATTCATTGGACTATTTTATATTTCTAAGTGTATTAGTATAACATAATTATGTTTTTATATTCCCCAGTATTACCCATGTATATATGATTTGAATCGGGTGTATCAGATCGAGATATACATTCTAGATCATATGTATTTCATCTATTGTGAGGATTTTGAGTTGTTTCATACTACATCATATGTGGAACGCCTAGTATAGGTCCTACATAGTATAGAGAATGTATTTCGGTGGTAGATAGTGCCACTTTTCAAGATCTTATGGTAGTGAGGATGGGTCCAGGAGGAATATTTGGAGTTGTGGTTTGGTATTTGAGCCCATTTGATTGATATTTTTGATCAGGTGTCCTAGAGATGCTTCTCAAGGATGAGAAGTCATTATATGGGGAGATTGTAATTGTCTTGGATATTTCAGGTGATTAATAAGTTAAATTTATACTTAATTATTCTTTTAAACGATGAATTTTTTTGGATGAGTTCATAGGGGTCATGGTTGGTTTTGAAGGTTTTTAGTGTAATTTTAGGTAGTTATAGTTGGATAATAGTTTTCCTAAACTATATATATTCTATATAAAATCATGTGATAAGTGGAAGTAGCTATTAAGGTGGCCCATGGTTAAGGAACACAGTTTGTCAAACCATACTTCCTCACTAGACAATTCATGTGACATGATTTATTGTCCAAAAGAAAAGTTGGTGAATATTTCCCCAAACCACAAAACGAAATTTCATGGGATCCTAGGGGAGGCGCAATTCTTCACAATGTTGGTGTATGGTTTTCTACACCATGTGAGTAAACCATATATTTTAAGATTAATGTTCCAAAAATATGCTCTAAAAGATATTAAGTGTCTGATTTGACTTGTTCTTCCTCCTACTTAAAGACATATCAAATCTATAAACACCATAAACATTTTACAGTTATTTCCTTCCCTTCTACAATTGTATCAAGAAAATCCAAAGGTTTTGATTATCTATAATTAAGTTATGTGATCCACCAAACACTATTATATGAGTTTATTGTAGATTTAGATATTTTCCCTTAACATAAATCATATATTTGACATTGGTTTTCCAAATAAATGTATTCGGATTAAAAATAATCACGAATTCTTGGATCACTGCAAGGATATTAGTAGATCTACAGTGTTGAAAAAACCTCATTTGATTAATCTCTATTCTATCTTAGTTGGTGTTTATTGAGAGTTATATTCGTTTGAACCCTTCTCTTTTGGATTATAATATTCCTGAGTATCATTATAGAACCTTGATGTATTTTTGTTGGGATATGTTCGTGGTGTTTTTGGTGTATATTAATTATCTTGTGGTAACTCTGGTGTAACTCGGATATCTTATCTATATTTGTTTACATGTTTTTCATTAATAGTATTATTTTTGGAAGTTTCCTTCCATTTGGGTTCCATGTTTACTATTGCTTCCTTGATATAATTCGGGTGTTGTCATAACTCATTTAAACACACATAATAGTGATTTCAAGTGGGTTATCAAGTGTATCCTAAGAGACCCATATCTGAATCATAAAACCATCAGTATACATATGTGTTTTTTTATAATGTTATATGTTTTTTACATTTTTATGTGTGTTTCTACCTAATTCTCATTATTACATTCTTTATTCTATCTATATATTCTCAATCATGTTGTGTTTATACCATGCCTCTAGAGTTATTTTTTTTATGTATATCCTTATAAAAGTATAGTTAGTATGTAAAATCAAGAATCATGGAGTCTTGGTTAGAAAACAAGTGCTTGATATGTTATTGTTTATGATTTCTTATTAATTTATTATTATTATGGAATATATCTATTATACATGTTCACACATGTTAAGGAAACATCGGTGGTGTCCTTCTGGGTTTATTACACACACCCATTATTGTAATCTCCATTCAAGTACAAACTACATTATGCCGGATTTGAGTAAGGGAAAAAGGCTCATCCAGATGGATGAACTGAGGTACTTGGATCTGGTTTTTATAACAAGATGGATTTGTGATGATCTCACATTGGTTCTTTATTTATCTTCTTATCCATCACATAATCTTGTATGTATTACAAAATTTAGATCCTTGAAAGGGTGGTTATCAAAAATCAATAAAAATTAAGTCCTTTGGGCCATTCAGGCTTCTTATCCATCATATAATCTTGTATGTATTACAAAATTTAGATCCTAGTTTATTTACTGGAATAAAATCAGTGACACTTCTTATTAAATTATTTTTTACTTTATCTTCCACTATAATACACTAGTGTGTTTTAATTTATTTTTGTTTATAGTTTATTTCTAGGATTACAAAGGGAATATTATCCCAAATGTAACTTTATACTCACATGGCTAGTCTCCACCCTCTTACGTATGGGGAGGTGTGCATATGTTATTTTGAATATATAACTCGGACCTAGTGGTTTGGATCCTGGAATTACTTGTAGAACCATTTCCAACCTTATAAAGTTCCATTTCGGTCACAAATAATATAATTATAATATTGATTTTTTGACTAATATAGTTAATTGATAGGTATAAATATTTACATTCGTGATAAACAAAAATGGGATTTTTTTCATGCATTTAAAATATTTAATTATAGCATATGTGTAAAAATAAACAATTTTTATGTAGTTATAATATATATTATGAGTTAGTTTTATTATTAATACATAAATATCAATAAATGGATAAACAATAATGATATTTTGGCTTGGGCTTAGTGAAATGGGATTTTATGGTCCATTTCATATAGGAAATCTATAGGCCAACCTCAGGAGCCCATTCATGGACTACCTGACATAGTTTTAACCGATTTTAAGGATCTATATTTGTGCCACCCTTGGTATTTTGGGACTTAATACACTTTTAAAATATATTTAATTCTTCAAATGTCCTTTGGAGTCTATTTATTGAACCTCTATATTTTTTCTATGGGATTTTATACTATGGATCCAATATAATGCACATATTAAAATATAATAAAAAGAATGAGGGTGTATTATTTATCTTAAGGATAGAAATAAATGTGGAACTTAGTGTTATACAATTTTCCTATTCCATGAAAGAGTTCATTAGTTTTCCTTATCTAAGATAGTTACTTGGTTTTCCTCATATGAGTGATTTTCTAGTCTCTTCTTCATTCATAATAAAATTATTTACAACTATGGAGTGACTATAATCATATGTGTAGGTAAAGTATTCCACCTATACATTGGTAAATATCATTTTAAATGAATAATGAAGAAGACCTGAATATATCAATTCATATTTATTCTAAAATTTTAAAACTGGCTTAAAAGTTATTTTTATTTTATAATTTATTTATTTTTTTCATATATTTCTTATTTTATTGGATAGATTTTATTAAAAAATCCATTTCATTCTAAGTATCAGTGTCATTATTAAAACCTTACAATATATCTTCTATAATTCTAATAAATATCACATGATTCATTCTTTCTTTCATCACTAAATGATCACATTATATTTTTTCAAAATTCTAATATTTTTTTAATGTTTTGTTTTATTTTTAGTGTTTTTAATAGATGTGTTATTTCTATTATTTAAAGAAATAATTCAAAATTGAGTGATTTATGGAAATAGTTTTTATATAATAACATAGGATGTCACTTTAGTGGTGTTTATTGCATAATTTTAGAAACACTACACCATTTATCGCCCATAACTATCATAGTTCTATTCTAAGATTTCTAAATGTGTATAGAATCTTCTAATATATAATATTAAATGGTTAAAAATTTTAATTTAATTTATAACTAAATTTTTGAGGTTATTTCTAAAATAAAATAAAACATACAAATAATATATTAACATAATGTGGGTTTTGTATTTAAATCATAAAAAAATCTAGATCAGCATGAATTTGACACAAATTGGAAAGGTTTTAGGTGATGAAAAATGGTAGAGAAGAAAACTACATATCCCTAAGCCTTGTTTTTATATAGGTGGGTATCACATATTAGTGAAACAAGTAAAAAAGAAAATAAATTGTTTATTTATTGTTGTTTTTATATCTCAATGAAAGATACCTTTTTTGAAAATTTTATATTGAAATGGAAAAGGTTTACTCCATAAAAAATGGGGTTTTGGGAAGTCATTGTTGGTCAAACTCATGTTTCTAATGTCATAGAGCAGTAATATAACCTCTTAACCTAGAAAACGCATTTGATATACATGTATCCTTAATCATATATGTAGTTATATAAATATATATAAGTTTTTATTTTAATTTTTTTTTAAATACCCCACCCCAATTTCTTAGATCTGGTACCTTAATTCATTACATTGGCATGATTATCAGAAATTTTTATCCTGAGCTAATGAATCTTTTAGTTTTTTTGGAAAATCAGATACAAACATAAGTTTAACATTACAACTTGAATGTAAATACAATATATAAATTCTTTTGAAAACATTAATAACTCTTAGGTTATCCCTGCATTTCATTCAAAATATACATCATCATCTCCTGGGAAAATGAAACATAAGAAAGGGGTGATATCAGATGCTTTATAAGGTTATGAAGTAAATTAGATTATATCATAAACATAAAAATTATTCATAATGAATAACTAAAAACACACTCCTTTAAAAACAAACTTGAACACGTTATGTAAGGAATAAAAGCGAAATAAATAATTCTATAATGAAGAGTAATCATGGGTATTTACTAGTCAGGTAACTAATTGAACATTCAATTATTAGTTTTGTAAAGAGGGAATGCATAATTTCAAACATCATAACCATACCGTCAAGGCCTCGTGCCATGACCATAAATAACCTTTTTTTCAAGGCCTCGTGCCAAGACTGTAGTTTTTTTCATGAGACGTACAGATGCATCATGCAGATATAATGGGCCACATCTTTCACTTACTTAGTCTAAATAACTCCTCATATGGATAAGGATAAACATAAATAACATGAACATTCATTTTGAAACTAACATATGAAATGTAAATAACCTCTTTGAACATTAAGTATAAAAACTAACCATTCAAAGTAAATAGGTGAATGGTTTTATGATAGAACATCCATGATAAAACAAATAATAATACATTCAATTAAATTTAGTTGATGATATCATAAAACATTAATCCCAATA
Source organism: Viscum album (assembly GCA_963277665.1). NCBI lineage: Eukaryota > Viridiplantae > Streptophyta > Magnoliopsida > Santalales > Viscaceae > Viscum > Viscum album. The sequence continues at coordinate 1,950,258,338 of OY728150.1, forward strand.
ATACATAAGAACTAACAAGAGTGTTGAAATAGATGAAGATACTCTTATAAAATAATTGACTTATAATCAAGATAAATACTCTTTTACTTTTAAGAGAAGATATATTTTATAAAATACATTTTATAAAACCATAATAGAAGTAAGATAGTATTTTCCTAATGAATTGAGTGATTTTATTAAAATAATTGTTCCTAAAAAAATATTATAAAGTGCCCCAAAAAATAGCTATGAATTTGGGAAGTTCCTTTAAATCAACCTTGTACTTCGGGAATAATTTTTAAAAATCCTATTAAAGCATATAAGTAGGATTATGGTTGGTAAAAATATATATAACATTCAAAGAGAATTTATGATGACAAAATACGAATAAATAATAATTTAATTTTGCTAAGTATAGATTAAGAGTAACTCAAATGAAAATGGAGGTTCGGTTAGAAAACCCTTACCTTAAGTCTGATGGTGTTTGTAAATTGATCTTAGGGTCCTAGTTAACAAAATTAAATTAATTAATCAATATTTCCAAACCCAATTCATTATTTAATTGATTTATTATAGCCTTATTATGATTATTCACAGCCTACTAGATGTGTTTAATAGATTCAATTTTATGGTTTGGGAGCACTTTCTCCCTTGGTATTCATGACCAGTTTACTTATATACATGTAAGGATACACAATTAAGTTGAGAATGGTTGTACATAATATAATTTTTATTTATTTTCTTACTTCCAAAATATTACACAGTTATGAAATTCATTCATATATTGGGAGTGAATATTAAAACTCTAATGACAATTTTTTGAGTTAATTGGAGGTTTTTGATCACAACAAACTCATTTTGATTTAGAAATTAATATCATGTGTAAAAACAGATTATAGAACCTTAAATAAGTTATAATAATTATATAATAGTTTTTCTTATCCAAAAAAATGGTTTCTTGTCTAGAATTGAATACGGTAATAGAAATTTCAAACCAGTCGAAGTTGAATGTGATAAATTAACACATCTCAGATGGTGTTTTTATTTCTCATATGAAAGAATTTTAAATGATAGGTGATGATGAATTATTCAATTACCATAAAAAATTAAATTACATATAATTCAATAGAGTTATCAAAACTTTTTTGTGAACATATATGTGGAAATAAAAAAAATAATGTAACTTGAAAGAAAAGTTGAGAAATCCCTTATGAATATTCGACAGCCTAACATTGTCACATAAAAATTTATAAAATATTTGTAACGGTGAAATTTTTTTTTGTCATTATTAATATGTAATATGGATAGGAATGGGGATATTTAATGACATATCTCAACATTATCCAATTTAAATTAAAAGAGAATAACATAAAAAGAGTGCTTCAAAAAGAGATGGTTATTAGATTCCCTTATCTTGTAGAGTAGCTCCTAAAACATGAAGGCTAGGACCTTGTGGTAATGAGGACACATTGTTAGGACTCATAGAGAAGTAAACCTACCATATTCTCAAGGATGATGAATTTAGAATGAAATAAAATAAAGGACTTAGTTGGAACTTATAGTAAAAGAGAGGGGGTTCTTTATTAATATTAAATGACACCTCATTAGTGGTATTTTCAAAACCATTGGCTTTACCATGGTATTTTTTAAATGGTATTGGCCACTTGAAAACCCACATATCATATTTTAATGTACACAAGTCGACAAGAATTTTATATTAATTCTTATATCATTATGATGTCATTAATTATACTGAAAGCTCAAAACTGTATTGTTTACTATTCACAAAAAACTAAAGTATTTTATAAAATTCTCATAAATTCAATGTAACCTAATATAGACTTTCTAAATTAAAAAATGAAATATATTTTTTGAAAATATATAAATATTATTAATTTAATTTTTAAAAAGAATCATAATTTATTCAAAAAATAACAATTTCAAAACTATAATTCAATTCATATCACCATGAAAAATTAATCAAAATCCCATTATATTATAACTTAATACAATAAAATAATAATATTATTTAATATTCATAAGGTTTGTATTACTATTCATATTACTATTCATAAGGGTTTATTTTTATTCACCATAAATTATGTTTTTCTTATCGGGCTAAAAATATCTTACTGAATACAACTGTGTATGTTAGTTTTTCCAAATTCAAATCACAGTTGTAGAAAATTTATGTTTACTAGATATGTTATAAAAGACGGGGTTTTTTTATAGAATTTGTGTTTCATGGATTCAATATTAAATTTATTTATAAATCCTTGGGGTTTTAAATTCCCCCTTCCTTACAAAAATGTCTTCCTCAAAATTCATAGAATTTTACCTCATATAAATATTGGGTATGTATTTATTATAATCTCATCAAGCTCCAATGTTGCTTCTTCAATTAAATGATTTTTACAAATTAGATTACCAGTCATGTCATCTGATTTCTCAACACTAGTTATTATGTGTCTAGAATTTTGTTAGTCTCTTCATAGTAAGATTAGTCAGGTTCGATTTTTATACCTTCATAAGTGGGGACATGTGTTGGGTCTGGCATATACATTCTAAACAATGAGACATGGAACACTTTATGTACCTTATATTGGTAAGGTGGAAATTCCCAATGATATGCCACACCTCTAATTCTCTCCAAAATTTCAAATGATAAAATGAACCTAGGGCTCAATTTCCATTTCTTCCCAAATATTATAACACCCTTCCATGGAGATAATTTTAAGAAAACATGATCTACCAAATGAAATTCCAAATCCTTCCTTCAATTATTATCATAACACTTTTGTCTGCTTTGATATTATTTGATATGGGTTTGAATAGCCTTTACCTTTGTTGTTGTTTCCTTTGCATGTTATAGGACCACAAACTTTATTTCTTTAACTTCATCCCAACATGTTGGTGTATGACACCTCTTTCTGTACAATGCTTCAAATAGATCCATTTGAATGCTTTAAAGGAAATTATTATTGTAGTAAAACCCTACCAAAGGTAAATACCTATCCCACATACCTTGAAAATAAATTTATCATGATCTCTACATGTCTTATAATGTTTGGATCGTACTTTTTGATTTCCCATCAGTTTGAGGGTGATAAGAAATACTCAAATAAAGATCAATATCCAAAGACTTCTGAAGAATTTTCTATAATTTTGATTTAAATCAGGGATCTTGATTAAAAACTAATGAAAGATGTGCTCCATGATGTCTTACAACCTCATTTATATAGAGGTGTGTTAGGAACTCTAGAGTAAAATCATCCCTTATAGCGACGAAATGTGCATATTTCGTTTGTTGATCCACAATTACCCATATTGCATCATTCTTACATGGAATTTGTGGAATTCCAGTAAAAAAATATATGGTGATGTCATCCCATTTCCATGTAGGAATAGGTAATGGTTTTCTGACTCCCCTATGATATTGTTTTTCAGCCTTCACTTGTTGACTTACTAAACAACATGATACATAATCAGCAATTTCTTAGTTCATGTGGTCCCACAAGTAATTTTCCTTTAAATATTAATACATTTTAGTAAAACCATGATTTAAAAAGAAATTAAAGCTATGGGAATCATAAAATAACTACATTTTCATCTTAGGTATAGAGGGAACACATATCCTCTTCCCAAATTTTAGAATTCCATCTTCACACATGAATTCAGCAATCTTACCATCTTGAACAACATTAATTTTCTTTTGAACATTCTCGTCATCAGGATGAAAATTTTTAATTATTTCAAATAAATATGGTTTGGAAACCAATTGAAAAAGTAATTATGTTTCACCTAATTTGATAATTCCAATATTCATCCATACTAGGTCCATGAATACAAGATCCCTTTAAATCCCCGTTTTGTTTAAAATGTTTTGATCCTTCCTGGTCAGTGCATCAGCTACTGTATTTACCTTTATTATATAGTAGTCTATGGAACAATAATAATCCATGATTCAAGCCATCTATTTTACCTCATGTTGAGTTATTTCTATGAGATGATATATTTTAGACTCTTTTGATCCATATATATCTCACATCTTTCACCATAAAGTTAGTGTCTCCATATTTTTAGAGCAAAGATCACAGCATATAACTCAATATCATGAGTAGAATTTTTGGTTCATAAATTTTAAACTGTCTTGATTTAGAGGTAATAACTCTATCATTCTTCATAAGGACACAACAAATCCCTTTCTCTGATGCATCACTATATAAAACAAACCCATCATTCCCTGATGTCATATTTAGTATCATGTCATTCACTAATATTCTCTTTTATTCTTCAAAACATTCATCACGTTCTTTTTCAATTCAAAAGTAACTCCTTTACGTGTAATCTTGGTTATTGGGTTGTCTAAACAGGAGATTTTCTGAATGAAACATCGATAATAACCAACTAAACCAATAAAATTACATACCTCAGTTATGCTCGTTAGAGTATGAAATTCTTAAACAGTCTTTGTTTTGGCAGGATCAATAGATATTCCATCCAAAGAGACAATGTAGCCTATAAAGGAAACTGATTAAAGAAAAAATTCATATATTCTAAACTTTTGATATAATTCATTTCATCAAAGAGACTTCATAATTGTGTGCAATTGATTTTCTTGATCATCAAAGATTTTGAAGTATACTAATATATCCTCAATAAATACCATGAAAAATTCATCAAGATTTTCCTTGAAAACACTATTCATTAGATCTATAAAGATTGAGGTTTCATTAGTTAGTCCAAAATTCATTATTGTAAACTTGTAATGCCCATACCTGGTTCAATACTCTGTCTTTGGAATATCTTCCTTCCTCACTCTCAAATGATGATATCCAGATTGAAGATCAATCTTTGAAAAATATTAGGCTCCCGGAAGTTGATCAAATAAATCATCAATGTGAGGTTGGGGATACTTTTTTATTGTAATAGAATAGATATCCCTGTTTTCAATGCACAACCTCATGGATCCATCTTTAATTATAATGAAAATAACAGGGGATCCCCATGGAGAGACCCTAGGGTTAATAAATCCTTTATGACTCAATTAATTTAATTGTTTCATCAGTTCTAATAATTTCACAGGGTCTATTCTATAAGGAGTCTTTTATATAGTCCTTGAACTAGGAATTAAATCAATAGAGAACTCAACATCCTACTCTGGAGGATGTCCAGCTAAATCCTCTAGAAAACATTCTATATATTCTTGTATAATAGTTACGTCCGTGATTTAATCTTTTCTTTACTAACTCATATATATAGAGTTATCATCTTCCCCAATAATTGAATTCAGTATAACTACTGAGGTTGGTTCTAGATTATAATTATATGGTAATGATTCTTCCCTAAATATAAGGGATTCCACATCATTCTAAAAAATCGTAACGTCCTTCATCATGAAATATATTTTTGCATCATAATTTTAAATCCAATTCATCCTAAGGATTATTTCAAAGTCCATCATGGGTATGATGATAAAATCGGCAGAGAAAGGACATTAATATGCCATAATGGGGATTTCATGACACATCTTTGATTCAATAATACGTCCAATGTGAGTTTTTCCTGAAAAATCCCTTATTAAATAAAATTTTAAATATCTAATTTTCATGGAAAACTAGGAAGATATAAAATAATTTTATGATATAGAATAAAATAAAGCATTGCATATTTTTGAGAAAATAATTAAAGTACCATCCACAACATCATTAGGGACTTCTATATCAGTAGTTGTGGTTGCATAATCTTTTCCTTGCTCTCTTTTACTTCTTTCGGAAATGATTTCTTAACACCACGTAAAATCAAATCCATAATGTCCCCTATCCCATAAATTTCACCATTGAACCTTGGTAGCTTCTTTCATCCCCTTACAATCCTAGAATACGTGGAATTTTTCTCCACACTTGTAACAAACTCCCATAAAATTCAGAAATGTACCTGGGAGTCTCTTCCCACAAATATCGTAGTGTGCAAGGTCGAATATTCACTTTTTCTCCATTTCCTTATTTCATTTTCCATAGTTTTCAGCAGCCCCCTTCTTCTCTTTATTTCCCTTTAAATCATAAGACCTGTATAATTCCTTTTCTATCTTGAGAGCGCATAAGACTATATCTTTATATAATGAGAAACTTTGGAAAACTAGATATATTCAATGGAATGGTTTAAAACCATAAAATAATTGATCAATCTTGATCCTTGGATTATGTATGTAGTCTATGACATGTCTTCCTAACCATGTAAAGTTAGATTCATACCTTGAAAAATTATTATCCTCATTTTTCCTTTGATTTAGAAACTACCTTTCCATATCTGCTCGATTTTCCTAAGGGAATAATTTTTCTAAAAATATTTCTTTAAAATCTATCCATTCCATTTCATATATTTCTTCCTCCTCCTTTGTGTTTTGAATTAATGACCTCCACTAATCGGAATCTCCTAAAAGACGATAAACTACTAAGATAACCTTCTCTCTTTTGTTACATCTCAAAGAGATAAATATATTCTATAAGGAACTTAGACACTACTCCACTACCAATGGGTCTGTAGTCCCATTAAATTATAGAGGTTTTTGTCACATAAATCTCTCTATCATATCTCTTCCACTATGTGGATTCGGATGCTTCATATGGGTAAGGTTATTTTTCATAACCTGATTCAAATGTCCTAGTATAGTTATAAGTTGTTCAACACTAATCGCACCACCAGATCCCACGTCATTTTCTTGCATTAGAGGTAAATACCTATATGGTACATTTTCATTCATTATGTTTTCATTCATTCCACTAGGCACCATTTCTAAATAATTTTATACACTAGATTAGGTTATGAATCATAATTCATAATCTCAACATAGAAAAATACTTAGCATAAATTGAAATTCTATCCATAACTACTCTCATAATCATAAACATGGTTTCTTAGAGGAATATTTTACATTAAATTCCTTCATAATGATTTTTAAAGAAAATGTGAATTATTCTAATAATATCAAAAGGTAGGGTCAAACAGGGGTCATAGTAAGGCTCATTGTCGTGTACCAAGATACCCCAAGTCAAGCACAAAAATCCTTGTGGGTTTTGTTACTCCTAGGAACATCTGTTCCAGAACCACATCCACTTTTAGTATCTTGATAGCGATTTATGTGATAGAAATATCCACATAATCTATTCCGTAATAAAATTCTATAATTATCTTGTATGTTTATCATAAAAGTCTATCTTAGGGTTTTGTTCCCAAATCAATTTTTTCTAAATCTAGTTTCCATGTTTTCTACTAAAATTCATCTGATACCAACTGTAAAGACATGACCCCAGTTGCCTGATGTCGGTTCCTTAATTTATTAGATTGGAATGATTATAATAAATTCACATCCCTATGGAATAAATAGTTTAGTAGTTTTTGAAAACCAGATACATACATAAGTGAAGCATTGCAAATTTAAAGGAAATACAACATAGAAATTCCATTGACAACATTCCTAAATCCTAGGCTATCCCTATTTGTCATTCATAAAATACATCTTCATGTCCAAAGAAAATGAAACTTAATAAAGGATTGATCTCAAATCCTCAGTAAGGGTAATGAATACAATTGAATATATCATAAACATAAACATTAGGCATGGTGAATAACTAAAAACCCATGCCTTTAGAAATAAACATGAACACATTACGACATGAATAAGAGTAGAATAAATAATGCCATATTAAAGCACAATCATAGATATTCTTCTTGTGGAATAACCACATGAACGTTCAATTACTAGTTTCATAATTAGGTAATGCATAATTTTAGACATCATAACCATGCAATCATGGTCTCATGCCAAGACCACATATAACCATTTCATCAAGGCCTCATGCCCAGACTTTAGTTAGTCTCATGAGACATACCGTTGCATATAAGGGTTATAGTGGGCCAAACCCATCTCTTAATAAGTCCAATTAATTACTCATATGAATGGATAAAAACATGTACAATTTATACATTCATATTGAAGCTATCATATTAAATGTAAATAATATCCATGAACATTAAGTATAAACACTAACTATTCAGAGTAAATTGGTTACTGGTTTTAAGATAGCACATCCATGGTCAAACTAATCATAAAACATTAAATTAAATATGTTAGATTATATAATAAATGATTAATCCCAATAATACATAAGAATAAATAATAATATTTTAATATATGAAGATAGTCTTATAAAATCATTAAGCAATCCTTGAGATAAATACACTTTTACTTTGAAAAGTTGAGTTACTTTAGAGAATCCTTTGTATAAAACACATAGTGAGGTAATATAGTATTTTAATAATAAAATTTGTTATTTTAGAAAGATAATGGTTTCAAAAAACATATTATATAGTTACCTTGAAAATAGGTAAGAATGTTTTATATTCCCTTGAATCAGACTAGTACTTTGAGAATAATTTTTTAAATATCGTTTTAAAAATATAAATTCCATTAATGAAAGTTAGATTCTGGTTGGATCAAATATATAGAAAATTCAAATAGAATTTATTATGAGTTCATATGAATAAATAAGAATTTAATTGAGGTATGTAGAGAATTAGAGTAACTCGATTGAAAATTGAGGTTCATGTGGAAAACCCTTACCATAAGTTTGGTGGTGCTCTTAACATAATATTAGTGTCCGGGATAACCAAATTAAATTCATTAATTTATATTTCCAGAAACTATTATTTATGTAATTTATTTATTATATCCCTATTATGTTCATTCAAGCCCTTATTGATGGGTTTAAAAGATTCAATTTTATTGTTTGGGAGCATTTTCTTCCTTGGTATTCATGATCAATTTACATATATACATATAAGGATAAACATGTAATATAATAATGGTAATCCATAATATATGTTTTATTTTATTTTTTAACATACATAAGATTGTTTAAAAAATTCATTTGGTTATTTCGAGTGAAGATTAAAACATTAAAGATAATTGTTTGAGTTAATTGGAAGTTTTTTATTACATGAATTCATTTTGATTTATAAATTAAAATATTGTGTAAAAAATATTCCATAACCATAAATAAGTTATAATACATATATTATAGTCTTTTGTAACCATAAAAATGGATTATTGACCATAATAGAATATGGTAATAGAAATTGAAAAAAAAAATCCTTGAATGTGATATAGTAACATATCTCGGACGATATTTTCATTTCTAGTATAAAATAATGGGAAAGGAGAGATAATGATTAATTATACCATTATATTAAGAAAATTACAATACATGTGTGTTACAAGGGTTGTTATAACATTTTTATGAAAGGAGGTGAGGAAAGAAAAAAAATAAAGGAACTCGGAAGAAAAGTTGATAAATCCCTTACGAAAATTCGGCAGCCCAATGGCGTCACTTAAAAATTAATAAAATATTTTTAGGAGAGAAAAAAGGGGTATTTCATCATTAATAAATAATATGGACAATAAGTGGGATATGTAATTACATATCTTAACAAAATCCAATTGAAATTAAAAGATAATAACATAAAAAATAGTGCTTTTAAAAGAGAGGGGTGGTAGATTCTCTTACCTTGTAGAGTAACTCCTAAAAAATGAAGGATGGGACCTTGGGGACCTGATGACCCCTTGGTTAGACTCATATAAAGTTAAATCTAACTAATATTAGAGGATTTTTAATTTATAATGAAATAAAATAAAATAATGAGTGGGCATTTATAGTAAAATCGATGTAGTTTTTTTAAATTTCAAAGGATACCTCATTAGTGGTATTTTAAAAACCATGGGCATTCCCATGGTATTTTACCATGGTATGGGACACTTGGGACTAATAATATCATATTTTAATATTCACAAGTCTACCAGAATTTTATATTAATTATTACATAATTATGATTTCATTGATCATACCAAAAACACAAAACTATATTTTTTAATGTTCATGAAAAAATAAAGTATTTTATATCACTCTCATAAATTCAGTATAACCTAATATAGATGTTCAGAATTCAAAAATTAACTCCAATTTTTAAAAATAATTTTATAAATATTATTAATTTAATTTTTAAATAAAATCATAATTTATTCAAAAAAATAAAAAATTCAAAACTATAATTCAATTTATATCACCTTGAAAAATTAATCATGATCTTATTATCTGATAACCTTAACACAATACAATAATAATATGATTTAACATTCATAAGGTTCATGTTACTATTCATAAGTTTATGTTACTATTTACTAAAAATTAAGTTTTCCTTATCAGACTCTAAATATCTTACTGAATGCAACTATTTATGTTAGTTTTTCAAAATTCACGTCATAGTGGTGAAATAATTATGTTTACTAGATAGGTTATAAAGAAGTGGTGTATTTTAGAGACTCAGTGTTTCATTAATTCAATATTAAATTTATTTATAAATTCTTATGGTGTTACATTTATTTATACATAAATTGTTATATATTATCTCTATATTATATTTAAATTTTGATATAATCTTTGATGTATATTTATTTTTATTTAAATATTTATATATATATATATATATTCATTAATATATTCATTTAAAATTTCATTATAAATTTAATTTTCATACAAATATATTTTTTAAATTTAAATTATATTTTAATATGGATTCAGAGACATGCATATTATAGATTTTTAACCATAAAACACATGCACCCACACACTTTAAATATATTATAAATTTTATTTAAATAATCAAAATTTTAAATTTTATTGACATTATATATATATATATATTACTAAATTTATAATTAAATTGAAATATTTAAATTTTCATTTTAATTGTTATATAAACCTATGATTTTCAGTATGATTGACATTACTCTTTCTTATGTTTTGAGGTCCACAAGCCTTAGAAACATATAATTGTAATTTTTAACTATTAAATGTCATTTAATAGGTTTTCATTGTGTTTCATTGACTATAGATAATGGTTCTTATACTTTAGTAGAAATTTATTAATTTTTAAGGGTTAGTTTTTAAGAAATTAGCTGATATTTAATTAATTTATTAATTAATCTTGCATGATAAAGAAGAAAATATTAAAAATCCCCTAAATAAATCCTTGTAGTAAAATCCCATCGTCACAATATAACTTATTAAATGTGGGTTTACCTAGGATATGTTTAATCAATGTCTCAGTTTCAATCCCCAAACAAGGCTCGAATCGAAATTTAGTTTTAAAAAGTGATAAATTTAAATAGTCTTATATAAATTTATGTTTAACTCATCTAATTATTGTAAAACATCTCTTAAAATAAACCCTAATTAGTAGACATATTGGGTAATTGGGAGTCTGTGTGAATTTTCTTTGAGGAGGATATATTGAATTTTTAAGTGGACATGGATAGCATAGCAATGACGAATGGACCTCTTTGTAAGGTTAGTTATTCATTTTTTTTTATTTTTCATATGGTTAATTTTTTATGTTTCTTATTTTCCTTATATATTAAAAATCCTTTAAATTTTTTCATTATTATAATTATTATATAAAACCCATTTATTTCATTCATTATTCATTATATTTGGATATAAACATGGATAATGGGTGGTCCATCAACTATCAGACACTACACCCTCCCCCTTCCTCATGATGTGTGACTCTCTTATCATGATGTGAATTTTTTAGATAAAGGATTCAAATAGATTTTTTTCATTATATGTATTTCAAATATCTTTATTTATATTTTCACACACTATTTTCTTTGGTAGATCGGGATGAAAATACTTTTTGACACTTTTAGTGGCTAATAGAAAGTGAAAGTAGTGGTGCAGACGGTGGGGTCGCATGGACCTGCATGGATGTAATTAGAAATGAAATATTAAATACCATGAATAATGATAAGATCATGATAAAAAATTATTAATGTGGAGTTTTATATATCATTATAAATAAATAATATTTTATAATATAAAATATGTATCAAGGGGAAAAAGTTTCACATAAGAAACCCTTACCTTATTTCCTCGCTTAGCCAAATGAACTCTTAGATCATATATGAAAAATGTAAAAATATTAATTTCCTATATCAGAATATTTTTAATATACAGATCCTTTTATAAAAATTATTTTTAATTTTTCTCCACATTAATATTGGTTGGTTATTAACTATTTTCAATATCTGGTGCAAGTAATCAAGCTAATTTTGAAGATGTTTTTTAATAGTGATGTTGTTCATCATTATTATCTAAATTTTAAAAATTAATAATTAATAAAATTTAATAAACATTATTCATTATAATTATTTATAATGTTATAACTTCATTATCAGGGATTTTTTTATGATCCTTAAAGATGAAGTCGGCGTTGATCGTGTTTTAATGATTTAAAAAAACAAATATCGGTATCTTGATTGATGAGATTAATATTGTGAATTATTAATTCTTCATAGTCATCCATTTTATTATTTTACAACATGATTCTAGTAGGTGGTTAAACAGAACCAAACATGGACATAACATAATTAAGGGTTGTTTATGACTATTAATGTGGGTTATTTTTTTATAATATCATTATTTAAGAATAATAATAATAATAATAATAATAATAATAAGTAAAAAATTATTTTTTGTAATTATATTTTAAGATATTTTAATAAATCAGAACAATACTAGATGAAAAATGAAATGTGGTACTTTATAGAGGAGGTAGTCCACACAAAACACAATTACTATTTTCATTTAACAATAAATGATAGGGAATGAAGTTGGATTATAATATGTATATCAATAATCATAATTATATTACATATGTCATATTTTTCTTCCATTTAATCTATATAAACAGTGAAGGGAGATGGTGGGGAAAAACAGAATTCATCACTTTGTGGAGGAGGAAGTACACACAACAAAGAAATGAGATTTTAATTTTCTTAATAAAAATGGGGAAGGTAGTAAATAGTTATTCACATAAAAAATAAAATTTTATAAAAAATATTAAGGTAGTAATATAATAATTTTAATATTATATTTTGAAAATTAAGAATGAAAATGGATGATGTTAGGAAAAAAGTACTCACATTGAGGACTTGGGATTTCACTTAGATCACTCTTAGGAAATGGATCTATTAGGATAATTTATTCTTGCTATAGGCTCAGTTAAATTGGATATTGTTATAGGTTAATTAAATATTGAAATTTTTTAGGGAAAAATTTAATTTTTATAGTTGTCCTGAAGGTGTGGTTATATACCCATTTTATAAGTGGTGAGGATGCAATTTTTTGTAAATATTTCAACTTAATATAACAATATCACATATTTCACATATCAAGAAGACTCAAAAATATAATATAATGGATTAGGGTAAGTTATACGGTCTATAATATTTCAAATATTTATTTTCAAACATGTTTTTTAGACTTTTAAGCTTAGAATATGACATGTACAATTTCGTCTGAGGGTAACTAATATTTACCTAATTTAATTTTAATTCCTAAAAATAAAATGGCCCTTATTAATTACTTTTTACCTAATTTTTAAAAATATGAAATAATTTTATCAAATAAAATTTATATGTTTAATAAAATTGTACTTTATTATTAGATCATGTAACAGGTAAAAACCCTTTTTATGAAAAGTATATTTTAAAGAATAAAATTTATTTATAGAATAAAACTATCATTGTATTTGATTTTCATATTATAAAAATATTTTTTAAAAAATAATAAAAAAAATTGTCTTTAAAAGAAATCCACAATCCAATTTTATGTATATAATATTCAATTAAAATAAAACAAAAAATAATATTTTTTTGGAAAATATTTCTTATGTTTTTCAAATTTGAATCATATGTTTTATAAATTCAACCTAGTGTTTTTAAAATGTATATTTTTAATTATTAAATAAATTTTTGAACAATTAAAAGGATTTATATACACTTATGCCTTGTTTCTATAAATATAATGTTATAATTTATGGGTTTCCTAGATTGCGGTTAGGGTGTGCTCTCTAATAAATTTACTGTCTTTATTTTCTTTTCTTGGGGATTCAATTCCATTTATCTAGATATTTGTTAAAGAAGTATTATTTATTGATGGTGAGTCCCCATGGGACCCCAAGCCTAGTTTCTAATTACACCATCTCTCTTTTTGTTGTTTTTGTGTGATTTCATTCATTTGTTATTCATAGTGAGTGGATTTTATAGTTTCATAGCTCAGAGATTTGTACCTCATCTAATGGACCTAATTATTAGAACATGTTCTGTTTTTCACCCATATATCTCTCTCGGACATCTCGTTTCATGTTCCTACCAACTGCGAAGTGATTTGGTCTAGTGATCTTCATTTTGCATCAATCTTAGCTCTTTCCAAGTCTCAAAAATCTGAATCACGTCGGGTGGTTTTTCTCTCAATTACTATTGATGATGGTGATGGGGAGTAGGTCTAGTTCAAGGCTTTCCATGTTTCATCACCTCTGGTCTCCCTTATGTCCTGTTGGGCTATTAGGTGTTGTGGTGTATGTTTTTGGGCCTATTTTATAGTGTTTTTACTTTAATACATTGGACTTTATATCATATTCATTTTTTTAGTACTTAGGGTCTTTTTTGGTCTATTCTGGACCTTTAGGATATGTGAAATTTCTTTCAACCAATTTTTTCATGGGTTACCTTAACTCAGTTCAAGGGGTTTTTTATTTTTTTCTTACTAAATAGTATTTTCCCCAACATTTTGTGTTATTGATACTATTTTATACAAAATTTCAATTAAAATTATTATAATATATTAGTTTATATATAAAAATATTTTAAAATTTTTTAATATAATTTAATGGTATAAAACATACAATACAAAATAAAATATTTCTTTGGAAAAAATAAATTCTATATTAAATATGCTTTACCAAAATACCATTAAAATTAATTATTTGTATTCAAAATTTAAATTATACTATTAAATAGGTATTAAATTCTTTTTATTAATTTTATAAATACATCATATCATATATTAATATTAATAAGTAACACGCATAGACATATATAAATATTTATACATATATTTAATATTTTAATATCATATTTTTATTTCATTTGGATTCATCATTTTTTAAATTTACAAATAATAATACACAACTTCAATATAACTATTTAAAATATGTATTTCCATTTAATATATATGGAATGTCCATATTTCTAATGATGATATTTCCAAAAAACCATATTTATAATGGCCAAATTTTTCCTCTATTTAGATGTTCTATAATCATTCATTCCATTCTCACTTCATGAGTCACACATCTCATTTTCATAACATTAATTTAATATCTCACAATTTCATTTCACTTTTCATGATGTTGTTCCTAATTATAGGTTTTATTTGGATCTTGGTGATCATTATTAGTGATCATGATCTAGGGGATCTCTTAATGTTAAATATTTTATTTTTATTTTTTTTATTTTTTGCTTTTAATTTATTCACTTTTATTGTATTTATTAATCTACGGTGATTAATACTTATTTTGACATGTTTCTCTTAAAATCCTTATACTATGAATGAATAAATTTTTGGTAGTTGAATTATTATTTTTTATGAATCATTACCTTTTCAATTTTAATTCCTTTGAAGAAATAGAAACAAAATAGTTTAGAATAATAAAAATGTAGTGTGTAGAAACAATCTGCTTCCAAAAAAAACCTATGTTGTTACAAAACCCCGACTAATTAGTAGCACCAGCCTAGACCTAAGTAGTTTCTAGTGGTGTAGGTCAGATGAATATGACTATTTTATGTTGCAACCCACCGTAGGTGGTATGACGGGTGATGTAGTGGGGTCTAGTGAACCGACCCAACTAGATATAGGACTGCACGGGACCATATTACTCCTAGCCCTACAATCTGTAGCATAAATGAAGCATTGGAAAACCCCACAAGATAGCTCTCCCACTATAGATCATAAAATCATCCTCGTGGGTAGCCCAAGTGGTGCATGGGATAGCACATGAAGGCTTTCCTCTCTCTCCAGATCAACTTGGCCTTTTTTCCCAGCGTGCTACCAAGGCCCGAGTTCATGTCTTATCTAACCCAACCTGGCCCCCATTTTTTGGAACCACACCTACTCATAGGTAGACACACACCCTTAGAAAGTTTTATCCCAACATACTTCATAGTATCACTTGTAACACCACAAGGGTAACCACATGTCTCAATATATGCCCTCCATGGGAGTTATCACACTTCTATTGCCATGTGTCGTAATTCCACAAGTGAATAGACCATTCTGATCATGTTTCCATGAAAAACAAGGTATTTTAATCATATTTTACATAAAATTCCATTAATGTGGTGTTATGGCCTATTTTATTACATTATCCCTTTATTAATGATAACAAGGTACGAGTGAAATGATCAGAGTGAAGATAGAATTCGGTAATCAATTAATGATGTGTTAATGACCGGGAACAGGTCCCCTAAATATTTTATAGGGTTCATTACTCCCTCTGATGACTTTAAATGTTGGTCCTCTATACCAATCATGGAATTTGTAACTACCTTGATCACTACTTCCATGAAATTGAATGAACCCAAATGTATGGGTTATTCATAGATCCCTTATAAATTTTTTAAACTAGTAATGAACAATAGTTATATAACCTATTAATTTCAAGGAGGATAATCAATAGCACTTAATTTTTATTTATCAATGATATGATTTAAATAAAATAAAATAAATAACATAAAAAAATCTAAAATATTGGGGTTTTTATTTAAAAATTCATAGGAAATATTTATATAGTTTAATGTAGTCAAACCAGGAATACAAAACAAGAAATAGAGTAATGTTATAGTAACCATAAAGAATAAAATTTTACAATCCTATCTTGTTTACTAAAAAAACCTTCACCCAATACATGAAAATGTATTCCTTACACTTATTCACTAAAATGAATATAAAAATATCATTTAATATGTATCTCACTATACTAAAAGGTGAGACCTCCTCACTGAGACCATTTTGAGTGAACTCAATACTAAGAGAACCAACCCAATCATTCTTTAATATCTAAAAACGCAGACCCAATAAACTATTCATTATACACAAATATGTCAATTTATTAATTTATATTTAATTTGGATTCAATATTTTATTTAATCTTTACCCAAATACTAAATTCACACCATTATATATGAATCTAATAGATGATAGGGAAATAATTGATCAATAAATTATGAATCAGGATTAATTAAAAATTACAAAAATCATTATCTACAAGAAAATAATGTCTAATGGAGAATATTAGTGGTATATAAAAGTAATATTTAAATATTATGAATGAAATTACCAAATGATTGAGCTAGATCTAGTCATATAAATTATTATTCATACATGGAGAAGGTAAAACATAAAAAGACAATACACATCATAGTTCATTGAATAATGAGAAAAAAACATAAGACAAGGAAGTCATCACTATACATCACATAATATTATAATAGAATGAAATTCATTTTAAACACACGAAGAAGATAGAGTTAAACAGTTAGGAGATAAGTATAAAAATTGGGAATAATCAAGGAGTTACCCTCAACCATATTTTAAAACTACCAAAAAACCAAATTATAAAGTAACCTGAATAACTATTTAGATCATCTTAATAGTTTTTGTCATTATTCATTAGATTTTCATTTTAATTAATATTCCCTTATATTTACCTCCTAATAAAATATCTCCTTCCATGTGCTTCTATTTTCCACTAGATCATCATGAATTTGGATGCCTTAGTGAACGTGTTTCATCTTCAATATATTTTATTTTCAAAAATAATTCGAGTATTAAATCCTAAAACCTTTTTTAAACTAACAACTATTTAATTTATTGGTCCAAAACTAGTTCAGTTGAACCATTGTAAGCTTGGTTTGGTCCATAATCTGATAAGAAAATGATCTGAACCAGCAGCTTCAACCAACTAAATTCGAGCCCTTCATCAATGTGAAAATATTTTTTGATCAAACATTAATGAAAAAAATAAATAAATATCAACACAAATAAGTGAACCAGTGATCATGAAATATCTCCCATTTTTTTAACTTAACTTCAAAATAGTGAACAGCAGGACAACAAATAACACACCCATGATAGAGAAATGATAAACTATACATTCTCAAGATCCATCGTAGATAAAATTAATCACATAAACCAAATATAATAAACCTATATTAAAATATTATATATTCATCATTTATTTAAGGTAGCTACCAACATTGGAAAACTAGAAGCTTCATCTTGCAATCCGACATCAAACTAAAATAGATGAAATCTATTAGATCTCGGTCATCATGAAGGTAAGACTTGTTTAAATTTAGGTTTTAATATCTTGTTTTTTTTAGTGAAATATTTCCCAGGAGTAAGGGGAGCCATAGGGGTGTTTCTAGGGGTTAGGATAATAGAGGAAGGAAAGTCGGGCCTAACTATGCATGGCACATAATTAGTGCACTATTAAGTAAACTATACAACGTTCTGAGGAAAACCATGCAGTCTTGTACAATGGCATATAAAAAAGTTACAGAATTGTTTGTATGCTATGTGGAGCATATCAGGTAACTATGTGACCTCACCTTCCTTATATAGTGTCTTACACAAGGTTTGATCATGGTTTGGAAAACTGTACAGGTAAACTGTGTGGACTAGTAAAAGATAGAAAAATTAAAAATTACCACCTTAGGATTTTTTATTATAACATGTTATTTTCCTCAACTCCTTATACTACAAACATATAAGTGATTTTTCATGACCCGGCCTACCCAAGGGTTATTCTCCTTCGATCCTAAGAAATTTTGAGCATCGTTTTTGTTAAATCAATTCTCCAGTTAATTCTATCACAGCCCTTTCCTCTCTTTTCTGGATTAGGGTTTGTAGTTTCACCCATATTCTTCTGAAACCCAAAAACCCACTTTTTCCATTGGAATATATTTTGGGTATTCAATTTTTGTTTTAATCATAATCTAAGATCTTTATTAATAATTTTTTCATCATCGGATTCGATGTAGGTGGTGTATAAGTTATATCCCATTGTTTTGTTATAGATTTGTGCATGTGTTTTGTAAGCATTCTTCCCTATTGTTGTGAATTTTTTACCATGCGTAATATTTGGTAAATTAGTTTTCAAGTTACTTATTTATACCCATCATGATCCCATTGGGATTTATTAAGGATGATTAGAATGAATTAGGGCCACCCACGGGCAGCACTGTCATTTCCAAACCAAGAGAGTGGTAAACTTTAGTGTATACTTGATTTGTTATAATGTAGAGCCCATATCCAAAAATTTTATTATGTTATTGTAGTTGAAAATAGAAAATTGAGTGGTTTTTCCATTGTGTTGATAATAGCTTAAGTGGTTGTTAGGCATGGATTGAAAAAGGTTTAATGGGGAGAATTAAGACTATGTCCAATGGATTATTAATTTAGTTTAAATCCCTAAGTGTGTTTGTATATAAAGGAAATGATTAATGTGTTAAATTGATGATGGATTGTGAATTAACAAAAATGTAAGTGGTTTTGCATAATGGAATTTCTGAATTTTTGGAATGGGATATATGAATTGTACTTAAAATGAATAAGTGGTAAAATTCTTGTGAAATGATAAATGGGATAAATGGGATATTGTATGGTAATTGGTTAATATTGGCTAATTTATGGGAATTTTTTAATATACTTAATGGGTTATTGAATTCGAATTAGAATTGGGCTAAAGGAATATGTAAATGAAATGGAAAATAATTTAATGGGTTATAGAATTGTTTTAATTCCCATGTTTATTATGATGGGAAAATTTTTTATTATTTGTTGTGTTTGGTTGTGACGTGGTATGTGTGTCGTGGGACTAAGGAATGAGGCTCCTCCCACGGGTCAGGTTTGGACCCATGCTCTAACCCCACCTTGATATGTGTGGTGAATGGATATATAAGCATTTTCACTTTGATTGAGGTGTGGGATAATGGACTGAGGCTCCACCCATGGTTCGAGTTGGACTAATTCTCTAAATCCACCCACAATGCATGAGTTAGGGAAGGAGATAGAGCTCAATGTCCCTAAAGGTTTCATTCCACCCATACTAAGGCATTGAGGAGAGAACACTATAATGTTGTGATGTATTATCCATTGTGAGATGGGGATTTGATTTATTCCCATGTTCATACTGATTGATTTCCTTATCCCCATGTGTAGATGATTTATATGCATAACTCATGGAACACATGATGAAAATGGATTAAGTAAAAAAATGATATAAATTATGAAGTTGTAATTAGATCTAGAAAAGGAGTAAATGTATTTGGTTTTCTAATGGAACTTGAGTTGTCCTTTTTTTATCTTAACATTTACTTCGTACTTTCATGTACTATATATTTATAACAGATATTTTATTGACATGATTTTTTGTGGCCTACTAAGTGGTACTCACAACGTACTCGGGATGTCATTGGGTACTCGAGTAGACTTCCTTGTTACATGTTAAGATAAGGGCAAGATCATGATGCTACAGAGTTGAGTTGGGATTAGAATGTGAATGTATAATGATCTAAACACAGAATTGGGTTCGTTTGGGGGTTCAATGGACTATCTTTATTTTGGGCTCCTTCACTTTTAGCACTGTTAGCATGACATGACATGGTTATTGTTGGTTTTCCTTTGTACCCAGTCTTGGGAGATGTTTGGTTATGCATGTTTATTGTTTATAAAATTATATTTCTTCTATTTGAATTCTTAACTATTATTTCTAACTCTATCAAAGAGTTTATTGTCTCCCCACATGGATTATTAGACCCTCTCCACTAGTCGTCAGCCTCATGCATATGGGGAGGTACGCATGATCCCATGTGATGACCCGACTCGGGGCATCAGTTTAGTGGATTTCATGTTAGGGATAATACAAAGTGGCATAAAAGGAGTTTCCTTTCTATTGTTTTGTATTATTATTTAGGTATGGTAAATTGGAGGCCAAAAAGTGTTGAGCATTGGTACTGAGCTCGTTCTTGGGAGTATATAACCCATCTATAAGGGGAAACCCAAGTTACCCTGGGTGGGAGGTGTTGTTTTTTATGTGTTTTGTAATATTTTAATGAAATTTCACCATGGGTTGATTCACATGCTATTTTATGTGATATATTTCATGTGTAACATAGAGTAAATGGTTATTTGGTGCACTAGGAATAGTGTGTATCAAAACGGGGGGTTATTGTTTCATTCCTGATCATTTGTTGGTTTTTATATTAAAGTGTGTGGTTCTGGAAGAGGATTGATGGATTTTTCTTATTGTGACTCTAGTTTAGGGATTTAGTATCATTCAAAATTCAAGGTCTCCTAAGAGAGAGGTTGGATGAGGTTTCATGTGATTTGGAGTATGATTCATATAGGTGTATGTTTATACCTTGATATTGGTATGTATATAACATTTCTTAATGATGGTTGGTGATATGACATGAGTTGTGGTTACATGCAAATAGATTTGAGAAAATCAAGGATAACCTCATGGGATTCTAGCCCAGTGATGTGGTTGAATTTGAATATGAAGCATGGTAGATGCTTCATATGTGGAATTGAGACATAATTATTCACATTAGTTTTTTTAAATTATTTAGATATTTATTTGTTTTTTCATAAGGGTTCCATAGTGCTGGTGATATGATGTAATGTTTGTCCCAAAGGGTTTTATCGTATGTATGCATGACCCATCTATTTGGATGAAGATGAATGGAGGTATTTATGATATTGTCTAGTAGAACATACCTGGGTGACCGAAGCATGGTTAGATGGTTTTTTTTATGTTTACACCGAGGAGAGTGTGGTCACAAAATTGTTCTTGTTTATATGAATGGTTTGATTTTTGGGGGATATGTAGAGGATGCCTCCAGGCTGATGAGGCTAACTAACTAAGTTGCATGGTTAGGTAAGTAAGTGTAAATTGGTAAATGCTCAGGATATGGCATTCTTGTGAGAAACCATTGTGTTTTAGTTAACTAAATTTCATGGATGTACCAAATGAATTTGAATAGTGTGGTGAAGGTAGTGCCACAGGAAACATTTGTTCAGGACTTCTTGGTTTATGGTCATCGAGAGGTCATGGTTAAGTTCTAATGAGATGTGTTCAATATGGAACCATGGTATTATTGGTAGTTCATGGTGTCCCATAGTAGGAGGTGACATTAGAAATGGATGAGTTTGTGGTGGTGTTCTTTGATAACTTCTTATCATGGCTAAGCTTGTGATGATCATACCCAACATCTTGACATTATCCCAAGTACCTTGAGAATATTTAGATTTACACAAAGTGGCTTGAAGTTTTTCTTATTGGATGTTGGACCTCATGGATTTTAAACTCATGGGGGTGGTATGTGTGGGGATGTATGATTTCATGTACACCATAGATGGTTTTTAGGTGAGGTCCTTGGGATTAAGTGGGTGTCGAAAAACATCATGGGTGTGGCCACGGAAGTAGGAATGAGCACAAAGTGAAGCTATTTTACTTTTTCCGAGGAAATATTGATATCTAGGCCTATTTTTGGGGGTTCAGATTATGATTGTGTATAATCGTTGTTTTGGGAATCCCTCATGAAGATCAATGGTAACAATAAACCTAAGGTGGGGAGTGATAAATAAATCATGGATGTGGAGAGGATAACAATGAGTTGAGGTAGTGACATCAGTATTACAAAGAGAATCCCTTGAGGTGTAAGTTGGGTCTCTCAGGGAGTCCATGTAGGCCTTGATTATGGTGGTTCATTGAGCCAATAATTAGCTTGTGGATAATGTTGGTTCTAAATGAACTTTGAAATTCCCATGTCTTGTCATCAAATGGGGTGGTAAGACATGAAAATGGTTTGTGTAAAGAGTGTTTGGGTTATATAACTCCAAAAAATCAGATTTAGAATCATGTATGTGTGTTAGGGTAGTATTGGAATGTCTTGAATATTGAGGGAACCTTGTAAATGTGATGTCGTGTCATGAAAATGGTGAAGCTAAACATTCCAGAATGAGACATCCAGGGATTACGCGACTTGGGTAAGAGTGGGGGACAGATTTTGAATGTTGTATATCTCATTAAAGGATGCTTAGGGGTGAAAATCATGTTTCAAATTTCATAATGTGTTGAGTGAGAACCTATCCTTCATTATTTAGTGTATTTATGGTATTAGTGCTTTTGTTTTGAATGTATTTGGGGGCATTGGAGCTCGATGATGGTTTGGAGGGTAGTGATGTCATGAGGGAAGAATTATATTAGATGTCAATGAATTACCTCGATAGGCATGTTCAATTATTGTAATAAGATTCAAGTTAGTAAGTTATTGGGGAATATGGGTGCTAGTAGCGGAATATGGGTGTTCTAGGACCATCCCTTCAAGGGTGGTCTAACCTGAAATGGAAAACATCAATGGGTGTGGTAATAATGACCCTCCAATTGTTTTTTGTTGTAGAGGTAAGTTCCATTCATAAATGAATCCATTCTTGAGTGAGGTCAAAATGGTATTAGTTTCCAAATGGATAGTGCAGAAATTTCCTCCTAGTCGGTTTCAAGGGTAAGACTAGATGCCAATATAGGGTAATTCCTATTTGGATGTTTAGGCGTGGAGAGTTGGAACATGTTGGGTATGTTGTGAAAGTTGATTTGAGATTATAGTGGTCTTTCATCAATAGTGGGGTGCCAAATAATGTGTCATATTAGAGAGAACCAAAATGAAAAAGTTGTTGTTTGATGACGTTATCATAGTTTTGGGTTAGAGGGACTCAACGTATCACTGTTTGGGTATGTTTTACCAGATAGCGAGTGTTGGAACAGGTTTAGTTTGTATAGTGCATAAAATATTTGGTTGTTTTTGGATGTACAATTATGGAATGGGATCATTTGAACATTATTGGATGATATATGTAAGTCAGGAAATGTGGTTGGAAGTATCATATGTATCTTTGGGTGATATCGAGTTTTTTCACCGTTATATTTTTAAAAACTAAGTAAATTGACTCCAAGTGATTCGTGTAATGAGTTTCAAAGAGTATTAGACTGAAGATATGTCGATTAGTACCTCCATGATGGTATGATGTTGTGTGGTAAGTTTCTATGTGTTGTTAATTAGGCATTGTTTCCTAATTTTTTCTGATGAAGTTCTAATGGTTGACATAAGGTTAATGTTGATGCGTCCCTTAAAGAGTATCTAGTTCGTGTTGTTGGTTGTTGTGAGGAATCCTTACGGGGAAAGATCATACCTTTGGTATGAATTCTATGATAGAATTTTAATGTTCACCGAGAAACATGGAAAAGTGGAATGGATAGGTAGGCCTAGTCTCCTAATCTTTTTTATAGATGCTTAGTGATGCTTGGGAATGTGGCTTGAGTATGAGTCATTATAAGGTGGGGAGGTTATATGATCCTGATCATCAAGAAGGTATTCCTTGTTTAAATTTTGATTTTAGTAAATTATTTTTTGTTAATGAATTGTTTTTACTAGGGTAAGAGGGCCTTAATGATGTCCCGGGGGTTCGAGACACATGATGAAGGAAAATTGAGCTAAACAATTTAAGGTTCATGGTTGGTGCATGTTTAATTAAACTGTGGGTCATTCCCATGAAAATTGTGCATTCTTGGAAAGTGGCATATCACACTATTGGAGCTTAGTTTGTAAATCGGTTGGTGCTTCCTAGGTGACCATGTGACATAACCTTACTTAGAAAGTGTCTTGCACATGGTTTTCACAAGGATTTTCAACCCGTGTAGGTAAACTACGTGACCAAGTAAATATTGAAAAAATTACAAATTTGTCACTCCGGATTTTTATGTCTAACACATTATTTTCCCCGACTCGTCCTCCTATAACCCTAGAAGTGATCTTGGATCACCAAACCTTTCCAAGGGTGATTCTCTGTCGATCCTAATCCATTGGGAGTGTCGTTGGTGGCAGATTGAAGCTCCAGGTAAGTTTATCGTATCCCTTTCTTCTCTTTTCTGGATTTGGGTTTTTGGTTTCTCCCATATTCTTCCATAGATCAAAACACAAATTTTTCTAGTGTAATATATGTTGGGGAATCAATGGGTGTTTGAATATGAATCAAAATACACCATTAATAGTGGAGTCGTCATCATATTCAAGGTAGGTAGTCTAATTGTTATATCCCATAGTTTTGTTAAATATTTGTGTATCTGTATTGACATCATGATTCCCTCATGTTGTGACTTTGTTACCATGAGTAAAATTCGGTAAAATGGTTAGATATTAAATATGTTAAACCCCTCATGATCCTCATGGGACTCATTAAGGATTATTAGAAATATTTTGAGCCACCCTTGGGGTGCATTAACATTACTGAACTAAGAGATTGGTAAAGTTAAGTATAGAGTTGACTTGTGATAATGTAGATCCCTTATAGAACATTTTGATTATGTTAGTGTAGATGAAGATGGAATATTGACAGTTTTTCAAAGGTTTTGATAATTGAATAAGGGGGTGTTTGGAATGGATTTAAAATGCGTTAATGGGGTGAATTGGGACTCTGTCGAATGGATTATAAATTTTATTGTAATTCCAATGATGGTTATTATATAAAAGAAATGATGAATGTGTTAAATTGATAATGCATTTTGAATTGAAGAACATGTAAATGGTTTTTATAAGGTAATTGATAAATGTGTGGAATTGTTTAATACATGGTAATTATGGGGTATACCTAGTGGGTTGAAGGTTGTAAAGTGGTTGGCTCATGAGATATATGAATTTTACTTTAAATGAATAAGTGGGAAAATGCTTGTGAAAAGATAAATTGGATAAATGATCTAATGTGCAGTAATTTTTTATTATTGAATAATGTATGGAAATTTTTAAATATACTTAATGGGATAAGTCATGGGAGTGAGAATTGGGACAAACGACAATGTAATGGAAATTGAAAATGAGTTAGTGGGTTATAGCATAGTATTAAATACCATATTTATTATGATGGGTTGTGATTTCTATTTTTATTGGTTGTTTTTTTTGTGATATGGTATGTCTGTGGTGGTATTAAGGATCATGGCTACTCCCACTGTTCTGGCTTATACAGATTCTCTAACCCCACCCAGATATGAGTAATTAATGGATATATAAGTGTGCACTTGTGGATTGAGGAGTGGTGTAAAGGATTAAGGATTTTCCCACAAGTCTAGTTGGAATGATGATCTAACTCCACCCAAAATTCATGATTTAGTGAAGGGGACAGAGCCTTATTCCCTTAATGGTTTCATTCCACCGAGATTGAGGCTTCGAGGTGAAGACATTATGATGTCGTGATGTATTATTTGTAGTGAGGTAGGGAATTTTTCTATTCCCTTATCAATAGTGATTGATTTACTTAGACCCATGTGTATTTGATTTATGTTCCTAACCCATGGAACACATGGTGAAAAGTGATTAAGTAATGAAGATGAAATAAATTAGGAACAGGTAATTAGTGATAGAAAAGGAGTATGTTTACTTGGTTATCTAATGTCACTTGAATTTTCCTTTTGTTTATCTTAACTATTACTTTGTATTAGCATGAACTATCTATTTATAATAGATATTTTGTAGACCCCATTGGTGGTGGTCTACTGAGTTGTACTCACACCCTGCTCGGGTAGTTGTTGGGTACCGAAGCAAACATCATTGTAGTAGGTTTTAATAAGGGAAAGAACCTAGTGTTAGGCAGTTGAGTCTAGATTGGGATATGCATGGATGAGTTTTCGTACATAGATACATGACTGTTTGTGAATTCATAAGGTTTTATTTATTTTGGGTTCCTTCACTTTTAGCACTATTATCATGACATGACATGGTTACTATTGGTTGTTAGTTTGTACCCAGTATTGGGAGATGTATTTTTATGCATGTTGATTGGTTATTACATATTATTCCCACTATTTTCATTGTTAACTATAGTGGCCTACTCGGTCATAGAGGGTATAGTCTCACCCGGATGGCTTATGAGACCATCATCTCTAGTCCGTAACCTCTAGGGTGTATGTAGGCATTCCTGAGGTCATTTGATGACCCAACATGGGGTACCATTTTAGTAGATTTCGGGTCGAGGACGTCACCAAATTAGTGTACCAAATCTGAAGCGCTTCCTACTCAATTCATTATACCTACTAAAAAGTGTAAAAATCTAAACCAATACCATCATGACTAGTACCCACACATGATCAAATAATATTAATAATTATCTCTATATTCCAACAACATATCTGAAATGGTGAGAACCTCATCCTTAAGCTCTATAGCTACATGTTTGGATTCTAAGAAAATTCTACAATCCATGATAATAAAAATATACAACCCTTGAATTAATAGTGGAATTGAAGTTCATAAGATGTCAACCCACCCATAGATCATAATACCAATATTGACACCTAAAGTTATTAAATCATATAAAACATTCTTAAATAATCTAATAGTAGGAACACTAAACCTCAGAGTATCATCTCAACTCTCACAATGGTTTAAGACATATTAGACTAATAAAATGGTTCCTGAATCAAGATATAACCTTAAAGGATAACATATATGGATCAATAGATAATGGATCCTTTCTTTTATACTATGGTTTTCCATGAAATACTCAGTCATAAACAACGTATCCATTAGGCTTATCAAATCCAACCCATTATCAAAAATTATATACCCATCCCACTTGTATTAATTCTCAACAAAAAACATTACTATGCCTATAAATATTAACACAAATGATTCATTTTAGGAAATAATATATTTAAATGATAATTTATAAAGAAATAAAAAATCATAACAAAATATAATTGATTAAAATAAAATATATATTCATAAAAAATTATTATGTAATCATCTTAAACACTTAAAAAAAATATATTCATTGAATTTATAAATTTATCCATTAATTCCATGTATTATATAAAATAAAGATCAAAATATAATCCAATAATTTCCTTTTAATCCTAAAATATATATTTTCACCATTAAAATCCATTATTTAAGCCAAAACCAAATCACTACCAAAAATCAAAGGAATTTCCAAAATAGTGATATTATCAAGAAATTAAACATATTATAGAGAATATAATTAGGGAAATATAAGATTAAACCATATAAAATCAATACCCCACACTTACTTTCTCTCATATAAGAAAACTAACAAGTAATCACAAAAATAATTCTTAGAATTATTAAAAAAATAGTTTACATACACTGTTAATAAAAATAACTATGGTTTTGGATGGATTCAAATAAAAATAATAATTTTAGAAAATATTATCTCTTACATCATATAAAATAAGATAAAATAGGTTACCAACCGCTAAAAAATAAATGGGATTATTTAAAATGTAGTATTCATTTAAAATATATTATCAAATATGACATTTTTTTAAAGGAATTTAAGATAAAAATCTCCATTTCGGAGATTACCTTAAACATTTAACTATTTCTTCATCAATATAAACATAAACACTTAAATGAACACCTAAATTATTCTTTGAAATAAATAAAATAATTTCAATCATTATTATATATGAATGATAATTCTATAATATTAAAAATATTAATTAAAAAAATATAATTTATCAAATTGTGTAAAAAAATGATCACACTATTCATTATGGGTTTCAAAAGTTAATTTTCAAAGAATACACATACCATAAATTTGATGATTTTAATTATTTATAATAAATCATGATTCAATTTTAAATTTTAAAATGAAATACTAAAACACAAAACAGAAGTGATTATCAAAGAATGACATATTAAAGTATTACATGAATGATCCATAGAGGAAAGGATAATAGTGAACCACTAAAAATAATGGAAAATTTTAATCCAAGAAAAATTGTACAAAGTATGTAACTATTCATACAAAAATATATTCTCTAAAAAAATCCAACCCCCACACTTGTTTTTAAAATTTTCCCTATTGTTGATTCCAAGCTGTATGATAAAATTAAAAACAAAATTTCAAACATATTAAAATACTCATAGGTGAAGTAAAATGGTGTAGGTATACATAAAATCTTATAATTTTAAGGATATTAAATATAAATTCCAAAAAAAAATTCATGAAAAAAGTGAATATTCTAAATGTATGGTTTCAACTATGTATCATAAAAATATTTAATATCATGCAATAAAAAAGCATGTATGAGAAAATTTTCAAAAAAATAGAAATATATTCATGCATAATTTAACTTCATAAAAATTGATGGTAAGGAGGTTTAAATTAAAAAATACTACACTCCCCTCACCACCCCCTTACCGACACACTTATCATGAAACAAATAATACGGAAAGTAGTAGTTACTAAATAATAGGATTGAAAGATATAACTCGAGTTAATATTTATCAGATTATATAGTTGGTTTATGTTGAATTCCATGTGGTATACAACATTTACATTTTATTTCTTATAAATAAAATAAACAAAAAAAATCATTACGAAACTATAAAAAATTAAAAGAAACACATACCCAATGTTTTTGTGTGAATTTGGAAGTAGACCTTCATAAATACCTAGGTTTTCTATCATTATTTCTATAACATGGTCAAAATTCCACTAGTATCAAAGGGAATATAGATACAAATAGGTATCTTAACATTTTCTCCCATTATTCATAACTAAAAAACATAAAACATGATTTTACCAAAATAAATAAGGATTTGGACTTTTGTATGGTATAGGTAAGCAATCATATTTTTTAAATGAATATAAAACATATGAATATATTAAATAATTTATTTTAAAAGATCATGTTTTAAAATTATTCTCATTTTTTCATTCATATATATCATTTTATTTATTGGACACAACTTTTTGTTTCTCAAAACATGATCATTAAATTTCAAAAATAGTTGAGCAAGTGTTATTTAAAATTAAATTTAGAACATATATATTTAATTTAAAATCAATCCATCTATATCCACTAAATTTTTTAAATAAATTATATTGAAAAAATACTACTCAAATTTTATTATTTATATAGTAATAAGGAATTGAATCACATTTTCAAAATATATTAATTTAGAACACTCAATCAATTTGAACTCATTAATGGAAATCATTCAAGAGTAACTTTCACTAATAAAGTAGTAAATTTAATCCAATTTAATATTTTATTAAATATTTTCAACCCAAATTTTATTTTCAAATTCATTTCCCAATTAATAAAATATGTTTTGTTTGAAAAGTATTTTTTATAAGATAATTTTATTATAATTATTCATTTTAACACTTAAATTATATATTGTCACATAATTTTTAGCACATAGTCCCAATGCAATATGTTCACATCCAAATTCAATATGAATATTTTACATTCAATAATGAAAATTTAGTCACATTTTAACTTGTAAGAATTAAATTCATCTTTTAATGCAACATCAAAAGTAGGAAACAATACCTATAAATCAAATTATATAAGATCTATTTTATTTTATATGTTATTTATATTATTAAAATCAACAAAAATCGTGATTAAATTTAAAATTTTATCAATTCACTCAATAAATTCATAATTAAAATCATTTGAATCAATTATTTTAGTAGTTATAGTATATTACCACTTTAATTTTCATTTATAGAAGAACATCAAATATTTTCAACATTTTATTTTCAAAAAAAATCATTTCTTTAAAATTTTATGTGAAAAAATAGTTTCAAGTTAAAATGTACCTCATTATGGTCTAAATTATACTCACAAGGGGACTCCAAATTGTTACAGAAAAGTTTATCAAAATACTTTTTATTCACTTCATAGTGTGCCATGTTATTTTCTTCATTCCCAAAATTAGGCTATATTTAAACTAGATATATAGATTTTAATATAGGGAGTTCCTTAAACATTTAAACATTATAAATATTTAATAAATATTCATCCATTTCATGTTTAACACCCTTTAGAATTTCAAAAAGAAACTCCATGTTATGCATTACCCATGGAATCGAGGTAGGTAGGATGGGAAGTGGTTAAGCTTATATGAATTCATTATCTTATAATAATTATTTTTCGTAAATAGTGCAATAAAATTCCAAAATTGAATGAACAAGGTTAGTTTATTCTTCCATGATAGCATTAAACTTTGTAAAATATGAAGAAAATTCATTGAGTTCTATGGAAAAGGATCAAGGTTCTAACCTTTCATTATTTAAATGGTTTTAGCTATAAATTCTCTTGAAATAAAGTCCTTATAATCCATTTTAATAAACCCCTTAATTGTTTTGGTGTAATATACCATCATTTATCATAAAGTGTGAACACTGTGTTCATAAAAGTCCATTTTCAAATCAGGGGTAATAATCAACAATAAGAAGGTTTCAATGGAATTATCAATAAAACAATTATTAGACACTCTAAAATTATTCACATAGAATGTTTTAATAGTCTATGATTAAACAAATGAAAATTATTTCCCAATAGTGATTGAATTTTACATTAAATAGGTGAGAAATAGGATTAGAGAGTATTTCACAAAATAATCTTTTTTATTCATTCTAATTTTACAAAATTATGATTTTCCATATATAAAGTGCATATAGAAAGAATCATATCTCAATCAATGGTTCTATAATGATTCATGGGATTTTTATTGATCCCTTTAAGGGTTTTTAAAATAGTTATGCTCCGTAATACTGTACCCTACATCAAACATGAGGACGATACTCACTAATAATTATTATTTTATGGGGAATAATATTATTTATATCAAATATACTAAAATATATATTAAATTTAAAACAATATATGTTCTTGTATAAATTATATATGTAATATGTATATATATGAATACAATGACACTATAAATTCCTATAAAAATAGAATGAATTTAGAGTGACCAAAGATAGTAAGTGTCCAGACCGAACTCATTTATCAAGAAAACCTCCCCTTCATTACATTAAAATGGATTCAACATTATTATTCCATTAAATTCATAGAAACTATAATTTAATATACATAAAACTTTTATAAATGGAGATAAATACTCATTTTAATCATAGTGAGTAAACTCATTACAAATAGAGACATCCTAATCATTCAGTAATCATAAAACTAGAAGATTCAATAAATAATATACTCTAATAAAATATCTATATTGAGTACTTGAAATTTAAATAGAGTATTAGAGACTAATTTAATTCTCCACTCAACTACTAGATTCATTCCCTTCAAATTTAATCTAATATATCACAAGGATAGACATTATTAATATAGTGATAAATAGAACTGATTCTATATAATAATAGTTATTATATATAAGAAAATATTTTCATAAAGAGATATGTTGTAAAAGATAATAGTTTTCGAGCAATGGAGTTTCACAGTGTGATAAAAAAACAAACAGAATAATGAAAATGAATCAATACAAGAATTTATGTGGTTAGAAAGGTTTCCAACATCCACAAGAGAATGGGGTCCTGGTTTATATTACTCTCTCTAGTTGAACATCAGAGGATAAACATAGTAGGATTAAAAATATCATTAGATATTAATCCCATTTTAAATATAAAGTAAATAAAGTTTTCCAAGGGATGTTTAGGGTTAGTTCATCAACCATTGAAGTTTCTCCAATAATTGGTTGCTTCAATAAAGGCTACATGCTAATCCCATCGGCTTCCCACCAAAGGAAGAAGTTGCATGGGGTTTTTACTAACAGATACTTACTCCTGTTGAATAATCCCACAAATGGGAGTGGCCCACACTAATCTCCCCCTCACAACCAATTTGGGGTAGAATCTAGTCCTACAGTCTCCAAGCAGGAGTCCAACTACTCTTTTAGTATAAACTTTGTCATCTTGTCTTCCCCATTATCATTGGTGTGGATTTTTCCAAAATTCAACAATTTTTTATCAAGTACATTTTGAATCTATTGATACTGCATGTCGATGTGTTTGTACCAGTAATTAAATTTCAGGTTCTTGCTGAGATGAATAGTGCTATGACTATCTCAATAGAGAATATAATTCACATGAATCTTCCCCATATCCTATAAAAACTGCTTCATCCAAAATATATTCTTATAGCCTTCAGTGACCAAGATATACTCTACTTCTGTCATGGATAAGGCAACACACTTCTGAAATCATGATTTCCATGTGACTGCTCACCCTAAAAATGATATCAGGTATCTGGATATGGATTTCCTCATGCCTACATCTCGAGCCATAACTGCATCTGTGTATCATTACAAAAGAGGTTTGTCACTTCTAAAACATACACAATGACTATATGTACCTTGGAGATACCTAAATATTTATTTGACCATTTTGTAGTGATCCTTTCCTGGATCTGATAAAAATAATCTCACAATTCCAACAGTTTGAGAAATATCTGGTTTGGTTCACACCATCACATACATAAGACTCCAACAGCTGACAAATAAGTAATCGTTTCCATTTTTACTTTCTTCTTATCAGTTGATGGAATCTGGCATCTTGTTATCCTAAAATGTCTTGTAAGTGGAGTTATAACTAGATTTTTCTTTTACCATGTTGAATATTTCAAGAACCTTCTTAGTTTTATGCTCTTGAGAGAGACAAATCTTATCATTCCACCTATCATGAGTAATCCTCATACCAAGAATATGAGTAGCATCACCAAAGTTCTTCATTTCAAAAGACTTGTTCAAATTGTTATTCAACTAGTCAATATTGGTGATATATCAGCGAATAATTAGCATATCATCTACATAATGAAGCAAAAAAATGAAATGACCCTCAGAAAATATTTGATAAAAACATAGTGATCAGAAATTGTCCTTATGTACTCATTTTTATCCATGAATGAGTCGAAATTCTTGTTCCATTGCCTCGGTGCCTTTTTCAAACCATATAATCCTTTATTATGCTTGCATACCGGGTTCTTTTTCATATCACCTGAAATCCATCTGTCTGCTCTATGTATATCTCCTCCTCAAGATCACCATGTAAGAAAATTATATTTACATCCATTTGTTGATCCTCCAGCTTCAAACTATCCTTCAATCCAAGAACAACTCTGATAGAAGATATTTTGACCACATGAGAAAAAAATTCATCAAATTCAAAACCTTTATTTTGACTAAATACCTTCACAACCATTCTGAATCTGTAGCGTGGTTGTGAGATGTCATCTTCTCCTTTAATTATGTACACCCACTTGTTCATGAGTTCCTTATTTCTGTGTGGTGATTCTACCAAATCAAATGTAATTTTCATGTTCAAGGATCTCATCTCATCTTTCATGGCCTTCTTCAATTCCTTATCCTATAGAATCCTAATCTCATCATCATAACTGTCTAGATATCCCCCATCAGTGAGAATCAAACACTCATTTATTGAGTATCTATGACTCGGTTGTCATTCTCTAGTGGATCTCCTCAACTATGCTTCAGGGGAAATCTATTTTGGAATATCATATGAGGAACATGTATTCATAGATGAAGACATATCAATAGATGAATACCTATTACCTGGTAATGATGTATCATTAGTTTCATGCATCTCTCTCATGCTAGCTAGTACTGATGGCGGTGGGACTAGTTCCAGACTAACTAGAATTTCCTCAGACTGTGACTTCATTGTAGTTTTTGGCTTCAAAAACTCTTAAATTGTCTGATTATCAAGAAACACAACATCTCTTCTTCTCAAGATCCTCTTACTAATAGGATCCTAAAATTGGTATCCAAACTATTCATGATTGTATCCCAAAAACATGCATTTCTTTCCTTTTCCATCCATCATTTCCCGTTCATCTTTCGGGATGTGAAGAAATTACCTACAGCCAAATACTCTCAAGTGTTTGTATGAAATATCTTTACCTATACAGATGCTTTCTACAACATCATTGTTCAGTGGAACTGATGGAGAAGGTTGATAATATCAACTCTGTTCATCATTTCTTCCCCCCAAAATGTGTTTGGAAGCTTTTAATTTGAGACAGTACATATTACTCTCTCGTAAATTGTTATGTACATTCTCTCAGCAAGACTGATTGGCTGAGGCATCTTTAGTGCTGATTTTTCTAGCCTGATACCGAAACTCCTACGGTACTCCTCAAATAGATCATGGTACTCTCCTCTATTGTTTTATCACACATACTTTAATCGTCTACCTATTTCTCTTACCACCTTCACATGAAACTTCTTGAAAACATCATGCACCTGATCTTTAGTTTTCAAAGAAAAGTCCCAGACTTTTCTAGAATGATCATCTATAAAGGTAAAAAAATAAATATCACCTCCCATTATCTTTGTGCTCGTCATGCCGACATCAGTATGAATCAAATCTAAAACATTTTCTTTTCTGGAATATATAAATGTAACACCTGAGACTTTTATAAGAAATATTTTGTTTTTATTTTATATAAATCACAACACTAGCTTGGCTTGCCTTACACGCAATCACGACCTTCCTCGATAGCTTGCGTCGTACGCAATACCGAGTTTCACTAAACAACGATATGCTATTAAAATATTATTAAAATTAGCTGTTATGAATAGTAATAACCACTTTTTGAAATTTTTTAAATTTTATTTTTAAAAATGGACTTCTTTTTTAGATTCGGAATATCGAAATTAGCTTAGGGTGAAATTTTGGTATTTTTCTGAAAACTTTCAATTTTTGATGAATAGTGAAAACACAAGGTTAATATTTAAAAACCGATTTTTTATTTAAATAAGTATTTATTTTATTTAAATTTATTTTAGGTAAAAATTGATACATAATACCTATATAAGTGCAATTTAATTCATTGGTGTAATTTTATAATAATTTTAGATATATAAACATTTTATTGAACTTTTCACCGTCTTTTACCCACCTCCTAGGAGAATTTTCAAATTTACATAAAACTTAATTTTACCGCTTCTGTAAGTGGAATTTCAAAAATATTAGAGACATGGTTGATTTTAGTAAGTAAAATGTGGTTCAATGAGGTGAAAATAATTTTTGGTGAATAGTAACTTTTTACTTTTATTTACCATGGTTAAAAGTAAATAGGGTAGTTAAGGGTAAAAATGATATTATTATTACCCTAACACATGTCCTAATTCTATTGGATAAGTGTAATTCGACAACAAACAACCTTAGGAATACAATATGACCATTTAGGCTCACTTGGATTAGATTAGGACATTTATTATTAATTTATTTAAAGAAGGGTTAAAAATAGTTAAAATCAAAGTTTAATAAGTAAATAATTTCTAATATAGGGTTATACATAAGAAAAATTCGACTATAAATATTAATTAGAAATATAAAAGGATTTCCTACATAATGGTATTTTATTTGTAATTTTAAAACAATAAATAATTTAATTTATTTATGACACAAATATGATGCAGTAATTATCTTGTTAATGAAATATTGACATAATTGATGTTATAAAAACCCAAATAAATTTAATTTGGGACTTTTTATGAATTCCACTAATTTTCTAGGTTAATATGACATGTTAGTATTAATTTAATTAACTTTTTTTAACTAATAATTCTGTTCTAATTTTCACAAAAATCAATTACTAAATAGTGTCAAAATTGACATAAAATAGTTTTAAAAACAAATATTATATTATTAATTTTTATTTGTTCATAAAAATCTATGGTTCGGAAAAATTACTTAGATAAGGTTATTTATATTATTAATAAACAACTTGGGGTTCGTTTGGCTTGTTATAGTATGTTTATTAACCTTATAGTGTAAGAACACAAAAAGACACTGTAAAAGTAAAATTATCTAACTTAAAGTTAAATCTAAATGATAAGGTTAAAATAGTAAACTAAACTTGTCCAAATTCTTTTGGATTACAGGATTTGGACCCATCCCCACCTTAGCTTCGAAATAATTCAATTTGGATCTATTTAAAACCGAATATGGCTTTATAATAAAATAATATTTTTAGTTTTTTCAAAGGTCCCCTCTCCTCCCTTATAAAAGGGCACATCCTCTCTCTCTTCCTCACACAACTTTGAGCCTTCAAGATCGGCAAACCCCTGCCAATTTCTCCTCTACACTTCCCTAGAAACATCCTAGAGGTCCTGGGCTTCTTCAAAGACCAATTTTAGTTCCCAAAAAGGAGGGATCAAATAAGCGCTTCAAAGAAGAGGTAATGTCTGTTACTGATTCTTTCAACTTTATTTCTTCTTACACTTCTTCTTCTTTAGTTTTCTAATTATGAATTGATAACATCAGTATCACTCATATATGGATATGTTATTATAATTATGAAACAACCCTATTTCACCATCTATCCATCCTACGGAAAACGAAATCACCGCGCATGCGTACGTACGGAATACCGTCTCCACGCCGTGGGGTAATCTATTTTCCACCACCACCTTACTTGGATGGGTATAATGGTGTAAAAAATTAATATATATGATTATTGTAAAGTTATGTTGATTCTGAAATAGTATACATACACTCCAATACAATTCCATGATCATGGAACGATATCATCGCTCGTGCGTACGTACGGAATACCGTCTCCACGATGTGATGCGACTCGTTCTACATGATTTTCATTTCATAATGATTAAATAAATGAATTGAGTGAATAAATATTTTATATATTACACTAATACCATTCTTTAAATGAGTTATCTATAACCTAAAAAGAATAATACGAATTTATTCGACAAAACACAATAAGAACAAAAAGTAATAAACACCCGAATAACAAGTAGCAATGAACTATTACTAATAATAAGCTAAGAATATGACCATATATGATATCATAACAATGAGTATGATTCTGGAATAAGTCAATGACATTATTTAAATCATTATACAGGATGTTCGGACACTTACGAAGCAAATCGGACCTTGGGTAAGGGAAATATCACAATCTCATTTTTATCCGAGATTGTTTATACTTTGAAATTTACTAGGGTGTATTTTATCATCCACGTCCATGTTTCCTCAATATGTAATATTATTTCCATCCACCTACAATTTTTTAAATCCAATTTTACCCTTCGGTGAGTTTTAAGTAAAAGATATGAAAGGAATATTTTGTCGTTTTTCGTATGAGGTACTTTTTGACTTTTCCAACATAAGTACGAGAGGAATGTTTTTTTAACTTATACTACATGAATGGATTTTTAAAACATTATATCCAATAAGCTTATTTTATAAGTTTTCAAGTTTATTTTTAATCAACTTTTTTTAGTTTATAATTGTATGACATGTTAAGAAAGGAAAAGTGTTTTTGAAGTAGAAATGATATTTTCCTCAAGAATGGAGTTCAAGTGTTTTATCAAAATTATTTTCCATCTAAGATAATAAAGGGTTCTGTTTATATACATATTATTACATTAATTTTATTATGTTGTGATGGAATTATTTTTATGAATTCCGTATTCTTATATGATTTTTTTTATGATGTCAAGATGTTTAAGAATCTCATTTTTATTACATGGGTTATGCTATGATGTATGGTTTATGATTTTGTGGCACAGAAAAGAATGGTATCATTATGATATGGGTGTGACCTATATCTCCCTCCAATGAATTGGGTAAATATTTTATATCTCATGAGATTAACATGGCTGGAACGGAAGGTTAAACCGGTTCAGTGAAACAGGACTGAAACAAGGAATGAACTCGGTTCAGAAATGGACTTTGTCCACTAAGATAGTCTTGGAAATAAGTCTTGACTAATAAGAAATTATTCTCTATGATTATGTGTGTATTCCACAAGGCTTCATTTTTTATTTTATGATTATTGTGATTAAATTTCACTACCATGATTTATCCCATGTTATGAAATTATGATCTCTTTTACAGGGTAAGATTTCCAAAATGTTATGTTCTTATGAATATGATGTGATTGATATTTCTTTTTTTACCCTTACTGAGCATTTGAGCTCACCCTTTTGTATGTTTTCTTTCCCTAGGTTAGGAAGAAGTTTATTATGTAAGATATGCCAAAAGGGACTATAGATATGATGAAATAAATGGGAGACAGTGTAGACGCTTTATGAACCAGTTGTTTATGTTTCCCAGTTTCTGAAGACACTATACCTATACGGTCCTTTCATGGTTTTGTTATATGTTGTAATAAGTGTACTTCAATTTTGAAGTACTAACAATGTATGTAAAGTATGGGTCATTATAGTTGGTATCAGAGGAAAGGTATAGTCAACCTTTGGAAACTAGGATCTGAAATCCTTAGTAAGAATCCTAAGGACAAGTCTAAGCATAGAACACAATATTAGTGTTTTAAAAATGGCCATGAATAACTGAGGATAATACCTTAAGTGTGAAATTTTATTCTTGATTATGTGGTTTTCCTATTTTAATTAGTGTTTCTCACACTATTCTTCTTGGTTTTAGTCAATGGCTGGTACCCGAAGGAATCGTGTTAATGCGGAACGTGACGGGCAATGCAATGATTGTCCCCCTGAGCAACCAAATGTTATGGGAGATTGAATAAAAAATCTTGTAGCCATGATCACACAACTTTCTCAAGCTATGAATCATGCAGGACTTCCAAACGAGCAAAGGAAGGAGCAACATTCTGTTGAATCCTTCATGAGACAGTGTCCACCTTCATTCAGTGGGTCTACTAATCCATTTGTTGTTGAACAATGGATCAGTACTACTGAAAAGATATTTTCAGTTCTTCAATGTTCTGACCATGATAAAGTCATCTTATCAGTGTATCGTTTGGAAGGTGATTCTTATCAATGGTGGAATCTTATCAAGAATACGAGGCCAAGAGAAGAAATTGAGTCCATGGAATGGTATGAGTTCAAGAACTTATTTTTCAATAAGTACCTCCCTCGTATTCTCCGAACAAAGATGGAGAATGAGTTTCTTGAACTAAATCAAAAGAATAATGAATCTATTGGTACCTATGAAGCAAATTTTACAAGACTTTCAAGGTACTCTTCTGGTATTATTATCCAACCTGAGAGTAAGATCGATCAATTCTTTAGTGACTTAAAACCAAGTCTTCGAAGGGCGTTAGACATAAGGGACTTCAATAGCTATTAGGAAATCATTCTATGTGCTCTAAAAGTTGAGATGGAGATTGGAGTAACCCATCATTCATATGGGTTTGATAAGAAGAGGAAAATCTAATTCAAAGGAAAATATAAAGAGCGCACTAAAAAGAAGATGAGTTTTCCCTTATGCTCAAAGTGTGGAAAGAAACATGGAGGGAGTTGTCTTAAAGGGACAAGTAAATGTTTCAAATGTGGAAAGGAAGGTCATCTGGCATTTGAATGCCACAATGATGGGAAGAAGATGTCTAGTGATGTGAAAAATGAAAAGGCTACATAGAGTGCACCTCCTACACTTCAATGTTACAAGTGCAAGGAAATGGGGCATTATGCCAATCAATGCCCTAATCCAAGAGTTGTTGATGATGATCGACGTCAACAAACTATTAAGGATAAAGACAAAGGAAAGTCACATGAAATTTCTATCAGTGATGTGGAGTACGATAACGAAGTGGTTAAAGGTACACTTACCATCCACTCTAAAGTAGAAAATGTTTTATTTGATTCTGGATCCACCCACTCCTTTATTTCTGAAGAATTTTCTAAGGGTATCATTGTATTACCTCAACAATTAGATGTTGAGTTAGCTGTGACAACCCCTAATGGAACAACAGTCACATCAAAATTTTATAATTATTCTCAGATTGAAGTTTGTGGGAAAGTGCTTCCTGCAAATCTTGTGATCCTCCCTATAGTGGAATTTGATGTGATTCTTGGCATGGATTGGCTTTCTGTATATGGAGCTCATATCAATTGCCAAAGAAGGGAAGTCACATTTAATATTCCAGATCAATCTTTGATCATCTATCGAGGCAAGGATGAACATAACCTTCCAGTGGAAATTTCTTCCATCTTATGGGTCTTGATTCCACTAAATGAAGGTTATTTATCTCAAATGGTTGTTGAGAAACTCACGATTAAGAATATGCCCATTATACGGGATTTTGATGATATCTTTCCGGAGGAATTTCTGGGTCTTCCACCAAATCGTGAAGTTGAGTTTTCAATAGAACTCGTACTGGGTGTTTTACCTATTTCAAAGACACCTTATAGAATGTCCCCAATTGAGTTGTAGGAATTGAAGAAGCAACTCCAAGATAATCTTGATAAGGGGTTCATACGCCCTAGTGCGTCACCTTTGGGAGCACCTGTCTTGTTTGGTAAGAAGAAAGATGGATCAATGAGACTCTGCATTGATTATCAAGAACTTAACAAGATCACTATCAAGAAAAAAATATCCTCTCCCGCGCATTGATGACTTATTTGACCAACTACGCGGAGCTCAATACATTTCCAAGATTGATCTTCATTCAGGGTATCATCAATTAAGGGTCAAAAGGGAGGATATACCAAAGAAGGATTTTCGTACAAGGTATGGACACTATGAATTTATAGTGATTCCATTTGGTCTTACTAATTCCCCTACTATCTTCATGGATCTGATGAATAGAGTCTTTAGAGACTGTCTTGATCAGTTTGTGGTAGTATTTATAGACGATATTATTGTATATTCAAAGAGCAAGGATGAACATGAAGATCACTTGATAATTATATTGAAGACCCTGAGAAAGGAGAAGCATTATTCCAAATTTACCAAGTGTGAATTTTGGCTTCAAAAAGTTTAATTTTTGGGTCACATAATCTCAAAATAGGGGATATTTGTGGATCCAGCAAAAACAGAGGTCATCGAAAGATGGTCGAGACCAACAACAGTGACTGAGATCTGAATTTTTCTTGGTTTGGATGGATATTATCGACGTTTTGTGAATGATTTTTCACGGTTATCTAATCCACTCACCAGGTTGACTCGGAAAGGAGTTAAGTTTGTTTGGACGGAGGAATGTGAAGAGAATTTCAAAGAGTTTAAAAGAAGGTTATCCAGTGCACCTGTGCTCACACTGCCTTGTAGTGGAGAAAGGTTTGTGATCTACAGTGATGCATCCAAGAAGGGATTAGGGTGTGTTCTTATGAAAAATGATATGTTGATAGCATATGCTTCACGACAGCTGAAAATCCATGAGAAAAATTACCCAACTCATTATTTGGAGTTAGCTGCGGTAATCTTTGCATTAAATATTTAGAGGCATTATCTTTATTGAGAAAGGTGTGAAATTTATACTGATCATAGAAGTTTAAAGTATATTTTCACAAAAAATGAGATGAATATGCACCAAAGAAGATGGTTGGAGCTGATTAAGGATTAAGACTGCTCAATTCATTACCACCCTGGGAAAGCAAACAAGGTGGAAGATGCATTAAGTCGACAAGACCATGCCATTTTATCCATGATGAGGATCACAAAAGATCAAATATTTATGTATTTACAAAGGATGGATCTTGGAATTATAATGAAATGGGAAAAATTGTATCTTTCTCAAATGAATGTTCAGCCATCAATACATGTTAAGATTAAAGAGGCACAGAAAAAAGATGTAGAGTTACAAAAGAAGGTGAGAAATGTTCCTAAATTCAACCTTGATTGTGATGGGATATTAAAGTTCAGGAATCGGGTTTGTGTTCCTCCCATCCCCAAATTAAAGAAGGAGCTTCTAGATGAGGCTCATAGTTATTCATTCTCTATTCATCCTGGAAGCACGAAGATGTATAGGAACCTGAAAGAGTACTTCTAGTGAGATGGCATGAAAAGAGATGTTGCTGAATATGTCTCTCGATGCTTGGTTTGTCAGCAAGTTAAAGATGAGAGAAAGAAGTCTAAGGGGATATTACAACCATTACCCATACCCAAATGGAAATGGTAAAACATCACTATGGAATTTGTCACAGGACTTCCTAAACCATCTAAAGGCAATAATGTTATCTGGGTCAGAGTTTATCATCTTAAAAAGTCTTCACACGTCACTGCTGTTAGAGAGGATTTCTCTGTAGATCAGCTTTCCAGGATATATGTAAAGGAAGTGGTAATATTGCATGGAATACCACTTTATATTATATCTGATCGGGATCCGAGGTTTACCTCAAAGTTCTGGTGAAGTCTTCAGCATACTCTGGATATAGAATGGAGTTTCAGCATTGCTTATCATCCTCAAACACACGGTCAGTCTAAGACGACAATTCAAACTCTAGAAGTTATGTTGAGAGTTTGCTCTATGGATTTCAAAGGTGGTTGGGATCAACACCTACCTTTGGTGGAATTTTCTTATAATAATAGCTTTAACTACAGTATTCAGATGTCTCCTTATGAAGCTCTCTATAGAAAGAAATGCACGACTCCAACTTGCTGGGATGAAGTTGGGGAAAGAAAGCTATTATGACCTGATCTTGTTGATGAGATGGAAGAAAAGGTCCGATCTATTCAACAACACATAAGAGCATCTCAGAGTCGACAAAAAAGTTATGCTGACAACCCAAGAAAAGACTTAGAGTTTGAATTGGATGATAAAGTGTTCTTACGAATATCTCCATGGAAGGGAGTAATGAGATTTGGATTGAAGGGAAAGTTGAGCCCTAGGTATATTGGTCCTTTCGAAATACTGGACCGTGTTAGGAAGGTAGCTTACCGATTGCCTCT
This sequence comes from Viscum album, assembly GCA_963277665.1. NCBI lineage: Eukaryota > Viridiplantae > Streptophyta > Magnoliopsida > Santalales > Viscaceae > Viscum > Viscum album. Next base: position 1,950,301,804 of record OY728150.1, read on the forward strand.
TCCACCGAATCTCTCTCATGTTCACGATGTGTTCTATGTATCTCTCCTGAGAAAGTACATACCTGATCCTTCACATGTACTCATCTCAGAAGTTGTACTGCTTGAACAAGATCTTTCTTATGAAGAACAGCTGATAGAGATTCTCGATCGTAGTGAAAATTCCTACGGAACAAGACCACTCGCTTGGTGAAAGTTTTATGGAGGAACCGCCAATTAGAAGAACCTATATGGGAGCATGGGGATATGATGAGGGAGAGGTATCCTCATCTTTTTGTTACAAGTGACGAATTTCGAGGGTGAAATTCATTTTAAGGGGGGTAGAATGTAACACCTGAGACTTTTATAAGAAATATTTTATTTTTATTTTATATAAATAATCAAAGGAATCTTTCACTACACATAACATTGACTTGGATTGCTTTACACGCAATCACGACCTTCCTTGATAGCTTGCATCGTAAGCAATACCGAGTTTCACTAAACAACGATATGTTATTATAATATTAATAAAACTAGCCGTTATGAATAGTAATAAACACTTTTTGAAATTTTGTAAATTTTATTTTTCAAAATGGACTTCGTTTTTGGATTCAGAATATCAAAATTATCCTAGGGTAAAAAAAATTTATTTTTCTGGAAACTTTCAATTTTTGATGAATAGTGAAAACACTAGGTTACTATTTAAAACCCGACTTTTAATTTAAATAATTATTTGTTTTATTTAAATTTATTTTAGGTAAAAATTGATACATAATACATATATAAGTTCAATGTAATTCATTGGAGTAATATTATAATAATTTTAGATATATAAAAATTTTATTGAACTTTTCACCGTCTTTTACCCACCTCCTAGGAGAATTTGCAAATTTACATAAAACTTAATTTCACCGCTTCTGTGAGTGGAATTTCAAAAATCTGAGAGACACGGTTGATGTCAGTAAGTAAAATGTTGTTCAATGAGATTAAAATAATTTTTGGTGAATAGTAACTTTTTACTTTTATTTACTACGGTTAAAAGTAAATAGGGTAATTAAGGGTAAAAATGATATTATTATTACCCCAAAACATGTCATAATTCTATTGGATAAGTGTAATTCGACCAAAAACAACCTTAGGAATACAATATGACAATTTAGGCCCACATGGATTAGATTAGGACATTTATTATTAATTTATTTAAAGAAGGGTTAAAAATAGTTAAAAATCAAAGTTTAATAAGTAAATAATTTTTAATATAGGGTTATACATAAGATAAATTCGACTATAAATATTAATTAGAAAGATAAAAAGATTTCCTACATAATAGTATTTTATTTGTAATTTTTAGACATTAAATAAGTTAATTTATTTATGTCACAAAGATGATGCAGTAATTATCTTATTAATGAAATATTGATATAATTGATGTTATAAATACCCATAAAATGTAATCTGAGACTTTTTATAAATTAAATTAATTTTCTAGGTTAATATGACATGTTATTATTGATTTAATGAACTTTTTTCGAAATAATAATTCTGTTATAATTTTCACAAAAATCAATTACTAAATAGTATCAAAATTGACATAAAATAGTTTTTTAAAAAATATTATATTATTAATTGTTATTTTATTCCTAAAAATCTGAGGATCGTCCAAATGACTTAGATACTGTAATATATATTAATAAGAAACAACTTGGGGTTCTTTTGGCTTTTTATAGTATGTTTATTAACCTTATAGCGTAAGAACACAAAAAGACACGGTAAAAGTAAAATTATCTAACTTAAAGTTAAATCTAAATGATAAGGTTAAAATAGTAAACTAAACTTGTCCAAATTATATTGGATGGGAGTATTTCTACCCTTCCCCACCTTAGATTATAAATAAATCAATTTGGAGCTATTTAAAACCGAATATGGCTTTATAATAAAATAATATTTTTTGTTTTTCCAAAGGTGTCCCTCTCCTCCCTTATAAAAGGGCACCTCCTCCCTCTCTTCCTCACACCACTTTGAGCCTTCAAGTTCAGCCAACCCCTGCCAATTTCTCCTCTCCACTTCCCTAGAGACATTCTAGAGGTCCTGGTCTTCTTAAAAGACCAATTTTAGTGCCCTAAAAGGAGGTCTCAAAGAAGCGCTTCAAAGAAGAGGTAATGTCTGTTACCGATTCTTTCAACTTTATTTCTTCTTACATTTCTTCTTCTTTAGTTGTTTCATTATGAATTAATAACATCAGTATCACTCATATACTGATATGTTATTATAAGTATGAAACAACCCTATTTAACTAGCTATCCATCCTACGGAAAATGAAATCACCGCACGTGCGTACGTACGGAATACCGTCTCCACGCCGTGGTGTAATCTATTTTCCACCACCACCTTACTTGGATGGGCATAATGGTGTAAAGAATGAAAATATATGATTATTGTAAATTGATATTGATTCTGAAATAGTATACATACACTCCAATACAATTCCATGATCATGGAAACGATATCATCGCTCGTGCGTACGTACAGAATACCATCTCCATGATGTAATGTGACTCGTTCTACATGATTTTCATTGCATAATGATTACATAAATGAATTTAGTGAATAAATATGATATATATAACACTAATACCATTCTGGAAATGTGGTATCTATAACCTAAAAAGAATAATAATAATTTATTCAACAAAACACGCATAAGAACAAAAAGTAATAAACACCCGACTAAGAAGTAGCAATGAAATATTACTAATAATAAGCTAAGAATATGACCATATATGATATCATAACAATAAGTATGATTCTGGAATAAGACAATTACATTATTTAAATAATTATACAGTAGGTTTGGACACTTACGAAGCAAATCGGACCTAAGGTAAGGGAAATATCACAATCTCATTTTTTTCCGAGATTGTTTATACATTGAAATTTAATGGGGTGTATTTTATCATCCACATCTATGTTTCCTCAATATGTAATATTATTTCCATCCACCTAAAATTTTTTAAGTCCAATTTTACCCTTCGGTGAGTTTTTAGTAAAAGATATGAAATGAATCTTTTGTCGTTTTTCGTACGAGGTACTTTTTGACTTTTCTGACAAAAGTACGAGAAGAATGTTTTTTTAACTTATACGGCAAGAATGGATTTTTAAAACATTATTTCCAAGAAGCTTCCTTTACAAGTTTTCAATTGTATTTTTAATCAACTTCTTTTAGTTTAGAATTTTATGACATGTTAAGAAAGGAAAAGTGTTTTTGAAGTAGAAATGATATTTTCTTCAAGAATGGAGTTCAAGTGTTTTATCAAAATTATTTTCCATCTAAGATAATAAAGGGTTATATTTATATCCCTATTATTACATTGATTTGATTATGTTGTGATGGAATTATTTTTATGAATTCCTTTAACTTATATGAATTGTTTTATGATGTCACGATGTTTAAGAATCCCATTTTTTACCTGGGTTATGCTATGATGTATGGTTTATGATTTTGTGGCACACATAAGAATGGTATAATTATTAAATGGGTGGGACCTATATCTCCCTCCAATGCATTGGGTAAAGATTTTATATCTCATGAGAGAGACATGGCTAGAACGGCAGGTTAAACCGGTTCAGTGAAACAGGACTGAAACGAGGAATGAACTCGGTTCAGAAATGGACTTTGTCCACTAAGATAGTCATGGAAATGAGTCTTGACTAATAAGAAATGATTCTTTATTATTATGTGTGTATGCCACAAAGCTTCATGTTTTAAGTTATGATTATTCTGATTACGTTTCACTACCATGATTTATCCCATGTTATGAAATTATTATCTCTTTTGCAGGGTAAGATTTCCAAAATGTTATGTTCTTATGAATATGATGTGATTGATATTTCTTTTGTTTACCTTTACTGAGAATTTGAGCTCACCATTTTGTATGTTTTCTTTCCCCAGGTCAAGAATAAGGTTATTAAGTATGATATGCCAAAAGGGACTATAGATATGATGAAATAAATGGGAGACAATGTAGACGCTTTATGAACAAATTGTTTATGTTTCCTAGTTTCTAAAGACACTATACATATACGGTCCTTTCATGGTTTTGTTATATGTTGTAATAAGTGTACATCAATTTTGAAGTATTAACAATTTATGTAAAGTATGGGTCGTTATAATAAAACTATGGAATTATACTCAGTTTTTTTTTCCCATGATGTAATCAACATAAGTATCCCTATGTGTACCTTCTATTCCTGGAAAGAAATCTTTCTTGGAGATCATTCTTATTCCTTTCTTGCTCATGTGACCTAGCGACCTATGGAAAACCTCTATTGGAACATCTTTCATGGCTTCATTTACTTCTCCTCTGCATCATCTTGCATCTGTGAGATAAAGAGAGATATTGTTATTCCCTTTCGCAATTACCCAGTTAACTTTGGTAAGCTTCCATTTCCCATCACTAAAGGAACATACATATCCCTCATTATCTAGCATTCTGGTGGATATCAAATTGAGGAAAATATAAGAAACATGCCTCTCATCCTTCAACAATAACATGTATCCAATAATAGTTTCCAGAAACATATTACCAATACCAATAATTTTGGATGCTCCATCATTTCCCATCTTCAGATGTCTGAAACTCCATGAATGGTAATATGAAAAGAAATATATTATGGCAGTGACATGGTAGGAGGTGCAGGAATTGATCACCCATGACGAGTCATGGCTCGCAATAATGACATGATTGTCTTCCTGAGCAATAATGTTATCTTGGTTAACAACTGTACCATTGTTATTTTGGGTCTTAACTTCATGATTCCTCTACTCTAACTAAAATATTATACACTCCCAGATGAAGTGGTAGGGATTTCCACAGTGGTGGCACTTCATGTCATATCTTGATTGAGATTTCATTCACTTTCTCATTTGAATACTTTGGTCATTAGGTTCACTTCATCTACTTCTTCCCTTCAATTTATGCTTCCCTTCTCTTTCAGTGACAATAGACTCTAATTCTGGGTTATGTCCGTCATCTTTTCTTTTGGACTCTTCATTCAATATTCTATCTTTCACCATATCCATGCTGAGAGTTCCATCTGGAGTATAATTGCTGACCGCCACAACTAATGTGTCCCATGTCTTTAGTAAAGAACTCAACATCAACACTGCCTGAAACTCATCATCAGTCATCATTTTTATAGAATTCAGTTGATCAAAAATACCTTTAAACTCACTCATGTACTCTAATACGGTGGTCCCATATTTTTATTTTAGGTTGAAAAGATGGCGTATCAGGTTTTCTTTGTTTTTCATGGTTATCCTCACATACTTCTTTTCCATTTTTTACCAAAAAAATAGACGCATCGTGTTAATTGGAAATATTTTGGAAGATTCTCTTGTTGAACCACTGTCTGATTAGGGCAACACACTTCCTGTTGAGAATAAACCACTTTGTATCCACTAGAGGGGTACGGGTGGAAGTCTTCTCCTCGGTTGTACCTATAGTTGATGTTTCATCCACTTGCACTGCAACGGGATTAGTAGTTTCCACTATAGGTTTCCAAAATTCTTTAATATACAAAAAGTCCTTCATTTTCAGTTTCCAGAGGGAATAATTAAACAAAGTATGTTTAATCATATTACCAATATTTTCATCCATTTTTTGGAGTGATAATTTTGAAAATATAATCATACAGATGTGTCCGGAACGGTGGAAATACCTAGAATCGACTCATGGATTGCTAAAAATAGGCTCTAATTGGACGATTAATGGCCAAAACAGTTTCAATAGTCGGGATTGACCACAAATGTGGTGCTAATGTGGCGTGCCAAAAAATTTGTTGGAAATGTAACCAGGAATTCACCAGTGGTGTAAACAGTTGCGTATTTTCCTATACAGGGGTATTGTAGCACTCGTGGTATGACTAAACTTTGACCGGGTGTATCTACTTCGTTTTATCACCATTTTTTGACGCAACTTGCACTGTTAGAATCGTATTTCCGTGCTATTAACAAATCTAGGATCGAAAACATTTCCTGATAAATATCAAGTTTCCGGTCGCTGGAATATTTTTCTGTCGGGTCGTCATTTTACACTCGAACCCTTTGATACCACTTAGTTGGGACAGCAGAGATTCATGGTGAGATAAAACAAAAATATATAAGAATAAAAAGGGATCAATGCAAGAATTTACATGGTTGGGAAAGGTTTCTTACAACCACAGAAGAATGGGGGCCTAGTTTATATTACTCTCTCTAGATGAATGTCAGAGGATACACACAACTAGATTACAAATATCATGGGATCTTAAAACCATTTTCAAGATAAAGGAAATCAAGTCTGTCAAGGGTTGGTTGGGGTTGGTTCATCAACCCTTGAATTTTCTGTTTTCGTTGTCTGCTTTAACAAAGGCGGCATGTCAATCCCATCAGCTGCCCAACAAAAAAAGAAGCTGCGTGGATTTTTTGCTGACAGAAAATTCAACTTGTTGAATAATCCCACAAATGTGAGTATCGCCACAAAAATTAATATGTAAATTTCATAAAATAAAAAACCAAAGGACTAAACTATATATAACTATAAAAAAATTAGAAAAATATGGATAAATAACATAACATATAGAAGATGCACATTTCAGCATGGATAGTGAAGAAGAACAATAACGTAATATTATAAATACTTTACCATACATCACGCTTTCTTAGAACAAAATAAAATTCATATAGAATACACAACTATGAGATATAGAGAGATATATGGTTATTATTGAAGTCCCAATGTTGGGAATAATCTAAGATATATCATTGGCCCTCTTCAAAATAGATTTTAAAATAAATGGTAAAGTACCTTTGAAATGAACTGATATGGGGTGAAATATTACCCCTCACCTGAACTGGTCTTCCATATGGCCTGAATGACATTCTAGATCCCTATGCGTTATGAACTATTGCCTTGGAATCACAATGACAACCTTGGAAATGATTGTATCCTTAATAAATAATAATTGTAATATAACACTAGTGTAAAATAAAATCAATAAAAATCCAATTGAAGATAACATAACTGAACATACAAATAGGATAAGAAAATTATGAATAAGTAACGGAATAATAGAAAAATAAATATATAATCTAGATAACAAGACTACAAAAAACAAAATACTTGATAAAAATTTCAAAAATTGAAAGAAAAACTTATACTATATCTAATAATCCTCCGTGTGTCCCATGGTCACCATCCAACAATACATCTCCCTTGGAAGATCAAAATGTGAATCAAACTAGAGTGAACCTATGCTTATAAAATAATAGGCATGATCTAAACAGCCAAATATTCATTATAACAGTCTGAATCTATGTAGTCACTTTGATATTACATCCTAATAATTATAGTGCATAATGTATTATAATAATAAAAAAATTATTAATTATTTTAAAAAAGAGACAACATGTAATAAAATTGAAAACCATTATTTCTATTAAACTAGTAACATTGCCCTAGAACCACATTTTAAAAAACCATAAACACTTTTTTGTTTAAAAAATAATCCATATATTCCTATACAATAACATTATTTACCAAAAAATTTGGAAACACAATTATATATTTTAATGAACACCCATCAAACTAATTTACAAAACAGTATGAAAGTACATTAAAATTTCAATAGATTTTACTTTCTTTAAAAAAATCCAAAATCCATTCTAAAATATTTAGAAAGTAAAACACCCAAATATGGAAGGAGGAACATGGTTGTTAATCACTATGTTAAGTCACACAACAAAGATAAACATCAGGAATATGGTTCTCAACAATAATCCAAGATGTTGGGGATAAAATCTATACACAAGGAATTATCCGCTAAACAAACCTAAAAGGGATATTAGAATCATGTATTTATCCAATGGGATATAACAATGGGTTCTTTTGTGGATCATTATAAACCTATGTTCTCATAGAAATAATTATTGCTATACAATTTTTTGGCTCATCCAATCCTCCCTGGTCTCTCAAGGTCGCAACTAGGTCTCTCTCTATCCCCAACCTCCCAAGTGCATACTCGACTTAGAGGCAGTGTCCCATCTATGAGTTCAATTAGTCTTATTTAAATTTCAATAAAAAATACAGATAGGTCAGGTTAAAAGCTACTTAAACCGCATAACACATTCCCCCAAGCTCTACGAAGAAAATTTTAAGGGGGTGAGAATAAAATAATTTCACAGAGATCAAATATCAGAAATTTTAAATTACACATGCCTCACCACCAACACCCTCATAAATAGAATCCTTGTAATTTCAAAACATATGTTTTATATAAAATTATTCAACAATATATATCCCTCATGAGATTATAAGACACCGTAGGTATAAAATATTCACTTGGGGTCAAGCGGGTCAAGCGCCTATTATAAAAAGTCATTCATTAAAAAATTCTAGGCAGTTCATCACTTTTAAAGCAATCTTTGAATTTTAATATTTTTTTAATTTAAAAAATATACCTCAATCTACTCATGATATTGATTTCATTAAATCACATTTAAAACTTTATTACAACTCAAACTTCTCATTAAACCCCCTTTGAAATATTCAAAGCGTCTAACAAGTTTCAAAATATAATCCACATGGAATAAATAACCCATTTAAAATTAACTAACCTGGTTTGATCATTTAAAAATATTTAAACACATCAATCGATTGACATAAAAATCAAAAAAGAATATAAAATGGTTTTAGATATTTACTTGGGTAAAAACACAAATTTTAAAACAAAACAACCCAATTCAAACATTTTAATTACATTCAAAACACCCATACACTTGGATCTAAAGCCATCTAATTCATGAACTATTTTTAAAACATTAAATTTGTGCTAGCCAATGATTTAAAAACCATAAGCATTGTTTTAAATAAAATTAGACAATTACACAAGCACATGGCAAGGTGTCCAATCCTTTAGCAATTTTACAAATCACTTCTAAATTAATTAGACCTATCATGGGTAATATACATATGATAATTTAAATAAATACAATTCTCAATAAATAAATCAATTAAAGGAAGGAAATAAAAAGTGACAGAAAAAAGGAACATACATCGATTCAATTTAGTTGATGCAAGAAGTTGTCACAAATGATGTCAAACACTCCCACAGGACAATACATTCCATCTACGACCCCTAAAAAATAAAACACACTTGATAAAAACCAAACCCAACCCTAAAATTGACGTACATAGAGATCTAGTTTCATTGGAGGAAGGGAAATAAAGGGAAAATAAAGAATAGAGGAGAGGAAGAGGTTTAAAAGGACTTTCCAAAGAAACAAGTAATTCAAATCATGGTTAGAGGACATCAAAATGGAATGATATGGGGGTAGATCCCTTGGGAGGCCATCCTGGTCCATTCAAATCAGTGGAGGAGGTAAATTACGGAAGGATACTTATAATCAAATATCGTAAAAAGTTTGATTTTCTAATTTTTAATGAATCTGGTCATTCTACATGGTTTGGATGCATGCTTTTTCAAATCATGTGCTAACTATTGATTGGAAACTACTTAGACAAAAACAACTCCCACACCTTACCTGATAATATCACATGGTTGGAAAACCATGCTCAAAAAATTCCAAATAAAATATATGAACTCTAAAGGGGTTTTCAAGATTTTTCTAATGGTTTCACAAAATATTATTATGTTTTGGGATTCATCTCAATCCCAGTAATGGTACTACGTGGTTTCTCCTAGGATCGACACATTTTTCAATCATCTATATACCACTAATGTGGAAAAATCATATATATACCTAAATAAAGTAAAAAATTATAATAGTATGGTAACTAATATGGTTTCCTACAAACCCTGCTTGAAAACTATACGTAGTAAGAATAATTCAAAATTTCCCATGTTTTGGGACAAAACTAAATGGAAACTTAAAAGGAAACTCAAACTCACAAAACCAAAAAAAGTAAACTCTAAATAGACAATACATGTGTCACAACCATGACTCACTACTTATGTCCACCTAGTAGCTCTCAAGTAGACTTCAACTAATATTTATTTCAGGCATCCAGTTTCCACTAGTTTATAGAGTTTATAAACACCTCATTAAACAAAACTCAGCTTATTATTGTTTTTCAATATAAAATATTTCAAGAATTAATTCCTAAAATATGGCTTAACATCAATTTAGTTCAATTTTTTTGTTCTAGCTATGGTTAAACTAAACTAGTTTCATATTATACTAAACCATAAAATTTAATTAAAATGATCAAAATCCATAGTTGTAGCCAACTAATGTATAGACCTCTATAAAAAGAAATATATTTTTCAATCATTGAAATAAACCCTAAAATATATTAGCAAAAATAAAAAATCTAGAAAATAAGAAAAATCATCCATCAAATTTAGAAATAGATTCACAATGTTGAATAGAAAAAACAAATAAAACACCCATAAGAGGGAAACATTGATCCATATTACCACAAGATATATTGTAGTGAAAACAAATCCCATAACCTAAATCTAATGAATATTTCAAAATTGTTCAAGAATATAATTTCAATTAAGGTACTAAATATATTTGGATAGAAAGAAGCTTCAAATTTATAACTATATTCAAAATATTATTGGAAAAATCAGCAGAATAGAAAAGAACCACTTTCTACTCAACTCAATATAGTTTCTTTAAAGTGTAGTGAACCTTACTATAAAACAATCCTGAGTAGGACCAAGCCATGAACACGTGATCCCAAAAAGGAACAATATATTTGTAATCAAATATGACATGTCGAACCCCTCTATCACATGATATACTATCATGCTATTGGATTATGAAAACCCCAGTGAGTCATGGCAAGATGAACCTATGAACCACAAAAACATTGTACTGGATAATCCTTTATCATGAACACGAGGCCTTTGAGAAATGAACACAAAAACATTGTTCTGGATAATCCTTTATCATGAACACGAGACCTTTGAGCATCAAATATTTACCCACTAGGGTTCGAGATAGATTATTCTAATAAACAAGGTCCCTAACCAATATATCTTATCTCCTAAAATATAACAGTATAAATGTGTGAGGTTTCCAATAGTTTATTTTTTCTATTTCATTATATTGTTCCCCATTCCATATTAACCACTAAAATGGGAGAGGTGAATATGTTGTTTCTTTTATCTAATTCCTTTTAATATCAATTCCAACTCTTGAATGCACTAAGGAACTCAATTCACTCAATATAATTTCTCAATATCACCTCATGTTTATTTTTAACAACTTATAGAGAGTAGAATACATAATTTAAATGTTTTGGTGGAATGCCAACTCCATATTTCAACCACCTATTCCCCTTGGTTACAGACTCCCTAATATCAAACAAGTGAATACAATTGATTTGGTTCCCACTGGGAGATAATTTTTTCTTCTAACTCCAACCAAAATAATTTTTTCATGGGATCCAACTGAGAGAATCCATTTTCTCCTGAATCAAAGAAGAATACATCACCTGCACTCTACATGAATCTAAAGGCTTTACCTCTATTCAAAATATTGATCCACTATAAGATGAATCAATGATCTTTCTCAATGAGATTTTAGGAACTGACTTACTCATGCACTCATCATGTTCCTTAAATATCTTCTTACAATCCTATTGATCAGGATCAATAAATTCAGATCACCAGTAATGACTAGTTAATATTGTGAATTAAAATGATTTTTCTGTAATTCTTTCTTCTGTTGATGAAGACCCATCCTTACTATGATGTGTTTAAGAAATGAACTCAATGTTATTCCATAATTTATGTAACATTAAAATTAAAAAAATCCAATTTATTTAGATTCTTTAATTATCAATTCAAACACATCAAATAAACTTCATGCATGGAAGCGTAATGCATGGAATCTGATGTTTCAGGTGTCCCAATTCTCAGGGTTCTTTCTGTATTCCATAAAGCATGAATGCACCCTTAAAAATTATTATTAGGATAAAACAATACCTATTTATTCTCTTTTAGTTCAATTCATATGTTCCATGCATGTGTACATTCACACCTATCATGAAATATTGGGTATCGTTACACTATCTACTCCTTATTTTTTACCACAATTTCACATACTTCATGCAATGAAATATTCATTATCTCTGTGAAAACATTGCATTAAATTGATACTTATCCTTTATGAAATACAATGGAGGACACTTTTTCATGGTTCTCTTTGTTATCTTTATGCAAACCAGTAGATCTAAAAATTGGGGTATCATGAATACTCATGTGGATTCATTTAAATAATTTTTCATGATGTGCTGTGAGTGTGCTTTTCACAATTAGAGTGCCCATGGAATCACCTTTCACACAATCTAAACTCATTATGGATCCCCTGGCCTACACATAGTGAAAGTACATAGAGAGGCACTATTTCATGAGCTCTCAAAAGTAATGAATATAATTACATCCTCTCAGTTGAGGGGATTCAATATTTACAGGTAGATTTTACCACCTTAGGTTTGAGAAAATTTTAATGCCAACCATAAACTATTTATGTCATATCATGGAATATTAAAGTTGTTCAAGATTAATCAAAACAGTTATGATACAAATTATAGAACCTTCTCTTACAATTTTTAGTGTTGGGATGAATATCACATGCATCTTAATTTTTATCTTTTCATGCATCCAGGATTGGTTGATTCATGAAAGACCAAATACAACATCATTTTCATTTGGCATCTCATATTCTTCAATCTTCAAGTTTCATACAAATCATAGAATGCACGCATGGGGATTATTCATATAATAATTTTCAGTTCAAAACATCTATCTAATTATATATCATGATATAGGGTGGTTAAAACATTACCTCTTATGAACAAAAACACCATTTAGAGTCAAGAGGAGGAATATAACCCCACTCATTTAAACTCATGGGTACGAGAGATCAAAAAATTTAGATTACATTGATCAAACAGCTCGTGTTATATTTGTATCATTTTAACCAAATTTAAATGGTATATATATGTCGTTGTCCCACATCGACTGCACAGTTGGAAAGCCTCACTTTTATTACATGGACCATCCCACTATTGGTTAGAGTTGTCCATGAGCGATCAGCACCTGCACTCTTCCTTCACACAACACATGCTTTGGACCAGCGGCCTTCAGTCACATCCTCATGCACAAATCTAATAAAGAACTCACTATGAGCATTATAAATTGTCCCACCAAAAAACATATTCCTCCATGAGGGCTCCCTTGGAAGCATCTCCCATGTGGTAGACCATTGGGTCCTCTAATATTGGATGAGGTCTTGCCTTGGTGTCTTTTATGGGTGGCCCTATATTTTTTTATGAAACCACAATTATATATAAATGTACCAAACTGTTGAATTGATATCTTCACTAAATTATCAAAATTCACAAGCTCTATTCATAAAATTAACCTGAAAACCTTTAATTAAATCATATTCACTTCTTCTCTATAAAAATCAACATTTTCATGGACAATCTTCTTCATCATTTTATAGTAAACATATTGTAATCAAAGACACAAGTCTTTCAAAATTAGTATCACTTCAACAATATTTAGTGATTCTCAAGAAGAAATGTACGATAATGAAATCCAAATCCATTAGATTAATCCATAATAATTATACCAGAAAAACCACTCCATCTAAATATATCTTGACACATAATTGAAAATAAATGAAACACTATGACCAACAATCATTCATTTTGTATTTTTTTGTCAATATATTTTTCACATATTTATAATTCATTATGTGTGATCATAACTTTCACCCCGTTGAAAATAAAACACAAAGGGTAATCGGGGAATAATTCCAATATACTTTATATGAAATTTCCATGATGACTTCAAATAGGGAAATGATCCCACATTGTTTTCCTAGCATATAGCTTTTAGTTACTTGGATCTATGTTTACATTGTAAAAACCGATATATAAATAAAAATTAGAAACAACCAGGGACATCTAAGCTCTCTATAAAACACCAAGTATGTGGAATCATACCTAGACATTCACAATTCTCTTCCAAGGGGTTTAAAATAATTTTATTTATTAATGAAATGACAAATCCTGTGAAAACATTAAAAAACACATCATAAATTTTAGGAAAAAAATTTATACCTCTCACTTAGTCTTTTTTTTGTAAATAAATAAATACCTTTTAATTAACAAGATGAAGTCAATAAGATGAAGTTGCCTGACCCCAGAAAGCCCTGATCTTGTGTCTACCACAATTACATTAGCACAATTTTAGAGAATCAAATCTCAAAGGATTGGAGAGTTTAACATTCTGGGTAAACCAAATACATAGATGTGTCTTATAATAAAAATCAATACACTAATTACAATATAATATTTTTATTTTGTGGATAAAATTATTCCATTTAATGTATCCTTGTATATATTTCTTAATACACATCTAAGAATTATAGGGAAATAAAAAATTATGGGTGAGCCCAAATGGTTAGTAAGGGTAAAGTACAATAGAAGTAACAATGAATCAATGAGAATAATCAATATAGAAAGGTAATAACTAAATACGCATCCCATTTAATCAATAAACTGAGATGGAAGTGTATAAAAATATTTAATTTTAATAGTTATAAACAAATCTTATTAAAACAATGATATGAAGAAAAATAAATATGGAAAGGTAAGAAACTAAAACACATGCCAATTAATCAATTAACTCAAAATGAAATGTATCCATAGATATGTAAATGAAAATTTTTATAGAAGAATAATAACTGAAACAAAATGTGGGAAATTATTAATTATTTCACACCAACTTTACAAGGTACATGGGACAATTACCGTTAAGACCTTTTAAAAGACGGTTTAGAATATCGGGTAAAACTTTATCAAAGTCTATCCAACTAACTTGACCCATGAGACTGCCGATATATTGATGAGATTTCTATAATATGGACCCACCTATGTCATACCTATCCAAATCATTATTCATATATGGATTAATCTATTTAAGAATGTTCCTTATCAAATATATGTATAGAGTAGAAGAAGCATATTTATTAATTTTTCCCCAAAAAATCAAAGAACATTCAAAGTAAACACCGTATAAAAAATGAAATATGGTTTTCCCAATAAGAAATTTAATATAAATGGTATGTATAATAAGGGTAAATTCAATGTTCCCTAATCCTAGGAAATATAATATTTCTATTGGACTAAAAAAGGAATCATGGAAGGGAATGTACATACTATTTTTGGCTAAAAAAATAATTAACCATCTAGAGGACTGATAAGGATGCTATCAATAAAAAATATTCTAATTGCAGTAAGGATAAATCATTTTTAATTATTATTAATATAAATAATATAAAATATATATTAAAAAATTACTGACTTAAATTTCCTTTTTATTTTTAAAAACATTTTAAAAATCATTTTCTTTGAAAATAAATTTTAAAAATATTTTATTTTAAAAAGAATAACCTTTTAAACTTACAAATGAATAATCAAAGAAATTAAGGTGGGTAAATTTTTGTATGTTGTGTGAGTTAAAAACAACATTCGTTTTTTATGGTTAAATGAATGAAAAATTGCCTTCTTTGGAAAGAAACAAAAATATTCCTTCAAAACATTTTTAAAATAAAATGGGTAAAAATGCATTTAATAAATAATTTTGGAAAGGTTATGTAAATTTATGAGAAATTTTTTGAAAATAAAGTTTTTAGAAGAATAAAGGTTCATCAAATAAAGATGGAAATGAATTTGGGTTTTCCTAAAAACATTTTCTAAAACATTTGAGTACCAAAGAGTAGAAAACAAAGGTACTATTACTTAATAAAGGTAATGAAATACAAGAGTAGGAGAAAATGAATGGTTTTATTATAAAATTATCAAATAATTTCCTATAAAATAAACACAAGTGTAAAAAATCCCAAAAAATGATATTTAGAAGTAAACCCTAGAAAAAATTATAATTTTGTAGTGAGAACAAAACAATTATTTGATTGTGTGTATCAACTTAACATCCAAATAAAGAAGTGGAAATACATAAATAGGTATTCAAATTCATTATTCTAATAATAATATAATATAAATTACAATGATTAAGTATTATAACCTAATGAAATGGAGTTAGGTTATGAAATTTCTTTTCCACTTGGGTAACTTTTAACTCAAATACCCTAGGAAGAAATAATTCAAATTGTAACCCAAAATACCATAAACAATGAATAGATAATGATATTACGAGTCAAAATGGTAGTATATAAACCATATATAAGAAATTAGGTGTAAAAAATAGTTTTATTATTTTAATAAAAAGTTATCAATCACATAAGGAAGTGAGATTGCAAAGATATTCATTGAGATCATTCTTTAGGAAATAATCTTTTCAACATTCCAAGGTGTCCCATAACACTTTGAAATATTTGAATAATAATTCCCATGAAGTAATATTATCAAATAAATCTTATAATTTCATGAGATAAAATAGATTCATGATATAACATTTCACAGGGTAGTATATACCGCATAAAAAATAAACTAGGTTCATAACAACAAATAAGTCGTAATGGAATGTAAATTGAGATGAAATCCCTTACCTTGTGTTTCATTTTTGGGTGAAAATCCTATAATATCATATTTAATGGTTTTAAAAATGTAACAAACTAATACCAGAACTGCAATAATATTTTAAATATCATATATTATCTTCTTATAATATCTTATTATCCATTTATTAACAATCATTCATTATTTTCACTATTTTAGGTGTTAATTGCCTAGCCTTTTGAGTATGTTTTGACTTATTAATTGTTGTTATTCTTAAACCGATAATGATTTCATCATATATATGATGTAAAACATGACATAATTATTATATATATTCATTGTATATTTATTCAGAATAATCTATAATATTTTGATATAAGATATGAAATGAACCATTCAAGAAGACGGAAGGCTGTATGTACGCATGAACGCTGCTTTCATTTCTTTGTCTTAATAAAAGAATGAAAATAAAATTATATATTTATATAATGATTAAATTATCATATAGATTTCATATAATTTCCATAGTTTTATTAAAACCATCCTTTATACATTCTAAGTATAGTGTGAATTAATCGCATCGCATTGAGGGGGCGGTAATCCACACTTCTACATATGATGTTATCGTATTTACAAAAAATGGAAAGCATAAAGATATATATTATAAAATAAATAATGAATTATAAATAAATTATAAATATCATATATAACATATATAAATTGAGTGTCTATCATAAAAAAAACCATTATAGGTGGTTAAAAAAATAAACAACTTCGTTTTGTGAGGTGACACTTCTCTGTACACATAAATGGTATGTTTGTTTCCTATTAGATGTAATAGTGTGTAAGTATAGGTCAAAAACATACCATAAAAAATATAATTATATTTATGATATTTTTGTTTTTATTTAAGGATGTAGTAATAAGAATTGAAAGACTGTATAAAGAAATAAAACAAAAGAGCTTAAGGGATGAGGTTACCTCATATTCATGTAACACCATTTGGTTTGAACCAAAGGGATTCCATAGATGGATTTATGAAAAATGTGAGGCATCTAGATTGTGTCGAGGGTTTTTGAGGAGATATTTTGGTAGACCTTGTTCAATCTAAAGTGTCTTGAGAGGTGTGATGAAGTGGGAGGCTTAAGTTCTTTTATAGTAGAGGAGGAGTAGCAATCTTGTAAATTTTGGAAAAGGGAATTTCAGAAACATTTTTTTCATTGAATGTGGATCCAATAGAAGGGAAAAATTAATAAAGTGGATTATAGTGTATAAATATGACCATCCAATGGATTTTGGATAATTTTCTAGGTCATTTTGTCCCTTAAGTTTAAGGTTTAGTCCCTTATTATGCTTAATTTCTCCTTAATCATTGTAATTAATTTTAATTATTTTCACTAATATTTTTTCTCAAAAAATAAGTTGACCATATTAGAAAATACTAATTATTTGGATACCAAATATGGAATCAATTTTTATACATTACAAACACATAAGTAGCATAAATTAATTAAAATTCCAATCCATGGTTGGGATGATAATGTGGGGTTTTCAATGTAAGTTATAAAATATATTAAATTTATTTAAAATAGTAAATATATTTTAAATACTCATGATATGATATTACATTATGTTCTTCGTATTTTTTATCATACATGGTGTTGAATACAATGTTCAAAAATTATATTTTTGGGTGTTGCATAAGATAATACCATTAAGAATAAGGGATGAAAGTGTGATTGACATAACTTGACATATTATTTTGAATCTACCATAAGGATTTCATATTGATTATCAAGGTTGATCCCAATTAAGGGACTCATAATTTTATTCCATTTTAGGGAAGTTGGTATACTCAGTGAATTTAAATTTCATAATTATTTCTATAAGTTACATCTTCAAATATCTTCTTCAATTCCCTCTAATTTTAATTCAAAACACACAAAATTATAAGGAATAAGAAGTTACATATTGGATCCATATAAGTACAATTCAGAACTAGATATTCCTTTTAATATGAGACTTTATTTTCTAAAAATATCAATATGGTAATATTATTTAAACTCTTCTTTTTATTTATGAGAATTACTTATTTGAGTATCTTCTTTATTCCCTTCTTCTTCATGATGAATAATTATTTCAACCTCAACCTTCTGGATATTGAAGTTTATATCTATGGATAACTTATAATAAACATCCACATAATTTTATGATAACAAATTATTTTCTTTAAATTTATAAATTTTCTCATCTTCCACCAATTTTTTATGCAATTTCAACTAATTTTGTCAAATAACATGGCGGTATTTATTAACATTCTCTAATTTCACAAAATAATAATGCGACTTTTCATTGTTTTTATTATGAACCCCATCCCCTTTAACAGAATATGTAACTTCTCCCTCCAACCTTGTCATGAATACCTCAGCTTTGTGACCTTCCAAACAGAATCTACCACAACATTAATCCAAAATATGGAGAACAAATTATTGATAGTTGTGATGAGGATCTATTCATAGGTATTTTTCTTTGATATGTTACCCTCATATTCTCATTGAAAATCCTCCTTTATTATTTACAAATTCATGTAAAAGGGATTATGAAAATGTAAGGATAATATTTTTGACCATGTTTACAACAACACTAACTAATTCTTTGAAACATTATTCTCAAAGACTAGTTCTGGACGAATTGAAATTTTCCTTTATATTTCTTATTGAAAATAGAGCATCTATTTTCTTGGGGTGTTATGGACTTCTAAAAAAACAATTGTCATCCCTATATGTGGAAGATTACCTCTCATTTTTCCTTCCCCTAATATCCTCATATTTAGCTTTTAAACAATCACTATTAGAAGAAAAATATAAATGAAATTTATTAAGTTCACTTTTAAATTTAATCTATCTAGAATGAGAATTTTCTACCCTAAACTAAATAGAGTTATTCAAATATTATATATATTTATTCAACTCAACTTGAAATGTGTCCTATATAAATGTGTATATGGAAGTGAAATTTTCTTCAAGATAACATATCGTATTATCTTGTTTAGAGACATTAAATTTGTGGAAACTAATATCATTTAAAAAAATACATATTTCATGATCAGATATTTTCATGAACATGCCCTGATTCCATGTTACCCTGATACCTAAGTTGATCCTAATATATCCCAACGGGTTTTTTCAATCCCCATATGTCATATACTAGTACCTAGATTTATATAAGATAAAAGACGGAACAATTTTTCCAAGAAATAGTGGAAGAAAATAGATATATATTATTTTGATCAAAACTCCAAAGGGAGACATTTCCATAAAGTTAAATAGTTATATCAATAACCCAAAATTTTATATATAAAAGTACTCAGAAACTGATGATATAAAACTCAAACACCACAAAGAAATCAACACTCCATTACTAAAGGATTATGAGAAACTACTTTCTTATAGAGGAACTTTCCCTTTCCTTGAACCTAATAGAAGAAAATCTAAAAAATCTGAAAGAAAAAGGTAGGATGTGAGCTAAAATACCCGTAGGATATAGTGACCAAGGTTTAACATACATTGATATTACATCATTTAAGATGAATATTCTATACATTACAAAAAAATATTATCAATAACCGTAATAGTTTAGTGTCTTTGGAAAAATGGAAAAAATATTTTATCATGTAGAATGATCTTCAAAATATCCTATAAATATCTCCTCTTTTATTACACCTACATAATACCTTTCTTCGTAAACTGGGGAAAGTAAACATAAGAAAATCGTGAGGTAAAACACTCAGTAATAGTAAATAAGGGAGATATGTGGGAAAAATTATAAGTATAAGTGTATGAGAACAAAATAATGAAAATATAAGATCACACCCTACATATGAAAGATCATATACATGAATCATGGCATAACACATGGAAGTTCATAAGACATGAATCATAAGGAAATTAATAACATAAGACAAGAAATCATAACATTAAAATAAAACATGGGATTGTGGAAGACACATATTAATATAAAAACATTATTTCAAGGTGGAATTCCAAGGGATTTTTAACATGTTAGGCTTGGGCTAATCACCCATGTACCAGTTTGGGAATAGGATTCCCTCCTGTATAACCTCTTGTTTCAGGAAAGGGATTTCCACACATGTACCTACTTGTTATGGGATTGGGATTTACACCCATTTACCCTCTTGTTTTGGGATTGGGATTTCCTCTGTTATACCCTCTTCTTTCATCTTTGGGATGTTATCCCATGTAACCTCTTATTTCTGGCTTGGTATTTTATCATGTATACCTTATTGTTTGCGGCTTGGGATGTTACCTCGTGTACCCTCTTGTATTTCGATTGGGATGTTATCATACTTAACCTCTTGTTTTGGTGTTGGTATGTCCACTTGTGTACCATTTTAGATCATAAAATATTTAACATTAACCAATTCATTGGAGGGAGATATAGGTCCCACCCATCATATAATGAAATTATACATGCAGGTTTCACAAAACATTTATCATATCACAACCTGTGAAAAGAGATGTTCTCTATAAACATCAAATCATAACCCATGAAATGAAATGGGTATCTTTAACAATATATCACATCACAACCTAGGGAAAATATATATGTTTCGTAATCATTTCATTAAATAATAACCAATGAAGAGAAGCAGGCTTCAAAATCATATAACATGTAGAAAAGAAATTCATTTCACAAATATATAACCTATACGAGAGAAACAGATTTTATAAACATATAACCCATGGAAGAAAATGGGTTTCATAAAGACCATTATATTAAGAATAACCCATTCATAGAATTATTATGAATGAAACATTTAGATCATTTCCTATAAGGGCATTATTAACATCAACAGATGTCATCTTTGATGGAAAATAATTTTGAAACATATTTCTAAAACATTTCTTGAGGAAAATATCATTTCTCATTTGAAAAGGTAATTTTAATACATAAAACTATTTAATAATAATTTTCTATTAAAATACCATTAAATTTTTTTTGTTGAAATCTTATAAAATAATCTTCAAAAAAAATTAAAAACTTTTTTCATTGAAAACACATTGAAAACTTATAAAGAAATATTGAAAATGTTTTGAAACCCATTTCTTTGAAAATAATTTTAATAAACACTTTCTTAAAAATAAACCCTTTAAACATTCAATGTAAGCATCATAATATAGTAGCAGGTAAAACCGTACATGTTTTATGAGGTAAAACAAATATTCCTTTTTCATATTAAATATATGATAAAAATACATTTGTCAAAAAGTGATAGGAATATTCATTTGATAATTGGTAAAATAAAAAACGGGTAAAATATATTTTAATTATAATATTTTATTAGTAAAATATTCTTGGAAACCCTATTTAGAAAAAAATGGTATTTAAAGAATACATATTTCTGACCGAAGAGAGGGTAATGTCAGGATTCCCTAGAAACACATTCTTAACAAAATTATGTCCCAAAGAGTAGAAAAATGGTACCAATACATGATAATCTTATGAATATATAGACGATAATAATATTCTAGAATATTATTTAAAGTATTATTGTAATATTTCATCAAAAAAATCATAAATTTAAACAATCTAAAAAAGTGATGTGATTGTTTTAATAAAATCTTATAAATTTATAACTATTGATCATACTCTCCATGTCAGAAAATTAAATTAAATGAATCATAAAATATCATTAAAATTAGGAAAAATATGATATAACATGAAAATCATAACCATTTACACCTCTAAATTGAATTTAGGTTCATAAAAAACAATATTTTCAAAGAAGGGAAATTGAGACAAAACTATTTCACTGATTCTTTATCTTTTGAAACATAAACCCCATGAAATAAATATCATATAATGGATATATGAATACCCAAAAATTCAACTATAATATGAATAAAATAAATTCATGGTTATTATACACCACATATAATTAGGGACTGGTGATTAAGGCATGTATCTGATGAAAATAAAAGTGAGATAGAATTATCTTACCTTGTGTCTTGACTCTCGTCTTACACATTCAATCTTCCTCTTAATCAGGTAACTCTTTTTGGTTTGGGTTAAAAGGATTACTTGGATTTTCTTATTCCCAAGGGAAGGATCCTAGGAGGAAGGGAATATATCTAGGAAGTATATTGGGTAGGGATTGTCTGAACGTAATAGGATTGAGAAGTGTGAAGAAGAGGTAGAGGTGGCAGCCTTTTACAGGGAGGGAAAAGGACTCACATGGAATTTTTGAAAACAACTTATGTGTACACATTCCCTTATCTAAAAAAATTCATAAAAAACAAAACTAAATCAATAATAGAAGTTATGAGGAAAATATATTGATATCCAATGGGTGTTGTATAAGTGTTAGGTAATTAGGGCCCCTAATTTTAAGGTTTAGTCACTAATTAATCTTAATTTTACCTTAATCACTATGATTAATTTTAATCACTTTTACTAATATTTTTGGGAGAAAATTAATATTACCTTATTAAACTATACATGTTATACTCATTATAGTGGTTTAGGTTGGTTTTGTGGTATTTAATTCAAAAAAGTGAGAAAATTATGATTAATTCTAGTCATGTAGATGGGATGAAATTACGAGTTTTAAAAATAGAAAAATGTTCAAAAGTTTTTTATGTTTTTATATAAAATTTCAAAGTTAAATTGTCTATAATGATCTAAATTGTGTTAATAGATGTATAATTGGTCTAATATGTCCTTAAAATAAATTTATATTATAATTTATCATTAATAATTATTTAAAAAAAATGGTCATTTTTAACTAAAATGCAGAAGTTTTCACTATTCAACCAAAAATGAAGTTTCTCAGAAAAATCACAAAAATTTACCATAAGATTATTTCAAAATTATAAATTAAATCCTGATTTGTATTTTATTAAATTCAATTTCAATAATTTTCCAAAATTAATTTTATTTTTTTCACAAATGGACACAAAAAGTAGTTCATTTTAGAAAATAGTATTTTTTATAAACATATAAAGGATTTACACAATATAATATTTTTCATTATAAATATTTATTATTTATATAAAACCATTATTAAAATATTTTTTAATTATTTATTACTATTCATATTACTATTTTTTAATTTATTCATTATAAATAACTCAATTAAATAATTATAATAATAAAATGATGTTTTGTAGAAACTCGGTATTTTGTGTAACGTACACCAAGTCGATGTTCCATGTGAAAGTAATGATTTACATATTTCATTAAAATAAATAATTGAAAATATAATTTATTAGGGTAAAATAGCTTTCTAACCATAATAATATTTTTTTATATTCATTTTTTTATATTAATTTTTAATTAATTGGTAAACTATGAATTCATATTGTTTTTTATAAACCAAATGTTTTCCTAAATTATTTAATACTATTCATAATATCTAATTTAAAATATATTTTTTTTCTTATTATAGTAAATAATAATATTTTAATAA
Source organism: Viscum album (assembly GCA_963277665.1). Classification (NCBI taxonomy): domain Eukaryota; kingdom Viridiplantae; phylum Streptophyta; class Magnoliopsida; order Santalales; family Viscaceae; genus Viscum; species Viscum album. Next base: position 1,950,325,819 of record OY728150.1, read on the forward strand.
TATATTATTGTTCGGTAATCATCAGTTTTGTGTGTTACACAAGTCATGGAAGAAAGTAATTGTTGTATATAATGCAGGCTAACCTCGGTGGTCCATGTAGATCCGGCCAAAGATTACCTTGCATATAGGGAAAAATTAACTTTGTGTTACATATAATGAAAACCACACATAGTAATTTAATATAAAACGAATTATATTTAATTTTTCATGAAATAAAAAAATTAAAAAGGTTAAATTAATTTGAAAAAAATAACAAAATCTTTGGGGGTTACATTCTACCCCATTAAAAATGAATTTCACCCTCAAAATTCATTCGGGTTATCAAAGTTTTAATACGTGAATGTTTCATTCATAGAAAATAACATCATAAAAATGAATACTAACACTTCCCTTAAAAATGAAAAGTGGAAACCATAATGGTTCCCAAAAGTAACATATAACTAGGTTTCCACATAAGAGAACATTGGTTGGGAGTGAAGATTTGACATGGAGGAAAGGCATAAATATTTATAGGGAGTGATTGAGGTCATCAATCAAAAATAAGTTAATGATCAACGAAAATATTAGGGAATCAAAGTCATAAATTTTTGATGATTTCAAAATCCATGGGTTTAACAAAATTTAAGTAATTAGGACAACATTGTTTTTTATCACATTCAGTATATTGAGTAATTATTGATATATTTCTATAAAAAAATAATTATTTGTTTTCACTTTGATCAATTTATAATAAATATATTACCTCAAGGAATTAATTTCCAAAAACTAACTTTCATGCATAAGTCACTAAAATACACTTTTAATGGATCTTATGTCCCATAAAAGAGTGAAAAATTTAATTATTTTTCTCTTCAAAAGAAATATGCATTATTATGTAAACATAATAAGTGACACCACTAATTTTTCATTAATATTTAGTCATAAAAATAATTATACCTTAACCAGGACATAATGTAGTCTTGTGGTAGGTGTGAAACCCTTATCACCCTTCGTTCATGGCTTCAAAACCCACGGCCTTTCCAGAAAATATTGGTTATCACTCGATAAACATGATGTATATTTAAAAAAACACTAACATAATATCCAAAATAAATAAGATGTTCATCCTTGAAATCATTTTAATATCTAAATAACCTTTTATCCATGGTTTTTAATAAAAACTCAAAACATAAATACCTCCTTTATTGTTTAAATTAAAATTTTCATGAATGGTTTACCTTATAACCCTTACAAAACATTTAAATACAAATCTTTTAAAAGAAATTCATGAAATCATTTTAATATTGGTCCCCCATATATCCAAAATTACCACTTGTTTGTCACATTCCAAACATGTAAATACCCTTATAGTATATTCCCTTGAAAAATTATAACATCATTAATTACCAAAAAAATCGTTTTGAAAACATGAAATATTCCTTCTTCCAAAGTATACTAGATATATTCCTTAAATCCAAAAATCATTTAAACTTCATCAATAATAATATAACCAACCTATTAACAAGTCCTTACTTAGTACTATTGTAATTAGTATCATCCTATTTACTTATTAATAAAATCATTATCTTAACATAAAGAAGTTATTAATGGTTACCTTTCTAGAGTCAAAACATCACCATGTCATTAAATCACTCCACCAGTCCATTGGGAACATTCAACATAAACTTGTAAATATTGATCGAAAAAAATAAGTAAAACTACCCCTGTATATTTCATCAATCAGATAACATAAATTTTGAATCCATATACATATAAACATTTATTATTCCACTTCATCCTTGTTCCATTGAAAATAGTTCCTTATCCTATTACACAATACCCCTTTCCTCTTACAATTCATTTTTAGTCTCGTCATCATCAAAAATGTAACCATTACTTGTGCCAACTTGCTGATCCTATTCAATTTCTCTCTTATTAGTAAATTTAGTTTCATAGTAACCATTTATTCTTCATTTAATTAAATTACCCTTTAATTATGTCTTATGGAGGCCAATATTCTCATCAATTCTGTTAACCAGACTCTTCATTTTTTCCTTATTGTCACTTGATCTGTGTCCTTCTTTTCCAGAGTGTGGACATCTTATTATTCCTATAATAAATTCACTTAGGTGATTGTTTCAACATTATTAAAAAAAGGAAATTTTATATTCATTCCTATATGGTATCCAATACCCAAACTCTCAGAAGACTCCTTTTTCTTCCTTACTAACATTGAGAGTTGGTTAAGGTACACATTGTTAATAATTTTCCTAGAAGCTTATTTATAATTATCACAACATATTTCAATCCATTTTTTATCCCACCGGACTTATCATCATAAAGTAATCCTTTACATTCAACATTAATCTAGTTTTTCTGGTTCCTTCCATTGACTAAAACCATAATCATTGTGTGATAATTAATTATCATAGTAGAAAAGTACATAGTCATGAAAAGATAAATTTATAAAATATCTAAATCATGAATCATTCCTTGATCTATGACACCCTATTCTCATACTAAGATATTAATATCCAACTTATATCTAAATCCTTCATGGTGGTTTGTGTAGAATTTGTGAATTTTTAAAGAATATCACATAGGAGTGTCAAACCAGGTGTGAAACAGGGCCCATTTCGTGTACCAGATTACCCCAAATTAGGAACAAAACATCGTGTCATAGTTTCTTCCGCTAGGTAAATCTAGATTAGATCCACATCCACTTGTATTATCCAAAAATGGATTTATTTCTAACAAACCACTTACTCTATCCTTTACCAAAATTCAAGGACATTTTACTATGCATTAACTCAAGCTTATACTTATCCATAGATACAACTCTAGACATATCCATATAAATATACCTAGAGAGATCACTAATGTTTTATCATCCTATTTTCCAAATGTTGACTAAACGATTCATTTGATACCATCTATAGAGACCTTGGATTAATATAAAATGATATTACATCATTTTATATGAATATTTTGTACAATAACAATAATAATGCTTGATTACTGTAACAGTTTAGTGTCTTCAAAAACATGGAATCATAATATTCTATCTTGGTAAAAGATCTTAAACATCTTCCATAAATATCTCCACCTTAGTACTCCAATATGAAACTTTTATTCATAACCTAGTGAAAGGAAACATAATAAAGGGGTGAACTCAAAATCTCAGTAAGGATAAATAAGGGTGATATGTAATCATGATTAAGAGTATAAGGGTATGATAACATGATCATTAAAATAAAATATCATACCTTTCATATCAAATATCATATACATGAATCATGGAATAAATCATGGTAATTAATAAAACATGAATCATAAGTAAATAAATAACATGAACCATAAAATCATAACATTGGAATAAAACAAGTTATTGTGACTGACACGTAAGCATATAATTACTCAATGTTAAGGTGGCTTACCAAGTCCCTTATAACATGTTAGGCTTGTGATAATCACCAATGTACCTACTTTGCGAAAGGGATTCCCTTCTTTGAACCCTCTTATTTTAGGATTGGGATTTCCTCTCATGTACCCTCTTGTTTCAGGATTGGTATTTCCTCACATTCACCCTCTGGTTTTGGGAATGGGATTTCCTTCCATATACCCTCTTGTTTCAATCCTGGGATATTCATTAGTTTACCCTCTTATATCGGGATTGGGCTATTCTCCCACATACCCTCCTGTTTCACTCTTAATATGTCTGATTGTGTACCCTTTGATCACAAAAAACATTTATCATTATCCAATTAATTAGAGGTAGATATAGGTCCCTCTCATCACATAATGAAATCAAACATGCATGTTCCACAAAACATTCATCATTTCATGACCCATGAAAAGAGATGGGTCATATAAACATCAAATCGTAACCCATGAAATGAAATGGGTATCATTAAAATTTTATCACTATATAACCTAAGGAAAATAGATAGGTTTAATAATCATTTCATACTATCATAACCTACAAAAAGAATTGGGTTTCAAAATCATATAACTCGTGGAAAAGAAACGGATTTCCAAATCAAATTACACGTAGAAGAGAAATGGATTTCATAAACATAAAACTCATAGAAGAGGAATGTGTTTCATAAAGACCATTAAATTAAGAATAAAACATCCATAGATAGATTATGAATGGAACCTTTAGATCGTTTCTTATAAGGTAATTATTAACATAAATAGATATCATCATAGTTGAAAAATAATTTTGAAACATATTTTAAAAACATTTCTTGCGGAAAATATCCTTTCATCTTCAAAAAAATTATTTTTAATACAGAAATCCATTTAAAAATAATTTTCCTAGAAAATACCTTGAAAAAATATATATACGACTTAAAATTAGTTTGGAAATTTTTTTTATAATATTAAAATAATCTTCAAAACATTTTTAAAACCATTTTCTTTTAAAACACTTTGAAAAATTATAAAGAGAGCTTGAAAATGTTTTGAAAACCATTTCTTAAAAAATAATTTCGAAAAATAATTTCGTAAAAAATAATACATTAAACATGTAAAGTAACCTTCATATAAATGACCGAGGGTAAAACTATATATGTTGTATGAGGTAAAAAAAATATTCATTTTTCCTGGTAAAAAGGATAGATAAATGCCCTGATCAGAAAGCGACAAGATGATTCCTTTGATAATTGGTAGATAAAAAAAGGTAAAAATTTCTTTAATTGATAATAGTATAATAGTATAATATTCATGGAAACCCTTTTCAGAAAACATGATTTTGAAAGAACTGATATTTTTTATCAAAGAGAGGGTAAAGTTAGGGTTTTCAAATAACACATTCTTATATATATTATCTCCCAAAGAGTATGAAATTTGTATCAATAGAAGATTATATTATGAATATCTAAAGGATAATAAAACATGGGAATTTTCTTGAGAAATGGATCATAATATTCCATCAAATAAGGAATAAACATATACAATCTCAAATAATAATGATATTTGTTCAATAAACTCTTATAACTTGGTAACATTAGATCATACAATCCGTGTAAGAAAAGTGACTTAAATGGATCTTAAAATGTCATGAAAAGCAGAGGATTCATGAAATAACTTGAAAAAAGGATGTATATACACATCAAAAGAGAAGTTATGTGCGTAACAAAACATGAGTCTCAAAGAAGGAAAATTGAGATAATACTATTTCACTGATTTGTCAACTTTTGAAACTTAAACCCTTTAAAGAAATATCATAAAATGGATATGTGAATAGACATAAATTTAAGTATAGGAGGCATAGAATACATTCACAGGAAGTAAAAGGACCATGTATAAGAGGTGATTATTTATTAAGGTATGTATCTCATGAAAATAAAAGTGATATGAAATAACCAAAGTTTGTGTCTTAACTCTCATCGTACACGTTCAAGCTTTCTCTTAATCAGGTAACTCCTTTTGATTTGTTCCAAAAGGACTCCTTGGATAAACATATACCCAACTTAATACTAATATAAGTAATTAAGGATTTATGGGAAGTGGATTTGGTCGGTCTGGGAAAATTTTAAGAGGTTTGAGAGTTGTGAAGAAGATATAGAGGTGTTTGCCTTTTATAAGAAAGAAAAATGACTGAGTTGGAATTTTTGAAAACAAGGTAGGTGTACACATTTTTTTACCAAACAAAAGTCTCAACAAACAAAAATAATTCAATAATTTAAGGTGTTTTGATGAAATATAGATAGCCAATCTGTGTTGGATAAGTGGATAGGTCATATGGGCCCTTAACTTTACCATTTAGTCCCTAATTAAGCTTAATTTGACCTTAATTACTGTGATTAATTTTAATCACTTTTACAAATATTTTTGGTCAAAAATTAAGATTATATTATTAGAATATAAATATTAGACTTATTAAAATGGTTTATTTTGTCTTTTAAAAATTAAATTCACAATATTATGAAAATTTAGATTAATTCTAATCCCATAGATGGGACGAAATTACTGGTTGTTAAAGTAGAAAAAATGTACAAAAGGTTGTTATGTTTTATATTCAATTCCAAAGTGAAATTTTTTTATAAAGACATAACTTTTATTAATAAATTTATAATTGAACTAATTTTAGAATAAAACAAATTTAATTTATAATTTAATATTAATAATTATTTAAACAAAAAAGGCAGTTTTTAACTAAAATGTAGAAGTTTTCACTATTCATCAAAAAATGATGTGTCTCATAAAAATCCTAAAACATTACGCTACCATAATTTTTACAATATAAATTAAAAAAAAAAATTTTATTTTAACAAATTCAATTTCTAATTTTTTTTAAACAGCTTTTATTATTTCTCACAGATAGATACGAAAAGTAGTACAATTGAGAAAATCATATTTTTTTAACATATAAATGCTTTACTAAAAATTATATTTTTATTTACAAATATGTTTTATTTATTTAAAAACATTATAAAATTATTTTATAAGTAGTTATTAATATTCATATTACTATGTTTTAACATCTATGTTATAGCTAACTCATTTAAATAATTATAACAATAAAATGACGTTTTGTAGAAATTATGTATTACTTGTAATGTACACCAAGTCGATGTTCCACATAAAATAAATGTTTGACCTGGTGAATTTAAATACATAAATGAAAATTTAATTTATTAGGTTATAACATATTTGAGAACAATCGAATATTTTCTTTTATATTCAATTGGTTTTCATATTCATTTATAATCAATTGGTGACCTGTGAATTCATATTATATTGTATAAACCATATTTTTTCATAAAAGTTTTTATATTATTAAAAAATTATAATTTAACATATGGTTTTAATCTTATTATATTAAATAATAATATTTTATTAATATATTATTGTTTCATAATCCTCGATCTCGTGTGTTACACAAGTCATCGAGGAAATTCATTATTACATATAACGTAATCCAACCTCTGCATTACATGTAGAGTAGGAAAAAGTTTCTATTTAATGTAGTTCATGATTAACATAGTGTTCCATATTACTCAAGAAAAACATAGTTCTTTAATATAAAATTATTTACCTTCGGTGTTGCATGAAATGAAAAATACAAAAAAAAAGTACAAATTAAATAAAAAAATCACAAAATCTCAGGGTGTTACATATGGTCTCACCAAGTGTTCCATAATATGATTTCATAATAAATAAACCAAATAATGAATTTAATTTTAAATAAAATAGGCATGGAAGTGCATTTTTATATTTAAAAAAACATTATTTCATTTCAAATGATTAAAATCATTTCAAACAATGGATTAATAAAAAATTATATAAAATTGTTTATATAATTCAGCTTACATGAATAAAGTAGTTTAAAATAAATAGAATATATGTCAAATTAATCCCAAATTGATCCATTATCATCTCCCCTAAGGTACTATAGTTCCAAGAAATAGGATCCCCACAATTTCATATCATTTATCATGGTAATTTGTACACATGTCCATCAAGCTCTGGACAAATAGGAATCTTCAATATCCAATGTAACATAAGATCCACCTAGAAAGTTTTTTTAGAGTTGTCATCAGAAATATATTTCTATGTAATTATAATCCAATATATTCTATTCTAAATAATCTACTAACTACCAATTCTAACATGTTCTCAATAAATCTATCAATCAATAATGGTAAATTCATTTCATTTCTAATCAAATAATCATTTACAATTCAATCGCCCAATTTCTCATTTCAATATGCCAATCAATTTCAACCACAAAAGATGGATTTTTCATAATTTCATTCCTTTAAAAAAATAATACTAATCCTATGTTTTAATCAAATAAATTTAATACATTTTCTAAAAATAATTCTCAAATCAATTTAATATTTCCCTCAATTTCAAAAATACACCCCAATTTTCAATCACATTAAAAATGTTGATATTATCCAAAATCTATAATAATTAATTTTCAATTCCTTGTAACATAAATTTTTTTATTTTCATAAATTAGTTGAGTTTTTTAATAAAATCAAGTAAATCAATGGTTTATTAAATTTAAAATCTTAACAAAACCACCTACCTTTAATTAGAGATCAATTAAACCAACACCCATGAATGAAGGTAAAGGAGATCAAGAAATAACACCTAGATTCAAGATACATATAAAAATATTTTAGATACATCAATCACAAGTTGATCTAAAAAATCCTATGAAGGAAATAATGAGAGTTGAAGAGAATGAACATAAGAAAATATACTTATCGGATAGGGGTCGGATCATTCATTGGTGCTTTGGTTCATCAAATATAGGGTTTGGAGGGTACAAAAGTGGTTCTTGAAAACCCCCAGGGTATAGTATTGCATCTTATACTGGGTTAGTGTTGAGAGAGAGTTTAAAATAGGGTTTGGGTATTTTTAAAATAAATTTTAAAAATTAAAATAATCCTTTTCACAATATGCTTGGAAAGGTCTCATGATTAGAAAAAATTTATGCCCAAATCAATCACCCATCTACTGGGGTTCATGATTTCTACTAGATAGGAGAATTTTTTTTCAATTCATGTTCTAACAAGGAAAATCCCCACTGCCCATGGTTTTACAGTTTTCATTAGTTGGGCGCATGATTTAGAAAAAATGTGCTAACTTTGAAATTCCAATAATATACTAAAAAATTAAACATTTCAAGTGAAACAACCCAAGACAAACCCCAACTAAAGAAAGTTAAAAAAAAATAAGGGTTAATAAGTACCTAAAAAATAGTGACATGATGTTATAACCTCCCCACCATATAATTTGTGTGTCCTGAGAAATCCAGTCAAGAAACTTCCATATCAAAAAGATTAGGCCACTTCTCTCTCATTAGTGACTCTCTCTCTCTCCAACATATCTAGCGTATCAGAATCATACTTCCATAGCACTCAAAAAAATGAATTTTCTCCCCATGATGTTTCTTCTCCTTAGAGTTAACTAACCTGAATAGATGCTCAGTAATGGATAAATTAGGCACAACATTAAGCGCATTTCATCTCAGAACATGAGACATGTCATGAAGATATTTTTTTAGCTAAGATACATGGAACATGTTATGTATTATATTGTATAGTATAGTTAGTTATAAGCTGTATTCCACCTTACACACCTTCCTAAAACCCTCAAAAGGTCCCACAAAACTAGAGGGAATCTTCCCTTGCTTCTCAAGAAGTTGATGACCCAAATGAGGTGAAACTTTCCAAAACACATGGTCACCCACTAAAAACTCCAATAGTCAGCAATGATGATCCATATAATTTTTATACTAGCTCTATTCCGTAAACATCCTCTTATGAATCAAATAAATATTTTTTTTATCATGTATTGATCCAAGTTTGGTCAAACCAAGCAAATTTCACCAATCTCTAACCAACACAACAGATATTTACCAGGACACCCATACAAGGCCTCAAAATGAGAATTTATGATCATGGACTAGTGACTATTATTATATGAATACTCATTCATCCCCAAATAGTCATCCCAATACCCACCAAAATCGATGATATAGGCACAAATAATATCCTCAAGGATATGTATATCTCTCTGTTTTTATCCATCCATCTACAGATGGTATACTATACTCAAAAAATATAAGATCTGTGTGCCTCCTAAAGCCCTCTCCAAAATAAATAGGTAAAATAGGGATATCTATCAAAGAATATAGAATATGGAACTCTGTGCAAACAAAAAATCTCGCATGCATTGATATTTCCCCATGACCCAACTTTCATTATATCTTGAATGGGTTTAAAGTGAGCCGATTCGGTTAGTCGATCGATCACAACTCATATCACATTATTCTTTCTCTAGGTACATATAACCCCAACTACAAAGTTTATATAAATCTCATCCCAGTTCCATTTCAGCACTGGAAGTGGCTAAAGAAAAACTAAATGTCTCTCGTGCTCGACCTTGACCTCTTGGAAAGTATAATAATGAGAGACAAAATTAGAAATTCCTCATCCCATACCGGGCCACCAGAATTTTCACCATATTCCATAGAACATATTTTTGGTTACTAAGTGCACAATCCACAAGGAATTATGGAAATCACCCATCAAATCATTCCTCCTAGATTACAATACAACAAACTGAATCCAAAAACATACAATACCCCCCCCCCATGGAGAATGACCACTCATCAAAGGTTTCCCCACCATAAAGAGAGTATCTAATACTTTATAATTCATCATCAAGTGATTTTTATGGAAGAATAACCTCTAAAAGAGTTAAGTCCAAATAAACACTAGCCCATACAACATTGGCCGCTATTTCCCATACTCTTATGTGGAACTATGAAAAAATCTCCATCATGTTCCAATTTTAAAATGATTCGTTCATGACCTCATAAAGATGTTTCAACACAATGCATCAGCAACAACATTCCCTTTCCCTAGGGTATAAGCAATGTCAAAGTCAAAGGACTATAGATACTTCAGCCAACACCTCTAGTAGGTATTAAAATATTTTTGAGATAATATATAACTCAAGCTCATATGTTCACAATACATAGAAAACCGTTCTTCAAAAATGTAATTCCACCAACTCTTAAGCTCATGAATCATGGATTCAAGTTCAATTTCATGGGATGGATACTTCTACTTACGTGGCCTAAGCAGGATAGAGCCATGGGTAATGATGTGATCACTCTATATAATAAAATTTCCAAATCCCAAACTTGATGTGTAACAGAAGATGACATAGACCTCCACGGACTCTGGAAGAGTTAACTCCAACATAGAAGTAAAAATATGTTTCATCTCAAAAAAAATAACTCTAACATTTATTATTCTAATAAAACTTTACACGCCTCCAAGTGAGAGCGGTCATCAAAGAAGAAAATTTTGATAAATCATTTAAAATCCTATAATAATGACCCACTAAACCAAAGAATATATGAATATCAAAAAAAAATCACGGTGGCTCCCATTTCATAACAGCTTCCAACTTCTCAGGATCAACGAAGATACAGTGTTCTAAGTCCACGTGTCCTAATAACCACACTTCCAAAATCCAGAAATCTCATTTGGATAGCTTGGAATAAATTTGGAGGCCTCTAATAAATTACAGTACTGCTTATAGGTGATGTAAATTATCCTCCTTAGACATAGAGTAAACAAGTATCTCACCCAAAAATACAACCATGAACATATGAAGATACTCCTGGAATATCCATCTCATCAAATCCACAAAGACTGAATGATAATTGGTAATACTTAATGTAATTACAAGGCACTCATAATGGTCACAACTGCTTTGGAAGGTTGACTTCTAAATTTCATATTTTTTTATTCTCAATTGGTGAAAAATATATCAGAGATTAATAATTTAGAATCACTTTTCCCCTTTTAACTGGTCAAACAAATCATTAATACATGGAAACATATAGATGTTATTTACCTTAACTCAATTGAGTATCTAGTAATCAAACAATAGGAAAATTGTTCCATTAAATTTATAATAAAATTTAAAGGAATCCACCTAAGGTGACACATTCAGGCATTAAAATAATTTATCTAATAGATCATTCTACTAAGTATTCAACTTTTTCATTTCATATAGTTCCATGCAGTAAGAAGGAATAGTTATTGGTTGAGTATTGGGAACTAAATTAGTAGAAAATTGTACCTCCCTTACCAGTGGAAGAGTTGATAATTCCAAAGGAAACACATTGGTAAAATCAATCCTAACTGGGGGGAGATTATCACTCAAAGATTCTATCTCCAAGCCAAAATCAAAAACTGGTATTACTTTCTCCAACTACAGATAAGAAGTTTCTTCTCTACTTGACATCGGGTCCCATTCTCTTTGAAAGAAATGGAATACACTATCAGGTGTGGTAAAGGAGACACATTAAAGATAAAAATCAATTAAATATTTAGTAGAAATGATCCAATCTATCCCAAAAATGGCATCAAAAGGTTTCATATCAAAAACCATAAAATACCAAGTAAGTTAATTCTATGATAAAGTGAAAACACAAGCCAAGAAATCAATATCATGTATACTCTTTGTTTTGAAGGGTGTGTAATATCCATAAAATAAGATAAAATATCTATCGGAAGATATATCAAGTTCCCAAAATGGGTTGATATAAATAAATTAGATTTAGTAGTATTAAAAAAATGAGACCAAAAAGATAAATCTATAGTGATGTTACCTCTCACATTCACTAGTCCTGTATCAGCTTTCTCTGGAGAATCATCCACTATATAAAGAATCTTAATTCTGGATTCTAGTGGTTGGAACCCCTTGGATCATCATGCATATTATTTCATGTATGTAATTTTTGGTGATTATGATCTAATTAAACTATGTAGAGAAAATAAAATATGAATAAACTTCTGAAAGTGGTCAGAGTATCTTTAAAAACTACATATCTTGGGTGCCTTAATGTAACCCCCTTTTGAATTCCCAAGCATTCCAAAACTATAAGTAAGCCAAAGGGCCTCTTCCAGGAACTAAAGAAGCTCTACAATAAACCTGATATAGATCTCCACCATGAGACCCATAATGATTTCTCTTTATTTTTAAGGAACTCACAGATCATCCATTATGAGAAAAAGGAACTCCCATCATCCCTAACATACCATCCAGATCAATATTAACCATTAACGACCTCTCTAGAACCTCAGTATAAGAAGAGAGATTCTACATGAAATCCTTAGAAAAAATATCAAATCAAAGTCACATATCTAATATTTTAGTATTCATCTTATCATTCAATATAATATCAAATGAAAACTACATAATCTCGGTAAAGTGATTCTCATATTCTGTCATGGTCCTGTTGGCCTGCTCAATTTTGAAAAACTCCATACCTCTATCCAACACCATAGACTATGGATATAACTTATCAGTTAAAAAATATTTAAATTCATTCAATTATAAACCTTCATTCTTATTCCCCCTCATAATTGAGTCCCATTATCTTCTACTAAGTCCTACTATATTTAATGTGAAACATTTCACTTCAATAAAATCAAGAATTTCCAGGAACTCAAAAAAAGAACAATATTTCTCTTCCAATAATCCACCTATTCCAGATAGTCAAAACCATAGAACACTGGTGGATTCTAGTGAATAAATCAATATCACAAATATGAAATTTATCCCTCTATGGTTCCATAGCTATATCCTAAATGGGAATGGGTGTAGGTTTCTATCCTAGATCTTAGACAGCATGCACAAAAATCCTAATGAGATCTTAGTCCATGGGTGGATTCTCCCACTATGGTTCAAAAGAATCTTCCTCAGGGATCTTATTCACACTTATTTTCAAACGAATAATACTATAAAACATTATAGAAAATTAAATACTTTAGGGTATTTCACAGATCAAGAACTCCAACAGGACTAATGGGGAAATTAATCACATCACATAATAGATTAGGATTTGTATTTTAACCTATCCAAAAAAATGTAGATAAAAGAATAGAATTATTCCTTAATACAGAATTACTAAACCATACCTAGTTACATATGGATAATTGTGATGAGGTCTAGCTAGGAACTCATTCATAACTACCTCTTAAGTCCCAAAAAGATATCTCAACTTCATAATTAAATCAAGGAATGATGCTCAACCTTCAACTATGATACAAATTTTTCATGAACTATCATGGATACACTGGTACCCTAATACCCTATCTCATTCTAATATATCCTAAAGGGAATTCTAGATCCCCACTGGTTAGAGATTAGTACCTGGCATCATACAAGTTAATAGAGGGAAAGTTTTTTCAACAAAACACCAAAGTAAAGTAGATACATATTAGTATGTTTAGAACTCCAAAGGGAAACAATACTAAAATGTAAAATAGGTATATGAAATTCCCTAAAATTGTATATCATTATTGTACTCAAAACATCACAAAATAAAAGTCAAATATCCCAATGTAATCAATACTCCAAACCCAAAGTATCATGAGAAACCACCTCTTCTAAGAGGAACTTTTCTTTTCTTGCACATAGCGAAAGAAAATATATAAACCCCCAAAGGAAAAGGTAGGTTGTGATCTAAAATAAAAGTAGCGTCTCAAAAAGTGTTACATAATAATTAAACCAAATCATGAATTCAATTTGAAATAAATTAGGCATGGAAGTTCATTTCTATATTTAAAGGAAAGCACGATTTCATTTAAAATAATGGAAAACATTTCAAAAAACAGTTTAATAAAAAATATATAAAATAGTGTTTATAAATTAGATAGAATTGATAAATAAATTTCACAATAAATTATATATATATCAAAGTAATAAAAATAATAACCATGGTCAACTTCCCTACGATATGATAGTTCCTAGACTTAGTATCCTCACATTCTAATTGTAGTGATCATGGAAATGTGTACACACTTCCCTCAGGATCATGCCAAATATGAATCATAAATATCCTATCCTAGATAAGATCCTCATAATTAGGTATTTTCTAGAGTTTTTGTAATGCCCCGACCCTAGAATCTAGGATCCAGTCCATTATTTTACATTGGCATGTTTACTAAGAATCAAGTCCTGAAGGAATGATCAGTTTATCATTATTGGAAACAAGATACATATATATGTTCAACATTACAACTTCAAAAGAAAAATAACACCAATTTATTCCATTAGAAACATGCAAGCTTACATGATTATTCCCTAAAGTCACTCACAAATAACTTCTTCATATCCTGGGAAAATGAAACATAAGAATGGGGTGAGCTCAAACTCTTAGTAAGAGTAAGAAATACATCATCAGATAACATAAACATTAGTCGTGGTGAATAATTGAAAACACATGCCTTTACAAATAGTAATCATGAACACTTTATGGCAGAAATATGAGCTAAGTAAATAATTCCATAATAAAACAAAGTCATGGGTATTATACTAGTCAAATAACCACATGAAATATCAATAGCGAATCTCATAATTATGGAATGCATAATGTCAGACATCATAACCACATAGTTAAGTCCTCGTGCCAAAACTAAAAATTAGATTTTTTTTCAAGGCCTTGTTCTAAGACACTAGTTTGTCTCATGAGACCTACTGATTCATGGAAGAGCTATAGTGGGCTCCACCCATCACATACTAAGTCCAATTCATTCCTCATATAAAATGTTTGAAACATAATCTCAACATTCGTATTAAAACTATCCTACAAAAGGTCAATATTTTAACCACAAACCATGAATGGCATAAAAATAGCACATCCACAGTCAAACATAACTCATTAAATACCACATGAACGATTGTATTATAATAAATTAACCTCAATCAGGAATAATGAAGGATAATGACATAAATGAAAATAATCATCAAAACTATTTGTGATAAATATCCCCATTTTTCTTTAAAACATTTAAAAGTATCGTTATTTATCAAGATGTTTTTCAAATAGATTTTTGAATCGAAGTTTCCCATGCCACTTTGAAACTTTTAAAAGGAATATTAATTTTAAAACATCAATTTCTATATAAATAAATCCTTAATACCAATTTTAAAACATGGAAATTTATGAGCATGATTTAGAAAAAATATTTTAAAAACATTTATAATGATATTTTAGTTAGACTTCCTAACCAAATGAGAGATGCTTGTATAAAAATAATTGAGGAAATAAAAACATTATAATATCATAAGAATAAAAGGATTCATGATATACTATGTCAAAGTACAGTATATACACCATGTAAAAGTAAATTGGCACATAACAACAAAAAAGTCTCAATGGAATGTAAGTTGAGATGAAATCCCTTAAAAAGACGGTATCCTTAAGTTAAGGAAAAACCAATGAATTAATTATGTGGGAAAATATAAATAAACTCATTATTATTGGATATTCATTGTAAATAAATCAGAGTACATTCACACCTATTCTTGTAAAAACAACACTAAAGAATTGGATGTTTAACTTAATGAATGGAGATTGAGTTAAAATTAATCCTCTCAAGTTCATATCGACGACTTGAAAATATATCAATGGATTTATTATGTGGTTAAAAAGTATATCCACAGAAAGGGGAGTGAAAATTACTAAACAAATAATAAATATTGATTCCACACATAATCATGGAGTAAAAAATCCTTGAACTATGCATAAAGCCCAATGATTTCAAGTTGAAATTTGAAATTCCCTTACCGATTTTGTAATTAATGAAACATACACCCCATGAAAGAAGTATCATAAAATGAAGATGAAAATACACATAAATTAATATATATTAAAAAAATAATACAATCATGTGAAGTACATACACCACAAAAAAGGAAATAGTGGCAATATAGCATGAATCTCGCGGGAATAAGAAGTGAGATGAATTCCCCTTACCACACTGTAATCAAACGAGTTGTAAGACCAAAAGATAATAACCACCAAATCATTCACAGAATACCATGAATATAAATAGAATAATTATAAAAAATATCAAATGTAAGTATGAAATACACCACATTTAATAAATAAGTGGCGAACAATGGAAATCTCAAGGAATTAAAAGTGAGATAAGAAACCCATTACCTCATGTCTGACTTGTCTTCTATGTTCCTTGTTCTTCCTGAATAATAAAATTAAGATAATTTATACTTGGTTAAGAAAATTTTTCAAGTTTATAGTTCCTTTTATATCACTTATTACTTTACTATAACAATTATTTAACTATTAGAGTTCATATTGGATATTTTATCGATGTTCAGAACTTGAGTCAAAATGAACGTGTTATAATTACAATTTTCCAATGTGGTCAAAAGTACATTATCTCCAGAATTAAATAAATGATTTATATATCATAAATATATTATACTTCCAGTATATATATTTATTTATATCATTACATAACATTTGGAGAAAAGAAATGAAATGCACTGTTTAGGGAGACGGTAAGCAGCACGTACGCATGAATGCTACTTTCATTTATATTTTGTGTTTTAATGGAAATAAAACATAATGACACATAGGTATATTATAATTCCAGTATAATATCATTAACTCAATCCTTTATACATCCCACATAAGTCATTAACGAGTCATATCACTTCTAGGGGGCGGTAGTCCGAACTTCCTCAAATGAAATTATCGTGTTTTACCCATAATGGAAACCATAAAGTAATGATATAAATAGAAAATAGATAAGAATAAATATAACAAAAACATACTATATAATATATATACATATATACATTTCCATATTAATGGCCACTTTGAGAGGCGGTAGGATATAATTGAACAATCATTATTTCGTGAGGCGTTAGTTTACCATCCACAGAAACAATATGTTCTTTACCCATTTGATGGAGGTGTGTGTAAGTGTAGTTAGAATAGTTATCATAAAAAAATCCTAGTATATTTTGGATAATTTATTGGTTATAAAATAAAGGAATTAAAAGAGTTTAGGGGTTGGATAAGTAAAATAAAAGAAAATAATTTAAGAGAAACAGTAACCTTTAATTCGGTAACTCACTTTGGTTTGAACCAGAAAGACCTCTTAAAGTGCCTTATGTCTAAGTTAAGGCTTCTAGGAGGAATAGGGGGATCTTGAGAGATTAATTGGATATGTTATGGATGATCCAAGTGGTTTTAGAGGTGTGAGTAATGGGTTAGAAGTGAGGGCTTTTTATAATGGGGAGGAGGGGCTCTTTAGGAATTTGTGAAAATATTATTTTATTATATAATGATATTCAGTTTATAAAAGTCCAAAACTAGTTAAAGTCGAATATAAGATTACTAATAGTTGAAATAAAATCATCCAATAATAATAGGACTGGTTTTTTATGTTATTTTATAATTTATAATCTTATTTATTTAAATAATTTATTAATGAGGTAAATACTGCGTCATTATTGTGTCATAAATAATTTTATTTATTTGATGTCTAAAAATTATAAAAAACTATCATGATATAGGAAATAATTTTATCTTTCAAATGAATATTTATAGTCAAAAAGATAACTTATATAACCCCATGTAAAAGTTAATTTACTAAAAGATATTTGTTTGTGTCATTTTGGACTTTACTTTAAATTAATTAATCTAAAGTATCATTATCACTCCAAAGTGGCTCCATGGGATCCCAAAATAGACCCAAATATGACCATGTTCTTACATAACTCAACCAATAAATTTAGGACAATTTTTAAGTTAATTTTGTATTATTATAATTTTTTTTACCTTGAATTATTTTATTTACCTTTAACTGCGGTAAATAAAACTAAAAAGTTATTATTCACCAAAAATTATTTTCATCTTATTGAACCAAATTTTTATTACTAATAACAAACATGTATGTTAGATTTTAGAAATCCAATTCATAGAAGTAGTAAAATTACATTTAAATGAAAAATTTGGTTTTTTAACTACTACTTATTCGTTTCACTATTTATCAAAAATTGATGTTTTTCAGAAAACTACTAAAATTTAAACCTAAGCTATATTTGATATTCCGAATTCAAAAATTATGTCTATTTTACCAAATTAAAAACATATAAGTATCATTAATTAATTTAAAATTAATTCCCATTATCAAAACAAATAGCGTGTTTTTAAAAAACAATAACTATCAAAAGATTGATACATGCTTATGACCAATTTCAAAGTAAAATTAACTCCAATGACCAACATTGGATTAAATGTTAAAAACATAATATAATTACATTTTTAAACCAATTAAAAATATAATCTAACTATATAAATAAATTTTATTAAAAGGCACTTTTGAATTAAAATATAGTATATTTCACTATTCATAAAAAATGAATTTTATAAGAAAAATACAAAAAACTTACCTAAAGTAAGTTTTGATGTCCCGATTATAAATAAGAATTTTATTTTGACCAATGGAACATATAGAAGTGACCAAAACTATATTTAAAGATGGTTCCCCATTAAAAGGAGTTAAATCAACCTTTTAAAGTAAATTGTGTTTCAAAATAGATTCATTAACATTTTAAGCCTCTAAATTTTATTGGATAAATGTAAAAACATTTAACAAACATATATAATCATTTTGTAGTTGGTTATTTTAATTCCCATCATTACAACGACAAGGTGTTAACTACCATTTAAAATAATAATCTTATATTATTAGTTTGTAACGTAATATTCCAAAGAAACCCGTTGTTGCGTATCAGGTACACCGTCGAACATAGTGTCCCCTATAAAGTAGAATTTAGTTCAAAAATATTAATAAATTTGAAAATTTTCATGTTCTTTATTTACCCAGGAAGATATATCTTTCCCCACTTTTTGGGAATTGTGACCTTGCAATTTTAAAACATGGCTTGGAAACTTCAGTGAAAGTCCATCCTCAGAAAAAGAGACAATAAAACAATTAATTTAAAAGAAAGAATGAGAAGTACAAAGGTCACCTGAGATAACCCATACTAGTATTCCTTGTAGGAAAACATATATATTGAAGATAAACTAATTGTCATGTTATGATGGAGAGAGATAGAAAAAATGTTCAAGATAAAGTAAACAACAAGAAAACCACAAACTTTTGATGGGATAAACAGTCATTAGTTTCCCAGTAGGAAAAGTAAACGAACAACGTTTTTTTTTTTAAGTTCAATTTAATAAAGGTAAGGAATTTATTTATGAGATTGACTAAGAAAATAAATATATATACTTACTTTTTAAGTAGAGTTTCATTATTTAATAGATTTCTACAACTAATTCATCTTTTTTCAAACTATGAGTATTCAAGATGACTTGGTCACACCGGAAGAGCTATAATAACTTCTAGATAATCACATGATCCACAAAGGATAAACAAAATATTTACCTTGTCTTTAGAGATTACCCAAAACCAAAATGGTTAGTACAAGATCATATGATCCCCGAAAAGGATAATCCATTAGAGAAATAAATACTAATCTTAATTTCTAAAATTAAACAAACAATACCCCAAAGTTAAATAAATACCATTCAATAAACAATTGTACATAAAATACTTCAATATAATTCATAACAATATTGAAACCCAAATCTTACAAGAATTTGGTTATGTGGTCTTCCACATTAGATTGTATCTCTAAATAACATCGACTACTCTTAAAGTCACATACTAAAAATTAATTAACCTAATAACATATTATCTATGATTGGTTAATCATTTCCATAAATAACCCAAATCACTACTAATTCACAACAAAAACATAGATAAAAATCCACCATTACTCCTCAAATTAAATCTCATAGTATTCTATTTTCTTTAGGCATATAGTGTTCCCAACAGAGCGAACGTCTTCCAATATAACATTTATCACTTAATCAAAAAATCGTTTTTCTATGCTAAGGATATCAATTTTGTAATACATAAGGTCCCAAATCAACTTAATAAAATCATTTAACTAAAAATAATTTGTCACACTAACCAGGGACTTCATGTAGTCCAGTGGTAGCTGATAAATCCAAATCGCACTCTAGTTGTTGGTTGGATTCCCATATCTTTGTACGACATGACGGGTTGTCGCACGGTTTGTGTGTTGTCCTTTTTCAAAAACTGTATTTTATAAAATTACAAAAATGAGATAAATTCCTCAAAATAACCATAACATAATTTCACCACAGATTTTATCTCATACCTCTCATTTTCATTCCAAAATTTAATAACTTTTAATTGACTCAAACTCAATGATCATTTAAAACCAAATGGTTATTTATAACTATATCCACAAGAGAGAAGATAATTATTTCTCAAATATCATTTTCACATGACAAGCTATAGGGTTAAAAATAAAAGAGAAAAGTCTTCCAAAGTAATCCCATCAACAAAGAGAACTAATACTTTTAGACATCTTTACATCAATTTATTTCCACATAGATTCTTCCTTGACCAAGAGGATATCCTATAGAATAATTTATTCAATCAGGTGATGTCCAGATCCCCTACATTTACGGGAAATGACTATAAATTGATTCTTGGGAACATTTTTATTTTCTCCCATATTACTCTTCATTTTTCATTGGAAATTCTTTACTTAATTCCCTTCTTTCCCATACATAAAACATTTCATTGTTCCACTGAGACACTTTCCTGGGTGTCTCCTTCCACATTTCATTCATAATGGAAATTGAGTTTTCTTTTCTCCCTGGTCTCAACTACTGTAGCTCGTATCATTCATCACATTTCTCTTCATTGTTGAGTTCAAGAGTTGGTTAATATATATGTTGTTGATCATATTTTTGGAAAAATGATTCGGCATAAACATGATATCATTTATGCCATCAACATTCCATTTTATTTCACATTTCCACCATCGTTCTCACCTTGTACATCATGCTCAAAATTACTATGACTTCATTGGAATCCAACCATTGACTAAAACCAAAAATCATTGTGTGAGTATCAATAGTCATAAAATAATTTAGAGAATATCATGACACCTTATTTTCAATTTAAAATACCTTAGGATTAACCAAGGTCATTTATTCTCATCTTATATTAAAATCAAAGAAATCAGTTTGTAATGAAAATGTAAATTATCCAAAGCATATCCCCTGGGAGTGTCGTATCCAAGAGTGCAGCAGGGCCCATTGTCGTGTACCAGGATACCCCGAATTAGGCCCGAAACTCCATGTCAAAGTTTTCACTCCTAGGTACATCTGTGCCAGAGCAGCCTCTACCTACTCGTATCTAGACAAGGATGTATTTGTTGGAAAATACACAAAATCTCTACATTAAAAAAATTCTAAGAAGTTATTCTATACTAATCCTCAAAGTATATCTTTGGGTAATGTTCTCTAATCAGATTTTATCTAAATCTAGTTTCCATGGTTTGTACTAAACTTCCTCTAATACCAGCAGTAACACCCCGACCCCAGAATCCACAACCCAGTGAATTATTTTAATAAATTAGAATGATTAAAATGAATCATTTCCCGAAGGACCAATCAGTTTAGCGGTCTTGGAAACAAGATACATTCATATGTTCAACATTAAAACTTGAATGGATAAACAACACTAATTTATTCCATTAGAAACATCCAAGCTTCTAGAATTATTCTCGCAAGTCCCTCATAAATAAGTTCTTCATATCTTGGGAAAATGAAACATAAGAAAGGGGTGATCTCAAATTCTCAGTAAGAGTAAGAAATACAGAGGAATATAACATAAATAGTATGTATAGTGAATAATTGAAAAAAAATTCCTTTATAAATAGTAAACATGAACAGTTGATGGAAGGAATATGAGTTGAGTAAATAATTCCAAAATAAAACATATTCATGGGTATTCTAATAGTTTAATAACCACATGAAATATCAATATCTAATCTCATAATTATGGAATGCATAATGTTGGACATCATAACCACATTTTCAAGGCCTCGTTCCAAGACAAGAAATAAGATTTTATCAAGGCCTTGTGCCAAGACACTAGTTAGTCTCATGAGACCTACCGATGCATAGAGGAGTTATAGTGGGCTCCACCCATCACTTACTAAGTCCAATGCATTCCTCATATGAAAAGTTTGAAACATAACCTCAACATTCGTATCAAAACTAGCATATGAAATGTCAATATTTTAACCACAAACCATGAATGGCTTAAAAATAACACATCCCTCATGAAACATAACTCATTCAATACAATATAGAAGATTGTATTATAATAATTAACCTCAATAAAAAATAATGAAGGATATTGACATAAATTAAAATAATCATCCAAACTATTGGAGAGAAATATCCCCCTTTTTCTTGAAAACATTTAAAAGTATAATTATTTATCAAGAATTTGTTTCAAATAGATTTTTTAATCAAACTGTCCAATACCATTTTAAAACTTCTAAAAGGAATTTTAATTTTAAAACATTAATTTCTATATAATGAAATCCTTAAAACCATTTTTAAAACATGGACATTAATGAGAAATATTTAGAAGAATAAAATTTTAAAATATTTAAAATGATATTTTAGTTAGAGTTCCTAACCAAATAAGAGTTGCTTGAATACAAATAATTGAAGAAATTAAAACATTATAATATCATTAGAATAAAAGTATTCATGATGTACTATGTCAAAGAACAGTATGTACACCAAACAAAAGTGATTTGGTGCATAACAACGAATAAGTATCAATGGAATGTATGTTGAGATGAAATCCCTTATAAAGACCATATCCTTAGGTTAAGGATAAATCAATGACATAATTATGTGTCAAAAAAATAAACACACTGAATATTATTTGATATTAAGTGTAAATAAATCATAGTATATTCACACCTATTCTTTTAAAAAAACACCAATGAATTGGATGTTTAACTCAATGAATGGAGATTGAGATAAAATTACTCTTATCAAGTTCATATCGATGACTTGAGAATTTATGAATGGAGTGATTATGTGTATAAAAATTATATCCACATAAAGGGGAGTGTAAATTACTCCACAAATAATAAAAAGTTATTCCACATATAATCATGTAGTAAAATAATCAATGAAGTATGCGTAAAGCCCAATGTGTGGAAATTGAAATTTGAAAATCCCTTACCAATTTGGTAATTTAAGAAACATACAGCCCCTGAAGGAATTATCATACAATAAATATGTAAATACACATAAATCAAAGTATATTAAACATATAATAGAATCAATTGGAAGTACGTACAACACACAAAAGGAAATAGTGGCAATATAGCATGAATCTCCCAGGAATAAGAAGTGAGATGAAATCTCATTACCCCGTTGTAATCAATTGAGTTGTTTGACCAAAAGTTAATAACCACTAAACAATTCATATAATAACATTAATATAAAGAGAATCAGGATAACATATATCAAATTTATATATTCAATACACCTCTTTCAATAAATAAGTGGCGAACAATGGAAATCTCACGGAATTAAAAGTGAGATAAGAAACCCCTTACCTCAAGTCTGACTTCTCTTGTATATTCATTGTTCTTACTAAATAATAAACTTATATTCATTTAAAATGTATTAATAAAATTTTTCAAGTTAATTATTCCTTTTATATCTCTTATTACCATGCTATAACATTTAGTTAATTATTTGAGTTCATATTGGTTATTTTATCGATGTTCGGAACTTGAGTCAAAAGGAACATGTTATAATTACTATTTTTTAAATGTGGTAAAAATTTAATTATCTCCATAATGATATACATGATTTAAATATCATATATATAATATATATCCATTATATATATATATGTATTTATAACAATACATAACATTTGGAGATAAGAAATGAAATGCACTGTTTATGAAGACGGTAAGTCATACGTACGCATTTACACTACTTTCATTTATATTTGGTATTTTAATAGAATTAAAACATAATGAAACATAGTTATATTATAATTCCATTATAATATCATATATATATATATATATATCATTAACTCTATCCTTTATACATCCCACATAAGGCATTAACGATTCATATCACATTGAGGGGGCGGTAGTCCGCACTTCCTCAAATAAATTATCGTGTTTACCCATAATGGAAACCATAAAGGAATGATATAAATGGAAAATACAGAAGAATAAATTAAAAAAACATAATATCTATCATATATAAATACAGTTCCATCTTAATGTCCACCATGATAGGTGGTAGGATATAATTGAACAATCATACTTTCTTGAGGCGTTAGTTTTCCATCCATAGAAACAATATGTTCTTTACCCATTAGAAGGAGGTGTGTGTAACTGTAGTTATAATACATCTTATAACAACATACTAGTATGTTTAAGATACTGTTGTTGTTATAAAAGAAAGTAATGAAAAGATTTTAAGGGTTGGATAAATAAAATAAAATAAAAGAATTTAAGAGAAATGGTTACCTTTAATCCAGGTAACTCCCATTGGTTTGAACCAAAAGGACCTATTGAAGATCCTTCTCTCTAAAGTAACACATCTAAGTGGAATAGGGGTATCTTGATAGATTATATGGGAAGGTTTTGGGGGAACCAAGGGGCTTGAGAGATTGGAGTAATGGGTTAGAAGTGAGTGATTTTTATAAGGGGGGGGAGGGGCTCTTTAGGAAAGTGTGAAAATATTATTTTATTATATAATGATATTCAGTTTCTAAAGGTCCAAAACTAATTAAAGTTTAATATAAGATGACTAATGGTCGAAATAAAATCATCCAATAAGTATTGGACATGTTTTGGATGTTATTTTACTATTTATAATCTAATTTATTTAAATCATATATTAATGAGGTAAATACTGCATCATTTTTGTGTCATAAATAATTTTTTTTATTTGATGTCGAAAAATTATAAAAATAATACCATTATGTATAAAATCATTTTTTATTTCAAATGAATATTTATAGTCGAAAATATAACTTATATTACCCCATGTAAAAATTAATTTACTAAAAGATATTTGTTTGTTTCATTTTGGTCTTTACTTTAAATTAATTAATCTAAAGTGTCATTATCACTCCCAAATGGATTCATGGGGTCCCAAAATCGACCAAGATATGCCCATGGTCTTAAATGACTCAAAAAATAAGGTTAGTACAAGTGTTAAGGTAATTGTTTATTACTGTAATATTCTTTTTACTTGAATTATCCTATTTACCTTTAAGCGCGGTAAATAAAAGTAAAAAGTTACTATTCACAAAAAAAATTATTTTTATCTTATTGAAACACATTTTACTTAATAATAAAAAACATGTGTATTGGATTTTCAAAATACAATTCACATAAGAAGTAAAATTTCATTTAAATGAAGAAGTTAGTTTTTTAACTACTACTTAGTGGTTTCACTATTAATCAAAAATTGATGTTTTTCAGAAAACTACCAAAAATTCAGCCTAATATATATTTGATATTCCGAATTCAAAAGTGATGTCTATTTTACCAAATTTAAAACATTAAAACTGTATTATTTTTTTAAAATTAATTCTCGTTATCAAAACAAATAGTGTGTTTTTAAGAAACAATAACTATCAAAAGATTGATAATTGTTTATGTCCAATTTCAAAGTGAAATTAATTCCAATGTCCAAAATTGGATTAAATTGTAAAAACATAATATAATTACACTTTTAAACAATTTTAAAATCTAATCTAACCATATAAATAAATTAGATTAAAAGGCACTTTTGAATTAAAATATAGTATTTTCACTATTCATAAAAAATGAATTTTATCAGAAAAATACCAAAAATTTACCCTAAGTAAATTTTGATGTCCTGATTCTAAAGAAGAATTTTATTTTCTCAAATGGAACATATTAAAGTAACCAAAACTAGATTTAAAGAGGGTTCTTCATTAAAAGGCATTAAATCAACCTTTTAAAGTAAATTCTGTTTAAAATTAGATTCATTCACATTTTAAGCGTCTAAATTTTATTAGATAAATGTAAAAACATTTAACAAACATATATAATCATTTTTTAGTTATTTCTATTCATTCCCTCCATTACAGTGGCTATGTGTTAACTACCATTTTAAATAATAATATTATATTATTAATGTGCAAAGTAATATTTCCAAGAAACCAGTTGTTGTATATCAGGTACACCATCGAACATATCATCCCCTTAAAAATAGAATTTAGTTCACAAATATATATAAATTTGAAAAATGTCATGCTCTTTATTTACCTGGGATGTTACAGTTTTCATCATTAATCCATTACTAGGAAATTATCATCCCAGCATGCTTGTCCCAAATAGCCCACTAACTACCTAGATGCACATGTTCCCAATGAATCAATCAGTAATAGGAAATTCATTTAATATGAAATAAAAACATCACTTGAAATTCAATTTCTAAGTTTCTCATTTCAACATTTCAAATCAATTTCAACAAAAAAACATGGATTTTTTATAATTTCATTCTATTTCATAATAAAAAAAATCATAGATTTTTATCAAATAAATCTAATCCTTCTTCATAAAATCAATTCTCAAATTAATTAACAATTTCCATCAATTTTCAAAATATAACCCAATTTCCTATCTCATTGGAATTAGGGGTTTCTTCAATGTCCATACCAATTCAATTCAATTCGAATTTTCATATAAAATCATTTTTTCAAAAATAAATTGAAAGGAATTTAATTAAATTCAAGAAAACAAAGGGTGTATTAAATGGAAAATATTAAAATAACCACCTATCTGTAATCAAAAATCACAAAACATATCACCCACAGCGGGATATTCTAACAAAAAATTTTGGAAATGAAGTTAAATAATCCCAACCAAAATTATAGATCCAATTCAATTGATATTAGAACCATAAATCACATGATGATCTAAAAAACCCTATGGAGGAAAGAAAGAGATAGCGGGAGAGAAATAATGAGAGAATATCCATATACTATAAAGGGTTTATATCATTCACCAGTGAATTGATTCATCAAATATGGGGTTTCGAGTGGGGGGAAAGGGGTTATTGAGAGCCATGGGGACAAAGGATAACATTTAATTCCAATTTTGGGTCATGCGAGGGGTTAAATTGATGATTGGGATTTTCTAAATCAAAATTTCAGAATTAAAATTATCATCTGCATGTTTATCTAGGAAGGGTCTCATTGTTAGAAAAATATTTCTATGTATTCATGTGCCCCTATAATGGGGTGAACAATTTCTATTAGGTGTATGCACAATTTTTTAACCCATTTTCCAATCATGAAAACCCCCATAGATTAGGTTTTATGGATTCCACTTTCTATAGTATGATTTGGGAACACCAAGAACAAACCATTCACAGCCTAGAATGACATAAAGAATTCAAATTTTTACCTCAAACAAACTGAGATGAACCCCAACCAAATAAAGACCGAAAATTAGGTTCAACAAGTATATAAAAAGTGTTAAGAGGATGCTAAAGCTCCTCCTTTTCTTTTTTAATATGAAATATTTCTTTCTTATTATTTTTAGAAGATAATATCTTGTTTTATTTATTAATATTATTCAATTATTTCTTGGAATATTAGATATATTCCATTCATAATTCTAATTTTTCATTCATCTTCCTCTCAAGTTCTATTATTTCATCTTCATAATCACTAATTCTTAATGAATAAATTTTTCTATTTTCATGGGAAGATAAACCAACTTCATTATTTGAATAATAACTTCATGATATATATTTATTAATCTTTATCATAATATTTATCTTCTTTCTAATAAAGTGATTCTTATCCTTTTTCTTATCAATTTTTATGGTATCTCTCATCTCCAGATTCTGATTCTGATTCTAATTCATCATCCTTATAATATGTAGAATTATTAGAACAAACGACCACTACCACCATAGTTAAAGAACTTTGGGGGTGGTTTACACTTTCCCTTCCACTTTCCCTTCCTAAACCCTTTTTATATATGGTAAAAAAATTTATTGAATTCATCATTATCCTCATTGTTTTATGAGTCATCTAATTTATCAATATCTTCATCATTAACTTTTCATTTTCATATTTCTTTAATGGAATTTTAATAACTTTTCCTCTTTCTTGAAAGGTGGAGTTTTTCTCATCTCATAGGCTATGATATTTTTTTATTTCATCAAGAGATAATTCATCTCTTTCTTCTTGGGATGAAACATTTGAATCAAAATGATATGGGAGAATCCTCAGCAATTTTTTAACAATAATAATGTCATCCACTTCTCACAAAATCAAAAGATATTACTCACAATCTCATTTAACCTGGTAAAATTTTTCATCAATAGCCTCATCATATTCCACATTTCTACCTTCTAATTTTCTTTGCCAACCTTGAATTTTGGCATCTATAAATTTTACATTACTTTAAATTTTACTTCTCAATTCATCCAAGATATCATTCGCAGTTTGGAGACCCATGAACTTTGTTTAGATATACTCTCATAGAGCCATAATTATATTATTTTTGTCCTTTTCAGATAACTACATATTTATCTTATCATCTT
The DNA here is from genome assembly GCA_963277665.1 of Viscum album. NCBI lineage: Eukaryota > Viridiplantae > Streptophyta > Magnoliopsida > Santalales > Viscaceae > Viscum > Viscum album. The sequence continues at coordinate 1,950,354,656 of OY728150.1, forward strand.
GTTTCATAACATAAACATCAGTAATGGGTTGAAACCCCACTGTTTCACTATTTCTCAATTCTAATCCATGTAACAGAATATAGGGTAATATCTTATTCCTCTAGCAATTATAATTCTTCCCATTGAAGGTAATAACACCTTAGAAGTTGATATAGTTATACATCATCTTTAGTTATAATTCTTTTCGGTTGATTGACCACTAAGAGTTGAAGGGTGAATCAGTGGTTTCTTTTTATGAATTCCTTTTATTTTTAATTCAACATCTTAAACTTGTTAAGGTTAAAAATCCAATCAATAATATCTCTAAATCTCACCTTATATTTAGTTTTAATAATGGGGACAGAGCCACATACATTACTTATAAGGCTTATTAGGAATCCTATACCTTGTTGCAACCGATATTTCCCCCTCCTTACAAATTATTCACTATCAAACAAGTAAATAAAATTTCATTTTCACAAACTGGTAGACTCCATTTAATATTTACTCTAACTAGAAGACTTATTATGTAAGATCCAACAAAGAGACCTTATATTCTTTTGAATCCAACTAGAATAATTCTCCTTCTCCTATCACCAAAAGGACGGTTTCACTTCTATTCAAATGCTTGATCAACTATAAGATGATTACTAAATATTCCAACATGATCATATAGTATCAAACTTGTTCCTAAAATCTTCAATTACCTTCCATAGTCTATGAAAATTCTTTCAGTCTTGATCATTCAACTCTAATTACCTATAATAACCAATTTCCTTAGAAATTATTTTTGGGAGTTAATTATTTCTTTTTATGTTGAAGACCCAACCTCTCATTTATGTGTGCAAGAAATGAAAAAAATGTTCTTTAATATATTATGCAATATCATAATTTCAAAAATACAAGTTATTTACCTTATTAAATTATTAATTCATACTCATCAAATACACTTCATGCATGGAAGTCAACAACATGGAATCTTATGTTTTGGGTATCTCAATTACTCAAGGTTTTCATATATGCATGGAAGAATGCATGCACCATTCACTTTATTCATAGAAAAATGCACCTCTTATTTATTCTATTTTGGTTCAATGAATACGTTTCATGAAGTTTTTCATGAGACCCCTTTATGGAATATTGTGTGTGGATAAACATTCCACTTCTTTTTTTCACACAGAATTTCACTTACTGCATTAAACAGACCATGCATTGTCTCTTTGTAAACCTTGAATTTAAATAAGACTTCTTATTCATAAATTACATTGGGTGACATTGTCTCATGGTTTTATCATTTATGTTTAAAAAACCCCATTATATATACACATAGGGGTATCAGGAAAACTCAAGTGTCTTTATGGAATAGATTCTTTATTAATCACTATATGTTTTCTTTTCATAAGTATAGTATCTATAATATCCTTCTTTATGAGAGATAAACTCTTAATTGTAATTATTCCCTTCATGTAGTGGAGGTATATGGAGATTATCTTTGTCACAATATCTTATAAACAATTAATGGAAACACATCCTCTCAGTTGGGAGTCTTTAAGGTTTGTAGGAAGATTTCACCGCCCTAGGTTTGAGAAAAATGTCATATAAAGCCTCTAATATTTATTTCATATCATTGAATACCTAAGTAATTTGGGTTTACTCAAAACACTTATTCCACAAATAAGTGTTCCCTCACATTACCACTTTTAGTGATCGGATGAAGAGCACATGCAGATTCATTTTTATCTTCGAATATGTCATTGAATGGATGAAGGATAAACAGTCAATTATAAATTTGTTTGCATTAAGAATATCATATTCCTCAATCTCCATATTTCATGGAAATTGTATCATGTATGAAATAAGATTCTTTATCTCCTAATTTCATTCTCAAAACAAATATTTCATGTTCTGGCTTGATTAATGGTGGTCTGTTCATCTTCTTTGACAAAAAATGTCACATCTAAGAGTCAGGAGGAGGAAGATGACCCCACTCTTTCAAAATTCATGAGAGATTGAGATCTAATAGTTTAGACTTCATGGATCAAAAATACTATGTTATATCTATATCATTTTAAGATAAGTTGAATAACACCACAATGCCATAATCCCACATTGATTGTTTGGTCACAATACCATTCCATTATTACTCAAATCGCTCTGATATTGATTTGAACTAGCCATAGGGGATTATTACCTATAATCCTTTGTCATGAACCATTGTCTTTTACCCAGTGAACATATATCCCATCCTCATATGCACCTCAGTGCATGCACTACCCATGGGATTTATGCATGGGACCACCCAAAAACATTTTCATCCATGTAGGCTGCCTTGGATGTCTCTCCCACGTCGTTGACCCTTGAGTCCCCTAAGTGTGATTCAGGGATATCCTTTGTTTCTTGTGTGGTTGGACCTATATTTCTTAATAAATAAACCATTATAAATAGAATTATCTAAGTATGGAATTTATATCTTCAATCCATTCTCAAACTTCTCAACCTATATTCACAAAATCAACATGCAATCCTTTTTTTAATCAACATTAATTATTCTCAATGAAAATCAATATTTTAATGGAAAATGTTATTCTTCATTATGTATTAGAAATTTTTTTATCAATGACACAAATCTTTTAAACTTAATATAACTTAAAAATCATTAGAGTTTTCCAAGGAGAAATTTTCAAAAGTGACATCCAATTCCATTAGATGAATCAATAACAATTATCTAGAAATCACCACTTCATCCAAACACATCCAGACATATCCTTGAAAAAAATGAAATTTTGGTCCTAACATAGTAAAATGAACATTCATACTCATTGTATCCATTGGTCTTATGAAATTGACCCCATCTTAAAAAAATATAGATCCAACCCTTAAGTACTAATTCCCACCCAAAAATGAAAATTATATTCCCTATAAATATATATGAAGAGACAAATTTTTGAAAATAAGATTTTTAGATGAGAAATTATAAAACATTTATATAATATTACCAAAAATTATCATGAATAAAATCATATTTTTCCCTGAATGTTTTTTCAAAAATCAATTCCAACACATAAAAAAGTTAGTCATGTAATTTCTAAATTTAACTATTAATTTTAGGGATATTAACAAATGAATATTAAAGTATAACTTAATCATAGATATATAATTATTAATTGTATATTTTCATTATTAAACCCTAATATTTAATCCAAAATCAAATTATTATAAAAATTAAAAAACATTCCATGGCAGGGATGAATCATATAAATCAATCATATTAATAATTATATAGTTGGAAAATTAAAAATGAAAAATGTGATTAATTAATGAAAAATTAGGTTTCTTACTGTAGATTAAAGGTGGTAAAATAATTTTAGAAATCAGAAAAATATTATATTTTCAGGTCTAATGTTTTATTGGGAATTTATATATTTTGATGATATATAATCTTTATAGAGCTGAGATATAATGTCATAGAGCCCATATGTTTTTTTCCTACCACTAAATATTTTAGGTAGGGTTTTTAGACATATTCATGAGAATAAAAAATTTATTCATTTATTACATGTATACCCCACATTATAATTTTAACTGAGATATAAAGATAAGTAAGTAATTTAATTTTTTTTCACTTCTAAATATTGTGCCGGTAAGATAGGGAAGGCCTCTTATTAAAAGTAGTCTTCAAGTTATCCTTTCACCGAACCCTAGACTTTGGTGGCCACTAGGAAAGGAGTAGTGTGATTTTAAGTTGTTGACATTTACTTGGAATTTCTACACTTTACAAGTTATTGGTTCTTCATGGGTTGATGGTGTTGGTACCCTGTCATAGTTCAAGTTGTGGATCCTCAAAAATATGAATATGGTTCAGTGACCTTCCCTTACTGGTTATATTATTAATCAGGCATGGTTTTTTCCTTATATGTTTTTTGGTATGGAACTCTGCCATGTGGTGGGGTATACGTCCCAATTTATATAATCAATACCATAACAAAAATATATTCTTCTTGTAATCCCATTGAATATATTTAATAATATTCTATAAAGTGGTCGGGTTTTATATTATTTAACTATTATATCATGGTACCTTAAAATTAATATTTATTCGTAAATAAATATTATTTCTAACCTTTGAATGGGTGAAGAGTGTAAATAATTATGGTATCCTAAAAAAATACCCAAATATAAATTCTAACACCATGGTTGTTGTGGAAATAATGAATTTTTTTTATAAGATAGTTATTATTTCTCATATTTTGGGCCTCCGACCAAGCTTGTCTCGGGTTACTAAAAAATATAAAGGTTGAGCTAATAAAATGCTATAAATTGAGGGATAATTATTATTTTTAGAGGATTATCGAGTAAAACCCAAGTAACCCCTAATAGGATAGGTTTGAAAAACATTTCCTTATGGAGGAATCGATGTTAGGTAAAAGAGTGAGATTTAACCTCAAAGCATTGAAAATCCCACATCAAGGTAGGACTTAGAGGATAATTTTACACTCAATTCTTCATCACTTTCCAATTTCAATTTAATTTTATTAAATACTCTTACATTGAAAAATTATTAACCCCCTTATTCATTATCATTATATCAGTTTTATTCTCTATAATTACATGTTCATCGACAATCATGTTTCGGAATAGATATTTATATGGAAAGAATCACACCATCCGCCAATTCTCGTTTTTCAACTTCACTTTTATCCCTTATTTTAATTAAAAATTTATTTTAACCATTATAATGGTTGGTGGATCAATTATGGTATCCTATTATGGTGGTTTAATATGAAAAGGGTGATGATGGATCAATCAGGAAATGTATCAGTGAATGGGTCATCATTAGTGTGTTATGATGGAGAGTCATGCATGATAGAGGACCCTCGAGTAATAGATTGTGTATGGGTTTTATTGTAAGAAACGTTTATAGTATAGAGACCCTAAAGGTGACCATGATTGTAGCAATTGGGGTTCAAAAAGGTGATATGGTTATCTTCAGTATAATCAGGCATTATTAATGGTGGAACTATGGTGAGGTTCAATAATCAAGATATTGGTGAAATGTTTCAATTTCTAGAGTTTCAGGAAATTGAGTTATAAATCATGTTGTTTATAATTTTAAAGACACATGTTTTCTTTAGTATTTAGTGATGGATAGGGTTTCCCTATACAAGGTAAATATCCCCTCATGTGCCATTTTAAACACATTCCTTGTCTAAATGAACACACATCTCATGTTGTACTGTAGTATACACCTAGTTATCCCTTGGTCAGATTCCATCCTTAGGATAGGAAACCTTTCATGTCTATGGGTGACATGAATCAAAGTATCATAGATACACACCTAGATAAAACCTTATTCCCATATTCTAGGTCACATAAGTTGCATTCCATAGAGGTTTACATGGTCTTTCCATACAAGTGGTAGTACACATTCCGTTACTATTTAAGGCTCACACATCTTTTCTAAGAGGTTATATTTAGAGGCCCAAGCTTGAAGTACATGGAAATTACATTAATTGTTTTGTAATAATTAATACATAACAAAAACCAACACTCAAAGACCTTAATAGTTTAGTGTCTTTGGAAACTCGGAACATAATCTTCTAATCATGGTGAAAGATCTTCAACATCTCCCATAAAGAACTTACCATTTTGTTTTCTTACCTAAAATCTTTCTCTATATCCTGGGGAAAATAAATCATAAAAAGGATGAGCTAAAATTCTCATTAAGGTTAAACATATAGAACATAATACAATCCATAAACATTTGAATGCAAAAACATGAACATCAAATCTAAACATCAAAATCTTGAGCAAAGACATAAATCTTGTAAGTACGTAAGGAATATAACATAATGGAACATCAATCATGATAAAATAACATGGGAAGAAAACATGTAATTTTGGAAAACCGTTAAGCACATGATATTATTTCCATAGTAGCCAAGGCATTGCTTCCAAGACAATCTTAGTGGACAAAGTCCCTTTCTGAATCGAGTTCACTCCTCATTCCAGTCCTAAATCACTGTACTGGATTAACTTAATATTCCAGCCATTTCTATCTCATGAGATATAAATCTTTACCCAATGCATTGGAGGGAGATATAGTTCCCACCCATCTCATAATAAAATCATTCTTACATGCGCCACAACATAAACATAAATCATTCATCATAACCCAAAGAATAAAATGGGTTTCATAAACATCATCCCATCATTAAATAATCCATATAAAACAAATGGATATAATATCATCATAAGAAAATTGAAACCATTTAAATCATAGAGGCATTATACTTGAAACATACACATATGAAATAATGTCATCTTGGATGGAAAATGGTTTTGATAAAACACTTGAAATGGATTCTTGAGGAAAATATCCTTTCTTCTTCAAAATCATTTTATTTTCACAAAATGAAATTCTATTTTAAAAGAAAAGGATTTTTTTGAAAATATACATGAGATCTTGTAGAGTAATCTTCATGAAAATTATGAGTTATGAAACTGTAAAAATCTGTTCATGCCGTATAAGTTAAAAAACATTCTTCTCGTACTTTTAATGGAAAATTCAAAAATTACCTTGTATGGTAAAAAAAGATTACTTACATACCATGTCGTAAAATTAAAAATGGGTAAAAATGACTTTAAATTTACATGAAACCATTTTTAGAAAATAGGGACATGGATGATAAATATAACCTCAGTAAATACTTACGAATAAACAATCTCGGATAAAAACGAGATTGGAAGAGTTATCCCTTACCTTATGTCTGATATGCTTCGTATGTATATGAACCTCATGTATAATGATTTACGTAATGTCATTGAATTATTAAAGAGTTGTATTAATTGTTATTATATCATATATGGTTCACTTATTACTTTATATTACCCGTTCTTTTGTAAATTCCATGTTAAAGAAGCATTTTGGGTAAAATCATTTCATTTATTGTGTTTCGATTTGTTGTTCTTGATATTATTACTCATATCCTAATTTAATTAATTAAAAAATGTAAAAAATGATTTATATATAATATATATTCATTATATAAATATATATGATATATCTATAAATGGAATGAAATAGACCGTTCATGGAGATGGTAGGACATACGCACGCATGAACGCTGTTTTCGTTTCCTTATTGAATTGAATGGAATTAAGTAAATGAAACATATATGTATATAAATCCAATATCATTATTATGTAATATCGTTTATGATTATTTATTACATATATACTTTATAATCATACTTGAATGGTTAATCATGGAAAATGAATCTCATCGCGTTCCTGGAGACAGTAGTTCGTACGTACGCACGAGCGATGATATCATTCCCATAATTATTGAATAGAATTGGAGTAAATGATATAATAACTCAGAATCAGTATTATGTTATGATAACCATATATAGATATTATTTACACCATTATACCCATCCAAGTAAGGTGGTGGTGGAAGAACTAATTACAACACGACGTGGAGACGGTATTCCGTACGTACACACGCACGGTGATTTGATTTTTTGTAGGATGGATAGAATGTGAAATGGGGTTGTTTCATATTTATAATATCATATAAGTATATTAGTGACATAGATTTTATTACTTTAAAATGAAGAAACTAAAGAAGAAGAAGTTGAATAATAAAGAAACTCGAAAGAATCGGTAGAAGATATTACCTCTTCTTCGACGTGCCTCCTTTAAACTTCCTCTTAAGGGACTAGAGATGGTCTTTTGAGAAGACCAGAACCTCAAGAATATTACTAGGTAAGTTTATAAGAGTAATGGGTAGAGTTTTTCCGATCTTGAAAGCTCAAATTTGTGTACAGAGAAGAGGGAGGAGGTTCCCTTTTATAACGGAGGAGAGGGGCACTTTTTTAAACCTCTAAAATATTAATTTATAATAAACCTAAACCTCACTTAAAAACCTCAAAAAATGACTTAAATACAAATATGAGATGAGTTAGGGTTGTAATATCATCAAAAAAAATTTAGACATTTTGGGAATTTATTTTAAACATTATCAACTTGATTTATCCTTATCTATTCTATTTAATTTGATTTGTGGTAAAAAGTTTCTAAATTTTAAATTGTTATAAATAATTAATTATGTGTTATTAATTGTCCATAATTGTATAATTTATGAAACTTTAGACCGTATAAATTTTAATTTATAATTTTGAAATATTTTGGTGATTTTTAAATAAGTTTATATTATGATATTTTTATAAAATAACAATAGTGTCAATTTTCACACTATTCGTTTTTTTGAATTTAAATAACATCCACACAGAAGATATGTTTGAAATAAAAGCTTTAATAGATTCATAACATGTCATATTTATATATAAAATTATTTTATCACATTAAATACTTCATATAATATTTATTTTAATATTTTTAAAACCATTTATTTGATATTTCAATCAGTAAAATAATTTCAACATCATTATTGTGTCACCTTTAATGATAATTATTTAATCCCTAAAAATTATAAATAAATTCACATGATGTATATAATTGTATTATATTTCTGTATAATATTCATGTTTTAAGTTTCATGAAGTTTATCACTAAATTAAAATTATTATACTTATAAGATTTAAGAGAGTGACATGTTGTCACTTTCTTTGGTTTTAATAATAATTAAATTATTTTCATTGTAAAAAGTCCATAAAATGAATCTAATATGACCCTTAGGTGATATGGGTCAACCTATAGTCATCAAATATAATTTTTTCATGTGTTAGGGTAATTTTATAATCTTAGGTTTACCCTTAATTACCCCGATTTATCTTTAACTGAAGTAAATAAAAATTACCGTAATTACTATTAATAATATCAAAAAAATAAAAGTAACCTATTAACATAATTTAGACCCACTGAATCCAAATAACGAATACATTTTTATAAATTCAAAAGACATAATTTTCAGTAATTAAATTAAAATTTATCCCGTTGTTAAGAAAATGGGTTTTAAAATTTAAAATTTTGCCTAAGATTGAAATGTTTTTACCTATGAATTCAATGTAAAATTAATGGTAATGAAGTAAATTATATTAAATTGTAAAAAAATATTCTATTTATACTTTAAAACAATTAAACAATATAATTTAACCATATAAATTATTGCGACGAAAAAAGTTGTTTTTAATTAAAATATAGTGTGTTTTTACTATTCATTAAAATATGAAAGTTATCAGAATAATATGAAAAATTTATCCACAGTAAATTTTTATATCCTGATTCCAAAGAAGAATTTTATATTTTTAAATTGAACTTTTAAAATTGTAAAAAACTAGATTTAAAGTGGGTGCACCATCAAAAGGCGGCAAAACTGCATTTTTTGAAAAATATTTATTTTACCTGAAACATTTATTTTGTTCTCATACCATGTTCTAGAAAATGTGTAAGATGAATAATAATGTAATAAAAATTCAAAATTTAGTTACTACTATTCATAACTGTTAGTACATAATAATATTATAATAATATATTGTTGTTTAGTGAAACATGGTATTGCGTACTACACACGCTATCGAGGAAGGTCATGATTGCGTGTAATGCAAGCCAAGTCAGGGCTACGTGTAGTGAAAGCTCCCTTTGGTGTTTCATATAACATAGTCAAAACTTATTTCATTTATACATTAAACAAAATCTGTACTTAATGGTGCATAGAATAATTTCTACAAAACGAACTTGAAATTGTGTGTAACATGAGCCAAGAATAGTGTTGTGTATACTGCAAGCTAATACGGTGTGCGTATAGTACACGATAATCTTGGTGTAGTGTACAATAGAATACATCAAAGAAATTAAAAGGAATATATCTCATAAAATCTCGATGTGTTACATTCTACCCCCCTTAAAACGAATTTTGCTCTCGAAATTCGTCGGAGTTATAAATTGTTTACTACTTGATAGTTTCTTTCATAAAAACCCACATCGTAAAAAGGAATACTAAAACTTAATTTTAGAAAGTGATGTAAGAAACATAACGGTTACCCAAATTAACTCCTCACTGGGTTTCCACATAGGAGAACATAGGTGAAAATATGGATATGGAAGAGAAATCTAACCGTCATGTTCTCATAGAGAGTGGTAGAGAACGCGGCTATGAAAAATCCAACAATAACAAAGCCATAAATTTGGGATGATCTAAGTTACCATCTAATTCATCAGATATGAGGGTAATATGATAACATTTTTTGTTTTCAAGATCATTTCCCTAATGTTGAAGAATTTTTTATTTAAAATAAGTACTTACTTGATTTTGGTACAATCTCACTATTGTTCGTGCCTTGAAAAATTTCCACTTCATCTCTTAAAGAAATGAAGTTGAATTTGTCTTCCATGAAGTGATAGCAGATCATGCGATAGAATGATAGGTCATTCCATCTATCACAAACATAAGGTTAGCAATAGTTATATACATAAGTCCATTTATGGTGAGATTAATCGTATATGGTTCCAAAAATGGACTTATACATCATCTATCATACCACTTAATAAAATAAAACAAATTTTTACAAACCAGGGACTTCCTATAACACAATGGTAGGCTATGAAGGTATTTCACACTTCGGTTGTGGGTTTTATTCCCACAACCTTGTCCGACACGACGGGTTGTCGCCCATCCTGTAGGTTGTCCTTTTACACTATTATAACATTAAAAAAATAATATTGAAAAAAGTTATAGCCTTAAACAATACTAACTTATGTCCAACATAATCTATTCCAATATTTAGGCTTATCCAAAATACTTCTACCCAAGATCATATTATAAGGAAAATAATGACAATAAATTTCATCTAATGAACATGTGATTACCATAATTTATCCCCCATATATCATAGGATATATATTTTTGGTCACATTCCAAACATGTGAATACCTTAATCATGTATTCTCTTGAAAAATGAATACCCATTTAACCTTAGTGAAAACAAGAATGTTGTAAAAAGTTAACTCTTTCCACATACCAAAATCCTAAAATTTCTATATACTCAATCCATGATATAACTTTGTCCTTATATCATTCATTATCTCGTGAATAATATCATACATATTATTTTCTCCTTATCCCTTCATTATGTGCATTTCATTTTCATTCCTAAAATTTTTTCACTCACTTTTCATGGTTACCGGTACCATACAATTTTTGAAAACCACAATGGACCAATACATAGATATTCCAATATACCATAAAATTATCTCAACAAGACTATTATCCAATTCCAATACATAATCCATTCAATCCATACTCTTCAATTATTGGAATGGAATAGGTACTTACTCAATTTAGAAGTAACCTCTTAGGTCAGGGCATTGAGTTGGGTAATGCCCATGTTCTCCACAGATAAGACATTGAACTCTATAACAGTTTGTCACTCTCTTACCCTTTCCCCCACATAGATAACATATTCCCCTCCATTTGAGGTATTCTTCAAGGTTATTCTCCCATTCTTTAGAAATCTCAATCTTCCCTTCTTTATAATCCTCACCATGCAAACATGCATAAAATTCCATCTTCCTCTTATTTGATGAATTGGGAATGCCGCTAAAGTTCACCTTATTAATCATATATCGCGATGTCTGATTCGGATTAATAATAATATATTTCTCTCTAGGAATTATGTAATTTCGCTTCTCATAGTAACCAATTTGTCCATTGAATTCAATATTAACTCAATTCCTTTTGGTTCCCTCTATTAACTAAAACTAGAAACCATTGTGTATGAAACAGTTAAAATAATGAGGAACCACATTATAATAAAAAGTAACTTATAGGATGTATAACTTATGAAACCTCCTTTAAGCTATGACATCTTAGGTTCACCCTAGGTTATTCATGATCATCAACATAATTCTAGGACTGTACCTATAGTTATACTAAACCTTAGAGACATCCCTAGACATACCTTAGAAATATCTCTAGGGATCTAACTAAAGTTTTCGCATCCTAGTTTACAAAGGTTGAGTAAACCATTCTTCTAATACCAACTATAGAGACCCAAGCATGACGTACATGGACATTAAATTACTTTTTCAGAATAATTAATACATAAAAAAACAACACTCAAGGACCGTAATAGTTTAGTGTCTTCGGAAACTCAGAACATAATCTCCTAATCATGGTGAAAGATCTTCAACATCTCCCATAAAGATATTCCCCTCTTGTTTTCTTACCTAAAACCTTTCTTTATATCCTGGGGAAAATAAAACATAAAAAGGGTGAGTTCAAATTCTCAGTAAGGGTAAACATAAAGAACATAAAACAATCCATAAACATTTGAATGCAAAAACTTGAACATAAAATCTAAACATCAAAATCTTGAACTAAGACATAAATCTTGGAAGTACGTAAGGCGTATATCATAATGGAACATCAATCATGATAAAATAGCATGTAAAGAAAACATGCAATTGTGTCAAACCATTAAGCACATGATATTATTTCCATAGTATCCAAGGCATTGCTGCTAAGACAATCTTAGTGGACAAAGTCCCTTTCTGAATCGAGTTCACTCCTCGTTCCAGTCCTGTATCACTGAATCGGATTAACTTACTGTTCCAGCCATGTATATCTAATGAGATATAAATCTTTACCCAATGCATTGGAGGGATATATAGGTACCACCCATCTCATAATGAAATCATTCTTACGTGTGCCACAACATAAACATAAATCATTCATCATAACCCAAAGAATAAAATGGGTTTCATAAACATCATCTCATCATTACATAATCCATATAAAAAAATGGATATCATGTAATCATAAGAAAATTGAAACCATGTAAATCATAGAAACATTATACTTGAAAAATAAACATATTAAATAATGTAATCTTGAATGGAAAATGGTTTTCATAAAACACTTGAAATGAATTATTGAGGAAAATATCCTTTCTTCTTCAAAATCATTTTATTTTCACAAAATGAAATGAAATTTTAAAAGAAAATGATTATTTTGAAAATATTCATGAAGTCATGTAGTGTAATCTTCATGAAAATTAGGCGTTATGAAACCGTAAAAATCGGTTCATGTCATATAAGTTAAACAAACATTCTTCTCGTACTTTTTCCGAAAAAGTCAAAAAGTACCTTGTATGGTAAAAAAAGGAATGATTCCTTACATACCATGTAGTAAAAGTCAAAAATGGTTAAAAATGAATTTAATCCTACATGAAACCATTTTTAGAAAATAGGGACATGTATGATAAATATAACTTCAGTAAATACTTACGAATAAATAATCTCGGATAAAAACGAGATTGGAAAAGTTATCCCTTACCTTATGTCTAATATGATTTGTATGTATCTGAACCTCCTGTATAATGATTTTAATAATTTCATTGAATTATTACAGAATCATATTCAGTGTTATGATATCATATATGGTTCACTTATTGCTTTATATTACCCGTTCTTTTGTAAATTCCATGTTAAAGCAGCGTTTTGGGTAAAATCATTTCATTTATCAAGTTTCGATTTATTGTTCTTGATATTATTACTCATATCCTGATTTACATAATTCAAGACATAAAAAAATGATTTATATATAATATATATTCAGTATATAAATATATATGATATATTGATAAATGGAATAAAATACACCGTTCATGGAGACGGTAGGTCGTACGTACGCATGAACGCTGTTTTCGTTTCCTTATTGAATTGAATGGAATTAAGTAAATGAAACATATATGTACATAAATCCAATATAATTATTAATTAATATATTTAATGATTATTTATTACATATATACTTTATAATCATACTTTAATGGTTAATCATGGAAAATGAATCTCATCACGTTTGTGGAGATGGTAGTCTGTACGTACGCACGAGCGATGATATCATTCCCATAATTATTGAATAGAATTGGAGTGAATGATATAATATCTCATAATCCATATGATGTTATAATAACCATATATAGTTATTATTTACACCATTATACCCATCCAAGTAAGGTGGTGGTGGAAGAACTAATTACACCATGGCATGGAGATGGTATTCCGTACGTACGCACGTGCGGGGATTTCATTTTCCATAGGATGGATAGAAGGTGAAATGGGGTTGTTTTATATTTATAATATCATATTAGTATTTTATTGATACTGATTTTATTACTTTACAATGAAACAACTAAAGAAGAAGAAGTTGAAGAAAAAATAAACTCGAAAGAATCGGTAGAAGAGATAACCTCTTCTTCGACGTGCCTCCTTTAAACTTCCTCTTAAGGGACTAGAGATGGTCTTTTGAGAAGACCCAAACCTCAAGAACATTACTAGGGAAGTTGAGAAGAGTAATGGGGATATTTTTTATTAGCTTTAAGGCTCAATGTTGTGTAAAGAGAAGAGGGAGGAGGTGCCCTTTTATAACAGAGGAGAGGAGCACTTTTGGAAACCTCTAAAATATTAATTTATAATAAACCTAAAACCAACTTAAATACCTCAAAAAATGACTTAAGTATAAATATTAGATGATATAGGGTTTTAATATCGTCAAATAATAAAATTTAAACATGTTTGGAATTTATTTTAAACATTATCAACTTGATTTATCATTATCTGATCTATTTAATTTTACTTGTGGAAATAAGATTCTAAATTTTAAATTTTTATAAATAATTTCTTATGTATTGTAAATTTTCCATAATTAGATATGTTATGAAATTTTAGAAAAAAAAAATTTAATTTATAATTTTTAAATATTTTTGTGATTTTTAAATAATTTTATATTATGTTATTTTTATAAAACACCAATAGTGTCAATTTTGACACTATTAATTTATTTGAATTTAAATAAAATCCACAGAGAATATATGTTAGATCTAAAAGATTTAATAGATTCATAAAATGTAATATTTATCTACAAAATTAGTGGATCATATTAAATAGTTCATATAATATTTTTTTAATATTTTTAAAACCATTTATTTGATATTTCAATCAATAAAATAATTTCAACATCACTATTTTGTCACCTTTAATGATAATTATTTAATCCCTAAAAATTATAAATAAATTCACATGATGTAGATAATTGTATTATCGTTCAGTATACTATTCATTTTTGAAGTTTCATGAATTTTATCACTAAATTAAAATTATTATACTTAGAAGATTTAAGAGAGTGACATGTTGTCACTTTCTTTGGTTTTAATAATAATTTAATTATTTTCATGGTGAAAAGGCAATAAAATTAATCTAATCTGACCCTTAGTTGATATGGGTAATCTTTTATTCATCCAATAGAATTTTGTAATGTGTTATGGTAATTTTATAATCTTAGGTTTACTCTTAATTACCCGATTTATCTTTAACTCAAGTAAATAAAAATTACCGTAGTTACTATTCATAATATCAAAAAAAACATATTAACATAATTTGGACCCACTATATCCACATATGGAATCCATTTTTCAAAATTCAAAACATAGAAGTTTCAGTAATTAAATTAAAATTTATCCTGTTGTTAAGAAAATAGGTTTTAAAAGTTAAAATATTGCCAAAGATTGAAATGTTTATACCTATGAATTCAATGTAAAATTAATGGTAATGAAATGAATTATATTAAATCGTAAAAATATATTCTACTTATTCTTTAAAACCATTCAATAATATAATTTAACCATATAAATTATTGAGATGAAAAAATCTATTTTTAATTAAAATATTGCGTGTTTTCACTATTCATTAAAATATGAAAGTTTTCCGAATAATATGAAAAATTTATCCACAGTAAATTTTTATATCCTGATTCCAAAGAAGAATTTTATTTTTTAAAATTGAACTTATAAACATGTCAAAAACTATATTTAAAGTGGGTGCTCCATTAAAAGGCAGCAGAACTACATTTTCTGAAAAATACTTATTTTACCTGAAAAATTTATTTTGTTCTCATACCATGTTCTAGAAAATGTGTAAGATGAATAATAATGTTATAAAATTCAAAATTTATTTACTACTATTAATAATGGCTAGTACATAATAATATTATAATAACATATCGTTGTTTAGTGAAACACGGTATTGCGTACTACACACACTATCGAGGAAAGTCGCGATTACGTGTAATGCAATCCAAGTCAGGGCTGAGTGTAGTGCAAGCTCCCTTTGGTGTTTCATATAACATAATCAAAACTTATTTCATATATACCTTAAACAAAATTTATACTTAATGTTGCATAGAATAATTTCTATAAAACGAACTTGAAAATGTGTATAACACGAGCCAAGAATAGTGTTGCGTATATTGATAGCTAATATGGTGTTGCATATAGTACAAGCAAATATTGCTGTAGTGTACAATAGAAGATATAAAAGAAATTAAAAATAATATGTCTCATAAAATCTCGGGGTGTTACATTATATGTCACATATTTTCCTTTTCATTTTTTTCATATATGATGACACAAGTGTTTGAATTTTACAAATTAATATTCTATTATAATTAGGTTTCAATTTAATACATTATGGTGAACTTCTATAGGTCTGTGTGTTTTAATTTTATAATTTTCCATCTTATTCGATCTACTTAATTGATGATTTCTAGAGGAGAAGCATAACTTTAATATTATTCATGTTGATAAAAAAATAATTAATATTTTGATCAAAATGTTTTTAGATATAAAATTAAATATTAAATAATGATTTCATGCAATAATGTAATTAAAATATTTTTACATGGTTGATTATTTAAAACCTTGAGCTCCAAAGTCTCTAGCCTCGTATTCCATTAGAACATATGTTGATCTCTTCCTTTTGACCACTTCTACCTTCTTTGGATATGTTATTCCTCTATTAGGTTCCATTTGTTGTTATTTTCTATGATTCTACCAATCTTGAGTCTCCCATACCCCTTTATTATTAGTTACATATTCTTATTTTCTTTGTACATATGATTTATTTATTTTTTTGTAAGATTTAATTTGGGAATCTTATGAATTATAGAAACCCATTGCGTTATTTGTGATTGGATCTTTTTAATTTATTTTTTATATTATAAAGTTAAATTTTAGGAATTTATATAACATTCACTTTTTATTTATAGGAATTTTTTTAATTAAAATTAATTGTTATATTCGATGAATTTTTATGTTTATTTATTAAAAAATGATCACACTCATTATTAGATTAGTATATTTTTTAATGTTTCTTTTATAAATTTAATGTTAAATTAATTATTAGTTATGTTGCCTGCATAAATATAAATGAATTAATCTTTTTGTTGTTATATTTTGATTTTGGTGAAGTTGGTTTGATTTTCAGTTGAAATTTAATTTTTTTCTATGTCTTTAAATGATTCTATGTTTTGTTATGTATTATTTCATTTAATATGTTCATAACATTATAAATATAATTATATATATATATGTATATCATCATATATTTTATAAGTTTATATATATGTGTGTGTGTGTGTGTGTGTCTAAATATTTATATATAGTTATAGATGTTTGAATTTATTTATTAGTGTGTGTTTTTATATAAATATATGTGTCAGTGTGTCGATGTGTGTATTTATACGTTTATATGGTATATATAGTGTTCCTATACATATTTTTGTGTTTTATTAAGTGTATATATATGTTACAAATTTACATACACTTTTAAATATATTGATTTGTTTAAGATTTAAATGTTTATATTTTTAAAATTTATTTATTGAAAATTTATATATATTTTCATATTGATATTTATTTATATGTTTTAAAAATAAATATTTATATATTTATATGTCTAATATTTTATATGCTTATATTCTTATATTATTTATGTGTGTGTGTGTGTGTTTGTATGTATTAAATATATATATTGGTATTAAATATGTGTGTGTGTGTGTTAGATTTATATATTTATAAGTTTTATCTGATTCAATTTGATATGTGTATATATATTTTAAATTTATATGTTTTAAATTTAGATTTATAGGTTTATATATTTATACGTTTATATATTTATATGTTTTAAATTCATGTGTTTTAAATTTTAATGTTTATATGTATATATGTTTTAAATTTATATATTTATATGGGTATATTTTTTAATTTTATAACTATATAAATCATAAATTTATATGCAACAAATTTATATTTATATATATACATGTTTATATGTTAATATTCTTTTAATTAATAATTTTAAATATATATGTTTATATATTCATATGTTTTAATTTTATGTGTGTTTATGTTTTTAGTTTTAAATTATATATTTTTATATATGTTTTAATATTATATGATTAAATTTATATATTTTTTAAAATTTATACATTTATATTTTTATATATATATTCAAAATTTATATGTCTATATGTTTGTATGTTTATATTTTTATAGGATTATATATTTATAAGTTTATAAATTTATATGATTGTATATTTTAATATATTATTAATTTGAATTGTTGTTTTAAGTAATAAATATATCTTGTTTAGATAAATTTATGGATATAAAGAATCTGAGAAAGGGGTTAATGATTTCGAGAAGTTTTCAATGCAGAATCTTGAAAATAGAAACATGTTTTACTATCGAAGCATGAATCGTTTGAATATTGGAAAATTAGGGTACAATGAAATTAAAGTCCCTTTGATTTTGAAGGTTTTAATCCTAGTGAAATACATTCAATTTATCTTATATAAATAAAAATAAATTCAAGTATTAATAGTGATGAATATTTTTAGTATCAGGCAGAGGATCGTCTTGATGAATTAATTCATGATGTAACAGTTGAAACCATTGAAAAAAACAAGTTCTGAATGATTTTATAGTGTAATTAAAAACCAATTTTGCACAAGTTGCACTAAATTTATAGTGCTATTTTAACTTAGAAGTGAGAAATGGAAAGAGTGATAATAGTATCATGGAATTTATTGATCATTTGAGAGAGATACTTCCATAAGTAATGGACAATCCATATTCCAGTTACAATGAAAAAATATTATTTCCAATGGGACTTGAGTATAAGATAATAAATTATTTCTCTAATAATGGAATATTTTATAGGAAATAATATCTATATTTTTAAAAATTGCATTAATGTGGAACTTCATTATATAAAATGGATCAAATATTTAACTACGATTCAACCTCGAGGATAGGTACCCGACCTCTTGTAAAAAAATCTGGTATCTTTAAAAAATTCCCTATTTAAAGAGTTTATATATGAATCCAAGTAACTAAAAGATATAGATATAGAATTTATATGAGATAATCTCTTATAAAAACCTACATCACCCTACTTAATTGTCATAATGGAAACAATTTGTTCGAAAATTTCTTAATTCTGAATTTGACATTTTAATTCATATAATGGGATTGTGCATAGATGGAATTAATCTTTAACATATCATAAGATTCCAATATAGTTAATTGTCTATTATATTAGTAATTGTTTACTTATCCCCATATATATATATGAATATGAAATATGTTATGTTTTGTTTTGTTATTTCTAGACCAAAATTGAATAAATATGAAATTGATTTTTACTTTACACCATTGATTATGATATGAAATCGTTATTATAGGTAGGTGTAAAAGTGTTTCATACCTAAAATAAGGCATATTTTTTCTGCATGTTATGATAATTTTCACTATAAATGATTATATTTCATATTTAAATTTATCAAAAAAACAATGTTAAGGGATATAAACCTTATAAAATTTTAAATTAAGTGACATCATATAATCAGCTACAAATAGGAAGAATAGAGGTGTACATGATCCATTGAAGATTTTTAAAAATTGAACACTATTATTGAATATTTAAAAAATGTTTTATAATTTACATGAGTTTTATTTTCTCCCATAACCTTTTTCAACCAACTAATATTATGATATGGTAAAAAACATTGATGTTACATTTTAGAATATAGTAATTTTAGGACATCAAAAAAATACATGGAATAAATGTCCCATCTTTTTTAATTTTCCTTATTAAATACTTTTTGTGGTGAAAAATAAAATTGATGTTATTCATGTTGAAAAAAATATATAATTAAATTTATTTATAAATTTGTTTAAGATCTAAAAGGAAAGACTAATGATTGATTTCATTCATAAATAGGCTTGATAGCAATGTGAACATGTATAGAGTTATCTAATAGTATCAAACATAAATAAAGATAATCCTCACCTCTAACTTCTAGTGAAAAGATGGATTTATATAAATTTCCTCAATATATTAATGAATCTAGTGGGCATTCATCAAATGGAATGCTATTATTTCTATATAGAAAAGGTATATTGATTTAGGGATTAAAATAATTACTCAAATGTTATGGGAGACATATTGGGAAGCTGGTAAGTCTCAAGAAACTAATTTTTTTAGATTTTCTATGGTTACTCTAATATAATAGATATTCATATTTATAGTTAGTTCAACTTCTCTATAAGTAGTTTCCCCATATAATACCTCAGTGTTTCTTTTTCTATATGTAATATTCATATTTGACATTTCAATGGTTAGGTTAAAAGGATCCCATGGAACATCACTAACAAGAAAATTTTTTATCTCTCTTTTTATGGAAGGATGACTCCCATTAATTGTGTTATAACACTAGGCCACCATAGCCACTTAATGAATCCCATTTAAGGGGATGGGATTGTTTTATTAAACATAGAAAATTTTATATCATCCATGAAAGAAAAGTGAACATTCGACATTATCCTAGGATGTTTTTATAGGAAAATTATACAAGGAAGAAATAGAAAATACTTATGATAACTTCTATAATGTTCCATCAATAAAATTTTCATTATGATGGATCCTTAAAATCTCCATTTATTATTAGTTTAATTATTTTTAATGGATTATCAAAAGTTTTGGGGCATCCCTTTGGAAATATAATTAGTTGGGGAGTACATTATAATTTCCCACTTTCCTGACCCTTGACTAGAGTTTCACAAAGTTGATTTATTATCCAAATATCATAAATTACATTATTAATGATAGTAAAATATCTTTTTCCAATATCATTTATCAATTAGAAGTACCATACCACTACAAATTTATCTAAAAAATTTATGGTCTGTTTAATATGAAAGAATACTAGAAATACAAACACAACCAACTTAAGAGAGATGTTTGGGGTAATTATTTGTGGGATTCATTCATTTTATCCATATAAAAATTTCTAGTGTAGCATGATTATCACAATTACCTCACCAAGGATAATTCTATTTAATAGAGGGGTGTTCACATGGATTCCAAATGTATATGTTTCTCTCATCCTCAAACAGAATTAGAGAAGAACCTCTTACTGGGAGGATACTAGGATTTCATCAGCTGAAATCTATTTGGGGGTCACATGGGAATCAATAATAACTTGGGTTCCTTCAACCAATTCAGTATTACATAGTTAAATTGTGTTTATACTTCTTCAGAAAAGGGTAATGTCTACAAGGTGGATTTTATTACAGGGTTCTAGTCTAAATGGAAATATATCAACAACATGAGACACAACACCACTCGTATCAACTTCAAGACCCTAAAATCATAATAATATCTTAAATTCATGTTCTATAATATATCACTGGTGGTTTTACTTTGTGGGGTCTATAAATAAACATTATGGTTTTTCATATTCATAAGGGAGGCATAGGTTATGTTCATTGGGTATAGTATATTCCTCCATCTTCTAGTTTAAAAATCAATAGAGATGGTTTATGTTCCAATAGTTTCACTTGATGTGTGGGAATCATTAGGGATTAAAACCACTTAGTTATTCGGGCCATTAGCATTTACTATAGTGAAGGTATACTATTGAGATTTGAAGCATGGGCCCTTCTTAGATTCCTCTCAATTTGAAAGGATATAAATAACTCCTAATATATGGTAGAAGATAAAAACTGATAATTAATTTTATGATAAGAATATATCCATTATATTGGTTTGTGGTATATCATATTTGATAAAATAAGTGACTCATTCATCAGGACGTAATCATTCTCTATACTTAGTGTGAGTGGAAAAAGGAATTGGTAATCACTGCTTCTAAAGGTGTTGAATTTTAACTAATTATCATATATAAATCTTTATGATCCTTTCCCCATGATTATAGTGATATAGTACATGGGTATTCCCATTTCCCCCATTATTTCAGATACATGTAACTCTTTTCCTTATTTTAAATTTTTTCCAATAAAAATATAACTGTCCACTATAAATCATTGATAGTGAATTATTTTTTTATTATGGGACTTGATGTTAATTGGAGTTAAATCTTATGAATTTCATGTATTGAGGAAAAAAATACTATTTTATTAACTATGTGGCTTATTTTCAATGGAATTATAGATATTCTATCATGAAGTTGTGTTACTTTTCATCTTTATTCATAGAAATGTGATGGATCTAAATTTATTAAATGTGTTGTGAAAAAAAAATTCTTATAGTTTCACAACAATAGGTACATTTTCCACCAAAAAATTTTCATATAATGATATAAATAAGGATTAATTTGGTATAATAGATAATGTAATTTGGACCTAGATATTTAAATTTTTTCCCATTTGAACAATATATAAAAATTATGAATATATGTGATAAATGACTGCATTGAATAGGGACCTCAATTATTAAAATATATATATAATAGAAGAGGATTTTGAGTTCTATAATAACTAATTATAAGAGTGGGGGTATAGTGGTATCCCTATATTTCTTCATCTAGCATTAAAAAGTGATGCAAAAGGTATCTGTGGATTAAAAGTGAATTTAATTCTATGTGATCAAATAACACTAGAAAATTTATAAATTCTCACTAACACTGGTGAGTTTTGACTATATGTATCATCACATAATACTTGACTGATGATACATTTTCAACAAAAATGAAATATATTTGATTAATATGAATAAAATAATATTTTATTCAAGTTTTAAGGAGAGTGTGAGAACTAATTTATCTACAACAAAAACCTTGAAATGATTAACTTTTGAACAATGTCTTAATGTTATTTTATAGTCTATTTTTGGTTTTCATGGTTATACATTTTATATAAAAAATTAGATAATAATAGTACCAAAAAGGTCATTTTTTAGGTAATTAATTTTTCAATTGAAATTGATAAAACCCAAAAAAAAATCAATAGTTTTTTGAGTTGCTGAGGATATTTGATAAATTGATCAAATTAAATTTTGAAGATTTTTTTATGTGTACCTAGGAATACTGTAACAGTGGTGTAAAATACAATGATTATAGATTTATAAATATTGATTTTAAAATATTCAGTCTCAAAGTGGAAACATTTATCCTAATGAAACAATAAAAGTACACATTTTATGTTATTAACATAATAAATGATTAGTGGTATGTAATTTTACAAGGTAAAATTTATTTGGGTGATGATAATTTTGATTATTTTATGGAATTATGTTATATTTAATCATATATTAAATTATTACATGAGGATACTAATGCCAATGATGTAGACATGGACCATGAGATATGAAATTATCATGAAGAATGGATATACAAAAACTCTATATTAATACTCTAAAAATTTGGATAAATATCTATTTTTTTATTTTATTTTTCTTTGAAACTCACATGTGTAACATGTATTTTTTAACATTATTATTTAAATATATAAATATTTATCATTTATTCAATTTTTTATAAATTTTATATTTATCTGTTTCATGTACACCTTTTTTTAATAATCGTAGAATAATTATTTTATTGATACTATCTCTTTATATTCATCACATTAAACTACATTATTGTTTTAGTTATATTATTTAATAAAATAATTTTGTTTTTATTTTAATTTTGATTAATAAAAAAAATTTCATAATTAATTAATTAAATTCAAATACATTCCCACAAAATTTATTTAAAGTAAAATATATCTATTTAATTGATGAACATTGAGGAATAGGATCGTCCACTGAGGTATTTTTATGTCTTTCCATATACATATACATTTGAAA
Source organism: Viscum album (assembly GCA_963277665.1). Taxonomy (NCBI): domain Eukaryota; kingdom Viridiplantae; phylum Streptophyta; class Magnoliopsida; order Santalales; family Viscaceae; genus Viscum; species Viscum album. Next base: position 1,950,378,590 of record OY728150.1, read on the forward strand.
ATTGATTTAATTAATTAAATTTATATTATGTTTGTTGAAAATATTTGTAGCACCATAGGTTAGATGAATACTGTTGATTATTCTACTCTAGAGAAGATGATTCCCAAAGTTTGTAGACATGGGATTACATGTCTACCAAAAGTTTCACTTACACATGGGAAGGAATAGAGGTTATCAATGTAATTTGATGAAAATGATAACTTATTATGCCCAAATGTGAATAAATTTAAAATTTTAATGGTCATGCAGAGTCATGGTATTTTTATAATATTGTATCCTTATGAGAATAAACTAGATGATGAAAATTTATTTATGGGATTATGTACTGGAAAAATGCCTAAATTAATATATATTTTTACATTGGTTTGAATATAATAGATTAAATATGAACCACATTTTATAAATTCAATTGTAAATGATATGTATTTTTATTGATATAAAATTGGTTAAGAAGAGTTGAATGTATTTTTGAGGTATTTAGATGGATGAATTTTCAATTAAATTCAACTTCAAAATATATTTTTATAAATAAAAAAATAAAAAAACTTGACTAGAATATGGGTTTTTATATGTAGAGGTAGGGGAGTGGTTTTTCACTAGTTGTAAGGAGGAATAATTTATAGTTTGACAATTTCTATTTATAAAATTATTTTATAAAATTATTTTTAATTACATAATAAATTATTAATTTATTATTATATAATAAGAATTTAGGAGATCTAGTCGTAGAATGTATATACTTGTGTTTTTTCATATATTGGTTATACTTTACTACATCATTGAATGATTTCCAAAAAAAAATATTGAATTAAGTGATAAATTAACCAGTCACTCCAAAGAGGTTTAGTTCATCCTTCCATCCCCCCCGAACATTCCATCAACAATGAAAATGATATAAAATTTGGTAATTATCATTCAATAAAAAGACATATCTAATAAGATTAAGATAAATAAATTATTATATTTCATTATTATATTTTTTAAAAAAATAAAACTATTATGACATATACACATTTTATTTTAGGATGTAATTCAAATGATATATATTTAGGGTGGCTTAATTTATAAGAATAGTCAGGAAATTATTGTTGTCATGAAACCCCCCTCCAAATGTACCCTTCCTCAGATGATGATTTATATATGGGTTAACCCATAAACCTCACCTCTAATTGGCCTAGAATTGATATAAGAAATAAAGGTATATAAATCATACAATTGGAGGTTTTACGGTCAAAATATAAGTTAGGACCAAGAGATAAGATGAAAACCATTGATCAAACCCATTTCATAAATATAAAATATCCATTTTATTATAATGTATGTTAGGAAATAGAAATAAGTATTCGTGATGGGATATCAAAAGAAAACCTAAGTTAGAAACTTCACTATATCTCCAATATCCAAGCTAGTAATGCACAAACAGGTCTTTAAAACCCTCCTAGAAACCTAAAATTATATTTATATATGTATGATGAACATAACAAGTATACTCAGTTAGACCATACCCAAGGTCTCTAATTAAAAGTTTATAAGATCATGTTAATTATCTAAGAATGGACTAAACAACTAACAAGAACCTAAAACATATCAACTAATCAATTCCAACCACTCAAAAGCAAGATCATCAATGAAGAAATCTAATGTAGTAAAAATAGTATCAAAATAAAATAATTCAACAAACCCAACAAAAACTTACCCAATAGTTTTCATCCCTGACACCCCAATGTAAGAAGTCAAGTTATCTGATCCCTTCTATATATTCCCACCATCCACATTGTCAATAAATCCCCCAACATCAGGGGAACCAAACTACATCATCCTCAATCATGGTCCTAACATATATCAACTCTAGTAGGTTATCATGATAATAAAGGATATCAACCTCCTGATCTACTACTTCCATGAATGACCAATACCTTAATGTTCTACATATAACTACCATATACTACTTCAAAATGGAGAGTGATAAAGAAGGGGTAGTTTCCCATCATTCCCTTCTAGCCTGAATGTTGAGGAAAACACTCAGAACCAAAAACATTTGGAAATTGGTAAGATTACCCAATTTTGGTAAGGTGCATATGAAATCATAGATAAATGTAGTTATAGTACTCACACAAAATACTGATCATTGTGTTTCACATCAAATGTTATAACATAGCCCACAATACTACCTCGCAATCCCATGATAGCCACAACCAACTATGACCATAACTAAGTGAAAATCACCAAAAAAATTGCCAACACATATCATATTTTTCCTCTTTATACATCATTATAACCTATTTCCATACATTTATAATTTAATAAATATACATTTTTTAAGAAACCACGGCTTACATATTCAATAACAAAAAAATTACCAAGACTGTCTGATATTTATATTTATCCATTTCCCATTTAATATCAACCTATTACCACACATTGTATTGTAGTCCAAATATTTAATTATTTATCATTCTATTCACAATTCATCATTACCAGTTACATCCTATAGATATTGAGATACTAAAATACTTTCCACATCATAATAACCCAACTATCTCAAAATAATTGTAAACCAACCACTACAACCTATACTTTAATATATCCCATGTCAAACCTACCACTGCACCTCTAACCAAAATATTCTTCTTCCAAATGGTCAAAACCATCACTATACAACCCAAAAATATACAAACAAATATGGATAAAATTAGACCAACCAACACACATATTAGTATATTTTTATTTCAAACATTTCCACAATTTCAGTCTAATGAGGGATTTCATATCATTTCATCATTTCATATATGGGTATTTTCATGGGATTTTAATATTTATACAGAGTTTTTTTATTAATATTTATATTTTTTAAAAAAATTATCAATTGTGAGTCTGGGTAATCAATATGAATAAGTTTTCTCAATTTATAAAAGATAAAATTAGTGCATAATAGGATAACCAAGGTCTTGTAAAAGAACAACAATGAACATATCATAAAACCAGAAAAAATAGGAAAATTCAGAGTTCCCATTAATTTCAAAAAATAAAATTCATTTTCTTATTATATTCAACCATTTCCATCCACCTAAATGAAAAAAATCATCTTCATTTCATATATTCCCACAAATAAAAAGATAACAAATATCCTAATCTTCAATCAATGATTAATGAATTAAATACATGTGCCGAAGTAAGAATAAGACGGTCACAAGAAAAAAATCACACAAATAATCCCTCATCATCCTAAAATAAAAGATCCATTATCATTTTCAAACCACAACACCACCCAAATCATCTATTTATATTATCAAATAATTCTATAGATAATGTTAGAGGCAGAAAATAAGAATTTAAAGAAGTGGAACTTATATATAGTTTCCCATTATTGACCACATGAAGTAGGGAATGAAGGATTCTCATAAGGGGTTGAAATACCTCTCAATGATTATCTTAGACCATATATGATTAAAGAGAATGGTTGGGAGAGTTTTTGAGTAATAAATGTATTTTCCACTTTATATCATAAAAATATTTAAAGAAATCCCAACACATACCTAGAGTTAATTCCATAAGGAACATGTTTTTACCCAAAAATATGGTGTAACAACATGAAATACCATAATCACCCCTTAGACCAACCTACTCAAAAATACATACCTTAAATATTTTTTAGATCCAATATAAATGGGGTAAGTCTATGGTGTTATAAATTCAAAAAATATAATCCACACTAAAATAAACAAAGGAATACAAACTGGCCACCCTGGACCTCCATACCATAAAGGCCTCTATCATTCCATAAAGGCCGATCTATAGACCTAATATGTCATTAATAAGAATATTAATTAAACCACCATCAAAATTTACACTTTTAAGTTATCTTACTCACTAATGTATGGTGTAAAGAATATGTGATCCATAATATAGGTCAGTAATATGATTTTAAGGATTTATTAAATTTCACAAATATAGAATATAATGAATGGATATGATAATAGAACTGCTGAAAAATGTGTTCATAATAATGATGTGAAATGAAGGGTTAATTTTTTTTAAAAAAAATTAAACTCTTCTAAATTATAGATGCATATGAAAAATATTATGAAGCTAAAATTAATTGGCATAGCTTAAAAGAAATAACATTCAATAAAAAAAGTTTAATCTCAACAAGCATCAGATTTGCAAAAAATTTAATAATATCCCCCAAGAATTAAAACTAAACCCATGAAATCCCATGATCATTATCTAGAAATAAAATAAAAAATAATGAGATATAGGTGATACATAATAAATCAAGAACATAAAAGTGACAAGAATTAAAAACCAAATCTTTCCCTATTAATTAATCATAGTGAATACTTTTATATATTTAAATCAGGAGCACAATAAATTGAGAAACAACATAATAAAATTTTAGAATAGAGGAAATGACATATCTTAAGTCAAAGTCAATATCTCTTCACTTCAACTCTAACTCTCTCAAATTTTATGAATCTCATACTCGTTCTCCAAAATAAGATCACCAACTCATGGTTGTTCTGAATCTTCCATGTTGGTTCCTTCAGTCCACCATATGTTATTTTAATCCCCAATATATGTCTATGAATTATTTCATCTTTTTTAATAAATTTCACCACAAACTTAGATTTTTAAAGCTCACTTATCATTCATCATGGGTAGTATTTGTTTCCCGTTTACCTTATGAAATTTCCCATGTCACATTAAAACACTCTCCAACTAATTCCCCCACTTTAGTAAGAAATGATTACTCCTATCTTCACCAAAAAATTATTTATCATGTTTTTTTTAAAATATTTTATTCCTATAATACATGTTTAAACTAGTGAAAATATTTAACCAGTAACCAAGTTTCAACAAATTATTCTCCTTCAATTTATCGAGAGCTTGAGTATTCCATCAAATTTCACTGAAATAGATTTCTCACCTTGCATAGAATGGTGTTTAAACTTTGAAAAACTATATTGTATAGGAATTATTCATGGAATAAATTAAAACATTATTCATTATAAATTATTGTACTTATTCACACATGACTTCATTTGGTATCATCTTGAAGGAATCACCAGTAATGTTCAGCCTTATTTCAATATGAACCAATGTTCATCTTAAATATATGTCGATTATAAGACTAACTCTCCCTTTTAGGTCACAAACCAAACATTAATAATCATCCACTCAACCTTGAATCAACACAACACTCAACTAGATAGAATGTTCATTAGGGAATTCAATCAAACAACCAGGGTTCTCAAATCCACACTACTAACAATTTAATGATTGAGAGATGCAAAGACCCCCTCTAATAAATCAAATGAGACTATTTATAAAAAAATGAAATCCAGTTATTGATTATTATTCTTCATCAACACATGATTAATATTTCTTCCACTGTATATATCTTCATTGTTTATTGTATGTCCTGATATTAAATCTCTAGTTCAATCAGCTTCACAGAACCGATCATCGAAGATCCACTCATCTAATTTATATTCATCAAAATCAGAAACTCAAACCCATATTCATAATAAAAACACCCATATTATTATTTGTTCAAGATCATGAAACATCAATATCGACTCAAGATTTATATTCAATTTATTGTACATGGTTTCCATCATCTTCAGTTAATTTTTAATTAGGCTTGGGCCATGAATTCTTCATCAATGGTCTCTTAGTTCTTCTTCGTGGTGGATCTTGGAACCCCATGGGTCATCTTCTTCACTAGATGAGATTAGTTTATATGTCTTTTCAATCTTGTAAATATTCTTTATCAAGACATTGTGACTACCTTACTTCACATCAGTTATCCATTTTCCATCATCATCTATTGAATTAGGTTCCATCTTTAGTCCAAATTAAGTCAATATCGATTCCCATATATTGATTTATCATATGAATTTAATGTGAGAAAAATAACATATGTTCTTATAAAATTATATTATGCATAAGAAAAATATTAACTTAGTAAAATCCATATGGTAAATTATTTTACACAAAAACATAAAAGATATATATTCTATTATGGGGGTTTTCTAGGGATTTTATCTTACTCGGAAAAAATATTCTACCAATAAGGGTTTCCCAAAATTCTTTTATATGGATCTCCTACCAAATAAAATATTAACAATTGATGAATTTTACAAGAAAAATAAAAACTATATTAATACTAAAAATTAAAATTTTGAAATATAATTTATTGAAATGAAAAATTAAAATAAAATCTAAAACATTACTAATTTAAGTATAAACAAAAACAAATAAATGAAACAATAAAATAAAATAATATTATAAAACACATTAATGAAATTCTTAATGGGACAATTCAAATTAAAATAAATGAAACAGAAATTTAAAAAATGAAACAATCAATAATTTAAATATGAAAAATATATTTAAATTTAAAAATGAATGATTTTAATAATTCAATAACAAAAAAAACATAACACTATAACTAACAAATTAATATCATAATGCCTATTAAATATAATTTTTAAAAAATAAATATGATGTTTAAAAATGTATCAAATAAATTCCTCATCAAATTCCACTACACATATCATTTATATCTTCAATAAATCCTTCTGTAAAATTAAATGGTAGAAAATAAATCCCAAAAATAGAAAAAACATTATAATGCTATAAGGAATTTATTTTGAAAAATTATTTTCTCTTAAGTATTCACTCAAGTTAAAATTGTGGTTGACCACTCAAATTAAACACTCAGTGAAAATTGGTTATTATTTTACAAAAGAGATAAAAATTGAAAATTTTGAATTGAAATTCTCCCACTTTAATTTTTATCCAAATGAGAGTATAAAATTTTAGTTACCAAAAACAGAAGATCCTAAAAGTAATTAAAAAGCGATAATAATAAGACACAGCTAAAAGGATGAGTAAGAATAATAAATAAAAAAAATGAATAATTAACCCATTAATTATACCAAAGAATAAAAAATAAAAAAATATTCCACATTCATTGTGATTTAAATATCCAAATCAATTTGGATACATATATTATGAGTTTAATTCATATTATAAATATCAAATTCACTGATGATTTTATAACATTCATCCAAAATTATAGCAAAATAAATTTTTTTGACATGGAAATTAAGTGATATTATCAATTAAATCCAAGATTTAATTATTGTTAATCTCCAAAAAAAAGTTATTCACAATGTCCAAATATAATAAAAATATTACCCACTAAAAAATAACTAAGATACTATTAAAAATAACAATGTTTAAAAACATTAAGGGGTGTTTGAGGGGTTTAAAATTATATGACAAATAAGTCTAGAAAATACCCTTATCGGGCTTAAAATATAAAATTTATAGCATTGTAAAGTCTCGATGTGTATGAAAACAATTTATAATTTTAGTTCAAAATATATTTTCCATATGTGTAAGTATAATGACATTTTTATGGGTTATAATTAAATTCAAACAGAATTCTTGACAAGTACTTATATGTTTCCAAAACATATATTGAAATGTACATGACTTGTCTTTGTAAACATTAAAGAACGAATTTCAAATTAATATCTCAAATATATTCAACTTAATCAGTGATTTAACTCAAAAATAGAGTGTTCAGTCAAGAGTTATTTATGGTTTTCAACAGGATTTTTTTTAAAATTACTTTAAATTAGTTTTGAAAATAGTAGAAAAGAAGAACTTAAATACCCGAAATGTTTATGAATAATCATTAAATAAATTTATAATAGGAAAAAATTACCCACACTTTATTACCAATAAATAGTATAATTCAGCATGAAAATTACATAGAATCATTAAATTGTTTCAAAAATTAATATTCATAATGTGTGGATAATTAGAATCCCCTAAAAATTGATCTCATGTTTTCTTAAACTCCATAAATGATCACACTTATTTATAATTTAAGAAACACTTGTTCCCTCCCCTGAAAATGACTTCAATGAAAATAAATTAGAAATAATATAACCATGAACATTGAAAATTAAGAATATTAGACTAGTAAGAGGGATAGTTAGTTATAGGGAAAATCTAAAGCATGTGAGGAGGACTTACCATCTCAAATTTAAAAAAAATAGAGTAGGGTACTATACAAGGATGAAAAAAATATGTATGATTTTTATTACTAATATGAAAATAAATAAATATAAAAACTTTATATAATAATGGTTTCCCTCTCATGGAGTGACAGATTTTTTGTGCCCAGACGATCTTTACAAGATGTCTAATTGTAGTAACTAGGAGGATGTTCTTTCCTAAGTATGAACACCAAATATTTATTTACCCAAGAATTTTCAACAAAAATATGAATTATACAGTAACCTAGACTTATAAAATAGATCTACACTCACTTAACTGTTAAAAATTTCACTCAAAAACACAATTCATTATCAAGGGATTTCTCAATGTATCCTCTAAATAGAGAAAATAACTCATTAGCCAACCCCACCTTTTAAGTGCTTCCAAGGAAATTTTTCTCATGTGAAACATTAAGGCCTCCCTTAAGTTCATCCAAGAGTCTCTTAATCTAATCAATATAAAATTAATCATCAAAATAACACTTGGTATGAGTGTTTTCCACTTCTTAAACTAACTAATATTTAGAACTTTTAAAAAATGGAAATGAAAGAAGTTTTTTGGGTGCTTATAAGGGTGAAAATTTATTTACATAGCTTCTTAACTTATTCTCAATTTTAAATTTTCCAAAATAAAGTTTATAAATATATTATTTTGGGAAAATAAGATCAATAAAAAGAGTATTAAAACTTTGATGATAAGTTTTAAAATCATTGGAACTCAAGTGAAATTTCCCTTCAAATTTAATCTCAACATCAATGAGATATTCGACACATGAATCAGATGTGTAAGGAATTGAATAATAAGGGAAAGTTAATTTTTTTATCCATAAACACGTATTTAACCAAATTATAATTCTTTTCCAAAATTTCCTCATATAAAAAAACTAATCAACCACAACTTTTGAAGAATTATTTCATCATAGACCTTATAATGTATTCATAAACTAATATTTAAGTTAAATTTCAAATACTTAATCCTAAAAATATATATTTTCTAGTGTTTCATATCAATTAAATGGGTTTTATTATCTAATAAATATCTAGGAAAATAATATTGAATAATATCTTATTTAAAATAAATTCCCTCAGTTAGTCAACACTAGCTTCCATTTTTTTATAGAATTATTTAGAAAATTATTTAGTTAAAATAGAAAGAGATAAAAACCATTAATCATTATTTATTTAAAGCACACTCCCCCATACTTTTCACCAAACCTAATTTAAAATATTATTGGATTTAAATTTTCAAAATAAAGAGGATAAATTATATAATCAGGTTCAAAACGTTCTAAGTTATAATTCTATATTTGTGTTTTCACATCAAAAATTCCCAATTACACATTCCCTTTCCTTCCTTAATAGTTCAAAAAAAACATGTTGAATTGCAAATGAAATTTAAATCCTCAATTTAAAATTTTCCCCAATCTGAACTATCACACTCTCAAATACTCTATAATTATAAACCTTCTCAAATATAGGAACTTGGAAAATAACTAGTAACTTCTTTACAAAATCCATTCGAATTTTAAAATATCCCAACTCATTTTCATTTAGGGAATCCAAAAATTTTATAAAAAAAATTTCCCATCATGTGAGAATGTTATTTACATTTTTAGTTCAGTAATCTCATATTATTTTGGAACACTAGTTTCATCTCTAAGTTTAGTAAAAAAATTCACATCACTATTATTATCATTTTCTATACATTCACTTGCTTGATAACTTCATTCAGTCTTTCCATATTCTTTTTCATTAATTTGATCCTGAAACTACCATGATTCTATTTGTAATCACTTAATTCAGGTTTAATAAAGTTATTACATTTCATCAAATTTTGAAACTATTTTTCAACATCATTTTTTCTAGTTTTTATTGACCACCAAATTTAGGATTATTAAAGACATGTTCTTCCTCATGTTGACTAAGTTTTTATATATTATTGTAGACACAATGTCAAAAAGTATGCCTAAAATAACCACTTCAAACCAAATATACTTCATCTTGTTGATATCAAACCCTTGGTATTCCATTTTTAACTATCACACAGCCAAGGGGTCCTATAATAATTAAAAAATCCAATTCAAAGAAAATTTGTAGTGAAAACAAGACTATACTCACAATAATAGAAATATGATTCTATAATTTCAATAAAAATAGTAAAAACAACCACAAGAGATGTTTTTTTTGTCTATTTTTTTTTAAAAATATATACATTAACTATGTCTTCCCCAGTAATAATGCTAAAAAAATTCATCATTGTCATTGATGTGCCACCAAAATTTATACTTTTAACTTCTCATACTTACTACTAAATAGAAAAAAGATGAGTTGATCTATAGATAAGGAGGGTGAGATGATTCTAGGAATTTATTAAATATACTAAAATATAGAAAACAAAACCTTCTAAATTATGGTCATATAGGTGAACAATGTGTGCATAATGTTTATGTGAAATAAAATATTGATTTTGTTAGAAACTAAACCATTTTAAATGGAAGAGACATGTAAAAAAGATAATCAACAGAAAATTCATTGAAGTGTCTTAAAAGAGATGATGTCTAAGAAAAGAATATTCTACTCAATAAATAAATGATTTGTTATATGTTTCATAATATCCCTTGATAAATACAACTAAACCCATGAAATTTCTTGCTCTTCCTCGTGAAACATAACAAAAAAATGAGTTGTAGTTGAGAAGGAAGAAATCAAGAACCTAAAAAATGAAAAGATTCAAAAACTAAATATATAACTTTAATTATATAAAATAAATGTTTTTATATATATAAATCATGAGAATAATTAATTAATAAACAATATTTAATGGGAAGGAATCCATGGAATCCAAAAAATTATCTAAAGTACAAGGCAGTATCACATAAACCACCACACAATAAAAAAACACAACAAGATCGAATCGAAATAAAATGATTCAAAAAGAAATATAAATAAAAAATATAAGAAAAAAACTATGGTAAAATATCATGAAATTTCTTAGTTAAAGTAGTACAAATATATCTAGAATAAATAGAGCATGGGAAATTAACATGGTTCAGTACATTTGGTCCTACTCCATAGAAAGAACACTACATAACAGCCTTTTAATAAGAAAGGAAAATAAAGGAATATTAAAAAATGATACAAGAAATAGAAAATTAAATAATAAAAATATAACAAACCCAATAATTATATATTTATACTCACATATAATGTTATAAAATAAGTTCAAACAATACACCCAGGTAACATAATCCACAAGAAGAAGAAAACCTCGTCGAACCCGCTGAATAATGTTCAAACTCTACTATTAATGTCTCTATAAATTATTTTAACTAATTTCAACCTCCTCATAAGTTTAAAATCCATGATCTCACCACCAGAATAATCTCTTTAGAGTCAATCATAATCATTATTTCCAATAAGTCCATCAATAGGCCCTTACAACTTGATCATTTCCTTCCCTTCCCAGATCTCTCTCATATTCACCTCTATAAGCTTTTTATTTTATCTATATCAAGAACAGAAAAGACCTAGGGCCCTTAAAAGTTAATGAAAAAATCTATTGAACAACTTTAAATATAATCATTATATATGTTCAGTCACGGAGCCTCTGAATAAAGTCATTGCAACAAATTCTAAATAGCCAATGTTGTATAAAGGTATTCAAAATATGTATTGCATAAAGTTCATAATCCTTTCTATTTATTGGTAGACCAATACTAAACAAGGATCATAACATGCTACCGATGGTTCCCTCAACTTGTACCATATCTGCATAAGGGTCATGTGGTCCATCCGTAAAGGTAATCCTCTAGCGCTCTAGCTCGCATAAGGGTAGACCAATGATTAAATAATATTATAATTATCCCAATTAAATGGTATCATGATATAATCCACACCCACATGAAGGTATTTTGGTCACTAACATCTTTAGGTACGGGTTATCTCTATCCTATATAATTTTCTCATCCCCCACGTAAAGGTAACTCATAGAAAACTAAGTCTAAATAATGATACAAAACCCCTATATAAAGGTAACCCTAAATACATAAAGCTTATGTAAGGGTGAAATACAACTTTCATAAAGGTATAACTTCCTTGAATAATGTTAAATATTCCCTCAATTATGGGTAAAAAATAATCATAATGCTACCAAACAAGAAATATATGAAAAATATAACTTTAATAGGCTCGAAATAACAAAAAACTAGTTATTATTCAAGGAATCAAAGATAAAAAAAATAAAACATTGTAATTTTTAAAAATAAAAATTTAATATTTAACAAATATATACCTTAAAAAATAAAATGTAAGAAACACTAGGTCGATATCCTTATAGTCTTGTACTAGGAAAAACTATGGGATGGTTTAGACATTTTTTAATAAAGAACCTATAAGATATTATCATCATCCCAGTATGAATTTCATTTTTCATGTTCCATAGATGAACATGCCTACCTATACCATCACATCTAATTATAACAACTAATCATGCAGTCGCATAAAAAAGGCATTTTAAACAACGATATTAACAGGAACTAATACCTTTACTTACTTGAGATTCGTATCCACATAACTGTAATCAGCTGTACATATGCCATCAGAGTTCATGTTCACCTCTAAAATTTCAACATTAAACCAAATGAAAATAGAGTAGTACCCAATTTCTCAAAAAAAATTAACATGTAAAAACATCAATGATAAGTATAATAAGGCCAAAATTTTAACAGTTCTAATGAAATAATTAAAATAATTATATTACACATAGAAAGAAAAAACTCCAATATAATAGGAAATAATTCCCCCTTAATCTTTAAACAGCTTAGAACACTGGACACACCTACACCCTCTCTTACAATTGTGGGCTCTTAAAAATCACATACAGTGCCAATTCTATGAACATAAATGAAAGAAAACATGTATTTGAAACTTCTCTATATTAAAGGATTCTGGAAAAATTCATAGAACCGCATCAATATCAAAACCATGTTATAACACATTATTATGGGACATACTATCCCTAGAAAAATCCTTTGGTCTATATCTCTTATATTGTTTGGACTTTCCACATTGATGGAACATAAATTTATTAGATTTACTACCACATTTCTTTTATTTATTTTTACATTTAAGTTTCCCCTTCACACTGATAAATGTATGACCGTATTTCATCCATATACCATCCACCTTCATCCCAAGAATTTAATGATCCATTAATAAAAATTATTACTTCACTTCCACTAATGTGATGGAATACCTTCCATACATCATGGAATCTAAAACCATATTGAATGATTTATCCAAGGACTTTAGATACAAATAGGCCTAATCCTCATCCCTAATATCATAATCTTCATTGGGTATGTCAATGAACATCATATTAAAACAATCTAAATGAGTCTTCATATAGTTTCCAAGGACCATTTTGAAATTACAAATGTACATTTTTTTAAACATTACTAAAAGAAACCTATTTATGTAAATATGCTCAAGCATTGACCAAATTTCATGGGAAGAAGTTTCATAGACCACAATTTACAAATTACTATAACCTAGGGTTGAAAAATATATGGAATGATCTTTATTTAAAACACTAGGGTCAAATTCCAAAAAAGAAGTGATAGTATACCCATTGGTAAAGATGCTAGTAATTGTCTACATAGAAACTCCTTGAGAATCTTCAAGTCCATTTTTCACAAGAATACAATGCATATTATCACTCTAAAAATATAAATAATTATTTTCAACAAACTTCTCAACCAATAACCTATTCAAAGGAATCTACAGAATATATAAAACCTAGATTTCATACCACTTGTCATGGGAGGGAATCTCTTGTGACACATAAAATCACTAAGGTAATAGGTAGTGTCACATGACCCACTGTACAAAAAAACGAAATAGGTCCAAGTAAAAGAAAACAATTCATAAAGAAAGAGAAATACAAAAATAAATATAAGAAAAAATTGATGGGAACATTAGTATGAAAAGTCCACAGTGAGAATAATACAAAAAAGTTGGAAATAAAACAAGAATAGAGAATTAACATGGTTTAGACCTTTTGCTCCTACTCTAAGGAAATAATACAACCTAGTTTCCTTTAATTAATAAAATAAAACAATAGAATATTAAAAATAGGGATACATGAAAGGGAAAATTCAATAAGAAAAAAACACACCAAATAAATGAAATAATTAAACTCACACTGATAGGAATAAAAGAAACACAAACAATACAACATGATGACATAATCAACAAAAAGATGAAAACCAGGTTGAAACCCCCTTAATAGGGTTTAACTACACCTATAGAAGTCCCTCAAAACCATTGTATCAGCTTTTCTACTTTTTAGTACATGCATAGTTTTGGGATATCCACCAGAAAAATCTCCATTGGAGTAAATCACAAGTGTCGTCGCCTATAGGACAACAAACAAGCCCTAAACTCTTGATCGTCTCATTCACTTCTCCTGATCTCTATCAGCTTCACCTCTCTATGCTTTCAATTGTGTATCTATCGACATAGTAAAGGACCTCATACACTTAAAATCGAAGAAACAAATCCCATGAACAACCTTCTATATCATAGGAACACTTTTTTATTCAAGGAGCTTCCAGAAGCACATATTCCAAAAAAATCAAAAATGGCCAACACTATGTAATGATCTTTATAAGTTACCCCATGTAAAGGTTGATCGGTCTTCCTATGTATGTTCTATTTTCCACTATGTATGGGTATAATATTGATATTTAAGGGTTGTAACTCACTACCTAATAGTCCCATGAAAAAAACTATAGTCGTATAATGGTCATGCAGTCCTCACATTTAGATAAGCCTCCAGTGATCTAGCACATATATGGGTAGAACCATGCTCATGAATGGGTAGATTACTTCTATATAAAGGTAGCCCGGTCCAATATACTATATCCATGTAATGGTAAAATATATAATTCTCTCTTTATTTAAGGGTATGCATGATTCTAAGTAATAGTAGCCGAGACCCCCTGAAATGGTAGCTCGCACAGAAATGGGGCAATGTAAGGGTACAATAACCCCTAAATAATCATAACCCTTAAAACTCAAAGCTTACATAAGGGTAAAATACCACTTATGTAAGGGTAATGCAACAACTCATAAGGTAAACAAACCTAAGATAAGGGTAAAATTACATGTAAGGGAAAGAAACAACTATAATACTTCCAAATGAAATTCTATGAAAAATAAAAAATAAACGTGGAGGAAATAACATAGAACATGTGATTGTTCAAGGAATAAAAGACATTTTAATTTGTAATAATTAAATTTACAAATTTAATACAACGTAATAAAAAATGATAAATATAAGAAATATCATATCTCAAGTTGAAATTAATTTTTATTCACTTCATCTTTGACTCTCACCAATCTATTGAATATCCTTCTCATAATTCTGAGAGAAAAATTTGCTTGTCTGCATAGGAGCCTTGTTATTAGTTCCTTAAATATTCCAGAGGTTTTTTTCTTCTCTAGGATATGTTTTTTTAACGATTCTCCCAACATGTTTAATGATGTTAAAAACCAAAATTGTTTTT
Source organism: Viscum album (assembly GCA_963277665.1). NCBI lineage: Eukaryota > Viridiplantae > Streptophyta > Magnoliopsida > Santalales > Viscaceae > Viscum > Viscum album. The sequence goes on from OY728150.1 coordinate 1,950,394,236, forward strand.
CTAGGTTCAATTGTTAGTCATCACCAGAATTATTTTTGTCTTTTAACCATTTTTCACTTCACATGTAACGTTAATAAAACTATCTATATATTTAGTTCAATTTAAAAGGAAATTATTTCTCCAATTTCCACCTCAAATTAATTTCTCATTTTCATTTTTAAATATTTTTATTCCCAAAATCCACCTTTTAACCAAAGAAATATTTTACTAGTATCTTAGTATCCATAGATTATTTTTATCTAACTCAGTTGGAACTATCATCTTCCATCATATATCACGGAAATTGATCATTATCGTTCATATATTGTTTCTATATATTTGAAAAACATTCTCATATAGTAATTTATCGGTGGCTAGGTAAGAACATTATTCATAATAATTTATTTTACTTCCTCACCGAAGGATTCATTCGATATAATCAAGCAGGAATCACAAGTAATGTAAATCCTTCTTTCAACATGAACCAATGTTTTGGTTAAAATAGAATGAGTTATTATCCAAAACTGCACTTATACATCAAAAACCAAAATATTATAATCATAAACTCATTTAGGCATCAACACAACACTCAACTGGCTACAAATTTCATTTGGTAAAGAAATTTAATAACTATGTAAATTGCATATTCAACATTGAGACCATAATGATCAAGATATGTAAGTTCCCCCTCTACTTTATAAAATGAGAATAGAAATAAAATATGGAAGCTAGTTATTGATTATTATTCTTTACTAATTTTTAATATAAATTTATTTCACTATATAGATCTTTATTAGATCTTCTATAGTCTAAGTCTAACTCTCTAATTTTATTAACTTTTGTAGATATATTGTCTAAGTGTGACTAATCGAAGTAAATCCATTCAATTAAAAAAACTACATATTCATAAAAAACACACAAGTTCTTCTTTAAACATGATTAAGTAGCATAAATGGTGAATCAAGTTTGATCTTAAATTTCTCATGTACAGTTTCTACCAGCTTCCGTTTAGTTTTCTTCTAGCTCAGTTCACAGATTCATTATGAGTTGTCTACCATTTATTCTTCATAGTGAACTTAAAAATACTTTGGTCTTCATAATCACTAGATGATCTTGAGTTCTATATTTATTCAAGTTTATAAATATTCTTCATCAATCCATTATCATTACCTTACATCACATCGGTTCTCTATTATCTATCAACAATAATTTATTTGGGTTTCAACCAACGTTATACTAGGTTTTTTCTCAATTCAAATGCATATATTTATATTATGAAGTCTCCCTATGAGAAATATATTACATTCCAATAAAATTATATTACACCCAGGGAATATATTATCTTACGATGAATCCCTATACAAAATTCTGTTATAGAAAACCAAAATTAATAATTTATCTTATGAGGGTTTTCTATGGAATTTATCGTACATGGGAAAATATCATACAAATAAGGGCCTCCAAAAGTTCATTAAATAAAATATAAACAGTTGAAGAATTTTATAATAAAAATATAAAACATGTTAATAATATAAATAAAATTTTTAAAAAACTAAAGGAATTAAAACATTAAATAAAATATGAATTATTTAAATTTTTTATGGGTCTCTTAGAAATCTAGAGTTTGAGCCTCAACAAGTTATTCCATACATTTTTCTATTGTATACATTTATTCTTAATGTAATCCTCTCCATCACATCTATGTTAATTAAAATAAATTAAATATAAATACAAAAAATGAACCAATAAATAATTTAAAAATTAAAAACACACATTTACATAGAAAATCAAAAAAAATTAACAATTCAAAAAAAATAAACATATCACATTAATTAACCAATTTATAAAATAATTATTATCAAAAAAAGTTAAAATAATAAAAGTGATTTGTAAAATTGTATCAAATAAATTAAACATCAACCTCAAACACCAGGTGCCAAAACTAACCAAGAAATAAAAAGACATCCAACACTGACCTCTCTAAAACTCTATCTCACAGTACAAATCCATGTCATCGCCATGCCATAATTGGTAGATTCATTAAAGAACATCATCTCAAACCTCTATATCATAAAACCTCCATTAATTTTCAATTTAATTTATCATATTACAACTTATAACTCCATGCCGCAACCACTACCTCTAGTTGAGATTTCAATTTCAACACCTCCAATCCCTCCCCAAGACCCTTCCTAATACCTCTCTCACCCAAAGAAATATAAATTAATATAATGGAGTATCAGGATCATTACATTATATACCTATAAGATAATTCTCATCTATGATTATCAAAACCAAACCAAAAAAATAAGGGAAGAAGGGGAAGATCTGTACAACCATTTCAGGAGGTACCTTTCAAGAAAATTTTTACTTCCAGAACACAACAACCAACTATTAAAGATTATAAAGATGGGTAAAAAATATCAAAAACCAAAAAAATTCATTACATCAATAAGGAAAAGAAAAAAAATAGATTCAAAATAAACTTGAGGTATTGATCTTGTATCTGCATCTCATGCTCCAATGTTCACTCATCTGAATCACCATGTCCCAAAAACAGACAAACCAAGGGGATTATACTCACAAGGAGAACCTTATCCAGATAATTTTGGATCTGAATCATCCAGTCCATGAATTTTTCGTCATCTATGATATCCAACTCTCCCAATTCAATGAAATGGGTTAAATCATAAGTATATGGAAAAGTTAGTGGAACAAGGAAGAAGTTGTCGATCTAGTCAATTAGTAGTAGAAGTTACATCCAATAAACCACCACAACAATGAACTCCAACACTTCAAAATTCTCAACAATATGGGAATAAATATTCTTCCATCGACTAAGCCCCCACTGCCTCCATCAATGGGAAACCCTAAAGAAAATGTGGTATCTAACCTTAAACACCAGGGGTCTCCACATTTGATCATTATAGGATTTGTGGAGGTCCCAAACCACATGGATATTTTCTATCATATTCTCCACCACATTTGGACAATGAACTATTGACTCCCCATCTTTAGTCCATCACAATAGGGATTGGAATGGTTATCAATAAAATTATTTTAAGGTAGACATATTGATAGATGAATTATTTTTATTATTATAGGAAAAATCGACCAAGAATTTTTATTTCACCCATGAACCACCAAAATCCAAAACACAAGCAAAACAAATTTCCTTCTGCATGGAGAGGATACACTCTTCTTAGTTTTTTATGCCCCTCAAGTCGATATAATATTCTTTTTTATCATATATAGTCCTTATATTAGGTATAAGACCCAAAAAAATGTCTTCACCTAACTCATATATTATCTTAGGTATCTATGAAAATATCATGTATAATCCTTACTTTTCCTCCAATTTACTAATATTTAACAGCACTATGATTTAAGGAAAGATCATGTGTAAACCCCCCCCCCCCCAGTCTCCATATGTTCTCTCTTATGTAATATAGTTAATATTAAATATCTTGTTTCTCACACTTAGAATTTCACACTTGATCTTATAAGTTTAGTTGAATATTATATTAGCATATTGATATTCGTCACATAAGTAAAAATAAAGTCCACGCTACATGACATTAAACTACTTAGAACACATCCTTATAACAAGATGTTAAACTACATCATATGGTCCTATCACAAGACATTAAATTGTGTCACCCAAACTATGTGGTCTATGATTAATGTTAATAAATTTTCATAGTATTCCCCTCTAAGTTTGAATCCCAACATTAAAAAAGAATTCCTTTTCTCTTCTGTGAGAAGCATAAGATGACCCATCTCACCATGTTCTGATATGCTTCCCTTTGTCTTCTGAAACATGGGATTCCATTTTGGTGTAACATATACTTATGATAGCTAACTAATATGTGATGAGAATAGGTAATCTTTATGCTAACAAGTGTAAAGAGAACCATCTTTTTCTGGTGATGATCCAGGGATTCCTCTTGCGATGAGGTAGATAAATTCCATACCATATTCTTTTTAGTTATACATATACAAGACAAACCATAATGGTTCAATCATGAATAATTCCCAAACCAACAATTTCTATGAACGTATATCCTAGTACTATTTTCCACACCCCATTAAACTGAATGGATATGTCCTTATCACATGACATTAAAATGTTTAATGTTCCCTATTCAGTGGCCCCAAACTACATGGGTTCTGATTCCCTTTATTAGATGTGTAGAAATACATCTAATGGGCCTGATACCAACTCCACAACACCTACCACCACTCTAGATGGTGATAAACTCCAAATATTCTATATTTAGCTATTTAAAACAAATAATTACTAACTAATAAGATAAATATATAAAACCCCAAATATACAGAGGTTTTCACATATCCATATTGTATCTATTAGAACATTAGCACAAGGGAAACTAGTATTGTGATGGGATTTTGGATGGATTCATGATTAAATATGAAATATTTAACAGAGTATCATATTTGTTAACAATATTCTTCAAAAGGGTGTGGGGAGCCCAACCTCTCATCCTCTCGACCAATGTGTATTACTTAGCATCACCAAATGAAAACCCCAATAACCTCCTACCTTTCAAAGAAGGATTGGACTGACATTTTCACTGAATCGTCATGGATATGGGAGAACATAAGGGCTTCCAATAGAAACAAATCAATTAAAAGAAAAATAAACATGCACCCAAAAAAGTCAATCACCACCCAACATCACCAAGGCTCACTGAAAAAGTATCAAACACAATTATACTAATGTAATATTAATTTAATATATCAAAAATGAACCCCTTAATTACTTCCCCATTAGTTTTCCACACTCACACCCCAATGTAAAAATTAATGGTTCTCCCAATCCCTTATCTAATAATGTTGAAACATGATATAAATACCACACCATAACCATATCTCATATACCATAGTCACAACATCATCATCAATACCTCTTTATGGCCAACACAGTATATCACATCTCATCCACATATAATATAACCAATACTATAGGGTATCGTGAATATGGAGGACATCAACCACATTCCCTACTTCTACCATGCATGACCCCATCATATATCATCATATAAATACCCAATATGGTCTGATATTATATCACAAACTCTACCTATATTATTGTACCTATCATCTCACCAAAACACCACAGGGTCTTCCACTGAACCATATACTATACTAGAACAATAATTTCTACATCAATCCATCAAAACACATGCCATACCTAGAAGGGGGATCAGGGAAGAGGGGTTAGTTAGCCATCCATTCCCTCAGAAACCTGGATATTGGAGAAAAAACAATGAAACCAAAACATTAGGGTTTCTATAATAATATATTTTTTTGTTGGGGTGTATATGAAATCAAAATAAAATAGATCATATATTTATAGTCAATCACACAAAATCATTTTCCCAAGGGGTCACACCGAAATAGAACTACCACACCATCACAACAACTACACCATCATTTCCACATGTTAACTTCACTGCCAACCACTAATCATCCAATTCAGTCCCACTTCCCATACAAATAGCTTCAATGAGATTTCAAATATCCCATATAGCCACATCATTTACATTTACATATTTATCATTTCACAGACCATGTTATATTCAATAATCCATGTAATTCCATATAATATGATAAAAAATTCTTAGCCATAACCCATGTTAATTAAATACATTACACTTTATTATGAGTATTTAACATTTCATTTACATCACATGATTTAGTTAATTATTTCCCACCTTCATTTATCATATTTTTAATTACTATCCATATATTTCACACCATTGAGTATCTAAAACACAACCCCTTATCACACCACAAGAAAGAAACCATTATAACCATCACAATTCTATATCCTTTCCAGATAACCTACCCCATTACCATTTTTACATCACCAACAATATCACACTATATCATCCATTAATCTAACACACTACCCACTACCCAAATAGTGATGACATTCACAAAACTCAAACATAATTATCCACGACCAAACCTATAGTGATCATATCACTAATACAAAGAAAAATGATACTAATCACAGCCAATTCCCAACTTAAAACACATAAACTATTCATTTTACTATTAATTCGTATTTATTTTACTCTTCCTTCACAAGTAGCCAAAAATCACACCTGATTTCACATAATAGATTTGTTACCATATTTAAATGATTAACCCTTTTATATAAGGTGATTTCAATAGGATATTTTTAAAAACCACACATAAAACATATCATCATCAATTATCTGTAAAAACATCATAAAACATGCAACAATACTATAAAAACATCCTAGAAACTTGAAAATATACATAAATCACCCCTTTACCTGAAATTTTTATTTATTTATAGATCATTATCTTCATTAATTTATTTTTTACGGTCCAATAAAATCAAGAAATCCCAGGAAACTTATATAAGTCCCATATAAAAAATATATTTTTTAAATCACTTTCTTCTATCAAAGATTAGAAATTCACTTTTTAGGGAAAAACAAAGGATGAGATTATCATTACATGGGGAACCCTAGAGCATAGAGATCACTATCAAAATTACTTGCTTTAAAATTACTTGAAACAACCACTAATTCTACAATAGGATTTTATGAACATTAAAGAGATAAGAAACCAAGAGGAGAAAATAAGGGATTCACCTTGGAATAACAAAAATCGATCCCTTGAGGCCAAGGATCAAACCCGAGAAAATGGTATGAAAATATCTCTCAAATTTGCACTAAAATGAACCATGACTTGACTGAATCAAAGGTGTAAGAATTATAATTGGAGGGGTGTCCATGTTTTTTTGTAGGATTTAAAAATAAAAAACCACTATATAAGGGAATATTCCAGACAAAAATGCAGAAAAACTAACCCCGTCTAAAAATCATGCTTCAAATTCCCCCATTTAAATCATTGTCCATCATGTGAACTTATAAAATTGAGGAAGCACTATGATATAATACCCAACATTGTGATGAAACATCTATAATTATGAAATTATAATAAAACCCTCAAACTAGACCATGGAACCAGAAAAGAACTATAGTGAAGTGATTCCCAAAATAGAAGATCCAATAATATCACCCATTCCAAACTCCATGTCATGGAAATGAGAATCCCAATGCAAACCCAATCCTTCCCTTTTATCTTGATCAAATAAAAACCAAGTCTGTGACATATCCAAATGAACATTGTGTAGTAAAACCTAAAAAATCATAACACCCAATATAAACCTTTCATGCTTCATTCCATGGTTGTTATAGCCACACCATAAGGGAATTCTATTGGAAATAAAAAAAAAACTCTGCAAGACTCATTAACACAACAAAACTATTCCTCCAAATAGAATATCAGCTCAACTAGTGAATAACCTCTTCCAACACTTATTATCACCATCAACTCAAAAAAAATTAAATGTAACAGGTCATAATGGTCTATTCCATTACAATAGGTACCTGTCAAACTTTATTTTATACTAGAATCAAAACAAACCCCAAAAAGGAAAGCCACATCTTCCCAGCACAACTCTCCCTAGGATATTTCTAAAATATAAAGGTAATTTCATTACCAAGAATAAATGAAAGTCACATAATGAAAACCCCTTGGAATTAATAATGGATTAAACATTTAAATATTAAAAAATCCAGGGAGAGGAAACTCCTACAACTATCCCACTAAGAGAGATACATTCCCATAAAATTAATTTCTATTCTAATAAACTAGTCGCTAAACCAAAGGAGGATTAGACTACGCAATGATCCACATTCTAATTCATAGGGATTAATACACTCAATAGAATATATATATAATGAACTTTCCAACCTTATCTTAAAAATTCTACCTCAACATCTTCCCAACTTAAACAAAGAAATCTCTAAAACCGAAAAACAATTAAAGGAACCTCTCAAGTAAAAATTCACTAAATGGGTATCAATTTAATGGTGAATGAAATAGGACAAAGAAAATTTCTTTAGGTCAACCTCAACCTCTATTACCAAACTATACTACTTTTATAGCATTAAAATATTATTTTTCCCATAACCATTCATTTTTTATATTTTAAAATCCATTATAATCAATAAAAACTGCCAAAGTTTCAATATAAAACTAAGAAAAAAATCATTTTAAACAAAACTATCAAGAATTTTCAAACCCACTTTAGGAAAAATTGAGCGAGAATATTTTGAAAATTTTTATACTAAAATGGTGAAAATATTTTTAATTATTATCGATGAAAAAGTAAGGTCAATAAATTAGAACATACTCACTCTTAAACTCCCAAACTAAACTCACCCCATCCTAACCAACCATCCACTAAAATCAAACCATTCCACCAAATAATCCATCACTTTTTTTAAACCTTGAAACTCCATGAATTATGGGTGACTCGTACTCTCGAAACCCAATATCATAAAAATTGAAAACAAACAACTCACTATACATTGGATTACTTGAGCTACCCAACATCAGGGCTCAAATCCATGCTATATCTCCAAACGACCTTATCACTATCCACTTACACCTATGGTTGTACCTATAACTCTGGGTTCCATATTTATCCACCTTTATAACCCAATGAAACCCCTCTCAATTAATTCTTCACAATCCTTATCTTCTAACAAAAACATTAACCAAGAACTATCAACCCTATTTCAAATTTATAACCTTATGGTAAAATCACATTATTGTGCTTTCAGATCATCACTAACTTAGTGGTTTGAAAATTGGACCACCAACACACATAATCTTATCCTATGAGGATAAACACTATACCCTCATTTCGGAATAACAAGATATATTTCATACACTCAAACTTTTACTACTAAGGATAAAAATCCCCATAAATAAGGTAATTAACCCTTCCCAATAAGCGTCTTTCAACTATCCATGATTCACCATCCACCCCATTAGAGACATCACTCAAATAAAACACACAATTAAGGCAAACTAGAACTGTTTCAGGGTTCTTATAAATTTAAATACAACTACAAGATATTTCAACCACTCATCATGTGTGGTACCCACCACCCTACTAATGAACTTTAACTCTTCATGATGGTAAAATCATGTAGTACCTTATCAATTGACATCACCCTCTTCCCAATATCAACACCTTGATGATAATCCGATGACATTTATTCATTAAAAATATCAAAATCGATAAGGTTAATTAAAATAAGTAAATCACACACTAACATCAAAGGAAAAAACATTAAACCACAAGAATCTTGTCCACTACCACACCCTTGGACTAGAAAACCAACATAACATCTATAAACAAACCTCCTCTTATATTGAAGTCATTACCATCGTACCTTACAAAAACACAATTTCCTCATTACCCCATGAAATTATCAATCCAACTATTAAGAAATAAAACAAATTCCTCCCTTCTCCCCACTAATCTTGTATACCACATGTTAAGCACACTAATAGTTGTTAAATAAAACAAATCAAAAACACCATTAAAATAAAATAAACAATATCTTTGTAAAAAATTTAATCACATTAATAATGATAAAAAGAATATAAAAGAAAAATTCAGTTAAAACATGAAAAACATTCCATAAAACCGACACATTTAAAATATTGAAATTTAAGAAAACTGATTTTTTTTAACTTTTGAAATTTATTTTAAATAAAATCATTTCATAACTAAACCATTTATAAGACACCTTCAACACATTTATTATGGTAACTTTTAAAACCAATTCAATTTATTATGAAAGAAAATAAACCACTTTTATGAAATGGTATTTTGAACAAGAAAATCACCATTCAACTAAGTCAAGAAAACATAACTGAACATCACTTCACATACCTCTACACAACGTGGAATAATTTCTCAAAATAAGCATGGTCAAATTTCAATCAATTTCATAAAAACAACTGATTATTAATTTAGATAAACTATATTACCCAATATTATATCCCATTAAAATTATCATGCATAACTATATATTAATAGTTTGTCTATTAATGTTTTAGAACATTAAAATTCATTCCCTCTAGAAAAATAACAATCTAATAAAATTTGAGTTATTTTAAATAGTGTGACCAATATACTATATTACAAATTCTATTCTTTGTAACTAACAAATATAAAATTAATAAAGGTTACCTTATTATATAATATTCTTCTTATTCAACTAATATAGCCCTATAATTCCATTTTTCAAATAAATATCAAGATTCTTAACATCAAGACTTGGAAACCCATTTTAACACATTGTAGAATTAAAAAATCTAATTCTATAAAAAATAATTTTATTAAATTCAATGGTTCTCCTGCTAACTAGAATGTAAATAATTATCAACAATACACAAAGGTATATGACCAAATTTTCAAAAAAATAAGGGGTTTATTTTAGCATCACCAAGATTACCATTTATCATTTACCTAATATGAGATTCATTATTCATTAGGATTTTAAATAAATACTAAAATTTATTCTTATAAATTGTACACACACATAAGATCTCAAACATATAAAAATTTGTATATTCAGGTGTATAAATCAAGGTAGACAAGAATCAACATAAGATATAAGGCACAAAAATACTAGAAACACCTTGAGACAATGAAATAAAAGTAATAAGATCCCCAATAATCCCTCTAACATATCATTAAAATCATAAAAATGGTTACTAGTGAAAAAAAACCCAATCCCAATGGCCGTAAATTCCTTAAGGATCATTTTATTAGATTCGATTTAATATATCCAAAAATCACTCCAGTTCAAACACAGGCACAAACAAATATGATGTGTATACCTTTCCTAAGTCTATACCCCACAATCAGCATAATTTGTTTGGTTGTTCAATGTGCTAATAACCTTACATAAGATTATAGGGGGCCTAAATGCATGTGTCTTAGTTGGTATACCTTTCTATATTTCATGACAATTTTTACTAATACTCTCACCATATAAATCCCTAGGAGTCCCCATCAGTTATTAACTCTAGTATCCATCGAAACTCTAGCCCAAATATCTGATAACACTTTCTCATGAACATCCCCCGCTGGGAACCCCTTCTAGTAATACTGTAAAGATGAGATTAACCATTTTCTTCCAATACAACCCAGATAGGAGACTAGAACTGATGGTATAAAGTGTACAATTAGGGATCATTTCCCTTATAAATCATAGGAACATAATTCAAACCACCAATAAAAACCCTAATATATATTAAAAAATCCAATATAATCCCAAAATCCTTTAATATAGTATTCAAATATGAATTATCAAAATAAAAAATTCCATAATAACTCCTAAGTTACAGATCTAACCACAACTCACAAATCCAAGATAATATTTCCCAACTCAGCCTCTGAACTAACCTTGGAATCCTAAAAATCGTTTTTATATATAGGGGTGAGAATACATGTATACTTAGTTGCATCATACTCAATATCTCTAATAGAAATGTGGAATAATCATAATAATGATTCGATGAATAAATAAAAAAATTTATATGAACCAACCACTGTTAACTACCAGATAACCATGATAAGGATCACTCACCATATATCACAGCTAACAATAATAAGGTAATATAAAATGAATATAGAAAAAAATGAACCTTACAACCACTTATCCACTCATTTTCCACTCACATGCACAAATGTTATACATCTTGGTCCTCATGGTCCATTTTTATCTATGCTAAATTATAATATATATATCAAAACATAAACTTATTTCATGTTCTACAATCACAACAACATCATCACCACCACCACATGGCCACCACCACATATAAAATCGCATTTGAAAATCATATAAGTCATAAAATAGGGTATCGTGAACATGAATTAAATCAACCACATTCCCTCATCTTACCATACACAATACCTACCATTTATCATCATATAAACACCTCGTATATTCTACTAGTAAATAATATACTCTAACCATATGATCATACCTATAATAAAACCAATACCCAAGAGGGTATTCTAGTAAAATACATATTATTATCGTATTATTGTACCTACCTTGAGTCATAATAAACCATTCCACACCTATAAGGGAGAGATAGGATGAGTGTGTAGTGATACATTAGTTCTCTCACCAATCTAGATGGTGTGTAAACACCCAGAACCTAAAAAATTTTAGTACCAGTAATGATATTCAACTTGAGTGCATTGTGAAAAAAATCACATGAAATTAAATCATATATTTATATCCACAAACACACAATTCCAGTCCTCAGGTTTCACTCCAAGACAACACTACCAAATCATCACAACCACCACATCATCATTTCCACAAGTTACCATAATTTCTAACCACTAAGATAACCTGACTTCTTATATCAAAAGGTACAACAACAATTTATAACTCACCATTTAAAAAACACCATTTTACTATTTACTGATTTTCCATTTTGAAAGACTTGTTACATTGATTAAGTCATGTAATTAAATATTTAATAACAAACCATTCTTATTAATAACCCACATTAATTTCATCCATTAACCAATATTTATAATATTTATCATTTCATTTGTATTCCATGATTAATTTAATTCAATCCCACATTCATATACCATATTCATCATTACCATATGTATATATCATTCCAATCACAATTCCATATCCTTTCCATGTAACCATCCCAAATACCATTTACAAATCACCATCTGTATCTCACTATACCAACCATGGCATCTAACATAGTACCTTCTATACAAAACTTGATGAAATTCCATAAATTAAACAGCATTTATCCACGACTAAGATCATGTTGATCATAGTACAAATATAAATATAAGTTGAAAAATCATACCCAATTCTGGTCAAAAAACACATCCATGCATTCCTTTTATCAAGGGTTTCCATTTAACAAGAATTTATTTCATGAGTAATAGAAAATAAATATTTGATTTCACATATCCAATTCATTACCATCTATAAATTATTAACCATTTTATATAAGGTGATTATAGAATCATATTCATAACAATTTCACATAAAACATATAATTAATATAAATTCTCAGTAATAATAGTAAAAAAATAATATCAATAATATATGAAAAATCATGGATAAGTGTAAAGACATGTGAAACACCCCTTTACCTTCATGTTTTTTAAGTCCAATTCATTATATACATTAAATAATTCTAACCATACACTCAATGTATGTAACAGGACTTAACATCCATATTTCACACATAAAAAAGGAGGATTCTTCAATCCCTTACCTTCATTGAATTTTTAAAATTCATTTCTTATAGATAAATCTAGGAAGACATAATCATTGAATCAAAATCACACAGAGAACCTTCTAACATAATGATCTCCATTAGATTCGTTTACCTCAATATAACCCAAACAGAATACTATTTCATACGCATACTTCTCCAAGAAAGGTATATAGATGAAACTAAGAGGATAATATGAGTGACTCACTTTATATCACCACCAATCAATCTTTTGATGCCAATGATAAAATCTGAGAAATTAACACTAAAAGATCTCTCAAAAATGAACTAGTGTCTCCTAAGGTGCTAAGACTCATCCCATTGTGGCTCGTTCCATGACTCCCCAAGCCCACCTCCAATAGTCCAGGGGCTGGTGACTGGCACCAAGTAGGCATATCACTAGCATGGGAGACCTTAGCCTAAGTACATGTACACACACACAAATCTCCAATTTTATACAATGTTGAAATGTAAAAACAACTAAACAACCATGAATGAATACATCTAAATCCCAAAACCAGAGTATGATAGAATGTAAAAAAATTTAAAAATGGCCAAATATAATCCTACCACAAGAGTCGAAAAACAAGTCCAACTAGAAAGTAAAATTGGGAATAATGTCAGAATACCATAGAAACAAACCTCAGTCTATTTGGTATCACTAAGAATTGTATTTTAATATTCTATCAAGGGATCTATAAAAATTTAGATCTTCAACACATAAAATGACACTTGTGGGAAAAGACTGTGAAGGGTTGACACTACAGGAAAAATGACTATTTGCAACAAGTCATTTGTGACGGGGTCCCATCGCAAATGACTCGTTGTAGAAAACGGCTTCACAAATAGTTTTTGTTGTGACTTTCCTTCGCATAAAACAACTATTTGCGATGGGATAATTTCTCATTACAAATAGATTCACCGAGTTCCTTAAAAAACACATTTGTGACGGGCATGTCGCAAACAAGTATTTGTGAGGGCCCGTCGCAAAAATGTAGTTGCAATAGGAAAGTATACTCATCGTAAAAACATAAAAAAATGAAAACAATAATATTAATAAAATGAAAAAAATAATATAAATAATATTTATATAATAATAATAATAATAATAAAATATTAATATTCTAATATTATTATTATTAATATTAATAAAAATGAATAATAATAATAATAATAAATTATAAAAAACACAATATTCAAAAAAATATAATAATAATAATAATAAATAATTTTAAAAAAATAATAAAGTAATAATAAAGTAATAAAATATTAACAAAATTTAAATAAATAGTAAAATTATAAAAAAAACACAATATTCACAAGAGTATGAAAAACTCACTAATCAATGAGTTAGACATGACATATATTTCATCATCAGCTGGTGTTACTACTCCAATAGATGATTCATCTTCTCCTCCAACTATTGCTGCTATAGTCATCGACACATCACATTCTGTCTGCCCTAGTATACTGATCAGAATGTGTGTCAGATTATAGTGTGGTTGATTCATACACATCCCAAAGTCTCAAAATAGTCATAACTTCCAATGTAACCACATTTCCAATTTCATTCTATGTCGAACTCCTGACACTTCATATTAACCCAATTTTCTTACTAGAATTTTTTCCTTTTGTTGAATGTCAAAAGAGAAAAATAAGCTCATGTTCCCATTATATCATCAGAATTCACCATAATGGGCACATGATCTTCCTTCACTCTCTTATCCTTCAAATACAAGAAATGGTTTTTATTTAACAATGTTAAATCAATATATGTTGCTGGTAGTTCAACTAATAAAGACGACGAATATGGAAAACATGGGTACATTGGCAAAAAGAATCATTTTTTCTATTTTGTGGTGTGTTGCAGATAGTTGAAAACAAAACATGACTTCCCAAAAGATCTATAAAAAAATAATTAAATGTTAGATAAAAAAGATAAGGTAATTAACTTAGAAATAATAGACAAAATGATGAAAAAATTAATTAAAAAATTAGTATAGATTATCCTTTTCCTAATTTTTGTATGCATTTTTTATGCGTTTCCTAATTACCATTATTTGTTAGTATATATTTTTACTAATTATTACTAATTATTACTATTTATTACTATTTATTCTAATTTATTACTAATTATTTCCAATTATTGTTATTTATTACTGATTATTACTAATTAACTCTGATTATTTCTAACTACTCCTAATTTATTCTAATTATTTCAAATTAATCCAAATTATTGATAATTAACAACAATTTAAAACAATTTAATGCTAATTAATCCCAATTATTACTATTTATTACTAATTATTACAAATTATTAATAATTGAAGCTAATTAATCATACTTAATCATAATTATTACTAATTATTTATAATTATTACTAATTATTACAAATTATTACTAATTATTAAATATTATTACTATTTATTAATAATTATTACTAATTATTAGTATTTATTACTAATTATTAGTATTTATTACTAATTGTTACTATTTTTTATTATTATTTTTTACAAATAATTCTTATTTATTAATAATTATTAATATCTATTCCTAATTATTACCAATTATTTCTAATTAATAAAATTCAATACCAATTATTACCAATTATTGCTAATTGTTTCCAATTATTGTTAATTATTACCAATTATTTCTTATAATTACCAATTACTGCTAATAATTACCAATTATTGCTAATAATAACCAATTATTGCTAATAATTACCCATTATTATTAATTATTAGCAATTATTACTAATTATTACCAATTATTGCTAGTTGTAACAAATTATTGCTAATTGTTACCAATTATTGCTAATTATTACTAATTATTGTTAATTATTACTATTTATTACAAATTGTTACTAATTATTTCTAATTATTATGATTTATTTCTAATTATTACTATTTATTCCTAATTATTACTATTTATGTCTATTTATTACTATTTATTCCTTATTATTACTAATAATTGCTAATTATTACTATTTATTGCTAATTATTAATATTTATTTCTATTTATTACTATTTATTCCTAATTATGACCAATTATTAATAATTATTAGTATTTATTCTTAATTATTAGCTATTATTACTAATTATTAGTATTATTACTAATTTTTGCTATTTATTACTATTAATTTCTAATTAATACTATTTATTGCTAATTATTTCAATTAATTTCAAATTATTTCTATTTATTTCAAATTATTTATATTTATTTCAAATTATTTATATTTATTTCTAATTATTTCTATTTATTGCTAATTATTTATATTTATTCATAATTATTACTAATTATTGCTAATTATTACTAATTATTGCTAATTATTACTAATTATTGCTAATTATTACTAATTCAAATAATTATTTCTAATTAAGAAAATTATTAGTAATTTTTGCTAATTATTGCTAATTATTTCTATTTATTTCTAATTATTAATAATTATTGCTAATTATTACTAATTAATGCTACTTATTTATAATTAAGATAATTACTTCTAATTAAGATAATTAATGCAAATGTTTTCTAATTAAGCTAATTAATTCCAATTAATGCTAACTATTTCTAATTACTTCTAATTAATTCTAATTATTATTAATTATTGCTAATTATTAATAATTATTTTTAATTATTACTAATTATTACTAATTATTACTAATTATTACTACTTATTTCTAATTATTACTAAATATTTCTAATTATTGCTAATTGTTCCTAATTAATAATATTTATTACTAGTTATTACTATTTATTGTTGATTATTTCTATTTATTGCAAATTATTACTATTTATTGCCAATTATTACTATTTGTTTCTAATTATTAGTAATTAGTACTAATTATTACTAATTATTGCTAATTATTACTAATTATTAATAATTATTAGTAATTATTACTAATTATTTCTAATTATTACAAATTATTACGAATTATTATTAATTATTAGGAATTATTACGAATTATAACTATTTGTTACGAATTGGTGGTATTTGTTACTAATTACTAGTATTTATTACTAATTAGTTGTATTTGTTACTAATTATTTTTATTTGTTACTAATTATTTGTATTTGATACTAATTAATAGTATTTGTTACTATTTTTATTAATTTTTTCTAATTTTTACTATTTTTTACTATTTTTTACTATTTTTTACTATTTTTTACTAATTATTTATAATTATTATTATATTATTAGTAATTATTACTATTTATTAGTAATTATTGCTATTTATTACTATTTATTAGTTATTATTACTATTTATTACTAATTATTACTATTTATCGGTATTTTTTACTATTTTTTACTGATTATTATTATTTATTTCAAATTATTACAAATTATCGCTAATTATTACTAATTAGCATTAATTACTATTAATTGCCGCTAATAAATGCTATTAATTACTAATTACCGCTAATTGTTTATATTCATTACTAATTATCGTTAATGATTCCTAATTACCACTAATTATTAATAATTAGCACTAAAAATTTCAATGTATTACTACAAATAAATACTGATAACAAAACAATCTAAATCTAATTTAATTACAACTAATTAACAATAACTAAAATTAATATAAAAAATGAAATAAATATTAAATTAAATAAAACATAAAAACCTTTAAACATGATCTCTTATCGGTGTAGACAACTTCAAAATTTGTTTGTGAAAATAAATTAACTTAGAGAAATTTTAACTCTAAAATTAGAGTTTAGAGAGAGAAAAAAAAGTATGAATAGAGTGGAAGAAGGGAAAATGGATGGGGGTATATATAGGTTAGATTATTTGCAATAGGACTATTTGCGATGGGACCCGTCACAAATACCTTCGGCCACATTAATTACCATCAACTGTTAAAAAGGTATTTGCGACGGGACCCATCGCAAATAGTGACATGCCGACACACTTTTTGCAACGGGGGAATATCCCGTCCCAAAAAAGTATTTACCGCCGTCGGTTATTTGGGACAGGACCCAAAGCAAATAGTGACCTGCCGACATACTTTTTTCAATGGGGGATTAAACTATCACAAAACGTATTTACCACCGTCAGTTATTTGCGATGCGAGGTGCCTACCCATCGTAAATAAAATTGACCTCAGGAAGGGTATTGGCAATAGAGAGGCACCCCCCGTCAAAAATACCCTTCCCACGGTTTGGCGGGGAATATGTGCCAAACCTTTTACAATGGAACCACTTTTCCCATCGCAAATAACTAATTATTTGCGACGGGTAGATGTCCCCTTCGCAAATAACCTGTTTGATGGACTGTTTGTGACAGGATCTATTCGCTTCACAAAAGATCATTTTTCATGTAGTGTGAGTATAACAATAACCAGTAGGACACCCAAAAACCACAAAGCATACAACAAAGGAAATAGAGTAACCTCTAAACAGGTATATGTCTACAACACATATAACATTAATATTCATATATACTTAATAAAGACACATAGACTAAAGGTAATTCAAAAACACAATATACCATCCTATGATTCCATCTTTAAGATTCCGCAAAGTACTCATCTGGGAGAACACATTCCTGAGACTGATATCATTGATGATGTTCATCTGAGTGGAAATGCTCATCAGGTCTCACCATAGGAAGTAAATTCTAGAGGTCTGAAGAGATGTGATACACAGATGAGAATCACATCCAAGGCCATGGGGTATACCAAAACTCAATTTGGATTATCCTTCTAAGTAGAGGATTCTTACCTGCACAGTGTTAGTCATGATGATTCTAATAACTCCACCTACTGACTGATGATGAATAGAGGATCTCACTCCCGACCTCATGGAAGGATTCCAACAACTATATCCAAGAACTCCTACAGAAGGGATCAATTTCCTTAGATTATGTGGATATTCCAAACTAACCCTTAGGTGATGGTTAAGGGGGATACACCCTAAAAAAGATATCTCCGAGATACAAAGGACTAGGGATCCAAGCCATGTTTTAGAAAGTACATGATTTTTATAAGCATTACACATAGTGTCGCTTGAACCCGGGTCGTGCCCACATAAATTACCCATGTCACAGGCTCATATCCATGTGGGGGAGTACTCCAAGTTTCAGCTAACCGTGTACCCATCCTTTGTACCATTAAAATTCTTAGCCCATGTACTTTTATAATCCATGTCTGTGTAGGGTAGCACATGGTATTCTCTAACTCATGTACTTAAAATTGTGTATGTGAAATCTTCAAGGTACATATGGAGTTCACCAAAGGGGACCTCCCACCATGTGATACGGTCACATATCGTATGATTCATATCTTCCTCTTGTAACCCTAGTCACTTCTATGAGGGGCCCACAAGGTGTGTCTCTCTGAGTTACATTCCATTTAGTTTGGAAGATTCTATATTTGTATATCTAGATTCAAGTGTTTCAATTCACTTATCTGGTGGATGAATCTACTACCATCACATCCAATCAAACCTGTGGAACTTAGATCTAGGTCAATAGAGGCAGATCATCACTATAGAGAAAATTTTTGATGGACTTAATCATTTGGTCATTTTCTCAAACCTCCACTATCATTGTGAATCCAAAAACAGAACCTGTGCATGCCAAACTATTCTCGATCCCCTTTCAACAACTGTTGTTTCATGATCTCTATGCCATGTTAAGTTAGGATTGGAGATATTGAATTATTGGGCCAAGAAACTATTTTGAAAAGATTCAAATTATCAATATTTTGGTCGAATCACCAGGAAAACAAAAAACCAATAATGAATGCATATAGAATAATGGGAGAAAAGCACAGAACACAAAAAGTGGGAACATGCCTTGTCCATGTTCAGTTAGACTCGATCTGTATCTGTTAGAATGAAAAATGAAGAACCATAATATATAAACTCCCAATGAAAATCCCAATAGAATTAATCCAAATACGCATAATTCTGGGATGAATCTGTTAGTTTATTGATTTGTGTTTATCATATAAAATAGAAAATGGGGAATGAATCGAATCAAAACAAACATCGTACCTCAATTCAAACTGATAGATGATGAAGAATGGAGTTGTACTACGAATGTTGGTGATAAGATTCAATTTTGTTCATACTGAGTGTTATACCATGATCTGGTCATCATTTTTTTGAGATAGATCCACTAACACCATCTCCAATGGATCTCTAATGGCTCTAGGGTTATATGGATAGCCCTTTGATTTCTTCATAAAAGTCTACATAAATACTCGTTAGTCACTCCATCAACGAAATTGAAAATAAAATAATATATTTGATTATTTGATTCATTTCCACACCCATGATGAATTTTCCAAAAATGACCCACACGGACCAAGGCAATATCACTCCTAGGGTAAACCCCCAATTTTTAACTTATCAGTGCCCATATATTTCTAATCTAGGCCCATGGTTATAATTTATTTAATGTTTTTAGAAAAAATATAAGGGTATGTTATTAAATATATTTCAAACATTTATTCATGGCATACGAGGCCTCAGAATCACACGTGGTCTTAGCACCTGGTCTTGAAAATCATGCATAAAATATCAAATAATAATACATATAAAATTTGATTCATTACATTCTCCCCACTTTGGGACTTTATGTTCATTAAAATAAAAATTAACGCCTAGATAAAGAAATGTAGGTACTAAGCATTAATCTGATCCAACAACCCCCATGTTCTCTCCTGAAGGTTTTCATCATACCACCATACATGCACTAAATTAATTGATCACCCATGAAGTATGCTCTCATGTCAATCCTCAATCTCTATCGAGTACATAGAAAAGGTATCTCTATCCTTGATTTCTAGTTTTCCCTAAACGATAACATGTGATGGGTCTTGCACATACCTCCATAGCTGCAACATATAGAATACGTCATGTACCTAATCTAAATGTGTAGTTGGATCTAAGTGGTACATCACCTCACAAACTCTTGGCAGTATCTAAAAAGGTTAAATGAATCTTGGAGATAGCGTGTCTCCCCATAAAAATCCCCATAATCAACGTCGTGGTGAAATCGGTAGGAACATATGGCCTCCTTCCTCGAACTCCAAAGGCATATGTTATGTGTCAGTATAAGACTTATAATGTATCTACATAGTCCTCATCTTCTCCTGGATGATCTGAACCTTCTTAATAGTATCTTTCACCAACTCTGATCCCATGAGTGTTGACTCTCCTTGGTCAGTCTAGCATTGTGGTGACCTTCAAGGTTTCCAATACAAAGACTCGAATGGAGTCATATCGATGGGGGGATGGTAGCTATATTTGTATAAAAATTCCACCATTGGAAGGTGGTCCTATGAACTATAGACCAAGTTCAACATGAAATCTCCCAATATTTCATCCATATTCTGAATGATTCACTCATTCTGGATGTCAGTTGGGGGGGTGTAATGTTGTCCTCAAGCATAACGGAGTCCCTAAATTCTCCTGAAATATTTCCACAACCAGGATGTGAAGTGAGAATCATAGTTAGAAAAGGTCATCTATAGAACTCTTCGGAGTTACAATTTCTCCTAAATATAGAGGCATCACAATCTCTCTATCAAACTATGCTCATGAATATCTAAGAAGTGGACCAACATGGTGAATCAATCTATGCTCACCCAGATGGTATTTTTTCCCTACAAGTAAGTGGTAAGTGCATCAATAATTTCATGGATATCTCATACCAATTCAACTCTAGAACCTCTAGGGTTTGAGCTAAACCCGATGGAACATGGTTCCTAGACTTCAATTTTTAAAAAGTAAGGCATTGAGAGACAAAATCTACAACTCCCTTCTTTATCCTTGGCCACTAAAACTTGCATCAATGGTCCTGGTACATATTTTCCACACTCGTATGTACGGACAAAAGATATTTCTGAAACTATCTCAGTACCTCCTCCCAAAACATCCATGGTTCCATCTTATTTCCTTTGAAAATAATGACATGCTATCCACCTTTACAAAATCCATTAGGAACATGTATGGGTGATATCTAATTAGTAGGGTCCCACAATTAGTATCCCCAAGCTGTTTCACCCTGAATTTATATAAAAGAGGGGGTTAACAACCATCAACTGGAGGTAATATAATCCATATTAATCTGAAAGCAATAATTGCAATGAGGACAATTTCTCTAATGCCTCATTCCATAATTGTGAACAATATCTCCTAGTAAGAGAATTTTCAACCATGTTACCCTTCCTATGAGTATATATAATTTTTAAGTCATAATTCTGGAATAACTCTACCCATCTCTTATGTATCAAGTTAAGGTTTTTTTAAGAGAAGATATACTTGAGAGTCTTATGATCATAATAAAAAATAAACTTCTTATCCCTCAGGTAATGTCACCAAATCATTAATGTGAATACATCCATTGAAAATTCAATATCATGGGTCATATGGTTATTCTAATGTGGTCTTAACTAACATAACCATAGGTAGTCAAGGCATGCCGCTACATCAAAACACATAAAGACCTATTCCAGATGCATTGTAGAACACTATGTATTTGACACCCTCCTCTTACAATCTTAAGATAAGATTGCTCATCAAACTCTACCTCAACTTCTAGAAATACTTTTGGAACATCTCTATCCACATGAAAGGTGTCCCATTTCATGTCAAGGTAGTCACAGGCGTTGATATACCAGATAAATAAGGTATTTATCACTACTAATATTCAGAAAACATGAGGAAGCTTTTCACATCTATCACACTCTTGGGTAGCTCTCAACATAACACTGCCTTTACCTTGGTTGGGTTCGCTACCACTCCATCTTTTGAGATAAAAAATTCCATAAAGTGAACCTTATATATCCAAAACTGACACTTCGTGATATTTTCATAATACTGGTGCTCTTATAGTAATTCCATAAATATCCTTAAATGTCTAGAATTCTCGTCCTTAGATGTCAAGTACATAAGGATATCATCAATGAATACTACCACAAACTAGTCTAAGAAAGGATGAGAGACTCAGTTCATGATTCATGTGAACACTACTGGGGAGTTCTCCACACCAAAGGTTATCACCTAGTACTCATAATGATTGTAATGATATTTGAATTTTTTTCTTCAGTATATCCTTATACCAAACTCGCAGATGGTGATATCCTGGCCTGAGGTCAACCTTCGAGAACCATCTTGCCCCTATCAACTAATTATAGAGGTCATCGACCCTCAGTAGTGGATACTTATTTTTCATGGTCACATGGTTCAAGCATCAATAGTCGACACACAATCTCAAGATCTCATCCACCATCTTGGAGATCAAAACTATGGTTGACAACGGTGAAACACTGGGTCTAACGAAGATATTCCTCTACAAGTCCTCAGACTACACCCTCAGTTCATGAAGATCATCAGGAGGCATATGATATTATGGAATGTATATCAGTGTTTTCATGGGTTTTTGATCAATGTACAATTCCATATCACGATGGGGAGGTAAACCAAGAACATCCTCATGGAAGACTAACTCATGCATTACCACCACTACATAAACTAGGAAGTCATAACATATATTGCACCAAGTGATAGGCTATCCAACTGATGAGTAATTGGATCAACACTCCTATGAATGAGTCCATATAGTGACACAATGGTTTCCTTTTCATCGATAAAGTAGAACCTAATTCCTTCACTATGGACACACTGCATCCTCTACTTGAAATAATCAATATGGTAATAAAGTGTGGATAACCATCCCATGCCTAAAATGATTTTGTAAGTCCTCATTGTTGAACTAAAGAGGTCCCAATAGAAATTATCACCTCCAAGAGTTGGGTAACATAATTAAAATAATTTTTTTCTTACTAATTCTTATATAGTATGTGTCTCTAAGTGCAAGGATCGAGCCATGGGCCCAACCGGGATCCATAAGTCTCAAACAAGATGTGTGTAAATAAATTCATGACTAGAACTTAAGTCTATCAATATAGTATCTAAGTTATAAAATAAATAGATCATACCTCTAATTATTTTTGTATCATGTGGGTTGTAAGATTCAACCAACTGCAGTAGACCCCACCCATATCCTCTAGCTCCCTGAGCCTGACGTGAACCACCTGTAGGTGGTGGTGGTAATAAGTCAATGCATCAACAACTTCATGCTGCTCTCCCAACACCTTTGTCTCTCCCACTTCCCTATGAACCTGGCTGATCCTTCCACTTCCTCTTCCTTTATAGTTCATCCACAGTCTCTCTATTAGCTGTACGGTGGGTCGAACATTCTTGAGTATGACTCCCCTTCCATCACATGACTAACACTACCTCATTCTAGGATAATAAAACCCACCTTATGAGATATGAACTATGGACCCTCTATAATGGTACCTCTTCCTAAAATGTATGGAATTTACAAGCCTATGGTACTGAAATCGGGTACCCGATACTGTGGTCTCTACTCTAGTATGTCTACTACTAGAGACCACTTGTTGTATCTGCTCAGACAAGAAATTATCAACCACCAAAGCTTTCTCTAGAACCCTATTAAAAGTATGAATTCATATATGGATAGAACTGGATCATATGTCTTTTGGAATACCTCTCTCAAAGGTTTGATCTATGAAGAAATGGTCATGAACCATATTCATCTTGTAATTGGAGAGGATGGAAAACCTCAAGGAATGTTCTCATGCTTCTCTGTTGGAGATACGAAATCTATTGGGTATGTACATCCCTCAACATATCTAGTAAGAATTACTCTCTAAAAATATTCTCAAACTATGTCCAAGAAATAGTTTCCTCATTATAAGTCTGGGTCACCAAACCCCATCGTCATCCGGCTAAGCTATGGTGAAGGCTCGCTGCCAGAACTACCATATGATCTGCAGGTCTCTGGAATATATAAAATCCTCATGTCATCACCTCATGTATGTCCTCATCCTCATGAGGTTTGGGATATCCTCAAAACCTAAGGTGTCTTTATCATTGAAACTCATGAAGTGTGCTCAAAATCCGTGCCTCATCCGTCGGTACTATGTGTACCACATTCAACTCAACAGGTGGTGGTATAGCTAGTTCACCACATAGAGGTAGAACCGATAGAACTATTATCTTTATCAACTACTCATTTTTAAGCATATAATCCTCATGATCCTAATGCTACATCCAAGCTAGAATATGTCGCAGAGGAATCCTGAATGTATAAAAGATGTTACACATACAATTTTATATCTAGAGAGCTAACTCAAAAAGGAAATGGAAACCACAACCCATTCCTATATGATACATGTTCCATATATTTACCCTTGAACCAGTGTTTTCATGTACCAAGTCGAAAATCAGGTGATCAAAGTCCTAGAATATGGATACATAGACCACCACACCAACACTAGAGTCCCAGGCCTAAGATCCAAACTCTAAACACTTAACATAGTTTCCCCATACCAACATCATAGACTCTTGTCCAAAGGTAGAACCAACTGCTCTGACACCACACTTTCATTACCCAAACAAGTGGATCTCATGTTCTAACTCTCCAAGCCTACCTTTAATAGGTTAGGGTCTCACAACTAGAACTGAGTAGGCATATCTGTAGAGACCCGAAGATTGAAATACATGGACATTACATTACTTTTTTAGAATACTTAATACATAACCAAAACAGACACACAAGGACCTTAATAGTTTAGTGTCTTTGGAAACTCGAAACATAATCTTCTAATCATGGTGAAAGACCTTTAACATCTCCCATAAAGATCATCTATTTTTTTTTCTTACGTAAAACCTTTGTTTATATCCTAGGGAAAAGAAAACATATAAAGGGTGAGATCAAATGATCAGTAAGGGTAATCATGGAGAAAATAAAACAAACCATATACATTTGAACTTAAAAACATGAACATAAAGTTTAAACATCTAAATCTTGAGCATTGACATAAAACATGGAAGTACGTAAGGCATAGATCATAAAGGAACATTAATCATGATAAAATAGCATGGGAATAAAACATGTAATTGTGGAATCCATTAAGCACATGTTATGATTTCCATATTAGCCAAGGCATTGTTTCTAAGACCATCGTAGTTGACAAAGTCCATTTCTGAACCGGTTTTACTTGCTATTCCAGCCCTGTATTACCGAACTGAATTTTCTTGTCTTTCTAGCCATGTCTATATAATGAGATATAAATCTTTACCCAGTGCATTGTATGGAGATATATGTCCCACCCATCTCATAATGAAATCATTTTTTCATGCGCCACAAAATAAACATAAATCATTCATCATAACCCAATGAATATAATGGGTTTTATATGCATCATCCCAACATAACATAATCCATATAAAAAAATGGATATAATTTCATCATAAACAACATAAAACCATGTAAATAATAGGGACATTATTCATGAAATATATCCATATGAAATAATTTCAGCTTAAATGGAAAATAGTTTTGATAAAACACTTGAAATGAATTCTTGAGGAAAATATCCTTTCTTTTTCAAAATCATTTTATATTCTCAAAATATCATTTAATTTTAAAAGAAAATAATTATGTTTAAAAAAACTATGAAATATTCTAGAGGAATCTTCATGGAAAGAAGGCATTATAAATCTGTAAAAATCTATACACGCCGTATAAGTAAAAAAAATTCTCCTTCTACATTTTCTGGAAAAGTCAAAAAGTACCTCATATGGTTAACAAAAGAATGATTCATGAGTAAAAAAATGGTAAAAATGACTTTAAACATACATGGAAGAATATTAAACATTTTATGAAAACCTTTTGATAAATCATGGACATGTATGATAAACATAACCCCAGTAAATACTTATGAATATATAATCTCGGATAAGAACGAGATTAAAATAATTGTCCCTTACCTTATTTCCAATTTCTTCCATACATGTCTGTAACTTCTGTATAGTGGGTATAAACATATTATTAACTTGTAACATAACCATAATAATATTTATGATATCATATATGATTCACTTATGACTTTATATTACCTGTTCTTTTTTCAATTCCATGTTAAAGTAGCGTTTTGGGTAAAATCTTTTCATTTATCATACGTGTTTGGACTTGTTGTTCTTGATATTATTACTTAAATCCTGATTTACATAATTAAATAATGTAAAACATGATTTATATATAATATATATTCAGCATATAAATATATATGATAGATTGATAAATGGAATGAAATACACCGTTCATGGAGATGGTAGGTCGTACGTACGCATGAACTCTGTTTTCGGTTCCTTAATGAATTGAATGGAATTAAGTAAATGAAAAATATATGTAATTAAATACAGTATCATTATTATGGCATATTTTCATGATTATTTATTATATATACTTTATAATCATTCCTTAATGGTGAAGATGGAGAAGGAATCTCATCGTGTCGTGGAGACGGTAATCCATACGTACGCACGAGCGACGATATCATTCCCATAATTATTGAAGTGGATTATATAATATATCATAATTAGTATCATGTTAAAATAATCAAATATATTTATTATTTCCACCATTATACCCATCCAAGTAAGGTGGTGGTGGAAAAAGAAATTACACCACGTCGTGGAGACGATATTTCGTACATACGCACGCGCGGTGATTTCGTTTTCCATAGGATCGATAGATGGTGAAATAGGGTTGTTTCATATTTATAATAACATATAATTTCATTAGTGATACTTATGTTATTACTTTATAATGAAAAAACTAAATAAGAGTATGTTTAAGTAGAAAGAAACTTGAAAGAATTGGTTGGAGAGATTACCTCTTCCTCGATGTGCCTCTTTTAAACTTCCTCTTAGGGAACTAGAGTTGGTCTTTTGAGAAGACCAGCACCTCTATAATGTAACTATATAGGTTTAGAAGAAAATTTTCCTGGTTTTTCCGAGCTTGAATGCTCAAAATTGAATGAAGAGGAGAGGGAAGCAGGTGTCCCTACATAGGAGAGGAGAGGACCGCATTTGCAATCCTCAAAAATATTAATTAATAATAAAATCAAACCCCACATAAAACCTCCAAAAATGACTCAATTAAAATATGAGATGAGATAGGGTTGTAATCTAATAAATCAATAAAATTTAGACATGTTTTTATGATTATTTTAAATCTTATCATTTTGATTTATCCTTATTTAATCTATTTAATTTTATTTGTGGTAATAATATTGTAAATTTTAAATGGTTTTAAATACTAACTTATTTGTTGTTAATTATACATAATTAGATATTTTATCAAATTTTAGACCATATAAATTTCAATTTGTAATTTTTAAATATTTTTTTGATTTTTAAATAATTTAATAATATGTTATTTGTATAAAATATCAATAGTGTCAATTTTGACACTATTCATTTATTTTAATTTAAATAAAATCCACACAGAAGATATGTTTGAAAAAAAATATTTAATAGATTCCTAAAATTTCATATTTATCTATAAAATTCCTGGAGAACATTAATTAGTTCATTTAATATTTATTTTAATATTTTTAAAACCATTTATTTGATATTTATCTTACTAAAATAATTACTGCAATATTTTCATATAATTATTTAATATACTTATTTGTTGCATAAAAATTAAAAATAAATTCCTATGATGAATATAAATATAATACCTTTCATAATAATACTTTTACTCGAATTTATAATTTTAAAATCACAACATTTTAATTTTTATATTTATTAAATTATGAAGGTGACGACAATGACATCCTTTAAAATAAACTAATATAAGTGTCATAATCACTTTTATAAGGCTACAAATAGTAAAAAATTAGACCACTGGATGATTATGGTTTATATATACACGATAAATATGTTTTGATCAGGTTTTTGGGCCTCTTGATATGTATTATTATTTTAATAAAAACTATATTATTGATTTTTCACTAAATAAATAATTTCTACATCATTAATGTATAAGGTATTAAGGTAATTAAATGTTTCTTAAAAGTTACAAATAAATTACCATGATAAAGAAAAAAAATTATCTTTAAAATTTGTATTTATAATCGGATTTATATTCTGTATAATCTTATATTAAAAATAATCTAATTATTAAAGTTTGAGTGAGACCTATTTCACTTTCCATTAAATAAAATAAATAAAAGGTGTTAATCACCTACAAGTGGGTTCCAATAGATACCATTTCGACCCAAGTATATTTTAGGAATAAATATAATAATCCAATCATATTAAGGAAAGTGTTAGGATAATTTTATAAAATTATATTTACCCTAAATTACCCTATTTATCTTTAAGTATGGTAAATAAAATTTGTCATAGTTACTATTCATAATGCCCAAAAATAAAATTAGCCTATTAACAAAATTTGGAACTAATGATTCCAAATATTCATTCCATTTTTCCAAATTCAAGACATAAAATTTTCAAAAAATAATTTAAAATTAATCCCGTTGTCGGAAAAAAATGGGTTTTTGTTTAAAACATTTCAAAATATTGAAATGATTTTACCAATGAATTCAATGTAAAATTAAAGATAATGAAGTATATAATATTAAATGGTGAAAATATATTCTATTTATTCTTTAAAACCATTCAATATAATAATTTAACAACATAAATTATCTTGATGAAAAAAGTTGTTTTTAATTAAAATTTAGCATATTTTTACTATTCGTCAAAATAAGAAACTTATCAGAAAAATATCAAAAATTTATCCAAAGTAAATTTTTATATCCTGATTCCAAAGAAGAATTTTATTTTGTAAAATTTAACTTATAAACATATCAATAACTAGATTTTAAATGGGTGCGCCATCAAAAGGTGTCAAAACTGCATTTATTTGAAAAATACTTATTTTACCTGAAAATTTTATTATGTTCTCTACCATGATCTAGAAAATGTGTAAGATGTATTATAATGTTATAAAATTCAAGATTTGGTTAACACTATTCATAATGGAAAGTTCATAATAATATTATAATATATCATTGTATAGTGAAACACTGTATTACGTACAACACACACTATCGAGGAAGGTCTCTATTGTGTGTAATGCAATCCAAGTCCGGGTTTCATGTAGTGAAAGATTCATTTGGTGTTGTATATAACATAATAAAAATATAGTTCATTTATACATTGATCAAAATCTATACTTGTTGTTGTGTTAAAATGAATTTTATTCGAAAGAATCTTGAAATTGTGTGCAACACAAGCCAAGAATAGTGTTGCGTATACTACAAGCTAATACGGTGTTGCGTATAGAACAAGCTAATATTGGTGAAGCCTATAACACAAGACATCAAAGAAATTATATATATTATCTCTCATAAAATCTTGGGGTGTTACAATATCATTTACATGGGAGGCCTTAGCCTAAATACCTACACACACACACATCTCCAAACATATACAATGCTTAAATATAAAAACAACAGAACATGCATACATGCATACATATAAATATCACAACCACATTATTATAGTAATTAAAAGGAATGTAAACAACTCCAAATACAATCCCACCATAAGATTCTAAAAACAAGTCCAACCAGAAACTAAAATTGGGACTATTGTGAAAATAAAATAAGAATACACCTCAATCAATATAGTCTTACTAAGAACCATCTGGTCCCAGTCTCTCAGGAACTCTATCAAAAGGTCGATCATATTCCGAAGACACAAAATGTATGGTAAAATCCTATATATTTTTTATTCTAACAATTCTCACTAGGAAACCACAAAACCACAAAAAAACAATTAATATATTGTCGTCTCTACATAGGTATATGAATATTACACATATAACAAGAATATATAGATATGGTCAATTGGATACATAGTTTAAAGGTAATTCAGAACCATAATATACCATACTAGGATTCTGGTTTGAAGATTTCATAGACCCCTCATCTAGGATAACACACTTCTGAGATTTATAAATCTGATGATGTCTATCCAAGAGATTATTGTCATCGGGTCTCACCATAGTAAGTACACATTGATGTTCTGAACAGATATGATATGCAAGTGAGGATAACATCCAATTCCATGGGGTGTACCAACAACTCAATATGTATTAACCTTCTAGATAGAGGATCATCACTCATGTAGTGTTTGTAATGATGATACCAATAACTCCACCAATGACTTGAAGATGAATAGAGGGTCTCACTTCCGGACTCACGAAAGGATTCCAATAACCCTATCCGAGAAATCTTTTTGAAGGGATTATTATCCTAAGAGTAGGAAGTGATTCTATAATAACCCTCATATAATGTATAAGGGGGATTCAACCTAATGATACTTGTCCAAAATAAAGAGGACAAGGGATCTAAGACATCTTTTAGAAAGTACAAAATGTGTAAAAGGGTTACACACCATATCCATTGACCTCGGGTCCTGACCGCACAAATGGCTCATGTCCCATGCCTGTTTCCATGTAGGGGAGTACATGGTATGATCCAACCCATGTACTTAAAACCCTATTGGTGTACCCTCTAAGTTACACATTGAGTTCACCAAAGGGGACCACACGCTATGTGATAGGGAAACACACCTTGTGATACTAATCTTCCTCCTGTAACTCAAGCTGATCATATGAGGGTCCCACGTGGAATGTGGCTTTGAGTTACACATCATGTACTTAGAAAATATACAGATTTATTGATCTTGTTTCACACATTATTGTTCACTCTTTGGTGCCTGAATCTTCTACCATCACCGACAATAATTCTTTTGGAACTCAAATCTTTTTCAACTGAGGTTGAGCATCTCTTGAGCGATGATTTCCAATGGCATTGTTAATTCATGAATCCTCACAAAACTTCACTATAGTTTCACATATAAGAACTACTACCATGGATTCAAATCTAGTTTGAATCTACTCACCACTATTTTTGTCGTATGATTCCCTTATCATTCCATGTCTGGATCTATGATATCGAATCATTGCACTGGGAAACGATTATAAAACATTCTATTACTAGGTATTTCTATCATATTTCCCTAAAAATGAAACCCTAATTATGAATTCATATATAATAATGGTATAAAATAATGAAACATGAAACTATGAAAAAAAGCATGGCATACTTAGGTAGGAATCAATCTTCTTTTGTTATAATAAAAAACAAAGAAACATAACAAATAAATACCAAAGAAAATACCTATAGAAATAATCCAGTCCTTTAAAAAACACGATTCATATATCAATATATTAGTGGATTGATCATTATTTATTGAAAAAAATATAAAATAGGGAATAAATCGAATAAAAAAAATCATAACTTGATTTATATCGATCGTTGATGAAGAATAGAGTTTCACCATGATCATTGGTGGGATCCTTTGATTCTTTTGTTTCTCGATTGTCAATACATGATCTGGTCATTTTTTTATGAGAGAGATCTTCCAATGCTCTCTCTAATAGCTCTTCAAAATCTCTAGGGCTAGGAGGCTAACCATAGGATTTATTCAAAACATTATACTTAAAGAGTCATCATTCATAGCATCATAAAAATGATAATAAAATAATCTATTTATTTATTTTATTCATTTTCACACCTGTGGTGACTTTTCCAAAAAAGACCCATGCCGACCAACGTTATATCACACTTTAGGTAAACCCTACATTCAAAACTCAATTATTCCCTTGGATTTCTGATCTAGGACACCATTTAGAGGTTACTCCACTATTTAAGAAAAACTACATGCACATGCTATTTAATATATTTTATATATTTTGGACATTTATTCATGGAACTTAGGGAATCAGAATTTCACATTGTCTCAACACCTAGTCTTGAAAGTAGTTCATGTACCATCCAAAAATAATACATGTCAAATTCATGAAATCACATTCATATCATGGGAATCAATGTTGGATAAATGATATTTAGAGTGGTGATTAGTTTTATACCCAGTATGGAAAAATATAAAACAATTTCATTAGGGAATAAATCATGTTGTAATTGGGTGAAACCAAACCCCCTCTAAAAAACATGTTGAAAATTCCCATATTTAATGCTCTCCCAATCCAGAGATCAGATAAAATAGAGAAATACCCATTGTAAAATACTCATTTCCATTATTTAGTATCCCTAATTCAAAAATTATAACCATGACCATGAACTAGACCATGTAGAAACACGATAACCATAGCTTAGTGGTACCTAAAATGGAAGAACCACCAAAATCACCCTTCCTAAACTATGTTCCACAGTGGTGAGAACCACTCCGGATAACTAGACCATTCTTTGTTTCTCGATAAACCCCATTCCAAGGATAAATTATATATAAATGACACTAAAGTTTTTATAACTCCCAATATATACCTCCTAGGCTTCGTACCGTAGTGACTAGAGCCACTCAACAGGGGTGTTCTATGAAAATAAAATTAAATCTTGAAGCCTCATAAATACTGAAATTGGAATAACCACACTACAACACATCGCTTTCTTCATAAATCACATCTTAATGAGTATATATCATTTTACAAACTTTTATCATCACCTATACGTCTCAAACCTCACAATTAAATATGATAGAAATCTTTGAGCCATTATAATATTTTATAATATATTCAGTAACTCCTCTAGTGGCTTATTGGAATTGGTTGATAGGTCTTTTGCAAATTATATTGCGTTTTTTCCACCTTAGCAATATGATCCATGGTTCCACTAGTTTGGAAACTTCGAGCATGGGATCAGAACACCCTTGTACCTGACTAGGTGTGGTCCTATTATCATAATGATGGAGTAGGTAACCCATAACATTATATGGCATGGGCATTATATTTACGGAGTAGGTGACCATCTTTATTAACACTCTTCATTATCAATGAGGTGCATGTCCTTTATAGAGATTTTATGCAGTAAACTAACATTCCAAAATTTATGATTTCTGAGTCCCCTATAGTGATTTAGGAGAGATGGTGTGGAAGATATGATAGCTTGGTAGTTTTGGTGTTTTATCCTTTTTAACCTATTTCTTATCATTAACTTCCTTTAATATTAGAACTTAGTAGATTTGATCCATTATTACTGGAGATTTTACTTTTCATGGGATTACTTTATACTTAAACCATTTCTACTTTTTCTTTGGTTTCTCTATTTATCACATGTTATTGGGATTTAAAACATCTTGTTTCTTTTTCGATTTCTTTAGTTTTCAGAGGAATTTTACTAAGAATTTTTATACTCACTCTTTAATGGTCCTTCATGACCACAAGTGTTGTGTCCATGAAAAAAAATCTTTGTTTGGAAGATTTTTTAGTATACTTGGAGCTACTTCTTGGTATTCCTTATAAATGATGAAAGTTATTGGAGTTCTTGTTACAGAAACATTAAGAGTGACCAATGAAAATAAAATTTCTAGAAGAATAGTAAAAGATATTGAAAAAGAAAATAAAAAGAACAATATCATAAAAATAGGATTTACATGTTTCGAGAATAATACTTCTTTCGTGTAGAGGTAGAACACGTCACTATTTCAAGTGATGATTATATTGAAGTTTGTAGAGTTACAGAAACCAAAGCTCAATAATGATCTCATAACATAACACGTTGTTATATTAAACCATGTTTCTAAAGTGCTTAAATGTGCATATTAAGACAATTGTATTTTTGTAATAGACGTGGTCTAGTGTACCACATGGAATACTAGTAGTTATCCCAACTTCATGTAATGGATTTAAATACACAATTCAAATTGTTCATACCTAGATTTATAAGAGTGATTATGTGTTTATCCATTTTTTCATAATTATATCAAACCCTAATTTTATTATTCCAATGAACATATTTTTATTTTGAATTTAATTTATGTTTAATTATTCTAGTTAGATGATGGATTGTGAAAATATATTATAATATAGTTTGATAGTTTATTTATTTTATCATTGCGTTATTGTTTATATTTATTTTCATTATAGATGTGTGGTTTATTACTGGTAATATTTAAGAAAAGGCCTCATATATGTTAGATATTTATTCATAATTATAGAAACCATCCCATTTACTATTTGACATGGGAGTGGGGTGGAAAATCCTACCTAAATATAGGCTCGATAAAGTTCTTGATTGTTCTGGTCATGTTAGATTTGTATTAGATAAGGTCCCTCTTACGGATCATGTTTGGACTCATGATTCTTATGAGTTTTTTTGGTAAACATATAGAAAAAATTTCAAGTGCATATAGTTTAGATAATATACTAAGGAACCTAGAATAGGTGTGGAAAGTTGATGTATCCTTTCACTAGGACTCAAATAATATGTTTGATGACTCAGAACTCTAAGGAATCATATATAGGGAATAATAAGATAGAATAATCATCATGTAATTGATAAAACAATATCTTTTCCCCATTTCCTTCATAATTAATACTAAACTGAAACTGATATGTTTTAATAACTTTGTTTTTTTATTATTGGATATAGGCTTCCACCCCATAGATAAAAAGATTAGATTTAGAGGTAAGTTCTTGATGATCCTAGGATAGTTCCACAACTTCTAGTCAAAAATTATTTGAGTAACAAGGAATTATCCTAGGGACCCCAAACAAGAGTTTCATCTACCAGATTTCCAAATGGAAGAACATATAACCATTAATTAAAGAAAATACCATCCACATACGGAGAATATGTTATCTTCTAATAAGAATGATGATAAAGACAACAAGTTAATCATGTTACATGAATTTCCTAACAAGATGACTCCAAATATGCAGTATGTGGAGTAGGTTACTCATGTTTCTCTTCTAGTTCATACAATCACTTACCAAATTGTTATTCTTATATCATGTGTTCTTATCTATGCAATTATGTATTGGTGTAAGTTAACTACTCGAACTCGTGATGACGCTACCCGATATAGATTGGCATCTGAAAACATATTCAGAGATGATTACTATCAAATGATATTAAGGATGGAATGAGTCCAAGATTTTTTAGATCTTTAGTATGGTATCCAAAAAATAGAAGAGTAAACTAAGAGGTTCATAAACCTTGTGAGGTACTCCCTGTAGATGATTTTTTATGATTTTTTGTTACCAAACGAGTTTTAGAAATTTCTTAAAATGGAAATTCAAGCTAGGATTGTACCTCTATGCATCCCAATATATACTGGAGTTTAAGAGAGATCCTTTTTCATTAAGATTTTCTTTTAGGAAATATATCTAAGTATGGGTAAAAAATGTGGTCTCCCTAAGGAAGATTAATTAGTGGTAGCAGGATATATATAGTCATTATGATCTAATCATTAGAAACTACCACATTCATGATTCCATTTTGAGGATCAATGAAAATGGGATCTCACAAACTATTTATTCCCCCATGGAGATAGGATATTTTATGAATGTGGAGGATATATAAATATAGATGATTTTTTTCTAACTAGGAAGGAAGATGAGGGTATTCGGGTTAGTACAGTTAATGGACCTCTATAACAGAGCTTGTTTAAGTATCATGTTACTCCACACTAAGGATAGGGTGTCCCTCAAGACAGTTGATTGAGAAAATAAGTGGGTGTCAGGGTATTATTGGATAATAGGCTCTAGGTATCGTTGTCTAGGGTCATCAGTAGATACATGTTCTAGAGGGATATGATCAAGAAATTCTAGATATAGTTCAAGTTATGATATTTCTCTTATATAATTTTTCTATTGTACCTTTCAACATCATCATGGGTTTTTTTTATAAATATTTTTA
Organism: Viscum album; assembly: GCA_963277665.1. Lineage (NCBI taxonomy): Eukaryota > Viridiplantae > Streptophyta > Magnoliopsida > Santalales > Viscaceae > Viscum > Viscum album. The sequence goes on from OY728150.1 coordinate 1,950,431,054, forward strand.
GTCTAGTAGAGTCGATTATAGATAGTTTCCTTAGCCCGACATCTTTGGTAGGATAATCTTACTGGGAGGGATCATCCTCTCACTCACATCCCCCATTAGAAAGAAATAGATATGGGTAGAGAAATGATTTCATGGGATATCATAATGGAATAGATGATACATTAATTTTATCTTTATTAGGGGATACTTAATTATAATTTTATCTTGGGTGGGTAGAATAATTAAGTTTAACCCTTATAAAGTTGTAAATAATATCCCACCAGTTTTCATACTTAGCATTTTGTACTATGTTTATTTCAATGTATCATCTTAAAATTATTAAGAGGGTATATATATGCTTTTATAGAATATTTTCAAGGGTTTCCTCCTTGTTATTAGATTTATTTCAGTATAAACTTGTATCCCCAGACACCATTGATATCCTCAAACTCTTGTCAGATAACCCCAGATGATCTCAAATATTGGTAGTTATATGTAGATGAAATTTTAGAGAAAGGTTCCACCAGGATCATTATATCCCCCTAGGGATCTCACAATCCATTATCCAATAAGGTGGATAATATTTTGAGAATTTTTATTGATTATCACTACCATAACTTGCTGATAGTCAATAATAAATGCCCTCTCATGAGGATTAATGACCTCTTCAACTAGTTGAAGTGTGATGATTTTTTAAGATCAAACTAGAGTAAGAGTATCGTAATAATTATGTTTGGAATTAGTAACTCCCTAATGTGGTTTTTAAGTGTATTTATAGAGATTCAGAGTTTTTGGTGATGTTTTTTATTGTAAATAACTACCCAGATACGTTCATGGGACACATTAATCAGGTCTTCTAACCATTCCAAGACTAGTTCCTGATATTCTTCTTTGATGAATTCCAAAATATCTTTATGTAAGAGGTATATCATGATGAGAATTTAATTATTTTCTTGGAATTTAATTGATATCACAATATATATGGTATAATCTTGATGTTGTAGTCTTATATTAAAGAATTCCATTTATTATGGCATGTCATCTCAAAGGGTGGAGTTGCAGTTGAACCTATAATGATTGAGGCTGTGATGGATTGGGGACACCTAAGACTATTTAAAAGATGTTTAAATTTCTTAGTATAGAGATATATTACCATAAATATATATTTTTAATCTCTATTATTTTTTATCCCAAGAATACCCTTATCTGAAAGGTGAATCATTTCATTTGGTTTTAGTGGTTTCAAAAAACATTTGAGGAGATGAAGTGGATGTTAAACTGTAACATTATTCTATATTTACTAGTAGAAGAAGTTTATTACATGTTAAATTGTGATAATTATATATATTTTCTTGTATGTGTGTTGATGTATAGGTAGGATGTGATTATTTATGTTTCAAGGTAGTTGAGACCTCATGAGAAGAATAGTGCAGAAAATTATTTGGAGTTTATTGTAGTAATGTCTTACAGTAATTTATTGGTGAGTGATACATGTTTCACAAATATCCAAAGAGAATCTTGTATGTATTATAATATATATATCCTAACATAAGGTTGAGTTTATGGATAAAGTGTCAACTATATTATGACTTTGATGTCTATTCATCAGAAAATGGAAACATGGTGGTTAATTCCCTTACCAGGGAATCTTGTGTCTGGTTGGTGTAGGAGGTAACTAAGGGGATAACCTCAATGTAGACAGTCTTGGTATAGGATAGAGTCATTTATTTTCTTTATTCGATAATATTTACCCATAATATTCTTTATTAAGTGAGGGAATCACAATTTGAATACATTGACTAAGAGGTCTTATCTAACAAATTGTCCTTAGGAGATACACTTAATGGATTCTATATAGGTGGGGATCACATCATTAACTTTTAGGGGTATTTATCTATTACATTTGGGTTGGATGAGGAGGTATTTTGGGAGTTCCATACCCTTAAATTAGTGGTAAATCATGTTTTGATGAGGATGTACCAAGACCTTATGTGTTAGTATTTGTTTCTAGGCCTAGAAAGAGTGGTGTAGAGTTCATGTTACATGGACTCGCCAATAATCATGTGATATTTTAGTGCCAGGTTCTTAAAAAAATGGTCAAAACCCTTCATGTTTTGTAGTGTAAGTAATATAAAATATGGATAGAGTATGCGACTAGAAGTCCATTCTTGGTGAAGAAACAAGATGATATCTAGGTGATCATCGACTAACTGACTAGTTTTTTCTACTTCCCAATTAATAATAGATTATAGTGGAGATATTAGGAATCCTATAAATAAATGATATCAAATTATTTCATGGAGTTTCGTTGATGGTGATTTTTTTTATTTAGAAATTCTCTTCAAGTCTCGATAATGGAGAATCCTTTAGGAGGCATTTGAAACCCAGTTTTGATTGATTATAGTATTCCACCTCCTAAAATATGGAAAAATAAATTTATGTTTATAATGATTTTTAATGGGCTTGAGTTCTTTTTATTTATTAAATATATGATAATCATATAAAATTAGTGTATTTTTACCAAAATATTGCTATCACTCTAATATCATCATAGAAACTTTCTAGTCCCTATATGGGAGACCATGTTGGTCCCCCCATTCTTAGATAGAGACCAATGATTCATATATTATGGGGCATGAGCTAGTGTTATTAGACAATAATATGGTTTTTGTGTTATGTGATTGTATGAGAATATATTTGATCTATCATAAGTACTTTATAGAACAAATATAGAGGCCCTTGGAATTTGAGGAGGGAAACTTTGTATTCCTGATGGTCCCTCTATGACACTACCTAAGGATTTATAGTGAAGGAATAAATTTATCCCCAATGTTCATCGGGTTATTATATATTCCACATTGGATGGAAGATGTTTCTTAACTATTGTAATTTCCTTCATTGTTGTACCATATGTATAACATTTTCTAGGTGTTACAAATAATTTGATATGTACATGAGCCAATGCACATCATCGACTACGGATGGTTAGATATCAAGGAAAAGACTCCCTTTGTGGAGTACCTAGTGGGGATAGATGATGGGTGGGAGAATAACATTTAAGGGAGATTTATTATATTTGGTTCATATCTTATGGTATTATGGTAATATTCAAGAGATATTTTGGGAGCATGAGAATTAAATTTGATGTACATACAATCACCTATTTGAATAAGTTGTGAATTTTTTTATAAAAGTAATGAAGTTGGGGAGGCTATAGAGATGAATTTTTCTTGGAATACCTTTGAATTTTTTATAATAATATTTTATTAAGTTTTCATGATGTCTTTTCATTTCATTTTTAATATTAGACCTTGAAATAAATAAATTATAATAAATAAATTTTACACTTAACCAAATCTCACATGAACAAGGAAAATAATTTACTTATTTCAAATAAGTAATGGAATCAAAAAACATAAAGCACTTTTTTATTCTATATGGGTGGTTTTTTAAAATAGAGGATTAATTATTATCAATGATTTATGCCCTAAACTTATCCCATATTGGTTCATTAAAAATTATATTGATTTACCAAATTTAAACATTAAAATTTTCTTATCGATCCTTTTTGTAAGGGATTATCCATTAACACAAAAGTAAACCCATGTAGGATAGTGTAAAAAATTATGTTCATTGTGAAGGATTCAATGTTGGATCTTGGATCAATATTAGAAATTTAAGTGTTGGAAATCCTACATTAAAGTTAGACTTTGATGATTATTTTATTCTTTATTCGTCATTTGATTTAAATTATTTATTCATTTTTTATAATATAAATTCTATGAAAAATTTAGAACCCAATTTATCTTTATGTAATTGTCATAATCATTGATATTACTCTTTAATTTTTTAGGGAACATTTATATAAATGAAGTTTCAAGGGGATTTAATTATTCCAACCATTAATTTTCTACTTTCTCTCATATTCTTCTCCCTTTGCATGATAAATGTTCACTTACAGCCTTTATAATGGTCATTATTTTAGTAATGATATCTAGAAAAGTGATATTATTGGGAAAATGTTAGTATAACACTAATCAAGTGAGTTTTTTGTAAATGGGGTCATCGGTGTGGCATGGAAGAGGGTGGTTCACAACAAAGAACCCCAAAACAGTGGCTTGAGAATGGTTTTTATGGGGATAAATTCTAGTTTTCTGAATGATCTATGAGAAACTTCGGAAGTAGAAAAAAATGTATAGTGAGGTGAGGTAGTGATATCCATTGGAATCAAGAATATTGAATTGTAAAATTTTAGTGAGATCTGAGAATTAAAGAGTTGGTAAAAGATTTAGGTATCTTGGTTTTTGGGAATTTGAGTTATCAATCACATGGTGTGTGGTTTAAAGACACATGTAATATAGAGTTTAAAGTAGTGGTGAGGAATTTTAAATCCAAGATAAATATCAAAAGGTGTGTAATTTCATAATAGATATCATTTCTAGTTTGAACATATGAACCATCCTGTACTGAAGAATATTCAACATTTTCCCCTTAGATAAACACATTCTAGGGGATAGGGAACATGTTCTGTTAATGGGAGGAATAACTCTATGTATTCAATGTCAAATATTATATATATCCTGAGTCACTAATTTCATGTCATAATAGGGACATTATATATAGTATGACATAATATGGCTAGACAGTAGTGGTATATTCCTAGCTATAACCTAAGGCTCACACATCATGTCCAAGAGAGTACTTTCCATGTACTTTCTTTTCTTAGTGTTTTTTTTTATTTTAGATTTTTTATTATCATAAAATGACCATATAAATTGGGATACACATGTTCATCATAATAATTACAATCCCTATAGGGCAGCACATATTTTTTTTCTAGTGTGCATTGTCCTCACTGGAACATACCCTGAGAAACTTCCATGGTTGTCACACATATTAACACTAATTGAAGCCAAGCCACATTAAATATGTAGTTCTAATTTGGTAGGATTCAAAAAATAAAGATTAACCTTGTTTACATGGGTAGTAACATTTATCATTTGGACCCTTTAAAATTCTCTACTATCACAATCACAACCCATTTTGGATCACAATATTCTCATTATGGACCATACATATCAACCCAGGTAGTGCCACCACACTTTCGACTAGGTTTCTTCTATGACACCATTTTGTAACACCCCTACCCTAACAACTATGTCTAACCTGAAGGGTCACATGACCTCATGCATTCCTCCCTATATATAAGAGGATTATGAATAGTAATTAGGGCCCAATCTCATCGTTGGGAAGATTATAACCTCGATATCATGACATAGAACTATATGAAAATAAATATTATAATATAATAAATTTATTAATTAACATTTGAAACTAAAATATGGAATACAAGTCATAGAATAAATTAATAAATAGGATCCTAATGTGGAAATCTAATCTATAGTATAAAATTATGGAAGTTAAAATAAATAAATCACAGATCCCTCTAAATTCATTCCTAGTCTTCGACCTTCTCCATGCTCAAATTCTCATCCATAAGCCACGACCATCATCCCCTTACATGGATCCCTAAACAAAAATTATACACACACATCAAGAATTTCAATGTATGGTGTGATTATAAAAACCCCACTAGGTCACCACAAATGCATCCTTGATTTATGTGCTCGTGTAAAAAAAGTGTACTCTATAAATAAACAATTAATGTGTTAACAATACAACAATCCAAAAATTACCACCCATGTGCTAAAAATTATTACATGATCACCATCCATTCCTCCTTCATCACCATGTTTGAAGGAATGTTAGGAGAGCATAGGTAGTAAAAAATTATCCATGAGGACAACAATTAGGTATTTTGACATTTTTTGTACATACTACAAAGTATCCATTAGGAATCAAGTGATTCATGTTCTCCACATCCACTTGGAATTAGGGGATCTTACAACTCTTCATCCACTAGGAATAAAGTAACATGCTCCTTAGCATCCTCTAGGCATCCATTTTATCACAGGGCATCCATGAGGAATTTTTATATACCTACCTTGTGCTTAATTCCATTTTCACAATCGTTTTAAGTTTCCCACACACCCACTCTAAGGGATAAACATGTCACAATAGTCCATTTACTTTTGGAACCAAGATTAATAACACCAAAGTCACACATAATAGTGCAAAATTCACAAGAAATCATAGTATATCATCACGAGTAAAATTAGAAAAATACAATTAAAGAGGTCAACATCCAATATAAAAAACCATGTTACTGATGTACTCATAGAAAAAATTATCATATACGGTTCTCACAGGCTAGGAAAACACCCACATGTCATCATAATCAAGCATCGTAAAAATGTTTTCTAACACAAGGATTTTAATATTGAAAAAATTGGTAAAATACCTAAAAGTTTAAATAACTTACTACCTCAAATTCAATCACAAATAACATCAAATTTCCTCAAGTAATTGTCAGTCTAACCTCTTCTATATTTTCATTTGGTCAAACCGCTCACCAAGGATTCCTAGAAAAAAAATCCAACACTAAGTTTCCAAAATAAATAAAATTTCACAAGTGATAATAGTTTATCCCTCTAGTATGATTTTCCAAATTATTAAAGTTTTGAAAAGCATGTGCTAGAAATTTATTTCTCAGAGAATTATAATAAAACCACAAACAATAATACTCTATCTTTCCATAATAATAGTCATATGATAATCCATTATTTTAATTCATTGATATTTATGGGTTATAATCATCTCAATAATTTTTTATCAAATTCTAGAACATAGGAAAGACTCAAGTTTCAAAATAACATAAAATAATACCTGGGGATTTATCCCTTAAAATGTAGAACCAAATAAAGGAAGAGGGAGAGAGAGGAACTACTACACCTAAAAATCAAAATAATAGCTCATATTGTTTAAGGATGGTCTCACTAAACTAGAAAATGGGAATTTATAGGCTACTCATACTCAAATGGTCAACCAAAAATTAAGGCAGTGCGTTTCTTTCTATTTTAGAAATAACAAAACTACATATATGTCTTCTATATTAAAAACACAAATTAAATTAAAATTTTATTTTTTTGTTTTAAAAAAATATTGAATGTGGAGTGTTTAATTTCATCTAATAAAGTTATTTTAATCCTAAATGAGTTTTGGGATTCAGTTTCTAAATATTGTTTCCTTTAAAATTATGAAAACTCATTGAAGAAATGTTCTAGGGAATAAGGATAGTAGAATGAGGTTTTTAAAATATTCCCCGAAAGAAGAGAAATGAATAAGTGTAACGTAGTTTTACCCTTATGTTGGTCATAAGTGTCATTTAAGGGTAAGTAACTACCATTACACACCCTATGTAAATTTTGGGTTACCCTTAAAAACCCTTTGAATTTAGGTGTTACCCTTTCACGGTGTAGTAACAACCCTAAACATTAGAAAAATCATCTTAAAAATGCACAGTTTCTAATGTACCCTTACATGTCCTTTAGAAATCCAAGATTACCCTTATAGATCATGTCATGGCCCATCCCCCGAGTCCCATATCGTGATTACCCCATGCCCGCCTTCCATAGGCTAGGGGCTGGTGACTAGCACCAAAGGCGTAATTTCCCAAATCTGGGAAGGTGTTGCCTTTATAAAATTTAACACACACAACTAGACTACAAGAGGAAGCAAACTCTAAGTAAAGTAGTATAAAAAGTGTTCTGCAAATACAAAGGGGCCGGAAATAAAAGTCCAATAAAAGGCACAACTACAACTGAAAAAGACAAACAGCTGAAAGGTGAAACAGCTCTGGGATCGTCCTTCGGGCTCCTACCTGAAGGGTAGGTACATATAGCCTCTTTAGTTCTCCACATCCATCCGTCTCCTTCGGGTACCGTCTCGTCATGAGGTCCACCTCCTGGTACCATCCAGTCCTCGTACGCTCCACCTCGGTCAGCGCTGTTTGTCGTCTGCATCCAACACAACGGGGTGCGGGCATAGTCCGTGCAGGGGTGAGTATAAAGATTCTTAGTAGGGACCCCAAGACCCTCAAGGTCTCACAAAATCCAACAAGGATAAACCAAAAAGTATGATTTCAATGGATAACCATTACTTAGGTATATGCACATACAAATACCAAAATTATCAAGTAACTCATCTCAATCATGAGGAAAACACAACGGTCATTGACTCATCTCAAACCAGGATTTTATTCATGATGTCGAAACCACGGTTACTGGAGAACTCCTCCTCTGTCGAGTACAGTGGGTCTGCCTCTACAACTAAGCGCTTCCCACTTACCTTGGACTTCTGAAGTACTCCACCTGTCGAGTAATATGGGCATACTGCTACAACCATGCGCTTCTCACTATGGGTTTGCCGCTACAACCAAGCGCTCCCTCTCATAGCCTACAGAGGTACTCCTTCTGTCGAGTACCACGGGTCTACAACTACAACCAATATATCTTCTATAAAGACCCGTAAAATTCAAGTTAATTTTTTTTCTAAATTTTCTTTGAGATTTTACAAGAACACAGATTCTGACGGCACCTGATTCCGAGGCCCGGTGTGCCCGGAATTAAGTTTTGAAGTTAGGCTCAGGTGCGTTCAGTGAACGAACGAGCGGGTTTTTCGAACTTTAGAACCGGTGCTCGGAATCGAATTCTGAGGGCACCGATGGAATCGCAGCTCCAGTAATTGCTTAAAAACGCCCTTTCCGGAGTTTCGTTTGCTCGGGTGTAATTTTAAAATTTTCAAGTTAAGTAAATGAATAAAATAAAATGGTGCGACCAATTTATTTTATTTAAGTCGCTTAACCTATGTTAAGTGGATGATGTGCGACCCACAATATCCTACCCACTTGGTAGGCTATTTTGTGAGGTGGGACCCACATGAGCCACCATTTCATATATTCTTATGTAACGCACTCGCACCCCCTATTAATGAAGTCAAACCGTGCATTTATTTTGGTTAAGAAATGCCTCATTAATGTGGCGGTTTAAGCGTTGCAATTAAATTCACTTAACTGTTTCTTTCATTTTTGAATTTTAAAATGCAAGGCTTGTGGAATAAAAATAAGACAACTGTTATTTTTATTAGGGGTGGTGTTGAGAGGCTAGGAGATTTCACTCAGGCTCTTGAAGATCTTCTCTTCCTCGCGAAGAACGTGAAGAACACGAAGAACGCTGGATCGTCAGAAATCACCGACGCTTCTTCCGCGACGCTTCTTCCGCGACGCTTCTTCCATGACGCTCCTTTCACGACGCCTTCTTCTGTGATGTGCTTTTCCGCAAAGAATCCTTGATCAACTCTTTCGATGAGGTAGTGGGATTAATTTGAGAATGTTATTATTCCTTTGGTTGTTTCTTCTGAAACAAAGAACCCGGATCAACTCATCATTAAGTTGATCTGCGAATGTTTTATTTTGCGGGTTGGAAATTTTGGTATGATTCTTTTTATTTAATAGGTTATATGGGTTTAATTATTATTTCGTTTGTTCCTGATTACTTCATCATTGGTTTATCATCTATTTGGGGCCACTTGTTGTCGCAATAACGGGAGGAGGTCGGACCGCACGAATATGGCCGACTTTCCTCCCCTTTTTGGTTATTTGATATAGTTGTGGCACGAACAAAGCAACGTGGTGCCGAAGCACCGCGCGGGAAATATTAAGGAAAGGGGAAGAAGCGCAGCACCGTCACACCGCGCCGTTGAAGACAATCCAAAGACGCGGTGTCGTCGCGCCACGCTGTTGAAGACGAACCAAAGATGCGGCGACGTCGCGCCGCGTTGGAGAACCACAAAAGCACCGCGGCCAGAGCGGAGTCATGGCGGAGGGGCGTGGTACCATTTTGCCGCGCTCGACCGACCAAGGTCGCGGCCGGTTCCGGGCTGCGGCGGAGCAGGGGAACTGGTGGCCGGTTCCGGGCCACCGGCGTCGGAGCAGGGGGACCGACCCTTGCCGGTCTCGTGCCGGCAACAGCCGACCGGCCGGAGTGGGCCGGCCGGACAGAGGAGGATTCCGGGTTTTGAAACCCCTGGCTGGCCATCATGAGCGGCCCCACAATGGGGTCGCGGTTACAAAACGGGGGGCAGGTGCCCCCCCCCCATCCACTTGGACAAATGGTCGAGCCGCTTGGCTAGCGCCAGCGCGCCGGGCCGGCTGCCCTCCCCGCTCCGCCAGACCGGGAAGCCAGGCCGGGCCGCGCCCAGGTCGGGTCGAGCCGCGCCCAGGCCGTGCCGGGCCGAGCCAAAGCGGGCTGGACCCGGACCCGGGACGGGTCGACCGCGTTCGGGCCGACCCAGAGGGTATCGGGTCGGGTCGGACCGGGCCCGAACCCCCTATTACCGAACCTCCATCGGTCTTCTGCCCATATCATGGGTTGCGGACCTCCGATCGATGCACTGTCAGCTACGATGCGATCCTTGGATCGAGACGGTCATTTTGGTATATTGCACTCAAGGATTCATAGAACTTGGCGTTCAGCTGGGTTGGTTCGGATATGAAGCCAACCGGGCCCTCGGAGCAGAAACGCTTATATCTTGAGCTCCGGACATCTGATTGACGTGCCTTAGACTTTGTTGGATTCCTATTGATGAGACAGAACTGTTGGCATACTTTTCCTGAGTTTTGGTTGCATTTGGATAGTGGCTGGGTTGGATTGTACCCGAAATCCAACCGGGCCCCTAGAACGGAAAAGCTGATAACTTTCAGATTGGAAGTCTGTTTGACGAACCGTCAGCGGCATTGGTAATCACGTTGAGAAAAGGTCCCTATGAGTATACCCTATGAGAGTTCGGGGTACATTTGAGATACGGATGGGTTGGTTCGCACATGAAATCAATTGGGCCCCTAGGACGAAAATGCTAATAACTCACAGACCGGGCATCCGATTGACGCACTGTCTGTTGAGTTGAGACCCCTATGATGAGGCGGTCCTTTGAGATACTTCTTCATGGGAATTGAGATACTTGGAGTATCGACCTGTAGCTCATGGAGCAGACCCTCCCAGAGACGAGCGTGCGGAGTATGGAGACCGTGTAGCCGACTGAAACCTGACGACTGTTTGACCGACTCGACTTGGAGTCAGTCGACTAGCCCAGTGGACGGAGCACTACTTTGTTTGGGTGCCGACCCATGGAAGATGGAGCACTACAAGTGTGACAGTGCAGACCCGCGGTACTCGTCCGGAGAGTACCTCTGCAGGCTATTAGGGGGTGTGCACTACTGTGTTTGGGTGGCATACCCCGGCAGGAAGCACTACTGTTTTTGGGTGGCTGACCCGCGGTACTCGACAGGAGGAGTACCTCAGCAGTATTAGGTTAGTGAACAGTACCTTGGAGTCGTCTCAGGACCACTGTACACTCCAGAGACGGGGCTCTTCAGCAGTTACGGTTTCGATAATGAAAATCTTGGTTTGAGCTGAGACTATGACCTTTGTGTTTACCTCATGATTGAGATGGGTCACTTGATAACTCAGTTATATGTATGGGCATATACCTGGGTAGTGGTTATCCATGGATTTCATAATCTTTGTGTTTCCTCATGATTGAGATGGGTTATTTGATAACTTAGGTATATGTATGGGCATATACCTAAGTAGAGGTTATCTGTTGAGATCTTCTTTGTGGTTATCCTTGTTGGTTTTAGTGAGACCTTGAGGGTATCGGGGTCCCTACTGAGTATCATATATTCACCCATGCACGGGCTATGCCCGCACCTCGTTGTGTTGGTTGTAGACGACGGGCAACGCTGGCAGAGGCCGAGTGTTCGAGGACTGGACGGTACCCGGAGGTGGACCACACGACGAGTCAGTATCCGAAGGTGGACTTCACGGTGAGACGACACTCGGAGGAGGTTGATGGGTGAGAGCATTGTGGAGGATATCTGTACCTACCCTTCAAGTAGGATCAGTGGTGGATGATCCAGGAGATGTGCTATCTGTACCTACCCTTCATGTAGGATCCGAGGATGACGACCCAGCAGCTGCTTCCTTTCTTCCAGGTGTTGAATTTTTCTGTTGTACTTTTGTTCAGTTGTAGCTGTACTTTCAGTTGAGTTTGTATTCTGGCCCATTTACCTTTCAGCACTTTCTTTTGTACTTAGTGTTTTACTTCTGCTTGTACTCTCTGGTGTTTTGTTTAGTTTTATAAAGGAAATTTCTTCCCAGTTATCGGGATTTACGCCTTTGGTGCAAGTCGCCAGCCCCTGGCCTATAGAAGGCGGGCTTGGGGTAGTCATGGCACGGTCCCCGAGGACGGGTCGTGACAAATTAGTATTAGAGGAGTCGGTGCTACCGCAGAACTTATAAATCTGATATTTTCTTTATGTGAAGCAATGGTGTTAAGGGTACCGAGTGTGGTCTTCAGTTCAGGGAGTTCAGTGTTGGTGCGGGTGGCCGACGTATCCATACACCAGGACCCTGACAACTGATTTTCGACTTTGTGCATGAAAACACTGACTGCGTGTGTGTTTCTAGAAGTTTTTAAAAGTCATCTCAAACCAGTTCACCTCACCAGGTATAATCGTTTGACCATGTCACGTTGTTTCTTTCACGATGCCTTTTCATGGAAGACTAGCTAGAGCCCAGAGGGATGTACGTACTGACAGCCTGCCGAGCAACGAGGCTTCGGTACAGGGCCCTCTTGCAGTTGGGGCACCAGCGGTACTACCATACATTGGGCCAGCGATGCCACCATCCCCAGCAGTAGGTGATGCACGCCACTTGAGCGTGCTGCATGAGTTCCAGCGCCAGAGGCCACCCAGGTTCCAGGGAGAGACGGACCTGCAGGCGGCTAAGGATTGGCTGGAGGTTGTGGTGAGAGTCTTCGGGCTAATGGGGATGCCAGCAGACTTCATGGTGATCTTTGCTTCCAGCCTCCTTCAGGCAGTAGCAGGCAGGTGGTGGAGCCGCTTGTTTCAGTTTTGGGATGAGATGACCTTCACATGGGAAGACTTCGAGACCTTCTTCAGGGTGGAGTTTTTGCCAGTAGCTCTACACCCTAAGAGTGTACAGGAGCTGAGGCCTTTGCCGCAGGATTTTCGATCAGTATCCGAGTCATATGTGGGCAGTAGACAGATGATGGAGAGGTCAAAGAGGACCAGAGCCAGCCGTACAAGGAGCAGAAAGTGTTATGAATGCGACGGGAAGGGTCACCTGGCACGTGACTGTCCGAACCCCCGCACAGTCGATCCGCAGGCGTTGGAGGAGCCACCGAGGCAGAAGCAGCGGCGGGTTCTTAAGCAACAGTCGAGTAGTGGACAAGGCAGTAGAGCTCCAGGAGCAAGTGGACAGGAGCAGAACTAGTGGATACGTCCCTTGTACTTCCAGTTCCATGTTGCTATTGTATTCGTGTCTTTGTACTATGATCTGCAATAATAAAAAGACATTTATCTTTGTGATGTTTTCTTTCCTGTCCTTTTGTTTGGTTGATACTGAGTGGTTCCGGTTAAAACTATTGACTTGACCCTCACTTTCGATATCTCTACTCGAGGAGACCCAGTGACCTCACACTGATGTGGACAGTGTGACTCGACCCTTGGAGGGGAGAGTGACAGTTGGATCTCTTGGTAGTTACGTCGAGGCCTTATGACGTCATCCATGGCATGAATGCATCATACATGTCAGGATTGATTGTATTAGGCAATGGGCGTGGTTCATCCAGGGGATGAGACCGAGTTTCTCTTTTAGACAAAGGAGAAATTTTAACATCTCTTTCAAATCATAGTCAAAGAAGGTGAAAATCATCCCGGAGCGGATGATGACTGCACATTGGAGTAGAAATAGGAAACTAGCGTCAGTCTTAGAGACTTGGTCATGTTAAATGTTTCAAGAAGAGGAAGCTTTAAGGAGAGATGAGTCTGCGAAGCAGCAGGCATGGAGGTATATCTAGGAGAGCAGCATGAGGTGGTGTACATTTTAACATGCTACAACCACCCGCCTTAGTTGTCCCCGCCAGGCTCAGGGAGCGGGAGGGCGGTGGAAGTGTGTGGCTGCATGTGGTCAAGGAGTGTGACCCAATGGCTCTAAAAATGATTCAGGGGACAGTCTGTGTCCACTACTAGATTCCGTAGTAACAGACGTTGATATGAATCATTCCTTCCTTCCACGAATCTTGTCCCAGACCTAGAGTTTCCGGTAAGCCGTAGACTTAACCCTCAAGTCTGGAAATACCTTGGGAGAAGACTCGATAATCACACTTATGCCAACGGTGTGGTCAAACCCTTGAGGTGAGAGTTTCAGTAGGAATCTCTTGGTGGCAGTGTCGAGGCCTTACGATGTTGGTTTGAGTATGGATTGGGCAATCACAGTTCATACAAAAATTTACGTTATTAGGCAAAAAGGTTGTGGTTTAACTACGACGTCGAGAAGGATTTTCCTTGGTCGGAAAAAAGGAAACCCCAGGCAATACATGATAAACTCATGCACAGGAGGGTGCGACCGATCACTCTTGAGTTGGTCAACCTTACCCTCGTGGCAGTAGTTGTTTTGAGTTTCAGTTCTAACAGGAATTGGAGACCTCTAGAGTTCGAGGATGACGATCACATCCTTATACGGGTCTCACCTCGACGAGGTTTAAGGAGATGTGGCCAAGGCTTCAAGTTATCTCTGAGGTTCAGCGGACCTTCTTAGGTCCTCAACTAGGTAGGAGTGGTGGTTTACCGCTTGACCCATCCACCTCAGTTGCACCTGGTGCACGACGATTTCCACGTATCTCAACTGAGGAGATATGTGCTCGACCCTTCGCATATCATCGACCATAGGGAGCTGGACGATGGCGATGGGGTGAATTTCACGGAGGTTTTAGTGGGGATCGAGGATCCACAGGAGTGGATCCTATGAGGACGGTCGATTCCTCGGGTGCGCTTTCTTTGGAAGTACGGGAACCTCCAGGTAAGCACATAGGAGTGGAAGGCTCAGATGCATGCTCAATACCGCTTATGTATCCCTAGTCTGTGTTAAATCTTTACGAGGATGTAAACCCCGGAGGTGGGAGTAATGTAAAGACCCGTAAAATTCAAGGGAATTTTTTTTCTAAATTTTTATCGGGATTTTACAAGAACGCAGTTTCTAACATCGCCTGATTCCGATGCCTGGTGTGCCCGTAATTAACTTTCGAAGTTAGGCTCGGGTACGTTCAGGAAACGAACGAGCGGGTTTTTCTAACTTTTTAACCGATGCTCAAAATTGAATTCTGAGGGCACCGATGGAATCGCAATGCCGGTAATTGCTTAAAAACACCTTTCCCGGAGTTGCGTTTGCTTGGGTGTGGTTTTTAAATTTTCAGGTTAAGTAAATGAATAAAATAAAAGGGTGCGTCCAATTTATTTTATTTAAGTCACTTAACCTATGTTAAGTGGATGATGTGGGGCCCACAATATCCTCCACACTTGGTAGGATATTTTTTGATGTGGGGCACACATGAGCCACCATTTCTTTTCTTCTTAAGTAAAGCACCTGCACCCCCTACTAATGAAGTCAAACCGTGCGTTTATTTTGGTTAAGAAACGCCTAATTAATGTGGTGGTTTTAGCATTGCAATTAAATTCACTTAACTGTTTCTTTCGTTTTTGAATTTTAAAATGAAAGGCTTGTTGAATAAAAATAAGACAACTGTTATTTTTATTAGGGGTGGTATTGAGAGGCTAGGAGATTTCACTCAGGCTCTTGAAGATATTCTCTTCCTCGCGAAGAACGCGAAGAACGCCGGATCCTCGGAAATTAGCGACGCTTCTTCCGCAACGCTTCTTCCGCGACGCTTCTTCCGCGACGCTCCTTCTGCGACGCCTTCTTCAGCGATGTGATTTTCCGCGACGAATCCTCGCTCAATGATTTCGAGGAGGTAGGGGGATTAATTTGAGAATGGTATTATTCCCTTGGTTGTTCCTTCTAAAAAAAGAACCTGGATCAACTCATCATTAAGTTGATCCGTGAATGTTTTATTTTGCGGGTTGGAAATTTTGGTATGATTATTTTTATTTAAGATGTTGTAGGGGTTTAATTATTATTACGTTTTTTCCTGATTACTTCATCGTTGGTTTATCCTCTATTTGGGGCCGCCTGTTATCGCAATAACGGGAGGAGATCGGACCGCACGAACACAACCGACTCTCCTCCCCTTTTTGGTAATTTGATATAGTTGCGGCACGAACAAAGCAACGCGGTGCCGAAGCACCGCATGGGAATTATTAAGTAAAGGGGAAGAAGTCCAGCATCGTCGCACCATGCCGTTGAAGACTAACCAATGACTCGGCACCGTCGCGCCGCGTCATTGAAGACGAACCAAAGGCGTGGCGCCGCCCTGCCGCGCTGGAGAACCACAAAAGCACCGCGGCCAGAGCGGGGCTGCGGCGGAGGGGCGCGGCGCCGTCGTGCTGTTCCGGATGGACCAAGGCTGCGACCGGTTCCAGGACGCGGCAGATCAGGGGAACCGGCGGACGGTTCCGGGCCACCGGCATCAGAGCAGGGGGACCGGCCCTTGCCGGTCCTGTGGCGGCAACAGCCGGCCGGCCGGAGCGGGCCGGCCAGACAGAGGAGGAGTCGGGGGTTCGAAACCCTCGGATGGCCATCATGAGAGTCCCCATAGTGGGGCCGTGGTTACAAAACGTGGGGCATCCCCCCCCCCCATTCGCTCGGCCAAACGTGCGAGCCTCTTGGCTGGTGCCACCGCGCCAGGCCGGCTGCCCTGCCCGGTCCGCCAGACCAGGCCGCGCCCAGGCCAGGTCGGGCCGCGCCAGCTGGGCCGGGCCATGCCCAGGCCGGGTCGGGCTGGGCCGCGCCCAAGCGGGCCGGACGTGGACTCGGGACAGGTCGAACCGGTTCGGGCTGACCCAGAGGGTATCGGGTCGGGTCGGACCGGGCCTGAACCCCCTATTACCGAACCTTCATCGTTTTTCTGCCCATATCTTGGATTGCGGACCTCCGATCGACACAACGTCAACTGCGATGTGATCCTTGGATCGAGATGGTCGTTTTGGTATATTGAACACAAGGTTTCGGAGAACTTGGGGTTCAGCCAGGTTGGTTCGGAAATGAAACCAACTGGGCCCTCGGAGCGGAAACGCTTATATCTTGAGCTCCGGACGTCTGATTGACATGTCGTTGACTTTGTTGGATTCCTCTTGATGATACGGAACTTTTGGAATACTTCTCCTGAGATTTGGTTATAGTTGGATAGTGGCCGGGTTGGATTGTACCCGAAATCCAACCGGGCCCCTGGAACAGAAAAGCTGATAACTTTCAGACTGGACGTCCGTTTGACAAACCGTCAGTGGAATTGGTAATCACGTTGAGAAACGGTCCCTATGAGTATACCCTATGAGAGTTCGGGGTACAGTTGAGATACGTCTGGGTTGGTTCGCACATGAAACCAACCGGGCCCCTGGGACAAAAAGGCTAATAACTCACAGACCGGGCATCCGATTGATGCGTCATTTGTTGCGTTGAGACCCCTATGACGAGGCGGTCCTTTGAGATAATTCTTCATGAGACTTGATATACATGGAGTATAGACCTGTAGCTCGTGGAGAGGACCCTCCCAGAGACGAGCATGCGGAGTACGGAGACCGTGTAGCTGACATAGACCTGACGATTGCTTGACCGACTCGACTTGGAGTGAGTCGACTAGCCCAGTGGACAGAGCACTAATTTGTTTGGGTGCAGACCTATGGCAGACGGAGCACTACCTGTGTGATAGTGCATACTCGCGGTACTCGTCCGGAGAGTACCTCTACAGGCTATTAGGGGGTGTGCACTATTGTGTTTGGGTGGCATACCCCGGCGGGAAGCAATACTGTGTTTGGGTGGCTGACCCGCGGTACTCGACAGGAGGAGTACCTCAGCAGTCTTAGGTTAGTGAGCAGTACCTCGGAGTCATGTCAGGACCACTGTACACTCCAGAGATGGGGCTCTTCATTAGTTACGGTTTCGATAATGAAAATCCTGGTTTGAGCTGAGACTATGACCTTTGTGATTACCTCATGATTGAGATGGGTAACTTGATAACTTAGGTATATGTATGGGAATATACCTGGGTTGTGGTTATCCGTTGATTTCACAATCTTTGTGTTTCCTCGTGATTGAGATGGGTTATTTGATAACTAAGGTATATGTATGGGCATATACCTAAGTAGAGGTTATCAGTTGAGATCTTCTTTACGGTTATCCTTTTTGGTTTTAATGAGACCTTGACGGTCTCGGGGTCCCTACTGAGTATCGTATACTCACCCCTGCACGGGCTATGCCCGCACCTCATTGTGTTGGTTGCAGACGACGGGCAGTGCCGGTAGAGGCCGAGTGTTCGAGGACTGGACGGTACCTGGAGGTGGACCACACGACGAGTCAGTATCCGGAGGTGGACTTCACGGCGAGACGACACTCGGAGGATGTTGACGGGAAAGAGCATTGTGGAGGCTATCTGTACCTACCCTTCAGGTAGGATCTGTGGTGGACAATCCAGGAGCTGCACTATCTATACCTACCCTTCAGGTAGGATCCAAGGACGGCGACCCAGGAGCTGCTTCCTTTCTTCCATCTGTTTCCTTTTTCTGTTGTACTTTTGTTCAGTTGTAGCTGTACTTTCAGTTGGGTTTTTATTCTGGCCCATTTACTTTTCATCACTTTCTTTTGTACTTAGTTTTTTACTTCTTCTTGTACTCTGTGGTGTTTTGTTTAAATTTATAAAGGCAATGCCTTCCCAGTTATCGGTATTTACGCCTTCGGTGCTAGTCGCCAGCCCCTGGCCTATGGAAGGCGGGCTTGGGGTAGTCACGGCACGGGCCCCGAGGATGGGTCGTGACATCCTCCGCCATGGGTCTGCTGCTACAACAAAGCGCTCCCCACTGGGCCATCTGAATCACTCTGAGTGGATCGATCAGTAGTCGTCAAGTCTCAGCCACCTACTAGGTCTCTACAATCTGCACGCTCGTCACCGGGAGGGTCCTCTCCATGAGCCACAAGCTGATACTCCAAGTGTCACAATGTCTCACATATAAGTATCAGAAAGGACTGCCACGTCATAGGTTTATCAATGCAACAGACAGTGCATCAATCAGACGCTCGGTCTGAGAGTTATTGGCATTTTAGTCCCGGGGGCCCGGTTGGTTTCGTGTATGAACCAACCCGACCGTAACTCAACTATACCCCGATCTCCCATGGTGTGTACTCAAGGGACCGTTTCTCAATGAGATTACCAATGTCGCTGACGGTTCGTCAAACGGACGTCCAATCTGAGAGGTACGGACTTTTCCATTCCAAGGGCCCAGTTGGATATACGCTCTTTCCAAACCCAGCCATTTTCCAAATTCGTTCAAAACTCACTTAGAGTATTACAAATGGACCTCTTCGTCGCGAGGGTCCCAGTGCTGCAGACGGCGCATCGATCGAACACATTGTCATGAAGTTATTCGCATTTAAGCGAAACAGGCCCAACCCGTCAAGCCCGGTGGGCTAGCGGGTCGGCCCATCCTGGCTCGGCGGGTCCGACCCGGCTAAGGGGTCAGCCCGGCCCGATGGGCCATGGTCTAGCCCGTGGCAGGTGGCCCGGCCCACGCAAAGGCATGGACCGGCCCAGCGGGGCGCGGCCCGACCCGGGTGGCGCGGCCCGACCGGTTGTTGGCCGCAGCTCGGCCAGCTGGCCGAGCAACGCAGAACGGGGGGGTGCGGTCCCCCGTCTTCCCGAACCGGTGGCTCCGAGCGGCACTTTCCTCCTGTCTGATTGGCCGACACCGGTCGGCTTCTCCGGCACGAGCGGCCCACAGCTGTAGGTCATGATTCCCCCACCGCCGCACCAGGTGGCACCGCGGCCTCCTCCAACCCGGTCATCCGACGATCCAGCCAGTTCACCCACCCTGTGTGGGCCACGGTTCTCCATAGCGTGGCTCCATGGGGCACCACGGTTCTCTTGTCCGGCCACCTATGGCCGGCCGGTTTTTCTTCAGTCGTGCAGCTCAGTTGCGGGCCCCAGTCTCTTCCGCCCGCGCGGCACCCAGAGCCACGGTTCCCAAACGAGCTGGCGCGCGACTGCCATTGTCACTGCCGCCTCCAATCGCCATCACCAAAACAAACACGAATTCATCGTAGGGTCATCGGTCCATTTTTTTTCGGCTCGCGCCCTCCGCGTTAGGCATTATAAACTTTCCATAAACGATCACTTTCTTTTATCAATGACAAGGGTATAATTTATTCAAATTAAATTATACAAACAGCCTTCCTCATAATTGACATTGCACATTGACAAGCCGCGGAAGACGAGCGTCGCGGTAGTCGGGCGTCACGGAAGATGGCGTCATGGAGAACGATGTCGTCCCGTCAACGTTGGTGGAAGAGTCGTCGAAGTAGGTGATGCTTCTCTCGAGTGGGGTCTTCTCCCTTAACGTGGAGGAAGAAGAAGGTAGGAGAATTTGTGGAGAATTCTTTGTCGAAAGAGGATGATGTTCTTCGTGGAAGAATGAAGCTCCTCTAATTCTCCAAAGGTTCCCCACCAAAATATTTTCTGAGGCAAATATTATAATAGAATTCACCAATTTTAAATAATTGCCATGAAAATCAAATTAATTCAAAAGAGAGGTGCCAATTAATTAATAAGGTTATTAATTAAATGGTTTGGCATCATCAATGTAATGGAGGTGGAGAGGCTCCACCGTAATGAGTTGAGGAGTTAAGGGGAGATGAAAGGATTAGGGCTTATGTGGGCCCCACCACACTAAATCCTCTCATGGGAGGTTATGTGGGTGTGGGCCCCACCTCTAAATCCTCTTGGGAGGAAATAATCGCCACTAAATAATAAAATTGTGTACCAACAATGTTATTAATTTAGTATGAATTCCTAAAAAAAATAACTTTTAATGTGCATAAAACACAACTATGGTAAAGGTCCCCTTAAGTGAATATCGGCGCTGCGACTTCATCGGTGTCCTCAATTTTCAATTCTGAGCACAGGTTCAAAAGATATAAAAACCCGCACATATGTTTACTCAACGTACCTGAACAAAACTTCAGAAATTGATTCCGGGCACATCGGGCCTCGGAATCAACTGCCGTCAGAATCCACAGGCTCGTAAAATTCCAAAGTATTTAAGAAAAAAAATTCCTTGAAATTTCTGGGTCTTTATAGATAACTTTATTTACCCTTACATAGATCATTACTATAACTACCTGGTGCCTTTAGTACCCTTAAATAGCACATAAACCAAATGCTTTGTCGTTATGTAGCATATAGAAAAAGTGAGTTACCTTTATACAATATTTTCTCCTACCCTTACCTAGTTGTTCTTTTACCCTTCTGTAACCCTTAAAAACTAGGACTAAAATTATGAATCCTATTTAAAATAGGTTTCAACCTTACACACCACCAAAAACCTCCTTGCACAACACCATAAAACCTTAGTTAAGAGTGATTTTTATTGAAAATATTTATTTTATCATAAAAATACTTATGAATTATATCCAACAGAGGGTTTATGGATCAATAAAAAATTATTAATATTATTTTTGTCCTCTATAAAGACCTATAATTCCTAAGAAGTATCTCTAATGGTCTTTTTTGAAAAACTCATCCCACTAGTCCAAAACATCATACTCTTATTCCCAAGTTTCCTAATAGATTTATCAATAATGTCCTAGGATCAAGAGAAGTGGTATTATATTCCCTCCCATTACTTTATCAATATGTTGTATGATCCGCACCAGATGATTCTCATAAGATAAATTTGGCTTCAAGTCAATTTCCACATAGTCTATAACATGTGTAGGATTGGGAATGCACCACTAAATTTGTGACATATGAAATGTCCCTTGCATACCTCATTAGTAAGCAAGAATATTCAGATTATACGACACTATCCCAATATTATTGATGATCTCAAATGGTCCAACAAACTATGGTGATATCTTCCCCCGCTTCTTCAAATGGTTATGCCCCAACTGAGGTGGCCCCCTCTAGAAATATTGATCACCATGAATAAACTCAAAATGACATCTCCTTTGTTCTTCATATGAATGATGGTTACTCTAAGTTATTATCAACCTATACTAAATTATTTTCACTCTCTTATAGTTATTCCAAACCTAATGGTGGACCACATTCATAGCCTCAACTACCTCTTTCCAACAAAGTGGTGATCAACATGTGCCTCCCATCATGTTCCAGGTAAGGTTCCATCTAAATCGATGTCCAATAACTTCTATTGTAGGATAAATCAACCAAGTCTAGGTGATTATACAAATTTACATCAATGTTTACGAAAAAAGGTAAAACATATCCCCAATTATGTGAATTTTATATTTTGAATATCCATAGGTATGAGGATGGTACATTTTTCTCAATCTCAACTGAGTCCCAATGGGTTTTTTCAATCCCTACCAAAAGAATGACATGATACATGCATCTCTTTTAGATACAATGCTCAAGGGAAGTCCATTCAAGTGTATTACCTAATAGACATAAATCTTACCTAGATTATCTACTAATTGAGTTCCTTGGATTGGTAAGAAGTGAAAAAATTCCTTCAACCAATTGAAAATCACCAAGACTATGTTATGAATCCTTGGGGTTTGTGGTAACCCTATTAAAAATTCAATCACAACATCATACCAATTTTACAAGGGAACTAGAAGTGCATGGATCAAACCAGAAGAATTTTGGTTTTCATCCTTTACCCTCTGTTGGGTTAGGCATTGAGAAAAAATACTACAATTTCCTTCCACCTAGAGGTTTGAAATTCCCTTATAAAATCCTATCTGATGGAAGTAGAGACTATTACTCTCACATGTATGAAGATCAAATCATCGTCATCCAATAACATATCAAGGGAAATTAATTTAGATTATAACTCGACTGGTAATTCAAGTACAGAAACAACTTTTATAGATATAAGGGAAAGTGAAACATTTTTATCAAACAAGGAAATTGATTAAGTAAAAATGATATGGTCCATAACTCATATAGTAGATAGTCACGTACCACTATCTATTATATTCTTATCCACTACATACACATGGCCTACTATATCCTCATGACCATATCCCAGAGACACATAACTAATATGATAAATTTTCTAAGTTCGCTAATAAGGACCCTAGCTGGATCTCTAGGACAAATATTGCATCTATCTGGTACCCTTACGGAATCTCAAATATCTAGAGTATAGCTATTGTAGATGTACCATGTTCCAAAACCCACGAAACTTCATTTGAGTTATTGGTTAGAACCTTTTATAATTACTTAACTCTTCATAGTTGAAGAAATTTGGACCCCCCCCCCCCCACACTTATTTCACAGATGGTGTAGACTATCCATTTCTCTACCTTGGTTGTCTACCACCACTTTGGATGAAAAACTCATAATTTATCTTCCTTATTTTGGAAGTATCAATGGAAGTTAAATTGGAAATAGGAAGAAGACTGACAAATATTTCCACATCTAGGCCCTTCTTGTTCATTAGTGCCTTTTTAAATAATTTCATAAGTAGTATCATGAAATTATACATTGTTATAAATCTCTTTAAAAGATTCATGAGTTCTTGAGAACAATCTATCTCTAGTATACCCAAAAGGAATTCTTTAAAGAAAGTTTCCTTGAAGGTTTACCATGTCAGATCTGCATAACATCTGTCAAGGTTCACTACACCCCCACCAACTCTTTTAGGGTACATATAGAATTAAAATCACTATCTTCACCATCCTATCCTTCGAAGTATCTTCCATGTTAAAAATCATCTTGATAATCCGGATCTAACCCTTAGTATTCAAAGGGCCTCTAGTGAATTGGTAGGATGGAAGATACTGGAGCTGAAATCCTTGAGCATAGTTCACCCCAGTCTTAGTAATTCCCTCTCTTTGGATATGAATTATTTGTAAAGCTCTTTACTGAAGTGGCCCTTCCACCTGAAATACTCGAGTGGGTGTGGTGGCATTCTCTGCAACACCATCCTACACATTTTTTGGCCCCACCAATACTCTACATGGTGTCATATTCTGTAACATGAAGGTAATAATTAGAACACAATTCATTATATCATAACCAGATTGAGGGATCACACTAATGTTTACATAAGATTCTACCCATAACCCAAGGCATAACCTTCCTAACACTAATAAAATTTCTATATCTCTTCACATTAGTAAAAATCATATATATATATAATGGAATCATTTTTTAACAAATTAATGACAATAAATATATATCATAATATAAAAGAAAAAAGATATACCACAATAAAGAATCTATCCCGAATAGATAGAAAAATTTAGTAAATTTAATCAAAGAACTACTATGCAGTATAAAATTGGTATATATATGGAATGTGATCTTATGTTCCTAGTAATGATGTACAAACACACTCTAAATATCATAAAAATAATGGAAATTCCTTCTACAAAAGTGTTTTTTTCATCTCCATCAGACATACTTTTATATCTATATGAACATGTCCACCACTAGATGTATCATATACATGATATGTATCCTATATAACCCCTTTATCCATGAAATTGCATAGCCACTAGACATGGAACATTTCAATCTATTTTATCCTCTAATCAATTCATGATTATTTGAAAAATGATGGAAAATATGATGAATATATCACATGTAATCGTTATATATAATAAGCACATCACATGACACTTATCCAAGTAGTTTCACGCATTATATGTGAAACAACTAAGTATGTCCATGAATATCCTCGGACTCATTCAATTAAGGGATAAATTTCTTTTCTTTTCATACAATTGTATAAATCCCATATTGGATTCACTCTAAAAGATGAAAAGATCAGCAACATACCCAACCACCCCCTAATTCAATAAGTTCATATGTTGACTTGCATAAGTTGGGAATAAAATTATGAAGGTTCTCATGCTAGGTATCTTTACTAATTTTGTTTACAATTATTGATAATAAGTGTACACCCCCAAGTATATTTATGAACAAATGAAATTTCTGGAGATATACTTGTATAGATCAGTCCAAGTAATGAGTCTCTACTTATTACATCCTGGATCTATTCTTCATATCTCATTTATAACCCAATGTAATGGATATAATAATCTATTCAAGATAACATTTAAATATCAACACAAACCATTACACTCCATGATGATCATCAGTTAGGAATAACTCAAAGTTTATACATTGAGTATATATTTATCATTTGTCCATTAATGTAATGTAAAGTTACATCACAGATGAATTAATAATAAATTAATATTTCCTTTATTATAAATAAATTATATATTTAAAAACATCACAACAACTATCATAAGTGTTAAACACATAGAGATATAACATGACCCTCATGTTGTTTCTTCAGGAATGGATTTTATTTTTTGAACATTACATCTATATAGAATTATTATCTCATCCCTATGTGACCATATAATAAAATACATACACTAACCACTTAGTGAGTGACATTTATGAAAAAATATAGTTTGAATAATGTTGAGACTTAGGAATCATATTCATTAAGTTTAAATCGTTGAACTTATATTCAAAGTCCTTAATTTTATAACATCAAATTTTATAATGTTATCTTTTATTGTATACTTATAACACTTTCTATGTGTATCATTATCAACCCTGGACCCATTCCATTATGATGTTACCTTGAAATCTTTTGTAATTAATGTGACTATTTACATTATCACAATACCATCATGTCCTAAAATCTTTTTGGATAAAGTAATAACCACTTCATTATGGTAACTAGTGTAACTCTTTTAATTTCTCATTACCATCTTACCCAAAACTTTTTTAGGATACCAAGTGATAAACATTGTGTATTGGATACTATAAACCTATAGGGAATAGTGACATTCACTTTTTATGGTAAATAAATTTAACTATTTACATTTATATTTACCAACATGTATCTTAAACTCCTTTGGGATATTAACCGAAGAATCACTATGATCATAGACTATTATTATTTGTAGTTAATTGGAATATTCACTTTCTCACAGAAAATTAATGTAACATTTTACATTTTTATTTACAATCAAATATCCTAAATCTTTATAATATTTAGTAAATAATCACAAAATTGGCATAATATTACTTTGAATTTATCTACGGTCAAATATATTCTCAATAGTCAATTAAAAATCATATTTTATTCAGAATATCTTTCTAAAACTCAAAAAAAACAACTTTTTATTTTAGGAAATAATATTTATCTCATTTAGTATAAATATTTAACAAATAAACTTATTATATATGGAATATTATGTTTTTAGAAACTTTTCATTTTGAAAAGAATATTTTATTAATATATCTTATTGATGGGTGGTTGGAACACATTCCCACATAATTTAAAAATTTTTTGGATTATTATATTATCCTAAATAAAACACATTTATCCATATATTCATCTCAAAATTGTTATAGAAATTGATGAACCATTTTTATAATATTAATCATCTTATACGTGTTCATAATAACACTTTCTAATCAATTAAATTCTATTATCATGTAAATAAATTGAGATGAAGATGCACATCATTTACTTCAATTCACATGAGCATGATAAAATCCTTTCCATTTAAATCATTAAAGTAGTAACTATTTACTTGATCGCATGAATATAAACTACAAGCTCAAAAAACTCTTACTTCCATTTTGAAATTCAATATATTTAAAACACTTTTTTCTAAAATATACATTTGATATCACATAACATTAAAATATAAGAATAAATTTTTATAACATTAATACCTAACATAGACAATCCATGATGTTCCCAAACCCCTTCAGGTATTCTAGAAAATTTCATCCTATAGAATCATCACTTCTTCCGGATAATACCCTCAAGTTTGAAATAACATTACTTGGATTCTTAAAAAAAAATTATTGAACTTTCAAACTTTTCCTCTTATATTTTTTGAAATTTTACCTACATGTATTATCCATATAGTACCACAATATAAACATCATATACCTAATTCATCAATTTCCAACACTTTAAGTGTTTTCGATAAACATTATTTTGAATTTAATCATATTTTCATCTCTACTAGAAATAAAAATAGGATAAGTACTATAAGAATAAAAATTCATATAGTAATTATTCAGTTTCACTGAACATATTCAATAATAATTAGTATATTAGACTATAATTTATTAGATAAATTATCATTTAGTGCCTTGGAAACCTTAAATGATCCATTCCATGCTCTTATAAGCATTTTGATTTTCATATGGGAAAACTATAGCACTTGGTTACTCAGGAAGAAACTATTCTATAAAATATAATATTTCCCTTGATCAATAAATTTTCTTAATCTACCAGTTTTAGCATTTCCTTACTTGATGATTCTGATTAAAAGGATTAAAATAATGTTTAGTTTAATTATACTGATGTGTATATTTATAATAAAAAAGTCTCATATGAATATCATGTCTTATATCTTTTCATTAAATCCATTTAATGGTAGTTATCCCACTAAAAATGAAGATCTCAAACATGATATCCATTTAGTGATCCAATATGCATAGCTCACTAAACAATGATTCCTTCGTGGAATTTTTCTCAACACTTATTTATCTTGGTAGGGAAGAGTTCCAATTACAAAATTTGTGACTCTTGAATAGTGTATTGGATAAACCTTTAACTAAAATTCATTATATTTATTCCCTAAACTCTATTCATATGATAAAATAATCCTATTTTGGTGTCCCGACTAGTGTAACCCAAAGAAAAGGCTAAAAATATGCTAAAAATGTCAATCTTGGGGAACCAAACTATTGAATGTCTTACCTAAGGATGTTTTACTGTATCCCAATACTTTATTTTTTACACAATATAATCCAGGGGTACCCAGATATGTAATGATATTCCTAGTTAGGTGATCAAGGTATTCAAAAGTGTCTCATTGGAAGGAAAATTACACTTTGTATTTTAATGGTTTTCGTTTTAAATTTCACCAATTTAATACAAATCATATGAATATTAAACTATTACATCATATATAACCATTATAATTTCCTGTTTTATTTCCTTATTTGTATGCATTATTATACCCATTTAGTTTTAAAACCCCTTAATCCAAACATCGAATCACCCACTAGAATTAAAATAATGATTCATCCCATTGAACGTGCGGCACAAACCTTTGAGAATTTAAATTTCGTGACTGTTTCCTTTCCCCTGATTAATGGGGGTACGGTGAAGGGAGACTTCTAGAATCCCTTTATCCTCCCTCTTCCTCTCTTAATCATTCTTAATAGGATAATTTGAATCCTTTCAGAAATGTTATTCATCATCTGAGTTTAGTAATTTTAGTTAAATGCCCCTCTATGAAGGACATTGTTCTTCATCCTACTCCTCCTTCGACTGGTGTATTATCTCCGCTCTCAGAGGTCTCTTTGGGTCTATTTATTCCTCGTATCATTGGTGGTTCTCTTTGTCTTGATTTTCCAATTGAATATTTTTATGTGGTTATAATCTTTTCCAATGGACCTTGGTAGTTTGTTTTGAGCTTTATCATCCCACACTTCCATACTTTAAGAATATGGTTGCTTTTTAGGGTTTCACTTCTCGAGTGAGGCTGTTTATTCTGAATCGGATAGCATTCTATGTATTGCTTTTATCCTAAGTTTATTTCATAAAGGTTTGGTTTTCTTCTTCATGTACTTGTGGAAACTGGTGCTTTACCTTCTTCAGATGGACTTTTGTGCTACACATCGGACGAGACTCCTCTTAAGTGGAAATTCGGTTAAAAATACCAGGTCTCCCACTTGCCTTCCACAAAATCTATTTTCTTTTATCCATAGGTGATTCTATTGGTTCACTTATGAATGAGGATGAGAAATCCATAAAGATGATTGATGCATCAGTGGCACGAATTTCTTTGGATTTTGATCTCTCAGTTCCCTTTTCCAGACCATTTCTTTCTGAAATTGGGGTCTGGTTGTTCCAAGTGGAATAAAATCATCCCAATTTTCCAATCTTTCTTTTTCTCTTTTTTTTGTTTAAAGTCAAATCACCCTCTACATGCAGGAATTATGGTTTTGATATTTAGTCCACATGGTTTGTTTGGGCTCGCGGTCGTCCTGATGCCTCGAAGAAAGAGCTCAGGTGCATCCAATTTTTTCATTCATCTCTAGGTCCCTCACAGTTGGTTCCCAAGGCCTCCTCCCTGCCTTTTCATCCAATTTTAACTGCCTCATCCTTGTTCAGACCCTTCCTCACCCCTAACTGCTCTCCTTGAAACCTTTCTAACCCTAGATGCTTGAGGCTTCGATAGTCTTTGACTCATCCTTTCTAGTCCCCCTTCCTCACCCCAACTCAGTCACCCTAAACCAATCCCCACCCTGGCTGACTGATGTTACACATTCAACTCAAGATTCAAGGATCCATACGTGAAAATATTTGGTAGTTCTGAAGGCTTCAGGACATTCTATGCCCCCTTATTCTCCCTATCCTACTAAATTTAATTCATATAAGGGAAGAGAAGTGGTCTTGTATCTTCCTCCATATCTATCAACAAGTGATCCAGAGCCTTCGAGGTCAGTTATCATCACCCTAGAAAATGTTTTGACAAGTGATCCAGAGCCTTCGGTGTCAGCTATCATCCCCCTAGCAAATGATTTCTCAGTGTTGGACAATCTCCAATGCATATTTTTAGAATAAGACACTAAGTGTTCTCTATTCGTCCATCCAACTTTCCCTATAAGTGGGATTATAACTAGATCTTAGTCTATATACCTCCACAAAAGAAGCTCAAATGATTGTTTTTATCAAGTGGTTACAGACACCTTTTTTCCCTTACATTAATAATATTTTCCTTACTAATATGGAATGCCTGTAGCCTATGTTCTCATGCCAAAATGCATTTAGTACCTCATGATCATCATCACAACAACACTTCGATCTTGGTAGTTCATGATCCCAAACTGCAATAGTGAAAAATATAATTTTTTTTCTTAAAGACTCAAATTGTGAAACTTCTTGAAGGTTCACCTATAGAAACATCAAATTTGGATATTTTTTGGAATCCAAGTGTTTATGTTTCTCTCATAGCCGCTTCGAATAGATTTATCACTACTGATAAAAATATAGGTGTTCATCATTTTCTAGTTAGGATTTTATACACTAAGTGTGACTTTCATGACAGTGAGAGTTTGTCACATAATCTTTTAACCTTTGATTAAGATGGTATACCATGGTTAGTGGGAGGTTATTTCAATGCTATTCTGGGGAACTCAGAGAAGAAAGGTGGGGGACCTTCCCAAAGAGTTTGAGCGATAATTTTTCCTCATTCATTACTCATAAGTCCATCCAGAATTTGGGATTGGTAGGAAACCAATTTACTTTTTGAAATAATAAAAAAGTAGAAATCACACCTGGTGCAGGTTGGACGGGTTTTTGGTGAACATACATGGGATCTCCTTTTTACCAAAATCTAAAGTCACTCACCTTATCCAAACACTTTCTAACTATTCCCCAATATAAGTGGATCTCTTACCAAAGTCCATTAAGGGTGGTATTTTTTTCTTCCACCAGGGTTGGTCCTCCATCCTTGGATACCAAAAAGTTGTGGAATCCTCCTGGTCTAAACCATCCTATGGAAGTCTATGGATAGGGATTCATAATAGACTAAGATGTCTCAAAGGGTACCTTTAAGCCTGGATTCCAATCCAACCTTCCCATTTGTAGATATGGATATTCATAATGGAGAGGAAGAGAAGATATAATCAAGGATTGAATATGGATGATATGAAGACCTTTTTCATGTGTTGGTCCAAAATAATAGAGATTTAGCAGAGAAGATCCTTGGATAGGATGAATCGACTCATGATTAGTCTAAATTTAAATGTCTCAGAGAAGAAGATAAAATACCACATATTTTTAAGCATGCATCAAGGAAAATAGGGGGTTGTTCGACCTAATATTTGTTTTGAGTACAGATCTTACTCAAATTATAGGGACGTTGTGGGAGGTATGGATCTTTATTTTTTTCAAACATCTCCTTGAAGGTTAGAATCATTATATGTAGGTTGGTTACTCGAGGGTTTATTCTTCTCTCTTCAATGTTATACCTCAGGTAGTGACTAATGATGATATCTCTAGTCTGTAGGCTATTCATTATAAACAAGATATACATAAGACTATTACCATTCTTAATTCAAACATTTTGTTAGGACCGAATGGGTTCCAAGATTTTTTCTATGTTTTCTATATGGATCTAGTTAAAAATATTATGTTGGCTGCAGTGTAGTACATCTTCATGTTAGGTAGTCTTTCTGATGTGGCTTATGCAACATATTTGGTTCTCATCCCAAAAATCAAGGACCAAATCTCTCTAAAAAATTATAGACTCATAAGCCTATGTATAATCCCTTACAAGGTGTAGGACACTTTGATCAACATGCACTTATTTCCTCACCTACACAAATTTTTATCCAATTAACAACATGTTTTTGTGAAGGGAAGGATGGTACAAGGTGCAATATGTTTGGCTGGATTGATGATAGTGATCTTAACAAGAAAAACCTTTTGTATCCAACCTCGTCATCAAATTGTACGTGGACAATGCATGTGATCCGATTGAGTATAATTTCATTATCAAGGGACTTAGGTGTATGGTAATCTCTAATTGTTTTATAGACATTTTATTCAAATTCTTTATCTTAAAAAACCCACTAAATTAATGTCTTTCCCCACATTATTGTGTACCTCTTTATTGAACCCAAAAGTTTTTGTAAATCACACAAATATAGAAGTTAGGTATATCCATACGCATCCAAATTCATTATATGAAAAATGTACATTGATACTTTATTTAATGTAATATAGTATTATGATATTAGAAAGCATCTCATGAGTATGCCTTGAGTGATAGATAACCAACATCATTCACTTTCCTAGCCAAGGTAAGCCTCTAGGATATTAGGTGGTTCAACCCCAAGTCCCTCTACCCAATGAGACTTTACTAAAGAGAGAATTAAATTCATGAAAATATCTAACACCAAATAATCCCAAAATATGCCCAAAAATTATTATCAAGCTCGTAAATAAAATTATTAACTGAGGACAAGGTAGATGAAAACTAAATTTTATTATATCAAACCTTGCATGATATAGACGGATTTTTCCTATATGAAATTTAATATATAAATGGTTATACATAATATTCCTTTTTTATAAATATATTAAAGAAACATGAATATCATCGATATTTAACAAATAAAAAAATTATTTTCCAAAAAAAGTGGAATTTATGAACTATTCATAAATAAATTCTAATTATAAAAAATTTATTATTTAGTAAGAATAGACACATTTCATTATGAAACGATTTATATATTATATTAAATGAAATTTATATGATATTCCATGAATTATAAACATTTTATAATTCAATATAAATAGTATAAACATTTATATAATCTAAATATCATATATTTTGTAATTTATAAAAACATTAAAAATCACCTATTATTATTTCTAAATAAACATTTTATTTATAGATCATAAGGCATGCCATTTAATTTTTTAAAATGTGTTTTAAAATATTAACCATTAATATTCTGGACTAATGTTTCTTAAATAATTATTTAATTAATCATTAAGAATTATGATTTATTTATTTATTTATATATTTATAAAATCTTTATAAATTAAATATTCCAAAAATACCTTTTATTATGACTTATAAACATTTTATAAACCATAAAAATCATTTCATATGATAGAAAATAATTTTAACAATATATTGGTTACCCTTATGTAAAACCCTTATCATGTGTAAGGGTATACTTCCTTTCACCCTTATGTATTTGCTTTACGTAAGGGTAACCACTATTTTCAAAAGCCTGTGTAAAGGTAACTTAAAGTTTGCCCATTCACATCCCAATTGAACATCCCTGTGTAAAGGTAATACACAAATTACATTTAAAAACACCCTTTTGTAAAGGTATTACCCTTACACAACTCCTTTGTATTAGGGAATCTTCGAAATTTCTCATTTTGTGAAAAGGTACAATTCAGGGACAATTATGAAACATCTAAAATACCTTTACATGTAAGGGTAAAGTGTTGAGTTTCATTACAAAAAACCCCTTTCATTTGGTTGATATATAAGGGTATCTTGTAAGAGGTAAATCATATTTACCTCCACATAGAACTATTGTGTATGGGTACTTCCTTTATATAACCCATTTTGAAAAAGGTTGTGAATAGGTTACCCTTACATATACCTTCTGTGTAAGGGTTTCTCATAAGGGTAAATAGTATTTATCACTAAATAATGAATCTATTTTTATAAAAATGTGGTATTTCATTTTTCTTAAAAAACTAGTTATCTAAACACATATCATTATTAAAGAAACCAAGATCTGATACCGAATATGGATTTTATATGACCATCTAATGATATTTTGCTGTAAAAGACTTCCCAAAGAAATAGGAAAATATGTATTGATGAAATTAAATTTAAAATAATAATGTAAAATAGAGTACCTGGTATTCGAAATTTATATAAGTTTATATCTTCCATCCATGGAAAAGTTTTGAGTAAGTTCATGAGGAGTAGTGAACATAAGCACCCTTCCTCCAAGGGAGTGCATTGAAAAATTGATATATGATCATACCGTTTGGATACCTGATATTTAAATGGGTCTTAACTCTTTCTCAGAATGAGATAAACTGTTCTCAACAAGATGAATGTCTCACTGAGGCTAATACACATCCCATACCATGCAACCCAATATGAGAGGACCTCATACACTTATATAGGTGTATCTTGAGGCATCTCAAATACATAATGCATCTCATGTAAAATTACCCATAGGGTATATTTAATTTAATGGTTTCAATGAATTAATGTAAATCCATTATCCATGTAACTGAAAAATAAACCATTGAGAGAAAAAAAAATTATATGTGTGTGTGTTATTTATTACATTTAATGCCTGAATAATATGTGCATCAAATACATATATTAAATGTACAAAATATATGATATACAATATATTATATATAAATATATCTCATATATCATATGCATGAGTACATTCATCTCATAAATGTACATTTTACTACACATATAATAGTATCTTCTCAATTGGGTATCATAATTAGATAAATTAATAGTCTATTATAAGGTTTTTATATATATGACATGATATTATAAACCGATTTCTCATCAAAGACAGTTTATGAGATATCATGAAATATTAAGTTTATAAGATCTAAAAAGATGAAAATATATTTATATAAATCTTTCTAGAGATGGAATAGAGTCATTAAACCAAATGAATATTTCATAACTAGGTCATGGTTCCTCTATATACTTGATGGATTTGGTACCCCTCTTGGATTTGAGTTTTTTGTACCACTACTTTATTTACTTTAGGAATGGATTTATCACCCTTTGAATCATTTAAATATAGGGATAACCTGTAAAAATTATAGAGTAGGTAACCCCTATGTGATGGGGATGGGGTCCTCCATCCATGAAGTAAGTAACCACCTCAATCGATACTATTTTCCATAATGAGTTTTGGTTCCTCTATAGGGTTTATTAACCCAATGGTTATCATACCAATGCTAATGAGCTATATTACCCCATTATTATTTAAAATATATAATGTGGAAGCAATGTGAGCTTAGAAATTTGATTGTTTTGGATCTTTTGACTTATTTGGTATCTATTATTTCTTTTTAAATTCCACCTTAGTGAAGATAAAGTGGGGACGAATATGATTTTACATATTTTATTATTTCCCTTATTCTTGATGAATAAATCATTTACCTTTTCCCATCATTATATAATTTTTATATTACTTTTTTATTCCCTGCATTTTTTATTTTTTTTGGTATAATATTGGGTTCTTTATACTCTCCACTGCAAGGGAATTGATGCTTACATGTAGAGGTGATAAAACAATTGTTTAAAAAATAAAAAATATAAACTAAACTAAACTAAATAAAAAAAATTCTTTTTGTTTCATTTATGATGTGAATTTGAAAAGACCATTACATTTTATGTCTTTTTTATGGTTCCAAACTAAACCATGAATATAAAAATTAACTAAAAATATTATAAAAATTTAAATTTTTATTTTTTTTATATTACCCTAGCCTGTGAAACCATTCCCTAACCCTAAACCTATTTTATATTTTATTTTCAAACACTATTAATGGAAACCCATCTTATTTCCATAGTAATTCAAGGATGATATCATGGAATCATGTTAATTATTATGTATAAATTCTATTCAGATTAAAATCTAGTATTTATAAAATATCATGAATCTATATTTAGGATATTAGCTTAAAATAGATAGATTGATAATAAAAACCAAATTGAACTATAATATAAAGGTTCATAATTTTCTTAATCTGAACCAAACCTATATTAAATATTTTGGTTTTTATGTATAGAAATCGAACCATAAAATGTGATTTTGGTTTGGTTTTTAGTCAAAACTGAAAAACCAATCACCCACACCTACCCACATATATTGTGTCTTTGTCGATGACACATATTTTGGAAAATTGTTTTACAAAAATAGAGATAGTGAAGCTACTGCTTGTTTTTCTTGTCAGTGATAGTGGGAATTGGAGATAGTGCTCAAAGTTATTGCTGTGATGAAGTGTTTTCCCAATTTTTTAATAATTTTTTCATAATTTCATATTATTATTCCCATGTAATTTTCCTTCTTTTAGATTTTTACTATGTGTAATTTTTTAGGTTAGAAAGTGTCTTATGAATTCACATTATACTGTTTGATAACTTTTGTATGATATAATTAGGTTATTGGTTATATTTTACTGTATCTAGGGTGTGTGAAATATTATATGTTTACATTATGAAATGGTATCTTATATGTGTTATATGAATTCTTTGTGTTAGTTATCAACCCATAGTCTATCAAGGGAGATCTTGGGGTGTCACACTCGTCCTAAAAACTAGTCCAAGTAGGGTCATGGTGGGTTGGGTCATGTCAAGTACCCCCTTGAACCAGTACATGACTCAACAGTAAAGCCTGGTTCCTCCACTAAAATTGACACTCTATAAATTTTTCATGGATCAAGGTGTTGTCATGGGTATACATGGAATAGGAATTTGTTCTGGAAGAAACGAATCATTAAAGCATCTAGTTTCAAGAATCTTGTGTTGGGAAAGAATGTTCTTTTAGTAATTTTGACATATTTCAATGTTTTGTAAAGAACATGAATATGGATTATATTCTACTTATTACCCTAGGAGAGATGTAGTGGTTTTTGTTTAGGGTTTCAACATGTGGTTAAGATGTTTTTTACCCTTTCCTTAAAAAGTGTTGAGTGGAGAGGTTTAGTATTTCCCTTGAGGCTTAAAAGGTTATTTTTATGATTATTTTTTTGATGAGGAAATTTGGTTATCAAGTTTCATATTTTATCCTTATATGTTATGATGGATTGTGTTTTGAGAATATGGGTTCCTCATTCCCAAAGAATATTTGTGTTTCCTTTGGTTTAGTTATTTGTTTTGATCTAAC
Source organism: Viscum album (assembly GCA_963277665.1). NCBI lineage: Eukaryota > Viridiplantae > Streptophyta > Magnoliopsida > Santalales > Viscaceae > Viscum > Viscum album. Next base: position 1,950,467,465 of record OY728150.1, read on the forward strand.
ATATTATTCAATAGTTTATTTTTAGGGTGACATAACTGGTATGTTTATACTCAACCATGTAAGGGTGTTCCACCCACATGTATTCGTTATATGAAAATGATATTGAGTTTAGGGATGATCCTATAGAATATTGATCAAGAAGATGATATGTTTATTGGTTCTTGGTACAGGTAGTTATGGATGGTTCTCACATCATGATTTTTTAGAAGAGGAGTCATATTTCCTTTTTTTCTCGTTTCCCTTTGGTGTGTGATTCATTTTCATTTTACAGGATTTCTAAAGTTTTTATTAATTTCATCGTAATGGATTGGATTTTAATGCATGCATTTTTATTATATAGTTCATATGTTGTATTTATTTTTTAGGCATTATTTGGGATGCAGTGATTTACAGATTTATTGTAGGTTCATAAGAAATGTTGTCTCGTAGTGTGTTATTCCTTATTACTTCTAACCACCAGACACTATCCAATTAGAGGAAGGCATGGGTGGCCCACACAACCTTTATTCTTTGTCTGGTGGTTTCTGAAATGGGAAAAGTCCTATAGAGTGATATCATAGTGATATGTGTCCTAGGGATGGATTTTGTAGTTAAAAGTCTTCTAAGGTTTGGTTTGGGAAGTTGGGGTAACAATGTTTGTGGGTTTTTAGTCTTTTCATCAACCCAAATACACCAGTTAAATTATATGGAAACTATAATTTTCCTACAAAAGAACATTGAAATTTTTTTGCAACTAGACCATTTAGGGATTTTTTTCTCAAGGCATGGTTTCATCATTTCATGCATTATATAGAGGTAATCATGTTATTATTTTAATTATATGACATCTGAATGGTAGTGATGTCATTTTATGATGAAAATTTATACCTAATAATGGAAATTTATTTAGCTAAAGTATAGTGTGGACCTTATATAGACTGTAGGAATGATGTACTACTCATTATAATGTGAGTTTTCTGGATTTTTTTCTCTGGATTCTATTGGACTGTCAATTAGGGAATTTTTTTAGCATAACCATAACACTCTGATAAGGCTCCCACTATCCATACATAATTAGTATAATTATTTTTTAGGTACTTCCTTATAAATATGTCTTTAATAAGTTGTTCATCCCCCCATATACTTTATTGGTTCAGGTACTCCCATAGTCATAAAATCATGGATAATTTATGAATCCCATATATAATGGGTGAAGTAAGATACTCTCACAACAATAAAGGTGTGGGTAATATATTATTAGAGTAGGTACTCCATTTATGATAGGGCTGAATATCCCCTATTAGCATAGTTTACTACTCCTCTAATGATAAGGGTGTCAGTCCTTTATTAATGGAGTAGGTGTTATCCTAATGAAAGGGGTGAGGATCCTCCACCAATGGGATTGTGCACTCACTTGACCAATATGTATTTAATATATCTTGGAAATGATCAGTTTCCATGAATTAGTTATCAGTTAGATATTTTTAGGTAAAAAAATATTATTTAATGTCTCATAGCTATTGTTACATTTCTATGAGTTCCTTTTTTTCATTTCTATTTGAAATATTTTCCTCTACAATTCAGGAGGTGATTAATTCAGTAAGATTCATGTTATGAAATTGATTTAAGACTGCATGTGACTAGTTACCATGTTTGCCTCTGGTCAATTGTGAAACATTCTTCTTTAATGATCTTGTTTTTTGATCGATAGGTAGTTAGTGAATAAATATTTGTGTGGTAGTTATCACTCATCAATAAAAATTAATTTTTTCCCATATTCATGTTAATAGAATGAAAATAATACTATAAGATATTTAAGATGTGGCTTCAATAAAAAATATCAAATAAATATTGTTTTATCACATGGTTGTTTAGTGACACACCTTTTAGGGGTTACAGTGAAATTTTATTAATTACCTAATGTTATACTATATAATTTCGTAGACCAATGATTGTCTCTAATGACTAGTGAAATTTTATAGTTCACAATTAGTGAAATGAAGGGTGGTATATTTGAATTTATTTGAGAATATTTATGAAAATATAAAAAACCCAAAGTTGTTTACCAATTGATTAGTTTAGGTGTTTTATTATAAATTTATATGTTCTCCTACTTATAAATTAATTGATAATCCATCTATGATTTGATCAAATATTGAATCCAAAATCCCTTCTCTCTCATTAAGGATTGGTAGTGAATTTGAGTTTCAAATCATCAATGATCACTAATGAAGGATCCTCCTTCATATGAGTATATAAGGATGTTGGATAGTCACCATAACATCTCAAAAACAGGATCTCCCCAAATTACTCAAGAAACTCTCAATCAAGTTATATTCCCCTTGCGAGATCCAGTAAGATTCAGTGACTTACATTCTTAGATCATTAATTTCTTAATACTTCACCACAACACCCTTCCCAGTTCATCATATATAGGAGAGATAAATTTTAGGTACAAATTAATAACAAACCAAAGTAAAGAACAATGGATTGAAATATAATCCAAATATAATTATATTCAATTAAATATATCAAAACTAAAAACTAAGATCAAACAATAAAAAAGAAATTATTGTTTATATTTGAAATAAAGAATTAGAAAAAAGTCCTCATCCAAATTTTCACAATAATGAAATGAGTTTTAGCCACAATTTTTATGTCTAGATCCCATAAGAAATAAAAATATGGTTGAAAAACTCAAGAACAATTCCAGACTAAAAAAACAAGCACTTGTGAACTCAAAAAACCACCCATTTATCCTTATGACATCAAAATTGTATCTTCCTTACTCGGTTTTAGTAATGATTACATATGAATAAATATTAAAAAAATATCCTACACATGGATGTTTAATATCCCCTTAAAAGTTTTAGGTTCCCTACAAATATAAACATTGAATGTTCCCTTACCTAGATCAGATGACACATGTACTATGACATCATTCTTTCCTAGTTTGGTTAATAATTCATGTAAAAAGATTTTTCCTAGGTTCCCTCAACATTTTTTGACTCCACATAGAATCATAATGATATTTATGGTTCTACTTCACCATGATTGTTTTGAAAATATTTATCCTTGTATGACATTTCTTTCTCAAGCATAGTATGATTTCATAATGGTAAGAACATTACTTAATTGATCTAGAAACTCTGAAAAATATTACATAATGTCCCAAAAAAACCTTACATAAGTTCCCCAATATCTTAAATATACTTCCTATAATTTCATTTAAGATGTAAAATATCATAATTTTTAACAATTCTTCTTGGATAAACCTTACAAAAAGGAAAAATAATTTATGTTTCAGAATACAAATATTACATATCCCAAAGAATCTTGACTCTTCACCTCAAATGTAAAGGAACTATGAAAAATATGTTTTTCATTCTTCTAAAAATTTTACATTACAATTTGAATATATTATGTTTCTTAGTACTTTTCTATTTTTCTCCAATTCCTCCTCAGTTTCTGAAGTATTTTCCTTATATGTGTAGTGTTTCGGTGAAAAAAAAACATACATGTTCCCCAAGAACATCATAAAATGTGATATATAGACATTTCAATATTTTCCCTTCACAAATTTAACCACATTTTTCATTACCTAAAAAATAATAAATAAAAGTTTTTTCAATAGTTGGTCATTCATTTTATTATAATAATTAATAAAATCAAATAAATTCACAATGTATTCCATTTTATGCAATTTTCAAAAAAATAAAACTAAATAACCCTTTAATTAAAAAACTATCTAAAAGTAAATTAATAAATAAAATTCAAGTAAATAAAATTAATTTAATAGAAAAAATATAAAAAAAATTATTTCCTCTATTGCATCCCATAATCTTAAACCGAGGACCTCTAGATAAGTGATCATAACAAATATTACCCTCGAAGAATTCAAAACACCAGCCAATGTGAGTTCCCTTTCTAATAGTCATGTCATTCAATATTATCATGACTAATATGTGTTATTTATTCAGTTTGTTATAGGAATTATTTTGAATTCATTTACACTTTTTTTATCTTACCATACTGCTTTATTCTTACCTTCCTCGAAATATTTATCCCATCACAAAAAAATATAATTTTTTTAAAGTTTTTTTATCAATACAAACTCATTCATGGGTCAACATATACATTTCATGTTTCTAAATATTTAATAAATGGTTTGAATACATATTTTTATCAAGATAAATTTTTATTGTTTTAATTTGATAAAGGTTTTTTAGGTTTTTATGTTAAAATTTCCAATGGAATAATGGGGAATTTTTGTCTCTATATATATTAAAATTAATGATGTTATTATTATACACTAGTACAGTATCTTAAAACACTCTTTTTTTTCAATGATCCGCCTCCCAAATATTTTTAATACTCATTAGATGATCAAACATACATATTTTTATTGGTATTGGATATTTCTTATCTCTATCTCCATTAAAAAAATTGTTTCTCCATTTTTTTAATACTATATATACTTTTTATCTTAATGATATAGAGATATATTTGTCTTTTAAATAGTTATTTATCCTTCATTGGAATTTTTTGATGGATATATTCCCTTCAATTTTCCTAAAATCGATTCTTCTCCCCAAATATAGTTAGAAAACAGTCCCTCTCCCCATACTTAAGTTCAACTATATCCATTTGGTTTCTTATAGAGTTGGGTGGTTAAGGATTCAATGAATATAATGTGTCTTCATTAAGTAGTTTTCTAAGGATTAAAGTTTATAACTCAATGTTTATATGTTAAGGTATGTTTTAAACAAAATCTTGTAAAAATTGACATTTCAATCCAAATAATACTCAAATCATTTTCAATATAAGTTCCTTAATTCTCTAAGGTTTTAATAAAAAACCATAGTAAATAATGGTTTTTCAAGCAGGGAATGGCTCTCTCAATAAATGATATCATTGTTAAGAGGATCTAAAAATGGATTATAAGAATCTTAGTTAATTTATTTTAAAAGTATATAATATTTCATGAAATGGGATTCAAAAATTAGTAGTCTTTTCATGAATTTACAAATATTAGAATCTGAAAATATGTACATTTTAGAATTAATCTAATATTAGTTTATTGGAATAAATTAGTTTCACATAATTGAGATAGTTTCCAAACATAAAAAGGAATTTAATTTTAGATTAAAACATTTCAAAAAATTTAAAAAATACATAGAAAATCAAAAAATAAAAAACACAAAATTCCTAAATCTATAAATATTTTCCACCGCAAAACATGAATGACGTAATGTCCTTAGTGAATTCGAACAAAAATTAAATTATGAGAAGTTTTTATATAATGATATCAATAAAAAAATATATATAATAGTGTATTTTAATTTTATTGGTGAAATTATTGGATTAGTATGGCCTCCTCCACTACTGTCTCTAGAAGATGTCCAAAATATTTCGTTATTCAGTGTCCATTGATAGTGAATGGGTTCTTCTCACATTATTTAATTATTTTGACAACACCAATGGTTTAGAAATTAATAATAGTAAATGGTAATTCCCATATATAATAATGTTTACATGGAATTAATTTCAATCTTGAGTTTTAAATAAACAATTCTTCTCATGGATGAAAATATATTTATTGAATCAGATTATCATATTCCACTCTTTCTATTTCCTTGAAAATTCCAGAGTTCCAAAATGATTATATTATGATTTATTCTATATCCCAAATAAGAAATATCTTTTTCTATAAAAATTTATTCAAATCTAAATTCATTTAATTAACAGCCATGAAGACCTTATGTTATTGATCTACAGGAATATTCTAGCTCTACCCATAGATCAACAAGTAGGGACACATCCATTTTAGAGTATGGTATGATGTTATCTAATCCCACAAGGTATATCCTAACCTTTGAATACAAAATTTTTAATTTGTATTTATATTCTTCTACAAGATTCCTTTAACCTCCCTATTTGAAAAATCATCTTATCAAATTTTTCTATGTATGGTATGGGTTGATTATATATGGTTCAGTAAATAATTACTCATTAATGTTTTCATAAAACTATTGAAATAAAGGTTTACTTGTTCACTAATGATTTATCTTGTAATTCCAATTATAAAAAATATTAATCCTAAAATTTTAAAAACAAAAAAGGGATCATCTATTTTGGTGGCCACAGATTCCGCTCATTATAAAATATAAACCACATATAGAAATATATAACAATATCCAAATTAAATGTGAAGGGGTCTTATAAATAAATACCCAATGATTAAAATATTTCCTAAAATTTAATTATCCTAAGGGTATTTCATATCTATTTATATGTTTTTAGTAATAAGTATTTATCTCTTTTACTATAAAAACTTGTTGGCATCCTTAAACTATATAGGTAAATTTATTCTAGATTCTAGGACATTCCTAGTAGTTATTTAAGGTCCAATGTTTCCTGCACAATATAAGGTATAGAAAAATTATAGGATAGATTATACTTCAATTTATCAAAATATCTCATATTCATTTAATTATTAAAAAAATTATAAAGTTATGGATCATCATAGCCATAATATTATGATTCAAATTTGAGTTGAAAATTTTATTATTGGATTAGATGCATTGGTACATGAGAGGATAATAGAATATTTAACATGTTATTATACCATGTTACTGATAATTCAATAAAGTAAAGTCATTCTCTTAGAATAAATTTATTAAATGGATATTGTTCTAGAATTTATACCTTGGTTATGTTTATAATCCAACTGAGGTGATTTAATGCAAGCTTTTCACCTACCCATTTTTCATTTATTTTCAAATCAAAACCCTAGTGAAACAGATTTTGTATCACTAGCATTGGATTTTAATATAACTACTTAATTGAGTACCTAAGAGATGTATGGTTAGAGAAAATAGTCACTTTAGTACCAAGTAGATATGACCTAGATTTATCTAATGTTGAAACAACTAATAAAAACTCATTTTTAGTGGTGGTGTAGTGCCTCTGATCTATATCTAGTGTTCTTGAATCATAAGTAATAACATGGTTTCATCCTTAAATTTTCTAATAAATTAATAATAAAATATTATGGTTCAAAGAATAAAATAATGGTTCTAATTGTTACTTCCACTTAATTGGTTTTATTACTAATGTATTAGTCAGTTTAAACTTCCACTCATTAAAATATTTCTTATAATGACCATAAAAAAAATATAGAATCTTTTAAATGTAATCTGTAAACTGGGATATTTATCTCACTAAATTCTTATTGAATTTTCTATAATATCATGAATGCCTAAAAAATAATTTAATATGATTCATATAAGCTAAGAAAGGTAATTAAATGATAACTTTAATTTTTAATTCTTGAACCTCAATCAAAATTTATAAAACTATATGACAAATAAAAATATCTTTTTTAACCATAAAAAGGAAATATTTAAAGATCAACAAAAGATCATTTTCAAAAAAAATTCATACATCATCCAAATTTTATATATATTTATTAAGGTAATTTCAAAATATAATTTTATAATAAAGAAAATCCTCAAGGAAATGCTTAATAAATTCAGATAAAATACTTACCATTTTCATTAAACTATACTTAGTCTGTTTTACAATCCAAATGAAATTATCCTATAATAAAAGGTATCATTAGGATAAGTTAATATTGTCTTTTCCTACCCCTTGGGTGAAATTTCAACCAAGAATTATCCTAGAAACTCATGTGAAAACAAATATTGTGTCTTACTTGATATTATTCCACGAATTTGGTCAAAAAAAATTTTGGGAACTGATTTTTTCTAGTGATATTGTTCATTTTTTAGACAATGAAAATTATAAAACTTTTTTAGACTCTCACTAGGATTTGGTTATTCTATTTATTCTTTATAATGGGTATTATAGATATTTTTATGCACTGTATGAATTGGGTGCACCCACTATGAGTCTAAAATGTGGTTGATAATTACTAATTCTTAAAAAACATTTTTAACTACCTATATCATAGTTCGGTTGAATCTCCCTTGTGTTTTTATCAGATTTTTTTCATCACTTTACAGCAAACTTCTATATATATAGATTTTAGAACTAGTCTAAGTTATATATATTCAATTCCATCCTATATCTATTACATTTTCTCACAAAATATTTATTCATTTTTATTAGTTATTTGAATAAAAAAAATTAGAAATAATTTCTAGAATATTTTCTTCTTTTATTAAAAAATATACTTTAAATATATGGATAAAATTTTATATTCCATATTTGGGGGATGGATTAAATATGATATCAAATTTTACCTACTTACCTCAATTTCCTTGATTTACTACAAAAAATATGAAGTATCAGTTCCTCTATTAGTTAATAATAAATTAAAGGAAATAAATAAATTTTATTTTATTTCAACCTCAAAAGGGTGCATCAAATTTTCATGTTTCTACCAACTTTTTAAAAAAAATTAAATATCATTTTTTTACCAAAATGCGAAAATTATTATAAAAAAATATTTCTATCTAAATGAGTTATATTCATCATAATTTGAAAATGAAAAAATGAGTACTCTTCCTATGGATATTTTATATAATAAAAGATATTGAAGTTGATGGTATTTTCTCCAGAATCCCCTATTAGAGTTAATTTATGGACATTTATGAATTAATTTTCTATTGTAAGAAAGGGGCTTAAAAAAAATAATTGGTGATTGATCTATTATGATATCTTTTTCCATGTTGAGAACATAAAAAACATCTATGAAGATCAAATTATAATATCTTACCAAAAAAATTTCAAGAACTAAAACTAGGGATGTTATAGATATATTAGTTTATTTGACAACCAGTCTTCTTGGTTTGAGCTCTCCCATATACAAATAATAAATGTAATAATATATTTTTCCATTAATATAAACTTATAGATCATATAATTCATCTATAAAAACCTAGATTCAATTTTAAAAGGAATATAAAAAATCACAGGATCATAACATTTGGTTTGAATTTTGGGTGTGATCAATGATGAAACATTTATTCCTAAATTCACTCTTTAATTCCCTTGAATAATCCTTTTTATAATACATAATTATTTAAGTAACATATCATAATTTGGAATCTATTTTATAACTCAAGAATAGGTATTTTTTTAAACCATTTAAAAGGTATCTATAATTTCCTTTTGGATTTATTCTTTATGAATATTCTTTGATTTTACCATTATTGAGGTAAATATTAGTATAATTTTCTCTTGTCATTAAGATATTTTTTATATGGTATTTCTATTTTTTATTATTTTTAAACAAAACATAATTTTCCCTATTGGTTTCCCTAGGGTAATCTAGAATAAGTTTTTGGTCTGGTTGGATCTCTTTACTACTTCTAGTGTTACCACACTTTCACAGCTCTTCAGAATTGAAATGATTTGTGTTTGTAGTTTCTTAGAATTTATTTTCATCATCTATACAAGGATTATAAAATAATTTTAAATTTTATTACCTTATTTTTTCAATTCCTAAGTTAATTAATCTAGTGGGTTCTTCACATGTGATTGTAAATTGGTTAAAGGTTATTCATAGTATTTCCATTTACAAAGGGTTGGTGATTGGAAGTTTTATTTACTATATATTTTCTTAAAGGGTTGTTTTAATGGACAAGGTTGATGATATTTATGTTGAAAGGGTTTTCTAGCTTGATTTTTATGTTTCCAAATGCAAACTAAGCTTGGGAATTATCTCTCCATCCTTGGTTGGGATGTTGAAATTCCCTCTATTGTTAGGAAACTATACAAATTTTAGTTTTATATACCTTATCATATTACTCAATATAATGATTTATGGGAATAAAAAGTACCACACACATTTACTGGTTTGAGTTGATCACTTAATTTCATACGATCCATTTAGATAACCAATGTTATCAAATCATAAAGGTTATAAGCTAGTATTAATGATTTAATAGATATTACCTCATTCCCAACTATTGTAATATAAACTCCTCTACAAAATTATATTCAATTTTGAGCAATCTTCTCAATAATATTCAACTTGTAACTTATTGGTCAAATATCCTCTTGATGAAGCATCTAGTAAATTTTAATAACTATCATCATAAATTAACAGAAGAAAAAATTGTAGGAAATTTCATTAATTTCTTATTGTGTAAAACTTACATGAAGATTCGTGAATATCTTTTAATCTTCACAAAAAATTATATATTTATTTTTATGTTATGGAATACATATATTTCCATGGGGATGTTTTCTTTAAATTTGGGAAGGACCTTTGTATAAAACTTATTTAAAAGTTAATATAGTCATTGAATTCTCTAGGTTACATGTTCTCTAACCATTATTTTTCAGAACCATCTAGAATGAAAATAAATAATTTTCACTTGAATTATTCTTAGCTACTCCTCTTGGCTATAATATAGTAAACACCATGTTGAATTCAATTATATGTTTTTTGAGATATTCACCTATAATTCTAAGAAATTTGGGAAATCTTTTAATTGATCCAGTTTTAGGTTCAAAGTCATTTTGTAAACCTAGTTTGAAAATTCGATTTTTTTTTCAATTAATAAAATGAGTTGCACAGATATTGATAAGGGTTTGGTTAGAAGGATCTAGAATGGTCTCAAATTCACAGTGAACACACAATGTTTCACTTGAGTATGATAGTTCAATTTTTTGAAACTCTAAGTGAAATTTATCAATATTTCTTAATTATATGTGTTCTGTAAGAATGTTCCTCTCAATATCTAGATCAATAAAGAAAAATTGTTTAGTTCTAGATTGTTTCATGAAATTATTGGTTACAAAAATAGAAGAAACCTACCCAAAAATAGCACCAATTTGTTTGAGAAACCTAACATGAGGTGGTGTAAAAATATTATAATTACCTAAGGTTATACTATATCATAAAAGAGTTAATAGGTTTTCGTTAAGTAGGGGTGAAAATTAGTTTCTTACAATTAAATAAATGAAGAGTTGTTTAGTTTAAATTTAATTGATAATACTAAGAATAATTTAAAAGAAAACAAAGTTAATGGATCGAGTCATCAATTTAGTGATAGTCTATATGTAATATTACCAATTGTATTGTTATGTTAGTTATATATTTATTAATCCTCATACTATGATTTCATAAATGAAAAAATACATAATTAATTCCCTAAAATCAAGGATTTTTTGTGATTGTGACCTTTAAATTTTAAATGATCACTGGTAAATGATCCCCCTTCTAGTGAGTGTGGAAAGATATCATCAAATCAACTTAATATATCAATAGTAGGTTACCCTTAAATTACACAATCTAAGGTTCCAACATAATAGATGAACCACTGATGGGGGATATGAAATCAATAATCACTTAATAATTTTATGAATTTCTATCATTTTAAATTAAACCACCTAGAACTTTTTAATATCGATCTACATATTATGTCACAGAGCCGCACTCATATATGTGGTAAATAAAGGAACCACAACATAAAAATTTATGAGGTTTGGTAAAAATACATACTCTTTTCCTTGATTGGTTATACACCCCAATAAATGATTATCCACTATAATCAATAAAATTAAATTAAAATTAGTGGTTTATTCACAACCAATAACTTGATCAAAGTCTCACTAATCTTATCTCAGTCAAACTCCAACCATTTAATTTCTTGCATCTCATAGGACATCACTTTATAGCTTTCCTTCATACATTTTCAACAGCTTCAAAATATATTCAGTGAGTGTCATAGTGTTTTTATTGTATACTTTGAGTCTAAAAATTTTGATAGCTTCACAACATGTATACAAAAAAATTATTTATAGTTCCAACATGGTAGATGATCTATGATTATTCATGGGGTGTTTCAACACTACTATAACATATCTACTTTATCTCATATGTAGTATCATTTAATTTTAACACGTATTTAATAATGTGTTGTAACTCAGTATTAATAATATCTCATCTTCATATAATATATACTAAATTTGGTAACCTAGTTGTCTCACTCGATGAACACCTTTGATCTTCATGGCCATAAGTTCATCATTTCCAAAATCTTTACACTAGTATCTGAAACATGTATAGCATATCTATTTCACTCTTTTATTCTCGTAAAACATTTTTAACTATGAATGTAATAAGAAATTATTCAACTTAATACTTAGGCTCTCTCTGTAACTAATTTATGAAAAAAATTTGGCCCCATCTTCTTCTTCACTATAATATGCAAGGAATACATAAAGATTGATTGAAAGAGATATTTTTTCAAATGTCACATACCAAAGTATCTCTCAAATTCATTATACATCTTATCCTAAAATCCTTTTCTTTTTAAACATGGGTCACCATAATTTTATTTTCAAATTATTGAATATGTAAATCCTTTTAAATTCGATCACTTGTGACTTCCAACATCTCAATAGCTTATTCAAGGGAATATCCTATTATCTCTATTTTTTTCTAGGTGTCTATGTGATTTCAGTTGGTGTCACCTCATATATTTACGAATGGAAATTTTACCATAATATCATTCAAGAAAACAACATATACCAGAAGCTCCTATCAATTCCCATGATCTCTGTTTTCTTTTTCAATGGATTTCCTTATATAAATGATATAATTTTAATCCTCTTTGAATTCTTCTCATTTTTATTGGCCAAGAAATATATATATTGAAATTATATCACTAGTAGACTCGGCTAAATCTTCCTCAACTTAACACTACTAAAATTCATAACATATATTTTAGAGATGTGTTGTGGAACTCCTTTCATTTATAATTGAGAAAATCACATAAAATCAATACAGATTCTAGTTGAATCCATAAACACCTATTTTAGTTCAACCCTTCTTCAATGTCATTTAATCCTTGGGTCACACTAATTTTAACCTTTTATAAACATAAAATTTTGATTTATTTTCATCTATATTATTCCATAAAACCTAAAAAATCCATTTTATCCATCAAGAACGTGAAATTTTTATCCTCGTCTGATCTTCCTCAAAATAGAACTATATCATTGATTAAATAAGATTCATGATGTTTGGATCTTGAATTCAAAACATAATCATCATCATATTTGAATTTCTCCATAGAATAAATTCTTTTAGAAACATTATATTTTACACCCAATATATAAGTAAAATTTAGATATATGAATTTTCACTTTTCATATACAGGCTCATCTATGTGATGGATTTCCTTACATCATATCAAATTGACTTATGGAGTATAAATTTTCATATAGGGGATTTTCTATAAGGAATTTTTCTATGTTCTTTTTATTTGACTATGTGGAGTTTCATCCACATGAACGGTTCCTAAATTTAGATACATAGAAGATTTTAGATATGTAAATTGCATATGTGGGTCATTTGGCTATGTCACTGAACTCACATATGTGGGAAAAAATTTATGAAAATATTTTGAGATGTGGTGACTTCAACTATGTGTATTCTCCTACATTGAATTTCATGTATGTGGAATCTTGAGTTATGTGATTTTTCCATAATTCCATTATTCAGAACGATTGATACTCTACTCTATATGAATCCTTTCACAACCACTCATAAATGAATAAAAATACCTGTAGAAATTTATGATCATTTCCTAGATTCTTTAAAATGATTCTCAAGCACTTTGGCAGCATGTGAACATACCTCTATGAATTCATGAATATTGTGCACTGTAATTTTAGCTACATCTATAGTTTAACCTTCATACATGTGTGTTTTATTAAAACTTTTAGTAGTCGTATGAATTTGGTACATGGGGGTGTATTCTCTGTGGATATATTCATTTATCTATCCTTTCAATCAAAACATTGATTCTATTGGACACCTATTTTCCATAGCTATTTAAGCTAACAAGTATAGCTACATCAGTCATCTAACTCTTTTGGCTTATCACTATTGTATACAACACTAAACCACTTCTACTACTTCTCATAAACATGAATACCAACACAATAATAATCTAATAATATAAAGGACTTCTAGTAATGTGTTCAGTCATGTATTCCAAGCATCCACGTCTTTAATCACCTTTCTCGTGTATCTATCATGGGAGCACCTAAAAACCTCTTACCAAACTCCTAGGAACCATCACTTATTCCTTGGTATGGGGACAATCAATACACCACTAAGTATTTATTTTCATTTATTACATTGACAAACCTAATTGGAAACAAATACAACTGAACACATTTGAGATCTTCAACATCCCCCTTTTTGTTTATTTTCATCTCCAAATATTCTAAATAGTCTTCAATAGTTAATTTAATTCATCTCCCCCTAATTGATAATAAAAATAAAGTGAGGATATTATTCTCCCTATAAATGTACGAGTCACTTTCCTCTACCCCTATTTGACAATTTGGTTATTCGAGAGGTCATCCTTAACATTCAACTTCTTCTCCCCAAATAATTTATGATATCACTTGAGATATGATACCACTTCAAATACCAGTAAATATGACAAATAATACCAATTGAGATATATGGTGTGACCCTTATATAAAGTTCACTCCTTTTATGATTTAAATATTAGTGGGTTTCTATCAAAACATCTACTCTTTATAAGGTTTCTCAAATCATTCTCTTGAGAAAAGGGTGGAATTTGTTTAGATACCAATTGAAATTTATAAAGACTAATTCTATTTTGGGAATAAAAACCTTCCTAAAATATTTTATACCCTTCATAATTTTTACAACTTCTCCAAAAACATCATGATAGAAGAAATTTATCATGTTTCAATGATTATCAATGGAAACTGACTATTATAAATAAAGATCAACATAACATCATCAAAACTAAAATGGTATGTAACGCCCCGACCCCAGTTACCCAGAGTTGGTGCATTATTTTAATACATTGGCATGATTACAAGGAATCAAGTCCCAAAGTACCGATCAGTTTATCATTCTTGGAAAATAGATTACATACATGAATGTTACATTACACTTCATAACATACAAAACAACATAAATAATCCATCACGAACGCCATTATTCCCTTAGCTTAACCCTGCATATCAATCACTATACACTTCTTGGAATCCTGGGAAAAATAAAACATAAAAAGGGGTGAGCTCAGATACTCAATAAGGATAACAATACAGCGAAAACTTTCATAAATAAGCACAAACATTTAAGGAAATGTATAACTAAAACAAAAGCCTTTTAAACATGAACTTCAGCATAATATGGAAAAAATAAAATGAAGTAATTCCATTTACTTATTCACGTGGATATTCTACTAGTAGAATAATCACATGCAATATTACTAACTAATTTTATAATGATGGAATGTATAATGTCGAACTTTAATTTCTGTGTCAAGGCCTCGTGCCAAGACCTAAGGGATAACTATAACCGGAACCCAACCTGGAGAGCCTCTGAAACCTGACACCAACCTGAAGTGCCTCTAATAACCGGACACCAACCCGGAGTGCCTCTAATAACCGGACACCAACCCGGAGTGCCTCTAATAATCGGACACCAACCCGGAGTGCCTCTAATAATCGGAAACCAACCCAGAGCATACTAGTCCAACACGTTCATCTTAATAAGAGTATGAAATATAACATAAACATTCTTATTAAAATTAGCATACGAAATTCCAAAACATTAATCATAAACCATTAATGGCATAAAAATTACTCATCCATAGTCAAACATATCACAAAACATTAAATTACATATGGAATATTTGTATCATAATAAATCGACTTCAAACAAATGTAAAATTTATCAAAGGATGTTGAGATAGATGAAATCAAAACTATTTGAGAGAAATATCTGTTTTTTGAAATCATTTAAATGTCACACAATTTGGAAAAGAATTCATTTAAAGAAATTTTTGAATCAAAGTGTCCCATAACACTTTGAAACTTTTTAAAGGAATTAACATTTTAAAAACATTAATTTCCTTATAAATAAATTCTTAAAACACCATTTTGAATACATGGACATTAATGGGAAAGATTTAGAAGAATAAATATTTAAAACATTTGAAATGATGTTTTAGTAAAAAGTCCCTTAAAATTATCCCTTTTAAAACTCTTTCATAATACATGTACATGGATAATAAATATGTCCTAGTAGATACTTATGTAAAAACAACCTAACGTAATAAAGATATTTTGAAATTAAACCTTACCAATTTGGTAACTTACGAAACATACAACCCATGAAAGAGGTATCATACAATGAATATATAAATACACATAAATTAAAGTTAATTAAAAATAGAATACAATTATGGGTAGTAAATAAACCACACAAAAGTTAATAGTGGCGATATGGCATGAATCTCGTGGGAATAAGGAGTGAGATAAAAAAACTCTTACCTTGCACTTTCCTTTAGTTGAGGGTACGTTTAGCCTCCTCTTCTTCGTGTTCTTCCTTTTTATTTGATCAAAAGGGCTTCTTAGGTTGGCTTTATGATCAAAATAAGTCTTCTAGGTTGTAGTGAGGGATGTTTAGAGAGTATTCGGGTAGGGTTTGGCCGAGCCAAGAGGCTTTGAATGTGTGAATTAGTGAGAAAGGGGAGTTCCCTTTTATAAGAGGGGTGAGGGGCACCTTTGGAAAAGCTAAAAATATTATTTTATAATAAATTCATATTCGGTTTTTAATGGCTCCAAAGTAGATTATTTAAATTTTAAGGTGGGTATGGGTCTAAAACCACTCAACCAATATAATTTAGACATGTTTGTGTCATTATATTAACCCTATGTTTTAGATTTAACTCTTTGTTAATTAGTTTGACACTTACCATGTCACTTTGTATTTTTATATTCTATAGTTAATAAACATACTATATACCTCCAAGAGACCCCCAAGTGGTCCATTAATGATACACCTATCATGATATAAGTCGATTGGATAAACCTCAGATTTTTAAGAATTTAATGTCAATTAATAATATAATATTTGTTTTAAAAACTCTTTTATGTCAATTTTGAAAATATTGGGTATTTTGTTTTCTGATTATTTCATAACAGCATTATTACTTCGAAAAAAATTTATATAACCAATCCTAATATGTTATATTAAACTATAAAATTAGTTTAATTCATAAAAAGTCTAAAATTACAATTATTTTGATATTTATAATATCAATTATTTTAATATTTCATTAATTAGGTAATTACTGCATCACCATTGTGTCATAAAAAAATTAAATTATTTAATGTCTAAAAATTATAAATAAAATACCAATATGTAGGGAATCTTTTTATATTTCTAATGAATATTTAAAATCGAATTTATCTTATTTATAACCCTATATAAAAAATGTTTTAGTAAATAAACATTGATTTTAACTCTTTTAACTCTTCTTTGAATTAAATAATAATAAATGTCCTAATCTAATACAAGTGGACCTAAAGGGTCATATTTTATTCCTAAGTTTGTTTTTGGTCGAATTAAAATTATACAATAGAATTAGGAGTT
The DNA here is from genome assembly GCA_963277665.1 of Viscum album. NCBI lineage: Eukaryota > Viridiplantae > Streptophyta > Magnoliopsida > Santalales > Viscaceae > Viscum > Viscum album. Next base: position 1,950,484,860 of record OY728150.1, read on the forward strand.
GTGTTAGGGTAATAATAATATCATTTTTACCCTTAATTACCCTATTTACTTTTTACCGTGGTAAATAAAAGTAAAAAATTACTATTCACCAAAAATTATTTTTATCTTATTGAACCACATTTTACTCCTTGATATTAACCATTTGTCTCGTATTTTTAAAATTTCACTCATAGAAGCGGTAAAATTATGTTTTATGTGAATTTACAAATTCTCCTAGGTGGTCGGTAAAAGACGGTGAAAAAGTTCAATAAAATTTTTATATATCTAAAATTATTATAAACTGACTCCAATAAATTACATTGAATTTATATAGGTATTATGTATCTATTTTGAACTAAAATAAATTTAAATAATATAAATAATTATTTAAATAAAAAGTTGGTTTTAAACAGTAACTCAGCGTTTTTCACTATTCATCAAAAATTGAGAGTTTTCAAAAAAATACCAAAAATTTACCCTATGATAATTTTGATATTACGAATTCAATAATGAAGTATATTTTACCAAATTAAAAACATATAAGTTTAAATTATTAATTTAAAATTAATTCCCGCTGTTAAAACAAAATGGGTGTTTTTCAGAAACAATAACTATCAAAAGATTGACACTTGTTTATGTTCGGTTTAAATGTGAAATTATGTACAATGACCAACATTGAATTAAATGGTAAAAATATATTCTAAATATAATTTAAAACCACTCAAATTCATTATTTATCAATATTAATTATTTTGATTAAAAAAGTTGTTTTTAATTAAAGTTTAGTAATTTTCACTATTCATCAAAATATGAAAGTTATCCGAAAAGTACCATGATTTCACCCTTGGATAATTTCGATATTCCAAATCCAAAAATGAAATCCTTTTTGAGTGATAAAATTTATAAAATTTCAAAAAGTGGGTATTACTACTCATAATGGCTACTTTGATTGGTCGTGGTGTGTGTTAGAACTCGAAGTTGCGTACAACACACGCTACTGTATTAATCAAAGAGAAGAGTACCATAGAATATTGGGGTGTTACATTCTCCCCTCCTTTAATAAATTGCATCCTCTCAATTTATACTCGGTATTGGAAACTTGGGGTTCACATTTCAAAATATCATAGTTGAAATCTCACATCGAAAAATGGATTAATGAGGCCTCTATTGAAAATAAAGAGTGGTAAGTATGAAGGTTACTGAAAATAACACATACTATTGTTCCATGTAGGAAAATATGGATATGGAAGAGAAATCAAACCATCAAAATCTGATGGAGAGTGGTAGAGAACATGGCTATGAAAAGGCCAACAATACCAAAGCTATAAATTTGTGATTATCTAAGGTACCATCTAGCACAACATTTTTGTTCTAAGTTCCTTTTCTTAATGTTGAGGAATTTATTTATGAGATTAGATAAGATCATAAAGAGATATACTTACTTTATAATTAGAGTTTTATCCATTAATAAATTTATACCACAAACTCATCTTTCACCCCAAAACATAATACAACTCAATAATACTCAATTTATCCTAATCGTATAGGGTTACAAATATAATGAATATTATAATTAACATATCAGACCTTTTAAAAAAAGAAACTACATTATACCATCCAGGAACATCTCGTAGTCCAATGGTAGGCGATAAATCCCAATTGCACTATGGGTGTGGGTTCGATTCCCGCAGCTTTGTCCAACGCGACGGGTCGTCACATGGTCTGTGTGTTGTCCTTTTATAAAAATACAAAAATAACCTTTCAAACTTATTCCCTTACAACCTTTAGACTTATCCAAAATACTAATATAAACTCTCAGTCCAAAATTTATATTAATGGTAAACATAATGTGGATCATTTTTACCCCGTAATAGCATGTGACTACCTTCATCAAGTATTCTTTTAAAACACTGAAACATCCTGAATTACCATAAAACCTTATTGATTACATTCATGCTCCCTTATTCCTTATAGAATACTAGATATACTACATCCATCCAAAAATGTTTTAAACTCCAACAATGATGGAATATACAAATATTTAATCAGTTTCAAGGCAGTCAATAATATCAAATATAATTTACCCAAATCAACCATATCTTATTCCAAAATCAGTACCTCGATATTAGGACCATATTAAGGTTTATCTTTCCTTCAACCATATAGTTTCCAAAAAGTTTAAATCGCTATAGAGTCACTTTTCTTATTACCATAAAATCTCAAATCCTCAATGAAATAGTACTACAGTACAATCCTTATTTATTTCCAGTACATCATTGATACAACACTTCAATGAAATAATTACAAAATAAAAACATAATAACACTAGTCATTACTCTTCATAGGTGGTAGTATCATAACTTTATTATTATCCAATAGAATCATTTGGGGCATAGTCTGATGCCTGGGACATTGGTTCTCATAGTGTCTAAACTCCTTGCAGATGAAGCATTGTACATTTGAAACCTTTTTCTTACCCTTTCAGTCACGTACTTGGTGTCCTTTTTCTCCACACTTATAACATACTCTCATTCCCTTCAAGAATTTTCCAAGGTGATTCTTTCTACAGTTATAACATATGGGAAAATCCTTCTTTACCTTATTCCCTTTATCTATTCTTCTCTCTACCATCCTTTCCTTCTCTGGAATCCCTTCAAAGCCATAGGACTCCGAGAATTCTTTACTTATCTTATCAACACATGATACTATTTCTTCATATGATGATAATACGTGGGAGACTATTTCCCTTCTAAATTCTGGATTAGGACCATGAAAGATATGATCCTTCTCACTCTTTGGATCATGTGTATTGTTGGAGTTCTCATTCCTTCTACTGGGCGCCATTTCTAAACAATGGCATTCACTAGATTAGTTTATGAATATAAATACCTAATCCCGAACTTGTAAAACACTTAACATAAATTAAACAGTTTATGGATATAATCCATAATCATAAAAATATTTTCTTTGAGTAAGTATATACTCATAAGCCCTTCATAATGGTTTGTAAAAAAATGAGAATTATCCTAAGCATATCCACCGGGAGTTTCATAACCAAGAGTGCAGCAAGGCCCGTTGTCGTGCACCAGTTCCCATTCGAGTCTATCTCAAAGCGGTGTTTTCGGGTTTTACCCCTAGGTACATCTGTGCCAGAGACACCTCTACCTGCACGTATCCAGAAATGGATTTATTTCTCGGAAAACTCACAAAATTTCTACAATACCAAAATTCTAGGAAGTTCTTTTATACTAATCCACAAAGTATATCTTAGGTATATGTGCTCTAATCAGAGTTTATCTAAAACTAGTTTCCAAGTTTATTGTTAAACTTCCTCTGATACCAACTGTAACGCCCCGACCCCAGTTACCCAGAGTCGGTGCATTATTTTAATACATTGGCATGATTACAAGGAATCAATTCCCGAAGAACTGATCAGTTTATCAGTCTTAGAAAATAGATTACATACATGAATGTTACATTACACTTCATGACATACAAAACAACATTAATAATCCTTCACGAACTCCATTATTACCTAGGTTTAACCCTGCATATCAATCACTATACACTTCTTGGAATCCTGGGAAAAAACATAGAAAGGGGTGAGCTCAGATTCTCAGTAAAGATAACAATACAGCGGAAAACATCATAAATAAGCATAAACATTTAAGGAAATGTATAACTAAAACAAAATCCTTTTAAACTTGAACTTCATCATAATATGGAAAAAATAAAATGAAGTAATGCCATTTACTTATTCACATGGATATTCTACTAGTCGAATAATCACATGCAATATCACTAACCACTTTCATAATGATGGAATGCATAATGCCGAACTTTAATTTCTTTGTCAAGGCCTCGTGCCAAGACCTAAGGGATAACTGTAACCGGAACCCAATCTAGAGAGCCTCTGTAATCGGACTCCATCCATGAGTGCCTCTAATAACCGTACACCAACCCGGAGTGCCTCTAATAACCGGACACCAACCCGGAGTGCCTCTAATAACTGGACACCAACCCGGAGTGCCTCTAATAACTGGACACCAACCTAGACCATACTAGTCCAACACATTCATCTTAAAAAGAGGATGAAATATAACATAAACATTTGAATTAAAACTAGCATCTGAAATGCCAAAACATTAATAATAAACCATTAATGGCATAAAAATAACTCATCCATAGTCAAACATATCACAAAACCTTAAATATAATATGGAAGATTTGTATCATAATAAATAAACTTCAAACAAGTGTAGAATTTATCAAAGGATGTTGACATAGATGAAATCAAAACTATTTGAGAGAAATATCTCTTTTTTGAAATCATTTAAAAGTCACACAATTTGGAAAAGAAGTAATTTAAAGACATTTTTGAATAAAAGTTCCCCATACCACTTTGAAACTTTTGAAAGGAATTAAAATTTTAAAAAAATTAATTTCCATATAAATAAATCCTTAAAAAACCCATTTTGAATACATGGACATTAATGAGAAAGATTTAGAAGAATAAATTTTTAAAACATTTAAAATGATGTTTTAGTAAAAAGTACCCTAAAATAATCCCTTTGAAAACAATTTCATAAAACATGGACATGGATAATAAATATGTCCCACTAGATACTTACGTAAAAACAACCTCGGATAATAAAGAGATTGTGAAATTAACCCTCTCCAATTTGGTAACTTACGAAACATACAACCCATGAAAGAGGTATCATACAATGAATATACAAATACACATAAATTAAAGTGTATTACACATAGAATACAATTATAGGCAGTACATATACCACACAAAAGTTAATAGTGGTGATATTTCATGAATCTCATGGGAATAAGGAGTGAGATAAAAAAACCCTTACCTTGCGCTTTCCTTTAGTCGAGGGTACGTTTAGCCTCCTCTTATTCGTGTTCTTCCTTTTGATTTGATCAAAAGGGATCCTTAGGATGGATTTTTGATCAAAATAAGGCCTCTAGGTTGTATTGAGGGAAGTTGAGAGAGTATTTGGGTAGGGGTTCGCCAAGCCAAGAGGCTTTGAATGTGTGAATTATTGAGAAATTGGAGTGCCCTGTTATAAGAGGGGTGAGGGGAACCTTTGGAAAAGCTAGAAATATTATTTTATAATAAATTCATATTCGATTTATAATGGCTCAAAAGTGGATTATTTAAAGTTTAAGGTGGGGATGGGTTGAAAACCACTCAACCAATAGAATTTAGATAGGTTTGGGTCATTATATTAACCTTATGTTTTAGATTTATCTCCCTTGTTAATTAGTTTGACACTTACCATGTCACTTTGTATTTTTATATTATATAGTTAATAAAATTACTATATACCTCCAAGAGACCCCCAAGTGGTCCATTAATGATACACCTATCATCATATAAGTCTCTTTTCTGAACCTCAGATTTTGAGGAATTTAATATCAATTAATAATATAATATTTTTTTTAAAAACTCTTTTATGTCAATTTTGGCACTATTGGGTATTTTGTTTTTTGATAATTTTATAACAGCATTATTACTTCGAAAAAAATTTATATAAAAAATACTAATATGTCATATTAACCTATAAAATTATTTTAATTCATAAAAAGTCTCAAATTACATTTATTTTGATATTTATAATATCAATTATTTTAATATTTCATTAATTAGTTCATTACTTCATCACCATTGTGTCATAAATAAATTAAATTATTTAAGGTCTAAAAATTATAAATAAACTACAAATATGTAGGAAATCTCTTTATATTTCTAATGAATATTTACAATAGAATTTATCTTAATTATAACCCTATATTAAAAATGTTTTAGTAAATAAACTTTGATTTTAACTCTTTTAACTTTTCTTTGAATTAAATAATAATAAATGTACTAATCTAATCCAAGTGGACCTAAATGGTAATATTTTATTCATAAGGTTGTTTTTGGTCAAATTAAACTTATCCAATAGAATCATTACATGTGTTAGGGTAATAATAATATCATTTTTACCCTTAATTACCCTATTTACTTTTTACTGTGGTAAATAAAAGTAAAAAGTTACTATTCACCAAAAATTATTTTTATCTCATTGAACCACATTTTACTCCTTGATATTAACCGTGTCTCTCTAATTTTTGAAATTCTGCTCACAGAAGCGGTAAAATTATGTTTTATGTGAATTTACAAATTCTCCTAGGAGGTGGGTAAAAGACGGTGAAAAAGTTTAATAAAATTTTTATATATCTAAAATTATTATAAACTCACTCCAATGAATTACATTGAATTTATATTGGTATTATGTATCTATTTTTAAATATAATAAATTTAAAAAATATAAATTATTATTTAAATAAAAAGTCTGTTTTAAACAGTAACTCGGTGTTTTTCACTATTTATCAAAAATTGAAAGTTTTCAGAAAAATGCCAAAAATTTACCATAAGCTAATTTTGATATTAAGAATTCAATAATGAAGTCTATTTTACCAAATTCAAAACATATAAGTTTCATTTATTAATTTAAAATTAATTCCCGCTATTAAAACAAACTGTGTGTTTTTAAGAAACAATAACTATCAAAAGATTGACACTTGTTTATGTTCGGTTTAAATGTGAAATTATGTACAATGACCAAAATTGGATTAAATGGTAAAAATATATTCTAAATATAATTTAAAATCACTCAAATTAATTATTTATTACTATTAATTATTTTGATTAAAAAAGTTGTTTTTAATTAAAATTTAGTAATTTTCACTATTCATCAAAATATGAAAGTTATCCGAAAAGTACTAAAATTTCACCCTTGGCTAATTTCGATATTCCAAATCCAAAAATTATGTCCATTTTGAGAGATAAAATTATAAAATTTCGAAAAGTGGGTATTACTATTCATAACGGCTACTTTGATTGGTCGTGGTGTGTGTTAAAACTCGAAGTTGCGTACAACACACGCTACTGTATTAATCAAAGAGAATCGTACCGTAGAGGATTGGGGTGTTATGTTCTCCACTCCTTCAATAAATTTCATCCTCGAAATTTATACTCAGTATTGGAAACCTGGGGTTGACATTTCAAAATATCTTAGTTGAAATCCCACATCGAAAAATGGATTAATGAGGCCTCTATTGAAAATAAAGAGTCGTAAGTATGAAGGTTACCAAAAATAACACATAATAGTCTTCCATGTAGGAAAATATGGATATGGAAGAGAAATCTAACCATCAAAATCTGATGGAGAGTGGTAGAGAACATGGCTATGAAAAGGCCAACAATACCAAAGCCATAAATTTGTGATTATCTAAGGTACCATCTAGGACAACATTTTTGTTCTAAGTTCCTTTTATTAATGTTGAGGAATTTATTTATGAGATTGGATAAGATCATAAATAGATATACTTACTTTATAATTAGAGTTTTATCCATTAATAAATTTCTACCACAAACTCATCTTTCACCCCAAAACATAATACAACTCAATAATACTCTATTTATCCTAATCGTATAGGGTTCCAAATATAATGAATATTATAATTCACATATCAGACCTTTTAAAAAAAGAAACTACATTATACCATCCAGGAACATCTCATAGTCCAGTGGTAGGTGATAAATCCCAATTGTACTATGGTTGTGGGTTCGGTTCCTGCAGCTTTGTCCGACACGACGGGACGTCACACGGTCTGTGTGTTGTCCTTTTATAAAAATCCAAAAATAACCTTTCAAATTTAATCCCTTCCAACCTTTAGAATTATCCAAAATACATATGCAAACTCTCAGTCCAAAATTTATATGAATGGTAAACATAATGTAGATCATTTTTACCCTGTAATAGCATGTGAATACCTTCATCGTGTATTCTTTTAAAACACTAAAACATCCCGAATTACCATAAAACCTTATTGATTGCATTCATGCTCCCTTATTCCTTATAGAATACTGGATATACTTCATCCATCCAAAAAAATATCAAACTCCAAAAATTATGGAATATACAAATCTTTAATCAGTTTTAAGGCAGTCAAGAATATCGAATATAATTTACCCAAATCAACCATATCTTATTCCAAAATCGGTACCTCAATATTAGGACCATATTAAGGTTTATCTTTCCTTCAACCATGTAATTTACAAAAAGGTTAACTCACCGTAGATTCACTTTTCTTAGTACCATAAAATCTCAAATCCTCAATGATATAGTACTGCAGTACAATCATTATTTATTTCTAGTACATCATTGATACAAAACTTCAATGAAATAATTACAAAATAAAAACATCATAACACTAGTCATTCCTCCTCATCTGTGGTAGTATCATAACTTGATTATTATCCAATAGCATCATTTGTGTCATAGTATGATGACTGGGAGATTGGTTCGTGTAGTGTCCAAACTCCTTGCAGATGAAGCATTGTACATTTGAAACCTTTTTCTTACCCTTACAGTCACGTACTTGGTGTCCTTTTTCTCCACACTTATAACATACTCCCATTCCCTTCAAGAATTTTCCAAGGTGATTCTTTCTACATTTATCACATATGGGAAAATCGTTCTTTACCTTATTCCCTTTCTCTGTTCTTCCCTCTACCATCCTTTCCTTCTATGGCTTCCCTTCAAATTCATAGGACTCCGAGAATTCTTTACTTATCTTATCAACACATGATACTATTTCTTCATATGATGATAATACGTGGGAGACTATTTCATTTCTAAATTCTGGATTAGGACCATGAAAGATATGATCCTTCTTACTCTTTGGATCATGTGTATTGTTGGAGTTCCCATTCCTTCTACTCGGCGCCATTTCTAAACAACGGCATTCACTAGATTAGTTTATGAATAGCAATACCTAATCCCGAACTTGTAAAACACTTAACATAAATTAAACAGTTTATGGATATAATCCATAATCATAAAAATGTTTTCTTTGAGTAAGTGTATACTCATAAGACCTTCATAATGGTTTGTAAAGAAAATGAGAATTATCCTAAGCATGTCCCCTGGGAGTGTCGTAACCAAGAGTGCAGTAAGGCCCGTTGTCGTGCACCAGTTCCCTTTCGAGTCTAGCTCAAAGGGGTGTTTTCGGGTTTTACCCCTAGGTACATCTGTTCCAGAGCCACCTCTGCCAGCTCGTATCCATACAGGTTTGTATTGCTCGGAAAAATCACAAAATTTCTACAATACCAAAATTCTATGAAGTTCTTTTATACTAATCCTCAAATTTTGTCTTAGGGATATGTGCTCTAATCAGAGTTTATCTAAATCTAGTTTCCAAGGTTATTGTTAAACTTCCTCTGATACCAACTGTAACGCCTCGATCCCAGTTACCTAGAGTCAGTGCATTATTTTAATACATTGGCATTATTACAAGGAATCAAGTCCCAAAGGACCGATCGATTTAGCAGTCTTGGAAAATAGATTAAATACAAGAATTTTACATTACACTTCATAACATACAAAACAACATAAATAATCCTTCACGAACGCCATTATTCCCTTGGCTTAACCCTGCATATCAATCACTATACACTTCTTGGAATCCTGGGAAAAATTAAATATAGAAATGGTTGAGCTCAGATGCTCAGTAAGGATAACAATACAGTGGAATCTTTCATAAATAAGCATCAACATTTAAGTAAATATATAACTAAAACAAAATCCTTTTAAACATGAACTTCATCATAATATGGAAAAAATAAAATTAATTAATGCCATTTACTTATTCACATGGATATTCTACTAGTCGAATAATAACATGAAATATCACTAACCACTTTCATAATGATGGAATGCATAATGTCGAGCTTTAATTTCTGTGTCAAGGCCTCGTGCCAAGACCTAAGGGATAACTGTAACCGGAACCCAACCCGGAGAGTCTCTGTAACCGTACTCCAACCCAGGGTTCCTCTAATAACCGGACACCAACCCGGAGTGCCTCTAATAACCGGACACCAACCCGGAGTGCCTCTAATAACCGGACACCGACCCAGAGTGCCTCTAATAACTGGACACCATCCCGGAGCATACTAGTCCAACACATTTATCTTATAAAGAGGATGAAATATAACATAAAAATTCATATTAAAACTAGCATACGAAATTCCAAAACATTAATCATAAAACATTAATGGCATAAAAATAACTCATCCATAGTCAAACATATCACAAAACCTTAAATACAATATGGAATATTTGTATCATAATTAATCAACGTCAAACAAGTGTAAAATTTATCAAAGTATGTTGACATAGATGAAATCAAAACTATTTGAGAAAAATATCTCTTTTTTGAAATCATTTAAAAGTCACACAATTTGGAAAAGAAGTCATTAAAAGACATTTTTGAATCAAAGTGTCCCATACCACTTCAAAACTTTCTAAAGGAATTAATATTTTAAAAATATTAATGTCCATATAAATAAATCCTGAAAAACCAATTTTGAATACATGGAAATTAATGAGAAATATTTAGAAGAATAAATATTTAAAACATTTGAAATGATGTTTTAGTAAAATGTCCCTTAAAATAATCTCTTTGAAAACTCTTTCATAAAACATGGACATAGATAATAAATATGTCCCAGTAGATACTTACATAAAAGCAACCTCGAATAATACAGAGATTGTAAAATTAACCCTTACCAATTTGGTAACTTACGAAACATACAACCCATGAAAGAGGTATCATACAATGAATATGTAAATACACATAAATTAAAGTGTATTACACAGAGAATACAATTATGGGCAGTAAAAACACCACAAAAAAGGTAATAGTGGAAATATGGCATGAATCTCATAGGAATAAGGAGTGAGATAAAAAACCATTACCTTGCACTTTCCTTTAGTCGAGGGTACGTTTAACCTCCTCTTCTTCGTGTTCTTCCTTTTGATTTGATCAAAAGGGCTCCTTAGGTTGGCTTCCTGATCAAACTAAGGCCTCTAGGTTGTAGTGACAGAAGTTGAGAGAGTATTTGGGTAGGGTTTGGCCGAGACAAGAGGCTTTTATTGAGTGAATTAGTGAGAAAGGGGAGTGCCCTTTTTTAAGAGGGGTGAGGGGCACCTTTGGAAAAGCTAGAAATATTATTTTATAATAAATTCATATTCGGTTTCTAATGGATCAAAAGTGGATTATTTAAAGTTTAAGGTAGGGATGGGTCTAAAACCACTCAACCAATAGAATTTAGACAGGTTTGGGTCATTATATTAACCTTATGTTTTAGATTTAACTCCTAGTTAATTAGTTTGACACTTACCATGTCACTTTGTATTTTTATATTCTATAGTTAATAAACTTACTATATACCTCCAAGAGACCCCCAAGTGGTCCATTAATGATACACATATCCTGATATAAGTCTCTTGGCTGAACCTCAGATTTTTAAGAATTTAATATCAATTAATAATATAATATTTGTTTTAAAAACTCTTTTATGTCAATTTTGACACTATTGGGTATTTTGTTTTTTGATAATTTCATAACAGCATTATTACTTCAAAAAAAATTTATATAACATATCCTAATATGTCATATTAACCTATAAAATTATTGTAATTCATAAAAAGTCTGAAATTACATTTATTTTGATATTTATAATATCAATTATTTTAATATTTCATTAATTAGGTAATTACTGCATCACCATTGTGTCATAAATAAATTAAATTATTTAATGTATAAAAATTATAAATAAAATACCAATATGTAGGAAATATTTTTATCTTTCTAATGAATATTTACAATCGAATTTATCTTATTTATAACCTAATATTAAAAATGTTTTAGTTAATAAACTTTGATTTTATCTCTTTTAACTCTTCTTTGAATTAAATAATAATAAATGTCCTAATCTAAACCAATTTGAACTAAAGGGTCATATTTTATTCCTAATTTTGTTTTTGGTTGAATTAAACTTATCCAATAGAATTAGGACATGTGTTAGGGTAATAATAATATCATTTTTACCCTTAATTACCCTATTTACTTTTTACCGTGGTAAATAAAAGTAAAAAGTTACTATTCACCAAAAATTATTTTTATCTTATTGAATCACATATCACTCCTTGATATTAACCGTGTCTCTCGGATTTTCTAAATTCCACTCACAGAAGCGGTTAAATTATGTTTTATGTGAATTTACAAATTCTCCTAGGAGGTGGGTAAAAGACGGTGAAAACGTTCAATAACATTTTTATATATCTAAAATTATTATAAACTGACTCCAATTAATTTCATTGAATTTATATAGGTATTATGTATCTATTTTGACCTAAAATAAATTTAAATAATATAAATAATTATTTAAATAAAAAGCCGGTTTTAAACAGTAACTCAGTGTTTTTCATTATTCCTCAAAAATTGAATGTTTTCAGAAAAATACCAAAAATTTACCCTAAGATAATTTTGATTTTACTAATTCAATAATGAAGTCTATTTTACCAAATTCAAAACATAGAAGTTTCATTTATTAATTTAAAATTAATTCCCGTTGTTAAAACAAAATGTGTGTTTTTAAGAAACAATAAATATCAAAAGATTGACACTTGTTTATGTTCGGTTTAAATGTGAAATTATGTACAATGACCAACATTTGATTAAATGGTAAAAAAATATTCTAAATATAATTTAAAACCACTCAAATTCATTATTTATCACTATTAATTATTTTGATTAAAAAAAAAAATTTAATTAAAATTTAGTAATTTTCACTATTCATCAAAATATGAAATTTATCTGAAAAGTACCAAAATTTTACCCTTGGATAATTTTGATATTAAGAATCCAAAAATGAAGTCCATTTTTAGAGATAAAATATATAAAATTTCAAAAAGTGGGTATTACTATTCAAAACGGCTACTTTGATTGGTCATGGTGTGTGTTAGAACTTGATGTTGCATACAACACACGCTATTGTATTAATCAAAGAGACGTGTACCGTAGAAGCTTGGTGTGTTACATGGTATCACATTTATCTTTTAAATGTACACTAAAAAATAAACACTAAATATTCATAGACTAAAATATTTTTTAAAGCAATACTGAAAATCTTCTGCAACAAATATATCTATATTTTACATGTGATACTTGTTCTGTCACTCTCATTTTTAGGGGAAGCACATAATGAATTTAAAAAAAATCAGAAACCTATGATCACTTTAATAAATATATCAAAATATTTCATGTAATAGGTCATCCTTGGTTTTATATATAAACAATCCCCTTATTAAATACAGCATTTATAAACCATAACAACAAAAGGAGATTTAATATCATACCTCACTCTTAAATTTTCATCAAATCAATCAAGAAATTATGATTTAGCAGAAACAATAAATTTTCTGGTAGATTTTCCACATTCATTAGCTCCACATAAATGGGTGGTACCCATACATCTTCATCTTTAATCCTCCAATATTCAATCAACATTAGATTTTATATGGAATATGTTAGATCTCAAAATAAAGCCTTTGTATTAGGTAGAAGGTTAAAAATTATTTCCCAACCCGTGGCATCTAACTCTAGTTATCTTAATGATTTCACCCTTAGACTTCCAGGCAAGATAACCTTTTCTAAAAATGACCTTAATTTACTTTTTGTTGTGTTATTTAGCTATAATCGGCCTCTTTTGATGATCTAAAAATGTAGTTTCACTCTTTGATTCTTTCTCCATGCTCCTTAATTCTTCTAGCCAATTAGTCAATATGATCAAAATATCATTTTTCTCATTCACCTCATTATTATTTGGTGTGTTCTAGTTCTTTGTTGAAAAATAATTGTCACTAGAGACTAATGTCCCTATCCCTTTCTCATGATTGATTTTATTTTAACCAAGTATTCAATTTATTCAATTTGTGATAGATGCTTTATTTGGACTGTGGGTTATGCTTTTACAAGAGATAGAGGTTGAGTTTTCTCTAAATGATCTAAAGATTATTGATCCAATAGTATTTAATATATTTTCTACAGAAATTGATTCTAAATTTTGAGTGGTGACATATTTTTTTACATCATGTTGGGAATTTCTAAATTTTTTGTCTTCTATATTTTTCAATATGACTTCCAACTCAATGTGCTTCATGATGAGGGTTTACTTATCATCCTATGAATATCTCATCCTTCCTTCCCAAAAAATATTAAGAATTTATTTATCACAAATATCACTTTTTAATTCCTCATAATCTAAATACTCTCTTTAATAGTGAAGTGTGAATGATTCATCCTTGTTTTTTAAAAGCTTTGTGCGAGTGTTTAATCTTCTAATCTATTTTTATAATCCATTCTTCATGGCATTAACTTCTTCCTCTAGTAGTTATATTTAATATTATAGTCTATTTATATGAGATAATATGTATATAATAACTTAATTAGGGACTATATTAAGATAAAATTTTAACTTTAGAATAAAAATTATGAAGTGATTTATCACTTTAAATATTTTCAAATTATATAAAGTTGGAAAAAATTTCATATGATGAAACTCACACACCAGGTTTTATAGAATATAAAAACCTTTGAATAATTTAATCTAGTTGGTGAACAACCATTTTATTTGATCTATTTACTTTATTATTCTTATTATTAATCATATTTCTCATTGTATTAGAAGGGATACTTCTGTATCCATCTTTAAATGGATGGAAAATAAATTCACTAGTTGATGATATTCCAATACAAACATCTAAAAAGTATACTTTACAAGGATCTTTTCTGAGAGAAATGAGGTTTTCACTAATACTAATTGAGGATCCTAGAGGACCAATGAAAAACTAATAGGGGAGGAGAGAATTAGTCTACACTTAAAAAAATTGAATTTATTTTCTCTTAAATTCAACATCCTAAACATATTCAGTCTCGATACACTCTTTGTCTCACACAACCTTACTCAGATAAGAAGTAAATAATGGCATAAAATAACAAGGATTTACCAGGTTTGATTAAAATACATAATACTTTCCTTAATGAGTTATTCACCCAAATCAAGTATTCTCTTCTATAATAAATATCATTCAATTACAAGTTTTGGGTACTTCACACACTATAACCATATACAATTATTATTAATCTTATCTCATCCATAATTTTATCAACCACTTTTCTACACCTCATAATATTTTTCCTTCCTTCTTTATATTAAATTTATTCAACAAATCTACATGGTAGACAATGAGTCATATAGTGGTGTTCTTATATACCATGAGTCTCATGAGTTTGATGGATTCACACCATATATACACAATAGTTTCTTTTTAGATCCTCCCTATAAGTATATCTTTGATTCTATATAGGATGCTTCAGCACAACTATAATAAATCAATTTTTATTCAAAAAAGGATTCTTTGAAAGCCATAAATTCTTCAAGAACTCTACTAAACACATTTATAGATCACTTCTAAGATTCATAAAAAATCTACTGAATCTGAAAACCTATAACTCTCACTTGAAGATATCATGTGATCTTGACACCCATAAACTCCCCATTAATAAAGGCGTGACAATAATATCTAAAACAACCATAGATGGTTGAATTTTATCTTTACTTCTTCACAAAATTATTCAACCATGAATTTCATAAGATATTATTCTTTTTAGTAATTATCTCTCTCTCAAACTAATCTCAAGGCATTGCTCGGACCCTTTTTCTCTTTATCCACTATATAATTAAGTGTATAGTTAGATATATATATATATATATATTCATTAAGGATCACACAACATAGTATCTACTAGATTTAGTATACATATTCTCTTGGTATCTTTTTATTTTTATAAGTAGTTCACCAGTATTTTATTTTTAAATATTTAAATATGAAAAATCCCTTCAAATTCATTGGCCCACATCTTCACACCATATCAACATCATGTATGTTGGATTATCAAAAACTATCAATTCTTGATCTGCTGGATACATGATTTATTGGGTATCGTCACTAATTTCTAAGAATGGAAATTTTATAGGAAAGGTGTTCAAGAAAATTGCATACACAGGTATCTCCCATCAATTCTCATGGTCTTATTTTTCTTTTTTAATGGTTATACTCATCTAAATTAAATCCTTCCCCTAATCTTTAATTTTTTTCTCATATTTATTGGATCATATGATTATATTTTTATATTATATCACTAGAATTCTTGGATAAATATTCTATTATATATCTCCACCCATATCTATATATTATATTTTCCAAATTTAGTGTAAAACTCATTTCATTTTATCAAGAGAACTTCACATAAAAATATATAAAAAATTATAATTGTATTCATACAAACGCATTTTATATCATCTATTATTAAATCACATTTAAATGTCCTAAAATCACACTAATTTTAATCTTCTATGAATTTTTGTTCTTTGACGTATTATAATGTGCATTATACTTGAAAATTTTGTAAAACCATTTTTTCGATCCCGAACATGTAGTGGTTATCCACATTCAATCTTATCCAAAATAGGCCTGAATCATGAATTAAATAAGATTCATGATTTTCATATCTTTAATTCATGTAATAAGAATCAACATATTTTAATTTATCCTTAGAATTAAAAAATTTTCAAACTTGGTATTTTTCACCCACTGCCTAAGGGAAATTGAATTAAGTTGATTTACACTTCATATACATAGCCTTGGATACATGGTGGATTCCCTAATATATTTTAAAATTCACTTACATAGACCAATGTTTCATATGTGGGATGAGTTAATTAGTATTTGGCTATGTTCTCTGGATTCATTTATGTGGAACTTCATTTGTATATGTGCTTTCTGAATTCAAATACTAGTAGATTTTTGTATATTTTAATTACACCTGTAGTTTATTATACTAAATAAAAAAACTTATGTATGTTGAAATTTTATATACAAATATTTATATATGTTTTAACTTTTTCTAAATGGAATCACCTATTCTATAATTTTAATACATGAAATATGGGCTTATGCTATTTTTTTATAATTTGTTAATTTTGAAACAAGGTTCATCCACTCTATATGTAGCCTTCCCAATCCAATCATAAATACTTCAAAACACCTTCAAGAATTTATGAAACATTCTCAACCTATTTAAAAATATTTTGAATCACTTTGGTAGTACATGAACTCACCACTTTGAGTTCCTCGATATAACACACAATGCATTCATCTTAACCTATATTTCATTATTCATCCAAGTTGATTTCTTCACAGTTTTTATAAATCATATGTAGTTAGAACATGATGACGGATTCTACGTGGATCTATTTATTAAGTGATATTTTAAATTTAAACATTCAAATTTTTTGTACACTTATTATCCAATACTATTTAAGTTTTCAGGTATAGGTGTAACATCCATATCCCACTTTCAGTTTATCACTATTGTAGGCAACACTCAACCACTTTTGGTATTTTCCATATACAAGAATACCATCACAAGAATATTATAATATTATATAGGGATACTTAAAAAATTCTATATAGTTATTATAATATATTACCTCTTCGATCACTTTTTCTATATATCCATCATACGATCACCTAAAAAACCTTTACCCAACCACTTGGGAAGAATCACTTGTTATTTGGTGGGTGGAAACTCAATCCATAACACAAAACATATTTGAATTTATTATGTTGAAAAGACTAATTAACAAAAAATAAAACCAAAATCATTTGGTATCTTCACACAAAAATAAAAGTCAGGTGAAGATCCACATGAGAAATCCAGCGAGATCCACTACCTACCACACTTGTATTAGAACTCACTTGATACACTACCATAAAGCCCTACTCAATCCATATTATATAGGAAATTTATATTTTACACAGAAAAAATGACTAACCCATGTACATAATAGTGTATGAAAATTTAAACCAAATATAATCGAAATCACACAACTAGAAAATGGATCTACCGCCACGGACCTATAGCCACAGTTTTAAAACAGTGGTTATAGGTAGCTATAGCCATAGTTCTATGGCCTATATCCACAGTTTTAAAATAAAGGATATAGGCCTATCTTACATTTCCTATTGCCATGGTTTTCAAAACTGTGGCTATAGGCCAAATTTTTCGACCACCTATAGCCACGGTTCTCCAAAACCATGTCTATAGGGTTCCCGCACTTCTGTGGGAAAAAAATCCTGCCAAAAATTTGGCAAGAATCCATAACACCGCAATTTTGAGGCTATTCCCAGGATTTTTTATATATATATATCATTATATATATATAGACACACACACACCCGAATTGTGGCGTGGAGTATTGGTAAGTGAGCATGATTGCAAAGTGGAGGTGTAGGGATCAAAACTCGTCAGGGATATTATTTATTTAGGCTATTGCCATAGTTTTTCGAGGTTATTTCCATGGTTAAAAATGTGGAAATAGTAACCTATATCCACATTTTAAATCGTGGCTATAGGTCAACCACCATGGTCTCCAATTTGGATGCTTATTGACGCGGTTTTCAAAACTATTGTAATAGGTCGAGACCTACTGCCACGGAGATAGCGGCCACGATTGGCCAAAACCATGGTCGTAGCCTAGTGATAAGGTTTTGGGGCATATTTACATGGTTTTGAACCGTGGAAATAGCCATTTTTTCTTGTTGTGTCAATTAAATATCTCAACATTGGAAACTGAGATCAAATAATAGAAAAAAAATTAATATTTTTATCTTGATTCAATAATTATTTAATGTATCCCATACCCACTATCCAAATAACTGAAAGGTTTTTATACTTCCTTGTATAGGGTTACATTCATCAATTATAGTGTAATGGTAGAAATAATCATGAAAAAATGAGACTAAGAAAATTTTCTCTCAAACATAAAAATACAACCCCATTATCTATAGGATTTCTAGCTTCTTCCATCCTTCCTTGGTTTTAGTGATGATTCTAGATGTTGTGATCTTTTTTTGATATCCTCTATATATATATATTTCATGTTTCTTACCAAATTTTATGTTCCCCATAAATCCTTACATTTAATTCTTCCTTTTCTGGATTCGGTGACACTTATATTTTGAGCTTAACTCTTCCCTGATTCGGTTAATCATTCACATAAAAACATATTCTCTTGGTTCTATAATTATTCTAAAAATTAATGAACAATCTATATGATCTCTGAAGTCATAGTTCCTTATAAGTAGTTTTATAATATTTATATTTTCATGAATTTTAACTCTCATGAACATAATGATTTAACATGGTAAAAAATTATGTATGTGATATAGGAAAAAAATCTAACATCATATAAAAAAAACATACATTAGTTCCCTAATATATTAGATATTCTTTCCCAATATCTTGCATATTCTCCAAAAGATCTTACATATCCTTCATTGTATCTTAAATAGATACTAAAATATCTTACATATTTACAATTATTCTTATAAATACATTATGTATCACCAAAAATATCTTATGTTTGAGCCTGAAAATATTACATATCCCAAGGAATATTGACTCTTCACCATAAATAGAGAAAAAAATTCCATATATACTAGGTAAAATATATTATACATTGTCCATAAAATATTATATATCAATTTGAATACCCTATATTTCATAACACTTTTCTAATTATACTAAATTTTTCCTCAATGACAATGGAATTTTTCATATATGTATAGGTATTTAGTAGATAAAAACCTAACATGTTCTCCTTAAGACTTCAAAAAATGTGACATATATGATTTTATGAATTTTTAATTCACCTCTTCATCTACATTTTAATTTACCTTAAAAATAAAAAATAAAAGTATTATTTATAGCTATATATTTATTTTATTATATAAATTAATGAAATTCATTAAATTCACAAATTTATCCATTTTAATATATATTTTTAAAATTCAGTGAAATTATCCTTTAATTCAAAAAAATCAAAAACTCGACCAATTTATAAAAGTGGGAGAATAAAATTAATTTATTGTCAATAAAATATGATAAAATTATCAATATTTTAATTTAGAAACGTTTTCTAGGATAGCTCTAGACTCTTTGAAAGAACTTTGTTCCTTTTATTAGTAGAGTGTTGAGAACATAAAAAAACTAATGTCAGTTAGATTAATATTCCATTGTGCATCAAATTGGTATATTAATAAAGGTGATCGAAATATGGTTCATACCAATAAAGAATGGTTACATGGTGGTATTTACCTAACTAGGTAGATAGTCTTGTCCATTAACTAGAAACTCTAGCTGCATATGTAGACATGAAATGAAAATTTTTCTTACTAATTTAATAAATTATGAATTATATACTTAAATAATGGGAAGAGAAATTTCATCCTTAGTTTGTGGACCAAGTCACTTGAGTTCTGGAAGGTGTTATCTTAGTATCTAGAGTTGACAGCTCAGGGTCATCTAATTGGGTCATAACTATTCATTTTTAAATGGTTTATAATAGTTCATTGATAATATGAGATCCATACTCATGGTGGTTTGATGAGGTTGATTCATTACTTGATTCTCTCATCATTAGATTTTATAAGGGAGTGATAATGACCTATCCAGGACATCTATGATAGTGGATAAGAAGTTAACCATGGTCAAAGGTTTATATATGTGTTTCCTCTACCAAAGATTAAGGGAAAAGTGAAATTAAGAGACTCAAATTTTACTCCCACTGTGAGATGATATTTTTGATATGTATAGATCCTATGGGAGTTAATGCATAGGAATGATAAAACTCATGGAATATATATGACCATGAAGTTGTTGTGTGGATTTTATAGTGTAGTATTTTATGTTCATATGGTAGAGTTTGGAATGGTTAGATGAGAAATCATGGGTGAATCTCTTAGTTTATGATAAAAAATTGGTTATAATAACTCTCTCTCTAGAACATTCCTTCGTTAACAGACCATATCAAATTTAATATCGATGTATTGTGGTTTCAATTCAGGATGTGAAAAGATGATTAACATCTTGATAAGAAAAGAGATTGGTAAAAATTACCTAAAATATTTAAAAATTTGTTATTTTATTATGTGTAGAAAAAATTTCTTATATTGAGATAGTGAATTTTTGTAGAGAATTGGATGTATTGTAAATGGAAGCTTAAATAAAAGTGATCAGAAGAAGATGTTTTTCTATGGGTTTTAGGGAAGTAGATATCCTTATATATTCATAAATGAATGGATTATATAATATGGAATGTAATACTTCTATATGGGGTTGTTATTTCATATTATTTTTTTATTTTATCTAGTTTTTTTCATTTATAGAATGAAAAGTTTAATGGTAGAAAGTTTCAAAAGAACCAGAGTTTTCCCATGAGATTAAATTAGTTCATTATTAATTTTGGGGATTCTAGAGCCCTTCAAGGTTATCATAGTAGTTTTCAACCTATTAATGGCCTCAAAAAAATTGAAATTTCATTGACCTCTAAGAATTGTGATTACCCTTGGTCTAATGTTTTCGGAATTTCATATGAGGATAAATTTTAAGGGGTTATTTAATATTTATTTAATTTATTAATTAACCATATTCTCTTGAAAAACATGAAATACCAATATCTATTAAATGGATCACCAGAAATAAAATTCATCACCACAATTCAACTTGACATTATAAGTTTTATAAAGGAGAGGTGTAATTGATGAATGAATTTTTATCCTGAGACCAGACCCATATTGATATTTTAATTAAAAATATCATTTGATCTAAATAATATTCTATCTCTCTAAGTCTATTTTTTATAAAAATAAAAATCTACTTTGAGGGCAATGGAAATCCATTATTCACACCATTATAAAAGAATAAAAATATTTCAGGAAGAAAAATAATCTTTCATAAAGATTTTTTTGGTAATTTTTTCAATGTAGATTCCTATGTTCGCTCTCATATTTTTATGTGATTGAGCACATATGAACATGAGAAATTGTCATTGTAATGTCCTATTTTTTCATCAATTTCCATTTATTTTTTTAATTTTTCTATTCCTATCCATAATCATATTATTCTTTGTCATCATCTTTTTAAGAACATAAAATTTGTTTTGGATTTCAAGATTCATTTCATAATTTCTTTTGAGATGGATGATTTGGTCTGAAAATCACATGAATTATTTCTTTTTCATGGATGTAGAAATTTTTATACTAGTCGGATGAGTGTTAATCCCTGGCCCTTCCTATAGAATTTGCACCATGGTCACTTGATCATGTGAATGATGAATTTAAATCTAATTAATTTGAAATAGAATGATCAAATCCAAACAAAAGCACATGACTATACCCTCTTTAAGACATATTAATCAAAGAAACAAAAGACAAAATGCTGGGATTCATATAGTACCACTAATATATATTGTTATGTATTCAAGAAATCATTGAAATGATTTAAAAACACTTCCACCATATATTGATGATGTATGAAATTTATAGTCAATAATTAATTAATCATAGAATACACTTTATAAAATTCCTTATATGAGATAACCATATACATATTTTCATCTAAAACCCCCAAAACCTTTAATAAATGTATAATTTTGGGAACAAACATTGAGATAAGAGATTAATAATTCCCTATTATTTTTTAAAAAACCTCCCCTAGTGATAAAGGAGGGTCCATGGTTTCCACAATCGTAGATCTATAAATTCATCGATTCAAGAGATAAAATATCTATGTGGGAGGTGAAAGAAGCTTTACCTTCCACAAATAATCCCTTATAAATTAATATTTCACTCCTCTGATTAGGTTTATCCATCTCATTACCTAAAACATTTTTGATAGATATCTTGGACAACTAGGGATTGATGTCTTCATTCATTAAAGAGGTGATATTGAACCGTGAATTAGAGGTGAATTTTTTAGCATTGAAAAATGAACCTGGAGGTGGGACTTGGTAATTTTTATGTATCTCAATTACTCATGTGGTTAAATTTTCAAATTACTGAATCATTCTTGAATATACTAAATCCAATTATTTTTTTCATTTATGAAATTATAACATAAAAATATTTTATTGTGTGCTTAGTTCATTAGAATTTGATTTGTGCATGGAGAACTTGAGATCTATCAATCATGGACCATCAAACCCTAATTCTTTCTCATGACATGTTCCCCTATCAACATAGTGAAAATCCATCAACTTCTGTTGGTGGTAATTCATGAAGGGGTGACTAGATTATTTAGTCATCACATATCTTTCCCTATTTATTTACTCTCAATTTTATGGCTAAAATCATGAATACAAGACCCACCATCCCACATGGTGAGTGGTGGTGGGTAAAATAGTGGTGTGGATGATGTATTGTCAGAGGGTAGCATAGCCCAGGACGGCGCAAGATGATGGCCACCATGGAAGCAGTTTTCATTTTTTGAGGAGGCTCTAAAAATGGCTTTTGTGGAATTTTATAATGGTGTACGATGTGACGATACTTTATGGTGAGTGGTGGATAACAATAAGTTATGGTGTTAAGGTTTTCTCTAAACATGGGAAGAATTAGGGGTTTCCTTTGGTCATTCAATTGGAATGGGTATTCAATAAAAGATCTTCTTTCCATATAATGGACAAAAATGGTGGTGTTAAACCCCTAATTGTAGGCCATGCTATCCAAGATCTGAGTAGGGTTGGGTGTTATGGGAAAGTCATCTTGGTCATTTATTGGTGGTTTCCAACCCTATCTAGTAGTCTTTGTGAGATAGTGAGGTTGGTAACATTAGTCTAACCTAGATAGAGGGTGAATGATCTTTTCTAACTGGACAGTCATCCCCCTAGGCCTCCTGAAGGGTGCATAGGACAAACCCCATGGGTTGAACTCTTCCTTTTGGATCAACATGATATATAGTTTATCAGGTCAGCTGGGCCTTGGGTCGGGTCTTTCCTAACCCATCCTAATCTCTGGGTGGGGTGAATGTGGAACCCCACACCTAAACCCCATACCTATGTATGGGAATACATATACACTAAGGGTTTATTATTCCACAACTTCAGAGTACTATGTTTCATAACTCGGGGGATACCACATAAAATGGTATGATCTCTTCATGGGAATTATATAACTTTTTCAACGGAGTGTTGTAGTCAAATGAGAGGTCATCCAATACTAAAAAAATTTATATGTTGATCATGATGGTGAAATCATATTTTCTATTAGAGGTCATTTATGATATGTTATGTCCAGATTCATTGCTTTATATTTTTAGGTAATATGTCTAGGTTTGAGTGAGAAAATTAGAGCTAACACTGGGTCCATTACACCTCTAGAGATATATTGGTGATAGGGTCTAGGACCCTCATATATTTTATACAGTCAAATACTCACCCAAATATCTATATAACAGTCCATTAATACAAATAATGGGGGTGGTAACTTACTTGATCACTACTTCTAGGACAAGGAATATGTCTCAACTATAGATTCATATATGTGGTTCTGTTTGATAAATATATTAAATATGAGTTTTTTGGGTCAACTAATTTATCGGTCATTTCTATCTGTTGAGGATATATTATCTTGATAGAGAAGATATATTAATAATCGGTTCGTATATGATTACATTTTTTTCAAATGAATAACTTGGGTGGAGTTTGTGTGTGTTTCCATGTTATAAAAAATATAACTTTTGGGATTCATGTGTACCCAAACTTATAATTTAACTCAATAAATGAATATTAGAAAAAAAATTGTTTTATGAACACTTGGGAAATCTTCAAGAGTAAGAGAGGGTAAACCTAAACATAAGAGTAATTAATAAATTATTGTTTCAATGAACCCTATACTTCAATGACCATAGGAAAAGAGTAATGTGAATTCAAGATGTTAGTATTTCTTTGGTTTTCTACCATTAAAAAATGTATAAGTTCCTCATATATTAATAGTGTTGGTACTCCATCGTGGGTTGAGGTCTGGGTATTCAATATTAGCCATAGGGCTTAGTTACATTCCAATATTTGTTGACTATCAATAGGTAATAATTTATCCCTTATGTGTGTTAGTGTAGGGAACTTATCTATAGAGAGGTGTGTGGTTCCCCCATATAGGAAGTCAGTACTACCTCGACTAGCATATAGATCCTCAACAAAGCATGGGTCCTCTAATACAATTGATCACTTTATCTAAGTTTCTTAAAGGGAGCTTTTGTGTTGGGTTATCATTGCATGAGAAGTAGTTTCAAAAATAACAATTTGTGTAATGGTCAAGCTTAATGACCCCTGTATCGAGTGAGAAGTTAGTGCTTGTGAGGTTGATGTAGTTCATAGATTTAGAAATTTCTCGAGCATGGGATCTACTCTACTAATTACCCTAATAGAAATACAGGGATTTGCTGTTTTGATATCTTCATATAGTTAAGATGTTTGGTACCATTTCAATATAAAGGGTGACCAAAGAGTTTTATTATTTCTCTTGAGGATTGGATGATTAGTTATAAAATTATCACTATTATAAATGTTTGGAATATTCCAAGGCCTTACTTTTCTATTTTGTGATTTTTGGTGGTTCAAGAGTGGTTTCATAAATTTTTTAAGTGGTTTTAAATGATTTTTGTAATTTTTAAAGTGGTTTTCCAATTTAATTATATTTTATTTTTAAGTAAAATGGTTTTGATAATTATGAAAGTAATTTCAATGTTTTTAATGTTTATTGGAAAATTAAAGTGGGAGTTTTGAAAGTGATTTAAATATTTTCAAAAGTATTTTAAGATTGAAAAAGTTACAATAAAATATTTTCAAAATTATTTATATATTTATTTAAGTTTAAATGAAATTTTTTTAAAGTTATTTTTACTAATTTTCATGGTCATACCTTTGTGTAAGGATAATTCTTATTTTCAAAAGGAATTTTAAGGGTATTCCATGGTTTTCAAACCCTACATAATGGAATGTTTAATCCCTTATGTACTACATAAAGGTTCTGTCATAGTTTCATAAACGTAAAATCTAATTCATTTGAGTTCTGTAAGTTTAATTTCATTTTCTTCAATTATTGTAACGGTAATCAAGAGCCTATATTTGTTATGTAATGGTATTTCAAAATTTTTAAAATTTTATTTCCATGTTTTCTGAATATGTATAAAGATAGAATGTGTTTTGAACTATCTATATAAGGGTGGGATAAGCACTAAATAAAATAAGTCCCTATTTCTAAATTTTGCATAAGGTTTGTTAATGAATTTTGAAGCCTATGTAAGGGTTTCCATTCACATGATGGTAAAAACCTATTACCCTTACTTAGTAAGTATGCCACACATATAGGTAGTGTTTTTTCCTTAAAATACCAATTTTCATTCCCAATGTGAGTAGTGATGAATTTTTAATATAAATCAAGGAATTAAATGAGAAAAATGTATGTTTTTGAATTTATTTAATATTTTTAATGTAATATTTGTTTATCGTTAAATTTAAGAGGTTAAATGAGTCTTTTATTAGAATTAAACTCAAATTAGATTAATTGGTAAGTAAATAAGAAGATTTGATGTGTTTTTTTATAAATATACATACATTCATTTTGGTATTATAAAAATATGAGACACATATTCATTTTAGTTTCTTAACTTCTCATTTGCTTTTAAAAGATCCAGGATTCTCCATTTTAGTTTGGATGGTATTCTACAAATTAAGAAGATCTCTTCTCATGTTTCTATCCAACACGTAGACCCTTTCTCTCTCAAATGGTTTTGGTGTAGTTATAAAGTTCTTTATTCTCTAAGTATTGGATTTAATATGTATCCTTATTTATACTATGAAATTTTGACAATAACATACTTTTAAATAAATTTGATTAGCCAAAATCAGATAATAATTTCGAAATAATCCCATATTGAAAGAATATTTGACAATATAGAATTTTAAAATATTATGATAAGATGAATGTAGTGAATTACTACTGATGGAATATTATTTTTTCTAAAATTTAAATGAATGATAAACCCACATAATATTATATTTTCTATTACTAACAAATTGAAAATTCCATGTTTTATGTTGTTTTTCTAAATAGGATAATTTCATGCATAGATTATTATTATTCATTTTAAATTAAATATTACAAGTTGTAATTTATTTAAGTTAAGGATGTATTATTTATCATGTTCTTATTACTTTTTTATAGGAAATTGATTATCACGTGAATATGATTAATGTTGTTAATATTTTGATTTTGAAATTGCATGTTATGTTAAAGGATTGAAGTAAAATTTTATTAGCATATTAAAAATATTTATTTCCTTAAAAGAAAATTATTAATATCTTAACAATTAATTTAGATGTTCATGTTATGAAAACTATTAATTTAAAAATAGATGTTTCTGATCACTTAAAAATAACATAATCACTTTGAAATAACTATCACATAATTAACTTATTTGATTATTGTAGATTGATAAATATTGATTGAATATTTTAAAGGTTTACTCTCATGAGAATTATCTTTTCATGTGGCAATATATATTTAATATTTTTTATAATAATTAAAAGGTTTTAATTTAGAAGATTATCACATTCAATAGAAAATAGTATTGGATAATTCGTAAGATTATCATAGGTGGTGAAAACAAATAATTTCATATTGTAGAATAATGACTATATTCTATAAATTATACAAGAGAGATAAATAGATGATCAAATTATTTTTTTAATTATTATTTTATAAATTCAAAATGATAGCATTCTATAGTGTTAATATACTAAAATAATGTGGTTGATAATCATTTCTATAATTTATATATATTAGGGAATTGAAATGGAAATTGTTACATGTTTAGATAATTTAATTTGGAGATTAAATTATTGGTTTGAACTCTATAATTGAATGTGTTTATTATACCTATTGATATTTAATATATAATTTCATATCTATTATTATGGTTGTTAAAAACACTTTATATGATTTGAAATTAAATAACAACTTAGTGCTGGTAATGCTGGATTATAATACAATATGCATGTTATAATAATTATAATTGAGTTTTTTCATATATGAAATAGTAGATTAAGGCATAATTAAAAATTTTAAAAATAATATTTAGTATTGGAAATTATAGGGCTAGTGGTTCTGGGATTTTTTATTTTTTAATTGGATTATTATGTATGGTAAATAAAAATTAACGATTGCTAAAATAATTTATTTTCGGATGATCAATCCCAAAAAAATTTAATAAAGACTTGAATGACTTAATTTTATGGGAATAATTTACTTTAAGTTTATGTGTATAATATTATATTTGAAATTTAATTATGGTTCATGGATTTAGATCCTTGATGTGATTGATTGATAAACTTATGTGGTTGGAATACTTGATGAGAAATGGGATGGAGGCTTGGGGTTGTACTAATGTAATGGGGTTTAATTTATGATTATGATGATGAAGATGATGATGATGGAATGGTGTTATAGTTATATTGATGATATTGGTATGAGATGTCAAATGTGTCTTTATATGGAATGGTGTGGTATATAGGGATGGTTGGTATGAGTGTAGAGTGGGTCTTTCTCATCATTGCTTATTTGTAGCTTGATGCTTAATTAATGGCCAGTGGCCAACTGGTATATTTATGACCAGTTTCCAACTATGGGATGAAATTTGATACTATGAACTAAGAGTACATATTTCAAGTGGTAGATTGGGATGAGTCCAAGTGTAGAAACCTTACCCCTCCTACCCAATATCGGTGTATTATTTATTACATTGGCATAAGATAAAAGTAATCACATCCTGAAGGACCAAATAGTTTAGCAGTCTTGATAAACATGGTACACACTAAATTCTTACATTACATTTGAAATCGCAAAATGCAACATATTTTTTTTAGAATTATTACCTATAAAATATCCTTACATACCAATCATAGTACACTTCATTGGTTCCTATGAAATGAAAAAAAATAAGGGTGATCTCAAATGCTTGGTAAGGGTTAAGTAAAATAGAAACTATTATAAATAAATGAGGCATAATCAATAAGTAATGAAAAATATGTAAATGTAAATATCTAAACACACATGTCATTTAAATAATAGGATTGAATAATCAATGGAAAGAAACATAATTTAACACACATTACATTTAATCAATAAATTGACTACTGTAATTAGATAAGTAATAATCAATATAGTAAGATAAATAACTGAAAAAACATGACATTTAATCAATAATATGAGAATGTAATGAATCCAGATATAATATAATTGTGAAAATATCCTGGATAATAATAATTGAATTCTAAATGGGGGAGATTCTTAATTATTGTATATCCTAATCTTAGACATCCTAATACCTCTATCTTCAAGACCATTCATAATATGGATTAAATCTATAGGCTGAAATTTGTTTAATTCTAGCTAATTGGTTCGCTTCATGAAAATATTGATGCATCAGTGGGCTATATAATTATTTTCCCTACCCATCACTATAGGTATAAATAATTCTTCATCTATTGAGGGATTTATTTAATACACAAATCAATATACCTTATCCATAAATAACTATATTATGTAAATAATTTGGATTTATCTGTATTTACAAGTTAATCAAATTAATTTCAAAGTAAAAACCGTTTTTAGAAATGGTATACAATTTAAGAGATAATCATATACATGATACATATATTATATATATTTAATATAAATTAATTTTATAATGATCACAAAATAATTATTTTTTAAAAGAAAATTTAATGAAAATAAAATAATGAATCAAGAAATTGAGTTTAAATACTCTTATTAGACAAAATGATCATAAACCATCAACAGAAATAATAAGGATGGTATTAATAAAACATATACACATTTTAGTAAAAATAAATTATCGTTGTTTTTTGTGAATAAAAATACCATAAAATATCTTTAAAAAAATTCTTGAGAAAAATGTAATTTTAATTTGGAAAATCACATTTTAATAACAAAAAGTTCACAAAACATTTTGAAAATATTTTATATGAAAATAAACTTTTAAATTTATAAAGTAAGCTTTAAAATTTTGAGTGGCCATAAATGAATGAAATTATGTATAATGTGAGTATTGTCACGACCAATCCCCCAGGGGTCATGTCGTGACTACCCAAAGCCTGCCTTCCATAGGCCAGGTGTTGGTGACTAGAACCGAAAGGCATATTCCCTAAAACTGGGAAGGTATTGCCGTTATAACCTATAAACACACGCAACCAAGCACACAACAAGATATGAACACATGAAAACTGTATAGTAAAAAGAGTCTGTAAAGTAAGAAAAAGGGGCCAGAATAGATGCCCAACTGGAAAGTACAAGAAAAGTATAAGTATGCTGAATAGATCAAGTGAACATCTACCAAGGATCCTTCCTGAAGGTTAGTTATGTCTCTTGAATGGTCGTCTCTGCCTTACGCCTCATCTAAGGTCCACCTCCGAGCTACCTCCAGTCCTGGTACCCTTTTTCTCAGTCAACATTGTTCATCATTTGCACCAAACACAAAAAGGTGCGAGCATAGCCTGTGCAGGAGTGAGTATAATGATACTCAGTATAGATCTCGAGACCCGCAAGGTCGCACAAAATCCACAAATGATAAACCACAAATCATGTAAACCAGTGAATACCCTACTTATGTATCTGCCCATACATATACCTAATTCATAAAATATTACCCATCTTATTCATGAGGAAACATAATGCCCAACTCCTTAGCCAAAGTACAAGTGTTCCATGAAGGAATGATTACCACGAAGGTAAGTACCACAAAGGTATGCCACACAGAAGAATACCACAAAGGTATCACCAACAAGGTAAGTACCACACAGGTATGCCACATAGTAGAATACCACAATGGTATCACGATGAAGTTAAATACCACATAGGTACGCCACACTGAAGAATACCAAAAAGGTATCACCATGATGGTAAGAACCATAATGGTACACCACATAGAAGAATACCACAAAGGTAAAGACTCAGCTCACATGAGGTATAACTTAAGAGCATGAATATAGATGATTAGTCGTAAGCTAAATCATATTATTCTGTTAAGTAGCACTACTGCTAACCCACATAGGATTGATAGGTAACTAACCCCCATTAACCCACACTGGATCTGACCTACATAGGATCCATATGATCTTACCCACATAGGATCTCACCCACACAGTATCGATAGATGCTGACTCACATAGGATCGATGTTCTTTCTTCACGTTATATCCTGCTACTGGGTTCTCTCACTAAGATCGCTTGATTCCGGGGGGTCTGCTCCTCAATCCATAGGTCAGTACTCCAACTGCCACTATGTCCCACAATGATGTATCTCAAAGACCACCATGTAAAAGAGGTCTCAATGCAACAGACGGTCTGTCAATCGGACGCCCAATCTGTAAGTTAATAGCCTTTTAGTCCCAAGGGCCCCGTTGGATTCGTTCTCAATCCAACGCATCCATACCCCCAACTTTATCCAAAACCCAAGTGGGGTATATCAAAAGGACCGCCTCGATACAAGGTTTCCATCACTGCAAACGGTTCATCAAATGGATGCTCTTAGCTCAAGATATGGCCAAAAGAGCGAAAAGGGGTCGAAGTTGGCCTGGGTCTGGTCCAATCCGGCATGGGATATCCCGACCTGGGTCTTGCCCTAGGCTGGACCTAGCCCGCAGGATACGAACTGACCCACTGAGTATGGCCCAGCACACTGGGTCCGGCCCAGCCCACGGTACGGTGTCTACTGGGCAGCCCCGTGGTGTGGCAGCCCGCCGTGGTAGGCAAGATGGTCTTCCAACTCCTTCGCATGGCGTGGTCGTGGGTTGTTCCATCACCGGTGGCTGGCTCGTCCGGTCTCCCTACCTTAGCCACCACGGCGCAAGGTTGTGGCTCTTACTCGTCGGGCAGTGTAGACACGCGCCTCCATCCACTTAGTGCGACTGGCCTCCGCCGGCCCT
The DNA here is from genome assembly GCA_963277665.1 of Viscum album. Classification (NCBI taxonomy): domain Eukaryota; kingdom Viridiplantae; phylum Streptophyta; class Magnoliopsida; order Santalales; family Viscaceae; genus Viscum; species Viscum album. The sequence continues at coordinate 1,950,516,654 of OY728150.1, forward strand.
AGCCGTGGTACCGGCCACCGTTCTCGAGCCCCACTGGTGTCGGTCATCGTCCTCCTCCATCGTGAAGAACACATCAATAATCTCAAAGATTTGAAGAGAGGTTGGTTCATGTTTTTTTGTCCCGTACCCTTGACGTTATAGCTGTAAAAAGCATATCATTATTTATTGATGCAAGGGGATTGAGAAGAAATGGTTAAGGGGTATAAATCAACAACAAACCCTACCTTGATTGCTCGTTGGAAGATGTCGTGAGGAAGAAGACAATGTTGTTGGGGATCGTGACACCATCATCCGCCGCTCCCGCAAGATGCTTCTGATTCAGCTCAAGCGTCGCCCACATTATTCAATTATGGAGGGGGTGTTCTAGTTTATAAAATGATATTCCGATGGCTCTTTCCCCAAGTTACAAAAACTCGCTCGAACGTTTACAGAACGTACCTGAAAAAGAAGTTCACATATTCATTCTGGGCAGTCCGGGCCTCAGAATTACACATTGTCAATTTTCATGGACTCGTAAAATTCCCATTTAATTAAAAAAACATGGAATTTTCGGGTCTTTACATTCTCCCCACCTCATGGCTTTTTATCCTCATAAGACACAACTCAAACTATGGGAACAAGTGGGGGTACTGAGCACGTATTTGAGCCTCCTGCTCCCATGTGCTATCCGGAAGTTTCTCAGGCTTCCAACATAAATGCACCAAAGGTATTAATCACCCATGAAGGAATCTTTCCTATTGATCCTCAACCTCCATCAGAAACTTCTTAAACAACGCCCCAGTATTGATGTCCAGCTCGTCGTGGTCGATGATGTGATAAGGGATGTGCACGTATCTCCTCAGCTGGGATACGTGGAAGATATTCTGCACCCAGTGCAACTGAGGGGGAAGTGCTAGGCGGTAAGCCACCATGCTAACTTGGCTGAGGACCTGAAAGGGTCCGATGAACCTCGGAGATAACTTTCCACCCTGTCCAAATCTCTACAATCCTCATCGGGGTGAGACCTGTAGAAAGACATGGTCACCATCCTCAAACTCCAGAGGTCTCTATATTTTGTCGACATAAGACTTATGTCTACTATGTGCAATCTTCATCTGCTCATGGAAGATCTACACCTTCTCTGTGTTAGCCCATACCATATCTGGTCCCATGAGCACTAACTCCCCTTGGTAAGTCCAGCATAGAGGTGATCTATAAGTCTGACCATACAATTCCTTGAATACTGCCATCCCAATGGTGGAGTGATAGTTGTTTTTGTGTGAGAACTCCACCAAGGGAAAGAGATCCTCTAGCTGCAACCGAAGTCAAGGACGCAAGCACACAACATTTTCTTGAGGGTCTAAATGGTTCGCTCAGTCTTGCTATCCATATGAGGATAGAAGGTGATGCTCAAACGAAGGTGCATCCTGAAACCCTCCTACAACCCCTTCCATAGCCGGGAAGTGACACGTGTATCATGATCAGAGACAATCATCAAGGGTACTCCATGTATCCGTACAATCTCCTCTACATAGAGGCATCACAACCTCTCTACTGAACTCTGCTCTCTGATCAGTAGGAAGTGGGCAAACATGGTGAGTTAGTCGACGATCACCCAGATAGAATCATGACTCGTGTATGTACAAGGAAGTCCTATCATGAAGTCCATGGATATACCATCCCACTTCAACTATGGGACCTCCAAAGGTTATACCAAGCCTGCTGGTACCTGATGCTCTTTATTCACTTATTGAAAAGTGAGGCACTGAGAGACAAACTACACTACTTCTTTCTTCATTCCCAGCCACCAGTGTTCTCGTCAGCGGTATTGGTACATATTATCCACTCCTAGATGTACCGCTAGAGGGGATGTGTGAAACTCCCTAAATACTTCCTCGTGAATTGAAACCGGTACCATGGTTTGTCCTTTGAAGAGGATGATGTGCTTCCCACCTTCAGAAAATCCATCAGGTGCCTGTCTTGTGGATATCTGAGCACCTCGAGCCTCGTAGTCAGTTTCCCCGCACTATGCCTCCCAGACTCGCTGAAGAATTGGGGGAGTGAAATTAAGATACCGAATAAAATATACTCCATCTCAATCCACAAAGGATATCTAAAATGTGGCTAGGTTCTCCATCTCCCCACCTAGAAGTTGTATACTAGATCTCCCACTAAGTGAATTTTCTACAACATTCCCATTCCCAAAAGTATAGACTATCTCGAAGTCATAGTCCTGGAGGAACTCAAGCCAATGTTGTTGCCTCAGGTTCAGGTCCTTCTGAAAGAAGATATACCTGAGACTCTTGTGATCAGGGTAAACCGTAAAATGCACGCCCATCAAGTAATGTCGTTGCATCTTCAAGGAGAATACCACTACTACTTACTCCAGGTCAGGTTTAGCATAGTTCTACTCATATTATCTCAGCTGTCGGGAACCATATGAGATTACTAATTCCTCCAGCATCAAGACACATCTGAGCCCGGTCCCTGATGAGTCGCAGTAGACTACATACCCAACACCCTCCTCCAGAAGCCTCAAGATTGGGGAACTAGTCATCCTCTACCTATACTCCAGAAAACTCTGCTGGCATCTCTACGACCACACGATGGGTTGCCCCTTTTTCATCAATGATAATAAAGGTACTACAACTCTGGATAAATCTATCACAAACCTCCGGTAGTATCCATCCCAACCCAGGTAACTCCCTACATCTGTCACACTTCTAGGTGTCTCCCAAGCAAGTACCACATCAATCTTTGCAGGATCCGATACAACTCCAGCATCTGAGATGACATGTCCTAGGAAGTGAACCTCTTAGATCCATAACTGGAACTTCGAGAGTGTACCATAAAGGTGGTGCTCTCAGAGTGTGTCAAAAACTATCTACAAATGATAGTCATGCTCCGCCTCGGTAGTCGATTAGATCAGAATGTCATCGATGAAGACTACTAAAAAGCGATCAAGGTATGGCTGAAAGATCTTGTTCATGAGCCCCATGAACACTTCTGGAGTGTTGGTCACGCCAAATGGCATAACCAAGAACTTTTAGGGGCCATACCGAAATCTAAAAGTCATCTTCTACACATCCTTGTCTCATACTCTGAGCTGGTGATAGCCTGATCTGAGGTCTATCTTCAAGAACCAATGTGCTCCCTTCTGCTGATAAAAGAGGTCGCCAATCCTCGGGAGTTGGTACTTGTTCTTCACGATCATCTATTTCAGGAACCGATAGTCAACACAAAGTCTCAAGCTCCCATTCGCCTTCTTGGAAAACAAAATCAGGGCTCCCTAAGGAGAAACACTGGGTCAGATGAATCCCTTCCCCTACAAGTCCCCTAGTTGTACCCGTAGCTCACAAAACTTTGTCAGAGCCATCCAATACACTGGTGTAGATATAGGTGTCATCCCGGGGTACAATTCAATGTAAAAGTCCACCTCTCTACAAAAAGGTAGACCCAAAACATCATCAGAGAAGACATATGCATATTGTTATACCACTACATGATAATTCAGACTCCTCACATCAACCTCTCTGAGGGTAAGGCTAGCCAACTAATGAGTGATCGGCTGCACCCTCCTCCGAGTAAGTCCATCTTGTGATAAAAAGGATCCCTTCTCACCAGTGAAGGTAAACTGAGTCCCATATCTGCGGACAAACCTCACTTTGCCCCTAATATAGTCAATCTAATCATTGAATGTAGATAACTAGTCCATACCCAAGATGACGTCGTAAGGCCTCAAAGCCACTACTATGAGATCCTAGCCAAAGCTCTCGCCTCCTATAGTAAGCTCACACTGCCGGCACCAGTTTGTAATCATATAATCCTCTCACATAAGAGTCTCTAGCCATAAGGATCGAGCCAACAGCTCCATCAGAATCTCTGATCTCTGAACGAGGGTAGTGGCAATAAAAGAATGACTGGAACTTGTGTATATAAGTACTTCAGCTATGGTGGAGTAGACACAGATCGTACCTCATATCATCTCTGGCGCGTCGTGGTCATAGGCCTCAGCTACTTGGAGCTAAGATCTCCCCTATCCACCTATTCCCTATGGTTGGGGTGGGCCACCTGGTGGTAGTGGTGGTAACATCTCAAATCGTTGCCCACAGCCAGCTGCACGGCTAGCTCCTCTACCACGTCCACCTGCTTCCTGTGAACCTCCTTGGTCGAACCTCTGTCTCTGCCTGGGCGATCCTTCAACTATCTGTGATCATCCATAAGGAGAGTTGGGCAGTCACGAGCCATGTGACCCTACCCGCCTTATCTATAAAACTTCCTCCTCCTCGTAAGACTGGATTTGTCTATGGTGCCCTGCACCACCGACCCTAAATCCTGCGGTCATCCACCTGTTGGTCTGGTCTTATTGGATCTCTATGACATCTATCTTCTTGCCAGCTATATAAGACACCACTACGTGATTCCCGGTGGGGGGTCTCGCTACTGGTGACCGCCCAGTAAGAAAAATCCCCACTAATAGGGCTCGTTCTAACACCCCGCCGGTGTCGGGATGCTGAGAGAAATCATTGAAACCCAGATCTCTCGCCTGAGTCCCTGCTCGAAGGTCTGGGCTGTGAATAATGGGTCTCTCACCATATTATGGAGTAGCGTGAGAGGTCAATGAACCTTGATGAGTATTAAGCCACAGTCATGATGCCCTACTGTAGATGTAGAAGCTCCTGTATGCGCACTTCGTGAAGGGTCACTGCGACAAACTCTTCTCGAAACAGGCTCTCAAAGTATGCCCAGAGAAGTGTCACCTCATCGTGAATCTGGAGCATCAAGTTCCACCATCTACCTACTACTTCCAATAGAAGACTTTTGGTAAGGATCACCATGAGATTAGTGGGTGTCCCTACTAGTCGGAAGACTCTCACCATGGCCTCCAGCCAATCATCAACCTCATGTGGGTCTGTCTCACCCCGGAACCTCAATGGCCTCTAGCACTGAAACTCGTGCAACGTACTCCAGCGGCTTGCACCCTCTGCTGGTGGGGCTAGTGGCCCAATGGGTAGTGGTACCATTGCTTCCTCCATTGGTGCCTCTACTTAAAGAGGGCTCTGTACCAAGGCCTCATTTCTCGGTGGTCCATCATCACGTACTATACCTGGAACCCTATCTGGCTGTCTATGTGGAGGCATCATAAAAAGGAACAGGTGTGACATGGTCAATAAGCTACACATTGTGAGCTAACTCAAAAATATCACAAAGAAAACTTTTTGAAACACACACGCAATCAATTTTTTCGTGCACTGAGTCAAAAATCAGAAGTTAGGTTCCTGGTGTATGGATACGTCGATCACCGCACCAACACTAGATTCCCTAAAAGGATAACCACACTCAATACACTTAACACTATTGCCAATAAAATTATCATAGTCCAATTTTATATGGTAGAACTGACTCCTCTGATAGAAATTTCTCATGACCCTTCCCCTAGGGCCCATGCCATGACTACCCCAAGCCCGCCTTTTATAGGCCAGGGGCTTGCGACTAGCACTGAAAGGCGTATTCCCTAAAACTGGGAAGGCATTGACTTTATAACCTGTAAACACACACAACCAAGCACACAACAAGATACAAAAAAACGTAAACTGTATAGTAAAAGGAGTGTGTACAGTAAGAAAAAGAGGCCAGAATACAAACCCAATTGGAAAGTACAAGAAAACTGGAAAGTACAAGTAAGCTTAACAGCTCTGGTGAACACCCGCCAAGGATCCTACATGAAGGGTAGGTACAGCTCTAAAACGGTCATATTTGAAATGCGCCTCGTCTAAGGTACACCTCCAAGATACCTCCAGTCCTAGTACCCTTGTCCACAATCAGCATTGTCCGTCATCTGCACCAAACACAACAAGGTGCGGGCATAGCCCGTGCAGGGGTGAGTATAATGATACTCAGTAGGGATCTCGAGACCCTCAAGGTCTCACAAAATCTACAAAGGATAAACCACAAAGCATGTAAACTAGTAAAAACCATACTTATTTATATTCCCATACATATACCTAAGTCATCAAATAATACCCATCTCATTAATGAGAAAAAAAAGGCCCAACTCCTTAGTGAAAGTACAAGTGTTCCATGAAAGAAAGATTAACACGAAGGTAATCAACACACAGGTATGCCACACAGAATAATACCACAAAGGTATCACCATGAAGGTAAGTAACTCACAAGTACGCCACACAGTAGAATACCACAAAGGTATCACCACGAAGATAAGTACCACATAGGTACGCCACACAGAAAAATACCACAAAGGTATCACCATTAAGGTAAGTACCACATAGGTACGCCACATAGAAGAATACCACAAAGGTAAAGACTCAACTCATACCAGGTATAAATTAAGTATAGAAATATATATGATTAGTCATAAGCTAAAGTATCATATTCTGTTAAGTGGCACTACTGCTCACCCACATAGGATCGATAGGTAACTAACCCCCACTGACCCACAGAGGATCTGACCCACACAAGATCGATATGCACTGACCCACATAGGATCATTGAGAACTGACCCACACAATATCTGACCCACATGGAATCGATAGATGCTGACCCACATAGGATCGATGCTCTTTATTCACGTTACAGCCAGCTACTGGGTTCCCACACTAAGTTCACTTGATTTCGGGAGGGTCCACTCCTCAGGCCACAGGTCGATAGTCCAACTGCCACGAATTCCCACGAATAAGTATCCCAAAGGACCGCCATGTAAAAGGAGTCTCAATACAATAGACGGTGCGTCAATCGGACGCCCAATCTGTAAGTTGTTTGCCTTTTAGTCCTGAGGGCCCGGTTGGATTCATTCTCGATCCAACCCAGTTGTACCCACAACATTATCCAAAACCCAAGTGGGTTATACCAAAAGGACCATCTCAATCCAAGGTTTTTGGTGCCGTAGATGGTTCATCAAATGGACGCTCATAGCTCAAGATATGTTCGAAAGAGAAAAAAAGGGTCGAAGTTGGTCCGGGTCCAGTCCGACCCGTCCTGACCCGAGTCTGGCCCTGGGTGGGACTCAGCCCGAGGGATCCGACCCGGCCTGCCACCATGGCCCGAACCACTGGGTGGCCTGCGGTGTGGTGGCCCGTGGTGTATCGTCTGCTGGATGGCCCCACGGTGCGACATCCGCTGGGCGGCCCCGCGATGCAGCGTCTTCTAGGCGGCCCAATGGTGTGGCGGCCTGCAGTGCAGCATCCACTGGGTGGCCCCGCGGTGTGGTGTCCACTGGGCGGCCCCATGGTGTGGCGTCCCACAGTATGATGGACCACTGCGGCTGGCCGGAGGGCAAGCCCACTCCTCCGCGTAGTGCAGTCGCGCACCGCACAATCGCTAGCATCCGGCTCGGTCGGCTGCCCTCCCTTCACCGTCGTAGCACAAGGTCACAGCTCTTGCTCGTCGGGCAGCACAAATGTGCGCCGCCGTCCCCTTAGTGTAGTCGGCCTTCACCAGCCGTCGCCCTTGCACTACCGTAGCTGAGGGGCCGCCACCATTATCCAGCAGAGCGGTCGCACCGCCCCCTTCGTCGTGGCCGGTTGTGGTGCAGGCCTCTATTCTCGAGCCCCATCGGTGCCAGTCGCTGTCCTCCTCCATCGAGAAGAACACATCAAGAATGTCAAAGATTTCCAGAGAGGTCGAGCCATGTTCGTTTGGCACGTACCCTTTGCGTTAGAGTAGTAGCAAGAAGCTCATTATTTCATGATTCAAGATGGATCGACAAGAACGGGGTAAGGGGGTATAAATCAACAATAAGCCCTACCTTGATTGCTTGTTGGAAGATTTAGAAAGGAAGAAGATTAATTTTTTGGGGATGGTGACACCGGCGTTCACCACTCCCGCAAGATGCTTCCGATACGGCTCAAGCATCACCCTCATTCTTCAATTCTAGAGGGGGCATTCTTCGTTGGATAATGATCTTCCAAAGGCTATTTCCCTATGTTCTCCCTTTCCAACGATTTCCCCAACCCCACCAAAAAGAAATTTCAACTTATTTAATTAGGTTTTTAAATTAATTTTAGATAGACATTAATTAAATGGTGTCATCATAATTAGGGTGGAGTAAGTACATGGGACTTACTCACATTAAAGACGGATCGGGTGGTCCACACCCCCATAACTCAAAAGGAGGGTTTTCTAAAGAAAAATAAAAATGTTAAATATTTTATTCTTCTTCTGCCTCAATGAAAATAATTGAAACTAACTTTCACCCTCGACCTACTATGGTCGAGGTGAAGGTCTCTTTAAGAGAATATCGGCGCTGCGAGTTCAACGGTGTCCTTATATTTCAATTCCAAGCACCAGTTTAGAAGTTACAAAAACCCTCTGGCACGTTTACTGAATGTAAATGAAAGAAAAAGGTTCAAAAAATCATTCTGAGCACTACAGATCTCTAATTTACACCCCATCAATTTTTTCAAACTCCAAAAATTCCCAATTAATTAAAAAAATTACATGGAATTTATGGGTTTTTACAAGTATGTTAAAAATGATTCCTTTCAAATTTTCAGTAAAATCCAAACGATTATTACTTTGAAAGAAACATGAAGATTCCTTCCAAAAAAAATTAAAAAGTAAAAAATCAGTAAAAATGCCTTTAATAAATCTTTTTAAAAATATTAGAAACATTTTTGAAACAAAAATAGAGAACATCAGTTTTGATAAAAAAAATATTTCCAACTAAAGAGAAAAATAAAATCGTATTTTCATAGAAATATTTTCTAAATAACTTTAAGTAAGAAATAGTGAAAAAAATGGTGTTATTACATGAAAAAATCCTAAATAACTAGAGGATAATAAAATTAAAGAGTTCTATTATAAAATGATCAAATAATTTCCTAAAATGGAAATTGAAGAATAAACAATCCTCATTAAAATGATATTGTGAAATAAACCCTTACAATGATCAAAACATTGAAGTGATAATTGACTTATGAATCAATTATGTCTATCCAATATAAATACACATAAAAAACATAAATAAAATAAAATATATTAAAAATTAATTATAAAAATAATCTTATAATTTAAAATACAGTGGAGTAATATAACCCAATGAAATGAAATTGAGTTATGAAATTATTTACCACTTGGTAATTTTTAAGTCAAATACCCTTAAATTAAATAATTAAAATTAAAACCTGAAATACCATTAATATTTACAGAATATTGATATTACATTCGAAGAGTTGATATAAACACCATATAAAATAAATTAGGAGCTTAACATTATAATATGCCTCAATGAAAGGAAATTGAGATAAAGTCCCTTACCACACTCTTCCTTTTGGTTGAACGTGATTTAACTGTAATGACCTAAATTATAATCAATGGAAATTGCCTTATTATAATTATGTCATATAATCACATAAAATCATAGCATAATGAAATACCAGGTACTATGTGACCATTAAACTTAATATTGTCACTTATGTGATTAGAATTTCAAAAATTGGACATATACAGTTTCAATTAGTAAGATGTTTGGAGTCCAAAAAGGAAAAACTAGTTTTTGATGAATAGTAACTCACCCTTATGAATAGTAATATAAACCTTATGAATAGTAAATCGTCCTTGTAAATATTAACTTTACCAATGAAACTATAAATAAAATTCATCAATCTTATAAGTGACCACATGATAGTGTTGGTATTTTTTATAAGTCATAAATAATTTTTTAAAATTTTGTGAATAATTTAATAATTAAAAAAATCTATTTTAATAAAATGTATTCATAAATTAGTTTTTGATTTCTTACAATTATAGTATAATTCTATGTGACCTCATTTAATTTTTCAAAATAATATTAAATCAGTTATAATTTTAAAAAGTGTATTTTTCATATAAATTGTGATTTTATTTAAAATTTAAATTTACCATATTTATGAAATTATTTTCATGAAATTTAGTTTTATTTTTGGATTCTACACATCTAAAAAGGTATGGGTTTAATTTTTGGGATTTTTATGAAACACTTGAATTTTTTATGAAGAGTAAAATACGATAATTTATGATAAGTGCTAAAATCTAAATTTCTGCATAATTCTTGAGTTGTGGATGATGTAAATGGCCATTGTTTCTAACTAAATTTCACTTTTTAGTATGTTTTTTCATGGATTCATCACTATTTTTTGTATTTTGGTGAAATAATAAAATAATAATTAAAATATTAAGAAAATCCTCCTCCCTCTTCTCTTCACTCATCTCAAGCCTTGTACCTTGCCAAAATTCTGCACAAATCTCTCCCCAAGCTCCTCCCCCATTTTCATCATCCATTGTAATCTTCAAATTATCAAATACTCTCCCCTTAAGAGGCTCTCAAGGAATATTAATTTAATTAGTAAATTTCTCTTTTCAATTATTTTACTTTCCTTTCAAGTTCCTTTGTTTTATTTTCTATCCTTAACTATACTCATCCAAATGTTATGAAAACTACAATACTTTATATGTACTATAATTTTATTATGATAATGTAATAATCTATTATCTTCTCACCTTTGCCCTTCTTTTATACTAGTAGTAAAAACACCATCTCGGATGTGTTAATTTACCACAGTTAAGGATAATGGGTTTTCGATTTCCATTACCATTTTCAATTCTGGTTATAAACCCATTATTATTGTTGAAAAAACAATAATATATGTATTATTCCTCATTTATGGTTCTAGAATATAATTTTTACCAATGGTTTTGATTTATAAAACAAAATGTGTTTGTTGTGATCAAAAACCTCCAATTAACCCAAAAGGTTATCACTAAAGTTTTATATAATGATCCATCTTCACTCCAAAAAAACAAATGAAATTTACAACCATGTAACCTTATGAATGTTCAATAATAAAATATGAATCTAATTCTAGACAACCATCCTCATTTTAAATGACTATCTTTTCATGCATATAAGTAAACCAATCATTAAACAAACAGACCCGAACAATGAAATTAAACCTCATAACCAATCAAAAAGGATAGGAATGAACTAAAAAATGTAATAATAAATCAATTACATGTAAAATAGGTTCTGTAATTATTAATTAATTAACATAATTTTATTATTCAGGTCATCAATATCAATTGGAAAACACCACATGACTTAAGGTAAGGGATTCTACCTGAACCTCCATTATTCCTTCAGGTTATTATTACTCTCTTTTTACCCAAATAATATTATATAGTCATTTTATGTAAATATTATAATTTATGTTTATATGTACAAAATCATGTTTCAAGATCAATTAATAATTTTATTCCAGGTATATACATGCTTTCAATTTATTCCATGCTCAATACTTCCCGATAAGCAAACCCGTTTTTAGGGAACTTCCCAAATTTTTACACAATTTCACATTCACTCTACCATATGTTTTAAGACACCATTGTTTTTATAAAATAATTCTTTTTATTATTAAATTATTCTTATTTCACTTTTGGTTTTATAAAAAATATTGTTTCCTTTTCGATTTTAAATGCTCTTTAGTATTTTCCTAAAAACCGAACTAAAATGTATTAATGTTAAAATTTCATAAATGCTTTTTTACATGTTATCACTTATATTTGATATCACTTACAATGATATATGCCTATTTTACCATATGAATGTCCATGTATGTTCAAATTACTTTCTTTCATGCACACTTGTATGATACACCCATTAAATCATGCTTTATGAAATGATTATGATACCAATTTCTTTCCATGGGTTCCCATGTGTTTATGTATGATAGATTATGTATGATTATGTATGTGGAAATCATATTCCTGAAAATTTTATGATAGATGGGCCCATATAATTCTCCAATTCATTCGGTAAATTTGAGTCTCATGAGACGTTATGTGGAACAGTCTTGGTAGTTATCCTTGACTTATGCTATCATGTGTAATGGTCTTGGTGACCAGACTTGACTTGTGCTACATGTGTAACAATCTTGGGGGTTAACCATGACTTGTGCTCCTATGAGTAAAATAAGAATTGACTCATATTAAATTCTTTTTTTATGTTTCTTCTAAATTACTATGATTCCATTTTTATATGATCCAAAGTTATACATTTTACGGTTCCATATGTTCAATTACATTATATGCCTTTCTATATCATTATGTCATTATTCATATATAATGTGCTAAATATTTATTATTATTCATAATCCCTTAATATGATTTAATCTCATCCCTTTTTGTTATATTATCCCTAGGTTTTCCTATGAAAATATATGAGCACAATTTAAGTTAGGATAACATTATGTATATTAAATAAAAATTTGTTTTTATGATTTTTGATTATGTACATAGTATTCTAAGACACTAGACTTTACAATACTTGGATTGTAATTTGTTCGTCAATTATTATTAAAAACATGTAAAGATATATGTATAACACTATAGTATCTATATTTGGTATCATTGGATGGTCTAGTTATTTTAGGAGATTAGGAATAGATAACTTTAGTAAGAACCTTAAGGAAGAGACTATATATAATAAAAAATCACTACATTTTGGTAAGTGTAGAGTAAGTGGTTTATGAAGATAATACATCCCTTCCTAGATAAAAATAGGTAGAGGAGGATCTAGAATAGATTTCTCTAGGGGTAAAACCTGAAAACACTGATTTGAGTAAGACTTGAATGGGAACTACTGCACGATAACATGCCTTGTTTTACACTTGGTTTGACACTCCTAGGGGATATGGTTTGGTAAATTCATGAGCTTTCTACAAACCATTATTAAGGGAATAGAAAATATCCCATAAGAATATAAGTTAGAAACAGATCAAGGAAAACCTAGATTTAAACCTATGGAATCACAATTTAGGATATACTTATCCTTTATAAGTTTATCCTTTTGTGCTCAAAGTTTCCTTTTCATTCTTAGTAGCTAAGTATTCAAGACCTATAATTGTATTTTTTTTTGTTTATGGTAGGAAATATAAGAACATGTTCTAAAAATCAATGTGATTGGGAATGTGAAGATTGCCCTAATGATCCACCAAATATGATGGGAACAAGAACCCAAAACATCATGACAGTACTCTATCAGCTGGCTCAAGTTATGAATAATAACTTGAATCATGTGGAATTACCTACTCTACCAAGGAAATAGTAAGTTGTCATTAAATCCTTCATGAAAAAAGGCCTCTCATGTTTAGTGTATCTTATGATCCCCTCCCCAGGGAATAGTGGATTAACTCCATTGAAAAGATATTCTCTATCCTACAATGCTTAGAAGAAGAGAAATTCATACTGGTGGTCTATGATTTTGATGTGGAAGATAACTAGTTGGAGAAAATGATCGAGAATACGAAGTCCCAAGAGTAAATGTATTCCATGTATTGGGTGGAATTCAAGAAAAAACATCAAAAAAATCCCCAAGCCCTTTTCATCAATATGGAAAGAGAGTTCCTAGTACTCAAGAAGAAGGAAGACGAATCCATCAGGGTGTATGAAGCAAACTTCACAAAGATTTCAAGATACACAACCATTTTTTCATGAACACCGAAAGTAAGGTGGATTGCTTCTTTATCATATTAAATCCAAGTCTACAAAAATTATTGGTGATTTGAGACTTTGAAAATTATGAGGACATTGTATGTTGTACCCTCAAGGTTAAAAAGGATATTAGAGACTCCCAGTGGTCTCTTGGGACCGGTGAAAAAAAATGTAAGATGGAGTCTAATATGGGTGGTCTTTAAAATAAATCCCATGATGGAATGAAGATAGAAAATTCTATATTTTAAAATTGTGGTAATAAGCATCCTGGGAACTATCTGAAGGGAACCCATAACTGCTTAAAATGTGGAAAAAAGGGACATCTTGAAAAAAATTTCCAAATGGATATGAAGAATCCTCCTAATGTAGAAGAATAAAGGAAGGTTTAGATAAATGCTCAGCCATTGGTGTGGTGTTAAAACTGAAAGGATCATGGGAATTATGTGAACAATTTCCCTAAGATAAGGGTTGTCATAGGAAATCAATAAAAACCTCCAAGGAAATAAGTAAGGTTTTATGTTATCACTACTGTTGAGGTGGAGTAAGACAACAATGTTGTGATACATATGCTAGTTATTCCTTCAAGAATAGTGAACTTGCTATTTGATTCTGGTTCTATGCATTATTTCATATCTTAGAAGCTTAGTAGACCTATTCAAACACCACCTCAAAATTTGGAGGTTAAGTTATCTATGAGAACAGTGAATTGTGAAATTATTGAATCTAAGGTTTATAACTCCTCCCTCATAGATTTTTATGGACTAAACCTCCAAGAAAATATTTTCATACTTCCATTAGTGAAAATTGAAGTTATCTTTGGTATGGATTGGCTATCTTAATACAAATCCAACATCATCTGTTGAGAAAGGGAGATCTCTCTTAACATCCCAGATCATCCTCCAATTAATTACATGTGTAAGGAGGAAGATTAATCTTAATTAGAATCATTTTATCAAGTTTGAATATTACTGCCTTATAGGAAATTATGTATAGCTCAAATGATTGAGACAAAGGAGATGATACTTCTCGAATATAAGCCCATTGTGAGGGATTGCGCTGATGTATCCCTGAAGAGTTGCATGTTCTTCCTTCTGATCGAGAGGTTGAGTTCTCAATTAACTTCTTACTACATCTTGACCTATATCAATTACGCCTTATGAAATAGTCCCCGTAGATCTATAAGTTCTAGAGAAGTAGTTATAGGAGAATCTGGAGAAGGGATTTATATTCTTGATTTCTTCACAATAGGGTGTGTCATGCCTCTTCATAAAGAATAAGGATGGATCACTGCCTCTCTACATTTACTATCATAAGCTTAATAAAATCACAATAAGGAATGAGTATCCCCTACCACGGATAGATAAATTGTGGGATCAGATTTATGGGGGCAGTTATTTTTCTAAGGTGGACTTTCAGTCAGAATATCTCCAATTAAAGGTGAGGAAGGAATATATTCCCAATACTACATTTTGAACGAGGTATGGAGACTATGAGTTCATAGTGATTCCCTTAAGACTCATTAATGTCCTAGAAATTTTCATGTATTTAATGAATATAGTATTTATAGATTACCTCGACAAATTTTTGGTAGTCTTTATTGATGATATTATGATATACTCCAATAGCATGTAGGAACACAAGCAGCATTTGAATATTGTTCTAAATACTTTTCAAAGGGAGAAACTATATGAAAAGTACAGTAAATATGAGTTATGGATGTAGTAAGTATCATTCTTGGGAATGTGATCACCTGCAAAGGGATATCTATATCCCTTCTAAGATAATGGCAATTAAAAAGTTCCCCATGCCAACTTCTGTAACAGATATTCGTAGCTTCCTTGTTATAGTTTTGTGTTACCAATGATTTTTGGAGAAATGTTTACAATTTTTAAACCCAAAGAACAAGCAGAAATGGTAGGGGTTGAAGTTTTTATGGACTTAATAATGTGAAGATTGTGTTGTGGTGTTGAAAAATAGGCTTATCACTGCACAAATACACTCACTCCCAACAAGTGGAGAATACTTTATTGTGTAAAATGATGCTTCAAAGAATGGTTCAGGCTATGTGATGATAAATAATAGTATAGTGGTAACCTACACCTCAAGGTAGCTAAAAATTCATTAGAAAAAATATCCTATACATGATCTGGAGTTGGCGGTTGTGATCTTTGCATTCAAAATCTAGTAGCATTACCTCTATGGGGAGAAGTGTGAGATATATACTAATCACAAGAGTCTCAAATTTATATTCATAGAAAAATATATTAATATGATCTGGTGAAGATGGTTAGAGCTCAATAATAATTATGACTGCTCAATCCAATACCATCTCGATAAGGAAAAAAAGTTGGCGGATGCTCTAAGTAGAAAGGATCATGCATCTTTATCAATAATGATAATTGAAAAGGATACAATAATTTTATATTTTCATAGGATGGACATGGAAATAATTAAGGGATTAAAATCATAAACACTTTCACAAATTATTTCTCAACCATCCCTCATGGATAAATTAAAGGTTGATTAAAGAAAAGATGTCGAAATTCATAAAAGGGTGGAAACCATTAGAAATGGGAAATCCTCTGAGTTCCAGATTGATGAGGATGGAGTTGTAATATTTGGGTCACAATTATGTGTACCATCTGATACATAGATAAAGGATGATTTTTTTAATGACACACATAGCTCAACCTTCTCTATTAACTCAGGGAGCACAAAGATATATCGAGATATCCAAGAGAACCTTTCAGGGGAGAATGTGAAGAAGGAGATTGCTGAGTATATATCAAAGTTCATGGTGTGTTAGCAAGATATGGATAAAAGAAAAAAATCTTAGGGAATGGGGAAACCACTACCCATACCAACATGGAAGTGTGAGAACATCACCATGGGATTTGTCACTAGACTTCCAAGAACATTTAGAGGAAACAATGCTATATGGGTTATTGTGGATCGTCTTACAAAGACATCCCACTTTTTCAAAATTTGAGCGGACTTATCATTTGATAAAATTTCACAGATATATATCAAAGAGTTAGTAAGGACTTATGGAGTACCACTATCTATTATATCTGATAGAGATATGAGATTCACCTCGAAGTTCTAGAAAAGTCTCCAATATGCTCTAAGAACTAAACTGAAATTCAGTACTACGTATCATCCTCAAACTGATGGAAAATATGAGAAAACTATTTGTACATTGAATGACATGTTTAGTGCATGTTCTATGGACTTCAATGGATGGTGGGACCAACATCATCCACTGGTTTTATTCTCTTAAAACAATATTTTCCACTCTAGCATCTGAATGGCACCATATGAATCCCTTTATGGGAAAAGATGCATAACACCGGCATGTTGGGATGGGTTCGGTGAGAATAAGCTTTTAGGACCTGAAATGTTTGAAGAAATGGTGGAGAATGTCAAAACCATTCAACAACACATCAAGACGTCCCAAATTCGACAGAAGTGTTAGGAAAAAAATCTTTGATTGGACCTTGACTTCAAAGTTGGAGACATGGTATTCCCCCATATATCTCCATGGAATAAGGTCATGAGGTTTGGGAAGAAAGGAAAGCTAATTCTTAGGTACAAAAACCACTTTAATATTCTTGATCATGTTGGATTTTTGGCCTATCGACTGGAACTTCCACCTACCATGTCTAAAGTACACAATGTTTTCCATGTATCCCTCTTAAAAAGTACATACTAGATCTATCACATGTATTATCTTCATAGGTGGTACAGTTAGAGAATGATCTTTTTTATGAGGAGTATCCAGTGAAGATATTGGATTTTAGATATAAATTTCTACATAACAAGACTACTCAGCAGGTCAAAGTAAATTATCAGAACCATATGTACAAATAGGCAACATGGGAATTGGAGGAGACAATCAAGGAATATTACCCACAGCTCTTTACAACATAGAATGTAAAACGAAATTTCTAGGGAAAAATAAAATTAGGGGGGAAGAACGTAATGAACAAAATTTTAATCAATATAAATTCCCTTCTTATAATTATGTCATATAATCACATGAAATCATAAAATAATGAACTAATAAGTATTATGTGACCTTGGAGCAAAATATTTTCACTTCTGTGATTTGAATTTCAAAAATATGACATACATGGTTATGATCAGTAAGACGTTTGGAATCCGATAAGATAGAGTAATTTTTTGTGAATAGTAAATGACCGTTGTGAATAGTTTTGTTACCCTTATGAATAGTAATATAACCCTTATGAATAGAAAATCCGCCAAGTAAATAGTAACCTTACCAAGTAAAGTATAAATTAAATTTATCCAACTTATAAGTGACAATATGATAGTGTTGGTATTTTTATAAGTCATAAATTTTTATTAAATTTTTTTGAATAATTTGATAATTATAAAAAAAAATTATTTCCAAAAATTTACACATAAATTATTGTTTTTATATCGTATGATTATAGAATAATTTTATGAGACCTTCATTAATTTTTGAAATTATTATAAAATCAGCAATAATTTTAAAATATGTATCTTACAAGTAAATGATAATTTTATTTAAAAATTAAATTTCACATATTTACAAAAAAAAATTATAAAATGGAGTTCATTTTTTTATTCCACATGTTGAAAAATTGTTAGGGTGAATTTTTGGGATTTTTTGGAAATACCTGGTTTTTTTATGAATAGTAAAATACAATAATTTAAGATAAGTGCAAAAACCTGGCTTTCTGCATCATGATTGAGTCATGGATGATGTAAATGGGCTTTTTTTATAACTCAAATGCACTTACTACTATTTTTTTCATGGAATCATTAATATTTATTGTCTTATCAAGAAATAATAATCTAATAATTTAAATATTAACCCCCCCTCTTCATTTCACTTCTCTCAAGACTTGTGCCTTTCATAAATTCTTATCAAATCTACCCCCAATCTCCTCCCCCAAATCCATCAGCCCTTTGTGTCTTCAAAAGACCAAATCCACTCCCCTTAATAATCTACCAAGTAATATTAATTTAAGAGGTAAATTCCAATTTTCAATTCTTTTACTTTCATTTCAAGTTCCTTTGTTTTGTTTTCTATCCTTACCTATCCTCATCCAAACAATATGACAACTCCAGTACCTTATATGTACTGGAATTTTTTTATGATAATGGAATAATTTATTATCTTCTCTCATTTACCCTTATTCTATACTAGTTGTAAAGACACCACGTGAGATGTGCAAATTTACCGCATTCAAGTACGATGGGTTTTCAATTTCCCTTACCATATTCAATTCTGGTAATTAAACCATTATTATTGTTGAAACAAACTATAATATATTTATTCTATCTTATATATGGTTCTAGAATTTTTTCTTTACACATGGTTTTTATTTATAAAATAAAATGTGTTCGTTGTGATCAAATACTGCCAAATAACCCAAAAGGCTATCACTAAAGTTTTATATAATTATTCATCTTCACTCCAAGTAACAAAATGAAATTTACAACCATGTAACCTTATGGATGTTCAATAATAAAATATAACTCCAATTCTATACAACCATACTAATTTTATGTGATTACCAATTCAAGTATTTAAGTAAATCATTCATGAAACAAACTGACTCGAACAATGAAATTGAACCATATAACCAATCCAAATGGTTATGAATGAAATCAAAAAGGTTATAATAAATCAATTAAATGTAAAATAGGTTCTGAAATTATTAATTAATGAGCCTAATTTTCTTATTAAAGTCATTAATATCAAGTGTAGAACAACATCAGACTTAACGTAAGGGATTCTACTCGAACCTCCATCATTCCTTCTGGTTATTCTTACTCCATTTTTTACCCAAATGAAATCCTATATTCTATTTATGTACATATTCAAATTTCGGTTTATATTTCCAAAATAGTGTATTAATATCCATTCATCATTCTATTTTAGGGATAAATATGATTTTAAGTGATTCCCTCCTCAATACTTCCCAATAAGCAAATCCATTTTAAGGCAACTTCCAGAATATTTACCCAATTTCATGTGCACTCTACCATCTATTTTAAGACTCCATGTTTTTATCAAATAATTATTTTTTTATGAAATCTTTATTGTTTCACTTCTTATTTTATATAAAATATTATTCCCATTTTTTAAATTCTCTTTATTATTTTCCATAAAACCACTCTAAAATGTTTTAATGTTAGAATTTCTTAAATACTCTTTTTACATGTTATCACTTCTGTTCGACATAAAATACCATGATATAAGCATATTTTTTCATATGAATTTCCATTTATGTTTTAATTCATTTCTTTCATGGTCACTTGTAAGATATTCCCACTAAATCATTCTTTATGACATGATTATGATACCGATTTTTTTCCATGGGTTCCCTTATGTTTATGTATGATAGATTAGGTATGATTCTGTATATGGAAAGCATACTCATGAAAATTTTATGATAGGTGTGCTCGTATAGTTATCTAATTAATTTGGTAAAGTTGAGTCTTATGAGACGTTATGTGTAATATTCTTGGAGGTTATCCTTGACTTTTGCTACCATGTGTAATGGTCTTGGAGATTAGCCTTGACTTGTGCTACCATGTGCAATAGTCTTGGTGGTTAACCATGACTTGGGATCCTCTAATTGAAATAAGACATGACTCATTCTAAATTCATGTTTTATGTTTCTTTAACATTACTATGTTTCCATGTTTATATGATCCCAAGTTATACATGTTATGTCTCTATATGTTTAATTATGTTATATGCCTTTTTATA
Organism: Viscum album; assembly: GCA_963277665.1. Lineage (NCBI taxonomy): Eukaryota > Viridiplantae > Streptophyta > Magnoliopsida > Santalales > Viscaceae > Viscum > Viscum album. The sequence goes on from OY728150.1 coordinate 1,950,536,887, forward strand.
TCATTATTTAATGATTCCTTTCCAATGTGATAAAGCTTTATTATTATGCTTAATCCCTTACTATGATTTAACTCATACCTTTGTTCATGTTATCCCTAGGTTATCCTATGAAGATGTATAAGCATAATGGAAGTTAGGATATCATTATGAAGATTAACTAAAAATTTGTTTTTATGATGTTCGATTAGGTACCTAGTCTTCCTAGACACTACTGACTGACAATTATTTTTTATTATATCATAAAACCCTTTTAAAGGGTGAGGGGGAACAGAACATGACTTCAAGGACATAAGACATTAAACTATTCCCCAAAGGATCAAAATCCATAAAACCATATCAAATCAATAAGGGAAGCCCCACCCCAGCACAAAACAATCAGTTCAGATTCCACCTTCTCAACGCTACTCGACTAGTTGTCCCATGTAGTGATGCACAGGCCTGGTACCCATAACAAAAGTTATACCCTCTCAAACGTCCGATTCCAAATAGCCATGATATGATGAAAACTGTCATCTTTAAACCTCATATGAAGTAGCCCCTGAATCAGATATGGAAACATAGACCTCTGACCACACAGCAGAACACACCGCCCAACCAAAAACAACCAGATTCGCACAGTAGATTCATGACAAGAAAAAGAATCACAGCACAAGAAGAAAATCACACCATGAAAATGATCACCCAACAACAAACCATTCAAAGTATACCACCATCATGCATCAAATCTTCAACATGATTCTCTACATCTCCAATGCATCGATCCACTGCCACCACAACCGCATAACAAGCAGACCACAATGCAGGGAGAGCCCAGCGGAGAGGGACACCAGCGACAAACCATTCACACCAAATAGAAAACCAAGTGAACCAATTCCCACTGCTCCCCACATTCAGCATCAAAGATAGAAAACCACCAAAATTGAACCTGTAAGGAAGCCGCAGGAAGACCCCCCCCCCCCCCCTCCGCACCACACCGGGGCCAGCACCGAGCCTTTCCTGATAAAACCCGCCAAGATGAGGCCACATCTGATGCCCAACCGAGCTCCGTCATGGTGAAAAGTCGGATCCATACCTCAAATCTCCAACCGAATGGGATCGAAGCCAGATCCACACATTCGACGGTCCAACGCACCAGGAAGATGAAGCGGAAGCAAAATCCTAAACCTTCGCTGAGACGGGGGCCAGATATGTCAAATGGGATCATAGCCATCAACCTTCACAAGGGCTGAATGAGTCACACTGACACCGATCTGAGGATGATGACACCGACTCCAACCCGCATCAATTCACACCGGAGGAGGGGAGGGGTGAAACCAGAGAAGAAAACCTAGCCCGCCGCTTAGAGGGAAATGTCACCGCTCAGAGGCCTCCCGAAAAAAAAGTTTATTAGACACTAGATATTATGATCCTTAGCTTGTAATTTGATGTTTAATTAGTCTTAAAATCAAGTAATTTTATGTTTAAAAGGATAGGGTCACCATATTAACCTTTTTTATAGTCATTTTAAACATGTTATTAAAATATATGAGAATCATATTAAAACTTATCATATTAAATATGATCTTTTAAAACATATTATCACCCATTTGTTAATTATCATTCATTATTTTCACGGGTTCATGTATTAATATCATTTTTTTCTCATGTGTGTTTCATCAAGAAATATCAAAGTATTCTCTATACTACATAGTTTCATCACCACTATAACAATTTTCATGACATAATTACCATATTTATATATAAATTATAAATTTAAAACAAATAATAAAATATGGAAATGAACTATGTTACAATCATGGATATGGTATGTTGTACGTATGAATGAGTATCGTTTCAATGCTAGCCTCTAAGTGGTGTTGATCATTTACGTTATTGCTCATGGGATACCCTCATAGATGACTTGGTTAGGGGAGGCCAGTTCTTTCTAGATGTGACTCCCCCTCTCTACGTATTTTTCTTCTTCCTTTTTATAATGTTCCTTAGCTCTAATATCATTTTCATTCTAGTTATCTCTTGTTGGCAGTGTTTCCTTGTTTGGGTTTTTCTTTATTCTTCTATATTGGTGTTCTGCATTCATGTGGATTCAGTTGTTAGTGCTCTTCATGGTCACATTATTCCTTGGGTGATTTTAGTTCCTTTACCTCTGCTCTTACCATCTATTTATGTGTTTATAACTATATCGAGTTTGAAGTGCTAGCTATTAGGGATGGTTTGGGAGGGGCATGATGAGACTTTGTCGATTTCAAAGGAGGTGCATCTTTTCGTGGCCATATGTTTTGACCCTATCATGATTCAGCTCTTCTCTAGTTTCTTACACCATTTCTCCCCCCTATTTTTTTCTGGTGTGGTGGTTATGAAGGAGACATTAGGATGTGATTTTTTGGTGGGTTATAGATTTCCAAGAGGCTTCATTCTTATGCTTCCTTGGAAGTTTGGCATCTTTGGGTCTTGTGATGTTGTTTGGGTTCCACGGGTCCTTGAAGCAATGGGTGAAGCTCTTCCATAAGGCTTTTCCGGTGTTGGATTCTCCCCTTTTGAGTTCTTGATGGAGATTTTTCTTTTATTTTAATTATTGAAGATGGATTTTTAGGCTTGTTTGTTGTGGTTCTTTATATTTTGTATAAATGGCGATTCTTCAATTTTTAGATCTGATTGATTATGGGGGTATGTTTTGAGTTTCTTCATTGTCTTCGGTGGTCTCGTCAGTGAGGTTGTGATGTAGACGGGGTACTCAATACCTCATAGAATAGTAATAATACCATACAAATGTTTTAGGGAGATATAACTGGGCTCAATTCAATCTTCAATTTAATTTTTTAATTTTTAATTTTCACCTATCGATTTCTTGGTTCTGGATATCATGTGGTTAATGGAATTCAATGTTATGGCGATGGTGGAATGGTTGAATGGGATACATGGTTTTGTGGTGGTGATGAACTATACCAATTAATATTATTATTTGGATTTTATATTGGGTTTTATCTACTCAGGATTGTTTGGTGAGCATTCACACTTGACCTATAAAAGTGTTTAAAAAATATATATATAGATTTGGAGGAGTAATGTTTCAATTTTCCAATGATCATTACAAAAAGAAGATAAATAATATTTTATATTTTAATAATGATAATAATATCATATATACCATATTATTAATTAATATATACTTATATATATCATCCATCTGGTTTGGTTATGAAAAGAGAGTCACCTCACTTCATGAAGGTAGTAGTCCACACGTACACAAACGATGTTATCATTTTTCAGTGTCAGAACGAAAATGATATATTATAATTTAATAAGGATAAATAATTGATTAATGTATTAATTTTTCTTGTATATTACAAATATTCATTAATTTAATCCTTATTTTCATCCATATAATGAGTTAGTGAAAAATGAATCATATCACTTCGTAAGGCAGTAAGTTGTCCTACACACGAGTGTTGTTATCATATCCCCTAAGGACTGGAAAGTAAAAAAGTTATATATGATATAATGAATAAATTATAATAATTATTTTATAAATATAATATATATACTTTATATCCATCATCATACCCCACCGTTAGAGTTGTTAATAGAAAAAACGAATGATATTGGTTCACTAGGTGGTAGTCTGCGTACACACGAATGATGATTTCAAAACCCATTTGATGGAAGTGGGGATGGATGTAGCACATGTCCATAACATAACAACATTTTAGTATTTGAAATATGATAAGTTTATTATATCATTATATTTAATAATAATTTAAGGGGTTTGGGGAAGAAATAAAATAAAAACATTTGTTGATGAACGTTGCCTCCTCTTTGAGTAACCTCCTTAGGTTTACACCAAAATCCTTCCTACAAATGATTTCTACAAAAAAAATAAGCCATTAAGGATAATAAGAGGGTATTTTGGAATTTATTTGGGTAGGTATTCTCTTATCCAAATTAGTTTGAATTTGTGAACAGGGGAGGAGAGGGAATGGCCTTTTATAAGTGAGGTGAGTGGCACAGTTTTAATATTTGAAAATAAAAAGGTGTGAGAACATTTTTCACAGGACCGAAGGGTAAAAAATAGATTATTATATATCCTTATACATGATAAGGTCTAAATATTTACATATAATATATTTTATACAAGTTTTAGGTTTAATTTATCTCATATCTTTTTATTTTAACCCCCAGTAAACCCATTTTTACCTTAAAAGTGGTAAATAATTTTTTATTTTTTACTATTCATTTTTCTCATAAATTAATTTTACCTTATTAAAAAATATAATTTTCTTTTAAATATGGAATCCATTTTTCCAAATTCCATACACATAAGTTGAAAAAAAATAATTTAAAATTAATCACGTATATGTAATGAGAAAGCATGTTTTCAAAAAGAAAATAATCAAAAGTTTACAATGTTTTTATTTAAATATTCAATATTAAAATGGATGTAATGACCTAAATTAGTTAAATTGTGATATAATTTTACTAATTTTACTTTGAAAAAAAAAATATAATTTAACGATTTAAATTATTTAAAGGAAAAGGCAGTTTTCAATTAAAATTCAGTATTTTTCACTATTTATCAAAAAATAAACCATTTTAGAACAATAAATAAAATCACTCTAAGATAATTTTGATATTAGAATTTAAAAAATGAAGGTAATTTTATCAATTAAATTTTCCAAAATTAGTGTAAATTAATTTAAATTATGCTCTCAAAGTGTGATTAAACTGTATTTTAGAAATAATATAGTTTTTTATGAAACATTTCTTTTTTATTTTATAAGAATCTTATTTTAATTATAAGAAATAGATAAACAATGAATTTCTTGTACATATTAAAACCATATAGCTTTAATATTTTATTTATTACTATTTATATGCTCAAATTTAATGACTGTTTTATAATAGTATACTATATTACAATTCATTTAGACTCAGGGTTGTGTGTTCCACAAGATGTCAAAGAGATTAAACTTAAAAAAGTATATTTTATGGGTTATTTAAGTTAGGTGTTGTGTGTCACATATGCTATTGAAAAATTTTATTATTTTAAAATATTGTCATTTTACATTCTACCCACTTTAAATAAATATTTTCCTCACAATTTTAACTTGATCTTGTTAATCAAGGGTTTGATATTTGAAAATAATTTTATTGAAAAACTCACATAATAAAAAGATTTAGTAAAACATACTCATAATAAGAGATAAAATGAATTAAAAATGTTATGTGGTATAATACACAATTAGGTTTCCATGTTGGATAACATTGGGGGTAAGTGAAGATATAGACATGGAATAAAATAATAAATAATTACAGAGAGCGATAGAGGTCATTGATCATAATAAAGTGAATAATAAATGGAAAGTTAAGGACTTCAAAAACATAAATATTTGATGATATAAAATAACATTTATTAAACATAAAAAAGGTATTAATATAATTTTTTTTATCAATATCCTTTTCCTAGAGTTGAATAATTCTTTTATTGTCTAAGAATATAAGGAAATATACTCACTTGATACATTTTTTATTTTGTATGCATAATTTCATACTGAAGAACCTAAATTCACTTTTAATAGATCATAAGATACATAAAATAATAAGTCTTTCTTTATTTCTCTAACTATCTTCAAAAAACAATCTGTTAAGAAAAAATTATCCAATATAATAAATAAATCTATAAATCTAAAAAATAACACCAATGGTTCATCATTAATATTTATCCATTAAATTGTTTAACTAAAAACAATTACAAGTTAAACAAAACAAATCGCATAGGCTAGTGGTGGGAAGTAAACCCTTATATCTATTTGATCATGGATTTAATCCATGTATCATTTCTAGATGTGACAGGTTATCCTTTTTCTAAAAGTATATTTCTATAATTCCTATAATGTTCCCAAATTTTGATGACCCGTAATTACTTCAATATAAAGATAAGATAATTCATGAAGGATTCCAATAACATTAAACTTATTCCCATAAAATTGAAGGGAATTCATCCTTGTATAAATTTTTCACCAAAACATATACTAAACCAATGGGTTTTATTTACATAAATCTCTCCCAAAATATCCTTAATCATGTTATGTCCTTACCAAAAATATTCAAACGGGGTTTTAATATTTTCAACTTATAATAAACCATAAACTCAAAAATCCATTATGGTGTCAACAAAACTTAAGCTAATAAATACATATATGCTTCTAAATTTTAACACAATCCTTTTATGTTTCATAATTATTATAACTAAAATTCTATTAGTAAAAATACCTCCTGAATTTAATTCTCGAATCCCAATACATCAATACTTCATCATTTTTATTGCAATATAATTTCATCTATTGTCTATGGGTAAACCTTTAAAATAGTTTATTGACTCAAGTAATGCACATCTTTCCCACATTTAATACAATGGATCCCTATAATGATATTTATTTCCTTCCATCCTAATTTTTATTTTCCCATGGTAATTCATTGCATTATTCATTTTTTTACACAAATTAAAAAATTCCCCATTCCATTAGGAAACTTTCATAGGTGTCTCTTTCCGCATTTCTAACATTAAGGAAATCAATTCTTCTTTCCTCCGTGATCTCCACCGCTCAAGCTCTTAGAAAACTCCATCCTTCTCTTTTTTGTTGATCTTGTGAGTAGGTTAAGTTATAGGTTGTTGATTATATTTTGAGATGAATAATTAGGAATAATCACAAAATATTTAAATCCTACCATCATCCCATTTGGTTTCTCATAGTCACCACATTTTCCTTCATGTTCAATGTTAACATGATTCATTTGGGATCCATCCATTGACTAAAAAAATTATAGTGTGAGAAACAATAATCATAACAGTAAAACTATATAATAATTTATAGGATGTTTAAATCATGACATGTTATTTTAAATACAAGACACCATAGAGTTAATGTAGGTTATTCTTTACCATCATATATTCAAATCCATCATAATCTTTTTTTAAATAAAATGTTAATTATCATAAGAATATCCTCAAAGAGTGAAAAATAAGGTGTATAGTGAAGAATGTTTTCTTACACTAGGTGATGATCAGGTTAATAATAATGCACCATTTTTAGCGTTATTACCCCTAGGAACATCTATTATAGAATAAAATATACTTTTAATATACAAAAATGAATGTATTACAATGAAAAGCCATATAATACCATACATAAAAAAATATTTGGTTGTTCTTATATACTTTTCTTCAAAATATATCATTATTTTATGATCCACAATCAATGTTTTACTAAATCAATTTCTTATAATTTCTACTAAACATCATCTTATACCAACCATGGAAACCCTATCCTTAGAAACCTCGTGCTCGTATCTTTTTTATTAAATTGGAATAATATATAAGAAATACCATCCTGAAGGACCAAATAATTTAGTAACTTTGGAAAACTAGATATATATTTAATACTTTTATTAAATTGGAACAAAAAAATTACACCATAATTTTTTCAACAATAACATTATTTTTTATAGAATATCGTTGCAAAACAATCACCATACACTTCATGGATTCTTGAAAAAAAAACAAAATAAAGGTGAGCTCAAATTATCAATAAGAGTTTAGTACAGTGAATTTTATCATGAATAAATGAAACATAATCAATAAGGAATGAATAATATGCCATGGTAAATATTTGATCATACATGATATTTCAATAATTGACAAACATGATCAATGTAAAGTTAAATAACTGAATACTTGTCCCATTTAAAAAATAATTGTACTTCAATAATTATATAAGTTATAATCAATATGGAGAGGTAAAAAACTGAAAACATATATCATTTAATCGATAAATTGATAATGAAATACATCCATAGATAATATCATTGTGAGAATCTCATAGAGAATAATAATTGCAATATTAATGAAGGAAATTCTTAATTATTTGACTCCATGATCTCAGAAATTATGATACATCTATCGTCAAGACCTTTCACAAGATGGTTTAAAACGAATGGTAGAAACTCATTGAATTATAGCTTATTAATTCCCCTTATGAGACTATTAATGCATCAAGGGGATATATAATTTTTAGGGCCACCCATCACTACTGGTCTAAATAATTCCTCATATATCAAATGATTGATTTAATTTATGAATCAATATTCCATATCAATAAATAACTGTATTGATTAAATAATATGGATTTATCAATAATACCTAGCTAAAAAGATAAGTTTAAAAGTAAAAACAATATGTTTAAATGTTATAATGTTTATGAAATAATCAAATCCATGATACAAATAGTATGTATATTTGAGATAAATTAATTTTATAATGATAAAAAGAGGGTCAATGTTTCAAATGAAACTTAATGAATACAAAATTAATGAATAAAGAAGGTGAATATCAACACTTTTCTTGTATAAAATTATTATAAAACATCCATTAAAATAATAAGGATGGAATTAATACAATAGATACCCATTATATTAAAAATAGATAATTGTTGTCATTGATGAATATAAATACCATAATAAAATATTTAAAAACATTCTTTAGGAAAATATAATTTTCGTTTGCATAATAACCTATAAAAAACTAAAATTTTAAAAATAATTGAAAATAAGATTTGAAAATTATTATGTAATCTTTAAAAAAATGAGTGGTAATTATGGAATAAAATTTTATACATTTTGATTATTTTAAAATAAATATTTTTTTCACATTTTTAGTAAAATCTATACGGCCATTTTTTGAAAAAAAAAGAATATTTCTTTCAATATATTTTTAAAAAAATAAAACTGGGTACAAATTTATTTAATAAATCATGTTTAAAGGGATAAAAATATTTTTAAAAAACAATTAGAAAACATGGGTTTGGATGAAAAGGGATTTCCAACTAAAGAAAAAAATTAGGTAGAATTTTAATAAAATATTTTCTAAACAATCTTAAGTACCAAATAGTCGGAAAATGGTACTATTACATGAAAATTTTCAGAATAACCAAAGGAGAATAAAATGAAATGGGTTTATTATACAGTGATCAAATAATTTCCTTCAATTAAATTTCAACCATAAATAATCTCAATTAAAATGATATTGTGAAATAAACCCTTACAATGATCTTAACATTGAATAGAGAATTAACCAATGAATAGATTATGTGTATCCAATGTAAATCCACATAATGAAACTGTAAATACAATAATATATTTAAAAAATCATTTCACATGTAATATTAGAATTTTAAAGATCAAGAAGTGGTAATATAACCCAATGAAAAGAAATTGAGTTATAAAATTCTTTACCACTTAGTAATTTTCAAGTCAAATCCCTTTATATGAAATAATTAAAATTAAAACATAAAATAAAAATAATTTTTAATTAATCATGATATTACCTATAAAGTGATAGTACATACACCATACAAAATAACTTATTTTTATAACATTACAATATTCCTATATAAAGGGAAACTGAGACAAAATCTCTTACCTCAAACTTCCTTTTGGTTGAACACGATTTAACCTCTTTTATAGTGGCTTAAAACATGTTATTAACTTATAAAAAGTATATATAATTTTTATAATATCATATATGATCCTTTTATAACATCTTATCACCTGTTATTTAATTATCTTTCATTATTTTAAACGTTTTGGGTGCTAATTGTCTTACTTTCTTTTGCTCCTTTAATCATGAAAAGTACAGTTTTTACTCATATTATATATTTTCTTCTTATATAAAATAGTAAACATGAAATAAATATCCTATTTATACATCAAATAAAATTTTATAACCATTCTTGAAATATGGATATGAAAAATGAAATGTGTTACAATCATTGATATGGTAGGTTGTACGTACGTAAGGAGTAACGTTTCAATTTTCCAATGCTCATTATAGAAATAAGGTAACTAATATTTTATATTTAATTAATAATAATAATATCTTATATAACATTTTATTAATTTAAATATACTTTTATATATCTTCCAGGTATTTTGGTGATGAAAAGGGAGTCGCATTGCATCATGAAGGCGGTAGTCCACACATACACAAACGATGTTATCATTTTCTCAATGTAAAAAAAGAAAATGAAATATTATCATTTAATAATGATAAATATTTCATTAATATCATAATTATTTCATTTATATAACATATAATCATTAAATATTTTTTTATTTCCTTCTTTATAACACAATAGTGAAAAAAGAATCACAACGCTTCGCGAGACGGTAGTCCGGCGTACACACGAGCAACGTTATCATATCCCCTACGGAATGGAAAATGAAAATTTTATATAGGTTATAATGAATATATAGGTATAATAATGTTCTAAATATCATATATATATAAAGCCTTTGTATTAGGTAGAAGGTTAAAAATTATTTCCCAACCCATGGCATCTAACTCTAGTTATCTTAATGATTTCACCCTTAGACTTCCAGGACAGATAACCTTTTCTAAAAATGACCTTAATTTACTTTTTGTTGTGTTATTTAGCTATAATCGGCCTCTTTTGATGATCTAAAAATGTAGTTTCACTCTTTGATTCTTTCTCCATGCTCCTTACTTCTTCTAGCCAATTAGTCAATATGATCAAAATATCATTTTTCTCATTCACCTCATTATTCTTTGGTGTGTTCTAGTTCTTTGTTGAAAAATAATTGTCACTAGAGACTAATGTCCCTATCCCTTTCTCATGATTGATTTTATTTTAACCAAGTATTCAATTTATTCAATTTGTGATAGATGCTTTATTTGGACTGTGGGTTATGCTTTTACAAGAGATAGAGGTTGAGTTTTCTCTAAATGATCTAAAGATTATTGATCCAATAGTATTTAATATATTTTCTACAGAAATTGATTCTAAATTTTGAGTGGTGACATATTTTTTTACATCATGTTGAGAATTTATAAATTTTTTGTCTTCTATATTTTTCAATATGACTTCCAACTCAAAGTGCTTCATGATTAGGGTTTACTTATCATCCTATGAATATCTCATACTTCCTTCCCAAACAATATTAAGAATTTATTTATCACAAATATCACTTTTTAATTCCTCATAAACTAAATAATCTCTTTAATAGTGAAGTGTGAATGATTCATCCTTGTTTTTTAAAAGCTTTGTGCGAGTGTTTAATCTTCTAATCTATTTTTATAATCCATTCTTCATGGCATTAACTTCTTCCTCTAGTAGTTATATTTAATATTATAGTCTATTTATATGAGATAATATGTATATAATAACTTAATTAGGGACTATATTAAGATAAAATTTTAACTTTAGAATAAAAATTATGAAGTGATTTATCACTTTAAATATTTTCAAATTATGTAAAGTTGGAAAAAATTTCATATCATGAAACTCACACACCAGGTTTTATAGAATATAAAAAACTTTGAATAATTTAATCTAGTAGGTGAACAACCATATTCTTTGATCTATTTACTTTATTATGCTTATTATTCATAATATTTCTCATTGTATTAGAAGGGATACTTCTGTATCCATCTTTAAATGGATGGAAAATAAATTCACTAGTTGATGACATTCCAATACAAACATCTAAAAAGTATACTTTACAAGGATCTTTTCTGAGAGAAATGAGGTTTTCACTAATACTAATTGAGGATCCTAGAGGACCAATGAAAAACTAATAGGGGAGGAGAGAATTAGTCTACACTTAAAAAAAATTGAATTTATTTTCTCTTAAATTCAACATCCTAAACATATTCAGTCTCGATACACTCTTTGTCTCACACAGCCTTACTCAGATAAGAAGTAAATAATGGCATAAAAGAACAAGGATTTACCAGGTTTGATTAAAATACATAATACTTTCCTTAATGAGTTATGCACCCAAATCAATTATTCTCTTCTATAATAAATATCATTCAATTACAAGTTTTGGGTACTTCACACACTATAACCATATACAATTATTATTAATCTTATCTCATCCATAATTTTATCAACCACTTTTCTACACCTCATAATATTTTTCCTTCCTTCTTTATATTAAATTTATTCAACAAATCTACATGGTAGACAAAGAGTCATATAGTGGTGTTCTTATATACCATGAGTCTCATGAGTTTGATGGATTCACACCATATATACACAATAGTTTCTTTTTAGATCCTCCCTATAAGTATATCTTTGATTCTATATAGGATGCTTCAGCACAACTATAATAAATCAATTTTTATTCAAAAAAGGATTCTTTGAAAGCCATAAAGTCTTCAAGAACTCTACTAAACACATTTATAGATCACTTCTAAGATTCATAAAAAATCTACTGAATCTGAAAACCTATAACTCTCACTTGAAGATATCATGTGATCTTCACACCCATAAACTCCCCATTAATAAAGGCGTGACAATAATATCTAAAACAACCATAGATGGTTGAATTTTATCTTTACTTATTCACAAAATTATTCAACCATGAATTTCATAAGATATTATTCTTTTTAATAATTATCTCTCTCTCAAACTAATCTCAAGGCGTTGCTCGGACCCTTTTTCTCTTTCTCTACTATATAATTAAGTGTATAGTTAGATATATATATATATATATATATATATATATATATTCATTAAGGATCACACAACATAGTATCTACTAGATTTAGTATACATATTCTCTTGGTATATTTTTATTTTTATAAGTAGTTCACCAGTATTTTATTTTTAAATATTTAAATATGAAAAATCCCTTCAAATTCATTTGCCCACATCTTCACACTATATCAACATCATGTATGTTGGATTATCAAAAACTATCAATTCTTGATCTGGTGGATACATGATTTATTGGGTATCGTCTCTAATTTCTAAGAATGGAAATTTTATAGGAAAGGTGTTCAAGAAAATTGCATACACAGGTATCTCCCATCAATTCTCATGGTCTTATTTTTCTTTTTCAATGGTCATCCTCATCTAAATTAAATCCTTCCCCTAATATTTAATTTTTTCTCATATTTATTGGATCATATGATTATATTTTTATATTATATCACTAGAATTCTTGGATAAATATTCTATTATATATCTCCACCCATATCTATATATTATATTTTCCAAATTTAGTGTAAAACTCATTTCATTTTATCAAGAGAACTTCACATAAAAAAATGTAAAAAATTATAATTGTGTTCATACAAACTCAATGTATATCATCTCTTATTAAGTCTCATTTAAATGTCCTAAAATCACACTAATTTTAATCTTCTATGAATTTTTGTTCTTTGACGTATTATAATGTGCATTATACTTGAAAATTTTGTAAAACCATTTTTTCGATCCCGAACATGTAGTGGTTATCCACATTCAATCTTCTCCAAAATAGGCCTGAATCATGAATTAAATAAGCTTAATGATTTTCATATCTTTAATTCATGTAATAAGAATCAACATATTTTAATTTATCCTTAGAATTAAAAATTTTTCAAACTTGGTATTTTTCACCCACTGCCTAAGGGAAATTGAATTAAGTTGATTTACACTTCATATACATATCCTTGGATACATGGTGGATTCCCTAATATATTTTAAAATTCACTTACATAGACCAAAGTTTCATATGTGGGATGATTTAATTAGTATTTGGCTATGTTCTCTGGATTCATTTATGTGGAACTTTATTTTTATATGTGCTTCCTGAATTCAAATACTAGTATATTTTTTTATATTTTAATTACACCTGTAGTTTATTATACTAAATAAAAAAACTTATGTATGTTGAAATTTTATATACAAATATTTATATATGTTTTAACTTTTTCTAAATGGAATCACCTATTCTATAATTTTAATACATGAAATATGGGATTATGCTATTTTTTTATAATTTGTTAATTTTGAAACAAGGTTCATCCACTCTATCTGTAGCCTTCCCAATAAAATCATAAATACTTAAAAACACCTTCAAGAATTTATGAAACATTCTCAACCTATTTAAAAATATTTTGAATCACTTTGGTAGTACATGAACTCGCCACTTTGAGTTCCTCGATATAACACACAATGCATTCATCTTAACCTATATTTCATTATTCATCCAAGTTGATTTCTTCACAGTTTTTATAAATCATATGTAGTTAGAACATGATGACGGATTCTATGTGGATCTATTTATTAAGTGATATTTTAAATCTAAACATTCAAATTTTTTGTACACTTATTATCCAATACTATTTAAGTTGTCTGGTATAGGTGTAACATCCATATCCCACTTTCAGTTTATCACTATTGTAGGCAACACTCAACCACTTTTGGTATTTTCCATATACAAGAATACCATCACAAGAATATTATAATATTATATAGGGATACTTAAAAAATTATATATAGTTATTATAATATATTACCTCTTCGATCACTTTTTCTATATATCCATCATAGGATCACCTAAAAAACCTTTACCCAACCACTTGGGAAGAATCACTTCTTCTTTGGTGGGTGGAAACTCAATCCATAACACAAAACAGATTTGAATTTATTATGTTGAAAAGACTAATTAACAAAAAATACAACCAAAATCATTTGGTATCTTCACACAAAAATAAAAGTCAGGTGAAGATCCACATGAGAAATCCAGCGAGATCCACTACCTACCACACTTGTATTAGAACTCACTTGATACACTACCATAAAGCCCTACTCAATCCATATTATATAGGAAATTTATATTTTACACAGAAAAAATGACTAACCCATGTACATAATAGTGTATGAAAATTTAAACCAAATATAATCGAAATCACACAACTAGAAAATGGATCTACCACCACGGACCTATAGCCACAGTTTTAAAACAGTGGTTATAGGTAGCTATAGCCATAGTTCTATGGCCTATATCCACAGTTTTAAAATAAAGTATAAAGGCCTATCTTACATTTCCTATTGCCACGGTTTTCAAAACTGTGGCTATAGGCCAAATTTTTTGACCCCCTATAGCCACGGTTCTCCAAAACCGTGTCTATAGGGTTCCCGCACTTCTGAGGGAAAAAAAATCCTGCCAAAAATTTGGCAAGAATCCATAACGCCACAATTTTGAGGCTATTCCCAGGATTTTTTATATATATATCATTATATATATATAGACACACACACACCCGAATTGTGGCGTGGAGTATTGGTAAGTGAGCATGATTGCAAAGTGGAGGTGTAGGGATCAAAACTCGTCAGGGATATTATTTATTTAGGCTATTGCCAAAGTTTTTCGAGGTTATTTCCATGGTTAAAAAAGTGGAAATAGTAACCTATATCCACATTTTAAATCGTGGCTATAGGTCAACCACCATGGTCGCCAATTTGGATGCCTATTGACGCGGTTTTCAAAACTATTGTAATAGGTCGAGACCTACTGCCACGGAGATAGCGGCCACGATTGGCCAAAACCATGGTCGTATCCTAGGGATAAGGTTTTGGGGCATATTTACATGGTTTTGAACCATGGAAATAGCCATTTTTTCTTACTGTGTCAATTAAATATCTCAACATTGGAAACCGAGATCAAATAATAGAAAAAAAATTAATATTTTTATCTTGATTCAATAATTATTTAATGTATCCCATACCCACTATCCAAATAACTGAAAGGGTTTTATACTTCCTTGTATAGGGTTACATTCATCAATTATAGTGTAATGGTAGAAATAATCATGAAAAAATGAGACTAAGAAAATTTTCTCTCAAACATAAAAATACAACCCCGTTATCTATAGGATTTCTAGCTTCTTCCTTCCTTCCTTGGTTTTAGTGTTGATTCTAAATGTTGTGATCTTTTTTTGATATCCTCTATATAAATATTTCATGTTTCTTACCAAATTTTATGTTCCCCATAAATCCTTACATTTAATTCTTCCTTTTCTGGATTCGGTGACACTTATATTTTGAGCTTAACTCTTCCCTGATTCGGTTAATCATTCACATAAAAACATATTCTCTTGGTTCTATAATTATTCTAAAAATTCATGAACAATCTATATGATCTCTGCAGTCATTGTTCCTTATAAGTAGTTTTATAATATTTATATTTTCATGACTTTTAACTCTCATGAACATAATGATTTAACAGGGTAAAAAATTATGTATGTGATCTAGGAAAAAAATATAACATCATATAAAAAAAACCATACATTAGTTCCCTAATATATTAGATATTCTTTCCCAATATCTTGCATATTCTCCAAAAGATCTTACATATCCTTCATTGTATCTTAAATAGATTCTAAAATATATTACATATTTACAATTATTCTTATAAATACATTATGTATCACCAAAAATATCTTATGTTTGAGCCTGAAAATATTACATATCCCAAGGAATATTGACTCTTCACCATAAATAGAGAAAAAAAATTCCATATATACTAGGTAAAATATATTATACATTGTCCATAAAATATTATATATCAATTTGAATACCCTATATTTCATAACACTTTTCTAATTATACAAAAAATTTCCTCAAGGACAATGGAATTTTTCATATATGTATAGGTATTTAGTAGATAAAAACCTTACATGTTCCCCTTAAGACTTCAAAAAATATGACATATATGATTTTATGAATTTTTAATTCACCGCTTCATCTACATTTTAATTTACCTTAAAAATAAAAAATAAATGTATTATTTATAGCTATATATTTATTTTATTATATAAATTAATGAAATTCATTAAATTCACAAATTTATCCATTTTAATATATATTTTTAAAATTCAGTGAAATTATCCTTTAATTCAAAAAAATCAAAAACTAGACCAATTTATAAAAGTGGGAGAATAAAATTAATTTATTGTCAATAAAATATGATAAAATTATAAATATTTTAATTTAGAAACGTTTTCTAGGATAGCTCTAGACTCTTTGAAAGAACTTTGTTCCTTTTATTAGTAGAGTGTTGAGAACATAAAAAAACTAATGTCAGTTAGATTAATATTCCATTGTGCATCAAATTGGTATATTAATAAAGGTGATCGAAATATGGTTCATACCAATAAAGAATGGTTACATGGTGGTATTTACCTAACTAGGTAGATAGTCTTGTCCATTAACTAGAAACTCTAGCTGCATATGTAGACATGAAATGAAAATTTTTCTTACTTATTTAATAAATTATGAATTATATACTTAAATAATGGGAAGAGAAATTTCATCCTTAGTTTGTGGACCAAGTCACTTGAGATCTGGAAGGTGTTATCTTAGTATCTAGAGTTTACAGCTCAGGTTCATCTAATTGGGTCATAACTATTCATTTTTAAATGGTTTATAATATTTCATTGATAATATGAGATCCATACTCATGGTGGTTTGATGAGGTTGATTCATTAATTGATTCTCTCATCATTAGATTTTATAAGGGGGTGATAATGACCTATCCAGGACATCTATGATAGTGGATAAGAAGATAACCATGGTCAAAGGTTTATATATGTGTTTCCTCTACCAAAGATTAAGGGAAAAGTGAAATTAAGAGACTCAAATTTTACTCCCACTGTGAGATGATATTTTTGATATGTGTAGATCCTATGGGAGTTAATGCATAGGAATGATAAAACTCATGGAATATATATGACCATGAAGTTGTTGTGTGGATTTTATAGTGTAGTATTTTATGTTCATATGGTAGAGTTTGGAATGGTTAGATGAGAAATCATGGGTGAATCTCTTAGTTTATGATAAAAAATTGGTTATAATAACTCTCTCTCTAGAACATTCCTTCGTTAACAGACCATATCAAATTTAATATCGATGTATTGTGGTTTCAATTCAGGATGTGAAAAGATTATTAACATCTTGATAAGAAAAGATATTGGTAAAAATCACCTAAAATATTTAAAAATTTGTTATTTTATTATGTGTAGAAAAAATTTCTTATGTTGAGATAGTGAATTTTTGTAAAGAATTGGATGTATTGTAAATGGAAGCTTAAATAAAAGTGATCAGAAGAAGATGTTTTTCTATGGGTTTTAGGGAAGTAGATATCCTTATATATTCATTAATGAATGGATTATATAATATGGAATATAATACTTCTATATGGGGTTGTTATTTCATATTATTTTTTTATTTTATCTAGTTTTTTTCATTTATAGAATGAAAAGTTTAATGGTAGAAAGTTTCAAAAGAACCAGAGTTTTCCCATGAGATTAACTTAGTTCATTATTAATTTTGGGGATTATAGAGCCCTTCAAGGTTATCATAGTAGTTTTCAACCTATTAATGGCCTCAAAAAAATTAAAATTTCATTGACCTCTAAGAATTGTGATTACCCTTGGTCTAATGTTTTGGGAATTTCATATGAGGATAAATTTTAAGGGGTTATTTAATATTTATTTAATTTATTAATTAACCATATGATCTTGAAAAACATGAAATACCAATATCTATTAAATGGATCACCAGAAATAAAATTCATCACCACAATTCAACTTGACATTATAAGTTTTATAAAGGAGAGGTGTAATTGATGAATGAATTTTTATCCTGAGACCAGACCCATATTGATATTTTAATTAAAAATATCATTTGATCTAAATAATATTCTATCTCTCTAAGTCTATTTTTTATAAAAATAAAAATCTACTTTGAGGGAAATGGAAATCCATTACGCACACCATTATAAAAGAATAAAAATATTTCAGGAAGAAAAATAATCTTTCATAAAGATTTTTTTGGTAATTTTTTCAATGTAGACTCCTATGTTCACTATCATATTTTTATGTGATTGAACACATATGAACATGAGAAATTGTCATTGTAATGTCCTATTTTTTCATCAATTTCCATTAATTTTTTTAATTTTTCTATTCCTATCCATAATCATCTTATTCTTGGTCATCCTCTTTTTAAGAACATAAAATTTGTCTTGGATTTCAAGATTCATTTCATAATTTCTTTTGAGATGGATCATTTGGTCTGAAAATCACATGAATTATTTCTTTTTCATGGATGTAGAAATTTTTATACTAGTCGGATGAGTGTTAATCCCTGGCCCTTCCTATATAATTTGCACCATGGTCACTTGATCAAGTGAATGGTGAATTTAAATCTAATTAATTTGAAATAGAATGATCAAATCCAAACAAAAGCACATGACTATACCCTCTCTAAGACATATTAATCAAAGAAACAAAAGACAAAATGCTGGGATTCATATAGTACCACTAATATGTATTGTTATGTATTCAATAAATCATTGAAATGATTTAAAAACACTTCCACAATATATTGATGATGTATGAAATTTATAGTCAATAATTAATTAATCATAGAATACACTTTATAAAATTCCTTGTATGAGAGAACCATATACATATTTTCATCTAAAACCCCCAAAACCTTTAATAAATGTATAATTTTGGGAACAAACATTGAGATAAGAGATTAATAATTCCCTATTATTTTTTAAAAAACCTCCCATAGTGATAAAGGAGGGTCCATGGTTTCCACAATCGTAGATCTATAAATTCATCGAATCAAGAGATAAAATATCCATGTGGGAGGTGAAAGAAGCTTTACCTTCCATAAATAATCCCTTATAAATTAATATTTAACTCCTCTGATTAGGTTTATCCATCTCATTACCTAAAACATTTTTGATAGATATCTTGGACAACTGGGGATTGATGTCTTCATTCATTAAAGAGGTGATATTGAACCGTGAATTAGAGGTGAATTTTTTAGCATTGACAAATGAACCTGGAGGTGGGACTTGGTAATTTTTATGTATCTCAATTACTCATGTGGTTAAATTTTCAAATTACTGAATCATTATTGAATATACTAAATCCAATTATTTTTTTCATTTATGAAATTATAACATAAAAATATTGTATTGTGTGCTTAGTTCATTAGAATTTTATTTGTGCATGGAGAACTTGAGATCTATCAATCATGGACCATCAAACCCTAATTCTTTCTCATGACATGTTCCCCTTTCAACATAGTGAAAATCCATCAACTTCTGTTGGTGGTAATTCATGAAGGGGTGACCATATTATTTAGTCATCACATATCTTTCCCTATTTATTTACTCTCTATTTTATGGCTAAAATCATGAATACAAGACCCACCATCCCACATGGTGAGTGGTGGTGGGTAAAATAGTGGTGTGGATGATGTATTGTCAGAGGGTAGCATAGCCCAGGACGGCGCAAGATGATGGCCACCACGGAAGCAGTTTCCATTTTTTGAGGAGGCTCTAAAAATGGATTTTGTGGAATTTTATAATGGTGTGCGATGTGACGATGTTTTATGGTGAGTGGTGGATAACAATAAGTTATGGTGTTAAGGTTTTCTCAAAACATGGGAATAATTAGGGGTTTCCTTTGGTCATTCAAATGGAATGGGTATTCAATAAAAGATCTTCTTTCCATATAGTGGACAAAAATGGTGGTGTTAAACCCCTAATTGTAGGCCATGCTATCCAAGATCTGAGCAGGGTTGGGTGTTATGGGACAGTCATCTTGGTCATTTATTGGTGGTTTCCAACCCTATCTAGTAGTCTTTGTGAGATAGTGAGGTTGGTAACATTAGTCTAACCTAGATAGAGGGTGAATGAGCTTTTCCAACTGGTCAGTCATCCCCCTAGGCCTCCTGAAGGGCGCATAGGACAAACCCCATGGGTTGAACTCTTCCTTTTGGATCAACATGATATATAGTTTATCAGGTCAGCTGGGCCTTGGGTCGGGTCTTTCCTAACCCATCCTAATCCCTGGGTGGGGTGAATGTGGAAACCCACACCTACACCCCATACCTATGTGTGGGAATACATATACACTAAGGGTTTATTATTCCACAACTTCAAAGTACTATGTTTCATAACTCGGGGGATACCACATCAAATGGTATGATCTCTTCATGGGAATTATATAACTTTTTCAACGGAGTGTTGTAGTCAAATGAGAGGTCATCCAATACTAAAAAAATTTATATGTTGATCATGATGGTGAAATCAATTTTCTATTAGAGGTCATTTATGATATGTTTTGTCCAGATTCATTGCTTTATATTTTTAGGTAATATGTCTGGGTTTGAGTGAGAAAATTAGAGCTAACACTGGGTTCATTACACCTCTAGAGATATATTGGTGATAGGGTCTAGGACCCTCATATATTTTATACAGTCAAATACTCACCCAAATACCTATATAATAGTCCATTAATACAAATAATGGGGGTGGTAACTTACTTGATCACTACTTATAGGACAAGGAATATGTCTCCCACTATAGATTCATATATGTGGTGTTGTTTGATAAATATATTAAATATGAGTTTTTTGGGTCAACTAATTTATCGGTCATTTCTATCTGTTGAGGATATATTATCTTGATAAAGAAGATATATTAATAATTGGTTCTTATATGATTACATTTTTTTCAAATGAATAAATTGGGTGGAGTTTGTGTGTGTTTCCATGTTATAAAAAATTTAACTTTTTGGATTCATGTGTACCCAAACTTATAATTTAACTCAATAAATGAATATAAGAAAAAAAATTGTTTTATGAACACTTGGGAAATCTTCAAGAGTAAGAGAGGGTAAACCTAAACATAAGAGTAATTAATAAATTATTGTTTCAATGAACCCTATACTTCAATGACCATAGGAAAAGAGTAATGTGAATTAAAGATGTTAGTATTTCTTTGGTTTTTCTACCATTAAAAAATGTATAAGTTCCTCATATATTAATGGTGTTGGTACTCCATCGTGGGTTGAGGTTCGGGTATTCAATATTAGCCATAGGGCTTAGTTACATTACAATATTTGTTGACTATCAATAGGAAATTATTTTTCCCTTATGTGTGTTAGTGTAGGGAACTTATCTATAGAGAGGTGTGTGGGTCCCCCATATATGAAGTCAGTACTACCTCGACTAGCATATAGATCCTCAATAAAGCATGGGTCCTCTAATACAATTGATCACTTTATCTAAGTTTCTTAAAGGGAGCTTTTGTGTTGGGTTATCATTGC
This sequence comes from Viscum album, assembly GCA_963277665.1. Taxonomy (NCBI): domain Eukaryota; kingdom Viridiplantae; phylum Streptophyta; class Magnoliopsida; order Santalales; family Viscaceae; genus Viscum; species Viscum album. The sequence goes on from OY728150.1 coordinate 1,950,558,869, forward strand.
ATGAGAAGTAGTTTCAAAAATAAAAATTTGTGTAATGATCAAGCTTAATGACCCCTGTATCGAGTGAGAAGTTAGTGCTTGTGAGGTTTATGTAGTTCATAGATTTGGAAATTTCTCGAGCATGGGATCTACTCTACTAATTACCCTAATAGAAATACAGGGATTTGCTGTTTTGATATCTTCATATAGTTAAGATGTTTGATACCATTTCTATATAAAGGGTGACCAAAGAGTTTTATTATTTCTCTTGAGGATTGGATGATTAGTTATAAAATTATCACTATTATAAAGGTTTAGAATATTCCAAGGCCTTACTTTTCTATTTTGTGATTTTTGGTGGTTCAAGAGTGGTTTCATAAATTTTATAAGTGGTTTTAAATGATTTTTGTAATTTTTAAAGTGGTTTTCCAATTTATTTATATTTTATTTTTAAGTAAAATGGTTTTGAGAATTATGAAAGTAATTTCAATGTTTTTAATGTTTATTGGAAAATTAAAGTGGGAGTTTTGAAAGTGATTTAAATATTTTCAAAATTATTTTAAGATTGAAAAAGTTACAATAAAATATTTTCAAAATTATTTATATGTTTATTTAAGTTTAAATGAAATTTTTTTAAAGTTATTTTTACTAATTTTCATGGTCATACCTTTGTGTAAGGATAATTATTATTTTCGAAAGGAATTTTAAGGGTATTACATGGTTTTCAAACCCTACATAATGGAATGTTAAATCCCTTATGTACTACATAAAGGTTCTGTCATAGTTTCATAAATGTAAAATCTAATTCATTTGAGTTATGTAAGTTTAATTACATTTTCTTAAATTTTTGTAATGGTAATCAAGAGCCTATATTTGTTATGTAATGGTATTTCAAAATTTTTAAAACTGTATTTCCATGTTTTCTGAATATGTATAAAGATAGAATGTGTTTTGAACTATCTATATAAGGGTGGGATAATCACTAAATAAAATAAGTCCCTATTTCTAAATTTGCATAAGGTTTGTTAATGAATTTTGAAGCCTATGTAAGGGTTTCCCTTCACATGATGGTAAAAACCTATTACCCTTACTTAGTAAGTATGCCACACATATAGGTAGTGTTTTTCCTTAAAATACCATTTTTCATTCCCAATGTGAGTGGTGATGAATTTTTAATATAAATCAAGGAATTAAATGAGAAAAATGTATGTTTTTGAATTTATTTAATATTTTTAATGTAATATTTGTTTATCGTTAAATTTAAGAGTTTTAAATGGGTCTTTTATTAGAATGAAAATCAAATTAGATTAATTGGTAAGTAAATAAGAAGATTTGATGTGTTTTTTTAGAAATATCCATACATTCATTTTGGTATTATAAAAATATGATACACATATTCATTTGAGTTTCTTAAGTTCTCCTTTTCTTTTAAAAGATCCAGGATTCTCCATTTTAGTTTAGATGGTCTTCTACAAATTAAGAAGATCTCTTCTCATGTTTCTATCCAACACATAGACCCTTTCTCTCTCAAATGGTTTTGGTGTAGTTATAAAGTTCTTTATTCTCTAAGTATTGGATTTAATATGTATCCTTATTTATACTATGAAATTTTTACAATAACATACTTTTAAATAAATTTGATTAGCCAAAATCAGATAATAATTTCGAAATAATCCCATATTGAAAGAATATTTGACAATATGGAATTTTAAAATATTATGATAAGATGAATGTAGTTAATTACTACTGATGGAATATTATTTTTTCTAAAATTTAAATGAATGATAAACCCACATAATATTATATTTTCTATTACTAACAAATTGAAAATTCCATGTTTTATGTTGTTTTTCTAAATAGGATAATTTCATGCATAGATTATTATTATTCATTTTAAATTAAATATTACAAGTTGTAATTTATTTAAGTTAAGGATGTATTATTTATCATGTTCTTATTACTTTTTTATAGTAAATCGATTATCACGTGAATATGATTAATGTTGTTAATATTTTGATTTTGAAATTGCATGTTATGTTAAAGGATTGAAGTAAAATTTTATTAGCATATTAAAAATATTTATTTCCTTAAAAGAAAATTATTAATATCTTAAAAATTAATTTAGATGTTCATGTTATGAAAAATATTAATTTAAAAATAGATGTTTCTGATCACTTAAAAATAACATAATCACTTTGAAATAACTATCACATAATTAACTTATTTGATTATTATAGATTGAAAAATATTGATTGAATATTTTAAAGGTTTACTCTCATGAGAATTATCTTTTCATGTGGAAATATATATTTAATATTTTTTATAATAATTAAAAGGTTTTAATTTAGAAGATTATCACATTCAATAGATAATAGTATTGGATAATTCGTAAGATTATCGTAGGTGGTGACAACAAATAATTTCATATTGTAGAATAATGACTATATTCTATAAATTATAAAAGAGAGATAAATAGATGATCAAATTATTTTTTTAATTATTATTTTATAAATTCAAAATGATAGCATGCTATAGTGTTAATATACTAAAATAATGTGGTTGATAATCATTTCTATAATTTATATATATTAGGGAATTGAAATGGAAATTATTACATGTTTAGATAATTTAATTTGGAGATTAAATTATTGGTTTGAACTCTATGATTGAATGTGTTTATTATACCTATTGATATTTAATATATAATTTCATATCTATTATTATGGTTGTTAATAACACTTTATATGATTTGAAATTAAATAACAACTTAGTGCTGGTAATGATGGATTATAATACAATATGCATGTTATAATAATTATAATTGAGTTTTTTCATATATGAAAGAGTAGATTAAGGCATAATTAAAAAATTTAAAAATAATATTTAGTATTGGAAATTATAGGGCTAGTGGTTCTGGGATTTTTTCTTTTTTAATTGGATTATTTTGTATGGTAAAGAAAAATTAATGATTGCTAAAATAATTTATTTTCGGATGATCAATCCCAAAAAAATTTAATAAAGACTTGAATGACTTAATTTTATGGGAATAATTTACTTTAAGTTTATGTGTATAATATTATATTTGAAATTTAATTATGGTTCATGGATTTAGATCCTTGATGTGATTGATTGATAAACTTATGTGGTTGGAATACTTGATGAGAAATGGGATGGAGGCTTGGGGTTGTACTAATGGAATGGGGCTTAATTTATGATTATGATGATGATGATGATGATGGAATGGTGTTCTAGTTATATTGATGATATTGGTATGAGATGTCAAATGTGTCTTTATATGGAATGGTGTGGTATATAGGGATGGTTGGGATGAGTGCATAGTGGGTCTTTCTCATCATTGCTTATTTGTAGCTTGATGCTTAATTAATGGCCAGTGGCCAACTGGTATATTTATGACCAGTTTCCAACTATGGGATGAAATTTGATACTATGAACTAAGAGTACATATTTTAAGTGGTAGATTGGGATGAGTCCAAGTGTAGAAACCTTACCCCTCTTACCCAATATTGGTGTATTATTTATTACATTGGCATAAGATAAAAGTAATCACATCCTGAAGGACCAAATAGTTTAGCAGTCTTGATAAACATGGTACACACTAAATTCTTACATTACATTTGAAATCGCAAAATGCAACATATTTTTTTTAGAATTATTACCTATCAAATATCCTTACATACCAATCATAGTACACTTCATTGGTTCCTATGAAATGAAAAAAAATAAGGGTGATCTCAAATTCTTGGTAAGGGTTAAGTAAAATAGAAACTATTATAAATAAATGAGGCATAATCAATAAGTAATGAACAATATGTAAATGTAAATATCTAAACACACATGTCATTTAAATAATAGGCTTGAATAATCAATGGAAAGAAAAATAATTGAACACACATTACATTTAATCAATAAATTGACTACTGTAATTAGATAAGTAATAATCAATATAGTAAGATAAATAACTGAAAAAACATGACATTTAATCAATAATATGAGAATGTAATGCATCCAGATATAATATCATTGTGAAAATATCCTGGATAATAATAATTGAATTCTTAATGGGGGAGATTCTTAATTATTGTATATCCTAATCTTAGACATCCTGATACCTCTATCTTCAAGACCATTCATAATATGGATTAAATCTATAGGCTGAAATTTGTTTAATTCTAGCTAATTGGTTCGCTTCATGAAAATATTGATGCATAAATGGGATATATAATTATTTTCCCTACCCATCACTATAGGTATAAATAATTCTTCATCTATTGAGTGATTTATTTAATACACAAATAAATATACCTTATCCATAAATATCTATATTATGTAAATAATTTGGATTTATCTGTATTTTGAAGTTAATCAAATTAATTTCAAAGTAAAAAACAGTTTTTAGAAATGGTATACAATTTAATAGATAATCATATACATGATACATATATTATATATATTTAATATAAATTAATTTTATAATGATCACAAAATAATTATTTTTTAAAAGAAAATTTAATGAAAATAAAATAATGAATCAAGAAATTGAGTTTAAATACTCTTATTAGACAAAATGATCATAAACCATCAACATAAATAATAAGGATGGTATTAATAAAACATATACACATTGTAGTAAAAATAAATTATCGTTGTTTTTTGTGAATAAAAATACCATAAAATATCTTTAAAAAAATTCTTGAGAAAAATGTAATTTTAATTTGGAAAATCACATTTTAATAACTAAAAGTTCACAAAACATTTTGAAAATATTTTATATGAAAATAAACTTTTAAATTTATAAAGTAAGCTTTAAAATTTGGAGTGGCCATAAATGAATGAAATTATGTATAATGTGAGTATTGTCACGACCAATCCCCCAGGGGTCATCTCGTGACTACCCAAAGCCTGCCTTCCATAGGCCAGGTGTTGGTGACTAGCACCGAAAGGCATATTCCCTAAAACTGGGAAGGTATTGTCGTTATAACCTATAAACACACACAACCAACCACACAACAAGATATGAACACATGTAAACTGTATAGTAAAAAGAGTCTGTAAAGTAAGAAAAAGGGGCCAGAATAGAAGCCCAACTGGAAAGTACAAGAAAAGTAAAAGTATACTGAATAGATCAAGTGAACATCTACCAAGGATCCTTCCTGAAGGTTAGTTATGGCTCTCGAATGGTCGTCTCTGCAGTACGCCTCATCTAAGGTCCACCTCTGAGCTACCTCCAGTCCTGGTACCCTCTTTCTCTGTCAACATTGTTCGTCATTTGCACCAAACACAAAAAGGTGCAATCATAGCCTGTGCAGGAGTGAGTATAATGATACTCAGTATGGATCTCGAGACCCTCATGGTCTCACAAAATCCACAAATGATAAACCACAAATCATGTAAACCAGTGAATACCCTACTTATGTATATTCCCATACATATACCTAATTCATAAAATATTACCCATCTTATTCATGAGGAAACACAATGCCCAACTCCTTAGCCAAAGTACAAGTGTTCCATGAAGGAATGATTACCACGAAGGTAAGTACCACAAAGGTATGCCACACAGAAGAATACCACAAAGGTATCACCAACAAGGTAAGTACCACACAGGTATGCCACATAGTAGAATACCACAATGGTATCACGATGAAGTTAAATACCACATAGGTACGCCACACCGAAGAATACCAAAAAGGTATCACCATGAAGGTAAGAACCATAATGGTACACCACACAGAAGAATACCACAAAGGTAAAGACTCATCTCACACGAGGTATTACTTAAGAGTAGGAATATAGATGATTAGTCGTAAGCTAAATCATATTATTCTGTTAAGTAGCACTACTGCTAACCCACATAGGATTGATAGGTAACTAACCCCCATTAACCCACACTAGATCTGACCTACATAGGATCCATATGATCTGACCCACATAGGATCTGACCCACACAGTATCGATAGATGCTGACTCACATAGGATCGATGTTCTTTCTTCACGTTATATCCTGCTACTGGGTTCTCTCACTAAGATCGCTTGATTCCGTGGGGTCTGCTCCTCAAGCCATAGGTCAGTACTCCAACTTCCAATAAGTCCCACAATGATGTATCTCAAAGACCACCATGTAAAAGAGGTCTCAACGCAACAGACGGTCTTTCAATCGGACGCCCAATCTGTAAGTTATTAGCCTTTTAGTCCCAAGGGCCCCGTTGGATTTGTTCTAAATCCAACGCATCCATACCCCCAACTTTATCCAAAACCCAAGTGGGGTATATCAAAAGTACCGCCTCGATACAAGGTTTCCATCACTTCAAACGGTTCATCAAATGGATGCTCTTAGCTCAAGATATGGCCAAAAGAGCGAAAAGGGGTCGAAGTTGGCCTGGGTCTGGTCCAATCCGGCATGGGCTATCCCGACCTGGGTCTTGCCCTAGGCTGGACCTAGCCCGCGGGATCCGAACTGACCCACTGAGTATGGACCAGCACACTGGGTCCGGCCCAGCCCACGGTACGGTGTCTACTGGGCAGCCCCGTGGTGTAGCGGCCCGCCGTGGTAGGCAAGATGGTCTGTCAACTCCTTCGCATGGCGCGGTCGCGGGTTGATCCATCACCAGTGGCTGGCTCGGCCGGTCTCCCTACCTTAGCCACCACAGAACAAGGCTGTGGCTCTTACTCGTCAGGTAGTGTAGACACGCGCCGTCATCCACTTAGTGCGACTGGCCTCCGCCGGCCCTAGCCGTGGTACCGGCCACCGTTCTCGAGCCCCACTGGTGTCGGTCGTCGTCCTCCTCCATCGTTAAGAACACATCAATAATCTCAAAGATTTGCAGAGAGGTTGGTTCATGTTTGTTTGTCCCGTACCCTCGACGTTATAGCTGTAAAAAGTGGATCATTATTTATTGATTCCAGGGGATTGAGAAGAAATGGTTAAGGGGTATAAATCAACAACAAACCCTACCTTGATTGCTCGTTGGAAGATGTAGTGAGGAAGAAGAAAATGTTGTTGGGGATGGTGACACCATCATCTGCCGCTCCCTCAAGATGCTTCTGATTCAGCTCAAGCGTCGCCCTCATTATTCAATTATAGAGGGGTGTTCTAGTTTATAAAATGATATTCCAATGGCTCTTTCCCCAAGTTACAAAAACTCGCTCGCACGTTTACAGAACGTACCTAAAAAAGAAGTTCACAAATTCATTCTGGGCAGTCCGGGCCTCAGAATTACACATTGTCAATTTTCCTGGACTCGTAAAATTCCCATTTAATTAAAAAACATGGAATTTTCGGGTCTTTACATTCTCCCCACCTCATGGCTTTGTATCCCCGTAAGACACAACTCAAACTATGGGAACAAGTGGGGGTACTGAGCACGTATTTGAGCCTCCTGCTCCCATGTTCTATCCGGAAGTTTCTCAGGCTTCCAACATAAATGCACCAAAGGTATGGATCGCCCATGAATAAATCTTTCCTATTGATCCTCAAACTCCATCAGAAACTTCTTAAACAACGCCCCATCATTGATGTCCAGCTCGTCGTGGTCGATGATGTGATAAGGTATGTGCACGTATCTCCTCAGCTGGGATACGTGGAAGATATTGTGCACCCAGTGCAACTGAGGGGGAAGTGCTAGGCGGTAAGCCACCACGCTAACTTGGCTGAGGACCTGAAAGGGTCCGATGAACCTCGGAGATAACTTGCCACCCTGTCCAAATCTCTACAATCCTCATCGGGGTGAGACCTGTAGAAAGACATGGTCACCATCCTCAAACTCCAGAGGTCTCTATATTTTGTCGACATAAGACTTATGTCTACTCTGTGCAATCTTAATCCGCTCATGGAAGATCTACACCTTCTCTGTGTTAGCCCATACCATATCTGGTCCCATGAGTACTAACTCCCCTTGGTAAGTCCAGCATAGAGGTGATCTATAAGTCTGACCATACAATTCCTTGAATACTGCCATCCCAATGGTGGAGTGATAGTTGTTTTTGTGTGAGAACTCCACCAGGGGAAAGAGATCCTCTAGCTGCAACCGAAGTCAAGGACGCAATCACACAACATTTTCTTGAGGGTCTAAATGGTTCGCTCAGTCTTGCTATCCGTCTGAGGATAGAAGGTGATTCTCAAACAAAGGTGCATCCTGAAAGCCTCCTACAACCCCTTCCATAGCCGGGAAGTGAAACGTGTATCATGATCAGAGACAATAATCAAGGGTACTCCATGTATCCGCATAATCTCCTCTACATAGAGGCATCACAACCTCTCTACTGAACTCTGCTCTCTGATCAGTAGGAAGTGGGCAGACTTGGTGAGTAAGTCGATGATCACCCAGATAGAATCATGACTCGTGTATGTACAAGGAAGTCCTATCATGAAGTCCATGGATATACCATCCCACTTCCACTATGGGACCTCCAAAGGTTATACCAAGCCTGCTGGTACCTGATGCTCTTTATTCACTTATTGAAATGTGAGGCACTGAGAGACAAACTACACTACTGCTTTATTCATTCCCAGCCACCAGTGTTCTCGTCAGTGGTATTGGTACATATTATCCACTCCTAGATATACTGCTAGAGGGGATGTGTGAACCTCCCTAAATACTTCCTCGTGAATTGACACTGGTACCATGGTTTGTCCTTTGAAGAGGATGATGTGCTTCCCACCTTCAGAAAATCCATCAGGTGCCTGTCTTGTGGATATCTGAGCACGTCGAGCCTCGTAGTCAGTTTCCCCGCACTATGCCTCCCAGAATCGCTGAAGAATTGGGGGAGTGAAATTAAGATTCCGAATAAAATCTACTCCATCTCAATCCACAAAGGATATCTAAAATTTTGCTAGGTTCTCTGTCGCCTCACCTAGAAGTTGTATACTAGATCTCCCACTAAGTGAATTTTCTACAACATTCCCATTCCCAGAAGTATAGACTATCTTGAAGTCATAGTCCTGGAGGAACTCAAGCCAATGTTGTTTCCTCAGGTTCAGTTCCTTCTGAAAGAAGATATACCTGAGACTCTTGTGATCAGGGTAAACCGTAAAATGCACGCCCATCAAGTAATGTCGTTGAATCTTCAAGGAGAATACCACTACTACTTACTCCAGGTCAGGTTTAGCATAGTTCTACTCATATTATCTCAGCTGTCGTGAACCATATGAGATTACTAATTCCTCCAGCATCAGGACACATCTGAGCCCCGTCCCTGATGAGTCGCAATAGACTACATACCCAACACCCTCCTCCAGAAGCCTCAAGATTGGGGAACTAGTCATCCTCTACCTATACTCCAGAAAACTCTGCTGGCATCTCTACGACCACACGGTAAGATGGACCGCTGCGGCTGGCCGGAGGGCAAGCCCACTCCTCCGCATAGTGCAGTCGCGCACCGCACAATCGCTAGCATCCGGCTTGGTCGGCTGCCCTCCCTTCACCGTCATAGCACAAGGTCACAGCTCTTGCTTGTCAGGCAGCACAAATGCGCGCCGCCGTCCCCTTAGTGTAGTCGGCCTTCACCAGCCGATGCCCTTGCACTGCCGTAGCTGAGGGGCCGCCGCCATTCTCCAGCGGAGCGGTCGCACTGCCCCCTTCGTCGTGGCCGGTTGTGGTGCAGGCCTCTATTCTCAAGCCCCATCGGTGTCAGTCGCTGTCCTCCTCCATCGAGAAGAACACATCAAGAATGTCAAATATTTCCAGAGAGGTCGAGCCATTTTCGTTTGGCACATACCCTCTGCATTAGTGCAGTAGCAAGCAGCTCATTATTTCCTGATTCAAGATGGATCGACAAGAACGGGGTAAGGGGGTATAAATCAACAATAAGCCCCACCTTGATTGCTTGTTGGAAGATTTAGAAAGGAAGAAGATTAATTTTTTGGGGATGGTGACACCGGCGTTCACCACTCCCGCAAGATGCTTCCGATACGGCTCAAGCATCACCCTCATTCTTCAATTCTAGAGGGGGAATTCTTCATTGGATAATGATCTTCCAAAGGCTCTTTCCTTAAGTTCTCCCTTTACAACAATTTCCCCAACCCCACCAAAAAGAAATTTCAACTTATTTAATTAGGTTTTTAGATTAATTTTAGATAGACATTAATTAAATGGTGTTATCATAATTAGGGTGGAGTAAGTACATGGGACTTACTCACATTAAAGACGGATCGGGTGGTCCACACCCCCATAACTCAAAAGGAGGGTTTTATAAAGAAAAATAAAAATGTTAAATATTTTATTCTTCTTCTGCCTCAATGAAAATAATTGAAACTAACTTTCACCCTCGACCTACTATGGTCGAGGTGAAGGTCTCTTTAAGAGAATATCAGCACTGCGAGTTCAACGGTGTCCTTATATTTCAATTCCAATACCAGTTTAGAAGTTACAAAAACCCTCTGGCACGTTTACTGAATGTACATGAAAAAAAAGGTTCAAAAAATCATTCTGAGCACTATAGATCTCGAATTTACACCCCATAAATTTTTTCGAACTCTAAAAATTCCCAATTAATTAAAAAAAATTACATGGAATTTATGGGTTTTTACAAGTATGTTAAAAATGATTCCTTTCAAATTTTCAGTAAAATCCAAACTATTATTACTTTGAAAGCAAAATGAAGATTCCTTCCAAAAAAAATTAAAAAGTAAAAAATCAGTAAAAATGCATTTAATAAATCTTTTTAAAAATATTAGATACATTTTTGAAACAAAAATAGAGAACATCAGTTTTGATACAAAAAATATTTTCAACTAAAGAGAAAAATAAAATCGTATTTTCATAGAAATATTTTCTAAATAACTTTAAGTAAGAAATAGTGAAAAAAATGGTGTTATTACATGAAAAAATCCTAAATAACTAGAGGATAATAAAATTAAAGAGTTCTATTATAAAATGATCAAATAATTTCCTAAAATGGAAATTCAAGAATAAACAATCCTCATTACAATGATATTGTGAAATAAACCCTTACAATGATCAAAACATTGAAGTGATAATTGACTTATGAATCAATTATGTCTATCCAATATAAATACACATAAAAACATAAATAAAATAAAATATATTAAAAATTAATTATAAAAATAATCTTATAATTTAAAATACAGTGGAGTAATATAACCCAATGAATTGAAATTGAGTTATGAAATTATTTACCACTTGGTAATTTTTAAGTCAAATACCCTTAAATTAAATAATTAAAATTAAAACTTGAAATACCCTTAATTTTTACAGAATATTGATATTAAATTCAAATAGTTGATATAAACACCATATAAAATAAATTAGGATCTTAACATTATAATATGCCTCAATGAAAGGAAATTGAGATAAAGTCCCTTACCACACGCTTCCTTTTGGTTGAACGTGATTTAACTGTAATGACCTAAATTATAATCAATGGAAATTGCCTTATTATAATTATGTCATATAATCACATAAAATCATAGCATAATGAAATACCAGGTACTATGTGACCATTAAACTTAATATTGTCACTTATGTGATTTGAATTTCAAAAATTGGACATATACAGTTTCAATCAGTAAGATGTTTGGAGTCCAAAAAGGAAAAATTAGTTTTTGATGAATAGTAACTCACCCTTATGAATAGTAATATAAACCTTATGAATAGTAAATCGTCCTTGTAAATAATAACTTTACCAATGAAACTATAAATTAAATTCATCAATCTTATAAGTGACCACATGATAGTGTTGGTATTTTTTATAAGTCATAAATAATTATTTAAAATTTTGTGAATAATTTAATAATTAAAAAAATCTATTTTAATAAAATGTATTCATAAATTAGTTTTTGATGTCTTACAATTATAGTATAATTCTATGTGACCTCATTTAATTTTTCAAAATAATATTTAAATCAGTTATAATTTTAAAAAGTGTATTTTTCAAGTAAATTGTGATTTTATTTAAAATTTAAATTTACCATATTTATGAAATTATTTTCCTGAAATTTAGTTCATTTTTGGATTCTACACATCTAAAAATGTATGGGTTTAATTTTTGGGATTTTTCTGAAACACTTGAATTTTTTATGAAGAGTAAAATACGATAATTTATGATAAGTGCTAAAATCTAAATTTCTGCATAATTCTTGAGTTTTGGATGATGTAAATGGCCATTGTTTCTAACTAAATTGCACTTTTTATTATGTTTTTTCATGGATTCATCACTATTTTTTGTATTTTGGTGAAATAATAAAATAATAATTAAAATATTAAGAAAATCCTCCTCCCTCTTCTCTTTACTCATCTCAAGCCTTGTACCTTGCCAAAATTCTGCACAAATATCTCCCCAAGATCCTCCCCCATTTTCATCATCCATTGTAATCTTCAAATTATCAAATACTCTCCCCTTAAGAGGCTCTCAAGGAATATTAATTTAATTAGTAAATTTCTCTTTTCAATTATTTTACTTTCCTTTCAAGTTCCTTTGTTTTATTTTCTATCCTTAACTATACTCATCCAAATGTTATGAAGACTACAATACTTTATATGTACTATAATTTTATTATGATAATGTAATAATCTATTATCTTCTCACCGTTACCCTTATTTTATACTAGTAGTAAAAACACCATCTCGGATGTGTTAATTTACCACAGTTAAGGATAATGGGTTTTTGATTTCCATTACCATTTACAATTCTGGTTATAAACCCATTATTATTGTTGAAAAAACAATAATATATGTATTATTCCTCATTTATGGTTCTAGAATATAATTTTTACCAATGGTTTTGATTTATAAAACAAAATGTGTTTGTTGTGATCAAAAACCTCCAATTAACCCAAAAGGTTATCACTAAATTTTTATATAATGATCCATCTTCACTCCAAAAAAACAAATGAAATTTACAACCATGTAACCTTATGAATGTTCAATAATAAAATATGAATCTAATTCTATACAACCATCCTCATTTTAAATGACTATCTTTTCATGCATATAAGTAAACCAATCATTAAACAAACAGACCCGAACAATGAAATTAAACCTCATAAACAATCAAAAAGGATAGGAATGAACTAAAAAATGTAATAATAAATAAATTATATGTAAAATAGGTTCTGTAATTTTTAATTAATTAACATAATTTTATTATTTAGGTCATAAATATCAATTGGAAAACACCACATGACTTAAGGTAAGGGATTCTACCTGAACCTCCATTATTCCTTCAGGTTATTATTACTCTCTTTTTACCCAAATAATATTATATAGTAATTTTATGTAAATATTATAATTTATGTTTATATGTACAAAATCATGTTTCAAGATCAATTAATAAATTTATTCCAGGTATATACATGCTTTCAATTTATTCCATGCTCAATACTTCCCGATAAGCAAACTCGTTTTAAGGGAACTTCCCAAATTTTTACACAATTTCACATTCACTCTACCATATGTTTTAAGACACCATTGTTTTTATAAAATAATTCTTTTTATTATTAAATTATTCTTATTTCACTTTTGGTTTTATAAAAAATATTGTTTCCGTTTCGATTTTAAATGCTCTTTAGTATTTTCCTAAAAACCGCACTAAATTGTATTAATGTTAAAATTTCATAAATGCTTTTTTACATGTTATCACTTATATTTGATATCACTTATAATGATATATGCCTATTTTACCATATGAATGTCCATGTATGTTCAAATTACTTTCTTTCATGCACACTTGTATGATACACCCATTAAATCATGCTTTATGAAATGATTATGATACCAATTTCTTTCCATGGGTTCCCATATGTTTATGTATGATAGATTATGTATGATTATGTATGTGGAAAGCATATTCCTGAAAATTTTATGATAGATGGGCCCATATAATGCTCCAATTCATTCGGTAAATTTGAGTCTCATGAGACGTTATGTGGAAAAGTCTTGGTAGTTATCCTTGACTTATGCTATCATGTGTAATGGTCTTGGTGACCAGCCTTGACTTGTGCTACATGTGTAACAATCTTGGGGGTTAACCATGACTTGTGCTCCTATGAGTAAAATAAGAATTGAGTCATATTAAATTCTTTTTTTATGTTTCTTCTAAATTACTATGATTCCATTTTTATATGATCCAAAGTTATACATTTTACGGTTCCATATGTTCAATTACATTATATGCCTTTCTATATCATTATGTCATTATTCATATATAATGTGCTAAATATTTATTATTATTCATAATCCCTTACTATGATTTAATCTCATCCCTTTTTGTTATATTATCCCTATGTTTTCCTATGAAAATATATGAGCACAATTTAAGTTAGGAGAACATTATGTATATTAAATAAAAATTTGTTTTTATGATTTTTGATTATGTACATAGTATTCTAAGACACTAGACTTTAAAATACTTGGATTGTAATTTGTTCGTTAATTATTATTAAAAACATGTAAAGATATATGTATAACACTATAGTATCTATATTTGGTATCATTGGATGGTGTAGTTATTTTAGGAGATTAGGAATAGATAACTTTAGTAAGAACCTTAAGGATGAGACTATATATAAGAAAAAATCCCTACATTTTGGTAAGTGTAGAGTAAGTGGTTTATGAAGATAATACATCCCTTCCTAGATAAAAATAGGTAGAGGAGGATCTAGAATAGATTTCTATAGGGGTAAAACCTGAAAACACTGATTTGAGTAAGAATTGAATGGGAACTATTGCACGATAACATGCCTTGTTTTACACTTGGTTTGACACTCCTAGGGGATATGGTTTGGTAAATTCATGAGATTTCTACAAACCATTATTAAGGGAATAAAAAATATCCCACAAGAATATAAGTTAGAAACAGATCAAGGAAAACCTAGATTTAAACCTATGGAATCACAATTTAGGATATACTTATCCTTTATAAGTTTATCCTTTTGTGCTCAAAGTTTCCTTTTCATTCTTAGTAGCTAAGTATTCAAGACCTATAATTGTATGTTTTTTTTGTTTATGGTAGGAAATATAATAACATGTTCTAAAAATCAATGTGATTGGGAATGTGAAGATTGCCCTAATGATCCACCAAATATGATGGGAACAAGAACCCAAAACATCATGACAGTACTTTATCAGCTGGCTCAAGTTATGAATAATAACTTGAATCATGTGGAATTACCTCCTCTACCAAGGAAATAGTAAGTTGTCATTAAATCCTTCATGAAAAAAGGCCTCTCATGTTTAGTGTATCTTATGATCCCCTCCCCAGGGAATAGTGGATTAACTCCATTGAAAATATATTCTCTATCCTACAATTCTTAGAAGAAGAGAAACTCATACTGGTGGTATATCATTTTGATGTGGAAGATAACTAGTTGGAGAAACTGATCGAGAATACGAAGTCCCAAGAGTAAATTTATTCCATGTATTGGGTGGAATTCAAGAAAAAAAAATCAAAAAAAATCCCCAAGCCCTTTTCATCAATATGGAAAGAGAGTTCCTAGTACTCAAGAAGAAGGAAGATGAATCCATCAGGGTGTATGAAGCAAACTTCGCAAAGATTTAAAGATTCAAAACCATTTTTTCATGAACACCGAAAGTAAGGTGGATTGCTTCTTTATCATATTAAATCCAAGTCTACAAAAATTAATGGTGATTTGAGACTTTGAAAATTATGAGGACATTGTATGTTGTACCCTCAAGGTTGAAAAGGATATTAGAGACTCCCAGTGGTCTCTTGGGACCGGTGAAAAAAAATGTAAGATGGAGTCTAATATGGGTGGTCTTTAAAATAAATCCCATGATGGAATGAAGATAGAAAATTCTATATTTTAAAATTGTGGTAAGAAGCATCCTAGGAACTATCTGAAGGGAACCCATAACTGCTTAAAATGTGGAAAAAAGGGACATCTTGATAAAAATTTCCAAATGGATATGAAGAATCCTCCTAATATAGAAGAATAAAGGAAGGTTTAGATAAATGCTCAGCCATTGGTGTGGTGTTACAACTGAAAGGATCATGGGAATTATGTGAATAATTTCCCTAAGATAAGCGTTGTCATAGGAAATAAATAAAAACCTCCAAGGCAATAAGTAAGGTTTTATGTTATCACTACTGTTGAGGTGGAGTAAGACAACAATGTTGTGATACATATGCTAGTTATTCCTTCAAGAATAGTGAACATACTATTTGATTCTGGTTCTATGCATTATTTCATATCTTAGAAGCTTAGTAGACCTATTCAAACACCACCTCAAAATTTGGAGGTTAAGTTATCTATGAGAACAGTGAATTGTGAAATTATTGAATCTAAGGTTTATAACTCCTCCCTCATAAATTTTTATGGACTAAACCTCCAAGAAAATATTTTCATACTTCCATTAGTGAAAATTAAAGTTATCTTTGGTATGGATTGGATATCTTAATACAAATCCAACATCAACTGTTGAGAAAGGGAGATCTCTCTTAACATCCCAGATCATCCTCCAATTAATTACATGTGTAAGGAGGAAGATTAATCTTAATTAGAATCATTTTATCAAGTTTGAATATTACTGCCTTATAGGAAATTATGTATAGATCAAATGATTGAGACAAAGGAGATGATACTTCTCGAATATAAGCCCATTGTGAGGGATTGAGTTGATGTATCCCTGAAGAGTTGCATGTTCTTCCTTCTGATCGAGAGGTTGAGTTCTCAATTAAATTCTTACTACATCTTGACCTATATCAACGACGCCTTATGAAATAGTCCCCGTAGATCTATAAGTTCTAGAGAAGTAGTTATAGGAGAATCTGGAGAAGGGATTTATATTCTTGATTTATTCACAATAGGGTGTGTCATGCCTCTTCATAAAGAATAAGGATGGATCAATGCCTCTCTACATTTACTATCATGAGATTAATAAAATCACAATAAGGAATGAGTATCCCCTACCACGGATAGATAAATTTTGGGATCAGATTTATGGGGCCAGTTATTTTTCTAAGGTGGACTTTCAGTCAGAATATCTCCAATTAAAGGTGAGGAAGGAATATATTCCCAATACTACATTTTGAACGAGGTATGGAGACTATGAGTTCATAGTGATTCCCTTCAGACTCATTAATGTCCTATAAATTTTCATGTATTTAATGAATATAGTATTTATATATTACCTCGACAAATTTTTGGTAGTCTTTATTGATGATATTATGATATACTCCAATAGCATGTAGGAACACAAGCAGCATTTGAATATTGTTCTAAATACTTTTCAAAGGGAGAAACTATATGAAAAGTACAGTAAATGTGAGTTATGGATGTAGTAAGTATCATTCTTGGGAATGTGATCACCTGCAAAGGGATATCTATAGCCCTTCTAAGATAATGGCAATTAAAAAGTTCCCCATGCCAACTTCTGTAACAGATATTCGTAGCTTCCTTGTTATAGTTTTGTGTTACCAATGATTTTTGGAGAAATGTTTACAATTTTTAAACCCAAAGAACAAGCAGAAATGGTAGGGGTTGAAGTTTTTATGGACTTAATAATGTGAAGATTGTGTTGTGGTGTTGAAAAATAGGCTTATCACTGCACAAATACACTCACTCCCAACAAGTGGAGAATACTTTATTGTGTAAAATGATGCTTCAAAGAATGGTTCAGGCTATGTGATGATAAATAATAGTATAGTGGTAACCTACACCTCAAGGTAGCTAAAAATTACTTAGAAAAAATATCCTATACATGGTCTGGAGTTGGCGGTTGTGATCTTTGCATTCAAAATCTAGTAGCATTACCTCTATGGGGAGAAGTGTGAGATATATACTAATCACAAGAGTCTCAAATATATATTTATAGAAAAATATCTTAATATGAGCTGGTGAAGATGGTTAGAGCTCAATAATAATTATGACTGCTCAATCCAATACCATCTCGATAAGGAAAAAAAGTTGGCGGATGCTCTAAGTAGAAAGGAGCATGCATCTTTATCAATAATGATAATTGAAAAGGATCCAATAATTTTATATTTTCATAGGATGGACATGGAAATAATTAAGGGATTAAAATCATAAACACTTTCACAAATGATTTCTCAACCATCCCTCATGGAGAAATTAAAGGTTGATTAAAGAAAAGATGTCGAAATTCATAAAAGGGTGGAAACCATTAGAAATGGGAAATCCTCTGAGTTCCAGATTGATGAGGAAGGAGTTGTAATATTTTGGGTCACAATTATGTGTACCATCTGATAAATAGACAAAGGATGATTTTTTTAATGACACACATAGCTCAACCTTCTCTATTCACTCAGGGAGCACAAAGATATATTGAGATATCCAAGAGAACCTTTCAGGGGAGAATGTGAAGAAGGAGATTACTGAGTATATATCAAAGTTCATGGTGTGTTAGCAAGAGATGGATAAAAGAAAAAAATCTTAGGGAATGGGGAAACCACTACCCATACCAACATGGAAGTGTGAGAACATCACCATGGGATTTGTCACTAGACTTCCAAGAACATTTAGAGGAAACAATGCTATATGGGTTATTGTGGATCGTCTTACAAAGACATCCCACTTTTTCAAAATTTGAGCGGACTTATCATTTGATAAACTTTCACAGATATATATCAAAGAGTTAGTAAGGACTTATGGAGTACCACTATCTATTATATCTGATAGAGATATGAGATTCACCTCGAAGTTATAGAAAAGTCTCCAATATGCTCTAAGCACTAAACTGAACTTCAGTACTACGTATCATCCTCAAACTGATGGAAAATATGAGAAAACTATTTGTACATTGAATGACATGTTGATTGAATGTTCTATGGACTTCAATGGATGGTGGGACCAACATCATCCACTGGTTTTATTCTCTTAAAACATTAGTTTCCACTCTAGCATCTGAATGGCACCATATGAATCCCTTTATGGGAAAAGATGCATAACACCGGCATGTTGGGATGGGTTCGGTGAGAATAAGCTTTTACGACCTAAAATGTTTGAAGAAATGGTGGAGAATGTCAAAACCATTCAACAACACATCAAGACTTCCCAAATTCGATAGAAGTTTTAGGAAAAAAATATTTGATTAGACATTGACTTCAAAGTCGGAGACATGGTATTCCCCCATATATCTCCATGGAATAAGGTCATGAGGTTTGGGAAGAAAGGAAAGATAATTATCAGGTACAAAAACCACTTTAATATTCTTGATCATGTTGGATTTTTGGCCTATCGACTGGAACTTCCACCTACCATGTCTAAAGTACACAATGTTTTCCATGTATCTCTCTTAAAAAAGTACATACTAGATCTATCACATGTATTATCTTGATAGGTGGTACAGTTAGAGAATGATCTTTTTTACGAGGAGTATCCAGTGAAGATCTTGGATTTTAGATATAAATTTCTACATAAAAAGACTACTCAGCAGGTCAATGTAAATTATCAGAACCATATATACAAATAGGCAACATGGGAACCGGAGGAGACAATGAAGGAATATTACCCACAGCTCTTTACAACTTAGAATGTAAAACGAAATTTCTAGGGAAAAATAAAATTAGGGGGGAAGAACGTAATGAACAAAATTTTAATCAATATAAATTCCCTTCTTATAATTATGTCATATAATCACATGAAATCATAGAATAATGAACTAATAAGTATTATGTGACCTTGGAGCATAATATTTTCACTTCTGTGATTTGAATTTCAAAAATATGACATACATGGTTATGATCAATAAGATGTTTGGCATCCGATAAGATAGAGTAATTTTTTGTGAATAGTAAATGACCGTTGTGAATAGTTTTGTTACCCTTATGAATAGTAATATAAACCTTATGAATAGAAAATCAGCCAAGTAAATAGTAACCTTACCAAGTAAAGTATAAATTAAATTTATCCAACTTATAAGTGACAATATGATAGTGTTGGTATTTTTATAAGTCATAAATATTTAATTAAAGTTTTTGAATAATTTGATAATTATAAAAAAAAATATTTCCAAAAATTTACACATAAATTATTGTTTTTATATCGTATTATTATAGAATAATTTTATGAGACCTTCATTAATTTTTGAAATTATTATAAAATCAGCAATAATTTTAAAATATGTATCTTACAAGTAAATGATAATTTTATTTAAAAATTAAATTTCACATAGTTACAAAAAAAATTATAAAATGGAGTTCATTTTTTTATTCCACATGTTGAAAAATTGTCAGGGTGAATTTTTGGGATTTTTTGGAAATACCTGGTTTTTTTATGAATAGTAAAATACAATAATTTAAGATAAGTGCAAAAACCTGGCTTTCTGCATCATGATTGAGTCATGGATGATGTAAATGGGATTTTTTTATAACTCAAATGCACTTACTACTATTTTTTTCATGGAATCATTAATATTTATTGTCTTATCAAGAAATAATAATCTAATAATTTGAATATTAACCCCCCCCCCCTCTTCATTTCACTTCTCTCAAGACTTGTGCCTTTCATAAATTATTATCAAATCTACCCCCAATCTCCTCCCCCAAATCCATCAGCCCTTTGTGTCTTCAAAAGACCAAATCCACTCCCCTTAATAATCTCCCAAGTAATATTAATTTAAGAGGTAAATTCCAATTTTCAATTCTTTTACTTTCATTTCAAGTTCCTTTGTTTGGTTTTCTATACTTACCTATCCTCATCCAAACAATATGACAAATCCAGTACCTTATATGTACTAGAATTTTTTTATGATAATGGAATAATTTATTATCTTCTCTCATTTACCCTTATTCTATACTAGTTGTAAAGACACCACGTGAGATGTGCAAATTTACCGCATTCAAGTACGATGGGTTTTCAATTTCCCTTACCATATTCAATTCTGGTAATTAAACCATTATTATTGTTGAAACAAACTATAATATATGTATTCTATCTTATATATGGTTCTAGAATTTTTTCTTTACACATGGTTTTTATTTATAAAATAAAATGTGTTCGTTGTGATCAAATACTGCCAAATAACCCAAAAGGCTATCACTAAAGTTTTATATAATTATTCATCTTCACTCCAAGTAACCAAATGAAATTTACAACCATGTAACCTTATGTATATTCAATAATAAAATATAACTCTAATTCTATACAACCATACTAATTTTATGTGATTACCAATTCAAGTATTTAAGTAAATCATTCATGAAACAAACTGACTCGAACAATGAAATTGAACCATATAACCAATCCAAATGGTTATGAATGAAATAAAAAAGGTTATAATAAATCAATTAAATGTAAAATAGGTTCTGAAATTATTAATTAATGAGCCTAATTTTCTTATTAAAGTCATTAATATCAAGTGTAGAACAACATCAGACTTAACGTAATGGATTCTACCCGAACCTCCATCATTCCTTCTGGTTATTCTTACTCCATTTTTTACCCAAATGAAATCCTATATTCTATTTATGTACATATTCAAATTTCGGTTTATATTTCCAAAATAGTGTATTAATATCCATTCATCATTCTATTTTAGGGATACATATGATTTTAAGTGATTCCCTCCTCAATACTTCCCAATAAGAAAATTCATTTTAAGGCAACTTCCAGAATATTTACCCAATTTCATGTGCACTCTACCATCTATTTTAAGACTCCATGTTTTTATCAAATAATTATTTTTTTATGAAAGCTTTATTGTTTCACTTCTTATTTTATATAAAATATTATTCCCATTTTTTTAAATTCTCTTTATTATTTTCCATAAAACCACTCTAAAATGTTTTAATGTTAGAATTTCTTAAATACTCTTTTTACATGTTATCACTTCTGTTCGACATAAAATACCATGATATAAGCCTATTTTTTCATATGAATTTCCATTTATGTTTTAATTCATTTCTTTCATGGTCACTTGTAAGATATTCCCACTAAATCATTCTTTATGACATGATTATGATACCGATTTTTTTCCATGGGTTCCCTTATGTTTATGTATGATAGATTAGGTATGATTCTGTATATGGAAAGCATACTCATGAACATTTTATGATAGGTGTGATCGTATAGTTATCTCATTAATTTGGTAAAGTTGAGTCTTATGAGACGTTATGTGTAATATTCTTGGAGGTTATCCTTGACTTGTGCTACCATGTGTAATGGTCTTGGAGATTAGCCTTGACTTGTGCTACCATGTGCAATAGTCTTGGTGGTTAACCATGACTTGGGATCCTCTAATTGAAATAAGACTTGACTCATGCTAAATTCATGTTTTATGTTTCTTTAACATTACTATGTTTCCATGTTTATATGATCCCAAGTTATACATGTTATGGCTCTATATGTTTAATTATGTTATATTCCTTTTTATATCATTATTTAATGATTCCTTTCTAATGTGATAAAGCTTTATTATTATGCTTAATCCCTTACTATGATTTTAGCTCATACCTTTTTTCATGTTATCCCTAGGTTATCCTATGAAGATGTATAAGCATAATGGAAGTTAGGATATCATTATGAAGATTAACTAAAAATTTGTTTTTATGATGTTCGATTAGGTACCTAGTCTTCCTAGACACTACTGACTGACAATTATTTTTTATTATATCATAAAACCCTTTTAAAGGGTGAGGGGGAACAGAACATGACTTCAATGACATAATACATTAAACTATTCCCCAAAGGATCAAAATCCATAAAACCATATCAAATCAATAAGGGCAGCCCCACCCCAGCACAAAACAATCAGTTCAGATTCCACCTTCTCAACGCTACTCGACTAGTTGTCCCATGTAGTGATGCACAGGCCTGGTACCCATAACAAAAGTTATACCCTCTCAAACGTCCGATTCCAAATAGCCATGATATGATGAAAAATGTCATCTTTAAACCTCATATTAAGTAGCCCCTGAATCAGATATGGAAACATAGACCTCTGACCACACAGCAGAACACACCGCCCAACCAAAAACAACCAGATTCGCACAGTAGATTCATGAAAAGAAAAAGAATCACAGCACAAGAAGAAAATCACACCATGAAAATGATCACCCAACAACAAACCATTCAAAGTATACCACCATCATGCATCAAATCTTCAACATTATTCTCTATATCTCCAATGCATCGATCCACTGCCACCACAACCGTATAACAAGCAGAACACAATGCAGGGAGAGCCCAGCGGAGAGGGACACCAGCGACAAACCATTCACACCAAATAGAAAACCAAGTGAACCAATTCCCACTGCTCCCCACATTCAGCATCAAAGATAGAAAACCACCAAAATTGAACCTGTAAGGAAGACCCTCCCCCCTCCGCACCACACCGGGGCCAGCACCGAGCCTTTCCTGATAAAACCCGCCAAGATGAGGCCACATATGATGCCCAACCGAGCTCCGTCATGGTGAAAAGTCGGATACATACCTCAAATCTCCAACCGAATGGGATCGAAGCCAGATCCACACAGTCGACGGGCCAACTCACCAGGAAGATGAAGCCGAAGCAGAAGCCTAAACCTTCGCTGAGACGGGGGCCAGAGATGTCAAATGGGATCACAGCCATCAACCTTCACAAGGGCTGAATGAGTCACACTGACACCGATCCGAGGATGAAGACACCGACTCCAACCCGCATCAATTCACACCGAAGGAGGGGAGGGGTGAAACCAGAGAAGAAAACCTAGCCCACCACTTAGAGGGAAATGTCACCGCTCAGAGGCCTCCCGAAAAAACAGCTTATTAGACACTAGATATTATGATCCTTAGCTTGTAATTTGATGTTTAATTAGTCTTAAAATCAAGTAATTTTATGTTTAAAGGGATAGGGTCACCATATTAACCTTTTTTATAGTCATTTTAAACATGTTATTAAAATATATGAGAATCATATTAAAACATATCATATCAAATATGATCTTTTAAACCATATTATCACCCATTTGTTAATTATAATTCATTATTTTCACGGGTTCATGTATTAATATCCTTTTTTCTCATGTGTGTTTCATCAAGAAATATCCAAGTATTCTCTATACTACATAGTTTCATCACCACTATAACAATTTTCATGACATAATTACCATATTTATATATAAATTATAAATTTAAAACAAATAATAAAATATAGAAATGAACTATGTTACAATCATGGATATGGTATGTTGTACATATGAATGAGTATCGTTTCAATGCTAGCCTCTAAGTGGTGTTGATCATTTACCCTATTGCTAATGGGATACCCTCATAGATGACTTGGTTAGGGGAGGCCAGTTTTTTCTAGATGTGCCTCCACATCTCTACGTATTTTTCTTCTTCCTTTTTATAATGTTCCTTGGCTCTAATATCATTTTCATTCTAGTTATCTCTTTTTGGCAGTGTTTCCTTGTTTGGGTTTTTCTTTATTCTTCTATATTGGTGTTCTGCATTCATGTGGATTCAGTTGTTAGTGCTCTTCATGGTCACATTATTCCTTGGGTGATTTTAGTTCCTTTACCTCTGCTCTTACCATCTATTTATGTGTTTATAACTATATCAAGTTTGAAGTGATAGCTATTAGGGATGGTTTGGGAGGAGCATGATGAGACTTTGTCAATTTCAAAGGAGGTGCATCTTGTCGTGGCCATATGTTTTGACCCTATCATGATTCAGCTCTTCTCTAGTTTCTTACACCATTTATCCCCCCTATTTTTTCTGGTGTGGTGGTTATGAAGGAGACATTGGGATGTGATTTTTTGGTGGGTTATAGAATTCCAAGAGGCTTCATTCTTATGCTTCCTTGGAAGTTTGGCATCTTTGGGTCTTGCGATGTTGTTTGGGTTCCACGGGTCCTTGAAGCAATGGGTGAAGCTCTTCCATAAGGCTTTTCCGGTGTTGGATTCTCCCCTTTTGAGTTCTTGATGGAGATTTTTCTTTTATTTTAATTATTGAAGATGGATTTTTAGGCTTTTTTGTTGTGGTTCTTTATATTTTTTATCAATGGCGATTCTTCAATTTTTAGATCTGATTGATTATGGGGGTATGTTTCGAGTTTCTTCATTGTCTTCGGTGGTCTCGTCAGTGAGGTTGTGATGTAGACGGGGTACTCAATACCTCATAGAATAGTAATAATACCATACAAATGTTTTAGGGAG
Source organism: Viscum album (assembly GCA_963277665.1). Taxonomy (NCBI): domain Eukaryota; kingdom Viridiplantae; phylum Streptophyta; class Magnoliopsida; order Santalales; family Viscaceae; genus Viscum; species Viscum album. Next base: position 1,950,583,940 of record OY728150.1, read on the forward strand.
ATATAACTGGGCTCAATTCAATCTTCAATTTAATTTTTTAATTTTTAATTTTCACCTATCGATTTCTTGGTTCTGGATATCATGTGGTTAATGGAATTCAATGTTATGGCGATGGTGGAATGGTTGAATGGGATACATGGTTTTGTGGTGGTGATGAACTATACCAATTACTATTATTATTTGGATTTTATATTGGGTTTTATCTACTCAGAATTGTTTGGTGAGCATTCACACTTGACCTATAAAACTGTTTAAAAAAAATATATATGGATTTGGAGGAGTAATGTTTCAATTTTCCAATGATCATTACAAAAAGAAGATAAATAATATTTTATATTTTAATAATGATAATAATATAATATATACCATATTATTAATTAATATATACTTATATATATCATCCATGTGTTTTGGTGATGAAAAGAGAGTCACCTCACTTCATGAAGGTAGTAGTCCACACGTACACAAACGATGTTATCATTTTTCAGTGTCAGAACGAAAATGATATATTATAATTTAATAAGGATAAATAATTAATTAATGTCTTAATTTTTCTTGTATATCACAAATATTAATTAATTTAATCCTTATTTTCATCCATATAATGAGTTAGTGAAAAATGAATCATATCACTTCGTAAGGCAGTAAGTTGTCCTACACACGAGTGTTGTTATCGTATCCCCTAAGGACTGGAAAGTAAAAAAGTTATATATGATATAATGAATAAATTGTTATAATTATTTTATAAATATAATATATATACTTTATATCCATCATCATACCCCACCGTTAGAGTTGTTAATAGAAAAAAGGAATGATATTGGTTTACTAGGTGGTAGTCTGCGTACACACGAATGATGATTTCAAAACCCATTTGATGGAAGTGGGGATGGATGTAGCACATGTCCATAACATAACAATATTTTAGTATTTGAAATATGATAAGTTTATTATATCATTATATTTAATAATAATTTAAGGGGTTTGGGGAAGAAATAAAATAAAAACATTTGTTGATGAACGTTGCCTCCTCTTTGAGTAACCTCCTTAGGTTTACACCAAAATCCTTCCTACAAATGATTTCTACAAAAAAATAAGGCATTAAGGATAATAAGAGGGTATTTTGGAATTTATTTGGGTAGGTATTCTCTTATCCGAAATAGATTGAATTTGTGAACAGGGGAGGAGAGGGAATGGCCTTTTATAAGTGAGGTGAGTGGCACAGTTTTAATATTTGAAAATAAAAAGGTGTGAGAACATTTTTCACAGGACCCAAGGTTAAAAAATAGATTATTATATATCCTTATACATGATAAGGTATAAATATTTACATATAATATATTTTATACAAGTTTTAGGTTTAATTTATCTCATATATTTTTATTTTAACCCCCAGTAAACCCATTTTTACCTTAACAGTGGTAAATAATTTTTTATTTTTTACTATTCATTTTTCTCATAAATTAATTTTACCTTATTAAAAAATATAATTTTTTTTTAAATATGGAAACCATTTTTTCAAATTCCATACACATAAGTTGAAAAAAAAAAATTTAAAATTAATCACGTATATGTAATGAGAAAGCATGTTTTCAAAAAGAAAATAATCAAAAGTTTACAATGTTTTTATTTAAATATTCAATATTAAAATGGATGTAATGACCTAAATTAGTTAAATTGTGATATAATTTTACTAATTTTACTTTGAAAAAAAAATATAATTTAACCATTTAAATTATTTAAAGGAAAAGGCAGTTTTCAATTAAAATTCAGTATTTTTCACTATTTATCAAAAAATAAACCATTTTAGAACAATAAATAAAATCACTCTAAGATAATTTTGATATTAGAATTTAAAAAATGAAGGTAATTTTATCAAGTAAATTTTCCAAAATTAGTGTAAATTAATTTAAATTATGCTCTCAAAGTGTGATTAAACTGTATTTTAGAAATAATATAGTTTTTTATGAAACATTTATTTTTTATTTTATAAGACACTTATTTTAATTATAAGAAATAGATAAACAATGAATTTCTTGTACATATTAAAACCATATAGCTTTAATATTTTATTTATTACTATTTATATGCTCAAATTTAATGACTGTTTTATAATAGTATACTATATTACAATTCATTTAGACTCAGGGTTGTGTGTTCCACAAGATGTCAAAGAGATTAAACTTAAAAAATTATATTTTATGGGTTATTTAAGTTAGGTGTTGTGTGTCACATATTCTATAGAAAAATTTTATTATTTTAAAATATTGTCATTTTACATTCTACCCACTTTAAATAAATATTTTCCTCACAATTTTAACTTGATCTTGTTAATCAAGGGTTTGATATTTGAAAATAATTTTATTGAAAAACTCACATCATAAAAAGATTTAATAAAACATACTCATAATAAGAGATAAAATGAATTAAAAATTTTATGTGGTATAAGACACAATTAGGTTTCCATGTTGGATAACATTGGTGGTAAGTGAAGATATAGACATGGAATAAAATAATAAATAATTACAGAGAGTGATAGAGGTCAATGATCATAAGAAAGTGAATAATAAATGGAAAGTTAAGGACTTCAAAAACATAAATATTTGATGATATAAAATACCATTTATTAAACATAAAAAAGGTATTAATATAATTTTTTTTATCAATATCCTTTTCCTAGAGTTGAATAATTCTTTTATTGTCTAAGAATATAAGGAAATATACTCACTTGATACATTTTTTATTTTGTATGCAAAATTTCATACTGAAGAACCTAAATTCACTTTTAATAGATCATAAGATACATAAAATAATAAGTCTTTCTTTATTTCTCTAACTATCTTCAAAAACCAATCTGTTAAGAAAAAATTATACAATATAATAAATAAATCTATAAATCTAAAAAATAACACCAATGGTTCATCATTAATATTTATCCATTAAATTGTTTAACTAAAAACAATTACAAGTTAAACAAAAAAAAATCGCATAGGCCAGTGGTGGGAAGTAAACCCTTATATCTATTTGATCATGGATTTAATCCATGTAGCATTTCTAGATGTGATAGGTTATCCTTTTTCTAAAAGTATATTTCTATAATTCCTATAATGTTCCCAAATTTTGATGACCCGTAATTACTTCAATATAAAGATAAGATAATTCATGAAGGATTACAATAACATTAAACTTATTCCCATAAAATTGAAGGGAATTCATCCTTGTATAAATTTTTCACCAAAACATATACTAAACCAATGGGTTTTATTTACATAAATCTCTCCCAAAATATCCTTAATCATGTTATGTCCTTACCAAAAATATTCAAACGGGGTTTTAATATTTTCAACTTATAATAAACCATAAACTCAAAAATCCATTATGGTGTCAACAAAACTTAAGCTAATAAATACATATATGCTTCTAAATTTTAACACAATCCTTTTATGTTTCATAATTATTATAACTAAAATTCTATTAGTAAAAATACCTCCTGAATTTAATTCTCGAATCCCAATACATCAATACTTCATCATTTTTATTTCAATATAATTTCATCTATTGTCTATGGGTAAACCTTTAAAATAGTTTATTGACTCAAGTAATGAACATCTTTCCCACATTTAATACAATGGATCCCTATAATTATATTTATTTCCTTCCATCCAAATTTTTATTTTCCCATGGTAATTCATTGCATTATTCATTTTTTTACACAAATTAAAAAATTCCCCATTCCATTAGGAAACTTTCCTAGGTGTCTCTTTCCGCATTTCTAACATTAGGGAAATCAATTCTTCTTTCCTCCGTGATCTCCACCGCTCAAGCTCTTAGAAAACTCCATCCTTCTCTTTTTTGTTGATATTGTGAGTAGGTTAAGTTATAGGTTGTTGATTATATTTTGAGATGAATAATTAGGCATAATCACAAAATATTTAAATCATACCATCATCCCATTTGGTTTATCATAGTCACCACATTTTCCTTCATGTTCAATGTTAACATGATTCATTTGGGATCAATCCATTGACTAAAAAAATTATAGTGTGAGAAACAATAATCATAATAGTAAAACTATATAATAATTTATAGGATGTTTAAATCATGACATGTTATTTTAAATACAAGACACCATAGAGTTAATATAGGTTATTCTTTACCATCATATATTCAAATCCATAATAATCTTTTTTTAAATAAAATGTTAATTATCATAAGAATATCCTCAAAGAGTGAAAAATAAGGTGTATAGTGAAGAATGTTTTCTTACACTAGGTGATGATCAGGTCAATAATAATGCACCATTTTTAGCGTTATTACCCCTAAGAACATCTATTATAGAATAAAATATACTTTTAATATACAAAAATGAATGTATTACAATGAAAAACCATATAAGACCATACATAAAAAAATATTTGGTTGTTCTTATATACTTTTCTTCAAAATATATCATAATTTTATGATCCACAATCAATGTTTTACTAAATCAATTTCTTATAATTTCTACTAAACATCATCTTATACCAACCATGGAAACCCTATCCTTAGAAACCTCGTGCTCGTATCTTTTTTATTAAATTGGAATAATATATAAGAAATCCCATCCTGAAGGACCAAATAATTTAGTAACTTTGGAAAACTAGATATATATTTAAGACTTTTATTAAATTGGAACAAAAAAATTACACCATAATTTTTTCAACAATAACATTATTTTTTATAGAATATCATTGCAAAACAATCACCATACACTTCATGGATTCTTGGAAAAAAACAAAATAAAGGTGAGCTCAAATTATCAATAAGGGTTTAGTACAGTGAATTTTATCATGAATAAATGAAACATAATCAATAAGGAATGAATAATATGACATGGTAAATATTTGATCATACATGATATTTCAATAATTGACAAACATGATCAATGTAAAGTTAAATAACTGAATACATGTCCCATTTAAAAAATAATTGCACTTTAATAATTAGATAAGTTATAATCAATATGGAGAGGTAAAAAACTGAAAACATATATCATTTAATCAATAAATTGATAATGAAATACATCCATAGATAATATCATTGTGAGAATCTCATAGAGAATAATAATTTCAATATTAATGAAGGAAATTCTTAATTATTTGACTCCATGATCTCAGAAATTATGATACATCTATCATCAAGACCTTTCACAAGATGGTTTAAAACGAATGGTAGAAACCCATTGAATTATAGCTTATTAATTCCCCTTATGAGACTATTAATGCATCAAGGGGATATATAATTTTTAGGGCCACCCATCACTACTGGTCTAAATAATTCCTCATATATCAAATGATTGATTTAATTTATGAACCAATATTCCTTATCAATAAATAACTGTATTGATTAAATAATATGGATTTATCAATAATACCTAGCTAAAAAGATAAGTTTAAAAGTGAAAACAATATGTATAAATGTTATAATGTTTATGAAATAATCAAATCCATGATACAAATAGTATGTATATTTGAGATAAATTAACTTTATAATGATAAAAAGAGGGTCAATGTTTCAAATGAAACTTAATGACTACAAAATTAATGAATAAAGAAGGTGAATATCAACACTTTTCTTGTATAAAATTATTATAAAACATACATTAAAATAATAAGGATGGAATTAATACAATAGATACCCATTATATTAAAAATAGAGAATTTTTGTCATTGATGAATATAAATACCATAAAAAAATATTTAAAAACATTCTTTAGGAAAATATAATTTTCGTTTGCATAATAACCTATAAAAAACTAAAATTTTAAAAATAATTGAAAATAAGCTTTGAAAATTATTATGTAATATTTAAAAAAATGAGTGGTAATTATGGAAGAAAATTTTATACATTTTTATTATTTTAAAATAAATATTTGTTTCACATTTTTAGTAAAATCCATACGGCCATTTTTTGAAAAAAAAAGAATATTTCTTTCAAAACATTTTAAAAAAAATAAAACAGGGTAAAAATTTATTTAATAAATCATGTTTAAAGGGATAAAAATATTTTTGAAAAACAATTAGAAAACATGGGTTTGGATGAAAAGGGATTTCCAACTAAAGAAAAAAATTAGGTAGGATTTTAATAAAATATTTTCTAAACAATCTTAAGTACCAAATAGTCGGAAAATGGTACTATTACATGAAAATTTTCAGAATAACCAAAGGAGAATAAAATGAAATGGGTTTATTATACAATGATCAAATAATTTCCTTCAATTAAATTTCAACCATAAACAATCTCAATTAAAATGAGATTGTGAAATAAACCCTTGCAATGATCTTAACATTGAATAGAGAATTAACCAATGAATAGATTATGTGTATCAAATGTAAATCCACATAATGAAACTGTAAATACAATAATATATTTAAAAAATCATTTCACATGTAATATTAGAATTTTAAAGATAAAGAAGTGGTAATATAACCCAATGAAAAGAAATTGAGTTATAAAATTCTTTACCACTTAGTAATTTTCAAGTCAAATCCCTTTATATGAAATAATTAAAATTAAAACATAAAATAAAAATAATTTTTAATTAATCATGATATTACCTATAAAGTGATAGTACATACACCATACAAAATAACTTATTTTTATAACATTACAATATGCCTATATAAAGGGAAACTGAGACAAAATCTCTTACCTCAAACTTCCTTTTGGTTGAACACGATTTAACCTCTTTTATAGTGTTTTAAAACATGTTATTAACTTATAAAAAGTATATATAATTTTTATAATATAATATATGATCCTTTTATAACATCTTATCACCTGTTATTTAATTATCTTTCATTATTTTAAACGTTTTGGGTGCTAATTGTCTTACTTTCTTTTTCTCCTTTAATCATGAAAAGTACAGTTTTTACTCATATTATATATTTTATTCTTATATAAAATAGTAAACATGAAATAAATATCCTATTTATATATCAAATATAATTTTATAACCATTCTTGAAATATGGAAATGAAAAATGAAATGTGTTACAATCATTGATATGGTAGGTTGTACGTACGTAAGGAGTAACGTTTCAATTTTCCAATGCTCATTATAGAAATAAGGTAACTAATATTTTATATTTAATTAATAATAATAATATCTTATATAACATTTTATTAATTTAAATATACTTTTATATATCTTCCAGGTATTTTGGTGATGAAAAGGGAGTCGCATTGCATCATGAAGGCGGTAGTCCACACATACACAAACGATGTTATCATTTTCTCAATGTAAAAACAAGAAAATGAAATATTATCATTTAATAATGATAAATATTTCATTAATATCATAATTATTTCATTTATATAACATATATTCATTAAATATTTTTTTATTTCCTTCTATATAACACAATAGTGAAAAAAGAATCACAACGCTTCGCGAGGCGGTAGTCCGGCGTACACACGAGCAACGTTATCATATCCCCTACGGAATGGAAAATGAAAATTTTATATAGGTTATAATGAATATATAGATATAATAATGTTCTAAATATCATATATATATAATATCTATCATCATAACCAACCATGAGAGGTGGTAGCGGAAAAATGAATGACATCAGTTCACGAGAAGGTAGTCCACTGTACACACAAAATATGATTTTGTAACCCTTTTGATGGAAGTTGAGAAGGTTGTAGATCATGAAATTAAAATAAAATAAAATAATTATATTTAAGATACTAATAATGTTATATCAAAATGTTTTAATAATAATTTAATGATGTTAAGAAAGAAATCAAATAAAAACACTCATTGAATAATTTTGTATATTCTTTGGGTGACCTCCATAAGTTTGTACCAAAATCAATTTTTAGGTTGGATTTATACAAAAAAGGGACTATAGAATTATAGGTGGTAATTTTGGAAGTTATTTGGGAAGTTATTTTCTCAACCAAAATGGTTTTAAGGTGTGAATAAGATAGGATATGGGTGGCCTTTTATAAGTGATGTGAGTGGCTCACATGTAATTTTATAAAATAAAACGTGTAACCATGATTTTCACATTCCAAAAGTGTAAAAAAAGAATTATTCATTATATTTAGATTCTATAATGTCAAAATATTTCAATAAAATATATTTTTTCAAGTTTTGGTCAATTTAACACTTTTTCTTTTAGTTTAAGCCCCTGATAAACCAATTTTTTCCTTAACCATGGTAAATACTTTTTACTGTTTTCTCTATTAATTTTTGTAAAAAATTAAATTTAAATTATTATATAATATATATTATTCTGATTCAAAATATAGAATCCATTTTATCAAATTCTATTCACATATTTGGAAATTTTTAATTTTTAATTAATCCTATAGACAGGATGAGAAAGCGGGTTTTCAAAGAGAAAATATTCAAAAAGTCTACAACGTTTTTTTTCAAAATTAAATATAAAAATTATTAAAATAGCCTAAATTAGTTAAATTTAGATATAAATAATCTAATTTTACTTTAAATACTATTTAAAATATAATTTAAAAATGTAAATTATTTCAATGAAAATGTAATTTTCAATTAAAATTTAGTATTTTTCACAATTCATCAAAAAATGAATCATTTTAGAAAAATCCAAAAAAATCACCCTAATATAGTATTGAAATTATAATTTCAAAAATAAATATAATTTTATCAAATAAATTTTCTAACAGTTGTAAAAATTAATTATATATTATGTTTGCAAAGCACGGTTAAACAATCTTTTAGAAAGAATATAGTTTTTTAGAAAACAATTATTTTTCTTTTAAATGACTCATATATTATTTATATTTAGTATATAACCAATTATTTTATTTAAAAATTTTAAACTAGATAATTTTCATAATCTAGTTATTACTCTTTATACCCTCCAATTTAATGGCAAGTTTATTGTAAGATACCATATTATAGTTCAATTAGACTCAGGGTAATGTGTTTTAAAATCTATTAAAGAGATTAACTTTAAAGAAATATATTTCATGAGTTGGTTAAGTTTAGTGTTGTTTATATCATACAATATTGAAAATAAGGTTCTTATTTTAAAATCATGGGGTGTTACACCAAGATTTACAAGACGTTTATGAATTGATAATGAATTAATTTAAGAACGGGGTCAGTTCTTAGTGCTCACTTATGATGATAATTTTCTTGAGAATATTAGAAATAATAAATATTGTTACCATCACCTGGATTAGAATATTAAAATAATAATATTATAAAATAAAATGGAATAATATTAACTAATTACTAACTAATTAATTAACATTCAACTTGAAGCTTGTATGGTTTTTTTATGTCTAGACCTTTGTGGTGGTAGCCAGGTGTCTTTTGTGATGATATTAGAAGATGAATCTAAGTCTAGGAAGTTCACCTTAATGTGGTTATAATATCTATCTACTATATTTTTTTATTTTATTTCATATGAACCCCACCCATATTGTAAGGGAAACATAAAAACATCAGTTCTAGTGGTGATTTCTCCAACATCAAGGATGGTGAGGATACTGATGGCTAACTACACACCCACATCCCCCCAATCACTCTTCGGTTTCAGTGTTACATATGGATATGTGTAGGGGTTATTTCTCATACTTGTGTGTTTTAGTATTTAATGTATTCAGGTTATAGTGCATACTTTTACCTGGTCAGGGTGGACCAATCTTCCCATGGGTGTGCATTCATGGGTTATGATGGGTTGCCGTATAATTCATTTACATGCCATGTAGTAGCTTCCAAACATTTAACAATTTGTGGATTGAATGGTAATGATGATGGGATGGATTTATAGATTCATTCAAACATGATATTCTGGGACCTATGTGGGATGGAGGTTTGTAGGGTTGATTCCCAACTCACATTAGGTATTTTTATCATGCAAGGGATAATAGCTGTGGGCGTGCGATGTTGGGGTGTGAGAGAAGAAAACCTATGAGAAAGTTGTTATAGGGTACCCATTTATATATATATATATATATATGTTCTCAATAGTGTAGTTATAATTATATATGTTATTTTCTAAGTGATCCGAGGTCAATATTTGGAAATAATAGAACACATGTTTAGGTTATGAGTTAGTTTTATTTTTTTAATCACTATACTTTAGTATGTTTCTTTCATATTTTTCACATTATGTTTAAGGGTGGATCCTACTGAGTATACATGTTATTCACACTCTACATATAAATAAATATTTTTGAAGTCAACAATTTTTGGTTATTGATCAATCTATACCTTACTAATTCAAGGAGTTTTTTAGGAGTTGTTGGAGCCTTATGTTTACTCTAAAGGATCTATTTTAGTATTTTTAATTATTTCAGTTAGATTTCATTACCTTCATGTATTGGGATTTCATCTTTATTTATTATAAGCAAGATTTGTTTTGTAGTTTTTCTCACATTTTCCCTTAATTTTCAAATACCTATGACTATAATCCCTCTCCTATGTGTCTTTATATACCCTCGGTACTGGTCACTAACCAATGGACTATTGGAGGTAGGTTTCGAGGGTCATTATCTTTATTCCTTCATTTTTTAGCTCAGGATGGGTACCCTTGGAGGTATGGGGTCAGGACTGACTAGTATCAAAGGTAATTGTTTATAAATATGATTGATTTCAGAACTATTAAAAGGTAATAATACATGGGTTAGTAGGGAAAGAGTATCATCCATTCATATTAAATCATGTAAACAAGGGAGACTAATGGATCAGTTGTTGATTACCTAAAATTTTAAACCTAAAAAATAGTAGATAACTATAAGAAAGTTATCTAATCCACAAGGAAGTCTATAGAGACACATTCCATGAAATAAGATCTAAAAATAGAGAAAACAATGATGACAATATAGATAACAGTCGTGAAAATATTTGACAGTAATAGAGAAATTTGTGCAATAGGTACAAAGAAAAGTTGAGCAGGTGATAACAAGAATTAAATGTGAGGGAAATTTCAATTTTACAAAAAAAACTATTTATTTTCTTATGTAAATTTAATTAAAATCATTGATCAAATAGGTAGTAAAAATCTTTATCAATAATATTTACTAAAAATATAATTATTTTTTTAGTTCCTCACGAACAAAAATCCTTTGATTTCAAGAGAAAGGAATCTAATTACAATTTTGAAAAAAACACAAAAAAATGATTTAAGAAGAATAACCAATACAATATAATTTCTCTACACAATGATTATCCATCGATCATAATTTAATCAACAAAATAATAATTACAAATCATGAAAAAAATTAATAAGATAAAAATAAGAATTCTTCCCTTGACTCTTCACTCTAGAATGAATTCGTGCATTACTTTTCCCAGTAATCTCTAGCCAGTTTTTTTAGTATGTTAATATCAGTATGTCTTCTCCCATATCTATAGAAATATGTTCCCAAAAAATGTTGGAGTATTCTTTTATTACTTTATCCAAGAATTACTTTTCATTTCTAAAATGATGTACCAGTCATCACTAATAGATTTATTTTCTCTTTTCCTTCTATCACTTACTCATAACCATTAAAAATATATCTAACTCATCCAAATCATAGGAACATTAATTATTTCATCCAAAATCTCCTGACTTCATCGAATTAGGGTCTAGACAAACCAGTCTTATTTAATTCATAAACCCCTGACAAAAACCCCTACAAAAAATCAGTCGCTTAATGAAATTCAGTTTTCTTTGTAAAAACTTCAAATAATTGAACAGGATCATAAAGATATTAAATAGAATAACTTTTTTCCCCATTACACTCACACAAAAAATGAAAACTTTAGAAAATTCAAGTTTTAACATTTTGTCTTACCCAATCAAGCCTAAAATAACAAAAATCCTAGAAACCAAAATATCTTAAACGTATCAATCCCATAAGATGGAGCACAGAACCAGTTATCTTAAAACATCGACACACTTAATGATGGTCTTTCTGGAGTTCAATTGTATCTTCCTCTACATTCCAATTCCTCTCACACAATCTCAGAAGTATCTTCAGTTAAAATCATCCTAGAAACTTCATCAAAAATATTCAAAGGGATCGTCCCCCATCAACTGAATAAATAGGATTTCGTCATCAAAACCCCAAATCAGTATTCCTCAGATTTTGAGGAAACAACAGGATTAAATTGTCTTCTAAAAACTATATGGATCTCAGTATCGTTTCACTTTCAACATACTTTCTCACCTTCTTCAAACTAAGAGAAATCTGCCTCAAGAATTCTAATCTCATGACGAAGATTCCTCGAGAGTCTAATTATTGTTTTAGTTTTAGTTTCATCAAACTCAATTATTCTTTCATAAGGTCATCGATGTCAGCCTCCCTGATTGTTATCAACCCATGAAAATTAAAAATAATTTAGTGTTCTTTTTCAACAATAGTGATGGAATCGAGTGAATACTATGAAACCATATTTCTGGTCAGATCCTTCATCCATGGAGAATAATTATTTGGTGTTCTTAAATTTGGATCAAGTATACAAAGTTCATCAATTCATCATCTTCAATGGTGTTATGTCTGGCCAATTTGGTAAATAATCAAACAAAAATGGATCTTGGACAATGGCCTTCTTGAAAATCCTAGTTCATACTCATTCATCTCTAACGGATCTCGACCGTCGGGTCATCATAGTTCAACAAATTCTACATTGGAAGAATTTTGGTTTTGATGAGTGATCAAAATACCTTCGCAGATCAGAAATAACAATGGCTACTAATAAATCTAAGGCCCCTAAGTTTCTCCTCCATCGGTCCATTAGAGACTTATCATCCTAAAGTTAGGGCTCAGATCGGATTGATAGATTCCACATACTCAACTCTCCAGCTTTTAATTTGGTCTCTTGTCAAGCTCCAATAATAGAATTTATCTTACACGGGTGAAAAGAATTATCTTATACTCCGTTTTAAAATTATCCTACCCAGTAAATTATTTCTCTTACATACACATGGAATTATCTTCTGTATTCTTGAATACTTTTAAACACAGGTAATTCCTCCATTTATTTTACATATAAAAAATATTACAAATCATATCTTTATATTATGTTGATTGGAAGTGTAATAAATTCTCTTTGATACATGATAATAATTTAAGGAAGCTATTATAAATAACCAAATCAAGAATTAGAATAAAAAATATTAAAAAAAATATGTTTACAATAGATATCAAAATACAAAAAACTATGAGATGATATAGTAAAAAATATATAAACTTAAACATTAAAAACTTAATTTAAAACTATGTAATGTAATAATAAAATACAAAAAAACAAATATTAAATTATAAAATTGAAAAATTTTATTTTAAAAGAATGTTGTAAACAAATAAACATATAAAATTAAAACAAAACTCACACTATCATTATTTACACATTAAATTAAATATTTTTTACATATGAATAAATTATTTTAAAATTAACAATAAATAATTCATCATACATATATTAGCCAATTAAATACCTGTTTTATCATTAAATTTACATTAAAAATAACAAAAAAATATTTGAAAAAATACATGAAATAAAAGGTACATAAAATTCCCCACACATTAGTATTATTTGTCCATAATCTATCACATAAAAAATTTTAGTAGGAAATAAAAAATCTCAAGGGTGAAAAAATAGAATTCCATGAAGAAATAGTATTTTAAAAGATCTTTCCGCAAGGTCTCTCTCAAGGTAAAAAAATTAATTTCCCCCTTAAAATAAAACAAATTCCAAACAAAAATGACTTCTTATTTTACAAAATTTATTGAAATTAAAACTTTTGAAAATAAATAAACAAACATTAATTTTCATAAAACTATAAATCCAAACTTTTCTAAACCTCCATGTGAGTTGAATCACATAATTAAAATGAATAATAAAAATTCAATCTTCTAGGATAGTCATGTTCAATAATTACAAGTGAGATAAATAATCCATCTATCAGCTTAAGGAATTAAATAATGAAAGAATGAAGATTTTGTGGCTCATCCCAGATTAGGATTTTCATTTCATAGTCCATATTGATTAATATATTATTATTTTAATTATATTCAAAAATTTCACATCCAATAAAAAAATTTATAACATTCCAACAAAATTTTAATGTTATGAAAGGTTTTTCCAGTGGAAAATAAAATGATGTGCTCAGTTAAATCCATGGAGTGATAAAGTTAACAACATCAAAGTGGAATCGCAATATTCAAACTCAATATAATTTTTGACCCACTAAAAATGTAAATAAAAACTTTAGAAACTCACAATTTTAATAAAATTTAGTGATTCAGATGTGTTTCAAATTAAATCATATTTTATCTCATTTCAGAAGACCCACTCACCCATATATAAAACTCAATATTTCCCTCAAAATTGTATTCAAGGTGATAGAAAAAAAATTAATCATTTTAATTTAAAAAATATTTTCAATTAAGTACTACATTGACATGTTTAAAGGGCTGTAGTATATTTTGATAATATTTTTTCCACAAACATCCAACATTTTAATATAAAATAATTTAAAAATATATATTATTTGACATTATAATAGAAAAATATTTTCAACTAAACTAAAAAATGAATCATGTTAAACATTGAACATATGGTGAAGAGAGTTATAGAAATTTTGAAAGTTTATTTCAATTGTATTTTATATACTTTTTAGTAAATAGTATTTTAAACAACAAACTATGATAATAAGATATTGATAATAAAAATCACTTAAACACAAACAGTAATTGGTATTACTCTCCCACATTAAATTTCACTATGTGAATAAATTTAAAATTAATAAAGTATAATTTATAGTAATAGTGTCATCAAACAAAGGAAAATTCATCATAGAATTGATGTAATAAAAAAATATCTATAGATTGATTAATATTTCTTTTCATATTTAATAAAAAGAATCCCCATTTGTTATTAAAATTTTTAATTATGGTTATACACCCCTTGGTTTCTATATAATGAAAAAGATAAACTTTTGATTCCAAATTTTAAAAAAATAAAATGATGTACTTGTAATAAATGAAATCCTTATCTATATTATAAAAGAATAAGTGAATATAAGGAAAAAAACAAACAAAATTTTTATTATTCAGAACTAACAAAACAATATAAGAATCATGGGTTTCCTCCAATGTAGCACTAAATTTTTAGACTTCATCTAGACTAAATTATTTCTTAGTAATCAAGGAGAGAAATGGTATCCAAATCCTTTGGATTACCCTCAAATTAGTGATTAATTATTTGTAAATTTACCAAGAAATGTTGATTCTATGATCCCATCAACTCAACAGCTCGATTTACTATAACACTAATTATAGTGAATGGTCCTGACCACCTGGATTTGAGCTTTCCAAGAAAAATCCTAAGTCTTGAATCATAATTAAGAACATTATTTCTAGACCTAAGTCCTATTTTTTGGATGAAAGAATCACAAAAAAATATATTATTCATCTTCTTATAAATCCTAGAATTTTCATAGGACTCTCTCTTAATCTCATTCAGCTGAATTAGTTCTAGCATCATTATCTCTTCAGCAGTCATAAAATCAAATTTTAATTTTTTTTCACTACCCAAAAATACTTATCTTGAATAGTTAATGGAAATTGATAATATTTCCAAAAAAAATAATTTTATATGGAGGCATTAATTTGTGTGTTTAAAAATTAGTTTTGAAATCTCATAAGACCTCATCAAGCAATGAAGACCATTATTTTCTAGAATTAGACACGTTTTTCTATAAAAAAAATTATGTCACTATTTGAAATTAGAACTTTTCCAATAGACTACGGATAGTAATGAGTTCTATTTTTGTTAATAAATCCATATTTATCCATCAAATATTTTAACTTAAAATTTTTAAATTATGTTTCATTGTCATTTTTAAAAGAATTTGGCACCCCAAATTTTGAAAATATGTTTTTCTTCATGAATTTTATCACACTATTTGCTTGATTATTTTTCAACATGATTACTTAAACCCACATTGAGACATAATATATAGTAACTAAGAGATATTACTTCACATTAGTTGATGGGAATATCCCCATAAAATTCAAGACCCAAAAATCAAAAAACTCAACCGCCAATATCCCTATTAGATTTAACTCATGTTTCCTACCAATATTCCCTAATCATTGAAAGTTATAATAACAAATAATTAAACTCCTCTAATCCTTGAACAAATAATGAAAATAGAATCTAGCTTGAAATACATTTCGGTCCATTATTTATCTCCCATAATGGACACCCCAGGGTGATGAGTTAAAACATTCAAGAATAGACAATATCTCCACTTCAAAAACACCTCTGAATAATTACATCAAAACAACTTCTAAACAATAAAGGGTTATCCCAAAGGTAGTACGTAAGTTTAGTAATGAATTTATTTCCTGGGTTATGGGTAAAATCTTTAGGAATTACACTGATTTCTAAAAAATTTGTAAAGTATGTATACCAAGAAGATTGTTTAATTGAAACAGGCAGCAGTTTTTCATAAGGAGAAGTTGAGTATTTCTCTATAGGATCATTAATTTAGGTGTTAAATAGTATATATAAATTATCTGCAACCAAATTATCATCGAAATTTTTGTCTTGAATTTCAAAATAAAATTAATTTAGTAAAATTATCCACCTAATAAGACAATGTTTTACTTATTTTTTGTATATCGTGTATTTAAAGGTATAATGGTCTATAAAAACTATATATTTGGATCTAATTAGTTAGTACCTAAATTTTTTCATGGAAAACACAGTAGAGAATAACTCCTTATCAGTTGTGGTGCAACTTCTTTGAGAATAATCTAGCAACCAGCTAGAATAGTACACTGTATACAATCTCTTATATTTACCTTAGCCTAAAACTCCTCCTACATTCATGTCACTTGTGTCAGACATAAGTTGAAATGGAAACCTCCATTCTTGAGTGGTGATGATGGGTGAAGACAAGAGTTTATTATTTAGAATATTAAAATATTCTTGACATTTTTTATCAAATGAGAAACGTTCATCTTTCTCCATTAGTGAACAAAGTGGAATATTGATTTTAGAGAAGTACTTTATTAATCTCCAGTAAAAACTAGCATTACCTGGAAAACTTATTACACCATTGAAATTCATAGAAGTGGTAGCTTCTGAATGAAATCTATCTTATAATTTTATACCTCTATACCCCACCTAGAGATCTTGTGACCAAGAAAAATGCCTTTGGTAAACATTAATTGACATTTCTCCAAATTTAGAACAAGATTGGTCTTTGGGCATACTTTTAAAAAATACAATGATTTTCAAACAGTTCTCAAATATACTACCATAAATAGATAATTCGTCCATGAAAACATCAATGATTCTCTTAATCATGACTAAAAATATATCCATCATACATCTTTAGAAGGTAACTAGTGCACCACATAATCAAAAGTCCATTCTTCGGTAAGAAAATGTACCAAAGAGAATATGAAAGTGGTTTTATCTTCATCTTATAGGTCTACAAGAATATGGTTGTTACAAGAATAAACATCCAAAAAAAATTAAAAATCATCTACATCTAGACATTAAAGAATTTGATCTAGAAATTTGATTGGAAAAATATCCTTTCTATTTGTAGAATTCATCTTTCTATAATCAATACCAACTCTCCACTTGGTACCTTTTCTAACATGAATTTTCTCATTTTTCGTAATTGATCATAATAGTGAACACTCCATTCTTGGGTATGATTTAGACATGATGACCCAAAAACTATCATAAATAGGATATATAATCCCATAATCAATTAGATTGATAACCTCATCTTAAGAAACGACTTTAATTTTTTGATTTATACTTCTTTGACACTAGATTATTAGTTTATGATATGGTCCCATAGGGATCTTATATATATATAATGAAGGAAGAATCCCTTTGATATGTTAATGGTGTATCCTATTGTATTTTTATACTTCTTCGAAAAAGGTAACAACTTTTGTAATTTATTTTTATCCAATTATGCAAAAATGATAACTAGAAGTGAAGAGTTTTCACCAAGAAATGAATATTTCATGTGTGATGTAAGAGGTTTAGGCTCAATTTGTAGTGCCTCTTCTCATGAAGGAAGAATATTAAGACTAGGAGGTCCAAGGTATTCAACTTGTTTCTCAAAGTGAGTCTGAAAATTTAAAAATTCTCAATTCCATGTTCAAAAACACACTTTTACTCAATGTTGAACAAAGTAGAAACCTCGTTACACTCAATGTCTATATTTTATTTTAAAATATTTTTCTTACCAAATTCATTAGAGAATATTAAAATATCTCTCTCAGAGGAATCAAAATTTTCCCAAACTTTATTTTAAGTTGAAAATTCAACCCCAATATCTCTTAGAGATTGACTAAGCGCTATAAAATAAATTATCACCTTGAAAACTCTTCGATACTGGAATAGTACTATTGTTCATATCTGGAAAATTACCTAGATTTCCAATTTTAACACCTTCAGATCATTGTAAAGAATTAATTTCATCATCTACATGATTTTCTTCAACTATAGATTTTTTAACAAATGTTTCTTCTTGATTTAATGAGTCCCCAATTTCCAACATTTCAACTCTTGAACATTTTCATCAAATATTGTTTCTTTCACATTTTTAAACATATGAAACTCTTATTAATTCCCATAAAAATTAAAAATCATACTATATTTTCCCACATTAATAAAATCCCCTACAGTGTATAAGAATTTACTACCCAAAATAATTGGTACTTCTTGGTCACACTCCATTTTTTAGACAAGAAAGACTACATGTAAGAAAATATTACCAAATCATACAATAATACCATTAACTTTTCCAATGGTATAAGTAAAAGTGACGTCAGATAATTGTAAGACCACAATGGTAGTTTTAATTCTTTTAACCTTAACTATTGAAACAGTGATAAAGGAATCAGATTTATTCTTGAACCAATGTCACAAAGATATTTCAATTTACCACTATCCCCTATGGTATGTGGAATGAAAAAACTCCCAATATCTTTAATAATTATTGGTATTTTGTTTTGAATAATCTCACTGCAATCTTCACTGAGGCTCTTTGAAGCAAACTCTTTAAAAAAATATTATTTTTAATAATTTTATTATGATATTTAAAATATTATGGAATATGAATTAAATCTTGGATAAAATGAATATTCACATGGATCTTTTTGAAAAACCTAAGGTATTAAAGAAAATTATTATTTTTTCATGGATTTTAATCTGTGAGAAAAAGTAATGGATGGTAAAAATTCATAAGAACAACAATAATTTCCCTTAATTATTCATCATGTTTTTATTTCCCTTTATTATTTATCATTTCAAAATCTTTATTCTTCAAGTTTTTCTGGTGGAATAGATTGATTAATATGAGTTACAGCAATGCTATACAAATTTACAGATTCAATGTTTCTGAGATTTTTGTGTACACATTCTTTCAAATATTCATTTTTAACTTCCTTGGGGTCATCCCTTACCTCCTATTGAGTTTTTAAACCCCTCCTAGTGACTAAAACCATGTATCTCTTTCTAGGGTTCATCTTTGTTGTGCTTGTAAGTTTCCCTTTATCTATCATAGTCATGTATCTCACTAATTGACCCATTTATATCTCTATGTTATCTATCCAAACATCAGTTTAGCCTTATCATAAAAATATTGATCTTTTTTTTAATCAAAGTATCCCATTAACAATTAAAATAATCCATTTACATCATCTTGTAAAGAAGAAGTTCCATCATTAGTTTGATTTTTAAATTGTGGTATTTACAAATTTTAGAAACCATAAGTAGTAGGTTGTTCAATATGAATCTCTTGTTCTCTCCATGATAAGTTGGGATAATTCCAATAATTAAGATTACAATTTTTTTAAATCAGAACATCTACATCTTGATTCATTTGACCATAAACCGCAAAATTATCATTTCTTTATTATTGAGCTAGCTTGTAAAAGTTTGGAAAAAATATAAATATGTCTAAACATTCTAAATTGAACCTAATGTTCTCTAAGTTCTTGGTTCTTATTTTGATTAATCGCTTGATTGATACTTTTTTTATAATTTTCATTCATTAATGATTGAAGTTGTTCTATAATTTTAGACAACTGAGAATTCATTTGAATGACCACAACAGTATTATTCTCTACTTTATTCACTATCCTTCTATGATAATTTTTATATTTTGGATTAATATCTAAATTGTTAAAAAATTTCTTTATCTCTTCAAAATTGTTATCAATGTAACTACCGCCAACTGATTGGTAAACTAAATTCTGACCTGAAAATAAAAAAAATTTATAGAAATTATCCATCATGACATGGGAAGAAATTTGATGATGTAGAAACTACCTAAAAAGGTTCCTAAATATATCCCAAGACACATTAAAATAATCTTTATCCTCTTGATAGAAACTAGAAGTCTGATTTTGAATTTCTCCTTTTAATCTCCTTGCTAAAACTTTTGTGACAAAAAATTATAAATGTTTTCCCAAGTTTCGAACAACCACTCATATTGACTTAATAACCAATTTTTATCATTTTTTTATATATAAGTTAAACAATCTCACTCTAGTTTCTTACTCATTATGTCTTTGAAAATTCATTTTTTTTACTATGTTATAGAAATATATAATGAATTCTAAAGAGTCCTCATTAGAAAAAACATTGAATAAAGGCAATAGAGATATGTGAAACTATTTCTGCTCAAGATTCCAGACACTAGGAGTCAATCTAAAAGAATAATATTTGATCAAGTCTTGAAGAAGTTGATACTCTCCTATCCTAGGCCTTTCATTTTTCTCTAGAATAGGTTCAAGTTATGAATTTTTCCCATTATTATTAGGATTTTTCTCTCCTAGATATTCTATTTTGAATTTCTTTTTTCTTAGAGACTTTATATGTTTTTTAATTTTAGGTTGAATGGGATTTAAAACTTGAGATGCTAACCTTATATACATTCACTGATTAAAAAAAAGAAATTTTTTAATACCATAAATAAATTTAATTTTTTTAGAAAAAAACCATTGAATTTTTCTTGAACCATAAATTTTTAAATAATTTTTTTGTTTAATGTTTTTTTTTGTTTTTTTTTTTTTGTACGCACAATACCTCCCCCATAATGGGGCCAAAATTTAATGAATAATTCATTTATTACTTCAAATTTTAAATCTAAAATATAGCAACTCTACTCTTTATTTCATATTTAGACATGATTTATTACATAAACTTGCACTCAATACAACCCATAAGATTGATAGGACTAGTGTATTTGGGGCTTAGAAACATTACATGACAACTTAATACATAAAATACAACATCTTTATTAAAAACATCTTTTACTTGAGCACAACATTCCTTCGTACCTATCATTTTAATGATATAACATAAGGACATACATAAGAAAAGGTTGAGCTATAAAGCCTAGTAAGGGAGTAAAAAGGAATAACATGAAGAATAAAATACATGATAGGAAATAGTAATATCAATGGATCACAAGATAAACATAATCATAAACGCATGATATATCATGATTATCATAACATGGAAATGTGGCAATAACTTAAAACACTGCATCATTAACACAAAGGAATCAGGTAAAACCATGTTTTAAAATGATGGAAAAAAGTCCTATAAATTAATCAGGTAAACCCATGTCCCAATATAACATATCATGACACAAAACATTACTCAATGAATTAGAGCGCTATCAGGGGGCACCCTTTATGAATATTTTAATCTCATGCTTAAATGCGCCACATAGATCATAAAACATGGATTTATTCTTCATCATAATTTATTCCATGATCAAGGAGTGTGGAATATATATAATTAATTACTCAATAGTAAAATTTATATGTGCATAACTGTGAATACCCTTTATAGAGGAATGGGTATGGTATTCACTACACGATGATTTTGGCATGGAAAATCATGCTGCAATTTTGGCAGCATAACGGTGTAATATAAAAAATCATAAAAAGAGTTTATGAGATATAAAGTGGTCTATCATCATATATAAATGAAATGTGTATTAATAGGATAATATAAATACAAGTTACAACATAATTAATTCTAAAATATCAGGAGTAACATAATAAAGAAACTTGAAGAAAGAGGAGGAACGAAATAACTATTACAAAATCTAGACAAGGTAATGGGTGTACATGGGGTGGATTAATGAGAGATAAAAATGTATCTCATCATTAAAAATAACAATAGTAGTATGTTTGATGTGAAAAAACATATCACAACTTTTTTAATTGAAAATAAAAGGGTGTAACAATATAAGGAAACTTGGATAAAAATGAGAAAAGAAGGAAACCCTTACTTGAGTATGTGACTTCAAAAGAATTAAGTGGGGATTATTGTGAGATTGGGGTTCCTTGGGAGGATTATAAAGAGTTGATTATAGAGTAGGAATGTGATCCAAGTATTTTTATGAATAAAAGTGTGACATTGGATAGGTTTATATATGAAATGATAGGGAAATTCTTTAATATTTCACAAACTTAGGTTTTAGAATCTATATAATTAAATATTCAAAACCACAAACATTTCCATGGTTTTTTCCCATGGTTTTTTCCAAATAAGAGTAGAAAACATTATTTTATCTGTCCATGGTCTGGAGATATTATAATATCATCCTTTCTAATGTGAAAGAGAGTCACATTATTAAATAAATGAACTTAAAATCGTAAATTATGTTATACATTTTGGAGGATTCACTAACGTAGTATAAAATAAGTAAAATAAAACTAAAATCACATTATTTTAAAGTTAAAAAACATATTTGGTCTAATATACTTGTTATGGTATTTATCACATCACTATTTTGTCATTATGATGTTATAAAACACACAATATATTTATATATTATTTAATTTTTACCCAAAAAATAGACTATCTCATAAAATTTTGAAAAATTCACCCTTTGATAATTTATAAATATGGATTCCAAAAATAATATTCGTTTTATCTAAATAATTTTCTAAATATTTGAATCTTCACTTTTAAAATGAGAACCGATATTTATTGAAAATTTGACAGGTTTTGACAAAATCTATTTTTAAACCTTAATAAAAATTACATTTGGATTCATTAAAATTATATAATAATTTATTATTAATAAAAGTAATTTGATATTAAAATTTCATTAAAATATTAACTGTTTTAAAAATTCATTAATTATTTAAAATAAATTCTCTAAAAGTACACTTTTTGTTTTATCGTATAAAAATATAAATCTCATCAAACTGATTTCCAAATCATTTATAGATAAAAACATATATAATCATCATTTACAATAATTTTTTGATAATATTATTAATAAAAACATAATAATTTGTATATTTCTCAAAATTACTATTTTTACCTGAAAAAATAAATTTACCAAATTCAAAGTTTTTTTAAGAAATACTATTCCCATAAATGAATTGATAGAATAAGACTTTTATTTATCAAAAGGGATTACACAATAAGTAACTAATACCTTGTTACATAACCCATTATAACACCCACATAAGACCTAAGGGTAAGGTATGCGATGGTGACAGACTCTTGGGTGGCTCAAATAACATTTCTCGGGTGGTAATATTTATTAACTTGAACTTCTTCCATAAGTGATTCTATTTAGGCCTAATGTGGTCAAGATCATCTTTGACATGTTCAAGAGAGAATCCCAGTTATGAAACCTCTTTTCCGAGCTCTGAGAAATGAGCTTTGTATATCCTGAGTCTATTGAAAGAGGCCATCATCTCCTTTGTCTGTGTCAAATGGATTTCTTAAAACCTTATATTTATATTAGTTGTGAGATCACTATTTAATGAATATATCATCAATGGAAATGATACATAACAGAAATTTAAAATCTATTGGATATAATAAAACAAAATTATTTCATTGGTTTTCTATATCCATAAAAAATTAAAATAAAGGTAATTTTATTCATAAATTACAGGGTCATTACAACCCTTCCGGTCATGACCCGTCCTCGGGGCCCATGTCGGGACTACCCCAAGCCCGCCTTCCATAGGCCAGGGGCTGGAGACTAGCACCAAAGGCGTAAATCCCAATAAAAGGTAAGGCATTTCATTTATAAAACTAAACAACACAATAGAGTATGCAACAGAAGTGAGCAATAAGCAGAACTGTATACAAAAGTAAGTGTTGAAAAGAAAGGAGCTGGAAATACAAGCCCAACTGTAAGTACAGTACAACTGAAAAGCTAGTATAACTGTAGTAAAGAAAAATAAACAACCACCAAGTCATCCTCCGGGAATTCCACCTGAAGGGTGGGTACAGATGGTCTCCTCAGCACCTCAGGTCCGTCTGTCTGATCCGTCTATGTCTCGTAAATGGGTCCACCTCCGAGTATCGTCCATCTCTACAAGTCTCTACCTCGATCAGTGTTGTCCACCGTCTGTATCCAACACAACGTTGTGCAGGCATAGCCCGTGCAGGGGTGAGTATCACGATACTCATTAGGGACCCCGAGACCCACAAGGTCTCACAATATCAACTAAGGATAAATAAGAAATAAGATACAAACACGGTGCATCAACCAACCCTACTTAAGTATATGCCCATACATATACCTAAGTCTTTAATCCAATTTGGCTCCAACTCTTGAGCCCAAGCACAACCCAGTCCACACAGGAAAGAATTCAATCACATTGATGATAATGATTTAAATTCAAGACTCAGCTCACAGAGGTATACATATTTCGTATAGAGTTAGACATGATCAGATGTATCCACTAGTTCACCGTCGCTGTCAAACCCACGAAGGATTCTAGTACAGTTGTCTACGCTTCCGAACCCACAGAGGATTCCAGTATAGTTGTTGTCGCTGCCGAACCCATGAAGGATTCTAGTACAGTTGTCCTCGCTGCCGAACCCACATAGGATTCCAGTAATGTTGTCATCACTACCGAACCCATGGAGGATTCCAGTATAGTTGTCGTTGCAGTCGCAGCCAGCTCTAGGGTTCCTGCACACAGCACGCTCGATTTCGGGAGGTTCCGCTCCTCGAGTCAAGGGGTCGATACATAAACTATCACTAGGTCTATATTTTATCTATCCAGAAGTTTCGTCTCGTCAAAATAAACCCAACACGACAGACGGAACCTCAATCAGACACCTGGTCTGAGAGTTATTAGCATCTTCATTTTAGGGTCCCGGTTGGAAATACGCTTGTTCCAAACCCGGCCATTTTCCAAATTCATTCAAAACTCGCTTAAACTATCACAAAAGGACTGCCTCATCATAAGGGTCCCAGTGCCGTAGACGGCGTGTCGATCGGACATGCGGTCTTTAATTTATTCAAGTTTAAGTGAATCGGGCCCGGCCCGATAAGCCCGGTGGGTTGGCGAGTTGGCCCTTTCTGACTTGGCGGGTTAGACCTGGCTAAGTAGTCATCCCGGACCAAAAATACGTGGCCCATCCCAGTGGGGCTCGGCCCGGCTCATGACAGGCATCACGTCCCATGCAAGGGCAAGGCCCGGCCCGGTGGGGCGCGGCCTGGCCCGGCTAGCGTGGCCCGCGGCTCGCCCATCCGGACGAGCTGGTGTGGGGGAGCATGGACCCCCGACTTATCGAATCAGCGGTGCCGAGCGGCACTGCCCTCGTGTCCTGTCAGTCAAAGCTGGTCGGTCGTCCCTGTGTTAGCGGCCCACGATTGCGGGCCGCGATCCCTCCGCCGCGGCGCCTATGAGTGTGGCGGCTCCTTCTGTCCGGCCAGCCGATGAGCCTACTATAGCGGCCAGCCCTATGCGGGCCACGGTTCTCCGCAGTGTGGAACCATGGGGTGCCACTGTTCCACCATCCCGGCCGGCTACGGCTGCCTGGTTCCTCTTCAGTCGTGCATCCCACGATTGTGGGTCGCGGTTCTTCCGCAAGAGGCCGGCGCGTGGTCGCCGCCTTCGCTCGTTGCCACCTCCCTTTGCGAATTAAAAATCTTGAAAAATAACATAGGTTCGTCGGGCCATGTTTTTTCAGCCCGCAGCCTCCGTGTTAGGCGGTAACAATCGTCCATAGACAACCATTCACATTCAACAAGAATGAAGGTATAATTTATTCGAATTAAATTATACAAACACCCTACCTCGAAATCAAGAGCGGACCACGTCAATGAGTCGCAGAAGACAAGTGTCGCGGAGGTTGGGCATCGAGGAACGTTGTCATAGACGGTGTTCCTTGTGAGCGGTGCATTCTCCCTTGACGCGAAGCAGAAGAAAGGATGAAGGTGTTCCTCTTAATCTTGTTTCGGTCGACGAGAGGATATCATTCCTCGTGTTCTTCGTTGGTGGGGGAGGAAGCTCTCCTCCAAATTCTCCAGAGGTTTTTCCACACAAAATATTTTCCAAGCCCAAATATTTTAATAAAGCTTCCTCATTTTAATATTTTCCATGAAATTCAAATTGTTTCAAAATGAGATGTTCCAATTAATTAATGGAGTCATTAATCTAATTGCGTTGGAAAACTTAATGAGAGGGAGGTGGAGAGACTCCACCATAATAAATGAGGGGAAGTTGTCAAATTAATAAAGGGGTGTTAATAGGGAGTTAAGGGAAGGTGAAGGGTTTGGATTCGTGTGGGGCCCACCACACTAATTCCTCTCATGGGAGGTTATGTGGGTGTGGGCCCCACCTCTAACTCCCCTTGGGAGGAAATAACCACCACTAAATAATAAAATTGTGTGCCAACAATTTTATTAATTTAGTATGAATTCCTTAAAATATAACTTTCAACCCGCATAAAACACAACTACGGTGAAGCTCCCCTTAAGCGAATACCGACGCAGTGAGTTAATCGGTGTCCTCGAATTTCAATTCCGAGCACCGGTTTAAAAGATAGAAAAACCCGCACGTACGTTTACTGAACGTACCCGAACAAAACATCAGAAATTGATTCTGGGCACACTGGGCCTCAGAATCAAGTGTCGTCAGAAACCCCAGGCTCGTAAAATTCCAAAGTATTTAAAAAAAATTCCTTGAAATTTATGGGTCTTTAAATTACTCCCACCTTAGGGATTTACGTCCCTGTAAAGCTACAACACACACTAGGGAAACAAATGGGGGTACTGAGCAAGCATCTGAGTCTCTCGCTCCCATGTTCTCTCCTAGAGGTTCCTGTGCTACCAGAGAATGTGCACCAGAGGAATCGACCATCCACGTAGGACCCGCTCCTGTCAATACTCACTCTCCACCGGGACCTCCGTGAATGTCGCCCCATCATTGATGTCCAGTTACACATGGTCGATGATGTGGGTCGGGTCATGCACGTATCTCCTCAGCTGAGATACGTGGAAGACGTCATGCACCTGGTGCAACATAGGTGGTAGAGCTAGGCTGTAAGTCACCTCGCCTACTCTGTTGAGGACCTAAAAAGGTTCGATGAAATTTGGAGATAACTTGTCGCCCTGGACAAATCTCCGTAGACCTCGTCGGGGTGAGACCCGTAGGAAGACGTGGTCGCCATCCTCGAACTCCAGTGGTCTCTGTCTCCTATCAGCATAGGACTTCTTTCTGCTCTGTACTGTCTTCATCCACTCCTAGATGATCTGCACCTTCATCGTCGTAGCCTAAACCACCATCTCAAAGTCCTACAAGTGCTGACTCCCCAGGGTCAGTCCAGCACAGAGGTGATCTGCAAGGTCGGTCATACAGTGCCTCGTATGGTTTCATCCCAATGGTGGAGTGGTAGTTGTTGTTGTACGCAAACTCCACTAAGGGTAAATGATCCTCCCAGCTACGACCAAAGTCAAGGACACATTCACGTTTCATATCCTCAAAAGTTTGAATAGTCCTCTCTGTCTAGTCGTCCGTCTGAGGATGGAAGGTGGTGCTCATACGTAGTTGCGTCCCAAAATCCTCTTGTATCCCCTTCCATAGCTGGGAAGTGAAATGAGCATCACAATCGGAAACGATAGATGATGGCACACCATGAAGTTGTACGATCTCTTGAATTTAGAGGCGTCACAAGCTCTCTACTGAGCCCTGCTCTCTGATCGGTAGGAAGTGGTCCGGCTCGGTGAGTCGGTCTACAATCACCCAGATAGAGTCATGTCCTCTAGATGTATGTGGAAGCCCCATCATGAAATCCATGGATATCTCATCACACTTCCACTCTGGGACCTCTAAGGGTTGTACCAAGCCTGCTAGTACCTGGTGCTCTGCCTTCACTTGCTGATAAGTGAGGCATCGTGAATCAAACTCTGCTACTGCCTTATTCATACCTGGACACCAGTGCTGTCGTCTGAGGTCCTGATACATCTTTGCCACTCCTGGTTGTACCGCTAGAGGGGAAGTGTTTAACTCCCTCAACACCTCCTCCTGTAGTGCAACTGGTACAATGGTACGCCCCATGAAGAGGATGACGTGATCCCCTCCTTCAGAAAATCCATCAGGTGCCTGTCTTGAGGATATCTGAACACGTCATGCCTCACAGTCAATGTCCCCACGATGAGCCTCTCTGACTCACTGAATAAGTGGAGGAGTGACTGTGAGAGACTGAAGAAAGGTTGATCCATCAATATCCACAAAGGATATCTGCAACACGGCTAGCTTCTTCATCGCCTCTCCTAGCAGCTGAATGCCCGATCTTATGCTGAGAGCATCAGCTACAACGTTCCTCTTCCCATGAGTGTAGACTATCTCAAAGTCATAGTCCTGGAGGAACTCGACACATCACTATTGTCT
Organism: Viscum album; assembly: GCA_963277665.1. Taxonomy (NCBI): domain Eukaryota; kingdom Viridiplantae; phylum Streptophyta; class Magnoliopsida; order Santalales; family Viscaceae; genus Viscum; species Viscum album. The sequence goes on from OY728150.1 coordinate 1,950,612,631, forward strand.
TAGGTTCATGTCCTTCTACGAGAATATGTAACTCAATCTCTGGTGGTTAGAATAGACTATAAAGCACTCGCCCATCAGATAGTGCCGCCACAACTTCAATGAGAAGACCACTGCTGCTAACTCCAGGCCATGGGTAGAGTAGTTCTGCTCATGTTGTCTCAACTACCATGAACCATATGCGATCATTGCTCGATCCTGCATCAGGACACACCTGAGTCCGTTCCCTGATGCGTCGATGTAAGCTACGTACCCAAGACCCTCCTCTGGTAACCTCAAGATGGGCGCACTGGTCAACCTTTTTCTCCGCTCCTGGAAGCTCTATTGGCATCTATCTAACCATACGAAGGGTTTCCTCTTCTTTTTCAAAGATGAAAGTGGTGCAGTAACTCTTGAGAAGTCTGGCACAAATCTCCGATAGTACCCAGCCAGACCCAGGAACCTCCCCACCTTCGTCACGCTCCTAGGTGGCTCACAAGAAAGTACTGCCTTGATCTTCGCTGGATCCACTGCAACTCCAGCCTACAAGATGGCGTGTCCAATGAAGTGAACGTCTCAAATCCAGAACTCGCACTTTCAGAGCTTACCATAAAGATGGTGCTCTCGGAGTGTATCCAGTACAACCCGCAAGTGGTAGGCATGCTCCTCCTCTATGGTCAAGTAAATCAATATGTCATCGATGAAAAATACAACAAATCGATCGAGGTAAGGCTATAAGATCCTGTTCATGAGACTCATGAACACCACTGGAGCATTGGTTATGCCGAAGGGCATAACCAAGAACTCTTAGTGGCCATACCGACACCTAAAGGTCATCTTCTGCACATCCTCGTCTCGAACTCTAAGATGGTGATAGCCTGACCTGAGGTCTATCTTCGAGAACCAACGTGCTCCCTTGAGCTGATCAAAGAGTTCATAAATCCTCGGGAGTGGGTACTTGTTCTTCACAGTCTCCTGATTTAGGTGACGGTAGTCGACACACAGTCACAAGCTCCCATCCGCCTTCTTGGAGAAAAAAATCGGAGAAGCCCAGGGTGAAACACTAGGTCAGATGAATCCTTTTCCCCGCAAGTCCTCCAGCTGTACTTGAAGATCTTAAAGCTTAGAAGAGACATCTGATATGCTGGAGTAGATATCAGTAATGTCCCGGGGTACAGTTCAATATATAATTCTACCTCTCTGCAAGGAGGTAGTCCTATAAAGTTGTCAGGAAAAACGTCTGCATATTGATCCACCACAATAGTAAATCTCGGACTCCGCACATCAACTACTCCAAGGATGATACTAGCCAACTGATGTGTGATCGGCTGTCCTGTCCTTTGTGAATGTCCATCCTACACTGCAAAGGCTCCTCTCGCCAATGAAGGTGAACCTGCTCCCATCCGTGTGGATACATCGCACCTTACGGCTAATACAGTCGATCTGAGCATGGACTGTAGACAACCAGTCCATACCCAAGATGACGTCGTAAGGCCTCGACGCCACTATAAGAAGATCCCATCTGAAGCTCTCACCTCCTAGAGTAATCTCACACTTCATGCACCAGTGTGTAATCGTCGAGTCTACTCTTGAAGGAGTCTCTAGCCGTAAGGATCGATCCAACGGCTCCGTCAGAATCTCCGAGCTCCAAACAAGGTAAGAAACAATAAAATAATGACTCGCACCCGTGTCTATAAGTACTATAGCAAGGGTGGAGTAGACACAGATAGTACCTCGAATCATCTCAGTTGTGCCGTGTTCATAGGCCTCGACTTCCTGTAACTGAGCCTGCCTGTGTCCGCCAGCTCCCTGTGGTCAGGGTGGACCTCCTAGTGGTGGTCATGGTAGATCCTTGAAACGTCTTACACCACCCGCTGCTCGGCCAGCTCCTCTGCCTCGTCTTCCTTCTCCCTATGGACCACCATGGTCGAACCTCTGCCTCTGCTTGGGATGTCCCTCTACTGTCTGATGCTCGTCCGCATGGCGGGTCGGGAAGTCCCGAGCCATGTGACCCTGCCCGCTGCATGCATAGCACTGCCTGCTCCTCTTATAGTTGGCTTTGTTCCGTGTGCCCCACACAACTGAACCTATATCCTGAGGTCACCCACCTAATGTCCGGGTCCGCTTGGACATCTATGTCACCTATCTACTTCCAGCTACAGAAGACTCCGCTACGTGTCGCCCTGCGGTGGGTCTCGCTACTGGAGACTGCTCAGCGAGGAAGCTCTCCACTAGAAGAGCTCGCTCTAGCACCCCCACCTGTGTCGGGATGCTGATGGGAATCATCAAAGCTCTGATCTCATGCCTCAGTCCCTGATCGAAGGTCTGGGCCCTGAAGAACAGTTCTCGTACCATATCCGTGGAGTAGCGTGAGAGGTCAATAAACCTTGCTAAGTACTGAGCTACTATCATGCTTCCTTTCTGCAGATGAAGTAACACCTAGATCCGCACCGCACGGAGGGTGGCTGGAACAAACCCTGAGCGGAAGAGACTCTCGAAGTCCGTCCAAAGAAGAGATGCCTCATCATGCACCTGGAGAATGAAGCTCCACCATCTACCTTCTGCTACGTGTAGGAGAATCGTAGCAAGGATCACCATAAGATCAGTTGGAATCCCTACTAATCTGAAAAACCTGACAACAGCCTCTAGCTAATCCTCGGCTGCATATGGGTCTGTCTCTCTGCGGAACCTAGGAGGCCTCTATCCCTGAAACTCATGCAATGTGCTCAAGTGGCGTGAACTCTCTACTGCTAGAGTTGGTGGTATCAGTGGCTCAGAGGGTAGTGGTACCGCCGGGGCCTCCGCTGTGATGGGGCCCTGCACCGAGGCCTCGTCGCTCGGTGGGCTACCATCTCACACATAACTCAGAACCCTAGCTGGCTACCTTCGTGGGTCCATCCTGAAAAGAAACAGGTGTGCCACAGTCAAATAGTATACCTGGTGAGCTGACACAAAGTAATCACAAAGAAAACTTTTGAAACACACATGCAATCAGTGTTTTCATGCACCGAGTCAGAAATCAGAGGTCAGGGTCCTGGTGTATGGATACGTCAGCCACTGCACCAACACTAGACTCCCTGGACTGATAACCACACTCAATACTCTTAACACTATTTCTTCATAGAAAATAATAATCATATTCCTGAGTTTTGCGGTAGAACCGACTCCTCTAATACCAATTTTTCACAACCCTCCCTCAGGGCCCGTGATGTGACTACCCCAAGCCCGCCTTCCATAGGCTAGGGGCTGGTGACTAGCACCAAAGGCGTAAATCCCAATAAAAGGGAAGATATTGTCTTTATAAAAATAAACAACACAACAGAGTACACAACAGATGTAAGCACTAAGCAGAAATGTATACAAAAGTAAGTGCTGAAAAGAAAGGGGCCAGAAATACCAGCCCAACTGTAAGTACAGTACAACTGAAAAGATAGTACAACTTCAGTAAAGTAAAACAGAAACCACCGATTCATCCTCTGGGAATCCCACCTGAAGGGTGGGTACATATGGTCTCCTCAGCACCTCGGGTATTTCTGTCTTCTCCGTGTACGTCTCGTCAAGTGGTACACCTCCAGGTACTGTCCAACTCTACAAGTCTCTACCTTGATCAGTGTTGTCCATTGTCTACATCCAACACAATGTAGTGCGGGCATAGCCCGTGTAGTATTGAGTATAATGATACTCAGTAGGGACCCCGAGACCCACAAGGTCTCACAATATCCACTAAGGATAAAAAAAAGTAAGATACAAACATGGAGCATCAACCAACCCTACTTAGGTATATTCCCATACATATACCTAAGTCTTCATTCCAGTTTGGCTCCAACTCTCAAGCACAAGAACAACCCTGTCCACACAGGAAAGAATTCAATCACATCAATGATAATGATTGAAAGTCAAGACTTAGCTCACACAGGTATACATCTTTCGTATAGAGTTAGAGATGATCAGGTGTAGCCACTGATTCATCGTCATTTCTGAACCCACGGAGGATTCCAGTACATTTGTCTTCGCTGCTGAACCCACGGAGGATTCCAGTACAGTTGTCATCACTGTCGAACCCACGGAGGATTCTAGTACAGTTTTCCTCGATGTCGAACCCATGGAGGATTCCAGTGAAGTTTTTGTCACTTCCGAACCCACGGAGGATTCCAGTACAGTTTTCGTTGTAGTCACCACCAGCTCTAGGGTTCCCACACACAGCATGCTCGATTCCGGGAGGGTCCACTCCTCGAGCCAAGGGTTAGATACATCAACTACCACGAAGTGTAGATTTGATGTATCCTGAAGTTCTGTCTCATCAAAATAAACCCAATGCGACAGACGGTGCGTTAATCGGATGCTCAGTCTGAGAGTTATTAGCATCTTCATTCCAGGGGCCCGGTTGGAAATACGCTCGTTCCAAACCGGTCCATTTTCCAAAGTCATCCAAAACTCACTTATAGTATAAAAAAGTACCTCCTCGTCGTAAGGGTCTCATTGTCGCAGAAAGCGTGTCGATCGGACGCGTGGTCTTTAAGTTATCCACGTTTAAGTGAATCGGGCCCGGCCTGATAAGCCCGGTAGGCTGGCTGGTCGGCCCGTTCTGACTCAGGGAATTCGACCCAGCTAAGTGGTCAGCCCGGCCTAAAAATTCATGGCCCAGCCTGGTGGGGCTCGGCCCGGCTCAAGGAAGGTAGCCCGTCCCGCGTAAGGGTGCGGCCAGGCCTGGTGGGGCGTGGCCCGGACCGGCTGGGGTGGCCCGCGGCTGGCTGCGGCTCGTCCAGTGGGCCGAGCTGGTGGGGGGGGGGGGGGGGGCGTGGCCCCCCGACTTCTCGAACCGAAGGCGTCGAGCGGTGCTTCCCTCCTATTCGGCCAGCCGAAGTCAGTCGGACTTCCCGGTGCGAGCGGACCACAGTTGTGGGTCGTGATCCCTCTATCGCGGTGCCTATGAGCGTCACAGATCCTTCTGCCCGGCTGGCCGACGAGTCAGCTGGTTCTTCAACCGTCATGGCCCACCCTCTCTGGGCCGCGGTTCTCTATAGCATGATGCCATGGGGAACCATTGTACCACCAGCCTGGTCAGCTACGGTCGTCCGGTTCCTCTTCGGTTGTGCGGCCCGCGGTTGTGGGCCACAGTTCTTCCACACGCGGTCAGCGCGCGGCTGCTGCCTTCGCTCGCTACCACCTCCCTTTGTGAATTAAAAATCCAGAAAAATAACGGAGGGTCGTTGGGCCGTGTTTGTTCGACCCACACCCTCCGCGTTAGGCGGTAACAATCGGCCATATACAACCATTCGCATTCAACAATAATTAAATTATAATTTATTTGAATTAAATTATATAAACACCCTACGTCGAAATCAAGAGCGGAGCACGTCAATGAGTCGTGGAAGACAAGTGTCACAGAGGTCGGGCATCGCGGAACGTTTCCATAGATGGTGTTCCTTGTGAGTGGTGTCTTCTCCCTTGATGTGAAGAAGAATAAAGTATGATGGTGTTCCTCACAATCATGTTCCGGTCGACGAGAGGATATCGTTCCTCATGTTCTTCGTTGGTGAGGGGGGAAGTTCTCCTCCAAATTCTCCAGAGGTTTTTCCACACAAAATATTTTCCAATCCCAAATATTTTAATAAAGCTTCCTCATTTTAATATTTTCCATGAAATTAAAATTGTTTAAAAATGATATGTGCCAATTAATTAATGAATTCATTAATCTAATTGTGTTGGAAAACTTAATGAGAGGGAGGTGGAGAGACTACACCATAATAAATGAGGGGAAGTTTTCAAATTAATAAGGGGGTGTTAATGGGGATTTAAGGGAAGGTGAAGGGTTTGGATTTGTGTGGGCCTCACCACACTAATTCCTCTCATGGGAGGTTGTGTGGGTGTGCGTACCACCTCTAACTCCCCTTGGGAAGAAATAACCGCCACTAAATAATAAAATTGTGTACCAACAATTTTATTAATTTAGTATGAACTCCTCAAAATATAACTTTCAATCCGCATAAAACGCAACTGTGGTGAAGGTCCCCTTAAGAGAATACCGACGTTGTGAGTTCATTGGTGTCCTCAGATTTCAATTCCAAGCACCGGTTCGAAAGATAGAAAAGCCCACATGTACGTTTTCTGAACATACCTGAAAAAACTTCAGAAATTGATTCCGGGCACACCGGGCCTCGGAATCAAGTGTCGTCAGAAACCGTAGACTCGTAAAATTACAAAGTATTTAAAAAAAATTCCTTGAAATTTCCGGGTCTTTACACTCCCACTTAAGAAATTTCTCCCTCAAAATTTTATTTTCCCAAACTAGAACAAATGAGGGTAACTCTATCTCATCACTTTCTCCAGTTCCTTTTTTCTTCTTCAAACTTTTGGTTTCTCCACAATACTTTCACAATAGGAATTATCTTATTTGGTAGAAATTTTTTCCTACGATCTAATATCATCATCGACATATATTCATAAGAGAGTTTATTGTCCAATGGTACCACCTCTAGGTTGAGTACATGTGATGGATCTTGTTTTTACTTCCTTAAGAGAGATACATGAAACACATCATGTACTTGAGATAGGTTTGGTTGGAGTGATAGTTGATAAGCCAGTTCTCTAATGAAATTAAGGATCTCAAAAGGTACAACGTACATTTGACTAAACTATCCCTTCTTCCCAAATTTGATAACTCTCTTCTATATTAATATAAGGAGGAAAACCATATCTCCAACATCAAACGCTAGGTCTCGTCAACTATTGTCAGCATAGATCTTTTGTCACCTCTGAGTAGCTTTGACGTGTTGTTGGATGGTCTCAACCTTATACATAATTTTTTCAAACATTTTTTGTCCTAGAATTTTATACTCCCCATCTTCATCCCATCATTTTGGTGTTTTTCACCTCTTCCCATAATGGGATTCATAAGGATCCACTTGGATGCTTGACTGGAAAATATAGTTTTAAGAGAACTCAACCAGAGGAATATTTTGATCCCATCCTCTTTTGAAGTCCATTGAGAATGCTCTCAACATGTATTTAAGTGTTTGGATAGTCCACATAGATTGGTCATCAGTTTGAGGATGATAAGCCATACTAAAGTTCAGCTCATTATTTAGAATGTGTTGGAGACTCTCTAGAACTTAGAGGTGAATCATGGATCTTGATCAAATACAATAGATAATGGTTCACCATGCATCCTTACCACTTCTTTAATGTATATTCGTTGTAGTTTATCTAATGATAAATCCTCTCAAATTGCAATGAATTGTGTTGTATTTGTAAGATGATCCACCACAACCCAAATATCATTGTTTCCTTTGGATGTCTTTTGATGTCTAACGACAAAGTCCATGGTTATATTCTCTCATTTCCATGTTGGTATGGGTAATGGTTGCATCATACCCTTATACTTCTTCCTCTCAGCCTTCAATTACTAACATACCATGCAATTTGATGTATATTTAGTGTTATCCTTCTTTATATTATCCTTCAAATAATTCTCTCATATATCCCAATACATAATTGGGTTTTCGGGGTTAATGGAGAAATTCAAACTATGTGCATCATCCAAAAGTTCTTTCTTTCACTTCGGATTTGATTAAGTGCATATTCTTGACCCAAATCTCACAATTCCTTCTTCATTAACACTGAACTCCAAGGATTTCTTTTTTTTTTGATATCTTCCACAATCTTAAAAATTCCCACATCATCTTTTTTAGCATACTTTAACCTTTCCAAAAGATATGATTGGGTATTAATTTGTGAACATATTGATGATGTTACCTTCTTAATGATTCTCATGTATATCTTCAGCAAGTATAACAAGATTTTATCCTTTTCAATTCTCATCAATGAAAGAATCATTGGGTCCTTTATACTTAGAGAATCTTCCACCTTTTTCACTTTCTCAGGGTGGTAATGGATTGTGTATCCATAATCCTTGATGAGTTAAAACCATCTTCATTGGCGTATGTTTATCTCTTTCTATGTGAATATATATTTGAGACTTTTGTGGTCCATATATATTTCACACTTTTCCACAAAGAGATAAATTTGTCATGTTTTCAACACAATGATCACAACTTCTAACTCTAGATCATGTGTGGGATAGTTTTGATCATGAATTTTAAATTGCCTTGAGGAATAGGCAATGAATTTATTATTCTCCATCAACAAACATCCTAGGCCCTTTGTCTAAGAATCGCTGAAGATTATGAAAAGATCCCCACATGTGGGTAGTATGAGAATAGGGGCATTTAAAATTCTATTCTTCAACTCCATGAAGCTTTCTTCACATTCATCATTCCAAGAAAACTTGACTCCCTTCTGAGTTAGCTTGCTAATAGGGTTTGACAATTGTGAGAAATTTCTCACAAATCGGTGGAAATATCTGTCTAACCCTAGGAATCTATGAATATCTTTCACAAATTTTGGCCTTATCCATCCCTAAATTGCTTTTTTTTTTGAAGAATCAATATATACACATTTCTTGTGATGATATTCCCCAAGAATGAGACTTCCTTAAACCAGAATTCACACTTTTTGCACTTTTCATAGAGAGTATCCTTTTTCAAGGTCTCTAGTATAGTGCTTAGATTCTCCTCATGATCCTTATTAGTTTTGGAGTATATTAGAATATCATCTATAAATACTAACTTTATTTTTTTGAGGTAATCTTTAAAGAATATATTTATCAAGTCTATGAAGATTTTTGGAGCATTGATTAGTTTGAAAGTAATTACTATGAATTCATATTGCTTCTACATTGTAGGAAAAGAAGTCATGGTGATATCCACCTTCTTCATCCTTATTTGGTAATATACTGACTACAGATCCACCTAGGAGAAGTATTGTGCTCCACATAGCTATTTGAACAAGGCATAAATTCATGGAAAAGGATACTTGTTATTTATCATTATTGTGTTGATCTCATGATAATCAATGCAAAGGTGTATTGACTCATCCTTATTCTTGACGAAGAGGACTGGTGCACCCCATGGTGAAGTACTTGGGCATATAAACCATTAATCTGTATTCTCATATTGTTATTTATTTAACTCCTAAAGCTCCACAACAACCATTATATATGGATTATTGGATTTTGGAAATTCACCAGGTATAATATCAATCAAAAATTCAACATCTCTTCTAGGAGGAAGACCAAGAAATTCCTTAAGAAATACATTAGTGAATTCCCTCACAGAAGGCATGTCTTTGAGGATGGTTCTTTCCTTAGAATCAATAATCTGAGAAAGATATGTGTTCTCATAGGATGTAATATACATGATTTAGATGATCTTGTTAAATAAGATTAATCCTCTTCCTTTCACTTGTATAGAATCGGGGGTTGATTCACCATATGGAGATTGATCTCCCTCTCACGACAATTTATGTTGGCTCTATATAGGGAAATTCAATAAATTCCAAAAAATTGAATCAAATTATACCAAGGTAAGTATTATGAAGTTCGTCGGGATTTTAAATCCACAAATTATGATAGAGGAGGAGTTATATTCAAGGGATGAAATAATTTCCCCATTTTCCTTTTTCACCAATATCTATACTTCCATTCTTAGTGATGATTCCTGTATAGGTCTACTAAAATTTTGAGATATAAAATAATGCATAAAACTATAATCAAAATGTAAGTTCATTATTATTCAATGAATAACTAACTTACCCTTCACCACTTCATTTTAGGGATTCGCTTCAGTGATAGTGATGTAAAAATATCGCCCTTGCTTCCTTCGAGGTTTTTGGATGCCTCTAAAAACTCTAGGCATATGGAAATGGTTCACAAAATTCCCTGGTTCTTTCCAATTGTAGCAATGAACAAAGCGATGAGGATCTAATGGATAATTATTTTCTTCTATCGTAGAAGATGGTTTTTCTTACCGGCAATCACTGGATAGGTGTCCTTCCTTCCCAAACCTAAATCATTTCCTCATCCTCTTCAGGTAATTTCCAAGGGTCTTATTTCCATACCTTGGGAAAGTGGGATCCTAGAATTTCTTAGCACCGTTGGATTTATCCATCAGACTACCATAATTAAAGTCCACTTTCCACTTCTTATCCCAATGATAACCTTGATATTCTTTGATCTCCATATTGACTTTGAGGGCACATTGGACAATATTTTCATAGCTTTAAAAGTTGAGGATCGCCATAGATTTCCATTGGATAGGTTTTATCCCACCAAAGAAGCGGTCGACATTGCATTCTGGGGTAAAGAAAATACCATAGGTGAACCATGAAAGTATGGTGAAGTTTTCCTCATACACCCCAATAGATTCATCGTCCTTTTTCTTGAGTGTAAATAAATATCTTTCCATCTTAAGATAGAGGGTGCGAGGAAAATATTTGTCAAAAAATATTTTCTAAAAATCCTTTCATCCCATCACCTCGATCCCTTCCTTAGGCTTCATATTTTTTATCAATGTACACCATATTCAGCTTCACCTTCCATATGATAAGAATCCATAAGAACCTTCTATTTTTAGAATAATTGAAGGATGGATAAGATCGTCCCAATTGAGTTGATTCATTGTAAAACTATTGAGGGATCAGATGATCCATTGAAAGTATGAGTCATTTTTCTCATAAAGATCTCGATTGTGAATTTTTCTTTATTAGGGGTGGTTATAAAATCCTCTTGACCCATGTTTATATTCAAAACATGAGTAAAATGATATAGTATTGTGAAAACATTTTCAAATCCTACTCCCATCAGATTATTAGTCTCATTAGAATAGTCATCACATTGATCTTCTCATCGATTATTAGCCTGATTCCTCCTATTATCGGAAATTGGCTAGAATAAAAGGAATATTAAGGGTAATTATTTTAAAATATTAAAAACATAAAGGTAAATCCAATGAAAAAAATGTATAACATATAAATAATAATTATCTCTTTAACTTTTGAATTTATAAGCTTCGATCTATGTTGTCCTTTATCTACTTCCTAAGATATATTCTTAAGGGAATTTTTTTCTCTTAATATTGGTTCATACTAAGGATGTAAATTTACTAAATAATATCACCCAAGAGTGTCAAATCAAGAGTGAAGCAAGGCTCATTTTTGTACATCAGTTCCCATTCGAGTCTAGCTCAAAGTGGTATTTTCAATTTTTACCATTAGATACATCTGTGTCGGAGGCACCTCTACTTGTTCATATCGAGACAGAGATGTATTTTCTTGATAAAACACTTACTCTATACTCAAAAAAATTAGGGATTATTTTCTTATACTTATTCTTATCTCTAAGTATTTTACAAGGTTTTTCTAATCCTAGACCAAAAAATAACTAAACTTATCCTTTAATAGAAACGGGAAAAACCATGCCCTTTTTTCATATTTAGACATTATTTATTACATAGAAATAAACTTAATACAAACCATAAGATCGAGAGGTATAGTGTCTTTAGGGCGTAGGAATATTACATGACAACTTAGTACATAAAATACCACAACTTTATTGAAACCTTCTTTTACATGAATACAACATTCCTTTGTACTTAGCATTACATGGGATAACATTGCCCGGGTGGTAATCTCTATTAACTTGAAATTTTCCCATAGGTGATTCTGATCAAGCTTAATGTGTTGAATATCATCTTGGGATTGGTCAAGAGAAAATACTGGTGATGCTACCTTTTTTACAAGCTCTGAAAAATGAGCTTCTTATGGACCGAGTCTACAGAATGAGTCCATTATCTCCGTTATCTATGTCGAAAGGATTTTTTAAAACCTTATATTTATATTAGTTGTGTGATCACTATTCAACGACTATATAATCAACGGTAATGATACATAACGGTCATTTAAAATCAATAAGATATAATGAAACAAAATTATTTCATGTTTTTTCTATATCCATAAGAAATTAAAAGAAAGGGAATTTTATTAATAAATGTCTGAGTCATTACATAAAAACTACTAGATAACAGGAAGAAAGGAATCAAATCTATAGAGGAGACAATAGAGATGTATTTCAACAATTAAAATATAAAACTAAATACAAATTAATGACCATAAGAAAAATTGAGGTGAAAGTATTTGACAGAAAGAGAAAAAATTGTTCAATAAGGGTGAAGAAAAGTTGATAAGGTGATAACAATAATGAAATATGATGGCAATTTTTATTGTATGGTAAAATTATTTATTTTCTTGTGTAAATTTAAATGAAATAATTTATTAAATAGTTATTTAAAATCATTATCAATTAAATTTATTAAAAATATAATAATTTTGAAGTTATTTATGAACGAAAATCATTTTATTGCAAAATAGAAGAATCTGATTGAAATTTCAAAAATGATTTCACAAAAAATGATTTTAAAAGATGAACAAGTAAAATATAATTTATCTACACAAATTTTATCCAATAATCATCATTTAGTAAAAAAATAAGAATTAAAAACCAATAAATAAATGAAAATGACGAATACAAGAAGTATTCCTGTGATTATTTTCTCTCGGATGAATTCATGCACTACATGTATCTCTTGTATTTGCTCTAAAAATATCCAACTAGTTTTTTACATCTCTGAATGTTTGTCTTTAAGTTATTGTATCTAGAAAAACGTGTTTCAAAAAATGGAAGTTACCACTTTTATTACTTTATTCAAGCGCAACCTTGTCTTTCTAAAATGATGTGTTAGTCATCACTAATAGAGTTATTTTCTATTTTCCTTCTTCCACTACCTTGTAACTATAAAAAATATCTCTAACTCTGACACCAGTACATGACCATTCATTATTTCTTCTAAAAAATGATAATTTCATTAAATTAGGAGTTGGAAAAAATAGTTTGTTTAATTAATTAACCCTAGTCCAAAACCACTACAAACACTCAATCACTTAATTCAATTTGTTTGTATATTCCAAAACAACAAAGAATTTGAGCTAGATCAATGATACATTAAATTGAATAACTTGGATGCCCATTACCTCCATATAAAAAACCCACCTTTAAGAAATTTCAAGTTCCAACATGCCATATCCAACACTCTATTTGGAAACAAAAACAAATCCTAGAAACCAAAATCTATTAAATGTATCAGTCCCAATTACTGGAACTAAGATGTATTTATCTTAAAACCTGAGCAGTATCAACAATGGGTGAGCTCAAGTTTAATTATATCTTTCTCAATATGTCAATGTATGTCACATGATCTTGTAAGGATCCTCAGCACAAATCAACCTCAAAAATTTATCAATAAGCCCCAGAGGAATTTTCCCTATCAACCCAATTAAAGGGATCTCAACATCGGAAACCCAAATTGGTCTTTGTAAGATTATGAGGAAACAACCATATTTAATAAGATTATTCATCTAAATCATATATCGATATCATTTTTACACTAATATACTTTCTCACCTTCTCCAAACCAAGAGTAATCGGCCTCAAGTATGTTTGGATCACGATGAATCTTTGGCCACAGTCTCATTATGTTTTAGTTTCAATTTCACTGGACTCAGTTATTCCTTCACAAGTTCATCAACATCATCCTACATAAGCATCATAAACCTTGAAAAATTAGAAAGACAGTTAGTGTCAATTTTCAACTATACTAATGTCATTGAGTGAATACCAAAAATCCATATCCATGGTTGGATCCTTCATCTGAAAAGATGCATCATTTTGTGTTCTCAGAGCTTTCCCAGGTCTCCCATGTGCATTGATTCATCTTTGTCTATGGTTTTAGGTTTGACTGATTCGATTGACTATAATAAAAAAACATACCTTAGAAGATGACCTTCTTATAGATCTCATTTCATGCTCAGTCATCTATAATGGTTCTTAAGAAGTGGATCATCATAGTTCAACATATATGAATTTTTCTAGCATTGTGGTTCTTGTTAGTGATGAAAATACCTTTGAAAATTTGGAATAATTATGGTATCCATTATTTCAAAGGCCCCTGAGATTCTCCTCTATCTATCCATCAGATACTTATCATCCTCAATTTAGGGATCGAATCTTCTTGATATGTTCCACAAACCAAACTCCCCAACTTTTAATCTAGTCATTTATTGAAATTCCATAATAGAATTTATCTTATGTGGGTGACAATAATTATCTTACACACCATTTAAAAATTATCCTACTCTACAAATTATTTCTCTTACGTGAACATGGAATTATCTATCGCAGTCTGTAATACATTTACACATAGTGCATTCTTCTATTTCATTTACATATAAAAATAATCATACAAAATATATCTGTATCTTACATAGATTGGAATCGTAATAAATTTTATTCCACAAATGATAATTATTTAAGGAATCTTTCAAAAATAAACAAATTGTAAATTAAAATAAGAAAACAAGAAAAAATAAATAGTAAAATGAAATATGATAACAGTGAATATCAAAATACTAAAAACATAAAAATTATATAATTAAAAATATATAAACTAAAACATTAAAAATATAATTAAAAAATGTGTAATTTAATAATAAAATATAATAAAATAAAATATTAAATTATATGATTTAAATTTATTATTTTAAAGAAAAACACTAATTTAATAAACAAATAAAATAAACAAAACAATACAATCAAAACTTACATATTAAATAAAACATTTTTTTTACAATATAATCAATAATTTTCTAATTAATTACAAATAATACATTATACTAATAATAACCAATTCAAGTAAAGTTTTATCATTAAATATAAATTAAAAATAAAAAACATTATATAGAAAATAAATAAATAAAGACACATTATAGACCTACTAGAATATGGTATTTTAGGTTCCATGGTGATTTGAAACAGGTACCAATAAGTTTATTGTACATTCTGAAATAAACACTACTAGTTTTGAGGTGGGAACTTATAGAAGTATCATGCATCATGCTTATATATACTTGTTTTTACACTGGGTAGATAATAGGGAATTTGTTAAAAAATTAATTCATTAATTAACATAAAATAATAAATATTCTATTTTATGATTTCCAAAAAAATCATTTTGTGGGAATGAATATCGATTAGTTTACCCATCAGGTTTTTGCTAAATATATTTATAAATACATGTCAATAAATTATCATAGAGTTGAGGATGATGAAAATAATATTTGGATGAGGAAACTATGAAAGTTCCAGCACTGAATTCAATAGAACATGAGGTCTTGGTTTTGGATAATCAGACAAATTATGGTTTCAGGAGGTTTATATAGACTTTTTTTAATCCTTCCTATAAGAAACACACGGTTACATTGGATATGAAGATTTTTTATGGGTCATCTTGGAAATGGTCATTCTTATTCCACAAGGTTTGTGAGGAGTTGGTTGTTTTGTTGCGGAATTTCATAGATCAGTATTCAATGTGTCTTTATTCCTTTAACCACAAAGGCGGCTATTCATTCGATGATTTTTTTCCATCTATTTTGGAAGTTGTAATCTATGTCCTTGATGTGTGTTAAAACCTTTGAATTGAATTTTTTATCCTAATAAACTTTGATAGTTAACACCTTTAAATGAATGTCTTAGTTTAATACCATTATTCAATTTCTTACCCTTAGTAATGCATCTAGGGAAACCTCTTAATTTTCTCGATTGAAACCCCCTTATCAAATCCTAGAGCCATAATTTTGTATACCACTATAACCTTTAGTTTCCGACACACACATAACTTCCTTCAGATATGGTAAGTATAACTCATTCTTTGGTCTAAGTATTAATATGGTGATATGTTCTAGGGAAGGGATTTCTATGAATTTATTTATATAATTCTTCTAACACTCAACTCTATATTAGTAATATTAAGACATGGTATTGGGGGTGTGCATTGTTATCATCGTATGAATCTTATACACTTCTCTTAGGTCCATTTTGGTAGACTGTTGATCCAGGGTAAGGGTTTCTTGTATGTGTTCCTTGGTTTTAATAAATATACTCTTCACTTGGTCTATATGATATATAATATGGTTTGGGGAAATAGAATATGTTATGTTTGTCATTAATTTATTTTTTGGAAAGTGTTAAATTAATTTCTCTCTCTATTATGAATAAATTTTTTATACGGTGTGGGTTGTGCATGTGACTTTGTTTATGGTGTGATTTAATCCTAGTGTACTTACATCCATGGAAGGTATTTCTCTTGTACTATTTATATATGCTACATCCTTGATCATATGAAGGGAGGGGATAATTCACCAATTATGAAGTGTTATTTTCCATGATGAATTTTAAACATGTGTAAGTGAGTTGGTGCTCCACAAAATGGAAAATATCATGGTGATATATATGATTTCCATTGATTTTTATGAGTGTAGTAGCTCTGTTTATGTTCATATTACTTCTTATATTGGTTGAAAAATGTTATGTAGTTTTAAATTTAAAATTACTTAAAGTAATGGTATACACCTGTAATTAATGGTAATTGGGACACTAAATCCCTTATATATTTTTCATGAGTGTGTTCTTGGTAAATACTTTTTTCTAACAAATTTGGGATAACATTTATAGGTATATAAAGTGAATTATTCTAAGATTTTTTTTTATTATGCATGTCATATATTAAAATTTGTTCTCTGGTTTTTAATTTATGTATATTTATATTAATTTGGTGAAGAGGATGGTAGAACTATGATTGTTAAATAAAAGGAATTTAATGGAATCATGTAACTTCTCTATATATGAAATTTATTTTGGAAATAATGTTAAACATGGAAAGATATACATCATGTATATAATCTTATATATTTCATATAAATATCAAAAATTTTAATATGAAATATTTTTAAGTTTTAAATTAATTTGGTGGGTGGATATTCTAAATTTTTGTGATGTAAGATGAATTAAATTGGGTAATTTATTAGTCATCTTAGTTGTTTTATTAGTAATTAAATGTCTTTAGAAATAATTATTTTTTTGGTTACATGTTTTATTAAATAAATAATTGTATTTATTTCATGAAACATGCATTTATTTTCAAATCATTTTCAAAAAAATTATTCAAAATGTTTCCATAAAGGGGATTTTGATGAATATCATGTTATTAAAAATCATTAAAAGGTTTTATTTTAAAATGGTTTTCTAACTTACCAGATTCTAAATGAAACAGATTTAGTGAATATTTTTATCAGTATGATTTTGAATTTTTTATGTTTTAGAATGAAATATTATGATACATGACTTTCATGTAAAATAATTTTGGAAATCAGGTTTGAGTTTTGAACTCCTTAAACCATTAAGACATAGTAAATTTTCATAAGTATTATATAAAATATTTGTAGTAAATTATTATGAAATCATATTAAAATATTTATTTTATGATATGATCATCATGATAATTTTTGAATGTTAGGAATTAAATTTACTACAATTATACATGAAGATAAAGTATATATATATTTTTTTCCATTTTATAGAATGACCAAGTAAAATTTTTGAAGATCTATATATAAATTTTTTTATCGTAAATGATGTTCTATTGTTTATATTTAAATCAAAGTGAATTGATTGTTTCAGAAGTTGTTTCCCAATGTAATGTTTTTTAGGGATGTCCATTTCTTATTGGGTTTGTTGTGTCTATGTGTGTGGCCTTTGTTGTGGTTATGTGACCTTAATTGGGAATGAGAGTCATGAAAACATGCTCAATATTCCGATTTGTTTAATTATTTATTTTATTAGTATAAGATATTTGATCTCATGTTGATATATTATAGTTAAATTCTCCTTAGTGTAGTGTCTTATTAATGGACATGTTCCTATTTAAGAGGTATCTAAGTTGGAATACACGTTTTTGGGTGTTTTAAAGAGTTTTGTAGCTTTACACATTGTTTATTTAGATTTTTTTCTATGTTCCAAATATAATAAATCCCTTGAGAGGAATCTCATGGGGTAGATGATTTATCCCCTTTTTATCTCTCTCCTTTCTATTTTTATAACTCACAAGGAAGATAGTTTTTTGAGAGGTATCTGATATAAAGTTCTGGAATATTATAAACAATTCCTTTTCTATTCTGGGATTTTCAGTGGTACATGATAGATTTCATGAATTTTATTTATTTAAAAACTATATTTAAATATTTAATTTGGTTTTGAAATTTTATTTATAATTTATTTTAAAATAAAATGTTTTGTGATTTATGAATGTGATTTTAATGTTTTGAAAAGTTTATTTGGGAATTATTGTGGGATTTTTTAAAGTGGATTAAATTTTTTGGAAAGTATTTTATAATTTTGGAAGTAAAAGTAAAATTTTTTATTATCTATTTATATTTTTTTGTAAGTGGAAATGAAATATTTTTAAATTTATTTTTACTCTTATGCATGGTTATACCACTATGTACAGGTAATTATTATTTTCTAAAGGATGCATGAGGGTAATACATGGTTTTGAAACCCTATATAAAGGTAATCTAAATCCTCGATGAATTCTTCAAAGAGAATATCATAATTTAGTAATTGCAGTACTAATATAATTTGAGTTACATAAGGGTGGTTCCCTTTTTCTTCTTTGTGTGTAAAGGTATTGAGAATCATCAACGTGTAGCATCAAGTTCATCCCCAATGTGTGTATGGGTAGGTTCAAGTTTTCTAAAGCTTCATAAATGTATCTTGTGTTTTTAACTGGATACATATGTGTGGTTTGAGAATTGTGTATAGGTAGTCCCTAATTTCTAAATATTGTGTTAGGGTAACCCTATTACCCTTGTGCAGCGTGTGTATTTTAATGTAAATTAATGAATTAAGTGAGGAAATTGGTGGTTTTAAAACTGTTTAATGTTTTAAATGTAATCTTAGACCTTCCATAAATTTAGAAGTTTAAAATTATTTTTTTATGGTAAAAAAAATCAATTCAGATTAAATGGAAATTAAATGGTAAGATTTGATGACATTTTAAAGAAATATATCTTGATATTTTTTTATTAAAAATAATATATACATCCTTGTTAAATTTTCTTAAGTTCTCCCTTGGTTTTGGGATATTTAAGATTGTCCTTTTCAATTTAGAGGGTCTTCTATAAATTTACTAGATCTCTTCTTAAGTTTTCATCCTATGCATATACCATGTCCCTCTCCTCTATTTTGGTTACAGTGTCAAATTTACATCTTCTCTAGTTAGGGTATCTAATAATTTTCCTTATTTATAAAGTAAAATTTTAAATTTAAGATGCTTTAGGATCATATGTTTGTATAAATTTGGTCAGAAATAATTAGATAACAAATTTAAAATAATATCATAAATAAATAATAAATGAAAAAATGGAATTATGAAATAGGAGAATGAGATGAATGTAGTGTATTAATGTTAATGGAATATTATTGATTTCATAATTTAAATTAAAGATAAACCCTCATAGTATAATATTTTATTTTACTAATAAACATGAAATTTCATGTTGTATGTTATTTTTGTAAATAGAAATATTTCATGTAAAAATTATTATTCTTACTTTTTAATCAAATAATACATTTTGTGATTTATTTAAATAAATAAAGATATAAATTTTATATTTTTATTACTATTTTGATGGAAAAATGATTATTACATGAAGATAATTTATGTAGTTAATATTTTTAATAATAAATGTTACACTTTGTGATAGGATTGAAGTGGAATTCTGCTAGCATGCTAAAAATATTACTTTCTTTAAACAAAAATTATTTATATCTTATCAATTAATTTATATTATACTGATAATAAAATAAGAAATTTAAAAGATATTTTTTTGTTCAAGTGCAAATAACATAATCTCTTTGAAAGAATAATTGGATGCTTCAATTATTAGATTATTATAAATCAATAAAGTTTTAACGCATGTTGTAAAAATTTACTCTCATTAGAATTCTCTTTTCATATATAAATATATATATTATACTATTAATAATAATTCTTAGAATGTAATTTAGTAAATTATTAAATGCGGGTGATAATAATATTCGATAATTTATACTATTATCAGAATAAAGTGAAAATGATCAATTCAAAGTTTAAGAAAAATGATAATTATTCTAAAAATTATCAAAGAGAGATAAATAGATAATTTCATGTTGTTATATTATTATTATTTGATACAATTGAAATGATACATTTCATAGTGTTTAAATTCTAAAATAACATTAATGAGAATCATTTTTATAATTCTGTATCATAGTGAATTGAAATGGGAATTATCACATGTTTATATAATTTAATATGAAAATTAAATTATTAGTTGGGAATTTTTTATATAATGTGTTTATTTTTTTTGTTTATATTTACTAGATAATATTCTACATATTGTTACAGTTAATAATCATGGTTAATATTATTGGAAATTATATGATAACTTAAATCTAGTAATGTTTGATTATAATAAAATATGCATGTCGGTATAATTTTCATTGAGATTATTGATATATAAAATAGCATATTAAATTGGAATCTTAGATTAAATAAATAATATTTATCCTTGGAAATTATATGTACAATGCTTCTGGAAATTATTCATAATTAATAGGCTAATTAAATATGATATTGAAAATTTAATGATCTCTTAAATCTTTACTTTTGGGCTGATTAAGCCTATTAATTTTTTATAATGGTTTTAATTACTTGATGTTATGTTCATAGTTTACCTTAATTTTGTGTATATAATTATTCAATTAATATTTATTTATTTTCTATGGATTTATTCCCTTAATGTGATTGATTGATTACCCTATGTAGTTATAATGCTTGATGGGAAATGGAATAGAGGCATGGGGTTATACTTATGGAATAGAGTGTTAGTTGTGATGATGATGATGATGATGATGTAATGAGGTTCCAATTGTTATTATTATATTACCATGATATGTTAGGTTTTTATATATATAGTGGTGTGGTACACTGGGTATGTTGGGATGAGTTCAGAGCAGGGCTTGGTCATCATTTCTTATTTCTGGCATTGCGCTTACGTGATGGTCAATAATATTTTGTTATTTTTATGACCACTTTATAATTGTAGGACATAGTTTGATGTTATTCACTATGAGTGCATCTTCTGAGTGGTATCTTGGGATGAGTCCAAGAGTACCTGGATTTTTATGAAATGAAAATGAATCAATGTAAAAATGGGGTTGGTTTTTAATGCTCCATTATGATGGTAACATGATTGAGAATATAGGAAATAATAAATAATTCTACTAGAATATGTCTTGGAATATTAAAATAAAAATATTGGGAAATAAATTTGAATAATATTAATTAATGACTAATTAATTAATTAATATTGAACTTAATTCATGTATTCTTGTTTAATATATAAACCTTAATAATTGAAGTTGGGTTTCATATGTGATGATAGAGGTAGATGAGTCTAAGGATAGGTAGTTTCCCATAGTGTGGTTCTGATATATATCTACTGTGTATTTTTTTAATTTCATATGCACCCCACCCATGTTGAAAGTTAAACCAATAACCAGAGGTTCTAAGGATGTTTTACACAATATCCAGGTCTGTGAGGATACGGATGGTTGACTACTACCCTCTCGCCCACTCTCTCTTGAACTATAGTATTACATGAAGGTATGAATGTGGTTGATTTCCCATTCTGATGTGATAAGGATTTTAATGGCATAAGGTAATAGAGCATAATTATATTTGGTCATCAGGACCCCAAATTCCCATGGGTATTCGTGTATGGGTTGTGATGGCTAAGGTATAATGAATTTAAACTAGTTATAGTGGCTTCATGATATACATTTGTTTATGGATTGGATGGTTATGATGATGAGATAGATATTTGGATTGATGCAACATGATATGCTGGGCCCTGTGCAAGATTAAGGTCGGTTCGTTCGAGGACCAAATCACATCAAGGATTGTTATTATAAAAGGGGTTTGAGATAATGATGGATGATGTTGTGACATATGAGTAGAGAACTAGTATGGAAGTGGTTTTGGGAGACCCATTTCAATTTATATTTTTTTATTTATTTATTTATATTTACCCAATATTATGGTTATATTTCTTTTTTTTATTTGGTGTTTGATCCATGGTGAGGATGGGAAAAGAATATTATACCTATTTATGTGTTGATTTATTTTCATTTTTTAATTCACTGGGATTTATTGTGATTATTTCGCATTTTTTCTAAAAGGTTTCATGGAGGATCCTACTAATTATACATGCCATGCTCACCCTGCATATATATAACTATATTTCATGTCATAAGTAGCTATTTTGTGATTTAACTAAACATAACTAGTTTGAGGAGTTGTTCAGAAGCTATTGGAGCTTTGTGGTCACTATCATGGATCATTTTTATTATTTTCAGTGGTTTTAGTTATTGTCATTACACTCATGTATTGGCTTTTATTCTATATTTATTATGAGTAGGTTTCTTTTGGTGGTTTTTCTCATCTTATCTCTTACTTATAAAATATTTATTTGGGTAATTACTCCAATTTCTGTGTTTATATTCCCTCACTGATAGTCACCAACTTATGGCCTATTTGAGGAAGGCTTCAAGAATCACTATCTATATTCCATTATTTTCATCCTAGGTGGGGTAACTCTATATGTAGTTGGTCATGATAACTATAATGAGGGAAGAAATTTATCAATTTTTATCTTTCCTTCTCCATAAATATGGCATAGCTTTTGAAAAGTTGGGTGTTTATCATCAAATCATATCTAGGTTCCCTTGGAATCTATCTTTGGTATCAATATGACTGGTTTTTTATTCCTTAATTTTATTTGGATCGATCCTACTAAGTATGATTAAACTCACCCCTACATGGGAATTCTTCCCACATGTGTCATGTTCTTTCAAGATTTTGTGTAGTTTGGGGATGATTATGGAAGAAGTGGTTTGGGTATAGCTGATGTTTAGTGATTCTTGGTGAAGGCCACCATAATTAGTGCTCATGTTATGATTTTATACTATAGGAGGAGTCTATTAATCCTTTTGGGACCATTTTCCCTCTAGTTTATTAGTCTCATTTTATTTCTATAAATTTATGAATTTTTTCTAGTTTCATTATTATGAATTTGTGTCTACCTCATAAATTTTTTAACGTAGTTGAGATGTTGAATTTATGGTTGTAATCTTTATCTAGGATATAGATATTTTTGTATTTTTTTATGGTTCTTAGGTTAAGGCATCCTATGATGTGTTATGGATTCTTGTGTGAGGAACCTCTAATTTGAGGTATGTTTCCATTTAATGAATGTACTTTTATTCATGGAGTCACGTTCTAATGAAGTAAAAGTGTTTGGATGTTTGAATGGTAGAATATCCTAGAATATCAGTACATAAAATTCTATAGTAAATAGTCACATCGTTAATGGCAGTTTCATGATGTGAATTAGCCTCTATATATATCATGAAACTCGTTAAAAATGTGAATGTTCTGATAGGTGTTCAGATTATATAGTTCACAATGTGAAATGGATTCAGGACATGTATGGTTTTTCTAGAAAATAAAATTGATTCAATGGGTTTTTTGTGTAAGTGGCCTCTTGATAAATTCACTACAAGAATTCCGAATTCACATCATGAATTTTCTAGGCCCAACCAGTGTTGATCTTTTTAGTGCTAGAAAATCTTCACACAGTTTATTTTTCCTCTATATTGACAACTTGTGATTCCATAGTTTATTTTCAATGATATTAAACATTGAGACTTTAATTAAAAAAATATTATGGTGTCTAATTAAATAAATCAAAGGTTGGGATCTCATTCCTACTTTCTGTATTGGACCTCTTTTAGTTTTCTTAAAAAAACCAAAGATCAATTTGTAATACCTGGATCAATGGGATTATATTTGTGTTGATGATATATTTTGGGGTTTTGATAGTGAAATAGAAGGAATATATTTTATTTATGGAATCATATTTTATCTTTCATGACAATTAACATGAGGTAGGTGGATTCTCTCTCACTCTTCTATTTTGGAACTTGATGGAATCAGCTTTTCTAAATTGTTCTTGCACCATGATTGAAATCCCCTAAGAAATTTATTTGTAAAACCCTTTTTTAATGTGATATCAAAAGGGTTAGTTTTGAAAGATGTAATTTATGTGTAAATTAATTTTTATTACTAGTTTTTTATAGATGTGTTGGTTTGTGTTCATGTGTAGATGTGTCAAATTAAGGGAATGAAATTACCCCCATCAAAATACGATGGAAAAAGGGTGTGAAAGTACCCCAATAAAAAAAGGTTCAATAAGTGACAACTTCCTAAATGTATGGATAACCAATCACAAGTATATGTAGTTCAATGGTTGTATTCATTGTGTGTGTGTGTGTTATGTGGAATGGGAATGATTATTCCAATTAACAAGAAATGGTTTTCAAAACATTGTTAAATTTTCCCCTAGAACAAATTTATGATTTTGATATAAACTTTTTATTTTATTCTCTTCAGTTTTATATAAAATTTTCTAACAAATTATTTTCCTATTTCCATATGTTGGGATGTATTTGTGGATTACCTGTTGAGTGTTATTCGCACCCATTTCTTGGGAACTTTGGTGCATTTGTGATGTCATCTACCGAGATATGGGTAAGGATAAGGTTTCAAAATTCTCCAGCAGTATTCTTTGATGTTTTTTATTTTATTATTGGAGATGGATATTGAGAGTGTATATATCTTAGCTTTAGTGGAGCCACTTTGGTGACAAATTCTTTCTACTTTGGATTATCAGCCTTTCACTCTTATAAATTTTTCCACTATTACTCAGATATGGTTTTGTACTATGATATTATTGATTTATGTGGCTTATTTATCATGTATCATATTGTGTTATGGGTTGTTATGTATTTCTTGATAAGAAAATTGGGTTATTAGGGTAATCCATCCCCCAATTTTCTATTAATCTCTTGGCATTTATTTCCAGCCTTTGGTGTCTTTGCGATGTCACATAAGGTTAGTGGCATTATGCCTCTTATCCAACTAATGAGTTGGGGTGGAGTGTTACAGATGGTAATAGTCTTGTTAAATAATTGAGTTGGATTTATATCAAAGATATAAAAATATAATAGCAAGAAATTTATATCATAAAAATAAATAAATTACCTTTTTATGTTTAAATTCAAGGTACCTTGGTGGTTTGGGTACAAAAAATTTCTAGGAAACTTTTAGGAAATTTTCAAACTAATTATCAGGGGTTTAGCAGATGAGTGTATCATAATAATAAATAGAATTTAAACTTCCCACTAGCACTAAATTTTTCATCTAGTGTTTAATGATTCTTTAAAAATCATTAAATTATTAAAATGGTTAAATTGTATATCTTTTAATGGAAATGATAGTGATGGTTTCTTATGGTGATTTAGAATTCTTAAGCCTTTAGTTATGAGGGAGTGATGAATAAATGGTGTTTTGTATTGGTTAAAGAAAATAGAACCTAGTAGAGATAATAAAAATCAATAGGAACAATATGTGGAATGTGTGGTTTCTCCTGAGCCACAAGTGAACCAACAACTTGTACTAATACTTGTGAAATATTTTCAGCTCCTTCACATAGGGAATCAAAATAATGATCCAAGGAAAGCAGATCATTCAGTGTTGTTTTAGAAATAGAATCCACCTTTATTTTAATGGGATTTTAAGCTTGAAAAGGATGAAGAGTAGATCAATATAATGAATAGATTTTTTGATTTCCATTTTGCATTAGTGGATAAAAAAGTGAAGTTAAAAACCTAATATTTTGAAGATCTTACACGCTATAGGTGGGATTTAGATGTCCAACAAAAAGTTTAATAAGGAATTTTGTGGGAGGATTTTAAGAAATTTTTCAACAAAAAATTATATCCTCACACATTACAGATAAAAAGAACAATATACTTCTTCAGATTAAAGAAAGTAAACATATCTTTGAAAGACTATCGAGATAATTTTATGAAATTGGTATATTTTTCTCTACAACTAGCTATTATTTCATCCTTGAAGGAATGTATATATGAGTTAAGATTTTATCCATAGATTCAATCTAATATAGTTGTTCTCTATATAACATGTTATAAAAGTATGGTTAATAGTGAAACAATAGTATAAATAGATCTTGTTGAGAATCTTGTGATATCTAGCATGATTGTTTACATGGGAACATGTGGAAACTTGAGTGTTATAAACAATAAGAATAGAGATATCAATTCTCATGGAGTTTTCATTTCTTAAAATAAAACTTTTGAATTAGATAACATTCTTCCTAGCTCTGAAATAAAAATAGGTTTTTTTCAATGTGGTTCATTGTGCATAGGAACAATGAATGCACTACCCCACCAAGGAATTACCACCCATGTGGAAAGAAAAGGAATATTAATAGATATTGTCTTAGACATTATAAATTAGTATGTGGTATAAGATTGACTCATCCACAGGTCTCTTATACTATGAAGGAATAGTCTCATAATACTAGTTTTCATCTATAGACATAGGTGAACCAGGAAAACTACTAGAAAACATCAACTTTACAATCTACATCATAGTAGGTAATAAATATCTATTAAGTAGTAGATCATAGATATCTTTTTGAAGTAGAGAAGTATATCACGAGTGATTTACCAGGTCCCTTTATGGTGTGAGTTATCATTACTCTAAACTCGAATCTTATAAATATCTTATTTTCTACTAGCACATCACTTTATTTATTTTTTTATTCTATGGTTAAAAATTTAGAACTATAAATGGAAATAATACATCATATCATGAGTATTAAGATGAATCTTAGAAAGTCAGGGTATAGAGGATTGAAAGTCCATGAATGTTCGATTACCATTAATGTGGTACAATTCCTCTAATATTCTACAATTTTAGAGATATATTTTTTTATTTAATCTTTGGTAAATATTGTCTACTAGGATTTAAATAACATATCAACTACTCTTCTTAGAAAGTGATGTTAACATATCTATATGGATCTCTCTAGGTATTCTAGATGGATTGGGATAAATTCAATTAGAGTGGAACCTTTAGTTATAATGGATATAACCATATCTATCTACATAGTAGTGATGATATTGAAATCTAATAATAAAATAGGAAATAGGAATCTTCATACTATAGTAGATCAATACCAATAGGTCTTTATAAATTATTTCTCAGGGTCACCACTCGAATAAAAAATCAAATTTTCAATCGATCTACTCCTAGAAACAAGACCAATTTCGCTACAATCTTATAGAACATATCTATGTGAGTTAATATAGTTAAAGTTTTAACTTGAAGAGTTTTAAATTAAAGGTTTTATTCAACCCAGTAAATCAGCTTAGGGTACTCTACTTTTGTTCTTAAAGAAAGAAGATGGTACCCTCTGGTTATGTGTTGATTATCGTAAATTGAATCAAGCTAGGATCAAAAATCAATATCCAATTCCTCAAATTTGTTTCCTATTTGATCAATTAATAGGATCCAATTGGTTCTCTAAGATTAATCTGCACTCATGATATCATTATCTTAGAGATAGAAGAGAGGATATTCTGAACATAGCATTTCAGAATCACTATTTCCATTATGAATATATTTGTATTACCTTTGGTATAGTGAATGCACCAAAATTATCAATGGCCTTGATGAATCATATCTTCCATGGGAACATTGACTCCTTTTTTTCTTGTATTTCTTGATGATATTCTAGTTTAGTCGTAAAGAAGGAAGGACCATAATGAGCACTTAGAAATTGTACAGAGTAAATTGTAGGACCACCTTCTGTATAATAAGTTTTATAAGTGAAAATTATGGATATAAAGGGTATATTTCCTTATAAAATTAATCTCTAAATGGTATATTAATTGAACTTGTAATTTTTGAAGTATTTTTCTCTTGGAAGAAATCAAATAATTTTTTAGAGATGCGTATTTTTCTAGGATTAACAGGTTATTGTCATTGATTTGTTTTAGAATTATATAGGTTTTATTTTCCCTTAAATAATATGAAAATAAAGTTTGTTCCCCTTATATGGATAAATTCCTATTAGAAATTATTTCTAAAGAATAAAACTTATCTCACTTCAGTACCCATCCTAATCTTTCCAGAAATAGGTTAGGATTATGTGGTATATTGTGATGCATCTAGATATGGTCTTGGTTTTGTTCTAATATAGGGAAATATTGTTGTGGGTTATGGTTAAAGTTAGTTATGAACACATGAGTATAACTATCCTACATGTGATCAGTAATTAATTAAATTTTTCCATTCCTTAAACACTTGGTGGCATTATCCCTTTGTATAAAAACTCAAAGTTTTCACTGACAATAAGAGTTTGAAATGCATCTTTTCTCTATGAGACTTGAATTATAGGAAACTAAGGTTAATATAGTTCCTATGGATGTTTAATTTAAACTTTTTAAACAAACATAGTAAAGAAAATTAAGTGTAAAATGCATTTAGTTGGAAGTCCTATAGCGAAGTGGTCTGAGGAGCTTGTGACCAATAGCAGCAAATGATCATGATTGTTGAACTGAATCTAGATTGTTCTGCACATGATTAAAATTAAATTTTATTTCTAATTAATATTTTTCATAAATTTATATTTTTTTAAATATTGTAACACCCTGATATTTTAAAAGAACATTACATTCGGTAGCATATAAAACACGCTACATCGATCTTAAATGACCTGTGAAATATATGTTCATTATAACCTAGCCATTAAATTGGAAGTGATTAATATGATTAACTACTTTATAAAAAATATATATATTTCCTAAACAAGATAAATTTTTTGAAAAATTCTTAGTGAATAATTACTCAATTTCTAGTAAATTCGTTTTATTCAACAAAAATACATTGTACTCAAAAATGATTATTTATTATTTTTTGTGAGAAAATATTATAATTAATTTTTAGAACTTTTAAAAAAATAATTTGATAAAATGAACTTAATTTTTCAAATCATCATATCAAAATTAACTTATTGTAAATTTTTTTTATTTTTCAGAAAATATTGATTTTTTGGTGAATAGTGAAAAATACTAATTTTTGTAAAAATATCATTTCTTTACAATAAATTAAGTAACATAAAATAACCATTATGTTTTTAATATGATATAAATTAACATAAGTAATATTTATTTACATTTAATCAAATTAATTATATTTTAATCATATTTGTATTTCATTTTATTATAAGATTATTCTTAGGTTTAGAAATGAGTTTTTATTACAAATTATTTTAAAGTGCATAATGTTTCTCCATTTTAATTAATTAAAATAATCCATAATGAGAAATTATTTAAATTAAATTTAAAATTTTTGTAACTATATATATTAATTTAAATTTTTAGAATTATTATTAATATTCTTAGAGTAAATATAAAGTCATCTTTTTCTTGAAAATACACTTCTTGAAAAAACCAATTTTTCATCACGTCTATGAGTTTAATTTTAAATTAAATTTTTCCACTTATGTGAATTGAATTTATTAAAATGGATTAAATGTTTTTAAAAATATTAAGTTATATTATACAATAAGTTCAACTAAATATTTTCATAATGAATAGTGAAAAATAGTAAGAAACTTTTACCGCGGTTAAGGTGAAATTGGTTTTACCAGGGGTTAAACTAAACATATTAAGGTTAAAATGAACTAAAAACTTGTATAAATTATATTTTATGGAAATATTTATACACTATATTATATATTTATCAATAATAGTCTATTTTGGTTCCTTGTTCCATGATAAAAATGTGGGAATACATTTTTCTTTTCAAAAATTCCTAGTGTATCCACTCCCCCACTTATAATAGGATACACCCTATGCTCTCATATTTACACTTCCAAAACCTTTTTTTATAATAACTACCCAAATACATTCCTTAATTCCCTCCCCACATCCTATAATTCTATTTTTAACATAAATCCATCCTAAGAATCCTTTTGGTGCTAACCTAAAGAGGTTGTCCAAAGAAGATGTATTATGCTTAACCAAGAATTTTTATTTTATTTATTATTTCACATCCATAAAATATTATTCAATTATTATGATATAATAACATAATTATCTTCTATATAATGATTTTTTATTATGTTAATTTCATAACTGAAAATTTATCTCCTCTTCTATCAAATCGGAAATGAAACCATCATTCATGTGTATGGCATACTACTGGCTCACGAACTGATGTAACTACTTTTTCATCATCACCTTTGAATTATAGTTATAATTATGGATTTAAATTATATATATTATATTTTTAGTAAAATTATACTTCTTGAATTATTTTATCGTATATACCTTTTATATTTACATTCTGTGGGGGATATGGTAATGTCGCTCATGTGTACAGCGGACTACTGCCTCATGAAGCGATGTGATTCATTTTTCACTAACACTTTATATATAAGTTAATAAGGATACATTTGATGAATATATGTGATATACAAGAAATAATTATTATTTTAGTGACATGTTTATAATTCTTAAAAGATATATCATTTTCTTTCTTATACTAAAAAATGATAACATCATTTGTGCATACGCGAGGACTTCCTTCTCAATGAAGTGGTGTGATTCTTATTTAGTCACCACATCACATGGATGATATATATATATATATATAATATAGTATTTATTATATTATTATAATTCAAAAAAAGTTAAAATAATACTTACCTTTTTTCCACAATGATCGTTGAAATATGGAAACATTAGTCACGCGTACGTACCACCTACGAACTCCATGATCATTACATAGATAATTTTTCATAACCATATTTCATGATTACTTTTAAAATTTTAATTTATGTATTAAAATTATAATTATATCATGATTATTATTTTTTAAATGTTGAATTAATGAAATCTTTTACTATATCCAACCTACCGGATTCAGTTTGGATATATAATTCATATATTATTAAAACATCTGATATAAACTAAATTGATTAATTAATTCTATATAACATAGTAATGATTGAAAAATTATATATAATAGTTAACTATAAAAAGTTTCTTAATAAGTTAAATAATTAACATAATTTTATTATTCGTGATGATAAACAATAAACATGATGAATCAGACTCATGGAAAGGGACCCTTAACTTAAAACCTCATTTTGAAAACATTTATTGATTTAATTTATAAATATTTTTCTTCTATATTCTTATAAATTTTTTAATAAAGTTATTATGTATGTTTTAAAGGTTGATAAGGGTCATTTTTTGAACATATTTTAATTTAAAAAAAATTAAAAAATAAATATTTTAAAAAATTTATGTTAGAGGATTTATTTTTAAAAAAAATATTATATTAAAGATTTGTTTTTAAACTCTTTTTCATTCGGTCCATATTTTTTAAATTATTTTACAGATATTTTTTTAAAGATATAAAGTATTTATAAAGGAAATTTTATGTCTCTTTTGACATTATTTTAAATGTTTTTAAATGAAATATTTTTACGTTTTTAATATGAAACATTTTAAAAAAAAAGACAAAAGGAATGTTTTATTTTAATGTATACGGTGAAAAAACAATTTCCCACCACCATAGCTGTTATTTTATTTCTAGTTTCCTTTAAAATATTTCATGTTTTTTTCAATAAAACCATCTCTATATTTTTCAAGGTATTTTAGTTTTGAAAATGAGTTTTTTTAAAGAGAATATAAATATTCGAAAAGGATTTTCATATGGGTTCAAAAGTGTTTTTTAAAGAGATTTATAATAAAAAGTTTCCATAATAAAAAAACATATTCAGTATATCATACTATTGAATTATATATGAAAAATATGTGTTCTTGATAAAGATTATATGATGGGTTGAGCACCATTATAGCTCATGGGTGTTCCCATTATTTCTTATACAAAGTTCTGATCCCCAATACTGATCATGAAAAAAGAGTGATCCATATATAGATTATATGAAGGGTGATCGCCATTATATATCTTAAATGTATTAAGTAAATATTATGTTCTCTAAATAATTATATTGAAATTTGACCATATATTTATTTCAATTCTAAGGTTTTTGAAAGGGTTTTTTGGATAGATGTTCTAAGTCTCTAAAAAGGGTTTTTATTTTCTTTCTATGGATTTTACATGTTTTCTTTGAGAAAAAAGTGCATGTGCTTTTAATGTTTAAATTTTTTATTTCATACACTCAAAGTGTTTTTAATTGGGTATTAACTATTTTATATATCTTTTTGTTTTTTATAAATTAAACTTTATAAAAATTTAATTAAATCAAATTTTGTTTCAAAAATATTATTTTTTAAAACATAGTTTAATAATTTGTTATGATCAATGGTTGTTCTTCTATTTATGTTTTTTTGTTATTCAAATATAATGGATTTCTATGAAATCCTTCAAACCAAAACAATGACCACTTATAAGGGTACCCAAAGTTCTACCCTCATGAGAATTCTAGCCTTTGGGGAACATACAGAGCTAGGATTAAGCATAGTGCATGAACTATATCTGTGGATCATGTATAAGGCTCAAGGAATGAACCCAAATAGATTGGGAATAAGACCCCTACAAGACCGTAATCCATGTGTGTGTTGTGTTTTTTTTATAAATGATATATAGAACATTTTGGTTGATATACAAGTCAATCATCTTTCGATCAATTTATTGTGGTGCACAATTATTAGACTGAGATCCAATATCATCCGATGGATCTAATCTATTTTTATCATTCGTTCGATATTTCCTCTTTTTCTACTCATTCTTATTTTTTAGTTCTCGTATTCCATTTTTTCTCTCACACTATTTCTGCATTCTTTCTCTACTCATCTTCTTCCACAGTGGATGGACTCACAACATCCTTCTTCTATGGTGTTTTTCTCGACATCTTAGTTTTTCATAAACTAGTTACTTCAAGTTTGTGGAAGTCTGGTTAGGTCTTAGACCCTTCTTTTGTGTCTTCTTTTTAATTTTCTAATATTGTAATATCTTCCTCATTTAATCATTTAATCTCAAGAACACCATTTATTGTAACAAGAAACAAAAATTTGTTCAAATCATTAATTTATACTTGTTTAAAAATTCCTCATCCCCTTGGTTAGTGGGCGATGACTCAACATTGGTAAAAACCAATGTTGAGTAACATGTGATTATTATAATATTACCAATAGTATGCAATTTTATCCATCATTGTAACCCAATGGTGGTTAGTAACCCATCACTAGGAGATCAATGGTGTGTAAATTTACTCACTATTTCATCTTAATGGTAGGTAAATTAACCAACTGTTGAACATCAATGGGGATTTTTATTTTCATCTACAATTTTTTTTCTTTTCTGCACTTTATGTTTTGTAGTAGCCTTGAATGGTCTATTTAATTATCTCCAAACCCTTTCCATGTTCTACTACTACTGTCATGTTAATTTTTTTAGATTTGTATTCAAATTTTTATCATAAGTTTTTAATTATATTTTTGTGCATGTTTTCTATGGTATTTTATTTCATCTAGAATATGCCAGTTGCTTTATTTTAATATATTTTTCTTTGTTATTATTAATTTATGATTCTTTGAGAAAAAATGTTCGTGTTTTGTTCATATATAATTTCAATATAATGTTTGACAAATTTTTTTAGCTAGATATTGTTAGAACCCAATGGTAGGTAATTTACTCACCGTTAGACATCCAATGGTAAGTAATTTTCTATTATACTCGTGAATCCATTTAGTATTACGATGCATGGAATTATTTTTAGTTTTGTTTAATTATTTTTATTTTTACTTAAAAATATATTTGTATTTCATACTTTATTTTTTCACCATTAGACATTTCCAAAAGGGGGAAATGTCTATCCCCTATCTGTTTTAAATGGTAGGTCATGTCACTCTTTTAGTTAAAATATGTTTCCAAAATTTTTATTTTCTAAAATTTACTTAAAGTAGTTAAAATAAATTATATTATCAAATGTTTTAATATTTTATGTTCAAATATAATTGTAACATTTTTTAAAACTTTTTGCAGTAATTTTTAGGACACTTGTTCATGAAAAGTTTTTTCATACGATGATATGTTTTTCTAACATTATTCTATAAGTTTAATATATATAATTACATTATTATTTCAATTGATTATCAATTTTAATTTGTTTAAGTATTATTATTCTTAATATATTAAATTTTTTATTTTATATTTAATGAATAAATATTAGTTCGGTTGTATTTTTCTTAGAATAAATTTAAAAAATAAAAGGTAATGGGAAAATTATAATATTATTACACACTAAATACTATCGTGCAGATATTAGACATGGACACACTCTTATAGATATATTTTTTAATGTTCTGAGAAATTTCTCCAAGGATAATACAGATGTACCACTATAGGTGATTAATTCGACAAGGATATGATAATACCTTTCCTAATACTCTAAAAATTTATCATGAAACTTCATAAAATTATTTTTTTCTATTATAGTCATTGAAGATATTCATTATTTTCATCTTCCACCCCAAATATGATCAATGAACCAGAGCTTCAATGAATTTCTACATCATCTTTTCAAGTTTTTATTTCAATTTTTTTCTATTCATTCTCCATTATAATTCTTCCTATAACATATTCGTCCTCTAATGTTTTGGTTTAATCATTTCCCATACAAAAGTTATAATTGGGTTATTCCTCCCATCTAAAAGGAATTATTGCTTGTTACTCCTAGAAAAAATTAATGGTAGGTTATGACCCTTTCAAAATTCAGGGGTTATACCACCAAGTGTGAAAAAGGTAAGTTTGTATTTGAATGTAATTAGGTTATCACTCCCATTAAAAAGTGATGATTTAGTATATACCAATCTCCTCAAGGATTAGAGGATACTAATGAGAGGACTAGGATCTTAGATATCCAATCCTCTATAAAAACATCATATGTTATCTTATTTTTTTATTCTTTGGCTTTTAATACTATTATAACTCTGAAAAATTCTTATTTGTACTAATAAATCAAAAAATACTATTCACCCCCCCCCCCTTATATTCAATACTACTTTACCAAGGGACCTAAAAATTAGTATCAATGCATGGTTCCTTTTTAAGGATTCGATTATAGTTATTTCATTAACTATTTATAAACTTACCATTATTCTAGACTTAAAAGTATAAGGAAAAGATCTACTACTTTTTTATGGATAACCATGATTTTGAGATGTTGAATCCCATCAGACCACCTCACTTCAATGGAAGTGACTATATCTATTGGAAATACATAATGGATATATTTCATAAAAAAATAGGTCTTGATTATTGGTCTATAATTTAAAAACCATATAAATTTCATAAAGTTGATTTAGGAACTCTCATAGGTAATGATGTATCAAAATGTATTTTAAATTACAAATTTATTAATTACATATACTATACTTTAATTAGAAATATGTATAGTAATATTTTATCTTGTAAAAGGGATTCTGGAATTTGGAGTACATTAAAAGTCACTCAACAAAGAACTGATAAGTTTCAAAGAACCATGCTAGGTATACATAGAGCTGAGTTTCAAGAATTCTAGATGACTGATCAAGAAATCATAAATGAGATGTATAATAGATTTACCAAAATTGTTAATATCATGGTTTCTCTCATAGATACCATAAATAAAGAATCACTCATTGAAATACCTCTTTGAGATTTACCAAAGAGATGACACTCAAAGAAAGTTGTTATTGGAGAAATTAAGGATTTTACTGAATATTATATGGATGAGTTTACATGATCAATTCTTTAGTAATATATGGAAATAAAGAATGAAAATCATAATGATCATGATAAAAGGAAAGGTAAAGAATTTAAATCAATTATAAATTTTATTGTTGATTCTTCATATTCTGAGTTATAACAAAGTGATTAGGATTAAATTGAAAATTTCACCAAATGAGTATACAATTACATAAAGGGTAATAGAGGATTCAAGAATATTCATAGAAGAAATTATCAAAATGATTACAGAAAGGGTAGTAAAATAGGTAAAACTAGTTAATATTATGTTTATAAATTAATATGATATGAGTGTAGGAAAAGGGGTCATATAAAATTAGACGATCCCAAATTAAAACATGATAGATAAGACAAGAAATACTAGAATGATAAAACAAAAGCATATCATGTTAGATAGATTTATACATAAGAGGCGGAATCAAGTGATGTTGGTTCTAAAATTTAAAAATAAATTTAAAATCTATGTGTGATAGCTACTAAAATAAATTACGTGCACTCTGACTATAATTATGGTTATGGATAAACTTATCACGTTGAAAATTATCAAAGAGATGTATCAATAATCATTGAAATATATATCAAACTGAAAAGGGAAAGTAAGAATATTAGGGAATAAAATAAAAAAATGAGTGATTTTGTTTTAATTAATATAGAAGACAAAAAGGCTATAGATGTTGAATGTGTTAAAAGTTACAGATGATAAAATTAGAATAAATATTTTTTTGTTAAAAACTAATGAATTTTAAAAAAGAAGATTCACATTAGTTTGTAATGATTTAAATAAAATTGAAAAATAATTTATGAATCTTAAACATAAAAATAAAAAATTGAAAATTTATGGATCATGTTCAAATGATAAAGTTTTTGATGACCTTGAAGTTGTTTAGAAAGAGAAAGAAAACCCATAAAATAAATTTATGGTTTAAATGAAACCATATAAGTATTTGTTTAAGGACAAGATAATTTTAAAAAGATACTGGCTCTAAAAAAAACCAAATATTAAAAAAAGGGTTGTGTCTATAATAATCAGTTTCATAAAATGTATAGAATAATTTTGGTTAAAGGCATAAATGGGAATATTTAAAATATTACTCACTTTAAATGTAACTTGAAAGAGAATTATGAAAAGTAGTGTTATTTAAATTTTAATCAATATTTATTCCACACTAATACATTTATTTCTAAAAATATTTCTTCCATATTACCTTATAATAAATGTCTTGAATCTATTTGGGTACCTAAATCATTCTCTACTAATCCAGTTGGACCCAAACTAGTCGGGGCACCAAAACAACAATCTTCTTGATTTTTCTTCTAGGAAACCTTTTTTAAGACTTCCAAAGTCACACGGTATATGGACAGTGATTACTCAAGGCACATGACTAATGAAATTTCTAACTTCTTATCTTTTTACTATTTTGATGGAGGTACAATCACTTTTGGAGACAACTCTAAAGGTATAGTTAAAGGTTTTGGAGAAGTAGGTATATTACCTTCTATGATAATCTCTAAAGTACTGTTTT
Source organism: Viscum album (assembly GCA_963277665.1). Lineage (NCBI taxonomy): Eukaryota > Viridiplantae > Streptophyta > Magnoliopsida > Santalales > Viscaceae > Viscum > Viscum album. The sequence goes on from OY728150.1 coordinate 1,950,649,712, forward strand.
TAGAAGTATTAAAACAAAACTTAATCAGCATATCACATCTTTTTGATAATGGTATGAATGTTAATTTTGCAGATAAAAAATGTATTGTTTGTAAAGATATTGAAGTTTTATTTTATGTTGGTAGAAAATAAAATATATATTCAATTGATTTTTCAGAAATAAAAAATATAATGTAAAATGGTTAAATGTTGTAGATACAGATCACATTCTATGGCATAGAAGATCAAGAAATTTTCAACTTCTATAGTTGTACAAGATAGCTAAACATGAATTGGTTCTAGAACTTCCAAAGTTTAGCACTCATAATTATTATGTATGTGATTCATGTATAAAATTTAAAAAATAAAAATAATCTTTGAGATATATAAATATGGTTAATACTACAAGATGATTACAACTACTATATATTGATATTTTTGGAATAATGAGAACTGCTATTTTAGGTTTTAAAAGATATATTTTTGTAATTGATGATGATTTCAGTAGATTTACTTGGATTATTTTCTTGAATCACAAAATTTAAACTTTAAACAAATTTTTACATTCTATAAGAAAATTAAAAATCTGAAAGGTCACATTATTTCTTCTATTAGAAGTGTTAAAGGAGTAGAGTTTTTAAACTGTGAATTTGAAAAATTCTATCAAAATAATGGATATTTTCATAATTTTTCTACCACTAGAATACCACAACAAAATGTTTTTGTAGAAGGGAAAAAAAGTGAAATATTAAATAAATCGAAAGAAAAAATCTTATTTAATTCACCCATCCAAAATATTTTTGAGCTGAATTTATTAACACTGCTTTTTATATTTTAAATAGATTTTACAACATACCATTATTTAAGAAAAATTCTTATGAACCTTTTAATAATAAGAAACCAAAATTCATTTTTTATTGTTTTTCGATGTAATTTATATATTTTAAGTCCTAAAGATAATCTAGAAAATTTTGATTCGAAAAGTTATGAAGGTATCATTTTTAGATACTCTAAAAATAGTAAGACTTATAGGGTTTAAAATAAAAGAACTATGATAATGGAAGAATCTATGAATATCAAATTCATTGAAAATATTGATAAACAGAGTACTTATTCTACTGATAATGATGAAGATTTTAAATAATTTAACTTTGATGAAGATAAAACTATGAATCATAATGCATCATTTGAGGGGGAGAATATATCACCTCAATAAAATCCATAAATTTGGAAAACTCACAAAGATAACTCTTTGGAAAATTTTATAGGAAATGTTTAATATGGAATTAGAACTAGACATTTTTTTTAATTCTTCCTTTTTAGTTGATTTTGTTCTTGTTAATATTAGATATGCTTTGAAAGATTCTAATTGGGTTAATTTCATTCATGATGAACTTGAACAGATTAAAAAAAATAGCGTAGAATCTAGTTGGGTGACCTAAAGATATAATTTCTACTTGATCCAAATGTATTTTTCTGAAATAAATTGGATGGATCTTGTAATATAGTTTTAAATAAGGCAATATTAGTTACTCAGGGTTATCTTTAAGAACAAGTTATTGATTTTGAGGATTCTTTTGCACCAATATATAAATTGGAATCTATTCAAATTTTATTATCTTTTTAATTTTTTAAAATTTTTAAACTTTTTCAAATAGATATAAAAAGTAATTTTTAAAATGGTGTAATTTCAGAAGATTTTTAGGTTAAACAGCCTCCTGGTTTTGAAATTAATGAATTTCTAAATCATGTTTCTAAATTTATAAAGCCTTTTATGTTATTCAGAAATCTCTTCAAGCTTGGTATGAAAGGATAACCATGTTTTTAATTCAAAATGATTTTGTTAAAGGTAAGTTTAATCCAACTTTATTCATAAAATGATTTTCAAATGATATACTAATTATACATATTTATATTGATGATGTTATATTTTATTCTAAAAATGAAAAAATGAGTAATGAGTGATTGAAATTAATGAAAAATTAATTAAATATGAGTGAAATGGGGGAAATTAAATTTTTTATTGGTTTAAAAATTAATCATAATAAAATATTATTTTTCTAACTCAAGCCAAGAATGCCAAAGAACTTGTTAAATTGTTTTGACTTGATTATTGTAAAACTATGAGAACCCCTGTAAGAATAAACTCTAAACTGGATGCAGATAAATATAGAAATTTTATTTATGATAAGTTGTATAGAGGTATGATAGGAATTATTTTTGATCTTACAGCTTTTAGGTCGGGTATTATTTTTTCAAATTATATATGTGCTAGATATCAGTCAAACATAGAAGAAATCCATCTTAAGGATGTTAAAAGACTAATTATGTATATCAAAGGTATCATTATTACTATGGTATTTTATTCTAATTAGAATTGATTTTATTTAATATCTCACACTTATTCTAACTTTGGAGGTTTCATACTTCATCGGAAAATCACTTTAGGTATGTGTCACTTTTTTGGAAAAAGTTTAATTTCGTGGAGCTCTAAGAGAAAACTATCAGTACTACTATCAATAGATGAAGATGAGTGTGTTATTTATACTAGTTTATGTTTATATAATATTTGGATAAAGAAAACTTTGTATGATTTCAATATTAATTTTAATAAAATTACAATTTATTGTGACAACACTAGTGCTATTTCAATTTCTAAAAATACTATTAATCACTCAATAATTAAACAAATTGATGTTAGATTTCATTTTTTAGGGATAATATAAATAAATGTGATATTTGTTTATAATTTATTCCAAAAAAATAAACAATTAGCTGATATTTTTACTAAACCCTTGTATTCTGTTAAATTTGCGAAAAATAATTTTGAATTGGGTATGCATGAAGCTTAGCTTTTTTTAGTATAATTTCTGTTTTGATAAATATATTAAATGATTTTGTGTATTTATTATATAATTGAATGTTCTTTTTTACACTTTGATTATTCTTTATTAAATAACATTTTCTACTTGAATATTTCAATTATCTATTATTTTCTATATCTCATTATTATTTTCTATTATTCTTAAATGATAATTAGATCATCCTGGTAAAAATTTATTTGTTAAAATAACATTGCCTTAATTCTTCCACATTTTAATATTTCACTTTTATATAATAAAATTAATTAATTTTTTTGGAAATTATTTTTTTAATGTACTTTTTGATAAATTTTAAAAAGGGGGAGAAATTTTTTTAAGATTTACTAATTTTTTATTAATTTCTTTAAAAAATTAAAAATATTAGGTTTTTTAATTTACAAAAAGGGGTAGATTGTTAGTAATTGAGTATTAACTATTTTATATCTATTTTTTTGATAAAATAAACTTTCATAAAATTTAATTAAATATAATTTTGTTTCAAAAATATTATTTCTTAATAAGATGGATAAACACTTCTTTATGATCTTTGGTTGTTCTACTCTTTATATTTTTTGTTATTCAAAAATTAATGCTTTCTATAAAATCCTTCAAGATAAGCCTAATACCACTTATAAGGGTACCTAAAGGTCTAACCTCTTTGGATTTGTAGTTTTTGGGGCTTATAAAGAGCCTAGTTCAATAATAGTGCATGAACTAAGCATGCGAGCCCATATATAATTCCCAATGAATACGCCAAAATAGTTTGGCCATAGAACACCCTCAAGCCCATAGGCCGAGTATGTATGAGATATTTACTCATCCATTGAGATGATTAGTAATCTGGTTTATTATATTTATGATGATTAATAAATTATAAGAGAAAAATAAAGGGATAATAAAAGTGTTGTGCATTGAACACACACACACATGAATGGTGATGAGAATTAAAAACAGAATTTCAATTGAATGATAAAGCAAAAGAAAGGAACGGGTTTAAAATTTATTTAAAATATTTTAAGCAAATTAATTTTTGAGAAGAGATGGTGGATTATTAAAAGATAATATGATGAAGAAACTTTCATTAAAATTCAAATGAAATTGAAAAAAACTTACGCAATTACAAATGAAAGGAACACAAAAGTAAATGGAAACAAAGAGAAGATAAAGGGTCCCTCAAGTGAAAACTTGAGTTTTTAAGGTCCTCCCGAACATTTTTCAAGGCTTTGGTCATGCTAATGAATTCTCTTATCATCTTAAATACCAACCCCTTATAAGCAGAAGAGGAGGATGTATTTATATCTCAAGGAGGTGGACTGTTTACATTCCAAATATTTCCCTCTAATTGAATTGAACATTGGACCATCTATAAAGAAGAATATTGAAATATCTTCTTCTTATAAGTTTTAGAAATACATGTTTTCTATCTACTCTGAACATTTTTAAGCCATAGGATGTAATTAGATAAAGTTATGGAAGCTTTAATAAAAAACTTTTAATCTATCCATTTAAATCAATAATTTTTCAAGGGAAAAATGTGAATGGGTTTTTGAATAGGAATTTAGAGACCCATGCTTTAATTAAATGAACATTACATTACTTTTTCGGAATACTTAGTACATAACAAAAATAGACACCCAAGTACCGTAATAGTTTAGTGTATTTGGAGACTCAGAACATAATATTCTAATCATGGGGAAAGATCTTTAACATCTCCCATAAAGATATACCCCTTTTGTTTTCTTACCTAAAACCTTTATTAATATCCTATGGAAAAGAAAACATATAAAGGGGGAGATAAAATGCTCAGTAAGGGTAATCATGGAGAAAATAAAACAAACCATATACATTTTAACTTAAAAACATTAACATAAAGTTCAAACATCAAAATATTGAGTTGTGAAATAAATCTTGGCAGTACATAAGGAATAGATCATAAAAGAATATAAATCATGATAAAATAGCATGTGAATAAAACATGTAATTTTTTAATCCATTAATCACGTGTTATTATTAACATAGTAGCCAAGGCATTGCTTCCAAGACAATCATATTGGACAAAGTCCATTACTGAACCGGGTTTACTTGTCATTCCAGCCCTATATTACTGAACCGGATTCACTTGTATTTCCAGCCATGTCTATATCATGATATATAAATCTTTACCCAATTAATTGGAGGGAGATATATGTCCCACACATTTCATAATGAAATCAATCTTTTGTGTGCCGCAAAATAAACATAAATCATTCATCATAACCCAAACAATAATATGGGTTTCATAAACATCATCTCATCATAACATAATCCATATAAAACAAATGTATATCATTTCATCATAAGAAAAATAAAACCATGTAAATAATAAAGACATTATACTTGAAACATAAACATACTAAATAATGTCATCTTAGATGGAAAATAGTTTTGATAAAACACTTGAAATGAATTCTTGAGGAAAATATCATTTCTTCTTCAAAATCATTTTCTTTTAACAAAATGCCAAGCAATTTTAAAAGAAAAGGATTTTTGTTGAAAATAATCATGAAATCTTGTATAGGAAGCTTCAGGAAAATAAGGTGTTATGAAAACTTACAAATCAATTCATTCCATATAAGTTAAAAAAACATTCTCCTCATACTTTTTCTAGAAAAGTCAAAAAGTACCTCGTATAGTAAACAAAAGAAAGATTCCTTACATACCATGTAGTGAAAGTTGAAAATTGGTAAAAAGGTATTTAAAAATATATGAAAACATTTTTATAAAACATGTACATGGATGATAAATAAAACCCCATTAAATATTTAAAAATAAAAAATCTCGGATAAGAACGAGATTAGAATAATTATCCCTTACCAATTATAATCAGTGGAATCATACATGTAATAAAATAAAGAAAATGAAATAAATATGTAAATATAATATTCTTCATAATAAAAATATTAAAACATGCTCAGTAATCATAAACACCATACAAAATAAATAGTTGGTGATTAAGTCATATGTCTCACAGAAATAAAAGTGAGACGAAATAATCCCTTACCTTAGGTCCAATTTCTTTAATACGTGTCCGAAACTCCTGTATAGTGGGTTTAAACATATTATTAACTTGTAAAAGAACCATAATAATATTTATTATATCATATATGATTCACTTATGACTTTATATTACCCGTTGTTTTGTTAATTCCATGTTAAAGCAGCGTTTTGGGTAAAATTGTTTCATTTATCATACGTGTTTGGACTTTTTGTTCTTGATATTATTACTTATATCCTGATTTAATTAATTCCAGAATTTAAAAAATTATTTATATATAATATATATTTATCATATAAATATATATGACAGATCGATAAATGGAATGAAATACACCGTTCTTGGAGACGGTAAGCCATAAGTACGCGTGAACGCTGTTTTCGTTTCCTTATAGAATTGAATGGAATTAAGTAAATGAAACATATATGTACATAAATCCAATATCATTATTATGTCATATATTTAATTATTATTTATTATATGTAATTTATAATCATTCTTGAATGGTTAAAATGGAGAATGAATCTCATCGCGTCGTGGAGATGGTAATCCGTACGTACGCACGAACGATGATATCATTCTAATAATTATTGAATGGAATTGGAGTGGATGATATAATATCTTAGAATCAGTATGATGTTATAATAACTTTATATAGTTATTATTTACACCATTATAACCATCCAAGTAAGGTGGTGGTGGAAAAACAGATTACACCACAGCATGGAGACGGTATTACGTACATAAGCACGCGCGATGATTTCGTTTTTCGTAGGATGGATAGAAGGTGAAATAGGGTTGTTTCATATTTATAATAAAATATCAGTATATTAGTGATACTGATGGTATTAATTTATAATGAAAAAAAGTGAATAAGATGAAGTAGAATAAGAAAGAAAGTTGAAAGAATCGGTAGAAGAGATTACCTCTTCCTCGACTCACCTCCTTTAAACTTCCTCTTAAGGGACTAGAGTTGGTATTTTGAGAAGACCAGAACCTCCAAAATGTTACTAAGGAATTTTATAAGAGTAATTGGTAGGTTTTGGTCGGGCGTTAAGGCTCAAATTTGTGTGAAGAGTAGAGGGATGAGGTGCCCTTTTATAAGAGAAGAGAGGGTCACTTTTAGAAACCTCAAAAATATTAATTAATAATAAAATCAAACCCCACTTAAAAACCTTAAAAAATGACTAAATTAGAATATGAGATAATATAGGGTTGTAATATCATCAACCAATAAAATTTATGCATGTTGGGAATTTATTTTAAACCTTATCATTTTAATTTATCGTTATTTAATCTATTTAATTTTATTTGTGGTAATAATATTCTAATTTTTAAATTGTTATAAATACTTAATTATGTGTTGTGAATTTTCCATAATTAGTTAAATTATTAAATTTTTGACCACATAATTTTAAAATTGTAATTTTTAAATATTTTGTGATTTTTTAAACAATTTAATAATATGTTATTTTTATAAAATATCAATAGTGTCAATTTTGACATAATTCAATTATTTGAATTTAAATAAAATCCACATAGAAGATATATTCGATCAAAAATATTTATAAGATTTATAAAATGTAATATTAATCTAAAAAGGTCATGTATCACATTAATTTATTCATATAATATTTATTTTAATATTTTTAAAACCATTTATTTGATATTTCTCTTGATAAAATAATTACTAAAACATTTTTGTATAATTATTTAATAAACTTATTTGTTGCATAAAAATTAAAAATAAAATAATATTATGAAGATAAATCTAATAGATTTAACCATAATACTTTTAATCTAATTTATCATCTTAAAATCACAATATTTAAATTTTTATATTCATTAAATTATGAAGGTGACATCTTTGACATCATTTAAAATAAAATAATATAAATGTCCTAATCTATTTTATAAGGATAAAAATGGTCCAACAATCCTCCATTTTATTATTAGGGTATAAATATACTAGACCAATAAGGTTTGGTCAATTTTATGGAATTTTTTATGGGTATTATTATTTTAATAAAAACTATATTATTGATTTTTCATTAAATAAAATAATTTCTACACCATTAATGTATAAGCTATTAAGGTAATTAAATATTTCTTAAAAATTAGAAATAAATTTCCATGATAAATAAAAACATGTTATCTTTCAAATGAGTATTTATAATGTAATTTATATTCTGTATAACCTTATATTAAAAATAATATAATTATTAAAGTTTGAGTGATACATATTTCACTTTCCTTTAAATAAAATAAATAAAAGGTCTTAATCATATACAAGTGGGTTCCAATAGATACCATTTCGACCCAAGTACATTTTAGTATGAAATATAATCATCCAATAATATTAATACAAGTGTTATAGTAATTTTATAATATTATATTTACCCTTAATTACCTGATTTACCTTTAACTATGGTAAATAAAATTTATCGTAGTTACTATTCATAATGCCAAAAAATAAAAAGTATCTTATTAACATAATTTGGACATACTGATTCCAAATATGGAATCCATTTTTCCAAATTCAATACACAGAATTTGCAGTGTTTAATTTAAAATTAATCCCGCTGTTGAGAAAACGGGTTTTAAAAGTTAAAACAATGCAAAAGATTGAAATATTTTTACCTATGAATTCAATGTAAAATTAATGATAATGAAATAAATTATATTAAATTGTAAAAATATATTCTATTTATAACTTTAAACCATTCAATATTATAATTTAACTATATAAATATCATGATGAAAAAATTTATTTTTAATTAAAATTTAGCATATTTTTACTATTCATTAAAATATGAAAGTTAACAGAAAAATATTAAACAATTATCCGAAGTAAGTTTTTATATACTTATTACAATGAATAAGTTTATTTTGTCAAATTGAACTCATAAACATGTCAAAAACTATATTTAAAGTGGGTGCGCCATCAAAAGGCGGCAAAATTGCATTTTTTGAAAAATACTTATTTTACCTGAAAATTGTATTTTGTTCTCATACCATGTTCTAGAAAATGTGTAAGATTAATTATAATTTTATAAAATTAAAAATGTGGTTAATACTATTCATAATGGCTAGTTCATAATAATATTATAATATATCATTGTTTAGTGAAACTCGGTATTGCGTACCACACAAGCTATCGAGGAAGGTCGCTCTTGCGTGTAACACAAGCCAAGTATATTGTTTGCGTATACTAAAAGAAAATATAGTGTTGCGTATAGTGCAAGCTAATCTTGGTGTAGCGTACAACACAAGACATCAAATAAATTAAAAGGATTATTTCTCATAAAATCTCGGGGTGTTACATTCTACCCCCCTTAAAACAAATTTCTCCCTCAAGATTCTTCGGGGTTATAAATGGTTTACTACTTGAAAGTTTCTTTCATAGAAACCCACATCGTAAAAATAAATACTAAAACTTAATTTTAAAAACTAAAGTATGAAACGTAATGTTTACCCAAATTAACTCATCACTGGGTTTCCACATAGGAAAACAAAGGTGAAAATATGGATATGGAAGAGAAATCTAACCATCAAGTTCTGATGGAGAGTGGAAGAGAACATGGCTATGAAAAAGCCAACGATCACAAAGCCATAAATTTGTGATGATCTAAGGTACCATCTAGTTTATCGGATATGAGGGTACTAGGACAATGTTTTTGGTTTTCAAGATCATTTCCCATAAGGGTAAATACTTACTTGATTTCAGTGTAATATCATCTTTGGTCATTCCAAGAACAATTCCCACTTTATCTCATATTTAAAGAAATTAATTTGAATATTTTTCATTCTTGAAGTGTTAGCATATCATGCGATAGAATGATAGTTCATTCCATCTGTCTTTATCACAAAAAGGTTAGAAAAAATTATTAAATATATATAAGTCCATCTATGATGTATATGATTCAAAAAATGGACTTATACTTTATCTATTATACCACTCAATAAAATAAAACTAATTTCTACTAACCAGGGACTTCATGTAGGCCAGTGGTAGGTGATAAAGGCCTGTCGTACTTTGGTTGTGGGTTCGATTCCCGCATCCTGGTCTGACGCGATGGGTTGTCTCATGTCCTATATGTTGTCCCTTTTTCTAAAACTATACTGTTATAACATTCTAGAAAAAAAGTATTAGCCTTAAACAATACTATCTGATTTCCAACTGAATCCATTACAGCCTTTAGGCTTGTCAAAAATACTTCTATCAAATCTCAAAGTATATTGAAAAAGATTACTAGAGAGGTCATCTACCAAGCATGTAAATACCATCATTTATCCCCCATATATCATAAATTATATCTTGTTGGTCACATTCTAGACATGTTAATACCTTAATCATGTATTCTCTTGAAACATGAATTACTGTATAATCTTTTGGAAGACATGAATGCTGTCAAAAATCAATTATTTCCACATACCACAATCCCAAAATTCTATATACTCAAACCATGATATCGCTTTGTCCTTATATCAATCATCAGTTCATTAATACTACCAAACCTATTATTTTCTCTGTATCCTTTAATTATATGCATATCATATTCTTTCCAAAAATATTTTAATCACTTTTCATGGTTAACGGTATCATTCAACATATACTTTCAAATACTCAAAGAAAAACAATAGTGTAACAATCCTTAAGTTTTTATTTATTCCATAGTAAAATACATTATTCTTGATAAACATGCAATAATTCTACTACCTTATTAAACCATTGACCAACCTCCATCATTTTATTTCTCAACACTTCTTTCATCTCATATATCATTTTTAGTCTCTTCATCATTATCAATATAAATACTACCTAGATGACCATGCTGATTCTCTTCAATATATTTTCACTTAGGGAATTGGTTTCCATAATGCCCATACATTCCATATTTAAAACGTTTAACCGTTTTTTGATTTCTTAGCAATACCATTATCCTTGTCCTTGGTGTTAACTGAACCTTTTCCTTTGCAATTACTGGCTTTGGGTCCTTCTTGTCCACACCCAAATAATCTTTCAGTTCCTTTGAAACATTCTCCCTGATGCCTCTTCCCACATGATTTACAATAGGGAAATTGGAATTTCTTTCCTCTATGATCATCATGAAACTCCAACTCTCCCTTATTAGATGAGTTATAAAACTTACCAAAGTTGAGATTATTAATCATATTATGAGATTACTGATTAGGCATAATAATGATGTTTTTCCTTCCAAAACCTGTTTCATTTGGTTTCTCATGAAGAATATCATTCCATTGTCCATCATATTCCCCATTAACATGAATCTTCCTGTTTCTATCCATTTTCTAAAACCCAAAAAGAATAGTGTGAGAGGCAAAAATCTTACTAGGAAAACGATAAAATCAAGGGGGAGTTTTTCAATCTCTAACATCTTATGTTTAATCCTAGGTTATTCATGATCATTATAATAATTATAGGATTGTAACCTATACTTATGCTTAACCTTACAAACATCTCTAGACATACCTTAGAGATATCTATAGGGATCTCTCTAAAGTTTCCACATCCTAGTTTCCAAAGGTTAACTAAACCTTTCCTCTGATACCAACTATAGATACCCAAGCTTGACTTGCATGGAAATTACATTACTTTTGCGGAATACTTAGTACATAACAAAAATATACACCCAAGGACCATAACAGTTTAGTGTCTTTGGAAAATTGGAACATAATCTTCTAATCGTGGTGAAATATCTTCAACATCTCCCATAAATATATTCCCCTTTTTTTCTTAACTAAAACATTTCTTTATATCCTGGGGAAATGAAAACATATAAAGAGTGAGCTCAAAATCTCAGTAAGGGTAATCATGGAGAAAATAAAACAAACCATATACATTTGAACTTAAATAATGAACATAAAGTTTAAACATCAAAATCTTGAGTTGTGAAATAAATCTTGGTAGTACGTAAGGCATGGATCATAAAAGAACATCAATCATGATAAAATATCATGGGGATAAAACATTTAATTGTGGAATCAATTAATCATATGTTATGATTTCAATATTATCCAAGGCATTGCTTCCAAGACAATCATAGTGGAAAACGTACATTACTGAACTGCGTTTACTTGCCATTCCAACCCTGTATTACTAAACCAGATTCACTTGTCATTCCATCCATGTCTATCTCATGAGATATAAATCTTTACCCAATGCATTGGAGGGAGATATAGGTCCCACCCATCTCATAATTAAATCATTCTTTCATGTGCCACAAAATAAACATAAATCATTCATCATAACCCAAACAATAATATGGGTTTCATAAACATCATCCCATCATAACATAATCCATATAAAACAAATGGATATAATTTAATCACAAGAAAAATAGAACCATGTAAATAATAAAGACATTATAATTGAAACATAAACATACTAAATTATTTCATCTTAGATGGAAAATAGTTTTGATAAAACACTTGAAATGAATTCTTGAGGAAAATATCCTTTCTTCTTCAAAATCACTTTATTTTCACAAAATTCCATGCAATTTTAAAATAAAAAGATTTTTGTTTAAAATAATCATGAAATATTGTACATGAATCTTCATTAAAATAAGGCATTATGAAACCTTAAAAATCCATTCATGCTATATAAGTTAAAAAACATTCTCCTTGTACTTTGGCTGCAAAAGTCGAAAAGTACCTCGTATGGTAAACAAAAGAAAGATTCCTTAAATACCATTTAGTGAAAGTAAAAAATTGGTAAAAAGGTCTTTAAACATATATGAAAATATTTTTAGAAAACATGGACATGGATGATAAATATAACCCCAGTAAATACTTACAAATAAACACTCTTGGATAAGAATGAGATTGGAATAATTATCCCTTACCAATTATAATCAGTGGAATCATACATGTAATAAAATAAAGAAAATGACATAAATATGTAAATATAATATTATTTATAATAAAAATATTAAAACATTCATGGTAATCATAAACACCATACAAAATTAATAGTTGGTTATTAAGGCATACGTCTCACAGAAATAAAAGTGAGCTGAAATAATCCCTTACCTTAGGTCCAATTTCTTCTGTACGTGTCTGTAACTCCTATAGAGTGGGTTTAGACATATTATTAACTTGTAACAGAACCATAATAATATTTATTATATCATATATTATTCACTTATGACTTTATATTACCAATTCCTTTGTCAATTATGTGTTAAAGCAGTGTTTTGGGTAAAATCGTTTCATTTATCATACGTGTTTGGACTTGTTGTTCTTGATATTATTACTTATAACCTGATTTACATAATTCTAAAATGTAAAACATGATTTATATATAATATATATTTTGAATATAAATATATATGATATATCGATAAATGGAATGAAATACACCGTTCATGGAGACGGTAGGTCGTACGTACGCATGAACGTTGTTTTCATTTCCTTATTGAATTGAATGGAATTAAGTAAATGAAACATATATGTAAATAAATCCAGTATCATTATTATGTCATATATTTTATCATTATTTATTATATATACTTTATAATCATTCTTGAATGGTTAACATGGAGAATGAATCTCATCGTGTCGTGGAGACGGTAATCCGTACGTATGCACGAGCGATGATATCGTTCCCATAATTATTGAATGGAATTAGAGTGGATGATATAATATATTAGAATCATTATGATGTTATAATAACCATATATAGTTATTATTTACACCATTATACCCATCCAATTAAGGTGGTGGTGGAAAAACAGATTACACCACAGCGTGGAGATGGTATTTCGTACGTACGGACGCTCGGTGATTTTGTTTTTTGTAGGATTGATAGAAGGTGAAATTTGGTTATTTCATATTTATACTAAAATATAATTACATTATTTATACTTATTTTATTAATTTATAATTAAAAAACTAAATAAGAGGAAGTATAATAAGAAGAAAATTTGAAAGAATCGGTAGAAGAGATTACCTCTTCCTCGACGCACCTCCTTCAAAATTCCTCTTAAGGGACTAGAGTAGGTCTTTTGAGAAGAACAGAACCTTAAAAATGTTACTAGGGAATTTGATAAGAGTAATGGTTAGGGGTTGGATGATCTTGAAGTCTCAAATTTGTGTGAAGAGGAGAGGGGTGAGGTGCCCTTTTATAAGAGAAGAGAGGGGCACTTTTGGAAACCTCAAAAATATTAATTAATAATAAAATCAAAGCTCACTTAAAAACCTCCAAAAATGACTCAATTCAAATATGAGATGATATAGGGTTGTAATCTCATAAACCAATAAAATTTATACATTTTGGGAATTTATTTTAAACCTTATCATTTTAATTTATCCTTATTTAATTTATTTAATTTTATTTGTGGTAATAATATTCTAATTTTTAAATTGTTATAAATACTTACTTATGTGTTCTGTATTTTCCATAATTAGATACATTATTACATTTTAGACCATATAATTTTAAATTTTATATTTTTAAATATTTTTGTGAGTTTTTAAACAATTTAATAATATGTTATTTTTATTAAATATCAATAGTGTCAATTTTGAAACTATTCAATTATTTGAATTTAAATAAAATCCAAAAAAATATATATTCAAACCAAAATATTTAATAGATTCCTAACATATCATATGCATCTAAAAAATTTATGTATAACATTAATTTGTTCATATAATATTTATTTTAATATTTTTAAAACTATTTATTTGATATTTCTCTTAATAAAATAATTACTACAACATTTTTGTATAATAATTTAATATAATTATTTTTTGCATAAAAATTAAAAATAAAATAATATGATAAATATAAATCTAATATATTTCATAATAATACATTTAATAGAATTTATCATCTTAAAATAATAATATTTAAATTTTTATATTGATTAAATTATGAAGGTGACATCTTTGACATCATTTAAGATAAAATAATATAAATGTCCTAATCTATTTTATAAGGCTCAAAATGGTCTGAAAATCGACCCTTGGATGCGCAGGGTATAGACATACTTTACCAATAAGGTTTGGTCAAGTTTATGGTCCTTTTGATGGGTATTATTATTTTAATAAAAACTATATTATTGATTTTTCACTAAATAAATAATTTCTACATCATTAATGTATAAGCTATTAAGGTAATTAAATATTTCTTAAAAATTACAAATAAATTACCATGAAAAATAATAACATTTTAGATTTCAAATTAATATTTATGATATAATTTATATTCTGTATAATCTTATATTAAAAATAATGTAATTATTAAAGTTTGAGTGAGACCTATTTCACATTACTTTAAATAAAATAAATATAAGGTTTTAATCAAATACAAGTGGGTTCCAAGAGATACCATTTCGACCCAAGTACATTTTAGGATGAAATATAAACATCCAATTATATTAATACAAGTTTTAGGGTAATTTTATAATATTATTTTTACCCTTAATTACCTGATTTACCTTTAACTATGGTAAATAAAATTTACCGTAGTTACTATTCATAATGCCTAAAAATAAGAAGTAGCTTATTAACATAATTTGGACCTAATGATTCCAAATATGGAATCCATTTTTACAAATTCAATACATAGAAGTTTCAATATTTAATTTAAAATTAATCCTGCTGTTGAGAAAATGGGTTTTAAAAGTTAAAATATTGCAAAAGATTGAAATATTTTTACCTATTAATTCAATGTAAAATTAATGAAAAATACATAAATTATATTAAATGTTAAAGATATATTCTATTTATACTTTAAAACCATTCTATATTATAATTTAAACATATAAATTATCTTGATGAAAAAATTTGTTTTTAATTAAAATTTAGCGTATTTTTTCTATTCATCAAAATATGAAAGTTAAAAGAAAAATATTAAAAAATTATCCAAAGTAAATTTTTATATACTTATGACAATGAATAAGTTTATTTTGTCAAATTAAACTCATAAACATTTCAAAAACTATATTTAAAGTGGGTGCTCCATCAAAAGGCGGCAAATTTGCATTTTTTGAAAAATACTTATTTTGTCAGAAAATTTTATTTTGTTCTCATACCATGTTCTAGAAAATGTGTAAGATTAATTATAATGTTATAAAATTTAAAATGCAGTTAAGACTATTCATAACGGGTAGTTCATAATAATATAATAATATATCATTGTTTAGTGAAACTCGGTATTGCGTACCACACAAGCTATTGAGGAAGGTCACTCTTGCGTGTAACACAATCCAAGTATATTGTTTGCATATACTTCAATATAATATAGTGTTGTGTATAGAGAAAACTAATCTTGGTGTAGCGTACAACACAAGACATCAAATTTTTTATTGAGAAAATATTATTTTTCATAAAATATCGGGGTGTTACAGGGAAGATGCCCTAAAATCCAAACACTTTATTTAAAAAATTAGGCCAACTATATCTCATATTTCACACTAAAATATATTATCTAAAATGGATGTCTCTTTCAGAAGAAATTTCAATATTGGTGTGCGGATTTTAATTCCCAGACAGAATAGTGAGCTGGAATTAAGTGAATCATTTGGGCCACTTTTTAGTGGAGTTAGGCATTGAAATTTTTACCCAATATGAATGGTATTTTCCCTATAATTTTGGTGTATAATAAACTATTTTCAACTTTTATATTGAGCCCAGTAATTCAATCTTCATTGATGGTCCATTTTCTTCACATAATCTGTGGGTCTTTTGTGTTATCTATATGACCCTTCAAATGGAATAATTGGACAATGATTCCTTCTATTTATATGTTGGAATGGAATAAGAAAACCTACAAAACATGAACCATTCAATTTTAATAATTAGGGTGATATTTATAATTAAAATAGTATACTAACTCAATTGGACTACATCAAATAATGCTAAAAAATTATATTAAGTATTAAAACATGAGTATCTCACACCAATTATACACTTTTACATGAAATTTACTAGAGTATAAAAAAAGTTATTAATAAATGAATAACTTAAACTCCCCACACTTAGTATTGTGAATTTCCTCATATGAAACAAAAAACATACCTAAATCATTCTCACTCACCAACAAAAATTAAAAAAAAATTCCCCAATAAGGGAAGTTTTAGACCATTTCACTCATCCATATTGAATTCCACCAAAAAATTTATAGAAATAATAATACAAAAAATTAATTTTTCATGATAAATTTCAGAAATGGAAAATATTGGAACTCAAAACTCACTCCTCTCAATATGATAAAAATTTATTTTTGGAGGTTCACTCATTCACCCAAAAAAAGTGAAAATATTAGAGTTTGAAAGAAATCCCATATTACATTCATTATCCTAAAGTGCACAAGAATAAATAAGTCTTTTTTTAGGTGGTTTTTTGTGGCTATGGGATGATTAGAATATAATGTCCAAGAGAGAGAAGAATAGGGGTAAAACAATAGCATGGGTAAAATAATGCACAAAATTTTTGAAATTAAACATGGAAGAAAATTAAAACACATATTTACAAGGGAATTATTGTGTGAATAAATAAATAAGAGAGGAATAAAATTTAAATGTTTTGAGAAGATAAAATATTTAGAAAACACAAAACTACTCCCAATGATATAATAATATATAATGTAAGTGTTTTTTTTTCTTTTATATATTTTTCTTTTTTTTTTTAAGTTACACTTGAAGTAAATATCATACTCATATCTAAACCCATGTTTAATATCCTCGCGACAATAATTTTAATAGTTATAACAATATCAAATGTTGAGAAAGAGTGATTTTTGACCCACTCAAGAAACAACCCATTTTTTATGTTTTTTTTATTTATTTTTTTCATTTTTTTGAAAACTTTTCAAAAACATTTACAAAATTACATAAATAAAAATACATTCCCCAAAACTCATTGAATGAAAACCTCTTCCCCTCACTAAAATGGATGCTTTCCATCAATCATATGATAACACATTGAAAAAAGGGGCACCCAAAAATGAAATCCATTCCCCCCACAATTAAATTTCAATAAAAATGAAATGTAAAATCATGTAGAGGTTTGGTGGGATAAGGTATCAGTCTTGTAATATGGCTATCAAAGAAAAGGTTTTCAAAGAATCAGAGGGGATTTCAAATGAAGGATTAATGTAAGGGTAATGGAATGCTATTTGGCTAATGTGATTCTCATGAGGTTCAGAAAACTCCTCTATCATATTAATGCACACAAAAGTAGGAAATTAAACTCAAAGTTCCACAAAATCAAGACTTGCAATCAGAGTTGAAAACACACATTTTGAAAATATGTCCAGAGGAGGCCTTGGTATGAAAGATAATATTGTACCTCAGGGTTAGAGAAAATCATTTTCCAAATCAAAAATTAAGCATTCAAAATGTGATGTTTTGACACAATATTATTTATCCAGAATTATGTTGAAAATACAAAAAAAATGAGATGAAACATTTATTTTAACTCCCAAAAAATGTTGTAAATGTTTTTAAATTGGATGGTGAGTAAGTATGATTCTTTTTTTTCATTATTTTTAGTTTTTTTAGTTTTTTATAAATACACCCCCACACAAAATAGAAATAGAAAAAAAAGGTTTGATGAATAAATTGGTAAAAAATGAAAGAGATGGGAAGAAGAAGAAAGTGGTAGAGAGAGAGATAAGAAGGAAGAAGAGAGAAAGAGGGAGTTAAGGGGAAATAGGTTCCCCCTAGTTTGGATTTGGTGGGTTGATGTCTCCATCTAGTAGTGGGTTGGTGGAAACTGTCAATCTGATGGAAGTCGATGTGATTCCTAAGATGTGTGTCCTCTCATTGTGATGCTTTAAGTGATGTCTGTTAACCATGAATTTCCTTTTGGAATATGGGTCTGGGACTTTCACTATACCAAATGGGTAAACAAGGGAAATAATAAAAGGAACTTCACATCAATAATTAAGATTACCTAGGTGAAGCCAAAATTGAGAGTTGAAAATCAATACCTTTTCACCTTCATGGAATGCCTTTATTAGGATGTGTTTTTCATGGAGTACCTTATCCTTTTCTTTGTGCAGATTGAAATTCTTATAGGAATCAAGTTGAAGCTCCCCCAATTCAGTCAACTGCAAAAAAATTATTCACTAGATTTTTCACAATAAAAATTAACAGTTTTCATATCCCAAATGACTTATTTTGGATTTCAACTAGAAAATGACATGCTTTACCAATAATTATCCTAAAGGATACATCCTAATGGGCGTTTTATAGGTAGTTTGATAAGCCCAAAGTACTTCACCAAGTTTCTCAGGCCAATATTTTCTGGTGGGCTTAACAATTCTCTCAAAAACTCTTTTCACTTCTCTATTAGAGAGTTCAGTCATGCCATTTGTTTGGGGGTGATATGTAGTTTAAATTTTATGTACAACACCATTGTTTTTCAAAAGTAATTCCATCCTTCTATTACAAAAATGGGTTCTTAAGTCACTGATCAAGGAACAAGGAGTTCCAAACCTATGAAAGATATGGGTTTTTAGGAACTCACTAAAAGTATATGAATTATCCTTTCTTGTGGGTTTGGCCTCCACCCACGTAGAAATATAATCAACCGTAAGAAAAATGTATGAGAATCTATTGGAAGGGGGAATGGATCTATGAAATCGATTCCCCAAACATTGAAGATCTCATCAAATAATATGGTATTTTGGGTAATTTCATTTCTTTCATAAATTGTACCAAACTTTTGTAAAGTGGGACCTGATTGATAAAACTCATGTGAGTCCTTGAAGAGTAAAGGCTAGAAGAATCCATATTCTAGGACCTTTTAGTAGGTCCTTTGTTTTCCAAAGTTTCAACCTCCAGGAAGTGGGTGATAGAATTTTAAGATATATTAATGATAATTTTCATCAACACATCTCCTAATTAGCATGTCATCCCCAGTTTTCCAAAGTTTATTTTCTTCCCAAAAATAGTGTTTTGAATCAAATATCAACTTCAATTTATGTTTTTTTGAACATTTTTCAGGAAAAACACTAGAAACCAAGTAATTTGCAATTGAGGCATAACATGGTGAATTTGGGTGAGAGATAAAAGGTGCTAAATATGGAATTCAGGATCAATGATTTCTAAATGAGAAGAATTATAAATTCTACTCAGGTGATCATCTACAGGGTTTTATTTTCCTGGCCTATATTTTATTTCAGGATCAAACTCTTGGAGCATTAGGATCTATCTTATTAGCCTTGGTTTGGAATCACTTTTCTTAAGTAATAACTATATAGTAGAATGGTCTACAAAGATGAGGATTTTGGCACCTAATATATGGGGCCATAATTTATCTAAGGCAAAAACCAATGGTAAAGGTTCTTTTTAAGTGACAGTGTACTGATATTGAGTTTCATCTAATGTTTTCGAGGCATAATATATGAAATAATGAATTTTTTATCTTATTTTACCTAGAACATCCCCAAAACCTCTATTAGAATCATCACACGTATACTCAAAGGGTAAGGACCATTCTATTGGTTAGATTATTGGGGTAGATGTAAGGGTTTTTTTGTGTTCAACAATAGCCTGCTTGAAAACCTCATCAAAATGGAAAGTGACATAATTTTGGAGCAACCTAGTGAGGGGGAGGGAAATACTTCTGATGTTATGGATGAATATCAGATAAAATCTGACTTGAACGAGGAATGAATAGAAATATCAAATAGAGGTGGGTTCAAGAAGTGATTAGATCACATTAATTTTTGGTAGGATCAACTTAAATACCCTATTTTAAAAATATTTTCCCTAAAGCAAACCCATTTTCAACCATGAAGTGACATTTTTCAAAATCTAACACAATGTTACACTTGACAGACTTTTGAAGGACTAGATAGAGTGAATTCAAGAAAGATTCAAATGACTCACCATAAAAGGTAAATTTATCCATGAAGACTTCCATGAAGTATTCAATTAATTCAGAAAAGATACTCATCATACACCTCTGTAATGTTGCATGAGAATTGTAAAGGCAAAAAGGAATTCTTCTATATGAATATGTTCTAAAAGGGAATGTGAAAGTAATATTTTCTAGGTCCTAAGGTGCGATTGGGATTCGGAAGTATCTGGTGTATCTATCAAGAAAGAAATAATGTGACTTTATAACTAATCATTATATCATTTGATCAAGGAATGGAATAGGATAGTGATATTTTCTTGTTTCAACATTCAATTTCTTATAGTCGATGCACACATGCAATTTGTTCTTCACTAGAGTTGTGACTACCTCCCCATATTCATTAGTGATAAAAGTTATCCCTCCCTTCTTAGGTACAACTTGAATTGGAATAACCCATTCAATATTAGAAATTGGGTAGTTAATATTAGCTTGAAGAATCTTGGTGATCTCTTCCCTAACTACCTCAAGTATGAGTGGATTGAGTCTTCTTTATGGTTTTATAACTGGTTTGGATGATTCCAAAAGATGGATGTGATGCATACAAAGGGCGTGGTTGATTCCTGGTATTCCATTTAGGTTCCAAACTAAGGCCTTTTTGTTTTCCACTAACACTTGAACAAGTTTGGACTCCTCAGTTTCAGTAAGTGAAGAAGAGATAATGATTGGATAAGAGTGATTATGGAAAAGGAATTGATATTTCAGGTGTTCAAGAAGAGGTTTCAGATCAGTATATTCACTCATTTTTGGGTTGATAACTCAAGAATGGAGGAAGGTATTTTAGTTGGTTTTGATACATTTTCCTTTATATTGTCCAATGTGGAGCAGTAGAGATCAGATTTGATGTGGTATTCAAGAGAGTTTTCAACATCCTCTAGATTGATAGTCTATGAATGAGAGGTCCACATCAACTTCACCATTTATAACTTAGTTAATCATGGTGCAGATTTCACAAGATCAAATCTCATTAGAACATGATGAACATGATGGAATGGAGTTCAATTGACTCTCAGAAGTGTCTTCAGAAGCATGTATTGATAATATAGACTGGTCCTCATATGGGTATCAAATGGCTTGGAAAATGTTGAACTTGACCAATTGGTCACCAAATTCCATGGATAAGATGCCTAAAGGGACATCAATCTTGGTTCTCGATATCATTAGTAATGTTCTTCCTAGAATTAAGGGAGATTGAGAAGAGTTCATCTCACCTTCCTTGTCAAGGACAAACAAATCAGTAGGGAAGATAATATCATTCACACAAACAAGGACATCCTTCATTATACCCTCAGGACTAGTAGTGCTTCGATTGGATAGTTGAATGATAAAACCAGTTGGATGTAAAGACCTAGACCAAGGTTGTATAAGATGGATTTGGGCATGAAATTAATTGAGGCTCCTAGGTCTATGAGTGAATCATCGAAGTTGGAACTTCAAATTTTGAATGGAACCGTAAAGGTACCTAGATAATTATAATTTATGGGAATAGACTGTTGAGTGGAAACATTTTCGAAGGTCCTAAGTTTCCTTTTATGGTTGAACAATTCCTTAAAAAACTTGGAGTACTTAGGTATTTTTTTATATAATCTAAGAGGGGACTGTTGAATTCAACATGTCTAAACATGTCAATCATTTCATGATCAGGATCAAAGGACTTACTTGGCTTTAAAGGCTTGAGGAAAATGAATTGGGTTCCTAAGTTGAATAGAAGGAGTTGATGAATGGATTTAGGTTCCTTTTCTAATTTCTTTTTCTTTTCACTTTCTATGTAAACATTTAAAGGGGATTAGGGGGAATCATCATGAGTTATAGAAATTTTGTTTCCCAATATAAGTGAAATTGCACTTATATTACCCTCAGGGTTGGTTAATGGTTGAGCCTGAAGTTGGGAAGAATTTTATTATTATTGCTGGCTCAGGTGGATTCAAGTTAACCAATTTGAGTTTCAATGTTTTTAAGGTTGGAATGGGTGAAGGAGGAAAGATCTTCAATTACACTTTCCCATGGTTTCTTGGAATAAGATTTTGGTACTGAATTGGGATTTCCTTGACTCTGTTTCTTGGGAAAGTGATTGAATTGTTTTGGGAATTGGGAAGACTCATTAGGATAGTGGGATCTTGGAGGAGGATTGTTACTTTGAGTTTTAGTAACAAATGGATAAGTTTGATGGAATTTAACACCACCTTGACCATATTGGAATTGGTTTGGATTTTGATGAGGGAATTGAGGGGGTGAGAAATGGGATTCCCATATCTCAAGCTAGGGTTATAGGTATAAGAGAAGGGCTCAGAGTGGGGTTGGTTGAAGTTTCTAAAAAACTGTTCAAATTGTTGATGGTTGGGGTTTTAATAAGAATATTCTGTATTTAGATCCATTAGTCTAGATGAATTAGATGGATCCTCTTGAAGATGTGGACTTGTGTCAGTTTAATGAGCTGGTGAGATACAGATTGCAAAATTATTAACAGTTCCATGGAATATAGATTGTGAAGAAGATGAGGTTGGGGATTTGGTATCCCTAGTTAATTTTCTCACAAGAACTCTAAGTTTACTCATCCACCCTGTCAACTTGTTTGGATCTATCAATTTACTATCTTGGGCTTGTTTGAATTGAGCTTGTGCTCGAGTATGGAATTGTTTTGTGTTTTCATCCATGTTTCTTATGAGTCTCTTGCAGCAGTGGGAGTTTTATTCACCAGATCATTTCCACTTGAAGCATCAATGATATTTCTCTACATTTCCAATAACCCCTCAAAGAAGTATTGGATCAATAGTTGGTCAGGGATTTGGTGGTGTGGGTAGGTTGAGATGAGATTTTTTAACCTCTCTTAGTATTCATGGAGTGACTCATTTGGGAATTGTCGGATACCACTTATTTCCTTTCAGATGGAAACAATATGAGAAGAGGGAAATAATTTTACTAAGAAAAGTCACTTCAATTCTGTTCATGTGTTTATGGAAGCAGGAGGGAGGTAGTAGATCCATGACTTTCCAATATCAGCTAAGGAGAAAGGGAATGCTTGGAGTTTGACTTGTTCCTCAAAACCCCATTGAGGTTTCATGTTTGAGAACCACTTGGAACTCTTTAAGATGAAGATGTGGATCCTAGTAATCTATCCCAAGGAAATGAGGAAGAATATGAATCAAATCTCAATTGATTTTGAAGTCAGCCTCTATTTTTGGATATTGAATACCAAGGGGTCAGTATTTCATATCAGGGGCAGCAAGTTCTTTAAGTGTTTATTCCCTAGGATTAGCAATATCTAATTCAATTGGTTGTATAAAGACTTGTTCTTGAATGATTTGATTATCTCTTATGTTTCTCATAAGTTGTTGAATATTTCTCTCTATTTCAGGGTCAAATAGATCTGAGGGACTATTTGGAAGGCTACTGGGCATTCAGAAATATTTTGAAAGAAATAGGAAGATGGGTTTATCTTTGTGTTTTTTTCCGTTTATGAATTTTATGAGAAGGTGGGTTTTTATTTTAATTTTTTTCATTTTTTTTTACAATAAAAAAACTAATGACTACTTCATGCACTATCCCTAGAAACAGTTCCATTTGAAACACAGTTGATTGATAATTTGAAGAATATTCATCAACTAAATACTCTCAATCACTTGACAAACCTAAATTTTGACTCACCCCAATGATATATTTACTCACCCATTGAGATGATTAGTAATATGGTTTATTATATTTATGATGATAGATTATTAAGATAATAACAAGAAAGGGATAATAAAAGAGTTGTGGGTCGAACACACACACATGAATGGTGATGAGAATTAAAAGCAAAATTTCAAATGAATTAAGAAGAAAAATAAGGTAAGGGGTTTCAAATTAATTTAAAATATTTTAAGAGAATTAATTTTTAAGAACATAGAGTGAATTGTTAAATGATAATATGAAGAATAAACTTGCATTAAAATTCAAACAAAATTTAAAAGAACATATGCAATTACAAATGAAAGGAACACAAAAGTAAATGAAAACAAAGAGAGAAGGAAGGGTCCCTGAAGTGAAAACATGAGTTTAGAAGGTAATTACAGGAATTTGTTAAGACTTTTTTCAGGCCAATGAATGATCCTCTCTTCTAAAATTTGAACCCCTTGCAAGGACAAGAGAAGGATGTATTTATAGCCCAAGGAGGTGGACTGTTTGAATTTAAAATATGTCTCTCCACTTGGATAAAATATTGGACCATCCGGATATCATAATATTGAAATATCTTCTTCTTACATGTTGTATATATATATATATATATGTTTTCTTTATAATTTTAATATTTTGTTGACATTTGAATTAATTAGAAAATGTTATGGAAGTTTTATTAAACAGTGTTAATCAGTCCATTTCAATCCAGAATTTTTCAATGGAAACATGTGAATGGGTTTTTGAATAGGAAGATGCCCTAAAATCAGAACACTTTCTTGCACAAAGTCAGACACCTATATTTCCTCTTTCAAACTGAATAATATCATATTCAATGGATGTCTCCATCAGGAGAAATGTCGATATTGGTGCGCTGATTTTAATTCCCAAATAGAATAGTTAGATGGACTTCATTGAATTATTTGGGGCCCTTTGTGGATTTGGGCCTTGAAATTTTTACCTAATATGAATGGTATTTTCCCCTAACTTTTTGTGTAGAATCAACAATCATGGACTTGTATATTTATCCTAGTAATTCAATATTCATGGATGGTTCATTTTCGTCATAGATTCTGTGGGTATTCTTATGTGGTCTATATAACCCTTCAAATATATGAATTGGACAATTATTCCTTGTATTAATATGTTTGAAATTGAATAAGGAATCCTAAAAAACAATAACCATGCAATTTTAATAATTAGGGAGAGATTTATAATTAAAATAGTAAACTAACTCAATTGGACTACTTCAAATAAGGCTCAAAAATTATATTTAGTATTAAAACATGAGTATCTCACACCAATTATTCACTTTTACATGACATTTACTAAAAGGAGAATAAAAAGGTAAGAATAAATTAATAACATAAATGTGCAGTGTTGGTTTTCAGACCAATGTCCAGCACATTTTCTTCAATATACCATCTGGTTATATTTTTCTCAATTTGATGTGGGATGCATGTTTTAAACTAAGATTCAGTATCAGCTGATGGATCTCATCTATTTTTATCATCCATCTGATATTTCCTCCTTTTCTACGCATTCTCATTTTTGAATTCATGTATTTCATTTCATCTCCCACACAATTTCTTCCTTCTTCTTCCACCCGTCATCTTTCACAGCGGACCGACCAATGACATCCTTCTTCTCTAACATCATTCTTAGCATCTCAATTTTTCATAAACCAACTTCTTTGATTTTTTGGAAGTCTTGTTAGGACATAGAAACTTCTTCTATATATTATATTTAAGTTTTTAATAAAGTAATATCTTCCTTATATGTTTGTTTCATCACCAGTATACTGGTGACTATAATAAGAAACACCCTTTTGTTAAAATCATTTATCTCTACAAGTTTAAAAAATATTCATTCCCTTGGTTAGTGGGTGATGATTCATCGTTGGTAAAAACCAATGGTGAGTAACTTGACTCTATTAGAATATTACCCATAGTGGGTAATTTTACCCATTACTAGAACCCAATGGTGGTTTAATAACCCACCGCCAGGAGATCAAGGGTGAGTAAATTTACTCACTGTTTCACAACAATGGTAAGTAAATTTACCCACTACTGAACATAAACAGTGAGTTTTAATTTCACCCACAATTTCTTTTTCTTTGTTTTATTTTGTTTTTTCAATATCCTTTATCGAGATATTGAATGAGATCCAACCAATTTTTAAGTGATGTTACTAGTGTCTTGTTAATGTTTTTATTTTTTTATTTCAATTTTTTATTATAAGTTTTTAATTATTTTTTTATAGCTTTTCTGTGGTATTTTATTTCATCCTGAATTTAGAAGTAGAATTATTTTAATATCTTTTTGTTTGTTCAATTTATTGTATCATTCTATGAGAAATAATTTTCTTGTTTTAATCATCTGTAATTTCAATCTGATGTTTGAAAAAAAAATTAATAATCCATAATTGGAACCCAAAGGTAGGTAATTCACTCACCATTGGACATCCAATAGTAGGTAATTTTTTATTATTCTCAGGAATCCATTTAGTATTAAGATTCACGTAATTGTTTTTATTTATTTTAATTATCTTTATTTTTACTTAAAAAACAATAGTAGTTAACAGTCTATTTTTTCCATCATTGGACATTTCCAATAGTGGGTAATATCTCTCCGCTCTCTGTTTTCAATGGTAGTTAATGACTCATCATTAGCTAAATTATGTTTCCAAAATTTTTATTTTATTAATTTTAGTTAATGTTGTAAAAATAATTTACATTTTCAAATGTTTTAATATTTTAATTTTAAATATAATTTTAACTTTGTTTGAAAATATTTGTAGCAATTATTTGTGACACTTGTTCATGCAGATTGTTGTTCATACGATGATATATTATTACAACATTCCACTATATGTTTAATTGGCAGAATATATTATTATTTCAATTTATTTTCAATTTTATTTTTTAAGTATTATTATTCTTAATATGTTAAATTTTTTATTGTATATTTCACGAATAAATATAAGTATGGTTGTATTTTCTTTATCATCGGTATAAAAAATAAAAGGTAACATGTGTATTATAATATTATTAAAAAATAATATTTTTTGTACATACATTGCATATAAACATGATCCTATAGATATATTTTTAAATTTTAGAATGCTGCTTCAAGGAGAAAAAAATTTACCAATGCTGATGATTCATTTCACAAGGATATGATAATACATTTCCTTCTACTCAAAATTTTGATCAAGAAACTTCATCAACTTCTATTGTTCTGTTGTGATCATTTATGATCTTCATCACTTTCATCTTCCACCCCAAATCATATCCTGAAGCGCCTATATAATATATTTCAAGAGCCCATTTGTCTATGGGTGAAAGGTCGTACTAAGTAATACCTTTATACCAAGAACCTTCTGTAAACCCAACCAAAAGCATGAACTGAAATGTGATTCAATATCTAAAACTATAGTCTATGGAACCCCGTGCATATGGACTATCTTTCAAACACAAAAATCACTCATCTTCTTCACTAAGAAAGTTTCTCATATAGGAAAGTTGTGTTCTACTTTCATTATTTCACCCAAAATAACACAAATAATGTTATTATACCTTGGTATC
The DNA here is from genome assembly GCA_963277665.1 of Viscum album. NCBI lineage: Eukaryota > Viridiplantae > Streptophyta > Magnoliopsida > Santalales > Viscaceae > Viscum > Viscum album. The sequence continues at coordinate 1,950,677,723 of OY728150.1, forward strand.
ATCGGAATACCTACCAAAAAATCCATGCTCACATCATCGCACTTCCATTATGGAATGGGTAGCGGTTTTAAAAAACCACAAGGTCATTGATACCTCACTTCCACCTACTGAAAGGTGAAGCATTGTGGTATGAACCTTGTTACCTCCTTTTTCATGCATGGACAAAAAAATGTCCTAAAAGTTCATGGAACATTTTGTTCATGCCTGGATGTACTTCCCACTTTGAGGCATGAAATTCACATATCATCTCCTATCACATGCTTGTAGTCACAACAACCCAATTCCAAACATAGATGATCTCATCCTCATCTATTCTCTTATATGAAGGTGACTCCCCACCTTAAAAGATTTCCCTTAAGTTCAAACACTCTAGATCTTTATACTTATTATCTCTAATATGGATCAAAAGTGCAGACTCCACTAAAACTGATATGAGATTCCTCTAATTCTAATTATCCCAAACTACAACATGCATCTCAACTAACAAGGTCAATATATTCCACTCAGCGCTAGACTCCTAAATAGCCTGAAGTTTGAGTTTTCCTTCTCAAAGAGTCATCCACACTATTTCCCTTCCCAAGTGTATATGAAAGCTCAAAATTTAAAGACAACAGATACTCTACCCATATCTTCTATTGAATATTCAAATATCTCGACGAAAATATGTATTTTAAGATCTTGTGATATTTCTACAATTTAAACTTCTCACCCAACAGATAATGCTGCTAACACATCAAATCATAAATCACTGCTATGATCTTGAGGTGATGCATAGAGTAGTTCTATTTATTTGGACTAAAATATCAAGACCCATATCCTATGAATTGATCCCCCTATATCAACATTTCCCTAAGTCCAATACTAGAAGTGTCATAATACATTGTTTACACCTCACCTGGCTTAGGCAAGATCAAGATTGTTTTGGATGTCAAGTTCTTCATCAACTATTAGAATTCATTCTCAAAAAATTCAAACCATTAAAATGTTATCCCTTTCTTGGTAAATCCTGAAAGTAGAGCTTCCAAATGAGAAAATTCTATCATGAATCTTTACTAATATCCATATAACACTAAAAATCTATGAATATTGAATTGTTCTTGGGATTCTTCCAAGAATCCACTACTTGAACCTTCTCTGGATCTAATGACACACCTTCTTATGAGATGTTGTGTCCCAAGAATTTTACCCGATCAATAAAAAATTGAAACTTAGATAGCTTCAAATATATCTGATTCTATCTCAGTGTACTCAGGATGATTTCAATATATTGGGAATGATCATCATGATTCTTATAGTACACCATGATTTCATCCACAAACACCACTAAAAACTAATCTAGTTATAAATGGAATATTCTATTCCTCAAGACCCTAAACACTACTAGTGAATTTATAAACCCAAAATCATTATGAAGAACTCAAATAGGCCATACCTGCTTTTCAAAGAAGTCCTCTATATATCAGAAGTCTGATCTATCAGCTAAAGATACCCCAATTTTATTTCGATCTTCAAGAACACACAATCTCCTCTCAACTGGTCAAATAGATCTTCAATACATGGAAGAGGATACGTGTTCTTTATAGTCATCTTTTTTAACTTCTGGTAATCAACACATAAGAACAAATTCTTTTAAGACTTATTTTCAAACAACATAGGTGATCCCCGAGGCGACGTGCTTGGATGAATAAATCCCTTATACTCTAAATCCTCCATCTGATTATTGAGTTCCTAAAGCTATGTTGGTTCCATTATGTAAAGTGGTATAGATACTGACCCATCCCCTAGCATGATCATAATAGTGAATTCCACATCTCTCTTATATTGAATCCATGATAAGTCTTCATGAAACACATCCTAAAACATCTCCACTACTGGTGGAAAAACAGTAGGTTTCACACCTCTATAATGCATCAAAAGAGTAAAAACCTATGCTATGAGATCTCTCAGTTTCTACGTGATTGGGCTTGATTAGCCTTATTAGATATCCCACTCCTATGATGAATGGAATTATCACCCTTAGGAGATGTAAACATTACTCTCCTGTGATAAAAATCAATGAGATCTTGGTATGCGACTAGCCAGTCCATACCCATAATTAGGTCAAATCCTGGCATATCAAGAATATAGAGATCTCACATAAAATGATGCGCCCTAATTTTCATAGAATGTCCTTTTTAGAAATAGATATCTCTATACTGCTCCCAATGGTTATTCTATAGTCATCACCCCGCAAACAAACTCCACTTACAAGCTCAAACCATTAATAATTTTTATAGATATAAAGTAATTAGAGGCACCAATATCAAATAAGGCACCAAATAATGTAGAAGCTATAATAATAGTACCTCTCACTACTGAAGGTCCATCCTTGCTATCTAAAAGTGTAGGTTTCACTACATGTAGTTTTCATGGCCCTCTTCCATGTGATATAGTATGAATCCCATGAGTTTCACCACTCTGCTGATATGGGCTCTCTTTCCTAGAAGCACAATGTCCACTATCTCTACCAACTCAACCAGTGGAAATCCATCTACCAGGATGATATGGTGTAGAAGATACCCATCCCACACCCTGGTTCTATCTATCTCTTCCATCACTAAACATCTAGCACTATGTCCTATAGAACTTATGTAGATGTATCACCTTTACATAAGATCATCACTCCATTGGTGGTTGAAGACAGTTTCAACAATAGTGGAATGGCCTATCACTTTGATATCATATCACTCTAGTAAGTTCTTGTGCAACTGAACCTTCTGTTAGGCCACCCAGCTTTCCACTACCCTGAATAAAGTTTGCATAATAGTGATTCCTACTCTCATAAGTCATACCTCCTAGTCATCCAGTTGCGACTATCAATACAGCACTAGATGCCTCCTTCAGGTTCCCCTCATCTATGACAACCTGATCCACTACCTTGGAAATCTTATTTAATCGAAAGAGGTTCACGTTGGTCTTAACCTCACACTTAAGTCCATCCTGAAAATGTATTTTCCTAGCTATATCATCTCCTATCAAAGCTAGAGAAAATCACTGCAGGTCTATAAATCATCCAGTGTAATCCATCACAGACATACTCCCCTTATCCAATTGCATGAACTCCACTACTCACTCCTACCTTGGTATCTCTAGATAGAAGTGTCCTAAGAAACTCTATAAGAAGTCCTTCCATAACATACTATCAGTATGTCCAGTTCACTCCTGAATCTCCCACCAACTCTTTGACGATCCTCGTAGCACATAAGCAGCCAACTTGACTATTCTCTCAACAAGAGACTCCAAATGGTTAAGAATCTTCTTGATGGAATCAACCCAGAACTCAGCTCCCTCAGGTCCACCCTCTTTAATAAAATTTTGAGGGTACTGCAATTGAAACTCCCTTGTCGGGTCATGCATTCTCTTCTCAAACCACATTGGGTATCTTCTTATGAATTTAATGAATTGATAAATTTTTTGTTGGAAATTATCCTCTACTTCCTCACCAGGTACAATTAGTGCCTCAGGTTCCATCAATGTGGGATCATTCCTATCCATCCCCCCCCCATTATTCCTCTCAACAAGTGTCATCATGAAGTTATATTGTCTACAATTCCAAATAGACATATAAGGACTCATAACACAACTTATTAAATTTACATAATAGGAAAGATAATAACAAGTCATAATAAGTCTTTTTTCAAAATCTTACCACATGGTCAAAACTGAGGCACTAACACAACCCCTAACCATCCTACACCTAGGTCTTGGTAATCAAATGGTATGCTAATTATCATTATTTATATTCCATTATAAACCCATTTATTCACATCATTACACCATTTTACCATTTTTAACTCCTAATAGACACCATTTTAGAAGTTCAAATTCACAATAAAGGAAAAACAGACTAAGTTTATCAACTTACACAAAACACACTTTCCTGTGCATGCCTAAAATGATGCATGTCCTAAAATAATCATGAGTGCCTAGAATTATGTATGAAGACTAGACTCTCGTTCCATATCATGAAATGAGTAAATTTTAAAAAAAACTATAATCACATCAAACAACAAGTGTGTCACCCAAGGTGAAAAAATATTCAATTGTAACAACAACCAACAATAACAATGATCCCACCCTGAGTACTTGGGTTTTCCCCAACACATGGTTTTTCAACTCCCATGCATGAGCTCTTAACCAAGCCTTGAATCTTCCCAGTCTCTTATATACCTTTCCAAAAATAGTAATACAAATAAAATAAATCTCCTTTTATACCACTTTGTAATCACTCAACCCGGGTTCCACACACTTGTACCTTGAACCGGACCACCACATGACCTCAAGCATCCTCCCTATATGCCAGAGGTTTCTGATTAGCAATGAGGGTCTGATAGGTTAATCATGGAGAGACTATACCCACTTCTATCAAATTAAACTCTAGAAGAAATAATAATCAATAACAGAATCATATATAACTATAAACAATACCAATATCTCAAGATAAACAGTGTAAGAAATACAATATCCAAATAAAGAAGAAAACATACCATAGTAATGTATGTGTCAATTGTCTATATAAAAACTAAAAATAAATACATTGATGACTCCCAAGAGGGTCTCGAACCACATCTGGTTCCCTTATACAAACTTCATCCTAATTCATCCATCTAATACAGGGTCTTTTCCCTTAACCTCTTCTATAACAATAAAGTCAATTTGAGTACCGATCAGGTAGCCTGAGTAGGGTGTGAGTATGACTCATTAGGCCACCGCCAATGATGTCTAAAACAAATCTTGTCAAAAATAGTGTATGAAGTTATATAAATAAATAAACATAATTCATAAATAAATAGTCATCACATTATATAATTAATCTTTATTTAACCACATAAACTCCAGGGTTTCTAAGGACACCAGTACCTCAATGTCTTCTTCATCTCATACCAGGGCCTGAATTGTTTCTAGGTAATATCATATCTTAATACCTAATTTGTCTCATTCTAGAGACCTAAGTATTAAAAGGTTATATCATATCTCAATACCTACTTCATCTCATGTCAGATCCAGAAGAATTATCATGTGAGGTCATTTCTCAGAGTAAATTTTCTATATTCTTTAATTCATAGTTGATTACCCAAGTAACCTTTATTAAATTCACAAGTAAAATAACCATGTTACCATTCTTACTTCTCAATAGAATGACCATGTTCTCATTCCTTTACTCACAAGTATAATAACCATGTTACCATATATACTTCTCAATTGAATGACCATGTTCCCATGCCTTTACTCACAGGTACAATGACCATGTTACCATTTATAATTCTCAATTGAATTACCATGTTCTCATTCCTGTACTCACAAGTAAAATTACCATATTCACATTCCATTACTCACAAGTAAAATGACCAAGTTACAATTTATACTTCTCAATTTAGAATGACCATGTTCACATTCCTTTACACATAATTAATTCATCAATTAATTTTTCAGTATAAATTTCATTACTAATTCAATAATTAGTTTATCACATAAATAACCTTAATTAATTCATTAATTAATTAAGTTTGTAAAATTCAATAATTAATTCACCAATTTATTATCTCAAGTCAACCATCCCAATATCACAAAATTAATTCTAAAATTAATTATCTCAAAAAAAGAACCCCAATATCTCATAATTAATTATACCATTAATTATCTCAATTCATATATCTTAATATCTCATAATTAATCCCCCAATTAATTATCTAAATAATAAATATATAAATCTCATAATTAACTCTCTAATTAATTATATGAATATAAATCCCTTAAACCTCATAATTAATTCACAAATTAATTATCAAAATACATATCCCCTTAGTCTCATAATTAACTTTAAAATTAATATTCTATTTTAATAATAAATCCAATTTATAAATTGGCCTCATTAAATAAATTAATTTATGAATTATAATTTATAACAAATGAAAGAAATCCTAAAACATGAATATACATATAAAAATCATGACTATGGAAATATAATACTAGACCACCTACCTTGATTTGTTGAAAAACGGTCACCCAATGAAAATCCCCAAAAATTGAGAAATATAATGACATAGATCTAGATATGAATCTAAAAAGCCCTAATTCAAAATCAACAAAACTAGATCTATTTAATTATAAACTTAGATCCACAATCCAATAGCTAGATTCACCAAATCTATATATATATCTAGAAAAATGTAAGATTAATTCCCACCAAAATAATGAGAAAATGAAGGAGGATGAATGAAAAAGCAACGTGATAGGATCCACTTTCCAAGAGAAGAGAATATCTTCGATCTGGGATTTGAATAAAAAATAACGAAGGTCATACGACCATGGAATCTTTCTATAAATCTATGGAACCATCCAAAATTATAAGGGTCCAAGTTTGGGTAAAAATGGTTGAATTTTGGGGGTTAATGGGAATTAAAAACTAATTTCTTGGAAACTTTAAAAATTGTTCATTGTTTCCAAGGAAGGGGCACACATTTTTCTCTAACCATGTTCCTGTTATTTTAAGGGTTCCCCATTTTTCCTTTTACGGTGCACAGTTTGAAAAATTGTAACCCTGCCATGCAAACCCCCACTCTCCAAGGTTGCATGGTATTTTGGGATGGGGAACATAGTTTTCTATAATTGGGAACCAACCGTACATAGCCCTCTTTCCTTCAATTTTTCTTCAACTTCACCCAAACACACCCCAAGTTACAAATAAGAAAAAGTACTCAAATAAAGAAAAAAAATAGTACCTCAAACAAGCTTTAGTCAGATCTTGAAAAGGTTGTGATATTAATGGTAATCACCCAGAAATGAGTTTTCTGATTATTGACTTAATCATCACTCTGATGCATAATTAATGGACCTAAAACGATACACCTAGAAATACACTCCTAGGGGATATTCATTGGGTAATAACATTATCTTTAAACAAGATTATAAATGATTTTAAGTATGATGTTAACTAGAGAACCTAATAGAAAAAGGATCATTGAGAACAAAGGATTGAATATGTAGATTCGTAGGTTGATCAAATTGTATCATATTTAAACAAAAGTTTTCATAAGGGAAGAAATATTTGGATTGATGTTTTCATATTCATATTTTGGATATTATCATAACCATTTTTGTTTTATTATTTTTATAATATAGGATCATGAAGATGAATTTAGGAAAGATATGTATCTATAAACCACTATGTATTATAACTAAATAAGGGAGCATATATAAATGGTTAATAATTTCAATATATAAAAAAATTATAGAAAATGTGAGTTTATTACTATTGCCTATGGTAGTGAGGTTGATATCATTAGAGAAATTAATTTTTTATATTCTTACCTATTTTCATTAGTGAGTGATATTTATTGATGATATTCTGGTATATTATAAAATTTATAAGGATTATTTGAAACATTTAATGATTTTTATTTGGTAGTTTTTCATTAAAATCTTGGAAACATATAATAAATAGTGTTGATAACCTTTAATATTTATTTTATGAAAATTTTACATTTTTTGGGATAACTATTGTAGAAAATATGCTTGAGGGATAGATAGATCTTAGGTTTAAATTATGCTTGATGTTAAGGTAATAAATGGTTGAATTATTTTAAGAAAAGAGGGTTGGATAGTATCGGTAACCTTGGGATTAATAATTTACTCATGATATTTTTTGTTATGTTTTTCTATCATTTGGAATTATGATATATAAATATACTATTGTGTGACTTCAATAACTGGTAGTTAAAGATAATAGATAATTTTTAGAGGAATATATTTCTTCTTTTTTGTTTATTAACTTGGATATTCAAATAGTTTTTGGAAATATATGTTATGGATAATATTGAATTAGATTGTATATAGACTTAGGTATATGATTGTATGAATGGATAAATTTGTTTTAAAAAAAGATAAGTAACTTGATATAGCCTAAGAGAGTATGGTAGAAGTCATATTAGAGGTTATAGCCTAAATGATTAATATGTTAAGAATAAGATCACATACTTTCATCAATGAGTAATAATTAAAATTATGAGGATGAAATATATTCAAGGTGGAGAATATAACATCCTAAAATTTTAATAAATGATTATCCTTAAATAAGTTAATGTGATTGATAGTTTTCTATACACACAACACCAAACTTAAAAGAATTTTAGATATATTTAGATAAAATATAAATATTTAAGTATGACTCTTAAAACATAATAGTTGAATTAGAGATAATTAATAGGAGTTACCACTTTATGAAATACATATAGAAAGAAAATGATGGCTTATTTTAATTCAAATAAAATTCAATGGGTATAGCTAAAATGACTAATATGTTCATTTTATACTTATAAATGTATTTTTATAAATATTTAATTTTTATGTGATATACACTTTTATTTCAATAAAATTTTGATTAATGATGATGATATTTATTTGATATAAATTATTGGACAGTAATAATTTAATTAGTAAATAATAAGAAATGTTAATGAGAATGGTTAATATTCTAAAATGATACTTTCTTGTAAAAATAGTTTTTCAGTGTAGCTCACATTTTTATTTAAAAGTTAAATTTATAAAATTTATAATTTGAATTTTAAAAAATGAAAATTATTTTTGCATTCATCATATTAATATTTTATTAAGATAATATTTTGGAATTTTTCTAAAAAGAGTGATTTTATGTAAATAGTGAAAAATATTTATTTATAAATGAAGTAGATTTTATGAAATTATTAGTATCTAAGTATAAATTGGAAAATTAAGAAAAAAATTATAAGACAAAATATGTATTTTATAAGTGACTTTATAATTTTAAAATTGATGGTTTTAATTTACAAAAAAAAATATATTTTAGAACAAAGGTAATATTTTCTCAAAATCAATTTCAATATATTATAAATTTTTATTTTAAAATTAATTATTGTCAATTTTATAAATTTAATAAAATGAAATGGATCTAAAATATATAATCACTTCGTCTAAATAATATATTAAGGACCACTTTTTAGGAATAAATATTATGTTACCTTAGGTAAATACTAGTTACCATAGTAAAAGATAAAATGGTAAAAGTAATAATTCAAGGAGTAAAGAGATTGAAACATGATAAAAAAATATTTAGGTGGATCAAACTAACTTAAACTCAATTATTTCTTAATTTTGGATCCACCAGACAAATTTAACAAGTTTCCAATTTATATTAAGTTGAAATATTTACAAAAATGATGTTCTCACCACTTATAAAAGGGGCCTTTCACCACCCCATGAAGGAACTCATAAAAAAATTAGTTTTCTAATGAAACCATGCCCTTTTAACTTCCCAAATAAAATTAATTTACTCTATTGATATTTTTGTCACAATATATTATTCTATTACATCCATTTCCTAGGGATCGCTTAAGGAAATCTCCAAGTGATCAACATGAGTAATTATTTTTACTTAACTTATTTATTTTAGATTTTTATTTTATAATTATAATTTCCAAATACCTATGTAATGAAATAATTATTGTTTATATACTTAATGTTATAATTTTATGGTAATAAACATTAATCATATTTTCCTTTTTCTATTAAGAAAAACAAAATTGTAATTATTGTGTTGTGTGGAATATCACCTCCATGATGCAACATGTTTCATTTTCCTTCACCATATTACATGGATGGTTTAAAAGGGGGATTTAATAAAAAAATTATGATATTATATCATTTTTATTATTATTAAATAATAAATTATATTACTCCTTACTCTCATTCCATATAAAATGCTATCTTTAACCTTTCATACCTGTGGAATTACACCTCCATGGAATGATTGATTTTCGTTTTTATTTTTATGACCACATTACATGGATGGTCATGAGGATAATATTAAAGGATAAATATGAATTTTATAATATCATTAAGGTTTTGGTATGGTAAATTTTAAAAATTATTAATGAAAATATCAAGAAATGATTGTCGTTAATTCAATCATTTAAAATGAGAAAACTAAGAGGATGATGATATCTTCATTATAACAAATAAATTTATATAAGTTATCATATATTAAAAATAATTTAAAATTATAATATATCACATAAACAAAAACTAAATAATATCATCAGGCTTATGATGTAATTATATTACAACTAAACTACCTCATAATCATCCATTAATCATGGTAGGTTCAAGTCTGTGTGGGTTTAACTACCTACATGAACAATAGTATGAATTTATATCATTAATGACTATGAGATCATATTTAATTGTATAATATTATTATAAATATATAAATAATTTTGTTTCTCTGGTAATTTTATATCAATATTAACTCATTAATTAAGAAAACACCTTTTGTTACTTAAGAATCGCTGAAACATGATCATCATTGATTTCATCTTCAGGGTTTGTAACCAAAACTTACATGGAATGAATTATACCCATTATAAATATCATGTAAAATTTATTTTATTGCCTTCAATTATATCTTAATGATTAAATTTGTAACAAATACCAAAACCATTTTTATGAATCTAGCTCAAAGAAATCTGAATTACTTACACTCAGTGTTGAAAATGGGTAAAAACTAACTTATATTTGTATACCTAGAATGAATTTAAATAAGTATTATAAATGGTTATATTTGTGAATAATGTTATTAGTAATTTATTTAATGAAATTTATTTCATTATTCTAGATGTTTTGTGCAATTAAAAAATGAATATAAACCTAGGTAAGGGTTTTCATCTCAACTTCCTCTTTTTGAGACATGTATGGTATTATGCACCTAATTTAATTTATATGGTGTATATACTACCTATTTGAGATATAATATCATGAATTATATTTTAATAATGGTATTTTAAGTTCAATTTCAAGACCTATATTTCAATTTGTTTTTATTTGAAAGTTTCTAAAATTGTAATCATTTTCTTGCTCTCAATTCTTATTGATTGAGATATATGACATTTTGTGTACCATGTTTTATTTGTAGGGTAAATTCACTAGATATGGAAATATTTTTTTCAAACTATTTTTATTTTATTATATTTACTTTTGAAATCAATTTACCTTATTAAAGTGGTTATTTATTCAGTTATTTCCTCAATATTAAGGCTTTTTTGGTATCTTAACTTCTACTCATTGACTTATGATCATTCTCTTAAACTTATATATTATATGTTGAGTATATTCTTCCTTTTGATTATATTATGTGTTATACTCTCATGTTTTAGTAGATATTATTTCCTATCATATAAACCCTTCAAAAAATATTTCTCACTTCTTAGGATATGTTTCCCTTAAGGGATATTTGTAACTCAAATCTCCTTCTTTGAGTAATAAATTTTTATCTTGAAAGTTGTTCTTGTATGCTTGGGTTATCCCACCATAAACTTTTATTATATGTTATTTTATAATACGATTTGGGAAAAATAATTTTGAATAAAAATGAATGTTTTTTTACACTTATTATAATGTGACTTTTAAACAAATACATTTTGAAAATAATAAAAAGTGTTTTTACTTTCACTTTCACTTGTTTTGTCTTACTATTTTCATTTCCCCAAGATAAACTTTATATATTTTCAAGGATAAATTATTGGATATTATTTTCAAAAATAAAGGCTTTTAAAGGCTTTTACATCACCTTTTCAAAATTTACCTTCGAAAGAAACATATAAATTTGTATTTTAAATCATGGTCAAAAATGTTTTCTTAAAATATTTTAAGTTTTCATGCTTCAATTTACCTTATAATTTTCAAAAGGATTACCCTAATGGGTTTATGTTTCATGATTTATCCTCTGATATATATATATATATATATATATATATATATATTCACATATAAATATACACGCATATATATACACACACATATATATATATATATACATATATATATATACATATATATATACAAGTATATATATACATACATATATATATTATCATTTGAGGGATTGAACTCGTGGTATCAAACAATTCTATTCTTGATCCCTTATTTTATGATACCATTCAAATTATTCTTTTTGAGAGGGTGTTTTTCCTTTATGTCAACAACCTCATATGTTTCCTTTATTTCACAGGGTTTTTATTCTTTTTAAACCATATAATTTTTTTATATGGATGTATTATACTCATTTTATGATACTATTGACTTATAAGTATATTAAATTCTATATAAGGTACGAACATCACATTTTATATAATTCATATTGGATTATTTTTACCTTGATTGAATGTTATTCTATTGACATGTGGAAAAGTATTGGTATTTCATATATTGTTATTCCAATTCAAATGATTACTGTAAAGTTGACTAAATATTTTTCAACCATCAAAATTATTCTTATAGATGGATCATAATCATTTTTTCCCTTTTATTTACATGTGAAAAGTATTGATGTGCTATTTTTTATTATATGGATTGCCATGTATTTATTTAGTAAGTGGTTCCTTTGAAAATGGTAACAAAAATTTTTGTTGACTCTTATGTTGTATTCATTTCACTTAATCAAGTGATGTGTGGGTCCTTAAATTATATATCCTCTTGATGCATTGATGTTTTATTATGAGACAAAATAGGTTGGGTTTTGGTTTATACCTTTTTCCATAACAGGATAGTGTCTTAGTACAAGGCCTTAAAATCATGTTTTTTATGTCTATAAGTATGAATTCAATTAGTATGAGATCATTATTATTGATATCCATGGTTTAATTAATTTTCATGGATATAGAATGATCTCATTTTTAGTTAAATATAGTTTCATTTTTTTTAATTATTCATTCCATAATGTATACACCATGATTATGCAAGGATTACCTTAGTTGAATGTTCTCCCTTACTAAGAATCTAAGATCACCCCTTCTTATGTTTCCATTTCCCCAGGTTATGAAGAAAAATAATACACAAAGCATGTTTTGAAGGATATAATGTGTGTAATAATTTAAAAGAGATATTAAATACTCGTTATTAAGTAGTTTTGTATATAATAAAAAAATTGTTTGATACAAAAAACATCGACTTTGTTAGTAATTTATTTTTCATAATTATCAAAAGATCTAAACTAAAAAAAATATCCTCAGTGTTTAATATATTCAATAATAATTATTTATTTTTTAATTAATAATTTGTATATCCTATATTTTACAATTGATATCAAAAAAAGTATGTAAAGTGAGTGTTTATGGAACCAAATCTGGTAGTTCGGGTTGGGAGTTCCACAAAAAATCTTACACATTATATCTTATTGTCTATTTTAGACCTAAAAAACCTTAAAATAAAACTAATCAAGGCATTATTTTTCTGAATTATAATTGAAATTAATTAAATAATAAAAATATGAATTGAAATCCTTTAAATGTTTTATACTTGGAATTTAAAAAATCAATGTATGTATTTAAAATTTATTCCAAAATTAATAAAATAATAAATATTAAGATTCAATCCATTTATCAATTTAATAAATATTCATAGAAGTATAAAAAACATATTATTTTATTATGTTTTAAATCAATTGTTCTATTAATTTATAATGAAAAATTAATAAAAAAACTAAAATGTTGGGTTACATCACTTCCCCACACTTACATTATTTCAATATCTTGAAATAAAATGAATTAAACTAAAGAAAATTATTATCCTATATAATTAAAAATAAGCAAGCTTGGAAATAAAACAAACAAATATTCATGAATTACTGAAAATTCCATGCCTCATATATGAGCATATCCCACTTCCCTACTTCAATTAATTTCTAGTTTCATATTTTTAAATAAAATAGAAATCAATTGAGTTATGATTTTAATAAGTGGATCCTTAATTTATATCAATCTCCTAAGTTTTTTACACTAAATATCCATTTTATACTTATTTTATACAACTAAAATGACATTATTATAAGTTCATTTCCATCTTTTCTATTTGGGTTCAATATTCCCCTCACCTAAACCTATTTATTTTTTAATTTTATGCACTTACTAAATTTTTCCCATGAATGATATGTGAAAATAACTTATTAGATGTAGAAATTTATTTTTTTACTCACACCTCATTCCTAATTATCTTATAACTTCATATGTGGTCTTATTTGTCTATTTTACGACATTTTCAAATGAATTATATGAGCATATTTTAAGTTTTCTCATGAGGTGTTTTTTTTCAAGGGTAAAGTTATTTAATATTAAGTCAAAAAGTATATTTTACTCATATTATAATTTTGAATCCACTAAATTCTTTTTTATTACACTCAATTCCCAAAATATAATACAAAAATGTCCATGGAATTAGTTGAAAACTCACTTAATAATCAAGAAAATTCAATAATTTCAAAATTAGTAAAATCCATTAAAACTAGAATATGAATTTTCACTAGGTAGGAAAATATATAAAGCTCAATTTCCTATTCTAAAAACACACTAAAAATAAAAAATAAAAAATATATATCATGTTATATTTTATTAAAAAATTAAAAAAAATATTAAAAATATTTTAAACATGTCTTAAACGAATCCTACATAGGTTTGAAACCTCACCCCACTCTTATTAAACATTTATCCAGTAAACGCATCAAAATAAATTACTCTGCATTGAATAAAAAACTAGAAAAGGTAGAAATGACCCAATTATTTTTCCTATAGGCTTGAGTTAATATCTCCCTTGGTGCTTTGTGGACAAATTTAATCTATCATATTAAGATTATATCTACTTAGAAACCTATAAAAATAAATTTTAATCATAAGAAATTTTATTTAAAATAGATAAATAAAAAACCTGGTTTGACCCCCAAGTAAGTAATGAATTTTGACTACCTCAAGTGTACATTTCTAGTTATCAACCCAATAATAAGGGGTTTTGGTTTTTTTGATAAAAATTTCATAAATTTTTTTTTCTAATATACATGAGGGGGAGATGGTGTTGGAGAACACCATAAAGAGGATAAAATGTTCACATTCCCAAAAATAGATATGAAAAGAAAGAATAAAATAATTTAAGGTGGAAGAGAAGGAAATGGGCCACCCTATTATTGAATATACCCTCCTTAAATTATTTTTTGAAATGTTTTTGAGGATCAATTGGATTATTCATCAGTCCTTGTGTTTCTTATTAATATTCATCCACTTCTCAATTATCCTTTTGTTCCAACTTTACCAGATCTAATTCAAGTAAATTATCAAAAAAATCTTTATCCAACTCTTCTTCATCCTTTTGGGAAGCCTATTATTCATTTTTTTGCTCTAGTTTCACTCTTATGGTGGATTCATCTTTATATTTATCACTTTATAGGGATATATTCTACTTATCTAGATCTATAAATCCAATTTATATGGATTTAGAATATAGTTAGATCAATGAATAAATAAAAAGAAAATGAGCCTATATAATGGTATACTCCCATGGGTGGCTCTTCCAAGATATGTTTCTCTTGAAGAAGGGCCTAGATAATGATTTTTGTTGAATAGGAATGATGATCCATCAAATTTTATTCAAATCCCTACATCTCCTTTTATTTTTATTCTTCCAAGGAAAACTCAATAAATTTTGAATCAGATTTTTTCAAACAAATAGGGTTATTTTTCAAAATAATTTCAGAAAATATAAAAAAAACATGAAATTTTAGGGTTTGGTCATCCCTATATAACAGTTTAGATGAAATATATGATTCTCTATTAGTTCATTCGGTAAAATATTAGAAATATATGTGGGATAAGGGTTTTCAAGTGTTTATTTCTCCTTTAAAATTAAGATAATTATGTGATTTACTTATGGTCCATATTCTTATACCACATACTAGTCCTCTATTTATTGTTTTTTTTCTTGATACAAGAGTTTTTTGAGGATTTTTCCATCATATAAATAATTTATTTCAACTATCCCAAATCACATTATTTCTATTTAAAATATTTATCCAACAATAAAGAGTTTTTTATATATACTTTAATATCCAATGGGGTAGTATATTATTAACTGGGATGGTGTGGGGGAATATATTATTGGTTTTAGTTAGGTTCATTAGTTTATAATCTTATATCCTCCCACCCATTGGTTTATTCCAAAGGTTTATTATTTTACTCCTATTGAATATTCTCTCAGGATCTTGTGGAAATAGAGATTGATTAGTTTAAAATAAGTTTGTAGATGAGATTTCATAAATATATTTAAATTGGGTATAAATGGGAGGATCCATTAAATTATGATTCTAATTTGATGATAAACCAATTTATAGAAAGGAAACCAAATAAAGAAAGCATAATATAAAACAAATAAAAGATAAATAAAAAAGGAAACAAATTTGAGATGTGCTAAAAATATTAAATGTTCATCCCATATCCTAGGAAATGGTACTAAGATTGATTATTCAACATTGTGGAGGGGTATCAAAGAAAAATTTAAATTCCCTTGTATATAAGTAAGCTAACTAATAGTTTGTCTCACAAGGATTTGGGCCAAAAGATTCATTATTATTTCAGTTATGTTTATTTTCATTATTATTATGTTTTGAAATGAATACAATAGTGGATAACATATTTATGTTTTTTTTTTGTTTTTGTGGAATTAAAAAAAAGGAAAGAAGAAAAAACAAAAAAAATTATAAAAAAATATATATTTTCCTAGGTTTAATTTCAATAGGAAACTATCATCATTTACATTTTTTCTAAATCGTTAAATTCTATATGTAGACTCAATATCATTCATCCACTTATCCTTTAATGTTTTATGATGTATGAGAATAATAATCCACTAAAAAACTTTCAACAAGATCATTAACTCACTTTTTTGAAGTTTAAAAGAGTAATGATGTATTTTCAATGATGAAGAATAGAGTTGCAATCACAACACCCACTTCTCACCTTCGCTACTTCATAGAACCGAATAAATTGATTGAGAATTTAAATATAGAAATACAAGGGTTCCCATTGTGATTCCCCTAGGACCACCCAAAATGGGTTAATACTCTATAAACATAGATCCTAAAGATCATGAGTACTTTACAAGGGTTGTGAAACCTGAATAAATGAAGAGGAAGAGAATAACATCGGATGAGAATCATAAATATAAATAAAATTAACTGTAAAAAATTATAGTAAAGCTATGTCAAGCCCTGGAAAATTCCAAGGATTTAAATCCTTTAAAAAATGGGGAGGGGAATATTTATAAGTATAATTGGTTCTTCATTCTTATATTTTCATTTAATGTAATGATTTAAAATATCCTTATTCATATGGATGGGTTTCATATGTCTTGATCATGGGTGAAGATTAATTCTATTGGGCTCATACCAAATCTTCCACTTGGATCACATTATTCCCATGATCATTGTCTTTTCTTCATCTAGATTATTGTCCCAAGGATGGTTTGTTGGATCTATTCCTGGTATGGATGATCTGAAGGAATTATTTTATTTTATATTGGTGTTTTACCATTTTGGTAATTTCCCCTTTTGATCCCTATGGAAGTTTTTTTTTTTGAAAAGTCCAAATTTATATACAGGGAGGAAGTCTTGTGCATCCAGTGGGGTGAAAATCTATACACATTGAATAAATTAAAACATGTTGACATGATTTGCATACATTATTTATTAAAGTGTTATGATATATTCAAAGTCATACGTGTATAGGGAACATCTTAAATGATAGATAAAGTTTGAAGGAGCATGGGTAGACTCTAATATAACCATTGAAGGCCAAACATGCTATGAAAGTCAGACATGTACCATAAAAGTATTACATGTGGAGGGTTAAGGTCATGAATCTATCATATTTTATCCCTATAAATTCATACGATAGGATAAAACTCATATGAGTTATCCCTAGGTAATTCATATGCATAATGAAACTAAATTATTACTTGCTACATCTCTTCTTTGATTTCGGACTTGCAAATAATGAAAATAAAATGAATAAATGTAGGATTTATGTTAATTAAAATAAAAATGAATTAAACGATAAAAATATGAATTAAATTACTTTATACAATTTATACCTAGAATTTTAAAATTCAATTTATGGATTTCTAATTAATTCCATAAATGAATAAAACATTAAAATCAAGGGTTAATTTATTTAGCAATTTAATTATAGATTCACTAAAGAATCAAAAATATATTATTTTCCAAGGTTTTAAACCAATTTTCGGGTTAATTTATAATCAAAAATAGATCAAAAATTTGATAATGTTGGAGCTTATCTCCCTCTTAGGTATATCCTTGAAAAGTAGTTTTAGTTTTAATTCATAATGATTTATCTTACCACTACTAGGTATGAGTCTTATATTTTTTATGTTCATTATTCCTTATAGATTTGTATATATATGATTTAAATACCAATGAAATATTAGTTATTTATGAAAGAACAAAACAAAATTCATTTCAAAAATAAAATAATGTTTCATTGTGTTTATAATTCAACACTGGTCTAATGGCTTGGACTTTTCAGGTAAATTGTGCCTTTCTTTTGGACCTTATCTAAGTGTTTTTGAGTTATGATTTTCCTAGGTTAAGTCTTAGATAACTTATATATTATTTTATAGAGTTTTAAGGGTTTTTGAGTGGGTTAATGGTTTGATTAGGGTTTGGTAAAACCATGAAACTCCCCATAAGAAATCGTGAGTCTTGTTGGTGTGGGGAAGTAGATGGCACCCAATTGGCACACGGTTAGAGATAAACATGAAAAATTCCCCAAAAAATATATAACTCAGAATAGAGTTAAAAATAAGGTCGATTCAGGGTTTACAAAACTATGTGGGTGATTTTTTGGGATAGTGAGCCTTATATAGTTGGTGCACTGTTTAGTAAACCATTTGACCAAACCATGCTTGGTAATTTAATTAATATTAAAATTGGTATTTAAACCTCAAAAACTTCCTAAAACCATTTATTATTAATTATAAACCATGGTATATAAAACATAAGGACTTTATAGGTTGTTCTTGAAAATTAACCTCCCCCTAAACTCTAATTCTGGTGGATCTAGAGGCTTTGGATCTTTAGAATTCAAGGTAAGCAGTCATTCTTCTTCTGTTCTTCACGTTCCTTCTAGATCTAACCTCCAATTATTATAAGGAATCATATATTTGAGTTTTCATGGATAGATATATGAATTATATTATGATCTAAAACAATATTTGCAATTTATAAATGGATAGGTAGTTTGATCTAGAAAATTCCCATCATTTTCATGAATGGTTCTCGGTCTGCCATTGGAGGTAAATCTCATTGGGTTAGTTGATAAATATATAAACCCATGTTATATTTAACTTCCAAAATATTTATTATATAATTCTTATTTTGGTGAATTGGGATTTATTCTAGGGATTATTGGTACATGGATGTGGTTCATTTGTGACTCTTTGAAATTGACATTGGTGCACATAAGGTAGGAATTTATTACTATATTAGGCCTTTGTATAAAGTTGATTGGAATGATTGTCATGTGTGTGCATACATATCAATTAGAACCATTGTGTGGTATAGTATTATTGATTTCATTTACATACGATGCTTGTGTGTGGCCTGTGTGCAATATTCATTGTGTGCTATGATTGTGTCTTTTATGTAGGGGTGTAATTTCGGCCCGGCGCGGCCCGGACAGGGCCGGGCCTGCCTTGCAAAGAGTCGGGCCGCTGAACACTATTCGGGTCGGGCCGGGCCGGCCCGAACAACCCCATGAGGCGGCCCGAGCCCAGCCTCGGGCCGGCCCAAACCATCGGGCCGGGCCGGGCTTTTTCAAGTCGGGTCGTGGTGGGCTTTTATTATTTTCAAAATAATTGTCTCTTAATTTTTTTTATTTAAACATTTTTATAACATTTATTTAAAACGTTTCTTTACATTTATTTTTAAATGCATGTTTTTTGTAAAAACTTTTATTTTATTTTTTATTAACATTTTACAGTGGGTGGATATGTTTTTTGTCTATATATATATATATATATATATATATATATATATATATATATATATATTATTTGCAAATTGTAAAAAAAAATAATTAGGGGTGCTCAGCTGCCATGGGTGAGTTTAAAGCCTTATTATTTAAACGTTTTTCTGACATTTATTTAAAAAAAAATTACATTTATTTTTTTCACTTATTTATAATTTTTAAGCGTTTGTTAGTATTTTTTATTTAAACATTTTTATTTAAACCGTTTTTTTAACATCTGTTTAAAACTTTTTTTCCATTTATTTGTAAATGATTAATTTAAAACATTTTTGAATTTTTTTAAACTCATGCTTTTTACAAGTATTTTTTTAAAACAATTAACTTTTTTTCACATTTTAATGGAAAAAGTATTTTTTAAGTGTTTGTTTTAAAAAAATTAATTTAAATGCTTGTTTTAAAAACTTTTTAAACATTTTTATTTAAACCATTTTTTAACACTTGTTTAAAACGTTTTTTTACATTTATTTTTAGACGTTTAATTTAAAAAGTTTTTTTGAACGCGTATTTTTTACATGTATTTTTTTTAAACATTTTACACATTTTTTGTAAAAACATTTTACAGTGGGTGAATATGTTATTTTTTTCTAAATAGATTTATACATGTCTGTGAATTTATATATATTATGTACAAATTAAAAAAAAATTAATGAGTTATTGGGGGGTGTGCAGCAGTGAGTGGTGAGTTTAAAGTGTTGTTATTTAAATGTTTTTTATCATTTATTTAAAATGTTTTTTAACTTATTTATTAAAAGTATTTTTTAGCATTTGTTTAATTTAAAACATTTTTTTAAACATTTTTTAATTTTTTTGCAGGGCAGGCCTGACCCGGCCCTATCTGGACTGAAATTACACCCTTAGCGGGTGCGCAGCAGTGGGTGAGTTAATTTTTTTCTAAATAGATTTATATATGTATATATAATATATATAATATATGAAAGTTTTATCATATTTTAAAAAAATAATGAGGTTGGGGGTGTGCGAATATCATTTAGTGAGTAGTTATTTTTTGTTAATATATAATAAGTTATTATATATATATATAATATGAGAAAGTTGTAAAAAAATAATTAGGGGTTTGGGGGTGCGCTGAAGTGGGCGGGTTATTTTTTTTCTAAATAAATTTATATATAATATATGGAAGTTGCAACATATTTAAAAAAATTAATGAGCTTGGGGAAGTGCACGAACATCATTAGATGAGTGTGTTATTTTTTTGTTAATATAAAATAATTTATTATATAATATTAAATCATTGACACACACACACATATATTATTAATGGATTTTTAAAAGCCACACTTAATTGATATATATTATTAATACCTTTATATATAATATTAATGGATTTATTTATATATATATATATTGGGGGTGTGCGCGAACATCATTGGGTGAGTTAATTTTTTTTCTAAATAGATTTATATTTGTATAGTATATATAATTTATGCATGTTGCAACATAATTAAAAAAAATTAATGAAGTTGAGAGACTTGCACAAACATCATTAGGCGAGTGTGTTATTTTTTTATTAATATACAACAAGTTATTATATATATATAATATTAAATAATTCATATATATATATATATTGATTTGTTTATATATATATATATTATTATTATATTTAATCATATACATATACATATACATACATATATATATATATATATATATTATTAATGGATTTTTAAAAACCACACTTAATTGATGTATATTATTAATGGCTTTGTTTATATATATACACTATTATATTAAATCATCGATATATATATATATATATATTAATAGCTTTGTTTATATACATATATATTATATTATATCATATACATATACATATACACACACATATATATATATTATCAATGGATTTTTAAAAAACACACATATTTTTTTATTAATATACAACAAGTTATTATATATATATAATATTAAATCAATTATATACATATATATATAGCTTTGTTTATATATATATATTATATTAAATCATATACATATACATATACATATACATATACACCCATATATATATTATTAATGGATTTTTAAAAACCACACTTAATTGATATATATTATTAATGGCTTTGTTTATATATATACACTATTATATTAAATCATTGATATATATATATATATATATATTATATCATATACATATACATATACATACATATATATATATATTATTAATGGATTTTTAAAAACCAGACTTATTTTTTTATTAATATACAACAAGTTATTATATATATATAATATTAAATCATTGATATATATATATATATATTAATAGCTTTGTTTATATATATATATTATTTTAAATCATATACATATACATATACATATATATATATATATATTATTAATGGATTTTAAAAAACCACATTTAATTGATATATATTATTAATGGCTTTGTTTATATATATAAACTATTATATATATACACTATTATATATATAATTATATATCGTTGTATATATATATTTATACACACATTATAATTATATATAATAATAATTATATGTATATATATAATATCATTTTTTTTGTTAATATATAATGATATATGCACATATAGATAGAAATATATATACACACACACATATATATAGATACATATATAGATAAATATAAATGTAGAAAGATACATGTATATATAGATATATAGGTAGATATATATATAGATGTATGTATAAATGTATGTATATATATAGATATATAAAGAGATATGCATATAGATATATATATATATATATATATATATATATATGTATGTATAGATATATATATAGATAGAGATATATAGATATAGAGATATATATACATAGATATATGTATATAGAGATAGATATATACATATAGATATAGATATATATATATATAAATAGATCTACATATATACATATATCTATATATAAATATAGATATAGATATATATGTATATATAGATATATGTATATAGAGATATATGTATATAGAGATAGATATATCCATATATATATATAGATCTACATATATATATATATATCTATATATATATATATATCTATATATATATACCTGTGATTAATTTACAGGCGCAGCCTTGGGAGCTTGAGGTAGGGGGATCCCCCGTTATATTTTTTACAGAAGGCGGGCCAGCGGGCCGGGCTTTGCGCGGGCCCGTGTGTCAGGCTTTTTCGAGCCGGCCCGTCCAGGCCCACGGGCCTTCCTGGAAAGGCCGAGGCCTGACCTGCTGAACCTGCGGCCCGAGCCCGGCCTGGCCCGATGCGGGCTTTGCCGGGCCGGGCCGCTCGGGCTTTCGGGCCGCCGGGTCAAAATTACACACTTTTATGTAATGCCCTATTTGTGTGTGGATGATTAGCATGTGGAAGTTTTTATTTGGTATCAAAGTTAAAATTGGGGTCATTATGGCTTAGTAAACCCCTATAGGGGTTATGTGTTAGTGTGACGATGACGACAATGAGACTTTGAGATAGGGTAGGGGTATGATGGCCTTGTGGCCTAACCAAAGATAAAGGATGGAGTTCTATGACCTTAGGGCCAGAGATAAGAAAAATAGTATGGGAAATCAAAAATTTGTGTCCTAAATAATGTTTGAGTATGTCATGGCCTTGTGGCCTAACTTAGTAGAGGTAAGGGAATGATGGCCTTATGGCTTGACCTGGGGCTCAACAGGGGGTGTCATGGTTTTATGGCCTGACCCGGTGCTTGGTCGGCTATGGGATGTAATTTGATACATGGTTTTTCCTTATGGTATGATTTTATATGTTATAAAATATTAGATATCCCTTCTATTATTTAACTAAAGTACATACAATCATAGATCATGGAAGCATGTTTAGCACAGGATCACTCAGTATATGATTGGTTAATTGTTTGTGAATTTACATACCATCATAGAATGCACTTTTATATACATGTGAACTTTATATTAAGGATACATTGGTGGTTTTATACTAGGTATATATTCACCCTACATGGGAATCTCAATGCATGTATAGATTTCATGTTAAGGGATCCAGCTAAGTGAAAGTGACTTATATCTGGGATTTGAAAAGGGGGTGCTTGGAGGATGAAGGAAATTTCAATATAGACTCCAAATTATTACTATATTTCTTTAGTTTATTTTATTGGTTATTAGAAACTAGTTTACCTACCACATTGGGGGACTTTAGGGTTTTATTTAATGATTTGGAAGAATTTTATTACCACATAGTTATTTTCTTTTAGTTTTTTTATTGTTCTGGGTTTTTTATGAATACCTTTTTGTGATTCTGGTGTATGTCTATTATTACTGAGTTTATAGTCTCCCCAAGGCACCTTATATACCCTCACCACTAGTGAGAAACATCTTGCATATGGGTAAGTGTGCATGAGGTCATGTGGCACTCCGTCCTAGACCAGGTGATTCGGTTCGGGGCATTAAAAAGTGGTACTACTGGATGTTTTCCTTTATTTTATTTTATTTTCTTTTTGAATATGTTTGGGTAATGGTATAAAGAAGATATTTTGTGTGGAACTGGGATAGGGGATCCATGTGTGTGCCGAAATATCTAATATTTAATGGACCTCCGAGTTACTAGGGTATAGGATTACTATTATGATTTGATATTCTACTATTCATATATTTAACCTTTAGTGATGAACATGATTTTTATTTTATGGTTTATGGGATTTCTGGTGCGTTAATAAATCATGACTAGGCATGTAGTTTCACATTTCATGCAAGTAATAAATTATTATAGATGGTAGTTCAAATAATTATGTCCTAGTTATAATTTGTGTGTGTTGTGATTCCTGACATATTATTATTGATAGTTAATCATTTAAACACGATCATTCCATATTTTGTTATACGTATGAGTAAATGTGACTAACATGTAGGTATTTATGGAAATTTCTTGATCCTTGATTAGGTGGTAAGTATTATGTGTGGTTTTTTCCTTAGCATTTATTTTGTTGTTTAAGCCTTTTAAGAAACTTAAAAGGTGAAAATTCACTAATAATAAAACATGTAAATGGTTTTCAAAGTATCTTGGTTTCTAACGGTATTTTTAAATTTTAAGTGGTGATGAAAATTTAAAATATATCATTTTGAAATGGAATGGATTCAAAATATAAAAGGGTTTGTGTTTTCTCAATGTTTTTGGATAAAAAGTGAATTAGAAATGTGTGGTTTCTAATGGGTTATCAATTAAAATGGGGGTTATGTATTTAAATGGTATAAAAATGTTTTAACAATTTTTTTGGTTAAAAATGTTGTTTGAAATGGAATTTCCAAAGGTATAAATGGATCAGTGCACCAAAATGGGATTTTTATGAGACCCTTTTGGCACTTTTAAACTTGGTTTTTATAATATTAATGTTAAACCCTATTGAATAAATCTTGTTTTTATGCTTGATATGGGTTATTGATAAAGGTTGTTTGATATATGTTTAATTGGTGATGTTATGAATTTTTTTTCTAGTGAATAGCCACACTTGAAAGATGATCCCAAAAGTGGTGGACCAATTTGGCTTGGAGCTTACACAAGTAGTGGACCCTTGAAATGAGGGGATCGCTTGTGATGTGTCATGTGATGACTATT
Source organism: Viscum album (assembly GCA_963277665.1). NCBI lineage: Eukaryota > Viridiplantae > Streptophyta > Magnoliopsida > Santalales > Viscaceae > Viscum > Viscum album. The sequence continues at coordinate 1,950,703,242 of OY728150.1, forward strand.
TATATCTCTAAAGTGATTAGAGTGGGAATTTAGGATACAAATATTTTTGTGTACAATGAGTGAGATGCAAACCCCTTTTGTGGTGTATCTAGTGGGGTGTTTCTCTAAGAAGGGACCCTTAGGTTAAATTGGTTTATGTGTGATGTAGATAGAATCTTTAAGATGTGTCTCTGAGTGTTAGATCTAGACTAATAGTAGCATGAGGATGATAAATATGTTTGGTGTCCACTAGTTTTATATTATTTAGTGGAAAAATTAAGTTTCATAATCCTTGGAAGGTGTATGGAAAAGTTTTTCTCCTTAGTTTGAATAGGAATCAAGCTAGTGTGGTGGGGTTAAGTGTGTAGTAGTATATATCCTAGGTTGTAATTCCCTTATATGGTGATACTTTATTGGTATAAGACCAACCATATGGCTGGTTTGGGTTGCATCAATGTTATAGATTGTGATCTTAGTGATTGCTTCATTCCCTTTGGGGTTGTTCAAAGACAGTTTGAGAATTTAGACTGATTAAAAGTTAAGTACTACTTCATATAGTGGTTCATGGAGTGAAATATGAAATCAGGCCATGAAAAGGGACTTGGATAGTTTCATAAGAAGTTTTATCTTATGGATTCATCTTTTAAACAAAAGTTTATCCTTGAATTAAGAAAATAAAATTGGTTGTTCCTTGGAATGGAAGAGATCAGGAAAGACATGGTGGTCTTTATGCGTCATAAAAATAGCGTCTTTTGAGAATCATGTTGGAATGCCTTTGGAATTCATAGTTATAAGATTTTGTGAACCATGGGTTTCTAAAAGTATTACTTTATAATGGTCTTCAAGTGTGCATTTGAAATTGGTGTTCAATGTTATTAGTAAGTTTCTTCAATAACATTATGTGTAGTTATAGTACCCATGATAGGTATTTCCTTTGTAAACACATCAGTTATGGAAATGATTCAGAAATTAAGTAGGAACTTCATGTGACTAAGTGTCACTGGTATGAAATGGTTTGAGGGGAAAATATCAATGTAGGTATACTTCAATGATAATAAGTCATGTTTGTGACACAGTGAGTGAACCATCATTAAACGTTGAGATCCCTTGAGATGTGCGGCTCAATAGTTGGAGACCACTTTAGTGGGTTATTTTTGATATTTGGATGGAGTTATTTTGAGTTCTAGTGGTCTATGTGTTTGGAAAATAATTTTGGCCAAGGATTATCCAGATCAAGTGTGGTTTGTTAATCCATTGGTAATGTAAAACTCGGAATTTAGCACCTTGGGTCATGGATGATAGATTTATAAACAAATATTTTGTGATTTGAACCCCATGTCATGTTAAATCCAAGTTTAATGTACTAGAAAATAAAATTTGGGTAATATTATGATATAAATTAGTCTCATAGATGGTGAACCCTATCACAAAAGGGTGGAATCTAGTGATCTTGTTGGTTGAATGGTCTTTGGGTGCATCTTTGGATCAAGGGGTGATGATGTGTGCTTCCTTATCATGTTTGGATTGGTGGACTAGGTGAAATTTATCCAAGAGTCATATTTTGAGTAATTATTGTTATGGGAATGATTGGTGGGGAATGACCTAGTTTCATAATGGTCTTTGAATAGAGAATACATGGTCTGCATTCATGAGAGAGTTATAGTTACTACTTTCATAGGGGAAGAGCTAATGGGAGAATTTCATTATTTATAGTGGTAAATGCACCTAGTATCAATGAATATGTATTGTTTTATTATATAATTGTTTTGATGTCTAGGTATGAAGAGGTACATCATTGTTTTGTCTCTCATTGTATTACCAGCCATGGTGTTAAGGTGGAGCATCAGAAACCAGGTGGTTTGCATCAAACTATTCTCATGCCTATGTGCAAATGGTAAGGGTTGATGATTGAATTTTTATGGGGATTACTAATACCTTGATAGTACAATATGTTGTGTAAGTTTTAGTTTATTATCTGACAAATGTGGAACATTTTTTGTTGATCTAAGAGATTGTTTCTATAGATGAATTGATAAAATTTTATGTTTGATAGATACTGTGGATACATGGAGTTCCGAAAAGAATAGTATTTGATCAAGATAAATATTTCATGTCATAATTTTGGTAGAGATTAAAGAAGGAGATTAGGACTCAGTTTAAGTTTAGTATAATGTATCATCTATATATTGACGGTAAGTCAAAGAAGATGATCCAGATTCTAGAAGATATACCTTGGGTATGCATCCAGAATTTCAATGGATCATGGGATGATCATATGGCCTTAGAAAATTTTATGTAGAATTATATTACCATTATTATATTCATATGAAACAATTTAATGCTTTTTATGATCAGAAATTTCATTCATCACTGTGTTGACATGAGAGAGGTGAAATAGTTATTATCAGGTCTAGTATGAAACAAGAGACCTCTAACCGGGTCCAGTTGTTTTAAAAGTAGTTTTTACTACTGAAAGTAGGTAGTTATCATACACTAATTGGAGTATACAACCTTTGGAGTTCATTTTGGGTGATCGGGTTTTCTTATGGGTGTCACCTTAGATAGGGAATAAACATTTATGGAGACAAGGATAATTGGTGTCAAGAATCAAGGGACTGTTTCAATTCATCGATCATATTGGAACAACGTCCCACTATTTGGATCTATCTCCATCATATCAAAGTATGAAAAAAAATATTCCATGTGTCTCATCTTTGAATGTAAAAAAATTGATCCTACACATGTGATCACCAGTAAGAATGTTGAGTTCGAACCATAAGCATCATTTATAGAACATCCAATCCAAATCATAGACCAGAGTGAAAAAGTGTTATGGGGGAATATGGTAAGACTTGTTCATGTTATTTTACTATATTTTCATGTCCAATAGGATACTTGGGAGTGGTAATCTATTATATAGGATCAATGTCATGAGTTATGTGAGAATTAACTCTAGAGACACTTCTTGAGGATGAGAAGTCCTAAGAGGGGGAAATTGTAATGGTCTGGACTTTTTATCTACATTTGACCTCTCTTTAAACCCTTATCTAATATTTTTTTAGTTATGAGTTTCTTTAGTGAAGTCTCGAGTAACTTTTGGACGGTTTTGGAAAGTTTTAAGTACTTTTAATGGGGTGCATGGTCTGGTCATGGTTTGGGAAAACCATGAAACTCCCCCTAGGATACTATCTGGATTGTTAGTATGGGGAAATAGATGACACACAGTTGGAGCATGATTATAGATAAGCATATGAAATTTCCTATGAAACCATGTAACTTGGAACAAAGGAAAAAAATCGTGTTTGGTTCTCTATTTACCAAACTGTGTAGCCAAACCATGCGAGTTCCCTGAGAAGGCAGTGAGACTCACACGATTGGCACACGGTTTAGTAAATCATGCACCAAAATCATGTGTGGGAATTAAATTAATTCAAAAAATATATTTTAATTTGAATCCTCCCAGAAACCCTTCATTATTCCCCCTACACCTATAGCTCTCAAAACTAGGGACTCCGAAGGTCGTTCTTGGAAATTCCTCTCACTCTGAACTCCAATTTAGGTGTATCTAGAGGCTTTTTCTTATAATAATTCAAGGTAAGAGGTTATTATTAAACTATTGTTGACATTCCTTCATTATATCCTATATTTTTCTTGGAATGAATCATAAATACAAGCTTTCATGGAAAGATCTATGAATTTTATTATTATCTAATATGGGATTCTCATTTTATTAATGGATAAGTGGCTGGATCTAAAGAATTTACCACCTTTTTCTGAATGGATCTAAATCTACCGTTGGTGTAATTTATCATTGTGTGATTTTATTTATATTCAATATCATATTATGTTTCCCTTCTTGAATTTTTATTCAATAATTACGATTATGGTGAATTGTGATTTATTCTAAATATCGTTGGTTCATAGATGTGGTTTCGTGATGGCTCTTGGAAATTAACATCATCACACTTGAGGTATGAAGTCCATACCATATAGATACTTTTTATAAAGTTTATTAGAATAATTATTATGTGTTTGTGTGCATATTCATAAGAACAATTGTATGATATGGAATTCTTGATGTGAATTTTATATGGAGTGTTTGTATGGATCGTGATACCTATCCATTGTGTGATACGATTGTGTTTTTATGTTAAACCTTGTTTTTTACTAAATCATGGTCTATGGAGGTTTTTATTCAGTATTAAGTGCTGGTTAGGATCATCATTTATTGGTTAAACCCTATAGTGGGTTGTGTTCTAGTGCACTGATGATGATGGTGGAACCTAGAGAAAAGGCAGGGATATGGTGGACTTACGACCTGACCGAAGATAGTGGATGAGGTTTTATGGCCTTATGAACTTACCTGGGACAAAGTATGGTGAATGAAGTCCTTGTGGATTAATCAGAGGATAAGTTTGTGATAGCCTTATGGTCTAACCTAGTAGAGGTATGGGAATGATGTCCTTATGTCCTGACCTGAGGATGAGTTAGGAGTGTGATGGCCTTGTGGCCTTACCCAATGATTGATTTGATACAGGTCTTGATCTGATAAATGTGTTATCCTTGTGACCTAGTTCAATATGTGATAACATATGAGATGTCCCTTCTGGAATGGAGTATAAGTAGGTATGGTTGGGGATCATAGTTGCTATGTTAGCGCATGATCACTCAAAAAATGATTAATTGATTATTTATGCATTTACTTACCATCATTTCATACAAATTTATATACATGTGAACTTTATGTTAAGTATGAATAATAGGTATCATATAGGGTTTACACTTACACCATGTATGGTCATCTCGATGTACAAGTATATTTCATGGTTAGGGATCCAACTAAGGGCCTGGTTCCTACATCTAGGAGATGAGTGGGTGGAAGTTTGAGGACATAGGTGTTGTGAGGATGGAATCCATATTATTGTTGAAGTGATTTATTTTATTTTATTGGTTATTATATTCTAGTTTACCAACCTAATTAGGGATTTTATGAGTTTTATTATATTATCTTGATAGCATGATGATTTTCTTTTAGATTCTATTGTGTTATTATAGAATATTTTTCTATACCTTATTTTGATTTTGATGTATTTATATTATTACCAAGTGTATATTCTCCCCCCAACATCATTTATACCCTCACTACTAGTTGTTGGTCTCTTGCATATAGGGAGGTATTCATGATTTCATGTGGCACACAAACCCGAACCGATTGGTTCAGATCAGGGAAATACAACTAACATAAATGTTTATTTAAAACTCAATAAAAAATATTTGTTTCATAATAATTAATCTATTTGGAAATATAAAATCATTTTACTCTTTTTGATGTCATAGGAATGACCATTTCTCAGGTACATAGAGTGTTTACCTTGCTTATAATGTTTCTGAACATACTAAGTACTGGTATTTGAAAAAAAAAACATATTTTATTTAATACTTAAGAATTAAAATAAAAATATTACATGAAATGATGGATATACATGAACTAGAAGATTATATTTTCTTCTTATTCAATTCAATAGAGTTCCTTTTGTAAAGACCCGAATTTTTCATGTAATTTTTTTTTAATTATATGGAATATTATGAGTTCATGAAAATTGACGGTGCATGAGTCTGAGGCCCGGTGTGCCTAGAATAATTTTCTAAACTTTTTCTTAGGTACGTTCAGTGAACGCGCGAGCGGCATTTTGTAACTTTTGAACTAGTGCTCGGAATTGAAAAATGAGGTCACCATTGAACTCGTAGCACCAATATGTGCTTAAGGACACCTTCAACTCAACAGCAGTAGGTCGATAGTAGAATTTATTTTTTTGGAATTTCATGGGAGAGTTCAAAAAATAATAAAATAAAACAATCAACTTTTAATTTATTTATTTATTTGAAACCTCCCAATTGAATTCTTAGTGGTCGGGACCACAAAAATCCCCCTTTAATCGGGGTAACTCTTAGGTTTCCCCCAATTAATGTCTAACTTTTAATTAATCATGTAATTAATTCTTGAAATTAATTAAGGGGATCCTCATCTCTTGGTTGGGGATTGTTGTCAAGGAGAGAACTTGGGGGAGATCCTTTAGAGAAAGATCCTCCAATGAAGAACGAACATCCGACGAGGATGATGCTTGAGCTCGGATCGAAAGTGTGTTGCGGGAACAATAGACATTGACATCTTCAATGTTTTCATCTCCTTCATCACGCCGTCTCCAATGAACAATCAAGGAAGTGGTTATTAATTTGGTTGTTCTTGATTGTTATTCATGGTTTTACGTTGATTCTATCCTCATGAACAGTCTGTTATTGGTCTAACATAGAGGGTGTGGGCCAAACAAACATGGACTGATCCCTCTGCAAATTCTTCATGGTATGGCGTCTTCTTCGTCGACGGTGGAAGGATGATGGATGGTACACCGTCCGGCCGCATAGAACCGGGGCGGCGCACGTCCGCGCCCCCGGTAGTGAAGGAGGCCATGGCCCATCAGCCGCGGTGGTGGGAGGACGGAAAATGGCATGTCGAATGGCCGCATGGAGGTAGGGTGGCGTGTGTCTGCATTGTTCGTTGAGTAGGAGGCCACGACCCATCGGTCACGGTGGATCAAGGTGGTGGCTGGCATGTCGGTCGGCTACATGGAGAAGCGGTGGCGCGCGTCTACACTGCTGAAGCTGGAGACCGCGTCCGTTTGGTCATGGCGGAGGTCGGAGGGCGACCGGCACCCAGCCGGCCGCTGTGGAACAGTGGCGTGCATCCGTCCCACTAGGATGAGAACCGGATGGGAAACCAGCCGGCCGCGTCATGCTGAGTGAGACCGCTCTGGCGGTCCCGTGCGCCAACAGGTGCCAGCCAAACAGTCCACCAAACGTTCAGAATATCGGGGGGCGCATCCACCTAGGGTTGCGACTAGGGAAGCCCCCACCATGGCGGACCGCACCGCAGTGGGTCACACCGTAGTGGGCCGCACCGCAGTAGGTCGTGCCCAGCGGGACCCCCCACAGTGAGTCGCGCCCAGTGGGTTGCGCCACCCCCTTCGCGGGTTGGGCTGGACCGTGGCCCAGTGGGTTGTGCACGCAATGGCCTAGCTCATCTAGTCCAGACCCGGATTGGATTGGGTCAGCCAAGTCTGGGTCGGGCTGGGTCGGTCCGACCGGTTCGGACCGGACCTGGGCCCATTTGGACCCAGATACACATTTTGGCCATATCTTGAGAACCGGACATTCGTTCGACGAACCGTCTACGGTGATGGAATCCTTGGATTGATATGGTTCTTTTTGTATACTCCACTTTAGTTTTATATAAAGTTTGAGAACATCTAGGTTGGATCGAACCTGAATCCAACCGGTCCCTTGGAACGGAAATGCTAATAACTTACAGACCGGGTGTCCGATTGACGCGCCGTCAGTTGCGTTGGGTCCCTTATGATGTGACGGAGCTTTGGGATACTTCTTAATAGGAATTAATGACAGTTTAAGTATCGATCGATGGCTTGAGGAGCGGATTCTTCCGGAGCCAAGCATTCTTCGTGTGGGAACCCTGTGGCTAGCTGTACGAAAAGAATCTTCAGATCCTATGTGGGTCATCTTCGGATCCTGTGTGGGTTTACGCTCAGTGATCCTGTGTGGGTAAGCACATACTGATCCTGTGTGGGTCATCTCAAGATCTTGTGTGGCTCATCTTTAATCCTATGTGGGTTATCTTCGATCCTGTGTGGGTCAACAATAGAGCTTCTCGACGAAGTAGGATGATCTAGCAATACAGCTAATCATCTATACTTTCGTACTTAAGTTATACCTAGTGTGAGATGAGTCTTTAACTTTGTGGTAAAATTCTTTGTGGTGAAGCCTTTGTGGTATTCTTCTGTGTGGAGTTACCTTTGTGGTACTTACCTTTGTGGTGATACTTATGTGGTATTCTTCTATAAGATGTTACGTTTGTGGTACTTACCTTTGTTGTGTTACCTTCATGGTATTATTTCCTTTGTGGAATATTTGATCTTTTGGCTAAGGTTTTGGGCCTTGTGTTTCCTCATGAATGAGATGGGTATACTTGATAACTTAGGTATATGTATGGGCATATACCTAAGTAGGGTTGACTGTTGTTTTGATGCTTTGTGGTTTATCCTTTGTGGATTTTGAGAGACCTTAATGGGTCTCGGGGTCCCTACTGAGTATTTTTATACTCACCCCTACATGGTCTATGCCCGCACCTTGTTGTGTCTTGTACAGACGACAGATTGCGCTAACTGAGGATGAGGGTACCAGGACTGGAGGCTGCCCGGAGGTGGACCTTAGAAGAGGCGTACCACAGAGACGACCGTTAGAGAGTTGTACCTACCCTTCAAGTAGGATCTTTGGCGGGTGTTCATAGGTGATTTTCTTCATTTTTACTTGTAATTTTCAGTTTTACTTGTACGATCTAGTCGGTCTTGTATTTCGGACCCTTTACTTACAGTACACACTCTTTTTACTATACAGTTTACTTTGTGCTCGTATCTTGTTGTGCGCTTAGTTGTGTGAGTTTACATGTTATAAAGGCAATACCTTCTTGGTTTTAGGGATAAGACTTTATGGTGATAGTATCTAGCCCCTAGCCTAAGGAAGGTGGGCTTGGGGTAGTCACGGCATGGGCCTCGAGGGACGGGTCATGAAAATTGGTATCAGAGGAGTCGGTTCTACCAGAGAACAAGGACTCTGGTCTTTTGATTCGGCAATGGTGTTAAGTGTGACGAGTGTGGTTTTCAGTTTGGGGAATACAGTATTGGTGTGGTGGATGACGTATCCATACACCAGGACCATGACTTCCAACTTCCAACTCAGTGCATGAAAACACTAATTTCACGTGTGTTTTTGAAAAGTTTTCTTTGTGATCACTTTGAGTCAGCTCACCAAGTATTAATTATTGACCATAGTGAACATGTTTCTTTTCTAGATTCCTCCACGTAGATAGCCATCCAGAGTTCTAGGTTGAGTATGTGATGACATCCCACTGATCTATGAGGCTTCGGGGCAAGGCCCCCTTAGGGCAGTTGTACCATCGGGTGGTGTACTAGTAGCACCACTCCCATTGGGCAGTCGATGTCACCACCCCCAGCAGCAGAGGGTGCACACCACTTGATCACGTTGCATGAGTTTCAGCACCAGAGGCCACCAGGGTTTTGAGGAGAGATGGATTCATAGGTGACTAAGGACTGGCTAGAGGCTGTGGTTAGAGTTTTTCAACTTGTAGGGACACCATCTGATCTCATGGTGATCCTTACTGCCAATCTTCTTCAGGAAGCAGCGAGAAGATGGTGGAGCTTGATTATCTAGGTCCACAACGAGGCCACTCTCAACTGGGTGGACTTCGAGAGCCTTTTCAGGGCAGAGTTCATTCCAGCGACCTTACGCTCAGTGTGTATATAGGAGGTTCTTCACTTGAAGTAGGGTATCATGACCATGGCTCAGTATTCAGCGAGGTTCATCGAACTCTCGTGCTACTCCAATAACATGGTCTGGGACCCTTTCTTGAGGGCCTGAACCTTTGATCAGGGGATCATACAGGATATTAGAGATTTCTTGATTTCTCTCAGCATCCCGATGCAGGCGGTGGTGTTAGAGTGACCACTCTTAGAGAGTTTCCTTGTGGAGCAGTCACCGGCAGCGCGACCCACCACCGGACGTCATGTAGAAGAGTCATATGTAGTTGGTAGCATACAGATGACACAGAGGTCCAAGAGGACCAGACCTATAGGTGGAAGACCGTAGGATACAAGGTCGGTTGTGCAAGGCTCTCAAGACAGAGTAGGACAAGTGAGGAGCAGGCAGTGTTACTCGTGCGGCAGGTAGGGTCACATGGCTCGCAACTTCCCGACCCACCATTAGGATGACAAGAAGACGGTCTAAGGACCGCCTAGTCAGAGGAAAAGATTCAATCGAGTATTTTTACAGGTAGGAGGTAGATGTGGCAAAGGAGTTGGTCGTGCAGTAGGTGAGGGGCGGTGATTTGAGGTTCTACATCCACCACCTTCAGGTGGTACACTCCGACCACAGGGAGCAGGTGGATAGGGATGATCTCAGTTACAGGCAGTTGAAGCCTATGATCACGGTGCTCTGGAGATGATTAGAGGTATGATATATGTCTACTACACCTTAGCTTCAGTACTTATAGACACAGGTGACAATCACTCTTTTATCACCACTACCCTCATTCGGATCTCGGAGATTACGTTGGAGTTGTTGGCTCGATCCTTACATCTAGAGACTCCTACAGTAGAGGATTCGATGATTACACACTGGTGACGGTAGTGTGAGCTTACTCTAGGAGGTGAGAGCTTCGGCTGGGATCTTCTAGTAGCGACGTTGAGGCCTTACGATGTTCTCTTGGATATGAATTGTTTATATACATTCCATGATCATATCGAATGTATTAGGCTCAAAGTGTGGTGTGTCCACATGAATGGGACTAGGTTTTCCTTCAATGGATAGAAGGGAACCTTTGTAACACAAGATGGACTTACCCAGAGAAGGGTGAATCCGATCACACATCAGCAGGCTAGCCTTACCCTCAGAGCGGTTGATGTTGAGAGTCCAAGCTATCCTATAGTGGAGGAACAATATACAAATGTTTTCCCTAATGATGTACTGGGTCTACCTCCTCATAGAGAGGTGGACTTTTATATTGACTTGTACCCAGGATGGCACCGATATCTACACCAGAATATCAGATGGATCCTAGAGATCTTTGAGAGCTGTGAGTACAGAAAGAGGATTTGCAGAGCAAGGGGATCATTAGGCCCAGTGTTTCATCTTGGGCACCCCGATTTTTTTCGCCAATAAAGTGGATGGTATTTTGAGACTTTGTGTGGACTATCGGTGCCTGAACTAGGTGACTGTGAAGAACAAGTATCCACTCCTGAGGATTGACGATCTCTTTGATTAGATGAAGGGAGCACGGTGGTTTTTGAAGATAGACCTCATATCAGGATATCACAAGCTCAGGGTATGAGATGAGGGTGTGTAGAAGACGGCCTTCAGATGTCATTGTGTCCACTATGAGTTCTTGGTTATGCCATTCGTCATGACCGACACCCTAGAAGTGTTCATGGGACTCATGAACAGGATCTTTCAGCCATACCTCGATCACTTTTTGGTTGTCTTCATCGATGACATTTTGATATACTCAGCTACAGAGGAGGAGCACACCTATCATCTGCAGATAATTCTAGACACACTTTGAAAGCACTAGATTTATGGTAAACTCTCTAAGTTCCAGTTCTGGATATGAGAGGTTCACTTCCTAGGACACGTAATCTCGAATGTTGGAGTTGCAGTGGATGCAACAAAGATTGAGGCTCTGCTTTCTTGGGATCCACTTACAAGTGTGATGTAAGTGCGGAGTTTTCTGGGTTTGGCCGGTTACTACCGGAGGTTTGTGCCTGACTTTTATAGAGTTGTGTCACCCTTATCAGCATTGATGAAGAAGGGGAAGCCCTTCGTGTGGTTGGAGAGATGTCATTGGAGTTTCCAGGAGCTGAGGTAGAGAATAATGAGTGCCCCCAACTTGAGACTACTGGAGGAGGTCATTGGGTACAAAGTCTACTGCGACGCATCAGGGACTGGGCTTGGATGTCTCCTGATGCGGGAGCGAGTAGTGATCATCTATGGTTCTTGACAACTGAGATAGCATGAGAAGAACTATGTTAACCATGACCTGGAGTTAGTAGTAGTGGTATTAAACTTGAATATATGGTGACATTACTTTATGGGCAAACATTTTACAGTTTACTCTGATCACAAGAGTCTCAGGTATATCTTCTCTCAAAAGGACCTGAACTGGAGACAACGACGTTGGATTGAGTTCCTCCGGGACTATAACTTTGAAATAGTCTATACTCCTGGAAAGGGGAATGTAGTAGTAGATGCACTTAGCAGGAGGTCTGGTATACAGTTTCTGAGTGAGGAGATGAAGCAGCTAGCCGCTTTGTAGATATCCTACAGGGATCGAGATAGAGCATCTTATCTTCAATCTCTGACAGTCACTCCCCCACTCCTTCAGCAATTCAGGGAGGCACATCTTGGGTACACTAACTGTGAGGCTCAATGTTCTCAAATATCCACAGGGTAGGCACCTGATGGATTTTCTGAAGGTGGGGAGCACATCATCCTCTTCAGAGGACGTACTATGGTACCAGTGTTTCTATGGGAGGAAGTTCCAAGGGAGTTCTATACGTCCCCTCTATCGGTACATCCAGGAGTGGTGAAGATGTACTAGGACCTTTAGCGTCAGCACTGGTGGCCGAGAATGAAGAAAGTAGTGGAAGATTTTGTCTCACGGTGTCTCACTTATCAGCAAGTGAAGGTAGAGCACCAGGTTTCAGTGGGCTTATTTTAGCCACTAGAGGTGCCAGAGTGGAAGTGGGATGGAATTTCCATGGACATCGTGATAGGACTTCCACACACGTCCAAAGGTCATGATTCTATCTGGGTGATCATTGACCGACTCACCAAGTTGGACCACTTCCTACCTATTAGAGAGTAGGGATCAGTAGGGGATAGGGACACCTCTATGTACAGAAGATTGTGCGACTTCATAGAGTTCCCTTGATGATCGTCTTCGATCATGATGCACGTTTTACTTCCCGAATATGGAAGGGGTTGCAGGAGGCATTCAGAACACAGATTCGGTTGAGCACCACCTTTCATCCTCAGATGGATGGTCAAATAGAGTAGACCATTCAGATGCTAGAGTACCTGCTTTGTTCATGCATCCTAGATTTCATCCACAGCTAGGAGGATCACCTTCCCTTGGTGGATTTCACATAAAACTACAGTTATCACTCTATTATCGGTATGGAACCATTCGAGGAATTGTACGTTCGACCTTGCAGATCACCTATGTGTTGGACTAGCCCAGGGGATTCAGCACTCATTGGACTAGAGATGGTACGGGCTACCACGGAGAAGGTGCAGATCATCTAGGAGTGGATGAAGACTGCACAGAGCAGGCAGAAGTCTTATGCTGATAGGAGATGGAGACCTCTCGAGTTCGAGGATGGTGACCATGTATTCTTAAGGGTCTCAACTCGATGAGGTTTTTGGAGATTAGGTCAGGGCATAAAGTTATCTCCAAGGTTCATCAGACCCTTCCAGGTCCATAGCAAAGTTGGAAAGGTGTCATACCACCTAGTTCTTCCCCCTTAGTTGCACTGAGTGCATGATGTTTTCCACTTATCCCAGGTGAGGAAATACGTACATGATCCTTCACACATCATTGACTGGGGTGAGCTGTACATCGAAGATGGGGCATTGTTTTCGGAGGTTCCAGTGGAGATTGAGGATCGACAGGAGAGAGTCCTTTGTGGGCGGTTGATACCTCTGGTTTATGTTTTTTGGCAGCACAGAAACCTCCAAGAGAGCATAAGGGAGCGGGAGGCTAATATTCATGCTCAGTACCCTAACTTGTTTCCCTAGTTTGTGTTGTGGATTTTAGGGATGCAAATCCTTGATGTGGGAATAATGTAAAGGCGCGAATTTTCCATGTAATTTTTTTAAATTATATGGAATATTACAAGTTTGTGAAAATTGACGGCGTGTGATTTCGAGGCCCGGTGTGTCCAGAATGAATTTTTGAACTTTTTTTAGGTACATTCAGTGAACGTGCGAGCATAATTTTGTAACTTTTGAACCAGTGCTCAAAATTTAAATCTAAGGGCATCGTTGAACTCGCAGAACCGATATTTTCTTAAGAAGACCTTCACCTCGACCGTAGTAAGTCAAGAGTGGAAGTTAGTTTTTTAAAATTTCATGAGAGATTTAAAAAAATAATAACATAAAACAATAAAATTTTATTGTATTTATTTATTTGAAACCTCCCAATTGAATTATTGGTGGTGGGGACCACCCGAACTCCTCCTTTAATGGGGGGTAACTCTTGGTTTTCCCCCAATTGATGTGCCAACTTTTAATTAATCATGTAATTAATTATTGAACTTAATTAAGGGGATCCTAATCTCTTGGTTAGGGATTTTTGGCAATGATAGAACTTGGGGAAGATCCTTTGAAGAAAGATCCTCTAATGAAGAATGAACCTCTGACAAGGATAATGATCGAGCTCAGATAGGGAGCGTGTTGCAGGAACAACAAATGTCGATATCTTCAATGTTTTCATCTCCTTCCTCACGTCGTCTCCAACGAACAATCAAGGTAGGGGTTTTGAATTTTGTTGTTATTGTTTGTTCTACGTGGTTTCATGTTGATTCCATCCTCATGAACTGTCTTCTATCAGTCTAATGCGGAGGGTGCGGGCCAAACAAACATGGCCCGATCCCCCCCGCAAATTCTTTGAGGTATGATGTGTTCTTCGCCAGCAGTGGAAGGATGGTGACTGGCACACTAGATGGCCGCATAGAATTGGGGCGACGTGCATTAGTTCCTCTAGTAGTGAAGGAGGTCGTGTCCTGTCATCCACTGCGGTAAGAGGACGGCAGCTTTCATGTCGGCTGGCCTCGTGGAGGTAGGGTGGCGCGCGTCCGCGGTTCCGGTTGAGTAGGAGGTCGCGGCCCATCTGGCACATATTTAAAATTGGATCACTAGTATTATACTAATATTATAGTTTACACTATTATAGTATAGTGAAAACCTCATTTATCTTAAGCTTTTATTTCTCCTTTTCATGTTCTTGGAGATGAGTTATCACAGATTATACATTCATGCATTTATTTTTCATCTTCATCTATTTGGACATAGATGATAAAATGATGAAATAGACATTTAATTCATGCTCCATTAATCTTTTGTACGCATCCTTCTCACCCTCTATCACACACTGTAGTGGTTGATCAAGAATTGAAGAGATTAGTGCATAATATAATTTTTTGGGTAGTAGTAAAGTTTATAAACAACCATATCGGTCTTGGGAATTTTTTCTGGTGAGGACATGGTCTTTTCTCAATAATGGTTGTAGTGTTCTTATGGTATCTATTTCTATTTTATATAATAAATAAAATAATATTTTAGTAACTTATCTTGATAATCAATGTGACATAATAAATTAATTTTATTAGTGTCAAACTATTTTTATCAAATCCCAACATCCCTAACTATTGGAATCAAAATATCATGTCTCGTGAATATTCTAGTGTAAAGGACACAAATCTCCATTCTCATAACCCAAATAAGGGCCTAGTCAAATTAATCAAAGGTATCTAGGTATGTAGGTTTTCTAACTACATTAACTCATAATTCCTTGTTCTTTGGAGTGGACTCCCTGGTCTTGAATTCTTAAACTTGGGTTTCCATAAAATTTACCTCAAAGTTAAGCCAAGTCTTTCCAATAAAACTACTCTTGATGCTAACTTTATTAATTCAACACTAACATTCATTAAAACTCCTTGATAAATTAATGTTTCCAGATAAGGGACAAACTAATACATAGATCTATGTTTTCATTCTAACTCAAGTAATGGAATAAAATATTTGACTTAAGATTTTCATTAAGAGATTTTGTTTAACTTTTTTGAATAAATATTATTTATTTACATGCTCAGTAATATTATATAGAATTTGTATAATTAGTTAACCATGTAAAATGAAATAATTTACACATGAATAATTTAATTTCTTATAACTTACATGCATATTAATTCATTTAATTTATGTGATCATGTTTGATCTACAAATAAATCATGCATCATATAAATAAATAAATAACCATTCACTAGACAAAATAAAATATATAAATGATATGATTATGAGATTTTAACTATTGGTTGGTTTATCAAGTGGATGATAAACCAAAATTAAACCTAGGGGAAGTAACTCCTTAATACCAGGACCTAGCTAGAGTTGAAACACTCCCACTTTAACCTATTCATCTCCTTGGTTGGTTTCACCTTGGCTCAGTCTTAAACCATATCTTCTCACTATGAGATACTTTCTTTACATATTCTTATACACTCATAGGCGAGGGGTAATAAGGGTTTAGGGTAACATAAATAAATCATGGACACATGGACCCATATATAATAATGAAGGAAGGGATGATTCATCGATCATTATATTTAATTTAATTACAAATTTATCATGAAAACCCATGTAATAAGAAATAAAATTAAATGAAACCCCAATCCATACATAAGTCATCAAATATCACGATCATCCATAATATGACGTGACTGCACATTTAAACTTTATATAATTCATTTAAAACTATCCGTTATTAATATAAATTTATCAAATTAATAATTAATTATCTTATTAATTATTTATTTATTTTATCATAACTATCCATTCAAATAGTCCCTAATATTTCTATCCTCTATAATTTTAAACAAATTAATTTTAATTTAAAATTATTAAGTACACAGTGTGTACTGAACAAGCACACGACTTATACCCTCTTGTTCTAATTAATTTTAATCTAGAATTTAATATAAACAATGTTTAGTTTAAGTGACATATCATGTTCCATTCTATATTACATGGTGTGTACTATCACTTGCATGACATGTAAATTATTCTATGTATAGTCATTGTCATATACTATGTACTTACATGACATGTGTGCTTACATGGAATGGTGTGTCATTACACGGAATCTTGTTTCATGATTCAATCCATTTATTCTTCATAGAATGTATGACTACATGAAATTCTATGACTATATTCATCATGTACTACTAGATATTTCCACAAAGTACACATCATGTACATTGACCATAAACATCATGTATTTTGTAGAATAACATAGAAAATGATTTTTAAATCATTTAATAACACATGAACCATTGAAAAGCGCTCAACATGTACTATGTCTAAAAAAACATGTCACACAATGTGTACATCTAGATACAAATTACGTAGATTATTTTTTATTTAATTAATTAATTATTTTGATGTGTAGAATTACACGACACACCTCCATGTACCTTTCATGGTTTGACTTGAGCTACACAATGTGTATATCTAGATACATGACATGTAATTCATTTTAGGCCATGGACATAACACACCTAGGGACTTAGTGTGTATCGTGCATGGATGATCATATGTTACATGGAATGTACAAGTTATATACTTCATGTAATGTATTGTTTCTTGAATGGAAGTCATATGTGGCATGTAATTTAATTACATGTTGGTTATTTTGACCATATGGATTGCATGATTTATACAGAGTCAAAACCTTGTGGGTTACATGGCATGTACACCAGATACACACTATTTACTCCATGTTCAACCATATGCCTACTAGTGATCAACACATGCTATGTAATGACCCCACATACTGAATCCTATATATAATATCATGATTGTTTTAACTTTCCATTTTGCAGTTGAATATGTATACATGACGTATACATTTCTGTTATATGTCATGTATTTGTGCCCTATATCCAGAAACCATAGAACCTCTAAATATTAACTTTAAAAAAAATTCATCTTTTCTCAGCCTCATATGAATTTGAAAAAAACACATTATCTCGTATTTTGGATTAAGTAATTAAAATTGGAAATAAATTCTTATAAAAAAATGAAAATATATCAACCAATAATAAATAATTATTAACTATAATTTAACTACTATAATATAACTTCAAGGCTATGAGGCATACCAGAAGTAGTATTACATTCTCCAAATAATTTTGTTATCAATTTATTCAAACAAATACAAATAAAATTATGGATGAAATCTCAAAATATTATTGAAGTTAATTTTTCACATTTTATTTTTAATTAATTTTAAAAAATAATTACATCAACTTGATAACTCTTTTATTTTAATTAATCAATTCAGTATCCATTCATATAGTCTCATCATAGTAGTGAAGAATCCAAACTATAATTTCTCTAGTGGTATTCACATGTGATCTAATAATATTATAACATCATCTTTGGTGTGTAGGATGTCATTGAAAAGGAACCAAACATCATTCCTCCTTCACAATTGATCACAATGATTAATCTTTCTATTTTGAAAGAATAGTTATCTTATTCTCTCAATCTTGAGAGGGAGTAGGAGGCCTATATCTATAAGTTCTTGAGAGGGTTCTTAAGATATTCTCTCAGTATTGAGTGAATTCTCTACAGATCGATTTTTGTGCAAAACAATTCTCATTACACTAAAAATTATATAAATCGGATTATATACATAGGGTTAGATAATTAGTAATTACACAAAGTCCCTTTACATAATTTTTTATTCTAGTTAAACCACTCATAAAATAATAATTATGCTATTATTATTGTGTTCTATGATAAGTAGACATGTACATGGGTTAGGAGACCCGAATGACTTGATAAGCCCGACCGAATAAAAAGACCTAATAAGGGATAATTTTTTAGGCCTAATTTTTAAATAGTTCTAATTGTAAATCACAATTAATAGTAGGATCAAACCTAGGCTTCAATAAGTGACCTCATACATGACCCTCCTGGCTCAATTAAGTAATATTATAATTATAATATAAAAAATCATAATATTATATATTTAATATTTGAAATTAAATTTTATTATTTATAAAATTTATTTAATTTAATAATATATTAAAGACCAATAAATAAATGGGTCAGAATATGATCGGTCTAACTAGGTTCATGAATAAATGGGTCAATTTTTTCTAACATGAACCTGATAGGCTCGGCCCATGTGCAAGTCTGATGACAATTTCTAACATATAGATATTGAAATATCATTTCCATTAGTCCCTTAACTTGGCCCTTTAATCCAACTCGACATTTATCAAACTTAAATAATAAATATTTATTCTAAATAAATAAATATCATTATATTTTTTATTAAATAAATAAATTAATATTATATTCACTAAACCTGTACATTAATATTTATTTTAATATTCATACAAATAAATAAATATTTATATTATTCTATTAACTAACTTAGTGAATAAATATTTATTTATTTATTACCCTAAAAATAATAAACAAAAGATAAATAAATATTTTATTTAATAACTAAAAAATAATATTTATTTAATTTTCAACTCACATATATACTAAACTTAAATAACTTGGGAATGAATTTATGCGATCAACTTATTTTGAACAATTATTATTTCACAAATTGAGAATAATATTTATTATAAATGTTAAATTTAATAGAATTTAACTGATATTTTGGATACATTGAGTGTTTAATCCCCCTAGGCCCCTTTCGCATTGTCATTGGATGAATTTTCCTGAAGTAAAAGATCTTCATATGGAAACATGATAAGAAATACATTGAGAAACAAGTTAATGTTGCAACAATACTAACCTCATACGAACACTTACTATGTAATATTCCATTTGTCTGGATATCTCATCAAGTGGGTTACATACTTATGTCATCAAACTATATGATTTATTTATCTTTCTTTAGATACTTGAAATGAACTTGTCCTTGAATTACCATGGTCGTGGATTTAATCAGAAAATTCTATTTCAATCAATGAGTTAAAGATATCTTCTTACATTAACTTGTATGGGAAAATAATTTCATAACTTATTTAATTAATTTCATATAACTTATAATAAACCCAATGTATCCTACCACACCATTACCATATATCTTCATGGTTTTTATAAATACATCAAATTATATGACTCATAATATACATTAATAATAATCTCAAGTCTAAGGACTAATACACATATTTTTATATAAGAATATCCAATGATACATATAACATGTGTAATTTCTATAGGTGAGTATGTCTATATAACCTCCTCTCTTAGATATTACCAATTGAAAAACATCATGAGTACAAAATTCATCCACGTATGAACATACAACACCTGATATTCTTTCTGAATGGACAAAAGGCCTTGATTTTTTTTATTTATTATATAATCCCTCTTTTTAACTGGGTTTAGAGAGAACCCTTACATGACCCATAGGTCCAGTGCCACAAGGACCAGTACATAACCCAAAGGCCAATAGGCATAATGCCCAATACATGACTAGAAGGCCCAACCAAACCACTAGAAATTACACTCCACAGTATCTGCATCATTGAAGGTGCATATATCTCCACCCCTCATTATTAATCATCTAGCATTGACCTATGAAGATATGCACAGTTCCTGATACTGATGGCAGTTGTCATACTCTCTCATTCTTCCAATCTAGTTAGCTCTACTAGTGGTTGTTACTTGCTCCGATCCAACATGTTGGTCGGAGTGGATACTCAATAGGGGGGGTGAATTGAGTTCCAATTAAAAAATTTCTGTTTAAAATATTTATATTGAAATCCCCCAATTTAAATAACAAGCTAAACTCTAGTGAATTTTCAATACAGTAAAGGTTCAATTAGGTTCTCAAGAGATTGATTAGTTATCAATTAATATAATATGAAGATAAGATTAGCTTTTGAAACTGACCTACTTGTTTAAAATAAATACAAACACTTTCTAGTTTAACTATCAGATTAACTTTAAAATATATTTATATTTAAAGTACTTAGCAGTGGAATATTCAAAATATTTTTAACTAAAATAAACATGCATAGCAGTTTTAACCAAGAGGTTTAGTCTCAAGATGAGACTTAGTCCTCTCAAACAGTTTATAAAAAAACTTTGATCCACACTCAGGATTGGGGTTTACAACAGCACTTAGACTATCCAGGTCCTCAGACCTCTACCACAGTTCTACGTGGGAAAACAATAATAACAACATCTCACAGGTTTTCCAGGTCCTCAGACCTCTACCACTATCCACAGAGGAATACACGAGTGTAAGGAAAATATTGAGTGAGGATTTAGAAATCCTCCAGTTCATCTTAGGAGTCAATGTGTGTTCAAATAGATAGAAGCACACACTGTTCATAATGTAAAGAAAAGGATAATCACATTAGATCAAGAATATAGAGATGAGTTTAGAATGCTATTGTGTGATGTCAATGGATTTATGGACTCCTTTGGATTGAAGCAGATGAAGCTTTTAGTCCTTCTCTGGAAGTTATGTGGAAAACAGAGTGTTGTGATTCTGCTTGTGTTCTCCATGAGGTTCAGTCGAGTGAAGATGTTCTTTAGGCTTCAAAATATGATTTGTATGTTCAGTCGCATCAAGTTGCATGCAGTGTTCCTTTCTTCTGAAACTTCCTCCAAGTATGTTCTTCATTATTGTCCTCACTGCCTTACTTTTTGTTTCTATATCGTGCGCTTTGATTCTTGGTCACACTTCGCTTTTAACTTGGAATGCACGTGTTGGAGCTGACAAGTTTTGTGTGTTCTGCACCTCGTACCTTGTATTGTATGATGATATTTATAAAATGAAACATTAATTATATCAGTGCATTAAAGTCATCAAATATGACCATTATAAATTAAATTGAAAAGCAATAGAATAGTTTAAGAAACGGTGTCACAGTAAGTCATGGAAACAGTGTCTCCTTCACACGGTGTCTAGGTTGATCACAGTGTTTGAGTGTCACGGTGTCTCGCAGTCACGGTGTCTTGTTCACTGTGTCAGGTTCACGGTGTCTCTTTAACAGTGTCTCAGGGTCACGGTGTCTTGTTCACGGTGTCCGGTTCATGGTGTCTCAGGGTCACGGTGTCTCATTCAAGGTGTCTGGTTCACGGTGTCTCATTCACGGTGTCTGACTTCACGGTGTATGGCTTCACGGTGTCTGGCTTCACGGTGTCTGGCTTCACGGTGTTTGGCTTCACAGTGTCTGGCTTTATGGTGTCTCGCTTCACGGGGTCATAAATGTATAGCCAGTGGCAGACTCACGGTGTCTTAGACTTTCCAAAGTAACTATGTGAAGACTTAATTAAAGATAATAATATAAAGGATTATACTTAAGTATTTTTCAAAGAAGTTAATCTGAGAGTCGATTAAAGATAGTATAAAGTAAGTAAATTGAATATAGAGCAATTAAGATATTGCATGGAACTTCTTAAAGTATGAGAAAACTTTAGATATAAATACACATGATCTAGATTGAATAAGATATAGAATCAGTAATACATGATTAAATAATATTTTTGATCATTAAAACATGATTAAAACATGAAGAGTCCAACAATCTCCCCCTTTTTGATTATCACAAATCATATATAGTTAAATAGAATATAGGATTAAATTATAAGGATAAATTGATAACATAATATATAGAAACTTCTCCCACTTTTGGGATTATCAAAAAGATGAACCAAGAGAGGGAAAAAAGGTACATAGTCCATTAATATAAAATAAGGGATAGTACACAATAAGATCAATACAAAAAAATAGCAACCCTATCAAAAAGAGTAAAAAAAATTCTTCTTCAAGGGATGGCCTTCTCTTTGACTTTTTCAGTAGTAGAAGAGGAAGTAGTAGGTGCAGTGGTTGAGGTAGAAGAAGGAAAAGATGTGGTTGACCAAGAGGGTAAAGGAAGGCCTTCAAATACTGAGGGAGCCAAGGTAGGAGCAGTAGAAGATCTAGGAAGTTGTTGATCAAGAATCACAGGCCTGGTCTAACTGAGTGCTTAGCCGACAGACATGGTGGTTGAGGCTAGTGCAGAGGTGAAGGTAGGAAGCCCTGGTCTGAGAGGTGCAACTGCTGGAGAAACAATTTCTATACTCTGAACATGAAGATAGGGTCAGAGGAGTTTGATGAAATCAGTAATGATCTCTCTACGGTACTGTATGGATTTCACAATTTTATTGTTCCTTTCAGCAATCTTTTCATCTAAGGATGCAAGATAAGGTTGAATCTGAGACACAACAACTTGTAGGATTTGAGGAGTAGTAGATTCTACAAGAGGAGACACAGATTCAAATCTTGAATGCAGCTCTTTCTGCATGTATTTAACCATAATTCTTAGGGACTTAACTTCATTACTGAGCAGTCTATTTTCAACTCTTACCTCTTGAATCTCATGGAGCATCTTAGGTTGTATTTTCCAAATAATATTCTCCATTAATATTGAGGCATCTCTCTCACTTAAATTCCTCACAGGAAGAAATTGGGTATTCATGAGTTTCTCAACTCCAGATAAGATAGTATCTCCAAATTCCTTCAGATCATCCTTACTCACAAAAGATGGTTGTTCAGATAAGGGTTCAGAAGTAGGAACTAGTACAAAATTAGGTTTAGGTTCCTTCTCAGGTGAAAAGTTTGTGATTAAATTCAACTAATATAGGGAGTAAATATCAATTCTAGTTGTTATAACCTGCAGAGACTCATTCACATCATAGAAACTATGAAATTTGAACTGAATGTCTATAGGACTTGACTCAGTTGGATGTGAGGCTTCATCATATTCAAGATTTGTGGTTTAATCCCCCTCAATAGGTGCCTCCTTCTCAGGACTGAGAGGCTCAGGAGCTTGGTCTAAATCCATAGACTCATCTCTAAGTTCCTCACTCATTTCCTGTCTAGCCAGCTGAAAAGCTAGATCCATCCGTTCTTCAGTAGAAGGTATGATTTTGGGAACAGATTTTTCCACAAGGAGTTCCTCAAGATTTACCTCTTTCAAAATAGGTAACTCTTACACTATAGGCTCTTCTATTGTAGGCTTTTCCAAGGCATGATTTTCTGAGTCTTTGGAAGCTGATTATGTTACAGTCTCGGGTTGAGTTTCCAAACTAACAGCTTCTTTAGGAGTAGGAACTTCTTCTTCAGGAACTTCATGAGAAACAGCAGTTCTATCTTCCTCAACAACAACATCCTCCTTGGGTGGAACTATAGCCTCTTCTTCCTCTTCTTCAGAATACTCGACAATCTCATCTAGTTCCAAACCAGGATCGGAAATGTCCTTTGGCCTTGATGTATAATCCACAGGATTGAATTTATCATAAACCTTGTCATTGTCTTCCACTCATTCCCTTTTCCAAGGATTCCATTTTATCTTCATTCTCTTGATGGTAGCTTTTGAGAGACAGTATTCATAGTCCATAATTACTTCCCCATTAGGTCCAACCACACCTTTTTCAAGAAGCATGGATAATATAAGCCGAGAATAGAACATAGAAGTGGACTTGGATGTGACTTTGATCAACTCACACATGTGGTGTATGATATACTTTCACAAATTGATATTAAGTCCATTTTTCATGAGATGAATCAAAAACACATCTTGATATTTTAACACAGCAAAATCACCTTTTCTTGGACTTACTAAATTCTGTACAAAATTAAACAGAAGCCTTGTTTATCCATCTAATTCAGCAGTGATGGCTCTTCTATGGGTGCCATTTCCAGTTAGAGTTTTCAGAGCATCTTCTAGATCAAAGAAATCAGTTGATGGTTGAGGTCCTCTTTGATAATCATCATAAATTCCCTCATGTGGTATCCTAAGGCATGCAGCCCATAACCTCGAAGAGAAAGAACATCTCTGGCCATTGACCCAGCTCCTTACAACAAAACATTCACCAGAATCAAATGATAACTGAACGTACTGGTAAAATTAAGCCACTAACCTAGGATAGATGGGTCTATCCTCCTTCGAGAACCATTCCAACCAACCTTATTGTTCTAAAACATTCAGTACCAGCAAATTACTAGATAGAAGCCACTTGGGGCAAATCTCTTTCTCAGGTACAACACTGCGGTTTACCATATTCAGATTTAAAGGCCCTTCAGGTGTGAGATTAGGTGCAATATTCTTCTTCTTCGAGTTGCGCTTCTCAGGTCATGATGATGACAGATGCTTCATCCTTTGAATTCACTAATGGTTCGAGTGAGAGAAAGGTTTCAAGGATGAAGAAGGGTTTGAAAAGTGTAGGTAGAAGAAACCTCTAGTGAAGAATCGAGTGATACTTGCTTTGTTTTATCATTTAGGAATACCAAACATCGCTAAAATAAAAATGCAGGAAAAAAAAGATGTGAAATAATAATTACCATGATAAGGGTTAAAAAAAGATAAAAAGCATTTTTACGGTGAGACAGTGAGTGAGTTTCACAGTGAAACCATGAGTGAGCTTTTCAGTGTGTGTTACGGTGAGACAGTAAACGTCAGACTGTAAGTACAAAATTCTAACGGTGAGACTATAAACATAAAACTTTACAGTGAGACAGTAAACATGAGAGATAGTAACTGAGAAACTGTAATCATGAAACAGTAAATTATAACATAGTAATATATCGCAGAGTAAGACCTGAAACAATAACAAGAAAGGTCTCTATTTGAGATTTATCATGCCTAGTTCATGTATGATGTAGTCTATTCTCTCAGAATTTAATGGTTTAGTGAAAATATCAACAAGTTGATATTCATTACCAATGAATTCCAAAATGATATCACCTTTTTGATAATGATCTCTCAAAAATTGATGTCTTACATCAATATGCTTTGTCCTAGAATGTGAAACAAGATTCTTTGAGATGTTAATATAACTTGTGTTGTCAAAATTTATAGGTACATGTCTGAATTGATATCCATAATATAGTAATGTGTGTTTCATCCACAAAATCTGTGCACAACAACTTCCAGTAGCTATGTATTCAGCTTCTACAGTAGATAATGCAACAGAATTTTGTTTCTTACTACACCATGATACTATTGACTTGCCTAAAAGTTGACATGTACTATAGGTGCTTTTTCTATCCAACTTACAGCTATTGAAGTCAACATCAGAATAACTAACTAACTCAAATGTTTTTCCTTTAGGATAAAATAGTCCTAGATTGGGTGTATGCTTGAGGTATTTGAAAATTCTCTTTACAGCATTTAGATGAGATTCCTTATGATTTTCTTGAAAACAAGCACACATACACACAATAAATATAATGTTAGTATGACTAGTAGTTAAGTAAAGTAGACTTCCAATCATTCCTCTATAAGTTGTTTGATCAACAGATTTTCCATCTTCATCAAGATCCAACTTACAAGTGGTGCTCATGGAAGTGTCACTACTTTTAGTGCTATCCAATCCAAAACATTTTGAAGATCCTTTGTATATTTACTTTGATTTAGAATAATACCATTTTTATTTTGAAAAACTTGAAATCCAAGAAAATATTTGAGTTATCCCATTAAACTCATTTCAAATTCGTTTTTCATCATTGTAGAAAAATCAACACATAAAGAATTTTTTGAAGATCCAAAAATAATGTCATCTACATAAATTTGAACAACTAAAACATCATTAGAAATTCATTTTATAAAAAGAGTAGGATCAGTTATTCCTTTTGTAAATCCTTTAGAAATAAGAAAAATACTTAATATATCATACCAATCTCTTGGAGCTTGCTTTAAACCATATAAATCTTTTGATAGTTTAAAAATATGATTTGTAAAATGAGGGTTTGTAAATCCAGGGGTTGTTCAATAAAAACATCCTCAACTATATACCCATTTAAAAATGAACTCTCAACATCCATTTGATATAGTTTTAAATTTAGATGTGCAGCATAGGCAAGCAGGATTCTGATAGCTTCAAGTTTGGCCACTGGTGAAAAGTTCTCTTCACAGTCAATTCCTTCTTCTTGATTATAGCCTTGTGCAACAAGTCTAGCCTTGTTTCTAACTATGTTACCATTTTTATCAACTTTATTCCTAAAAACCCATTTAGTGCCTATGGTCAAAGTGTCCTTAGGTCTATCTACTAATTCCTAGACTTTATTTCTTTCAGATTGATTTAATTCTTCTTGCATAGCCATCACCCAAAATTCATCATTTATTGCATAATTTATATTTTAGGTTCAAGCTGTGAAAGAAAAGCTTGATGTTCAACCTGATTTCTTAGAGAAGTTATAGTTTGTGTCCCTATATCTAAACCTCCTACTACAGCATCTAAAGGATGGTTTTTAAGGGTCCAAGTTGTTCTAGAAAATATAGGGCTAGAGATTTTAGGTTCATTTATAGGTTCGGGTTCAATAGTAGCAGATTCTGGAACATTTCCAGAACTAGTTTTCTAAACAATAGGTTCATTGTTTTTGTCATTAATGTTTAGAATGGACATATCTTCTTCAAAATTTTCAAGAGGGGTCTTAGGTTCATGTGGATCAGTTTCATCAAATTTGATGTGTACAGATTCTTCCACACATTTGGTTCTCTTATTGAATACTCTATAGGCTTTACTTGATATTGAGTAACCTAGGAAAATTCCTTCATCAATTTTGGAATCAAATTTGTCAAGATTATCTTTAGTATTAAGGATAAAGACTTTGCAACCAAAAACCCTAAAGTAGTTAACCTTAGGCTTCCTATTATTCCAAATCTCATAAGGGGTCTTTTAAAGAGTTGTTCTAATCAAGACTCTATTGATAATGTAACAAGTTGTATTAACAGCTTCAGCCCAAAAGTAAATTGGTAAATCATATTCATTGAGCATTGTCCTAGAAATATCTTGAGGATTCCTATTTCTTCTTTCTACTACACCATTCTGTTGAGGTGTTCTAGGAGCAGAGAAGTTGTGACTATTGCCATTATATGGGAAATAAGATTCAAACTCTTGATTTTCAAACTCACGACCATGATCACTTCTCAAGGTCTTGATCCTAAGTCCACTAAGGTTTTCTATAGACTTGGAATATTTAATAAAGTAAGAACTAGCTTCACTTTTGTGAGCTATAAAATATACCCAAGTGTATCTAGAAAAGTCATATACTATAACATAAAAATATTTCTTCCCATTTAAGCTAGAAACTCTAGATGTTCCAAATAAATATATGTGAACCAACTCGAGAGGTTGAGAAGTTGAAACTTCTTTCTTTGATTTAAAAGAAAATTTATGTTGGTTTCCCTTTTGACAGGGATTACAGACTTTTTCAACTGGGAATTCAAGTTTACATAGGTCTCTAACTAAGTTTTTCCTATTCAGTTTTCTAAGTGAATTTATATTGTAGTTTCCTAATCTTCTATGCCAAAGACAAGATTCTTTGTGAAAGGAATTTAAACAGGTAATATTTTTTTTAGATAAAGAATTCAAATTCATAGCAAAAACATTTTAATTTCTCAGTGTAGTAAATACCAAAATATTTTTAGAATCAAATACATTGCAAGAATAATTTTCAAATTTAACATTGAAATCATCATCACACAATTGAGAAATTCTTAACAGATTATACTTTAGTCCATCAAAAAATAAAACTTTTGATATTAATAGTGAATTAGTGTTACCGATCTGGCCTAAACTGATGATCTTTCCTTTTGAGTTATCACCAAAGGTGACATATCCTCCATCAACTTTGATTAAGATTTTGAAGCATGAAAAGTCTCCTGTCATGTGTATTGAACATCCACTGTCCAAATACCATGTCTTCCTATAGGAACTTTTTAAGAAGGTTTCCTACAACACAATTTTAGATAGAAAATTATTTTGGTACACATATTTTCTTGGGTCCAGACAGGTTAGCAAGCATAACTTTTGGTAACCAGATTTGTCTAATGGGTTTCATATAATCAGTAGTTTTAAAAAAATTGAAAGGTAAAATTTGTTTGATCTATAACTATGTGAGTAGCTAGTTGAGACATAAGAATTTTTAGAACTGGAACTAGTAGAATACTATCTAGATTTAGGAATAAATCTATTCTTTGTAATCTATATTTTTCCAGGATGATAGCCTAAACCAGTAGTATATTTTAGTGCTACTTGTTTTCCTAGCATTTGTGTAAGAGTTTCATTTCCATCAGTAAATTTTTCTAAATCTTTTCTGTGTTTCTCATTAGAAAATTTTAGATCGGTATTCTCTTTTAGTAGTTGAGAATTATTTTCCTTTTATACTTCTAAAATATATTTGACAGTGCTAGTTAAAGCATGTTTTTTCTTTAAGGCTTTATACTTGTCTTTCAGCTCATTGAAGGTATCTTCTAGAATATTACAGTATTCAAATAATTCTTCACTAGACATGTTTTTAGCATCAGAATCAGAATCATCTCCAGAATAATAAGAGTTTAATGCAGGATTATCCAATGTTACCTCAGATGTGTTTGTTATGAAACACATATTAGCTTTTTGAGATTTTTCAACCTGAGTGATATCAGATTTACTTGAACTATATTCTGAAGCACTCCAGGTTTATTTCATAGATTTCTTTTATTTTTTTTCCTTTTACTCATATATCTTATTTTACTTTAACTTTGGACAGTAAGCTTTCACATATCCCTTCCTCTTGAATTCGTAGTAGACTATTTCATCATTTTTATCAGTCCTTTTCCAATCCTTCTTCTAAAGGCCTTTATTGTCATATTTTTTTTTGTAAATTGATTTTCTGAAAAATTTCTTTTTCCTATAAAAATTCTTAAATCGTCTAGCTATCTGAGCCATTTCAGCGTCACTGTCAGATGAACTCTCTTCACTACTTGAACTATCATTTTCATCTTGAATTTTCTCTTTATCCTTGATTTTTGAAGAATAGGTCTTGAAGGATACTTATTTATTTCTTGGTTCATCATCTTATTCCTTGTTTACTTTAAGTTCTTCCTCATACATCATCAACTTACCAATCATCTCCTTGATAGGTAGAATGCCAATGTCACATGATTCTCTTATTGAGACTGATGTGTCTCTCTATCTTTCTGGAAGGCATCTTATTATCCTCGTGATTTTCTCCTTTGCCGGAACAACTTTTCCCAGTGAGCTCATTGTATTAACTATCTCATTGAACTTGACATACATATCAGGAATAGATTCATCAGATTTCATTTTAAATTTATCATACTTAATAGTGTATGTATTTAGTCTCATTTCAATAACATTCGTTGTTCTCTCATGGGAAATAGCTAAAGTATCCCATATTTCATAAGCAGTCTTACAAGAATATATTCGATTAAATTCTTCATCTCCTAAATCACAATACAGGGCATTCATTTCTTTAGAATTATATTTATCATATTTAGTAGGTTCTTCCCAAGTAGTTATAACAGTTTCTAGAATCTTATATTTAGTTTCTATAGCAGTTCAAATGTCAAATCCCATACTTTCTAAATGAATTTTCATTTTTGATTTTCCATTGGGTATAATTTACACCATTAAATAAGGGTGGCATGTTGGTAGCTACACATTCTAGTCTATTATCCATAATAATATTTTATCAAATATATTTAAAGAGATAAAATTTATAAATAACAGAAATTTTGAGATCTTTAAGATACAACTAAAATCACAGTTGAAAACTTTTCCCAAACAGAGAGTTTGAAAACCTTTTAACAAACCTATAATACCAAATGTTGGTCGTAGTGGATACTCAAGAGGGGGGTGAATTGAGTTCCAATTAAAAAATTTATGTTTAAAAGATTTATATTGAAATCCCCTAGTTTAAATAACAAGCTAAACTATAGTGAATTTTCAATACAGTAAAGGTTCAATTAGGTTCTCAAGAGATGAATTAGTTCTTAGTTAATCTAATCTGAAGATTAGATTATCTTTTGAAAGTGACATACTAGTTTACAATAAATACAAACACTTCCTATTTTAACTATTAGAGTAACTTTAAAATATATTTATATTTAAATTACTTTTCAGTGGAATATTCAAAATAGTTTTAACTAAAATAAACATGCACAAAAGTTTTAACCAAGAGGTTCAGTCTCAAGCTGAGACTTATTCCTCTCAAACAGTTTATATAAAACTTTGATCCACACCCTGGATTGGGGTTTATAATAGTACTTAGACTTTCCAGTTCCTCATACCTCTATCATAGTTCTACGTGGGAAATCAATAATAACAATAGCTCGCATGTTGTCCAGGTCCTCAGACCTCTACCACTATCCACATTGGGATACATGAGTGTAAGGAAAAGATTGAGCGAGGATTTATAAATCCTTCAGTTCATCTTAGAAGTCAGTGTGTGTTCAAATAGAGATAAGAACACACTGCTCGTAATGTAAAGAAAAGGATAATCACAATCGATCAAGAATATAGAGATAAGTTTAGAATGCTCTCGTGTGATTTCAATGCAGTTCTGGACTCCTTTGGATTGAAGTAGATGAAGCTTTGAGTACTTCTTTGGAAGTTGTGTGGAAAACAGAGTGTCATGATTCTTCTTGTGTTCTTTGTGATTTTCAGTCGAGCGAATATGTTCTTTAGGCTTCAAAATATGATTTTTATGTTCAGTCATGTAAAGTTGCATGCAGTGTACCTTTCTTCTGAAACTTCCTCCAATTATGTTCTTTATTCTTGTCCTCACTGCCTTACTTTTTTTCTGTATCGCATGCTTTGATTCTTGGTCACACTTCGCTTTTAACTTGGAATGCACATGTTGGAGCCGACAGGTTGTTGGTGTTCTGCACCTCGTACCTCATACTGTCTGATAATATGTCTATAATGAAACATTAATTATGTCAGTGCATTAAAGTCATCAAAATATGACTAATAGAAATTAAATTGAAAAGTGATAGAAGAGTTTAAGAAACGGTTTAATAGTAAGTTATGGAAATGGTGTCTCCTTCACACGGTGTCTAGGTTGATCACGATGTCTGAGTGTCATGGTTTCTCGTGGTCACGATGTCTTGTTCACAGTCTCTAGTTCACAGTGTCTTGTTCACGGTGTCTCAGGGTCATGATGTCTTGTTCATGGTGTCTGTTTCATGGTGTATCAGGGTCATGGTGTCTCATTCACGGTGTCTGGTTCATGGTGTCTCGTTCACAGTGTCTGGCTTCATAGTGTCTGGCTTCACGGTGTCTGGCTTCACGGTGTCTGGATTCACGGTGTCTGGCTTCATGGTGTCTGGCTTCACGGTGTCTGACTTCACGGTGTCTGGCTTCATAGTGTCTGGCTTCATGGTGTCTAACTTCATGGTGTCATAAATTCATAGCCAATGGTGTCTGGCTTTACGGTGTCTGGCTTCACGGTGTCTGGCTTCACGGTGTCTAGCTTCACTGTGTCTGGCTTCACGGTGTCTGGCTTCACGGTGTCTGGCTTCATGGTGTCTGGATTCATGGTTTCTAGCTTCATGGTGTCATAAATTCATATCCAGTGGCAGACTCACGGTGTCTTAGACTTTCCAAAGTAACTATGTGCATACTTAAATAAAGATAGTAATAGAAAGGATTAGACTTAAGTATTTGTCAAAGAAGATAATCTGAGAGCAGATTAAAGATAGTATAAAGTAAGTAAACTGAATATAGAGAAATTAAGATCTTGCATGCCACTTCTTAAAGTATTAGAAAACTTTAGATATAAATACACATGATCTAGATTGAATAAGATATAGAATAATTAATACATGATTAAATAAGATTTTTGATAATTAATACATGATTAAAACATAAGGATTCCAACACAACACCTGATATTCAAACATCATTTGTGTCTTGTAAAACATATTTCATTTAGATCATAAGATATATGTTTAAGAATATTTTCATGGAATTTTTAGGTTCTCATTATAGTGGGTAACTGCTATAACATTTCGATAGAACAAATACTCTTAAGACATTATTTCATTAATGTTACATATAATAACACTCATCATGTTATAATATATTTATTAATATTTAGGTCTTTTATTATTTTGGTAATTAAAAATATGAAGTTAGTTGGTGATAGGGAACCAACTCCAATATATATAATGTATAGTTCTTCAAAACTATGAATCATTGATTACTCATTAATCCATTCAATCACATTGAATAATTCCATGTATTTTTATAGATTTTAAATCTTGGAAACAATGGTAGATAGCACAAGGAATCTTATATCATATAAATCCTTCTAATACCTTCCATTAGAATCTTTTCTCACAACTAAAAAATTACCCCATAGCCATGATCCTATTTCTATGGACTTACAAACCATGTTCATAGGACCTTATATCACCATGGTTCAATATATATAATGGTAGTATTCCTCCTCTCCAAAGACTATATATGATAACCTTTCACTTTATTATACACTAAAATACGATTTATTACATAAACTCTTCACTTGATATAACACGGAAGATCGAGAGGTCTAGTGTCTTTGGGCTTAGGAACATTACATTACAACTTAAAACATGAAACACAACATATTTATTGAAAACTTTCATTACATGACCACTAAATTCCATTTTACTTAGCATTGCATTAGATAACCAAAGAACATTCATAAGAAAAGGGTGATCTATAAAGCCAAGTAATGGAATAAACAAAGAATAACATGAGGAATAAAATACATGTATGAAAATAGGCATATCAATGGAGAAAAAGAGAAACATGAAAATAATGGCATGATAAAGCATGATAATCATAACATGGAAATGTGGTAACAAAACTTAACATGGAATTAGCATGAGCCAAGGCTCATTGCACATGGGTCACGAGTAAACCCTCATTGCACATGAAGCATGAGTAAACCCTCATTGCACTTTAATTAGAATGATTAAACCCTCATTGCACTTGAAGAACGAGTAAACCCTAATTTCACTTGAATTAGTATGAGTAAAAACTCATTGCACATGAAGTATCATGATGCTATACTTTACCCAATGCATTAGAGCACTATTAGGGTGCACCCTTTCTTAAACATTTCATTTCATGCATAAGTGTGCCACATTGATCATACAACATGGGATCAATCATTATAATTTATTCCATGATAAAGGGGTGTGGAATACATACATGAAGATTTATAATCAATAATTAAATGTTCATAAAGGTGAATACCCTTGATAGATAAATGGGCATGGTATTCCCTACACAATGACATTGTCTTGGAAAATCGTAGTGCAATTTCGGCCGCATAACGACGTGAAATAAGAAGTCATAAAAATGTTTAATTAGAGATAAAGGGGTTTCTCATCATATTTACATGAAATTTATAGTAATAGAGTCATATATATACATGTCCCAACAAACATAATGGAATTTATATGCATAATACAAAAGAATTACTTGGATGTAAAAGGGAGAGAGAAATCCCTCACAGAATTCCGGCATGGTAACGGGTGTACATGGGACACATTAATGAAAGATAAAGGGGTCTCCCATCATCAAAAAATAAATATTTCAGTATGGAGGAGGTGATAAATCATACCAAAATATTTTTTTTTAAAACAAAAGGGCATAACAACTTAAAGAAAATTTAAAAAAAATAAGAAAGGAATAAATTCCTTACTTGGAAGTGTGATCCCAAAGGCTTGGGAGATGCTTCAGAGAGGCTTATTGGGAAATTGGGGTGCCTTGAGAGGATTATAGAGATAGGAGAGCAGAGGTTGGATGAACTAAAAATGCTTTTATTGAAGAGGAATTGAGATCTTGGGTGGGTTTATATAGGAAAAGAGAGGGAATTATTTATTATTTAGGTTTGGGTCACCGCACATTAAACTAATAAATACAACAAATCAGCCCATGGTTCTTGCCCATGGTTTTGACAAAGGTGAGTTTAAAACAATATTTTATAATGCCTATGTCCTAACATATTAAAATAATAAGGTTTTCTTATGTGGAGGTGAGTCCCACTCTCAATAAAAACATTTTAAAACAACAAAATGTCTTATAAACCTTGAAGGGTCCACCAAAGCTTTATAAAATAAATAAAACAAACAAAAAATCACATTATTTTTATGGTAAAACATATATTTCTAGAAAATAATGGTTATAGTATTTTATTACATCACTATTGGGTCATTATGATGTCATAAAACATATTATATATTTAAACGGTAGTTAATTTTTACCCAAAAATTTGATTGTCTCAGAAAATTATGAAAAATTCACCATTATATAATTTCGAAATCCTGATTCCAAAAATAATATTCATTTTTTATAAATAATTTTCTAAATATATGAATTTTAGGTTTTTAAATAAAAACTGATATTTATCGAAAATTCATGGGTTTTGACAAAAATAGCTTTCAAACCTTAATAAAAATTACAATTGCATTAATAAAATTGTATCATCATTTTTATTTAATAAAAATTAATTTAATAATAATAATAATATTTATTAAAATATTATTTAATTCAAAAATCCATTAATTCATCAAAATAGATTTCTTAGTTGAATATTAACTAAAAATACTATTTGCGCTTTAAAAACTATTTATGAAGTAATAATAATAAAATGAATGTATATTCATTATTATATACAAAAATGATGCACATAATCATAATGCTAGGGTCTTGTTACATAACCCCTTATAACAATCGTATAATACTGAAGGGTAAGGTGTGCGATAGTGATAGACTCTTGGGATGGCTTGGATAACATCGCTCGGGTGGTAATCTATATTAACTTCCACTTCTCCCATAGTCGGTTCTACTCAAGCTTAACGTGTTCAAGCTTGGATTGGTCTTGGTCAAGAGAAAAACCCAATGATTCCACCTCCTTTCTGAGATCTGAAAAATGGGATTCATATGGGGCAAGTCTACTGGATGAGGCCATAACTTCCTTTATCTGAGTAAATTAGATTTGTTAAAGCTCTATATTTATACTTATCATGTGATCACTGTTCAATATCTATATTAGCAACAGTAACAATTCATAATATTATTTTAAAATACAAAAACATAAAACCAAATAATTTTACATTTATATAAACAATTTATGTAATGAGACATTTAATCATATCAAGAGGAATTTTCATTAATGAAAGTTTGGGTCGTTACAATCTTCCCCCCATAAGAAATTTTGCCCTAAAAATTTCATTTTCCCACACTAAAACAGATGTGAGTAACTTTGCTTCATCACTTCCTCTTATTCCCACATCGCTTCTTCAAACTTGGGGTTTCACCACAACACCTTGACGAGGGGAATTATCTTATTTTGTAGAGATTTTTCTTTATGATCTAAGATCTACACTGGTTGATCCTCATAAGAAATATCATCCTCTAACTGTACTACCTTTGAAGTGAGTACGTGTGAATGGATTGGTATGTACTTACTTAATAGGGATACATGAAAGACATCATGTACTTTGTCCATGGTAGGTGGAAGTTCTAGTCAATAGGCCACAACCCCGACATGATCAAGAATCTCGAAGGGGCTGATGTACCTAGGACTTAACTTCCCTTTCTTTCCAAACCTCATGACCTTCTTCCAAAAATATATGCATAGAAATACCAGGTCTCCAACTTTAAACTCAAGGTCTCGTTGAAGGTTATCTATATAACTCTTCTGTCAACTCTGGGATGCCTTGATATGATACGGAATGGTTTTCACCTTCTCCACTATTTCTTCGACCATTTCTGGTCCTAGGAGCTTATGCTCACCGACTTCATCCCAACATGCCAATGTTATACACCTCTTCCCATAAAGGGCTTCATAAGGTGCCATTCGGATGCTTGAGTGGAAACTGTTATTGTAGGAGAATTCAACCAGAGGAATATGTTTATCATATCCTCCTTTAATGTCCATTAAGCATGATCTCAACATATCCTCAAGTGTTTGGATAGTCTATTCAGATTAGCCATCAGTTTGAGGATGATAAGTTGTACTGAAGTTCTTCTCAGTATCCAGAGCATGTTGAAGACTCTTCCAAAACAAAGAGGTGAATCCTGGATCTCAATCGGATACAATAGATAGTTGTACTCCATGAAGCCTTACCACTTCACGGATATATATATGTTCCAATTGGTCTAATGAGAAATCCTCTCGAATTTCAATAAAGTGTGCAGGCTTTGTAAGATGATCCACAACAACCTAGATTTCATTATTTCATTTTTATATCTTCGGAAGTCCGGTGACAAATTCCATGGTGATTTTCTCCCATTTCTATGCTGGTATAGGTAATGGTTGCATCATCCCATTAGACTTCTTCCTCTCAGCCTTCACTTGCTAACACACCAGGCACTTTGATGTAATTTTAGTGATCTTTTTATTTATATTATCCCACCAATAATGCACTCAGAGATCTCGATACATATCTGTGTTTCCTGGGAGAACAGAGAAATTTGAACTATGTGCATCATCCAAAAGTTCCTTATTCAGTTCTAAACTTGATGGAACACATAGTCTTTTCCCAAATCTCACAATTCCTTCATCATTAACATTGAACTACGAGGATTTCCTTTTTTGATAGCTTCCACTTTCTTATGAATTCCCACATAATCACTTTGATCATCCTTTAACCTTTCCAAAAGAGATTTTTGAGCAATCATTTATGAAAGGATTGATGTTGTTCCCTTCTTTATGATTCTCATGTCCATCTTCATCAAATCTAAGAAGATTGGATCCTTCTCAATTCTCATTAGTGATGGAATCGTTGGGTACTTTCTACTTATATCATCTGCCACATTTTTCACTTTCCCATAGTGGTAATTGATTGAGCAGTCATAGTCTTTGATTAGATCTAACCATCTTTGTTGGTGCATGTTCAACTCTTTTTGT
Source organism: Viscum album (assembly GCA_963277665.1). Taxonomy (NCBI): domain Eukaryota; kingdom Viridiplantae; phylum Streptophyta; class Magnoliopsida; order Santalales; family Viscaceae; genus Viscum; species Viscum album. The sequence continues at coordinate 1,950,740,368 of OY728150.1, forward strand.
GAGAATATATACTTGAGGATTTTGTGGTCCGTATATATCTCACACCTTTCACCAAAGAGATAATGCTACCAAATTTTTAAGGTTAAAATCACCATAGCCAACTCCAGATCATGTGTTGGATAATTCTTCTCATGAACTTTCAATTTCCTTGAAGCATAGGCAATGAATTTGTCATTTTGCATCAACACACAACCCATTATCTTCTTCAAAGCATCACTGAATACCAAAAAAAGTTCTCCACTTGTGGGTAAATTGAGAATGGGCACAGTGATAAGCCTCCTTTTCAACTCCTTGAATATTTCGTTACATTCATCACTCCAATATAACTTTACTCCCTTCTGATTTAGCTTGGTAAGAGGGTTGGACAATCCTGAGAAATTTCTCAAAAATCATCGATAATATCCAGCAAACCCTAAGAAGCTTTAGATATCCATTACCGATGTTGGCCTCGTCCACCCCTCAATTACAGCTGTCTTGGAGGGATCCATAGATATCCCACTGCTTGTGATGATATGGCCCAAGAATGAGACCTCCTTCAACCAGAACTCACACTTTCTATACTTGGAATAGAGCATATCCTTTCACAAGGTCTCTATTACATTTCTTATATGCTCCTCATAATCCTCCTTAGTTTTGGACTATATGAGAATATCATCTATAAATACTACCAAAAATTTGTCAAGGTAATCTCTAAATACTCTATTCATCAAGTCCAACAATATTACTAGATAATGAGTGAGTCTGAAAGGAATTACTATGAATACATAGTGTTGGTATCTTGTATGAGAAGAAGTCTTGCGGATATCTTCCTTCTTCACCCTTACTTGATAATATCCCGACCACAAATCCACCTTGGAGAAGTATTTTTCTCCACACAGCTAATCAAACAATTCATCAATTACTGGGAGAGGATACTTTTTCTTTCTCGTGATTTTTTTAATCTCACGATAATCGATGCAAAGGAACATTGACCCATCCTTCTTCTTGACGAAGAGGACTGGTGCACCCCATGGTGAAGCACTTGGGTGTATAAATCCTTTATCTAGATTCTCTTGTAGTTGTTTCCTCATCTCCTCAAGCTCTAAAACATCCATTCTATATAGATTATTGGATATTGGCAATTCCCCAGATATAAGATCAATTGAGAATTCAACATCTCTTCTAGGAGGAATACTAGGCAATTCCTCGGAAAACACTTCAGTGAATTCCTTCATTATAGGCATGTCTTTAAGGATGGTTTCCTCCTTAGACTCAATCATCAGAGCCAGATACGCCTGCTCATAGGGTAGTAATATCCATGCTTGAGATAATGGAGCTAAATAATATCCATATTCCTCCTTGCACTTGTACAGAATTGGGGGTTGATTCTCTACATGGATAGTAATTTCCCTCTCATGACAATTTATGTTGTCTCTATATAAAGAAAGCCAATCCATACCAAAAATTGCATCAAATTCCACCAGAGGGAGTATGAAGAGGTTCACCAGGAAATTCAATCCATATATTATAATAGGGGGGGTTGTATTCATGGAATGCAATGATTTCCTTATTTCTCGTACTCATCGACATCTTCACTTCCATGATTTTTTGTGGTGATTGGATTGTTCTACTAAACTTTCAGGATATAAAAGAATGCATAGAACCATAACCAAAAAGTACATTCTCTATTCTTGAATGAATAACTAGCATACCTGTCACCACTATGTTGTTGAGATTCGGTTCGGCATAGTAATGGAAAAATATCACCCTTGCAGCCTTGGAGGTTGTTGGTTGACTCTAAAAACTCATGGCTTAGGGCACTGATTTACAAGATGACCCGGTTCTTTGCAGTTAAAGTAATGAACAATGCATTGAGAATCGAATGGGGTGTTCCTCTCCTCTGTCGTAGCAGCGGGTTTTTCTTACCTACAGTTAACGGCTCAGTGCCCATCCCTTCCACACCTAAAGCATTTCCTTATCCCCTTTAAGAAATTTCTAGGGTGTTTCTTTCTGCACCTTTGGAAATTGGGGTGTTGGATCTTCTTAGCACTGTTGGATTTATTCATCGGACCACCAGCATTGAAGTCCACCTTACACTTATTATCCCCACGATACCCTTGAGATTCTCCAATCTCCATTTTAACCTTGAGGGCACATCATACAATTTCCTTATAGCTGTCGAAGTCACGGATCACCAGTTTTTTCCTCAAGCTTGGATTCATCCCACCAAATAAGCGCTCAACCTTTCATTCAGGGGTAACAACAAATCCAAAGTCATATTGTGCAAGCCTTGTGAAGTTTTCCTTGTACGCTCTAACAGATTCATCATCTTTTTTCTTAACATCAAGGAAGTCCATTTCCGTCTTAATCCAGAGTGTGCAAGGAAAATATTTATCAAAAAACATATTCTAGAAATCCTTCCATTCCAACTTGTCGATCTCCTTCTCAGGCTTCGTATTTTTTATCAATGTTCACCATTGATCGGATTCACCCTTCATACGATAAGCAGCTAGAAGAACCTTCTTTTTTTTGGAACATTGAAGGATGGAGAAGATCTTTTCAATGGATTTGATCCATTTTTCAGCGATTGAGGGATCGGATAATACATTAAAATTATGAGGCCTTTGTCTCATGAATCTCTTGATAGCAACTTGTTCTTTCTTAGGGGGTGTTGAACATTCCACTTGAACCATGTTTCTATTCAAATCTTGAGTTAAATGAGAGAGAATCATGAAAAGGTTCGCGATTCATGCTCTCATTAGATTGGGAATCTCATTAGCACAGTAATCACATTGATCTTCACATCGGTAGTTATCTGGGGTCCTCCTATTACCGGTCATTGGCTGGAATAAAAGGAAAGTTAGGGGTAACACATAAAGGGTAATCCAAGGAAAAAACTGATGACTTATAAATAACTTTTATTTCCTTAACATATGAATCCAAATGCTTAAATCTATGGTATTCATGATCTACTTTATAACATATATTCTTAGGGGCATTTTTTTAATTCCTTTAATAGGGGTTCATACTAAGCTTGTGAATTTACCAAATCATATCCCTCTGGAGTGTCATAACCAAGAGCACAGCAAGGCCCTTTTTCATGTACCAGGATACCCCAGGTCAAGCTCGAAACTCCGTGTTGGGTTTTTCATCCCTAGGTACATCTATGCCAAAGCTGCCTCTACCTTCTGGTATCCAGATAGGGATGTATTTTCTTGAAATTCACTTACTCAATACCCACCAAAACTTAGGGATGTTTTTATTATACTTAGTCTTGTATCTAAGGATTTACTTGGGTTTTCTAATCCTAATACCAAAAATAACTAAACTTATCCTTTGATACCAACTATGATAACCCTGCTCTTTATTACACTCTAAAACATGATTTATACATAAACTCTTCACTTGATACAACATGGAAAATCGAGAGGTCTAGTGTCTTTGGGGCTTAGGAACATTACATAAAAACTTAGAACATGAAACACAGTATCTTTATTGAAAACTTCCTTTACATTACCATTAAATTCCATCATAATTAGCATTTCATGGGATAACCTAATGACATGCCTAAGAAAAGGGTGAGCTATAAATCCCAGTAAGGTAATAAATAAGGAATAACATGAGGAATACAATACATGTATGACAATAGGAATATAAATGGAGAACAATAGAAACATGAACATAATGGAATGATAAATCATGATAATCATAACATGGAAATGTGGCAACAACACTTAACATGGAATTAGCATGAGCAAAGGCTCATTGCACAGGGAGCATGATTAAACCCTCATTGCACATGAAGCACGAGTAAACCCTCATTGCACTTGAATTAGCATGAGTAAACCCTAATTACACATAAAACAAAAGTAAACCCTCATTTACCATGAATTATAATGAGTAAAAACTCATTGCACATGACGTATCATGATACTATACTTTACCCAATGCATTTGAGCACTATCAGGGCGCACCCTTTCTTAAACATTTCATTTCATGCATAAGTGTGTCACATGGATCATACAACTTCGAATAAATAATCATCATTTATTCCATGATAAATTGATTTGGAATACATACATGAAGTTTTATAATAAATAAGTAAATGTGAATAAATTTGAATACCCTTGATAGATAAATGGGCAGGGTATTCACTACACAATGACATTAGCTTAGAAAATCGTAGTGTAATTTCGGCACCATAACGACGTGAAATAAGAACTCATAAAAAATTATTGATGAGAGATAAAGGGGTGTATCATAATATTTACATTAAACTTACAGTAATGGGGTCACATAGATATATGTCCCAACAAACATAATGTAATTTAGATGCATAATACAAAAGAATTACTTGGATGTAAAGGAGGAGAGAGAAATCCCTCGTGGAATTTCAGCATAGTAACAGGTGTACATGGGACACATTAATGAGAGATAAATGGGTCTCCCATCATCCAAACATAAATAGGGAAGTATGGGGGAGGTGTGAAATCATAACCCAACATTTGTAATTGAAAACAAAAGGGAATAACAACTTAAAGAAAATTTGGAAAAAATGAGAATGGAAGAAATCCCTTACTTGGAAGTGTAGTCCCAAAGACTTGGGAGAGGATTCAGAGAGGCTTCTTGAGAGATTAGGTCACCTTGGGAGGATTTTAGAGAGATTAGAACAGAGGTTGGATGAACTAAAAAGGATTTTAGTGAATATTAAGTGGGATATTGGGTCGGTTTATTTGGGAAAAGAGAGGGAATTCTTTATCATTTAGTTTTGGGTCACCACACATTAAAATAATAAATACCACAAATCAGTCTATGGTTTTTGACCATGTTTTTTGCCAAAGGGGAGTGGAAAACAATATTTTATTAGTCCAATGTTGGAAAATATTAAAATAATAGGGGTTGCTTATGTGGAGGTGTGTCACACTCTCAAGGAAAACAATTTAAAAAGACAAAATGGTTTATAAGCCTTCAAGGGTCCACCAAAGCTTTGTAAAATAAATCAAACAAACCCAAAATCACATTATTTTAATGGTAAAATATATATTGTATGAACATAATGTTTATATTATTTTATTACATCACTATTGGGTTATTATGATGTCATAAAACACATTATATATTTAAATGGTGTTTAATTTTTACCCAAAAATCCGACTGTCTCAGAAAATTATGAAAAATTCACCATTGGATAATTTCAATGTCTTAATTCCAAAAATAATATTCATTTTATCTAAATAATTTTATAAATATGTGAATTTTTACTTTTAAAATAAAAACTGATATTTATTTAAAATTCTTGGGTTCTGACAAAAACAACTTTCAAACCTTAATAAAAATTACAATTGAATTCATAAAATTATATGATCATTTACATTTAATAAAAATTAATTTAATAAAAATAATAATATTTTATTAAAATATTATTTAATTAAAAAATCCATTAATTCATCAAAATATATTTCTTAGTAGAATATTAAATAAAATACTATTTGAGCTTTAAAAATATTTATGAAGTAACAATAATAAAAAGAATGTATATTTATTATTATATACAAAAATAATGAACATAATCATATTTCTAAGGTCTTGTTACAAACCCCTTATAACACACGCATAAGACCGAAGGTTAAGGTGTGCAATGGAGACAGACTCTTGGGGTGGCTTGGATAACATCACTCGGGTGGTAATCTCTATTAACTTCCACTCCTCCCGTAGTCAGTTTCACTCAAGCTTAACATGTTCAAGCTCGTCTTGGGCTTGGTCAAAAGAAAATCCCAATGACTCCACCTCCTTTCCGAGATCTGAAAGATGGGATTAGTACGGGGAAAGTCTACTGGATGAGGCCATCACTTCCTTTATTTGAGTAAATTAGATTTGTTATAGCCCTATATTTATACTAATCATGTGATCATTGTTCAATGGCTATATTAGCAATGGTAACAATTCTTAACAGTATTTTAAAATCCAAAAACATAAAACTAAAGAAGTTTATATTTATATAAAAAATTTACATAATGATACATTTAATCAGATCAAGAAGAATTTTCATTAATGAATGTTTGGGTCGTTACACTATAGCCATTATCCACATGGATTGTGGTTGTTGGTTGGCGTTAGAAACCCTGGTGATGTGGGAAATGGGTAGGAAGGGGTGATAAATTCCTATAAACATGGTCCTCGTAGATCATGGATATAACCTATCCCTATGGACATGTTCCATGTTTATTGTAGTCCTTTACTTCCCCTAAAAGGTCTATAGACAGGGTCTACATAGACTGTGGTTATGGATCTAGGTTACATCCATGGTCGATATGGATAGTGGAAATAATATTTCATTGAAATACCTACATACAAGGTCCATGTGGATCACGGAAATGAAGTTTCCAAAGAATTTTGGACCCACCATATAATTTTATTCATTAAATATAATAACTATTAAAATTTTATATATATATATATGTATATATGTGTGTAACACACTGAGATTTTTATGCGATAGATTTTTTTAATTTCCTTGATGTGTTGTGTTGTATGCTACACCAAGATAATATTACACTATAAGAAACACTATATTAGATTCAGATATATGAAACACTATGTTTTTCTTGTGTTACACACAATTTCAAGTTCTTTTGATAGAATTCATTTCACACAAGACCAAGTTTAAGCGAACAGCTAAATTTTATTATGTTACCATATAACCTAGCCATTATAATGGAGGTATAAATAGTATTAACCATATTATGAAAATATTCAAAAAACATGTAAATATAATTAATTATTTTGTGAGTGATTAATTATAAATAAAACCTTTTTTAATAAAATAAAATGTTTTTCTAAAAAACAATTTAAATGAAAATAAGTGAGTTTATAAAATAATAAAATCACTCTTTATGGATCTTATTAATGTAATATCTATTTAATATTTTCAATATAATGTTTAAAATTTATCTTATATATTTTCAATATATGATATTAGAACAAATTCAATTTTTTGGATAAAAGAATTATTTTTCAAACAAGGAAATTTTTCCACCTTTGGATGGTGCACCCATTTTAAATATAGTTTTTAACACTTTTATATATTATATTTAACAAAATAAACTAATTATTTGGAATTATTATATAAAATTTTACTTTTCGTGAATTTTTAATATTTTTCTGATAACTTTCAAGTTTTGATAAATAGTAAAAATAAATTAAATTTTAATTAAAAACAATTGTTTTCATAGAAATAATTTATATGGTTATATTATATTAATAATGGTTTTAAATTATAGATATAATATTTTTTTATCATTCAAAATAATTTATGTGATTGGCATTAATTTTACAATTAATTTTGATGAAGAAACATTTCAAACTTTTGCAATGTTTTAACTTTTAGAAACCCATTTTAACTTCCAAAAACATGATTAATTTTAAAATAATTACTTCAAATTCTAGGTATTGAATTTTTAAAAATTGAATCCATATTTTTAATCATTGGGTCCAAATTATGTTAATAACATTCTTTTATTTTTTGGGCATTATGAATAGTAACTTCATTAATTTTTATTAATACGGTAAAAAGGTGAATCGGGTAATTAAGGGTAAATATAATATTATAAAATTACATTAACACTGATATTAATATTATTGGATGATTGTTTTTAGACCTAAATAATAAATGGGTCTAAATTATACCCATTGTAATCCACTTGGATGATATTAGTACATTTAATATATTTTATTTAAAGAAAAGTTAAATATGTATTACGCAAATTTTAATAACTTTATCATTTTTAAAATATGGTTATATATAATATGAATTCAATTATAAATAGTCATTTTAAAGATAATTTTTTTTATTTATCATGGTAATTTATTGGAAATTTTCAGGAAATAATTAATTACCTTAAAATTTTATATATTGATGATGGAGAAATTACTTAATTTTTGAAAAATCAATAAACTAATTTTTATTAAAATCATAATAACCATTAAAAGATACAAAAACTTGAACAAATATTATTTTTCAAGTATATATCAATCATAAACATCCAAGGTTTGTGTTATTGACCATTTGGATCCTTATAGAAGAGATTGTGACACTTATATTATTTTATTTAAAGTGATGTTAAAGTTGTCACATTCAAGTTTTAATAAGTATAACATTTTTAATGTTGTATTTTTCTGAAGATATTTTAAACTAAAAGAATTCTTATGAAATATAGAAGATTTATATTAATCATATTATTTTATTTTTAATTTTTACCCAATAAACAATTATATCAAATAATTACGCAAAACTAATGTAGTAATTATTTTATTAATGGAAATATAAAATTAATGTTATTAAAAATACTAAAATGGATATAATTTGGAATAATTAATATATATAAAAACTTACAGATGACCTTTACCCCTTATAGATATAATAAAATATTTTTTTAATGGTTAAAATCTTATCTTGATATTTTTAAAAATCCCTTAAATGAAAAGTGTCAAAATTGACACTATTAATATTTTGTCAAAATAAAGTTTTATTAAATAATTTGAAAATCATAAAATATTTTCACAAATATAAAATAATTATTTTTTACTCTAAAATGTTCTATATTATTCATTTATGGTCAAATTGACATCAAATAAGTAAAAATGACACTATTTTAATATTAAACAATTTGTTACCTTAGTTAAAATAAAAAGATAATAATTAAGTGTAAAACGAAATGATAAGGGTCAAAATGAAATTAAAAAATGTCTAAAAATTATTGGTTAATGATATTACAAACTTTTATCATCTCATATTCCAAACTAATACATTTTGGATTTTTTGGATGGCCTTTCATTATTTTTATAAATTAATATTTTTGGAGATTCCAAAGATGCCCCTCACCTCCACTATAAAATCAAACATCCTCTCTCAAAACTTCACTTCATTTTGATCATTCAAATTAGCCCATACCCTGAAAATTTCCCTTATCAACTTCACTAGTCACATTCTAGAGGTTTTGGACTTCTCCAAAGAAGTTCCCTTAAGAGGAGATCTAGATGGTGCTCATCGAAGAAGAGCTCATCTCCACGAATCATTCTTTAAAATTTCTTTCTTATTCTACTTCATATTACTTTTTTATTTACATTATTTAGTAATAAATATAGTATAACCTCTATAATTAGATGTTATTATGGTTACAAAACAACCTTAATCCACCTTCTATCCATCCTATGAAAAATAAAATCACCACGCGGGCATATGTACGGCTTACGGTCTCCACGTTGTGGTGTAGTATATTTTTTACCACCACCTTACTTGGAAGGGTATAATGATAGATATAATAAATATATATTATTATTATAACATTATTCTGAAATATTACACACCATAAACTTCAATACCATTCAAAAAAATTGGGATTGATATCGTCGCTCGTGCGTACATACGTTAAACTGTCTCCACGATGCGATGTGATTCATTCTACATGATCGTTATTAAAGCATGATTATATAAATGAATTGAATGAATAAATATGATATATATTATACTAATATAATTATTTAAATTATATAACTATAACCAAATAATAGGAACAAGAACTTATCCAAAAAAACATGCATAAGAAAATGAAGCCATTTATACCCGAATAAGGAGTAATAATGAAACATTATTAAAAAATGGATGATAATATGATTATATATGATGTCATAAAAATTAATTTGATTCTATAATAAGTCCATGAAATTATTTAAACCATTATATAGTATTTTTGGATACATACAATGGACATCATACCTAAGGTAAGGGATAATTTTGCAATCTCATTATTATCCAAGATTGTTTATATGTAAGTATTTACTATGGTAAATTTATCATCCATCTCCATGATTACTAAATATGTATTAAAAATATGTTTTTATTATTCTACAAATTTTTAAATTCAATTTTACCCATTTTTTAATTTTTATTAAATGGCATGAAAGTAACTTTTTGTCATTTTCATTATGAGGTACTTTTTGACTTTCCGATAAGAGTATGAGAAGAATGTTTTATTTTAACTTATAAGGAATGAAAATATTTTTTTGTTTTCATAAAACTGTATTTCTATGAATCTTCCTTTATAATATTTAAAGGTTATTTTCAATGAAATTATTTTCTTTTAATATTTTGTGGCATTTTTATAAAAGTAAAAGTTTTTAAAGAAGAAAGGATATTTTCCTCAAGAATTAATTTCAAGTGTTTTATCAAAATTATTTTCTATATAAGATGGAATTATTTAATAGGTTTATGTTTCAAGTATACTATCCCTATTATTTATATGGTTTTATTTTTTTTATTATGTAATTCTATTTATTAAATCCATTTGTTTTATATGGATTATGTTATCATGGAATGATGTCTAAGAAACCCATTTTATTCCTTAGGTTATCCTATGATGAATGATTTATGTTTTAATGGAACACATAATAATGGTTTAATTATGATATGGGTGGGACTTATATCTCCCTAAAATTCATTGGGTAAAGATTTATATCTCATGATATAGAAAAAACTAGAATGATAAGTAAATAAAGTTTAGCAAAAGAGGGCTGGAACGACAAGTAAATCTCATTCAATAATATAGGGTTGGAATGAAGAGTGAACTTGGTTCAGTATAGTACTTTATCCACAATTATGGTCTTAGATATGATCCTTGGATAATATGGAAATTATTTACTATGCTTATGTGTTTGAAACAATTCCATGTTTTATTCCAATTCTATTCTCTAATGATTAATGATTCCTTTATGATTTATTCCTAATAAACTTCCAAGGTTTATTTCATGAATAAATATTTAGATATATGTTAAATGTATTATGGTTTTTGAAAGTTATGTTTATTTTTTACATTTTATTTTTATGTTTTGTATGATATTTTCCATGCTTACCCTTACTAAGCATTTGAGATCACCCTTTTCATAAGTTTTATTTTCCATGGGATATAGAGAAAGGTTTTTGTTAGGAAAAATAAAGGGGAAGATCTTTATGGTATATGTTGAAGATATTTCACCAAGTTAGTAGAATGTGTTCCTAGTTTCAAAATGCACTAAACTAATATGGTCATTGGGTGTTTTTTTAATGTGTTAATTATTCAACAGAATTAATGTAATTTCAATGTAGAACAAGCTTGGTTTGTTATAGTTGGTGTTAGAGTGAAGGTTTAGTAAATATTTGGAAACTAGGATGTGAAAATTTTAGTGAGATCCATAGATATGTTTCGAAGGACATGTATAGGTATGTTCTAAGGATAAGTATAAGTATCAATTACAATCCTAGAGTTTTTATGATAATAATTAATAACCTAGTACTAAACCAAATATTTCATAGATTTAAATATTATAAGTAATTTACCCTACTTATGTGTTTTTAATCTCAAATATGTATTTATCACACCATTCTTTATGGTCTTAGTAAATAACTATAACTAAATAGAACACATTTAACCTTGAATATTTCAGATGTGGAAAGTATGGGAATTATGAAAACTAATTTCCTAAGTGGAAATATCATAAATAGAATCATGAACATGGTACGAGTATTGGTTATATTTCTAAGTATAAAGAGATTATAAAAAACATGTAAAAGTTATGGGATGTTATAGCATTATTGTTTACTTTAAAACTAAGAAGCTTTGTTAGAATAAAGTTGAGGAAACTTAACACATGATTCATATTTTATGAAAGACTAAGATGATGTATACTGATTAATGGTTTAATAATAAATTTGGATGCTTGAGTTCTATATGTTTTAAAATTCAAAGATTATGTGATATGAATCATGAAATATATAATTTTTTCAATATAAGATTGTCATTAAGGATTGTAAAGTATTTTTGAATAGTTCTAAGGACCTAGAAAAGTGATTTAATGGTAATTTGATATACTTGGAGAACAAATGAATAAGGGAAATATAACTATTAATATGTTCCTTATGTTAAGATAATGATGTTTGAATAAAGATATGTTGGATTTGAATAAGTAAATTGGATGATGCTAGTTTCTTGGGAGCTAATTATGGATTTTTTGACAAGATGTTTGTCTTAACATGGATGAACTATACAACTTTTTGGGACTTAATGTATAATAAAATAAGTTTGGGAATAAGTAAACATGCATGTTTTCAATTAGGATAGATGGTAATTCGGGTTATTACCATGACACAAGGGAATACATGATGAAGGTGTGTACATGTTTGAAACGTGACCAACAAGAGATACCTTGTGATATATGGGGGATAAAGTTAAGCTAATTTAGTGTACCTATTTCTAAAAAATTAGATTTTAAACTTTCAAAAGTATTATAATATTATAAATCTATGTATATTATAAGTTAAACTTTGGATGATGTTTGTTAGATTAAATTATTATCTCACTATAGGTGGACTTATGTATATTTGATAACTTGTGCTAAATTTTTTGTTGTGATAATGACAGATGAAAAGACCTATCATACTATTTATGTTTCACATGATTTTCTAACATTTTGGGAATGAAGAATTCAACTTAATTTATATGAATAATAGATGAAGTTTAAATTGTTCAAGGAATGAACAAAAGTGAGATAGTACCAAAATCAAGTAAGTATATATTCTCATGCAAATTATTCAACATTAGGAAAAGGGGTCATGATGTAAAAGGGTGTATTATTATCATAACTTTGATGATATCAATGAACTCATTCATGCCTCTTTAGTTTATGGTTTTTTTATTTTTAAGTTTATATGGATAACCCACTATCTTTTGATCAGTGATCTTTATCAATCTATATGATTATTTATGCTTTTCCACCATGCTCAATCTCCATCTATGTTCTCCTGCATAGAGACCTAGTTATGATTTACTTTGGGTAACTGTTATTTTCCAACTATTACTTTTTAAAATTAAGTTTTAGTATTTATTTTTACAATGATGGTTTCTATGAAATATATTTTCTACTATTAAACCATTTATAACCCCAATGAATTTCTAGGGAAAATTCATTTTAAGGCGATAGAATGTAATACCCATAGATTTTTATGAGATTTTTTTTTTTAAATTTCTTTGATGTATTGTGTTGTACGCTACACCAACATAAGCTTGCACTACCTGAAAATCCATATTAGCTTGTGATATACGCAACACTATTCTTGTCTTGTGTTACACAAAATTTCAAGTTCTTTTGATCGAATTTATTTCATGCAATATCGAGTTTAAGAGAACAACTAAATATTATTGTGATACCTTATAACCAAACCATTATAATGGCGGTATAAATAGTATAAACTATATTATGAAAATATTCATTACACATGTATATATAATTAATTATTTGGTGAGCTATTAATTATAAATAAAACCTTTTTTAAATAAAATGAAATGTTTTTCTAAAAAACTATTTAAATGAAAATAAGTGAATTTGTAAAATAAAAAAAATCACTCTTTATGGATTTTATTAATGTAATATATATTTAATATATTCAGTATAATGTTTAAAATTCATATTATATGTTTTCTAGACATTATCTAAGAACAAATTCAATTTTTTGGATAAAAGAATTATTTTTCAAAAAATGCAGTTTTTTCATCTTTGGATGGCACACCCATATTAAATATAGTTTTTTGACACTTTTATATATTCTATTTAAAAATAAATAAACCTGTTATTTGAAATTGGGATATAAAAATTTAATTTTAATGAATTTTTGATATTTTTCTGATAACATTCAAGTTTTGATGAATATTAAAACTATACTAAATTTTAATTGAAAACAAATTTTTTCATCAAAATAATTTATATAGTTAAATTATATTAGTAAATGGTTTTAAATTATAAATATAATATTTTTTATCATTCATTATAATTAATGTAATTGGCATTAATTTTACCATTAATTTTTATGAAAAGACATTTCAAACTTTTGCAATGTTTAAACTTTTAAAAACCTATTTTTCATTCCGAAAATGGGATTAATTTTAAATTAATTCATTAAAATTTTATGTTTTAAATTTTTAAAAATGGATTCCAAATTTGGAATCAGTGTATCCAAATTATATTAATAATGTTCTTTTATATTTTGGGCATTATGAATAGTAACTTTGGTAATTTTTATTAATATGGTAAAAAGGTAAATCAGGTAATTAAGGGTAAATATGATATTATAAAATTACCTTAACATTTGTCCTAATATTATTATATGAGTTATTTTTAACCTAAACCATCCATGGGTCGAAATGATACCCTTTGGAATCCACTTGGATAAGATTACAACATTTAATATATTTTATTTAAAGAAAAGTTGAATATATCTTACTCAAATTTTAATAAATTTATAATTTTTAAATTAAGGTTATACAAAAGCTAAATTTGATTATAAATACTCATTTTAAATCTAAAATTATTTCTTTATCATGGTTATTTATTTTTAATTTTTAAGAAATACTTAATTACCTTAAAGGTTTATATATTGAGGATGAAGAAATTATTTAATTAATGAAAAATAAATAAACTAATTTTTATTAAAATTATAATAATAATTAAAAGACAAAAACACTTGAAAAAATATTATTGGTGGAGTATATATCAATCATAAACATCCAAGTGTAGAGTTATTTACCATTTGGATCCTTATAGAATAGATTATGACACTTATATTATTTTAATTAAAGTGATGTTAAAGTTGTCACATTCAAGTTTAATAAGTATAACATTTTTAATGTCAGATTTTTCGGAATATATATTCTCCTAAAAGAATTATTATGAAATATAGATGATTTATCTTCATCATAGTATTTTATTTTTAATTTTTACCCAAAAATAAGTATATTAAATAATTACTCAAAACTAATGTAGTAATTATTTTAATAATATAAATATCAAATTAATGTTATTAAAAATACTAAAATAAATATAATTTGGGATAATTAATTTATCCAAAAAAAAATTATAGATTACCTTGACCCCTTATAGATATAATAAAATATTTTTTTCAAGGGTAAAATCTTATCTTTATATTTTTTTAAATCCATTAATTAAATAGTATCAAAATTGACATTATTGATATTTTGTAAAAATAATGATTTATTAAATTATTTAAAAATAATAAAATATTTTCAAAAATATAAAATTATTATTATTTAATCTAAAATGTTTTATATTATTCATTTATTTTATAGTTTAAATCAAATAATTAAAAATGGAATTATTTTAATATTAAATAATTTGTTACCTTAGTTAAAATTAAAAGATAATAATTAAGGGTAAAACGAAATGATAAGGTTTAAAATGAAATAAAATCAAGTATAAAAAAAATATATGACATTACAACCTTATCTTATGTCATATTATAAACTAATATATTATGGAGGTTTTTGGATGGGCTTTTATTTTTTTTATAAATTAATATTTTTCAAGATTCCAAATGTGCCCCAACATCAATTTTAAAACCTCACATCCTCCCTCACAACTTCACTTCACTTTGTGCCTTAAAATTCATCCATAACCTACCCATTTCCATTATCAAATTCCCTATTCACATTCTAGAGGTTTTTGTCTTCTCCAAAGACCAAATCTAGTGCCCTTAAGAGGATATCTAGAGGGTGCTCATCGATGAAGAGGCAATATCCTCTACTGATTATTTCAAATTTCTTTCTTCTTATACTTCATCTTACATTATTGCTTACATTATTAAGTAATAACTAAAGTATCAAATATATACATAGATTTTATTATGATTATATAACAACCTTATTCCACCTTCTATCCATCCTACAAAAAATGAAATCACCACGTGTGCGTACGTACGGCTTACCGTCTCCACACCGTAGGGTAATATTTTCTTCACCACCACCTTAATTGGATGGTTATAATGATGGAAATAATAACTATATATGATTACTATAAAATGATTCTGAAATATTAAACACCATCCACTTAAATACCATTCAATAATTATGAGAATTATATCATCGATCGTGCATGCGTACGACCTACCATCTCCATGATACGATGCGATTCATTCTAGATGATATTCATTAAAGCATAATTATATAAATGAATTGAATTAATAAATTTGATATATTTTATACTAATATGATTCTTTAAATTATATAACTTTAACCTTATAAAATTAATAATAACTTATCCAACATAATTTGTATAAGAAAATGAAGTTATTTATACCTGAATAACGAGTAATAATGAAATGTTATTAACAAACGGATGATAATATGAATATATATGATATCATAAAAATGACTTGGATTCTAGAATAAGTCAATGAAATTATTTAAATCATTATATAGGTGGTTCAAATACATACAAAGTATATTATACCTAAGGTAAGGGATAATTTTTCAATCTCATTATTATCTAAGTTTGCTTATAAATAAGTACTTATTGGGGTATATTTATCATCTATGTCCAAAGTTTTTTTAATGTTTTTTATGAGAAAATATATTTTTCTAATATATTATAGGTTAAATTTTTAAAAAAAAATATGTGTTAAAGGTGACATCTCTGATGGCGCCTTTGGTTTTATGCACAAAGGAGGCAGTGATGCTACCCCCCCCCCACTCGCATTTGGACTAGATTAATGATATGGAAAAGGTGTGAGGGGGTAATACCTTTCGCCTTTACCTGAGGCGAAATATGGCATCAGCGGTGCCACATTTCGCCTAACGGAAAGGTGAAAGGGGGTATCACTGATGCCACCATTCCCTCAATGCCCTATAAAAGGGAACCCCCCCCCCCTCTTCTTCCATTTTTCACCATATCTATTAATTACACTATTTCTCTCTCTAAAAAACTTATTTTATGTGCGGTGGAGTTGGGGTCAAAAAGAAGTCTTGGTTTTTTTGAAGCATTATTTATAGGTATTTTTTTATTTTATTTAAATTTTTTATTTATTTATTTGAATTATTTTTAGTTCTAACTATTTAATTATTTAATTAGTTTAGTTAGTTCTAAATATTTTGTTTATAGAGCTCTCGCAGCGGCGATTTCCAGCGAAACCCTTGATGGCGTAGCATGACCTCGCGGCGGCGCGCCCCCTCTGTGCCTCGGCCAGATGGGGGCAACGACTCTCCTCTGTCACAGCATGTGGATCCCTCCTCCTTCCCTGACTTACCGGAGATTGATGTTTGCCCTAAGGTGCCGAATCGGGTGAATAGTGAGATATCAGTTCTGATTTCCTCTTTGGAGTTCGCGAAGGTGGTGTCACGGTTGGACCTCATCCTTGTCGCAAGGTTTGGCAAGTCTCGACCTTCAGTGGACAGCTTTCACAGGTTCGTCTCCTCTACCTGGTTGCTTCAAGAACAGGAGGTTATATGGATTTTAGACACGAGGCATTTCCAAATCCGTTTCTCCTGTGAGGATGACTTAATTTATGCCTGGTCTTCTGCATCGAGGGTGGTTAATGGTTCCAGATTCTCTCTTTTTCGCTGGTCTTTTGATTTCCATCTCCACCGTGACCCTCCTACCACTGCGTTATGGGTCACGCTCCCCGGTCTTGCTGTACCATTTCAGAATCCTGCTATCCTCCGTGTCATTGGAAATCTGATCGGGCGTTTCCTGTGTATGGACATGAGAACCCGTGTTTCCTGCCATCCTGTTGCTCCGTGCATCTGTGTCGAAATAGATGTCTCGAAGGAACCAGTTAAATCGGTCTGCGTTGAAGTGGAGGGTGAGATCAGATGGCATCAGTCTGTCTTCTTTGAGTCTTGGACTCCTTATTGTGCAAATTGTCATCGCCTTGGACACTTGGACCTTCATTGTCGCCGGAATTGCTTCTATAGAAAGGATTCTGCTGCGATAAGGGAGGAAGTTCCTGGTCGACGTATGCCACTGGAGATAGGTGGGTCAGCGGAGCTTGCTGTTACTACAACTGCGAAGGATGCAAGCACCGGGGCCCCGAGTGCCAATGCTACTGATTCTATTCAGAAGGAGGAAACCAATGAGGGTGTCAATCCCTCGGTTGGGGATGTTTTTAAAAGGCTGAAACATGATCTCAATTATGGTGCTGGTCTTGATTCAGGAAGTGCAAAGGGCTGTTCAGATACTGATTGTTGCAAATGGAAGCTGGTTAAGGGAGGCTGTGAGACTCTTCTGAAGCAACGCAGTGATGTATCCCTGGGTAACAGATTTGCAAGATTGATTGAGCTGGACTCCAATGACCAGGAAGCACCCTACCCACATCAGGATAGGGCTACTACTGGTACTGTTATATCTGATAACATTGGGAATGGGGAAATAGGAGGGGCTACTGGAGCTCCTGTCATCATGCTTCAGGTGGAACTGGATAAGGGATGTGGTGAGCCACAAGGGAGTGATTTGTTGAACATGATGCAGGAAAGTCCTGAGGAGGATGCTGAAAAAATCTCAGAGGGGGTGTTGAATGGAAATAATAATTCAGAGAAGCAGAAGGTTAGGGAGAGATCTTTGAATAGACAGGAATTTGTAGCTGCAAGCTGCAAAAATCAGAATAGCAGGGACCTTTATCCGTGTCTGACACCTGTAGACGTTAACAAGCAAAATTCCAAGTTTGCACCCTCCTTGGTGCATGAAGGCACTCTAGGGATGGATGAGGGGAAAGAAAATCAAGGAGGAAGACTAACGAGTTCTATGAAGGAAACATATAGTGACATTCTTAGAAAAGGGGAGAAGAGGGATGAGAGTATTGGGGCTTCCACTGCTCCACCAAAGAGGAAACCCAGGAAAGACTACTCCAACACGCTGAGGACCATATCCACCAGATCATCTACCAAAAATGGAAAGCTGAAAGATTTGGATCAGAAGAAGGGACGACAGAACAAAGAGCCAATGTCCCCAGCAAAGTTACGTCTGCGGGAGCAGTATATCCACATGTTAAATCAATACGCTCCACAATCTGAATGGGAGTCGGCAGATCCAGATGAGTTCTAAAAAGGTGGTGGTGATGATGTGTTTGATGCTTTCTAAGGTATGAGGTTGTAAGGTTTTGTGGTACGCTGTCTTTTTATTTTTTTTCTCTCCTCTGCTCTTTGCACTTTCTTTTTATTAATAAATTTCTACGGGACTGGGCATTCAGCCTAATCTTGCACCTTCCTTGTCTAAATATTTTGTTTATTAATTTTTTTAATTAGTTATATATAGTTTGGAATAATAATTATTATTAGTAATGATTAATTATAGATCAAGTATAGAATAACTTAGGATTAAGTATTGTAAAATTTTGGTAGCATAAATATTATGTGGTTATCTAAGAAATCAAATCCCTATCTAGATATAAACAAGTGGATGTGGATCTAGCAAAGATATACCTAGAGATAAAACCCCAAAACACCACTTTGATCTAGACTCGAATGGGAACAGGTGCATGAAAACAGGTCTTGTTGCACTCCTAGTTTGACACTCCTCGGGAATATGCTTAAGATGAATCACATTTTCTTTATAAACTACTAAGATACATAAGAAAATAAAAATAAAATTAGTGTATTTATCAATGATAATTATGATTATATAGAATTAAATAGACAAGGAAAAGGCATTAAATAATGAAAGTTATTATTAGTATTTGAATTCTTTTTAGTTAGTTTTAAAGATGTTATTTATTAAGTAGTTTAATTAGCTATATATAGTTTAGAAATAATACTTATTATTAGTAATGATTAATTATATATTAATTAATGAATAACTTAGGATTAAGAATGAATACATATGATTAGTTAATTATAATTAAATAATGAGTATAATATGATTAATGATTAAAGAATTAATAGTTAAAGAATAACTTAATAATGACTAAATAGTGATTAAATAATTATTGATTAGTTAAAAATTGTACTAAGAAACATTAGTATCATTATTTAGGATATAACAAGATGTTCTAAAATTTTAGTATCATAAATATTATATAGTTTAAAAATAATTTTTTTTATTAATAATGATTAATTATAGATTAATTATTGAATAACTTAGGATTAAAATATTAATACGTGTAATGATTAGATAATAGTACTTATCATTGATAAAATAAAAATTATGATTATATAAAATGAAATGGAAAAGAACAAACACATTATATTACACATGAATGTATTTCAACATACAAGAAATACCTTGACATTTTTCAATTAAACATGGTTTAGATGAGATGAGCATGACCTCGGAGTGAGGAAAAATCTGGTTTATTTTTATTTGGTAGCTTAATAACATCATCAAAATATATGTACTTAATAATTTAAGTAAATACTTTTAGAATATGTTATTAAGCTATTAAATAAAAATCAGTTGGGTTTTACCTCACTTCTAAAGTTAAGCTTATGTCATCCAAACCATGTTTTGTTGAAAAATATTGGTATTTCTTGTATTTTTTAAAACATTCATTTGTCATTTTATGTGTTTTTTACTCTCCATTTTAATTTATATGATCATAATTGTCATTTTATTAATGGGAAACAAACTAATTTGATTTTTTCTCTTCTTTGTGACCTCGGTTTCCAAAACATTTTGTGAATTATATTCTAATAAACTTTAGTATCATATTTAAGGGTATAAAAATATGTTCTAAAATAAAATTATAATAAATATTATATATTCAACCATTATTTTCACTATAATAATCTTGATCAAAAAAAAATTGACGTAGACAGTCATATTAGCCTATGTGTACTTCTATGGGGAGGTTATTCAAACTAAGCAAGGAACTTCTTACAATACACAACCAATAACAATGGTTAGTATAGATGATTGTGTTACCCTAAGTGACCTTCAAGATAGAATTCATGGTTCATTAAATCTGGGACCCAATCAAGAGATCAAGTATATGTGCTATAGACATTTCAATTCCTAGAAACACTGGGACATTAGGATTTTCCTTTAGTTGCTGATGCGTAGTGGTTCCAAGAAATAAATTTATTTTCTCAATGGTCAGATGGTACCATGATGGAGTTATATGTTGATGTTTCAAATATGCAAAAACAATGTCCAATTGTACAAAGATGTAGACTTACAAGAGTGGTTGAAGATAGTCCTCCCCATGAAATTGAGCCCATTCAAAATGATGTAGAAGAGGATAACTGAGATGAACTCCTAGATATAGATGTAAATATCAATTCTAATAAGGAGTTTCATAATGATGTAATATATAGTGACAATTGTTCTAATGAGAAGGGAAAAGTGTAAGTTAGAGAGGATGTTTCTAGAAATTAATTAGTTGTAAAGCAGCCTCAACCTACAATAAATCATCCACCACTCTTTGAATCTTGGTTAGAAGCAATGAAATGTGTGTCTGAATTCAAAAATAATGTTCTCACTCCCAAAATTGAGTTTCCTGGAGTTGTACCAGATAGGTTTAGTGAGTTGGAAAAAACCTTATATGTTGGAAGGAATTTTCCAAGTAAAGATGTTTTAAAAATCACACTAAAGAGTTTTCACATTGAGAGGAATCGTAGATATATAGTTCAGGAATCAGGCCATAGTAAATATCTCATACAGTGTGAAAAGTATGGGGATGATTGTAGATTCCTCTTAAGGGAGATTCAGGAAATTGCATTTGGATGTTGGATAATATCAAGGATTGAGGCAACTCAAACTTGTTTTCAGCCAAGCCTGACACAATATCATACCTCATTGGATTCAGAATTTGTTTCATCCATTATTTTTGAGATTATTAAGACATTCCAAGATGTTCTGATATCCCTTGTGTAAGAGAGGATACAATATATATTCAGTTATAATATTTCTTATAATAAGGCATGGATGGCGAAACATAAGTCAATTGTGAAGGTCTTTGGTGATTGGGATGAATCGTATCGGGTGTTTCCACAATTTCTAGACATACTAAGTGACCATAACAAAGTTTTCTTCCATATTGATATAAACAAACATGTGTCTCAAGATAACTGACTTGATCCATCTCGTGTTCAATTTCATCAGTCTTTCTGGGCATTCCTCCTCTTTATCTCAGCATTTTGTTTCATCAAATAGTTCATTCATTTTGATGAAATGTTTCTATATGAAAAATACAAGGGTGTAATTTTTATTTCATCAACCCAAGATGGAAACCATTCACCTCTTCCACTTTCCTTTTCCATTGTAGAGAAAGAAAACTATGTATCATAAAGTTGATTTTTTTCATGTATCCGCAACCATTTCACCAACATTTGGGGTGTTTGTTTGATATCTGATCAACATTGGGAAATTAATGAGGAAATCAATGTGGATCTTCATTCATGGATATATCCAAATTCACATCATCAGTTCTGAATTAGACACATTTCTAGAAACATGCAGAAAAATTTCCACAACGAACTGATGAAGAAGGAAATCACGAGGCTTGGTACGCATTGTCTTTGTTATTTTTTACTATTTAAACATAAAGATAAAATCAATTTATGTGAAATATCATCTCTTATGTGTATCATATGAGCTATATCAACAGTGGTTTGAATAATGTTTTGAACAAATCTGCAAGGCTAGTCAATAAGTTTATGATTATATGATGTAGATTCCAAAAGAAAAATGGACATTCGCATATGACGGGGGGAAGAGGTACAAATACATGACCACAAACATTGTGGAGTGAATCAATGGTGTCTTAAAAGGGCTTTATAATTTACCTATAACTTCCCTAGTTGAGGAGACATTATATCATTTCATGAAATAATTTTTTTATAGACAAAAACTTGCATTAGATGGAATGCAGCAAGGGTTAAGGTACGGAAAACACTTTCAACAAGAGGTTGAAAATAATATTAAAGAATCTTATGGTTATCATGTATACCTTTTTCGACAAGAAGACTCTCGATTTGATGTTCAAGAGAATTCGGACCCCCATCAAAATAGCATTGGTGAAAAAATGGCGGTGTTACTGGAAACGAGGAAATGTCAATGTGGAAACTTTTAGGGATTATAGTTTCCATGCACACACTCCATTGCAGCATGTTCCTATTTGAACACATCAAGGGAAGCATATGTTGATCCATTTTACCAGATGGACACCATTTCTAACTATTATGATGCACCATGGACACCTATTGGGAAGTTTCATTATTTCCCAATGCCTAAAGGCCAGCCGATAGTGATACCTGACATCAACTGATTGCATCCCGGAGGGATACTGAAGGCTATTAGAATGTAGAATGATATAGAATGGCCTCAATAACAAGGAAAGAGTTTGAGATGTATGATATGTCATCTATAAGGTCATAACCGGAAATGATTCCCTAACATTGTTAGGTTGAGTTCACACTCTCAGCTATATGATGTATTGTCTTCATTTTGATATTCTCATATTGTAAATTATATGTTGTTTTATCTTCTATCTACCCCATTTTCAAAACATTATGTAACCTATATTCTAATAAAATTGTATATAATGAAATAATAGTACCATATATAGGGTATAATAAGATTTTATAAAATTTTAGTACAATAAATATTATATGATCAACTATAGGGAGGTTATAAAAAATAATAAAATGGTGTTTTGTAAGATATGGTTTTATATATTTATATATATATAAATTTTGTCTTAGTTATGTAAATTTTTATTATAAAATGGTGTTATTATTAATTTATGTATGAATTCCCTCATGATGTTATGTTTCATTATTATTTTCCCACATGTACAACTCATTCTGTAATAGTAATTGAACTTCAAGAAAGAATTTGTCAGAAATGAACCACGGCATAGGAGGAATAGTGACAATAACCATGGTGATGGAATTATTTTACATCATCACTATTTTCATTTTCAACGTTCCTCATATTTCATGGTTCATTTTCCAAAAATTCTTTCTTGAAGTTTAGTTAGTGTTACAGAATTAGTTGCACATGTGAGATAACAATCATGAAACATACCAACATGTGGACATTCATACATAAATTACAAATCAAACCATTTTCACATAAACATTTACATAAAGAAGACAAAATACTTATATATATATAAATATATATAACAATATCTTATAAAACACCCTTTTCTAGGTAAAAGCATATCTTAACAACACCTTAGTAATATGATTTGAAAATCATGAAGACATGCCCTTTTCTTTTGTTCATAAATAATGTCATAAAATAATGTGAATATTCATGGAATTTCTTTCATTTTAAAAGTCATAACATTATGCTAACCATAACGTTATATTTACATTTTACACTTACAACTCATTTCATTTGTTTATATACAGATGGATGATATCATACTACTCACTTATCAGGATATCTATATTTATCAGGTAGTGTTAGATGGTGGTAAGGATTGATTGATTAGGTTGCCTTGAGGACACAATTTTTATTATAGGGAGCCTCCAAATGACATTAGAGAACACTTTCTCCATGTTGAATTCTATGGAATTTCCATATCGAATTTCACATTTTCCAACCATCACCTTCCTACTACCCTCGTGGAGAGGTAGAGATAAGAGAAACACATATTCCAACTTCCTGAGGGAATTATGATCATCACCCTCTAGGATGTGGTAGTGCTTCTCAATCTACCTATCTAGGGGGAAGTTGTTATTGGACCCACTTGTGAATCTTGGCCCGACCTTGCTCAACTATTGTTAGGCGTCAACATTTTATCTGATCGTAGGGCTACAGATGGAGTGTCAATATCTATGCCTTATTTAGAGGAGCAGATTCCACATTTACCCAATGATTCTGATGAATAGACTCTCATTAGTTATGCTCATGAATATATATTATGGCTCATTGGAGGGACCATGTGTGTTGATCACTCAGGGATGCACATGCACATGATGTATCTACCCCTAATGGAGGACATTGATCGGGCTAGGAAGTACAACTGGGGATTTTCCTTCTTGGAATACACATACAGTGCATTATGCAGGCTATCCCACAAGTTCTACATAGATCTTGGGGGATGCATCATCCTTATTCATATGTGGGTATTAGAGCGCATCCCCACATTCCACCCTTAGCTTGATGGTCCACCGATCGCTATGGAGGGTTTTATGATGCTCTGCATGGACGCTGGTATAATCACTCATCTCTATTGGTTTCTGATGATACTAGGAGTTATTGAATTAAATTTATCATTATTTTTCACTATTGATGTTGTATTTTACAGGTGGTGTTAGAGAAATGGTTTACTCATGGTTTTGAGACACCATTTGGGCCCATATCAACTCAAGTTGGACTGTCTCTTACCCAATTAGGTATGTATATACAATCAACCATTGTCTAAAAAAATTAATAAAAGCATCAATTTTGGTTTTTAGTAAGGAGTTTTTTTGTCAAAGGTTACATGTCATTTCAGATTTCATGGCTTCCATACTAGACTATAATGGTGTATTTTCACCATACTACACTTTTAGGCTTGAAGATGCTATGTCTATATTTCCCCTCATTCACTTCCATATTATTGAGTGGTTGCCGCATGATAGAGTTATGCACTAGTTTTGTTGTGTTCAGCTGATTCCATTGTCATCGAGGTGGATAGAGAAGCTTAATGGAGTGAAACTGACAAGGAGGCAGGATGAGAACTGGCACCGAGTACATACTGACTTTCCTGACTGCTAGTGTAGATGTGCAAAGTTTCATATTTAGGGTGTACCTACGTATCTATTCTTTCATTCGTAGTAGGTTGATTACGATCCATGGTATATACTGAAGTCTATAATGTATATTAACCAACACAGTTGAGAGATTCATAATATTTTAAGTCAATAAATTTACATAAGTTTGTTTATTAAACTATTTAATAATTCATTTTGAATCTATTTTTAGGGAACTCACTCAGATCATCTTGTCCACATGAGTGATGAAGAGGAGGAGGGGATCTTTAGGTGGGCAGTAGTCCATGCTGAAGCGCTGGATCCGATGTCAGCCTATCATGCATTTTCCAAGAGAATCTTTGACAGTACAACCCATAGAGGGGAGATTCATTCCCCATAAGAACATCCTACAGTGGTTGTTGGTGCTAAGGATCCATGATGGTGTTGACATAGACATCATCATCCTGCACGTGAGGCCTCACCTATTCGTTAGAAAGAGGCCATCCCTCTAGCATTCCAGCCTCAGCCGATTGAGGATGTGCCTCATGCAGCATGGGATTCATCTTTCCTCATAGGATATTTGTAGTTCTCTCCCACTTGGGGTCTAGATCCATCACATCCTTGGGTTCTAGATCCATTATAACCTTGGGATCTAGCTCCATCACAAGTTTGGTTCCCCACTATGATGATGGAAAGTCCTTCTACTACCATAGTGGGAGAAGGATCAAGATTGAAGTATGACATATAGTATGGCATGTAGCTAACAGCTCCTCCCACTAACAAACAGGTGTAGGATGCGATAGTTGACATTCCAGTGCCAAAGGATCAACCCTCTATAGGTCATCAGACTCCATAGCGAACTCGAAGCAGACATCCTATTCACAGACCACCATGTGGAACAGAATATCCTCTCCGTAGACATAGAAATTTATTGTAATTTCTTATTTAAATGTTTTATTTATATTTAAATGAATAAATTTTTATTACTATCATTCTCTATTATATTTTTATCCAGTTCTTCAGTTTCATTAATTTTTTAGGCACAATTTATATTTGATAGCTTTCAAATTCGACTACTTGAAACAAAGAAATTATTATTAAATTTAAAGTTTCTAACTTTAAAATATTATAAAATATACAGTATAAAAACAATCTAAATAAAATTTAAAAGATATATTAGACATCTAAAAAATTGTTGAAATTAAAATGAGTTTCATAAATATGCTTTCAAATGTTTCACCAATTATTTCTTCCACTCTAAACATCAATCTATCACTTTGGTGAAAATGTGCATCGTATCATGTGCATCTAAAATACCTAGATCTTGGGTGGAAATCTCTTGGATCTTTTGGGACTAGAAATGATTCTCCCAAGGTTTCCCATGATATTCCTCAAATAGCCTCTACACAGCCTTGGAGATTGTGAAGTTCACATAATCATATTCCTTATTTCACCTGCTCCTGCACAACAACAACAAACACATTAACTCTATCAAACAAAACACTAAAAATTATTAACAAGTAAAAATAATGGAATATCCCAGTATTGATATCATTGAAAGAGTTTCTCACTTGAAGTCAATGGGAAAGTATAAAAAATCAAATGATGACAGAACACCTTCATCTCGTTCTCTATCAGTAACAGCATGGCTACTCTCCTCCATGTAATGTTTTTCTAGGATCATTACCATCATATCATTTCTAAAACCACAAAAACACACAATAAACCCTATATTTGTTCACTCAGCTAATTTGGGGAAAAACAGTCTCTTATATGTACTTGTTGGGTATATTTTAGATCATCATAATCGTCTTGTCTGTGTCCCTCTCCATCAACTGAATTAGGTCCCTCTTCCCACTTCCCATTATTTTGTTTAGGTCGTTTTTTGGGATTCAAATAGAGAGATGACCCACCGTCACTGTCGTCTATAATCCTTCCTTTCCATGGATGAAAATATATAAAATTATTATCCTCACAGATAGTGCCTCCCCTTCTCCTGTCACCACTATCATTTCGCTTACTACTCCAAAACCATGATCCATAGGATGTTACCTTCATCTTTTTATCAGGCAGGGTGTCAAGCCCTTATCCTTTCTCTTGGATCCCCAATGAGTTTTTTATGTGTTTTTAAAAAAAATTAAATCTGTCCAGGTTAAAAATTAATAATTATATTAAAAATTAACTAATTAATTATTATATAATTAATAATTATATTATTAATTAATTATTATATAATTAATAATTATATTACTTATGAACTAATTAATTATATAATTAATAATTATGTTACTAATTAACTAATTAATTATTATATAATTAATAATTATATTACTAATTAACTTATTAATTATTAACTATTTATTATCTATTTAATCCATGTTTTACGTTTCATTTATATTCGCCTTATAGTTTATATTTTATATTCTTTTAAAGCCACACACTTGAATCATTTATAAGTTTCAAGTAGGTGGTTTTGAAAGATTATAAATTATTTTTCATCAATATTTTTTATGAAATAATTATTATTTTTGACTATTTCTTATATATTTAATCAATTTTTTAATTTTTATTCATATTGGTCATATAGTTTATATTTTATAGGTTTTCAAATTCACATACTTGAAACATTTTTATATTTCAAGTCAGTGTCTTTGAAAGTTTATAAATTACTTTTCATCAAAAAAAATTTATGAAATTATTTTAATTTTTTATTATATCTTATACGTTTAATCCATGTTTTAATTTTCAATTATATTGGTCTTATAGTTTATATTTTATAGGATAATAAAGTCACGTACTTGAAACATTTTTAAGTTTCAAGTTTGTGGATTTCAAAGTTTATAAATTATTTTTCGTCAACATTTTTTACAAAATTATTTTTATTTTCTACTATTTATTGTATGTTTAATCCATTATTTAATTTTCATTTATATAGGTTTTATAGTTTATATTTTATAGCCTTTAAAACCCACTTACTTGAAACATTCCAGAATCCCACATCAGAAATGTGAAATGTTCTACACAGGAAAGGGAGAACTTGAATCCCACATCATAAATGCAGAATGATTTTTAAGGCAACCCCTATTATAAAAGGGAGACATGACTAACAATTTCTATCAGAATCCATATTTCTCTAATGATAGTACTATTGGATATTATATAAGAGATAAATTCTGTTTAAAATTTGTGTTTTATTAATATATAAATATATATAAAGAAAACAAAATAAAAAAAATAAAAACAGTTATATATATATAAATGAATATTTAAAATTGGAAAAAAAAATTGTTTCAGGGGAAATGCGGTAGAGAAAATTCCGCCTTTGGGCATAATACCAAAGGCAGTATCGTTAATTCCACCTTTAAGGCACATTTTTAAAAACAAAATAACCTACGCATTTTAAAAAAAATAAGAAAACCCATTTAAAAAAACTCTCCATGTCCATGTTTCTTAAATATGTATTCCAAAATATTTTCTATTCTTCTAAAATTGTTTAAATTCAATTTTAATGATTGGTGAATTTTTAGTAAAAGGTATGAAAGAGATTTTTTCATTTTTGTTATGAGGAAATTTTTGAATTTCTAATAAAAGTACGAGAAGAATATTTTATTTTAACGTATATGGAATGAATATATTTTTACATTTTCATAACACCATATTTACATAAATATTACTTTACAATATTTCAAGGTTATTTTTAATGAAATTACTTTCCTTTAAATTTTTTTGGCATTTTTAGAAAAGAAAACGATTTTGAAGAAGAAAGAATATTTTCCTCAATAATTAATTTCAAGTGTTTTATCAAAATTATTTTCCATCTAAGATGACATTATTTGATAAGTTTATGTTTCAAGTATATGATACCTATTATTCCTATGGTTTGGTTTTTTTATTATTTAATATTATTTATGAAATCCATTTATTTTATATGGATTATGTTATGATGTAATGATGTTTAATAAACCCATTTTATTCCTTGAGTTATGTTATGATGAATGATTTATGTTTTATAGAACAAATAATAATGGTTTAATTATGAGAAGGGTGGGACCTGTATCTCTCTAAAATGCATTGATTAAAGATTTCTATCTCATGAGAAAGACATGATTGGAACAGCAAGTAAATACTATTTAGTTTTACAGGGCTAGAATAGCAAGTAAATATACATCAATAATACAGGGTTGGAACTAAGAGTGGACTCAGTTCAGTATTGGATTTTCTACAATATAATGGTCTTAGCAATGATCCTTGGCTAATATAGAAATTATTTTCTATTCTTAAGTATTTAACATAATTCCATGTTTTATGCCAATTATATTTTCTCATGGTTAATGATTCCTTTATGATTTATTCCTTATGAACTACCAAGGTTTATCTCATGAATCAAGATTTGGATATATGTTAAATTTAGTATGGTTTTCAAAAGTTATATTCATGTTTTTACATTATTATGTTTAATTTTTGTATGATATTTTCCATGCTTACCCTTATTGGTCATTTGAGCTCACCCTTTTCAGAATTTTTCTTTTCCTTAGGATATAAAGAAATTTTTTGGTTAAGAAAAAGAAAGGGGAAGATCTTTATGGAAGATATTGAAGATCTTTCACCAAGTTAGTAGACTGTGTTTCTAGTTTAAAAAGAAACTAAACTAATATGTTCTTTGGGAATTTTTTGTGTAATATATTATTGTTCTAAAAAAATTAATGTAATTTCCATGTATGTCAAGAATGGGTCATTATAATTAGTATCAGAGCGAAGCTTTAGTCAAATTTTGGAAACTAGGATGCGAAAACTTTATTGATATCCCTATAGATATTTAAAAAGAAATTTCTAGGGATGCTCTAAGGATAAGTCTAAGTATCAGTTATAATCTTATAGTTTTTATGATAATCATGAATAAACTAGTATTAAACCAAAGATATCATAGATTTAAATATTGTAAGTAATTTACTTACTTATGTGTTTTTAATCTCTAGTATGTATTTCTCACACTTTGCTTTATGGTATTAGTCAATAGACAGAACTAAATAGAACATAGTTAACCTTGAATGTTTTAGATGTGAAAATTATGGGAATTATGAAAACTGATTTCCTAAGATGAAGTCTCATAAAGAGAATCATTAAGTTGGTATGATAATTGGTTATACTACTGAGGATAAAGATATTTTAAACAACATGTGAAAGGTATGAGATTTTCTAGCATTATTGTTTACTTTAAACCTAAGAATCTTGGTTAGATTAAGGTTGAAGAACCTTAATACATGATTCATATTTTTGGAAAGACTAAGATGATGGATCATGAGTAATGGTTTAAGAATAATGTTATATGATTATAGTGTATATGTTTCATAATAAAAATATTATGTTATATGAATCAGGAAATATATAAGTGTTTTTAGTATAAGTTTTTCATTAAGGATTGGAAAGTATTAGTGAATAGTTATAAGGACCTATAAAAGTGATTTAAGGGTAAGGTTATACACTTGGAGAACACATGACTAAGGTAAATAAAACCCTTAATATATATCTTATGTTATGATAATGATGTTTTAATAAAGATTTTTTGGATTTGAATAAGTAAATTGGATGATGCTAGTTTCATGGGAACTAATTATGGATTTCTTGACAAGAGAGTTATTTTATCATGGATAAAGTATAATACTTTTTATACTTAAGGAATAATTCAATAAGTTTTGAAATAAGGAAACATGCATGTTTTCAATAAGGATATATGGTAATTCGGGTAATTACCATGACACAAGAGAATAAATGATAAATGTGTTCACCTGTTTGGAAGGTGACCAACAAGAGATACCTTATGATATTTAGGGGATAAAGTTAAGCCAATTTAGTGTACCTATTTCTAAAAGTTTTGAATTTTCCACATTCAGAAGGATTATAAGGTCATAAATATATGCATAATATAAGTTAAACTTCAGATGAAGTTTGTTATATTAAAGTATTATCTCACTATAGGTGGACTTATATATATTCGATAACTTGTGCTAACTTTTTTTGTGATAATGACAGATGAAATCACTTATCATACTATTTATAGATCACATGATCTGCTAGCACTTTTCGAATAAAAAATTAAACTTCATTTCTATGAATAATAGATTAAGTATAAATTGTTCAAGGAATGACCAACAGTGGGATAGTACCAAAATCAAGTAAGAATATCTTCTCCTAAAAATTATTCAACATTAAGAAAATGGATCATGATGTAAAAGGGTGCCTTATTATCATAATTTTGATGATATCAATGACCTATTTCATACTTCTTTAGTTTATTGTTTTGTGATTTTTAACTTTATCTAGATCACCCACTTTTTTGTGATCAGTGATCTTTATCAATCTCTGTGATTATTTATGCTTTTCCTCCATGCCCAATCTTCACCTATGTTCTCCTATGTAGATATCTAGTTATGATTTACTTTGGGTAAATTTTATTTTACAACTATTACTTTTTAAAACTAAGTTTTATTTGTTGTGTTTATAATGATGTTTTCTATGAAAGAAACCTTCAAGTATTAAACATTTTATAACCCTGATGAATTTTAAGGGTAAAATTCATTTTAAGGGGGGTAGAATGTAACTCTCTGAGATTTTTATGAGATAATTTTTTTTAAAATTTCTTTGATGTATTGTGGTGTACACTACACCAAGATAATACTTCACTATATGAAACATCATCTTAGCTTATGATATAAGCAACATTATTCTTGTCTTGTGTTACACACAATTTCATGTTCTTTTGATATAATTCATTTCACATAATACTGAGTTTAAGAGAACAACTAAATATTATTATGTTACCTTATAACCAAACTGTTATAATGGAAGTATAAACAGTACTAACTATATTATGAAAATATTATTTACACATGTATATATAATTAATTCTTTGGTGATCAATTAATTATAAATAAAACCTTTTTTAAAATAAAACGAAATGTTTTTCTGAAAAACTATTTAAATGAAAATAAGTGAGTTTATAAAATAATAAAATCACTCTTGATGGATTTTATTAATGTAATATATATTTAATATATTCAATATAATGTTTAAAATTCAACTTATTTGTTTTGAATATATGATATAAGAACAAATTCAATTTTTCAGATAAAAGAAGTACTTTTCAAAAAATGCAATTTTGTCGCCTTTTGATGGCACACACATTTTAAATATAGTTTTTGAAACTTTTATATATTATATTTAAAAAAATAAACTTTTTATTTGGAATTGGGATATAAAAATTTACTTTGTATGATTTTTTGATATTTTTCTGTCAACTTTCAGGTTTTGATGAATAGTAAAAATACACTAAATTTTAATTGAGAACAACTTTTTTCATATAAATAATTTTTATGGTTAAATTATATTAGTAAATAGTTTTAAAGTATAAATAGAATAATTTTTATCATTAAATATAATAAATTTCATTCGCATAAATTTTTCCAGTAATTTTGTTGAAAAAACATTTCAAAATTTTACAGTGTTTTAACTTTTAAAAACTCATTTTCCATTCCGAAAATGGGATTAATTTTAAATTAATTACTGAAAATTATATGTTTTGAATTTTTAAAAATTGATCCCATATTTTGAATTATTGGGTACAAATTATGTGAATAAAATCCTTTTATTTTTTGGGTATTATAAATAATAACTTCAATAATTTTTATTAATACGGTAAAAAGGTAAATCAGGTAAATATAGTATTATCCAATTACCTTAACACTTGTCCTAATATTATTGAATGAGTTTTTTTTACCTAAACCATACATTGGTCAAAATTATACCCTTTGTAAGCCACTTGGATGAGATTAGGACATTAATATATTTTATTTAAAGAAAATTTAAATATGACTTACTCAAATTTTAATAACATTGCCATTTTTAAAATATGGTTATATAGAACATAAATTAGATTATAAATAATTATTTGAAAGATAAAATATTTTTTATTTATCATGAAAATTTATTTGTAATTTTTAGGAAATAAATAATTACCTTAAAAGTTTATATATTGATGATGCGGAAATTATTTAATTGGTGAAAAATCAATAAACTAATTTTTATTAAAATTATAATAACCATTAAAAGACAAAAAAACTTGAAAAAATATTATTTTTTGAGTATATATCCATAATAACCATCCACAGGTCGAGTTATTGACCATTGGGATCCTTATAGAAGATATTATAACACTTATATTATTTTATTTAAAGTGATGTTATAGTTGTCACATTCAAGTTTTAATAAGTATAACATTTTTAATGTTGGATTTATTAGAAGAAATAATCAACTAAAAGTATTTTTAAGAAATATATAGGATTTATCTTCATCATATTATTTTATTTTTAATTATTTCAAAATAAATAAGTATATAAAATAATTACACAAAACTGATAGAGTAATTATTTTATTAATGGAAATATAAAATTAATGTTATTAAAAATGCACAAAAAATATAATTTTGGATAATTAATATACCCAAAAAAATTATAAATTAACTTTAACCCTATATATATAATAAAATATTTTTTTCAAGGTTAAAATCTTAACGAGATATTTTTAAAATTCCATTAAATGAATAGTGTCAGAATTGACACTATTGATATTTTGTCAAAATAATGTTTTATTAAATTATTTAAAAATCATAAAATATTTTCAAAAATATAAAATAATAATATTTTACTCTAAAAGTTTCTATATTATTCATTTATGGTCTAATTGACATCAAATAGGTAAAAATGACATTATTTAAATATTAAATAATTTGTTACCTTAGTAAAAATTTTAAGAGAATAATTAAGGGTAAACAAAATGATAAGGTTTAAAATGAAATAAAAACATGTCTAAAAACTATTTTTTGATTATATTACAACCTTACATCATCTCATATTTAAAAATAATATATTTTGGAGTTTTTTGGATGGGATTTTATTTTTTTATAAATTAATATTTTTGGAGATTCCAAAGGGGCCCTCAACCTCAATTATAAAATGACACATCCTCCCTCACAACTTCACTTACCTTTGAGCCTTAATATTCTTCCATAACCTACCCATTTTCCTTATTAACTTCATAAGTCACATTTTATAGGTTATGTTCTTCTCCAAAGACCAACTCTAGTGCTGTAACACCCCAAGCTTCCTCGGTATGTTTCCTTTCGAATAATGCAATGACGTGCATTGTACGCAACTTCGAGATTTTAACACACCACAACCAATCAAACTAGCCGTTATGAATAGTAATACCTACTTTTTGAAATTATATATATTTTATATTTCAAAATGGACTTCATTTTTGGATTCGGAATATCGAATTTAGCCTAAGGTGAAATTTTGGTACTTTTCGGATAACTTTCATATTTTGATGAATAGTGAAAATTACTAAATTTTAATTAAAAACAACTTTTTTAATCAAAATAATTAATAGTGATAAATTGTGAATTTGAGTGGTTTTAAAGTATATTTAGAATATATTTTTACCATTTAATATAATGTTGGTCATTGGACATAATTTTAAAATTAAACCGAACATAAACAAATGTCAATCTTTTGATAGTTATTATCTCTTAAAAACACGCTTTTTGTTTTGACAG
The DNA here is from genome assembly GCA_963277665.1 of Viscum album. Classification (NCBI taxonomy): domain Eukaryota; kingdom Viridiplantae; phylum Streptophyta; class Magnoliopsida; order Santalales; family Viscaceae; genus Viscum; species Viscum album. Next base: position 1,950,775,453 of record OY728150.1, read on the forward strand.
CGGGAATTAATTTTAAATTAATTTCTGCCACTTCTGTGTTTTGAATTTAGAAAAATGGATTCCATATTTGGAATCAGGATGTCCAAATTGTGTAAATAGGTAACTTTTATTTTTAGACATTTTGAATAATTACTGCGGTAAATATTTTATTTACCATGGTTAAGGGTAAATCCGGTAAATAAGGGTTAAAAAATAATATTATAATAATACTAAATTACCCTAAAATGTGTCTTAACCCTATTGGTTGATACATGGTCGACCATGGGCATCTTTGGGTCAATTTTGGGACCCCATGGATCCACTTGTAAGTGATAATGACACTTTATATTAATTAATTTAAAATGAATACAAAAATGACACAAGCATATATCTTTTAGCAAAACAATTGTTACATAGGGTTATATATGTTGGATTTTAGATTATAAATATTCATTAAAAAGATAAAAAGATTTCCTACATAATTATATTTTATTTATAATTTTTTGACATTAAATAATTTATTTTATTTATGACACAATGATGATAGTAAAAAATTAACATAATTGATATTATAAATACCCAAATAATTATAACATGAAACTTTTAATGAATTAAACAAATTTCCTAGGATAATATGATATATTAGGATTGATTTATTTGACTTTTTTCGAAGTAATCAATCTGTTATGAGTTTCAAAAAAAATCAACTAGTGAATAGTGTCAAAATTGACATAAAAGAGTTCTTAAAACAAATATTATATTATTAATTGATATTAAATTCCTAAAAATCTAAGGTTCGGCCAAGAGACTTATATTATGATAGGTTAATCATTAATGGACCACTTGGGGGTCTTTTGGATGTATATAGTAAGTTTATTAACCATATTATATAAAAATACAAAGAGACATTGTAAAAGTGAAACTAATTAACTTAGAGTTAATACTTAATGATAAGGTTAATATAAGTACCCAAACCTGTCTAAATTCTATTGGATGAGTTGTTTTCGACCTATCCCCACCTCAACCTTTGAATAGTCAACTTTGGAGCCATTGGAAACCGAATATGAATTTATTATAAATTAATATTTCTAGCTTTTCCAAAGGTGCCCCTCACCCCTCTTATAAAAGGGCACTCCTCCTTCTCTTTTCCTCACACCTCTCAAGCCACTTGGATCGTCCAAACTCTGCCCAAATAAGCTCCCCACATCCCTCTACTCCTCCTTGAAGTTTCCCCTTAGCCAGAAAGCATTTCAACAAGTCCTTTGGTTCCAACCAAAGTGAGTTACCTAAATTAAAGGTAACGATTTCTCTTAAATTATTTTCATTTATTTTGCTTCTTCAACCCCCAAACTCTTTTTATTTCCCTTCTTTTGTAACAAAACCAGTATCCTCAATATACTAGGATGTTGTTATAAGAAGTATTCAAACTACACATACACACAACTCCATCTAATGGATGATGAACATAATGTTTCTGTGGATGGCAAACTAACGCCTCACGAAACGATGATTGTTCAAAAACATCTTACCGCCTCTCATGGTGGCCATTATGATGGAACTGTAATTAAATATGATATTAATGATATATATTTTATATATAAGCTTCTGTAATTCCATTTTATTTCATACCATTATTCGTTTCATGTTGTATATACATACGATAATTTCATTTGAGGAAGTGCGGACTACCGCCCCCTTAAAATGATATGACTCGTTCATACCACACATGGAACGTATAAAGGATGGTGTTAATGAACTTAAGTAACATATATAAAATATTATATTATACTGGAATAGTAATATACCTATGTATCATTTGGATTCGATTCTTTTAAAATAAAAAATTAAATGGAAGTAGCGTTCGTGTGTACGTACGGACTACCGTCTCCACGAACGCGATGAGATTCATTCTCCATCGTATCCATTCAAGTATAATTATCATTTAATGATTTAAAAATGATGTTTAAGGACTTGATATCATTCTGGATATGAATAAGATACAACAAACATGACTTATGTAACAAAACATATAAAAGAAAATGAGTAAGTTAACACCCGAAACGGCGTTAATACTAAGATATTATTAACAAATCAATGTTAAAAGATCATATATGATATCATATTAAAGTAAATGATTCTTGTATTATTCAATAACAATTATTTCACCATTATACAGGAGGTAAACCTACCATCGACCAAGGAAAAAGTACAAAGTAAGGGATTCTCTTATCTCACTTTCAATTCCGTGAGATTTCCATCGTTCGCTACTAAATTATTGAAAGTGGTGTATTGTGTACTTCCATTTGATATATATTATCATGATTCACATTATATTAATGTTATTCTGTAAATCATTTCGTGGTTATTAACTTTTGGCCATGCGACTCAGTTGATTAACGTGGTAAGGGATTTTCTTATCTCACTTTCAATTCCGTGAGATTTCCATTGTTCACCACTTAATTATTGCATGTGGTGTATGTGTACTGCCCATGATTGTATTCATTGTGTAATATACTTTAATTTATGGGTATTTAAATCATCATTTTATGATACTTCTTTCATGGTTGTATGTTTCGTAAGTTACCTAATCGATAAGGGAATTTGATATTTCAATTTCCACTCATTTGGCTTTACACATATTTCATTGATTATATTACTCCAAGATTATGTGTGGAATCTCTATTCATTTGATTATGCCTTAATTTCCACTCCACTTTCTGTGGATATACTTTTGATACACATAATCACTCCATTGATAAATTCTCAAGTGATCGGTATGAACTTGATAAGAGTAATTTTAACTCAATCTCCATTTGTTGAGTTAAATATCCAATTCGTTGGTGTTGTTTCTACAAGAATATGTGTGAATATCCTTTGATTGTTTTACACTGAATATTCAATCATATTTAGTGTATTTATATTTTTCACACATAATTATGTCGTTGATTTATCCTTAACCTAAGGATGCAGCCTTTATGAGAGATTTCATCTCAATTTACATTGAACTGAGACTTCTTTGTTGATATACACCAAATCACTTTTATGCGGTGTATATAATGTACTTGACATAGTATATCATGAATCCCTTTATTCTCATGATATTACAAAGTTTTTATTACCTCAATTATTTGTATTCAAGTGTCTCTCTTTTGGTTAGAACCTCTAACCAAAATACCATTTTAAAATGTTTTAAAGACTTATTCATCTAAACCTTTCTCATTAATGTCCATGTTTTAAAAATGGTTTTAAGGATTTATTTATATGGACATTAAAGTTTAGAAATTAAAACTCCTTTTAAAAAGTTTCAAAGTGGTATGGGACACTTTGATTCAAAAATCTATTTTTAAATGGCTTCTTGACAAATAGTGTGACTTTTAAATGTTTTCAAGAAAAAGGGGGATATTTCTCTCAAATAGTTTTGATGATTATTTTCATCTATGTCAATATCCTTCATTATTATTGATTGAGGTTAATGTGATACAATACAATCTTCCATATTGTATCGAATGAGTTATGTTTGACTATGGATGTGCTATTTTTATACCATTCATGGTTTGTGGTAGAAGTATTGACATTTTGTATGCTAGTTTTAATACGAATGTTTATGTTATGTTTAAACCTGTTCATATGAGGAATGCATTGGACTTAATAAGTGGCGGGTGGAGCCCGCTATAGCTCCTCGATGCATCGGTAGGTCTCATGAGACAAACTAGTGTCTTGGCACAAGGCCTTAACAAAATCTTATTTGTAGTCTTGGCACGAGGCCTTGACTATGTGGTTATGATAGTCTGGCATTATGCATTCCATCATTATGAAAGTGGTTATTGATATTGCATGTGATCATTCGACTAGTAGAATATCCATGTGAGTAAGTAAATGGAATTATTTCATTTTACCTTCGCCATTTTATGCTGAAGTTTAAATTTAAAAGGCTTTTGTTTTAGTTATAAATTGCCTTAAGTGTTTATGCTTATTTATGAAAGCTTCTGCTATAATGTTATCCTTACTGAGCATCCGAGCTCACCCCTTTCAATGTTTTATTTTTCCCAGGATTATGAAGAAGTAATTTATGAATGACCTGCAGGGATAGTATGAGGGGATATGAAGACAAGATGTTTTTTTTTATGATGTAATGTAAAAATTTATGGATGTATCTAGTTATTCCAAGGCTACTAAACTAATAAGTCTTTCGAGACTTGATCTTTCTCATGATCATGCCAATGTTATGTAATAATGCACCGACTCTAGGTAATTAGGGTCGGGGCGTTACAAGTGCCCTTAAGAGGAGATCTAGAGGGTACTCGTCGAAGAAGAGGTAATCTCCTCTACAGATTCTTTCAAACTTATTTCTTCTTATAATTAATCTTACGATGTTGTTTACATTATTAAGTAATAACTCTATTATCACATATATAATGAGATATTATTATTTTTATGGAATAACCTTGTTACACCTTCCATCCATCTTATGAAAAATGAAATCACCATGTGTGCGTACGTATGGCTTACCGTCTCCACACTGTGGTGTAATCTATTTTTCACCACCACCTTTCTTGGATGGTTATAATGATTGAAATAATAAATATATATTATTATTATAACAAGATTATTAAATATTACACATCATATACTTCAATACCATTCAAAAATTATGGTAATGATATTGTCTGTCATACGTATGTATGTTCTATCATCTCCATGATGCGATGCGATTCATTCTACATGATCTTCATTAAAGAATGATTGTAAAGATGAATTGAATAAATAAATATGATACATATTATACTAATTTAATACTTTTAATGATATAACTATAAAATAATAAGAGGAAAAAATAACTTATCTGACAAAACATGCATAAGAAAAAAAAGTATTTTACACCCGAATAACAAGTAATAATGAAATGTTATTAACAAACGGATGATAATATGATTATATAATATATCATAAAACTAAAAATGATTTTGGAATAAGTAAATGAAATTATTTAAATCATTATACAGGAGGTTAGGATATATATAAAGGATATCATAACTAAGGTAAGGGATAATTTTTCAATCTCATTATTATCCTAGATTGTTTATATGTAAGTATTTACTAGTATATATTTATCATCCAAGTCCATGTTTCCTAAATATGTATTCCAAAATATTTTTTTATTCATATACAATTTTTTAAAGTCAATTTCACCCCCTACTTAATTTTTATTAAATTATATGAAAGTAATTTTTTCCCATTTTCATTATAAGGTACTTTTTTACTTTCCGACAAAAGTACGAGAAGAATATTTTATTTTAACTTATACGGCATGAATATATTTTTACATTTTCATAATATTGTATTTCTATGAATATTATTTTACAATATTTAAAGTTTATTTTCAATGAAATTATTTTATTTTAAAATTTTGTGTCATTTTTAGAAAATAAATTTTTTTTAAAGAAGAAAGGATATTTTCCTCAAGAATTAATTTCAAGTGTTTTATCAAAATTATTTTCCATATAAGATGACATTATTTAATAGGGTTATATTTCAAGTATAATATCTATATTATTACTATGGTTTGATTATGTTTATTATGTAATTATATTTATGAAATCCATTTGTTTTATATGGATTATATTATGATGTAATTCTATTTAAAAAACCCATTTTATTCCATGGGTTATGCTATGATTAATGATTTATGTTTTTATGGAACACGTAAGAATGGTTTCATTGTGAGATGGGTGGGACCTATATATCCCTTCAATTAATTGGGTAAATATTTATATCTCGTGAGATAGACAAGACTGGAACAGAAAGTAAATTTGGTTCAGTAATATAGGGATGGAACGGTAAGTAAATCAGGTTCAGTAATACATGGTTGGAACGAAGAGTGAAATAAGTTCAGTATAGGACTTCATCCACTATGATGGTCTTATAAATGAGCCTTGGATAATATGGAAATTAATTTATATGATTATTTTTTTTCCAAAATTCCATGTTTTATTCCAATGCTATTTTCTCATGGATAATGATTCCTTTATGATTTATTCCTTATGAACTATCAAGGCTTATTTCATGAATCATGATTTTGATATATGTTAAATGTAGTGTGTTTTTTAAAAGTTATGTTCATGTTTTTTCATTATTATGTTTATGTTTCGTATGATATTTTCCATTCTTACCCTTACTGAGCATTTGATCTCACCCTTTTCATATGTTTTTTCCCATGGGATATAAAGAAAGGTTTTAGTTAGAAAAAATAAAGGGGAAGATCTTTATAAGATATGTTGAAGATCTTTCACCAACTTATAAGAATGTGTTCCCAGTTTCCAAAGGCACTAAACTAATACGGTCCTTGGGAGTTTTTATGTGTAATGTATTAAATATTCCTCAAAAGTAATTTAATTTCCATGTCCTTAAAGATTGGGTCATTAGTAATAGGGCCCACATTCTATATGTACAGTGTCCTTATTCCACCACCATGGTTTACTGACCTATTTCCATGGTTTTAGCCTATAGAAATAGGCTAATTTTCTAGTTGTGTCCCTATTATGATTTAGAATAAAATAAATCATATGGTGTGGGTTTATCTATAATATTTTATATTTTATATTTTTAGATAAAAATTCTCAAATTATAATACCAATCGATAAAACTATCACCATTAAATTTTTCCTTCTCAACGACTAATCTCAAGGATGAATTTGAGTTTTCATTTAATTCCATGAATATCTATAACAAAATATGTTTCACTATTGGTATCATGTATTTTTTATTCAATATGATATTTTATTTAATTAACTCCCACTAAAATATTAACTTTCTCTATTATAGATTTAGTGGTCCAAGATCCATATTCCTATACATCTTAACTTTGTTAATCTAGTCACTTAAGCCATGTATATTTAGGTAAAAAACACTTGTTAATTATATCTAAAACAACTTTTAGATTCTTGAGTGAACAACATATTTCCCATATCATATCATGATAATTCCTAAAATCATTCCTCTAGGTTATAATATAATTAATTTACCTAGTCAAGTGTCACCCAATATTCACATAAGGATAATTATTAGCCATTTGTCCTAATATAAGATATATTATTTATGATCATCTAAGCATGATCCATCTATTTTATCAACCAAGTTCTTCATTACTATTATTCTTATTAGATGGAATTTAATACTTTGATATTTTATGAAGGATTTCATATTTAGTTTAACCATTAACATTTTACGTATCACATACATAGATATTATGATTATAATCATTGTAATTCTATAGTATATGTCACATACATAATCAATGAATCTTATGAATATTAATTACTTAAATCATTTCCTTGTATATCTTATATAATGGTTAATACTTCAATCACATTATATATAACAAGTATATGTATCCCCATTTATATTTAGTAAAACTTAATATCCAATATACTTAAGGGGTCTAGTGGACTGTATCATAGGGAAAGTGATATTTTTCATAAGGGATGAGTGGAAACCCACTATCTATAATTATCCTTAATTTGACTAATCAGATCACCAAACTTTCCTCCATGATTCATGTGAGTCTTGAATAAATTTTACATAATATTAATATTTATTTTAACTATAACATTTAGATTATGTGTTTTTCATTTATCAATTATGGATTTGATACCACTGTAGGGTTTTAATGATGTTACTGATCCTTGGTACATAGTGGAATTATTAGGAAAAACTAACCAATAAAATATAACTAAACTAAAAACACAAAAATAAAAACTAAAAAAATAAAAATATATTTTAAAAGGTTTATATATTTATATCAAACTTAAATTGATGAATTTAAGTCTCCTTAGGTATGCAATAATAATTATAGTCATCAATTCCTTGGAGAAATCCCTTTTTATCCAAGTGATGATAGTCAGTAATCTTAAATTAAAAGGTAGAATAAGGGATGATAAAGACTCTAAAGAACCTCTTGGGTAAAGAAAAATAAATAACTCTATTAAAAGAGGAACACTTGAAAACACCAAGCATCCTCTTTGATCTCTCTCCAATGGAATGAATTATAACCCCCTCCCATAAGATCTCATTTTTTCAAGGTACATCCCTCCTTGAGTTTTTTATTAAAATTCTTTTGTTGGGTTTTCCTTTGTCATTAATCCTTGGCGGATGGGTATTATTTGGAGATAGAGAACCTTTATTGGGGAAAATGACCTAAATATTAGGGATGTATATTTATTTGAATTAATGGATTATGGGTATAAAAATTTTAAATGATATTAAGAGAGTTATTTGGGAGTTTTTAATCATTTAGAGGTGTTTTGAGCACTTCCATTAAAGCTGGGATGAAGATTGTATGTAAAAATTATTTACACATCGTGTGCATGTTACATGACATGTAACTACTATGAGACACAAGTCACGAACCCATGCAGTGTGTGAAATGGTTACATATCACGTAAACCAATAACATCATTTAAAAGTAAATCAGGGTTAAATATTAACCAGAGATGATGGTTTTTTCAGTGTATCCTTTTAAAAAGGAATACAAAACATGTAAATGGATTACACATCATGTATTTATCATAAACAGCAGTTTTAATTGGGTAGTGTGGATGATTTATTTTTCAATATTTCATTATATCCCCTCCTCTTGAGCCCTAGGTGACTCCTATATATTCTGAGGTTATTTCATCACCTTTAAACATTGTGGTTTAGTGTTTTATTCTTGGTAGGTCTCCTTGCTTCAGTTTCATTACTCTTTCCTTATTATTCCTTTAAAGCTGTGTTTTTCTTTTGATCTCCACTATGGAATCGTGTTTATCTTGATCTAATATGATATAGGTTCTTTTTAGGTATTATGAACCGCTGTTCTTGATATAAATTCTTATTGTAAGTGTTTTGAAATCACTATATAAAGGTATAGGTTCTATAACCTAACCCTATAGTTTGTTTAATTGTAAAGTATATGAAATATTATGATTGTGACAATGAAACATGTGCTCTAATTAATTTTTTATTTTATTAATTTTAAATCATGGATTTGAATATTGATTATATCCCTTTGGATTCAATTATTAATGTGACCTGGCTTATGACTACTCATTGGGTGAGTGAACCTTGAAATAAAAAGAACTTGGATAACAGTTTAAAGCGTGTTTTTCCTCACATGATATTTTAGGTGATTGATGATATAGAATAACTCTAGTAAAACATTATGGGATATTGATATGAATTTTTATAATTTGATATATATAAATGAAAGTGTAAATGGAAAACACGTGGTAATTTTTATAATTAACCATTGAGGATTATGATGAGATATTATGATATACTTTTTGTTATGACTTGTTGAGTACATTTAGTAATGTTCATAGAGTGGGATATGACTAGTTATTCATGTTTAAATGCTTATATAATGTGATATTGTAATGTCATGGACCTTTCTGGTCCATTACTTGGTCAAATTCTGGTGTTTGAGGGTATGCTGGGGACCATCAGTGACTCATTGAGGAGTTTTCCAAATTTCAGGATGAAGGAACAGTGGCACCTATCAGCATCGGTAGCACTGATGGGTCATCAGTAGAACCGAATGGCATCAGTTCTTAGGATACGGTGCTCGGGTGATGGTGTCAGGGAAATGTTGACTCTTTTCTAGTTTCACCCCAGTAACATATCTTTTGACATAAAATTGTTTTAATACCCCCTTTAAAAGAGATTTAAGGCCCATAAAAGAAGTTTTAAACCTCAAGAGTCAAGAAACCATTGAGTTTCCAAATCATGTGGCCTTTTCCTCAGTGTCACGCCCTTTCCCATGTTTCCAATTTATCCCATGTTACGTGTTCTTTTTTCTACGTTTAATGTAAATCTATTAACTCACATCCATTATCTCCACCAACACTGATGAGAATTATTAAATCTCAATTAATCCCAATATGTGAAACTGTTGATCCACATGGTCAATCCACGATCATACTTTTAAGTACTTCTAAATCATCTCCCTGTAATTAGGATCTGGCCACTTCTTAACCCAAGATCCTCTCATTTTTATCCCTTTCTGTTTCTCTTAGTGCACCTCGAGACTTCCTCCCAAGACAAATCGTGTGCCCATTCTGGAGACCTTCCCGCTTATCCATGGAGTCTTTGGAGTTCTTCCTCTGTAAGTCGCACATCCCTAGTTCTTCTCACGAGGAGAAAACTTTGATCCTTGATCATCCAGGTAGGGTTTTTCCTTTTTCTCACTTTACTGTGCATCATGTGGGGTGGGTATGATGATGGTCCTTTGGGACGTAGATGAAACCAACTTTAACGAAGATAATAAGCAGACTATTAAATAATGAAGTGGTGGTAAATTTGATGATGTTGATATTTTGTACCTTTGTTTTTATGTTGTGAATTTTATGGGATTATATCCACTAAAAATCATGGCTATTGGTGGTCTTTTCTTGCACATAATGAAGATCTGTTTTTCTAGACAATCGGGTGATTGAATGGATATAACATGGAAAATGGTTAATCACATAAACTTGGTTGATTAAATTTATTCTTGATAAATAAGAACCATTGTGTGATCACCCCGGTTAACCAAACTAAAATAAGAAACTAAATGATGGTGTTGGATTAATATGAACACTTTTCTTCTACATTTTGGTGATATTTATGGTTTCTCTATTTGATACCTTGTGGGGTGATGTAAAGGGGGATGGAACCTCTGGTTGGGGATTTATTGGTTTGTTAATATGAGGTCATGCGGAGCTGGTATTTCGGCGCTTGCTTTGGTTCCATTACTTCGAGGGATCTCATAGATCCATTTTGATGTTGTTACTTTACAACAGAACCGGGTGTGAATGCTTAAATTCTTGCTTGGCTATTTTCCTTCAATTATTATTTTGGCTTGTGGTTATGCCTGTTAGTTTCATGGTAGTGGGGGAATTTTTTAAATGTAATCACTTGAACATGATAAAGAGAATGGTTATAATGGGGGAATTTCTTTCCAAAAATGGGTTGTGCTCTGGTTGTGGTTGTTGTGAACTTATTCATGTAGCGATAACAGCAAAAGTGGTCGTATGTGGGAGGGTTGTTGGTTTCAGAACCCTTAGGTTGGGATGAGTGATTATTTACATATATGTATACAATTTAGTTCTTGTGTTTCTTATACGCACCCCACCCTTGTTGATCACTTCATGTCAAACACCTCTATTTCATGGGGGAGGGTGTTTTTTCTAACATTCCTATGAGTATCTCGTTATTAGCTTCTTTTCTACTCCTTATCCCAGGTATCCCAAGATTCTTTGGGTAGGTTGTGATGGCCTAAGGTTTATTATGTCCCAACACTCTTTGGGCAGGGTGTGTTGTGGTGGTTGGCCCAGGTGTGTGTGGGCAGGTTTTTTTCCCAAGTGTCTTCGGGATGATTCCCAGGTGTCTTCGGTCATGGAAGTTGTTGTTCAGGCCTAGGTGTCTTTGGGCATGGTAGTAGTTGTTTTGGCCTAGGTTTCTTTGGGTGTGGTGGGGGTTTTTGTGGCCTGGATGTCTATGGGCGTGGTTTTGTGTGGTTGTGGTGGCCTAGGTGTATGCGGGAAGGATATGTGGTTATGGTGGCTCATAAGTTTATTGTTGGGGTGGTAGTGGTACTATAGTGGAACCTATGGGGGAGGTCTGATGCGTAATATTTCCTAAATAACTAGTGGGGAAGTGGTGTGTGGTACCCAAATATTGATGTGTTATTACAATTTCTTTACCTGACTTGTGTTTTCTGGGGAGTGTTCCTTGGTGAGGCTGGGTGGATAGTTTCCTTGCTAGGTGTTTTGGTTACGTATTTTCTCAGGGGTCATTAGAGTGCCTCCCCACTTGTGCACGAGAGATTTTGGTTTTCCCTACTGAGTATACATGTATATTCACCCTACGTAAATATAATTCCTTTAAAGTTTCCAGGAGGACTTTGAGGACCTTTTTGGACCTTACTAGATCAAGCATCGGGATTTTTTGTTGTTTCTTCTCTTTCTTTTGGTACTTTTCATTAGAGTTTTCATGTACCTTGTATTAGTTGTTTTTAACATGCATATAGGAATGGATTTTTTGCTTTACTTTTACTTTCAATTCTTTTGGAGTTGTTTAGGATTTACTATATTATCTCCCAATCTTGTTCTATAAAAAGGGTAATGCCTTTCAAATTATGTGAGATTTTATACCATTGGTGCTAGTCTCCACTTAGGGGCCTATTTAAGGAAAGACTTTCGGGTCATTATCTCTCCTTTAACTTGAATAATGAAGGGTCTCGCAGTTTTTTGTCCCTTACCTCATCTTGGCGATGGTGGGTCATGACAGAATGATATAAGAGGTAATGATTGAGATATAGGATGAAGTTTGGGGTTATACATAGTGAGGATTTCATGGGATGGTAGGGAAATAGTTTTAGGAAATCTTGGTGCATGAAATAGGCCAAGGAAGACCAGCTAGGACATGGGATTTTAGGGCCCCCCATGATTAGATGGAAAACTCTTGACCTACTAAACGACCAAGTGAGGCTACACTGATTGCAGGGTAGAGACCCTAGGAAAGTAACATGCATCATAATGACTTGTATTCCTACGTGTCTTGGGTGTTTTGGGAATTTAAAATAAGTAAAAAAGTTTAAACAAAATTTAAAAGGAATATTCTACACTACCTGGTATTAGGCATTCCTTACTTACCTTGAATATATGGCACCTGGACGACATCCACATATAGTGTGGGAGATCGAGGCCCAGCTGGATGATTTGGCTGATTAGCGAAAGGTTGATCGATGGGAGGAGGATGACCAATGGTAGAAGACTCTTTGTTCCTTTCATCGGCAAACCCTTTGGAAGTACGAGGGCAGATTATCGGACATAGAGACAGAGAGATGGCTCAAGGAGATGATGAAAGTTTCTAGTTTGATCTGGGATCTAGTAGAGTACTAGGTTTCTCAGGCCGTGATCCCGATGTAGGGAGCGGCATGACAGTGGTGTATGCTCTATCTCGGGGAGAAGAAAGAAGCTAAGGTTTGGTGGATTGAATTTGAGGAGTTTCATGTGGAATTCCTTTCCTCCATGGTGATGGATGAAAAGAGTTAAGAGATTATCTCCCTCCAGCAAGGGAGTATGACGGTAAGGGAGTTGGGGATAAAGTTCAAGGACCTACTTCACTTCACCCCATACCTCTTCCCATATGAGCAGTCACAGGCAAGGCTTATAACAACGCTTCTTTTTATTACACAATTAAACAAAATTTATTACATAAACTTCACTCGATGCAACATTGAAGATAGAGAGGTCTAGTGTCTTTGGGGCTTAGTATCATTACATAAAAATTTAAAACATGAAATACAACATCTTTATTGAAAACCTCATTTACATTACCACTACATTCCTTCGTACTTAGCATTGCATGGGATAACCTGAGGACATGCATAAGAAAAGGGTGAGCTATAAAGCCCAGTAAGGGAATAATCATGGAATAACATGAGGTATACAAAACATGTTAGAAAATAGACATATCAATATAAAACAATAGAATCATTAACATAAAACCATGATAAAGCATGATAATCATAACATGGAAATGTGGCAACAATAGTTAACATGGAATTATCATGAGCCAATGCTCATTGCACATGGAGCATGAGTAAACCCTCATTGCACATGAAGCATTAGTAAACCCTCATTTCACTTGAATTAGCATGAGTCAACACCCATTTCACATGATGTATCATGATACTATACTTTACCCAATGCATTGGAGCGCTATCAGGGTGCACCCTTCTTCAACATTGCATTTCATGCAAAAGTGTGCCACATGGATCAAAAAACATTGAATCATTAAACATAATCATTTATTCCATGATAAATTAATGTGGAATAAATACATGAAACTCTTTAAAAAATAATTAAATTTTCATAAAGGTGAATACCCTTGATTGAGAAATGGTCATGGTATTCACTACACAATGACTTGTGCTTGGAAAAGCGCGCTGCAATTTCGGCAGCATGACGACGTGACATAAGAACTCATAAAAATGATTGATGAGAGGGAAATGGGTGTATCATCATATTTAAATCACATGGATAGTATGGGGGTAATATAGATACATGTACCAACAAATGTAATGGAAATTATATTCATGATATAAAATAATTTCTTGAATGTAAATGAGGAGAGAGAAATTCCTTTCGGAATTTCGGCATAGTAATGGGTGTACATGGGAGGCATTTAATGAGAGAGAAAGGGGTCTAACATAATTTAAAAATAAATATGGAAATATGGGAGAGGTTAGAAACCATACCCCAACATCTATAATTGAAATTAAAATGGTAGACCAATTTAAAGAATATTGGACATAAATTAGAAAGGAAGAAAAACCCCTTACTTGGAAGTGTGCTTCCAAAGGCTTGAGAGAGGCTTCTTGGGAGATTGGGACACCTTGGGAGGATTCTAGAGAGATGAGGGAAGAGTTTTTATTAACTAAAAATGATTTGATTGAGTAGTAAGTGGGATCTTGAGTGGGTTTATATAGGAAAGGTGAGGTAATTTTTTATTATTTATGCATGGGAACCTCACAATAAACTAATCCAAAACACAAACCAACCAATGGTTTTTTCCAATGTTTTTTGGAAAAGTTAAGTGTAAAACAATATTTTATAAGTTCAAAGTCCTAACTTCTTAAAATAATGGAGTTTCTTATGTGGAGTTGAGTCACACTCCCAAGGAAAACAATTTAAAAAGAGAAAATGTTTAATAAGTCTTGAAGGGTCCACTAAAGTTTTGTAAAATAAATAAAACAAACCCAAAATCATATTATTTTAATGGTAAAACATATATTGTCCAAAAATAAATTTTATAGTTTTTATTACATCACTATCAGTTCATTATGACGTCATAAAACACATTATATATTTAAACGGTATTTAATTTTTACCCAAAAATTTGACTGTCTCAGAAAATTATGAAAAATTCACCGTTGCATAATTTCGACATCATAATTCCAGAAATAATATTAATTTTATCTAAATAATTTTCTAAATATGTTAATTTTTACTTTTAAAATAAAAACCAACATTTATCAAAAATTCACGGGTTATGAAAAAAATGGCTTTCAAACCTTTATAAAAATTAAAATTTCATTTATATAATTATATGATCATTTATATTTAATAAAAATTAATTTAATTATAATAATATTTTATTAAAATATTATTTAATTCAAAAATCCATTAATTCATCAAAATAGATTTCTTAGTTGAATATTTACTAAAAATACTATTTGTGCTTTAAAAACTATTTACAAGGTAATAATAATAAAATGAAAGTATATTAATTATTATATAAAAAAATAATGTACATAACCATAGTAATAGGGTCTTGTTAAATAACCCCTTAAAATAGCCGCATAAGACCTAAAGGTAAGGTGTGCGATGGTGACAGACTCTTGGGTGGCTTGGATAACATTGCACACGTGGTGATCTCTATCAACTTCCACTTCTCCCATATACGGTTATGTTCAAGCTTGACATGATGAAGCTCGACTTGGGATTGGTCAAGAGTGAAGCCCAATGATTCCACCTATTTTCCGAGCTCCGACAAATGGGCTTCAAATGGAGCAATTCTACTGGATGAGGCCATGGCTTCCTTTGTCTGAGTAAATTTGGATTTTTTAAAACCCTATATTTATATTAATCATGTGATCACTATTAAATGGATATATTATAAATAGTCACCATTCTTAAAATAAAATCAAAGAAGTTAACATTTTATATAAACATTTTACATAAAGAGACATTTAATTAGATCAAGGGGGATTTCCATTAATGAAAATTTGGGTCGTTACAATCGTCCCCCCCTTAAGAAATTTCACCCTCAAAATTTCCTTTACCCACACTAGAATAGATTTGGGTAACTCTGCTTCATAATTTCATCTAATTCCCATGCCTCTTCTTCAAACTTCTGGTTTCTCCACAACACCATGGCGAGGGGGATTGTCTTATTTCATAGAACTTTTTCTCTATGATCTAAGATCTTCATTAGTTGCTCCTCATAATAAAGATCGTCCTATAACTATACCACCTCTTAAGAGATTACATGTGAAGGGTCCATTATGTACTTCCTTAATAGAGATACATGAAATACATCATATACTTTGGCCATGGTAGGTGGAAGTGCTAGTCGATAGGTCACAGCCCCGACACGATCAAGAATCTCGAAGGGGCCGATGTACCTTAGACTTAACTTCCCTTTCTTTCCAAACCTCACGACCTTCTTCCATTGAGATATGCGTAGAAATACCATGTATCCAACTTTAAACTCAAGGTCTCGTCGACGGTTATCTATATAACTCTTCTATCGACTCTGGGCTGCCTTGATATGTTGCTGAATGGTTTTCACCTTCTCCACCATTTCTTCAACCATTTCTGTTCCAAGCAGCTTATGCTCAATGACCTCATCCCAACATGCCAGTGTTCTGCACCTTTTCTCATAAAGGGCTTTATATGGTGCCATTTGGATGCTCGAGTGGAAACTGTTATTATAAGAGAACTCAACCAGAGGAAGATTTTGATCCCATCCTACTTTAAAATCCATTGAGCATTCTCTTAACATGACCTCAAGTGTTTGGATAGTCCGTTCAGATTGGCCATCAGTTTGAGGATGATAGGACGTACTGAAGTTCAGTTCAGTATTCAGAGCATGTTGAAGACTCTTCCAAAACTTATAGGTGAATATTGGATCTCTATCAGAAATAATAGATAGTGGTACTCCATAAAGCCTTACCACTTCTCTGATATATATCTGTTCCAGTTGATCCAATGAGAAATCCCCCCGAATAGCAATGAAGTGTGCAGACTTAGTAAGATGTTCCACAACAACCCAGATTGTATTGTTGCCTTTGGATGTATTCGGAAGTCCAGTGACAAATTCCATGGTGATGTTCTCCCATTTCCATTTTGGTATGGGAAATGGTTGCATCATCCCTTTAGACTTTTACCTCTCTACCTTCACTTGCTGACACACTAGGCACTTTGATGTATATTCAGAAATCTTCTTCTTCATATTATCCCACCAATAATTCTCTCATAGATCTCGATACATCTTTGTGTTTCTTGGGTGAATAGAGAAATTTGAACTATTTGCATCATCCAAAAGTTCCTTCTTCAGCTACAAAATTTATGGAACAAATAGTATTTTCCCAAATCTCACAATTACTTCTTAATTAACATTAAACTCTGAGGATTTCCCTATTTTGATATCTTCCACTTTATCCTGAATTCCCACATCATCCATTTGAGCATCCTTTAACCTTTCCAAAAGTTATGGTTGAGCAATCATTTGTGAAAGGATTGATGATGTTCCATTCTTTATGATTCCCATATCTATCTTCATCAAGTCTAAGAATATTGGATCCTTTTCAATTCTCATCAATGATAGAATCCCTGGGTCCTTTCTACTTAGGGCATCTTCCACCTTGTTCGCTTTCCCAAGGTGGTAATGGATTGAGCAGTTATAGTCTTTGATCAGCTCTAACCATCTTCATTGGCGCATGTTCAACTCTTTCTGTGTGAATATATACTTGAGGCTTTTGTGGTCCGTATATATTTCACACTTCTCCCCAAAGAGATAATGCCACTAAATTTTCAAAGTGAAGATCACTGCAGCCAACTCGATGTCATGTGTTGGATAGTTCTGTTCATAAAATTTCAATTTCCTTGAAGCATAGGCAACGACTTTTTCATTTTTCATCAACACACATCCCAGACCCTTCTTCGAAGAATCAGATAATATCACAAAAATTTCTCCACTTATGTTTAAAGTGAGCACGGATGCAGTGATAAGCCTCCTTTTCAACTCTTTGAATATTTCTTCACATTCATCACTCCAAGAAAACTTTACTCCCTTATGAGTTATCTTGGTAAGAGGGTTGGAAAATCGTGAAAAATTTCTCACAAATCGTCAATAATATCCAGCTAACCCCAAAAAGCTATGGATATCCATTACCGATGTTAGCCTCGGTCATCCCTCAATTGCATCTGTTTTGGAGGGATCCACGGGTATTCCATTTCTTGTGATGATATGGCCTAAGAATGAGACCTCCTTCAACCAGAACTCACACTTTTTGTACTTTTCATAGATCTTCTCCTTCCACAAGGTCTCTAGTATAGTTCTTAGATACTCCTCATGATCCACCTTGGTTTTGGAGTATATCATAATGTCATCTATAAATACTACCACAAATTTGTCTAGGTAATCTCTAAAGAATCTATTCATCAAATCCATGAAGATTTTTGGAGCATTAGTGATTCTGAAAGGCATTAATATGAATTCATAGTGCCTGTATCTTGTACAAAAATTAGTCTTGGGGATATCTTCCTTCTCACCCATACTTGATAATATCCCGACTGTAAATCCACCTTGGATAAGTATTGTGCTCCACGTAGCTGATCAAACAAGTCATCAATTCGTGGGAGAGGAAACTTGTTCTTTATCATGATTTTGTTAAGATCACGATAATCTATGCAAAGGTGCATTGACCCATCCTTCTTCTTGATGAAGAGGACTGGTGCACCCCATGGTGAAGCACTTGGGCATATAAACCCTCTATCCAAATTCTTCTATAGTTGTTTCTTCAGATCCTCAAGCTCCAAAATAGCCATTCTATATAGAGTCTTGGATATTGGAAACTCCCCATATATAAGATCAATTTAGAATTCAACATCTATTTTAGGAGGAAGACCAGGCAATTCCTCAGGAAACACTTCAGCGAATTCCCTCACAATAGGCGTGTCTTCAAGGATTGTTACTTCCTTGGACTCAATCATCTGATCTAGATACATGTTCTCATAGGGAATTAATATCCACTCATGAGATAATGGAGCTAAAGAATATTCATCTTCCTCATTGCATGTAACACCCGAGACTTTTATGTTATATAAATCATCAAAGGAATCTTTTTCTACACAACACTTTCTTGGCTTGCTTTACACGCAGTCGCGACCTTCCTCGATAGCTTGCGTCGTACGCAATACCGAGTTTCACTAAACAACAATATGCTATTAAAACTAGCCGTTATGAATAGTAATAACCACTTTTTGAAATTTTATAAATTTTATTTTTCAAAATGGACTTCATTTTTGGACTCAGAATATCGAAATTAGCCTAGGGTGAAATTTTGGTATTTTTCTGAAAACTTTCAATTTTTGATGAATAGTGAAACCACTAAGTGGTAGGTTAAAAACTGAATTTTGCATAAAACTTAATTTTACCGCTTCTGTGAATGGAATTTCAAAAATCCGAGAGACACGGTTAATATCAAGGACTAAAATGTGGTTCAATGAGATGAAAATAATTTTTTGGTGAATAGTAACTTTTTACTATTTTTACCGCGGTTAATAGTAAATAGGGTAACTAAGGGTAATTATGATATTAATATTACCCTAACACATGTCCTAATTCTATTGGACAAGTGTAATTCGACCAAAAACAAACTTAGGAATAAAACATGACCATTTAGGCCCACTTGGATTAGATTAGGACATTTATTATGAATTTATTTAAAGAAGGGTTAAAATAGTTAAAATCAAAGTTTAATAAGTAAATCATTTTTAATATAGGGTTATACATAAGATAAATTCGATTGTAAATATTCATTAGAAAGCTAAAAAGATTTCCTACATGATGGTATTTTATTTGTAATTTTTAGACATCAAATAATTTAATTTATTTATGACACAAAGATGATGCAGTAATTATCTTATTAATGAAATATTGACAAAATTGATAATATAAATACCAAAATAAATGTAATTTGAGACTTTTTATGAATTACACTAATTTTCTAGGTTACTATGATATATTAGTATTGATTTAATCAACTTGGTTCGAACATATAATTCTGTTATGACTTTGACAAAAATCATATATCAAATAGTGTCAAAATTGACACAAAATAGTTTTTAAATCAAATATTATATTATTAATTGTTATTTTATTCCTAAAAATCTAAGGTTCGGCCAAATGACTTAGATAAGGATATATATTTTAATAATAAACAATTTGGGGTTCGTTTGGCATGTTATAGTAAGTGTATTAACCATATAGTGAAAGAAAACAAAAAGTCATGGTAAAAGTTAAATTATTTAACTTAGAGTTAAATCTAATTGATAAGGTTAAAATAATACCCTAAACTTGTCTAAATTCTATTGGTTGATAGGATTTCGACCCATCCCCACTTTGGCTTCGAAATAAGACCCTTTGGAACCATTATAAACCGATTTTGACTTTAATATAAAATAATATTTTGAGATATTCCTAAGGTGCCCCTCTCCTCCCTTATAAAAGGGCACCTCCTCCCCCTCCTCCTCACACCAATTTGAGCACTCAAGCTCGGACAACCCCTGCCATTTTCCCTTCTCCACTTCCCTAGAATAATCCTAGAGGTCCTGGTCTTCTCCAAAGACCAATCTTAGTTCCTTAAGTGGAGGATTCAAAAAGGCGTTCCAAAGAAGAGGTAATATCCATTACCGATCTTTTCAATTTCTTTCTTCTTCAACTTCTTCTTCTTTAGTTGTTTCATGATAAAGTAATAACATCAGTATTACTTACATACTGATATGTTATTATAAATATTAAACAACCCTAATTCACCTTCTATCCATCCTACGGAAAAATGAAATCACCGCGCGTGCGTACGTACGGAATACCGTCTCCACGCCGTGGTGTAATCTATTTTCCACCATCACCTTACAAGGATGGGTATAATGGTGTAATCAGTAACTATATATGATTATTATTAAGTAATATTGATACTGAAATAATATATATATATACTCCAATACAATTCCACGATCATAGGAACGATATCATCACTCGTGCGTACGTACGGAATACCGTCTCCACGATGTGATGCGACTCGTTCTACATGATCTTCATTTCATAATGATTATATAAATGAATTGAATGAATGAATATGGTATATAATACACTAATACCATTCTGGAAATGAATTATCTATAACCTAAAGATAAGAATAAGAATAAAAAGTTATAAAGACCCGAGTAACAAGTAACAATGAAATATTACTAACAAGAAGCTAATAATATGACCATATATGATCTCATATCAATATGTATGATTCTGGAATAAGTCAATAACATTATTTAAACCATTATACAGGAGCTTCGGACACGAACAAAGCAAATCGGACCTAAGGTAAGGGAAATATCACAATCTCATTTTTATCCGAGATTGTTTATTCGTAAGTATTTGCTGGGGTGTATTTTATCATCCACATCCATGTTCCCTCAATATGTAATATTGTTTCCATCCACTTACAATAGTTTAAATCCAATTTTACCCTTAGGTGAGTTTTTAGTAAAGAATATGAAAGGAATCTTTTGTCGTTTTTCCGTACGAGGTACTTTTTGACTTTTCCGACAAAAGTACGAAGAATGTTTTTTTTAACTTATACGGCATGAATGGATTTTTAAAACATTGTTTCCAAGAAGCTTCCTTTACAACTTTTTAAGTTTATTTTTAATCAACTTCTTTTAGTTTAAAGTTGTATGACATGCTAAGAAAGGAAAAATGTTTTTGAAGTAGAAAGGATATTTTCCTCAAGAATAAAGTTCAAGTGTTTTATCAAAATTATTTTCCATCTAAGATAATAAAGGGTTCTGTTTTTATCCCTATTATTACATTGATTTGATCATGTTGTGATGGAATTATTTTTATGAATTCCACTATCTTATATGAATTGATTTATGATATCATGATGTTTCAAGAATCCCATTTTTGTTACATGTGTTATGCGATGATGTATGATTATGTGGCACACATAAGAAAGGATTCATTATAAGATGGGTGGGACCTATATCTCCCTCCAATGCATTGGGTAAAGATTTTATATCTCATGAGATAGACATGGCTGGAACGGAAGGTTATTTCGGTTCAGTGATACAGGACTGAAACGAGGAGTGAACTCGGTTCAGAAAGGGACTTTGTCCACTAAGATAGTCTTGGCAATGAGTCATGACTAACAAGAAATGATTTTCCATGATTATGTGTGCATGCCACAAAGTTTCAAGTTTTATGTTATGATTTTGGGGATCTCATTTTCACTTCTATGATTTATTCCATGTTAAGATATTATGATCTCTTTTGCAGGTTTTGATTTTCAAAAAGATATGATATGATTTTTATTTCCTTTATTTTCCCTTGCTGAGCATTTGAGCTCACCCTTTTATGTTTTCTTTTCCCCAGGTCAGGAAGATGGATATTAAGTAGAATATGCTAAAAGGGACCCTAGATATGATTAAATAAATGGGAGACACTGTAGAAGATTTATGAACCAGTTGTTTATGTTTCCCAGTTTCTAAAGACATTATACCTATACGGTCCTTTGTGGTTTTGTCATATGTTGTAATAAGTGTGATTCAATTTTGAAGTATTAACAATGTATGTAAAGTGTGGGTCGTTATAGTTGGTATCAGAGGAAAGGTATAGTCAACCTTTGGAAACTAGGATGTGAAATCCTTAGTAATAACCCTAAGGATAAGTCTAAGAATAGAACACAATTTTAGAAATGGCCTTGAATAACCTAGGATAAGACCTTAAGCATGAAAATTTTATTCTTGAATTATGTGGTTTCCTATCATAATTAGTGTTGCTCACACTATTCTTCTTGGTTTTAGTCAATGGCTGGAACCCGAAGGAACCGTGTTAATGCGGAATGCGATGGGCAATGCAATGATTGTCCCCCTGAGCAACCAAACGATATGGGAGCTGGAATGCAAAATCTTGTAGCCATGCTCACACAACTTTCTCAAGCTATGAATCATGCAGGATTTCCAAACGAACAAAGAAGGGAGCAACATTCTGTTGAATCCTTCATGAGGCAGCGTCCACCATCTTTCAGCGGGTCTACTGATCCATTAGTTGCTGAACAATGGATTAGTACTACTGAAAAGATATTTTCAGTTCTTCAATGTTCTGAGCATGATAAAGTCATCCTAGCAGTGTATCGTTTGGAAGGAGATGCTGATCAATGGTGGAATCTTGTTAAGAATACAAGGCAAAGGGATGAAATTGAGTCTATGGAATGGGACGAGTTCAAGAACTTATTTTTCAATAAGTACTTCCCTCGTATTCTCCGAACAAAGATGGAGAAAGAGTTCCTTGAACTGAAGCAAAGGGATGATGAATCGGTTGGTACCTATGAAGCAAATTTTACCAGACTTGCAAGGTACGCTTCTGGTATTATTATCCAACCTGAGAGTAAGATCGATCGATTCTTTAGTGGCTTAAAACCAAGTCTTCGAAGGGCGTTAGCCATAAGGGACTTCAATAGCTACGAGGAAATCGTTCGATGTGCTCTCAAAGTCGAGATGGAGATTGGAGTAACCCATCAGTCACATGGGTTTGATAAGAAGAGGAAGATGGAATTCAAAGAAAAATCTAAAGAGCACACGGAAAAGAAGATGAACTTTCCCTTATGCTCAAAGTGTGGAAAGAAACATGGAGGGAGTTGTCTTAAAGGGACAAGTAAATGTTTTAAATGTGGAAAGGAAGGTCATCGGGCATTTGAATGCTGTGATAATGGGAAGAAGATGTCTAATGATGCAAACAAAGGAAGGGATACACAGAATGAACCTGCTACACTTCAATGTTTCAAGTGCAAGGAGATGGGGCATTATGCCAATCAATGCCCAAATCCAAGGGTTGATGATGATGGTCGACGTCAACAAACTCTTAAGGCTAAAGACAAAGGAAAGTCACATGCAATTTCTATCAGCGATGTGGAGTACGATAACGATGTGGTGAAAGGTACACTTACCATCCACTCTAAAGTAGCAAATGTTTTATTTGATTCTGGATCCACCCACTCTTTTATTTCTGAAGACTTTTCTAAGGGTATCACCGTACTACCTCAACAATTAGATGTTGAGTTAGCTGTGACAACACCTAATGGCACATCAATCGCATCAAAAGTTTATAATTCTTCTCCGATCGAAGTTTGTGGGAAAGTGCTTCCTGCAAATCTTGTGATCCTTCCTTTAGTGGAATTTGATGTGATTCTTGGCATGGATTGGCTTTCTCTACATGGAGCTCATATCAATTGCCAAAGAAGGGAAGTCACATTTCATATTCCAGATCAACCTACGATCGTCTATCAATGCAAGGATGAACATAACCTTCCAGTGGAAATTTCTTCCATCTTATGGGTATTGATTCCACTAAATGAAGGTTATTTATCTCAAATGGTTGGTGAGAAACTCACGATTAAGAATATGCCCATTGTACGGGAGTTTGATGATGTCTTTCCGGAGGAATTGTCGGGTCTTCCACCAAATCGTGAAGTTGAGTTTTCAATAGAACTCGTACCGGGTGCTTTGCCTATTTCAAAGACACCTTATAGAATGGCCCCAATTGAGTTGCAGGAATTGAAGAAGCAACTCCAAGTGAATCTTGATAAGGGATTCATACGCCCTAGTGCGTCACCTTGGGGAGCACCTGTTCTATTTGTTAAGAAGAAAGATGGATCAATGAGACTCTGCATTGATTATCGAGAACTTAACAAGATCACTATCAAGAACAAATATCCTCTCCCACGCATTGATGACTTATTTGACCAACTACGCGGAGCTCAATACTTTTCCAAGATTGATCTTCATTCAGGGTATCATCAATTAAGGGTCAAAAGGGAGGATATACCAAAGACGGCTTTCCGTACAAGGTATGGACACTATGAATTTATAGTGATGCCATTTGGTCTTACTAATGCCCCTGCTATCTTCATGGATCTAATGAATAGAGTCTTTAGAGACTATCTTGATCAATTTATGGTAGTCTTTATAGACGATATTCTTGTCTATTCAAAGAGCAAGGAAGAGCATGAAGATCACTTGAGAATTATATTGAAGACCCTGAGAAAAGAGAAGCTTTATGCCAAATTTACCAAGTGTGAATTTTGGCTTCAAAAAGTTGCATTTTTGGGTCATATAATCTCAAAAGAGGGGATATCTGTGGATCCAGCAAAAACAGAGGTTATCGAAAGATGGTCAAGACCAACAACAGTAACTGAGATCCGAAGTTTTCTTGGTTTGGCTGGATATTATCGACGTTTTGTAAAAGATTTTTCACGATTATCTAATCCACTCACCAAGTTGACTCGGAAAGGAGTTAAGTTTGTCTGGACAGAGGAATGTGAAGAGAATTTCAAGGAGTTGAAAAGAAGGTTATCCAGTGCACCTGTGCTCACACTGCCTTGTAGTGGAGAAAGGTTTGTGATCTACAGTGATGCATCCAAGAAGGGATTGGGGTGTGTTCTTATGCAAAATGATATGGTGATAGCTTATGCCTCACGACAGTTGAAAATCCATGAACAAAATTACCCAACACATGATTTGGAGTTGGCTGCGGTAATCTTTGCATTAAAGATTTGGAGGCATTACCTTTATGGTGAAAGGTGTGATATTTATACTGATCATAAAAGTTTAAAGTATATTTTCACACAAAAGGAGCTGAATATGCGCCAAAGAAGATGGTTGGAGCTGATTAAGGATTATGACTGCTCAATCCATTACCACCCTGGGAAAGCAAACAAGGTGGTAGATGCATTAAGTCGACAAGACCATGCTAGTTTATCCATGATGAGGATCACAAAAGATCCAATATTTATGGATTTACAAAGGATGGATCTTGGAATTATAATGGAAGGGGAAAAATCTTATCTTTCTCAAATGAATGTTCAACCATCTATACATGTGAAGATTAAAGAGGCACAGAAAGAAGATGTCGAGTTACAAAAGAAGGTGAGAAATGTTCCTGAATTCAACCTTGATTGTGATGGGATAATAAAGTTCAGGAATCGGGTTTGTGTTCCTCCCATCCCCGAATTAAAGAAAGAACTGCTGGATGAGGCTCATAGTTCTTCATTCTCTATTCATCCCGGAAGCACGAAGATGTATAGGGACCTGAAAGAGTACTTCTGGTGGGATGGCATGAAAAGAGATGTTGCTGAATATGTCTCTCGATGCTTGGTTTGTCAACAAGTTGAAGCTGAGAGACAGAAGTCTAAGGGGATGTTACAACCATTACCCATACCCGAATGGAAATGGGAAAACATCACTATGGACTTTGTCACAGGACTTCCTAAAACATCCAAAGGCAATAATGCTATCTGGGTCATAGTTGATCGTCTTACAAAGTCTGCACACTTCATTGCTATTAGAGATGATTTCTCTCTAGATCAGCTTGCCAGGATATATGTAAAGGAAGTGGTAAGATTGCATGGAGTACCACTTTCAATTATATCTGATCGAGATCCGAGATTTACCTCGAAGTTCTGGAGAAGTCTTCAGCATACTCTAGATACAGAGTTGAGTTTCAGCACTGCTTATCATCCCCAGACAGACGGTCAGTCTGAGAGAACAATTCAAACCCTAGAAGATATGTTGAGAGCTTGCTCTATGGATTTCAAAGGAGGTTGGGATCAACACCTACCTTTGGTGGAATTTTCTTATAATAATAGCTTTCACTCCAGTATTCAAATGGCTCCTTATGAAGCTCTCTATAGAAAGAAATGCAGGACTCCAACTTGCTGGGATGAAGTTGGGGAAAGAAAGCTATTAGGACCTGATCTCGTTGATGAAATGGCAGAAAAGGTCAGATCTATTCAACAACACATAAGAGCAGCTCAGAGTCGACAGAAAAGTTATGCCGACAACCGAAGAAAAGACCTAGAGTTTGAAGTGGGTGATAAAGTGTTCTTACGAATATCTCCCTGGAAGAGGGTTATGAGATTTGGAAAGAAGGGGAAGTTGAGCCCTAGATATATCGGTCCTTTTGAAATACTGGATCGTGTTGGGAAGGTAGCTTACCGATTGGCGCTTCCACCGAATCTCTCTCAAGTTCACGATGTGTTCCATGTATCTCTCCTGAGAAAGTACATACCAGATCCTTCACATGTACTCAGCTCAGAAGTTGTACCACTGGAGCAAGATCTTTCTTGTGAAGAACAGCCGATAGAGATTCTGGATCGTAGCGAAAAAGTCCTACGAAACAAGACCACTCGCTTGGTGAAAGTTTTATAGAGAAACCACCAACTTGAAGAAGCTACATGGGAGCTTGAGGATATGATGAGGGAGAAGTATCCTCATTTGTTTGTTGCAAAGTGAAGAATTTCGAGGGCGAAATTCTTTTTAAGGGGGGTAGAATGTAACACCCGAGACTTTTATGTTATATAAATCATCAAAGGAATCTTTTTCTACACAACACTTTCTTGGCTTGCTTTACACGCAATCGCGACCTTCCTCGATAGCTTGCGTCGTACGCAATACCGAGTTTCACTAAACAACAATATGCTATTAAAACTAGCCGTTATGAATAGTAATAACCACTTTTTGAAATTTTATAAATTTTATTTTTCAAAATGGACTTCATTTTTGGACTCAGAATATCGAAATTAGCCTAGGGTGAAATTTTGGTATTTTTCTGAAAACTTTCAATTTTTGATGAATAGTGAAACCACTAAGTGGTAGGTTAAAAACTGAATTTTGCATAAAACTTAATTTTACCGCTTCTGTGAATGGAATTTCAAAAATCCGAGAGACACGGTTAATATCAAGGACTAAAATGTGGTTCAATGAGATGAAAATAATTTTTTGGTGAATAGTAACTTTTTACTATTTTTACCGCGGTTAATAGTAAATAGGGTAACTAAGGGTAATTATGATATTAATATTACCCTAACACATGTCCTAATTCTATTGGACAAGTGTAATTCGACCAAAAACAAACTTAGGAATAAAACATGACCATTTAGGCCCACTTGGATTAGATTAGGACATTTATTATGAATTTATTTAAAGAAGGGTTAAAATAGTTAAAATCAAAGTTTAATAAGTAAATCATTTTTAATATAGGGTTATACATAAGATAAATTCGATTGTAAATATTCATTAGAAAGCTAAAAAGATTTCCTACATGATGGTATTTTATTTGTAATTTTTAGACATCAAATAATTTAATTTATTTATGACACAAAGATGATGCAGTAATTATCTTATTAATGAAATATTGACAAAATTGATAATATAAATACCAAAATAAATGTAATTTGAGACTTTTTATGAATTACACTAATTTTCTAGGTTACTATGATATATTAGTATTGATTTAATCAACTTGGTTCGAACATATAATTCTGTTATGACTTTGACAAAAATCATATATCAAATAGTGTCAAAATTGACACAAAATAGTTTTTAAATCAAATATTATATTATTAATTGTTATTTTATTCCTAAAAATCTAAGGTTCGGCCAAATGACTTAGATAAGGATATATATTTTAATAATAAACAATTTGGGGTTCGTTTGGCATGTTATAGTAAGTGTATTAACCATATAGTGAAAGAAAACAAAAAGTCATGGTAAAAGTTAAATTATTTAACTTAGAGTTAAATCTAATTGATAAGGTTAAAATAATACCCTAAACTTGTCTAAATTCTATTGGTTGATAGGATTTCGACCCATCCCCACTTTGGCTTCGAAATAAGACCCTTTGGAACCATTATAAACCGATTTTGACTTTAATATAAAATAATATTTTGAGATATTCCTAAGGTGCCCCTCTCCTCCCTTATAAAAGGGCACCTCCTCCCCCTCCTCCTCACACCAATTTGAGCACTCAAGCTCGGCCAACCCCTGCCATTTTCCCTTCTCCACTTCCCTAGAATAATCCTAGAGGTCCTGGTCTTCTCCAAAGACCAATCTTAGTTCCTTAAGTGGAGGATTCAAAAAGGCGTTCCAAAGAAGAGGTAATATCCATTACCGATCTTTTCAATTTCTTTCTTCTTCAACTTCTTCTTCTTTAGTTGTTTCATGATAAAGTAATAACATCAGTATTACTTACATACTGATATGTTATTATAAATATGAAACAACCCTAATTCACGTTCTATCCATCCTACGGAAAAATGAAATCACCGCGCGTGCGTACGTACGGAATACCGTCTCCACGCCGTGGTGTAATCTATTTTCCACCATCACCTTACAAGGATGGGTATAATGGTGTAATCAGTAACTATATATAATTATTATTAAGTAATATTGATACTGAAATAATATATATATATACTCCAATACAATTCCACGATCATAGGAACGATATCATCACTCGTGCGTACGTACGGAATACCGTCTCCACGATGTGATGCGACTCGTTCTACATGATCTTCATTTCATAATGATTATATAAATGAATTGAATGAATGAATATGGTATATAATACACTAATACCATTCTGGAAATGAATTATCTATAACCTAAAGATAAGAATAAGAATAAAAAGTTATAAAGACCCGAGTAACAAGTAACAATGAAATATTACTAACAAGAAGCTAATAATATGACCATATATGATCTCATATCAATATGTATGATTCTGGAATAAGTCAATAACATTATTTAAACCATTATACAGGAGCTTTGGACACGAACAAAGCAAATCGGACCTAAGGTAAGGGAAATATCACAATCTCATTTTTATCCGAGATTGTTTATTCGTAAGTATTTGCTGGGGTGTATTTTATCATCCACATCCATGTTCCCTCAATATGTAATATTGTTTCCATCCACTTACTATAGTTTAAATCCAATTTTACCCTTAGGTGAGTTTTTAGTAAAGAATATGAAAGGAATCTTTTGTCGTTTTTCCGTACGAGGTACTTTTTGACTTTTCCGACAAAAGTACGAAGAATGTTTTTTTTAACTTATACGGCATGAATGGATTTTTAAAACATTGTTTCCAAGAAGCTTCCTTTACAACTTTTCAAGTTTATTTTTAATCAACTTCTTTTAGTTTAAAGTTGTATGACATGTTAAGAAAGGAAAAATGTTTTTGAAGTATAAAGGATATTTTCCTCAAGAATAAAGTTCAAGTGTTTTATCAAAATTATTTTCCATCTAAGATAATAAAGGGTTCTGTTTTTATCCCTATTATTACATTGATTTGATCATGTTGTGATGGAATTATTTTTATGAATTCCACTATCTTATATGAATTGATTTATGATATCATGATGTTTCAAGAATCCCATTTTTGTTACATGTGTTATGCGATGATGTATGATTATGTGGCACACATAAGAAAGGATTCATTATAAGATGGGTGGGACCTATATCTCCCTCCAATGCATTGGGTAAAGATTTTATATCTCATGAGATAGACATGGCTGGAACGGAAGGTTATTTCGGTTCAGTGATACAGGACTGAAACGAGGAGTGAACTCGGTTCAGAAAGGGACTTTGTCCACTAAGATAGTCTTGGCAATGAGTCATGACTAACAAGAAATGATTTTCCATGATTATGTGTGCATGCCACAAAGTTTCAAGTTTTATGTTATGATTTTGGGGATCTCATTTTCACTTCTATGATTTATTCCATGTTAAGATATTATGATCTCTTTTGCAGGTTTTGATTTTCAAAAAGATATGATATGATTTTTATTTCCTTTATTTTCCCTTGCTGAGCATTTGAGCTCACCCTTTTATGTTTTCTTTTCCCCAGGTCAGGAAGATGGATATTAAGTAGAATATGCTAAAAGGGACCCTAGATATGATGAAATAAATGGGAGACACTGTAGAAGATTTATGAACCAGTTGTTTATGTTTCCCAGTTTCTAAAGACACTATACCTATACGGTCCTTTGTGGTTTTGTCATATGTTGTAATAAGTGTGATTCAATTTTTAAGTATTAACAATGTATGTAAAGTGTGGGTCGTTATATTGCACTTATATAGAATCAGGGGTCGATTATCCACATGGAGAGTGATTTCCCTCTCACAGCAATTTATGTTGTCTCTATATAAGCTAAGTCAATCCATGACAAGAATTGCATCAAATTACACCAGAGGGAGTATGACGAGGTTCTCCAGGAATTTCAATCCAAATATTATGACAGGGGTGGAGTTATATTCATGGGATGCAATGATTTCCCCATTTGTCGTACTCACAGACATCTTCACTTCCATGATTTGTGGTGGTGCTGGGATTGTTATACTAAAATTTTAAGATATAAAAGAATGCATATATCCTGAATCAAAAAGTACGTTCACTATTATTGAATGAATAACTAGAATACCTTTCACCACTTCATTGTTAGGGTTCACTTCGGCAGTAGTGATGGAAAACTCTCACCCTTACTGCCATGGAGGTTGTTGGTTGCCTCCAAAAACCCTTGGCTTAGGGAACTAATTTTCAAGATTCCCTTGTTCTTTGCAGTTTTAGAAATGAACCACATCTTGTGGTTCTAATGGAGCATTCCTCTCCTCTCTCACAGTCGCGGGTATTTCTTTCCAACAGTTAACTTCTAGGTGCCCTTATCTTCCACACCTAAAGCATTTCCCCATCCCCTTCAGACAATTTCTGGGGTGCTTCTTTACACACCTCTAGAAAATCGGGTGGTGGATCTTATTAGCATCATTGGATTTATCCATCAGACCTCCAACATTTAATTCCACCTTACGCTTCATATCCCCATGATACCCTTGAGATTCTCTGATCTCCATTTCAACCTGGAGGGTATATCGGACAATTTCCTCATAGTTGTTGAAGTCACGAATCGCGATTTCTTTCCGTAGGCTAGGTTTCAACCCACCAAAGAAGCGGTCAACCTTGTATTCAGGGTTAACGACAAAGGAAAAATCATATCGTGCAAGACTTGTGAAGTTTTCCTCATACAATCCGATAGATTCATTGTCTTTTTTCTTGAGGGCAGGGAAGTACCTTTCCATATTAAGCCGGAGGGTTCGTGGAAAATATTTATCGAAAAACATCTTCTGGAAATCCTTCCATTCCAATGCCACGATCTCCTCCTCAGGCTTTGTGTTTTTGATCAACGTCCACCATTTATCATCTTTACCCTCCATATGATAAGCATCCAGGAGAACCTTATCTTGTTTAGAACATTGAAGGATGGAGAAGATCTTTTCAATGGAGTTGATCTATTGTTCAGCGATTGAGGTATCAGATGATTCATTAAAAGTAGGAGGGCTTTGTCTCATGAAGCTCTTGATAGCGACTTGTTCTTTCTTAGGGGGGGTTGAACGTTCTTATTGACCCATGTTTCTATTCAATTCTTGATTTAGCTGAGAGAGAAGCATGACAAAGTTTGTGATTCCCTCTCCCATTGGATTGGGCATCTCATTAGTACAGTCATCACATTGATCTTCACATCGGTTGTTAGCCCGAGTCCACCTATTACCGGCCATTGGTTGTAATAAAAGAAAAGTTAGGGGTAACACATAAAGGGTAATACAAGGACAAAATTGATGACTTATAAATAACTTTTATTTCCTTAACATATGAATCTATTGGATTCAGTCTATGTTATCCATGATCTACTTTCTAACATATATTCTTAGGGAATTTTTTTTGTCCCTTAATAATGGTTCATACTAAGCTTGTTAATTTATCAAATCATATCTCATGGGAGTGTCGTAACCAAGAGTGCAGCAAGGCCCATTGTCGTGCACCAGTTCCCATTCGAGTCTAACTCAAAGAGGTGTTTTCGGGTTTTACCCCTAGGATACATATGTGCCAGAGCCTCCTCTACCTGCTCGTATCCAGACAGGGATGTATTTTCTTGATAAACCTCTTACTCACTACTCACAAAAACTTAGGGATGTTTTTATTATACTTAGTCTTGTCTCTAAGGATTTACTAGGGTTTTCTAATCCTAATCTCAAAAATGACTAAACCTATCCTCTGATACCAACTATGACAACTGGGTCCTGGTGATAGCGCAGCCACCCTACTTTAACATAGACGTTGGGTCATGGCCCACCAAGTACCACAAGTTGCCATGCAAACATGTGGTCCCCACCGAGGGGCCCACCCACATGCTTGAACGAGTCATCTAACTAATGATTTTTCCCAAAGTCCAACACATCTCATTTCCAGTGTGTTTTTTCCTCACTCACACACACCCTGAAAAACTTCCCAGAAGGTCACCCATATTGATCACTACTCCAGGTAAAGCATGCTTAACTGTAGAGTTCTAATCAGATTGGCTCCCAAAAAGGAACATGCACCTTGTTGACATGAGTCATATCATTTAGTCATTTAACCCTTTATCATTCAGGGGTGATACAATCACCCCCCCCCCCTTAGAGCACAACATACTTGTTGTGGGCCCTACATATCAACCCATGCAGTGCGCTGCACTTAAGGCTCGGTACCACCTCTGATACCAACAATAACAACCCTGCTTTTTATTACACAATTAAACATAATTTATTACATAAAATTCACTTGATACAAAATTGAAGAGCAAGAGGTCTAGTGTCTTTGGGGCTTAGGATCATTATATAACAACATAAAACATTAAATAAAATATCTTTACTGGAAAACCTCATTTACATGACCACTACATTCCCTCGTACTTAGCATTGTATGGGATAACCTAAGGACATGCATAAGAAAAGGGTGAGCTATAAAACCCAGTAAGGGAATAATAATGGAATAACATGAGAAATATAATACATGTTAGCCAATAGGCATATCAATAGAGCACAAGATAAACATAAACATAAATTCATGATAAAGTATGATAATTATAACATGGAAATGTGGCAACAACACTTAACATGGAATTTTCATGAGACAAGGCTCATTGCACATGGAGCATGAGTAAACACTCATTGCACATGAATCATGATTATCCCCTAATTTCAATTGAATTAGAATGAGTCAACACCCATTTCACATAACATATCATTATACTATACTTTACCCAATGCATTGGAGCGCTATCAGGGAACACCTTTCTTCAACATTTCATTTCATGCATAAGTGTGCCACATGGATCATAAAACATTGAATCATTAAACATAATCATTTATTCCATGATAAATGAATTTGGAATACATACATGAAACTCTTTAAACAATAAGTAAATTTTCATAAAGATGAATACCCTTGATTGAGAAATGGGCATGGTATTCACTACACAGTGACTTTGGCTTGGAAAAGTGCGGTGTAATTTTGGCAGCATAACGGCATGACATAAGAACTCATAAAAATGGTTGATGAGTGAGAAATGGGTGTATCATCATATTTACATGACATGGGCAGTAAGGGGTCATATAGATACATGTCCCAAAAATGTAATGGAATTTAGATTCATGGTACAAAATAATTTCTTGAATGTAAATGAGGAGAGAAAAATTCCTTTCGGAATTTCGGCATAGTAACAGGTGTACATGGGAGGCATTTAATGAGAGATAAAGGGGTCTCCCATAATTGAAATATAAATATGGTAGTATGGGGGAGGTTTTAAACCATATCCAAACATATATAATTGAAATTAAAATGGTATAACAATTTAAATAATATTGGACATAAATGAGAAATGAAGAAAAATGCTTACTTGGAAGTGTGCTTCCAAAGGCTTGAGAGAGGATTGAGAGAGGCTTCATGGGAGATTGGGGAACCTAGGGAGCATTCTTGAGAGAGGAGGTAAGAGTTAGGATGAACTCAAAAGGCTTTGAGTGAGGAGGAAGTGGGAGCTTGGGTGGGTTTATATAGGAAAGGTGAGGGATTTCTTTATCATTTAGGTTTGCGACCCTCACATTAAACTAATCCAAACCAGAAAAAAGCCCATGGTTTTTGCCCATGGTTTTTTGAAAAGTGAAGTTTAAAACAATATTTTATAATTCCAAAGTCCTAACTTCTTAAAATAATGGGGTTTCTTATGTGGAGGTGAGTCACACTCTCAAGGAAAGCAATTTAGAAAGAAAAAATGTTTAATAAGTCTTGAAGGGTCCACTAAAGCTTTTTAAAATAAATAAAACAAACCCAAAATCACATTATTTTAATGGTAAAACATATATTTTCTGAACATAAATTTTATAGTATTTTATTACATCACTATTGGGTCATTATGATGTCATAAAACACATTATATATTTAAACGGTATTTAATTTTTACCCAAAAATTTGACTGTCTCAGAAAATTATGAAAAATTCACCGTTGAATAATTTTGACATCATAATTCCATAAATAATATTAATTTTATCTAAATAAATTTGTAAATGTGTTAATTTTCACTTTTAAAATAAAAACTGACATTTATCGAAAATTCACGGGTTTTGACAAAAATGGCTTTCAAGCCTTAGTAAAAATTACAATTGAATTCATAAAATTATATGATAATTTATATTTAATAAAAAGTAATTTAATTATAATAATATTTTATTAAAATATTATTTAATTCAAAAATACATTAATTCATCAAAATAGATTTCTTAGTTGAATATTAACTAAAAATACTATTTGTACTTTAAAAACTATTTACAAGGTAACAATTATAAAATGAAAGTATATTCATTATTATATACAAAAATACTGTACATAACCATAGTACTAGGGTCTTGTTAAATAAACCCTTAAAATAGTCGCATAAGACCTAAGGTTAAGGCGAGTGATGGTGACAGACTCTCGGGGTGGCTCGGATAACATTGCACATGTGGTGATCTCTGTCAACTTCCACTTCTCCTGTAGACAGTTCTGTTCAAACTTGACATGATGAAGCTCAGCTTGGGCTTGGTCAAGAGCGAAGCCCAATGATTCCACAACTTTTATAGGCTCCGACAAATGGGTTTCGTATAGAGAAATTCTACTGGATGAGGCCATCGTTTCCTTTGTCTGAGTAAATTTGGATTTGTTAAAACCCTATATTTATACTAATCATGTGATAACTGTTCAATGGATATATTAGAAACGGTCACCATTCTTAAAATAAAACCAAAGAACTTGAAATTTTATATAAACATTTTACATAAAGAGATATTTAATTAGATCAAGAGGTATTTCCATTAATGAAATTTTGGGTCGTTACAAGGAACTTAGAGGAGGCACTCTGACCTTCCCTTCAGTACATTGTTACTCCCTTTACTCATCCAACATACATGGAGATTAATAATAAGGCTGAGGTGGTGGAGAGTATGTGCATGTTGGGAGGTTTTCAATGAGAGGGGACCCAGTTAGGTTCATTAAATGCAAAGGCCATTAGCAGCAGGCCTCCAGCATCAGTGCCTTCTAGGTTTTGGTCGATGGGGGGTAGGCCTCAGCAGTTTCAGTTTCAATCTCCCATCCCTCTCCCTTTATCCCAGATCCTAGGAACGAGATACCTTATCTATGGTAGTCATGGAAAACTTCAAAATCAGTTCC
Organism: Viscum album; assembly: GCA_963277665.1. Classification (NCBI taxonomy): domain Eukaryota; kingdom Viridiplantae; phylum Streptophyta; class Magnoliopsida; order Santalales; family Viscaceae; genus Viscum; species Viscum album. Next base: position 1,950,811,646 of record OY728150.1, read on the forward strand.
CAGATCGAGTACAGTACAGTGGGGGTGGGCAGGATCAGTGCCCACCTCAGCAGCACCAGTTGCCGGTCAGACCTTTTCAGCAGCTGTAGTAGGGACAGTGAGCTCCCGCTCCACCAAGGGCAGATGATATTGGAGGAGGCCGACCTTAGGGAAACCCTTATAGACCTCGACTAGGGCATGTTCGGGGAGGCGGCCGACAGCCGAGGTATAGAGGATCTGGGCATGGGTAGTTTCACACCGTAGAGGCAGCAGTTCTAGAAGGGTCAGAGGTCATTCAAGGTATGATCAGTTTGTTTAGTACTCTTTTATGTGCCTTGTTTTATTTCAGAGATTCTCACTCCTTAGTTTCACATAGTCTATCCCATGACTTCGGTATAGACATAGAGAGACTTTCCATTCCCTTGGTTATGGGCACACCAGTTAGAGTTTAGACCAACCTGTTTAATGTTTGTCACGGATTTAGGCTAATGTTGGGGCTTCATCAGTCTAGTGGGGATATCTTTCTACTGAAAATTCATCCATACAATGTCATCCTAGGAATCTACTGGCTATTTTCCATGCACTATATTATAAACTACTTCTAGAGAAGGATTATCTTCTCAGATACGAGTGGACATCATGTAGCTTTCATCAGCGAGTGAGGTTACCAAGAGGAAAGTTGGCGATTGAAGCCCCTTATTTTATTATTAGTAAAGCTGTCGGTGGAGTCAGGAAACTCAAAGATGGTGTAAGTCCTAAGGATTATCAGTGAGTTCCTGTATGTCTTCCTATAAGAGGTTGTGACTCTACCCCACAATGTGATGTTGAGTTCGGGATATACTTACAACCCAATGCTCGTCCAATTTCAATGTCTCCCTATTGAATGGAACCTTCTGAGTTAAGGAAGTTGTGGATTCAAGTTGATGACCTGATGAAGAATTGTTTTATCCAACCAAGAGCATTGCCAGGGGTGCTTTAAACTTGTTCTCAAAGAAGGCAGATGGTGGTCTCAGGTTGTTCATAGACTTCCGAAGATTGAATTAGATGACAATCAAGAACCATTACCCCCTTCTAAGGATTGACGACCTTTTTGACCAGTTGAAGGGGGTAGGTTGGTTCTCTAAGATTGACCTGTGGTATGGATGTCACCAGTTGAGGGTGAAGGAGGGTGACATCTTGAAGACTGCTTTCATGTGCAGATATGGGCACTTTGATTTTGTGGTTATGTTGTTTGGAATTACGAATACACCAACTGTGTTCATGGGGCTCGTGAACTATATTTTCCATGAGTATTTGGACCGGTTCGTAGTCATTTTCATTAAAGACATCTTGATCTACTCAAGATTAAAGTAGGATCACACTGAGCATCTGTTGGCGCCAAAAATATGGCCCGAAAGGAAGGAACGAAAAAGACAGCCGGCGTGCTGCATCGCGAAGCACAGCCGCGAAGCACAGCCGCGAAGCCCCTCCGCGAAGCGCCCCAGCCCTGGCGGCGCCGCGAAGCACCAGAGGCGGTGATCCTCCGCGAGCGCGTTTGACGTTCGCGAGCCGCCGTGAAGCACCAGAGGCGGTGATCCTCCGCGAGCGCGTTTGACGTTCACGAGCGCGCCGCGAAGCTCCAGAGGCGGCGCGCGAGCCCTGCTTCGCGGCGCCCCTTCCCTATAAATACTCGACTCCCCCTGAGTCCCCGGGACGGACAATCCGACCTTTCGGCTTCTCCTCTCCCGAATCGCGAAGCAAGCTTTGCCCCGGGAATCATGAGCTCCGCGAGGTATTTCTACTTCGCGAGACGACTCTGATTTGTTTCGTTCTGAGCCCCTCTTCCGAGAGGGATGCCCTTCGCGAAGCCCAAGGGCGTTCGCAAAGGAAGGGGATTCCCAAGGGAACCCGGGCAGCCGCGGAGCACTCGTGCTTCGCGAAACACCCAACCCATGCTAGTAATCCCTATGCCAAGGCAGGATAACTATGCATCGCGAAGCACTTTGCTTGGCAGGACCCTGCTTCGCGAACCACTCCTTCGCGAGGCAGTGCTCCGCGAACACTGTTCCACTTCGCGAAGCACCTCCCACTTCCACCTATGCCCCATGCTAAGGCCAAGGCACCCCACTTCGCAAAGCACACTCCTCTGCTTAGCGATTCCTCCTTCCGTGCGACCCTCCAGGTTTGCACGATGTGATTTCAAAGTCCCATGGACAACACCTCCCGTAGCGTTGCTTCGCCCAATGCTCCTTTGCATAGGCACGCTAACGGCTATTGCTTCTTCGCATAGCCACGCTAACGTGGACCCCTCGATGGTTCCTCCCGCGACCCCCCTTTACCATGGCCTTACCGACACCTTCCCTTCCCCAAGGACCAGAGGGTACCGGTTATGTAAGCCCTAGGGGTGTGGAGTGAACCCACCTCGTCCGAGCTGCAGGACGTTAAACTGCCAAGCACCGCGTCCCCAACACATGACGTTAAACTGTGACCCAACCTCGTCTCCCTCACGAAGGGTCCCCCCAGCTCGAGCATTCATTACACCGCTCGTCTCCACGGGAATGGAACTCTTCCGCACATGGAATGAGATCCTCCTCGTCGGAGTGGTGTATGTTCGCAGGGGAAGGGTCGCCTTAGAGCGTAAATCCCTAACCTTTGGTACGGATGATTGCACCCGTGCATCTCGGTACTTCCCCACTACCAAGGTCAGTGGAGGACGTGATAGGGAACGAGGCACCTCCCATTGTCGGACCAAGGTCCATCTTCCCCGCGCTTTGTCGCGCCATGGGCCTCCATCCTGGAGTAAGTCCCAACACCATGGGCCGCTCAACGCGTAAGCCCCATTTCGCTTCTCACGGACGCACCCTTCGCGACGTGATCGTCAGGTCCTTGCAACCTCTTGTTTCTCACACCGAGCATGACTCACGTGGGCTTAGAGTGAGCACCGACCATGACAAAACCATCCGAACTACGAGGACTTTGATCCGTGTCAAGGCATGGTACGTAGGAAGCCTCTACGAGGTTCAAGCCCACCATCAGTGGACCAAGGTCTACTCCCCATCCGAACTACGAGGACTTTGATCTGTGTCAAGGCATGGTACGTAGGAAGCCTCTACGAGGTTCAAGCCCACCATCAGTGGACCAAGGTCTACTCCCCATCCGAACTACGAGGACTTTGATCCGTGTCAAGGCATGGTACGTAGGAAGCCTCTACGAGGTTCAAGCCCACCATCAGCGGACCAAGGTCTGCTTTCACGTCGGTTTACCGACAAACCCCCCATCTGAACTACGAGGTCTTTGATCCATGTTAAGGCATGGTACGTAGGAAGCCTCCAAGAGGTTCAAGCCCACCCGTCTTTCACGTCGGGTTTCACCCCGTCCAGTATGACGTTAAACTACATCCCAGTCCAGTGGTAAGCCATTGCGACCAAACCATTTGAACTACGAAGTCTTTGATCCGTGTCAAGGCATGGTACGTAGGAAGCCTCCATGAGGTTCAAGCCCACTCATCACCCAATTCACGTTGTGTTCTACCTACGTCCAGCACGACGTTAAACTACATTCCAGTCCAGCGGTAAGCCGTTGTGACCCATTCCCACCTGAACTACGTGGTCTTTGATCCATGTCAAGGCATGGTACGTAGGAAGCCTCCAAGAGGTTCAAGCCCAACAATAGTGGATCAAGGTCCCTCACTTATGTCGGCTCACCGACACCCACCACCCGTCGTTTATTCACGTCAGGGTTCATTACCGTCCCGCATGACGCTAAACTGTATCATTTGAACTACGAGGACTTTGATCCATGTCAAGGCATGGTACGCAGGAATCCTCCCAGAGGTTCAAGCCCAACCCCCACCGGACCAAGGTCCACCCTCATATAGGTACGCTGACGATGCCCATCGGACCAAGGTCCACCATCACGTCAGTTTACCGGCACCATCCCGAACTACGCGGACTTTGATTCCCTGCCACGGGGATACGTAGGAAGCCCCTTTAAGGCTCAAGCCCAACTTCGTCGTCACCACCCCTGCGATGGTCCCATTCCATTCTCAACCGTCTCCGCGAGACGTTAAACTCGCGACCTACCTCGTGGTAAACATGAGATGCCTGAGGAAAACCTCGGATGGAACGCCTTTGGCGTAACCGTCTTTGCTAGACGTTAATCTTGCAAACATACCCTGTGTTGAACACGGGAAGCTGAGGAAAACCTCAGGTGCGTGTCTATGACATGTAACCCCCCGCGCTCGATGTGGGATGCCTCGGGTTTCCACGCCCTCGAGAAGCCTTGTGATCAAGGACAACAGACAGACATGCCAGGCACCCCAGCATCCAAACACGCTACTGATGCCTCAAACGTGATTACTCCCCTGACCGAAGGTTGCTGTCCTGACTGGACCCTTTGGAATGTCCCGACAGAAGCAGCGTAATTAACCGGCGTCCATGGAAACATGGCACTGGGAAGAGTTTCACGAACTACGTATTAAATCTATAAGGGAGACCCGGACTAGGTAACGAGTTCTGAGGAGGAATCCACAGGAGGAAGAACCGACATCCCATCATCCCGTTTCGATCAAGGAGCAGACGTACCTGAACAAGGAACGAATGCCGCCCGCCTTTGGAAAGCGGGAATGCGGGGCAACAGAGCCGCGCGTCCCCCTCCTCCGCGGACGGATGCGCGCGCGCCCCGGCGAAAGCGTCGGAAACAGAAATGGTGAACCCGACGTGAAATTCTTCTCCTCAGCATGGAGATTAGTAGCGTTCGAGACACCGGTAGATTGACGTGTCACCGGATCCAGGTATCCGGTGCCTGGCCCCGCCAAGCAAATGGCGGGCCTGTCGTGGAACTCACCGGAAGTCGGGGTAGTAGAACGTGGGGCGCTCCGCTCTGCAGCGTGTTGGCGTGGATCCTTCTCACAGACATGGGGATGGAAGAATGCTGGGGCACTGGCTGTCAATCACTTTCCTCTCAGTACTGATGAGTTGATCCCTTCGTTTGTCAGGAATCAGGTTGCTATGCGGTCACCATCCGCTCCTCGCCCGCGCAGGGGCAGGGGCAACACCACTACGGCCACCCCACATGACGCCACTACCGCCACGACGGCTGGCACGTCGCGGGAGGCGGGACGTCCACGTCCCCTTTCCCCATCAGAGGTCATCCAACGAAGGGTGATCAACAGCCTCGTGCGCAGGTATGAGGAACAAGGGGTCATCCCGACCAGGGATATGGCCCGTTTGGACCTGGAGGCTTCCAGGCCCCGCCGTCAACGCCGCCCTAACAGGCCGCGCAGGGAGCCCCCGCTCCCCACCCAGACATTCAATCGTTTCGGGAGCCTATCCCCGGAACGCCTTGACGACTCTTCGCCTTATGCTGAAGAGGCAGGTGTTGTCCGGCTCAGTCCGCTCAGGGCCCTGACCCGGGACTCCCAGGCGAGAGCTCCCGTCCGGCCACGTCAGCGCCGCCGTCCGGCCCCGCAGGAAGAACAGGCAGACTACGTCCCTGCACCACCTGCACCGGCCCGCCTGACCCGACGTCAGCGCCGGGCCCGGGCTGAGGACGCTCGCCTAGCCGCGTCCACGTCGACAGCTACAGTGGCCCGAGCCACCGCCGACGTACATTACGAGGCCCCCGCCTACATTAAGCAGGGGCACCCCTTCGCCCAACCAGGATCGAGACCCCAACCGCCCTGCGGGCAGGCCGGGTTGACTCTTCGGGTTGCAGGCCCAAGTAGTGATCGCCGCGAGCTAACCCGCGGTGATGCAGGTCCTCCCCGTACCACTACTCCACAGAGCGTGGGCCTTCCCCGCTCCGAGGTTCGTTGTGGAGGCATGCCTCATGCCGCCCCCATCCTGCAGGAAGACCTGCCCCGGGGCAGTGATGCTCAGCGCGGAAACACTTCCCGCGCCCGCTGTACAGGGTATGAAGCCCATCCGTCTGAAGGCACCGTCCATCCGGTCCTTCGACGTGGGGGTCCCCCCTACGTCCTCTCTGCGACTGACGAAGGTCCTCCTCGCCCCAGCAATTCGAGGAGTGAAGGTCAGCCTCGCTCCACTCGCATCGACCGTGGGGGCCGTCCCCATGCTCCTGCCGGTTCCAATAGAGGCCCCGCCCACGTGGGTACTGTTCATGGAGGTCCTCCCCATGTACCCTTTGATATTTGCCCTGGTGCCCCTCGCACCCCGGCTGTCTCAAGTGGGGGCCCTCTCCGCCACGTCGCTAGCGCCGCCCCAGGGCTGCCTGATAGGGGTCAACCCTGTCCCGAAGAGCCACCCAGGGGCAGAAGAGCGGGTCGTCGCCGCCACGGGAAGAATCTTGGGAAGGCCCAGGGGGGGATCAAACCTGCCCGCTTCTCCGATTCGGAAGCGGAATGCGATTCAGCGATGGAACCTTCTCCCAGCTCCTCTGTATCAAGGACTGGGGCAGGAACCAGACGCGTCAGCCTCGTTCTCCCCGAATTTGAGGTCCATCGGATTCCCGTCTCTCTCCGCAGGTACATCCAGGAGGAAGAAATCCTGGGAATTCCGCAGGTTTCGACCGCGCAGTCACCGCCACCGTCGCCCGAAGCGCCCTCTTCCTCTACCCGGGATCCCGAGGAGCTGTTTTGGGGGTCAACGGTGGTAGAGCCACAACATGACCGGACACCGGTAACGGCGATTCCCGTACCCGAAGTAGCGGCTATTAGCCCGTCCTATCGTGACATCGTGGTCAGGTCACCTTGCTCTTCAGAGGAAGGCCCAGAGTACGGTGGCCAGTCTGCTCGCTTGCCGTATTCTCCGCCGCCGAGTTTGCTATCCCAGAGGTCCGCCTCGGTGCCGCTACCGGTCCCTCAGCCACCCCCGGTTGATGAGTGGGGAAATGTAGGGCCGAACTCCGAGGATGAACCCAGGAGCTTCTGGAGTATTCTTGCAGCGGACTATTTCCCAGAGAAGTTCTGGCCCGCGGCAGCGTTGAATTTCCGCATACCCGAGTCGCTTACCCCTGAAGAAGTGGGATGCCTTTGTCGGACCCTGTGGGCGACGCACTTCCGCCTCCGTTGGGAACGGGTAGTGTACCCCAGGAGTCGGGAGCACTTCGAGGAGATTGGCAAACAGTGCCGCCTGATTGATGCAGCGGTGCTCCTTGTGGCCCAGCACCCCGAGTCGCCCGGTCATCAGGGTGCCCTCCAACGAAGATGCGTTCAGAGTTTCAAGGCACTCCGCAAGATTGTCAGGGAAGCTACCCCCCATGTGCAAGTTCGTGGTTGGGGACGCTATGCCGCTCTCCTCTTCGACCCTATTCTACGACAGCCTGATTCGCTATGCGACATTGAGGATATGCCCTCAAGAGGGGTCACAGTCCACATGGCAGACGTTGTGGATAAGGAAGATGAGCTTGAGTTCCTTGATGGGGACTTACCACCCGAGTGCGTACCGCCACTACTCGACCCATCAGGGAGAGTCACCCGTCATCAAAGGAACCTGCTAGGCCTCCCTGTACCCACCGAGTCACTGGCGCTCGGTCGAAGCACTGGCAAGGGTAAGGAGCACGTCGGAATAGCCAAGCACTCCGACCCGTCCGCCTCCGTGTAGAAAACGGACGAAGATCCTGAGAAAGCCACGTTGCGCCAGCAGCTTGCTGAACAGAAGAGGCTGGTCGACGAACTTTTGGCTGAACGCGCCGCAGAGCGACGACCCGACTATGGTAATCCCAGGCCGGGACAGCAGGGGCAGGAACAATTTCCCCCCGGTGAGATGCCTCCGGGCAACCCTGATCATGCTACTGTCGCGGACAGGGCGGAAGCCGGAACGTACGGCAAGAGGGCGCGATACGTCTCGCCAAACCCCCCTGAGCGACGGGGCAATCTGAAGAACCCAATCCGGGTTCCCCCAGTCGCCCAACAGGTCATTCAGCCAGTTGACCCGCGGGCAGCAGAAGCCGTCTACCGCGTTGAAGAACCTGGCAATGCGCTTGTGGTTAGGGATCCCCGTCAAGACAGGGACCCCCACCCGGAGGACCTTATTGCGGCACTCACAGCCCGCCTTGAGGCGTTGGAGACACGGCAGGTGGCGGTCCCACCCGATGGCAAGCCTTATCCCGCGTGGGTGGATGATATGCCCGCGCCTCCGGGTTTTGGGAACCCCACTTTCTCGCCTTTTAACGGGACAGGGGACCCACCCCAGCACTTGGCTCATTTCTCTTCCAGGTGTGGCCCCATGTTGGGGACCCCGGCTCAGCAAGAAGCCGCTAAGCTCCGATGTTTTGTACAGACGTTGGAAGGTCCGGCATTCGTCTGGTACAGCCAGCTCCCCATCGGATCAGTGACCGGTTGGGAAGATCTTCGCCGGCAGTTCTTGTACCAGTTCAGCTCCACCACGCGGAAGACCAGCATCGCGGACCTCTTTAAGTGCAAACAGAGGCCTGATGAGCGGGTTGCGGACTTCATCGCCCAGTGGAAAGGACTTACGTATTCTCTTGATATGCCACTGACTCAGGAGCAATTACTGACGATGTGTGTCGGGAACGTAAAGACAGAGCTGGTACCCTCCTTGATTACCCAGAATTACCCTGGGGGGTTCAGAGATTTCTCGGATAAGGCCCAGCGCCTCGAGGAGGCCCTGCAACAGGCTAGTCAGGCACGTTTTCTGCCCCCAATGATCCCAGCCAGGAGGGCCGCCAGGGCTGAACCCGCCGCAGTGGCTCAAATAGAAGCCCCGAGGCAGCTGGAATTGCTACCGGCGGTACCACCCCCGCAACCCCGCAGAGGTCCTCCACCTCAAGCACAGGCTCCTGCCCAGCAGCGACCGCCTCAGAACCGACAGGTTCCCCCGCGCAACGCGCCACCGCCACCTAGGCGAGACAACCAGGCGCCGCCTCGGCAGGCCCCTCCGGTCCCTCGACAGGATCAGGCCCCCAGGGCTCCTTACCCGGAAAGAAAATACCATACCTATTCGTTCAACGAAAATCAGGTCCCTGGTTACTTCCGAAGTGCTCTGGAGCAAGGGATTGTGCGTCTGCCTGAGTGCAGGAGACCGGCAGAGGCGCATCTCACTGATCACCCCAACTACTGCCCTTATCATCGGATCCTGGGGCACACCCTCAAGCGATGCTATGTGTTTAAAGACTGGCTTCAGGACCAGGTCAACAACAACATAGTCAAGCTGGGCCCAGCGCCAGCGCAGGTGGCAGGCGTCTTTGCGGGATCAGAAATCGGCAGTGACAGCGAGGGTGAGTGGCAGCAGGTCCCTAGCCGCGGGTCCCAGAAATACGACAACTGGATGGCTCGAAAAACTGTTGTCCGTGCCCAGGGTATCATCCGGGCACGCCTGAAGCAGCCGGAACCTTCAGAAGAAGCAGCCGGTGCCTCAGCATCGTCCTCACAGTCGACCTCTACCCAAAAGGGCAAGCAGCGGCGACGTAAGAAGAAGCAACGTGCACCGCCAGTGTCGTCGTCATCCCGCACTCTTGGCGACTTTATGCCTCCTGAAATGGGCATTCCCCCCAGAATCCGCCCAGCGGTGGATGACTCTTCGAGTGATAGTCAAGGGTACGCTTCGGTTAACACCGTGGAGCTGGTAAAGCCCTATATGACCCCCGATGAGGGGGAACCCCAGGCAGGCCGCCCCAATGTTTCCAGCCGACGTCAACGTCGGCGGAATCGCAATCGCGCCGGTCACCGAGGTATGTCAGCAGACACTTGTGACCAAGCCGTGCACGCTACCGAGACGAGGCAGCAGGCTCAGCGCAGATCTCAGCACGCGCAGACCCATTCAGCACCCTCGGCTCTACCTCCACCGCCATTCGTGTTGCTGGATCAGGGAGAGCCGCCTCGTTCGTATCACAGCCAGTCTCGCCCGGCGACGGGCCAGCTCCCGCTGTTCGACCTTAGCCCGGCGACTACTCCCCAGGCTTCTACTAGCAGGCAGCAGGATGTACCCAGTGCTAGCCGACCGCCAGTTCAACCAGCAGGACCCGCTATGCCTCCAAATGCCGAAAAACCCCCTGTAAGCAGAGGTTCGCGTTTGGCACGCAAGTATGATGTCCTAAAGCACTTAGCCGGCATTCCGGCGAGGCTTTCCATCCTTGAGGCCCTGCGCTTGTCATCCGAGATGCGCGAGGCACTTGCCGAGGCCCTAAGGAGCCCCCTCCAGTTCGAGACGGAAGTGGCAGCCGCGGAGGCCTTCCATACTGAGACGATTGAAAACGCCGAATGTCAGGCGGTTATCTCGTTCTCTGGTGAAGACGAAGACCCTCCTATACAGGGGCACGTTCGCCCACTGTATGTCACTGGCCACTTTAACGGTGTGGAAGTCCGTCGCTGCCTCGTTGACACGGGTTCTGGAATCAACCTAATTCCGACCCGGACGTTGCGAAAACTGGGTTTGTCTGAAGGTGATTTGACTCCCTCTGACCTCAGGATTCAGGGGTACGACAGGACAGAGCAAACCCCGGTCGGCAAGATCCGCCTGAAGACCCAGTTCGGTGGCTTAATTGCCAGCACCGAGTTCATGGTTGTTTCTCAGGACACCGCCTACAACGCACTGATGGGTAGGCCATGGCTCCATCTGCATGCTGCGGTCCCCTCATCGTATCACCAGTGCCTTAAGTACTCGCTCAACGGTCGAGTAGGCGTGATCCAAGGAGACGCGTCCCCCTTCGCTTCTTGTGAGGCCCGCTATCTGGATGCGGGTTATTACAAAAGCAAAGACAAGCAGATCCTGGTCAGCGAGGATGAGCCCGCTCCAATCGCAAGTAATCCCTGGGCGAGCATGGACGACGCCTACATCCTCCCGATCCGCCGGTTGGAAGCCACGACCCCCGACATGGGATAATGTTTTGTTGTTTCGGGTACGCAAGGAAGGCATGTTCCCGCGTCCAAGCGACGGCGGAGAATCACCTCGTACTCCTACACCAACCAGGCTCGGGTCATCCCGGAATCTCCTACCCCTGTACGGTACCGGGATGTCAGGCTCATGACAACAGCGGTGCGCCATACATGTCTATTTCGCCGGGATGGAATCAACCGACTCTGGCCGAAACGTCACCACTACTTTGATATCGTCAAGCGTGGCCCCTTAGGCCGAAGGCCGGATGGGATAGGGTCAAATGCATTCATTGCTATGGTCTCCACGACGAGTGAGTCTCCCGATGTGATGACTGCTGCTGCCCAAGCCGGCACCAGCTGCCCCTCGGGTGTTGAGAGCCCAGAAGCACCTTCCGTCACGGGAAGTTTCCCCCCGGCTGGGGAGGAAGACTTGGAGGATGCTCCCCCAGCCTTTGAAGAAGGCGTCTCTACCACGGTTGATGAGCTGGTGCAGGTGAACCTTGGCAGCGAGGCAGATCCAAGACCCACATTGATCAGTGCGGCCATGTCCCTCGAGGAGCGACAGCGGTATGTAGACTTCCTCAAACAGCACCGCGATGTGTTTGCCTGGAGTTACGATGAGATGCCAGGACTGGATCCCCAAGTGGCCGTCCACCGTCTGGGCCTCCCGGTAAAACATCGTGGGTTTAAGCAGCCTCCCAGGAAAATGCACCCTTCCCATGGCGCTATGGTTGAGGCTGAAGTTGATAAGCTAATCAAGGCCAACTTCGTCAAAGAGGTCCAGTACCCCAAATGGCTCGCCAACATTGTGCCAGTCAGGAAGAAGAATGGGCAGATTAGAGTCTGCATCGACTTCCGCGATCTCAATCGCCACTGCCCAAAGGATGACTTCCCACTTCCAGTGACGGAGCTGTTGATTGACGCCACGGCCGGGTTCCAAGCCCTCTCTTTTATGGACGGATATTCCGGGTATAACCAGATCCGAATGGCCCCCGAAGATGAGGAGTCCACTGCCTTCAGGGCTCCCCAGGGTACCTTTTGCTACCGGGTAATGCCATTCGGTTTAAAAAATGCAGGTGCCACTTATCAGAGGGCCATGCATCGCATATTCAAACCGATCCTCGGGACATTGGTGGAATTCTACGTGGATGACCTTGTAGTCAAATCATATCAGCGCCAGGACCATCTCAAGGACCTTGAGAAAGTGTTCGGTTTCCTCCGTTCTCGTCACCTGAAGATGAACCCACTGAAGTGTGCCTTCGGAGTCACCTCCGGGAAGTTTCTGGGTTTTGTTGTCAGATACCGAGGTATCGAGATCGACCCGGAGAAGATCAAGGCCATCAGCCAAATGCCTCCCCCGAGCAACATTCGGGAGCTTCGAGGCCTGCAAGGCCACTTAGCCTACATACGCCGATTCATTGCGAACCTGGCCGGCAAGTGTAAGCCCTTTTCTCGGCTCATGAAGAAAGGCGCTGCCTACGAATGGGATGAGGAGTGTCGGATCGCCTTCGAGGAAATCAAGCAGTATCTGCTCCAACCTCCGGTCTTGATGCCACCCGTCTTTGGAAAGCCGCTGGTCCTCTACGTGACCGCCCTAGAGAGATCCCTCGGCGCGCTGCTCGCCCAGAAGAATAACGAGGGCACTGAGAACAGTCTCTACTATCTCAGTCGCATGCTTCTCGATACGGAGGTCAGATATTCCCTTATCGAAAAGAGCTGCCTTGCGCTCGTCTTCGCCGTGCAGAAGTTGCGACACTACCTGCAACACCACGAGGTGCAATTGATCTCTCGGGTGGATCCGCTGAAGTACATCCTGAACCGCCCCATGCTGACCGGCCGGCTAGCACGGTGGGCGGTGATTCTCCAGCAGTTTGACATCAGGTTTGTGCCTCAAAAGGCCGTCAAGGGACAGGCATTGGCAGACTTTTTAGCTGCCCATCCAACCTCCGCGGATCAATCCCTGGACCTGGATTTCCCCGATGAGACGATTCTCTCGGTCGATCACGCTGTCCCGTGTTGGCAAATGCATTTCGACGGCGCCTCCCGGAGCCCCACTGGTAGAAGGCTCAACGACCCCAAGCTCAACAGAGTGGGTCTGGGTATTGTTTTCATTACCCCGACGCAAGCCGTCCTGCCGTACTCCTTCCTGCTGGCAGAAGGTTGTACGAACAACGAGGCAGAGTACCAAGCTCTCATCACCGGCCTCGAGTTGGCCCTCGAGATCCATGTACCCCATCTACATGTGAAAGGAGATTCTGAGCTGGTAATCAAACAGGTTAATGGCGACTACGTCGTCAGGAAGCCAGAGCTTGCACCGTTGCTGGAGTACACCCTCCTCCTGATGGCCCAGTTCTCTTCTCGACCAGAGGTTACCCATGTCCCGCGGTCGCAGAACGGCCAAGCGGACGCCCTAGCTGGCTTAGCCGCATCGCTCGCAGAACCCGAGCAAGATGGTTTGGTCATACACGTGGCCCACCGGAGAGTCATTGCTCCCGTCACCCAAGAGGACTGCGATAGCCTGCGGGTAAGTCATCTCACCGCCGGACCCTCCGTATCGGAAGTCCCGGGTTCGTCGGATGCAGTGGTCGAAACGACCCCCGATTGGAGAGCACCTTTTGTCGAGTATCTCCAAAATGGTCAGCTCCCGGACAACCGGGCCGAGCGCGAGCGAATTCGACGCCACGCGCTTCAATTTACCCTCCAGAGTGGCCCTAGTCTTGAGCAGACCCTCTATAAACGGAGTTTTGATGGTGTCCTCCTCCGTTGCATCCAAGGAGTAGAGATACCTCAAGTTATGCAAGAGGTTCACGCCGGTTCCTGTGGTGCCCATCAAGCTGGGCCGAAGCTGTCCCATCAAATCCGGAGGCTGGGGTACTTCTGGCCCTCCATGATCCACGATTGTATTGGATACGCCAAGAGATGCCACGCGTGCCAAGTGCACGCCAACTTCTTGCATCGGCCGCCAGAACCCCTCCACCCCACCAAGTGCTCTTGGCCATTTGCGGTATGGGGACTCGATGTAGTGGGGCAGTACCCGCCGGCGACAGCCCGCCAGTATAGGTTCATCCTGACTGCTACAGATTTCTTCTCCAAGTGGGTAGAAGCAGTTCCGCTCAAAGAGGTCAAGGCCCGTTCCGTCGTTGACTTTGTGAGCTCCAACATCATCCACCGGTTTGGGGTCCCTCACGCCGTCCTCACTGACAACGGCACCAACTTCCGAGCAGCTGAATTGAAGAAATTGTACGCTAAGTACGACATCCGGTCAAACCATACCTCCCGCTACCACGCACAGGCAAATGGACAGATCGAGGCGTTCAACAAGACCCTCTCTAACATTCTGCAGAAGATGGTTGGTCAGAACAAGAAGAGTTGGCCGGACAAGCTCCCCAACGCCCTCTGGGCTTACCGGACGACGACTCGCAACTCTACCCAGGTGACCCCATATTCCCTGGTGTATGGAGCTGAGGCCGTCCTACCCATTGAGATCCAGCTGCCGTCGCTACGCACGGCCGTTTATGATCACCAGACATCAGATGAGGTAGCCGAGATCCGTCTAGCTGAGCTAGAGGCACTGGACGAGAACCGGCTTCGTGCCCTGCACAATCTGGAAAGGCATCAGGACAAGATGGCAAGAGCTTTTGACAAGAAGGTTCGTCTCCGCTCTTTTCTACAGGGTGACCTGGTGCTGGCCCTGCGAGCGCCAATGATTCCCGGAAGGAAGCCGCCCAAGTTAGAACCCAAATGGGAAGGGCCTTATATCATCCATAAGGTTTACCCCAATGGAGCTTACTCCTTGGTGACCACAGATGGAGAGCGTGTAACCCCTCCCACCAATGCCAGATTCCTCAAGCGATACTTCGCCTAGGGCGAGATGGTCCCGCATGACCCTAAACTGCGAGATGGTCCCGCATGACCCTAAACTGCGAGATGGTCCCGCATGACCCTAAACTGCGAGATGGTCCCGCATGACCCTAAACTGCGAGATGGTCCCGCATGACCCTAAATTGCGAGATGGTCCCGCATGACCCTAAACTGCGAGATGGTCCCGCATGACCCTAAACTGCAAGATGGTCCCGCATGACCCTAAACTGCAAGATGGTCCTGCATGACCCTAAACTGCAAGAGGGTCCTGCACGACATTAAACTGCATGGGTCCCGCATGACCCTAAACTGCGAGATGGTCCCGCATGACCCTAAACTGCAAGATGGTCCTGCATGACCCTAAACTGCAAGAGGGTCCTGCACGACATTAAACTGCATGGGTCCTGCACGACCCTAAACTGCGACTTGGTCCCGCATGACCTTAAACTGTATCTCCGTCCTCACTGCAAGACGTTAAACTGCAAGTCAGTCAGTTCTTCCTGACCGAGGCTCAGCCTCAGGCCCCTCGGCCTCTTTGGGCCCCTGGCCCCGTCTCCACCGAGGTCTGGCCCCAGGCCCCCCTCGTTTCTCTCCGACTTACCCTCTTACGGGATTGTACGGTACAGTGTAGGACTACGTTCTCACGTTGAGATCATGACCATGCCGCACACATCCCCGAACGAGAAACCCCTCGTCCCGCATGACGTTAAACTGCATGTCAAGAACTACGTACGGCTTGATTCTCATCTTTATGGGATACGTAGGAACGCTCGGACGCCTCGTCTTGAGCCCAGCCCCAAGCTTCTCTCTTCCACTATTCCCCCTGGGAATGGTCTCCTCGGAGGATCTTTGTGTAGTAGGGCGTCGGCCTTCTTGGCCCCGCTCATGCAACCCCACTCACGCAAAGATTGTAAAGGTCGCACCATGCGCCCGCTCCGTTCTTCTACCCTCCCACGTCCTTACCGCATGACGCTAAACTGCATGGCCTTCAAGAACTACGTATGGCTTGATTCTCATCCTTATGAGATACGTAGGAACGCCCAGACATTTCGTCTGTTGGCCCAGCCCAAAAGCCGAAATCTTCCCCTCGGGTTAAGACACGGCAGGGTGCACATTTTTGCCCCGGCCCACGTCGAGCAAGCCTCGACCCGGCTGCACATTCCCCCCTGGAGGTGTTTGCCCCTTTTGTGGATGGATTCACACCCGGAGGGGCCCCCCAAGAACGGCCTGGATACAAAGCCCAAGGGCTCTCCTACCGATACGGGCCAACGCCCCTGAGGGTTTCTCAAGCAACAAATTGAAACAAGTCCCGCGATGCCAATTTGGTCAGCGGTCGACCCTCAATTGTTGCCCCCATGCGGGTCACCATAGGAACGCTGTGTTCCGACTATGGTCAACAGTGATTCATTCTGCCCCCATCCTGAGGTGATAAACTTCCCCCAGGTGGTGCTAGTGATCGGGACCACAGCCCACGATTCCTCACCCGGAGCGTACGGTGTGGTGTGGGACTACGTCCTCATTCACGTCGCGATCATGTACCACGCCGTACAACCCCCCTTACGAGGCTCAGCCTCAGGCCTCTTGGCCTCCTTGGGCCCCTAGCCCCCCGTCCTCATGTAAGACGTTAAACTGCAAACCGGTCAGGCCCTCCTGACCGAGGCTCAGCCTCAGGCCCCTCGGCCTTTCTAGGCCGCGGCCCAGGACCTATCCTATAGGATTGTACGGTATGGTGTAGGACTACGTCCTCATTCACGTCGGTTTTTCGCCATACTATACACCTCGCTCAGGAGTATATTACTCCCCATCAAGTCCCGCATGACGTTAAACTGCACTTCAAGAACTACGTGTGGCTTGATTCCCATCATAATGGGATACGTAGGACCACCTGGATGTCCAAAATCCGGGTCCAGCCCCATCTCTCGGGAATCCTCATCCCATCTTGGCCCCTTGGCCCATCCTTTCTCCATGAAGAGATCATATGGTGCGGTGTGGGATTATGTCCTCATTTACGAGGGTCTTGTAGTGACCACGCCATGTTTCCCGCACCACTGAGCTGTTTCGTCGATCCCTCTTTCGGCTGTTCACCAATGTGCTTAAGAGTTCTCTGGTTCATTACCTGGAATGCCAAGCTTTACTCGGACACGTCCGCGCCCGCTTTCCAGGCTTTGCGTATCCCCGCATCAGGGCTTTCACCATTTTTCACACCCGGAGGGACCCCCAAGTACGGCCTGGATACAAAAGCCCAAGGGCTCTCCTACCGATACGGGCCAACGCCCCCCAGGGTTTCGGACGACAAATCGATAAAATCCCGCGTTGCGAATATGGTCAGCGGTCGATGCTCGTTTGTTGCTCCCACCTCAGGCTAACGCGATACAGATGCTGTGTTTCCGTCATGGATAACAGTTTTCCTCTGTCGCCACGCCAACCCATTAAGCCCAAATGTCGGGTACACAATTCACACCCTTCACCACTTACTCATGTCCAAGTAGAGTTTTGGGAATCTTGGTACTTTTCCCCCGTGCACGTTTGCGCGTTCGAGGAACAAGCTACGTCAAAGGTATCCTTTGAAATTCTCTGCTGACTCCCCTTTGATGGATGCCCCAAGTATTGTGATGAGGATACCCCCCTTGTTTCCCACACCGAGTTTATCTCACGTGGGCTTAGGGATTGGGTTGCCATCTGTGCTTACTCGGGAGTTGTCACCATCCACGGTCCGAGCTCTAAGACCATAAACTAAGACCCTCATCTGGAACTACGTTCAAGACCCCTTGTCTCCGAACCCAGCTTGAGTTCAGCAAATTTACCCCTCTAATCCTGCCTTCAGGACCCTGATCACAGGACTGCGTGGCGCAGTGTAGGACTACGTCCTCATTCACGTCGGGTACGCAATAGTTGCACCACGCACGCCCCATTCTGAGGTTCAGTCCTCCTATCCCCCGTCCTGCATGACATTAAAAGGCACCCTTTCAGAACTACGTGTGGCTTGATTCCCATCATAATGGGATACGTAGGACCACCTGGATGTTTAAGATTCGGGTCCAGCCCCACCTCTGGGAGATATCCTGATTTCCCGGTCACCCAGACCATTTGGTCCATCCCTCTCCAGCAGGGGGTGCGTAGGTATGATACAAGGTTGTGGGCATCATGCCCCCCTTCCCCTGGGAATCTGCCATCTCTCGATCACCCTCAAGGTTGAGTCCCTTGGCTCCCTGTAGTGGTTCACCCATGTGTTGAGAGTACTCTGGTCTAGGACCAAGAGTGTCAGATTCAACTTGGTCAAGTTCCTTCCACTTGTCAAGCTTCGTGTTCCCCTCTATTCGGACTTCCATCATCTTTCACACCCGGAGGGACCCCCAAGAACGGCCTGGATACAATGCCCAAGGGCTCTCCTACCGATACGGGCCAACGCCCTCCAGGGTTTCGGACAACAAATCGATAAAATCCCGCGTTGCGAATATGGTCAGCGGTCGATGCTCGTTTTGTTAGTCCTCATTTCAGGCTAACGCGACAGGATGCTGTGTTGCGAACATGGTCAGCAGTAATCCTCTGTCGTCACGCCAGCCCCTTCAGTCCTTGAATGTTGGTTGCATGATTCACATCATTTTCCACCCCATCATGTCCAGGTGGAATCTCGACACTTTTGGCACTATCCCTCAGTGCACCTTTGCATGCTAGGGGGACAAAGCTGCAACCTGGCGTCCTTTGGGACTCCCATGGTCCGAGCTCTAAGACCATAAACTAAGATCCATTCGGGACCACGTTCAACCCGATTCCCATCCTCATGGGACACGTAGGACCGCCCAGACGCCCTGTCTCCGGGTACAACCCATTCAGGAAGCCAGTCTCTTCCCCCGTTTTACCTCCGGATGGCGTACAATTTGATGTGGGATCATGTCTCTGTCAAATTTGTTTTATAAACACTGCACACATTTCCCACCTAGCATCGTCTCTGCTACGTCTGCGCTGCATGACGATAAAATGCATGCTTGGTCCTATCATACGACCCTAAACTGTGACATTATCGTCCTGGCCGCACGACGAAAAACGGCACCGCATTGTGGTGACCTCGCTGTAGAGGACATCACGTTGGGTACTGGCCACGCGCCATGCCATTTGTCAACGCCCATCACGGCTTGATTCTTGTGGCGACATCACGACCTACAGTTCTAGGCCTGTCGCTTCACAAAAAAAAAACCATTCACCTCAAAGAACAAACAAGATACATCAAATTCCGCTTCTTTTAGTGCAAGGGCCACGTCCGCACTTCCCCTTTCCCCTGGCACTGGTACCTTACCCTGCCACCTTCCAGAACTACGTATGGCTTGATTCTCATCCTTATGAGATACGTAGGAGCGCCCGGGTACTTCCCCGCGGGTCCAGCCTAACCCTTGAGTTCGGTCCCTCGACTCGAGATCATTCACGTCAGGTTGTGATGTCATGCGTCCCCTGATCCCCTTTTTCCAATCCATGGTCCGAAGTCTATGACCATAAACTAAGATCTCCCCAAGGGAAAGGAATCTGCTCCCTCTCTAATACGTTTCGTTGACGTATTCAGATGTGTTTTGACAAAAAGCCCGAAGCATGGGATTTTCACAGGGACATTCCCCTCACCCCATGACCAAGCTTCGTGAGCTCACTTTTTGGATCCTCATCCTCTTCCACATCCAAAAGGACCCTCGGACGACGTGGATACTAAGCTTAAGGGCTCTCCATGAATGCTGGACCTAAGGGCCCTACAATCGTTTCGGGCCAACGCCCCTGCGGATATTCGACAACATTTGTGACATGGTCCCGTGTTTCGAACATGGTCAACGGTCGACCCTCATTTGTTTGTCCTCATTTCAGGCTAACGCGATAGGATGCTGTGTTGCGAATATGGTCAGCAGTAGTCCTCTATCGCCACTCCATCACCATCGTGATCCGAATCTCGAGCGTCATGATTCACACATTTCCACTCCTTCATGTCCAAGTGGAACTCCGTCATACTCGGCTCTTTCTCTTCGCGCATCTAGATGCGCTGAATGATCATGTTAGTGTCATTGGGCCGGTAGTCACCGAGCATCCCTTTTCCCTCACCTGCCCCTCTCTGCGTCGGGAAATTCCCACCACTACTGCTTGTTTCCCACACCGAGCACGACTCACGTGGGCTTAGTAGTTTTGGCTGGATGTGTACCAACACGGTCGGGCTGCTCCTCGTCCAGTATGACGTTAAACTGCGCTTTCAGAACTACGTATGGCTTGATTCCCATCATCATGGGATACGTAGAGACACCCAGGCATTTCACCTAGGGTCCAGCCCCAGGAATCGCAGAATCCTATTCCTCCTCATTTCCAGCCCTCGCCAGAGAGGCCCTATCTGGAAGAAAGAATGATCCGGGATCAGACCGATGCGCCCATCTGGCGTACACCCACCACGGTGGTGTAACTACTGAAGTGTTGGATTCTGTTTGAACAAACCATCACTCCATATTCCACGCGTGACCATCGGCCACCCTGAACCATTGGTGTTGGCACGGTGTGCTCCTGAACCAACAAACTGGTTCATCCCTTCCCGCCTCAGGGATGAAGACGTCATCCCTCAGCCCAAAGCCGTACAACGGCAGCTTTTTGCACTGTGGATAGTCCTTCTGACCTTCCGACAGCAGA
Source organism: Viscum album (assembly GCA_963277665.1). Taxonomy (NCBI): domain Eukaryota; kingdom Viridiplantae; phylum Streptophyta; class Magnoliopsida; order Santalales; family Viscaceae; genus Viscum; species Viscum album. The sequence goes on from OY728150.1 coordinate 1,950,831,906, forward strand.
TCTGTCAGAGAAGTGTGGTCTGAATGGCTGCGAACCATTTCCCCCAAGCCCGGGCGGTTGGCCATCTCATCCCGGCGAGCAGCACCTGCAAGCACTTCCCGCACAGCTTCTTGATGAGCCATGTTAACTCTGGCCCTCGGAAAAGGATTCTTCCGGATGAATCGCGAAGCTCGGTCGCGAAGCTCGGTCGCGAAGATGGATTGCGAAGATCGGTCGCGAGATCAAACCGTGAAGTCCGGCCAAGGCAGGCACGCAAAGATTCGCTTGGCGCGGACGCAGAGTCAGAGACTCGCGGTTCGCCGCGAAGCTCGATTCGCGGAGAGCTGTCGCGGAGTACGCGGAGCTTCGCGAAACCGAGAGCGCAAGAAGACAAGGAAGGCGCGTAAAGACAAAAGAGGGCGGACCCCCTATTTATAGACGCCGACCCCGGAGCATCGCGGCGCGCCTCACCCGCGCGGAGCATCGCGGCGCGTCCGGATCTGCGGCCCCGACGAGCATCGCGGGCCTCCTTCGCGATGCCGCATCGCGAACCACCGACAGTTTTGGCGATCTTCCCTCAGACTTCGACCCTTCACCCTCCGCGGCTCCAAGTCTGAGGGGGGGCATTTGTTGGCGCCAAAAATATGGCCCGAAAGGAAGGAACGAAAAAGACAGCCGGCGTGCTGCATCGCGAAGCACAGCCGCGAAGCACAGCCGCGAAGCCCCTCCGCGAAGCGCCCCAGCCCTGGCGGCGCCGCGAAGCACCAGAGGCGGTGATCCTCCGCGAGCGCGTTTGACGTTCGTGAGCCGCCGCGAAGCACCAGAGGCGGTGATCCTCCGCGAGCGCGTTTGACGTTCGCGAGCGCGCCGCGAAGCTCCAGAGGCGGCGCGCGAGCCCTGCTTCGCGGCGCCCCTTCCCTATAAATACTCGACTCCCCCTGAGTCCCCGGGACGGACAATCCGACCTTTCGGCTTCTCCTCTCCCGAATCGCGAAGCAAGCTTTGCCCCGGGAATCATGAGCTCCGCGAGGTATTTCTACTTCGCGAGACGACTCTGATTTGTTTCGTTCTGAGCCCCTCTTCCGAGAGGGATGCCCTTCGCGAAGCCCAAGGGCGTTCGCAAAGGAAGGGGATTCCCAAGGGAACCCGGGCAGCCGCGGAGCACTCGTGCTTCGCGAAACACCCAACCCATGCTAGTAATCCCTATGCCAAGGCAGGATAACTATGCATCGCGAAGCACTTTGCTTGGCAGGACCCTGCTTCGCGAACCACTCCTTCGCGAGGCAGTGCTCCGCGAACACTGTTCCACTTCGCGAAGCACCTCCCACTTCCACCTATGCCCCATGCTAAGGCCAAGGCACCCCACTTCGCAAAGCACACTCCTCTGCTTAGCGATTCCTCCTTCCGTGCGACCCTCCAGGTTTGCACGATGTGATTTCAAAGTCCCATGGACAACACCTCCCGTAGCGTTGCTTCGCCCAATGCTCCTTCGCATAGGCACGCTAACGGCTATTGCTTCTTCGCATAGCCACGCTAACGTGGACCCCTCGATGGTTCCTCCCGCGACCCCCCTTTACCATGGCCTTACCGACACCTTCCCTTCCCCAAGGACCAGAGGGTACCGGTTATGTAAGCCCTAGGGGTGTGGAGTGAACCCACCTCGTCCGAGCTGCAGGACGTTAAACTGCCAAGCACCGCGTCCCCAACACATGACGTTAAACTGTGACCCAACCTCGTCTCCCTCACGAAGGGTCCCCCCAGCTCGAGCATTCATTACACCGCTCGTCTCCACGGGAATGGAACTCTTCCGCACATGGAATGAGATCCTCCTCGTCGGAGTGGTGTATGTTCGCAGGGGAAGGGTCGCCTTAGAGCGTAAATCCCTAACCTTTGGTACGGATGATTGCACCCGTGCATCTCGGTACTTCCCCACTACCAAGGTCAGTGGAGGACGTGATAGGGAACGAGGCACCTCCCATTGTCGGACCAAGGTCCATCTTCCCCGCGCTTTGTCGCGCCATGGGCCTCCATCCTGGAGTAAGTCCCAACACCATGGGCCGCTCAACGCGTAAGCCCCATTTCGCTTCTCACGGACGCACCCTTCGCGACGTGATCGTCAGGTCCTTGCAACCTCTTGTTTCTCACACCGAGCATGACTCACGTGGGCTTAGAGTGAGCACCGACCCTGACAAAACCATCCGAACTACGAGGACTTTGATCCGTGTCAAGGCATGGTACGTAGGAAGCCTCTACGAGGTTCAAGCCCACCATTAGTGGACCAAGGTCTACTCCCCATCCGAACTACGAGGACTTTGATCTGTGTCAAGGCATGGTACGTAGGAAGCCTCTACGAGGTTCAAGCCCACCATCAGTGGACCAAGGTCTACTCCCCATCCGAACTACGAGGACTTTGATCCGTGTCAAGGCATGGTACGTAGGAAGCCTCTACGAGGTTCAAGCCCACCATCAGTGGACCAAGGTCTGCTTTCACGTCGGTTTACCGACAAACCCCCCATCTGAACTACGAGGTCTTTGATCCATGTTAAGGCATGGTACGTAGGAAGCCTCCAAGAGGTTCAAGCCCACCCGTCTTTCACGTCGGGTTTCACCCCGTCCAGTATGACGTTAAACTACATCCCAGTCCAGTGGTAAGCCATTGCGACCAAACCATTTGAACTACGAAGTCTTTGATCCGTGTCAAGGCATGGTACGTAGGAAGCCTCCATGAGGTTCAAGCCCACTCATCACCCAATTCACGTTGTGTTCTACCTACGTCCAGCACGACGTTAAACTACATTCCAGTCCAGCGGTAAGCCGTTGTGACCCATTCCCACCTGAACTACGTGGTCTTTGATCCATGTCAAGGCATGGTACGTAGGAAGCCTCCAAGAGGTTCAAGCCCAACAATAGTGGATCAAGGTCCCTCACTTATGTCGGCTCACCGACACCCACCACCCGTCGTTTATTCACGTCAGGGTTCATTACCGTCCCGCATGACGCTAAACTGTATCATTTGAACTACGAGGACTTTGATCCATGTCAAGGCATGGTACGCAGGAATCCTCCCAGAGGTTCAAGCCCAACCCCCACCGGACCAAGGTCCACCCTCATATAGGTACGCTGACGATGCCCATCGGACCAAGGTCCACCATCACGTCGGTTTACCGGCACCATCCCGAACTACGCGGACTTTGATTCCCTGCCACGGGGATACGTAGGAAGCCCCTTTAAGGCTCAAGCCCAACTTCGTCGTCACCACCCCTGCGATGGTCCCATTCCATTCTCAACCGTCTCCGCGAGACGTTAAACTCGCGACCTACCTCGTGGTAAACATGAGATGCCTGAGGAAAACCTCGGATGGAACGCCTTTGGCGTAACCGTCTTTGCTAGACATTAATCTTGCAAACATACCCTGTGTTGAACACGGGAAGCTGAGGAAAACCTCAGGTGCGTGTCTATGACATGTAACCCCCCGCGCTCGATGTGGGATGCCTCGGGTTTCCACGCCCTCGAGAAGCCTTGTGATCAAGGACAACAGACAGACATGCCAGGCACCCCAGCATCCAGACACGCTACTGATGCCTCAAACGTGATTACTCCCCTGACCGAAGGTTGCTGTCCTGACTGGACCCTTTGGAATGTCCCGACAGAAGCAGCGTAATTAACCGGCGTCCATGGAAACATGGCACTGGGAAGAGTTTCACGAACTACGTATTAAATCTATAAGGGAGACCCGGACTAGGTAACGAGTTCTGAGGAGGAATCCACAGGAGGAAGAACCGACATCCCATCATCCCGTTTCAATCAAGGAGCAGACGTACCTGAACAAGGAACGAATGCCGCCCGCCTTTGGAAAGCGGGAATGCGGGGCAACAGAGCCGCGCGTCCCCCTCCTCCGCGGACGGATGCGCGCGCGCCCCGGCGAAAGCGTCGGAAACAGCATCTAAGGACAGTTTTGGAGGTCCTCTGACACCACCATCTCTATGAGAAGTTGTCCAAGTGAAAGTTCTGGACATGAGAGGTAAAATTCCTTGGACATGTGGTGTCCCAGTAGAGAATAGCGGTGGACCCGTCGAAGGTCAATGTATTTGTTTCTTGTTCAGCACCTAAGAACATGGTAGATGTTTTTAGTTTCCTGGGACTAGTAGGTTACTACCGGAGGTTCGTACCCATATTATCTCGAGTTTCAACACCTTTGAATGACTTTACAAGAAAAGAACAGGCCTTTGTATGGAGTGATCAGTGTCAGGAGGCTTTTATTTATCTGAAGGGAAAGCTAATTAGTGACCTAGTACTGAGGTTTCTATAGGAATACATAATGTTTGAAGTGTTCTACGATGCTTCTGGTCTAGTCTTGGGGTGTGTGTTGATGTAGCAGCGGGGAGTGATATCTTATGGGTCTTGGAAGTAACATCCTAATGAATGTAACTATTCCCCCCATGACATGTATCTTGCAGTATTGGTGTTCACACTGATGTTGTAGTGGAATTACCTCAACGAGGATTTCTTCTTAGTCTTTACAAATCACAAGAACTTGAGGTATGTCTTCTCCCAGCAATACCTGAACTTATGGAAGTGAAGGTGGATGGATTTTCTTCAGTAATATGACTTTGAGATATCCTACACCTAAGAAAATGGGAACATGGTGGTTGATTCCTTGATCAGGAAGTCATAGAAGGATATGGTTTGGGAGTCACAAGATTCTTAGAAAGTAATGGAGGAGTCGGATGCTTTACATTTAGGACTAGGAGTGGAGGATGGTGGACGTTGTCTTTTTCAGATGACAGTGGAGTCTTCATTGGTATAGAAGGTGGAGGAGTCTCAATGGGGAGACTTATAGGTTGAAGTGATACATGATTGTATTGACCAAGGTAGTGCTCTGGGTGGATGGTCGGAGGATGGTTAGAATCAGATGTTGTTTCATAGAAAGTTGTTCGTCCCTGTGGAAATGCACAAGATAGTTCTTGGTGATTTCCATAAATCATCCCTGGAGGTACATCCAGTAGTCTCTAAGATGTATCGAGTCTTTAGGGGTCAATTTTGGTGGCCCAGAGTGAAGAGGGTAGTGGCGGATTTTGTAGAAAAGTGTCACGTGTGTCAGCAGGTGAAGGATGAACACTGTTTTCCCAGCAGTCTGTTGCATCCCTTATACATTACTGAGTTGAAGTGGGATTAAATATCAATGGATTTCATCACATTAATACTCATAGCCAAGGGAGTTTGTGATTCCATCTGGGTAGTGGTGGACCTTTTGATGAAATCAGCTCACTTCTTAGTGATTAAGGAGTCAAGCACAGTGGATGCCTTGGCACATAAGTACGTGGGTGAAGTTGTGAGGTTGCACAGAGTTCCCAGGACCATATTTTTAATCGGGATACGTACCTTACTTCACAAGTTTTTAAGGGATTACAGCATGATTTTGGCACCCAACTTTTCCTTAGCACTGCTTTCCACCCTCATACGGATGGGCAGATAGAGATAACTATCCAGACGTTTGAGGATATTTTGCGATCATATGTTTTGGACTTTGGAGGATCGTGGGTACAACACTTTACGCTAGTATAATTTTCCCACAATAATAGATATCACTCTAACATTGGCATGGAACTATTTGAATCCTTGTATGGAAGACGGTGTCGATCACCCATGTTCCAGAAAGAGGTTGGGTAGGCAGGTGTTCTTTTCCCAGAGGTGTTGTAGAGCATGACGGAGAAGGTTAATCTTGTGCGTGAGAGGATGAAGGTATCTCAGGACCGGCAGAAGTCATATGTAGATCATAGGAGGAGACCCTTATAGTCCAAGGTTGGGGACCACGTTTTCTTAAAGGTCTCCCCTACACGTGGACAGTGGAGGTTCGGCAGGGGGAAAGGTTTTTCCTAGGTTCATTGAACCCTCAGAGGTGTTGAGATGAGTTGGTGAGGTGTCATATCAGCTATCTTTACCACCGCCACTAGAGAGGATTCACAATTTCTTCCATGTATCTCATCTCCATCGGTATCTGCATGATGACTCCCACGTACCCAACTGGGGATAGTTGGATATCGAGGATGATGAAATGTTTGTGGAGTGACCGGTGAGAATCAAGGATCATAGGGAGAGGTCACTTAATGGATGGATCATTCCCTTGGTTCATGGGTTATGGAGGCATGGTGTCCTTAAGGAGAGTACCTAGGAATGGGAGGCACAAATGTGTTCCTAGTACTCATAACTGTTTTGAGTTTTGATCTTGTGATTTATTTGCACTTTATTGTGATCTAATGATTGACCTTGTTTTCTATAATATGGGTTGTTCCCTTGTACTCTAAATGTGTGTGAAAATTATTCACTGTGGGGAGGGGAGGACCTGATCCCTATTCAAGACTCATTAAATTGGATGCAATTAAAGTGGTGTGATCGAGTCAATGTCGCCCAAAGCAGATAGTATCTTGACATGGAAAAAGGGACTCCTTAATCCACAAGTTTGGATGGTTTGAATTTTATATGTTTTTTTGGGTGCTTAGGGGAGAAGAGTGGTAACACTTCTATAGTTTTTCAAAAGATAGTTGTGAGAGAAATACTCCTAGATGTTGAGGTTTGTTCCAACTTTTGAACAACTCTATGGTGGTTTTCTTATAAGAGGTATCTTACAAGGTAGTTTTTGGGACCCCTCTCTTTTCTTTGTGTTTACTCTTGGATTCTCAAGGGAGAGAATAGTTTGATAGGTATCTGATGTAATGTCCTGGACCTTCCTGGTTCCTTAATTTTTCAAATTATGGTGTTTAGGGGTATGATGGGGACCATTGGTGACTCATTTAGGAGTTTTCCAAATTTCAAGACGAACGAACGGTGGCACCGATGGGGCATCGGTGGCACTGATGGGCCTCGATGGCATCGATGGGAATCAGTAGCATTGATGGGACTTCGGTGGCACCGATCTCCCTTTTGTGGAACTGATTGACCATCAGTGGAACCAATCAGCCATCGGTGGAACTAATGGTCCATCGGGGGCACCGATGGGTTGTTAGTGGAACCAAACAGCATCAGTTCTAGGGTGACAGTGCCAAGGAGACGGTGTTAGGCCGATGGTGAATTTTTTATAGTTTCTCCCCAGTAATGTATATTTTTATGTAAAAGTGTTTTAATACCCCTTTAAAATAGATTTAAGGCTCATAAAAAATGTTTTAAACCCCCAAGAGTCAGGCGACCCTTGAGTTACCAAAATGTGTGGAATTTTCCTTGGTGTCAGGCCCTTTCCCATGTTTCTAGTTTATCCCTTGTTACTTGTTCTTTTTTCTTTGTTTAAAGGAAATATATTAACTCATAGTCGTTATCTCCACCATCTCTGAGAAGAATTATTAAATCTCAATTAATCCCAATGTGTGAAACTGTAGAGTTTTATGGTCGATCCACGATCTGAATTTTTAAGTACTTCAAAATTGTATCCCTAGTTTTAGGATCTGGCCTCTTTTTGACCTGAGATCCTCTCTTTCTTATCCCTTTCTATTTCTCTTAGTACACCTCGAGACTTCCTCCTTAGATGAATTGTGTGCCCATGCTGGATCCCTTCCCACTCAGCCTTGGAGTCCTTTAAGTTCTTCCTCTGCAAGTCGTGCATCCCCGGTTCTTAGCGTGAGGAGAAAAATTCAATCCTTGATCTTCTAGGTGGGGTTTTTCCTTCATCTCTATTTATTGTGAATCATGTGGGGGAGGGTATTATAATGATTCATCGGGATGTAGATGAAACCAAATTTAACAAAGATAATAAGTGGACTGTTAAAGAATGAAGGGGTGGGAAAGTTGACGATGTTGATGTGGTATACCTTTGTTTTTATGTTTTGAATTGTATGGGATTATGACCGCTTAAAATTGTGTCCCTTGGTGGTCATTTCTTGCACACTAATGAAGCTATGTTTTTTTGGACAATTGGGTGATTGAATGGATGTAACATGAAAACTAGTTAATCATGTAAACTTGGTTTATTAAATGGATTCCTAATGAATAAGAACCCCTATGTGATCACCCTGGTTAACCAAACTAAAATAAGGAACAAAATGATGGTGTTGGATGAATCTGAATACTTCTCTTCTCTATTTTGTTGATATGTATGGTTGCTCTATTTGATGCCTTGTGGGGTGGCGTAGAGGGGGATGAAACCTCTGGTTGAGGGGGTTTTGGTTTGCGAATCTGAGTCCATGTGGAGCTGGTATGTTGGGGCTTGGTTTAGTTCTAGTACTTCGAGGGATCTCACGGGTCCCTTTTGATGTTGTTACTTTACAAGATAACCGGGTGTGAATGCTTAAATGCTTGCTTGTCTGTTTTCCTTCAGTTGTTGTTTTGGATTTTGGTTATGCCTGTTATTTTCCTAGTAGTGGGGGAATGTTTTAAATGGAATCACTTGAACATGATAATGGGAACAGGTATGATGGGGAATTGTTTTCTAAAAATGGGTTGGGATCTGGTTGTGGGATTTGTGTACTTTTTCATATAGAGGTAGCATCAAAAGTGGTCGTGTGTGGGATGGTTGTTGGTTTCAGAACCCTTAGGTTGGGATGAGTGCTTGTTTACCTATATGTATACAATTTAGTTCTTGTGTTTCTTATACACAACCCACCCATGTTGAGAACTTCGTGCCGAACCCCCCATTTCATGGGGGAGGGTGTTTTTTCCAACATTCCTATGAGTGGCTGGTTATTATATCATTTTCTAATCCCTCTCCCACGTAGCCCAAGATTCTTCGGGTAGGTTGTGATGGCCTAAAGTTCATTATGGACCAAGACTCTTCAGGTAGGATGTGTTTTTGTGGTTGGCCTAGGTGTGTGCAAGAAGGTTTATTTCCTAAGTGTCTTCAGGATGAGGCCCAGGTGTCTTCAGGCATGGAAATGGTTGTTCAGGCCCAGGTGTCTTTGGTCATGGTATTAGTTGTTTTGGCCCAAGTGTCTTTAGGTGTGGTGGTTTTTGTTGTGGCCCAGGTGTCTATGGGCGTGGTTATGTGTGGTTGTGGTGACACAGGTGTCTTCAGGCAGGATGTGTTGTTGTGGTGGCCCATAAGGTTTTTATTGGGTCAGCAGTGGGACTGTAGTGGAACCTATGGGAGAGATATAATGTATAGAATTTTTTAAATAACCAGTGGGGAAGCGATGTGGGATACCCAAATATCGATGTGTTATTACTATTACTTTACCTGACTTGTGTTATCTGTGGAGTGTACCTTGGTGAGGCTGGGTGGATAGTTTCCTTGCTGGGTGTTTTGGTTACCTCTTTTCTCACGGGGCATTATAGTGCCTCCCCACTTGTGCACAATGGATTTTGATTTTCCCTATTGAGCATACTTGTATACTCACCCTACGTATATAAAACTGCTTTCAGTTTTCTAGGAAGACTTTGAGGACCGTGTCGGACCTTACTAGATCAGGCTTCGGGAGTTGTCATTGCTACTTTTCTTTCTTTTGTTACATTTCATTAGAGCTTTCTTGTACCTTGTATCAGTTGTTTTGAACATGAATATGGGAATGGATTTTTGGATTTACTTTTACTTTTAGTTTTTTTGGATTTGTTTAGGATTTACCATCTTATATCCTGATATTTTTTCTATAAAAAGGGAAATGCCTTCCATATTACATGAGATTATATACCCTTGGTTCCAGTCGCCACTCCGGGGCCTATTGGAGGTGGTACTAGGGGGTCATTATCTCTCCTTAAACTTGAATAAGGAAGGGTCTAACAGTTTAATATATCTTCCCTCATCTTGGTGAAGGCGGACCATGATAGATATTCTCTAACACATGCTAAAATGATTATATAGTGGGATATTCCCAGTGATACATGTTAAAATGTTTATATATCGGGTTATTACCTAACACGTGTTGAAATGCTTATATATAGGGTTATGCTTGGATACATGCTGAAATACTTATATAGAAGGCTTGTGCCATATTTGAATGATTATTACATGGATATATGGTTGGAATGGTTGTGTTACATGATCAAAGTCATATTGGTATGGTTTCAAATAGGTTAATTGGATATATGGATATGGTTGGCATGGTTGTGATATAAGCTCAAAGACATTTCAGCATGGTGATGAAGTAGGTTGATGGATATATCATATTAATTAACTAATTAATTAATACACATATTTATTGCTTTACTGCATGCACTTGTTATCATATTAGTTTTTTTAGATGTGGTGGTGTTGACCTACTAATTTTACTTACATCCTACTTAGGCCACCATATGGTACCCGAGTAGATTTCATGGATGTAGGTTTGGACAAGGACAAGGGACCTTGTTGTTGATTTTTTTTCTTACTAGATGGGCTAGAGTTTGAGATGAGAGTGACATGGGGTTCAGGGTTGGGTCTTGAGTTTATTTATGAAATCTAATTATTTTATTTGTATTATATTCATTTTAAAATTTAGATACATTCATCCTATCATTACATGGTTCACTGCCATTTAATTATTTGTTTCTTCCTTTATTTCTAGTTTTATGATATTTTTTCCCGCTATGTTTTTATTAATTTGATATTGATTATTGTTATTTATTTCTATTTTTTTGTAACTTTGTACCAAGCGGTATAGTCTCCCCACTATACTAATCACACCCCCTCTGCTAATCGTCAGCCTCTGGAATATAGAGAGGTGCACTTGATGTCTCATAATCATACCATTTTGTCCATGTGAGAAATTTTTGGATTAAGGGACATTAAAAAGTGGTATCAAAGCACACCATGTTTCTTTTTAATTTATTTACTATTTGGGAAAGTAATAAAGAAGACTATGATGTTTCATGACTTTGTAGTGAGCTTGTACATGGGAGTGTCTAACCCATGTACTGTGGGAATTCAAGTTCTTAGGGATGGGATTATTGTTCATGATTTCTCTTGTTACAAATGATGTTATTTCACCTTTGGTGATTCGCATTTTGTGTGATATTATCATTTATTGATATTTCTACTCATGTCCTGGTATGAAGTGAGGTGAGTCTTCATGCATCATGATATAAATATAGAGATATATATTGACATGCATTGTTTGTGATAGGGACATATTTATTTCATGTTTTATATACTTTCCTATATGAATTGTGATATAAGATACTTGTTATATTTGATAAATGAAAAAAATTAATTGATATGTCATGCTAAAATATTTTTAATCCATGTTTAAAGAGACCAAGAGTTATTGTTTATCTATTTTTTCACTTGTTGAGGTCGGCCTTGTTTTTATAGAGAGTGTTCTACGTAGTGTGTTTTCCTTGTAGAGAAAATGCATCATTGGCTTTAAGTTGAGCATTCAAAGAGTAGAAATCAGCATGCTCCTAATGCAGCTTATCCAAATAATCATATATCTCATGAGGATCATATGGATGTTTAGATTTTTTATAGATTATTTATGTTTATTTGATCCATGAAAATGGAAACTATTCACAACATGCCTTCAATATCTAAGCTGACAAGATAGTTCCAGGTACAGTATTCGCCTATGTTTGTTGGGGAGATAATCCCCTAGGCAACTGAGTTCTGGATTTATTCAGTATATATAATCATTAAGTATCTCAAGACACCTGTATATAAGAGTTTTAATCTTACTACATATATGCTTCTTGGACCTACCAATCATTTTTGGGATATTTTTTAGTAATATGGGAGTCAAGAGAAGCTATCTTGGAAGGAATTCGATATAAATTTCTTGATCCAATTCTATCCCGAGATGTTGAGGGATGAGAAGGATCATGATTTCATGAACCTAACACAAGAGGTCATGTTTGTGTTGTACTATGATGGATGTTTCACCGGACCTCAGTTATTTACACCATCTTTAGTTTCTAATGAAACATCTAAGGCGAGACATTTTTTAGATGGTATTCACTATGAGATCAACTCACTCGTGAATGTTTTCCATCTGATCATTTTTGACTATGTGATGAATTAGGAACTCATTATGGAAGGGAATATGAGAGAGTCCCTAAGTAGTATTCAGGCTATTTTATTAGGGTAAACTGAGAACTCTTCTTCTAGTGGAAATAATCATCACTATAATAGTTTTCACCAAGGTAACAGCAGGAAAAGTATGTAGGGTAGTATATATCCATCTCAATATCATGTTGTCTTGTAGTGATATTAGTGTGTAAATATGGTATACAGGTGGACTTAGTGTATTTACCCCACTTTGTATTTCCATTCTTACAATAAGATGGGACACCAATAGAGTTTTTATAGGGGCATGAAAAAGTAAAGTAGTGTTAGGGGGTCAGGAATGGTACCAGATTCTGGGAAGGACTGAACTACTCCTCAGTTGATAGGTTTCTAGAGTTCTATAGGATGTTTTGGTTGAGGAAAGGGATGTGGTACACTAGATCATGAATGGTAGTACCAAGTAGAGGGAACAACACAAGGGATTCACATTGGGGTCCAGGGTGGAGGGTCTAGTCAGCTGCACCATATGCAAACTACTCCAACTATTGGGGATGCAAAACCTTCTACTATCATAGGTATGGTTCAAGTATTTTCTTCCCTTACCTAAATTTATTTTGATATAGGGGCATCATATTCCATTTTATATGCTCTTTTTTTAAATAGTTTGGTCTTGGGTGTGGAAATATTAGATAGTGTTTTGACCATTGCTACACCATTGGGAGTGTGGTCTGAGGATATCAAATGTTGTAAGGCATGTTCTCTAGATATTGGTGGTTACCATTTCTATTGGGGACTATTTATGCGGAAAATGATAGGTTTTAATTTTATTCTTTGTATGGATTTTATAGTTTAATACCATTATCATATTGACTATTACTTAAGCAGAGTAACCTTTCTATCTCTAGAATGAGGCATCTATTATCACTAGGGTGAGTGGAATTTTTAAGTTGGTTGTGTAGGAACAATTCAGTGAAGATTGTATTGTCTCGTAGATCATATAGATATTATTTCTCTAGAATATGGAGGGATGTAGTAGGATTATTTTCTTCTAATAGTAGACCGTTTTTAGGATGCCTTTCCTAGAGAGTTTTATAGCTTACCTCCCGAGTGAGATATTGAGTTCACAATCAATTTAGTGTCAGGATTAGAACCATTTTCAATTATGACTTATATAATGGAACCATTAGAGCTTTGAGAGTAGAAAGTTAAGTTGTAAGATCTAGAAGATAAAGTTTTCATATGGCCTAGTACGCCTCCATGGGTTTTCCTAGTTATTTTCGCTAAGAAGGATGATGATACCTTATGCTTGTGTTTGGATTAGTGGAGATTGAAATAGATGATGCTCAAGAACCGATATCCTCTTCCATGAATTAATGATTTCTTTGATCAGCAAAGATGTGCTGAGATATTCTCCATGAATGATTTAAGAACTATTTACCACCAGTTGATGGTGATACCTTTGTACATTCCTCAGACTTATTTTAAGAGCATGTATGACTTTTATGAGTTCATATTAATTTCATTTGGTTTGAATAATCATTGATAGTATTCATGGACTTGATGAATCGAATCATTCATTATTTTCTGGATTGGTTAGTGGTGGGTTTTTTTTTTGTAACATCTTAGTATACACTTAGTCAGAAAACTAGCATTCCCAGCATCTTGATATCATCTTGAGTACATTGAGAGAGCATTGGATTTATGCCAAGATAACCAAATATAGTTTATGGATTGATAAATTTCACTTCTTGTTCCATGTTATCTCATATGTTAGAGTGTAGGTGGACTTGAATAATTTTGTAGCCATGGTATCTTGGGAGCATCCCAATAATGTCTTTGAGATTTGAATATTTATGGGTTTGGTAGGTTATTACTAATGCTTTATCTAGGAATTATCTCATCTATAAGAACTGATGTATGGGATGACCAAGAAAGGGATGAAGTTTTTTTGGTCAAATACATGCAAGATGGATTTTTAGGATCAAAAAGGAAATCTAACCTCAGCACATATCCTAACTTTACTTATGCTGATTAAATCATATATCATGTACTGTGACACATTTAGAGTTATAATTAGAGCAGTCTTGATGCGGGAGGATTGAGTGGTTTCTTAGGGTTATAGACAGTTGAGGCCTCCTGAGAGTAATTACCCTACTCATGATCTGGAGTTAGCTGTAGTGGTAAATTCCCTAATATTATATAGGAATTATCTCATGGAAGAGAGGTTTGTGGTGTACACAGACCACAATATCCTTAGGTATATTTTTTCTCAATGATACCTGAACCTTTGTAAGATTAGGTGGGTCTAGTATCTAAAGTCATTTGAATTTGAGTTGGCTTATACACTCGAAAATGGCAACGCTATTATTGATGATTTGATCCAGAATATTTAGATAGATGTAGTTCAAGAGTCTTGTGATGAGTAGTGGATTATAGAAATCTTTAGAGAATTGCATTTATATGTTTAGGAGTCTCATAGATAAGAATATTTGAATTTGACATCTATTATACATGTGATTTTGGACCATGTCATGAATGACTAGTTATCTGATCTAGATGAATTAGTTTTAAGAGATATCTTATATAGTTGGGAGACATCATCAGGATGGTATCATGGTAGCAGAAATTATCTTCTTTTGAGTGGATGATTATAGGTTCCTATAGTCTTATGTGAGGAGATGATGAGAGAGTTTCATGATTCTTGATGGTTGGTACATCCTGGTTTAACAATGATATATCATGGTCTCCATAGATAGTACTGGTAGTCAGGAATAAAGAAGGATTTATCAATATTTGTGGAGAGGTGTTTAAATTATCAGTGGGTGAAAGATGATAATCAGAGGCCCGTTGGGATTTTACAACCTTTTCCCATTCCTGAGTGGAAATAGGATGTTGTCACTATGAATTTTGTGATAATATTTCATTATAACAATGTAGTATGGTTGATTTTGGATTGAATAATGAAGGTAGATCACTTTTTTTCTATCAAGGATACCTTAATAGTTGATGATCCGGGTGGTCTTTACATACCTGAGGTAGTTCAGATGCACAATTTTCCAAGGAGTATCATTTCTAACAGATATCCTCATTTCACATTTTTGGTTCCAAAAGGGTCTTCAAAAGGATCTATGATCACAGGTTATTTTGAGTATGGTCTATCATCCTCAGACTGACAGTCAATCTGAGTGGACTATTTAGGTTCTATAGGATATTTTACAAGACTATGTTATGGATTTTTGGGTTTCATGGGATAAGAATATGGAAATCTTAGATATTTTCATATAATAATAGATTCTAGACATCAATCAAGATGGAACCATTCTAGACCTTATTTAGCAGGTCATGTATTCTCCTCTTTGTTGGTTGGAGGTAGGCGAGTCAACATTTGTTAGACCTAATCTCATGAAGGAGAAGTTTGAGTAGGTTCATTTGATCAGGAGGCAGCTGGTGACAGCACAGATAAATAATAAATCCTATTCTTATCATCGGATATAACCTCTAGAGTTTGAGGTTGATCATTGTGTTTTCCTTCAGGTTTCCCCTAAGTTGGTGCAATGTCCTATCATAAAATAGGGGAAGATAGTTCCTAGGTTTTTTAGGATATTTTACATAGTGGATAGGTTCGGTTTAGTAGAATAAAGATTATCCCTTCCACAATTCTAAAATATCACACGTGACATTTTTCACATGTCTCATATTTGAAGATATTATCCTAACCCTTCTCATGTGGTGTATGTCAAGTCTATCAAGATTTGTACTGATATGTCCTTTTAGTATCATCTTATATAGATTGTGGACCATAGTGAGAAGTATTACTAGGGTAGGGAGATTAATTAGTTCAAGTACAATGGAAGTATGGATGTGTTTAGGAGGAGACCTGGAAGAGGGAGTCTGATATGTGATCATAGTGGTCAGTCTTGTTCATTGAGACCCCACAATGATTCTTGGAGTATCTTGGGGATGAGTTTTTATATGGTGGGGAGGTTATAAGATCCCATATTTTTCTAGTTATATCCTTCCTTGATTTTTTTTTCATTAAATGTAATTTTTTTGGTTTTCCTTTGTCTTTAAGCCTTGGCGGCTAAGTGTTCTTTGAAGATGGACAGCCTTTGTTAGGGAAAATGAAAAAAATGTTCAGGGATGTATGTTTATTTAAATTAACGGAGTTCATGTATAAATATGTTAAATGGTATTATGAGAGTTTTTCGTGAGTTTGGAATCCTTTATAAGTGGCTTGGTAATTTCCATATAAGCTTTACTGAAGATTGTCATGTACATGTTACATGATGTGTAACTTCCTCTAGACACATTTCATGAACCTAATTAGGGCGTAAAGAGATTATATGTCATGTAAACCATTGTTTAAAATTCAAGAAGGGTTAAATATTAACCTGAGGCGATTAGTTTTTCATCGTATCCCTTTAAAAAGGAATACAAGACATGTAAATGTATTACATGCCATTTATTTTTTAGGATAAGTAGTTTTAAGGGAGTAGTGTGGATGATTTAATTTTCATTCCTTCATTACAACCCCTCCTCTCAAGCCCTAGGTGACTCCAAGTGATTCTGAGGTGGTTTCATCACCTCTAAACATCATGGTTTGGTTTTTTGATCCCTGGTAGGTCTCCTTGCTTCGATTTTCTTCCACTTTACTCATTTTTCCTTAGAATTGATGTTTTTCTTTTGATCTCCATTATTTAATCATGTTGATCTTGGTCTTGTTTAATCTTGGTTCTTTTCCAATATTTTGCACCGATGTTCTTGTTACCGATTCTTGTTGGAAGCATTGCTAAATCACTGTATAAAGGTAGGGAGTCTAAAACATAACTCTATAGTCTATTTAATCGTAAATTATATGAAATATTGTGATTGTGTCGATGAAACATGTGATCTAATTAATTTATTCTTTGATTAATGGTAAATCATATATTAGAATATAGGTTAGATCCATTTGGATTCAATTGTTGATGTGACCTGGCTTATGGCTACCCATTGGGTGAACAAACCTTGAAATAATAAGAAATCTTCTAATGGTTTAAATTATGTTTATCATGATATGAAATTTCAAGTGATTGGTGATATATAATCACTTTGGTAAAATATTATGTGTTATTGATATGTATGTTGATGATTTGATATAAAAATGAAAGTGTAAATGGAAGACAAATGGTAATTTGTATAATTAACCAATGAGGAATATGATGTGCTATTGTGATATCCTTTCTATTATGACTTGTTGATTTCATGATGTAATTCTTATATAGTGGGCTATTTCTAGTGATTCATATATAAATGGTTATATATTGGGACATTCCCTGTCACATGCCTAAATGATTATATAGTGGGCTATTCCCATTGATACATGATGAAATTCTTATATATCATGTTATTCCCTGACACATGCTAAAATGATTACATACTAGGTTATGCCCTGATACATTATAAAATGATTATATATAGTTCTTATACCATATTTGTGTGATTTTTACAAGGATATATGGTTATGGTTGTCATCGTTGTATTACATGCTCAGAGACATACTGGAATGGATCCGAAAAGGTTAATTAGATATATGGATATGGTTATCATGGTCTTGATACATGATTAGAAACATTCCATCATTGTGCTGAAGTAGTTTTATTGATGAACTTTATTAATTGATTAATTAATACACCAATTTATCACTTTATTGCATACAATTATTAACACTTTGGTTTTTTTAGACATGGTGGTTTTAACCTACTGAGTTTTACTCACACCCTACTTAGACCCCAATTTAGTACCCAAGAAGATTTCTTGGATGTAGGTTTGGACATGGGAAAAGGACCTTGTTGGTGATTTTTATTTCCTATTGGATGGGATGGAGTTTGGAGATGAGAACGACATGGGGTTTGGGATAGGGTTCTTGAGTTTATTTATGTCAGCTGATTCTTTTATTTGTATTGTCTTTAGTTTGGAATTTAGATATATTGAGCCTAAAATTACATGGTTTACTGTCATTTGATTATTTGGTTCTTACTTTATTTCCAGTTGAATGATATTTTGTTTCCACTATTTTACTGTTACTTTGATATTGATTATTATTTTCTATTTTCACTGTGTTGCAACTTTGTACCAGGGGGAATATTATCCCCACTATACTTATCACACCCCTGATACTAGTTAGTTGCCTCTGGTATACAGGGAGGTGTTCTTGAGGTCCCATAACTAACCCATTTTTTCCATGTGAGAGAGTTCTAGATCAGGGGATGTTACACCCCCTCCTCCTATTTATCGGGATTAGGTAATTGAAAAACATCCAATGAAACCAAATTTATATCAAACCAAAGAAGGTGAAATAAATAGCTTCCAATGTTCTTTTAGAGATCATTAAATTTCCCCTAAAATTGTATTAAGTCTCAAACCACCTAGGTATGTTCATTAATGATCTTTTAAAATTATTTAACCCAAAAAAAATGATGTGCGTAAAATATATCTCATGGTGGGATGATGAATTTTCACTTGAAATGATCCTTAAAACCCCATTACTAAAAGCATAATCCCAAATCCCTTTTGATATTTTTCATTTATTCATGTTTATGTATTAATAATATAAAAAACTCATTATTTATATCATAACAACACATTATTTATTTAATTAAATATTTCAAATGATCAAAATATAAATACCATTTTTTTTAAAAAAAATGTATACATGAACTAATCACATTATTCCAAAAAACACCCATTAGTATTCTCTTAGGTGTAACCCCATGGACCATTTATAAAGTTGAAAATAATCATGAATCTCATTATGTGACACCCTCGTACCACTACTGTGGGATATTTTGTATTATTACATGTTATAGAGGATCATTTTGAGTTTTGGTGATTTTAGGGATTTGGGTTTCAAAATTTTAAAGGTCTTTCAAGGGTGTATAGTTATCCCACATGGTTAAAGTAAACCATTCAAATCCCATGTGGTAGTGATTTGGTTTTGGTAGTACTATTTGAAATGGTTTTCACATAGTTAATCAAACAATTAGGCCTTCACCAAGTGGCCATGCAACTTTTTTTTGGTTTGGGGTGACTTTCATGGTTAGTGCATGATTATGAGAAATTGTTTGGTTCACCATGAAAAGCGTGTTGTCTTGAATAATGGGTCCTATAAATATTTTTCACGGTTTGGAAAACTATATGGACTTCCTAGATTCATTAAAAGTTTAAATTCTACTTTTTTCCATGATCTATTTTAACCCTCCAAGTGTCCATTCTCCTACGTATTTTTAAAAGAACTAGGTTCACCACAAGGGATCCTTATACCTTTTTCTCTTCCATTAGGGCCTGATAAGTACCTCTTGGGATTAGTTGGGTGTTCACCATTAAAGGTTACAACTTTCATCTTGGTTTCCATTGAACCAAGGTAGGGGTTTCTATGTTTTTATTTTATATTACATGTTATAGGATTCTTGTTGGTTTTAAAGTGTTTCTTAATTAAATTTATTCCTATGTATGTGTATTGTGAGCTAAAATGAGTATTTATAAATGGTTTTAACCCTTTAAATAGAATGGGTTCTATGATAAGTTTTTGTAAAAATTCCTAGGTGGATTTGCAAAGCCTGTGAGTATTTTTAAAGAAATTCTTGATGCTAGCTTGAATTGTTAAATAGTAATTTTATATAAAATGATTTTTAAACCAAGTTTTTGAAGTGTTTTAAAGTGTTCAAAGTAATTAAATGGGTAATTAAATTTTAAATGGGTGTTTTAATCCTTTTGAGTGATATTTTGTAACTTTTTATAACTTTTAAAGATTTCAAATGTATTTTTAAGGGAAGTGTGAGTTTCCAAATGGGTTTCAATAAATGTTATAAAAAAATTTGGTTCTAAGAGTTGATTGAAATGGGTTTTAAATTTTTTTGAGTTGTATTGTAATTCCAAATCTGTTTTGATAAGGATTTTTTGGAACCTTGTGATAATTATTTTTTATGAAAGCAGTGAGACCCTCCTTGTGCCCTATGTATTTACCCTTACCTTTTTACTATGGGTGGTGCTTTATGTATGTAGAGACTGAGTGATGATATAATAGGTTTTTTCATGAAAGGGTGTTGAAGTTTAGGTGAGAATTTATTTATAAACATATTCATTTTTATTAATTATTAAATCATGAAATTGTTTATTTTCTCACCTACTTTTTTATGTCATGGGAAGTCCTGGGATACTAGGTAGAGATCTGGGTAAGTTCATGCCCTATTGTGGATAGTGCATTAAATAGGTAGGGTAGATCACTAGACCAAGTGAGATATCGGAATGAAGCATAGTTTTTATACTAAGGGAGGTAATGGGAGATGTCTTCTTGTGGATCAAGGTAGCAGTGATATCCCGAGAGGTTTTTTATCATATAGTTTGATGAGACTACTGGGTATATGACAAGTTATTTAGTTTCATCCTAGGTTCTATGTCACTATTTTTTATCATGTTATGTGAGTCCTAGGATTATTTCCATGATGCTAGGATACTATTCAGGAATGATAAGGTGATTTACTTACCTTGTTGCATCCTATGCTTCTTTTATTAATACTCAGAACCTATGGTTTGGTCATTTATTTCTAATTTTTTTGAAACATTGTTATTGTGGTTATTGTCGTATTTATTCATTTTCCTTTTATTTTAGTTTTTTGTCTAAATTTTTTTAAAATTGATTTTGAGAAATGTTTTGAATAATATTAAGAAAAGTGTGCTTTTAAATTTATTTCAAATTGTTTTATCATGAGTTTTCAAGGTGCTTTCTATAAATGTTAAAATAGGTTTTCTAAAGAGCCTTTGAAATTTTTTCATGGGAAGGAAAGAAATTTTTTTGTTATTTAAAATATTTTGTGTGGGTTTTTTAAACATGGATTTAGGTCATTGTGTCTAGTTTTACTTATAAAATTTTTTTTCATGGGTTCTTTAGAAAACCATTTGTAAATTGAAAACCCTATTTTGATAAGTAAATTTTTTTTCTAGAAAAATAGGAGTTTATTTGATGTATTTTAAAGTGGAACTTCATAATGGTGATTTAAAAAAAGAGGATTCATCTAGGAAAGATATTTTTTCAAGTGATTTTTTTAATATAATGAAAATAAAGAAAAGGTTTTTTAATAGTATTATAATGACTCTAGTTTCATTGGTTTGTTATTTTGAATATTTCCATATGTGTGTGTGTGTTTGTGGATTTTTCCTTAGTGTTGGTTCTATGTTTGGGTGTCGTAGGACCCTCAAATTAATATATTAAAAATATTAATATCTATTAAATCACATGCATGTATCTTTTTTGTCCAAATCGTTTTACTATGTATTGGTACCTTGGATGGGAAATCCAATATAGCAGTTGTTTATGAAATTTGGGGTTTACCCTACGCACAACATAAAGTTGGTCATTAATAGGCATTCAGTTGAAGGTGAGAGTTTGATGGTGTGTTAAATGAATTAATAAATTTATTTAATTAATTTACTAGAATGAAATAAACCCTAAAATACATATATAAGTATTATATTATAAAAAATCTCCAAGGTTAGAAACATATACTTGGGAGATTATAGAGGAGAAGGGAGAGATATTTATTGGCATTGACAAACCAAGAACATGGATCAACAACAATTATTGAGGAGAATCATGAGATGGGAGATGAATGTAGTGGGATCATCACCTTATTTTCTAGATGATGCATTATTTAAAAATGATAGATCTACTCTTGTTGTAGGGAATGTTATTTTATGGGTTTTCTTCATATTTGATTCAATTTATGATCATGGATTATATATCTTCTTATTTGCTATGATTTACGTTCTTCAAATGATCCTGTTTTTAAATATTATTCATGAAACTATTTTTTTATATTTGGAACCATTTATTTACCATTTTTTTACATTATTTAATAGTTGGATGTGATCACACTGACCAATGATGGTTTTTACTTCATTCTTGTTCATTTACCTCTACCGTTCTTCGTGTTCTTTATCATTGACCCACAGAGTCATTGGTTTGATATTTTTGGGTTATATTCAAGCATGATCAAACTCCCAGATTCATAGAGGATAGGTTAAATACCTTATAAGAAGTGTTTTTTAGATGTATCAAAAAATATTTTGGGTTTAAGGTGATGTTTTTTAGGATCATAACCCTAAATGATGGTGGAAGGCATGATGGATTACTAGTCGGGTAATCGGAGTTCCAATTTTCAACCACTAGAGGTTATGAATAAATAGTCAAAGGATTTTCCATTTTATTTTGGTATATTTAAGGTGATAAAATGGTGGTAAATTTTATGAAAATCATGGATCTTATACCCCCCGTGAAGAAAGGATTCATTGTCTGTGAGAAAGATGACTACATGTTGTGTGTCCTAGAGGAACACATGTAGTGTAGTCTAAGTTTCCATAGTGGTTATGTTTTTGGATGAGTTAAATATCACATTATGTGTGATGGGGCCCACACACTATTTGATTATACCTAGATATACACTCTGTGTGTTTAAGGCACACGCATATGACTCCAAGTAAGTATACATGACATGTACCTTGCGAGACACACTGTGTATAGGCACATGTCTAGTTGATCCATGTATTGTGAGTACATGTCTAGGACCCTAGGTAATCGTACACACTATGTGAAACCATGTACACATCATGTATAGTCACATAGATAATCAAGATATTTCCATGGTAGGACACACCAAGGTGTCCAAGTGAGGTCACACATCATGTGACCCTATGTTTATGTTGTTTACTTTTTTCTAGAAAATTATTCCTTTTGTATCTCCTTATTTGAGACTCGGATTTGGTCTTGTGAGTAGTTTTATATATAAAACATGATGGTGATATTTTTTTGGTATAAGACATATGATGAAAGGTGATTCTAAAGGAAATATTTTTTTAGCGATGCAAAGTGATGGCAGTGATCGAGTGTGATCATCGGAGTGTTATCAGGGTCAGTACTCCCTTATATCTCTCTGGGTGGTGGTTCCCACATATAGTTTATAAATGTATATATGTAACTCCACCACATTAAAGAGGTCATCATTCCTCTATCTATAAATTATTAATTTTCATCTTGTTCTTGGATGGTGATCAATTCTTCCATTGTAGTAGTGCTCCCTCAGTTCTACTACACATTGGTGGGGTGCAGGTCCTCCATATTCTTGAGAGGTTATGTGTGATTCTTGAATATGATATGGATTTTTGGAACTACAGGAAGTATCTTTATTCTTATTTAGTTGTATAGATGAAGATCCCCTTTCCCTCTTCATTTGGGTTTCTTCTAAGAATATCTAATATTAGGTTTTCTTTACAATATTTTTTTATGGGTTGAGATAGCTATTGTTTCTTTATATTTCTCCCTTCTGGGATTTTATGGAATCCTAATATGTATGTATATACACACCCCTATATGGGATTTTACTGTATATGTTTTTTCTTATGCAAATAATAGGTAGAATGACAGTGATATTAGTGGACTTGGTTTTAGAGGAGCATAGTGTAACTTGGTGTTGTTGTCCATTTTCGGTGGTCAGTATCAGAGATCATGAGTCGATCACTCTTTAGTCTTTCCTTTTTTTTAGTTTTTTTCAATTTGGGATCTCATTTCAGGTTGGTCATGGGTTTTCCCCATTTATATCATTTATATTTCATTTTTGTACTTCGATGTATTTCATATATATTATTGCATGAATGGTTTACTCTCTATATGGTTTGGTATTTTATTATATATCTACACTATTACATGGATCTTTATTTTTCATGTGTATAGGTACTTTAGGATAAATCATTTAAATTCTATTTTTTCCTACTTGATACTAGTCTCCAACCCCTATCCTATAAAGGAGGGATTGGGGTGTCACCCTAGGCTTACTTCTAGCCCAATAAGGTCTTGGTGGTTTGGGTCATGATAGAGTGGTATCAAAGGTGGTATTTAACCAGTTCAATGTTTGGAGTGTTACTTTTGTAAGGTTTGTTTTGGGAACTTAGAGAAAAAAATTCAAAGATCCTCGAGTTTGTATCAAATTACAAGAAACCTAGTAATGGTGCAGTGGCTGATGTATTCATGCACCAATAATTTGACTACCATATTGTCGACTCAGTATACTAAGGCATTGGTTGTAGGGAAACCAATAGCACATGCATCATATAGGATTGGATCTTTTGATTTTTTTTCTTCTTGATTCATCTCACCTTATATGGTCATCTAACTGTTTTATGTATTTTTAACTTTCAGGATGCCTCCGTTATGAAAACCGGCTAGGATAATGATATAATATCATGTTGATGATCATTTTAGCAATGAGGCCTTAGTTTAGGGACCCATTCATTATGTGTTTACTCCAGTGGTCCAGGTGTATGATTAAATGCATTTTGGGAAGCTGATAGCTCTTGTAGGTCAGGAAAATGATGCATGCAAGATTAGTGTGATATGTTATTTCCAATGATAGAGAAAACCCAAGTTTTGTATAGATTCTGACACTTAGGTAGTAGAGGATTTGATTGAGGTAGTGTTCTATTTTTTCTATCTTTTACAGACCCTAAATAATCATATGGTTGTGTTGGAAACTGGTCTTTTTTATGGAGTAGTAGGGTGCTGGAGGGGTCTAGTCACTTAGACCCGTGATGAGATGACACTATCATGGTTTGACTTTCAGCATTTTTTCTATGAGGATTATTAAACTTAGGGATTTTACTCTGTGTGGATCCAAGATAATCTTAAATTGTATCATGTTTATATGTTAGTTTCTGAGTACACCTTGAGGATTTCCAACCACATGTGTTACTTTCTCAACATGGTGTGGGATGGATACTTCCTAGAATGAAAGTTTCAGGAGGTCCTTTGTATATAAATATATACTATCATGGTATCTTTATGAATTCCCACTTATTTTGTGGTGTTGGAAATGTATTTGGTTATAAATAATTTCCTAGTGGAGGGACATCAAGAAGTGAGATTTGGTAATGGAGATCATGGAGCTGAGTAGTCTGCAACAACTAGTAAGCATCAGTCATAAAGGTCTCGATGAAGGTGGCATACTCATACTCATACTTATACACATATATCATCATTATAGGGTTCACATAGATAATCCATTTATCCTAATTAAGTATGATGTTATTCTTATGACGAATGAGGTCACTTGGATCATGATTTACTAATCTAGAATGTTGTGTATGGTGGGAAGTCCATGGATGGGCCTCTATAATAGAGGTAGCATTGTTATTAGGGATATCCTAGTCAAGGTCAAGGTGTCCCCTAAGAATGAAATGTTTATAGATGAGAAAGTGTAACTCTTGAGGGAGGAGCTATTGGTGGAGGATGATGATACAGTCTACTTCCACCACCACCACCTATTGGCCCACACAAGGCTCGGAAGGCTGGCGGTCGAGGGTGTGGACTATTGTATACTACGAAGGGATATGACCAATATTCTCATGATATGATTTAAGGTATGATCTATTTATTCTCTAATTTATCTCCATTACTTTTAGAAACAAGAATGAGTCATTACTTTATCTGTGTATCCCATGTATGAGAGATAAAGATTCTAGTTGAACCATTAGTCCAATAGCTAAGGCTAGAGATTCCTACAGGGAGCTATTATTCTCTATCACACATCTACGATAAATGTGAGTTGGAACTTAGTAAAGATAGTTTTTCATGGGACCTCTTGTTTATTACAATGAAACATTATGACATCATCCTAGGTATGGATGGTTGTTTGTAGTGTGTGTCTATATTGACTATCATCACAAGTGAGTTAGATGAATTTATACATATGGTATTAGACTCTCATTTATGGGAAAGAAGGGTATTATGGCTAAGATATTGGAGATTTTGATCAGGAATCTTTAACCAATCACCTATCATTTGACAAGTTTATCCCTTGGTGCAATGATATCTTCAAGTATGTGTCCTCCAGTGGTAGTGGAGGATTATATGTAATTCTTTTCTAAAGATATCTTGGGACTACATCTAAGGTGGGAGATTGAATTTTTTATTCAATGTCACCCCAGGACCACACTGATATCTTCTATGACATATTTTATGGCCCCCATCTATCTTTGGGAGTTGATTCTATAGTTGTAATACCTTTAAGAGAAAGTTTTTTTCATGCCCATTGTGTTCCCCTAGGAGGCTACATTTTTGTTCATTAAAAAAGTGGATGATAGTTTGAGGGTTTGTGTTGATTATCATCACCTGAATCAGGTAATGATCAAGAAAAATTACCCATTATTGATGATTGAAAACCTTTTATACTAGTTTAAAGGTGTGATTTGGTTTACAAAGATTGATCTCAAGTCTAACTACCATCGGTTGAGGGTTCACGAGGATCATATTCTAAAAACAACACTCTGGTGTTGTTACAAACACCATGAATTACTAGTGATGCATTTTAGTGTGACTAATGTACCCATTTTTCATTGATGAACTAGATCTTCCATCCATACTTGGACTAATTCATAGTTATATTTATTGATGAAATTATCATATACTCTATTTCAGAGGATAAGAATGAAGATCATTTGAGGATAGTCCTAGACTTACTCTGAGAGCACCAAATTTATGGTAAGATCTTAAAATATTAGTTTTTCAACTTATTGGTTCATTTTTTATTGAATTTAATCTTTGAGTGTTGTGTGGATATGGATCTATAGAATATTGATGTAGTTATTAGCATGTAGAAGGTGTAGAGTTTTATTGATTTGGTGAGGAACTACTGTAGGTTCATGGAATAATTTTCTAGGATTGTATCCCCTTTGACTACCTTGACATGGAAAGGGAATCTATTTTATTGGATTGATCATTTTTAGAGAGCCGTCATAGAGTTGAGGTAGAGGTTGATCAATTATCCTACATTGATACTACCATAGCATGGTGTTTATTATGTGGTGTTTTGTGATGCCTTAAGAGCTATGATCAAATTCATATTAATGCAGAGAAAATAAGTGGTCACTTATACATTAAGGTGGTTAAGAACCCATGATCAGAACTATGTAACCCATGAATTGGAGTTGTAAATGGTAGTCTTATCCCTAAAGATGTGTAGTAATTGTCTTCTAGGAAAGAATTTTATTGTTTACTCATACCACTAGAGTCTCAAGTACATCTTCACCTAGAGAGATATTAAACTAAGATAGAGGCATTGGTTAGTGTTATTGTAGGAATATTACTTCAATATAGTATACACTCTATGGAAAGGAAATGTGGTGGAAGATTCCCTTAGTAGGAAATCTCATTTTTCTAATATGGGGAACCATTATTGCAATTGGCTTCATTGCAGCTGACCCTGGTGGAGGAGAGGGGTGCATCTTATCTTCAATCGGTGGTAGTGAATCCACCGATTCTTTATCATGTGAGAGAATCTTGGTTGGGATATTTTGATTTTGAGGTTTTACATGACTATATATCCTCTAGAGTTTCACCATATGGATTTTATAAAGGAAGAGAGAATTTATTCCTTTTCTAGGGTGGGATGGTAGTTCTGATCATTTTGTATGAGTAGGTGTTGAGGGAAACTAAAGGAAAGTGGGGTTATTTCAGTTCCTCTATAACCACGGGTTTCAAGAACCATGGGTATAGAGTTCCTAGAGCCAAGATATACCAAAATTTCATTAAAAACATTGGTATAGATAAAGATATACCAATAAGTTTTTGAAACCGTTGGTATAGGTTGGGATATACCAATGGTTTTTAAAAACCATTGGTATAGACTTTTCAAATATCATGCCACTCCCAGCCTCCCCCCACCATTCACCCATGATCCCCTACCCTAATTTCTCTCTAACCCGAGTGAGCGGCCACCCAATCGAGTGGTAACCTCTCATATACTACGATGATCTCCTCTATTTCAATCATTTTTTATTCGAATCTTCTTCAACGTAACATAAGTGAGTTATAAATCTTTCTTATCTTTTGTATAGAATTGTTTTCATTTTTATCCATGTCATCATGTGATCGATCTAAGACAATCATTTTTTTATACTGGTTAAATATAGATTTAGGGATTTTTGGTTTGTGTTTTTTTATTATATATTTTGTGAGTTTTCATTCATGCCAAGAATTAAACCATTCCAACTCTTTTAAGTTTTTATAGATTTGGTTTTATGTTCTTTTTGGTTTCATGACATTTTCTGGTCTTTTTGTTATTTATAATTGTAGATTTGTTTTACAGATGCTTCTTAGAGTGGTAGTGTGTGTGGATTTTTGAGTATAGATATGCTTCTTATGCTATTTTTGGATTTTTTTTTGGAGTTTTTTTTGAATTTCTTGTGTATTTATTACTATGTGGGTTCCCACTAAACCCCAAAATGTGGATTTTGTTCAAATAAAATATTGGAATTTTTATTTTTTATTTTTAATTCAGGAAGTAAATAGATGTCTCATGAAGCATGGATGTTCATGAACAAGTCATTCCATGGTTTATGTTCATGTCCTGAATAACTAGTCAACATGAAAATAAAAATTCATTCTCTATGAATTTATTGAATGAATTTTATATCTATTGACCATGAGATCCATGTTCAAATTTAAAATAAAATAAGCATGTTAAAATAATTATCATCGAGTTTATTGATAATGAGAAAGGGTCTTAAGGTTGAATACAAGATTAGATTAAAAATATTTATCCTTAGTAATATATAAGGATAGGGATATTTATGTTTATTGTTATAAATATAATAATTAAACACACTAATGAGAATTTAATTATTCCTTAAATAATTTCTTTGGTATGAATGAGCCTAAATTTTTTATAAATGTTGGATTTCCATGATAATTTTTCAATATTTTCCTTTGAAATTATGTATAGAATAATTATTTAAATATTTATTTATGCTCTATGGATTAAAGGATCCATATTTATGCTCTATCAAGGATTCTATATATTTTATTTAGTTTTTTTCATCACCATGTCATAAATATCATAAGAGGGTGATCTTTATTTCTTCCTAACATGTTATCATAGGGGGTTTTACTAGTGTGTCTATGGATTTATATTTAATTCATTTTTCATTTCAAGTTTAATTATCTTACATCCCTATCTACTTTATTTTTAACTACATGACCATTGTGTTTTTATTAAGGGAGTTTTTTATAATGTAGTTACTAGAATATTACTTTCACTATAACCATTGGGTATGATAGGCTCTAAATTTTAAAATAGTTTTTCATTACCATTCTCACTAATGAACCAAAGTATATGACCATTAAGAATGGGAATTTATGAGAGATTGAGAGTAAATCACTCAGACTGGGGTAGGGGTTAAGTAGACATAAATCCAATGAAAATAAGAATTCATTACCATCCTCTAGATATTGATGTTGAATTAGTAGATATTATGTGGTATTCCTTCACTCTCATATTCTTTATATCAATCATTTTAATCCTTTTACTCTGGTTTTATTCTATAGGCTATATTTTGGGATGTTTTAAGTATTATTATCATTTGAAATGTAAGAATTTTTTTCCATAAAACTATGGTTTTTTCTTTATTTTAATCTTGTTGACTTAGTCATCATAGTTAAAACCTTGGTAATAATTTTTTAGTGTCCCAAAGTTATTCAATTTATTCACCATGATAGTGAATTCTTAAATGTCAAGGATACCCACCTTGGTTCTTTAATTGTATTCATCGCTTATAGCATATGTTATTTCTCTTATTATTTGTTTTTATAGCTACTATTATGCTTTGATGACTTTAATATTAAAATTGGTTATAATTAAGTTTTTAACTATGGTTTACATTTTTCATTGGAATATAACTTTTTTTCCCAATAATAGAATGGATAGAAGCTAGATATATCATACCGATCAGATTTAAACTAAGTTTCAAAAGAATTTATAAATTTTCTATATTTTTTATTAAAAAATGCTTCAGATGAAGGTTATATATATTGTTTATGTTATAATTGTGTTGGAAGATCCTAGTTAACCTAATAAGAAATTATCTACCATATAAAGAAAGTTTTATTTCAAATAAACTATTATGTTTGGTATCATCATAGAGAGATGATAAAATCCTCTATTGTTTATGAATGAAAATAAATAAGTGGTATGGAGAATTTGATATTTGATCAGTTTCAATTTGAGCATAATCATGAGAGATATAGTATACCAGTGTAAGAAGGAAATGATATCAATACACAGGAGGAAAATACTACATATTATGATGTTGAGAGAGTGAAAAATGTAATGGATGATTCCATAACTCTAGTATATCAGGAATGTACTAAACTGACCAAGTTGGAATTTTTAATGCAGTTATGTCATGGAAAAACCATGTATGGAATTTATAATACCACCATTGATTATATTCTTACCTTTTATAAATACTTGCTTCCTAATGGTGTAGATGTTCCTCCAGATCATTATAAGGCCTCAAAGTTAATTAAGTATATTGTATTTTCTACTAACAAAATTCTTGTTTGTCTAAAAGATTATAGTTTATTTTGGGAAGAAACAACTGACCTTAATGACTATAAGGAATGTTATACATCTCAATGGAAATAAAATTCATATGGAACACCATCTTGTGTGTCATATAAATTCATGTGGAAATTTCCATTGATTCTCAGGCTTCAAAATATATTCATGTATGCAGAAATAGCATCCAATATGCACTGGCATGATGCTGAGATAATCAAAGGTAATGATAAGTTGGTTCATCCTACAGATGGATTAGCATGGTAGTCATTTGATTCACAACATATTAATTTTTTAGATAAGGTGTGTAATGTTAGGTTGAGTCTATCCAGTGATGGTTTTAATCCATTTGGTCATATTCTTACTTCTCATAACACATGGATAGTTTTTTTTTCACATTTATAATATTCCTTTGTAGATTTGTATGAAAAAACCTTTCACTTTATTAAGTATAATGATATTTGGAAATTTTTATCCTCACAATGATATAGATGACTACTTGCAACATTTAATAAGATAGTTTAAGAGGCTTTAGGATATGGGTGTTTTCACATTCGATACTTCTTTAAAAAATATATTTCAGATGTGTAATCCACCTATATGAAATATAAATGATTTATCTTCTTATGTAATTATGTATGGTTGGATTAATAAGGTAAAAATATCATGTAATATTTGTATG
The DNA here is from genome assembly GCA_963277665.1 of Viscum album. NCBI lineage: Eukaryota > Viridiplantae > Streptophyta > Magnoliopsida > Santalales > Viscaceae > Viscum > Viscum album. The sequence continues at coordinate 1,950,862,885 of OY728150.1, forward strand.
AATAATACACAATCGATAAGGCTTAAATATCATCGTAGTTTAGTTTCATTAGGCATCAAATATTATTTCCATTGGATTGTCAATTCCAGAAGAATCGTCAGAGGTTTGATAATAATTTTGACATTGAATAGCCACCTCAATGTATTTTAGGAACTTATTTTCCTAATGAATTGAAATATTTTATTTTTTTAATTAGGGAAAGGTTAGATGAAATCTAAAAAGGGGAAGAATATTGGCACTGAATCCACTTACTATTGGAAAAAATAGGAGTATATTTTTTGAGTTTCCATATTGGACTAAAAATTTATTACCTCAGTTTTTAGATTTAATTCACATTGAGAAAAATATATATGAAATTTTGTTTTTAATTTATCTAAATATCAAGGGGAATACCAAAGATGACTTCTGATCTCTTTGGGGCCTGTTGGATTGGGGTATTCAACTAGAATTTTATCCTATGTGTATCAGTGAAAACAAATAGAAAATTCCTTTTGATTATTATGTGATGAAACCTTTAGAGAAAAATAAATTTATTGAAGTATTGAAGAATATCAAGGTTCCTAATGGTTATTCTAGAAACATATCTAACTGAGTCAATATAATTGATTTGAAACTAAAATCCAAAAAAACTCATGATTATCACATCCTTCTTCATGAATTGATTCCAATAAAAATCCTACATTTTCTATCCAATAATGTAAGGGTGAAAGTGATTCTATTGTTCCATTATTTATAAGTCCTTTATGTTAAAATGTTATATAAGTAATTCTTGATAAAAATGCAGCAAGAGGCACCATTAATTTTTTTTGAGTTGGAAAAAAATTCCTCCATCATTTTTCACCTACGTGCTACATTTAACAGTTCATCTTCCAACTGAAACACTTCTGGGGTGACCTATTTACTTTTAGTGGATGTATCCTACTAAAATAAATATGGGAACAATTAAATATTATGTCTGAAACAAGAATCATCCTAAAGGTTCCATTATGAGAGGTTATCTGGATTAAGAATGTACGGATTTATGTTCAATGTATTTTTTTGATGTGAGAACAAGAAATAACCATCCAATGAGAAATAAAGATGATTAGTATGTGAAAATTGATCCATAATTTTCATCTCTTCCCCAAATAAGAGGAATTACTATGTCATATGCATTGGCTACATTGATCCTTGAAGTGCGAGATATATCCCATCACATAGTCTTTTTTAATTGTAGTTTGTTCGATGACTATATCAAGTAAGTAATTTGAATATTTATATGTTATCTCATAATATTTCATTTCACATATACCTTAAACGTATCACTTTATGTATACAACATAAAAAAATTATAATTATAATTCATCGATATTTTCCTTTGAAAAGGAGAGGGGCTTTTCAAAGAAAAGAGTTTCCTACTTGGTTGAAATCAAAGGTATGACCAGTAATTTAATTAACTTAAAAAATATATATTAATTTAATTATATTGTTCAAATATATTTTAGGTATTGAGTTTACCTATTGACTCTATTTCTCAATAATTAATATCATTGGTTTTTTGTCCCAATTCTTTGGTTCATGAATGAAAATATTGAATAATCAATGGGTATAAATTTGTTATAACTGATCGAGAGGTGAAAATGAGAACATGAAATGTTGGCATTATGTTAACTTATATAGTGGAATATTACGCCAGTGCATCAGATAGTCGTTCCCAATTTGAAAATGTGTCTTATTATGGACTTGTTGAGAAAATATTGTTATTGGATTACTACTCTCAAGGTTGAGTCACTATGATGAAATGAAAATTATTTAATTAAATGAAGAGACATGGTACATTTATTTATTATCATGGTTTTAGAGTTATTGACATGATTTTATTCCTAGCTACTAATGAACCATACATTTTGGCATCAATGGAAAAATAATTTTTTTATGTGAAAGATCATCTGAGACCTGATTATGGTGTCATTAATGAAGAAATCCCAAGACATATTTTTTAGGATGCTAGGAATGAAATTGAAACCATTGATGCCCCCATTAGTATTGGAAAAAATATTTCATTTGATGACTCAAATTATCCTATTATGAGAGTTGATGTTGAACCTAAAGTAGTGGTGGGTAATATAAAGAAGAATCAATATATGTTCATAGTTCATTCATTTTACCATATCATGAGTTTCTCAAGTTGGTATTACTATAATTACTTTAATTTAGTTTCAGTTTGGAATGATATGTTTGTTTTAGTATTTTTTGGTTTCATTGCATTTAATTAGATTTATTTTTATTGAGAAAACTGGGTTTAAAACATGTTTTAAAAATATATATAACTTGGTTTTAAATTATTATTACTAAAACATTTTATGACATTGTTTATGACTTATTTGACTTATAAGTTGTACGCATGATTTTTAAAAACCATTTCTAAAAAATGTACATTTAATTATTTTTTAGATTATGAAAAATACTATAGAAGTTTGAAGAAAGTGATTATTTGATGATGATCGATAGATGAGAGAGCATGGTTTACCTCCTCTAATTCCCTTAGTGAGTATAATAATTGTAATATTTTTCTTCTATATTACAAATAATTTCATGTTCATATTATTTATCAGATTTTTTTAGGTACATTTAGGTCCATTAAATTTGACTCCTCCTCATCCTACTAGCATGGTTCTAAGCAGGGATGCTCCTAGACCTAGATAGAGTAACTATTATACTTTTTCCCACCCTAACCCACTAGAATAAATCCCATCTACCAAAATTTTCTATCCTCCACTTGATCCTATAGGGATGTTTCCACCCATTCCTTCATCATCATATCATTTAGCATCTTATTCCTATACCATGTCTATGCTGCCTCTAGGGATGTTCCCACCCATGCCTCCATAATCATCTCATTTAGCCTCTTCTTCCCATACCATGTCTATGTTTCTTCCAAGTATGTTCCCACCTTTACTGTATCCATATCCTTTGATGTATCCCCAACCATACTACCCATATCCTTCCATGTCTTCACCACCTCCATTTCCTAATATCCATCCAGAATTTGATGATTCTATTCCTTCAGCTTCCACTCCAGTGTATGCAGATCACCCAAAGAATGCATTAGAACAGACACACCCTTCAAAGGCTACTGATCTAGAATAGCCTATGGATCCATCAAATCATATTGAGCATCCTACATCAAGTTTTTTTTATTATAAATGTGTCAAATTATATCACTTCATTTTTTTCATGTTGCATCATGACTTAATTATTCTTTTTTTTTCCTTTATCTTATTCTATGGGATATTATAGTAAGTGGCGTGGGTGAACCCTTATGTGGGAAGTCCAGAATCACTAAACAAAAATAATGGTGGATTAAAATGAAGAAAATTATATTGAAGATAAAAATTCTAGGCATTGTAGAAGTTTCATGGAAACTTTAACCAAGTACCATGATATTATTCTGGTGGAATCAGCCTCATGGAGACATATCGGTAATGTCATCAAGGAAAAATCATAGGCAAAGATATGTGTAAGAAAATTTTATAAATTTATATCCATATTATTTTTTATTTATATGAATTAAAATTTTCATTTCAGAGTTGGTTTATCTTTCCTGACGGTGAAGCTGTTAAGGTTTCAAGGTTGATGGATCTTGGGGATTTATGGTGATCATATAATCATGATTTATATGTTGGTTGGATGAGTATATTTGGTTCTTATTTAGAGGGTGTACTCATATTCCTTGATTATCAAAAAACACAATATCAAAAAATGATTGCATATTGGAAGACTGATGAGTTTTAAGGTATTCCCAATCATTAATGTTTTTCATATAAAATTTAATTCTTATTACTTGTATTAAATTTTTTTTAGGATGTGTTGGGAAAAAAAGAACAAATATTCAATGACATATCAGCACACATTGGGGTACACTATAATTCCTGAGTATGATATGCATCGGGTACTTTAATATGAATAGAAATAATATCTAGATTTATATTTTTACTTAGTTATCTATGTATATTTTCATGTCTTGTTTTTTTATTCATCATTAATTTTTGATATTGTAAATCTCCAAATTATGTCATATTATGCTATTAAATAATTATTATATACCATAAAAATGTTAATTTTAAACATTATGCAATGTATCTTTGCATAAATAACTGAACAATAAGATAAAAAAAATTTAAACATGATATATAATGATATTTTAATATGAAACAATCCCCTTGGAAATGTGATATAGTGTCTTTATCTTAGATGAATTAGGAGATACCTTACTTCATAAAATTAAAATTTTACCATTAATTATTATAACATTTCTCAACATCATTGGTTCCTATATTCGTATTCAACTCTATGAGTTACATATTGTCTTCAATATTAAATATGTTAATTTTAATAATTACATGAAATTATGAACATATTATATGTATTATATTATGATTTATTCTTCTTCAAATCATTTTAATTCCTATTATAAGGACCTTTCTTGCATCATGTGATTTATAAATCCTCTTTCTTATTTTTCTCCCTTTGAATCATTTACCTCTTATATAGATATTGAGAAGGTCTAATTGAATCTAAACCTATAATAGGATTTTCTGCCTTCTCCTTGACTTTTTACACCACAAGGGGTGATATAATATATTCCCACCAATACTTATTATTATAGATAAGTATATTAAAATTATTCATTAATCGATTCTCCATATTTTTCATTAATTAATATAGAGAATCTAGACAGTATAGTTTAGATTATGATATTAATGGAAAGATTATTATACATATGGAAGAATATTTTTTCTAAATAATCCATATACATAAAATCATGATGAAATAAACACAATATAGGTACTTGTATTCCATTTTTTAGTTGTGATATGTAATGAAAATCTCATTAATCATAATCTATTCTTTATCTTATTTGAATTCTTACTGATGAGTTATCATGGTTTATGATTCCTAGTCTTTTTGTTTCATCTTTATCTATATATAAATATATTATAAAATGATTTAACATATAGTTGATGTACTAGACATGTATAAAATTTATTCATCCTTTTAAACTTCAATCTCTCATTGAGGATGCTGATTTGGATTTGGGGATTCCAACACTTTATTGAAATATCAATTTAGTGGTATAGAAAAAAAAGAGACTATAAACCTCTTCAAAATTTGTTCTGTTATGGTAATAATAATTTTCAATTAATTTTGGTAGAGTTTACTTGGATTTTATTTCCATTATCATCAATAAATAATAGAGGATATTTTTATGATTATATTTTATTTATGAATTTTTCATCAATTTTTATCATATGTTTAAATTATGATTTTTTTATTCATTTAAAAAGTTATTCCATTTTATTATTATTCAATATTATAAAAATTTTATATTATAAATATGTATATAATAATCAATTTCATTTGTTGTAAGAGGTAATGGGAATTTAAGGTCGCATGCCTTAAGAAAAATTATTTTTCTTGAGTAATAAGAAAATGGATGGAAGGGAAGTAAATGAAAAAACACAAGAAAATATTGTATATTTTTTATTTATATTTAAAATATTTATAAAAAATTCATAATTAAATATCTTATTTATATTTTCAAAAGTATTCTCTAGAGACCCTAGATGATAAAGAAGATGACAACTTCGGGCCAAATGATCATTTGAGTCAGGTATTAGGTGAGGAGAACTAGGGGAGAGTCCAATGTCAACCCAGTTAAAACATTATCCCCACTAGGTATTAGTCCTCACCGGACTGCTCTCAAATCTCTCAAACCCTCGAGCTACAAAGCCATTGTGTAAAATCATCTAAGGAAAAAAAATATCTTTACATGAGTATGAAATAAGTAAACTGATCACCAAACACTTCCTAAAAGATATTTCAGTCATAATTCTATCACTTACATCAGAGGTTGATACTACTATTGATTCATATATGGAATTAATACACTCTTTAAATTATTCCATGAGTGATGCCAATGAGGTTCCTAGTGGTGGTAGAGCTTATGGTGGTATCGATGATGATGTTGATGATGTTGTTGATGATGATGATGTTGTTGCTCTAGATGATGCTATTGGTGATGAGTATGTTTCAAATGGTGATGAGGATGTTTTTGATGATGATGAGGAGGAGGAGGAGGATATTGGTGATGGGGGAGATATTGATCCCTTCCATTTTTGACTTAGTGGTAAGGAGATAAGTGGAAGTTGTTTAATGACTTGAATTGATTGGTTGTATGAATGTATATGTATGTTTTATTATTGTAAATGGTTTTAAATTATTTAAAGAAATTGGTTGAATTCTAAATATATAATATTTATAAAACATTGAATTTGTTATGTGTGTTTTATTTTATTTACAAGTTCAAGAGCTGGAAGAGCTGCTACTGCCGCCAAATTGGGATAACTATCTATACCCATAGTTCTCTAAACCATGGTTATAGATATATACCCATGGTTTTGGTTAAATAATGGGTATGATAAAAATATCTAGGGCCTATGACCACATTTTCTATAGAAATTATGGGTATAGTTCTATACCCGCACCTCCATCAACCATGGTTCTAAAAACTGTGGGTATAGACTATACCCACGGTTTTAGGGGCTATACCCATGGTTTTAAACCATGAGTATAGAGTGTTCTTTTAGTAGTGGTAGTTTCATACTTCCCCCTTGGTTGTAAATTTGGAAATGGGGAAGATTTATAAGGACCTTAAACATCCATTTTGGTGGTATGGAATACTGAGGAGTGTTGCTAAGTTTGTCTATCAATGTCTCTCACATGTCAATAGGTAAATGATAAAAATAATATTTTAGTAGGGTTGACTCAACCTATTGAGATATTAAAATGGAAGTGGGATAGCATATCAATAGATTTTTTGATGGGGATTCCATAGATATGGAGTTTCCATAATGCTATATGGGTGATTATCTATTGAATTACTATGTTGGTGCACTTTCTTTCCATTAGGGAGAAAAGTTTGACCAAGATTTTGGGGCGGTTGTATGTTTAGAAAATATTCTTAATTAATGGGTTAACCATGATGATCATCTCCATACATAAATCTTTATTCACATTATGGATGTGGAGGAGTTTTCACAAGGATTTTGTGACTTAGTTATGAATGATAATATCATTTCACCCCTAGACAGATGGGAAAACCGAGCAGACCATCGAGGTTTTGAAGGATATGTTGAGAGAATGTGTGTTGGGCTTTGGTCAGAGCTACGAGGATCACTTTTCATTAGTGTTATTTTCTTATAAAAATAGATATCACTCCATTTTTAGTATGGAACCATTTTAGGACCCCTATGAGAGACCTTTCAGGTCACCCTTATTTAAGACTAATATTGGTGAGACATCTCTTGTTAGGCCAGAGCTAGTGTAAGAAACAAAGGAGAATATTTAGGTGATCCATGAGCATATGAAGACATACCAAAGCTAAAAAAACTTACATAGATCAATTTTATAATCCTTTTAAGTTAGGGTATGGATACTATGTCTTCTTGAAAGTATCCCCACAATGTGTATTGTTGAGATTTGGAGAGGGGATAAAACTATGCCCAAGGTTTATCAGGATATTCAAGATCCTATAAAGGATTGGAGAGGTTTCTTACCACTTGGTATTACCCCCATAGTAGGACTGATTTCATAACATCTTCCATGTATCATAGATGAAGAGATACACGCATGACCCATCGCACATCATTGTATGGAGTGATATAGACATTGAGGATGGATCCACCTTCTAAGATTACTCAGTGTTGATCGAGAAACATCATTATAGGATCCTATATATATGGACCATCCATTTATTTCATTTGATTTGGAATCATTGGAGAGTATAAGAGAGCTCTTAGGAGTGCGATATCTAGATGTGGGAACAGTACCCCCATCTTTTTGTGTAGATTGTGGTTTTTGGGAAAAATCCTTGAAGGAGGGGAGAATTTAATGACTCTTAATTCATTGTCTTAGTCCTATTAATATTTATATATATATATATATTCTTAGAGTCCACATTGTTTTTGTGTGTCTTAGGACCTTGGAATTAATATATTAAAAATATTAATATATATTAAAGCACATGAGCACATATTTTCATTATAAATGGTTTTTCCATTGACCAGGACCATGGATGGGGAATTTGAGACCAAGTTTACTTCTAAAATGGGGGGTTTACCTAGGCATAACATAAAGTTGGATGACATCATTTAGTTAGTTGAAGGTGATTGTTTTCATATGTGTTGAGTGAATTAAATAATTTAATTAAATAGAATAACACCTTAAACATAATATATAAGAATTAAATTATGAAAAATCTCAATTTTTATCCACATAACCCTGGGAGATTATAGAGGATGATGAAGAGATATTCATTGTTGCTAAAAAACTAGGTATGTGGATTGATGACAATGATCGAGGAGAATCGTGAGACAAATTGAAAACACAGCAGGATCATCACCTTCTATAAGATTGAACACTTTATTCACAAAAATTTGATCTATTATTATGGTATGTAATTTTCTTTTATGGTTTTATTCCTTATTTTATTCAATTAATGAAAATGGATAATATATTTTCTTATTTTCTATGATTTACATTCATTTCATGAGTCTTTTTTTAAATAGAATTTTTGAACCTATTTATATATCTTTAACACCTTTTATTTCACCCTTTTCCACACATTATGTAACCATCATATGGAACTAAACCAACCAATGATGGTTTTTACTTCCTTATTTTTCCTTTTACACCACTGCTATTCACATTCTTCATCATTTTTCCATGGGGTCGGCAATTCAACATTACCGAGCCAAATTTTAGTGTAATTGAACCCCCGAATTCATGGAATATATGTGAATGGACTTGAAATTAGAGTTATGATGATGGATCAATTAATATTATAGGTTTTTGTTGATGGTTTTGAGGAGAAAACCCCCCAAAATGTGTTGGGTGGTGCAATAGATTACCGGTTGGGTAATCAGAGTTTTGATTCCCAACCATCAGAGGCTAGGAATCAATGATTGGAGGATTTACCCTTTGATTTAAGAGGATTTAATATGGTAAAATGGTGAAAAAATTAGTGGAAATTATAGATCTATAATCTACATGAAGAAAGTATTTTCTATTTAAGAAAAATCCAACTACACATAGTGCATCTTGGAGGAACACCCACTGTGTATTATGAGTTTTTACAGCATCTAGGTTTTTTTCCAAGTTAAATAAAACATGTCATGTGGTCGGGACCACACATAATGATATCCTACCTAAATAGAAATTCCATGTGTCAAAGGTACACATCTACAACCCTGAGTAAATATACATGACATGTACCATGAGGGACATGCCATGTATAGGAACAAGGCTAGTTGAGTCATGTACCATGAGTACATGCTAAGACCCCAGGTAATAATACATTTCATTTCACCCCATGTACATGACATTTATAATCATGTTGATGGAAAATATATGTCCATTAGAGTACATTCTCAGGTTTCCAAGTGAGGTCATACAATGTGTGACCCTATGTACACACCATGTACTTTTTCCAAAAACTTATACATTTCATATCTCCTTTTTTGAAACTTGGATATAGGCCTATGATTATGAAATCCTAAGTATTTTTTCATGTAGAACATGATGGTGGAGTTCATTTCAATATTAGATATATTACATGATGTGATTCTATAGTCCCGCTTCATTCAGCAACACTTAAACGATGGTAGTGATCGGGTGTGGCAATTAGAGTGTTATCAGGGTTGATACTCCCCTATCTCTCTCCATGTGAAGTCTCCTCCATATCATTTATATAGGTAGATATTGAACTCTCCCAAAATAAAAAGAGTACAAATAATTTATTTGTATATTGTTACTCCCTATCTTAAATTTAGGTGGCAAGTAGGTCCTCCATTAGAGTAGTGCTCCCTCGGCTGTGCTACGCAATGGTGTTGTGTGGAACGTCCATATTCTTGAGAGGTTAAGTGTGATACTTGGATATGAGATGGGAAATTTAGATCATTAGGAAGACTCTTAATCCTTATCTAGTTATGGAGATAGTGATCTCCTTTCCCTCTTTTCTTGGGTTTCTTATTAAGCGTATTTTTTGTTCAGTTTTCCTTACCATATTTCCTTATGAGTTGAGTTTAATGTTTTTTCTTTCTATTTCCCTCTTATTTATTTTCAAGTAATATTACTAGATATTTATATAATCACCCATAAATGGAAATTCCTCACACATTTTGTGTCATTTGAAGATGATAGGTTGATCGATAGTGATAGTTTTTTACCTAGTTTTGGAGGAGCATAGTGGCACTTAGTGTTGTTGGTCATGTTTATTGGTTATCCTTAGAGATTGTGAGTTGAAATCTCTTCAATATTTCCTTTTTTATAGTTTTTATTAGGATGTTACTCCATTTATAGTTGGTCTTGTATTTCTACCCTTTATATACTTTACATTAGATTACCTTACATTGATGTATTTTTTAGAGTTTGTTGCATTCATGGTTTACACTCTAGATGGTTCCATATTTTATTATATCTCTGAACTATTCCATGGAGCTTATTGTATTTGTTCTTATAGGTAATTTAGGATAAGGCCTCCCATTTTAGTGTTATTCCTACTCGGTTCTAGTATCCATCCCCTAGAATATTGAAGGAAGGCTTGTGGTGTCACCCTCATCTTACTGTCATCCAGGAGGGGACCTGATGGCTCAGTTCATGACAATAACTTCGATGTGTTTTTTGTTATTAATGTAAATATTTATGAAAAAAAATATTTTTTACCATGTGGCTTTCAAACTATCATGTATATAATGTGATATGTAACCAAATATATAGATTCAAAGGGTAAAAACCTATTAGGCTGTATAGATCAGACCAATATTTTATAGGTTCTAGGATCTTTTTAAATTAGACTTACTTCTTTTGGTTTATTGAGGGATAATTTGGGTTGGATAATGATCATGGGTCACACTAAGGCTCACAAGAGTGGTCTAGGATATTATTTTGGTTTTTGGAATTGCATTATCCATTTTGGATCATGTATTTTATACTTTGGATTTATTAGTATTTTCTTCCATTGTGTATTCATTTAAGATTCAGATTTATATTTTTTTTTTGATACTCAATTATACTTATCCCATAATTATTTGGTTTATTAATTTTGTTTATGTTTCTTATTTATATCATTTTATGTGGTATAAATCATTCTAAAATCATGTTTTGTGATTCCTAGGAACTACTTACCATCCCATGGGGATCAGGGTATCCCTTTGGGCTTGTGGTGGTCTGGGTCGAGTATTTTTTTTAGATATAATCTCAAGCTAGTTCATTACAAAATGGTAGCAGAGTCTGGGTTCTTAGTGTGTCCTGGGTTCTGGAACTACTCTCCTGATATTTGTAAATTCAGTAGTCATGAGATAAGGATATCGTTACTTGAGAGGTAGGTGTGGGGAGAGTGTCATGAGTGATTTTTCATACAGAGACTTGAGTTTCCATGGGTAATCAAGATTTTAGTTTTGATTTTGGATTTTCATTTTATGGATTTATGGAGTTATGATTTGATACTTATGGTAATTTTTATTTGATCCACATTAGAATATTTTGATCTCCATGAAGGTCGTATTTGGTTTTTGGGATGGAGACAAAAAAGGGAATCAAAGTGTGAGGTTGTATTACAGGGCCTAACAAACCATACAGAAACCAAACACTTGATACTAACACATTCTAGGGACCATTTCAAAATTATCACATAGACATCAACCATGTGGCCAATTCAAGAGGATTTATGCATCCTAATTGGTTTTTATGTTGATACCCCTTCACCCTTGGATTTATAAGTGTTGTTAGGGTAGTGGTAAAATATTCGAGGTGGGTCTTATGATATGTTAGAATTGTTGGATTCTAATTTTGTTGAGTATTTTATTATGGATTTTTTATGTGACTTCATTTATGATGTGAAATCGGATTTTATTCATGTGATAAGTGGATTTAATGATAAAAGTGATTTGTTTTTAAACAAATTAAATTCATTTTAAGGATTTAAATGAATGATAATTTTTTTTTTAAAAGAAAATTTTAAAAGGTGTTCTCTCCTTTTAAAGGAACCTGATGATTTATAAATCTCAATTTTGTATCTTTTTTGGGTTTTAACACATGGAACATTCTTTATATAGGTGAATGATTTGAATAGTTTCAAATTAAGGTCAGTTGTCTTACCATGAAACATAGAAGTTGTTTTTCTTATAAAACTAGTTAGTGTTTTTTATAGAAGATTTTAAACTCTCTTGGGTGTGTTCCAAGAGTGGGTAGTTTTAAAAGTATAAAATGGTTTCTATCTAGATTTTATTGAAAAAAGTCCTGATTTTTTAATGGTGCCTTGGTTTTCAAAATGGGTTTTTGGACTCTTTGCTAAGGGTCCTATGATTTTAAAATAGAAATGCTTGAAATAATTTTTCTTTTTTATAAATGGTTTATTTTAGGATTCAAGAAAATGTAGATTTGATGTCTCATACTGATTTAATAAAATCCTCCTAGATAGTTATAGTGTGAAAGTAGAGTGCTTATCTTTAGGGGTTTTACCCCTTCTTGATCTTGACACTACTGAGGCTCTAAATGGAGTGGAATGTGTTGTATTATCTTCTTAGTGGTGTTTCTTTGAATCATCCAAGGTAGTGTTTTCTAGTGAGTGTGTTTGGGGACCTAATGGTTTGGGTGGTTTAGGACATGGTCCTTGTCTTGATGTTTATACCACTAATGGTCAGTTTTCTTTGAGACATGGGTGCGGGATCTGGTTTTGGATGTTTGTTTAATTGATCTTAAATACATTTTGAGTTGATGAGGTGATTATACTTTGATTAATCCTTCAGATTATTGGTTGTGTATCTTTTGTATTACAACCCATTTTGGGATTTATGATCGGTGATTTTGGAGTATTTTGGCTCGAGGAAATCCTTATCGAGTGTTTTCTTCATATTCCCCTTTGGTTTCTCTTTGTGAGCAGTGGTTGATTTGGGTATTTTAATGACTCATTTACGAGTGTTTTTTTTTTCATAGTGTAGAACATGGTTTGATATTTCTATGTTTTAATTTGGATATGGGAGATTTAGGTTATGTTTATGGGTGATGGGGGTGTGTTTTGTTTCCAGTTGGACCATGGGTGTCGTTGAGCTGAGTTTTTCAATAAAATCCCCATGTAATGGTATTCCACAGATTTGGATCTAATCACCCTCATATACATCTCAAGACCATGGGGTTAGAGATGTGTGTTCCTTAATGATTCATGTCTCTAGTTTTTGTTCTCCTTAGTTTTAGGATGTCTTGGATTTATTTATCTAGTCTAATAGTCCTTCATGATTTTTTTCGGTTTGGTGCTTCCTCATGGTTTTGAGTTGGTTGTTTATGGTCGGTTGTGGAAAGAGGAATTCAATGGATCCCTTTAGAGATATGTGGGGTTGTGGTTACTTGGTGATGTGATCTTTTTATAGGAAATATTTTTTTGTTATTCCACTATTCTAGATAAATTCTAAATGGTGGGTGGACCTATTCTAGGTATTTATTTCCTTACATATTCAGTTAATGGGCTATAGATTGGAATTTTCATAGATTTTTTTGATATGATTTCATGATTTATCTTTGGATTGAGGATTATTCCCTTAGGAACAAATTTCCAAATTCATTCTTATGATTCATTTTCTTTTAACATATACTTGACCTAAGACTTTTTGGAGAAAGAAAGTGGCATGGTGGTGAGAATTACGACACCCTTATGTCATTGTTATAGGGTATTTTTTATTACTTCATGTTATCAGGGGTTATTTTGAGTTTTTTTTATTTCTAGGATTTTAATTTCAAAAAATTTAAGGCTTTATAGTGGTGAAAAGTTATCCCTCGTGATTAGAGTAAACCATAAGAAGCATGTGTGACACTTCTAGAGTTTTGAAAGTACTATTTGAAATGGTTGGTTCATGGTTAATCAAACCATACAGCCTTCACTAAGTGACTATGTGGATTATTTTTCTTGTAGGGGAGAGTCGTATGGTTGGAACATAATTAGGATAAACCATATAACCTAACCATGTGATGTTTTTTGTCTTGAATAGTAGCTCTAACATGGATGATACACGGTTTGGAAAACCATTCATAAAAACCAAGCGACCATCCTAGATTCATTAAGAGATAAAATTATTCTTTTTCACCAACTATATTTTAACCATCCAATCCTATATTTCTCGAATAAACTAGGATCTCCCTAAGGGGTACTTATACCTTCCTCCCTCCCATTTTGGTGGTCATAATCCTTTGATTCAAGTGGTTTTTTTAGGTATTCTACCTCTATTTATCTTTTTATATTCTCCTTTCATCTTCCTCCATTGTTTTAGTTTATATCATAAACCCTAAAATAAATAGAGATTTAAATTAGGGTTATGGTGGCTTTAATCTTAAGGTTTTTGATTGTTAGGTTTTGAGAATGTCCTATTATATATTTTTTGGGTGTTCTCCATCGAAGGTGGGAACTTTTGACTTGGTTGTTATTGAACTGTGGTAGGTGTTTTTTATTATTGCTTTATATTACATGAAATTGGATTCTTGTTGGTTTTAAAGTGTTTATTAATTAAATTTATGCCTATGTAAGTATCCCATGAGGGATAAATTAGGATTTATAAAAAATAAACCCTTTTAATGGATTGGGTTCCATGTAAAGTGTTTGTAAAAATACCCATGTGGCTTTTCAAAAAATGAGAGTGTTTTTAAAGTAGTTCTTGGTGCTGGATTGAATTTTTAAATGGGTGTCTTATATCAAGATATTTTCAAACCATGTGTTTGAAGTGTTTTAATGTGTTAAAAGTGATTAAATAGGTAGTCTGGTTTTTAAGGGGAGTGTTAACCCCTGTGAGTGATATTTTGAAGCCTTTTTGTATCTTTGAAATATTTTAAAGGTGGTTTTAAGGTAAATATGAGTGATTGATGGGTTTAAATAAATTTTTTAATAAAATTTGGTTCTAAGAGTTGATTGAAATGGGTTTTTAAATTTTTTGGGTTGGCTTGGAATCCCATGTGTGTTTTTAGAAGGCTCGTTTAGCACCTTGTGATAAATAAATTTTATGAAAGTGGTGAAACCCTCCTTGTGACCCATTTATCTACCATTCTCGTTTTATTATGGGTGGTGCTTTGTGTATGTGGAGACCAAGAGTTAATCTAAGGGGATGTTTAATGTGAGGGAATTATAGGTGAGGTGAGAATTTATTTATAAATGTATTTATTTTTGTTGATGCTTGAAGAAAGAAGTTGTAAAATTTCTCACCTCCTTGTTTGATGTCATGGGAAGTACTAGGAGACTAGGTAGATAGTTGGGTAAGTGTAATCCCTAGTGTGGATGATTCACTGACTAGGGAGGGTTTCCCACTATACTGAGTGATCTTGTGAAATGAATCATGGTCGTTAGACCGATGGAGATGATGGAAGAGATTCTATTATGGCCTAGGGTAGTGATGAGATACTAGGAAGTTTTATTATTAGATAGTTTTATGATAATTTCAGGGATGTGATGGGTTCTTTAATGTTATATTAGGTTCTATGTATCTAGTTTGGATCATGTTACGTGATTCCTAGGATGATTCCAATGACACTAGGATCCTATTCATGATTTCTTATGGGATTTACTTGCCTTATTGTATCCCCTACTTCTTGTTTGATTGTTTAGAACCTATTATTTGGTAGTTTGTTTCTCTTTATCATGATACTCTTTTATTATGGTGTGTGATTATATTAATTATTATTCCTTGCATTATAGTTTTCTTTTTAAATGTTTTGAAAAGGGATTTTGAGAAAGGTTTTTAAGAAGCAAAACAAAAGTGTGGTTTTAATTTTTTGTCATACGGTTTTATCATGGGTTTAGAAGGTGTGTTCTCTAAATGTGAAAAGAGATTTTTCAAAGATCCTTTGGGATGTTTTCATGAGAAGGAAATAAATCATCATGTTTTTTTTTTGAAATGTTGGTGTGTGGGTTTTAAAGTATATATTCCCTAAATAGTTATATGTATATAATATATATTTGATTTCTCATAATGCATGAAAATTATGATTTTCATTCATAATGGGTATGTTGTTTCATGTTGCTTGTTTTTTTGGATGAATGATAAATAGTTATCATTTGAGTCATTCTTCTATGTAGCTGTCATTTAATGAAACATTTCATGAGATGAAACATTAGAGAGAAATAACATTCATGTATATGATACATGAACTAGTCATAGTATAATTTACTCATGTATTTATAATGCATGAGTAAATGAAACAACATAAGGATAATCCTTGAGTTTTATAAATAATACAGCCATATAATGGTTGTGTATATGGAAGATCGTATAATTATTGTCTGAAACTCTCTGTCAACAGAATCTCTCTTTATCTTTCTCCTTTTCATTAGAGGCTCTATCAGGTCATGGATTAAGGATAGATCCCATCCATATGATGGATGATTCATATCCAACCCATTCATACACTATAGAGAGGGGTGTATTTTTTCAACCCTTGGTGATCTTTATCAAACCCATGTGATGAGGTTTGAAGATGTTGTAGATACTCTTCGATGTAATGTGATCCATTTACAACATTTATTAATTTCAGTTGTATACATAGTTTTATATTTCTTGCATGGGTGATCATCGAACAAGATTTTTGTTGATCTAATAAGTGTTATTAGATTAATTTAAAACCCAATAGTTGTATAAAAGGTTACCATGATTTATATCTTTGAAAATTTTTGTTAAAATAAAGAATAAAATACAAAAAGAACAGTGTTTTTTTCTTATGTAAATTTATTTTTTTAAATGGTTTACCCATATATAGTTGGGATACATAAAGGTGACTAAGGTATCACCCTTACAAAGATTAAACTAAATAAGGGTCATCATAAATTACCTTTACATGAATTAAGGGTTGAATAAAGTTAGTTGTTCTTTAAGGGTTAATTAAAGGTAACTTGCAGCTTACCCTTACACAAAACGCTAATACATAAAGGTGATCAATTATTTTATAGTTTTATGAAAAGGTATATCAATAATTACCCTTATGTGAAGAGTTCATATAAAGGTAAGACCTATTATACACTTATATTGTGTAATATATATAAGGTTCATGGATATCTACCCTTACGTGGCTTGTTTACATAATGGTTGAAGGAGTATACCCTTACACAAAATATGGATTCTGCATACGGATAAAAAGAAATGTTTTAGAATTTTTTTTAAAAAAAATAAATGGTTTTTAGGATTAATGAAATGTTTATAAATCCTATTAAAATTTATTTTTGGAATATTTAATTTATAGGAAATTTATAAATTAATTAATTAATTATAAATGGTTTAAAATTAATTAAATAAATATTTATGAAACTTTTATTTTCTAAAATATTATATGTTAATATTTAAAATATCATTTAACCAAATTATATGGATTTTCTTATTATCTATAAATAAAAGTGTTTATTTAGGAATCATAAGTGATAATTTATAAAGTCTTATAAATTATGAAATAAAGTAAAAATATAAAGTATTTATTTTTAATTATTAAATATTCATAATTAATTAAATTGAATAGTTTGAATTAAAGGGAGATTATTTAGAACATTATTTAAACTACATTAAAGGGTTTTTAATGATTGACTAGATAAAATTTTAAATGGTGATTAAATATGTGATATTTATATTATGTAAAATATTTACATAATAGAAAATTGGATTATAAAAATGTATATAATTAAAAAATACCATGTATTTAAAATAATATTCCATATAATGATGAATAAAAAAGTGTTCATATTAGAATGAATACAAAAATTTTTGTTCATATTTATGGAATTTCTATAATAAAAATCTAAATTTATAAAATGTTTATAATTAGATTTAATTTATGAATTATTCATAAATGATTATATCATGTTTAAATATCTAAATTGATCATTTATTTAAAAAATATTCCCTATTTTATTCGTAGTTATTATTTTTTATATGATGAATGGTGTATGATTTAGTTTAAATGTTAAACTACTTTTAGGATATATATCCCTACATACATGTTAGGTGTGTTAATGAATTTATTTTTTCATCTACATTTACCTCAGTTTTTTATTTGGGTCAGGAGCTTGAATTTAGTTGTTGAATATATTTTATTTATATTAGGTGTTAGAGATTTGATAAATTGATTTCTCACTTTAGTAAACTATCCTCAAATAGAGGGAATTAGGGTCGGACTACCGACCTACCTAGAGGCTTATGCCTTGTCTAAGCTGGTGAATGGGGTTGGCTATCTATTTCTCTAGGATTAGTCATGTGGAGGTTTTCAATATCATATAACACTATTACTTTACGTGAAGTGTTCTTGTACCATATACATGTGATGCATTTTGATATGTATGAATATACTTGACTTGTAATTTTGGGTGAGTAACAAAAACTTGTGGGGTGTGTAAAGAGTTACACAAAAATATGTTTTGAACATATTGATTTATCAGATGGAATAGTATTCCAAAATAAAATTACTAGAAGAATGCATATATAAATATAATAACATGTGATGAGAAGGTGATATTGAAATCCCCTTTAAATAATAAGTGTTGGATTCCTTCCAAAGTGGTGCTTGTCCATACCTTGATCATCCAACCTGGTAGGTCATTCCAAATATGCGTGCTCCTAGATTATCTGGTGTATGGTAATCAAGGATAAGTGAGACTAGAACATCCTTGGGTAGGTCATTCCAAAGCTGGGTGACCCTAGATTGTCCTTTGTTAGCTTTTTTTGGCACTTTATTTGCATTACACAATCTAGGAGACCCTAATAGGATTAGGTCACTAAATAAATAGAATTGATTTTATCTATGTGGTGGATTGGAAAAAGAGTTCAAATCAACTATAAAAGAGTGATATTGATATGATTGGGATGATTTCCTACCAAAATATCTAATGTGTGAGAGGAATGAAAATATAACTCATTGCTTAGTGAAATATGGATTTTGGCCAACTAATAGATATGATGCACAAAATGGGTCATAATTTTAGTGGGATCACATTTAATTAAATTTCTTATTAAATGATAAATAATACATGATAGTCATCTAAAAAAATATTCTATTTTAGATAATATCATCATCATCAAGCTAAAATTTGTGATCAATCCTTGATAAGAAGAATCTTAATTAAATACCTATTAACACTGGTAACTTGAACAAATTTTATTAGGAAATATTGGTGATTTGAGAAAAATTCTTAAGAAAAATTCTTTCTGTCAGAATAGCTCCTTACTAAGTAACTAAGTGAAATATTTATTTAACAAGTGAATCTAGATGCTTATGAAAATATAGATTGATTCATTCATATTTTTAAAGTAATTAGATAATATATGAGAAAATTAATCTTATTATTTATGTATGTACTCATTATGATTGGGTAAGTTAATAATTTAAGGGTTTTTAGTCACATATACTCAATATGATTGGGTATTCTAAATTTTTTTATCTTTTATTGAATATGTTAATGAATCAGAGAGTATAAAGGTTTCCTTGAAGTTTTATCATCTATATAATTAAGTTTTATTATTCTAACATATATATGATATCAAATATAAGATTTAAAAATGTTATAAATTTACACAAGGTTGGAAAGATAAAATTTGTTGAAGATTGGAGCTTAAATTAATGGAGAAAAAGAGTGGCTACATTGATAACTTGGATAATTTATCATAATATGTATATTTTATCTCATATTTCTCTTGATAATAAAAAGTAAATAATTTTTTTTAATGAAATTAGATAGTTTTTATCGATACACATCGTTATCATATGTTTGATTCTATAACATGCTTTGTGGTAGAATTAAATGTATTAGTATAGTTGGGGAATTCATCCTATTTTTATTTATGGAAAAATTATGATAAGATAAATGAATTCAAGAAAATTTAACCATTATATTCTCAAAGTTTTGAGAATAAGTCAAATGGGCATATGGTGACTAGGTTTTAAGTGTTGTATGATCATTACTAGTGGGTAAAATTTCAAACTCGAAGAAGAAAAGTTTGTTGAAAAGTTCAAAATGTTTTTTCAAGAATCTATTAAAGGTTATTAAAACCTGGGGTAATTATAGAGGATTAATAATTTCATATGATAGATTATCATAATACCTAAAGGGATTTAAGAAACTCATTGGAATTCCCATGTCAATTATGGATGTTATAGAAATTAATTCTTTGATTTTTAAAGGTATGTGATATTGAATGTATATTTTACAAAGTATTGTAAAAATACAAGAGTTAAAAATAAAAGAAATAATTTATGGGTTTTGTAGTTTATATTCATGTGATGAAGTAAATTGTTACTATATCAAGGATTTGAATGTAAATTATTTTATCAAGATCATAAGAATCTAAGTAAAAGATGTGTATATTCATCTCATTTATCTTATATGATAACAGTAGATGTTTGATAAAACATATTTTTTATGAACACCATGAGAATATTAAATGTATAAACATTTTTGAGAAGAATATATGGATAAAAAATTATCTATGATAAAAAAAATTCTAGATATTTGTTAAAATATAAGGGAATGTGTTTCTTCCTCCCATCAATGTTAAATTTTAATAAATTATTTTTTAAAATTAAAATGTTAAAAACACATAGAATAACATATATGATATTGAAACAATATTTTATTTGTATAATATTCCTGCTAAAAGAAAATAAATTTTATTTCCCAACATAAATGGTTTTTTTTCTTAGAAATATATTATGAAAAGAATATAGTATCTAAGAAGTTATTGGGAGTATGTTTGAACTTATAGAAGACTAAAATTAAAAAATAGAGGATAAAATCAATCTTAAGTTAAAGATTTTTTCACTTAATATCCTGAAATGTTTAGGATATGTGATGGTAAATAATAATAAAAAATGTTACATTCAGTTACCATTTATAAATTGAATATCACAATTTCCTAAAGGATTATACAAGTATAAGATTAAAGTGTTTTTAACTCAATATCCTAAAATATTTTAGGATATGTGATGATAAATAAAAATGTAAAGAGTTGCATTTAGTTATTAGGAAATGTGAAAGACACTGTTTCTTGAAGGATTATACCATTCAAAATTAAAGGTTCATTACACTTAATATCCTAAAATAGTTTAGGGTATGTAAAGATAAATGTTTGAGTTACATTTAGTTGCCATATTAAAGTAATTATCACTTTATCCTAAAAGAGTTTAGAATGTATTAGTAAAAAATAATGTAATTAGTTTCATTATTTCAAGTAAAAAATTTGATTAATTAGGGTTCCAAGAATGATAATGATGAACTTGAAAATTTTTATGAGTAGATATCAGAAGCTGACATCATAACATTTGATTTTGTGAAGTTAATAGGATTGAATATGTTCAAGTAGTTGAGTAATTAGGAATATGATTCCTAATTCTAGTCATTATTCAAACTATATTACATCATTGATGTTTCTTACTAAAAAATTTAAGTGTGATTATTTTATCATATAGTCATCTAGATATGTGGAAGGGATTGTATATGATATAATGTGTTAAAAAATCCAAAAATTATAGCAAACATAAGGTTGATCTGATGGTTTATCATATATGATATAATAAATTGGTTCTTATATTTGTTTTTTTAAAATTAAAGAGTTTAAGATTATTAAAATGTATCATATTAGAGGCAACCACCATTTTATTATTCCTTCATACTGGATACATAAATGTATATATAGATATACATTTCATGAAATGCAGTGATAATTGACCTCTAAAAGTATAACTTTGAGTTATCCTTAATTGATTTTCTTTCTAGAGTATTATATGTTATGATTAAATGTTAAGTTTAGTGTGATTAGGATTATTTTATAGAGATATAGAATATACTCATGAAGAAAAAAACAAAAAATATGATTCTTTATGTGTGCTAGATGACCTACTAAGTATACCACGTAGAGTGTCATACAAATTTCTTTGGTATGTCGGGGTTCAATGAATCATATTTGAGTACTCATTACTTAAGTATGGAGATATAATTAACATAAGAACCTTTATACTATGATTACCTACTTACACAAGTCTATATATTGACTTAGCTCATGCAGGGGTGGTTGGGTATATTGTTGATCATGTCATCAGTTAGAGATTAACTGATATGGGATTTGTCCTCTCATATGATGAATATGACATATGGTCCCTCCATTGATATATATTGTGGGAGTGTGATTATGTACCTAGATATTTTATATCTATCTAGATAAGGGACATGTGATATGTTTATCCATAAGGATGAATGAAATGTGATGTATTCATCAATCAGATCAGTCTATACTTTGAGAAGATCGGTTGGATATATGGGATTGACATACATAGTGTCCTATGGACACTTAATGTCTTGGAAAAAGGGATAATATGAGAATTCATGTTTTCATATGATATAGACTGGTGGATATGGGTACATAGATAAATGTGTTTGATGGAGATCATGTTATATCCCTTTATAGCTTGAGTAGCATTGAATCGTGTCTAGAGGTTTCTCTTTGGTTACATATATGGATCTTGAGATTCATATTTTTTTCCAATGATATAAAGTATTGTGAGGTCACACGTTGTGGTTTATTAAATGGGGATTGATTTTGACTCAAAGAGATTCTCTAAAAACTATTTTAGATTTAATACGAAAGTGTTTTGGATAGATGTTCACAAGTTATTGCATATGATTTGATACAAGGTGAAGTTGGTGATATCATTACAAAAGTTTTTTTGAAGATATACAAAAGAGTTTTGGATATGATTTCACGAGTTATAGTATATTATGTAGTATAAGGTAAAATGAAACAAATTATATTAGTATTTAGTGAAAGTTGTAGATTTAAGGAGATATTCCCCAAAGCCTTATATATATATATGATATATATAAGAAATATCGTTTTGCATGAAAATTATTATTTTCATGCATTATGGGTATGTCATTTTATGTTTCTTGTTTTTTTGATTGAATGATAAACAGTTATCATTTTATTCATTCTTCCACATAGATAACATTTAATGAAACATTTCATGAGATAAAACATTTTAGAGAAATATAATTCATGTATATGATACATGAACTAGCCATATCAGCATTTACTCATGTGTTTATAATTCATGAGTAAATAAAACCTCCCAAGGAGCATCATTGAGGCCCATAAATAATACATTCCTATGATATATGTGTGTATGGATGATCACATAATTCTTAGAGAAACTCTCCATCACCATAATCTCTCTTTATCCTTCTCCTTTTCATTAGAGGATCTAGTAGGCTATGGAGGAAGGATATATCCCATACATATGATGGATGATTATATTGAAACCCATGGATAAACAATAGAGAGGGGATGTCTTTTTGATTATCTAGGTGATATTTATCAAACCCATGTTATTGTGTTTGAAGATGTTACAAATGAACTTTTGTATAAGATATTCTATTTATAACATTTATTTATTTCATTTTTATACGAAGATTCATATTTCTTACATGGGTGATCCTTGGATAAGGGTTTAAATCACTTTCTCTTGATCTAATATGTGTTATTATATTATTTTAAAATGCTACATGTTTTTTAAACTTGGTTTTAGGAAATTATACTTAGATTTACTTGTAAATTGGTTTTCATGGGTATTTTAGAGAACTTTTTTGTAAATTAAAAACCCTCTTTTGATATGTAAAAGTGTTTCTAAAAATAGGTGTTTATGAGATGGATTTTAAAGTGTAAATTTATAATGGTGATTTAGAAAAATAGGCTTCATCTAAGAAAGAGTGTTTTTACAAGTGATTTATTTCATTTAATGGAAATAAAGAAAATGATTTTTAACAAAAATTTGATGTGTTATTTTTTATTCATCTAATAATTTATGAAAAATGTATATTTTTTTCCTATGTATTTCAAACTAGAATGTATGGAATGTTATATGTTAGAAACTGTATAGATTTGATGAGTGGAAAACTACTGGGTTGTATAGATCGTGCCTATCTTTTATAGTTTCTAGGTTCTTTTCATATTATCCTTCTTTAATTTAGTCAATTGAGGAAGACGTTTGGTTTGATGGGGATCCTGTGTCATGTGGAGGATCATTGGAGTGGTCTAGGATTTTATTTTGGTTTTGGGCATTGCATTGGCCATTTGTCCTAGTGTATTTTATGCTTTGGATTTAATGGTATTTTCTTCTAGTGTATATTCATTTATGATTCATTTGTATATTTTGTGTTGGATGCTCTATTCTACTTATCTTCTGGTTAGTTGATTTATTTATTTTGTTTCTAATGATTATTTAAATTGTTACACAAGGGTGAAATCATTACCAAATCATATTTTGTGATGATCAGACACTAGTTTCCTACCCTTGGGAATTGGGAATTCCCTTTGGGCCTATAATATATTGATCTAGGTGCCAGTTTAGATTGTCATCTAAGCATGTTCATTACATGTTCATAATTATAAATTAAGATAGAGATGTAGAAACACATCATAGATACCCAAATTAAAAAAGGTTTTGGTGTGATATAATCCACCACATTACCATTAGAAAAGTTATTTTGTCCTTAACGCTGATAATATGCATGAGACATGGATAATATAGATCTTATATAGCTTATCCCTTTTTCTCAATTATAAAACTCACTAAATATTATATAATTACATCACATGTTTATATTGGAATGACCATGCACTTAGTAAAAACTAAATTAAAGGTTCTAATGTCATAACCCATCATATGGGTTGACACATCTTATCTTGGTTAATAAAATACCTCTTCTTGATTAATATCATACCCAGTCACTTTTTATTAATCCAAATTCTGAAATGAATTTAGATATCAAAGTATAAAACCTCAAATGTATGGAACCTGTTTGATAGCCTCAAGTTGAAGGATCCATAGCCACTATTAACTTAAGTAGCACCAATGACATATATATGACAATCCATGTGTTGTACTTTAAGCAGGTCAATCTGAATACAAGTATACTAACTTATATCCTATGAGTGATCATTTTTATCTCTATAAAAGTGATCATACTCATATCGATCTTAACATATCATCACAACTCAATGTGGTGATTATCGGTTAGGGATAACTTGGTAACACATATATTACAGGGGTTTGTTATCATATCATCTCTCATGTTCTATGCAATAAACATTATTGAATGATAATGTATTGACACTAATATATATTACATGATATAACATATCTCTAAGTGCTACTATAGAACCTGTGATAAATAGCACTATTCTTTATCAGCGCTAGCTAAAAAGCACTGATAAATGTACCTTTTATCAGTGCTAAAAAAACACTGATAAAGACAGGCCTTTACTAGCATTTTTTTAGCACTGATGAAAGCACCCCTTTATCAGTGCCTTTTTTTAACACTTCCAAAAGGTATATTTATAAAAAAATATCATTAAAATCATATACTAATATATAAATATATTTATATTGATAAAAATATAATATATTATATTAAATATGATTTATATATGACTAAATATACATTGAAACTTGATATAAAATATATTTAATTAAAAATGGCATATAAAATAAAAAGTATACATTATTAAAAATATTATTTCATATATAAATATATATTGATATATATATATACATTAAATATTATTTATATAATACTAATGAATGTTTTATAAATCATATTTATAGGTCATATATTTAGTGAAACTAGTTTATAATTTAATTAAAATTTAATATTAATTAAAATATTAATTAATTAATATTAATATATATTTAATAAAATTTTTATCAATGTCATTTGTTTTTTTAATTTGAAATATATATATATAATAATAAATATTTAGTTATTAATTAAAAAAAATTGACCAAATATGTTACACTTAATATGTCATACTATAATTTCACACATACATATACAAAATTAATTCAATTTTATAAAGATAAACATATACAAAAATAATAAATTATTAATATTATCATTTTAGATTTTTATTTATTAATATTTTATATTTAATATATTATGTTTCTAATTATTACATTATATTCATTTTTTATATTTATATTTAATATATATTATTATTACTTTTTAATTAATATATATATTATTCATTTTGAATTTTCATTTTTTAAATTTTTTTATAATTTTATTCATTTTTAATATTTATCTATATTTATTGGATAACATTTAATATTTTTTTAATATAGTTTTAATTTACATAATTAATATTTGTATTCATTTTCATTTAAACATGTATTAATTTTTGTTTTTAAAAAAATATAACTAATAACTCTAAATCATTTTTTAATATTTTTCAATAATTTTATCTTTTAATTAAATTTTACTCATTCTTAACATTTATTAATTTATTATTATTTATTCATTAATAATGTTATGTGATTTTTTACTTTTTTATAATTTATTCATTTTAAATATTTATTCTTTTAATATTTTTGTAATTTATTCATATTTAATGTTTTTTATACATAATTAATCATTGACATATTTAGTATTTTTAATATATAAATATATTCATACATATAAATATATATATATCAATATATACAATATTTCTTTAAATATGATTTATATAATACAAAATATGTATTAAAATTAAATAATTCATGTATTTAGTGAAAAATGGTTTATAATTTATATTTAATATTAATTAAAAATATTTAATAATTAGTATTGAGTAATGGTCATTTAATAAAATGTCATTTTTTTCAATTTAACATTTGTGTTGCATTAATTTCACACACACATATACCTAATTAATACAATTTTATATAGAAACGCACACACATAATATTTTTATAATTTATTTAATTTTTAATATTTATTATAAAATATTTTTATTAGCATAATATATTTAATATATATTATGTTTTGAATAGTTAATTTTTTTTCATTTTTTATATTTTTATTTGATATACACTATTTATTACTTTTAAATATTTTTTCAGAAATTTTCATTTTTAATATTTTTTATTCATTGATAATCTTAATTATTTTTAATATTTCTGTAATTTATTCATTTTCAATTTTTCTTTGATTAATATTTTTCTAATTTTATTCATTTTAAGTATTTATTTACACATGTTTATTCATCAAAAATTAATATTTTTAATATGGTTGTAATTTATATAATTATTATGTATTCATTTTCATTTTAACATATATTCATTTTTAGTATTTTAAAATAATTTATATAATTAATAACACTTATTCCTTTTTTATATTTTTTTAATCTATTGATTTTTAAATTATTAAATTTCACTCCTTTTTAACATTCATTCCTTTAATATTATTTAGAATTATTTAGTTACTAATAATATTTATTATTTTTTCTTTTCATTTTAATTTATTCATTTTTAATATTTATTCATTTAATATATTTTTTAATTTATTCATTTTTAATATATTTTTATATGTATTCATTCATTAACATTCTATATTATTAATATGGTTCTAATGTATATATTTAATATGAATTTATCTTCATTTTTATTTTATTTTATTAATTTATATAATTAATAAAACTTATTCATTTCTTTTTAATATGTTTGAAGTCTATTCATTTTTAGTTATTAAATTCCACTCATTTATAACATTCATACATTTAATATTATTTATTCATTAATACTGTATTTTTTTACTTTTTTATAATTTATTCATTTTTAATATATATTAATTTAATATTTTTTTAAATTATTTTAGATAGTTTTTATAAGCATCTTCCAAAAAAGCACTGATAAAGCTTATCTTTATCAGTACTAACTCTTGGGGCTAAGAGTTTGTAATGATAAAACCTATCTTTATCAATGATTTTTATAAATCTTTGATAAAACTCTTTTGTTCTTTTAAATAGAACTCTAATAGAGAACCTCGTCGCTTGCACCGCTCAAGCTCTCACAGAACTGAACTATCACTGCCACTCCCCCTCAAACTTCTTGGATGAATCAAAACTCTCAAAACACAAGGTATTTCATTCTTTATTATCCTTTTTAGTGGATCATTCATTGTTTATGTTTTAAAATTTTTCTAAAAGGTTTGGTTTTTCATGTAGTTTGTAGAACTTGAATAGGCTCGAGACCCACTGATCCAAGCGCCTCATGCTCCTCACCCTCACGCCAAGCATACCATCTTCTGTACAATGTTCTTACCATGGAATCATTTTAGTTTTTTTCAACTTGAATGAACAATCTTTGAAGTAGCATGCATATAAACCTTCTATAAACTTGGTCCCAGTTAGCCCTAGCTTTCTCACATCATATGAAAATTGTCAACCTTAATATCATTCTTTTTATATTAAACATTTTTTAAACAATATAAAATTTAATAGATATACATCTTGTATCTTTATGTTTCATACTCATCCATACTTGGTATTACTATTAATTAAATAAACATCTAAAAAATTGATTATGTTCCCTCAATAGAAACATTTGAGAACTATCAAAACATGACTTTCCAATTGAAACTTTTAGAATTTATTCTATAGAAAACTCTATCTCTTCAAATAATATTTTATTTTATGGTTTCTAATATACTCTACATGAATTATCCCTACAAACTCGACTGAAGTTGATATTTCTTGACACTATTAACTTTTTATGTAATCAAATTGAAATCTTATTTACCAACTAGTATAAAATTTATTTGAAACACTCTTATATCTAAATCAAAAACCATTATGTTATCATTACATATAAAAAACTTAATCCACTTATGAAATATAAAAACATCCTAAAACATAGTTTTTTAATTTTCTTTCCATTTTATATCCATCATGAATTCATACAAACATTTCTATACTACTATTGTGTGTGATTATTCTTTAGATAGTGTCACCATATAATAGATTTTGTATTAATTACTCATATAGGATTCATTTTTTGATGTGTTTAACATTTATACTTTATATGGTGTTAGAAAGATAATTTTATGTTTATATAATTACTTAATTTAGTGCATAAAACATTGTGTGGAAATACATGTGATGTAGATAACATATGAAGTATTGGAAAATACAACACTTCCCTATGAGATTTTGCTCTATGCTATGAGAAGTTTTCATTGTTTCCCAATTTGATGCACACAACATCACTATCTTTCACTGTAACTTGTTTCTGAAACTTCTATAATTGAATGTTAATGTACTCTTAAGCATATATGATATGATTTCCTTTATATATTTCCTTTCTAATCTTTAAATTAGATTTCATTGACCATTTGATGCTGAGAATTAATATAATTCTATAAAAATAAAATTTTAGTAAAATTAATCTATTAAAACTGAAAGAATATCAAATATAAACCATTTTGAGATTAATATTGATTTTTTAAAACATATATACACCCAATGGATTAATTAATACTCCATATAATTGATACTTTGTAGGAAAATTTTCTAAAGTGATTTCCCCTTTCTTTACATTGTAACACACTGAGTTTTTATAGACCATTATTTCAAATAAATTAAATATTAATTTGTGCCTTGCAATGAATTAATTCAAATATTCCTTTCACATAGCACCAAATCATCATATGTTACATGCAACACCTACTTAGCATATGTTACACGCAGCATCGACTTGGCGTACAATACATGCAACATCGACTTAGCGTACATCACACGCAACACAGAGTTTCTGAAACATCATTTTAATGATATAATTATTTAAATGATATAATTATAACCTAGTCATTAAAATTAGTAATATAAATAGTAATAACTACTTTTAAAATATTTTTTATAATTTTTTTATATAAATAAAACATATTGATAATGAAAGATGTGATTTTTGTAAAGTCCATTTATCTTTTAAAATATCATTTTCTCTAATAAACTATTTTTAATAATAAAAGTAATTTTAGACACATTTATAAATTTAATTTTATAAAATAAACTTTTTTTTTAATTCACAATTTCAAAATTATCCTAGGGTAAATTTTTGGGATTTTTCTGAGAAACTTCATTTTTTTAATGAATAGTGAAAATTAATGCTTTTTAGTTAAAAATTGCCTTTTATTTAATTAATTATTAATGTTAAATGATATTATTATTATTTTAAGGTAAAATTAGATAAATATTATATCTATTAATACAATTTAATTCACTAGAATCAATTTCACTTTGAAATTGAATATAAAATCTTAACAAATGTTTGAACATTTTTCTACTTTAAAAACCCGTTATTTCATCCCATCTACAGGGCTAGCATTGATCTTAATTTTACAGATTCTGTGATTTTAATTTTAAAAAACCAACATACATCACTATATTTTGTATAATATTTATATTCTAATAATACCAAGTTAATGTTTTACCAAAATGATTAGTAAAAGTGATTAAAATTAATCACAGTAATTAAGGCCAAATTAAGCTTAATTAGGGATTAAACCTTAAAATTAAGGGCCCAAAAGACCAATACACTTGTCCAAAACCCATTTTATATCCATATTTAGTCTATAAACCTTAAATAATTTAGTTTTTTGGTTTTTTATGACTTTTTTAGGTAAGAACATGTGCACACCTAACTTGTTTCTAAAAATTCCAAGTGATCCATTTTCCTTCCCTATAAAAAGCCACCACCTATCCCACATCCTCACACCTCTCAAACCTATAAAGTTAGAAAAATACCTGCTCAATACACTTCCCAAAATCTTTATCTTACTCCTAGAATACTTCCCTTGTATATAAAGAAATTTGAGGAATCCTTTTGGCACAAACCAAAAGGAGTTACCCGATCAAGAGGTAACGTCTTCTCTCAAGTCCTTTATTTTATTTTCTTTCTCCACCCCATCCAATTTATTTTTTCCATGATTTTATAACAACACCAGTATCCTAAAAATACTAATATATTGTTATTCTAAGTATTAAATTTAAACTTACACACACCTCCATCTAATGGATAATGAACATATTGTTTCTATGTACAGCGAACTATCACCTCACTAAATAATGATTGTTCAATTTTCCTTACCACCTATCATGGTGGAAATTATTATGTATGCTATATTTATATATTATATTTATTATATTTATTATTTATTTATTATTTTTTAATTTTTATTTATAACATACCTTTATGATTTCTATCTTATGTAAATATGATAATTTCGTTTGAGGAAGTGTGGACTACCGCCCCCTCAAAGCAATATGATTCATTCATACACTAGATGGATTGTATTAAGGATGGTTTTAGTGAATATATATGATATATATGATATCATAAAGATTATTTAATATTGTTATATATATATATACATATATGTATTTTACTTTTTTTCTCTCAACACGACAATTAAACAGAAATAGCATTCATGCATACGTACGGCCTACCATCTCCATGAATGATGTTTTCCACTTCATATTTATATATTATATAGATTATTATAATAAAATTATACTGTATATAAATGATATTTATATCATTGTTCTCATTTTTTAATCATTATATAAGTATAAGGACTGATTATATAACAAATTAAGACACATGCGAAGAACAAAGCGAATATTACCCAAAGTGAAACCTTAACATAGGATCGTTAACAAGTGGGTAATATAAAGTCATAATAAATATATATATATTATTAAATATAATGATATGGTTTTATAAAATATGTATAATAAATTCATATTTATTATATATGTGGTTTGAGAGAGTACGAAGAGAGTTGAGACATAAGGTAAGGGGATTTCTTCTTAATTTTTATTTTCATGAGATACACGCTATGTTCGCTACTATTTCCTTTGTTTGGTGTATGTAATGATAATGATTGTATTATATTTATATTTTAATTAAAATTTTTGTTATTAACATATCCATTTTATGGAATTTCTTTCATGGGGTTTAAGTTTAAAAAGTTACCAAATCGGTAGAAAAATGTTTTGTCTCAAATTGCCTTCTTTGAGACTCATGTATTGTTATGAACCTGAACTCTTTTTAAAGGTGTATATACTTCCATGTTATATCATGAATCTCATTATTTTCATGATATTTTAATCTTCATGTAATTTTCTTTTCTTACATGGAGAGTATGATCCCAAGTTACCAAGTTATAAGAGTTTATTGAGACAATCTCATTGCTTTTCGAGATTGTTTACGTTTATGCTTCCTTTGATGTAATATTTTGATACATCTCTCAAGAATACTCAAGATTTTCCTTCTCATATGATTATATAGATATCCTCATGTTTTATTACCATTTTTTAAACTCTTTGGTACTTAATATAATATTTTTTAAGTAAAATCCAATTGTCTCTCTCTTTAGTCAAAAATCTATTGTATTCAAAAACCATGTTTTCAAAAATGTTTTCAAAAGATCCATAATCATCATTATCAAGAGAAAAGGATTTAAAAAAATGTTTTATTATTTTCAAATATTACTTTATAATTTTTCAAATCTATTTTCAAAGAAAAAGTTTTTCAAAAAGGTTTTATGTTTTAAAAATAGCTTTCAATGCAGAAAAAATGAAAGGCCTTCCGGCCATTCAGACCAGAAGGGTTCCACCTCACCCCTTGAAAGGTGGATTATCAAAAATAATAAAAAATGAAGTCATTTTGGCCATTATGACCAGAAAGTATATTTTCCTCAAGAAAGTTTTTTAAAAGATATTTAAATTTTATTTACCATCTAAGATAGCATTTATTGGTGTTACTCATGCCTTTATGAGGAATTTATTCAATGTTTACATTCATATTATTTCTCTGAATGGATTATGTTTTGATGGAATGATGTTTATGAAACATTTTTCTCTTTCACAGGTTATATTATTTTAAAACTCATTTCTTTTCACGAGTTATGTTTATGGTGAAATGATTATGAAACCTATTTTTTCATAGGTTATGTTATGATTACATGTTTATAATAGCCATTTCATTTCATAGGTTATGATATGATTATTTATGATCTCATGGCACATGTATGTATGATTTCATTATGATATGGGTGGGACCTACATCTCCCTCCAATGAATTTGGTAAAGATTTATATCTCATGATATAGACTAATATGGTCTTAATAATGAACCTTGACTATTAAGATGTCCATGGGAGTGAACCATGACTATCAAGATGGTATGAGGAGTAAACTCATGCTATCAAGATGGCCATGGGAGTGAACCATGACTATAAAGATGGTATGGGGAGTGAACCTATACTACTAATATGGTCTTGTAAGTGATGTTTGGCTGATATGAAAATCATATTATATTCTTATGTTTCTGTCACAATTCCATGTTTTATTCCTCAGTTATGATTTCTTGGATTATGTTCTTTATTTACTTATTATTCGTGTCTTATGAACTACCAATATTTATGCCATGATTCATGTATATGATCTTTGATATATAGGGTATTATCTTCTCTTTTCATTATCATGTTCTCATACTCTTATTCTCATGATTATGCTTACATGTATCCCTTGTTTACCCTTATTGAGCATTTGAGATAACCACTTTTTTATGTTTTCTTCCCCAGGTTATGAAGATATGTATTATGTTTGATATTTATAAGAAGGGTTCTAGTTAGAAAGAACCTAGTGGGAGATAATGTAGCTCATTTATGTACAAGCGTTTATGTTTCCATGTTTCAAAAGGCATTAGACTAGTACGGTCTTTAGTCATCAGTTTGTATAATGTTTTATGTATTCCGCAAAAGTTTTGTAATGTTAATGTATGTCAATATTGGGTCATTATAGTTGGTATCAAAAGAAAATTTTAGTTAATATTTGGAAACTAGGATGAGAAAACCTTAGTGATAACCCTAAGTAAATGTATAAGGATAAGTATAAGGATGAGTCAATCTTTAGAAAAATGTACTAGGATTTTGGAAAAGGATAGAGTGAGTGGTTTCCTAGAAATACATCTCTATTTGGATACTACAAGTGGATGTGGATCTGGAATAGATGTACCTAGGGGTAACAACTCCGATAAGATTTTATGGGCCTGACTCGGGGTAATCGGGTACACGATAATGGGAATTGTTGCACACCTGGTTTGACACTGCTAGGGGATATGATTTGGAAATTCACAAACTCTTCATGAACCATCATGAAGGATTTAAATAGAATTTTTATATGAATAACCTAGGTTAAACCTATGGTTTCATGGATTAAGGAAGGTATCATAAGTTAGACATCCTATAAGTGATTTTTCAAGATTATGTGGTTCCTCGTTATGATAAATATTTATTACTTTATGCTTTTGGTTTATTCAATGGCCAGAACCTAAAGGAACCACATTAATGGTGATAACAAAAAAATGTAATGATTTCCCTCCTAAGAAACCAAATGCTATGGGAGCTAGAATGAAAAATATTGTTTCTATACTCACAAATCTTTCTCAAGTTATTAATCATGGTGGACTTATAAATGATAAATGGAGGGAACAACGTTCTATTGAATCTTTTATGAGGAAACCACTCACTCTATTTATGATGAGGGGTGAGATAATGACATGATGAAAGGTATAATTACCATCCAATCTAGAACTACTAATCACATATTTGATTCTAGATCTACCCACTCTTTAATATCTAAAAACATTTCTAAGGGTGTTAATATTCCTCCAAAACAATTAAATATGGAATTAGTAGTGCAAACCTTTAATGGTATGATGATTGAATCTCAGGTCTATGATTCCTCTCTAGTTGAAGTTTGTGGGAATTTGCTTCCTGCAAATCTTTTCATTATTCCTTTGGTCAAATTTGATGCCATCTTATGCAAGGATTGGATTTCTCTGCATAAATCCCACATCAATTTTCAAGGAAGGGAAGTTACGTTTGATATTTCAAACCCTCCTATGATCATCCATCCATGTGACAGTAAGTATGAACTTCCAATGGAAATTACATCCAGTGTATGGATCGTAATTCACATTCAAAAGGGTTTTTTATCTCAAATGATTGGGGAGAGAATCGACATCGATGATATGACTATTGTTCGGGATTTTGTGGATGTATTTTTGGAAGATTTGCCTAGTCTTCCACCAAAACGTGAAGTTGAGTTCTCAATAGAACTCATACCTGGTTCCACACCAATTTCAAATACTCCTTATAAAATTTCCTCGATTAAGTTGTAGGAATTGAAGAAGAAACTCCAAGGAAACATTGATAAGGGATTCATTTAGCCAATTGTGTCACCTTGGGGTGTAAAGGTTCTTTTTGTGAAAAATTAAAATGGTTCAATGTGACTCTGTATTGATTATCGGGAGTTGAATAAGATCATAATCAAGAACAAGTTTCCTCTTCCCTGTATTAATGACTTTTTTGATCAACTACATGGAGATCATTACTTTTTCAAAATTGACCTTCATTCTAGATATCATCAATTGAGGGTTAAGAAGGAGGATATACCCAAGACGACATTCCATACAAGTTATGGTCACTATGAATATATAGTGATTCCTTTTGGTCTTACTAATACCCCTACTATATTCATGGATTTAATTAATAGAGTCTTTAGAGATTATCATGATCATTTTATGGTAGTCTTTATAAATAATATTCTTATCTATTCAAAGATCAAGGAAGAGAATGAAGATCACTTGAGAATTGTACTAAGGATCCTAAAGAAGGATAAGCTATATGTAAATTTTACAAAGTATGAATTTTGGATACAAAAGGTTTCATTTTTTGGTCAGATAATCTCAAGAGATGGTATAATAGTAGATCCATCAAAGACAGAGGTTATTGAATGCTAGCCTAGACCAACCACAGTGACAGATATCTATAACTTTCTTGGTTTATCTAGATATTATCAATGGTTTTTGGATAATTTATCATGACTATCTAATATTCTAATGAAGTTAACTCAAAAGGGTTTCAAGTTCCTCTGGATAGATGAATATGAGTAAAATTTCAAGGAACTGAAGAAAAGTTTGGTAAGTGCACATGTTCTTACATTACCCTATAGTAGAGAAGGGTTTTCAATCTATAACAATGCATCCAAGAATAGATTGGGAAGTTTTCTTATGAAGAATAACATGGTTATAGCCTATGACTCATGATAGTTGATGATTCGTGAGTAGAATTACCCAACTCATGATTTGGAGTTAGCGTTGGTAATTTTTGAATTAAATATATCGTGGAAGTATTTTTATGAAGAAAAGTTTGATATATATATTGATCATAAAATTATAAAATATATATTCACACAGAAGTAGTTGAACATGTGCCAGAGGATATGGTTAGATTTGATAAAGGATTATGACTGCTTAATACATTACCACCCTGTGAAAGCGAACAAGGTGGCCGATGCATTGAGTCGGAAGGATCATGATAGCTTATCCATGATGAGGATCACAAAAGATCAAATATTTATGGATTTGTAAAGAATGGATCTGGAAATCCTAAAGGAAAGGTAAAATTGTATCTTTTTCAAATGAATGTTCAGCCTTATATCCAAGTGAAGATTAAGGATGTGTAAAAGTAAGATGAAGAGCTACAAAATAATGTTAGAAATGTTCCTGAGTTTAACCTTGATCATGACGGAATGATAAGGTTCAGTAACCTTGTATGTGTTCCTTCCATACCATATTTGAAGGACCTATTAGAGGAATCTCATAGTTCTTCATTCTCTATTCATCTTGGAAGTAAGAAGTTGTATAGGGACTTGAAAGAATACTTCTAGTGGGATAAAATGAAGAAAGATATCGTAGAGTTTGTATCTCGGTGATTGGTATGCCAAAAAGTTAAGGTTGAAAGAAAAAGTCAAATGGGGTTTTTTACCTATTACCCATACCAGAATGGAAAAGGGAGAACAACACTATGGATTTTTTTGTTGGACTACCCAAAACCTATAAATGGTTTAATGCTATATGGGTGGTAGTAGATCACCCTACTAAGTCAGCACACTTTATCACTATTAGAGAAGAATTCTCTCTGGATCAGCTTTCCAGGATATTCATTAAGGAAGTAATAAGGTTTCATGGAGTACCCCATTCCATTGTATCATATTGGGATCTGTGGTTTACCTCAAAGTTATTGAGAAGTATTTAGAAATAACTTGACACAAAATTGATTTTAAACACTATTTATCATCCTCTTATAGATGGTCAGTCTGAAATAATGACTCAAACCCTAAAGGATATGTTGAGATATTGTTATATGGATTTCAAGGGTTTTTGGGATCAACACTTTCCTCTAGTTTAGTTTTCATACAACAATATCTTCCAATCAATTATTTAGATGTCACCTTCTAAATCCCTTTATGGTAATAAGTGTAGATCTCCAACATGTTTCTATGAAGTTGGAGAAAGAAATCTATTGGTACCTGAGATCGCTAGAGAAATGGTCGAGAAGGTTAGAATCATTCAGCGGCATATCAAGGTAGCTAAAATTCAAAAAAAAATGCAGATAATTTTCGTCATGATATAGAATTTAAAGTTGGTGAAAAATTGTTTTTTATGAATCTCACCCTAGAAAAAAGTTATGATATTCGAGAAGAAACTAATCTCTAGTTATATTGGTCCCTTTGAGATTCTTGATCATATCAAGACGATAGCCTATCGCTTGGAGCTTCCTCTAAATCTCTCTCAAGTTCATGATGTATTCCATGTATCTCTATTGAGTAATTTCATACTTAACCCTTCACATGTACTAAACTCTAAGGTCATATCGTTGGAGCAGGATTTTTCTTAGGAAGAACAACCGGTTGAAATTCTAGACCAATCAAATAAAGTTCTATGAAATAAAACCACTCACCTGGTCAAAGTTTTGTAGAGAAATCACCAGTTAGAGGAAGTTATGTGGTAACTTGAGGATATGATAAAGCATAAGTATCCTCATTTTTTTTACCCGAGTGATGAATTTTGAGGGTGAAATGCATTTTAAGGGGGGTATAATGTAACACCCCGAGTTTGTATGGACCATTTTTCGAATAAATTAAATATTCATTTTTGTATTGCAATAAATTAAGTCAAAAAACCTTTCAAATGACACCAAATTATTGTATGTTACATGCAACATTGACTTGGAATACGTTACATACAACACTGACTTGGTGCACGATACATGCAACACCGACTTAGCGTACATCACATGCAACACAGAGTTTCAACGAAACATCATTTTAATGATATAATTATTTAAATGAGATAATTATAACCAAGCCATTAAAAATAGTAATATTAATAGTAATAACTAATTTTCAAATATTACTTATAATTTTTTTATATAAATAAAACATATTGATAATGAAATATATGATTTTTGGTAAGGTCCTTTTATTATTTAAATTACTATTTTCTTGAATAATCTTATTTTAATAATAAAATTAATTTTAGATGTATTTAGAAATTGAATTTGATAAAATAAACTTAATTTCTAAATTCATAAGGTTGAAATTATCCTAGGGTTAATTTTTGGGATTTTTCTGAGCAACTTCATTTTTTTATGAATAGTAAAAAATACTACTTTTTAGTTAAAAACTGCCTTTTGTTTAATTAATTATTAATATTAAATAATATTATATATTTTTTTTAAGGACACATTAGATAAATATTACATATATTAATAAAATTTAATTCACTAGAATCAATTTCACTTTGAAATTGAATATAAAATCTTAACAAATGTTTGAACATTTTCTACTTTAAAAACTCGTTATTTCGTCCCATCTGTGGGGTTAGTATTAATCTTAATTTTTCCACCTCTGTGATTTGAATTTCAAAAAACCAATATAAACTATTTTATTTAGTATAATATTTATATTATAATAATATCAAGTTAATTTTGACCAAAATTATTAGTAAAAGTGATCAAAATTAATCACAGCGATTAAGGCCAATTTAAGCTTAATTTGGGGCTAAACCTTAAAATTAAGGGGCCAAATGACCTATAAACTTTTCCAAAGCCCATTTTATGTCCATATTTCGTCCATAAACTTTTCATTCTTGAGTTTTTTGTAATTTTACGACTTTTTTAGCTAATAACATGTGTACACCTAACTTGTTTCTAAAAAATCCAAGTGAGTCCTTTTCCTTCCCTATAAAAAGCCATCACCTCTCCCACTTCCTCACACATCTAAAACATCTTAAGTTTTACAAATAACTAAACAATACCCTTCCCAAAATCCCTATATTCCTCCTATAATCCTTACCTTGGTCATAAGGTAATCCAAGGAATCATTTTGGCACAAACCAAAAGGAGTTACCCGATCAAGAGGTAATGTGTTCTCTCAAGTACTTTCTTTTATTTTTTTTCTACACCCCCTCCACTTTATTTTTTCCATGATTGTATAACAAAAAAAATTATACTCAATATGCTAGTATATTTTTATTCTATGGATTTAACCTACACTTACACACACCTCCATCTAATGGATAACGAACATATTGTTTATGTGTACGGCGAACTACCACCTCACTAAATGATGGTTATTCAATTTTTCTTACCACCTATCATGGTGGAAATTATGATGGACACTATATTTATATATGATATATATTATATTTATAATTTATTTATGATTTTTTAATTTTTATTTAGAACATACCTTTATGCTTTCCATCTTATGTAAATACGATAATTTCTTTTGAGAAAGTGTGAACTATCGCCCCCTCAAAGTGATATGATTCGTTCATACACTACATGGATTCCATTAAGGATGGTTTTAGTGAATATATATGATATATATGATATCATAAATCTACTTTAATAATGATATATATATATACATATATGTATATTACTTTCTTTCTCTCAACACATCAATTAAACATAAATAGCATTCATGCGTATGTACGGTCTACCGTCTCCATGAACAGTGTTTTCCATTTCATACTTATATATTATATAGATTATTATAATACACTTATATTATATATACATGATATTTATATCATGGTTTTCATTCTGTAATCATGATATAAGTATAAGGACCAACGATATAACAAATTAAGACACATGCAAAGAACAAAATGAATATTACCCGAAGTGAAACCTTAACATAGGATCATTAACAAGCGGGTAATATAAAGTCATAATAAAAAAATATGGTATTAGATATAATTATGTGGTTATTTAAAATATTTATAATAAATTTATATTTATTATACAGGTGGTTTGAGCGAGTACAATGAGATTCAAGACATAAGGTAAGGGGATTTCTTCTCACTTTTTATTTTCATGAGATACACGCTATGTTCACAATTATTTCCTTATGTGTGGTGTATGTACTTACCATGATTGTATTATATTTATATTGTACTTAAATTTATTTTTATTAACATATCCATTTTATGGACTTTATTTCATGGGTTTTAAGTTTCAAAAGTTACCAAATCGGTAAAAAAATTGTCTCAAATTGCCTTCTTTGAGACTCATGTATTGTTATGCACCTAAACTATTTTTAAAGGTGTATACACTTCCATGTTATATCATGAATATCTTTATTTTCATTATATTTTAAGCTTCATATAATTTTTTTCCTTACATGGATAGTATGATCCCAAGTTACTAAGTTATAAGAGTTTATTGAGACAATCTCATCACTTTTAGAGAATGCTTACATTTATGCTTCCTTTAATGAAATATTTTGATCCATACCTCAAAAATACTCATGAGTTTCCTTATACTCTATTTATTACTAATATACTCATGTGTTAGTACCATTGTTTCCACTCTTTGGTGCTTAAGATAATATTTTTAAGTAAAATCTGATTTTCTCCCTCTTCGATCAGAAATCTATTGTATTCAAAAACCATGTTTTCAAAAATGTTTTCAAAAATGTTTTCAAAAAATATTTTCAAAATATCCTTGATGATAATTTTCAAGGGAAAGGGATTTTAAAAAATGTTTTATTATTTTAAATCCTTAATTTGTAAGTTTTCAAAGCTACTTTCAAAGAAAAAAGTTTTCAAAAAGGTTTTATGCCTTAAAAAGTGTTTTCAATGAAGAAAGGATATTTTCCTCAAGAAATGTTTTTAAAAGATCATTCAAAATTATTTCCCATATAAGATAACATCCATTATTATTATCCATGAATTTATGGGGAATTTATTCAATGTTTCCATTCATATTATTTCTTTGAATGGATTATGTTTTGATGGCATGATGTTCATGAAACTCATTTCTCTTTTAGAGGTTATATGCTTTTAAAACCCACTTCTTTTTAGGGGTTATTTTTATGATGAAATGATTATGAAACCTATATTTTCCAGAGTTTATGTTATGATTACATGTTTATAATACCCATTTTATTTCATGGGTTATGATATGATTATTTATGATCTTGTGTTACATGTATGTATGATTTCATTATGAGACGGGTGGGACCTATATCTCCCTCCAATGCATTGGATAAAGATTTATATCTCATGAGATATAATAAGATGGTCTTGGTAATGAACCTTGACTACTAATATTGCCATAGTAGTGAACCATGACTACCAATATAGTATGAGTAGTGAACTCATGCTACCAAGATGGCCATGGGATTGAACAATGACTACTAAGATGGTATGGAGAGTGAACCTATATGACCAAGATGGTCTTAGTAGTGATGCCTTTTCTACTATGAAAATAATATTATATGCTAATGTGTTTTCCACAATTCCATGTTTCAATCCTAAGTTATGATTTCGTGGATTATGTTCTCTATTTCCTTATTATTCATGTCTTATGAACTGCTAATATTTATGCCATGATTCATTTATATTATATTTGATATGTAGGGTATGATTTATCTTTTCATGATCATGTTCTCATACTCTTATGATCATGATTATTCTTACATGTATCCATTTTTTACCCTTACTGAGCATTTGATCTCACCCCTTTTTTATGTTTATTTCCCCAGGTTATGAAGATATTTATTATGTTTGATGTGTCTATGAATGTTTTTAGTCAAGAAGAACCTATTGGGAGATAATGTAGCTCATTTATATAAAATTGTTTATGTTTCCATGTTTCCAAAGGCACTAGACTAGTACAGTCTTCAGGTGTCTGTTTGTATAATGTTTTATGTATTCTAAAAAAGTTAGGTAATGTTAATGTATGTCAAGATTGGGTCATTATATTCATGGTCCTAGATGAAATGATATCTTATCTTAATGTTTATTTTCCTTTAATAATGAATTGGATTCTTAAAAAAATATATAGAATAAGTGTTTGTGAACATAAACTAGTTTTCAACACATATTCTACTTCAACTATAGATAATGAAAATGAGTTATACTTCTTTAAAATCTATACAATAATGATTTTTTCAAGAATGTGTAAAATAAAAATTATACATTTTCAAACTATCTTGCATCAAAAAAAATATAAATCGAAATAACTCAAAAAATGAATATTTTTCTTCCTAGGGTAGAATAAATTGATATTAATTATTCCTTTCATATAATTAATATTCATATTTACCACTATAAAATTAATTCCCTTATGATTTATCAAAAATATACCTCACATGAAAACACTGAAAAAATATTAGATCTTCTTATAGTCAGATAGAGTAGACCCT
Source organism: Viscum album (assembly GCA_963277665.1). Taxonomy (NCBI): domain Eukaryota; kingdom Viridiplantae; phylum Streptophyta; class Magnoliopsida; order Santalales; family Viscaceae; genus Viscum; species Viscum album. The sequence continues at coordinate 1,950,905,372 of OY728150.1, forward strand.
CAATCATTCCTCTAAATGTTTTATAGTCAGATTTATGATGTAATTAAAAATAGTGTTTCTTATTAGAAAATGAGTGTATAAACAATGGGTTTTGAAGACTGAAAAATAAATAAAAGATTAATATAGCATTAAAAATGTAAGAATTTTTTTTTTGAGAAAATCAAGAACTAGTTTTAGATTAGTGACCTTAAACATGTTCAAGCTATGTAAACATTCCCAAAATGGAGCATGTATACACTCAAATTTTGATACTTTGTTTACATATCAATGTATATATACATTATAGGCATAATTCAGGTGTATTTAATTATTTTTATATATAATTAATATTATTAAACCTTATTGGATGAATTTGAATAAAAAATGGATGGATAATAATAATATGACAATAGAGTATAAGGATGGAGTTAAAGAGTTCATAAAGTTTTCAATAGAGAATACATACAGACCTTATCAAATCCTTTTTCCATGTTTATGTTATTTTTATTCAAGAAGAAATCCTCCAGAATAGTTATAAGAACATTTGATTTGTCATGGAATATGTCTGATCTATAAATTTTGGATTAAACACAAGGAAAACTGGATGTACTTAATGACTGGGATGATACTGCCATTTATGGATCATTTGATATGAATACCAGTATAAATTATGATTAATATCATATAAAATAAATGAAAATGACAATTTAATATAACCTTTATGATTTACCAAAGTGTTTTAGAAGTTAAATAATTGTTCTAAGTGACTATTATATTCCAATTGTACTAAATATACAACATTTTCAGCTGTATTGAAGTTAAATAATTTGAAATCTAGTAGTAGATAGAGAAAAAAAAGTTTAACAGAACTACTTGGTCTCTTAAATGATATGATACCAAAATAAAATTATCTTCCTTATTGAACATATTATGTTAATTGAATTATACATTCAATGGGTATAATCACTAAAAAATGCATTCCTATCCAAATGATTGTATACTGTTTTGTAAGAACCATAAACTAGTCAGAAAATTCCCCAAGTGTGGTGTAGATTGATACAAGAAAGATTAATCAATTCCTTTGAAATGTGTATGGTACTTTACTATCATTCCAAGGTTTATACAACTATATGGTTGTCAGGAAACCACTACACATTTAACATGGCACATATATATAAGAATCGAAGATAGGAAACTATGTCACTCAATGGACTCTCCTAGGTAGAAGAAAATTGATTATGAGTATCCTAAATTTGGAAACGGTCTGAGAAACCTTTGTCTTGTGTTATCTATAAATGGAATAAATCCTTTTGGTGTAAAAAGTAGTACTCACAGTACATGTAAAATTATGTTGGTAAATTATAATTTACCATCATGGTTATGTATAAAGAATTAATACATTATGTTTACTCTACTTATATCTATACCAAAACAACTTGGTAATGATATTGATGTCTATTTGGATAAATTGATTCAATATCTGAAATTTATGTGTGATACATTTGTTACATTTTATGATGCTCATATAAGTAAATATTTAATATTGAGATCCATTTTGTGTGGGATGATAAATGAATTTCATTCTTATATAAATTTTTTAGGCTATAACATTAAAGTAATGTTAGTGTGTACTATTTGTGAAGAAGGTACACACTCGATTAGGTTGAAACATTCATCAAAGACTATGTTTTTAGTGCACCACAATTTTTTACCCTAACGACATAAATAAAAATCTTGGACGACATCATTCAATGGAAATACATAACAAGGTACACAACCATATCCATTAATGGGTGGTCAACTATTCAAGAAAGTAAAAAATATTGATACTAAATTTGGTAAACCTTTTTTGAAAAACCTTATGAAATTAGTTTTCAAAAATAGATTGATTTTCTATGAATTATCATACTGAAATTGTTTGTACATCTGCAATTTTCTTGATGTCATGCACATAGAAAAAAATTATATGATAGTGTTATTGGAAGGTTACTAAATTTATTAGAGAAAAAATATGAAATTAAGGCTAATTCGGGCATGATTGACATGGGGAAAAGGGATGATTTGGCACCGATGAAGGGTGAAAGAAAAACTTTCCTTCCTCGAGTAACTTACACTCTATCCAGACAAAAAAAAATCAATTTTCCAACTTCCTTAATGGTGTCAAATTTATATAGGAATATTCATCAAATATAAAGAATATAATTTTAATGACTAATTTGAAGTTACAGGATCTAAAATCATATGATTTTAATGTTTTGATGAAAGATTTAATGCCTATATATTTACATTACATTCTGCATAAAAATTTACGACACACATTGATCCAAATTTTCTTCTTTTTAAAAGTCATATACACTAAAGTTATAGACCCAAAAAAATTACCAATCATGAATAAGGAAATTATAGTCATATTATGTGAATTGGATATATTCTTTCCACCGTCGTTATTTGATATAATGGCCCACCTAATGGTACACTTGGTTATAGATATTCAATTATGGGGTCTTGTGCATTACAAATGGATGTACCCCATTGAATTATATATGAAGACTTTATAAGGATATGTCAAGAATCGAATTCAGCCCGAAGGTTGTATTTTAGAGAGATATATTGTTAAAGAAGCTATTGAATTCTATACTGAATACCTATCAAATGTTGATAGCATTGGTATCGTCATAGAGGGAACCTTTTAGGTGAAGGTATTTCTAAAATATATGTTATTACAATTACCATTTCATAGTGGGAGAAATCCCACCTTTACATTTTAAATAATAGTACAGAGGTTTTTCCATACATTGAATCCCACAAAGTACTTCTTATACATTTGAATCCATTGAGGGGTGAAGGATGGATATCAAATACTCATAATAAATAGTTTATAGGATAGTTCAAGGTTCATATTTCTAATTATTTATCTACAAATCTGAATTAAATTATCGAACAACTCTGATGGCTATCTTGGGGACCAAATTTAAATGTTATATTTTAAACTAGTTTTGTAATTAATGGTTATATATTCTATATAAAAAAATAGTATAAATTCACTATGATGCAAAATAGTATAGTTACACTTGTAATGAAAGTGATGAACATATCTGATTCTAAGGATAGAAATCCAATTTATGTCAATATGTCATATTTAGGCATCATCGAATGGATATACGAGTTGGATTATACAACATTTCAAGGGTTGATTTTCCATTGTAAATGGGTTGACAACATGAGTTTAGTAAAAGTCGATGAATTGGGCTTCATGAAGGTGAATTTTAGTGTGGTAGGGTATAAGGATGAACTATTCATAATGGAATCACAAGTAGTGGATGTATTTTATGTCCCAAATCCAGAAAATAGGTATTGTTTAATTATTTTCTTGGTGACTAAAATAACTATAGGGTCACATTAAAATTTAATTTATGATGGCCCTTTCATTGGGAGATCACAATCATTTCATGGAAGCCTCAATGTAGAGAATGTCTTGTGTGTTATAGGGGACCACAAGAAGGGGATTTGGATACTAGATAGATGATCTAAATCCCTTCAAACTTTAAAGAAAAAAAGAGAGAGAAATCAATGAGTAGGTTAAGGTTTTTTTAATATACTATGTTTTTCTTCATAATATTATGTGTTTTCTAGTGCATTTACATAATCTAAATTAAATTATTGACAACTCGCATAGATAATGACTTCTACACATGCTAATGTTACTAGTCTTAAGGAAATAACACACAATTGATGTTGAAACTGTAGAATTATTAGGGGATCAACAATATGTTGAGGAAAAAAACAAGAATGGAATAAAATCACTATGTTAACTAAAATTATCAAGGCAAGAAGAAAATGTATAAAATTTGAGGTTGGTTTGAATCAATTCAGCCAACCTATTGACCCTCACAAGTCAATATTATTTAGTTACATTGGGCTCACAATAAGAATTCATGTTCCAATTGATATAGATACATGGCACAATTTCATTACTATATTGAAGGAAATAATTTGGGAAGATATTAGGGTAATGTTACAATATACTTTCTCTATTTTACCATAAAATTATATAACAAAACATTGATTTACTTTTCATTATCCCTTGAAGATATTGTTTATGTTAGATGATTTTCATAAGAAATATGTCTTAATGGTAGCTGTAAAAGATCATAGAAGCTTTTGAAAACTTCTTACAAAGCATCATCTTAGGGATGTTAAGGGTAAAGTAAACCCTTACCCACCAATTATATATGTGCACATTATAAACCAAAAAATATGGAGAGATTTCATTAGTCATCGCAGTGATGAATCGTTTTAGGTGAATTATAGTCAATAATATTTTATTTGAAATTATTTATTTTATCCAATTTGATTCAAAAATTTTAATTTATGAAATATCAAAGGATTGCTAAAAATAAGCAACGTGTAGAAAAACTATTTTACCCCTACCATAAAGTAAGGATGGGGTACGTTGTACTTGAAATAAAAATGGTATATATTTTAAATATATTGTAAAAATTTAATGTGATATAAAACAACATATTCTCATTTTTTATATGCATATTTTTTAATCAAAAACCAAATCCACTTCCATCCCACATCATGTGTTATGGAAGGAGGCCCATTTAAATAATGAGGGAAAACTAGTACATGAAAACACACAATCAATATAGGAATCATGTCTAAGTATGAAATTATAGTAATTTCTTATGATTTATATTAGTATTGTATAAAAATATATATTTATGTTTGTGTGTTTTCATATAGTTTAGGCACAAGAATCGACATCAACTATAACTGAAGAAAAACTGCTTTTAGTATCTTTAAAGTGGTCGAAACAATGTAGTCATGTTAAAGGTGTAGGTTTTGGAGTGTCACCTCATACATATTTCAAGAAAAAAAATCCACAAGGAGGTATATATGAGATGATGAAAGGCATGCATGCATAGATAGATGCTTTAAAATATATTATTTACTGGTATGGTTTGGCATATCAATATATGTGAAAGGATAAAAGAGAACTAGTAGTGGAACAATGATCAATACTTGAAGATCCAAATGAAATCACTATATTTGAGGCTATCCATTCCCCTCAACCATATTAATTACTTGAGGTAATCATTTTTTTCATAAATATTTATCCTAAATGTAAATCAAACAACTTTTGATAACCTTATATTACTAAAATTATAAAGGGTGGAATTGAATGTGATTTATATCTATTAACACTCATGCATCACCTTGTTGTGAAGGGTATGGTGTACAATATCACAGGAGACATGATACACAATAAAAACTCCAAAAAGATCATGTGAGAGTGGGGATTGAAGTGTCTCTTGATCTGAGAATGAGTTTTATATTCTTCTTGATGAGCTAGATATTACCATGGTCGATAATGCTATAGGAACATTTATAGCATGGTCATTTAATATTTTAAATATGAATTAAGTATGTCTCTAACATTTTTTTAAAATAAAAAACCTATAATAATTGATGATAAAAGTTGTAAAATGAGGTATGGAATTACATACTAATGAAATGAAGGGGAAACGAAAGGTTGAATCGAGACAATCTAGTGGATTATCCAAGAAAAGAAAAGGGCCTTCTGAGAGTACCTTCACCCCACCAGTTCCACTGCCACGTATTATAAGGCCTCGGCCTTAAACCTTACTTAATATTGAATTAAATGAATAATTCACATTGAGGATCTTTTCAGGTTTAGAGTTTTAGAGAATTAGGACATAACTATTACATCTCAAAAGATTACAAAGTAGAAACTCTTACTAAGTTTCCATAAAATAAAAACTCTTAAAAAGAAACATGTCTAGTTCCATGTTTTAGGTTTCATGACTTTCCCTTGATCCCATCCTTGACCCTATTCCACATTAAGTCCTGTGAAAAACATTTCAAAAACTTGGGATGAGCATAAAAAGCTCAGTAAGGGATACACAAAGAATGAAAACGGTTAGTTTTTCAAAACAACAAGTAAACCATGTATACTTTATCAAAGTAATACTTTTCACCTTTTCGAAGTATTAAAACCTCTTCACTGAATAAAAGTTCATTACTTACCCTTCTGTAACCAAAATATTGCCATAAAACCCATATAAAGATCACATAACATATAAAGGTAACTTGGGACATAAACATACTTAAGTGGAATAACCATAAGGTCAACTTCCACACATATCACTTAATGGAATATCCATTCGGCCAACTTCCATACATACTTAATGGAATAGCCATACGGCCGACTTCCATACCCAATGCATTGGAGGTTATAACGTAACCACCCGTCCTGGTATTCACGGAACCACCCGTCATATGGTTTATCACGTAACCACCCGTCAAATGTCCAAGTATCAATATAAAATCATAAAACATAAAACCCATATAAAGGAATGATAACATTTCCACATTTCAATCACAATATATCATTTAAATATATTGACATAATAGAATCCTTTATCAAAACCATTTTCAATACCAACATACATAAAAGCGTATACGGTATTTATTTTTATTTTAAAAACATTACGGCTTGTTGAGGAAGCCAAAGACCAAATAATACTCGCGGCGGCGGAAAAGGTCGTTGTCACCGCATACGTTAAAAGAAACATTCCTTTTTGTCGTTTAGTAAAACGCTTCGTAGAAAAATATTCCTTTTGTATAAAAGTAAAATTCAAAGGGGTTTATACACCGTAGAAAATAAAGTTGTGTATAAAACGAAATATGCCTCAATGAAAGGATATTGAGACAAAGTCTCTTACAAAGACGGTATCCTTGGATTAAGGATAAATCAATTACATAATTATGTGTGACAAACGAATACACAAAATATAAGTGGATATTAAGTGTAAAACAATCAGAGGTTATTAACACATATTCATAGAACGACATATTCAAGGAGTATAAGTTTATCCAAAAGAATCAAATTTGGGTTAAGAAGTTCCCTTGCAAAAATTTGACAGCATAATGGCGTCACTACAAAATTCAGAAAATGAGTTGATGAGAGATAAAAAGGGTATCTCGTCACATGGAAATAAAATTTAAATCAATAAGGATATAGAAGAACATATCCCAACATAATAGTATGTGAATTAAAAGACATAACAAAATAAGTCTTTTAAAAAGAGGAGGGTGAAAGGTTCCCTTACCGACATGGGTATCTTTCGAAACATACACCCCGTGAAAGAAGGACAATACAACATTGATGTAAATACTCATAAATGAAATTATATTACACAATGAGTAAAATAATGGGCAGTACATACACCACTCAAAGGAAATTTTGGAAAATATAGCATAAATCTCATTGGAATAAAAGTGAGATGAAAAATCCCTTATGAAAACTCGGCAGCCTAACGGTGCCACATAAAACTTACAAAAAATGGATTGATGAGATCAAATAGGGTATCTCATCATATTAACATAAATTTTATAGAAATAGGAATGTAAAATATCATCCCCCAACATAACAAATAGGAGCTTAAAAGAAGTGACATAAAGGAGAGTACTTAAAAAGAAAGAGAGAGGTTAGATCTCTTACGAAAATTCGGCAGCCTAACGGCGCCACTCAAAGCATCCAAAATGGATTTATGAGAGAGAATAGGGTCTCTCATCATATGAAAATAAAAATTTCAGTAATAGTAATAACATCCCAATAACAAGAAAGATTATCTTTAAAAGGAATGACATAAAAGAGTGTACTTAAAAAGAAAGAGAGGAGTAGGATCCCTTACCTCGGGTCCGACTTGACTCGATCGTTCTTTAACGTCCTGAATAATAAACTTGAGTTAATTTCTACTTGATTAAGAACCTTTTTCAAGTTCATTATTCCTTTTATATCAATTATTGACATGTTATAAACATTATGTAATCATTTAAGTTAATAATGTTTGTTTTGTTGATATTTGGTTCTTAAGTCAAAAGTGGACTTCTTACAATTACATGTTGTTCATGTGGTCAAAGGTTCTTTATATCCAGAATGACATTCCTGATTTGGATATCATATATATAATATATATCCATCATATACATGTATTTATAATATTACATAATCATTTAGAGGTAAGAAATGAAATGCACCGTTCATGGAGACGGTAAGCCATACGTACACATGAACGCTACTTTCATTTCTATGTCATATTAATGGAATTAAAACTAAATGAGAGATGTGTATATTTTTAATTCCAGAATTATATTCATCCTTTAGATGTATCATACATCATATATATCCATTATATTTACTTATAATAGTACATTACATTTGAGGATAAGAAATGAAATGCACCGTTCATGGAGACGGTAAGCCGTACGTACGCATGAACGCTACTTTCATTTCTATCTCATAATTTAATGGAAAGAAAACAATAATGATATAAAGGTATATTATAATTCCAGTATAACATAATATATAATAACTTTAAATCCATCCTTTATACATCTCACATATGGCATTAACGAATCAAATCACTTTGAGGGGGCGGTAGTCCGCACTTCCTAAAATGAAGATATCGCGTATACCCATAATGGAATCCATAAAGGTATTCCACAAATGAAAAATACAGAAGCTTAAGTAAAACATAAAAATATTATATATCATATATAAACATATTGACATCTTAATGGCCACCTTTTAAGGTGTTATATGAGTGTTGAACAATCATCGTTTCGTGAGGCAGAAATTCGCCATCCACAGAAACAGTATGTTCTTTAACCATTAGATGAAGGTGTGTGTAAGTGTAGCTCGAATACTTATTATAAAAACATCCTAGTATATTGAATATACTGGAGTTTTTACAAAATAAATGAATAAAAAGAGTTTAGTGGGTTGGCGAAGCAAAATAAAACAAAAGAGCACAAGTGAAGATGTTCCCTTAAAATTGGGTAACTCCCTTTGGTTTCAACCAAAAGGGTTTCTTGAAGAGCTTCCTACCTAAGTTAAGGCTTCTAGGATGAGGATAGGGATGTGTAGAGACAAAATGATCAGATCTTGGCCGAACCAAAGGTTTGAGAGGTGTGGGTAAGGTGGTAGAGGTGGGGGCCTTTTATAAGAAGAGAGGAGGGGCACTCTTGGAAAAGTATAAAATGTTACTTTATTTTCAAATGGTTTTCAGATTTTAATGGTCCCGCATTGATGTTTTTCGAGGATAAGGTGATAAGGGTTCGTAAATCCACCCATACAATAGGTTTTTGACATGTGTAGGTCTTATATTTTGCATTATCTTTCCATTTTATTTAAATCGTTAAATAATGAGGTCATCGCTGCATCATCATGATGTCATAAAGAATTTAATTTATTTAATGTCTAAAAATTATAAAAAAATACTATGATGTAGGAAATATTTTTAGCTTTCCAATTACTATTTATAGTCAAAATTATGACTTGTATAACCACATGTAAAAATTGTTTTAGTAAAACAAATCATGTTTGTGACATTTTTATTTTAACTCTAAATAAAAGGCATAAATGTCATTATGAAACCCAAGTGGCTCCATGGGGTACCAAAAATCGACCCATGGGTTTTCATGGTTGGACATAACTCATCCAATAGGGTTAGGATAAGTTTCAAGATATTTTCATTTTATTATAATATCATTTTTACCTTAAATCACACTAATTACCTTTAATCGCGATTAATAAAACTTAAAAGTTACTTTTCATAAAAAAATTATTTTCATCCCATTGAACCACATTTTACTTAACAATTAAAATCATTTAAATTGGATTTTTTAAATTCAAATCACAGAAGCGGTAAAGTCCCATTTAAACGAAAAATCAAATTTTGTAACCACCACTTTGTGGTTTCACTATTCATCAAAAATTGATGTTTTTCAGAAAAATACCAAAAATTCACCCTAAGCTATATTTGATATTCCGAATTCAAAAATGATATCTATTTTACCAAATTCATAACATAGAAGTTGCATTAATTAATTTTATAATTAAATCCTGCTGTTAAAACAAATAGCGTGTTTTTATGAAACAATATCTTTCAAAAGATTGACACTCGTTTTTGTCCAATCTTAAAGTGATATTAATTACAATGACCACCATTGGATTAAATGGTAAAAATGCATTCTATTTAAACTTTAAAACCAATTAAAAAGATATTCTAATCATATAAATAAATTATATTAAAAAGAGGTTTTGAATTAAAATACAACATTTTTCACTATTCATTAAAAATTGAACTTTTTCGGAAAAATGCCAAAAATTTGCACAAAGTAAATTTTGATGTCCCGATTATAAAGAAGAATTTTATTTTGTCAAATATAACACATAAAATTTTCAAAAAGTGGATTTAAAAGAGCTTCGCCATCAAAAGGCGGTTAATCGACCTTTTAAAGAATATTAGACTATCTACGCTTAAAATTGGATTCATTCGCATTTTTAATCCTCTATCATTTATTGTAAAGAGTAAAAATATTTGACAAACATATATAATCATTTTGTAGTTAGTTCTGTTAATTTCCTCCATTACAACGGCTAGGCATTAACTACCATTTAAAATAATATTATTTTATTATTAGAGTGCAACGTAAGATTCCCAAGAAACTTGTTGTTGCGTATTGGGTACGCCATCGAGCATAGCATCCCCTTTAAAGTAATATTAATATTTTATTCACAAATATGGAAAAATAAATAAAAATTCATATTCTTTATTTACTTGGGGTGTTACATCCTTCCCCCCTTTTGGGAATTGCGTCCTCGCAATTTTAAAATTGAGCTTGGAAACATCCTTGAAAGTCCCACATCGGAACAAGAGTTGGTAAAACAATCACTTTAAAATAAAGAAAGATAAGTGCAGAGGTCACTCGAGTTAACCCATACTAGGATTCCAAGTATGAAAATATGGACATGGAGGAAAAAACAAAGGTTCATGTTCTGATGGAGAGTGATAGTAAACATGTCTAGGAGAAAGTTAACCATAAGAAAATCACAAACTTGTGATGGGTTAAACGGTATTCGATTCCCCAGTAGGAAAAGTTAACAGACAACATTTTTTTTAAGTTACTTTTCATTGAGGAATTTATTTTTGAGCTTAACTAAATTATAATGAAACATACTTACTTGTCATGTAGACTTTCAACTTTTACTAGATTCCTTAATCAAATTCATATTTTCTCCAAAAGACGAGTATTTAGGAAGACTTGTTTGTATTAAGAGTACTATAATCAATTTCTAGAGAATCACTTAATCCACAAAAGAGAACTATATACTTCCCATGTCTTTAGACTCTAACCAAAACCAAAACCAAAAAGGTTAGTACAAGATCAGATAATCCAGAAAAGGATAACCCTTTATAAAAAGAAAATCTATTCTTAATCTCCAAAATTTGCCCCAACAAAACCCAAAGTTCAACGAGGACCATTCGATAAACAATTTGTCCATAAAATTCTTCAAAGTAAACCAAACTAAGATTGAATCCCAAATATTTAAAGGATTTAGTCACATAGTCTTCCAAGTTAAGTCGTAACATTTATCTCCAAAAAAACATCAGTTTCTCCTAAAGTTTCGCATTGAAAAGTAATTATCCTAATCACATATCCTCCATGATAAGTTAATCATTTTCATAAAAACCCAAAATAAACTTACTCTTAATTCATAAATCCACCTAACTAAAAAGAATAATTCATACTAACCAGGGACTTCATGTAGTCCAGTGGTAGGAGATAAATACCAGTTGCACTTTGATTGTGGGTTCGATTCCCGCAGCTTTGTCCGACGCGACGGGTTGTCACACGGTCTGCGTGTTGTCCTTTTTCCAAAACTACATAATTCTTAAAACATTCCCCAATAATGAGATAAAATCTTCAAAAATAACCATAATGTAATTTAACCTCAATTTTATCTCATGACTTTCACTTTCCATTATTACATATAGTAACCCATAATTACCTAAAAAGTAAGGATCATATAGACCCTAATGGTTACCTTAATAATTATTACCTGAACTTCCACATTGATTGGTCATCTCGTACATGATGTATTAGAGAACTCACCAAGGTTGAAGTGGTTGATCATGACTCCTTGATAGTTGGTTTAGAACAACCATGAGATTCCTCATTGAATCCCCCATTTCATCCAGTCTCTTAATCAGAGAACCACCACAGTTTCCTTCAAACCCATTGTCACTTTGGTGCCTGCTAGATCCAGTCATTTACTAAAACCAAAAAGGTCAGTGTGAGTATATCAACATAACCATCATGTACTAATGAGGAAGATAAACACTAAGATATACTTACGTATTCACTATATCTAAAACTAGGACTCTTTCTGAAATCCTAACCATTATGGTAATGTCACTTATGCTTAAAGAATACCCTAACCTCTAAAGTTATCTAAACCGACCTTTGATACCAACTATAAGGCCCCAGCCTTAAACCTTACTTAATATTGAATTAAATGAATAATTCACATTGAGGATCTTTTCAGGTTTAGAGTTTTAGAGAATTAGGACATAACTATTACATCTCAAAAGATTACAAAGTAGAAACTCTTACTAAGTTTCCATAAAATAAAAACTCTTAAAAAGAAACATGTCCAGTTCCATGTTTTAGGTTGCATGACTTTCCCTTGATCCCATCCTTGACCCTATTCCATGTTAAGTCCTGTGAAAAATATTTCAAAAACTTGGGATGAGCATAAAAATCTCAGTAAGGGATACACAAAGAATGAAAACTGTTAGTTTTTCAAAACAACAAGTAAACCATGTATACTTTATCAAAGTAATACTTTTCACCTTTTCGAAGTAGTAAAAACTCTTCACTGAATAAAAGTTCATTACTTACCCTTCTGTAACCAAAAGATTACCATAAAACCCATATAAGGATCACATAACATATAAAGGTAACTTGGGACATAAACATACTTAAGTGGAATAACCATAAGGTCGACTTCCACACATATCACTTAATGGAATAGCCATTCGGCCAACTTCCATACATACTTAATGGAATAGCCATACGGCCGACTTCCATACCCAATGCATTGGAGGTTATAACGTAACCACCCGTCCTGGTATTCACGGCACCACCCGTCATATGGTTTATCACGTAACCACCCGTCAAATGTCCATGTACCAATATAAAATCATAAAACATAAAACCCATATAAAGTAATGATAACATTTCCACATTTCAATCACAATATATCATTTAAATATATTGACATAATAGAATCATTTATCAAAACCATTTTCAATACCAAAATACATAAAAGGGTATATGGTATGTATTTTATTTTAAAAACATTACGGCTTGTTGAGGAATCCAAAGACCAAATAATACTCGCGGCGGCGGAAAAGGTCGTTGTCACCGCGTACATTAAAAGAAACATTCATTTTTGTCGTTTAGTAAAATGCTTCGTAGAAAAAGATTCCTTTTGTATAAAAGTAAAAGTCAAAGGGTTTTATACATCGTATAAAAGAAAGTTGTGTATAAAACAAAATATGCCTCAATGAAAGGAGATTGAGACGAAGTCCCTTACAAAGATGGTATCCTTGGTTTAAGGATAAATCAATTACATAATTATGTGTGACAAATGAATACACCAAATATAAGTGGATATTAAGTGTAAAACAATCAAAGGTTATTCACACATATTCATAGAATGACATATTCAATGAGTATAAGTTTATCCCAAAGAATCAAATTTGGGTTAAGAAGTTCCCTTGCAAAAATTTGACAGCCTAATGGCGTCACTACAAAATTCCGAAAATGAGTTGATGAGAGATAAAAAGGGTATCTCATCACATGGAAATAAAATTTAAATCAATAAGGATATAGAAGAACATATCCCAAAATAGTAGTATGTGAATTAAAAGACATAACAAAAGAAGTCTTTTAAAAAGAGGAGGGTGAAAGGTTCCCTTACCGACATGGGTATCTTTCGAAACATACATCCCGTGAAAGAAGGACAATACAACATTGATGTAAATACTCATAAATGAAATTATATTACACAATGAGTAAAATAATGGGAAGTACATACACCACTCAAAGGAAATTGTGGCAAATTTATCATAAATCTCATGGGAATAAAAGTGAGATGAAAAATCCCTTACGAAAACTCAGCAGCCTAACGGTGCCACATAAAACTTACAAAAAATGGATTGATGAGATCAAATAGGGTATCTCATCATATTAACATAAAGTTTATAGAAATAGGAATATAAAAGAACATCCCCCAACATAACAAATAGGATCTTAAAAGAAGTGACATAAAGGAGAGTACTTAAAAAGAAAGAGAGAGGTTAGATCTTTTATGAAAATTCGGCACCCTAACGGCGCCACTCAAAGCATCCAAAATGGATTGATGAGAGAGAATAGGGTCTCTCATCATATGAACATAAAAATTACAGTAAGAGTAATATAAAAGAACATCCCAATAACAAGAAAGATGATATTTAAAAGTAATGACATAAAAGAGTGTACTTAAAAAGAAAGAGAGGAGTAGGATCCCTTACCTCGGGTCCGACTTGACTCGATCGTTCTTTAACGTCCTGAATAGTAAACTTGAGTTAATTTATACTTTCTTAAGAACCTTTTTCAAGTTTATTATTCCTTTTATATCAATTATTGACATGTTATAAACATTATGTAATCATTTAAGTTAATAATGTTTTTTTTGTCGATATTTGGTTCTTAAGTCAAAAGTGGACTTCTTACAATTACATGTTGTTCATGTGGTCAAAGGTTCTTTATATCCAGAATGACATTCCTGATTTGGATATCATATATATCATATATATCCAGCATATACATGTATTTATAATATTACATAATCATTTAGAGGTAATAAATGAAATGCACCGTTCATGGAGACGGTAAGTCGTACGTACGCATGAACGCTACTTTCATTTCTATGTCATATTAATGGAATTAAAACTAAATGAGAGATGTGTATATTTTTAATTCCAGAATTATATTCATCCTTTAGATGTATCATACATCATATATATCCATTATATGTACTTATAATAGTACATTACATTTGAGGATAAGAAATTAAATGCACCGTTCATGGAGACGGTAAGCCGTACGTACGCATGAACGCTACTTTCATTTCTATCTCATACTTTAATGGAAAGAAAACACTAATGATATAAAGGTATATTATAATTCCAGTATAACATCATATATAATAACTTTAAATCCATCCTTTATACATCTCACATATGTCATTAACGAATCAAATCACTTTGAGGGGGCGGTAGTCCGCACTTCCTAAAATGAAGATATCGTGTATACCCATAATGGAAGCCATAAAGGTATGCCACAAATGAAAAATACAGAATATTAAGTAAAACATAAAAATATTATATATCATATATAAACATAGTGACATCTTAATGGCCACCTTTGAATGTGTTATATGAGTGTTGAACAATCATCGTTTCGTGAGACAGAAATTCGTCATCCACAGAAACAGTATGTTCTTTAACCATTAGATGAAGGTGTGTGTAAGTGTAGCTCGAATCATTATTGTAACAACATACTAGTATATTGAATATACTGTAGTTGTTACAAAAGAAATGAATAAAAAGAGTTTAGGGGGTTGGAGAAGCAAAATAAAACAAAAGAGCACAAGTGAAGACGTTACCTTAAAATTGGGAAACTCCCTTTGGTTTGAACCAAAAGGGTTTCTTGAAGATCTTCCTGCCTAAGTTAAGGATTCTAGGATGAGTAGAGGGATGTGGAGAGACAAAATGATCGGAGCTTGGCCGAACCAAATGTTTTAGAGGTGTGGGTAAGGTGGTAGAGGTGGGGGCCTTTTATAAGAGGAGAGGAGGGGCACTCTTGGAAAAGTATAAAATGTTACTTTATTTTCAAATGGTTTTCAGATTTTAATGGTCCCAAATTGATGTGTTTCGAGGATAAGGTGATAAGGGTTCGTAAATCCACCCATCCAATAGGTTTTTGACATGTGTAGGTCCTAGATTTTTCATTATCTTTCCATTTTATTTAAATCGTTAAATAATGAGGTCATCGCTACATCATCATGACGTCATAAAGAATTTAATTTATTTAATGTCTAAAAATTATAAAACAAATACTATGATGTAGGAAACCTTTTTATCTTTCCAATGAATATTTATAGTCAAAATTCTGACTTGTATAACCACATGTAAAAATTATTTTAGTAAAACAAATCATGTTTGTGACATTTTTATTTTAACTTTAAATAAAAGGCATAAATGTCATTATCAAACCCAAGTGGCTCCATGGGGTAACAAAAATCGACCCATGGGTTGTCTTGGTCGGCCATAACTCATCCAATAGGGTTAGGACAAGTGTCAATATATTTTCATTTTATTATAATATCATTTTTACCTTAAATCACACTAATTACCTTTAATCGCGATTAATAAAACTTAAAAGTTACTTTTCATAAAAAAAATTATTTTCATCCCATTGAACCACGTTTTACTTAACAATTAAAATCATTTAAATTGGATTTTTGAAATTCAAATCACAGAAGTGGTAAAGTCACATTTAAACGAAAAATCAAATTTTGTAACCACCACTTTGTGGTTTCACTATTCATCAAAAATTGATGTTTTTCAGAAAAATACAAAAAATTCACCCTAAGATATATTTGATATTCCGAATTCAAAAATGATGTCTATTTTACCAAATTCATAACATAGAAGTTGCATTAATTAATTTTATAATTAAATCCCGCTGTTAAAACAAATAGCGTGTTTTTATGAAACAATATCTTTCAAAAGATTGACACTCGTTTATGTCCAATCTTAAAGTGATATTAATTACAATGACCACCATTGGATTAAATTGTAAAAATATATTCTATTTACACTTTAAAACCAATTAAAAAGATAATCTAATCATATAAATAAATTATATTAAAAAGAGGTTTTGAATTAAAATACAACATTTTTCACTATTCATTAAAAATTGAACTTTTTTGGAAAAATACCAAAAATTTACACAAAGTAAATTTTGATGTCCCGATTATAAAGAAGAATTTTATTTTGTCAAATATAACACATAAAATTGTCAAAAAGTGGATTTAAAAGAGGTTCGCCATCAAAAGGCGGTTAATCAACCTTTTAAAGAATATTAGACTATCTACGCTTAAAATTGGATTCATTCGCATTTTTAATCCTCTATCATTTATTGTAAAGAGTAAAAATATTTGACAAACTTATATAATCATTTTGTAGTTAGTTCTGTTCATTCCCGCCATTACAACGGCTAGGCATTAACTACCATTTAAAATAATATTATTTTATTATTAGAGTGCAACGTAAGATTCCCAAGAAACTCGTTGTTGCGTATTGGGTACGCCATCGAGCATAGCATCCCCTTTAAAGT
Source organism: Viscum album (assembly GCA_963277665.1). Classification (NCBI taxonomy): domain Eukaryota; kingdom Viridiplantae; phylum Streptophyta; class Magnoliopsida; order Santalales; family Viscaceae; genus Viscum; species Viscum album. The sequence goes on from OY728150.1 coordinate 1,950,922,679, forward strand.
AATATTAATATTTTATTCACAAATATGGATAAATATAAAAATGTCATATTCTTTATTTACCTGGGGTGTTACACGTATATTAACATTACAAGTCCATGTTAATACAACATTAAAATATAGAAATATGTCCTACATTGAATATAAAGAAGATATATTTAGAGAGACCATTACAGATGTGGTTGGTCTCAAGATTATAAATGATATTATCAAGTTTGAATAGTTGGGAGTCTCAGTTGTGAATACATACATGAGGTGCATTTTCATAATCTGTTTGTCCAAAAAATGATCTACTATGTTCATTATAGTGAATAACTATTCATGTTTTCTATAGGTGTATATATTACTACTATATAAAGGGAAAACCGTAAGAATTAAGATTTGGACTCATTAATCCCTATATAATTTCTATAGAAAAAGTTTTTTTGGAATTAAAATAAATTCAAAAGAAAATAGTTGACCTAAGTGGGGAATTTAAAAAGAAAATAACATATGATGAACTCCTCTTGAATGTAGGGGTAAAACTCTACAATCTAATCATATAAAATATATTTTTCTTTTTTTCACTACTTACTTGTATTTTTTTAGGAAGTACTGGATTCTAATCACAATCAACTTGGATACCCAGAATGTTTATTTTTTGGATCCAAAACATGGATTTCCAATAAATCAAACACACATGATATCCATTGTCAATTTTTAATGCACTACAATCAACATTTTACAAGTAAAATTCAAATTATACATTTTAGTTTGTGTTTTAACAAAAAAATTATTATTATAGGGTGATTTGTAAATATTGGATAAATAATGGTATAAGGTTGGTGACTGAACACAATAAGCCTATAGATTTCTTCAAATGGAATAAAATTAAGGTATATATAGTAATATTTAACTATCAAAACATATTTCAAAAAAAATAATTATTTTGGTCAATATTTCTTCAGTGTTTGAAATAAAATAATGATAATGATTGTGGATATTGAATTTGAAAATTTATGAAGGATATTTTTTACCATCAACAAACTAGAATCCACAAATAGGTAATTTCTGAAGGTAATTACAATTTCAATTGAAACATTTGTTAATTGTTTGTTTGTCTATATTTTCTTAGTACTGCCAGGATATCCAACAATCTATGTACTCAAAAGAAGTAAAAAAATTTACAGATGAGTGGTAAGAGTACATTGTGTTTGAATGTTTTTCGACATCATGTTGAGATGATTACCTATTATGTCTGTGATCTAGTACAGACTAAAATTAAATTAAATTTTTCAGTAATTTCCTTCTTTTAGGGGTTAGGATGAGTTGAGAGAAACTACAAAATTCTTTGTTGATGAACCTACAAAGAAAAAAATAATTGAGTTTTTTTTCAAGGATATTGGACTTCAAGGATGCAGCTGAGATAATAGTGAGAGGGAAATGGTTCGATGATTTTTTTACCCACAAATTTGAAGACATATTACCAACTGTTAGGGAAGGTACTTCCATGATCCTAGCCTTGTCATTTGCATTTTTTGTATTGTTGTATTTTGATGAGTTTATAAAAATAATTTGAGCCCAGAAAGTAGAATCAAGTAATTAACTGTGAAGGAAGATTAACTAGGGTTCGAAGTTGAAAATGTTGAGATGTTGGTTGATCTCTACAAGGTGATTTAGTTTAAAACATGTTTCATATTTTCAAAAATGAGAAAATGGGATCACATTTTTTTGAAAATTAGGAAAATGATTCATAATTCACTTGATACATGTAAGAATTGACCACACATCAATCTGATAGATGATGTGGCTGGTATGACTCTAATTGTTTGTTTTCAATATAAAAGTGTCATATTACTTTAAAATGTGCATCACATTTTCAAAACTGAGAAAATGATCTTGGATTTTCTAGATAATTTATGATAAAAATATATAATTTATTTGTAGAATATGGGAATCAATTTCATTTCAATCTAACACACGATGTGACCTTTATGACTCAAAGTGCATGTTTTCAATATAAAAGTTTCATTTTAGTTTAAAATAATACCACATTATCAAAACCAATAAAATGAGTTTGGATTGGTTTTAAACTTTAGGAAACTGATCCATAATTCATTTTTGATGTATAGGAATTAACTTCACATCAATTTGACACATGATGTGGCCAGTATGACTCAAAGTACATGTTTTTAATATAAAAGTGTCAATTTAGTTTAAAACACACGTCACATAGGCAAAAATGAGAAGAGGATGTCATGTTGTTTTTAAACTTTCGTAAAATTGTCCATAATTTTTTTGTGACGTGTAGGAATTAGTCACACATCAATCCAACACATGATGTGGTCGGTATGACTCTAAGTGCGTGTTTTCAATATAAAAGGGTCATTTAGTCTAAAATTCACATCATGTAGACAAAACTAAGAAATTGAGATCATATTTTTTTCAAATGTTAGGAAAAGGATCTCTAATTATTTTTTGGAATATAGGATTTGACTACACAACAATCTAATATATGATGTGGCCGGTGTGACTCCAAGTGTGTGTTTTCAATATAAAAGTTTCATTTTAATGTAAATCATGCGCCACATATCCAAAACTGATAAAATGAGCTTGGATTGTTTTAAAACTTTAGAAAATTTATCCATAATTCAAATATGACATGTAGGAATCAACTACACATTAATTTAAAACACAATGTGTTCAGTATGACTCTAAGTGTGTGTTTTCAATATAAAAGTGTCATTTAGTGTAAAACACACATCACGGAGCCAAAACTGAGCAAATGAGCTTATATTATTTTAAAATTTTAGAGAATTGATCCATAATTCATTTTTGATGTATAGTAATCGACCAGACATCAATATGATATACGATGTGGCCAGTATAACTCTAAGTGCGTGTTTTCAATATAATAGTGTCATTTTAGTGTAAAACGTGCATCACATAGCCAAAACTAAGTAAACAAACTTGGATTGTCTTGAGATGTTAGGAAAATGATCCATAATTTATTTTTTGAATATAAGAATAGATCGCATATCAATCAGATACACAATGTGACATGTATGCCTTCAAGTGCGTGTTTTCAATATAAAAGTGTCATTTTAGTGTAAAACGTAGGAAACATAGCCAAAATGGAGTAAACGAGCTCGTATTGTCTTGAAACTTTAGGAAAAAGATCCATAATTCATTCGTGGTGTGTAAGAATTTACCTCACATGAATCTGACACATGATGTGGACGGTATAACTCCAAGTTCGTGTTTTCAATATAAAGGTGTCATTTTAGTTTAAAATGCACGTCATGTAGTCAAAAATAAGTAAACGAGCTCAGATTGTCTTGATATTATAGGAAAATCATCCATAATTTATTTTTGGCATTTAGGAATTGATCGCACATCAATCCAACACACTATGTGGCCAGTATGACTATAAGTGTGTGCTTTTAATATAAAAGTATCATTTTAGTTTATAGTGTGCATCACGTTATCAAAACTGAGCAAACGAACTCTGATTATTTTCAAAATGTATTACACTGATCCATAATTCATTTTTGATATATAGGAATTGACTTCGTGTCAATCTGATACATGATGTGGCCGGTATGACTCAATGTGCGTGTTTTCAATATAAAAGTGTCATTTTAGATTAAAACACGTGTCACATAGACAAAATTGTTCAAATGAGCTCAAATTGTTTTCAAACATTCAGAAAATGATTCATAATTTATTTGTGATATGCAGGAATCAACCATAAATCAATTTGATACACGATGCGGTCGGTGTTAATCCAAGTGCATGTTTTCAATATAAAAGTGTCATTTAGTGTAAAACACAAGTCACATAACCAAAATGGAGAAAAGGAGATCAGTCTATTTTCAATTTTTTTAAAAATGATCCATAATTCATTTTTGGTGTGTAGGAATTGACCGCTCATCAATCTGATACGCGACGTGGGTGGTATGCCTCCAAGTGTGTGTTTTCAATATAGAAATGTCATTTTAGTGTAAAACGCAAGTCACATAGCCAAAATCGGGTAAACGCTCTCATTTTGTCTTGAAACACTAGGAAAATGGTCCATAATTCATTTTTATTATGTAGGAATTGACAGCACATCAAACTAATACAAGATGTGACCGGTATGTCTCTAAGTGCATTTTTTCAATATAAGTCTCATTTTAGTATAAAACACGCATCATATTATCAAAATCAAGCAAACGGACTCAGATTGTTTTCAAACTTTATGACGTTGATCCTTAATTATTTTGTGATGTGTAGAAATTGATCGCACATCAATCTGACACACGATGTGGCTGGTATGACTCAAAGTGTATGTTTTCAATATAAAAGTGTCATATTGGTTTAAAACATGCATCACGTAGCCAAATTTGAGAAAATGGGCTTGGATTGTTTTCAAACTTTAATACAACGGTTCATAATTCATTTGTGACATGTAGGAATTGACTGCATGTCAATTCAACACACGATGTGGTCAGTATGACTTCAAACACATGTTTTCAATATAAAAGTGTCATTTAGTGTAAAACGCATGTCATGTAGCCAAAACTGAGAAAATGAGCTCAGACTGTTTTCAAACTTTAGGACAACAATCCATAATTCATTTGTAACATGTAGAAATTGGTCGCATGTCAATCTGATACACGATGTGGCTGGTATGACTCAAAGTGTGTGTTTTCAATATAAAAGTGTCATTTTAGTTTAAAATGCACATCACATAACTAGAACTGAGTAAAAAAGCACATATTGTCTTCAAACTTTAGGACAACGAACCACAATTCATTTGTGACATGTATGAATTGATCACACGTCAATCCGACACATGATGTGACCGATATGACTCCAAGTGCGTGTTTTCAATATAAAAATATCATTTAGTGTAAAACATGCATCACATAGCCAAAACTGAGTAAATGAACTCAGATTGTTTTCAAACTTTATGACGACGACCCATAATTCATTTGTGGCGTGTAAGAGTCAAGCACACGTCACAATGATACACAATGTGGACGGTATGATTCTAAACGTGTGTTTTCAATCTAAAATTTCATTTTAGTGTAAAACACGCGTCATATAGTCAAATTTGAGTAAATGAGCTTGGATTATCTTGAAACTTTAAAAAAACGATCCATAATTTATTTGTGTCATGTAGGAATCGGCCGCACATCAATTTGATACACGATGTGGCTGATATGACTCCAAGTGAATGTTTTCAATATAAAAATGTCATTTTAGTGTAAAACATGCATCACATAACCAAAACGGAATAAACAAGTTTGGATTGTCTTGAAACTTTAATACAATGATCTATAATTCATTGGTGGCGTGTAGGAATTAACCACACGTTAATCCGACATGATGTATCTGATATGACTTCAAGTTCATGTTTTCAATATAAAAGTGTCATTTTTATTTTATAACGTGCGTCACGTAATCAAAACCGAGTAAACGAGTTCAGATTGTATTGATATTTTAGGGCAATGATGCATAATTCATTTGTGTCGGGTTTAAATTGACCGCACATTAATTCAACACGCGATGTGGCCGGTATGACTTCAGGTGTGTGTTTTCAATATAAACACATCGTTTTAGTTTAATGATATAATTATTAACAACTATTTAAGTAATTAAGATAATTAATAACTGATAATATCATTAATATATTCAGTAATTATCAATATAATTAATATCGATTATTAATTAACAATGTAATTAATAATTCATAATATAATTATTAATTAATAGTATAATTAACAATTAATATAAAATTTACAATATAATCATTAATAATATAATTAATAGTATAACTGATAATATCTTTACCATATACAGTAATTAACAGTATAATTTATCATATGTGGATTATGTAACATTAAAACTATAAATTGTTTATTTTTTTATTTACTATTACTAAAATCGGCATTGGTTTTATTGCAGTGACAATCTTTTGTACAGAGATTGATCATTGAAGAAAGACTGCAATAAGAGTTACGATTTTGTATATTGGTTGTAATTTTTTTTTGATTGATTGTAAATATCACATCAATATAAATATTTTATATGTGAATTTTGAATTGAAATGATAGTCCAATGTTATATCGGTATTTCAATTCTGTATATTTGTATTCCTATCATGTTTTCTGACAATGAGACAATTTATCAGCGTTTTAGTTTCAGTGTTGATGAAGGTTTAACTCTTTTAAGGGTGCTTTGATTGTCAACGTTTTACGGTGACATAGCCTATTTAGCATTTCATTTATTAAAAAAATATATGTTTTCTTTAATTTATATACACAAAATACCACACAATATTTTAGATTTTATCTCGATACAAACTAATTCGTTTTTGTATATAAAACACCATTTGGATGGCGCTCCCGACACGCCTGCATTATTGCCCGCCCTGCCCAAAAGCAAATAGTTAATTAAATAATCATATCATTTCCGTGTTAATTAATTTTCCACTCTTAAAGGTGACTTTTTTACTCATACGGCGATTCATTAGACGATTATTACGACCCGAATCTATGGATTGGTATAAACCTCGAAAATTAAAAATGTGAAAATAATATGAAATACGAAACTGGGATATGTTTTAATTTACAGAAAACAGTATGGTGATATTATATTATCAACATCTTTGACCATGATATTATATTCTCAACATCTTTGATCGTGATATTATTTTTTACTCATACTACAATTTATTTGACATAATATCGGAAAACCTTGGGATAAAGGGAAAAAATAGAAATATATCACTAGGAGAGGTGTCAGGGGGCACCCTTTATGAGGGACCAAGGTTCACAAACTTCATAGTTCACCTATGTCGGGCGTGTTTCATTGGTTTCATTGTTTGTCGTAGTTGTGTTACGTGTTAGTTTATTTGATATGCTCACTTGCCCACTTAATATGGATATGATGCTTGAAACATGATATGATGCTTGAAACATGTTTACTTCATGTGCTTATGCCTTATGGATAAATGTTATTTTATATTGATCTGTGTATTTAAATGTGACGTATTTTTTTAAAAGAAAACCAAATGATGATTTTATATGGAAAATGATTTCTTCTAGAAATATTTTTAGAAATCTGTTTTAAATGAGAACTAATGGATGCATGTAGGACATTGTATAGATTGTTTGGTGGTATCTTACGGAATTTTAGTGATCACACCGTACTTTTTTCTTTGGATGTTTGTAGCCTTGGTCTTGTAGGATACAAGTAAAGGGAAAAACGTCATGTAGAGAGGGCTCCCCAAGATCGCATTGTCTTTCGGTGGGTTGGGATGGAAGTGGCGTATGGTCACGAAGAGATGGACTGTGGGTTGCTTTGGGTTCCATTTTGTTGGGCTTAAGTTGTTTATATGGACCTTGTTATCCAATTTGTTGAATGTACCTTTTACGATTTGGTTGTTTTTGACATACGATTATCAATGGATATATGTTGTGATACTCGAATTGTTTACATCTTATCATATGTTTGTTGATGGTGAAATCATTCTCATGCTTCTTTGTATGATACTCTAGTACTCGTCGTCAGCCTGTAGCAATCAGGAATGTGCTTCGGGCCTTATGACAGGCCAATCTAGGTGACATTATTGGTTGACCCGGGTTGGTCTTCTACAAATTGATATTAGATCCAGAATTGTCATTAAAGCCTGCCCACATTATTGTGTATCACCCTCTTGTGTTTGGAGATTGTTGATTGATTGGAGATAGGACTGTCAGAACTCGAGAGGTAGTGTGAGAGTGTGCGTGGTCAACTCATTTTCATGTCAAATCTCGAGTTAACATGAGAAGTTTGAGATTGTCTTGCATCCTTATTGGTGGTTTTAGCCTTTTCAACTTAAATTTTCTAAATTCGGTTTATGATAAAGGAATCAAATTATGTTCTATATGGTTTTTGTAACACCCCATGACTTTATAATATTTTCATTTTTGAATAAGCTTTATTTTGTTGCTAGCTTGCTTTATATATAACATCATGTTAAGCTTACGTTGCACATAACAATGAGTTGGTTTGTGTTACATGCAAGATTGAGTTTTACCGAACAACGATATATTATTAAAATATTATTATTTAATATAATATAACATAGCTGTTAAGTAGGCGGTTATGAACAGTGTTAACTAGTTTATAAAAATATATGGTTGAATTTATTGGTTACAAATTAATTAGAAACGAATATAGGAACCAACTGAATATATATGAAATGTTTTTATAAAGAACAATTTTTATGCTCCCAAAGGAGTTTTATCTTAATGAATTAAATTAATTATTATTAGTAAATTGTATCAATACAATCTATATATATTATATATTCAATCAACTATTTTTAACATTCATCCAATAGATTTGATAGATATAAGATAAGAATAAATTTAGTTTTATGCTTAAAAATTATATTTTTCTAAAAAGGAAATTTCGTCATCTTTTAATGGCGAACCTATTTTAAATCTAATTTTCAACACTTTTATATATTCTATTCGACAAAATAAACTTTCTCTTTTTAAAGAGAAATATAAAAATTTACTTTGATTGAATTTTTGGTATTTTCCTGATAAGTTTCATTTTTGATGAATACTAATAAAATATTGCAATTTAATTGCCATCAACTTTTTCATCTAAATAATTTATAGTGTTAAATTATATTTTTAATTGGTTTTAAAGTATAATTAGATTAAATTTATACCAGTTAATACAATACAGGTCATTGGAATCAATTTTACATTAAATGTGAATATAAAAACATTACAATCTTTTGTATGTTTTCACTTAAAAAACTCGTTTTCTCGTTCTGTCAAAGGAATTAATTTTAAATTAATTAATGCAACTTTTGTGTTCTGAATATTGAAAAATGGATTTCATATTTGGAATCAGTGGGTCCAAATTATGTAAGTAGGTTTCTTTTATTTTTGGGTATATGAATAGTAAATTTAATAATATTTTAATTATCACAGTTAATGGTAAATAAGGTAATTAAGGGTAAAAATAATATTAACTATTAGAAAATTACCCTAACACTTGTCCTAATGTCATTGTATGAGTGTGTCGACTAAAAACATCCTTGGACCGAAATTATAACCTTTGGAATCCACTTGGATGAGAGTATGACATTTCTTATGTTATATTCAAATAAAAGTCAATTTTGTCACACTATTTTTAACAAGATAAATTTTTTTAATACGAGGTAAATATAAAAGATATGTTCAACTATAAATAGTATTTAAAAAGATAAAATGTTTCCTACAACATGATAATTTATTTATAATTTTCAGGAAATAAATAATTAAATTAAATAGTGACACAATGATAACATAATAATTGCTTAATTAATGGAAGAATCAAATAAATGATATTAAAATATTAAAATAAATAAAATTTCATAGAGTTAATGTCATACACGAATTTTATTGATGACTTTAACATGTTAGTAATGTTTTAGAAGTCTTGGTTCGAATTTATCTTGTTGTTTTGATTTTTGTATAAGACAAAATAATGTAGTGTCAAAATTGATATTATTGATATTTTAAAATAAATAATATTTTATTAAATGATATAAAATATCTAAAGAACTAATTTTTTTCCAACTAATTGGGATAAGTCTCAAAATGTAATTAATGACTCATTTAGTTGTCATTTAACATTTTATAATAATTATATTAACCCTTAATGTATAAAATACATGATATCACGGTAAGAGTTAAAAGAGTTAAAACAAAAAGATAAGGATTAAAAAAATAAAAAAAAATTCCTAAAATCATTGGATGAAGAGGATTCGACCCTTATCACCTTAAGATCAAATTTGAGTTTTAATGGACACTTTCCCATGAAAATAACTTATATATTATTTAAATCAAAGATAATTACAAAATGTCACTCTCTTTGTATTTAATATTTTTTATGTGTCACATAGGGACATAATCATGATATGAATGATCTTAAATGACTATTCTGATATTAATGAAATTAGTTTCATTATAGAATTTTATTTTTAATTTTTAGAAATTATATAATTACATTAAAAGCTTCTTCAATACCAAAACAATATTTATTTAATTAACATTTAAATAAAATAATTGATTTTAATAATATTAATTTTTATATAATTTGGATGAGTTAATGTGTCTAATGAATTTTATAGATCTATAAGATATATTAGAGATGTTTGATAGCATTATATTTGAGATCCCACTTTGTCTTGATATATTTAAAGTCAAATTAAATGAATAGTACCAAATTTGACAATAATGGTACTTTATTGAATTAATATTTTATTAATTTATTTAAAAATCATAGAAATATTAATGAATTTCTAAGGGGATAATATATGGTCAAAAATGTCTTTCCCTATTCATTTGTAGGCTATTTGGAAGTCTTTGGCTCTAGAATATCCTTATTATGTTTTAATATTTTAATAGTTTCTAAAAGTGTCACTCACCTCAACTATAAAATAACACCTCTTCCCCTACTCCCTCACACTAATTTGAGCCTTCTAGATTGATAATGTCTTGGTCATTTCTCTTCTCAAAATCCTTATCTAAGTTCTAGAGGTCCTGGTCTTTCAAAAAGACAAACCCTAGATCCTTTAAGAAGAGATCTAAAGGAAGTCCGTGGAAGAAGAGGTAATCGTTTTTACTTACTCATCCAAGTTCATTTCTTCTTCTACTTCATATTTATGTGTTGTTTCCATTATAAAGTAAATACTATGGTATCATATATATGATAAGATGTTATTATTATTATGGGATAACCATATTCCACCTTTTATCCATCCTATGAAAAATGAAATCACCACACGTGCGTATGTACGACTTACCGTCTCCACGTTGAGGTGTAATTTTTTTTTCATCACCACTTTATTTGGATGAGTATAATTATTGATATAATGGATATAGATAATAAATATGACATGATGTGGACTCTTTATAATTAATCTACCATCTAATTCCTTACCCTTTCAACATTAAGGGAATGATATCGCTACTCGTGCATACGTACGACCTACCGTCTCCACGACACAATGAGATTCATTTTCCATGATAATAATTCAGGAATGATTATAAAAATGTATAAATTGAGTAAATATAATATCTATGAACTTAATATCATTATTTATATGAAATATATATATATCCTATTTATAATAAATAGGACTTACACGACAAAACATGCATAGGAAAATGAAGCTGTCAACACCCAAAATAAGAATAATAACAGAATATTATTAACAAAATGATATAAGAAGATCATATATGATATCATAAATATGGATATGGTTCTGGTATAAAGTAATAAAATGTTTTAAACCATTATACAAGAGGTTAAAGCACATTCAACTAAAGGAAAGTATAAGGTAAGAGTTAATTTTACAACCTCATTATAATTCTGGATTGTTTGTACATAAATATCTGTTGGAGAATATTTATCATCCATGTCCGTGTTTTCTAAAAATATTTTCAAAAAAATGGTTTTATTGTTCTCCTATGGAGGTTTAAATTTATTTTACCCATTTTTTTACTTTTTACTAAAAAGTTTGAAAGGAATCATTTTTTTTTCATTTTCCCAACGAGGTACTTTATGACTTTTTCGATAGAAGATATGTTTTTTTAGATTATGCGGTGTGAGTGGATTTTTCCACCATCACGACACCTACATTTTGAAGCTTCCTTTATAAGTTTACAAGATTTTTTTCAATGAAAATTTTTTCTTTTAAAATTTTGCAGCCTTTTAAATAAATGATTTCAAAGTAAAAGGTGGTATTTATTTGAAGAAATTTTTAATTATTTTATCAGATTATTTTCATCTATGTAATCATCCTTTATTGAATATTATTCTTGATTAAGGCTTATACTTTCTACCATATTTTATTAGGGTTTATGATTATTTTGACTACAGATGTGCTATTTTGATACCATTCTTGGTTTATGGTTTAAGTATTCACATTTTGTATGTTAGTTTTTTCAATACAAATGTTTATGTTGTTTATGTTTCACCCTTTTCATATGTGGAATGCATTGGATTTAGTAAGTGACAGGCATGACCCACTATAGTCCCTCAATGCATCGATAGGTCTCATGAGATAAACTAGATATGGACTTGGCCGAGACCTTTCCCATTTATTTTCAGATATGGATTCAGTCGAGGCCTTAACCATTTATTTTCAAATGTCTTGGTCGAGGCCTTGACAGTATCTTCCAGATATACAATATTATGAATTCCATCATTATGAGATTATTTATTGATTTCCATGTGATTATTCGACTAGTAGAATATTTATGGTTAAGTTTCCTAACTCATGTGATTATTTAAATGGAATTTGTTTCAGTTATTTAGCTTTCCATGTTTACTCATAGCTTCCATTATATGTTTTCCCTTACTGAGCATCTAAGCTCACCCATTTCTTATGTTTTATTTTTCATAGGATGTCAAGATGTATATTATGATCGATATACAAGGTTAAGTTAGGAGAATATTGATGCTCTCAAAGGACTGAATATATTGTATTTTATAGTTTCAATTATAATGTAAGGTTCATGTATATAATTTAGTTTCCAAAACCGCTAACTGGTCATTCCTTTGAGATTCAAGTCTTGTATCTATGCCAATGGAATAAAATAATGCATTGACTTCGGGATTCTGGGGTCAGAGCATTATAGTTGGTATTAGAGGAAGTTTAGTAGAAACCTTGTAAACTAGATTTAGAAAACATAGATAAGGAAACATGACCCAAAGATAAACTTTGAGGATAAGAATATAAGGTCATCCTATAATTTTGGTAACATAGAGATCATGTGTGTCACGACCCGACCCTACTGGTCTCGAGCCGCAACTACCCCAAGCCCGCCTCCATAGGCCAGGGGATGGTGATAAGCGCCGAAGGTGTAATAATCTCAGGGAGGCCTTAGCCTAAGTACCTGCACACACACACACACACACACTCTCAATGCAGAAGTGCAGAGTAAAAAGGAAACCAAAGGACAAACAACTATAACCTAACCACAGTCATCCATCAACCTCTACATAAAAAAAAGTAAAGTGCTGAAAAGTACTGACAGATACTGAACATAAAAGGGGGAAAACACGCGTCTAACCTGAAAGGTGCCACAACCCGACAACAGGTAAACAAAAGTAAATAGCTGGTGAGTCTCACACCTGAAAGTCCTACTATGACCACTGAATGCATCCCAAGCTCCTCTTTCCTCTACGCTCCTCTATAGTCTCGATCAACCTGTCCATCATCTGCAAGGGCACACCAAGTGTGGTCAAAGCCCAAGTAGGGGTGAGTATAAGGATACTCAGTAGGATGCCCTGAAAGCTCGAGGGAGTAACAAAGGAGGTACCAAAACGATGAGCAGTAGACAGAACAAGGAACAGTGAAAGAGTACAGTAAATAAAGTGCAGATCAAACCAATAGAAGAAAGGGAGTAGACTCGTTCAACCAAGAGGAACTAGACACAGAAATCACGTGGCATACCTCACGTGTCTTCGTCCCTCCTAGAAGGAGAGTAACTGAACCCAAGGAGTGGGAACAAAATTAGGGTGTATACATATATATGCTCAACAAGAAACCTGGACGAGTGTGTAAGGGGATATCCATCTCCAAGATCAGCCCAGGAAAAGTTTCCAATAGTTATAAGGATATCCATCACTGATTCCCAAGCGTCCCGCACGTCAAAGCTATCTCATCGCTGAACCGCGCAACCGAGGATCTCGCTCTAGTAATCATAGATAAAATCCACTGACTAGGCTTGTAGCACCCATAGTTTGAGGTATGTGGTCTTTTTTATGCATTTTTATGTGTTTAAAGTGCATGGTATGAGTTGGGAAGAGGTTGGGAGAGTTTGGAATGGTTTTGGATGAGTTTGGAGGTTTTAAAGGGGTTCACGATTTGAGCACGGTTTGTGGAAACCGTGCAGATGCTCCAGGAAACCGTGCAGGGGGAGACAGTAGGCTTTGTACAGTCTTTGCACGGTTTTCCAAACCATGCGAGGTAACCATGTGGACCCTTGCTCTCGAGGCAGTAGCGTGCACACGGTTAACGCACAGTTTTCCAAACCATGTGGACTAACCGTGCGACCACTTAAAAATAGGGTTATAAGTTCCAGGATCCCTTGAGCTTAACCTATTTCACTCCAATATTCCTCCCACTCAAGACTCACTCGGGATTTCAGGTTCTCAAAGGTTGGAGGGTCTCTCCCACTTAGTTTGGACGGATTTTGAAGAGTTTTCTTGGCGGTTTGAAGGTGGTTTCTCCCGAGTAAGTCTCTCCTCTTGTTTATATTGTGTTTTTCTCTAGATCTGCTCTTCCCTCTTTCTTGGTTTTCTAGATATACACTTTTTGTGTGTATTTCTAGGGTTGTGGTTGCCTTGGAAGATTTTTTTAAGTCTTTTGAATGATAGGGAAGGGGACCTAGAGAGGTTTCGGTGGCGCGTTCTCCGAATTTGAGGTGCGGTTGTTCGTGGGTCGATTTCTCGGGAACCCTAAAGGTAGGTGGATTCTCTCTCGACTCCACTTGGTTAGAGATAATGGTTTTGGTTAAAATTAATTTTTTTTTCTTGAAATTAATTGTGTTTGATGTGTGAAATTGGTTAAAAATACCTTGGGTGATGTTTTGGGGATTTTTGGAAAAAATGGTGTTTTATGGTGAAATACTATTCTTGTGGATTTTAAAATGGAGATTTTAAAATGGTATGCTATGGTTGATTTGTGAAAATTATAGATGGAAATGGTTTTCAATAAAAGTTTTGTTTTATTGAAATGTTGTTTGTCATGGAAAATGGTTTTCAATAAATGGGTGATTTATTGAAGTGAATTGATATACAATGGAATTGGTTGATTGCATGTGATTGTGACCTTGGTGGGTTATATGCTTGGAATTGGATTGTTTTGAATGTTATTTAGAAGTGGTGAGAATTAACACTACAAAAAGGGGATGGATAGTGGATGGAAGGGCCACCATCAAGGATAAGTGGACGGGAAGTGCCGCTTGGTGTGAATGGGTGAACGGGTTGGGCGGTAGATCCACCGTTTGGTTGTTGTGGTTGTCTTGTTGTGCATTTATTTGAAAGATGGAATTGTTGTGATAATGTGTAAATGATGATATGACTTGTGACATGTTTGGTTGGATTTCCATTGGTTGCTTGGGTTGGATGTGATGGCTTGGTAAGGGCACATTTGGCTTATGAAAATGGTTTCACTTGTGATTTATTTTATATAAACTGTTTTATATAAATGTGCTAACGGTTTTATCTTAGTGGCGTGTGTAGGGAAGTCATTTGGGAAAAAACTACTAAGTTTTAGTACTCACCCCATGCTTTGGCACGTTGCTGTCTTTGTAGATGTTGTGTATCGTGACGTGGGAAAAGGTAAGGCATCACCCTCCTTTAGTGAAGCATTGTGATCCCTTGGTGGAGCATGGAGCGTGGAGCTTGGTGTGGAGTTGTGGTGGTTCCATGGCTTGTGTGGCGTTTGGTTGTTTAGTTTCTGCAGTGTACTCTGATTTTGTGTGGATATGTCTGGTTGTATTGGTTTTGAGTTATGTTGTGGAACAACTTGGTGGTCTTTTGGGAATGCATGGTTGGGTAATTTATTTGACATGCATCATATAGTGGCTGTTAGTGGATTGTTTGGTTGGATTTGTCTTAAGGTAAAATCATTCCCCAATTTTTTCTCAGATCCCTCGACATTTATTGTCAGCCTTTAGTGCCTTGGGAACGTCACTTAAGGCCAAGTAACCCTCACCGCCTCCTCAAGCCAATGAGGTAGGAGCGAGGTGTTACAAGTGGTATCAGTTTGTTCAGTCCTTTGGAGTTGATTCTTGGA
Organism: Viscum album; assembly: GCA_963277665.1. Lineage (NCBI taxonomy): Eukaryota > Viridiplantae > Streptophyta > Magnoliopsida > Santalales > Viscaceae > Viscum > Viscum album. Next base: position 1,950,938,502 of record OY728150.1, read on the forward strand.
TTTGGTGTTGACATTCATTGTGATATATTCCTTGAGTTGGGATTGTGGCAAGGTGTAGGATTTTCAGAACTTGGAATGTATAGTATAAAAGGACATAACTAACCCTTTTATACTGAAATTCAAGTTACCAGGGAGTTGGGTACATAAGTGTTTTGGAGACACTTATTGGTATTGGATATCTCATTGTCGTGGGTGTAGCCAATGAGATGATCATTACATGAATGGTAGAAATGACTTCCCACTAGGATGAATATTTCATTGAGGTATAATGATTTATGATGTGATATGAATGTGTGAAATTGTATTGTGAATAAATTGGTATTTTGAAAATGGTTTGGTTTTCAAAATGGTGAAACATGGCACAGGTGGAAAATGTGTAAAGCCTTGTTGTGTTAGTGTTGTGTAATGCGATTTGAAATGGGATTTCATGATGTCTACGGAAGTGAGACTCATGGTTGTTTGTTTTTTGTTTATAGAAATGGAACTAGGTAGGCATTGTAGAGACCAACCGGAGGAGGCTACTAAGAATGTGGTAGCACCTAAGCCTCAGGTGAACCAGCGGCTAGTGCAAAGTATAGTGCAAGCTTTCCAAGCCATGGAAAGCACAAAACAAGTGGATGAACCAAGGAATGTGGATCATGTGATTCAGTTTCAAAAGTATAATCCACCCATCTTCAGGGGTGATTCAGATCCAGAGAGGGCAGAAGCATGATTGAATAGAATTAACAAGATCTTTGAGTTCTTGGGAACACTGGTAGAGTTAAAAGTGAAGTTGGACACATATATGTTGGAAGATATTGCCCTTCAGTGGTGGGAGTTGGTAGTCCAAGCGAGGACGGACCAGGGTATGATGTGGGAAGGCTTTGAAGAATTGTTTAATAAAAAATTCTACCCACACACATTTAGAATTCAGCGTATGACTGATTTCTTCAGTTTGAAGCAAGAGCTTATGTCAGTGATGGAGTATGCAACTAAGTTTATGAACTTAGTGAGGTTTGCACCTAAGTTGGAGGGTAGCACGTCGTTGAAGGCAAGTATCTTTTGTAAGAACCCGGTTTTTTCTGAGAAAGACTTTTGAATATTCTTGATAATATTCCAGAGCTGTTCCTTCAGACGGCGTGCGATTCTGAGCCCCGGAGTGGTCGAAATTAAATTTTCAGTGCGTTCACACTGGAAAGGCAAAATAAATGAGATAACTCCTAAAAGGAGTTCCGGATCAGAGATCCGAGTGTACGGATGGGTCCGGAATGGGGTGGTTACCCTAGGAACGACATAAAACTTGTCAGCGTGGGACGTTTGGACCCCTCGCCCGCTTCGGGAATGTTAAACGGATAAATTAATTAATTTATTTATTCATTTAAGGGTGAAACTCGAGTATCTTTTAAACGGTGGCTCGGATTGAAAAACCGAGGGCACCGTTGAGTTCAAAGCATTCCATTTACCCTAGGAGGGGTATAAGTTTTGTGGGCGCGACCCGTTTGTAAAAAATGGTCCCAGGGGCGTTTTCGTAATTTGGAGGCTTCATGCGCTAAATTTAATAACTTTTGAACGGGGTCTCAGATTAAAATTTTGAGAACGCAGTTGTGCTCGGGAGGTAGTGTTTAGCCTAGGGGAGGCTTAATCCCGACCCCACCAGGAGTTTGGGTTCGGGCCGTCGGGCGGGTGGTTAAGTGTTTTCTATTTAAACACTTAACCCACCCCTCTCCTCTCCCCTTTCTTCCCTGGCGCCAGCATCTCCCAATGACGGAAAGAGATCCTCCTCACCTCCTCCCCTCCGGCAAGGCAGCGGCGCGGCGGCAGATCCCTCATGGCGAAGCGACGGGCAAAGCCCAACAAGGTAGGATCGCGCGTTTAATTTTTTTTAAAACCCCCGCACCTCCTTTGGATTCATAAATTTTGCATCGAATCGCTGTTTTTCCTATCGAGCGAAGCCCGTAGTTGCGTAGGATTCGATTTGAGGTTTCCGTCGCACTTTTCAGATCAAAATTCCGAGACCTGAGGTGTTCGTAGGGATCCGACGAAGTTTCGGAAGGCTTTTGGTGTTTTTCGGCGAGAACCAGCGGCGGCTGCGGCTTCCCAGCGGCGGTCCGGCGGTCTTCCAGGCGGCGGCGGGTTCGTCTGGGCGTCGGCGCAGGTGGCCGAGCGGGGCGGCTGGCGGCCCACGGCGTCGCGGTGGAGCGGGGAGCCGGCGAGAGGGCCCCGGTTGGGGGCGCCGGCGAGGGGACGTCCGGGGTCGCGGCTCGTGACCCCGCTTGGGAGACCGAGACCCGCCATAGGCGGGTCTCCGCGTGGACGCGACTGGCCATGTCGGCCTGTCGGTGGAGGCGCCCGCGCGGCGTGCGGGCGAGGTAGGTAGCGGGCCGCGGTGCGGCGGCCCGCGGGTTCGGCTGGGCCGGACCCAGGCGGCTGGGCCGCGGTCCCAGCGGGCTGGCCGGAGCGGGCCGGCCCGAGCAGGGCGGGCAGGCCAGACCGGGCCGGTCCGGCCCAAAGGGTTCTCCCCTGATACCTTCGGACGCCCGTATCTTTAGCTATGGGCGTCCGTTTTGCGTGCCATCTGTGGCGGTGCGGACCTAACAGCAAGGCAGACTTTTTGAAATGGTTTAGGGAATTTTTAATTCCCGAAACGAGGGGCCGTGGAGAAGCGACGCGTCTTTAAGTGGTTTGACGTTTTTCCGGGAAATTGTTTTGGACAGCGCGGGCGCGTCTGACATCCGTTTTAAGCATCGTTAGCGGCGTTGGAACCCTGGCGTCAAGGTGGAGGTTTCCAGGGTGGTTTCAGGCATTGGGGCCAAAGTTGAGGCACGGGCCCCATGACCCGTCTTTTGAGCTGCGTGCAGCTTTTAACGACTTTTTCCTCGAACGCCCGTTCGGGGCGTGTGAGCAGTCGATGTTGGGTGTTTTTCCGAGGGCATTGCGTTGGCGCAGTCTTCTCGTTGTATTTCTGCACGATGGTGCGGGCCCCGCGAGGGCCGTTTCGGGAGTTAACAGTGATTTCTAGCTTTATCACCGGGCGACCGTTTTGGACAAGTGAATAGTCCATCTCGTGTACTTTTTCGAGAGAATCGCAATGGTGCGATCCGTTCGTTGAGTTTCGGGACCGGGATGCGGGTCCCACGTGGCACCGCTCATGTGCGGTGCACCGGGATGCATCTTTTTCTCCGGATATCCGTTGCACTCAAGTGAGTAGTGCTTTTGATGTGTTTTCCCGAGGGGATCGCAATTGTGCGATGCGCCCGACTGTTTTTGGGGCCGAGGCTCGGGATCACGGGACGCCGTTCGGGCGTGAGGTGATGTTGGTAACTTTTCCGTCAGATATCCATTTGAGGCGAGTAATTAGAATAACTCACATGTTTTTTCCGCGAGGATTACAACGGTGCGATCCGTTTGGTTGTGCGGATCCTCTTGCGTGATCTTGTGAAATGTGGGAATGTGAAGGTTCCCCGGGGGCGGTTCTTCTACTGTGGTTGTAGCGGACCCTTGGCGTGTGATCGTGTGCACTCCCGTGTGAGTGAAGACGTGTGGTTGGCTATGCCTCAGCCGATGAGGTGGCAGGTTGGAGTTGTTACATCACGCCTTCGCGTTGACGTTGGGTGCCGTGTGCACGATAGCCTATGGGCTGGAACGAGGTATACTTTGGGAGTATACGGGAGCGCTTGGAGGTACGTTTGGTTTGTACCTGAGATGTTCGTGTGCTTGGTTGGGGTTGACTTGGGGCCACACATCGTGTGGGCCCCATGTGCGTGCCATGTTCTGACTTACGTACTTTGACCTCTCGCGACGTAGAGGGTCCCTCTGTGTGTTTGTTTGACCAGCAGGGTGGAGTTCTTCCCCTGGCTCTGTGCTCGTTTGTTGACCAGCAGGGTTGAGTGGTCTCCCCCTGGTTTCGTTCTCAATGGATCGGCCAGTAGCGGTGCTAGTGGCACCCCGTGACAGAACAAGCACTAAACCCCTTTGGGTGAGTTGTGCTGGAGTTGGGTGGTTGCGCGATACCCACTCCGTGTTCGGTTGGCCAGTGTTGTACCCTCCAGTGGAGATGGCCAGGTCAGTTCTGAGTTTTGCCTTCTAGCGGGGCTGGGCAGTGGGTTACTCATCGGATTCTAGGCTTTACCCTCCAGCAGAGACTGGGAAGTGGGTCGCCCGACGCACTTAGGGTCTACCCTCCAGCAGAGACTGGGCAGTGGGTCGCCCGACGCACTTAGGGTCTACCCTCCAGTAGAGACTGGGCAGTGGGTCGCCCACCGCTATTAGGGTCTACCCTCCAGCAGAGACTGGGCAGTGGGTCACCCGACGACCTCTTAGGGTCTACCCTCCAGCAGGGCTGGGCAGTGGGTCACCCATTGTCTAGTTTCATGTCTACCCTCCAGCACGGCTGGGCAGTGGGTCACCTGTCGACTTATTTCAGGTCTACCCTCCAGCGCGGCTGGGCAGTGGGTCGTCTGTCGACTTATTCCAGGTCTACCCTCCAGCGGGGGTGGGCAGTGGGTCTTCTGATGATGTGATAAGGTCTACCCTCCAGCGGGGCTGGGTAGTGGGTCGCCTGATGATGTGTTAAGGTTTACCCTCCAGCGGGGCTGGGCAGTGGGTCGCCTGATGATGTATTATGGTTTACCCTCCAGCGGGGCTGGGCAGTGGGTCACCTGATGATGTATTAGGGTTTACCCTCCAGTGGGGCTGGGCAGTGGGTCACCTGATATCTCTTTATGAATTACCCTTCAGCAGGGCTGGGTAGTGGGTCACCCGTTGGTATTTCCGGACTCTGTCATTTCTACTAGGCTAGTCTGTGGATTTCCTCCGTGACCACCGGAGCGGGACCCTTGGTTGTACGGTTCGGTGATGGGACGACTTTGACTTTGAGGATACCTCTCGACTACAGGGAAGTAACGAGGTGTGGTTTGACTTTCCCTAGAACTCTCAAGTTCGAGGGGTGCTTTCCCCACCGAGACGCGTTTTTGTGACGCGATCTAAAACTGTGCGGGTGAGTCCGTGCCACCCAAAGCGGATAGTGTCTAAGTGTGGTGATTGAGCCCCTTGGCTTGCGGTTTGGGGCGGACGTGCGGGATGCTGGGCATCGATGGATTTTACCTTTGGGACTATTGGCTACTCTTTTCTTGGGCTGAGCTACAGGACGAAGATCCCCTTACGACGATGTTCGGGATTCTTGATTGAGCAAAGGGATATGTATATACCTTGTTCTGGTACCCACTGCTTGGGTTTGGTTACCCTCCTTCCAGGAGAGGCAAAGATGCGCGGGGTATGCCATGTGATTTCCGTGTCTAGCTTCTCGTGGTTGGACGAGTCTACTCTCCTGCTATAGGTAGCGAAGACTCGACAGGAAGTTCATCTTCTCACCATTTCCAGCTCCTTGTGTCTGGATGAGTCTACCTCCTTTCTCTTGTTGAGTTGAGCTGGACTCTTTACTGTACTCTCCGTTGTACCCCTTTACTTTACTGTTCTCTCTACTGATCACCCTTCGGTACCTCCTTTTGTTGCTCCCTCGAGCCTTCGGGGTATCCTACTGAGTACTTTTATACTCACCCCTACTTGGGCTTTGCCCGCACTTGGTGTTCCCTTGCAGACGACGGACAGGTGGAGCGTGACTTCAGTGGAGCGTAGGAGCTTGGGAGCTTGGACCGCGTGCGGTGGTCATGGCCGGGTTCCAGGTGGGAGACCCGTCAGTTTTTTCCTTTTTGTTTACCTGTTTCCGGGTTGTGGCACCTTTTCTGGTTGGGCGCGTGTTTTTCCCCTTTTTTCATTTTTAGCACTGTACTTTGTACTGTTAGAGGTCGATGCACATTGTGGTTTATTTATAGCAGTTTTCCTTTGTTTTTCCTTTTTACTCTGCACTTTTGCATTGAGTGTGTTGCGTGTGTGTGTACAAGTACTTAGGCAAAGGCCTCCCCGAGTTATTGTGCCTTCGGCGCTGGTCGCCAGCCCCTGGCCTATGGAGGTGGGCTTGGGGTAGTTACGGCTCGAGCCCGGGTAGGGTCGGGTCGTGACAAAGTGGTATCAGAGCTGGTTCGTTCCTTGGGACGCTGTTCGGACGTCCCTAAAAGAGGAATTGGTTGGGATTTAGGGAAACCGTGTTAACGTGTCTCAAGAGCAGCTCTCAGGCCAGGGAGTCCAGTGATGGTGCGGCGGCCGACGTATCCATTCACCAGGACCTTGATAACCCGCTTGTCGACTCGGCATGCTGAGACACGTGTTGCAGGGAAAATTGGTTTGTGCATCACATAGTATTGAGACTTTGACTGTCCTTCTTGAGTCAGCTCCCCATCGTTGATATTGGTATATACATATATGCTCATCTGACCGCGACACTCCTTGATAATAATCAGGATGTCTCTGTGAAGACAGCTAGCCAGGATACCAACTTTGGTTCGTGATGACGACCCTGTGATCTATGAGGCCACAGTCCAGGACCCATCATGCGAGCCCCTTTCTCTGGGAGGGCCGGTAGCAGCACCCCCACCTATTGAGCAACAGACAGCTTCAGTAGAGCAGACGGGGCTTGAGCGCAGGTAGAGTGCACTCCGTGAGTTCCAGTGGAAGAGACCGCTGAGGTTCAGTGGTGATCTAGACCCTCAGGCAGTAGAGGTTTGGCTAGAGAGAGTGGGTAGCCTTTTCAGGCTTGTGCAGATGCCGACAGATCAGAGAGTGGCTTTGGCAGCCACCCTTTTTCGTGGAGCATATTGGCATTGGTGGAGTCTGGTGACTCAACTTCTTGACGAGTCGTTGCTTTCGTTGGGCGACTTCCAGTTGTTGTTTCGTGAGGAGTTTTTCCCCTCCTTCTTGCGCTCCATTTGGATTCAGGAGTTCCTGCAGTTTCAGCAGGGAGGGATGACAGTGGTCGAGTACGCGGCTAGTTTTGCAGACCGTGCACGCTTATACCCGGACTTGGTCCATGACGACAACATCCGAGTGCGTAAGTTTGAGAAGGGTCTCCGCCGAGAGATTCGTGTTGTCATAGTACCCTTGGGCATTTCCACATATGCCGGGGTGCTAGAGTAGGCGCTGGTGACAGAGGGCTTCCTATCACGTTCTGGAGTTGGTGGTGCCAGCAGGCACGTTGGAGCCGAGACCTCTGTCACAGCTAGTGGGCGTCAGCAAGCAGAACCTCGACGCAGGTGGCTTACTGACAACCGGGCTCAGGGGCATGGTCGTACACCACAGTGGAACCGGAGGTCACTAGGGTAGCCCAGAGAGAGTCGGTGCTATGCTTGTGATGGGCGAGGTCACTTGGCACGAGACTGCCCGACCCGGGTTGCTGGGAGCTTCGGGTAGGCAGCAGGCGCACCACCACGACAGAGGCAGCGCCGTGATCGGAGTAGTACCCAGAGAGGTGGTGCTAGCAGAGGAGCGGGAGGAGCTGGTAGTGGGGGAAGACTTTACAAGATCTCCCCATCACCACTAGGCAGTCCATGTCAGGCTCCGGGAGCTGACGGTTGGGACCACGGACAGCTGCGAGCTTTGGATTTCTACGATCCTGCAGAGCATGGGATTGTGAGAGGTACCCCTTGCGACTCTTCTACTTTTTGCAGTAGAATTGTTAGGCTCTATGTGTGAAAAGATTTTCTCCCTGCTCCTTGTTTGAGGTGTTACCAGGGTGACGCAGGGCGTCGGGTGTAACCCTATGTTGGTAAGGAAAAAGGCGTGAGACCTTTTCCTTTAGTCGATGGTGTTGACTCCTTCGCCTTTTGAGCGTGTAAGAGAGCATCGACTGTGGAACCTTGCGTGACCAGATATCCTTGGGTGTTTCACTATATGGATATTCTGAAGGAGGTAATCACCGGGCCTTGTTTCAAGTGCAGGCGGTGATTGCAGTTGCGTTGTGCGATGTAGAGGTTCGTTCGGGGAGGTGAGCTACCCTCGAGAGCCTTCGGGCCGTTTGAGACCATGCAAAGGGATGGCGAGGTATCCTACCGCCTTGCCCTAACCCCAAAGTTTGGAGTGGGTGCACGACGTCGGAAAGGGCCGACCTAGGATGAACAGATCAATCCTTTGGTCTGTGTGCTGTGATGCAGAGCTGTGCGTGAGTTCTCCTAGGTATGGGAAAGCCAGGTGTGGGATTAGTACCCTGTGTTGCTCTCTAGTTTTGCTTTTTGGGGGATGAAAATCTTGAAGGAGGGAATGATGTAAGAACCCATTTTTTGTTGAGAAAGACTTTGGAATATTCTTGATAATATTCCAGAGCCATGCCTTCAGACGACGTGCGATTCTGAGCCCCGGAGTGGCCGAAATTAAATTTTCAGTGCGTTCACACTGGAAACGTCAAATAAATGAGATAACTCCTAAAAGGAGTTCCGAGATAGAGATCCGAGTGTACGGATGGGTCCGAAATGGGGTGGTTACCCTAGGAACGACATAAAACTTGTCGGCACGGGACGTTTGGACCCCTCATTCGCTTCGGGAATGTTAAACGGATAAATTAATTAATTAATTTATTCGTTTAATGGTGAAACTCAAGTATCTTTTAAACGGTGGCTCGGATTGGAAAAACGAGGGCACCATTGAGTTCGGAGCTTGCTGTTTACCCTAGGAAGGGTATAAGTTTCGCGGGCGCGGCCCGTTTGTGAAAAATGGATCCAGGGGTGTTTTCGTAATTTGGAGGCTTCGGGTGCTAAGTTTAATAACTTTTGAACGGGGTCTCAGATTAAAATTTTGAGACCGCCGTTATGCTTGGGAGGTAGTGTTTAGCCTAGGGGAGGCTTAATCCCGACCCCTACAGGAGTTTGGGTTCGGGCTGTCGGGCGGGTGGTTAAGTGTTTTCTATTTAAACACTTAACCCACCCCTCTCCTCTCCCCTTTCTTCCCTAGCGCCAGCAGCTCCCAACGACGGAGGGAGCTCCTCCTCACCTCCTCCCCTCCGGCAAGGCAGCGGTGCGGCGGCAGATCCCTCGCGGCGAAGCGCCGGGCAAAGCCCAACAAGGTAGGATCGCGCGTTTAATTTTTTTAAAACCCCCGCACCTCCTTTGGATACATAAATTTTGCATCGAATCACTGTTTTTTCTATCGAGTGAAGCCCGTAGTTGCGTAGGATTCGACCTGAGGTTTCCGTCTCACTTTTCGGATCAAAATTCTGAGACCTGAGATGTTCGTAGGGATCCGATGAAGTTTCGGGAGGCTTTTGGTGTTTTCCGGCGAGAACCAGCGGCGGCGGCGGCTTCCCAGCGGCGGTCCGGCGGTCTTCCAGGCGGCGGCGGGTTCGTCTGGGCGTCGGCGCAGGTGGCCAAGCGGGGCGGCTGGCGGACCGCGGCGTTGCGGTGGAGCGGGGAGCTAGCGAGAGGGCGCCGGATGGGGGCGCCGGCGAGGGGACGTCCGGGGTAGCGGCTCGCGACCCCGCTGGGGAGACCGAGACCCGCCATAGGCGGGTCTCCGCATGGACGCGACCGGCCGTGTCGGCCGGTCGGTGGAGGCGCCCGCGCGGTGCACGGGTGAGGAAGGTAGCGGGCCGTGGTGCGGCGGCCCGCGGGTTCGGCTGGGCCGGACCCAGGCGGCTGGGCCGCGGTCCCAGCGGGCCGGCCCGAGCGGGCGGACTGGCCAGACCGGTCCGGTCTGGCCCGAAGGGTTCTCCCCTAATACCTTCAGACACCCGTATCTTTAGCTACATGCGTCCGTTTTGCGTGCCATCTGCGGCGGTGCGGACCTAACAGCAAGGTGGACTTTTTGAAATGGTTTCAGGAATATTTAATTCCCGAAACGAGGGGCTTTGGAGGCGCGACGCATCTTTAAGTGGTTTGACGTTTTTTCCGGGAAATTGTTTTGGATGGCGCGGGCGCGTCTGACGTCCGTTTTAAGTGCCGTCAGCGGCGTTGGAACCCTGGCGTCAAGGCGGAGGTTTCTAGGGTGGTTTCAGGCGTTGAGGCCGAAGTTGAGGCGCGGGCCCCACGACCCGTCTTTTGAGCTGCGTGCAGCTTTTAGCGACTTTTTCCTCGGACGTCCGTTCGGGGCGTGCGAGCAGTCGATGTTGGGTGTTTTTCCGAGGGCATTGCGTTGGCTCAGTCTACCCGCTATATTTCTGCACGATGGTGTAGGCCCCGCGAGGGCTGTTTCGGGAGTTGACGGTGATTTCTAGCTTTATCACCGGGCGACCATTTTGGACAAGTGAATATTCCATCTCGTGTACTTTTTCGAGAGGATCGTAACGGTGTGATCCGTTCGTTGAGTTTCGGGACCGGGATGCGGGTCCCACGTGGCACCGCTCGTGTACTGTTCACCGGGATGCATCTTTTTCTCCAGATATCCGTTGCACTCAAGTGAGTAGTGCTTTTGATGTGTTTTCCCGAGGGGATCACAATTGTGCGATGCGCCCGACTGTTTTCTGGGCCGAGGCTCGGGATCACGGGACATCATTCGGGCGTGAGGCGGTGTTGGTGACTTTTCCGTCAGATATCCGTTTGAGGCGAGTAAGTAGACTAACTCGCGTGTTTTTTCCGCGAGGATTACAATGATGCGATCTATTTGGTTGTGTGGAGCCTCTTGCGCGATCTTGTGAAATGCGGGAATGTGAAGGTGCCCCGAGGGTGGTTCTTCTACTGTGGTTGTAGCGGACCCTTGGCGTGTGATTGCGTGCACTCCCGTGTGAGTGAAGACGTGTGGTTGGCTGTGCCTCAGCCGATGAGGTGGTAGGTTGGATTTGTTACGTCACGCCTTCACGTTGACGTTGGGTGTTGTGTGCACGATAGCCTATGGGCTGGAACGAGGTATACTATGGGAGTATACGAGAGCGCTTGGAGGTACGTGTGGTTTGTACCTGAGATGTTCGTGCGCTTGGTTGGGGTTGACTTGGGGCCACACGTCGTGTGGGCCCCATGTGCGTGCCGTGTTCTGCCTTACGTACTTTGACCTCTTGCGACGTAGAGGGTCCCTCTGTGTGTTTGTTTGACCAACAAGGTGGAGTTCTTCCCCTGGCTCTGTGCTCGTTTGTTGACCATCAGGGTTGAGTAGTCTTCCCCTGGTTTTGTTCTCGATGGATCGGCCAGTAGCGGTGCTAGTGGCACCCCGTGATGGAACAGGCGCTGAACCCCTTTGGATGAGTTGTGTTGGAGTTGGGTGGTTGCGCGATACCCACTCCGTATTCGGTTGGCCAGTGTTGTACCCTCCAGTGGAGATGGCCAGGGCAGTTCTGAGTTTTACCCTCTAGCGGGGCTGGGCGGTGGGTTACTCATCGGCTTCTAGGGTTTACCCTCCAGCAGAGACTGGGCAGTGGGTCGCCCAACGCACTTAGGGTCTACCCTTCAGCAGAAAATGGGCAGTGGGTCGCCCGAAGCACTTAGGGTCTACCCTCCAGTAGAGACTGGGCAGTGGGTCGCCCACCGCTATTAGGGTCTACCCTCCAGCAGAGACTGGGCAGTGGGTCACCCGATGACCTCTTAAGGTCTACCCTCCAGCAGGGCTGGGAAGTGGGTCACCCGTCATCTAGTTCCAGGTCTACCCTCCAGCATGGCTGGGCAGTGGGTCGCCTGTTGACTTATTTCAGGTCTACCCTCCAGCACGGCTGGGCAGTGGGTCGCCTGTCGACTTATTCTAGGTCTACCCTCCAACGGGGCTGGGAAGTGGATCGCCTGATGATGTTATAAGGTCTACCCTCCAGCGGGGCTGGGCAGTGGGTCACCTGATGATTTATTATGGTTCACCCTCCAGCAGGGCTGGGTAGTGGGTCGCCTGATGATGTATTAGGTTTTACCCTCCAGCGGGGCTGGGCAGTGGGTCACCCGATATCTGGTTATGAATTACCCTCCAGCAGGGTTGGGCAGTGGGTCACCCGTTGGTATTTCCGGACTCAGTCCTTTCTACTAGGCTAGTCTGTGGCTTTCCTCCGTGACCGCCGGAGCGGGACCCTTGGTTGTACGGGTCGGTGATGGGACGACTTTGACTTTGAGGAGACCTCTCGACTGCAGGGCAGTGACGAGGTGTGGTTTGAATTTCCCTAGAACTCTCAAGTTTGAGGGGCGCTTTCCCCACTGAGACGCATTCTTGTGACGCGATCTAAAACCGTGCGGGCGAGTCAGTTCCACCCAAAGCGGATAGTAAGTGTGGTGATTGAGCCCCTTGTCTTGCGGTTCGGGGCGGGCGTGCGGGATGCTGGGCATCAATGGAGTTTACCTTTGGTACTGTTGGATACTCTTTTCTTGGGCTGAGCTACGGGACGAAGATCCCCTTACGACGATATTCGGGCTTCTTGATTGAGCAAAGGGATATATATATACCTTGTTCCGGTACCCACTGCTTGGGTTTGGTTACTCTTCTTCCAGGAGAGGCAAAGACGCGCGGGGTATGCCACCTGCTTTCCGTGTCTAGCTTCTCGTGGTTGGACGAGTCTACTCTCCTACTATAGGTAGCGAAGACTCGACGGGAAGTTCATCTTCTCACTATTTCCAGCTCCTTGTGTCTGGATGTGTCTATCTCCTTTATCTTGTTGGGTTGAGCTGGACTCTTTATTGTACTCTCTGTTGTACCCCTTTACTTTCCTGTTCGCTCTACTGCTCACCCTTCGATACCTCCTTTTGTTTCTCCCTCGAGCCTTCGGGGTATCCTACTGATTATTTTTATACTCACCCCTGCTTGGGCTTTGCCCGCACTTGGTGTGCCCTTGCAGACGACAGATAGGTGGAGCGTGACTTCAGTGGAGCGTAGGAACTTGGGAGCTTGGACTGCATGCGTTGGTCGTGGCCGGGTTCCAGGTGGGAGACCCGTCAGTTTTTTCCTTTTTGTTTACCTGTTGCCGGGTTGTGGAACCTTTTCTGGTTGGGTGCGTGTTTTTCCCCTTTTTCCTTTTTAGCACTGTACTTTGTACTGTTAGAGGTCGATGCACATTGTGGTTTATTTATAGCAGTTTTTCTTTGCTTTTACTTTTTTACTCTGCACTTTTTCATTGAGTGTGCTGCGTGTGTGTGTACAAGTACTTAGGTAAAGGCCTCCCCGAGTTATTGTGCCTTCGGCGTTGGTCGCCAGCCCCTGGCCTATGGAGGCGGGCTTGGGGTAGTTGCGGCTCGAGCCCGGGTAGGGTCGGGTCGTGACATCTTTGAAGCAGGGTTAAGGAAAGAAATCCATTCAAATATAGTAATATTGTGTATAGATGATTACACAGAGATGGTGAATAGAGCCTCGGTGTCTTAGTGGGATTTGTTGGGTGCTCCGGGTGGAGGAAGCATGGCAGTACCCATGGGGAATAGTGGGAACTCTAACGCCGGGTTCAAGCGATGGAGGGACACTTATTCCCAGGGTAAGAATATGGCATATAATCCGACAACAGGATCGGTAAATCTTCCTCCGAAGCCCCAGAGCAAGCCAGGATGTTTTCAGTGTGGTTCTATGAGCCACATCAAGCGGGATTGTACAACACAATCTCGAGCATGTCATAATTGTAAACAGATGGGGAATATACAACGTTATTGTCGGAATGCTCCAAGGTTGGGTGCGCGTGACACTCCTCAGGGATCACATACGTCATATGCTTCGACGGAAGGGGGACAAAAGCACACCCCTCATTAGCAGAGTAAAGTGGGTCATGATGATTCTCGGAATACCACAATGCTTCAGCAAAGCAATAAAGAGCAGAGTGTGGTGACAAATACATTGTTCAGAGATGAGCAGGTTGTGGTGGATGATCAGTCGGGACCATCCACGGTGCGAGGTACTATTCTTTTAAATTCTACCTTGATGCAAGTGTTGTTTGATATGGATTATTCACACTCTTTTATTGCTGCACGTTTGGTTGATTTGCTGGGTTTAAGGGTAGAAATGATTCCCTTGGTTTTGAAACTTCAAACTCCTCTAGTTAGAAGAGAGTGTCGAGCCTTCTTGTGTAGAGAATGTTGTATCATTTTGGGAGAGGTTGAGCTAATGTGGAATTTCTCAATGCTTGAGATGGATGGGTATGATGTAATCCTGGGAATGGATTGGATGGTGGCGTTTAAGGCTCACATTGACTGTGATGATCGAACAATGGATTTTACGACACATTATGGAGTTAGATATCTCTTTAGAGGAGAGGGGCATGAAAGGCAGGGTGCAACAGGTTTGTTGGCACCAGCAGTGGAAATGTTATCGTATCAGTTGGCAGTGTTGTCTTTGGAATTGGTAGACGGTGTTGAGAAGAATGTTCTTCCAGTAGTGGTGGATCAGTTCATGGATCTCTTTTATGAAGAATTCTTTGGGTTACCTCCCGTAAGAGAAGTCGAGTTTACGATTGATCTCCTTCCGGGGACCACTCCGATCTCATTTCTGTCTTATCGGATGGCACCAAACGAATTTAGGGAATTGAAATTCCAGTTGGAAGAGTTAGAAAACAAAGGTTTTATCTGGCCTAGCACGTCTCCGTGGGCAGCACCGGTGTTGTTCATGAAAAAGGCGGATGGAACTATGAGGCTATCTGTTGATTATCATAGACTTAACCAAGTTACAATAAAGAATATATACCCACTTCCATGAATTGATGATTTGTTCGATCAGTTTAGGGGAGCCTAGTGGTTCTCCAAGATCGACCTGAGGTCGGGATATCATCAATTGCAGGTGAGGAAGGATGATATTCCTAAAACAGCTTTCAGAAGTAGATATGGCCATTATGAATATGTGGTTATGCCATTTGGTCTAATGAATGCGCCAACGGTGTTTATGGCATTGAGAAATCGAATATTTCAGAGATATCTGGATTCATTTGTGGTGGTGTTTGTAGACGATATTCTGGTGTATTCAAAGACAAGGGTGGAGGATAATCAGCACTTGGAGACAGTGATGGGGATCTTGAGGGATCATTGGTTGTATGCCAAATTGTCAAAGTGTGACTTTTGGATACGGTAAGTTCATTTTCTTGGCCATTTGATTTCTGAAAGAGGTGTTTCAGTGGATCCAGAAAAGATAGAGGTCGTTATCTCGTGGAAACCGCCAAAGAATGTGTCTGAGATACAGAGTTTTCTTGGTCTAGCTGGGTATTATTGGCGTTTTGTTCATGATTTTTCACGGTTGGATTCACCGATGACAACTTTGACAAGGAAGAATGTTCTATTCCAATGGAATGAGAAGTGTCCGCAGTGTTTCGAAGAGCTAAAGGATCACCTTACATCAACACCAATCTTGGTTTCTCCAGAACTAGGAAAATGGTACGTGGTGTATTGTGATACATCGGGATCAGGGTTGGGGTAAGTTCTCATGCAAGGGAATCATGTGGTTAAGTATGGATCACGATAGTTGAGGGTGCATGAGAAGAACTACCCAACTCATAAGAGCTTGAAGCACATTTTCTCACAAAGGGATTTGAACTTGAGGCATAAGAGATGGATGGAATATCTCCAGATGTTTGATTTTGACTTAATGTACACCCTAGGTAAGGTAAATTCGGTGTCAGATTCATTAAGTAGAAAATCATATACTTAGGTGGTAAAATAGGCATCAGACCAGTGGTAGTTGATGTCGGTTATAGCCGATATGCAGTTGGAATGTGAGGACCAGGGCGATATAGCGGTCTTGTTTCTGGTTTTGTTGATTCCTGACTTGGTTGGCCTGGTTAAAGAGGCACAAATATCTAATTCTGAGTGTGTGACCATGGGGTCGAGACTCAATGGTGGGGAGACCATTGAGGGTTGGGAACTGAATGGAGATTCAGTTTTGTGTTTTCAGAATCGGATGGTTGTACCAGTTGTTTGTCAAGAGGATCTTCTTAGGGTGTATCATCATTCCAGGTGGGTTGTTCATCCTGGAATTCAGAAAATGTATAAAGAGTTGAAAGCGCAGTTTTGGTGGGCTGGTATGAAAAGAAGAGTGGCTGAGTTTTTTTCGAGATGCTTGACTTGTTAGTAGGTCAAGGCAGAGCATCAGAGGCCAACAGGAATGTTGCAGTCTTTACTAATCCTTGTTTGGAAGTGGGAGTAAATAGTGATGGATTTTATCATAGGTCTCCCAAGAATGGTCAGAAAGCACGATGCCATTTGGGTGATAGTGGATCGGCTAATGAAGTCAGCCCATTTCATCCCGATTCGTGAATCTCATACGGTGGAGGATCTGTCCAAAATCTATATCCGGGAGGTGGTAAAGAGGCATGGTGTTCTAGTTTCGATTGTATCGGATAGAGATCCGAGATTTACATCTCGTTTTTGGAAATCCTTACAGTAAGCCCTTGGGACACAGTTGACTATGAGCACGGCGTATCACCCTTAGACGGATGGTCAATCCGAGAGGATGATACAAAATTTGGATGATATGTTGCGGGCTTGTGTCATGGATTTTGGTGGCTCATGGGAGGAGCACTTGTTGTTGGTTGAGTTTTCGTACAATAACAGTTATCAGGCATTCATACAGATGGCTCCGTTTTAAGCGTTGTATGGGCAACCATGTCGTTCTCCGCTATGTTGGGTGGAAACGGGTGAGTCCTCGAGGGTTGGACCGAGCCTTGTCCAAGAGACTAAGGAAAATATCAAGTTGTTCAGGAAGAGAATGGATATGGCTCAGAGTCGTCATAAATCGTATGCAGGTCATCATCGACGACCGTTGTCGTTTGAGGTGAGTGATCACGTTTTCTTGACAATCTCTCCTAGGTTGGGACATCATCGGTTTGGAAAGTAGGGAAAGTTATCTTCAAGGTATATTGGACCTTTTGAGATTATTGAGTGGGTTGATGAGGTGGCTTATCGTTTGGATTTTCCACCTAGGTTCAGTGTGGTGCACAATGTGTTTCATGTGTCGCAGCTGAAAAAGTATCATCCGGATCGTGACCATGTGATTCGATGGGATCATGTGGAGTTAGAACCAGATTCTTCATTGGTGCACGTGCCAGTGCGGGTTTTGGATAGGCAAGAGAAAGTCTTGCATGGTAAAAGCATCAGTTTAGTTCATGTTTTGTGGCAACATGGTCAGATTCAAGAGGAGACTTTCGAGCGGGAGAAAGAGATGGTCGAGCAGTGGCCCGACCTCTTTCGGCAAAGGGCGGGTTCACTAATTTCCGAGGACGGAAACTCCAATGGTGGGGAGAATGTAGCACTCACAGTTTGAGGTATGTGGTCTTTGTTTATGAATTTTTATGTGTTTAAAGTGCATGGGATGAGTTTGGAAGAGGTTGGGAGAGTTTGGAATGGTTTTGAATGAGTTTGGAGGCTTTTAAAGGGGTGTACGGTTTGACCACAGTTTGTGGAAACCGTGTGGATGCTCTAGGAAACCATGTAGGGGGAGACAGTAGGCTTTGTACGGCTTGCGCACGGTTTTCCAAACTGTGCGAGACAACTGTGTGAACCCTTGATCTCGAGGCAGTAGCGTGCGCACGGTTAGCGCACGGTTTTCCAAAACGTGCGGACTAACCGTGCGACCACTTAAAAATAGGGTTATAAGTTCCGGGATCCCTCGAGCTTAAGCTATTTCACTCCAATATTCCTCCCACTCAAGCCTCACTTGAGATTTTGGGTTCTCAGGGGTTGGAGGGGCCCTCCCACTCGGTTTGGAAGGATTTTGAAGAGGTTTCTTGGCGGTTTGAAGGTGGTTTCTCCCGGGTAAGTCTCTCCTCTTATTTCTCTTTTGTTTTCCTCTAGATCTTCTCTTCCCTATTTCTTGGTTTTATAGATATACACTTGTTGTGTGTAGATATAGGGTTTTGGTTGCCTTTGATTATGTTTTTTAGGCTTGTGAATGATAGGTAAGGGGATCTAAAGAGGTTTCGGTGGTGCGTTCGCTGGATTTGAGGCGCGGTTGTTCATGGGTCGATTTCTCAGGAACCCTGAAGGTAGGTGGATTCTCTCTCAACTCCACTTGGTTAGAGATAATGGTTTTGGTTACAATTAATTTTTTGTGCTTGAAATTAATTATGTTTGATGTGCGAAATTGGTTAGAAATCCCTTGGGTGATGTTTTTGGGATTTTTGGGAAAAAGGGTGTTTTATGGTGAAATGTTATTCTTGTGGATTATAAAATGGATATTTTAAAATGGGATTCTATGGTTGATTTGTGAAAATGATTGATGGAAATGGTTTTCAATAAAGGGCTTGTTTTATTGAAATGTTGTTTGGAATGGAAAATGGTTTTCAATAAATGGGTGATTTATTGAAGTGAATTGATATGCAATGGAATTGGTTGATTGCATGTGATTGTGACCTTGGTGGGTTATATGCTTGGAATTGGCTTGTTTTGAATTTTGTGTGGAAGTGGAGAGAATTACCACTATAAAAAGGGGATGGATAGTGGACAGAAGGGCCACCATCAAGGATAAGTGGACGGGAAGTGCCGTTTGGTGTGAATGGGTGAACAGGTTGGACGGTAGCTCCACTGTTTGTTTGTTGTGGTTGTCTTGTTGTGCATTTCTTTGCAAGATGGAATTGTTGTGCTAATGTGTAAATTATGAGAGGGATTGTGTCATGTTTGGTTGACTTTCCCTTGGTTTCTTGGGTTGTATGTGATGGCTTGGTAAGGGCATGTTTGGATTATGAAAATGGTTTCACTTGTGAATTATTTTATATAAATGTGCTAAAGGTTTTATCCTAGTGGCGTGTGTAGGGAAGTCATTTGGGGAAAACCTACCGAGTTTTAGTACTCACCCCCTTCTTTGTAACATTGGTGTCTTTGTAGATGTTGTGTATCGTGACGTGGGAAAAAGTAAGGCATCACCCTCCTTTAGTGGAGCATTGTGATCCCTTGGTGGATCTTGGAGCGTGGAGCTTGGTGTGGATCTGTGGTGGTGTCATGGCTTGTGTGGTGTTTAGTTGTTTAGTTTCCGCAGTGTACTCTGACATTATGTGGAAATGTCTATTTTTATTGGTTTCGAGTTATGTTGTGGAACAACTTGGTGGTCTTTTGTGAATGCATGGTTGGGTAATTTATTTGACATGCATCATATAGTGGTTGTTAGTGGATTGTTTGGTTGGCTTTGTCTTAAGGGAAAATCATTCCCCAATTTGTTCTCAGATCCCTCAGCATTTATTGCCAGCCTTTGGCACCTTGGGAACGTTGCTTATGGCCAAGTAACCCTCACCGCCTCCTCAATCCAATGAGGTAGGAGCGGGGTGTTACAAGCCTCATCGAAAGGGGTTGAGTCTGAAAGAAGTCGTCAGGTGACCCAATGCCCAGCCCAACTGGAGGGTAAACCCCAAAAGGTCATTGGGTGACCCACTGCCTAGCCCCACTGGAGGGTAAACCTTAAAAGGTAGTCGGGTGACCCACTACCCAGCCCTGCTGGAGGGTAAACCCAAAAAGGTCATCGGGTAACCCATTGCCCAACCCTGATGGAGGGTAAACCCTAAAGTCAATGAGTAACCCACTGACCAGCCCCACTGGAGGGTAAAACCTAAGGTCAATGGGTAACCCACTACCTAGCCCCGCTGGAGGGTAAACCCAGAACTGGTCTGATAACACAGCGATGTTCGCGCCATCACCGAGTGTCGCTAACATCGCGACTGTACGTTGTGTCGGAGTGCGTCAAAGAAACCTCCGACCAACACCCTTTCATGTTTTCACATTTAATGAGATCTCGAAAGAGGCTCCACACGCCCAAAAAGATTACACCGTTGTAATCCTCATGGAAAAACACGTGAGATAGACTACTTACTCGTTGGAAAAGGACTCCCGACGAAAAAGTTATTCAACACCGCTTTACACCCATACGGCGTCTCGTGGGGCCCACACCTCGGTCCTAAAAGAGGTCGGGGGAACTTCACCATTGCCATGCTCTCGGAAAAACACGCCAAAATGACTACTCATTCACCCCGAACGGACGTCTGATGAAAAAGTCGCAAAACGCTGCTCACGGCTTAAAAGACGACTCATGGGGCCCACACCTCAACTTCGACTTCAACGCCTGAAACCACCCTGGAACACTTCGTCTCGACGCCAGGGTCACAATGCCGCTGACGGCGCCTTAAAAGGACTCCAGATGTGTTCGCGCCATCCGAAAGAAGAATCTCGATGTGGTACTTAACGAGCATGCCGCGCCACAGAACCCCCGTCTTGGGAATTAAAAATCCCTGAGGCCATCTCAAAATCTTTTCCTCGAGCCGAGGATTGCACTGCTATAGACAGCACAAAAAACGGACACCCGTAGTGGAAGTTACGGGTGTCCGAAGTCAGGGGACGAACCCCTTTGGGTTGGACCGGCCCGGTCCAGCCAGTCCAGCCAGCCTGGGCTGGCCCGTACCAGCCGACCCTTGTGGCCAGTCACTGCCTCGCACAGAGACCCACCTTCGGAGGGTCTCTGTCTCCCGCACAGGGTCGCGCGCCGCACCGACGACCTGGGAGCCCGCCGCCGTTGGGGAAGCCCACCTCCGCCGCTGAGGAGCCCACCGTCACGTCGTCATCCCAGACCGCCTGAAGCCCACCGCGCTGGCCACCAGAAACCCCTGGAACCGCTAGAAAAAAAAGAATTTGGCCGGAAAACTTCCCGGGGCCACCCCAGACACCCCGGGACTCAAAAATTCGATCTGAAAAGGGAGTCGGAAATCTCGTATTGATCCATACACATCTATAGTCTTCGCTCGACGATTGGACAACATTTTGACATAATGAATTTAATTCAAGGAAGATGCGGAAATCAAAAACGAAAACGTAACCTCCTGCCTCATTGGGCGTTGCCCGTAGCTTCATGAACGGTCCGCCGGAGTGTCGTGCCGCCTTGGAGAGGTGGAGGAGAGGATCTTGAAGGGAGGTGGATTCTGCCAGGGAGAAATGAGGAGAAGAAGGGGGAGGGGAAGAAGGGTTTAAGTAGGAAAAAACTTAATTAAAATTAATTAAGTCTTAACCCCCCCCCCCCACCGATAGGCCCTGTACCCAAACTTTCGACGGGGTCAGGGTTAAGCCATCCCTAGGACAAAATCCACGTTCTGAGCGCAATGGCGGTCTCAGAATTTTAATCCGAGCCTCCGTTCAGAATTTGTAAAGTTCACGCCCAAGGCCGCTAAATTACAAAAACACCCCTGGTAGCGTTTTCCACAGAAGGGTCGCGCCCGCGAAAGTTACACCCCTCATAGGGTAAACGGCACATTCCGGACTCAACGGTTCCCTCAGTTTTCCCATCCGAGCAATTTTTTAGGAGTTATTCTATTTACTTGGCGTGTCCAGTGTGAATGCTCTTAAAATTTAATTCCAGCCACACTGGGGCTCGGAATCACATTCCATCTGAACGCCCTACTCTGGAATAACATCAAGAAAATTTCAAAGTCTTACAGGCTCAAAACCTAGGTTTTTACATCATTAACTCATTCAAGTTTTTTGTCCCCAAAAAACAAAACTACAAAAACTACTCGGGATACTGAGCCCTCATCTGTCTCTCCCATTACCAGGTGCTCTCCTGCACCCTCCCGTGCTGCCACAACACATGAACCAAAGGAATGGTACGTCCACACAGTGTCTGCTCCTGCCGGTCCTCAATCTCCACCGGGTGCTCCGCAAAGGTGGCTCCATCCTCGATGTCCATCTCTCCCCAGTCGATAACGTGCATGGGTTCGTGCACATATTTCCTCAGCTGCGACACGTGGAAGACGTCATGCACCCTCTCCAGCTGTGGTGGTAGAGCAAGGTGGTAGGCCACCTCACTGACCCTGCACACGATCTCAAAGGGCCCAATGAACCTCGGGGATAGCTTGCCTCCTCGGCTGAACCTCTGTATCCCACGCTGCGGAGAGACTCTCAAAAAGACATGGTCCCCCCGCTCGAACTCCAAAGGCCTGCGATGATGATCTGCATAGGACTTTTGTCTGCTCTGATCCATCCTCATCCGCTCACGAATTACCTACACCTTCTTCATCGTCACCTGCACCAACTCTGGTCCCACAAGGGAGGTCTCCCCAACCTCCGTCCAGCACAATGGTGACCTGTAGGGTCTCCCATAGAGGGCCTCAAAAGGTGCCATGCCGATAGTAGAGTGGTAACTGTTGTTGTACGTGAACTCCACCAAGGGCAGGTGATCCTCCCAGCTCAGACCAAAGTCTAACACGCACGCCCTGAGCATATCTTCCAACACCTGGATAGTGCGCTCGGTCTGCCTGTCCGTCTGGGGGTGAAAAGATGTACTCATCCACAACCGAGTCCCGAATGCCTCCTGTAGGCCGCGCCACAAACATGACGTAAACCGTGTGTCTCGGTCGGAGACGATCATCGAGGGTACTCCATGAAGGCAGACAATCTCCCGAACATACAGCTGCCCTAGACTCTCCACCGAGCTCTGCTCATCGATGGAAAGTAAGTGTGCCGACTTCATGAGTCGGTCTACTATCACCCAAATGGAATCATGGCCCTTTTCTGTGCGCGGAAGCCTTGTGACGAAATCCATGGATATGCCATCCCACTTCCACTCCGAGATATCAAGGGGCTGCAACAACCCTGCCGGAACCTGATGCTCCGCCTTCACTTGGTGATAGGTAATACACCGAGAAATGAACTCAGCTATCCTCCGCTTCATGCCAGACCACCAAAACTACCACTGAAGGTCTCTGTACATTTTTCCCACACCAGGATTTACAGCCAAGGGAGAAGTGTGGAACTCCCGTATCACCTCCTCCAGCATCTCCACTAGTACTGCAGCTCGCCCCTGGAACAGGATCTCATGATTTCCTCCTTCAGAATATCCATCAGGTGTGTCGCCCGTGGATATCTGATCACGCAGTACCTCGCTGTCGACATCTCCCAGCTGTGACTCTCTCACACGCTCAAGGAGCCAAGGAGTCAACACCATCGATTGCAGAAATTCCATACTCTTCTGCTCCACCAAGGTCAGTCGTAGGGAAACCAACTGCTCTGAAGATTCCCGCACTAAACGATCCTGGTACTTCCTACTAAGATCATCTGATACTACATTACCCTTCCCCAAAGTGTAGACTATCTCAAAATCATAGTCCTGTAGAAACTCCAGCCAGCGCCTCTGCCTCAGATTCAGATCCCTCTAAATGAAGATGTACTTGAGGCTCTGGTGGTCTGAGTAGAACACAAAACGCTCACCCAGAAGGTAGTGTCTCTATAACCTCAAGGCGAAGACCACCGATACCAACTCTAAATCGTGAGTCACATAATTCTAATCATGGGGCCTCAACTACCTTGACCCACATGTAATCACTGCCCGCTGCTGCATCAGTACGCACCCGAGCCCAGCTCCTAAAGCGTCGCAGTACACCACGAACTCAACGCCCTCCTCTGGAAGCCTCAACACTAGAGCACTAGTCAGACTATGTCTCAACTCCTCGAAGGCCTTCTGGCACTGATCAGTCCTGGTGAAAGATCATCCCTTCCGCGTCAATGTGGTCAAAGGGGAAGCAATCTTGGAGAAATATTCCACAAACCTCCTTTAGTACCCTGCCAAACCAAGGAAGCTCCGAACCTCTGACACATTCTTGGGTGGCTCCCAAGCAAGCACTACCTCTATATTTACGGGATCTATGGCCAATCCCTGCTCCGTAATGACATGCCCTAGAAAGTGAACCGCATGAATCCAGAACTGACACTTCGAGAGCTTCCCATATAGCTGGTGCTCTCGGAGTAAGTCTAGGGCCATCCTCAAATGTTCCGCATGCCCCTCTTCCGTCACAGAGTAGATGAGTATGTCATCAATAAAGACAACCACAAAATGGTCCAAGTGTGGATTGAAGATCCGGTTCATCAAAGCCATGAAAATAGCAGGGGCATTCATCATGCCAAAGGGCATCACCAGAAACTCGTAATGACCATATCGACAACGGAAATCCGACTTCGGAATATCAGACTCACGAACCCGCAACTGGTGGTAGCCGAATCGAAGATCAATCTTGGAGAACCACTTCGCACCTCTCAACTGGTTGAAGAGGTTGTCAATCCTCGACAAAGGGTACTTGTTCTTTATCGTGGCCTAATTTAGGCGACGATAATCCACACAAATCCGTAGACTCCCATCTTCTTTTTTCACAAACAAAACTGGAGCTTCCCAGGGGGACACACTGGGCCCGATGAATCCCTTCTCATAAAGGTTTTCCAGCTGGAGTCGTAGCTCCCAAAGCTATGTGGGTGCCATCCGATAATCCACACATGATAACGGGGCAGTTCCCGGCTGAAAGTATATGCAGAACTCCATCTCTCACCTCGGAGGTAGTCTCGGGACATCCTCGAGAAAGACGTCCATGTAGTCCTCTACAATGGTAGGGACCCAGGTGCCTACAACATCTTCTGCTCCGAGATCCATTCTCTCCAACTGATGAGAAAAAGGTCATGGTCTCCTGCTCAGAGTACCCATCTTCTCTGCCACGAGGTCTCATTCACCAAGGATGGTGAACCTCGTCCCATCAGAAAACACGCCTCTGACTCATCTGTGATGACAGTCGATCTAGGCTTGAACCATAGAAAGATAATCCATGCCTAGGATGACGTCATAAGGTTCCATCATGATGACGAGTAGGTCCCACATGAAACTCCCTCCTCTGAATGATAGTTCGCACTGTCTGTAGATAAAGGTCACCAACAAGGCACTTCCTGTAGGAACCTCAAGGCTAAGTGCAGGTGTCAGCGCCTCTACTGGAAGCTCCAACTACTGTACCAAAAGTAGCGATATAAAGGAGTGGTTGGAACCTGTGTCCACTAGTACCAAATCAAGCGTAGAGTAAAAACAAAGCGTACCTCGGATCATCTCGTGTGTTGGGGGGTCACGAACACCCATAGCCTGAAGCTACCCACGGCCCCTACTACCGACTCCCTGAGCCTGGCGTGGGATACCCGGTGGTGGCGGTGGAAGGACCTCGAAACGCTATCTCGGACCTCCAGGTCCTGTCGCTCTGCCTGCGCCACCTCCCTGAGGACCACCCTATCCTCACCTGGGAGATCTCTGGTCACGGCTCTGCCTCTGCCGCTACGGTGTGCCCACTGCCTGCCACGGCTGCTCGGTATGCCTGGTCGGGTAGTCCCGTGCTAGGTGACCCCATCCGTCACACATAACACCGACCCTCTCCTGCCTGCCCCGATGCTCTACGATACCAATATGGTGTACGACCCCGCCCCTGTGTCTACTCGCAGAAGGCCCTCCTTGACCGAGGATCTGCTCTTTTCCGCCTACCTGTCACCGAAGACTCTACTCTAAAGCGGCCACTGCTAGGCCCTGTCAGTTGGCATCCCTTAGCCAAAAATATCTCTGTCACAAGCACCCGCTCTAGTACCCCAGAATAAGTAGAGATGCATAGGGGTACTACACTAGCACAGATCTCCCTATGAAGACCATGATCAAACTTCCACACCCGGAAGTAACTATCGCGGACCATATCCTACGAGTAGCATGTCAGATCGGTAAACCGGGAAGAGTACTATGCCACACTCATCCCCCCTGCTTTAGCTCCAGAAGCTCCTAAATCCGAATGGAGCGTAAATAAGAGGGGGAGTACTCCTCCCAGAAGAGCTTCTAGAAGCTATCCCACATGAGAGACAACTCGTCGTGGGTCTGCGTAACCAACCCCCACCAACGCCCGGCCGTACCGAGGAAAAGGCTGGAAGCTAGGGATACCATTTGGTCCGCTGGTGTCCGTACCAGCCTAAAAATTCGGTCCACAGACTCTAGCCAGTCTTCCGCTGCCTAGGGATCCGGGTCCCCCGGAACTTCTGCGCCCGCTGATGTTGGAAGTCTTAGAGCGCACTCATCCTACGCTCAACCTCGGCCTGAGCTTCTGGTACTAACTACCGCTCCCCAGGTGTAGGGGCTACTGCTGAAGCACTAGGCAGAAGGGGATCGTGTGAGGGTCCCTGAACTGATGCCTTGTCGCTCGCCAGGTCGTCGTCATGAACAAGAGAGGGTAACCTGGCTGGCTGCTATCGTGGGAACATCCTGAAAATTATCAAGGATTGCCGCGATCAGACAAGCATATATATATATATATATATAATAGTAATAACAAAGGGGATATAACTCAAAAAGGATAGTCAAAGACTCAATCCTACTGGATGCATGTTCCAAAGTTCCCTGCAACAAGTGTCTCAGTGTGCTGAGTCGACAAGCGGGTTATCAGGGTCCTGATAAATGGATACGTCAGCCGCCCATACCATCACTGGAATCCCTGGCCTGAGAGCTTCTCTTGAGACACATCGACACTATTGCCCTAAATCCCAACCAATTCCTTTTTAGGGATGTCCGAACAACGCTCCAAGGAATGAACCACCTATGATACCACTTTGTCACGACTCGAACCTACCGGTCTCGAGCTGTAACTACCCCAAACCCGCCTCCATAGGCCAGGGGCTGGCGAAAAGTGCCGAAGGCGTAAAAATCTCGGGGAGGCCTTAGCCTAAGTACCTGTACACACACACACACAATGCAGAAGTGCAGAGCAAAAAAGGAAACCAAAAGACAAACAACTATAACTCAACCACAGTCATGCATCAACCTATACATAGGAAAAAATAAAGTGCTGAAAAGTACTGACAGATACTGAACAGAAAAAGGGAAAAAACACGTGCCCAACCCAAAAGGTGCCACAACCCAGCAACAGGTAAACAAAAGTAAACAGCTGGTGAGTCTCACAGCTGAAAGTCCTACTATGACCACTGAACACAGCCCAAGCTCCTGTTTCCTCTACGCTCCTTCGTAGTCTCGATCTACCTTTCCTTCATCTGCAAGGACACACAAAGTGCGGGAAAAGTCCAAGGATGTGTGAGTATAAGGATACTTAGTAGGATGCCCTAAAAGCTTGAGGGAGCAACAAAGTAGGTACCAAAACGGTGAGCAGTAGACAGAACAAGGAACAGTGAAAGAGTACAGTAAATAGAGTGCAGCTCAACCCAATAGAAGAAAGGGAGTAGACTCGTCCAACCAAGAGGAACTAGACACAGAAAGAACGTGGCATACCCCGCGTGTATTCGCCCCTCCTAGAAGGAGAGTAACTAAACCCAAGGAGTGGGAAAAAAAATTAGGGTGTATACATATATATGCTCAACAAGAAACCCGAACAAGTGCGTAAGGGGATCTCCATCTCCAAGCTCAGCCTAGGAAAAGTCACCAACAGTTTTAAGGATATCCAGCACTGATGCCCAACCGTCCCGCACGTCAAAGCTGTCTCATCGCTAAACCGCGCAACCGAGGATCCCGCTCTGGTAATCACGGAGAAAATCCACTTACTAGACTCATCAAAAGGGGTTGAGTTTGAAAGAAGTCGCCGGGTAACCCACTGCCTAGCCCAACTGGAGGGTAAACCCCAAAAGGTCGTCGGGTGACCCACTACCCATCCCTACTGGAGGGTAAACCCTAAAAGGTCGTCGGGTGACCCACTCCCAGCCCTGCTGGAGGGTAAACCCAAAAAGTTTGTCAGGTAACCCACTTCCCAGCCCCGCTGGAGGGTAAAACCTAAATTCAATGGGTAACCCACTGTCCATCCCCACTAGAGGGTAAACCCTAAGGTCAATGGGTAACCCACTGCCCATCCCTGCTGGAGGGTAAACCCGGAATTGGTTCGATAACACCACGCTATCTGCGCCATCACTGGGTGTCGTTAACATCGTGACCGTGCGTTGGGTCAGAGTGTGTCAAAGAAACCTCCTACAAATGTCCTTCCATATTTCCACATTTAATGAGATGTTGAAAGAGGCTCTGCACGCCCAAAAAGATTACAACGTTGTAATCCTTGTAGAAAAACACGCGAGTTAGACTACTTACTCGCTTGAAACGGACTCCCGAAGAAAAAGTTATTCAACACCGCTTTACGCCCATACGACATCTCATGGGGCCCACACCTCAGTCCCAAAAGAGGTCGGGCGAACTGTGTCATTGCGATGCTCTTGAAAAAACACACCAAAATGACTACTCATTCGCCCCAAACGGACGTCTGACGAAAAGTCGCAAAACGCTACTCACGCCATAAAAGACGGCTTGTGGGGCCCACGCCTCAACTCTAGATTCAATTCCTAAAACCACCCTGGACCACTTCGTCTCGACGCCAGGGTCACAACGCCACTGACGGTTCCATAAACGGACTTCGGATGTGTTCACGCCATCCGAAAGAAGAATCCCAGCGTGGTACTTAACGAGCGTGTTGTGCCACCGAACCCCCATCTCGGGAACTAAAAATCCTCAAAACCATCTAAAAATATTTTCCTTGAGCCTAGGATTACATTTTCGTAGATGAAACACAAAGCAGACACCCATAGTGGAAGTTACGGGTGTCCGAAGTCAAGGGACGAACCCCTTTGGGCTGGACTGGCCCGGCCCGCAGCGCCGGCCCGCGGCCCGACCGCTGACCCGCGGCCCGACCGCTGACCCGCGGTCCACCATGATGACCGGACCTCATGGTCGGTCCCTGCATCGTGCGGAGACTCGCCTTTGGTGGGTCTATGTTTCCCACATGGGGTTGCGCGCCGCGACCCCCGTCGCGCGCCGTACCGACGACCTGGGAGCCTACCGCCGCTGGGAAAGCCCGCCGTCGCCGCTGAGGAGCCCACCACTGCCGCGGAGGAGCCCGCCGCCATGCCACAGTCCCAGACCGCCTGAATCCCATAGCACCGGCCTCCAAAAACCCCTAGAACCACCGGAAAAAAAGAATTTGTCCGGAAAACTTCCCGGGGCCACCCCGAACACCCTGGGACTCAAAAAATCGATCCGAAAAGGGCGTCAGATAGATCAGATCGAGCCATACACATCTATGGTATTCGCTCAAAGATTGGACATCATTTCAATGCAATGAATTTAATTCAAGGAAGATGAGGAAATCAAAAATGAAAACGTAACCTCCTACCTCGTTGGGCGTAGCCCGTAACTTGACGAACGGTCCGCCGGAGCGCGGCGCCGCCTTAGAGAGGTGGAGAAGAGGAGCTTGAAGGGAGGTGGATTATGGCAGGGATAAATGAGGGGAAGAATGGGGGAGGGGAAGAAGGGTTTAAGTAGAAAAGAAAACTTAATTAAAATTAATTAAGTCTTAAGCCCCCCACCAGTAGGCCCCATACCCAAACTTTCGACGGGGTCGGGGTTAAGCCGCCCTAGGATAAAATCCATGTTCTGAGCCCAACGATGGTCTCGTAATTTTAATCTGATCCTTTGTTCAGAAGTTGTAAAGTTCACACCTAAGTCTGCTAAATTACGAAAACACCCCTGGTGGCGTTTTCCACAGAAGGGTCGCGCCCGTGAAAGTTACACCCCTCCTAGGGTAAACGGCACGTTCTGGACTCAAAGGTGCCCTCATTTTCCCATATGAGCAACTGTTTAGGAGTTATTTTGTTTATTTTGTGTGTCTAGTGTGAACGCTATTAAAATTTAATTCCAGCCACACCAGGGCTCAGAATCACATGTCGTCTGAACGCCTTGCTTTAGAATAACATCAAGAAAATTTCAAAGTCTTACAGGATCAAAACCTAAGTTTTTACAATGTGGGTCTTCTTAGAAATATATTCATGTTTGGATACTACAAGTGGATGCGGTTATGACACAGATGTACTTAGGGGTAACAACTCCAACAAGGTGCGTCAGACCTAACTCAGCATAACTTGGTACATGACAACATGCCTTACTGTGCACCTAGTTTGAAACTCCTGAGGGACATGCTTAAGATAATTCACATTTTCTTTACAGACTATTAGGAATGGTTTAAAAGTAAAAATTCCCCCAAATAAACCATGTTTATGATTATTAGATTAGATATGAATAAAATTTTCAATTTATGTTATTTATTTTACTAGTCTTGGGATTATACAATATGTTTTATAATGACATGAACTAATTTAGTTTATGTCGTCATTTAGAAATGGAACCTAGAAAAAGGAACGTGAATCTAACTAATGTACATGATCCAAAGAGTAATAAGGATCATATCTTTTATGGTCTTATGCCAATATTTCAAAGGGAAATATTCTTCAAAGCAACCTCATCATATGACGACATAGTATTATGTGATAATGAGACGGGTAAAGAATTATCTAAGCCCTATGGATTTGGAGTAAATCAATAAAATAATGAGGATGATAGGTCAAAATATGTATAAAGGTAATAAGGGAAAGAAGTATTTTATCACATGTGATAATTATGGAAAAAAACACCCTGGTACTTGCATGAAGGGAATGTGAGTTTTAAGTGTGGAGAAAAAGGTCACCAAGTTAATGATTGCAAGGGAAATAAATAAAATTTCAATGTGCTATGCTTCCACTACAAGGAGATGGGACACTACGCAAATAAATGTCTCATACAAAAAAGAAATATATCAAAAAAGAGGATAATGGATCATGTTCAAGATTATGCTACTACCACATATGAACATGAATGATTAATGTGCTTATGTTTTGATTCAAGAACTACGTCATTTGAGCATTTTATCAATGATGTACTGGTTATAAGAATTATGGAATAAATGAGGATTGTACTACAGTACTATTTTATTAAGGATTTGAGATCATATGATGAATGGTACCAAGAAAAGTTATTCATTAGAAAGTTAAACTTTTTGGAAAACACATGGTTTAGGGAAATATAACCCTTAATATGCTCCTAATGATGAGATAATGATGTTGGATAAAGAGATGATTGATATGTATAAAATAATTTGGATACTACTAACTACCATGGAAATGATTCTAAAGTGTTGGATTGTGATCTTTTAGAAAGGTTAACCATTTATGAAATGGTTTAAGTTGATCATTGGATGAGGTTTTAGAGGTTAATGTATTAATTCACCATATAATAAGTAAAGTATAAATAGTTTAGGGCACAACCAAAGGAAAATATTGTGTTTATGAAATAGAAATGTATATTTATTTATATTCTTAGAGAGTGAAATAATTCATCAACTCTAGTAAAATGGTTTTGAAACAAAAATGTTGTCATATTATCATTATTTTTTATGATATCAATGACCTTTTCCACACCACTTGTTTATGAATCTCTGGTCAACAACTTTCGCATGAGCACGTTCTCTATCATTATCCATTAAAACATGATGGTTATATTTTTCTTATATGTACAAGTTTTTACTAATGTTCTCCTATTTGAATGCCTAGTTTTTTTGTGACATTCGCATTTACTTTTCCCTATTATTAAAAATATGTGTTATTAACCCTATTTACAATGTGGATTTTTCAACAATTGTTTATTTTCAAATATCAAACCCTAGACTTCTAATATTAAGTTTAAATTATGAGGACACAATTTAATTAAGGTGAGAAGAATGTAACACCCCATGACTTTACAATATTTTTTATTTTTGAATAAATTTAACTTTGTTTCTATATTTCTTTATATGCAACACCATGTTAAGCTTATGAAACACACCATAATGAGTTGACTTGCATTACACGCAAGGTCGAGTTTTATCAAACAACAATATATCATTAAAATATTATTATTTAATATAATATAACCTAATCGTTAAGTTTGTGGTTATGAATAGTATTAAATAACTTATGAAAATATATGGTTGAATTTATTGGTTACAAATTAATTATAAACGAATATAGGAACAAACTGAATATATAAGAAATGTTTTTATAAAGAACCATTTTTATAATTCAAAAAAAGTTTTATCTTAATAAATTAAATTAATTATTATTGGTAAATTTTATTAATGGAATCTATATATTATATATCCAATCAAATATTTTTGTAATTCGTCCAATATATTTGATAGGCATAAGATAAAAATAAATTTAGTTTTATGCTTAAAAATTGTATTTTTATAAAAAACAATTTTACCACCTTTTATTGGTGAACCTATATTAAATCCAATTTTGAAAATTTTATATATTCTATTTGAAAAAATAAACTTCCTATTTTAAATTGGAGTATAAAAATTTACTTTGGTTGATTTTTTGGTATTTTTCTGATAAGTTTCATGTTTTGATAAATAGTGATAAAATATTCCATTTTAATTGCAAACAACTTTTTCATCTAAATAATTTATAGTGTTAAATTATATTTCTAATTGGTTTTAAATTATAATTAGATTAATTTTATATCATTTAATAAAATTTAGATCATTTTATTCAATCTTAGATTGAATATGAATATAAAAACATTATACTCTTTTGTACATTTTCATTTTAAAAACCCGTTTTCTCATTCTGTCAATGGGATTGATTTTAAATTAATTACTACAACTTATGTGTTATGAATTTTGAAAAATAGATTGTATATTTGGAATAAATGGTTTCAAATTATGTAAATAAGTTTATTTTATTTTTGAGCATATGAATAGTAAATTTAGTAATATTTTAATTACCACTGTTAAGGGTAAATCAGTTAATTAAGGGTAAAAATAATATTATAACTATTATAAAATTACCCTAAAACTTGTACTAATGTCATTAGATAAGTGTTTGTTGACTAAGGGTATTGAGACAAGATTATAACCTTTAGAAGCTACTTGGATGAGAGTATGACATTAATTATGTTATATTCAAAGAAAAATCAATTTTGTCACACTTTTGCTTTTAATAAAATAAATATTTTTAATATGGGGTAATAAAAAAGATAAGTTCAACTATAAATAGTATTTAGAAATATAAAATGTTTATATACAACATGGTAATTTATTTATAATTTTTAGGAAATAAATAATTAAATTAAATGGTGACACAATAATGATGTAGTAATTTCTTAATTCATGGAAGAATCAAATAAATGGTATTAAAAATATTAAAATAAATAAAATTTAGAGTTAATGTCATACAAGAATTTTATTGATGAATTTTACATGTTATTGATGTTTTAGAAGTCTTGGTTCAAATTTATCTTGTTGTTTTGATTTTTGTACAAGACAAAATAATGACTAGTGTCAAAATTGACATTATTGATATTTTAAAATAAATAATATTTTATTAAATGATATAAAATATCTAAAAATATAAAATTTTCCAAATAATTGGGATGAGTCTCAAAATTTAATCAATGACTCATTTAATGGTCGTTTGGTATTTCATTTTAATTATATTAACCCTTAATGTATAAAATACATGATATCACAGTAAGAGTTAAAGAGGTTAAATAAGGGTTAAAACAAAAATATAAGAATTAAAAAAATAATAAAAACTTATCCTAAAATTATTGGATTAAGATCATTCGACCCTTATCACCTTAAAATCAAATTGGAGTTGTTTTAATGGACACTTTTCCATGAAAATAACTTATATATTATTTAAATCAAAGATAGTTACAAAATGTCACTCTCTTTGTATTTAATATTTTTATGTGTTCACATAGGGACAGAATCATGATATGAATGATCCTAAATGTCTATTTTTATATTAATAAAATTAGTTTCATTATATAATTTTATTTTTAATTTTTAGAAATTATATAATTACCTTAAAATCTTCTTCAATACTAAAATAATATTTATTTAATTAACAGATAAATAAAATAACAGATTTTAATAATATTAATTTTTATATAATTTGGATGAGTTAACGTGTCTAATGGATTTTATAGATCTATAATATATATTAGAGATGTTTTAAATAATTTTATTTAAAATCTCACTTTGTCTTCACATATTTAAAGTCAAATTAATTGAATAGTACCAAATTTGACAATAATGGTACTTTATTGAATTAATATTTTATTGAATTATTTAAAAAACATATAAATATTAATTAATTTCAAAGGGGATACTATATGGTCTAAAATGTCTACCCCTATTCATTTTTAGGCCATTTAGAAGTCTTTGGCTCTAGAACCGGTAGCATGGTTACAACATCTGGTCCTTTTCAATTTCTGGAACCGGTAGCATGGTTATGGTGTCTGGTCCTTTGTAATTTCTAGAACCGGTAGCACGGTTGCAGTGTCTGGTCCTTTGTAATTTCTAGAACCGGTAGCATGGTTATGGTATCTAATCCTTTTCAAATTCTGGAATTGGTAGCACGATTATGATGTCATGGACTTTACTGATTTCCAAACTAAACGGTGAAACCATTTGGTCAGAGAAACGATGTCTCGTACTTTGTTGATTTTTCAGACTAACCGATGAGACAGTTTGATTCCAGAAATAGTGTCTCATACTTAGTAAAATATCTACCATCTTTCTTAAGAATTAGTACTCACAGAATGGATTAAGGTTAAACATAATCATAATAAAACATAATAGAACAAGAGTAATCATGATTTATAAGATTTAAACAAGATTTACATGATTTTTATGATTTTTGAGCATTAAAACAAGAGGATTCAAAAAAATATATATTAAAATATCAAATAGAACCAATGGTGGAACAATGATCAATACTTGAAGAGCTAAATGACCCCACTAGCTTTGAGGTTATATGTTCCCCTCAACTATCTACCTTACTTGAGGTAATAAATTTTTTCATAACTCTTTCTTCTAAATGTAAATCAAACAACTTTTGATAACCTTATATTACTAAAATTATGAAGGGTGAAATTGTATGTAATTTATATCTATTAACACTCATGCATCACCTTGTTGCAAAGGGCATAGTGTACAATATCCCAGGATACATGATACATAATAAAAAACTCCCAAAAGATC
Organism: Viscum album; assembly: GCA_963277665.1. NCBI lineage: Eukaryota > Viridiplantae > Streptophyta > Magnoliopsida > Santalales > Viscaceae > Viscum > Viscum album. The sequence goes on from OY728150.1 coordinate 1,950,972,859, forward strand.
ACATGAGAGTGAGGATTAAAGTAGCTCTTGATTTGATCATTGAGTTTCATATTTTTCTTGATGATCTGGATATTACCACAGTCGATAATGTTATAGTAACATTCATAGAATGGTCTATAAAGATGCATTAGGTATGTCTTTAACAAAAAAAAATCAAATGAAAAACCTATATTAGTTTATGATAAAAGTTCTAAAATGAGGTATGGTATTATAGATGAACACAACAAAGGGGAAACAGAAGGTTGAATCAAGACAATCCATTGGATTATCCAAGAAAAGAAAAGGGATTTCTAACAGTACCTTCACCCCACCAGTTTCACTACCACATATATTAACATTACAAGTGTATGTGAATTCAACATTCCAAGATGGGAATATGTCCTGCATTGAATATCAAGAAGAAATATTTGGAGATACCATTACAGACATGGTTGGTCTCAAGAGTATAAATGATATTATCACGTTTGAATAGTTGGGAGTCTCAGTTGTGAGTACATACATGAGGTGAATTTTCATAATCTTTTTGTCCAAAAAATGACATATTATGTTCATTACAGTGAATAAATATTCATATTTTCTACAGGTGTATATATTACCTCTATATAAAGGTAAAACCAGGCGAATAAATATTTATACTCATTAATCCCTCTTTCATCTCTATGGAAAAAATTTCTTTGAAATTGAAATAAATTCAAAATAAAAAAGGTTGAACTAAGTGGGGCATTTAAAAAGAAAATAACAAATGATGGACTCCTCTTAAATGTAGGGGTAAAACTCTACAATATAATCATATAAAATATATTTTTCTTTTTTTCATTACTTATTTTTATTGTTTTAATAATCACTGGATGCTAATAAAAATCAATCTGGATACCTTGAATGTTTATTTTTTTTTATCCAAATCATGGATTTCCAATAAATTGATCACACATGATATCCATTGTAAATTTGTAATGCACTACAATCAACATTTTATAGATAAACTTCAAATTATACATTTTAGTTTGTGTTTTAACAATAATTATATTATGATAGGGTGATCTATAAATATAGGCTAAATAATGGTATGAGGTCGGTGACTTAACATAAAAAGCCTATAGATTTCTTCAAATAGAAGAAAATTAAGGTATATATAGTAAGATTTAAATATAAAAACATATTTCAAAAAAATTAATAATTTTGGTCAATATTCTATAGTTTCCTAAATAAAATAATGATAATGATCATGGATATTGTGCTTTTAAATTTATGAAGGATATTTTTTACCATCATCAAACTAGAATCCATGAATATGTAATTTATGAAGGTAATTAAAATTTTAATTGAAAAATTTGTTAATCATTTATTTGCCTATATTTTCTCAGTATTACCAGGATAACAAATAGTCTATATGTAACACCCTAAGATTTTGTGAATTATTATTTTTTGAATTAATTTAACCTTTTTTATATTTTTCATTTTATACAACATTGAAGATAGTTTATTAAAGCACTATGTATGGATTGCATTATACGTAGTACCAAGTTAATCATTCCCAACATGCAACATAAACTTTATCTTTCTCTACATGAAACAATGAGGTTATCTTACATTATACGCAACAATGACTTTCCTCGATGGCTTGCGTAACATGCAAGACCGAGGTTTACCAAACAATAATATATTATTAAAATATGATTATTTAATATAATAAGATATAACCTAGATGTTAAATTAGAGGTTATGAATAGTATTAACTAATTTATGAAAATATATGGCTTGCACAATATAATATGAATTTATAGGTTACCAATTAATTATAAATGAATATGAAAACTGATTGAATGTAAAAGGAAATATTATTATTTTTATGGTCACAAAGATGTTTTACCCTAATAAATTAAATTAAATAAAATTATTGACTGATATTAATGTAATATATATTTTATATATTAAATAAAATATTTTTGATATTCATTCAAAAGATTTGATAGATATAAGATAAGAAAAAACCCAATTTTATGCTTAAAAACATATATTTTTATAAATATAGTTTTACCGCCTTTAAATGGTGAACCCATTTTAAATCATAATTTTTGAACTTTTATAGATTTAATATGTCGAAATAAAATTTATATTTGGAATAGAAAAATAAAAATTAGGTTAGGATAATTTTTTGGTATTTTTCTGTAAGGTTTCATTTTTTTAATGAATAGTTAAAAATACTGAATTTTAGTTCAAAACTGTTTTTTCATCTAATTTATTTATAAGGATAAATTATATTTTAAATTTGTTTCAAAGTTTAATAAGATAATATTTTATAAATTAATATAATGTAGGTCATTTAGATCAATTTAACTATGAAATTGGTATAAAAACTTAACAAACTTTTGGATATTTTCACTTTAAAAACCTCAATTGTCGACCTGACTGCGGGATTAATTTTAAACTAATTTATGCCATTTATGTGATTATAATTTTTAAAAATGGATTCCATATTTTTAATTATAATAATTTATAATTTCTAATAATTTCAACTTATTTTTTCACTAAAAATATTAGCTAAAGTAATTAAAATTAATTACACTGATTAAGATAAAATTAAGTTTAACTAAGGACTAAACCTTAAATTTAAGACCCAAAATGACTTAGAAACTTTTTCAACACCCATTTTATTTCCATAATTTATACATTAACCTTAAATTCTCGAGTTTTTTGGTTTTTTATAATTTTTTTAGGTAAAAACATGGGGACACCTAACTTATTTTCAAAAATGTCAAGTGTGTCCTTTCCCTTCCCTATAAAAGGAAACCAATTATCCCTCTTCTTTATACCTCTAAAAGCTCTTAGGTATGGGAAAAAAATTCCAAATAAACTCCCAAACATCCCTTTTTTCTCCTAGAATCCTTCTCTTGGGTATAAGGCAATCCAAGGAATTCTTTTGGCACAAACCAAAAGGAGTTACCTAATTAAGAGGTAACGTCTTCTCTCAAGATCCTTTTATTTTCTTTCTCCACCCCTCCAATATCTTTATTACATGATTGTATAACAACACCAGTATCCTAAATATACTATTATTTTGTTATGATAAGTATTATACCTATACTTACACATACCCCCATCTAATAGGTAACAAACATACTGTTTATGTGTACGGCGAACTTCTGCCTCACAAAACGATGATTGTTCAATTTTTCTTACCTCCTCTCATGGTGAAAATTATGATGGAAACTATATTTATATATATTATATATTATATTTGTAAGAACCCGGTTTTTTCTGAGAAAGACTTTGGAATATTCTTGATGATATTCCAGGGCAGCGCCTTCAGACGGCGTGTGATTCCGAGCCCCGGAGTGGCCGGAATTAAATTTTCAGTGCGTTCACACTGGAAATGCTAAATAAATGGGATAACTCCTAAATGGAGTTCTGGATCAGAGATCCGAGTGTACGGATGGGTCCGGAATGGGGTGTTTACCCTAGGAATGACATAAAACTTGTCAGCGTGGGACGTTTGGACCCCTCGTCCGCTTCTGGAATGTTAAACGGATAAATTAATTAATTAATTTATTCGTTTAATGGTGAAACACTAGTATCTGTTAAACGGTGGCTCGGATTGGAAAACCGAGGGCACCGTTGAGTTCGGAGCATTCTGTTTACCCTAGGAGGGGTATAAGTTTCACGGGCGCGGGTCGTTTGTGAAAAATGGCCCCAGGGGCGTTTTCGTAATTTGGCGGCCTCGGGCGCTAAGTTTAATAACTTTTTGACGGGGTCTCGAATTAAAATTCTGAGACCACCGTTGTGCTCGGGAGTTCGTTTTTACCCTAGGGGAGGCTTAACCTCGACCCCGTCGGGGGTTTCAGATGCGGGTCTTTTCGGGGGTTTTAAATTAATTAAAACATTAATTAATTTATTTAAACCCTCCCCCACCCCCTTCTCCCTTGAACCCCCCAGAAAAACTCCTCTCCCTCTCCTCCTCCGCCTCCGGCGAGGGCTCCGGCGAAGCAGCTCCGGCAAGGCGGCGGTTCGGTGGCGAAGCTCCGGGCAACGCCCACGAGGTAGGATCTTGTTGCGTTTTTCCTTCCCGCACCTCCTTTGAACATAAATCTTATGTTCGAATTATTGTTGGATTTTCGAACGAACCACTTGAATGCGTAGTAGAGTTTTTACTTTTTCCAACGCATATTTCGGAATTAAAATCCGAGCTCGGAGGAGGCCGGGGTTGATCGTCGAAGGTTGCGGGTTTTTGGAGGGGTTCTCGGGTGTTTCGACGGGTAGGCGTGGCGGCGGAGCGGCTCCAGGCGGCGGTGCGGTGAGCCGGACGGCGGCGGCGACCTCTGGTACGGTGGCTTGCAGGCGGCAGCTTCGGTTCCAGGCGGTGGCGCGGTGAGCAGGCGGCGGCGCGACATGCGGACGGTGGCGCGGCGCTTCGCGCTGGCGGCGGGGCGTGGTCGTCCGGCTTGGCAGGGGTCGCGGCGAGACCCCTCACGAGGGACCGAGACCCGCTTCCAGCGGGTCTCCTCGACGACCGAAGACCGGCCTCGTGGCCGGTCGGCTGAAGCGGGAACCACGGGTCCGCGGCCGGCCCAGGCCGGTCCAGCCCAAGGGTTAACCCTTCCGGCTTCGGACACCCGTAAATATAGTTACGGGTGTCCGTTTTACTTGCCGTCTGCGGCAGTGTCTTCCTGACATTGAGGGGAACGTTTTGAACTAGTTTCGGGAATTTTAAATTCCTGAAACGGGGGGGGGGGGCAGAGGCGCGACGTGTCCTTAAGTGGGCGAGCGTATTTCCCCGAGTTTCTTGTTTTGGACGGCGCGGGCGCATGCGACGTCCGCTTTGAGTTCCGTCAGTTGCGTTGTGACCCTGGCGTTGAGGCGGAGGTTTCCAGGGTGGTTTCAGGCGTGGAGGCAAAGGTTGAGGCACGGGCCCCACGGCCCGTCTTTTGAGCTGCGTGCAGCTTTTAGCGACTTTTTCCTCGGACGTCTGTTCGAGGCGTGCGAGCAGTCAATGTTGGGTATTTTTCTGAGGGAATCACGTTGGCGCAGTCTGTCCGCTGTAATTCCACATGATGGTGTGGGCCCCGTGAGGTCCGTTTCGGGAGTTGACGGTGATTTCCAGCTTTATCATCGGGCGACCGTTTTGGACAAGTGAATAGTCCATTTCGTGTACTTTTTCGAGAGGATCGCAACGGTGCCATCCGTTCGTTGAGTTTCGGGACCGAGATGCGTGTCCCACGTGGCCCCGCTCGTGTGCGGTGCGCCGGAATGCACCTTTTTCTCCGGATATCCGTTGCACTCAAGTGAGTAGTGCTTTTGACGTGTTTTCCCGAGGGGATCGCAATGGTGCGATGCGCCCGACTGTTTTCGGGGCCGAGGCTCAGGATCACGGGACGCCGTTTGGGCGTGAGGCGGTGTTGGTGACTTTTCTATCGGATATCCGTTGGAGGTGAGTAAGTAGTCGATCTCACGTGTTTTTCCGCGAGGATTACAACGGTGCGATCTGTTTGGTTTTGTGGAGAATCTTGCGTGATCTTGTTAAATGTGGAAGCACGGAAGGTGCTCTAGTGGTGGTTCGCCCTACCTTGTTTATGGCGGACCCTTGGCGTGTGATCGCGCACTCTTGGGAGAGTGATGTAATTGGTTCATGAGATGTGGATGGTCGTGCCTGGGCCTTTGAGGTGGAGTTGTTACGTCATGCTTTCGCGTTGATGTTGGGTGTCGTGTGCACGCTAGCCCTTGGGCTGAAAGTGAGGTATACTCTGGGAGTTTACGAGAGCACTTGGAGGTACATGTGGTTGTTCGTACCTGAGAACGTTGGTGCATTCAGTTGGGGTTGAGAGGGGGGGCCACACGTTGTGCGGGCCCCACGTGCGCGCCGTGTTCTGCTTTGCATACTTAGACCTCTCGCGGCGTAGAGGATTTCTTTGTGCTCGATTGTTTGGCAAGCAGGGTAGAGTTTATTTCCCCTGTCTTTATGCTCGTTTGTTTGACCAGTAGGGTTGAGTGGTCTCCCCCTGGTTTCGTTCTCGATGGATCGGCCGGTAGCGGTGTTAATGAAACCTAGTGATGGAACAGGCGCTGAACCCCTTTGGGTGAGTTGTGCTGGAGTTGGGTGGTTGCGCGAGGCCCACTCCGTGTTCGGTTGGCCAGTGTTGTACCCTCCAGTGGAGATGGCCAGGGAAATTCTAAGTTCTACCCTCCAGCGAGGCTGGGCAGTGGGTTACTCATCGACTTCCTCGGGCTTTCCCTCCAGCAGGGCTAGGCAGTGGGTTGCCCACTGACTTCTAGGGTCTACCCTCCAGCGGGGCTGGGCAGTGGGTAACCCGACACACTTAGGGTCTACCCTCCAGCAGAGACTGGGCAGTGGGTCACCCGACGACCTCTTAGGGTCTACCCTCCAGCAGGGCTGGGCAGTGGGTCACCCGTCGTCTAGTTCCGGGTCTACCCTCCAGCAAGGCTGGACAGTGGGTCGCCTGTCGACTTATTCCAGGTCTACCCTCCAGCGGGGCCGGGCAGTGGGTCGCCTGATGACGTATTATGGTTTACCCTCCAGCAGGGCTGGGTAGTGGGTCACCCAGTATCTTATTAAGGTCTACCCTTCAGCGGGGCTGGGCAGTGGGTCGCCGGATGATGTATTAGGGTTTACCCTCCAGCAGGGCTGGGCAGTGGGTCACCTGATATTTTGGTTATGAATTACCCTCCAGCAGGGCTGGGTAGTGGGTCACCCGATATTTTGGTTATGAATTACCCTCCAGCAGGGCTGGGCAGTGGGACACCCGTTGACATTCCAGACTCAGTCCTTCCGACTAGGCTAGTCTGTGGCTTTCCTCCGTGATTACCGGAGCGGGACCCTTGGTTATACGGGTCAGTGTTGTGACGGCTTGACTTTGAAGATACCTCTCGACTGTAGGGCAATGATGAGGTGTGGTTTGACTTTCCTAGAACTCTCAAGCATGGGGGGCACTTTCCCCACCGAGACGCGTTCTTGTGACACGATCTAAAACCGTGCAGGCGAGTCAGTGCCGCCCAAAGCGGATAGTGTCGAGGTGCGGTGATTGAGCCCCTTGGCTTGCGGTTCGGGGTAGACGTGTGGGATGCTAGGCATCGATGGAGGTTACTTCTGGGACTGTTGGCGACACCTTTCTTGGGCTGAGCTACAGGACGGAGATCCCCTTACGAGTTTGTTCGGGCTTCTTGGAAGAGCATAAGGATATGTATATACCCTGTTTCTGGTACCCACTTCTTGGGTTTGGTTACTCTCCTTCCAGGTGAGGCGAAGACGCGCGGGGTATGCCACGTGATTTCCGTGTCTAGATTCTCGTGGTTGGACGAGTCTACTCTCCTGCTATAGGCAGCAAAGACTCAACGGGAAGTTCATCTTCTCACCGTTTCCAGCTCCTTGTGCCTGGACGAGTCTTCTTCCTTTCTTTGTTGGGTTGAGCTGGACTCTCTACTGCACCCTTGGTTGGACTCCTTTACTTTCCCTGTTCTCTCTACTGCTCACCCTTCGGTACCTCCTTTGTTTCTCCCTCGAGCCTTCGGGGTATCCTACTGAGTATTTTTATACTCACCCCTGCTTGGGCTTTTCCCGCACTTGGTGTGCCCTTGCAGACTACGGACAGGTTGGTCGTGACCTTAGTGGAGCGTAGGATCTTGGGAGCTTGGACCACGTGCAGTGGTCGTGGCTAGGATCCAGGTGGGAGACCCGTCATCTGTTTCTTTTTGTTTACCTGTTGCCGGGTTGTGGCACTTTTCGGTTGGGTGCATGTTTTTCCCCTTTTCTTTTCAGCTTGTACTTTGTACTTGTAGTGGTCGATGCACTCTGTGGTTTTATATAGAAGTTTCCCTTTCCTTTTCTTTGCTTGTCTTTACTTTTACTCTGCACTTTTGCATTGAGTTTGCTGCGTGTGTGTGTACAGGTGCTTAGGCAAAGGCCTCCCCGAGTTATTGTGCCTTTGGTGCTGGTCGCCAACCCCTGGCCTATGGAGGTGGGCTTGGGGTAGTTGCGGCTTGAGCCTGGGTAGGGTTGGGTCATGACAAAGTGGTATCAGAGGTGGTTCGTTCCTTGGGACGTTGTGCGGATGTCCCTAAAAGAGGAATTGGTTGGGATATAGGGCAACAGTGTTAACGTGTCTCGAGAGCGGCTCTCAGGCCAGGGAGTCCAGTGATGGTGCGGCGACCGACGTATCCATTCACCAGGACCTTGATAACCCGCTTGTCGACTCGGCATGCTGAGACACTTGTTGCAGGGAAAATTCGTTTGTGCATCACATAGGATCGAGTCTTTGACTTTCCTTCTTGAGTCATCTCCCCATCGTTGTTGTTGTGGTATATACATATATGCTCATCTGCCCGCGGCACTCCTTGATAATATTCAGGATGTCTCCGCGAAGACAGCCAGCCCAGATATCATCTTTGGTGTGTGACGACGACCCTGTGAGCTACGAGGCCACAGTTCAGGACCCATCATGCGACCCCCCTTTCTCTAGGTGGACCGGTAGCAGCACCCCCACCTGTTGAGCAGCAGGCAGTTTCAGCAGAGCAGGATGAGATTGAGCGCAGGTTGAGTGCACTCCGTGAGTTCCAGCAGCAGGGACCGCTGAGGTTCATTGGTGAGCCAGACCCTCAGGTAGCAGAGTTTTGGCTCGAGGCAGTGGTTCGCCTTTTCAGGCTTGTGCAGACGCCGACAGATCAGAGAGTGGATTTGGCAGCCACCCTTTTTCGTGGAGTAGCTTGGCGTTGGTGGAGTCTGGTGACTCAGTTTCTTGGCGAGTCGTCGCTTTTGTTAGACGACTTTCAGTTGTTGCTCCGTGATGAGTTTTCCCCTCCTGCTTGCGCTCCGTTCGGATTCAGGAGCTCCTGCAGTTTCAGCAGGGAGGGATGACGGTGGCCGAGTACGCGGCTAGTTTCGCAAACCGTGCACGCTTTTATCGGGACTTGGTCCATGACAACAACCTTCGAGCGTGGAAGTTTGAGAAGGGTCTCCACCGAGAGATTCGTGTTGTTATAGTACCTTTGGGCATTTCCACTATGTCGGGGTGCTAGAGCAGGCGCTGGTGACAGAGGGCTTCCTGTCATGTTTTGCGGTTGGTAGTGGCAGTGGGCGAGACGGAGCCGGGACGTCTGCCATAGCTAGCAGGCGCTGGAGGACAGGGTCTCGATGCAGGTGGCCTTCCCACTGCCGGTTTAGGGGACGTGGTCGTATACCACTGTGGCGAAAAGGCGCAGGGCCTCAGCCGAGGATTCCCTTCCGTGAGTGGATCCCGGGCCGTGGTCGTATACCACAGTGGCGCCGGAGGGCACCAGGGCAGCCCAGAGAGCGCCGGTGCTATGCTTGTGACGGGTGAGGTCACTTGGCACGAGACGGCCCGACCCGAGTGGCTGAGAGCTTCGGGCAGGCAGCAGGCGCACCACCACGGCAGAGGCAGCGCCATGATCGGAGTAGTGGCCAGAAAGGTGGTGCTAGCAGAGGACCGGGAGGAGCTGGAGGTGGGGGACGACGTTACGAGATCTCCCCATTACCACTAGGCGGTCCACGTCAGGCTCCGGGAGATGGCGGTTGGGACCGCGGGTAGCCGCGAGCTTTGGATGTCTACGATCCTGCAGAGCACGGGATGGTGAGAGGTACCCATTGTGACTCTTCTACTTCTTGCAGTAGAATTGTTAGGCTCTGCGTGTGAAAGGCGTTTCTCCCTGCTCCTTGTTTGAGGTGTTACCAGGGTGACGCAGGGCGTCGGGTGTAACCCTGTGTTGGTAAGGAAAAAGGCATGAGACCTTTCCCTTTAGTCGATGGTGTTGACTCTTTCACCTTTTGAGCGTGTAAGAGACATCGACTGTGGAATCTTGCATCACCAAATATCCTTGGGTGCTTCACCATATGGATATTCTAAAGGAGGGAATCACCGGGCCTTGTCCCAGGTGCGGGCGGTGATTCCAGTCGCGGTGTGCGACGTAAGGGTTTGACCGGGGAGGTGAGCTACCCCCGAGGGCCTTCGGGCCGTTTGAGACCATGCAAAGGGATGTCGAGGTACCCTACCGCCTTGCCCTAGCCCCAAAGTCTAAAGTGGGTGCACGACATCGGCAAGGGCTGACCTCGCATGAACGGATCAATCCTTTGGTCCGTGTGCGGTGACGCAGAGCTGTGTGTGGGTTCTTTTGAGTACGGGAAAGCCAGGTGTGGGCTTAGTACCTTGTGTTGGTCCCTAGTTTTCCTTTTCGAGGACGAAAATATTGAAGGAGGGAATGATGTAAGAACCCGTTTTTTTCTGAGAAAGACTTTGGAATATTCTTGATGATATTCCATGGCAGTGCCTTCAGACGGAGTGCGATTCCGAGCCCCGGAGTGGTCAGAATTAAATTTTCAGTGCGTTCACACGGGAAATGCTAAATAAATGGGATAACTCCTAAACGGAATTCCGGATCAGAGATCCGAGTGTACGGATGGGTCCGGAATGGGGTGTTTACCCTAGGAATGACATAAAACTTGTCAGCGCGGGACGTTTGGACCCCTCGCCCGCTTCTGGAATGTTAAACAGATAAATTAATTAATTAATTTATTGTTTAATGGAGAAATGCTAGTATCTCTTAAACGGCGGATCGGATTGGAAAACCGAGGGCACCGTTGAGTTCAAAGTGTGCCGTTTACCCTAGGAGGGGTATAAGTTTCACGGGCGCGGGCCGTTTGTGAAAAATGGCCTCAGGGGCGTTTTCATAATTTGGCGGCCTCGGACGCTAAGTTTAATAACTTTTTGACGGGGTCTCAGATTAAAATTCCGAGACCACCGTTGTGCTCGGGAGGTCGTTTTTACCCTAGGGGAGGCTTAACCTCGACCCCGTCGGGGGTTTCGGATGCAGGTCTTTTCGGGGGTTTTAAATTAATTAAAACATTAATTAATTTATTTAAACCCCCCCCACCCCCTTCTCCCTTGAACCCCCCTGGAAAAACTCCTCTCCCTCTCCTCCTCCACCTCCGGCGAGGGCTCCGGTGAAGCAGCTCCGGCAAGGCGGCGGTTCGGTGGCGAAGCTCCGGGCAACGCCCACGAGGTAGGATCTTGTTGCGTTTTTCCTTCTCGCACCTCCTTTGAACATAAATCTTATGTTTGAATTATTGTTGGATTTTCGAACGAACCACTTGAATGCGTAGTAGAGTTTTTACTCTTTCCAATGCATATTTCGGAATTAAAATTCGAGCTCGGAGGAGGCCGGGGTTGATCGTCGAAGGTTGCGGGTTTTTGGAGGGGTTCTCGGGTGTTCCGGCGGGTAGGCGCGGCGGCGGAGCGGCTCCAGGCGGCGGTGCGGTGAGCCGGACGGCGGCGGCGACCTCCGGCACAGCAGCTTGCAGGCGGCGGCTTCGGTTCCAGGCGGTGGCGCGGTGAGCAGGCGGCGGCGCGGCATGCGGACGGCGGCGCAGCGCTTCGCGCTGGCGGCGGGGCGTGGTCGTCCGGCTTGGCAGGGGTCGCGGCGAGACCCCTTGCGAGGGACCAAGACCCGCTTCCAGCGGGTCTCCTCGACGACCGAAGACCGACCTCGTGGCCGGTCGGCTGAAGCGGGAACCACGAGGGGACTGCGGGTCCGCGGCCGGCCCACGCGGCAAAGCCGCGGGCCGGCCGGCTTGGGCCGATCCAGCCCAAGGGTTGACCCTTCCGGCTTCGGACACCCGTAAATATAGTTACGGGTGTCTGTTTTACTTGCCGTCTGCGGCAGTGTCTTCCTGACGTTAAGGGAAACGTTTTGAGCCAGTTTCGGGAATTTTAAATTCCCGAAACGGGGGGGGGGGGCGCGGAGGCGCGATGTGTCCTTAAGTGGGCGAGCGTATTTCCCCGAGTTTCTTGTTTTGGACGGCGCGGGCGCATGCGACGTCCGCTTTGAGTGCCGTCAGTTGTGTTGGGACCCTGGCGTCGAGGCGGAGGTTTCCAGGGTGGTTTCAGGCATGGAGGCCGAGGTTGAGGCGCGGGCCCCACGGCCCGTCTTTTGAGCTGCGTGCATCTTTTAGCGACTTTTTCCTCGGACGTCCGTTCGGGGCGTGCGAGCAGTCGATGTTGGGTGTTTTTCCGAGGGCATCGCGTTGGCGCAGTCTGCCCGCTGTAATTCCGCACGATGGTGCGTGCCCCGTGAGGGCCGTTTTCGGGAGTTGACGGTGATTTCCAGCTTTATCACCGGGCGACCGTTTTGGACAAGTGAATAGTCCATTTCGTGTACTTTTTCGAGAGGATCTCAACGGTGCCATCCATTCGTTGAGTTTCGGGACCGAGATGCGGGTCCCACGTGGCCCCGATCATGTGCGGTGCGCCGGGATGCACCTTTTTTTCCGGATATCCGTTGCACTCAAGTGAGTAGTGCTTTTGACGTGTTTTCCCGAGGGGATCGCAATGGTGCGATGCGCCCGACTGTTTTTGGGGCCGAGGCTCGGGATCATGGGACGCCGTTCGGGCGTGAGGCTGTGTTGGTGACTTTTCTGTCGGATATCCGTTGGAGGCGAGTAAGTAGTCGATCTCGCGTGTTTTTCCGCGAGGATTACAATGGTGCAATCCGTTTGGTTGTGCGGAGCCTCTTGCTTGATCTTGTTAAATGTGGAAGCAGGGAAGGTGCTCTAGTGGTGGTTCGCCCTACCTTGTTTATGGCGGACCCTTGGCGTGTGATCGCGCACTCTTGGGAGAGTGATGTAATTGGTTCACGAGATGTGGATGGCCGTGCCTGGGCCTTTGAGGTGGAGTTGTTACGTCACGCTTTCGCGTTGACGTTGGGTGTCGTGTGCACGCTAGCCCTTGGGCTGAAAGTGAGGTATACTCTGGGAGTATACGGGAGCGCTTGGAGGTACATGTGGTTGTTCGTACCTGAGAACATTGGTGCGTTCAGTTGGGGTTGAGAGGGGGGGGCCACATGTTGTGTGGGCCCCACGTGCGTGCCGTGTTCTGCTTTTCATACTTGGACCTCTCGCGGCGTAGAGGATCCCTTTGTGCTCGATTGTTTGGCTAGCAGGGTGGAGTTTATTTCCCCTAGATTTGTGCTCGTTTGTTTGACCAGTAGGGTTGAGTAGTCTCCCCCTGGTTTCGTTCTCGATGGATCGGCCAGTAGCGGTGTTAGTGACACCTAGTGATGGAACAGGCGCTGAACCCCTTTGGGTGAGTTGTGCTGGAGTTGGGTGGTTGCGCGAGGCCCACTCCGTGTTCGGTTGGCCAGTGTTGTACCCTCCAGTGGAGATGGCCAGGGAAATTCTGAGTTCTACCCTCCAGCGAGGCTGGGCAGTGGGTTACTCATCGACGTCCTCGGGCTTGCCCTCCAGCAGGGTTGGGCAGTGGGTTGCCCACTGACTTCTAGGGTCTACCCTCCAGCGGGGCTGGGCAGTGGGTCACCTGACGCACTTAGGGTCTACCCTCCAGCAGAGACTGGGCAGTGGGTCACCCGACGACCTCTTAGGGTCTACCCTCCAGCAGGGCTGGGCAGTGGGTCGCCCGTTGTCTAGTTCCGGGTCTACCCTCCAGCAGGGCTGGGCAGTGGGTCGCTCGTTGTCTAGTTCTGGGTCTACCCTCCAGCGGGGCCGGACAGTGGGTCGCCTGATGACGTATTATGGTTTACCCTCTAGCAGAGCTGGGTAGTGGGTCACCCAGTATCTTATTAAGGTCTACCCTCCAGCGGGGCTGGGCATTGGGTCGCCGGATGATGTATTAGGGTTTACCCTCCAGCAGGGCTGGCCAGTGGGTCACCCGATATTTTGGTTATGAATTACCCTCCAGCAGGGCTGGGTAGTGGGTCACCCGATATTTTGGTTATGAATTACCCTCCAGCAGGGCTGGGCAGTGGGACACCCGTGGACATTCCAGACTCAGTCCTTCCGACTAGGCTAGTCTGTGGCTTTCCTCCGTGATTACCGGAGCGGGACCCTTGGTTATACGGGTCAGTGTTGTGATGGCTTGACTTTGTAGAGACCTCTCGACTGCAGGGCAGTGATGAGGTGTGGTTTGACTTTCCTAGAACTCTCAAGCACGGGGGGCACTTTCCCCCACCGAGACGCGTTCTTGTGACGCGATCTAAAACCGTGCGGGCGAGTCAGTGCCGCCCAAAGCAGATAGTGTCAAGGTGCGGTGATTGAGCCCCTTGGCTTGCTGTTCGGGGTAGACGTGCGGGATGCTAGGCATCGATGGAGGTTACTTCTGGGACTGTTGGCGACACCTTTCTTGGGCTGAGCTACAGGACGGAGATCCCCTTACGAGTTTGTTCGGGCTTCTTGGCAGAGCATAAGGATATGTATATACCTTGTTTCTGGTACCCACTTCTTGGGTTTGGTTACTCTCCTTCCAGGTGAGGCGAAGACGCGCGGGGTATGCCACATGCTTTCCGTGTCTAGCTTCTCGTGGTTGGACAAGTCTACTCTCCTGCTATAGGCAGCGAAGACTCGACGGGAAGTTCATCTTCTCACCGTTTCCAGCTCCTTGTGCCTAGACGAGTCTTCTTCCTTTCTTTGTTGGGTTGATATGGACTCTCTACTGCACCCTCGGTTGGACTCCTTTACTTTCCCTGTTCGCTCTACTGCTCACCCTTCGGTGCCTCCTTTGTTGCTCCCTCAAGCCTTCGGGGTATCCTACTGAGTATTTTTATACTCACCCCTGCTTGGGCTTTGCCCGCACTTGGTGTGCCCTTGCAGACGACGGACAGGTTGGTCGTGACCTCAGTGGAGCGTAGGAGCTTGGGAGCTTGGACCACGTGCGGTGGTCATGGCCGAGATCCAGGTGGGAGACCCGTCAGCTGTTTCTTTTTGTTTACCTGTTGCCGGGTTGTGGCACTTTTCGGTTGGGCGCGTGTTTTGCCCCTTTTATTTTCAGCTTGTACTTTGTACTTGTAGTGGTTGATGCACTCTGTGGTTTTATATAGCAGTTGCCCTTTCCTTTTCTTTTCTTTTCTTTACTCTTACTCTGCACTTTTGCATTGAGTTTGCTGCGTGTGTGTGTACAGGTGCTTAGGCAAAGGCCTCCCCGAGTTATTGTGCCTTCGGCGCTGGTCGCCAGCCCCTGGCCTATGGAGGCGGGCTTGGGGTAGTTGCGGCTCGAGCCCGGGTAGGGTCGGGTCGTGACAATATTTATTATTTATTTAAGATTTATTATTCCTTTTACAACACATATCTTTTTTACTTTCCATTTTTTGTTAATAAGATAATTTTGTTTGAGGAAGTGTGGACTACCGTCCCCTCAAAGCGATATGATTCGTTCATACACTATATGGAATGTATTAAGGATAATTTTAGTGAATATATATGATATATATGATATCATAAATATACTATAATAATTATATACATACATACATATATTTCATTTTTTTATTTCTTTCGATACAACAATAAAAATGGAAACATCGTTCACACGTACGTACGCCATACCGTCTCCATGAACGGTGCATTCCATTTCATAATTATATATTCTATATATTATTATAATACAGATATAATGTATATAAATTATATTTATATCATGGTTTACATTTTGGAATCATGATATAATTATAAGGACAAACGATATAACAAATTAAGACACATACAAAGAACAAAGAAAATATTATCCAAAGTGAAACCTTAACATATGATTGTTAACAAGTGGGTAATATAAGGTCATAATAAAAACATATATGGTATTATATATGAGAATGTGGTTATTTAAAATATGTATAATAAATTTATATTTATTATACAGGTGGTTTGAATGAGTACGGTGAGAGTCAGGACACAAGGTAAGGGGATTTCATCTCAATTTTTATTTCCGTGAGATACATGCTATGTTCGCCACTCTTTCCTTTTTTGTGGTGTATGTAACACCCATAATTTTATTATATTTATATTATAATTAAATTTTCGGGTATCCACATATCCATTTTATGATCTTTCTTTCATGGTTTATATGTTTCAAATGTTACCAAATCAGTGGAATAATTTTGTCTCAATTTTCCTTCTTTGAGACTCGTGTTTTGTTATGCATCTAAATTATCTTTCGAGATGTATATAATTCCATTTTATATTTTATATCATGAATTTAATTATTTTAGTTATATTTTTAGCTTCATGTAATTTCATTTTCTTACATGTATAGTATGATCCCAAATTACCAAGTTATAAGAGTTTATTGAGACAATCTTATTGTTTTTCAAGATTGTTTATGTTTATGCTTCATTTGATGAAATATTATGATCTATATCTCAAGAACATTAATGAATTTATTTTCCTATGTTTATTATTTATTTATTCATATATTGGTATCATTTATTCCACTCATTGGTACATAAGATAGTTAAGAAAGTGTTCTTAAGAAAGCCCGACTTTACCCTCTATTCGATCGGAGATCTGTGTTCCTTTAAAATCATGTTTTCCAAAAAGGGTTTCCAAGAATATTATACTATTCTCATATGATCATTAAAATAAATTTTTACCATTTTTTTCTTTTTAAAATGTTTTCAAAGTAATATTTTTTTTACTTTCCAAACGATGCAGTTTTCTAACCTTTTTACCGTGAAAAAGGAATGTTCTTTTTACCTCGTATGACATGTACATATTTATCCATCGCCAGTCCTTTGAAGCTTTATTTTCATGTTTAAAGGTTAATTTTTAATAAAAAAAATTAAATAGATTTTCAAATAAATTATTTTCAAATAAATTTCAAGATTCTTTTTATTTTTTTTCAAGGAAAATGGTTTTCAAAATGATTTCAAGCTTCATTTATAATTTTGAAAAGTATTTTAAAAGAAATGGGTTTCAAAGAATTTTAAATATCCTTTTATAATATTTCAAGGAAAATTATTTTCAAAATGTTTTAAAGCTTATTTTATAAGTTTTCAAGGAAAATAGTTTTAAAAAAAATCAAGATTCTTTTATAAGTTTTCAAGGAAAACAGTTTTCAAAATGATTTCAAGACTCATTTATAAGTTTGAAAAGTATTTTCAAAGAAATGGCTTTCAATTTTTTTTAATATCCTTTTATAAGTTTTCAAGGAAAATAATTTTCGAAATGTCTTCAATATTATTTTATAAGTTTTCAAAGAAAATTATTTTTAAAATGTTTTCAAGATTATTTTACAAGTTTTGAAGGAAAATTTTTTTCAAAAAGTTTTCAATCCTTATTTATTATTTTTCAAATTATTTTCAAAGGAAATGTTTTCAAAAGGTTTTATATTTTAATGAATATTTTCCAAAGAAGAAATGACATTTTTTTCAAGAATTTTTTTTAAAATATCCTTCCAAGTTATTTTTCTTATAATGGCATCTGTTGATGTTAGTCATGACCTTCTAGGAAATAATCCAAAGGTTCCATTCATATTACTTCTTGAATGGTTTATGTTTTTATGAAATTATTCTTATGACACGTGTTTCTCTTTTATAAGTTATATTCTTTTGAAATCCGTTTATTTTCACAGGTTATGCTTTTGATGAAATGATTATGAAACCTGCATCTTTTTCCATAGGTTATGATATGATTACATGTTTATGATTACCATTTCGTCTCATGGGTTATGATATGATTTTTTATGATTTTGTGGAACATGTATGTATGATTTCACCATGAGAAGGGTGGGACCTATATCTCCCTCCAATGCATTTGTTAAGATTTATATCTCATGAGATACACTAATATGGTCTTGGGAATGAACCTTGACTACTAATATGGCCATGAGAGTGAACCATGACTACCAAGATGGTATGAGGAGTGAAATCGTGCTACTAATATGGTCATGGGAGTGAACCATGACTACCAATATTGTATGGGGAGTGAACCTATACTACCAAGATGGTCTTGATAGTGATGTATTGGATACTATGGAAATCATATTATATATGCTTATGTGTCTACCACAATTTCATGTTTTATTCCTATGTTATTATTTTATGAATTATGTTCTTTATTTCCTTATGATTTATGTCTTATGAACTACTAAGATTTATTCCATGATTCATGCATATGATCTTTCATATGCAGGGTATGATCTTTTATTTTCATGATCATGTTCTCATACCCTTATGCCCATGATTATGCTTACATATCTCCCTTGTTTACCCTTACTGAGCATTTGATCTCACCCCTTTTTTATGTTTACTTCCCCAAGTTATGAAGATATGTATTATGTTTGATGTGTCTAATAAGGGTTCTATTCAAGAAGAACCTAAAGGGAGATAATGTAGCTCACTTATGTATCAGTGTTTATGTTTCCATGTTTCCAAAGGCACTAGACCAACTACGGTATTTGAGAGTCTGTTTGTGTGATGTTTTAAGTATTCCTCAAAAGTTATGTAAAGTTAATGTTTGAAAAGTGAGGATCGCTATACTACATACTCAAAAGAAGTATTTTTTTATAGATGGTAAGAGTACATTATGTTTGAATGTTTGTTGACATCATGTTGAGATGATTAGCTATTATGTTTGTGATCTAGTATAGACTAAAATAAAATTCAATTGTTCAATAATTTCCTTCTTTTAGAGGTTAGGATTAGTTGAGACAAACTAAAAAAATATTTGTTAATGAACCTACAAAGAAAAAAATTGATTTGTTTTTCAAGGATATTGGACTTCAAGGCTACAACTGAGATAATGGAGAGAGGGAAATGGGCCGAGGATCCTTTTACTCACAAATTTGAAGATATATTACCAATTGTTAGGGAATCTACTTCCATTCTCCTAGCCTCATCATTTGCATTTTTTGTATTGTTGTCTTTTGATGAGTTTATAAAAATAATTTGAGCCCTAAAAGTATAATCAAGGAAATAACTTTAAAGGTAGTTGAACTAGGGTTCGAAGTTGAAAATATTGAGATGTTGGTTGATTTCTAAAAGGTAATATAGTTTAAAAGATGTGTCATATTTTCAAAACTGGGAAAATGGGGTCACATTGTTTTTGAAATTTAGGAAAATGATTCATAATTCATTTGAGACATGTAGGAATTGACCACACATCAATCTGATAGATGATGTGGTTGGTATGACTCTAAGTGCGTGTTTTCAATATAAAAGTGTCATATTACTTTAAAATGTGCATCACATTGTCAAAAATGATAAAACGTGCTTGGATTGTCTTGATAATTTAGGACAACAATATATAATTCATTTTTATCATACAATAATCAATTTCATTCCAATCTGACACACGATGTGACCTGTATGACTCAAAGTGCATGTTTTCAATATAAAAGTGTCATTTTAGTTTAAAATATATGTCACATTATCAAAACCAATAAAATGAGTTTGGATTGGTTTTAAACTTTAGGAAACTGATCCATAATTAATTTTTGATGTGTAGGAATGGACTTCACATCAATTCAATACATGATGTGGCCGGTATGACTCAAAGTGTATGTTTTAATATAAAAGTGTCATTTTAGTTTAAAACGCATGTCACGTAGTCAAAACTAAGAAAATGATTTCAAATTATTTTTAGAATTTAGGAAAACTGTACATAATATTTTTGTGGCATGTAGGAATTGGACGTACATCAATCCAACACACGATGTGTTCAGTATGACTCCAAGTGCACGTTTTCAATATAAAAGGGTTATTTAGTCTAAAATTCACATCAAATAGCCAAAACTGAGAAAATGAGCTCATTTTATTTTCAAATGTTAGGAAAATGATCTATAATTATTTTTTGGCATATATGATTTAACTACACAATAATATAATATATGATGTGGCTGGTATAACTCCAAGTGTGTGTTTTCAATATAAAAGTATCATTTTTATGTAAAACGTGCATCACATAGCTAAAACTGATAAAATGAGATTGGATTGTTTTAAAACTTTTAAAAAATGATCCATAATTTATTTATGACATATGGGAATCAATTTCACATCAATCTAACACACTATGTAGTTGGTATGACTCTAAGTGTGTGTTTTCAATATAAAAGTGTCATTTAGTGTAAAACACACATCACATAGCCAAAACTGGGCAAACGAACTCATGTTGTTTTCAAACTTTAGAATATTGATCCTTAATTCATTTTTGATGTATATTAATTGACCACACATCAATATGATATATGATGTGTCTGGTATAACTCCAAGTGTGTGTTTTCAATATAAAAGTGTCTTTTTAGTGTAAAACATGCATCACATAGCCAAAACTGAGCAAATAAGCTCGGATTGTCTTGAAACGTTAGGAAAATGATCCATAATTCATTTTGGAATGTAACAATTGATCACACATCAATCAAATATACAATGTGACCGGTATTACTTCAATGTGTGTTTTCAATATAAAAATGTCATTTTAGTGTAAAACATAAAACACATATCCAAAATGAAGTAAATGAGCTCATATTGTCTTGAAATATTAGGAAAAAGATCCATAATTCATTTGTGGTGTGTAAGAATTTTCTTCACAAGAATCTGATACACGATGTGGATGGTACAACTCTAAGTTTGTGTTTTCAATATAAAAGTGTAATTTTAGTTTAAAACGCATGTCACATAGCCAAAACTGAGTAAATGAACACGAATTAACTTGATACTTTAGGAATATCATCCAAAATTCATTTTTGGAATTTAGTAATCAATCGCACATCAATCCAACACATTATGTGGCCAGTATGGCTCAAAGTGTGTGTTTTTAATATAAAAGTGTCATTTTAGTTTAGAATGTGCATCACGTTGTTAAAAGTGAGAAAACGAACTCAAATTTTTTTCAAAATTTATTACACTGATCCATAATTCATTTGTGACATGTAGGAATTGACTTCATGTTAATCTGATACATGATGTGGCCAGTATGACTCAAAGTGCGTGTTTTCAATATAAAAGTGTCATTTTAGTTTAAAACACGCATCACGCAAACAAAAATGTTCAAATGAGCTCAGATTATTTTCAAACTTTAGGAAAATAATCCATAATTTATTTTTGATATGTAGGAATAAACCATATATCAATCTGACACACGATGTGGTCGATGTGAGTCCAAGTGCATGTTTTCAATATAAGTGTCATTTAGTGTAAAATGCATGTCACATAACCAAAACAAAGAAAATGAGCTCATACTATTTTCAAATTTTAGGAAAATAATTCAGAATTCATTTTTGGTGTATAGGAATTGACTGCACATCAATCTGATACACGACGTGACCGGTATGCCTCCAAGTGCGTGTTTTTAATATAAAAGTATCATTTTATTATAAAACACACATTGCATAGCCAAAACTGAGTAAACGAGCTAATATTGTCTTTGAAACATTATGAAAATGATCCATAATTCATTTTTGGTATGTAGGAATTGATTGCATATCAAACTTATACAATATTTGATCGGTATGACTTCAAGTGCATTTTTTCAATATAAGTGTCATTTTAGTATAAAACATGCGCTACATTGTCAAAACCAAGCAAACATACTCATATTGCTTTCAAACTTTAGGATGTTGATCCCTAATTAATTTGTGACATATAGGAATTGATCACACATCAATCTGACACATGATGTGGTCGGTATGACTTAAAGTGTATGTTTTCAATATAAAAGTGTCATATTGGTTTAAAATGCGTGTCATGTAGCCAAAACTGATCAAATGAGCTCGGATTGTTTTCAAACTTTAAGAAAATGATTCATAATTCATTTGCGATGTGTCTGAATTGATCTCATGTCAATTCAACATGTGATGTGACCACTATGACTCCAAGCTTGTGTTTTCAATAGAAAAGTGTCATTTAGTGTAAAACACACGTCACGTAGCCAAAACTGAGCAAATGAGCTCATATTGTTTTCGAACTTTAGGAAAACAATCCATAATTCATTTATGATGTGTAGAAATTGACCACACATCAATCTAACACATGATGTGGTTGGTATGACTCAAAGTGTGTGTTTTTAATATAAAAGTGTCATTTTAGTTTAAAATGTGTGTCACGTAACCAAAACTGAGTAAACGAGCACATATTGTTTTCAAACTTTAAGACAATGATCCATAATTCATTTGTGATGTGCATGAATTGACTACGCGTCAATCTGACACACGATGTGACCAGTATGACTCCAAGTGTGTGTTTTCAATATAAAAGTGTCATCTAGTGTAAAACGCGCATCACGTGGTCAAAACTGAGCAAATGAACTTATATTATTTTCAAACTTTTGGACAATGACCCATAATTCATTTGTGACGTGTAAGAATCAACCACACATCACACTGATGCACGATGTGGCCGGTATAACTCCAAAAGTGCGTTTTCAATATAAAATGTCATTTTAGTGTAAAACGTGCATCATATAGTCAAAATTGAGTAAACGAGCTTGAATTATCTTGAAACTTTAAAACAACGATTCATAATTTATTTGTGTCGTGTAGGAATCAACCGCACATTAATTTGATACACGATGTGGTTGGTATGACTCCAAGTGAGTATTTTCAATATAAAAATGTCATTTTAGTGTAAAACGTGTCACATAACCAAAACGGAATAAACGACTTTGGATTGTCTTCAAACGTTAATACAACGATCTATAATTCATTGGTGGCGTGTAGGAATCAACCACACGTTAATCTGATATAATGTGCCCGGTATGACTTGAAGTTCATGTTTTGAAAATAAAAGTGTCATTTTAGTTTATAACGCGTGTCACGTAATCAAAACTGAGTAAACGAGTTCAGATTGTCTTGATATTTTAGGACAACGATCCATAATTCATTTGTGTCGTGTATGAATTAACCACACATTAATCTAGCATACGATGTGGTCGGTATGACTCAAGGTGTGTGTTTTCAATATAAACATGTCATTTTAGTTTAATGATATAATTATTAACTATTTAAGTAATTAAGATAATTAATAATTCATAATATCATTAATATATTTAGTAATTAACAATATAATTAATATAGATTCTTAATTAACAGTGTAATTAATAATTCATAATATAGTTATTAATTAATAGTATAATTAACAATAATATAAAATTTACAATATAATTATTAATAATATAATTAATAGTATAACTGACAATATCTTTAATATATACAGTAATTAACAATATAATTTACCATATGCGAATTATATAACATTAAAACTATAATTTGTTTGTTTTTTTATTTACTATTACTAAAATGGACATTGGTTTTATTGCAAGGACAATCTTTTGTACAGAGGTTGATCGTTGGTGAAAGCCTGCAATAAGAGATACGATTTTGTATATTGGTTGTGAATTTTCTGATTAATTGTAAATATCACATCAATGTAAATATTTTGAATGTGAATTTTGAATTGAAAACATAGTGCAATGTTATATTTGTATTTCAATTTTGTATATTTATATTCCTATCATGTTTTATGACAATGAAACCCTTTATCATTATTTTAGTTTTAGCGTTGATAAAGTCCGAACTCTTTTAAGGACGCTTTGATTGTCAGTGTTTTTTTACGCTGACGTACCCTATTTATAGCGATATTATAGGCCGATTCTATAATAGTGAAGACAACAACACTTGACCCGCTTTAGAGGAGAAACAGTGACAATACACACACTCAAACACGCGGGTACATACACACACACAATTAAATATAATTATGACATGTCTTCAAATACAAGATTATAAACTATATTCAAATGAGTGAACTCGTCATATCTTTATATGATAGTTAAATGATGTCAATCTTATCATTACATCAGAACCTATAATATATACTTCATGATGTGCATTGATGGGGATGAACTTAGAGACCATTTCTCTCAATGTTTACTATCATTATATGTGTATATAGCATCACCCATAAATAATAAATGAAGTCGTCTTGCATAAATAAATAGTATATAATACACGGCCCAAATATATCAGATCCATTGTCGCACGATTAAATAGGTAACATTGAGTTTTTTTGAAAAAAATATATAGATATTTTAAATGAATCAAAATTTTGTTAATTAATAATTAACATGTCATTTTGAGGTATTTAGCATTTCATTTATTAAAAAAGATAGATGTTTTTTTTTCATTTATATACACAAAATACCACACAATATCTTTCTACGGCCGTTAATTTTGACGGCGCTCCCGACACGCCTGCATTATTGCCCGCCCCGCCCAAAAGCAATTAGTTAATTTAATAATCATATCATTTCCGTGTTAATTAATTTTCCACGCTTAAAGGTGACTTTTTTACTCATACGCCAATTCATTAGACGATTATTACGACACGAATCTATGGATTGGTATAAACCTCGAAAATTAAAAATATGAAAATAATATGAAATACGAAACAGTGTAGTGATATTATATTCTCAACATCTTTGACCATGATAACATCTTTGACCATGATATTATATTCTCAACATCTTTGACCATGATTTCTTCTAGAAATGTTTTTAGAAAATTATTTTAAATAATAACTAACGTATACACGTAGATAGACATTGTATAGATTTTATGGTGGTATATTACAAAACTTTAGTGATTACACCATATTTTTTTTCCTTTGGATGTTTTGTATCCTTGGTCTTATAGGATACAAGTAAAGGGAAGAACGTCATGCAGACAAGGGCTCTCCAAGATCGCACTGCCTTTCGATGGGTTGGGATGGAGGTGACGTATGGTCGAGGAGATGGACCATGAGTTGCTTCAGGTTCCATTTTGTTGGACTTCGATTGTTTATATGGACCTTGTTATCCAATTTGGTGGATGTACCTTTTATGGTTTGGTTGTTTTTGACATATGATGTATCAATGGATATCTGTTGTGATACTCTAATTGTTTCTATTAATGGTGAAATCATTCTTATGTTTCTTTGTATAATACTCTAGTACTTGTCATCAGCCTGTAACGACTAGGAATGCGCTTCAGGTATTGTGGTGGACCAATTTGGGTGACATTATTGGTTGACCCGGGTTGGTCTACTACAAATTGATATTAGATCCAAGATTGTCATTAAAGCTTGCCCACATTCTTGTGTATCGCCCTTTTGTGTTTGGGGGTTGTTGATTGATTGGAGATAGGACTGTTAGAACATGGGAGGTAGTGTGGGAGTGTGCCCGACTAGCTCATTTTCATAACAAATCTCGAGTTACCATGAGAAGCCCGAGATTATCTTGCATCCTTGTTGGTAGTTTTAGCCTTTTCAACTTCAATTTTCTAAATTCGATTTATGATAAAGGAATCAAATTCTGTTATATATGGTTTTTGTAACACCCATAGACTTTATAATATTTTCATTTTTGAATAAATTTAATTTTGTTGCTAACTTGCTTTATGCAAAACATCAAGTTAAGCTTACGCCGCACACAACAATGAGTTGGTTTGCGTTACATGCAAGATCGAGTTTTACCGAACAACAATATATTATTAAAATATTATTATTTAATATAATACAACCTATCCATTAAGTAGGCGGTTATGAATAGTATTAACTAAATTATGAAAATATATGGTTGAATTTATTGGTTACAAATTATTTAGAAACGAATATAGGAATCAACTGAAGATATAAGAAATGTTTTTATAAACAATAATTTTTATGCTCCCAAAGGAGTTTTGTCTTAATAAATTAAATTAATTACTATTAGTTTATTGTATCAATGCAATCTATATATTATATATTCAATCAAATATTTTTGACATTCATCCAACATATTTGAAAGACATAAGATAAGAATAAATCCAGTTTTATGGTTAAAAATTATATTTTTCTAAAAAGGAAATTTCGCCGTCTTTTAACGACGAACCTATTTTAAATGCAATTTTGACACTTATATATTCTATTCGACAAAATAAATTTCATTTTTAAAAGTGGAATATAAAAATTTAATTTGGTTGAATTTTTAGTATTTTTCTGATAAGTTCCATTTTTGATGAATAATGATAAAATATTGCATTTTCATTGCCAACGACTTTTTCATCTAAATAATTTATAGTGCTAAATTATATTTTTAATTGGTTTTAAAGTATAATTAGATTAAATTTATATCATTTAATACAATGCAGGTCATTGGAATCATTTTTACATTAAATATGAATATAAAAACATTACAATCTTTTTTTTTTGTTTTCACTTAAAAAACTCGTTTTCTCGTTCCGTCAACGGAATTAATTTTAAATTAATTAATGCAACTTCTGTGTTCTGAATATTGAAAAATGGATTCCATATTTAGAATCAGTGGGTTCAAATTATGTAACCAGGTTTCTTTTATTTTTGGGCACATGAATAGTAAATTTAGTAATATTTTAATTATCACAGTTAATGGTAAATGAAGTAATTAAGGGTAAAAATAATATTATAACTATTAGAAAATTACCTTAACACTAGTCCTAATATCATTGTATGAGTGTGCGTCGACTAAAAGCATCCTTGGACCGAGATTATAACCTCTGGAAGCCACTTGGATGAGAGTATGACATTTATTATGTTATATTCAAAGAAAAGTCAATTTTGCCAGACTTTTATTTTTTAACAAGAGAAATATTTTTAATATGGGGTTAATATAAAAGATATGTTCAACTATAAATAGTCTTTAGAAAGATAAAATATTTCATACAAAATGATAATTTATTTATAGTTTTCAGGAAATAAATAATTAAATTAAATGGTGACACAATGATTACACATTAATTGCTTAATGAATAGAAGAATCAAATAAATGATATTAAAATAAATAAAATTTCAGAGAGTTAATGTCATTCATGAATTTTATTGATGACTTTAATATGTTAGTAATGTTTTAGAAGTCTTGGTTTGAATTTATCTTGTTGTTTTGATTTTTGTAATAAGACAAAATAATGAATAGTGTCAAAATTGACATTATTGATATTTTAAAATAAATAATATTTTATTAAATGATATAAAATATCTAAAAAACTAAAATTCATCCAACTAATTGGGATAAGTCTCAAAATGTAATCAATGACTCATTTAGTTGTCGTTTAACATTTTATAGTAATTATATTAACCCTTAATGTATAAAATACATGATATCACGATAAGAGTTAAAATGGCTAACACAAAAAGATAAGGATTAAAATAATAATAAAAACTTATCCTAAAATTATTGGATGAATATAATTCGACCCTTATCACCTTAAGATCAAATTTGATTTTTTAATGGACACTTGCCCATGAAAATAACTTATATATTATTTAAATCAAAGATAATTACAAAATGCCACTCTCTTTGTATTTAATATTTTTTATGTGTCACATAGGAACAAAATCCTGATATGAATGATCCTAAATGACTATTTTGATATTAATGAAATTAGTTTCATTATAGAATTTTATTTTGAATTTTTAGAAATTATATAATTACATTAAAAGCTTCTTCAATACTAAAACAATATTTATTTAATTAACAGATAAATAAAATAATTGATTTTAATAATATTAATTTCTATATAATTTGGATGAGTTAATGTGTATAATTTTTTTTATAGATCTATAAGATATATTAGAGATGTTTGATAACATTAAACTCGAAATCCCACTCTCTTGATATATTTAAAGTCAAATTAAATGAATAGCACCAAATTTGACAATAATGGTACTTTATTGAATTAATATTTTATTAATTTATTTATAAATCATAGAAATATTAATGAATTTCGAAGGGGATGATATATGGTCAAAAATGTCTTCCCCTATTCATTTGTAGGCTATTTGGAAGTCTTTGGCTCTAGAGGTCTTGGTCTTCCAAAAAGACCAACTCTAGATCCCTTAAGAAGAGATCTAAAGGAAGTCCGCAAAAGAAGAGGTGATCGTTTTTACTTACACATCCAAGTTCATTTCTTATTTTAATTTTTATTTATGTGTTGTTTCCATTGTAAAGTAATAACTCTAGTATAATATATATACTGAGATGTTATTATGATTATGAGACAACCATATTCCACCTTTTATCCATCATATGAAAAATGAAATCACCGCGCGTGCGTACGTACGACTTACTGTCTCCACGATGTGGTGTAATTTGTTTTTCATCACCACTTTATTTAGATGAGTATAATGATGAATATAATGGATATAGATAATAAATATTACATAATATGTATTATTTATAATTAATATACCATCCAATTTCTTACCCTTTCAACATTAAGAGAATGACATCGTCGCTCATGCATACGTATGACCTACTATCTCCATGACGCGATGAGATTCATTTTCCATGATAACCATTATAAAAATGTATATAATGAATAAATATAATATCTATGAACTTAATATCATTCTTTATATGATATATATATATATATCCTATTTATAATAAATAGGACTTACATGACAAAACATGCATAGGAAAATGAAGCTGTTAACACCCGAAACAAGGGTAGTAATAGAATATTATTAACAAAATGATATAATAAGATCATATATGACATCATAAATATGGATATGGTTCTGTTATAAAGTAATAAAATGTTTTAAACCATTATACAGGAGGTTAAATCACATTCAACTAAAGGAAAGTATACAGTAAGAGTTAATTTCACAATCTCATTATAATTCAGGACTATTTATACATAAATATCTGTTGGGGAATATTTATCATCCATGTCCGTGTTTTCTAAATTTTTTTTCAAAAAGGTTTTTACTGTTCTCCCATGGATGTTTAAATTCATTTTTACCCATTTTTTTTACTTTTTACTAAACGGTTTGAAAGGAATCCTTTTGTCGTTTTCCTAACAAGGTACTTTATGACTTTTTCGATGGAAGAAATGTTTTTTAGCTTATACGGAATGAACATATTTTTTCTGTCATCATGACACCTTGACATTTTGAAGCTTCCTTTACAAGTTTACAAGATTCTTTTTAATGAAAATGTTTTCTTTTAAAATTTTTCGGCCTTTTAAGTAAATTATTTCAAAGTAAAAGGGGGTATTTATTTGAAGAATTTTTTAATTATTTTATCAAAGTATTTTCATCTATGTCATCATTCTTTATTGGATATTATTCTTGATTAAGGTTGATATCTTATGACACCTTCTACTATATTTTATTGAAGGTTTTATGATCATTTTGACTCTGGATGTGCTATTTTGATACCATTCATGGTTTATGGTTGAAGTATTCACATTTCATATGCTAGATTTTCAATACGAATGTTTATGTTGTTTATGTTTCACCATTTTCATTTGTGGAATGCATTGGATTTAGTAAATGACAGACAGATTCCACTATACCCCTCGATGCATCGATAGGTCTCATGAGATAAACTAGATATGTACTTATCCGAGGACTTTCCCATTTATTTTCAGATATGGATTTAGTCGAGGCCTTAACCATTTATTTTTAAATGTCTTGGCCAAGGCCTCGACGGTATGTTTCAGATTTCCAACATTATGCATTCCATCATTATGAGATTAATTATTGGTTTTCATGTAATTATTTGACTATTATAATATCAATGGTTAAGTTTCCTAACTCATGTGATTATATAAATGGCATGTGTTTCAGTTATTTACATTGTCATATTATTTATGCCGTGTTTACTCATAGCTTCCATTGTACTCTTACCCTTACCGAACATCTGATCTCACCCCTTTCTTATGTTTTATTTTTCACAAGATGTGAATATGTATATTATGATTGATATGTAGGGTTAATCTAGGAGAATATTGATGCTCTCAAAGGATTGAATATTGTTGGACTCCTCATGTATTAATCATGTTTTAATGATCACAAATCCTATTACTTTTAATTAATCTCAATCTAAATTGACCATTATGTTAATGCTCTCCAATCTCAATAATAACTACACATCCTGTTTTAATGATAGCAAGTCTTATTGCTTATTTACAAGTCTTATGCATGATCACAAATCTCACTTATATTATCAAGCCTTTATATTTATGATTCAAGTTCTCTTACTCTCTACTGGTTAAACTTAATCCATATTCTGCATATTACTGTCTAAGTATAGAGACACCGTGAAGGACAAACCGTGACCCAGACACCGTGAAGGACAAACCGTGACCCAAAAACCGTGAAGGAAAAACTGTGACCCAGACACCGTGAAGGAAAAACCATGACCCATACACCATGAAGGACAAACCGTGACCCAGACACCGTGAAGGAAAAACCGTGCCCCAAACACCATGAAGGACAAACCGTGACCCAGACACCGTGAGCTAGACATCGTGACACAGAGACACAGTGAATCACATACCGTGAATCATATACCGTGAAGAAGAAACCGTTTACATAATCACCGTGACACCGTTTCTTAACTTTTTGTCAATATTATTTAAATAATGCTAACGGTCATATTTGATGGTTTTAATGTAATTAATGATATTTAACGATAATTGTTGGTATTTCAGGAAACCGTATCCCGTACCTATGAAAAGGGAATCATTTTCCTACTGCCAAAGCTCATGGAATATAAGGAAGATTGATCTGCAGTACACGAGAGCAAGTGTGTGAATATACAACAAGAAGAACTTACATACGCACGACAACTGAAGAACACAAGAACACTGTGCTGAACTAGAAGAACCATCCTAAGCACGAAGCAGAGATTGCAAGACTTACAAAGAACTCTCATTAGTACAATCCAACACCTCTGAAGAACACAAGAACACAAGAACACAAGCTGAACTACGACACTCTGTTTTTCAACAGAAAAACCAGAGGACTCAGAAGCAATTCTGCTGAATCCAACGAGTCCAGAGCTACATTGCTAATCACTAGAGCTCTCTAAACTCTTATCTGTCCTATCTAAGTGATTTGTTTATTTACTTTCGAGAAATGTGGTGTACTCTGTATATTTTACACACACATACTATCTCCTGCACTGAACTGGAGGTTATCAAAATCCTCACTCCAAAACTCTTAACTCTGGTTTACCCACGTCAACTGTGGAAGATGTCCTTGTGTGGCCTGGTCTTTTGTTTTGTTTCCCATGAAGAACAGTGGTAGATGTCCCTGCATGGCCTGTACAGTTTTGTAAACTGTTGTTAACCCCGATCCAGGGTGTGGATCAAATTTATATAAATTTGAGAGGACTAAGTCTCGGCTTGAGACTGAACCTCTTGTTATATCTGCTGTGCTTTTTAGATTATATCATAAGTGTAATATATATATATATATATAATTCATTTTCTGCTGCTTGTTACTTTGAAATATAAAACTATTTTAAAGTTACTTTGATAGTTAAATTAGCAGGTGTTTATGCTTGTTGTGAACCAGTAGGTCAGCTTCAAAAGCCAGTTTAATCTTGTGATTAAATTGACTGAGAACTAATCAATCTTTAAGAAGCTAATTGAACATTTGTAATATGTATAAATTCACTATAGTTTAACTTGTTTTTAAATTGGGTGAATTTAATAGATATTATTTTTGTAACAGAAATTTTAATTGGAACTCAATTCACCCCCCTCTTGAGTGTCCACTCTGACCAACATTTGGTATAAGAGGATTTGCTTTTGTTAAAGGATTTTTGAAATACTCTGTTTTTCAACTATGATTTTAGTTGCATCTTTAAAGATCTTAAATTTCTGTTAGTTATAAATTTTTATCTCTTTAAATTTACTTTCTAAAATCTAGTTATGGATAGTAGACTAGAGGGTGTTGCTACTAACATGCCACCTTTCTTCAATGGTACAAACTATGATCAGTGGAAATTGAAAATGAAAATTCATTTAGAGAGTATGGGTTTTGATATTTGGACTGCTATAGAGTCACAATATAAAATTCCAGAAACTGAAAGAACAACTTGGGATGAACCTACTAAGACTGCTAAGTTCATTGAGTGATTATCAATCCTTGTGTGGAGAGATGAGTCTTAACCCACTGGGGCGCTAGAGTGTGTGAGTTTCTTGTGGTCTGTAATATTATTCAATTAATATAGATTAATAATAATAATAATAGTATTATTATTATTATTAAATTTTAAATATATTAATTCTCACTCACTGACAATTTTTAATTAATTATAAAATATATTTTATTGTTAAATCTATTATCACACATATATAAATATGAATACAATAATGTGTGTGTATATATATATATATAAATTTAAATAAATAAATAAATAAATATAAATATATGTATATAAATATGATATATATTTAAAAAATATATAATCTAATATATATAATATATATTTATATAATATATACATCGATAAAGCTTAGATCCATGAGAATATATTTACACACACATATAATATTTATATACATATCAACATATATTTAAATATTTAAATATATAAATAAATAAATATATATAATTATCAAAAAACAATTCTAGCCTAGTTGGTCTGTTTTTTTCCCTTATTCACGCTGGTCCCTGAATAGATTCATGGGTGAGTTGATTTTTATTCAAACATTAGTGTGATAGTTAGTAGTGTGGGAGTGGGATCATATGCATGTTGTTATAGGTGCTAGGTCACAATGAATGTGGGTAAAGGTCTTGGGGTCCTTTGAGTGGGCATGATCATAAACAACTCGTGTGGAGTAAGAAATAGGTGGATCATGCACACATAGGTAGGGGCCTCCATAGGGGTCATTCCATTCCTTGAAAATTAAATCATTTTTTTAAAATATTGATTAATGGGCAACAATTCACCATGTTTTTTATAAATCAAATGGGGTTAAAACTGTCACTAAATATTTTACCTTATGAACACCTATAGATTAGTTCCACAAATAGTAGTCGGCTACCATGTTTGTGATGGTTCTTTACAACCATCATTAATGCATTTGGAGTGGGGTATAAACACTACTAATTGAAAAATAATCCAATCTAAATGCATCATTGTTGTAGTGATTCATATGCTTGATAAAAATCCCTTAGAAATGACCAACAAACTCTCTCCTCTATGGTGTAACCATGAGATGAATCTGAATCACCCAATGCTTTGGAGAAATTCTATATAACTCCCATAATATGATGGTTCCTCTTAATGAAAAAAGGAGGAGGAAAAAATGATCTTTAAAATAAGGGTAGAATCAATATAGAAAACTCACGAAAGGAATAAACACCTCATCTCAATGACTTGACCTCCCCTTGGGAACACTCTAGGAGTTTGTATACATTTACTTGTTTGTTATAAAATGTATTATTAATTCATGTAGTTATGAAACTCTTCAACTAATTTAATTCCCCAACAATTCATTATATTAAATATCAAAACTGATGATAGCCAATGTGGAATATTCAAACATTGAAACTTAACAGATGAATTCCTTAATCAATTATAAGGCGTTGATGTGAATTGTACAATATGATTTTCTAAAAAACATAGACTTAAGATATACCTTACCATACACTACAATGAGATGGGGTATTAACATGATATCATATATCATGCTTTATGATATACCCTTATTGTTGTACCCTGACCCCACTGTATACCCTAGGAGGTGAAATAGGGCAACAAAACCTTTTATTATCTTCAAATTAAATTGGAATTTGTATCCATGTTAAAAAATTAAACTTGAATTTTACTTTAAATCATATTAAAATACATGAATATAAAGAGAATAAGCACAAAAATTTTACATGGTTAACTTATAAAAGCATACTCCAAGGTCCATAACCTCTTCTTCTCTTATATAAACTTCTTTCAAGAGTGATAAAGATAGAATTGACATACATTTTGATATTTCAAGATTTTAGAAAAATTTAAATAACACCAATGTAAAGACCTGTAAAATTCAAGGGAAATTTTTTCTTAATTTTCTTTGGAATTTTACAAGAACGCGGTTTCTGACGGCACCTGATTCCGAGGCCCGGAGTGCCCGGAATCAATTTCCGAAGTTTGGCTCGGGTACGTTCAGTGAACGAACGAGCGGGAATTTCTAACTTTTGAACCGGTGCCCGGAATCAAATTCCGAGGGCACCGATGAACTCGCAGCGCCGATATTCGCTTAAGG
Organism: Viscum album; assembly: GCA_963277665.1. NCBI lineage: Eukaryota > Viridiplantae > Streptophyta > Magnoliopsida > Santalales > Viscaceae > Viscum > Viscum album. The sequence continues at coordinate 1,951,006,650 of OY728150.1, forward strand.
GGACCTTTTCCGAGGTTGCGTTTATTGCGGGTCGAAAGTTAGTTTTGGGAGAAATTATAAGAAGTTAAATAAAAAAAATGTGGAAACACTTTTTTTTTATTTTGTTGGTTAACTTCTCTCAAAGGAAGTTAGGGGTGGGACCCACACCCACTTAACCTCCCTTGAGAGGATTAAGTGTGGTGGGGCCCACACGAACCCTAACTTTTCATCTTCTCTCAAAACTCCCTTTAACCCCTCTTTAAATGACATGACAACTTGTTATTTAATTTGGAGTTATTTTATTTGAATTTCAAACCTTTGAAATTCAATTTGTTAAGTGTGTGAATAAAATAAGACTCTAACTTATTTTATTTGGTTAGATTTCTCTAGCCTTCTTGAGAGGATTTTGGGTTCTCCTTCTTCTTCTTCAACCTTGACGAAGAACGCGAAGAACCTTCGAGCTCTGACGAAGAACGCCACTCCTCTCTTCTTCGTAGCCGGTTGTCTCCGAAGATCAACGGCGTCTTCCGTGTCAACGAAAGGGAACGCTGCTTCCTCCTCGGACTTCCTTCGTCGGCTTACGAAGATTCGCCAACGACGTACCTCTTCGGACGTACCTCTTCGTCAACGGATTTGACGAACGATTACCACGACGCCCGACCTCCGCGACGTTGTCTTCCGCGGGTCGTTGACGATCATCGATCTTGAAACCGAGGTAGGGGTTTGTTGTTGTTTATTTATTTATTCTCGTTCTTGGTTCTAGCTTGACAATTTTTGAGGTTTATTGTTAAGTGTTATCGACTAACGAGAGGGGGGGGGACCACACAAACACAGCCGAATCCCCCCTCCTCTGTTCTTGAATATTATTTCCTTGTGGATGAACGAGATGGCGTGGTGCCGTCGCACCACGCGGGAATCGCAAGGCTATAGTCGCGCGGCGCCGTCGCGCCGCGCCACGGAAAGTTTATCATGAACGCGACGCCGTCGCGCCGCGTCGAAGAAAACCGAAGGCGCCGCGGCCGGAGCGGGGCCGCGACGGAGGGGTGCGGTGCCGTCGCACCGCGCCGGACGACGAACACCGCGGCCGGTTCCGGGCCGCGGCGGGACAAGAGGACCGGCGGCTCGCCGGGCCGCCGGCGTCGGAAGCCGGAAGGGGGACCGGTTTGCCGGTCCCGTTGAAGAAAAACCGGCCGGCCAGGTGGGCCGGCCGGAAGAGAGGTGCCGGGGGAATTAATTCCCCCGGCTGGCCACAAGAAGCCCCCCCCCCACGTGAGGGGGGGACCGGTTACACAAAGGGGGGGGGGGGGGGGCAGCGCCCCCCGTTTTCTCAAAAGCAGGCCCCCACATGGGGGGCCGGTTTCTTCAAAAGGCGCGGCTTAAGCCGCGCCGCCAGCCAACAAAAGCGGAGGCCTTGCCCCCCGCGCGCTGCACTCGTGCGGCGCCGGGCCGCGCCGCCGCGCCGGGTCGGACCCGGGTCGGGTCGACCCGGTTCGGGCCGACCCGGGGGGGGGGGGGGGGGGGGGGCGTCGGGCCGGGTCACCCCGGACCCGGACCCCCCGTTTTCGAGACTTTTTTGGTCTTTTGGCCATAACTTGAGTCACAGACCTCCGATTGACGAACCGTCAGCGGCAATGCGATCCTTGGATTGAGACGGTCGTTTCTGTATATCGCACTCAAAGTTTCGGAATACTTTGAGTTCGGCCGGGTGGGTTCGTACACGAAACCAACCGGGCCCTCGGAGCGGAAACGCTCATATCTTGAGGTACGAACATCCGATTGACGTGTCCTCAACTTTGTTGTGTTCCTCTTAGTGAGACGGTTCTTTTGGCATACTCCGCCCGAGGTTTGGACGCAGGTGGAGTACGGTCAGGTTGGTTTTTCCTTAAAAACCAACAGGGCCCCTGGGACGAAAAAGCCAATAACTCTCAGACCGGGCGTCCGATCGACGCGCCGTCTGTTGCGTTGAGTTCCTGTTGACGATACGGAACTTTTGGATACATCAACTCTGGACCTTGTGACAGTTGATGTATCAACCTCTCGGCTCGTGGAGCGGACCCTCCTGAACGAGCTTGCTGTGTGCGGGAACCCTAGTGCTGGCTGCGACTGCGACTGTTACTGTGACTACTACTGCTACTGCTACTGTGACTGTGACGACGACAGTACTGAGATCCTGTGTGGATTCGACGACGACTACAACACTCAGCGATCCTACGTGGATCAGTGCTACAGGTCCTGTGTGGGCCCGATCCTGTGTGGGTCTGATCCTGTGTGGGTCCTTGCGCTCAGCGGTCCTGTGTGGGCCCGATCCTGTGTGGGTCTTTTGCGGGGGTTAGTTACCTATCGATCCTTCGTGGATCCGACGACTTAGATGGATCAGAGATCATCTTTATCGTCCTTTGAAGAAGTATACCTGTGTGAGCTGAATCCTGTTACTTTCCTGTGTGGATTGAGTTGTGCTATCCTATGTGGATTTCGTTTTGCTTTCCTGTGTGGAATACGTTTACTTTCCTGTGTGGACTGAGTTGTACTTGGGCTCGGAGGTTGGAGCGTATTGGAATTGATGACTTAGGTATATGTATGGGCATATACCTAAGCAGTGTCGGTTGTTACTTCGTGTTTGTATCTTCCTATGTGGTTTATCCTTTGTGGATTTTGGGAGACCTTCAGGGGTCTCGGGGTCCCTACTGAGTAGCTTATACTCACCCCTGCACGGGCTATGCCCGCACTACGTTGTGTTGGTTGAAGACGACGGACATCGTTGATCTTGGCTGAGGCTTGCAGAGCAGGACGGTACCTGTTTGTGGACCACTGGGCAGGATGTGTTCGGAGTAGACGGCGGGACCCGTGGAGCAGTGGAGCTATCTGTACCCACCCTTCAGGTGGGATCTCCAGTGGACAGCTCGGTGTAACAGCTTTTACTTATAGTTGCTGTTTTCCCTTTCGAGTTGTACTTTACTTTCAGTTTGGGTTTGTATACTGGCCCATTTACTTTTCCGCACTTTCAGTTGTACTCTGTTTTTACTTAGTGTTTACTTTCCACTTGCTTACTCTGTGGTGTTTGTTTACTTTACAAAGGCAATGCCTTCCCTTTTTACCGGGAATTACGCCTTGGTGCTAGTCGCCAGCCCCTGGCCTATGGAAGGCGGGCTTGGAGTAGTCATGGCACGGACCCCGAGGGCGGGTCGTGACAAATTGGTATCAAAGGAGTTCGGTTCTACCGCGAACTCTGATCTTTTCTATGTGAAGAAATAATGTTTAGCATATTGAGTGTGGTTATCAGTCCAGGGAGTCCAGTGTTGGTGCGGCGACCGACGTATCCGTACACCAGGTCCCTGACTTCTGATTTCCGACTTAATGCACGAAAACATTGATTGCGTGTGTGTTTCAAAGTTTTCTTTGTGATTACTTTATATCAGCTCACCAGGTATACTGTTCTGACCGTGGCGCACCTGTTTCCTTTTCAGGATGACCCCACGACGGCAGCCAGCTAGGGTTCCGAGAGTCGAGTGTGACGACAGCCCACCGAGCGACGAGGCCTCGGTGCAGAGCCCTTTGTCAGTAGTGGCACCGGCGGTAGCTCTACCCGTCGAGCCACCGATACTTCCAGCACCAGCCGCTGACGATGCACATCGCCTCAGCGCACTGCATGAGTTTCAGCGCCATCGACCACCCAGGTTTCGCGGGGAGATGGATCACCAGGCAGCCGAGGACTGGCTGGAGGCAGTGGTATGTGAGTTTAGGCTAGTAAGGACACCAGCAGACCTCATGGTGATCCTCGCTGCGAGCCTACTACACGCAACAGCAGGACGATGGTGGAGCTTAATGCTCCAGGTGCACGATGAGACATCTTTTCTTTGGACGGACTTTGAGAGCCTCTTCCGCTCGGAGTTCGTCCCAGCCACCCTTCGTGCGGTGCGTATCCAGGAGCTTCTCCAGCTGCGGCAGGGCAGCATGACGGTCGCTCAGTACTCGGCGAGATTTACTGATCTCTCGCGCTACTCGACTGACATGGTACGGGACCCATTCTTCCGGGCCCGGACCTTCGAGCAGGGTTTGAGACACGAGATCAGAGCATCGCTGATCTCCCTCAGCATACCGACTCAGACAGGAGTACTGGAGCGGGCCCTTTTGATCGAGAGCTTCCTTGCTGAGTCTACACCAGCACCGAGACCCACCGTAGGGCGGCACGTGGCAGAGTCTTCTGCGGCTGGCAGTCGACGGATGACTCAGGGGTCCAGGCATACCAGACCTTCAGGCAGACGACCTCAGGACACTGGCTCAGCAGTGCGGGGCACACAGCGCGGATCCAGTCTTTCGAGTGGAAGACAGTGCTATGCATGCGGCGGGCAGGGCCACATGGCTCGTGACTGCCCGACCCGCCATGCAGAGGAGCAGCAGACGGTTGAGGAACCACCTAGGCAGAGGCAGAGGTTCGACCGTGGCAGTCCGCAGGGAGGAGGCGGACGAGGCAGAGGAGCTGGCCGAGCAGCAGGTGGTGGGCGACGCTTTGAGGCTCTACCACCACCACCACCAGGAGGTCCACCCCGACCTCAGGGGAGAGCACAACTTTAGGCAGCTGAAGCTTACGATCATGGAGCTCCGGAAGCGGGTGGACTAGTGCGGGACTAGCTCCAGGCATATAGGCCTTTGCCCATAATGCCTCTAGCTTCGTAGTTTGTGTTGCCTTGTGTCCTTGTACTTTAAGTTGAAGTAATAAAAGATACTTGCCTTGGTGACTTTTGTTTTCTTGTCTTTTGTTTGTTTTTACTAAGAGGTGCTGGTTAAAAACTGTTGACTTGACCCTCACTTGCGAGATTCTTACTAGAGGAAACCCAGTGACCACACACTGATGCCGACAGTGTGACTCAACCCTTGGAGGCGAGAGTAACGGTTGGATCTCTTGGTAGCAGCGTCGAGGCCTTACGACGTCATCCATGCCATGAATTAACTAATCATGACGGGATTGACTGTATTAGGCAAGGAATGTGGTTCATCCAGGGGATGAGACCAGATTTCACTTTTCGGAAAAGGAGAAATCTTTGCAGCTTTGCCGTACGTTAAGGAGGAAGGGGAAACCCTTCGTGTGGTCAGACAGATGTCAGCAGAGCTTCCAGGAGCTGAGACAGAGTTTGACCAGCGCACCTATCTTGAGGTTGCCTGAGGAGGGAGTAGGGTACGTAGTCTACTACGATGCATCAGGGACCAGACTCAGATGTGTTCTGATGCAGGAGCGGGCAGTGATCGCCTATGGATCACGTTAGTTGAGGCCGCATGAGCAGAACTACGCTACCCATGACCTAGAGTTAGCAGCAGTGGTCTTCGCTCTGAAGACATGGCGACACTATCTGATGGGCGAGCGCTTTACAGTATTTTCTGATCATCAGAGTCTCAGGTATATCTTCTCGCAGAAGGACCTGAACCTGAGACAGCGGCGATGGCTCGAGTTCCTCCAGGACTATGACTTTGAGATAGTCTATACTCCTAGTAAGGGGAACGTGGTAGCCGATGCCCTCAGCAGGAGGACGGGCATTCAGCTACTTGAGGAGGCAACAGAGCAGCTAGCCTCTTTATAGATATCCTTCGTGGATAGAGATGGAGTAGCCTTCCTTCAGTCTCTCACAGTCACCCCTCTACTACTACAGCGGGTCAGAGGGGCACAGCGTGAGGACGCTGACTGTGAGACACGACGTACTCAGATATCCTCGGGACAGGCACCTGATGGTTTCTCCCTTGGAGTAGAGCACGACATCCTTTTCAGAGGACGTACCATGGTACCATTCGCCTTGCGAGAGGAAGTGCTGAGAGAGTTTCACACTTCTCCTTTGGCGGTACATCCTGGAGTGGCGAAGATGTACTAGGACCTCAGACGACAACACTGGTGGCCAGGCATGAAGAAGGCTGTAGCAGAGTTCGTTTCTCGATGCCTCACCTGCCAGCAGGTGAAGGCAGAGCATCAGGTACCAGCAGGCTTGGTACAACCCTTGGAGGTTCCGGAGTGGAAGTGGGACGACATATCTATGGACTTCGTGACTGGACTTCCACGCACTTCCAGAGGTCACGACTCTATCTGGGTGATTGTTGACCGACTCACCAAGTCGGCACACTTCTTACCCATCAGAGAGTAGGGCTCAGTGGAGATCTTGGGACGTCTCTACATTCAGGAGATTGTGCGACTCCACGGCGTGCCATCATCTATCGTCTCCGATCGAGATGCTCGCTTTACTTCCCGGCTTTGGAAGGGGTTACAAGAGGCGTTCGGGACACAACTACGTCTGAGCACAGCCTTTCACCCTCAGACGGATGGTCAGACGGAGAGGACCATTCAGACTCTCGAGGACATGCTCCGCGCATGTGTCCTCGACTTTGGTCGTAGCTGGGAGGACCACCTACCCTTGGTGGAGTTTGCGTACAACAACAACTACCACTCCACCATCGGGATGGCACCGTACGAGGCGTTGTACGACCGACCTTGTAGATCTCCTTTGTGCTGGACAGACCCTGGGGAGTCAGCACTTGTGGGATCAGAGATGGTCCAGGCCACGACAGAGAAGGTCCAGGTCATCCAGGAGCGGATGAGGACAGCTCAGAGCCGGCAGAAGTCATACGCTGAAAGGAGGCGGAGGCCACTAGAGTTCGAGGATGGCGACCACGTCTTCTTGCGGGCCTCACCTCGACGTGGTATACGAAGATTTGGCCGTGGCGGCAAGTTATCTCCGTGCTTCATCGGACCCTTCCAGGTCCTCACCAGGATTGGAGGGGTGGCTTATCGCTTGGCTCTACCACCTCAGTTGCACCGGGTGCACGACGTCTTCCACGTATCTCAGCTGAGGAGGTACGTGCACGACCCGACGCACATCATTGACCATGGGGAGCTTGACATCGACGACGGGGCGACTTTTACGGAGGTCCCGGTGGAGATAGTGGATCGACAGGAGCGGGTCCTACGTGGGCAATCGATTCCTCTTGTGCGCATCAGATGGCAGCACGGGAACCTCCAGGAGAGCACTTGGTAGCGGGAGGCTCAAATGCGTGCTCAGTACCCTCATTTGTTTCCCTAGTTTTTGATGTATCTTTACGGGGACGTAAAGCCCTGAGGTGGGAGTAATGTAAAGACCTGTAAAATTTAAGGGAAATTTTTTCTTAATTTTCTTTGGAATTTTACAAGAACGCGGTTTCTGACGGCACCTGATTCCGAGGCCCGGAGTGCCCAGAATCAATTTCCGAAGTTTGGCTCGGGTACGTTCAGTGAACGAACGAGCGGGAATTTCTAACTTTTGAACCGGTGCCCGGAATCAAATTCCGAGGTCACCGATGAACTCGCAGCGCCGATATTCGCTTAAGGGGACCTTTTTCGAGGTTGCGTTTATTGCGGGTCGAAAGTTAGTTTTGGGAGAAATTATAAGAAGTTAAATAAAAAAAAATGTGGAAACACTTTTTTTTATTTTGTTGGTTAACTTATCTCAAAGGAAGTTAGGGGTGGGACCCACACCCACTTAACCTCCCTTGATAGGATTAAGTGTGGTGGGGCCCAAACGAACCCTAACTTTTCATCTTCTCTCAAAACTCCCTTTAACCCCTCTTTAAATGACATGACAACTTGTTATTTAATTTGGAGTTATTTTATTTGAATTTCAAACCTTTGAAATTCAATTTGTTAAGTGTGTGAATAAAATAAGACTCTAACTTATTTTATTTGGTTAGATTTCTCTAGCCTTCTTGAGAGGATTTTGGGTTCTCCTTCTTCTTCTTCAACCTTGACGAAGAACGTGAAGAACCTTCGAGCTCCGACGAAGAACGCCACTTCTCTCTTCTTCGTAGCCGGTTGTCTCCGAAGATCAACGACGTCTTCCGTGTCAACGAAAGGGAACGCCGCTTCCTCCTCGGACTTCCTTCGTCGGCTTACGAAGATTCGCCAACGACGTACCTCTTCGGACGTACCTCTTCGTCAAAGGATTTGACGAACGATTACCGCGACGCCCGACCTTCGCGACGTTGTCTTCCGCGGGTCGTTGACGATCATCGATCTTGAAACCGAGGTAGGGGTTTGTTGTTGTTTATTTATTTATTCTCGTTCTTGGTTCTAGCTTGACAATTTTTGAGGTTTATTGTTAAGTGTTATCGACTAACGAGAGGGGGGGACCACACAAACACGGCCGAATCCCCCCCCTCTGTTCTTGAATATTATTTCCTTGCGGATGAACGAGATGGCGTGGTGCCGTCGCACCACACGGGAATCGCAAGGCTATAATCGCGCGGCGCTGTCGCGCCGCGTCGAAGAAAACCGAAGGCGCCGCGGCCGGAGCGGGGCCGCAGCGGAGGGGTGCGGTGCCGTCGCACCGCGCCGGATGACAAACACCGCGGCCGGTTCCGGGCCGCGGCGGGACAAGAGGACCGGCGGCTCCCCGGGCCGCCGGCGTCGGAAGCCGGAAGGGGGACCGGTTTGCCGGTCCCGTTGAAGAAAAACCGGCCGGCCAGGTGGGCCGACCGGAAGAGAGGTTCCGGGGGAATTAATTCCCCCGGCTGGCCACAAGAAGGCCCCCCCACGTGAGGGGGGGACCGGTTACACAAAGGGGGGGCAGCGCCCCCCCGTTTTCTCAAAAGCAGGCCCCCACATGGGGGGCTGATTTCTTCAAAAGGCGCGGCTTAAGCCGCGCCGCCAGCCAAAAAAAGCAGGGGCCTTGCCCCCCACGCGCTGCACCCGTGCGGCGCCAGGCCGCACTGCCGCCGGCCGGGCCGCGCCGGACCGCGCCGCCGCGCCGGACCGCGCCGCCGCGCCGGACCGCGCCGCCGCACCGGACCGCCGCCGGCCGGGCCGGGTCGGGTCGACCCGGTTCAGGCCGACCCGGGGGGGGGGGGGGGGGGGTCGGACCCCCCGTTTTCGAGACGTTTTCGGTCTTTTGGACATAACTTGAGTCACAGACCTCCGATTGACGAACCGTCAGTGGAAATGTGATCCTTGGATCGAGACGGTCGTTTCGGTATATCGCACTCAAAGTTTCAGAATACTTTGAGTTCGTCCGGGTTGGTTCGTACACGAAACCAACCGGGCCCTTGGAGCGGAAACGCTCATATCTTGAGCTACGGACATCCGATTGATGTGCCGTAAGCTTTGTTGTGTTCCTCTTAGTGAGATGGTTCTTTTGGCATACTCCGCCCGAGGTTTGGACGCAGGTGGAGTACGATCGGGTTGGTTTTGCCTTAAAAACCAACCGGGCCCCTGGGACGAAAAAGCCAATAACTCTCAGACCGGGCGTCCGATCAACGCGCCGTCTGTTGCGTTGAGTTCCTGTTGACGATACGGAACTTTTGGATACATCAACTCTGGACCTTGTGACAGTTGATGTATCAGCCTCTCGGCTCGTGGAGCGGACCCTCCTGAACGAGCTTGCTGTGTGCGGGAACCCTAGTGCTGGCTGCGACTGCGACTGTTACTGTGACTACTACTGCTACTGCTACTGTGACTGCGACGACGACAGTACTGAGATCCTGTGTGGATTCGATGATGACTACAACACTCAGCGATCCTACGTGGATCAGTGCTACAGGTCCTGTGTGGGCCCGATCCTGTGTGGGTCCGATCCTGTGTGGGTCCTTGCGCTCAGCGGTCCTGTGTGAACCAGTGCCTACAGGTCCTGTGTGGGCCCGATCCTGTGTGGGTCTTTTGCGGGGGTTAGTTACCTATCGATCCTTCGTGGGTCCGACGACTTAGATGGATCAGAGATCATCTTTATCGTCCTTTGAAGAAGTATACCTGTGTGAGCTGAATCCTGTTACTTTCCTGTGTGGATTGAGTTGTGCTATCCTATGTGGATTTCGTTTTGCTTTCCTGTGTGGAATACGTTTACTTTCCTGTGTGGACTGAGTTGTACTTGGGCTCGGAGGTTGGAGCGTATTGGAATTGATGACTTAGGTATATGTATGAGCATATACCTAAGCAGTGTCAGTTGTTACTTCGTGTTTGTATCTTCCTATGTGGTTTATCCTTTGTGGATTTTGGGAGACCTTCAGGGGTCTCGGGGTCCCTACTGAGTAGCTTATACTCACCCCTGCACGGGATATGCCCGCACTACGTTGTGTTGGTTGCAGACGACGGACATCGTTGATCTTGGCTGAGGCTTGCAGAGCAGGATGGTACCTGGTGGTGGACCACTGGGCAGGACGTGTTCGGAGCAGACGGCGGGACCCGTGGAGAAGTGGATCTATCTGTACCCACCCTTCAGTTGGGATCTCCAGTGGACAGCTCGGTGTAACGGCTTTTACTTACAGTTTCTATTTTCCCTTTCAAGTTGTACTTTACTTTCAGTTTGGTTTTGTATACTGGCCCATTTACTTTTCCACACTTTCAGTTGTACTCTGTTTTTACTTAGTGTTTACTTTCCGCTTGCTTACTCTGTGGTGTTTGTTTACTTTACAAAGGCATTGCCTTCCCTTTTTACTGGGAATTACGCCTTGGTGCTAGTCGCCAGCCCCTGGCCTATGGAAGGCAGGCTTGGGGTAGTCACGACACGGACCCCGAGGGCGGGTCATGACAACCAAATAAGAAGGGTGTTTTCTATGATGCTTCGATTATTCAATTCTACATCTTTAAATACACACAAAAAAAATTTATTCCAATATTGATTTTCAATACAATTTAATCTCACACAATTCTATAATCCATATATTCAATGATACTCAGATATATTTAATCTTCAATCTTGTCCTTTTATATTCTATGTGTGATATTCTCATTCTTCACATTTAACTTCTGTATATCCTGAGAATGTTTTAATTTCAAATTTTAAATTATAACTCCAATTGACACTTCATTCAAATATAGCTGAATAATCTCCACCATGAGTTTGAATTTTGAAGTTTAAGATGTTTAAATAATAATTAAACCTTAAAGGAATAAACACATCAAAAATCCTATTTGAATTATTCAAAAACCATATATCATGATGCAACATTCTTCTTTGTGGAATAATGAGTCAGTTTTGATTTAACTATTTTCAAACTTCTATGAAGTTTTTGGCAGAGAGAAAAAATTCATGGTGCAATATTCTGTAAACATGATAAAGACCCCAACTATCACACTACCCAAAATAGACCATCCATGATGCAATCTCTTTCTACAACATGGAGTTTTTTTCTCCACTCTATTTGTGGTGTAATATTTCTTACATGGTGTGAATACCTAAAGACTCTGAAAAATTAAATACATCACATTTAAAAAACACACCCTTTATTTCCTAAGTAAAATGTTGAAATGTGTTCTTCAACAGTTCCATGCTCTTTAAACTAGCTATGACATAATATACTCTCCACGACATGGGTACTCTCAAAATTCTAATGACACCAAAAGTTTTATTGATCATTTATATGATATGGCCAGAAATATTTCAATCTATACTAATTTTTCTGATTCTTAGATCAAAAATGGATTCAAGATGGTTATCCTTTATAATCCATGATGTGATAATAGCTAGGCATAAATTCATTAGGGAACTCCAGCCTAGATGGTCACTGTACCACCCTACATGGTGGTCTTCCACCTTCACTAACCCACAATTCTCTTGAAAATACTGACCCACACTAGATTTATACTCCCTATATTCAATACCACTCACATGGATTGATCCCTTGATCTTATACACCATTATAAATGGTAGGATACTAAGGTACATGCATTGAGGGATAATCCCATTTTTAAATCTCTAATCACTACTGCAGCTGTAACATCCTATGTCTAGTAACCCAGATTCATAAGTTACATTATTACATTGGTACACAATACAAAGATATAATCATAAAGTACAAAGCAACAATATTAGAAGAGTAGACACATATATGATTTCATATTACATTGGAACATCAAAATACAACATAAAAAATTCTTGAAACTTTCTTATTCCTTTTTTTATCCCTTAATTTATTCATAGATCACTTCTTGACAACCTTGGGAAATAGAAACATAAGATGAGTGAGCTCAAATGCTTAGTAAGGGTACAAGTATAGTGAAATATATCATAACGGGAATACATATGATTACATAGAAAATAATTAATAGAAATTCCATATAATAAATATCTTGAGAAAGAAAAATACCCATGGATAACATAATAATGAAAATAATCACATGGATAATAATAACTGGATTCATGGTGATAAAATTCATATTGATGGATATCTTGATCTTTACTATCAAGGCCTCAACCAAGAAATGTTTTATTTATATCATGGTCATAACCAAGACATCGTTCTTTCCTTCAAGTTCATATCCAAGATATCATGATTACATTGGATATGAATACACCAAATACCAAAACCTTTTGTCTCGTGAGACCAATCGATGCATCAAGGGGATATATAATTCTAGGACCCACCCGCTAATTATTTAAGTCTAATGCATTCACTATATTAGATACAAATTTACAGAACATCAATACTTTACCAATAAAAAAATGGGGCAACATGAACATAATCCATCCAGATAAAGAAGGTAGATGATTAAAAAATACACAATCAACATAGAAACCATGGGGTGTTCTCAATGTAAAAGGAAGTACCCTTATCAATGAAATAAATATAATGTAATAGTGAAGTGTACTTTTAAATTACTGAGTTATCAATAGAATATAGTAATTAGGTTCAATAGTTTTCACTGGTACAATACCATAACAGTGGTAGGAAAATAATTCATTATGGTTTGAAAAGATAATGTGAATTATCTAAAGAATAACCCTTAATATTGTCTAGCCAGATATAAAATATTAGGCCCACTCATCATGCACTAGAGTGGAGATTGAGTTAAAACCCAACCAAACTTTTTTTAGGGTGATTACCCCAATTTTCATTTATGCCATAGTTGCATCCACTTTCTAGTATCTAGATAAGGATGACATTACTATGAAAACCACACACTCTTTACATTACTAAATTTATATTTTTTTGGATATTATAAAATCTTAGTCAATAGATTTAATGAGAGGAAATCTCATTGTCAATTTATCAAATAAGTGATAATTCCATATAATTACAAGCAATATGACATTAGAATAATGGTTTTTATTTGAACATATAAGTGGTGGAATGAGAAACATTATGTAGGTATAATAATGGCCTAGGAAAAAGTCTAAAATGAGAGGGGATAAACATCCTCCAATTAACAATATATCAAATAGGAGATAATAACCTAAAATTAAAATCAAGGAAATATGTGTAAATGGTATTAAAACAAAATAATTTAAATTAAAAAGGAAATTGAAGGATTAAAAACCCTTACTTTACTAAGTGGATTATTAAATATTTATAATAATACTTAGAACATTTAGAACTCTTTGGGAGGTATTTAGAGATTTAAATGGAAGATAAATTCATGATTAATGCCTTTGGGTTGGAGAGGTTTGAGAGAATGGGTGGGAGTGAGCTCCTTTTATAGGTGAAAAGAGGGGGGTTTTCATGAAAACTAAAGTCTGGTAAGGGGTAATAATGGAATCACAAGGGGTTTAGGTGTGTTAGGTATGTTAGAAGGTATAAGTGTCAAAATGATTTAGTAAAATTCAAGCCACATTATATTACCTATTTTAACACTTATTAATCTTGATTAAATATTAATCATGGTAATTGGTTTATCACTAAAAATATAATATGACCATTCTAAACAAATTTTGATGTGTTGAATCAGAATTTGGGATCCATTTAATCTTACTCAAGTTATATATATGGGAAAATTAACTTTTAAATTGAAACATATAATGTGTAGAAAAACCATTTTTCTAGAAAGATAATGTTTTAAATGTTAGATTCACATAATATTATTTAACATTAATTATAAATTAAAAGTGTGTTAATTTATTTTTATCTATTTTTAAACTTCATATTAAAGTCTTAATTTTAATATATATCAATTTAAAAATACACAATATTTAGAAAATTATTATTCATTGAAAAATAATCGTTTTACTGTAGTAACTAATATATACATTTCTAACTTAATTTTATGAAAAAAAATGAAATTGAACTTATTAAAAAATTTAAAATTTAATAATAATAATAATAATGTAATTTTATTTTATTCACTTTATAGAAGTGATAAAAAAATTAATTTTAATATTAGTGCATGTAATGAATCAAAACCTATTTTTAGAAAAAGTGTATTTTCAAGTTAAAATTTATGTGTATGATAAAATTATCAATGAGTTTTTTTACATGAAATAAATTAGTTTTTTATAAAAAAATCAAAGCTATGTACCTTTTAAATAAATATAAAACCAAAATTTACCAAAATAATATTTAATTAAAAAAAACCAAAAATAGTTTTATTGGAAAGTATTACTTATGTGCTTAAAATGTTAATCATAGTTTTTCTAAACTCAACATAGCATTTTTAAAATATATAGTTTTAATTATTATAAATTTTATTAATTAAAAGGTATTATAAAATTCTAAGTATTTATTATATAAATTTATAGTTTTGGTAAAAATAATATTTTTTACTATTCACCTAAAAATAAACTATTTCAAAAAGATCCAAAAAAAATCACCGTGAGCTAATTTTTTTATGATGGGTTCAAAAATAACTTCCTTTTTATCAAATTTAAATTCCATAATTTATAAATATAAGTTATAAACATGAATAAAGACTTTCTATTTTGATACAGTGTACATTCTGAGATAGTTTTCGAGATATAGTGTTTACTAGCTCTAGTTGGGTATGATATATTACATTCTACCACCCTTAAATAATATCATCCTAAAAATATAATATAAATTAAATCATAAAAATGTGGGTAATTATTCATAATTTCTTCTTCTGTTCCCCACATTTCCTCCTCTAACTTATGATTTCTCCAAAGCACTTTCACGAGTTTATTTGTCTAATTCTACAACACTTACTCTCTAGTATCAATAATTTGAACATGATATTCAATAAAGGACTACTTTGGTTCTAATTCTAGTACATAAATGGTGAGTTCATGTTTTGGGTTTGTTATATAATTCCTCAATTATGAAACATGGAAAACATCATTCACTTTAGAGAGGTTGGGTGGTAAAGAGAGACAATAGGCTACAACTCCAATTATTTTTAAAATTTAAAAATAATTGATGTACCATGGATTTAGTTTCCCCTTATTTAAAAAACTTATAACTCCCTTCCATGGGTATACCTTTAAGAAGACATGACCCCTCTCCTGAAATTAAAAATCCTTTCTCTAATTATCTGTATAGATCTTATGTCTTCTTTGATCTATTTTGATATGATTCAGTCTGTAATTTATCAGTTTTCTCCTATAAAATTATAGTTTTACTTGATTCCCTTCTCCAAATTCTTACAAAAAAATATAGAGTATAGAATATCCTCTCATATAATGATATATACGGTGAAATCTAGATGCTTAAATAGAAACTATTATTGTATGTGAATTTCACTAGAGGTAGATATTGAACCAATTCACCTTAGAAGTTAAGATAACATTACCTTTAAATGTCTTCTAATGTATGAATAGTCCATTAAGATTTTCAATTAGTTTGGGGGTGATATAAGGTGCTCAAATATATCTCAGTGTTGAGAGCAGCCTAAAGGATCCTCCAAAATTTTGATGTAAACTATTGGTCACAATCAGATACATTGATAGGGGTGCACTGTGAAGTCTCACTACTTAATTTATATAGATTCATTAAATACATTCAAGAGGTAATTCCTCCATTCTTTTTATTAATTGTGCAGACTTAGAAGGTGATCCACAATGACCCATATAGTGTTATTCCTTTTATTATTCTTCGAAAGTCCAGTTAAAAAGTCTATTGTAACATTTTTCCACTTCCACATTGGTATAGGGAGAGGTTTCATGACTCTTTTAGGATGTTGTCCTTTATACTTTAACTGATGGTATACTAAGAATCTAGACACATAGTCTGCAATTTCTTGTTTTATACCATCCCACCAGAAATATTCTTTTAAATCCCTATATATCTTTGTGATACTATGGTGTATAAAGAACTCAAAGCCATGTTATTCATCAATTAATTCCTTTTTTTAGCTCAAGTATAGATGGAATAGATAGCATCTTTCCAAATTTTATCACACCATCTTCATAGGCGATGTTTGTTAATCTCCCATCATTCATTTATTTAATTATCTTTTTAAAACCCTCATTTTCATGTTGGAATTTGTTTATCTTCTCCAATAAGTATGGTTTGGAAATCATTTGATAAGAGGAGTGTTATTTCCCCATTATGCATCTCTTTGTTTTCTGTGGGCTTCCAAAAATTAATAAAAATGTTAGTGTTCATGTCAAGGTCATACCAGTAAAAAATAGGATCCTTTGTAGAAAATTAATTTTATTGAAAACTCAAGGAAAAAAATCACAAGTTAATTAAAAAAAATCTTTTTTTTGAGAAAAAACCAATGAATTAAAATAGAAGCACAAGACCAATTTAATGTATTTTATGAAAAAATAACTATTCCTATATCAATCATAACTTAACCCAATCACTATCCATGAAGCTGTTAAAATTTACCTAAACCATTTTTTTCAAATTAGTTACCCCTATTTGGACTTGAAATAACTCTTGATCTTGAGAATATTACTTATCTAAGTGCTATATGCTCAACTATTTCAATGAAAGAAAATTTTAGATTATTAATTATATCCTAATTCACTCAGTTGTGTTAAAGCTCCACTAAATCCATTACTCTTGATAAAATTTGTATAAAGAGATATGATTATAAATTATGAAGCAAAAAAACAAAATACTATTCACTAAATATTTCAATGATTAAGGTGTAATATTCATGAATCACTTATCCCTATACTCTTGACCCCTCACCTATTAAGAACTTAGCCATATATGGGATAATAAAGTCTCATCATGTTGAATGAATTAAAAAATAAAAACATAAGAAGAATCAAATTCCAAAATCATGAATAAAACTTAATTTAAATCAAAGTTTCATGAAAAAACTTAAGAAAATTAGAGTAGCTGAAGAACATGATTGTAAAAAAAGACAACAAAAGTTCAAGACCATAAGTGGCTAATAATAAAATCCTCTCCCTCTCTTGATCAGATATAGGGCCCTTTTTAATTCCCATCTCTGGGTTGGATCGAAGATGTCTGGGAAGATTTCAAATCCTCAAATCCCTCATCAATCTCATGTTTTCCAAGTTTCAATTTTTGATTAAGTTTCCTTTTTAAACATCAAAATGGGTTCCAAAATGGTGCGGTGTATGCTATTTTTCTCCTATTCAACAGAGATACTAAATCTTAAGGAGAGTAGATTATTATTTCAAAAATATTAATAACTATTATAATTTATATTTATATCTTAGAAATTCCCAAGGGATTCTCACCATGGTGTAGGTAATGATGTTTTTCATATGGAATCTTCCTATGAACCATACGAGAAATATCTAGGGTGTGGTGGTGACCATTTCATCCTCAAAGATCTCAATTTATGTAATAAAGTTTTAAAAACATTGTGTAGCATCATTACAGCCTCTAAAATGGAGTGAAAAACCATTTTTATCCATTTTTTATGCTCCAAAATAGTATAATGACTATAAATCCATTTTGATTTTCATGGAACAATACAAAATTTCCCTATGAGCCACTAGTGCAGACTCTACGGCTTGGTCCTATTAATTTTGTGGGAATTCCTTTGAAAACTATTCATTTCATCTTCCATATCACAATCTCATCAATAACCCCTTAAAATAATTCAAAATTTATCATTAATCATGCATTCAAACCAAATAAATTAATGGAAATCAATTATATGAAGTTGAGATGTCAAATTCCCCCACACATAATTTGTTTTCTCATCTTTAAGAAAAATCTTGACATCAAAACACCAAAGGTTCATAACTTAACAAGGGAGATGTCCAAATTAACACGTGTATAAAAAGTTAAAACTGAATATTATTAAAGTTAAAAATATACTCAATAAATAATTTCTAAATCACACTTCATTTAAAATTTACAATTCAAAACATATCTAAATTTTCTCTTGCACATTTTAACCTTTTATCAACATTTATGCCACTAATGGTGTAACTCATGATTGTTTCTTTCTCCTCATCACTCAAGGTAATGAATGTGAATGGATTCATTATCACACCTCAAATGTATTATTATTACCATAAGTGCAACAAATTTTATTTTTCCTTGTAAAACTTTAAAATATTTAAAATAATATTTTCAAGTCTAGGTGTCAAGTCACCACGGGATTCCTGGGCCCGAGGAGGCTCAATATTAATATAATAATTATATTAAAAATATTATATCATGAATGAATAGTTCTTCTAAAATAATGTAATAACTCCTAAATATAGTCATATATGGGAAATATAATACCACCATTAAATTTAGAATATGGTTTTTAACCTAATAATGAAATAATATTTGTGTCCTTCAGGTGTTTTATTTAAGTGTGGTCATGAGAAAATTAGTAATTTAATATATAAATGAATTAATTTATTATTTATTATATCTCCAAAACTAATACCATATATTTAAACTTGTTATAGTGAAGCCCTATGTTTATCCTCATAACCTTAGGGATTTGAGAGGTTCCATTAAAGAAAACCCCTTTACAAACAACAACAGATCATGGGTTAATGATTGGTGTGTCAAGGAGTTCATCATCAATAATGGAATTTATATATATCACCAATGAATACATCCTAAAAAACATTCTACATCATTTATTGATCCAAACTTTATCTAGGGAATTTGAATATGTTGGATTAATCCTAAATTTGTTTTACCCAAGTCGAACGTGGATTAATTCCCTAACAAATTAATTCGTGGGTTGATTTTTGGATTATACTTAATGATATTTGTTTATCCTTGATTATTTATTCATTGTTCATTATCCTAAAAATAATTTATTAAGTCTAACCTAAACAACGGTCAAGGTTCATTACACATGTTTTCATTTTGTGCATTTCTCCCATCATTCTTCACATGTTCATTGTCAGCATTTCTTTTGGTCGGTGGTTCATTGAATACCTGATGAACGATCATTATATAGTTGTAATTTGGTGAAATAGAATATTATTGTAGGTTTGGATTTAGGATTGATTGTATAAATGAGGTGTGACAATGACTACATATGATCAGGAATCACATTAGGTTTTTTCATGAGTGGTTTGATGGCGCGGTGATAAAGAATGAAGGTAAGTGATTCTTGATAATATTAGTTGTTGGAATCCACCCACTAGTGATGATCATAGTTTGGTCAAATCAGAACCAAATTTCATGTGTGAGATTTACGGCTAGATCAAAGGAGGAAACATGAGTATAACCGCATGGAAATCAGCAGTTTATAAAAAATTGTGACATACATGATGTTTAGTCCAAAGAATAGACACCATATAGTCCCCTAACTACAGAAGCTAGGGTTTTGAAAAAATAAATATTACATGCCGTGTGGGACCTACCACACACCGTGTGACCCATGACTGGTTAATCAACATGTAACCATGGTGTACATAGGCATGGACATGACTAGGTACATGATCATGGCCATAGTACATGAGTACGACCTGGTACTCAAACATAACTAGGTATCCATACACGGAAAAAGTACACGAGCATGCATGGAGTACATAGACACAAGTCAAAGTACACGGTCACTGGTTATAGTACACAGGAAGACCCAGGATAGAGAATACATGCCATGAATACCCTATACATGGTGTTTACTTTTTCATGGGTTAGTTTAGGCCCTCATTCTATTTAGTGTTGACCAGTTTCTGTCGAGTGCATTTCCTTGATCAAACCTTATGAGGGTACAATGAGGCATCACGTCTTGAGTATAGTATGTGATCCCCTCTCTGGGATTAATCTTAGATTGAGTTCAATAATCCCTCCATGTGGCTCAGGGTGTGATCATATATCATTATATTCTTTTTTAGGAAGGGTTATGAATCACTTGACCGACATACCTAAGCATTCGATTCCCTACTTAATGGGTTATTCTAGATAGGGCCAGGTATACCCAAAAGTTTTGGTTGAGATCCCATATTTTTATGTCAGTATCTTCAAAGTTTTATTATATAATTATTCATGGAAAGTCTCGACAGGAATGACCTATTGGATGGGAATCATCAGTGTTATCATTCTTGTGGAGTGAGTTCTCCCAGGCGAGCGTTACCTTGAAGCCTCAAACAAGATCCTAGGCTAGTAGTGTGGTTGTGAATTTACCATGGATACTTGGTGTCTATATTGAGTATATCCAGGTTATTATTATTATGTATCATATATTAATTAAAATTCATTTGTGATGATGAGTTGACTACTCTCTTGATGATTTATGTTTGGAAATTTTAGGGTGTCCTACTAGGTATTGTTATACTCACCCCTGCATGGGATCTACCTACACATGTCATGCCTTATGTAGATGATATTACTTTTGAAGGAGTCCTTGGTAGACCAGGATCAAAAAAAGAAATATAGATAGACCATTGTTCATACCAGGTGTTTCATTTGATAACAGTCCCTTCCTTCCTTGAAGGTTATAATCTTTTATAGTTTTGGTGGGCTTATATGTGGAACTTTATGATTTAGAGTACTTGTGTTGTAATATGATGTGGTATATAGATGTATGCATGAATTCTTGGTATCAATTTTATTTTTACCTTTCATAATTATGTGGGTTTTTAGAGATGTATGCATGTGTACATGTACCATATGATGAGAAATTCCAAGTGTGTGATGTGCCTAATTAGCACTGGTCTCCATCCCTTGGCCTATTAGAGATGGGATTAGGGTGTCACATTTATCTTGAATCCATCTGGGTGGGACCCTCTGGGTTGAGTTAGGATATAGTGGTATAAAAAAAGGTTTTTCATAGGACCATAGTTTAGAGATTGTATCACTATGAGGCTTGGTTTGGGAACTGGGGAAATAATGTTAATGTAATTCAAGTTTGAAACTCAAGAAAGGGAATCTAGTGTTGGTGCAACGACTAAAAAATTCATTCACCAGGACTCTAAAAACCTAATTGTTAACTCGATACATGTAGGCACTGGTTTCAAGGAAAATATTGGTATATTAATCATATAGGAATGGGTTTTTGTTTCTATGTCCTTCTTGATTTATCCCCTAATATATACTCTTTGATTATGGTACATCTTGAATTTTTCAGGATGACATCATGAAAATAGCTAGCCAAGATTCTGCAGTAGGATCACCAGGATGATCTACCTAGTGATGAGGCTTTAGTACAGGGACTTGTACTAGTTCTGGAAACCTGGGTGGTTTTCCAAACTTACCACCAGCTATTGAGTAGAATATTTCATTGGTAGTACCAAAGTACAATGTGTGTAGAATGAGTTCACTTTATGAGTTTTAGATATAGTGACCCCTCAATTTTTAGGAAGATACATACCCCCAGGTAGTTAAGGATTGGTTTGAGGTAGTTATGTGAGTTTTCTGCCTTATTAGATCACCACTAGATCAGATGGTGGTCCTATCATCGATCCATCTCCATAGCTTCTTAGGGTTATGGTGGAGTTTGGCGACTCTGACATATGATGAGGTGAATCTTTCTTGGACATAGTTTGATCATTTTTTCAGAGTGTAGTTCTATCCATCTACATTGTGAGTATTATGAATCCATAAGTTTATAGAGATTCAGTAGGGTATCATGACAGTAGCAGAGTATTCTTTTAGGTTCACTAACCTCTCATGATACTCCATAGATATGGTTTGATATGTGTTATTTAAATAAAAAACTTTCACTCACAGACTCAATAGAGGTATTTGGGATAGTGTGACATCTCTTTGAATTCCTACTTATACTAGAGTGATCAAATGATCTTTGGTAGTGGATGACTTCTTTGCTGAGTAATTGTTGATGGTTAGTGCAGTCAGTGGGTACCATGGATCTAAGACTTAGGTATATGGTAGTTGATATCATATGTAGGGATCTAGGAAAGCCATGAATTTCTAGATACAATCCAAGGATATAGATTCTATTGTTTTAGGATCTGAGGATGATTATAGTTAGCTGAGGGAGAGGCAGTGCTACTCATACAATGGTTGGTGACATCTCATGTGGGATTGTCCGATCTGCTATAAAACTGATAGAGATATAGTATATGGACCACCCAAGTAGAGGTAGAGGGTAAATAAGGGATGATTGTATGGTGAAAAACATGGTAGAAAAGATAGGATAGTAGTAATAGGTGGACAATGATTTGATCTATTTCCACCACCACCCCCAAGTAGTCCACACCAGGCTTAGGGAGCTTGTGGTTAGGGATGAGGATAACTGCAGACAGTAGAGGCCTATAATATAAAGGATCTAGGGATGATTATAGGTATGATCTGTGTCTTCTCTACTTTAGATTTTGTACTTATAGACACATGAATGATCCAATATTTTCTTAATTCATCCCTTATTTTAGATTTAGAGATTCTAGTTAAACCTTTAGCTCGACCCTTACGCTTAGAGACTCCTACCAGAGGAGATTTAGTGATCACAAACTTATATCAATAGTGTGACCTACCTCATAGAGGGGATAACTTAATTTGGAATCTTTTTATAGCAGCGATGAGTCCTTATGAAATCATTCTAGGTATGGAATCTCTCTCTATTGTTCATATATATATTGACTATTTTAGATAGAGGATGTAGTGTGTCTGCATTGATGGGATGAGGTTTTACTTCATCGATGAGAAGGAAACCTAGGTAGAGTAGGATGGGATCATATATAGGAGGATACTAATGACTGATCATCCTTTGGATAGTATTATTCTTGGAGCAGTGGATGTTGTGACCTTTCAGCTTCTTGCAGTGGTGGTAGAGTATAAGGACGTCTTCCCTGAGGACATGTTGGGATTAACTACCCACTAGAGATATACTTATAAATATAATTATACCTAGGGACTACCCCTATATCTTCAATATAATATCATATATCTCCCACATAGATTCATGAGATGAAGGTGTAGTTGGAGGAGTTATAGATGAAGGTCCTTGTCAGACCCAGTGTGTTACCCTAGGAAGCCCCAATTTTTTTTTGAAGAAGGTGGATGGGAACTTGAGGTTGTGTGTGGATTTCCATCACCTAAATCAAGTGACTATAAATAATAAGTATCCAATACTGAGAATTAATGAACTCTTCAACTATTTTAAAGGGTCAAGGTGGTTCTTAAAGATTTACCTTAGGCCAGGCTATCAATAGCTTTGAGTTTAAGATAAGGATATGAATAATATGGGATTTCAATTACACTATGGTTACTATAAGTACTTGGTCATGAATTTTGGCATGAATAATTCCCTATCAGTGTTCATGGGACTCATTAATTTGATTTTTCATCCCTTTTTATATTGGTTCATAGTAGTCTTCATTGATGAAATCCTAGTGTACACAACATTTGAGGAGGATCATGCGAGACACTTGAGGATGGTTCTAGACATAATTTGAGAGAAAAATAATTATGGGAAGGTATATAAGTGTTATTTTTTGATTCTAGATATCCATGTCATGTGATATGACATCTTAGAAGAGGGAGTATTAGTGGAGTCAATGAAGGTTGAGGCGACACTATCTTGGGAGCCATCCAAGAGTGTGACTGAGGTACGGAGCTTCCTTGAGTTGGTAGGATACTACCAGAGATTCATACTTGATTTATCCGGGATTGAGTAACCCTTTAATTATTTGACTTGAAAGGGCTAGACTTTCATGTGTACAGAGAGGTGCCAACAATATTTTCAGGAGTTATTGTAGTGGTTAACAAAGGATCCCATATTGAGGCTTTTAGAGGAGGGTGTTGAGTACGTAGTGTTATTTTATGCCTTTGGAATTGGTATTAGATGTTTTTTTGACATTGAGGTAGATAGTGATTTCCTATGGGTCTTAGAATTTGACACCACATGAGTATAACTACACGTCCCATGATCTAGATCCAGTAGCTATGATATTCTCCCTAAAGATATGCCGACACTACCTTATGGGTGAGAAGTTTACCATATATTCTAATGAAAAGCATCTAAAGTTTATCTTTTAATAAAGTATATTAACTTAATATAGAGTTGTTTTCTAGAGTTCCTCTAGGATTATAAATTTTTGATAGTATATATTCTTGGGAAGGGAAACATGGTGGAAGATTCTCTCAACAGGAGATCTTGTTTTCAACTATTGAGTTAGGAGTCAGAGTAGTTGGCCTCATTGTAGTTTTCCTTAGTGGATGATGATGGTGAAACTTAACTCTAGTCAATGACTGTTACCCCTCCAATTGTACAACATATTAGGGAGGCTCATCTTGTAGATACCAACTGTGAGACATTGCATGTTCATATATCCACTAGATGTCCTCATAATAGATTTTATTAAGGTGGGGAACACATCATACTTTTTAAATGATGGAACATGGTATCATTGATGCTGTGAGAAGATGTTTTTATAGAGTTTCATATATCCTCTTTAGCAGTATATCCTGGTGTGGGGAAGATGTACTAGGGCCTTCAATATCAGTACTAGTGGCTAGGGATGTAGAAATGTGAAGCAAAGTTTGTCTCTAGATGCCTCACTTATTAGTATGTGAAGGATGAACACCAGGTTATAGTGGGTTTGGATCAACCCCTTGAGGTGCCTAAGTGGAAGTGAGATGGTATATCTATGGACTTCATAATGGGGATTCCATGATAATCTAGAGTACACAATGCTATATGGGTCATCATATACCAAATCACCAATTTGGATCACTTCCTAACCATATGAAACTAGAGTTTAGTGGAGATATTGGGATGAATTTACATATAATAAGTAGTTTAGATTCATGGATTTCCCTCGACAATCATTTCAAATTGTGATTATCACTTCACTTCATGATTACAGAGAGTATTTTTGGTGACCTTTATGACTCAATTAAGTTTGAGAAAAACATTTCACCCCCATAAAAATAGCCAACCTAAGTGGACTATTCAGGTTCTGGAGGACATGCTTCTGGATTACATGTTAGACTTTAGCTGTAGTTTGGAGGATCAACTACCCTTGATGGAGTTCACATATAAAAATAATTACCAATACACCATTAGTATGAAACCCTTTTAGGAATTTTATGAGAGACCCTATCAGTCACCACTGTGTTGGATTGGTCTAGTGGAGTTAGTACTCATGGGCCTAGAGTTAGTGTGATCAATAATAGAGGAGGTGAAGATCATCCCATGGTGGATGCAGATTTCCTAGAGCCCTCAAAAGTCTTATGTGGACCAATGAAAGGAGGCCTTTGGAGTTCAATAAGGGAGAACATGTATTCCTAAAGGTATCACCTCATTTAGGATTATGAATATTTGTATATGGTTTCAAGTTATATTTTAGGTTCATCTCCCATTTTAAGATACTACATAGGGTCATAGAGGTAGCGTACCGCTTGGCCCTACTATTGTAGTTAGTCTGGGTATATGATATCTTCCATGTGTGAGGCATGTGTAGGACCCATAACATGTTATCTACTGAGGTTATCTAGACATCAAGGATGGATACACCTTCATAGAGTACTCGGTAGAGATCTAGGATTGGTAGGAGAAGATCTTCCATGGGCGAGCCCTTCCCTTGGTGTGTGTTTGGTGGAAATATGAGAATCATTAGAATAGAAATATGGGGTGAGAAAACCAGATGTGGTCAAATCATTCTCATATATTTGAGTAGGTTTTTGTTTTTTGGGGTGAAAATCCTTATGGTGAGGAGAATTTAACAACTCTATTTTTCCTTATAAAAATTTAGAATATTTTCAAGACTAGGCATTGAGTTAGTGTGTGATTTTGGGCCTCGAGGAGGCTTGATATTGATATAATAAAAATATTAAACATATTATATCATGTGCATGAAGTTTTTATGAAATAATTTAGTAAATCCCAAAAGGATTATCAAATGGAAAATATGAGACCGCCATTAAATTTGGTATGTGGGTTTTACCCTAGGTGTGACATAATCTTTGTGTCTATCAGGTATTTGGGTTAAGTAAAGTTGTGGGAAGTTTTTTAATTTAAGAAATTTATAAATTTATTTATTATTTATAATATTTTAAGAACCAATTTCCTCTATTTAACCCTACTTATGATGAATCCATAGATTTATCTTCATAACCCTAGGGATTTGATAGGATTCGTTAGAGGAAACCCCTTGATGAACAAAAATGGATTGTGGGTTGATGATAAGTGTTCCAAGGAGTTTGTTATTAAATAAGGGATTTTAGGATCTTTACAGTGAAAATTACGTAAAAATCATTATTCATTAGTGATCAATACAAACTTGAGTTGGGTAATTTTATTATGTTGGATTAATCCCATTTTTGTTTTACCCAAGTCGAATGCGAATTAATTCCCTAAAAAATTAATTTTTGGGTTGATTGTTGAATTATGGTTGATGATATTTGTTTATCCATGATTATTTCTTCTTTATTCTCCATTATAATATAAATTGATTGAGGCTAACCTAAAAATTGGATGAGTTTACTACTCTCTTGATGATTTATGTTTGGTGATTTTTGGGTATCCTTTTGGGTACTGTTATATCAATCCCTACATGGGATTTTCCCACACATGTAATTTCTTATACAAATTATAGAAATTTTGATGGAGTCCTAGGTGGACCATGGGAAGGAAGAACATAGTTGACCTAGGAAACCATGTTTTTTACCAAGTGTTTTATTTGATAACCGTCCTCTTCTTCCTAATAGGTTGTACCCTTTTACAGTTTGTATGGGATTATATTTTTTCCTTTATGATTTCTAGTACCTGTGTACAACTTTTATGTGGGATATTGATGTATTCATGCATTCATGGAATAGGTTATATTTTTATCTTTTAGTATTATGTGGGTTTTTGGAGATGCATGTGTGTGTAAAGGTACCTTAAGAAAAGGACTCCCATGTTTTTTTATGTGCCTACATGGAATTAATATCCAACCCCTGGCTTATTTGAGGCAGGATTAGGGTGTCACATTCAGATTTCCAACAGCTATGAGGGCCTCGGTGGGTTGGGTCATGATAATAAGTTTTCAAGTCATCAAGAATATTCACCTTGAAAAGACAAATATCACTGCTAATCACAAGGGTTTAAAAATTAAGTTTTTTATGTCACTGAGTCTTTAGGATAGTGGGAATTAATGAAAATAATTAAAGGCTCAAAAATTAGGTTTTGAATCAAAAGTTCAATTACTGGTAGCCAAAATATCTCAAAAAATGACTCCCCTTTCTCAAATTACAACACCCTAACTCCCAATACTCAATGAAGGGCCATTAAAAAATTAACATAAAGAGTGATACCCCTTTTTTCAATTTTCATCATTTTTCTTTCATTTAATTTTTTGATAGGCATGCTTGATAACAATATCACATCCACCACCAAACCCCAAATTACAAAGCATTGGTCAAGTAGTAGTGGTTTTTGATCTTTCCAAGATATGACACATACTCTATTTTTTAGGGGGAATAGGAAATAAAAAACAATGATTGAGAACATGACCCTTTCCCAATTTCATATGAAATAAAACCCCAACAGTTATCCCTTAAACGAAACACCCCATCCATTATAAACAACCCCCCCACAATTGAATTATAAAAATCATGAAAATCATTAAGAGTATGGTATTAATGGGTGTGATTGTCTTGAAATGAGGATTAATTCCTAACAACAATATCCATGGATTCTATGGTCTTAAAAAGGATCAATGTATTTGTGGTTCTTAAGATAGGGTCTTAAATAAATAGTGCCTTAATAAATTTTAAAAGTTACTACGTTTTTTCAAAACTTTGATAAGATTCCAAGAAAACTAAAGAATAACACATGCCTAGAGATATCTTAAGAAATATGATCAATAAATAATTGAACAAAGGCTTAAAATACTCTCATGAAATGGAACACCATGAAATTGGAAAATAACTTATGACATAGACATCAATTACCAATTTACTTAATGTAAGTTTCCAAAGGATCAACATTAGGAAAAAGGAACTATATCAATAATAATTTTTAATAGACTTATAATTTAAGTAATAATTAAATTCTAAAAATATTAACCTTTATCATGATAATTTATGAACATGATGAAGTAGATTTTCTAACATGTTAAAATACTTCACTTGGATGTTAATGTCTCCTAGTTTGGTGAGAAAAAGGAAGATCAAGTGTGAGATCAGTAAAGTTATGAGGCAGACCTCCCCCATACTTAAGGGATAAGTATATAATCATAGTTAGAGAATATGGGAGGAACATTCATGTGAAGAAATAAAAATATGAGAAAAATTAAACTTCCCTGAATGTAGTTTCTTTAACTTTAGAGGGAGTGATACAACTATATGTATTGAATAAGGAATTTTTAACATGAATGATAACTAGTTAGAAAAAATAAATAATGAAATAGGGTCAGGAAAGAAAACCAAAATGGAATAAATGTTATACAAAAAAATTATATGAAAGTTTTTCATGACTAACAACACAAAAAAGAACACAAACTAAATTTTAAAAAAGAAATATGAAAAAGGAACCATGAAAGTCCTAAATGTCCCTAGGGGAATCCTGTGAGTAATCCCTAACCTCATAATTGGAAGATTAAATATATAATATAATGGGATCATATTTGAGGTAACCAAGGGGAGATGATAGGTATAGAGGTTCCCCCACCTATAATGGTGGTAGTGGTATCTAGATATTTAGTATGGGATTAGGCCCTGAGTGAGCTCAATCAATTGTACATCGATTGAAGTAGAAATGTTTTCTAGTATGGATGAACTATAAAATGGATTTTCTAAAATATAAAAGATAAAATTCAATTTTTACATTGAGATCAATAAAAATTTTCATCTTTTTTGGATTGTAATGAATGATACACTTCATTTCTTCCTTTAGTAGTGGGAACCTATTGTTGAGAGCCCTGTGGAGGTCTCAGAGAAGTAGTATCCTATGAGGTGTTGTAAGAATATATGGATTAGGATGATCTACTAAAGGAGGGGTTTTATGTGACTCTAAGTGTCATAGATATCCTTAGTGTGCAATGGAGTAGTGTCTTTGGTATAGGAAGGTCCTGATTAATGTGGCTGATGATTGGGAGAATGAGGAGGTCTTATCTTTGGATAGAGCTCAATTCATGTGAGCTCTATAATGATATGGATGATGTTTTTTCATACTCACTAAGCTCTATTAAATACTCAACTCTAAAAATCAATTAGGTTATAAAGGATTCTAAGGGTATAGGTTTTGATGGTTGAGGATGTTTTTATAGGGAAGAGGATAAAGTTTTCCCATGATTACCTCAAGAAGGGGCCAAGGTGGGATATGGTTTCTATAGAAAAAAGGTTCCCCCAACCTTTTAATACCAGATTTCACCCAAATTTGATAACCATTCCCATATTGTGAAACATTTTTTCATCTGACATGTAAATACTCCTAACCACTGTCAAGGGCTATGGTCTATGAAAAAATTGAGGGCTTTGTCAAATAGTGGGAAAAACTTCCCTCCCATTAGGGTGATCTTCCTTTTATTTTTAATGTTTTTGAAATGTTTAATGAGGAGATATTCCTTATTGAGAGGATGGCCATAAAAAATAGAATTAAGTAATTTTACATCCAATTGATTGATCACTCCATATATTTTTTATTTGGATAGAAAATAGGTATTCAGGGCCTGATGAAGTACTCTTATGGTAGCCTCTTTTAACTAGGAGCTTTTGGAATTGGATGGATCATGATTTTCCTTAGGATCTACCATTATAACTCTCTACTAGTTAATTGATTTTTCTTTTGGTGGATCAAATATATGATATTTGTAGGTGGATATATTTGTGATAGTCTCAGAATACATCCCAATTTTACAATAAATTTTTTCAATTGGAATACAAAATCGCATACCACCCAATTAGAATATGAATTATTCATAAGTATCTTGAATTTTGTTAAAAATTCAATCAATAGATCTCAAACAGTTTCCTCTATCATGTGAATGATTTCTTTAAGATTTAATTTATTTAAATAATATATAATTGGGGAAATGAGTCCATTAGAACCCATATGAAAAGGATTGAATTACTATCTTGTATTAATTCTTTTAGGAAAAATCTCATGTATATTTATTTGGACTCGATCTTTGTGAAACTTGAAGTAATTATTTATTACAGACTCTTTAGAGGGTGGAGTATTTCTTGAGATCACATCATAGGCTAATTTATATTTCTGTCTTGGGGATGGACTAGATCAGAAGAAATAGAGGATCTAAGAGCAGGGTTGGATCACTATAGGCAAGTTAGTGAAGGGCCTATTATATGGATATCAGTCAGAGGAAAGTGCGGGGTCATCCCAATATAAAAATTTATTAGGAGTAGAGGGCATGGGTGGGTATATTTTTGGTGGTACCTGTTACATGGGAGTCAGAGAGGGCTGGTCCTCTTATGTTTGTTTCTAGGAGATTCATGTCGAATTTCATCCTTGGGTGGTGCCGAAATCTCTACCCATTTATGAAGGTATTAATGGGAGAAATCTATAAAGTAATAAGGAATCATGCAATGCAATTAGGTGGAGTGATTTAGTAGAGGGGAGGAAGTGAAAATGATGGAGTTTTGGAGGCTCAAGGAAGGTGAAGGGATGGGGGGGACCACTCGTCTTCCACAAAAGAAGTTATTTAAAAAAAACTTTTTCAAAAGTGTCCCACACCATATTGTAAGATCTATTTGAGAATAGTGAATTATAAGTTGAGGTATCAAAATGGGTGATGACCATGGTGTGACCCAAAAATCTTTCAATTTTGACAGTAACATGCTAAATTTATTTTACCCACACACTGGATGTCTTGGAATGATTTTAGCTCCCAAATGGATTGTGCCTCTCAACCATGTCTATAACACTGATTGTTTTCTCCATTTTCATAAGTGATGTCTAAATTCCTTGTAAGAGTTCCAACAATTATGTTCTCCATTCTATAGTCAACCCTATGGTGAGTGCAGTGAGTCCCTGTGTTCCATGACCTATTCTAATGTGATGTGGTGGGACCCATTTTGAATCATCTATTATAGAATTATAAAAGACTACCATGATCTACAATATATCCATGATGAATATTATTGTGTGTATATAATATTTACTTAACTATCACCCCCATGGTAACAACGTAGTGAATTTTGATTAGACGTTTTGGATACCAAAAACTCCAAAGTTTCATTGCTACTTGTTCTATCTCGGGAACATAGTCATTAAAATGATCATAGAGGAAAAATTCATTTCTCAAAAGTTTATACCTATATTAAATCTCTTAGTACTACGACATGGTTTATATTCTCTTTTCCTTTTTCTAAAAAAAATGTTTTCCAGGCCATTCAATCAAGGCCTCCATGACTTCCACCATGTGGTGGTTGATTCTATTTCAAGTCGACAATTATTATATGATCAAATTCCACCTTCACCATGGTGTGTTATATGATATTTTCCAATATTTCATCTATTTATCTCACCCATTAATTTATCCTAGAACCCCAAGTATATCTTCCAAGTGATAATTCTAATTAAATTAACTAAAATATAAATGAAAAAGTGAGTTTTGAAACATACATGGGTATACTCCTATTCAGTGTTTAATTTATGGTTCAGAGTTAGATATACCTTTTTAGGGCCTTAAGGTAATTTTATGGATATGAGGCACCCCTCTTGGAAAGGTTCCATTCACAATTTAAGCCTTTTCCCATTGAATTTGAATGTTGTTTCCATTCCTCTTTAGATTTACACCACTCTATAAGGGATGAATTAGATCAATTCAAGAGGTCCCAACCATCAGGACTTCAATTTTTAGAGAAATATTTTTTTTACTTGAGTAAAACAAGATTACATTTTATTCTGGTGAGAATTTCCTTCAAGCAATCTATTGGTATTTCCATTTATTGGTTTTCTCATTACATATAATTACATTTTTAAAGGCATATCTTATCAACTCTTTCTGATCATTTAGTTTTAATAAATATCTATCTCTTATATTATCTGTATCCATGTTTATTTTATTGATGACCTAAAAAAATTGGTGCTCCAATTATACTGGTAATTAGTAATGTTTCTCATAAACATTTCAAAATGAGGTCATACCAATGGGTGTTTTGAAAGTAATGCGACATGTCTACAGTGCATCGTTATGTGTCACACTCCAGTCTTTTTGAATTTCTTGGGTTTTGTTTTCCAGAATCTACTTAATATATTAGTTTTAGAGATTTAATTACATGCTAGTTTATGGGTGATAAGGGGTTCTAGTGTTGTATCATACCCCATACTTCTTGACCAACCCCTTCTTTATGCGATTATTGAAATGTATCCCATGATGACTGATGAGAAACTGGGGAATTCCCAAATAAGAAAAGATATTTTGCTTCAAAAATTTCATTACCACTTTAATAGTGTTGAGCATTGTAGCTTTAGCCTCCACCAATTTTGACACATATTCAACATATACCAGAATGTAGGTATTTTAAAAAGATTTATAAAATAGGCACATAAAGTTAATGTCCCAAACATCAAACACTCCAACCTTAAGGATGGGGTTTTGTGGCATCACATTCCTTCTCCCAATCAATCCCAATCTTTTAAAATAGACAAAATTTTTAACAAATTCTATCGCATCACAATTAAGTGAGGGCCAAAAGAATATTCTATGGAGACTCTTAGAAATGGTATGATTGGTTCTGTGATGTCCTCCAGTGGGTGATGTATGAAAAAAAATCCAACATGTTTTTCATTTCATCTTTCGGTATACATTGTCACATAATTTCATCACCATATTTATTGAAAATAGTGGTTCATACCAATAATTTTGATATGAATCAGTTAATAAATTCTTACTTTATTGGAAGAAGATGTAGGGATATAATGTTTCAGTGTCAAGGTAATTTGAAATATAAAAAAACCATGGATGAGATTGTAAATATCCATTGAGAAGTGTTTAATCTTGGAAGTTATCCACAATTTATAGCTCCTCATCTTCTTCAATATTTTGAAACTAAAGTATAAAAATATGTTCAACCAAAAATTCTCTAAACCCTTCATACCATTGATCAAAATATTAATTTTTTAGTAAAAGAATCCACCAGATCAACCTTGTATTAACATTCTTTTTTTCAATAGACATTTCAAAGATTCAGGTTCAGTATACATAATATTTTTTTGGAGGATGGGTATGATATGAACTTATTGAAAGAAAACACCAGTATGAGTACATTCTTCTTAGTGGTTGTGCAGTTTAATTGAGAATCATTTAGAGTTTTTATGGAATAATAGTTAGGTTGGAAAATATGGCCAAATATTTATCCCAAAACCACCCCAATAGAAATGTTTCTCACATTAAACATTAGTTTAATGTCTCTCTCCCAATCAGGTGAAATTAAACTTGGGAATATCACAAAGTTATTCTTCAAGGATTAAAATTCTTGATTAAAATATTCATTAAATTAAAATAGAACATCCTTTTCCAAAAATCATGTAAATGTGAAAGATATTTTGAAAAAATATTTAACAAACCGGTGATAGAATTTCACATGGCCAAGAAAACTATGGATCCCCTTGAGAGTGGTGGGCACTGAGAGTTCATTTATTACCTTGATTTTTTAAAATTATACTATAGTTCCATGTTTTGAAATTTTATACCTAAGGATAATTCCTAATTGTACCATGAAATGAAACTTTTCCCAGTTTAAGACAAGGAAATTTTCTTCACATCTCTTAATAATGAGGTCCAAATAATGTAAAAAACATTAAGAAATATTACAAACATGGAGAAAGAATCCATTAATATTTCCATAAATTCTTCCACCATATCATGAAATATGTGTTTCATGCACTATTGAAATGTTTATGATGCATTACCCATTCAAAAATACATTCATTAATCGAAAAACTTTCTATGCGAACCTATGAATGTTGTCTTGGATTGATCCACCAAATGGATTGTAATTTTATTTTAGCTGGAATACCCATCAAGGAAGTAATAAAATTAACTCCTAGATATCCGTTCAAGTATTTTATCCATGAATGGTAATGAAAAGTGATCCTTTCATGTGGTAGTTTTTAACTTCCTATAGTTGACACAAACTCACCATCTTGTGAGTATTCAGGTTGGAATTAACTCATCTGTATTGTTTTTCACCATTTTAAACCTTTTTTTGGACTAATTGGAGTTGGCTCACACATTAACTACCATATATAGAGAATATTATACTAGTATACAGTAGTTTAAAAAATTAATTTTTAACCATATATTTCATGGGTGGGGTAAGTATTCTTTTAGTTTAGTGGAGAGTATTGGATCCTTATTCAAGAAAAAATTTTATGCATAAAAATTATGGGGCTAATTCCCTTGATATTAGCCTCACTCTATGATATTGAGTTCTTACTCTTTCCTAAGATTGTTAACAACTCTTATTCTTGTTCTTTTGTAGGTTCAGAATTTAATATGATGGAAAGAAAATATATATCCTCCCAAAATGACTATTTTAATATACTCAGTAGTGGTTTCAACTCCAATTCTGGTGGCTTGATAATCAGAGGGTGGGGGTGGGGTGGTGTAAAATATGGCTATGAGTCCCTTGTTAATGGATTTATGTACTAAAATTCCTCATCACTAATATTTTACCTCTATGTATTTATTATATTTTGAACCTTTTTCATCCAATATTTCATCCCAAAGATCCATCATGTCCTCCTACTCCTTTTCTTATAGTAACGATAATTTCACCTCTATTAATACTTATTATTCTTTAGCCAAAAATATTTCTCATCATTTAACCATGTTCTCCCCTTATTTAGCATATTTTTCTAAATCAAAAACCACTTATTCATCACTAAATTGAAAGATTATTCTTCCTTGATTAACATCAATTAATGATTTTCCAATTGTGATAAATGGTCTCCCTAGGATGATGGGAACATCACCCTATTCCTCCATATCTAGAATGGGAAAATCCATGAGAAAAATAAACTTACTAACCTTCAAAAGAACATCTTCAAGAATTCCTCAAGGGTAATTCATATATATATTACTGAGATGTAATTCTAGACTTTTTGTATTGGAATAATCAACACCAAATCTCCCAAATACTCTCATTGGCATTAAGTTGACACTTTCTCCAAGATCCAAAAATTCCTTCCCTAAGTTTCATGTTTCTATTGTGCATGGGATTGAGAAGCTTCTAGGGTCTCTCATCTTGGGTGGAAGTTTCTTTTAAAAAACTAATGAACAATCCTTATTAAGGGATATGACTCCCCAATACTTCTATATTCATTTTTAGAGAGTATTTACTTCAAGAATTTAGAATAATCCAACATTTTAGAGATGGATTTATTGAATGTACTGTTTATGTGGAACTTTTTAAACATATCTAGAAACATTTTTATTTCCCCTCCATCTTTCCTTATCATATCATCTGAGTGTATGTAAGAGGGGGTTGATATGGTGTTGGTTCCATATATCGATTCTCTATCAGGGATTCTTTAATTACAGATTTTCATTTTATGATTTCTTTTTTATAACGAATATAGTTATTATTTTTTGTTACCATCCACTTCTTCAACCATCCTTTCATCATCCACTTCTTCTTTTTGTCTCATATTTCCTTCTTCCTTTTTTTTTCATATTTATTGGGATGTTGTTCCTTCAATTACCTTCCACTTATTACAACCAAAACTTTGTCCTCCTATCAGAAATGATTTTCTATATTACCAGTTAGTGTACCAGGTAATCAATTTGAAAGGGTTTGAGGAATTTTCCCCACTTTATGTTATAGGTTACTGAGGGCCACTTTTTGATTTTACACTCACTTTCTTGAGTGTTTATAAATTAGTTTACCTTGTAAATGAATATAGAGATCATATTTGTAAGATTTTATAGTCACAATTGAGTTTTTTTTGTGGTTTTATTGGCAAGGGTTGTTGCTGAGATTGATATTATTGGGCTCTTTATGGTAGAAATGGCTATGTTGGACTAGGAACTTGTGGATGAGGTGGATACCCAAGTAGTCCTTGGGTTCTTAGGTGTTCCTAGATATTTTTTTATTGATTCCATCCATGGATAAGGACTTTATATTTTTTGATAATCCTTTTTTTGGTAATATAGTGGTGCAAACTATTATTATGGTTGATTATAGCTCACATATATATAATCTTGAGTTTGATTCTCCTATAATCCCACTTTATATTCTTGATAAGTGTGTGGGACTCCACATATATGACATTACTGAACTCTTATCATTGATTCTAACTAAGGTGTTTGTTATTATGTAAACTATAAACTTTATAACTTCTTAGTCATGTCTCCCACTTATGTGCCGAGGAAAGTGGTTTCCTTGAATTGATTCATACCTTAACTTAGAGGTTCTCAATAAATTTTACAAAGACTACTTTTATGTGATATCTCATCGAGGAGATC
The DNA here is from genome assembly GCA_963277665.1 of Viscum album. NCBI lineage: Eukaryota > Viridiplantae > Streptophyta > Magnoliopsida > Santalales > Viscaceae > Viscum > Viscum album. The sequence goes on from OY728150.1 coordinate 1,951,043,012, forward strand.
TCTCTAAAATTTTAGTGTCTACATAATGAGTCCTCCATTAGTATAGGAATCTACCACAACTCAGGTGGATGATAGTATACTATAGTTTAAAGTTTTTAATCTGGATCCATGTGGCGATTCCATGATTTGGTCATTTTCATAGTAGTCCCTTGAAACAATCCCAATCCTCCCATAACAATTCACCATAAATTTGTGATTTTTTGGATATTTCTATATAACTTCAAGGTTTTATCTGATGGTAAATATTTTTCAAGAAAATCCTTGTCCATATCATCCCAAGTAGTGATGGATATTTTAGTTTGGTTGTTTAACCATTTTTTGGGTCTATCACTTAATGATAATGGTAACACTCAAAGATGGATTGTATACATAGAAACCCCATGGTGTTTAAATTTGTTTCATACCTCCAAGAAGTTAGAAGTGTGTCTGTGTATGTCTTCACTTTGAAGCTCACTAAACTACCACATATTATAAATCATCTGAAATAATATCGGTCTTGATATTGAATGTATGTACTTAAATTAGGGGATGAATAATTCTTGTTTCAACACCATTGATAGACAGGAGGACTTAATAAAGAATAACATGCTCTTCTATGACCTGTCATTCTCTATTTTTTTATATCTCCTTATGAAAATTAGGCATTTTCAACATTCAGATAAACTAGGTTACTTTTATCAACCATTGAAAGATGACATCACGCTAACATGAACCTTTCTATTTCTAGATTGTACTCGAGTAGTTCTCATGAATCAAGACTCCTTAAGAGAGTTGTTGGAACCCTTATCATTTATTAGTGGTCTTAAATGAAAAAAAACCAATCCATGTAAAAAGAATAAAATAAATATATAAATGAGAAAAGAAAAGAGTGAGTTGGAGAATCAGGATCAACTACCTCCAAAGGTCACCATGCCACCCCAAAAACAATACCCAAAATTGATCGCTCACGGAGCATTTTTACCTCCCCATGGGTTTCCAAGTTACAAATTTATAGTGTGTGCTTGATTATTTTTTATTTTAAGGGTGTAAATAGTATAAGTATAAGGTCTTCCCATGAGGAAGCTAAATTAAAAAAATTTATAGGAAATTAATTCAATTGATAACTCAAAGAAATAATCACAAGTTTATTTAAAAAAACTAAATTGTCTGAGAAAAAACCATTGAATTAAAATAGATGTGAGAGATCAATTTCAAAGGATTTAATAAAAAAATAATCATTCCTCTCTCAATCATAACTCAACCCATGCACTAGCCATAAAATTGTTTAAATTTATCAAACCTATTTTTTTTTTCAAATTAGTTATCCCTATTTAGATTCAAAAGGACTCTTGATATTGAGAATATTAATTATCTAAATGAACTATAAAAAAATCATACTATGAAAAAAAATTTAGATTATTTATTATAATCTAGTTTACTCAGTTGTGTTAAATATTATCTCAATCTATCCCTCGTTATCAAATTTATAGAAAGAGATATGATTACAAATTATGAATCGAAATTAAATCTATGTCACTATGGATTACTATGATTAATATAGAATATTCATGAATCACTTACCCCTATAATCTTGAAGAATCATGTCTTATGAACTTATCCACACATGGGAGAGGAATGTTTCATCATGTTAAATGAATCATAGAATAAAAACATGAGAAGAATAAAATTACCAAATAACGAATGAAACTTACTAGAAATAAATGTTTCATGAAAAAACTTAAGAAAATAAGAGTAACTAAAGAACATTATTAAGGAAAAAATACAGAAAAAGTTATAGACCATAAGCCTCTAAAAATAAAATCCTCTCCCTCTCTTAATCAATGATGAATACCTTTTGAAATTCCCTTCCCTAGGTTGAATCAAATACATTGGGGAAAATTTTGAATCCTAAAATCTCTAGATCTAATGTTTTACAATTTTCTATTTTTTATTGAGTTTATTTTTTAAAATGTTGAAACACGCTCTATCACAGTGTGGTGTACACTATTTTTCTCTTGGTCAGTAGATATCTTGAATCTTAAGAAGAAAATATTTATGTTTCCAAATTATTGATATCTCTTAAAATTCTAATTTACAACTTCAAAATTCCCAAGGTATTCTCACCATGCTATAGGGTATGCATTTTTTTCATTTGGACTCCTTATGTGAACCACTAGAGCAATCTACAGGGTATGGTGGTGACTATTTTATCCTTATAGTTACCAGTTGGTGCAAGAAAACTTTAAAAACATGATACTTATTCATTATATCCTCTAAAATAGTGTGGTGAACTATTTTTTATCCATTTTGATGCTTCATATCCAATTCTATACCCATCCATTGATTTTTATTATCATAGAATAATCCATTTTTACCTATGAGAAATGGGTGCAGAATCTATGGTGTGGTACATGGTTTTTTGTGGAAAATAATTTGGAAACTCATGATTTCATACCCAATCCCATAATCTCATAAAGAACTATTTAAAATAAGACAAATTTATAATTAATCATGCATTTAAACCAAATTAATCACTAGAAATCAATCATATAAAATTGATATGTCATATATCCTCATATTAATTAGAATTTCATGATTTTTCCTACATAATGAATCACCCACCATGTTTGATTTACTAGGGTGGTAGTGTATTGAGAAATAATAGTCCTTGATTAGTTCAAGTCATCTTATTTTTCTCATGTTGAGCTCTATTTTTAAGAAAATGTGCTTCAAAATTTTATGGTTTTTGTATATGTCACATATTTCACCATAAATGTAGTACCTCCATATCTTCAAGGAAAATATTACCACAATTAACTCAAGGTATTGAGTTTTATAGTTCTATTCATGGATATTTATTTACCTTGATACATAAGAAAGCACTATATAATTTTTCATAAGGATTTTACCTAATCCTTTCTTCAATGCATCACTATATATTACAAATACTTATTTTCCTAATAGAAGAGTCAAAATTGGTTCATTGACTATTCTCCTCTTTAGTCTCACAAAAACATCCTCAAATTCATTTTACCACTTTATGTGTCAACTTGGTTATTTGGTTGTTTAATCGAGAATTTTTTTGAATGAATAATCGATAGTAACATGATAAGACAAGGAAACTATGTATCTTATTTATATTGTTTAGCGTAATCTGTTCCTTGACTGAATTAGTCTTTGAAGGATCAACATATATTACATCCTTATATATAATATGGCTAAGAAAATAAATTTCTTGGATCCAAAATTCACACTTACTAAATTTATTATACAATTCCTTATCTTTGAGAGTCTCAAGAATGATTCAAAAATGATTCCCATGTTCCCCATAACATTTAAGGTATCTCAAGATATTATCAATGAATATCACTATGAAATCATTAAGACAATCCTTCAATAATATATTCATAATATCCATAAAGATAGAGGGTGAATTATTCAATCCAAATAGAATCACTATAAAATCATAATGTCTATACCTTGTATGAAATGTAGTCATTAGTATATCAACCTTATTCACCATTAATTAGTGATAACTATAGTAGAGATTGATATTTTATAATTTTTTATCTCTTTAAAGTTTATTAAATAACTCATAAATTCATGGTAGAGAATACTTATACTTTATTATAATGGTATTTATCTCTTTATAATTGACACATGACCTTATAAAATCATGATTTTTCTTAACAAAAAGAACAAGGGATCTCTAAGGTGAAGCGCTAGGGGTAGACACATCCCTTATCACATGAATCTTCCAGTTATTTATTCAACTCCACTAATTTTACTAGGTCTATTCAATAAAGAGTATTCGATATGGGTTTTTATAATGGGATGAGTTTAATAAAAAACTCAACTTCATACTTAGGAATATTTCTATGTAATTATTCAGGAAACACATCAGTGTATTCATGAACAATATGTATATGATACATTACTAACTTTTCCTTAGAAAACATAGGTTTAATCTTCTTTTAAACTACCGGGATTTCATTAAGTCGAGATACTGGAGGAGGATCAGAGTATGAATCAGATAACGAGTCCTCACCTATAAATTTAAAAAACTTCACTCCACCATTATCAATCGTAATCACATTCTCTTGGAATTTTTTTTCCTGAATTATACTTCAAAATCCAATCCATACCCATGATTATGTCAAAGTTGACCATAGGTATGATAATAAGATTTTCAAGTAGGGTGTGTTTATTTATCATAATGGGGACTGACCTACCTTTTTTTCAATAATATTTCAACTAGGTGTATTGATTGAAAACTCATTTCTTATGGTTCTAGAAAATGTTTTAATATTCTTAGAAAATAATCAAGAAATTAAAGAGTGTTAATATCATGAATTGAATAAAACATTATGTAGATTTTATATTAAAATCAATGTATTTTCTATCACATATTTAAGAACTTTGAATTCAACTGTGGAAATCGCATAAGCTTAGACTTTCTAACCATGCATCTTCTGAGGTGGATTCTCTTGACTCTTGGGGTATTGGTTCGAGTAATTCCACATATATTTATATCTGAATAAATGGATATTAGTGACTTATTTTTTTCTCAAACCTTCATGATATAGATGTATCTTATCTCTATACTTATAACAAAATATTATTCTCTTAAATCATGTACCAAGGTGTTTCTTTCCACAATTTTCACTTGTTGGATTTCTCATATTTCCTTTGTTCCTAATCACCATATTTCTTTTTCAATGGTGATTAAATGTCATATTCTTATATTTTATTCATTTTATAATGTAATATTTTTAGAATTCTATTTATGTCTTGATAGAACTTGATACCATGTCATCGTATGATGAAAATGTTTGAGAGACTAGTTCCCTTTAGAGGATCAACTTGATCCCATCAAAGAGATGATCATACCTTTTTTTTCTAGTTTATGTACATAGTCCACAAAAAACCTAGAAAATATTTTAAAATTAGCATCATACTTAGTGACACTCTTCTATTCCTTCTGATTTAAATTAATTAACTTCCTTTCTATATCAACTTGTTGCTCTTAGGGGAAGTATTTCTCAAATAATATCACCTTGAAAGTATTTCATTCCATGTTCTCTATATCCTCACCCTTCTTAGTATTTTTAATCAATGACTAGTATTTATCAACATCTCCCATTAGATGATAAACCTCCATGAAAAATTTCTCCATTTCATTACTTCCCAATGTAATAAATATCTAGTGATATGATCTATTGTTCGGCTCCTAATGGTCCAATGATCCCATTGAATGTTGGAGGTTTTTATCACATGAAACAATACAACATTGTTTCATGATATTTTGGATTAGTAGGCTGCTCTATATAGCCATGATCATTAGTCATGTCCTGATTCAACTACCCAAATATATCCATAACATGCTCAGTTATAATACCATATGTGTTTAATTTCTCTATAAATAAATACCTACACTAATTATAGTCAAGGTTTCATATCTAAATAATGACATATACCTAATTATCTTATAATATTATGAATTTTGAGGCATAAAAATCCAAATGAAAGTAAAATTTCTTGGGAATACTAAGGGTTTATCATAATTCTTGTGATAACTATGTTCTTTTAAAATCTAGTTCCCAAGGTTCTTACTAAACTTCCTTTAATACCAACTGTAATTCACTGACTCTAGTAAATCAAATTTGGAAATTATTTTATTACATCAGAACAAAATATATGGATCCCATAAAAAAGGGATGGACAATTTAATAATCCTAGGAGACTAGATATATACATTATTCCATATTACATTAGAACATCAAAATATAGTATAAATAATTCTTGAAAATTTATTATTTTTTAGTGCATCTCTGAATTTATTCATAGATCACTTCTTGGTACCATGGGGAAATATAAATATAAGAAGGATGAGCTCAAAAACTTAGTAAGGGTGCTAGTATAATAGAAGCTATCATAACAGGAATACCCATGATGAAAAAATAAAAAATAAATAAATATTATATATAATAAATATCCTGATCATTAAAAATATTCATGGATAACATAATAATTAAAATAATCACATGGATAAGAATAACTAAATTCATAGCGATGGAATGTATAATGTTGGACATCTTAATATTTACTATTAGGGACTAATCCTTGAAATTATTCTTGACATCAAGGTCAAAACCTCCAAATCACTTTTTTCATTTTTTGAATAAACCACTTTGTGGAAAAGTGGGAACCTCACAATCAAATTCAGACATACCAAAACCAGTGGAAAGGCATATTAAAGTGAACAATAGATTACAAAGTAACAGAATTGAAAATAAAGGGGAACATGCAGTGTGCAGTCACCTTGAGACCACCGTAAAAGCAAAGTGAAAATCATCAAACCAAAAACCACCGTTCAAGATTCAAAATTCAAAATGAAACTTTAAACAACTTTCAAATAGGTCATTATCGCTAGCACCTCGGAAAGCAAAACATCTCGAACCACGCGAGTAGCAGGAACCTCGAGCTGAACTGGAATGCCCCTCTTGTGACTACCTCCACACAGTTACCAGCACAAATGTCAACCATCATCAGGACCTCCAGAACAAAATCACTTCTTCGTTACCAATGAAGAACCAAAATCACCTTGCACAGAAGCAGAAAAATGGAAAACCAATGCTGAAGGGACTCAAAAAGTGAGAAGACAACCGTAGACATGCCTCCTGGAACACCCATCGCTCGCACGAACACATCCCAAAACCTCCACGGAATCTATCTCAACCAACCGACCTGGAAAGGGGTAATGATCCTAGAATCCAGATCAGCATGCGAGAAGATGTGGAAACCAAAAAACCTTTGAAATGAGAGGGGGGAAACCTGAGGTCTTCGTTGTCGCTGATAGGAGTGAAACAAGCATCTCCCCAGAACCAGCAGACATAATATCCGAAAAATTTATCACAACTGAACCAGAATGACCACTGGAAATAAGATATAACAACTTAAACAGTGCCCCAATAGGAGGGAAGTCTGCACCGGCCACACCCCCTGGAACACCGTTAGCCGCTCAAACATCACCTCCTAAAACTTCAGCAAAAAACACTACAATAGGCCGACATGGCGTGGAAGTAAAGAATCGAAAGCCAGGGCAGAGTTTGAAGAGAACTAGGCATCGACAGCGAGCCACGACCTTCGACAGGACCTCCGTCTCCTTCCATCAGTAACATCACCAATAAGCCTCACACTCGACAAATGAATAACCAGCAAACGAAGCCGCAGTGAATAACCCGTCACAGCCAAATAAACATGAGACCAAGAGGAATTAAAGCACACAAAAATCAGAGAGGAACAGCTGAACAACAACAAAAAAACCTGAGGGGTGAGACCAAAACAAGAATCACCAAAGAGGAAACCCAAGAAATCTATGGACGTCGAGGAGGAGAAGGCGAGATGGCGAGAAGGGATGGAACCCTAAAACGCCGAGGAGAGAGCGCTGTCTGAGAAGGGGCTCATCCTTCCAGGATTTCCCTCAAGGTCACAACCAAGACATCATTATTACCATCAAGTTTGTATCCAATACATGATGCTTGCATTGGGTAGGTATACACCAAATACTCAAAACTTTCATCTCATGCGACCAACTGATGCATCGAGGGGCTATATAATATAGGTCCCCACCCATCACTTCTTTAAGTCCAATACATTCTCTATATGAAATATATTAATATAATTAAAATGTATATTGAACATTTCTTAGGAATAAATAAACATATATATTGAGATAAAAACATATGAAAAAAAAATACATTCATAGTCAAAAAATGGGGTAACATGGACATTATCCATCCAGAGAAAGAAGGTGCATGGTTAAACAATACAAAATAAACATAGAAACCATGGGTTATTATCAATGTAAATGGAAGTAAAATGATCAAGTAAATAATGAGAATTTAGTGGTGAATAGTAATTTTAAAGTTCTAGGTTATCAATAGAAGATAGTAATTGAGTTTAATAGTTCAGAGGTAGGAGACCATAACAACAATATAAATATCCATCATTATGATCTATAAATAACAAATGAATTATACAAAGAAAATTCCCTAGGAGTTTCTAGTTAGGTTTTTAGTCTTAGAACCACTAATCATTCACTATAGTAGAAATTGAGTTGAAACTCAATCTACCTTTTTTAGGGTGATTACTCCTAGGTGAATCTGTGTCACAGTCACTTTCACTAGCTAGTATCTAGATAGAGATGTCATTTCAAGGAAAACCACAAAATATTTTCTTTCACAAATTTAGGATTTTTGAGAATTATGAATGCTTAAGAAATGGATTTACTAAGAGGAAGTCTCATTATCATTATATAAAATGGGTGATAATTCTATAAAATCAAAAGAATGATGATATTATAATAAAGGTTTTTAATTGAAAATGTAAGGGGTGAAATGTGAAACCTTATGTCAGCATACTAACATTATAGGAAAAAGGATGTAATGAGAGTAGATAAGTAGTCAATAATTAAAAACCTTTAAAATTGTAGATAATAACATAAAATTATAATCAAATAAATATGTGTAAATTATATTATAATAAATAAATTCAAATTAAAAATGAAAAATAAGGATTATAAACCCTTACTTTTCTAAGAAGTTTATAAAAGCATGGTAGGTCTCCTAAGAACCTTATGAAATACTTGGGAGGTATTTATAGAGTGAGAGGTAAGGGAAAATCATGGTCAATTCCTTTGGGGTGGATAGGGATGAGAGAATGGGTGGGAGTGAGCTCCTTTTATAGGTGAAATAGAGGGGCCATTTCATGGAAACTATGGTTAAATAAGGGGTAATAATGAAATCACTTAGGGATTAGGTGAGTTAGGTGGGGAAATATTGGTGAGAAATGTACTCATGTCTTTCCAACCTAACAAGGGTATTTTATAAGATCAACATATCAAATGGATTTAGTAAAATTTGAGACACATTAGATTACCCATTTTAATACTTATTAATCTTGATTAAATATAAATCATGGTAATTATTTTATCACTAAAAATATAGGATAACCCTTCTCACTAAATTTTGAATTTTTAAATCCAAATTTAATATTAATTTATCCTAATTTAATTTCTAAACATGAGAAAAATAACCTTTAAATTAAAACATATAATTTGTATAAAAACTATTTTTATAAAAGATAACGTTTTAATTGTTAGACATTCATAATCTTATTTAAAATTAATTATCAATTAAAAGAGTGTTAATTTATTTTTATATTTGTATAAAATTCATATTAGAGTCTAAATTTTAAAATACATCCATTTAAAAATACACAATATTTAGAAAATTATTATTCATTGAAACACATCATTTTTACTACAATAATTAATATTTACCTTGGTAACTTAATTTTATACCAACAAATGAAATTCACATTTCTTACTTAATTTTAAAATTCTGATTAAGAATAAGAAAATAATTTTGTTTTATTCAATTTCTAAAAGTGATAAAAAAATTTAATATTAATGTTAGTGCATGTAATGCGTGAAAACCTATTTTTAGAAAATGTGTATTTTGAAGATTAAAATTTATATGGAGGATAAAAATATTAATGATTTATATTTTCCTAAAATAAATCATTTTATTATAAAAAATAAAATTTATGTTTCTTTAAAATAAATCCAAAAACTAATTTTACCAAAATAATATTTAATTAAAAGAAAAGGAAAAATGAATTTTTTATTGGAAATGATTACTTATAACCTTAAAATGTAAATCATAGGTTTTCTAAATTCAATATAGTATTTTTAAAATATTTATTTTTTATTTTTTACAACTTTGATCAATTAAATGGTATTATAAAATTTTATGTTTTTCTTATATAAATCTACTGTTTTGGTAAAAGCTATATTTTCACTATTTACATAAAAATAAACTATTTCATAAATATCCACAAAATTCACCCTACAATAATTTTTAGGGTGAATTCAAAAATTAATTCCTTTTTATCAAATATAAATTATATTATTTATAAATTTAATTCATAAACATGAATAAAGGATTTTTTATTATTATATAGTGAACATTGTGTGAAAATTTTCAGGACATCAGTTGGGTCTCAGGTATTATAGTGGAATGGTCAATGGATTTGTTGCATGTTGCTTCTTTAAAAGAAACTTATGCATAACTGAATGAACCATATTAAATAAAATATATATTTCCATTTTTTAGACTTTTACTCTGGTTATGGTGTTGTGTACTACCTTATTCCATGGTTTTTAATTTCCTATAATATAACTCTAGATTCTTCTTGCTTCCCTTAAATAATTTCATAATAAATCCAAACAAATACTAATAGAAATCACATCCAATCATCAAAATACATACCTTTGGTTCCAACATGCCCCCTTTGGATTTTATTGGAAAAGCTCAATTATTCCAAACTTTAACTTGAGAAGGATTTTTTACTTACTCCCCCTTTGATAGTAAAATGCAATGGGTTATTAAAACTTCCACTACTTTAGAAGCCATGAAAATTGTATTTAATATTTTATGCAAGCTTATATGAGATAAATATCTATATTTCAAATAAGAAAAAGTATTAATTTCCACAGAACATTCTATGGATTTAAGATAATACTCTCTCTATTAACTACCATGGAAATGATATACCTTATATTGTAAACCAAATACAATATATAATAAAATAAGAATACAAGAAAAGATGCAGACTTATATTAAATAGAGAGAGGGAATTTTCTAAACCTCCTTAGTTTGAAAAGATTGTTTTATCTCTAATGTTCAACCTCTACCTTTTAAATACATGAGATGCTAAGGGTTTTGTAAATATATCTACCACTTGATCTTTAGTTCAAATGAGTTCTATCCTCACTATTCCATTCTCCACTTTCTCTTTTATAAAATAGTACCAAACCTATACATGCTTTGTATAAGAGTGCTGAACTAGATTCATAGACAAATCAATAACCCTTTTGTTGTCTCATTTTATCATCATAAACTATTGTAAAACTTCACCAATGTCTTAAAACTATATATTCATCTAGATAAGTAGGGTAAAATATTTGTTGAAGTAAATATACTCTTCCACTGTTGTGCCTAAAGAATCACAATTCTGTTTCTTTCTTAATCGATGAACACAATTATTCCCAATATAGAACGTAGAACCATTTATGGATTTTAAATCCAAAATATCACCAACCCATTTAGAATATGAATATACTAATAAATCCATTTTCCTTCTATATTTGAAAAAAACTATAATGTAAAGTTCGTTGAACATACCTTGTTATTCTTCTCACTACCTTGGGATGTTCTTTCTTAGGACAATGATGAAACCTTTATTCCAAACATGTATCATATAAAATATATGGAATAATAATATTAATATGGATTAAAAAACCAATGATTCTTATATATAAATTTAACTCTAACCCCTCATTAGATTTATGCGTTTCATTTTTTTCCAACCACTATCAGAGTTAAAATAGTATTGCGCTCCTCCATTCAAAATTTATTCAAGACCCCCATACACACTTAACCTATGAAATAAATGTATTATATTAATATTAATTAAATTATATTCTAATAAAATATTCCACTTCATCTATAATTTTAATTTAAAACTTATAAATCATTAATTTTGAAAATTTATCAATAGAATCGTGCTTGCTACCTCCAAATATTATGTCTTCAACTCACAACAAAACCAATAACTGATCTTATTCAAAAATATTTACATATAGGTTGTGATATACCCCTTCTCTTATAAACTCTATCCACCTTAATAATGTATCTGTACTTTCATACCAAGAATGAGGTGATTGATTTAGGCTATATAAATATTTTCTCAACCATTACAATTTTGAATAATCATTTCCAATAACAAATCCAACCAGTTTTTTGATATATACATCTTCATTCAAGACACAATTCATAAATTTTATCTTCAAATCCACTTGAAACACACTAAAATTTCTTTGTAAATCCACTACTAGTAAGAGTATAATAAAATCTATACTTTATATAGATTTGAAATTCACTTAAACATTAATACCTTCAACTCGATCATATATTTTACAAACTAGTATTTCTTTATTCCATATTACCTTTCCATTTTCATCTATGTCATTCTTTAAAATCCATTTTGTATTTTTTTTTTAATTTTTAGGAACTTCTACAATATTAAAAGTCTATTTTTTATCAATTTGATCTAATTCTGTATTCATGGATTTCATTCATGGTAATTAATTTACGTATTCTTCAAATGATGTATGTTCAATCTAAGATAATAGATAATTTTACTCTATTCTTTTCATTCTTTGAGTTTTTAGATTAGATTAATATTTAATGATTTTTATTAGATCAACTTGAACCATTTTCCTTCTTTAATTATTCAAAAGCTGATTCACCTATTCATTTTTCTATTTTTATGACTATCTCAAAATCATTATCAGCCTGAACATTATGGGATTATCCCAAATTTGTATTTGTTTCTTAAAATTCATTAAATAATTATTTGAAAATGAAATTTAAAAAATGATTTGGATTCATTATCAACAAAAATTATATCATTTCGCTCAAAAATATTGTCAATACTCTTATTGAAACATTTATAGGATTTACTCTTTGTTTAGTAGCCTAAGAAAATACCTATATGTACTGTATCACCAGACTTACCTTTATTTTTTTTCTTTATTTCAGATGAAAATATTTCTTCGTAATAGTCTAATATGATCAAAATAAGGGTTTAATTTCATTCCATATTTTGTATGTCGTATTCTCTACCCCCGAGAAAAGTAATACTCTATTTTGAGAATAGATGTTCACTTGAACCAATTTAATCTAATAGTGACGTGAGATGACATTATCTATCAAAAATGTCTTCTCCATATTGTTGACCATGTGATTTATTCTTAAAAAAAACGCCATTATTTTAATGGGTTCTCACCGAAGACAATTAATATTTAATAATATGCTTATCTAGATTATTTTCAACCTTATAATATATATACTTCATTCCATTTCCCAATCTCAGAATTTTAATAGTTCCCATGGTTTCTTTTTCTTCTCTTCTTAATTTTTTTATGTAATCAAACAATTTCATTTTTGAAGGTATGAACATATCACACCCCATTATGCTATAATAATCCACAAATATGATGAAATACCTCTCACCATAGGTTCCTTACTAACCAATATAACCACACACATCAGTGTGAATAAAATTTATAAAATTTTATGCTCTCTTACTCTTTTTTGGATATGTATTTTGAACTATCTTTCATCACATAAAATATTTAGAAATATTTTCTTGATCTCACATCATATTTGGAATATCAACTAAATCTCTAATTTTTGAAAAATTATCAATACTTTATCGATTAACATGGCCAAGCCTCTAATGCCACAATATTTTTTATTCTTCAAAAGTAATGATACATGTATTTTATCTATTATTATATTAATATATATTACCATTCGTTCTCCAACCTTTAATTAGAGAATTTTTATTCTTTCCTTTAATGATTTATCCCTTCTTATAAAACATAAACACCAAAACCAAGTCACATATTTTATAAAAAATTAATAAATTATACTATAAACCATGAAAATTGTAACACCCCAAGATTCTATGGTACGTTTCCCTTTGAATAATGCAATAGCTTGCATTATACGCAACTTCGAGATTCTAACACACTATAACCAATCAAACTAGCCGTTATGAATACTAATACCCACTTTTTACAATTTTATAAATTTTAATTTTCAAAATGGACTTCATTTTTGAATTCGTAATATCGAAATTAGATTAGGGTGATTTTTTGGTATTTTTCTGAAAACTTTTAATTTTTGATGAATAGTGAAAAACACTGCGTTATTAGTTAAAACCGACTTTTTATTTAAATAATTATTTATTTTATTTAAAATTATTTTAGGTCAAAATAGATACATAATACCAATATAAGTTCAATTTAATTAATTGGAGTCATTTTATAATAAGTTTAGATATATAAAAATTTTATTAAACTTTTTACCGTTTCTTACCCACCTCCTAGGAGCTTTTGCAAATTTGCATAAAACTTAATTTTACCGCTTCTGTGAGTTGAATTTAAAAAAATCTACGAGACACGGTTAATATCAGTAAGTAAAATGTGGTTTAATAAGATAAAAATAATTTTTGGTGAATAATAACTTTTGACTTATTTACCACGGTTAAAACTAAATAGGGTAATTAAGGGTAAAAATGATATCATAATTACCCTAACATAGTCCTAATTCTATTGGATAAGTATAATTCATCCAAAAAAAACCTTAGTAATAATATATGACCCCATTTGGTCCACTTGGATTAGATTAGAACATTTATTATTATTTTATTTAAAGAAGAGTTAAAAGAGTTAAGTTCAAAGTTTAATAACTAAACCATTTTTAATATAGGGTTACACACAATATAAATTTGACTATAAATATTAATTAGAAATCTAAAAATATTTCCTACATAATGATATTTTATTTATAATTTTTAGACATTAAATAATTTAATTTATTGATAACACAATAATGATGCAGTAATTACCTTAATAATGAAATATTAAAATAATTGATATTATAAATATCCAAATAAATGTAATTTGAGACTTTTTATGAATTTAAATTATTTTATAGGTTAATATAAAATGTTAGGATTTATTAAATAATTTTTTTCGAAGTAATCATGCTGTTTTGATTTTCACAAAAACCAAATACTAAATAGTGTCAAAATTGACATAATTGAATTTTTAAAAAAAATACTATATTATAAATTGATATAACATTCCTAAAAATATATGGTTCTGAAAAACGACTTATATAATGTTATATATATTAATAATGAACCACATGGGGTTCACTTGGCTGGTTATAGTAAGTTTATTAACCATATAATATAAAAATACAAAGAGACATGTTAAATGTCAAACTATTTAACTAAGAGTTAAATCTAAAAGATAAGGTTAATATGGTGACCTAAACCTGTCCAAAAACTATTGTTTGAGAGGTTTTCGAACCATCCCCACCTCATACTAGAAA
The DNA here is from genome assembly GCA_963277665.1 of Viscum album. NCBI lineage: Eukaryota > Viridiplantae > Streptophyta > Magnoliopsida > Santalales > Viscaceae > Viscum > Viscum album. Next base: position 1,951,058,026 of record OY728150.1, read on the forward strand.
TAAATCATTTTTGAGCCATTAAAAACTGAAAATGATTCTATTATAAAATAATATTTCAATCTTTTCCTAAAGTGACCCTCACCTCTCTTATAAAAGTGTACTTCCCCTTATCTTAATTTCACACCTAAAAAGCCATTTGGATCAGCAAAACCCTCCCCAAATATCCTCCCAACTTTCCTCCCTTTATTCTAGAGTCCTTCCTTTTGTCAAAATGCCAACCTAAGGAGCCCTTTTGATCAAATCAAAATAAAGAACCTGAAGAAGAGGTAAATATTTCGTCACCTCTTTCAAGTTATTTTCTTCTTTCACTTAATATTTCTTTGTTTTTTCCATTATAAAATAATAAATCCAGTATATTCTATATAATATGTTGTTATTATAAAAATGTTACAACCATATTCATTATTATATCCATCATATGAATGAAAAAGTCACCATACGTGCGTACGTACGACATACCGTCTCCACGTCGTAATGCAGTTTGTTATTAAAACACTTCATTATTTGGATGGGTATTATAATGAGTATAAATAATATAAATAATAAATATAACATGTTAATGATTATTTATATTTGATATACCATCCAATTACATATGATTTCACCATCAATATAATGATATTATCGCTCATGCGTACGTACGGATTACTGTCTCCACGAACGCGATGAGATTCATTCCCCATCATAATAATTAAAGATTTTTTTTAATTTTATGATTAAAAATAATATTTAAGAACTTAATATAATTATGTATATGGATGAAATACATCCTATCCATAACAAACATGGCTTACGTAATCGAGCATATAAACGAAAACGGATCAGTTAACACCTGAAAAGATGATACTACGAAAATATTATTAACAAAGCAATATTACAAGATCATATATGATATCATATTTAAGTATATTATTCTGGTATAATTTAATAACAATGTTTTAACTATTATACAGGAGGTTAACATACCATCGACTAAGGAAAAGTACAAGGTAAGGGTTAATTTCACAATCTCTTTATTATCCGAGGTTGTTTTTTCATAAGTATCTACCGGGACATCTTTATCATCCACATCCATGTTTCTTAAAAATGAATTTCAAAACAATTTTACTATTTACTAGAATATAGGTTAAAGTCATTTATACCCTTTTTTGACTTTTTATAAAATTGTTTGAAAGGAATCTTTCCATCGTTTTCCAAACATGGTACTTTATGACCATTTCGACAAAATTAAGGTAAGAATGTATTTTTTTAACTTATAAGGAGGATGTGTCTATTTTCCACCATTATATCATCATCAAAGCTTCCCATAAAATCTTATAAGAATATTTTCCAAATAAATGTTCTCTTATAATTATATGATTTCAAAATTGAAAGAGATATTGCTCTACAAAAAGTTTTGATTTCATCTATGTCAACATACTTTGATGGATTTTAAGCTTGTATGAAGTTGATTTATTATGATAAAAATATTCCATATTGTATTGAAGGTTTTGTGACATGTTTTATAGTGGTTGTGTTATTTTTACACCATTCATGGTTTATGGATAAATTATTTACATTTCGTATACTAGTTTTAATACGAATGTTTATGTTATATTTAAACCTTTTCATATGAGGAATGCATTGGACTTAGTAAGTGACGGGTGGATCCTGCTATAACTCCTCGATGCATCTGTAGGTATCATGAGACAAACTAGTGTCTTGGTACAAGTCCTTGAAAAAATCTTATTTGTAGTCTTGTCATAAGGCCTTGACTATGTGGTTATAAAGTTTGGCATTATGCATTCCATCATTATGAAAGTTTCTATTGATATTGCATGTGATTATTTTACTAGTAGAATATACATGTGAATAAGTAAATAACATTATTTTATTTTATCTTTTCCATATTATTCTGAAGTTTAAGTTTAAAAGGCTTTTTTTTAGTCTTATACATTTCCTTATATGTTTATGCTTATTTATGAAAGTTTCCGCTATATTGCTATCCTTACTGAGCATCTGAGCTCACCCCTTTCTATGTTTTATTTTTCCAAAGATGGGAAGAAGTATTTTATGTTTGAAGTGCAGGGATAGTCTAAGGATATAAGTGTGTTGAAGAGGGGACAATTTTTTTTGATTTTTTTATTTCATGATGTAATGTAAAACTTATGAATGTATCTATTATTTCCAAGGCTACTAAATTGATAGTTATTTTGGGACATGATTCCTTGTATCATCCCAATGTTATGTAATAATGCACCGACTCTAGGTAACTAGGGTCAGGGCATTACAATTGGTATGAGAGGAAGTTTAGTACAAACCTTGGAAACTAGATTTTGATAAACTCTGATTAGAGAACATTACCCTAAGATAGAATTTGAGGATTGGTATAGAATAACTTCCTAGAATCTTGTTAATGTAGAGATTTTGTGTATTTTAAAAGCAATATATCCCTGTCTAGATATGAGTAGGTAGAGGTAGCTCTGGAACAAATATACCTAAGAGTGAAAACTTTGACAAGGAGTTTCAGGCTTGACCCGGGGTATCCTGGTACACGACAATGAGCTTTTGTGAACTCTTGGTTACGAAACTCCTGAGAGATATGCGTAGGATAATTCACATTTTCTTTATAAACCATCATGAAGTATTTATGAGTATATACCTCCCCAAAGAAAACATTTTTTATGATTATTGATTATATCCATAAATTGTTCAATTTATGTTAAGTGTTTTACAAGTTTGGAATTATGTATTGTGATTCATAAACTAATCTAATGTATGCCATTGTTTAGAAATGGCACATAGTGGAAGGAATAGAAACCGTATCAACACACATAATCTATTTAGGGAATTCCCTCCTACTCAAGATAATTATAGTGGAGCTAGTGATGCAACCAGTGCTAATAAGCTTATCACCATACTGGGAAAACTCACTCAGGTTATGAATAATAACCTTACTCGTACAGAGCACCCTGATCCACAATGAGGAGGATCAATGTTAGAATGATTCATGAGGAAATAACCACAAACATTCAATGGGAGTACAAATCCATTAGTAGTTGAGAAATGGATAAATTCTTTAGAGAAAATATTTCATGATTTGGTGAGTAGCGAAAGGGAAAAAGTTTTCATGGCAGTTTATCGCCTCACGGGAGATGCAGATCAATGATGATCATTAATCCAAAACACAAAGGAAGATGATTAAGTATTGAACATGGAATGGAGGGAGTTTAAAGAGATTTTCTTAGAAAAATACTTTCCTTGTGACCATCGAGCGGATATGGAAAGGCAATTTATGAGTCTGAGGAAAAAGGAGGATGATAATGTCGCAAAGTATGAGGCAAACTTTACAAGGTTATCAAGGCATGCAACAGATTATATACATAACCCAAGGATTAAGATTGATCGATTCTTTGATGGGTTAAAACCATTTCTCCATTGAGCATTTGTCTCACAATCCTTCTCATCGTATGAAGATATTGTCTAATGTGCTATCAAGACAAAAAAGGAATTCTCTAAGTCTTATGACTTCAAAGAAAAGAAAGAGAAGAATAGATCCACTGATCACTCTATAAATGTAAATAAGGGAAGAAAAAAAATCTGAATATCTATCCTGTGGTAAATGTGGGAAGAAACACCTCGGTACTTTCTTGAAAGGAATGTGAGTCTGTTACAAGTGTGGTGAAAAAGGCCACCAAGCTCGTGATTTCAAGGGAAAGAAAGAGGCTATCAATGTTGAATGCTAAAATTGTAGAGAAACAGGACATTATGAAAATGAATTTCCTATGAGCCAAGGGAACTTACCTTAGAAAAGGCCAAGGGAGCAATGCCAAGCTTATGCGATCACTACTGCTAAGGTTGAAGCTCTGAAAGATGTGGTGGCAGGTAATTTAATGGTTTCCTCAAGTTTAGCCAATGATTTATTTGATTCTGGATCATCACATTGTTTAATATCTTCCCATTTTTCTAAGAAAATTAGATATTTTCAATTTGACTTAACAAGGGAGTTGTCAGTCAAAACTACTAAGGGAAGTATCATTGCAACAACATTTTGTGAATCAGTTCACTTTAGGGCATATAAATGTTCTTTATCTGCTGATCTTATCATCATACCCATGAATGAATTTGATATAATCCTTAGAATGTATTGGATTTCAGACCATGATGTGAAAATTTATTGTAAGAAGAAGGAGGTTACAATTTTCGATGATGATAATGAGTACCTTATCTTTAGAGCAAAAACGTCACCACCTGATTCTTATCTAGATCCACCTCCAGAAGCTCTACTAAATTCAATTATTGGGGAGGAAGATAATGAAATAATTATGGGTGAGGAAAATAATGTTCAAATAAATTACGTACCTATTGTACAATAATATATTGATGTGTTTCGAGAGGATTTACTTGGAAATCCTCCAGAACAAGAAATTGAATTTTCCATTGATTTAATTTCCGGTTCAAGGACCATATCGAATACCCCTTATATAATGGACACTATAGAATTATTGGAACTAAATAAATAACTAGAGTAATTGAGTAATAAGGAATTTATTCACCCTAGTGTTTCTCCATGGAGAGACCCTGTCCTTTTTCTTAAGAAGAAAGACAGATCTATGAGGTTGTGCATTGACTACATGAAGATTAATGCTATAACAATAAAGAAAAAGTATCCCCTACCTCACATGGATGATTTATTCGACCAAATTCATAGAGCTCAATATTTTTAAAATATTTAACTTCAATCTAGATATCCTCAGTTATGTGTAAATAAGGAATACATTCCGAAAACAATATTTCGAACTAGGTATGGGCATTACGAGTTTATAGTAATTCCTTTTGGATTGAATAATGCACCCTTTGTCTCCATGGATCTAATGAATATAGTTTTCAAGGAATATCTTGATGACTTTGTAGTGGTATTTATTAATTATATCTTGTTATACTCCAAAATCTACAAAGATCATGAGAATCACTTGCGCATTATTCCAAATACTCTTAGAAGAAATGAATTATATGGGAAGTTTAGCAAGTGTGAATTTTGTCTTTAAGAGATTTATTTTCTTGGACATAATGTCTCTAAGGATAGAATCTCTGTTGATCCTTTGAAGACCAAGTCAATCCAAGAATGTCTAGCACCGATGAGTATAACCGAGGTACGTAGTTTTATTGGTTTAGCAGGTTATTATCGACGTTTCGTCTAGAATTTTGCCTAGTTGGCTGACCCATTAACCAAGATCACACGTAAAGGGGTTAAATTTGTTTGGAAAAAAGAGTGTGAAGAATGTTTTGAAGAACTGAAGAGAAGATTAGTAAATGATCCTATCTTGACTCTACCATAAAGGAATGATGGGTTTGTTATTTATAGTGATGCTTCAAAGAAATGAATTGGTTGTGTCCTTATATAGAATGATAGATTTATTGCCTATGCATCATGACATCTAATAATTCATGAGAAAAACTATCCCACTCATGATATTGAGTTAGTAGCTATAATCTTTTCTCTGAAGATATGGAGACACTATCTCTATGGTGAAAAATGTGATATTTATACTGATCACAAGAGTTTGAAGTATATTTTCTCACAAAAAAACTGAACATGAGGCAAAGGAGATGGCTTGAACTACTCAAGGATTATGATTTCACAATACACTACCACCCGAGGATGGAAAATAAGGCAGCAGATGCTTTGAGAAGAAAGTATAATGGAGTTTTGAAAAAGATGAGAGTTGAAAGGGATCCTATTTTCATGGATCTAGTAAAGATGGATATGGGAATAACCATGGAAGATGAAACATAACTTCCTTTTGAAATGGTTTCCAAACCATATTTACTAGAAAGGATAAAAATTTCTCAGACTAATGATGAGGAGTTTAAAAATAATATTAAACTATAAATTATGGGAGATTGAGTGACTTCGTATATGAAGATGTAATTTTGAAATTTGAGAAGAGACTTTTTGTAACCTGTATACCTGATCTAAAAAGAGAATTGTTGGATGATGCTCATAGATCCAATTTCTCTATACACCATGGGAGCACCAAGATATATAGAGATTTGAAGGAACATTTTTGGTGAGATAACATGAAGAGGGAGATTTTTTATTTTGTGTCAAGATGTATGGTTTGTAAACAAGTGAAAGCTGGAAGGCAACAGCCTAGAGGAGTCATGCAACCTCTTCCCATACCTGAGTGGAAATTGGATAATATTACAATGGAATTTTTCATGGGTCTACCAAAGTCTCCTATAAGGAATGATGCAATATGGTTCATTGTTGATCATCTTACCAAGTCAACACATTTTCTTGTTATAAGAGAATATTTACCACTTGAATTTCTATCAAGACTATATATTAATGAAGTTGTAAGACTCCATGGTGTACCCCTATCAATTGTTTCTGATCACGATCCCCGTTTTACATCAAGATTTTGGAAAATTCTTCAAAAGGCCTTGGATACTGAACTTTGTTTGAGCACTGCATACCACCCTCAAACTAATGGACAATCAGAATGGACTATTCAAACCTTAGAAGACATGTTAAGATCTTTCTCACTTGACTTTCAAGGTATGTGAGATCAATATTTACATCTGGTAGAATTTTCCTATAACAATATCTTCCATTCAAGTATTCAGATGGCACCATATGAAGTGTTATATGGAAAGAGATATCGCACTCTAACTTGTTGGGATGATGTTGGTGAAAGAAAACTCATAGGCCCAAAACTTGTTGAGGAAACGATGGAAAACATGAAGGTTATCCAAACCCACATCAAAGCAACTCAAAGTAGGTAGAAGAGCTATGCCGATAACCGAAGGAAGAATTTGCAATTTCAGGTAGGAGATCATATTTTTTTGAAGGTATCTACATGGAAGGGAGTTATATGATTCAGTAAGAAGGGTAAATTAAGTCCTAGGTACATCAGAACTTTCAAAATTCTAGAACGAATTAGGGCTGTATCTTACCATTTGGAAATGCCGCCAAGTCTCTCCAAAGTTCACGATGTGTTCCGTGTATCACTGTTGATAAAATACATGCCTGACCCAACGCATGTACTCACCTATGAGGAAATTGAACTGGAATATGATCTATCTTATTGTGAAGAGCCTGTCAAGATTCTTGATACTAGAGAACAAGTGGTGATAAACCGAACGAATCGTCTGGTAAAAGTTATATAGAGAAACTATAAGATGGAAGAGGCAATGTGGGAACCCGTGCAACTTATGGTAAATAACCTCTCGAATCTTTTTTAGCGGTAGTATTCTAGAAATTTAGAGGATGAAATTATTTGAAGGAGGGAAGAATGTAACACCCCAAGCTTCCAAGGTACGTTTCTCTTTGAATAATGATATATGTTGCATTGTACGCAACTTCGAGATTCTAACACACCGCGACCAATCAAACCAGCCGTTATGAGTAGTAAAACCCCCCTTTTGAAATTTTATAAATTTTATTTATCAAATTAGACTTCATTTTTGAATTCGGAATATCGAAATTAGCTCAGGGTGAATTTTTGGTATTTTTCTAAAAACTTTAAATTTTTGATGAATAGTGAAAACACTGTGTTATTAGTTATGTAACACCCCAAGCTTCCACGATACACTTCTCTTTGAATAATATAATAGTGTGTGTTGTATGAAACTTCGAGTTCTAACACACACCACAACCAATCTAACTAGCCATTATGAATAGTAATACCCACTTTTTAAAATTTTATACATTTTATCATTCAAGACGGACTTCATTTTTGGATTCTAAATATTGAAATTAGCTTAGGGTGAAGTTTTGGTACTTTTCTGATAACTTTCATATTTTGATGAATAGTGAAAATTACTAAATTTTAATTAAAAACAAAATTTTTAATCAAAATAATTAATAGTGATAAATTATGAATTTGAATGGTTTTAAAGTATATTTAGAATATATTTTTACCATTTAATACAATGTTGGTCATTGGACGTAATTCCACATTTAAACCGGACATAAACAAGTGTCAATCTTTTGATAGTTATTATTTCTTAAAAACACGCTTTTTTATTTTGACAACGGGAATTAATTTTAAATTAATTTCTGCCACTTTTGTGTTTTGAATTTGGAAAAATGGATTACATATTTGGAATCAATATTTAAAAATTTTGTAAATAGGTAACTCTTATTTTTAGACATTTTGAATAATTACTTCGGTAAATATTTTATTTACCATGGTTAAAGTTTAAATCCAGTAAATAAGGGTAAAAAAATAATATTATAATATTATTAATTTACCCTAAAATGTGTCCTAACCCTACTGGTTGATACATGTCTGACCATGAGAATCTTTGGGTCGATTTTGGGACCCCATGGAGCCACTTGTAAGTGATAGAGACACTTTATATTAATTAAGTTAAAGTAAATACAAAAATGACAAAAGCATATATCTTTTAGAAAAACAATTTTTACATAGGGTTATATATGTTATATTTTCGACTATAAATATTAATTATAAACCTAGAAAGATTTAATACATAATGGTATTTTATTTATAATTTTTAGACATTGAATAATTAAATTTATTTATGACACAATAATGATACAATATTTTCCTTATTAAGGAAAGAATCAAATAATTGCTATTATAAATGTTAAAATAAATATAATTTGAAAGTTTTGATTACATAAACGAATTTTATTGGTTAAAATGACATGTTAGAATTGCTTAAATTAATTTTTTTCGAATTAATAAAGTTGTTAAGACTTTAACAAAAATCAATTATTGAATAGTGTCAAAATTGACATAAATGAGTTTTTAAAACAAATATTATATTATTAATTGATATTCTATTCCAAAAAATATAAGGTTCAGCCAAAAGACTTATATCATGATAGGTGTATCATTAGTAGACCACTTGGATGCCTCTTAGATGTATATAGTAAGTTTATTAACCATATAATATAAAAATACAAAGAGACATGGTAAATGTCAAACTATTTAACTAAGAGTTAAATATAAATGATAAGGTTAATATAGTGACACAAACCTATATAAAATCTATTTGATGAAAGTATTTCGACCCATACTTACCTTATACTTGTAATAATCCACTTTGGATCCATTAGAAACCGAATATGAATTTATTATAAATTAATACTTTAAGTTTTTCCTAAAGAGCCCCTCCTCCCCCTTATAAAAGGACACCACTTCTAACAAATTCTCCATACCTTTAAAGCCTTTTGGTTCATAAAAAATCTTCCCAAATACCCTCTAAACTATCCTCACTTAGTCCTAGAGTCATTACTTTAGTCAAAAAGCTAACCTAAGGATCCCTTTTGATCAAATCAAAAAGAAAGAACCCGAACAAGTGGTAATGTTTTCACCACCCCTTTTCAAGTTCTTTTCTTCTTCAACTTATTCTTTGTTTTTTGTTTCCATTATAAAATAATAACTCCAGTATCTTCTATATAATGTGATGTTATTATAAATATGGTACAACCATATTCAGTATTCTGTCCATCCTTTGAATGACATGTCACCATACGTGCGTACGTACGGCCTACCGTCTCCACGTCATGGTGTAATTGTTATTCAATACATTATTATTTGGATGGGTATAATAATGATGTTTAATTCATGTAAATAATAAATATAACATGATAATGAATCTGTATATATGATATACCATCCAATTATATATTATTTTAATATCAAAAGAAGGATATTTTAGCTCGTGCGTACGTACGGATTACCGTCTCCACGACGCGATGAGATTCATTTACAAGTTCACCATTCATCGACGATTATAAAAATATATATTACTAATAAATATGTAATATATGAAATAATAATTCTGCTGGAGATATATATATATATATTTATATATATAAGTATTTATGTACATACATATATCTTATTCACTTACTTCCGTTCAATACTATATGAAAACGGAAATAGCGTTTATGCGTACGTACGGACTACCGTCTCCATAAACGATGTTTTCCATTTCATATATATGTATATTATACATATCTATATTCTGAATATATATTATATATAAATCATGTTTTATATTCTGGAAGTATTTAAATCATGATCTATGTGATACAATCAAGAGTAACAAGTTAAAACACTTACGATAAAGAAAGCGATTATTACCCGAAATATTAATATAACATGGAAATTATTATTAAATGGGTAGTATAAAGTAATAAATGAATAATGTATGATATCATAAATATTAATATGTTTCTAGTATAATTTAATAACATACTATAGTCTTCATAAATGAGGTTAAACGTACCCTCGGCTAAAGGAAAGTGCAAGGTAAGGGGTTTTCATCTCACTCCTTATTCCCATGAGATTCATGCCATATTGCCACTATTACCTTTTGTGTAGTGTATGTACTACCCATAATTATATTATTTGTGTAATATACTTAATTTATGTGTATTTACATATTAATTGTATGATACTTCTTTCATGGGGTGTATGTTTCATAGGTTACCAAATTGGTAAGGGTTAATTTCTCAATCTCATTATTATCCGAGGTTGTTTTGCGTAAGTATCTACTGGGACATATTTACTATCCATGTCCATGTTTCATAAAAGAGATTTCAAAGGGATTATTTTTAAGGTACTTTTTTCTAAAACATCATTTTAAATGTTTTAAATATTTATTCTTCTAAATCATTCTCATTAATGTCCATGTTTTCAAAATGGGTTTTAAGGATTTATTTATATGGACATGAACATTTTAAAAATGTTATTTACTTTCAAAAATTTCAAAGTGGTATGGGACACTTTGATTCAAAAACATCTTTAAATGTATTCCTTTCTAAATTGTGTAACTTTTAAATGTTTTCATTAAAAAAGGATATTTCTCTCAAAGAGTTTTACAAATCATTTTCATCTATGTCAACATCCTTTGATGGATTTTAAACTTGTTTGAAGTTGATTTATTATGATACAAATTTTCTATATTGTATTGAAGGTTTTGTGATATGTTTAACTATGGATGTATTATTTTTATACCATTCATGGTTTATGGTTAAATTATTGACATTTCTTATTCTAGTTTTAATACGAATGTTTATGTTATGTTTCAACCTTTTCTTATGAGGAATATATTGGACATAGTAAGTGATGGGTGGAGCCCGCTATAGCTCCTCGATGCATCGGTAGGTCTCATGAGACAACTAGACGTGGAATTGGACAAGGCCTTTTCCCAATTTGAAATATGGTTTTGACCGAGGCCTTAATCATTTTTAGACGTCTTGGACGAGGCCTTGACAAAATGTTTCAGAATGTCCGACATTATACATTCCCTCATTATGGAAATAATATTTATGGTTCATGTGGTCATTCCACTAGTATAATACCAATGATTATGTTTTATTATGGATTTATTTAATCAGATCATATTATTACCATAAAAGTATTCATGTTTATTGTTGGTAAAGGCATGTGGTTTCAATTATTCACCATGCTTAATATTTATGTTATCTTCCACTGTATTGCTTACCCTTACTGAGCGTTTGAGCTCACCCCTTTCTATGTTTTATTTTTTTCCCAGGATTCCAAGAAGTGTATTATGATTGATATGCAGGGTTAAGATAAAGGGAATAATGACATTCTCAATGAACTATTTACGTTGTGTTTTATGTTTGAAATTGTAATGTAATGTTAATGTATGTAATCTATTTTCCAAGACTGCTAAACTGATCGGTCCTTTGGGACTGGATTCCTTGTAATCATGCCAATGTATTAAAATAATGCACCGACTCTGGGTAACTGGGGTCAGGGCATTACAGGTTAAACCGACTTTTTATTTAAATAATTATTTATTTTATTTGAATTTATTTTAGGTCAAAATAGATACATAATACCTATATAAGTTTAATGTAATTCATTGGAGTCATTTTATAATAAGTTTAGATATATAAAAATTTTATTGAACTTTTTACCGCTTCTGTGAGTTAAATTTCAAAAATCTGAGAGACACGGTTAATATCAGTAAGTAAAATGTGGTTCAACAAGATGAAAATAATTTTTGGTGAATAGTAACTTTTGACTTTTATTTACCACGGTTAAAAGTAAATAGGGTAATTAAGGGTAAAAATGATATCATAATTACCCTAACACATGTCATAATTATATTAGATAAGTATAATTCGACCAAAACCAACCTTAGAAATAAAATATTACCCCCTTTGGTACACTTGGATTAGATTAGGAAATTTATTATTATTTTATTTAAAGAAGATTTAAAAGAGTTAAATTCAAAGTTTAATAACTAAACCATTTTTAATATAGGGTTACACACAATATAAATTTGACTATAAATATTCATTAGAAAGATAAAAATATTTCCTACATAATTATATTTTATTTATAATTTTTAGACATTAAATAATTTAATTTATTTATGACACAATAATGATGCAGTACTTACCTTAATAATGAAATATTAAAATAATTGATATTATAAATATCCAAATAAATTTAATTTGAGACTTTTTATGAATTAAATTATTTTTATAGGTTAATATGACATGTTATTATTTATTAAATAATTTTTTTTCTAAGTAATCATGCTGTTATGATTTTCATAAAAACCAAATACTAAATAGTGTCAAAATTGACATAATTTAGTTTTTAAAACAAATACTATATTATTAATTGATATAATATTCCTAAAAATATAAGGTTCGACCAAAAGACTTAGATAAGGTTATATATATTAATAAATAACCTCATGGGGTTATCTTGGATGGTTATAGTAATTTTATTAACCATATAATATAAAAATACAAAGAGACATGATAAATGTCAAACTATTTAACTAAGAGTCAAATTTAAAAGATAAGGTTAATATGGTGACCTAAACCTATACAAAACCTATTGGTTGAGATTTTTTAGACCCATACCCACATTATATTCGAAATTAATCATTTTTGAGCCATTATAAACCGAAAATTATTTTTTTATAAAATAATATTTCAAGATTTTCCTAAAGTGACCCTCACATCTCTTATAAAAGGGTACTTACCCTTCTCTTAATTTCACACCTCCAAAGCCATTTTTCTCGACCAAACACTACCCAAATATCCTCCCAACTCTCCTCCATTCATCCTAGAGGCCTTACTTTGGTCAGAAAGCCAACCTAAGGATCCCTTTTGATCAAATCAAAAGGAAGAACCCAAAGAAGAGGTAAATTTTTCATCACCTCTTTCAAGTTCTTTTCTTCTTACACTTCCTCTTTCTTTGTTGTTTCCATTATAAAATAATAACTCCAGTATATTATATATACTGTGATGTTATTATAAAAATGGTACAACCATATTCATTATTCTATCTATCATATAAATGACAAAGTCACCATACGTGCGTATGTATGGTTTACCATCTCCACGTCGTGGTGTAGTTTGTTATTCTAACACTTAATTATTTAGATGGGTATAATAATGAGTATAACTAATGTAAATAATAAATATAAAATTTTAATGATTCTGTATGTATGATATACCATCCAATTACATATGATTTTAGCATCAATATAATGATATTTTCGCTCGTGTATAGGTACGAATTACCGTCTCCACGAACGTGATGAGATTCATTCCCCATTATAATCATTTAAGAATAATTTTAATATTATGATTAAAAATAATGTTTAAGAACTTAATATAATTCTGGATATGAATAAAATACATCCTATCCATAACAAACATGGCTTATGTAACTGATCATATAAAGGAAAATTGATCAATTAACACCCAAAACGATGATACTACTAAAATATTATTAACAAATAAATATTATAAGATCATATATTATATCATATTTATGTATATTATTCTGGTATAATTTAATAACATTGTTTTAACTATTATATAGGAGGATTACATACCATTGACTAAGGAAAAGTACAAGGTAAGGTTTAATTTCACAATCTCTTTATTATCCAAGGTTGTTTTTATGTAAGTATCTACCAGGACCTCTTTATCATCCACATCCATGTTTCTTAAAAATGTATTTCAAAACATTTTTACTATTTACTAGAATATGGGTTAAATTCATTTATACCATTGTTTTAATTTTTATAAAATGGTTTGAAAGGAATATTTCCGTCATTTTCCAAACAAGGTACTTTATGACCATTTTGAAAAAATTAAGGTAAGAATGTCTTTTTTTAACTTATACGGCGGTTGTGGCTATTTTCTGCCATTATATCATCATAAAAGCTTCCCATAAAATCTTATAAGAATATTTTTAAAATAAATGTTCTCTTTTATAATTATATGATTTCAAAATTGAAAGAGATATTTCTCTACAAAAAGTTTTGATTTCATCTATGTCAACATCCTTTGACGTATTTTAAGTTTGTTTGAAGTTGATTTATTATGATACAAATTTTCCATAATGTATTTAAGGTTTTGTGATATGTTTGACTGTGGATGTGTTATTTTTATACCATTCATGGTTTATGGATAAAGTATTGACATTTCATATGCGAGTTTTGATAATAATGTTTATATTATGTTTAAACCTTTTCATATGAGGAATGCATTGGACTTAGTAAGTGACGGGTGGAGCCCACTATAGATCCTAGATGCATCGGTAGGTCTCATGAGAAAAACTAGTTTCTTAGCACAAGGCCTTGACAAAATCTTATTTTTAGTCTTGGAACAAGGCCTTGACTATATGGTTATTAAGTTTGGCATTATGCATTCCATCATTATGAAAGTGGATATTGATATTGCATGTGATTATTAGACTAGTAGAATATCCATGTGAATAAGTAAATGGAATTATTTGATTTTATCTTTTCCTATTATGCTGAAGTTTAAGTTTAAAAGGATTTCATTTTAGTCTTATACATTGCCTTAAATGTTTATGCTTATTTATAAAAGTTTCCACTATATTGTTATCCTTACTGAGCATCTGATCTCACCCCTTTCTGTGTTTTATTTTTCCTAGGATGTGAATAAGTATTTTATGGTTGAACTATAGGGATAGGCTAAGGATAGAAGTGTGTTCAAGAGGGGATAAAATGTTTTTGATGTTTTTATTTCATGATGTAATGTAAAAGTTATGAATGTATCTACTATTTCTAAGGCTACTAAACTGATCAGTCTTTTGGGACATGATTCCTTGTATCATGCCAATGTTATGTAATAATGCACCAACTCTGGGTAACTGGGGTCGGGGTGTTACAAAAATGAAGTACATTAGTGTTTCTAAACTCATCTCCATCCAATTGAGTCTTTCCAAAACCCTTTATCTTCAGTGTTTCATCATTTCTAAAGTGCACCGTTCAATTGACCACACCCCGAAAATTTTTCAAAAATTTTATATTACCTTCCATATGAGATAAAGAACCTTTATCCAAAATCTAAGACATAATAATATTTATTTTTTGAAGTAAATTTCGACAAAGTTTTCTTTATAAATCTTATTTCTTTCCATCCAAGATAATCCAAAATGAGTTGAGACTTTTTTTGTTCTCTTCTTATTATTTTGATCACAAGTCACCATGTTAAAATTTTCTTCTTTAAGGGGTTAAAACTTATTCTTAAAATATATTGGATCAGATTTCATTACATCCATTTTACTTTGTATTTTATAATAACATCTTCCTCTTCTATACCTAAATTAAATGATTTATCTCTGACGTTTGAACAATTTAAGAAGTAACTATAGAACCAATTTATTCCCTAATATGAAGTGTATAATCTATATTTTATTTATTAATGTCAAATAGTTTATCTTCAAATATAACTTTTAGCTTCACTATAACAAGACATAGTTTTTTCATGAAAACCACAAAAATGACACTTTATTAAAAGAAATATCACACTATTTTCACCTCTCCTAATATCTACAACTTTTGTATAACTCCATGGATGTTGATAAGTTCTTATTAGTTTAGAATATTATTCCTTATTCTAATTCACAATGATCTTATTATTTATATACTTTTATATTGAACCATCATAACCAATACCAATTTTAGCCATGATATTTAGTCATTAAGAACTAATAATTTCTTTAAATGTTCTTAAAACTCATTCTTCACCCTTTTTCAAAACCTCATAAAAAAACTTTTTAAACTAATTTTTTTTCTGGAACCATATATTTTGATTTTAGTGTCAACCTTATTTCTCAAGGAAACAAATTATTCTTCAATATTTTCAATCTTATTCACTTTATCTTTGATAGATAAATTTATATCATCAACAATACTAGTTTATTATTTAATATTAAACATGTAATTCATAATATATAATAATTTTACTAAAACCTTTTTTTATTCCTTCAACACTTTAAAAATACGATCAACTTAATATTCAAGTTCCTTGATATATCTTGAGGATTCCTTCACTAAAACTATAATTTTACGATTCTTTTTATTTGTAAATCAAACTTTTCAAGAGCTCCATCCAACTCCACTTTAAGGTCTATAAATCCTCTTAGTTAATCATCACCATCTTCTTTAGTTTTATATTTCTCCACTAAATCCATCATTTTATTATCCACATAAAAGATAAACTCAATTTCAATGCATTCCAGTAGATCTTATTCAATATCTTATTTTTCTTTACTAAAAAAAACCTTCATCTGAAACATCTTACTACTTGAATTTCCTAAATTGAAGTTCTTTCGAGATGAAAAATTCCTCTTCTATTTTGTTGAGAAATAAAGTTCCAAAGTATTTAATAATAACTTACAATGTGGGGGGGGGGTTGAATCAATTGTTCACTTTTTTATAAGTTTCAATACTTTTATAACCTAACCCCTAGAACCTATTAAAGTTCATATTCTTATCATATTTTAGTAAAAACTAATGCATGAAAAATTAGGAAAGAAAGTAAATCACACAAGATTTAAAAGGTTCATCCTCAGTTTGATAACCTTTATCCTTTCTATATCCACTCCCATGGGTCTATGGAAATTCACTATAATGAATAAGTGAATACATCTTGTTCCAAATCCCATTAGACACCTTCTATCTCCCAATAAGAATTATTTTACTGACTCCTATCAGTTTACAAAGTCTCCTTATAAAAAATTGCGGAGAAAAAATATAAATAATTTTTTCAGTCTGATCCACAAATGTTCTTGAGTCCGATGAACTTGAGTATAATGGACTTCAGTCTGATGAACACAATCTAATTGGCTTAGTCTGATTGAATCAATATGATTCTCCCTTTCTCAATCTTCACTTATTAAACTCTACTCAACTTCTCACTTTGATCTTCCTCAGTCTGAACGACTCAATACAATGTTTCTTAGTCTATTAAACAAAAAAATAGATTCCCAAAATTCTAATGATACCTCTATCTGGAAAGAACTCTGACTCAAATTATGACTCAAACTTTGAAACACTCAAAATTTTCCTCATAGGTAAAATATTAAAAAGTATGAATACACTATGATTATATTTATATGAAACTCACAATAGAAAATGTAGGAAACTGAAAAATGTTTCCTACTTACTCAAATTTCAAATATTTGAAAATCACCCACATTTAAACATCAACTTTGAATGATTCAAACCTTATCAATATTTCTACAAAATCTATATTTTCAAGCATAATAACTATTCTCCAGTCAGATGTAACTTACTCAGCTTCAGTTCAATTAACTTACTTAGCTTCAATACAATGTGACTAACTTACTCTTCTCGTTATGATTTGAATTTGTTCATCTGCTCATTATTGTTTAACTATCTTCCTTTTCTCATTATTATCTGAATTTATTTCTTTGCTCATTATGAACTAAATTTATACATCTTGTCATTGTGATTTAACTTTGTTTATCTACTCATTATGATCCTAATATCTTCTTTTTCTCATTATGATATGAATTTCCTTCTCAGAGTCAGTCCGATGGAACTTCCTCGACTTCAGTCTGATGAAATCCTTTTAATGATGGAATTCTCATTATGATAGAATTTTCATTATGATAAACTTCTCATTATGATGGAATTATCATTACGATGGAATTATCATTACGATGGAAACTCCACTTTGAAACTTAAAAAACATAAACCTCATCAGTTATAACTCATTCATAATTTTGAAAACTTCTGTGTTCGGTACTTCTGGATCCAATAAAAACGTTGTATTCATTCCCGGAATTGATAAAATCTTTATGATTCGTCCATTTATTTAAAATATTTTATCATAAGAATTTTTCATGATTTATGATAACTCCATGACTAGAAAAGAATCATATGATTTAAGGTTATAAAGTTTAATAACTTTATAAATCCTAACATCACTATCTTCATTCAACATCTTCATCACCATTCTAACTTTCATTCTCAGGAACTTATTTCTTTCTCTGATTATGATAAAGGAAAACTTCTAGAAATAAAAAATTATTACCTTTGATTATTTTGGATATGATGATATATATATATTTGATTTATCAATTTGAATGAATAACAACATCTTCTACTTATCACTATTATTCGCACTGATGGACCTGATTCTGATGATTAATATTGCATAATTTTTAGATTTCATCTTCCTAAAAAATTCTGCATCCAGTATGACTCAGTTCGAAAACCTGTGTTTGAAAACCTATGTCTAGATTTTTTTTCTTAAAGATAAAAACTTTTATCCCCCTTTGTGTTTAGATTCAAACATTCATCAACATTCATATTTCTTATAAAAACTCATTTTGATGGACTAGGTTCGATCTTGAAGAACAATAAAATTCTTTTACCAAAATGTTAATTGTTAATAAATACAAAAAATTGATAAAAAAAATCATAAAAAAGGTTATTCATTCTTCCCATTTTATTTTTTTTGAAAATTTTTATTCACAAATTTTACAAATCACCTTTTGTAAACAACTCTAGTTTTTTTAATTTTACTAAAACACAACCATTCTCAAAAGAGAGTGTCCTGACAACACACTACTAGATAAATTAATTAATTGAAGGCATTGTATCCCTCAGTGACAAGAAAATTTCACAGCAATGTAAAGATAAAATCACCCTCAATTTTATCTTTTCCTATCACTTTTCTTTTTCTCTTCCCCATTTTATGATAACCACACCTTCAGATTCATTAAATAATGATATATAAACTTATTACAAATTACAAAGTTGTTACTTTATCTCCCACTTTTTCAACATAATCCAAAGCATGGTGGGAGAATTCATTATGAGATTTATGAAGTCATTGGAGGAGGATGAACATGAAGTTATAGCTTTAACTCAACAGACCTTTCTTTTGGCATTTCCTTTATGAAGATATTATCAATTTTATATTTCGTTGAGATATATTCCAAAAAAAAATCTCCAGGATCAATTTTCTATTTTATAAAGTGAAACTTTATATGTCATGAACCATCCCATAGGGGACCATTCCATGAATCCCCAATCCCACCTACAATAGGTTAGGGGCTAGAGACTAACACCAATTAGGCATATCACTAACATGGGATGCCTTAGCCTAAGTACTTGTACACACACACACACATCTTCAAGCCTATAAAATTATGAAATATATAAAAAAACTTAATAAACCATGCATATATATATCTAAATCCCACAACCAGAGCACGATAGAAAGTAAAGTTAAGTAAACAAGGCCAAAAAAATTCCACCACAAAGAGTATGAAAACACAAGTCCAACATAAAAGTAATTACTAGGAATACTATCAAAAAGCAGCCGGAACACACCTCGGTCTGTCTGGTCATGGTCCATATAGTATTCTGTCAAAAGGTTGATTATATTCACAATACATGACACATGCGGGAAAATCCCATGCAGGGTTGAGTATTAAAATACTCAATAGGACACCCCAAAACAAAAAAGCAGACAACAAAAGAAAATACAGTTAGATCTATACATGTATATTCCTACAACACATATAACAAGAGTATCTAGATATACTCAACAAATACACACAATCTAATGGAATTTCACAATCGTAGTATACCATACTAGGATTATAGCTCTAAGATTCTACAAAGTAATCATCTAGGAGAACACAATGCTGAGTCTGATAGCACTGATGATGTCATTCTTATAGGTAGTTCTCATTTAGTCTTGTCCTGGTAAAGTACACCATGAAGGTCTAAAGAGAATATGATACACAAATGAGGATCGCTCCAAAGGCTATGGGGTGATACCAAAAACTCAATCTGAATTAAACGACTAATTATAGTATTGATGCCCACATAGTGTTAGTCACAATAATACCAAGAACTCCACCCAGGGAATAGAGATTAATATAGGATCTCACTCTAGGCCACTTGGAGGGATTCTAATGACTCTATCCAAGAAGTCCTACTAAAGAGATCATAGTATTAGGAGTAAGAGACGATTATATACCAACCCTTAGGGAAAGGATCAGGGGAACACACCCTAATGAAACTTGTCCAAGATATGAAGGACAAGGGCTCTGATCCATGTATAAAAAAGTATGCAGTATGTAGTAGGGGTCACACACAGTGTCCCTTGATCTCGAGTCCTACCCATGTAAATAGAACATGTCTCTTGACCATGTATGTATAGAATTAAATGATGCATATGCTACCTGTGTAGTATACCTGTGTGCTAGTACATGGATCTCACCCATGTACATGTGCTCGTGTACCGGTACATGACTTAATCCATGTACCTGGATTAGGCTATGTCTGAGTGGGGGAGTACATGACGTGTAGGCTACCCGTGTAGTCCACCCCATAACTATGTGTCCTTCGAGGTACATGCCGAGTCTCTAAGAAGGGGTCACATTCCTCGTGATCCTTAACTCCTACCCAAAACCTTATCCACCACAAATGGGGACCCACATGATGTGTAGATCTGGTTTACACACCTTGTAATGTGGAATTTTACAGAATCCTAAATTTTGGATCCACATGTCTTATCTGCTGCTCTGGCCTCTGATCTAGCCATGCCTCACCCAAAAAATCATGAATCAATCCCTAAAAAACCTATCCATCACTGATCAACAACTTTTGGTTCTTCAATTTTATCAAAAATAGGATTATTCATTGTTATTAATTAAGATCTGGAGAACAAAAAAATTAGGTATCTACTTCATCTGATTCACTTCTATCTTCATCGTTACACCACTATTATGTTGTGCCAATCCTAGATCTACAATTTCTTATTATTGTACTAAGAAATAGGTGTGTAAAGGTCAATTGATCAAGATATGTTGAACCATGGGCCAAATAAGGAACGCTCATGGTTGAATAAAGAACCAGGGGAGAAAATCATAATAAAAAAATAGAGGAATGAACCTTGATAGATGTTCTTGTATATATCAATTCATTTATGTGAGGATAATAATGAATAAATCATTAAATCAAAGTAATTATCCTAAAATCACCCCACAATAAACCCATCCTACAAATACACACGATCCACATATCAATCTGTTGGTTGATTTATCCATCTACATCATAAAAATAAAGAATAGGGAAAAAAACAAATCAAACAACCACTCCACCTCAATTAGGATTGATCGATGATGAATAAGGAAGATGCGTCATGTTAGTTGGTGAGATCCTTCAATCCTATCCCGCACCGGTCGTTGATCTCAGATCCGGTTGTCGTCCTCCAATGAGATCTCCTCCAACAACTCCAATGGATCTCATCAATTCATAGGATTATGAAACTAACCCTGTGAACTCACCATAAATGCATATTTAAAGAGGGAATTAATGTTTTTGTTTCATTAAACAAATAAAATAATTTATTTAATTATTTTCTCTATTTTATACCCGTAATGAATTTTTCACAAATGCCCTAAACCAAACAAAGTTAAGTCCCACCTTGGGTAAAACTCACATTATGAACTCAACGGTGTTCTCAGATTTCTAATTAGGTCACCCTATTATAAGTTATTCATCTTTTTCAAGAAAACTTTGTGCACATGCTATTTAATATATTTAATATATTTCAAACATTTATTATTAGCACACCAGGCCTCAGAATTGCACACCATATCATCTCATGTCGTAAAAAACAATCCATAGAATATCCAAAAATAATACATGGAAATTCTGATACATTATATTCTCTCCACCTTGGGGATTTACATCCCTGAGAATCCAAAACAAGGTCTACTAAAAAAGATGTGGGTAGTGAGCATGAATATGATCCTCCCTCTCCCATGTGCTTTCCTCAATATTCCCATACATCCACCAGAAACACACTAAAGTAATCATTCAACCTTGGAGAATCCTCTCCCACTAATCCTCAATATCTTTCGGGTACTTAGAAAAGGTCACTCCATCCTCAATGTCTGGCTTTCTCCAATTTATAACGTGCGATGGGTCATGAACGTACCTCTTCAGCTATGAAAATTGGAATACGTCGTGTAATCAATCTCACTACAAAGGTATATCTAAGTAGAATTCCACCTATCCGTCTATACATTGTATCAAGAAAGGGCCAATGATCCTCAAAGATAACTTGTCACCCCCGCTAAATCTCCATAATCCACATTGAGGTGAAACCTGTAGAAACACATGGTTTGTTTCTTTGAACTAAAAAGGCGTACATTGTCTGTCTATATAAGACTTATGATGGATATGTGCAATCTTCATCTGCACCTAGATGATCTTCACCTTCTCGGCAGTTTCTCATACAACTCTGGGCCCATGAGTGCTGACTCTCCTTGGTCAGTCAACAAAGTGGTGACCTATAGGGTCTCCCATACAAAGCCTCAAATGGTGCCATGACAATGGTGGAATGGTAACTATTATTGTATAAAAACTCTACTATTCGTAGGTGATCCTCCCAACTATGGCCAAATTCCAACACACAAGCTCACAACATGTCTTCCAGAATCAGAATGTTCCACTCAGTATGGTAGCCAGTTTGTGGTGAAACATTGTGTTCAAGTGCAAATAAGTCCCAAATGCCTCCTAGAATCCCTTCCACAACCGGGATGTGAAATGATCATCATGGTCATAAATGATTATCGATGAAAATCCATGGAGTCGTACTATCTCCTCAACATATAGGCATCCCAATCCATCTACTGAACTCTACTCTCAGATAGATAAGAAATGGTCTGAATTGGTGAGTCAGTCTACGATCACCGAGATAGCATCATGTACCCTAGACATACATGATAAAACTATCATGAAGTCCATGGATATCCCATCCCACTTCCACTCTGGAACCTCAAGGGGTTGAGCTAAACCCACTGAAACTTGGTGCTCTATATTAAATTTATGATAAGTAGGGCATCAAGAGACAAACTCTACTCCTCCTTTATTTATCCCTAGACCCCAAAAAAGATGTTATAGGTCTTGGTACATATTTTCCATACCTGTATATACCTCTAAAGGAGACATATGAAATTATCTCAGAACCTCCTCCCATAATGTCACTGGTAATATCACACTTCCTATGAAAATAATGGCATGCTCCCCACCTTTAGAAAATCAATCAGAATCATTTCCAATATATATTTGAGTACATTGGGTCTCACAGCTGGTATTCCATAGTTGTACATCAATGACTTGATTAAATAGAGGAGGGGTGAAAACCATCGATTGAAGGTAAGATGCTCCATCTCCATCAATAAATGATAACTACAACTAGGCCAAATGATCTAACAACTCATTCAGAAATTGGAAACAAGGTCTCCTATTGAGAGAATCTGATACCATGTTCCCCTTCCTAGGAGTATAGAAAATTTAAAAGTCATAATTATATAGGAACTCTAAACATCACCTCTATCTCCAGTTAAGATCCATTCGAGAGGATATGCACTTGAGACTATTGTGATATAAGTAGATGATAAACTACTCTCCCATAAAGCAGTGCCACAAAATATTTAGTATGAAGACTAATACAACTAAATCAAGATCATGGGTCACATAGTTATACTCATGTGGTCTCAATTGGCATGAAACATAGGCAATCAATGCTTTCCTCTTCATCAGAACACAACCAAGCCTGGTTCCTAATGCATTATAGAACACTATATACTCGACAACCTCCTCTAGAAATCTCAATATGGGAGTTCTTGTAAAAATTTACCTCAAATACCAAAAATACTAATAGTACCTCTCTGTCCACATGAAAGGATACCTCATTCGGTTCAAAGTTTTCATGGGTGATGATATTTTATAGAAATTAGATATGAATCTTCAGTAATAGCCTTCTGACCCAAGGAAGCTATGTACCTACATCACACTCTTGAGTGGTTCCCATGCTAACATTTCCTTGAACCTAGCTAGTTCCACTACCACTCCATCCCCTAAGTTAACATGTCCTAGAGAGTGGGCCACCTGAATCCAAAACTGGAATTTCAAGAGATTTCCATAAAACTGGTGCTCTTGAAGTACATCCAGAACTATCCTGATGTGTCTCACATGCTCTTCCTTAGAATATGAGTACAAAAGGATATCATATATGTAGAATACCATGATCCAATCTAAGAAATGATGAAAGATCCAATTCATGAGTCCCATGAACATTTCTAGGGTGTTCATCATGCCAAAGGGAATCATCAAGTACTCATAGTGACCATAGTGACATATGAATGATGTCTTCGGTATATCTTTATACTGTACACACAACTGTGGTATCCTTACCTAAGGTCAGACTTTAAGAACCATCGTGCCCCTCTCAACTAATCAAAGAGGCCATATATCCTCGACAATTGATGCTTGTTCTTCATAGTTTCCTGGTTCAAGCACTGATAGTCCACACACAACCTTAAGCTCCCATCAGCCTTCTTAAAAAAAAAACTGGGGATACACAAGGAAAAACACTTATTTTAAAAAATCCCTTCCTCTACAATTCATCAATCTTCACTCTCAGCACAAGAAGCTCTACAAGAGCCATCTAATATGGTGGAATAGATATCTGTTCCATCCCATGGTGTTTATAAACGAATAAGTCTATCTCTTTATGGGTTTCTAAACTTGGAACATCCTCAGGGAAGACGTCCTTATACTCTACCACCACTACAGAAAACTGGGAACTCATAACACCCACTGCACCAAGTTTTAGGCTAGTCAACTAACGAATAATCAGCTACACCTTCCTATGAACAAGTCCATCATACAATACCTAGGTGAAATTTCTCAGATTTTCCATATTTTATTTTTGAATATTGTAGGATTATTTTTGAGACCAAGTGATGAGATGATGTGAAATTACAAGGCCCAGTGTGATTGGAATAAATGATTGAAATATATTAAACATATTAAATTAAACATGCATGTATTTTTCCTGAGAAAGTGGAATAACTTCTAAAGGGGTGCCCAGATCAGAAATATGAGGGCACCGTTGAGTTCAAAATACAGGTTTTACCATAGGCATAACATAACTTTGGTTGGTGTAGGTCATTTGTGGAAAATCCATCACGAGAATAAAATGAATAAAATAATTAATTAAATTATTTTATTCACTTCATTTACACAACAATACAACAACCTAATTCCCTATCTTTAAATATACTATTATAGAGAAATACTAGGGTTAAAATGCATAACCCTTGAACCGTTAGAAATCTATTAGAGAGAGATTCAGAGGATTTCTCTTAGAAAAATGGTGACTGTATTATGGATTGATGATCGACACATAATATAATTTAAGGATATTTCTAATGAAAATGATTCCAAATCATTCTTCATTAGTGATTGATCCAAATTTAGGTAGGGCGGTAGTTTGATTTTTTCCCTTTACCCATTCCTAATTCCTTGATGGACGCAAGATCAATCGACCAATGCATTGATCTATGAATCATGATTATTTGTGGTATGAGTTTATTGTGGGGTGATTTTGGGATAATTACTTTTATTTTTGAAATTATTCATTGTTATTCTCATAAAAATGAATCGAGATCAACATGAACATTGAACGAGGTTCATTCATCTCAATTGTTCTTGTTATTTTCTCCCTTAGTTAATTGTCCTCCATGATCATTATTTGTTTGTCCTAAGGTTCAACATATCAGGATCAATCGATCATTGTACACCCATTTCTTGGAACAATGATCAATATCATAGATCCAAGATCATAACAACACAATGGTGGTGCAATGATGGAGACGAAAACCAATTAGATAACGTAGGTAACCAATTTTCATGTTCTTCAACATGCAATGAAGAACGATGATGATCCAATTTTCCAAGTGGATAGATGCCCAAATCTTGTTGATTCAACTATGAAATTACTTTATGAGGATCTATATATGTTTTTGTGGATATAATATCACCAAATAGAAGGTCAGAGAAATGTTTGAGATGCATAGTGATAGATCTGGATTTCTAGAAAAAATCATATTACATGGCATGTAATCTAGATCTACATGCTATATGGGACCCCTATGTAGTTTCTAGAGTTTGAGGTGAAACTTAAGTAGAACACGATAGGTGACCCTACCACACGACATGTGGTATCTCCCTAGAGACTCTGCATATATCTCTGAGGGTACACAAATATGAGTTGGAGTATATAGGTTGGAGAACACTGTGTACTCCCCCACACAGACGTGTATTGGACCAAATACATGGGATAAGATATTTACTAGTACATGGGAACATGTACATGGGTGAGATCCATGTACCAAAACATGGGTAGATTACATGGGAATCCAACACACTTTATACTTCTACATGGACATGAGGAAGAGACACAATCCATTTACATGGGTAGGACTCGGGGTCAAGGGACATGACATGTAACCCTTCTACATGTTGTGTAATTTATTATACATGGATTAGAGACCTTTTACTCTGTATCTTGGACAAGTTTATTTAGGGTATTTCTCCTTGTACTTTCTCTGAGGGTTGGTATGGAATCATCTCCTAATACCCGGACTATGATCCCTTCAGAAGTAATTCTTGGATAGAGTCATTGGAATTCCTTTGTGAGTCCTGAAGTGAGATAATGTATTCATCCTTCTTCCCTAGGTGGAGTTCTTGGTATGTTCGTGACCAACACTACATGGGATCCGATCCTATACTTAGTGTGTTAATCTAGATTGAGTTGTCGGTATCACCCCATGTCCTTGGGAGTGATCCACATCTGTGTATCATATTCTCTTCGGAACATCAATGTGTACTTTCTCATGATAAGACCCAACAAGCACTACCTATCAGATGGACTTTATCAGTGCTATCAGACTCAGGAGTGTGTTCTTTGGGATGTGTGATTTGTGTAATCTTTGAGATGGAATCCTAGGATGGTGTACTATGATTGCGAATTACCTTTAGACCTTTTTTGAGTATATCTGGACTTTATTGTTATATGTGATATAAAAATATACTTGT
The DNA here is from genome assembly GCA_963277665.1 of Viscum album. Taxonomy (NCBI): domain Eukaryota; kingdom Viridiplantae; phylum Streptophyta; class Magnoliopsida; order Santalales; family Viscaceae; genus Viscum; species Viscum album. Next base: position 1,951,085,248 of record OY728150.1, read on the forward strand.
GTAGAGCTGATTGTATTTATTTTGTTCTATGATTTGTGGTTTTGGGATGTCCTACTAATTATTGTTATACTCACCATGCACAGGATTTCCCCACATGTGTTGTGTCTTGTGTAAATGATCACCCTTTTGAAAGAGTCCTAGATAGTTTTGGACCAGATGGTACTTAGTGAGACTAGAAAAAATGAGGTGTGTTCCTGTGGATTTTTTGACAATAGTCCCAGTACTTAATTTCAAGTTGGTCTTGTGTTTTCTCACTCTTTATGGTGGTATTTTATTTGGACCTTTTTTTTACTTTCTTTTACTTCATTTTATAATCTAGTTATGGGATTTATATGTATTCATTCATGGTTGATTGGGTTTTTTTACATTTTATCATTGTACAGGCTTGGAGATGTGTGCGTGTGTACATGTACTTAGGATAAGGCCTCCCATGTCAGTGATATTCCTATTCAGTGCTAGTCACCAGCCCCTAGCCTATTGGTGGTGGGTTTGGGGAGTCACAACATAGCCCCTATGGGACATGTCATGGAAGTGAGGTATTAGAGGTGGTCCGTTCTACTTTAGGACTGGAGTCTGTGAGATTGGTCTGGGGAAACAATGTTAAGTGTATCAAATTTAAATTTTAGGATATAAACTCCAATGTTGGTGCGACGGCCAACGTATCCATACACCAAGAATATGATCACCTTATTTTGGTCTTAGTACATGAGAACATTGGTTTTAGGTAAAACAATTGTTCATGCATCATATAGTAATGAGTTGTAATTTCCATGTCCTTCTTGAGTTAGATCTCCAGATATACTCATTTACCATGGAACATCTTGTTTAATTTCAGGATTACTCTATGATTTATGCTAGGTAGGATTCATCTTGATCACAAAGATGATCTCCTCGGTGATGAGGCATCGATACAAGGAACAGTTTCTAAGGTGTAACCTTGGTGTGGTGCACCAACTATACCACCACCTACAGATAATAATGTGATACCCATAGTACCATCATATGAGGTGTGTATACTAAGCAAACTTCATGAGTTTCAGTGGTAGATAACCCTTAGGTTTTGAAGAGATCCTGACCCATAGGTGGCTGAGGACTGGCTTGAGGTGGTGACCTGAGTTTTCTATCCTATTAGGACCCCAACAGATCAGATGGTGGTCCTAACATCAATCATTCTTCACGACTCAATAGGGAGATAGTGGATGTTAGTGACCCAGTCTTATGATGAGGCAACTATTTTATGGATATATATTGATTTTTTTAGAGAGGAATTTTCAATAGCTATGCTGAGGGTTGTACGCATCCAAGAGATTTTTAAGCCCTTGTAGGGTAGTACGATAGTAGCTATATTCATTGAGGTTTAACAAACTCTCCAGGTACTCGATGGATATGGTTCATGACCAGTTTTTTAGGGATCAAACTTTCAATTGAGGTCTTATTAGATACATATGATATAGTGTTATCCCTCTATGTATTCATACCCATGCTGGGGTGATAGAGCAAGATTTGGTGGTATAGAGTTTCTTGGATGAGCATATACAACCAGTGGTTTCCAATAATGGGAAGTAAGGAGTAGAGACCTCATAAGTAGGGAGATGACATCAGTATCATGGACTTGGAAATGTGAGATATTTTAGGAGGAGGTACTATAATAGAGATTCTATAGTTCAGGTCTCGTAGCATGGGCCCATTAATCCCATAGAGAGGCGGTGCTACTCATGTGATAAAAGGAGACATCTCACCTGAGGTTTTCTGACCCATCATATAGCTGATAGAGATACCATAGATGGGATTCAAAGGTAGAGGTAGAGGTATGGGAATATAGTTTCTCAGGGTGGGGGATGTAGAAGAGGAGCTCTGAGAGAAACATGTGGTGGTCGATGCTTTGTCTTTTTACCACCAACACCCCCATGTAGGCTATGCCAGGCTCAGGGAGCTGAATGAAAGGGGCTGGGATAGCTACAAGCGGTCAAATATTATGAACTAGAGGCTCTAGGAATGATTTGAGGTATGATATGTGTATTTTATACCATATATGTAGTAATTATAGACACATGTGCTAGTTATTTCTTTCTTTCCACATACCTTGTACAAGACTTAGAGATTTTGATTGAGCCCTTGGCTTGACCCTTATGTTTGGAGACTCCTACTGGATAAGACTCAATTATCATACACTTGTGCCGATAGTGTGACCTAACTATTGGAGATAAGAGTTTTTTTTGGAATCTCTAGGTAGTAGTGTCAAGGCCTTAGGATGTCATTCTTGGTATAGAATAGTTATCGATAGTTTATACTCATGTTGAATGTTTTAGGAAAAGGATGTAGTGTGTCCTTAGTGATGGAACCAGGTTTTCATTTTTAGGTGAAAAGGAAACCTAGGAAGTATAGGATTGACTCATGTATAGAAGGGTGATTCCGATTACCCATCATTTGGATAGATTAAACCTTGGTGTAGTGGATGTTATGAGTTCCCAGTTTCCTACAATGGTGGTAGAGTACAAGAAAATCTTCCTTGAGGATGTTACAAGTTTACCTATCCACCAAGAGATAGACTTATGTATTGATCTACACCCTTGTATGAAATCAATATCTATGACAGCATATCAGATTTCACCTTTAGAGATTCGCGAGATGAGGGTGTAGTTGGAGGAATTTCAGAGGAATGTCTTTTTCAAACCCAATGTTTCACCCTAGGAAGCCCTAGTTTTGTTTTCTAATAAGGCATATGTGAGGTTGAGGTTGTGTGTGGACTACTGGAACTTGAACCTGGTGACTGTGAAAAAAAATTATCCACTACCAAAGATCGATGACCTCTTTGATCAATTGAGGGGGACACAATGGTTCTCGAAGGTTGACATCGAGTCAAGCTATCACCAGCTATGAGTACAGGACAAGGATATACCAAATATGACATTCATATATCTATACGGTCTCTATGAGTACTGAGTGATGCCATTTTGTCTTGATGAACACCCCATCAATGTTCAAGGGAATCATGAACCAAATATTTCATAATTTCTTAGACCAATTCATGGTAGTCTTCATTGATCATATCCTTGTGTACTCGGATTCTGAGGAGGATCACATGATACAATTGAGGATAGTTATAGAAATTATTCAAGAGTACCATATTTATAAAAATATCTCAAAGTTTCAATTCTAGATTCAGGTGGTCCACTTTTTGGGACACGTTATCTTCATGGATGGAGTGGTAATGGACCCAGCCAAGGTCGAGGGGGTGTTTGCTTGGGATCCACACAAAAGTGTGGTGAAGGTGCATAGATTCCTTGAATTGGAAGAGTATTAATGGAGATTAATAACTAATTTATCTAGGATATCATCACCCATGACATATTTGACTCAAAAAGGGACATCCTTTTGTGTAGACAGAGAGGTGCCATCAGAATTTTCAGTAGTTAAGGAAGAGTTTGACGAGTGATCCCATCTTGAGATTTTCATAGGAGGGTTCCAAGTATGCAATGTTCTGAGATGCATCACGAACTAGGCTTGGTTGTGTTATGATGTAGAGGAAATCAATGATTGGATATGGTTCATTCCAGTTGATACCACACGAGAAGAACTATGCAACACACGATCTTGAGTTAGAAGTGGTAGTCCATACACTAAAGATGTGGCAAAAATACCTGATGGGAGAGAAATTTATCATCTACTCTAATCACAAAAATTTCAAGTACATATTCACTTAGAGGGATCTTAACTTGGGGCAAAGGTGATGGCTATAGTTCCTCTAAAATTATGAATTCAAAAATTTTCTATACTCATGGGAAGGGGAACGTGGTAGAAGATGATATTAGTAGGCAATCTTTTTCATAGTTACTGAAAGAGGCATCAAAGTAGCTAGCCTCATCGTAGTTATACTTTGTGTATAGAGAAGGATAATCTTACCTCTAGTTGATTGTTTTCACCCCTCCTCTCTTGCAGTGAGTTAGGGAGGTACAAATTGGGGATACCGACTGTGAGACCCTAAGTATTCAGGTATCCACTGGACACACTTATAATAGATTTTTTTAAGGTGGGGAGCATGTCATTCTTTTCAAAGGATGCATGATGGCACCAGTGATGTTGTGGGAGGAGGTTCTGAGAGAACTTCATACATATCTTTTGGTCATACATCCATGTGTGGAAAAGATATACTAGGACCCTCAATGTATGTTTTGGTGGCTAGGTATGAAGAAATGAGTTTCAGAGTTTGTATCTCGATGCCTTACTTTTCAATAAGTGAAGGATGAGAAATAAGTTCTAGAGGGATTAGCTCATCCCCTTGAGATTTTAGAGTGGAATTGGGAGGGATATCCATAGAAATCATGATGGGATTACCACATACATCCAGGGGAAACAATTCCATATTAGTGATCAGAGGATGACTCACCAAGTCAGACCACTTTCTAGATATGAAAGAGTAGATTTTAGTAGAGGTCTTTAGATACCACTATGTTCGGGAGATAGTCCAACTCCCTGGAGTTCCATTGATGATCATTTTTAACCGTAATGCTCGTTTTACATCCCGGTTGTGGAAGGGATTTTAGGAGGAATTTAGGACTTAGTTACACTTGAGCACAACATTTCACCCCCAAACTAAAGACTATATTGAGTAGACCATTTTGGTTTTGAAGGACATGATACAAGATTTCATTTTTGAATTTGAATGTAGTTAGTAGGATCACCTATCACTAGTGGAGTTTACGTACAATAATAGTTACCATTACACCATCAGTATGGAACCATTTGAGGCTTTTTACAAGGGGCTCTACAGGTCACCACTTTACTGGAATGATCTAGGAGAGTTATGACTCATAGGCCTAGAGTTAGTGTGAGAAACTACCAAGAATGTGAAGATCACCCAGGAGTGAATGAAGATTGCACAAAGCCGTCAGAAGTTTTATGATGATAGATGAAAAAGGCCTCTGGATTTTGATGAAGGAGACTATGCATTCCTACAGGGTTTACCTTGACATGGATTTCAAAGATTTTTTCAAGAAAAAAATATATCTACAAGGTTTATTGGCCCTTTACAGATACTATGTAGGGTTGTTGAGTTGGAACATTGCTTAGCTCTACCTCCGCAGTTAGACTGGGCAAAAAACATCTTCCATGTGTCGCAGTTGAGTAGGTATATGCATGACCCATCAGACATTATTGACTGGGGTGATATGGACATCAAGTATGTAGAGACCTTTTCTAAGTACATGGTAGAGATTTAGGATCAACATGAGATAAACCTATATGGGTGAGTGATTTATTTAGTTCATGTCTGGTGGAAGTACAAAAATATTTAAGAAATCATATGAGAGTAGTATGCTCAGATTCATACTTAGTACCCACATATTTTTTTTGTAGCCCTTGTTTTGGATTTTCAGAGATGTAAATACCCATGGTTGGGAGAATATAATGTCTAGGATTTTCTATGTGTTAATTTTGGATATTGTATGGATTATTTTTGAGACCAGGTGCTGAGACAACATGTGATTTCGAGGCTCGATGTTCCTAGAATAAATGTTTGAAATATATTAAATATATTAAATATATTAAATAGAAAACACATGAATTTTTCCTAAAAAAGTAAAATAACTTCTAAATGGATGTCTGGATTAGAAATCCAAGTGTAACTTTGAGTTCAGAATGCAGGTTTTTCCCTAGGCATGACTTAACCTTGGTCAGCGTGGGTCAGTTGTGGAAAATATGTCGCATGCGTAAAATTAATATAATAATTAATTAAATTATTTTATTTGTTTCTTTGAAAAAAAAATATATAGAAAACTAATTCCCCATATTTAAATAGAATATTATAGAGAAATCACAGTTTTAGGAACATAACCATGGAACCATTGGAAATCCGTTGGAGAGAGCGTAAGAGGATTTCTCTCAGAAGAATGGTGACCGGATCATGGATCGATGATCAACATGTAACAGAATCGATGTATCTCACCAAAAAAAATGACACCACATCATTATTCATAAAAAATTGATCCAAATTGAGGTAGGGTGGTTGTTTGATTTGTTTCCTTCCCCCATTCTTGATTACTACAACAAACATAGATCAATTGACCAACATATTGATCTGTGGATCGTGCGTATTTGTGGGATGGGTTTATTGTGGAGTGATTTTGAAATAATTAATTTGATTTGATTATTTATTCATTGTTATTATCATGTAAATGAATTGATATCGATATGAACATAGATCAAGGTTCGTTCCTCTCACTTGTTCTTGTGATTTTCTTCTCTAATTCTACATTTAACATGGGAGTTCTTCATTTGTCTTGAGGTTCAACATATCCCGATCAATTGATAATTTATCACATGTTCCTTGGTGAAATGATTTGATATCATAGATCTAGGATCTGGATTACACAATGGTAGTGAGATGATGGATATGAAAATGAATCAGATAATGTAGGTACTTGATTTTCATGTTCTTCAGCACACAATAAAGAATAACGACGATCCCTTTTTATGAGCAGATCGAAGGCCCAAATCTTGTTGATTTGATGATGGAATGTCTAGAAGAGGTTTAATATAATTTTTTTAGTGAAGTGATCAACAGAACAAAGGCCGAAGTAATGGCTAAGACACGCATATATGGATCTGGATTTCTGAAAAAATCCATGTTACACAGTGTGTAATTAGGATCTACACACCATGTGGGACCCTTTATGCATTGGATAGGTTTTTAGGAAAAAATTAAGTATCACATGGAGTGTGACCCTATCACATGTCATGAGGTCTCTCCCTAGAGGCATGATGTGTACCTTAGAGGGTAACTGGACACGAGTTGGAGTACATGGGTTGGAAGACATGGTGTACCCCCCACATATACACAACATAAACCAAGTACATGGGATAAACTGTGTAATGGTACATGGGTACATGCACATGGAAAGAGAACCATGTACCGGAACATAGGTAGACTACATAGGAAGCCTACAAACCATGTACTTCTACATGTACATGGGAAAGAGACATAGTATAACAACATTAATCTTTATTACACAATTAAACATGATTTATTACATAAACTTTCACTTAAGACAACTCCAATATCGATAGGTCTAGTGTCTTGTAAAATTAGGAACATTACATAACTTAAAAAATTAAATACAAAATCTTTATTTCAAACTTATTTGACATGAACAACTCTTTCCTTCATACTTAACACTTCGTGGGATAACCAAAGGATTTAAACAAGAAAAGGGTGAGCTATAAAGACCAGTAAGGGAGTAAACAAGGTATGACATGAAGACTACAATACATGTTATAAAATAGTAATATCAATGAATCATCAAATAAACATGAACATAAAGGCATGATATAGCATGATTATCATAACATGGAAATGTGGCAACAATATACAACATGATATTAGCATGAGTCAAGGATCATTGCACATGGATTAGAACTAGTAAAACTTCATTGCACATGAATTTTAATGATCAAACCCTCATTGAACATGGATTAGCATGAGTAAACCCTCATTTCACATGGAATATCATGATACTAAACATTAACCAACACATTGGAGTGCTATCAGGGTGCAACCTTATATAAACATTTCATTTCATGCATAAGTGTACCACATGGATCATATAACATGGAATAATTCAACATCATAAGTTATTCCAAGATTAAGGAATGTGAAATAAAAAAATGTAAGTACCATTAAATATATATATATGTTCATAAATTCAAATACCCTTTATAGATAAATGGTTATGGTATTCACTACATGATGATTTTGGATTGGAAAATCACGATGTAATTTCAGAAGCATAACGTCATGATTTGGAAATTCATAGGTTGGGTTGATGAGAGAGAAATGGGTCTCTAATCATTTATAAATGAAATAGACAGTAATGAGATCATGTAACATAATATCCCAACATATGAAATGGGATTTATATTAATATTATGAGATAAATACTTTAATGGAAATAAGAAGCGAGAAATCCCATACAGAATTTCAGCATGGTAATAGGTGTACATGAAAGGCATTAATGAGAGAGAAAGTGGAATCTAATCATTAAAATATAAGGATGGTAGTATGGGGGAGGTGTAAAATCATACCACAACATTCGTAATTGAAATAAAAAGGTTATTAAAATATAAAGAAACTTGGATAAAAATGAGAAAGGAAGGAATCCCTTACTTAAGTGTGTGACTTTATGAGCTTGAGGAAAGGATTATTGAGTGCTCGGGGAACCTTTGGAGGATTCTAGAGATATTAGGGTAGATTATGTACTTTATTAAAATATTTTGAGTGAAGAGAAGTGGGATCTTGGGTTTTTTTATATAGGAAATGATAGGGAAATTCTTTAATATTTCACAAACTTATGTTTTGGAATCTATATAATTAAATATTCAAAACCAAAAACATTACCTTGGTTTTTTCCCATGGTATTTTTCAAATTGTAGTGGAAAAAATTATTTTATAATTCCAATTTCCAAACATATTAAAATATTATCCTTGATTATGTGGAGGTGAGTCACACCCTAAAGGAAATGAATTTAAAATCATAAAATATATTGTACACTTTGTAGGATTCAGTAAGGCCTTATAAAATAATTCAAATAAATCTAAAATCAAATTATTTTAATGGGAAAACATATATTGGTCCAATAATACCCATTATAGTATTTATTACATCATTTTGGGGTCATTATGATGTCATAAAACACATATTTTATTTATATGGTATTTAATTTTTACCCCAAAATTCAACTATCTCAGAAAATTATGAATGTTGGATAATTTCAACATCCTGATTCCAAAAATAATATTTCTTTTATCTAAATAATTTTATAAATATGCGAACTTTTACTTTTAAAATAAAAACCATCATTTATTGAAAATTGACTGGGTTTGACAAAAACAGTTTTCAAACCTTAATAAAATTTTATTTGAATTCATAAAAATTATATGATCATTTATATTTAGTAAGAATTTTATAATTATAATATTTTAATAAAATATTATTTATTCCAAAAATTCATTAATTCATCAAAATAAATTCTTTAATTAAAAATACAAATATAATTCTTATCAAACTGAATACTTAATCATTTTTAGAGTAAAAACAATAAGGAATAAATATAATCATAATTTATCATTAAAAGGAGTGTTCTTATAACACTATTATAATAAAATTATTAATAAAACAATATTTGAATATAATAATTTATATATTTCTAAAAAGTACAATTTTACTCGAAAAATCAATTTATCAAATTTATCATTTTTAAGAAAGAAAATTCTCATAAAAGAATTTATGGAATAAGAATTTTGTTTATAAAAAAGGATTATACCGTAAGTAACTAATGCCTTATTACATAACCCCTTATAACACCCACCTAGGACCTAAGGATAAGGTGTGCAATGGTGATAGACTCTTGGAGTGGCTTGGATAACATCGCCCGGGTGGTAATCTTTATTAACTTGAACTTCTCCCGTAGGAGATTTCCTTCAAGATTAATTTGTTGAATCTCATCTTGTCCTTGTTAAAGATAAAATCATAGTGACACTACCTCTTTTCCGAGATCCGACAAATGTTATTCGTACGGCTTGAGCCTACTGAATGAGACCATCCTCTCCTTTGTCTGTGTCGAAATGATTCTTTTTAAAAACCTTAAATTTATATCAGTCGTGTGATCACTATTAAACTGATATATTGTCAATGGTAATGATACTTAACAGTTATTTAAACCCAATAATAAAAAAATAGTGTATGTGTTTTCTATAAGAAATTAAAAGAAATGGAATTTTATTCAAAAGCGCCGATGTACCTTGGACTAATCTTTCCCATATTCCCAAATATCATAACTCTCTTAATTTTTTTTCACCTATTCCCATAAAGGGATTGATAAGGATCCATTTAGATGCTTGAGTGGAAACTATTGTTGTAAGAGAACTCAACCGGAGGAAGATGTTGATCCCATCCTCCTTTGAATTTCACTGAGCATTATCTCAACATGTCCTCAATTATTTGGATAGTCTACTCAGATTGGACATCAGTTTGAGGTTGATAAGCCATACTAAAGTTAAGCTCAGTATTCGAAGCATGTTGGAGGTTCTTCCAGAACTTAGAGGTGAATATTGGATCTTGATCGGATACAATCGATAGTGGTACACCATACAACCTTACCAATTCTATAATGTATATCCCTGCTAGTTGATCTAATGAGAAATCTTCTTGAATTTCAATGAAGTGTGTAGTCTTTGTAAGACAATACACAACAACCCAGATAACATTGTTTCCTTTGGATGTATTCAAAAGTTTAGTGACAAATTCATGGTGATGTTTTCACATTTCCATGTTAGTATGGGTAATGGTTGCATCATCCCCTTAGACTTATTCCTCCCAGCCTTTACTTACTGACATACCAGGAACTTTGATGTATACTCAGAAATCTTCTCATTCATTTTATCTCACCAATAATTCTCTCAGAGATATCGATACATATTTTTGTTTCCTGGGTGAATGGAGAAATTCAAACTATGTACATCATCCAAAATTTCTTTCTTTAACTTAAGATTTGATGGAATGCATAGTCTTGACCCAAATATCACAATTCCTTCTTCATTAACATTGAACTCTGAGGATTTACGTTTTCTAATATTTTCCACTTTCTTCTAAATTCCCACATAATAATTTTAAGCATCCTTAAAACTTTCCAAAAGAGACGGTTGAGAAATCCCTTTTTAAAGGATTGATTATGTTCCCTTATTTATGATTCCCATGTCCATCTTCATCAAATCTATGAATATTGGATCCTTTTTAATTCTCATCAATGAAAGAGTTTATGGATCCTTTCTACTTAGATCATCCTCCACCTTGTTCGATTTCCTAGGGTGGTAATGTATTGAAAAGTTATAGTCTTTGATCAGCTCTAACCATCTTCATTGGATCATATTCAACTCTTTTTGTGTGAATATATACTTATGGATTTTATGATCCATATATATTTAACACTTCTACCCAAAGAGGTAATGTCACCAAATTTTCAATGCGAAGATTACTGTAGACAACTCCAGATCATGTGTTGGATAGTTATTCTCATGAACTTTTAATTACCTTGAAGCATAGGCAATGAATTTTCCATTTTTCATCAACACACAACCTAGACCCTTCTTTGAAGCATTTAGCACAAAAAGTTCTCCACTTATCGGTAGTATGATTATAGGTTCAGTGATAAGAATCATTTTAAACTCCTTGAAGATCTCTTCTCATTCATCATTCCAAGAAAACTTGACTCCCTTCCAAGTTAGTTTGGTAAGAGTGTTTGAAAATCATGAGAAATTTCTCACAAATCGGAGATAATATCCAACTAACCTAAGGAATCTATGAATATCCGTCACAGATTTTGGACTCGTCCATCCCTCAATTGAATTTATCTTGGATGGATCCATAGATATCCCATTTATTATGATGATATACTCCAAGAATGTGACTTCCTTCAACCAGAACTCACACTTTTTGTACTTTTCATAGAGATTCTCCTTTTGCAAGGTCTCTAGTACAATTATTAGTTGCTTCTCATAATCCTCCTTGATTTTGGAGTATATTATAATATCTTTAATAAATACTACCACAAATTTGTTGAGGTAATCTCTAAAGACTCTATTCATCAAATCCATAAAAATGACTGAATCATTAGTGAGTCTGAAGGGAATTACTATGAAATTAGAGTTCGCATACCTTGTACGAAAAGCAGTATCGGGGATTTACTCCTTCCTCACCCATACCTTGTAATATCATGACTGCAAATCCACCTTGGAGAAGTATTGTGCTCCACGTAGCTGATCAAACAAGTCATCAATTTGTGGCAAAGGATACTTGTTCTTTATCATGATTTTTTGAGCTCACAATAATCAATTAAAATGAACATTTCCCTATCATTATTCTTGAAAAAGAGGACCAGTGCACTCCATGGTGAAGCACTTGGGTGTATAAACCCTTTATCTAGATTCTCCTGTAGTTGTTTCTTTAGCTCCTCAAACTCCACAATAGCCATTCTATATGGAGTATTAGATATTGGAAATTCTATAGGTAAGATCAATCAGGAATTCAACATATCTTTTGGGAGGAAGGCCAAACAATTCCTCAGGAAAAACATCAGTGAATTACCTCACAATAGACATGTATACATTGATGGTTCCTTCCTTAGACTAAATTATCTCAGCAAGATATGAATTCTCATAGGGTAGGAATATCCACACTTGAGATGATGGTGATAAAGAAGATTCATCCTCCTCTTTGTAATTGTATAGATTTGGGGGTTGATTCTCCATATGGAGAGTGATTTCCCTCTCACATTAATTTATTTTGTCTCTATATAGGGAAATCCAATCCAGGACAATAATTTCATAAATTTTTAATAGAGGTAGTATGATGAGGTTCTCTGAGAAGTTCAATCCACAAATTGTGATAGAGGAGGAGTTATATTCATGGGATTCCATAATTACCCCATTTTTTTTCTCACTGACACCTCTACTTTCATGATTTGTGGTGGTGTTTGGATTGTTCTAATAAAATTTTGGGATATAAAAGAATTCATAGAACCAGAATCAAAAAGTGCATTTTCTATTTTTGAGTGAATAACTAGCGTACCTGTCACCACTTCTTTGTTGGGATTCACTTTAGTAGTAGTGATGGAAAAATCTCACCCTTTTTTCCTTGGAGGTTGTTGGTTGCCTCCGAAAACCATTGTCTTAGGGAACTGGTTTGAAAAGTTCCCTGGTTATTTACAATTGTAGCAATTAATAATGCATTGAAGATCGAACAGAGCGTTCCTTTCCTCTATCGCAGTAGCAGGTTTTTCTTGTTGTCAGTTATTGTCCAAGTCCTTTTATCTTCTACCCCTAAATCATTTCCTCATCCCCTTCAGGCAATTTCCAGGGTGATTCTTTCTGCACCTTTGTAAATTAGGGTGCTATAATTTCTTAGCACCATTGGATTTATCCATTGGATTGCCTTAATTAAAGTACACTTTCCGATTACTATCCCCATGATACCCCTGAGATTCACTAATCCCCATCTCAACTTCGAGGGCACATCGTAAAATCTCCTCATAGCTATCAAAGTCACGGATCACCAGGGCTTTTCATAGTCTAGGTTTTAGCCCACAAAAGAAGTATCCAACCTTGAATTCGGGGGTAACAACAAAACCAGGGGCGTATCATGCAATTATGGTGAAGTTTGTATCTTATTCCCAGTAGATTCATCATCCTATTTCTTGAGTGCAAGAAAATATATTTCCATATTAAGACGAAGGGTGAAGGGAAATTTTTTTTTTCTATAAATCATTCCGTCCCATCGCCTCAATCTCTTCCTCATGCTTTATATTTTTGATCAATGTCCACCATTGATTATATTCACCCTCCATATGATAAGTAGATAGAACAACCTTCTCTTTTTCAGAACATTTAAGGATGGAGAATATCTTCTCAATGGAGTTGATCCATTATTCAATGATTGAGGGATAAAATGATTCATTTAAAGTAGGAGGCCTTTGTCTCATGAATATCTATATTGAGACTTGTTCTTTATTGGGGGGGGGGGGTTGATGTTCCCGTTGAAACATATTTTTATTCAAAAATTTAGTTAACTAAGAGAGTATCATAATAAAGTTTGTGATTCCCACTCCCATTGGATTGGGCATCTCCTTAGAACAATCATCACATTTATCTTCGCATCGGTTGTTAGCCCAATTACTCCTATTATCTACCATTAAATAGAATAAAAGGAAAATTAAGGGTAAGTATTTTAAAATATTAAACACATAAGGGAAATCTAATGAAAAAAGGGATAACTTATAAATTACATTTATTTCCTTAACTTATGAATTTATAGGCTTCAATATAAGTTATCCATGATCTACATCCCAACATATATTCTTAGGGTAATTTTTTCATTCCCTTAATAATAGTTCAGACTAAGATTATGAATTTACTAAAGAATATAACCTGAGAGTGTATAAACAAGTGTGCAGCAAGGCCTGTTATCATGCACCAGTTATTATTTGAGTCTATCTCAAAGTGGTGTTTTCGAGTTTTACCACTAGATACATCTGTTCTAGAGCCACCTCTACTTGTTCGTATCCAGACAAAGATGTATTTTCTTGATAAACCACTTACTCTATACTCACAAAAATTTTGGGATATTTTTATTATACTTAGTCTTATATTTAAGGCTTTCAGTAGGGTTTTCTAATCAAAATCCCAAAAATAACCAAACCTATACTTTGATACCAACTATGACAACCCTACTCTTTATTAAACACTTAAAAATGATCTATTACCTAAAATTTCACTTAAGAAAACTCAGAATATTGATAGGTATAGTGTCTTGGGAAATTCTTAATATTACATAAACACTTAAAACATTAAATACAACATCTTTATTTCAAACTTATTTGACATGACCAACTCATTCCTTCATACTTAACACTGCACGGGATAACCCAAGGATGTACACAAGAAAGGGGTGAGCTATAAAGACCAGTAAGGGAGTAAAAAAGGAATGACATGAAGAATAAAATACTTGTTAGGAAATAGGAATATCAATGAAGAATAATATTAACATGGACATAAAGTCATGATATAGTATGATTATGATAACATGAAAATGTGGCAACAACATACAACATGGTATTAACATGAGTTAAGGATCATTGCACATGGATTTGCATGAGTAAACCCTCATTGCACATGGATTTTCATGAGTAGAACCTAATTTCACATGTATTAGCATGATTAAACCCTCATTTCACATGGAGTATCATGATACTAAACATTACACAATGCATTGGAGTGATATTAGGGTGCACCCTTTATAAACATTTCATTTCATTCATAAGTGTGCCACATTGATCATATAACATTGAATCATTCAACATCATAAGTTATTCAAAGATTAAGGAATGTGGAATAAATAAATGTAAGTACCATTCAATATTTATATGTTCATAAATTTGAATACCCTTTATAGGGAAATGGGTATGGTATTCACTACACGATGATTTTGGTTTGGAAAATCGCGGTGCAATTTTGGAAGCATAACGTCATCATTTGGAAATTCCTAAGTTGGGTTGATGAGAGAGAAAGGGGTATCTCATCATTTATACATGAAATAGATAGTAAGGGTATCATGGAACATAATATCCCAACATATAAATGGGATTTAGATTCATAGTAAGGGGGAAATACTTGAATGGAAATAAGAAGAGAGAAATCCCTTATGGAATTTCGGCATGGTAATAGGTGTACGTGGAAGTAATTAATGAGAGGGACAGTGGTATATCATCATTAAAACATAAGGAGGTACTTAAGAGGGAGGTGTTAAATCATACCCCAAATTTTTTAATTGAAATAAAAAGGGTATTACAATATAAAGAAACTTGGGTAAAAAAGAGAAAGGAATCCCTTACTTGAGTGTGTGACTTCAAGAGCTTGAGGAGGGGATTATTGAGAGCTTCGGGCACCTTGGGAGGATTAAAGAGAGAGTAGGTAATAGTAGGGATGTTATAAAAAGATTTTTAGTGAATATAAGTGGCATATTGGGTGGGCTTATGTAAGAAATGTGAGGGGAATTCTTTAATATTTCACAAACTTAGGTTTTGGAATCTATATAATTAAACATTCAAAACCAGAAACCTTAACATGGTTTTTTCCATGGTATTTTCCAAAGTGGATGTAAAAAATTATTTTATAATTCCAATAGACGAACATATTAAAATATTATCCTTGATTATGTGGAGGTGAGTCACACCCTCAAGGAAATGAATTTAAAATCATAAAATATATTATACACTTTGGAGGATTCACTAAAGCTATATAAAATAAGTAAAATAAATTTAAAATCACATTATTTTAATAATAACACATATATTGGGCCAATATTACCCATTATAGTATTTATGACATCATTTTGGGGTCATTATGATGTCATAAAACACATATTTTATTTATATAGTATTTAATTTTTACCCAAAAATTTGACTGTCCTAGAAAATTATGAAAAATTCACCATTGGATAATTTTGAATTTCTGATTATAAAAATAATATTAATTTTATCTAAATTATTTTGTAAATATGTGAATTTTTACTTTTAAAATAAAAACCTTCATTTATTGAAAATTGAATAGTTTTGACAAAAACAGTTTTCAAACCTTAATAAAATTTCATTTGAATTCATAAAATTATACGATAATTTATATTTAATAAGAATTATATAATTAAAATATTTTATTAAAATATTATTTATTCCAAAAATTCATTAATTCATCAAAATAAATACTTTAATTAAAAATACAAATATAATTCTTATCAAACCTAATACTTAATCATTTATAGAGTAAAAAAAATAAGGAATAAATATAATCATCATTTATAATTAAAAGTAGTGTTATAATAACACTATTATAATAACATTATTAATAAAACCACAGTTTAATAAAATAATTTATATATTTCTAAAAAGTACCATTTTACCAAAAAAATCAATTTATCAAATTTATCATATTAAAAAAAAGACTATTCTCATAAAGGAATTGATGGAATAAAACTTTTATATATGAAAAGGGATTACACCATAAGTAACTAATTACTTATTACATAACCCAGTATAAAACCCATATAAGACCTAAGGGTAAGGTGTGTGATGATGACAGACTCTTGAGGCGGCTCAGATAACATCTCCTGAGTGGTAATCTCTATTAACAAAAAATTATCCCCTAGAAGATTCTGTTCAAGATTAACGTGTCTAAGATAAACTTGGAATTGGTCAAGAGTAAATCCTAGCGACAATACCTCCTTTACGTGCTTCGACAAATGAGCTTCGTATGACCCAAGTCTACTAGATGAGGCTATCCTCTCCTTTGTCTATATCTAAAGGATTCTTTTTAAAGATTTTAAATTTATATCAATTGTGTGATCACTATTCAATGACTATATTATTAATGGTATTGATACTTAATGGTTATTTAAACCCAATAATAAAAAAATAGTACATTTGTTTTCTATAAGACATTAAAAGAAAGGGAATTTTATTCATAAATGATCAGGCCGTTACACATAGGGTGTTTACATGGGTAGGAGAAGAGGTCAAGGGACACAACATGTTACCCTTATACACACCTTTTACATTATTATACAAGGATTATATCCCATGACCTCTATATATTGGAGATGTTTTATTAGGGTGTGTTCCCCTTATCTTTTCCCTAAGGGTTGGTATGGAATCATCTCCTACTCCTAGGACAACAATCCCTTCAATAGGACCTCTTGGATAGAGTCATTGGAATCCCTCTATGAGGCCTAGAGTGAGATCCTCTATTCACCCTTGTGCCCTAGGTGGATTACTTGGTATCCTAATAATCAACACTATGCATCCGCCGACCCTATACTTAGAGGATTAATTTAGATTGAGTTGTTGGTATCACCCCATGACCTTGGGAGTGATCCTCATCTATGTATCGTATTCTATTTATAACTTTAACATGTACTTTATTATGATGAGACCTGATGACCAATACCTATAAGATGGATGTCATCAGTGCTATCAAACTCAAGAGCGTGTTCTCCTAGACGAGTTCTTTGTGGAATCTTTGAGATGGAATCGTAGGATGGGGTAATATGGTTGTGACTTACCTTTAGATTGTGTTTATTTGTTGAGTTTATCAAGATATTATTGTTATATGTGTTGTAGAAATATACCTATGTATAAATGAATGTATTTACTTTAGTGTATGATTTGTGGTTTCAAGGTTTCATACCAAGTATTGTTATAATCACCTCTATACAGGATTTTCCCACACATGTCATGTCTTTTGCAGACAATCGACCTTTTGATAGAGACCTAGATAGACCAAAACTAGATGATTCTTATTGAGACCAAATAGACCAAGGTGAGTTCTTATGGATTTTTTTGAAAGCGTTACCAAAAATTACTTTTTTGTTAGACTTTTGTTTTTAGACTCTTTTTGGTGGTCTTGTATTTGGAACCTTTTACTTTACTTTACTTATTGTCATACTCTGTTTGAGGGATTTATATGTATACATGCATGGTTGATTCAGTTGTTTTTACATTTCATAATTGTAAAGTCTTGAATATGTGTGCATGTTAACAGGTACTTAGGCTAAGGCCTCATATGTTAGTGATATGCCTACTTAGTGCTAGTATCCAGAACCTAACCTATTGGGGGTGGGTTTGGGGAGTCACAATGTTATCCCCTATGGGAAAGGTTGTGACATTGAGTTTCCTTTTCACCGAAAAAGGGAAACTAGGTTCCGTCACTATTGAAACACTATATCATTCACCTAAAACATTTAATATGGGAATGAAATCTAGATAACTAGTATATACCAAGGATGACATCATAAGGCCTCGATGCTGTTACTAAGAGATTCCCCTAGACTCTCACCTCCAAGTGTTAGGTCACACTGTTGGCACAAGTGTGTGATCACTAAGTCTTCTCCAGTAGGAGTCTCCAAGCATAAGGGTCAAGCCAAGGGATCAATCGGAATCTATAAATCTCATACAAGGTATGTGGAAAGAAAGTAATGACTAGAACCTATGTGTATTAGTACTAGAGCTTAGTTATAAAAGACACATATCATACCTCAAATCATTCATAAAGCCTCTGGGTCATAAGATTTAACTGGCTACAACTATCTCTACCCCTATCCTCTAGATCCCTAAGCCTAGAATGGAACACTTGGGGTGGTGGTGGTAAAAATTCAAAGCATCGAATACCTCCTTCTTCTCTCCTACCTCCTCTTGAACATCCCCACCCTATGAACTTTCCTGCTTCTACTACTGCCTCTACCTCATCATCCCATCTAGGATCTCTCTGGAAGCTGTACTATGGGCTGGATAATCTTGGGAGAGATGTCCCTTACTATCACATGAGTATCACTACCTCTATCTGGGATGACTGGACCCACCTTGTGATTCCTAAACTATATAATGTCAATCCCATGACCTCATCCTTAAACATATAACATGTCTAGGTCCCTAAGACTGATGTAAGATCCTTTAAACCAAGGTATATACTCCTTATTTTCCATTACTGTTAACCACTATCTATATCTTCTCATCCAAGAAACTCTATACCACAAAATATATCTATTTCACCCCAACATAGGTAGGAATTAATAGATGGATAACACTGGATCAGATGTATAAACATAGACCTCACACAAAAGTCTGAGACCTGAACAACTGGTTGTGAACCATATCCATCGAGTACTTGGAGAGGTTGGTAAACCTAGATGAATACTCATCTACTGTCATGCTTCCTTGCTGGAGCTGCAAAATCTCCTAGATACGTACAACCCTTATTATAGCAGGTGAGAACTCCTATTTGAAAATGCACTCAAACTCAATCTTGGAAAGAGTTGCCTCATCATAATACTGGGTCACTAAACCCCACCATCACCCTGCTAAGCCATAAATAAGGCTCCCCACTAGGAACAACATCTAATCTATTGGTGTCCTGACTAGAAGGACAACTAGGGTCACTACCTCAAGAGAGTCCTCATCCACCTATGGGTACGGATCAAATCAGAACCTAAGGGATTTTTACCACTAAAACTCATAAAGCATGCTTAGCCTACACACCTCATTTGGTGGTACTTTTAATACCATGTGCTACTCTATGGATGGTGGTATAGCTGGCGAACCACTCAGAGGTAACACCTTGTAAATTTTTCTCTATATCAACACCTCATCACTGATGAAATCGTATTCATGATCATGTTGAATTATAGCTAGAATATATCAATAAGGAATCCTAAAAGTGAACAAGATGTTCCATGTTCAATGAGTATATTTGGAGAGATGACTAAAAAGGACATAGAATGAACAACCCATTCATATATGATGCATGTACTATTGTTTTACCTGCAACCAGTTCTCTCATGTACCAAGTTGAAAAACAAGTGATCATAGTCCAAGTGTATGGATATGTCGGCTTCCACACCAACACTTGAGTCCTTGGCTTGAAAGCCTAACTCGAAACACTTAACACTGTTTCCCAAAACCAGTATCATAGAATCTGGTCTTAAAGTGGAATCGAACACCTTCAATACCACTCTGTCTCAACCCATCCCAGAGGGACCTATGCCGTGACCCCCCAAGCCTTCCTCCAATAGGCTTGGGGCTGGTGGCTAGGGCTGAGTAGGAATATCACTGACATGGGAGGCCTTATCCTAAGTACCTAGACACACACACACACACACACACACACACACATCTCCAAGCCTATACAATACTGAAATGTAAAATCAACTGAATCAATCATGCATGCATACATCTAAATCCCACAACCAAAGTATGTCAAGAGTTAAAGGAAAGTAAAAGGGGCCAAATAAAATACCACTATAAAGAGTATGAAAATAAAAGTCCAACATGAAAGTAAGTATTAAGACTGATGTAAAAAGGTGCAAGAACACACCTCAGTCTGTTCGGTCTCACTAAGCACCATCTAGTACTACACTTTCTATGACTCTATCAAAAGGTCAATCATCTTCAAAAATACACGACATGTGCAAGAAAACTCATACACGGGTGAATATAACAATACTCAGTAGGAAAACTTGAAACCAAAAAGTATAAAACAAATGAAAATACATTCAACTCTGCATAGGTATATTCCTACAACACATATAACAAAAATATATAGATATACTCAAAAAAGACAGACAATATAAAGGTAAGTCACAACTGTAGTATTTCGGCATATGATTATATCTCAAAGATTACACAAATCAATTATTCAGGAGAACACACTCTTGAGTATAATATAACTGATGATGTCCATCCAAGAGGTAGTGCTTTTCAGGTCTCATCATGAGAAAGTAAACACTGAAGGTCTGAAGAGAATACAATACACAGATGTGGATCATCCTAAGACCATGGGGTCATACCAACAACTCAATTTGGATTAACCCACTAAGTATAGGATCAATTCCTATATAGTGTTGTTCAAAATGATACCAAGAATTCCACCTAGGCCATAAATATGAATAGATGATCTTACTTCAGGCCTCTCGGAGGGATTCCAATGACTCTATCCAAGAAATCATGCTAAAGGAATCGTATTCCTAGGAGTAGGAGATGATTCCACACCAAACCTTAGGGAATTAATAATGGGAATACACCCTAATGAAACTTTTACAAGATACATAGGACAAGGGATGTCATCCATGTTTAAAAAATTATACGACGTGTAATAGGGTTCACACGCCAAGTCCCTTGACCCCTGGTCTTTCCCATGTAAACACACCATGTCTATTTCTCATGATCATATTTAAGTATGCAATGTGTAGGATTCCTATGCAGTCTCTCTATGTTCCAGAACCCAACTCTCACCCATGTACATGTTCCCGTGAACATGTGCCTGTGTAGTCTTAGTGTGGGGGAGTACATGACATATAGACTTCCCATGTAGTCCACCACCTGTCTGTGTATCCTTTGAGGTACAAACCAAGTCTCCAGGGGGGTCACATAATATGTGACAGGTTCACATGCTGTGTGATAGGGTCACATACCGTGTGATCCTTTTCTCCTACCCGAATCACTAGCCACCACAAAGTGGGCCCTACACAACATGTAGATCCAATTTACATGCTGTGTAATGTGGGATTTTCTAGAATCCCATATCCACGATATGCATCTTCTTCATTGTGCCGACCTCCGATCCAGTCACACCTCACCCAAAAAATCATGAATTAGGCCTTGACGAACCTATCCATCATCGATCAACAACATTCGGGCCATAAATATGCTCAGAAACAACATTATTTATATTTCATTGTTGTGTGATGAAGAACACAAAAATTAGGCATCCATGTCATCTAATTTTCCTCCTTCTCCATTATCACACAACTATCATGTCATTTCAATCCTAGATCTATGATTTCAGATCATTTCTCTAAGAAATGGGTGTGTAATGATCGATTTATTGAGATATGTCAAACCCCAATCCAAATCAGAAATGCCCATGGGTGAATGAAGAATCGGGGGAGAAAAGTATAAGAACAAAAGGGAGGAATGAACCTCGATTGATGTTTGTGTTGATCTCAATTTGTTTATGTGAGAATAATGATGAAGAAATCATCAAATCAAAGTAATTATCCCAAAATCACCCCATAATAAATCGATCTTGTAAATATGCACAATCCACTGATCAATTTGTTGGTTGATTGACCAATGTACATCATATGAATCAGAAGATAGAAAGTAAACAAATTATAAAACCACCCAACCCCGATTCAGATTGATCAATTATGAAGAAAAAAGATACGTCATGTTCTTTGGTGATATCCTTTGATCCTATCCTACATCAGTCATCGATCTCTGATCCGATCATCGTCCGCCAACATGATCTCCTCTAACAGCTCCAATGGATCTATTCAATTTGAAGAATTATATATCTAGCCCTAAATTTTTTCCATAAGCTTGTATTTGAATAGGGAAGTTAGGTTACTGCATCGTTAAACAAATAAAATAATTTATTTAATTATTTTATCAATTTTACGTTTGTAATGAATTTTCCCTAAACACACTGCGCTGACCAAGGTTAAGTCACTACTAGGGTAAAAATTGCATTTTGAACTCAAAGGTGCACTCAAATTTCTGATCTAGGAACCTGTTTATAATTTATTACACATTTTTAGGAAAACTATGTGTGTGTTATATTTAATATATTTAATATATTTCAAACATTAATTCTGGGCACAATGGGCCTTGGAATCACATACCGTCTTAGTGCCTGACCTAAAAATTAATCGATACAATATTTAAAAATAATTCATGGAATATAAGAGACATTACATTATATCAATGTGTTTTTATCTTGAATGTTGGACAAGTTTTTTAGAAATATCAATTTTACTATGATTATCAAAATGTATCTTTAATGGTTTAGAAACGTTTACTTTCAAATATTCCAACAGAAATTTCATCCAAAAAATTTGAGTACAAGCCTGAGTAGATGCAACATATTCTAATTCCGCTATTCTTAAAGTTACAGAACTTGTTTTCTTACTATACCAACTCACACAACATTCACCCAAGAAAAATGTTCCTCTTGAGGTTAATTTTTTTATCATTACAATCTCCAATCCAATTGACATCTATATAACCAGGAAACTCTATCTCACAATTTCTTTTGTATAAAAACCCATGTGAAGTTATTACTTTGACATATCTCAAGAATTATATTTTCTACCAACATATGTGATTCTTTTGAATTACTTTGATACATGAAAAAAAACTTCATAGAATAAATAATATCATGTCATGGGGCTGTAAGGTAAATTAGGCTTCCTACTAACTTCCAAAAGTCTTTTTGATTAACACATTTTTCAGACTCATCTTTACTCAACTTTTTTCTCACAAATATAAAAGTAGAATGTTTTTTGGATTCTACCATCCTAAAATTCTTTTACAATTCCCTAGAATACTTTTCTAGAGATATGAAAATTTATCTTTCATTTTTTCTGAACTTGTAAGACAACGAAGAAAGTTAATTCTCCCAACATTTACATTTCAAAATTCTTCTTCATTTCCTCATCAAACCCTTTACACACTTTTTATTCCTCCCTAGAAAAAATTATATCATCCATAGAAATAATTTCAATTAGATTTTTGTAGTCAATATCTTTCACATATAAGTTTATATCATCTTTTTCTTTATAAAAATTCAACATTGTCAAACATCTATCAAGTTTTAAATATGAGGCACATGGGGCTTGTTTCAACCCAGAAAATTATTTAATCAAACTACAATCCTTTTTTTTCATCATCATCAAGTTAAAAAACACAAGGTTCTTCAATATAAACTTCTTCCTTAATATCACCATTTAATAAATATGAGTTTACATCCATCTAATAAATTTTTTAATTTTGATGTGATACCACTAATAGAAACATTCTAATAATTTCTAAAATTGAAATTGGGGAAAAAATTTCTTCAAAATAAAGACCTTCCACCCGTGCATAGCCTTTATAGAAAAGTGTTTATTTATTTATTGAAACTTCTACATGATCATTTAATTTATTTATATTAACCCAATTTGTTTCAAAAGCATTTTTTATTTTCTAGATATGAAAAAAGTTACCATGTTTGATTTTTCTCAATCTGATCCAACTATTCATTCATAGAATCCAACTATTATTTATGTTTATTATCTTATGAAACTGATTCGGGTTCAACTTTGGAGATAAGTGAAGTTTGATTTTCTAATATCAAATTTATTATGGTTTAAACTAGAGCCTTCTAATTTCCAATAACTTTTTATACTCAACATGTTTTTGTTAGGTTGGAAACTTCAAAGTTTCTCTTTGAGTTGAACTTTCCTGATCACACAATTATCCTGTATCTTGGTAAGAATGTTTTGACTCACTTTCATTATAATTAGAAATATTCAGTTTATCCTCCTTATCATTATGAACAACTTTTCTTAAGGATTTTTTTAAATTTATTTCACATCATATGAGTCCACCAACCATTTTAATCATTTTTTCCAATATTTTTAACTTCTTTCATTAGGTGAATAACCCATAAAATTTCTTTTCTCATCTTTCCCATCATACTTTCCCAGATCCAAATTTTTGATTTTAAGAAAACTTGGAATTCCAAAAACATTGAAGTAATTCAATGAAGGTTTTTTGTCATAAAACATTTCATAAGAAGTCGTGTTGGTTTTCGTTCTCAACAGGAATCTATTTTGAACATTTATAGTGGTACAAAGATCTTCTCTCCAATAGAAATTTGAAATTTTGTATTCTTCTAACATACTTCTTCCCATTTCCACAAAAATTCAATTATTTATTTATAATGCTACTTTTTTATGGAATATGGGGAGAAAAATACTAATGTTTAATACCTTTATTTCTTAGATAAGTTTCAAAATTATTTCTTTTTAATTCAGTACCATTATCTATTCTCAACTTCTTTATATAAACCTATAGTTTTTTCTCAACTTCTTTTTTGAAAAACCCAAAAAATCTCCTAACCTCTAAGTTATGTTTTATAAATAAGATGTTTGTTATCTGAGTGAAATCATAAATAAAATTGATAACGTATAAATCTACATTTTTTGATTTATGTATCATAGGAAAACATAAATCAAAATGAATAAGTTCAAGAGGTTTTGTAGACAGAATCTCAACTCTCTTATGACTTTTGTTAGTCATATTCCCTTTTTGATAGGTAAGAAAAACATCTTCATATATTCTATTAAATTATAGAAAATAACAGACAATATCAACTTTATAAATTTTTTTCATGTTTTCCTGGACAAGCTTCCTAAGTGTTCAGTGGCACAATTTGTTTTCATCTTCATCACTCAAGTAACAAGAGTTATTAAACACTCCAAGTTGACCTAGACTACCATGAGTTCTTTCTCCATTTTTAATAAATTTTCCATCTTTTATACTTTTAATGATACAAGAATATTTTTTTAAAACCAATTATTTTCCATAATAAATTTTTTTACTTACATTAAGTATGCTATGTTTTATCCCTTCAAAAAATAAAACTTCCTTAGATTTCAAATTTTTCACTTCAATCTTTGTAATTCTGATTCCACTGATTTTTAAGTAACTATAATTTCCAAAGGTAACTGCTACTCCATCATGACTTTAAACATGTTTCAAGATTTTTATATCCCCTTTTATATGTGAATAACTACCACTATCAAGTATATATAGTTTTTTCCTTTTACTTTCTTTCAAATTTGTATCAACAACAAAATATATTTTCCCAACTTTCTTCTTTCCTGCTTCCTTTTATTTTCTACCACAATAATATTGTTCTAAAAGGAGTATGATTCATCTTTTATAATGATGAACATCCTAATCACATATTTCAAAAACTTCTTATAGACATTTAAATTGATTTTTTTGGAAAGTATCTAACATCTAAACTTTCTTCTTTTATAAATTTCTCTGGGTTAGGAAATTTACTCATCCTTCTTCGACCATTGATTTCTATTTATTAAATCCTTCATCTCGGGAGTGAAAAATTATTATAAAAATAATAATATTTGTTCCCATAGATTCAAAAACACCATAAATAGCCATCAAATCTTGATTTTCTACTGAAGCAAGATCTTTATCTGTAGAAACTTTTTGAGGATGATAACTTCTTTCTGCTCTATTATGATCAAGATGTAGACCGACTTTACTATAGAGAAAGTTTTCAACTTTTTTAGATGTGATATATTTCTCACATATCTTCTCAATCCAAACTTTCCCATCACTTTTCTTATCACATAAAATTTTAGAAAGATCATATGAAACATTATTTTTGAAGGGTGATAATTTCAATTGATTCTTGATTTGTGTTTTCTCAGCAACTTTAGAAGCATCATATTTTACTTTCAAGGAATTTTTGAAGTTAACTTTCATATTTATCAATGTAGTTTCAAACTCAATAAGTTTTAATTGAAATGTTTTAACTTCTTCATCCATAGCTTCTAACTTCTTACTGAGATATTCAACCATCTTTATCTCTTTGACAATTTTCAGTTTTTAACTTAAGATCTTTTGGATCTATTATTATCCATTCTTGAAAACATATTTTTCACCTTCATAAACCTTTCCAAAGTCTTTATTTATCATTATTACACCTTTCTTAAGATTTTTTGCTCAATACATGAAATAATTTCTATTCTGAGTAGATAATCCCTGTAAGATTATATACCTTCTTTTTTTCCCACTATTTCTAGAGTATTACTTTTTCTAAATTTTTTTAATGAATGTTATAATATTTTATGAACATTCATCTTCTGAAGAATTATTTTTGTTTGATTATGATTCAGATTTGTTACTCAACATACTTCTCTTGTTCCCATGAAACTTATTATTATATTTATTGTATGAATTTTCTTATTTAACATTTTTGTTCCACTTATTCTATCACTTTTTTTAATTAGAATCATCTTGATATTCACCAAATTTATTCTTGGAGAAATTCATAGAAATGTGATAGATTCCACCACAATCAAAAGATTTGATAAGGTGTTTACCTCCAAACTTTTCTATTCCTCTTTGATAGTTCTTGGATATAAGAGACATGATTTTTCCATTAAACTCATCACCCTCTTTATCTTCTAAGTTACAAGTATCAAAATATTCAAAATCTTGTATTTTTATTTTTTAATGGATTCAAAAATCCATTTCATCTTTCATATTCTTTTTGAAAATTGAAGTTTTTATCATTTCATAATCAATAAGAGAGTTATGAAACTCATCAAGAGATAAATCATATTTATATTCTAAAGTATAAATTTTAGAATCAAACCTATCCATAGAGTTTCTCATAAGTTTCTTAACAATTTTAGAATATTACTTGAAATCTATGATTCCTATGATGTTGCAAAAAATTTCATTCACTTCGGTGAATTATTCATCAATAGTTTCTTCATCTACCATTTTGTTGTCTTTATATTTACTATGCGAGATTTTTAGATTTTATTCTTTAATTTTATTATTTCCTTTGAAAATACTTTACACCTTTTCCCACATACTCTTTGATGTTTTGAGACCCATCACCTTTATATAAAAATTTTCTGATAAGAACATATGGATAACATTTCTATCTTTTCCATAAACTTTGATGTTTCTCTTATCAGCAAAATTTATTAGGGAATCCTTCTCAATAGGTGGAAAACCAATTGTAGCCGCATCAAAAACTTATAGGAAAAGATATAGGAGATATGGAATCATTCTATTTTTCCATCCATAATATTTTTTTCATAAAATTTAGTAATTCTTCTACTATTGACATAATTGATATTATCCATGATAAGGATTCAAAAAGGAATCCTCCCTTTGATACCAATTGAAGTTTCAAATAATTGAATAACAACTAAGAAGGGGGGGGGGTTGAATCAGTTATTAAATTTTTTATAAGTTTCAATTCATTTATAATTTAACCCCTATAACCTATTAAATTTCATATCCTTATTATATTTTAGTAAATAATAATGCATGAAATAATATAAGAGAAAGTAAAGCACATAATATTTACAAGGTTTAGACTTAGGTTGAGAACCTATATCCTTAACATAGACACTCCTACGGGTCTATAGAAATTCACTATAATTAAGAAGTATATAAAACTTATGCTAATTACTATTAG
Source organism: Viscum album (assembly GCA_963277665.1). Taxonomy (NCBI): domain Eukaryota; kingdom Viridiplantae; phylum Streptophyta; class Magnoliopsida; order Santalales; family Viscaceae; genus Viscum; species Viscum album. The sequence goes on from OY728150.1 coordinate 1,951,113,413, forward strand.
ACACTTTTTATCTCCTAATAGGAATGATTATACCGAATCTTATTAGTTTAAAAAGTTTTATTATAAAAAATTGAGTCAAAAAAATATAATTACTTTGTTATGTTTTCTCCACAATAGTTCATGAGTCCGATGACCCTGAGTCTGATGAACTTCAGTCCAATGAAAAAAACCGATTGAATCATTATGATCAAATCAATATGATTCCACCTTTATCAATTTTCACTTCTCAAACTCTTCTCAAATTTTAACTCTGATCTTCCTCAATTTGATCTTCCTCAGACTGATAAACTCAATATGACGTTGATTTTTTCGATAAAAAAACTAATAGATATCCGAACTTCTAATGAGATATATTTTTAGAAAGAACTTTGACTCAAATTCTAACTCAATATTTGTAGTGCTCTACCTTTTCTTCCCAAGAAAAATGTTTTGAAGTATGAATTCATTGTGATTATATTCATAGGAAAATCAGAATAGAAAAGGTAGGAAACTAAAAGACTTTTCCCGCTTACTCAAATTTCAAGTATATGAAAATAACTCACATTTAAACTTCAACTTTGATAGCTTCAAACATTCTCAAGATTTTTCCAAAATCAGCATTTTTGAACATAATAAATTTTCTCCAGTCTGATGTAACTTTCTTATATTTAGTTCAATTAACTTTCTCAGCTTCATTCCATTGTGACTAACTTCCTCTTCTCATTATGATCTGACTTTCTTCATCTTGTCGTTATGATATGAATATCTTCCTCTACTCATTATGATATGAATTTCTTCCTCTTCTCAATAAGATACGACTTTCTACCTTAACTCATTATGATCATACTTTCTTCCTCTTATCATTATGATAGGACTATCTTACCCTACTCATTATGATCTGGCTTTCATTCTCAGACTCAGTCCGATGGAACTCGACTTCAGTCTGATGGAATCCTCATAATGATGGAATTATCATTTCGATGTAATTCTCATTACGATGGACTTCTCATTATGATGGAATTATAATTACGATTTAATTATCATTATGATGTAAAATCAACTATGTAACTTTGGAAAAATTAAAACCTCATTAGTTATAACTCATTCTAAGTTATGAAAATTTATGTGTCCGATACTTCTAGATTCGATGAAAACTTGGTCTTCATTCTTGTAACCGATAAAATATTTATGATTCCTCCATTTCTTCAAAATATTTTATCATGAGAATGTTTCATTCTTTATGAGAACTCCATGACCATTAAAGAATCATCTGATTTAATGTTATAAAGTTTAAGATCTTTGTAACTCCTGACAACACTAACTTCAGTCAACATCTTCAGCACTATTCTGACTTTCATTGTCATGAACTTTTTTCTTTCTCTTATTACGGTTAATGAAAAATTCCAGAAATCAAAAATTTATACCTATAATTATTTTTTATCAAATGATCTATATATTTGACTTATTATCCTGACAAAAAACCATCATGTTCAACTTCTCACCGTTCTTCACACCGATGGTCCTGATTTCTATGATCAGCATTAGAGAACATTTAACTTTCATCTTCTTGAAAACTTCTACATGTGGTACTACTCAGTCCAAAAACCTATGTCTGGAAAACAAATTTCTTAAAGATAAAATATTTCATCCCCCTTTATGTTTGGATTCGAACATTCAAAAACTTTCAAATTTCTTCCAAAACTCATTCCAATGGACTGGGTCCAATCCAGAAGAATAAAAAAATTATTTTAAAAAATGGTTTGTTATCAAAAAATAGAAAAAATTGTTAAAAAATTACAACAAAGTTTCTTCAAGAACTTATAGAAACCACCTTCTTCATAAAACCTATTTGGAAACCAAGAAATGATTTGTAAAACCTTTCCATAATAGAAATAACCTAGAGGTTTATTGGCCTCAAATATTCATTTGCCTTATAAATTTCCTTACAATAAGTGATAAGAAATCATCACTGGCATCATGTTAATTTTAAACTTACTAAAATTACCATTTATCAATATCATTTAATGATATCTCTTTAGAGGAATATTATAAATAGTTTTTGGGATTCATCTGCATATCATATACAACTATATTCCAATATAAGTAATCATGATATAACTCTCCAAGATTTATCTCCTCTAGTGTTGATACTTTTTTATTATACATTATAGGTTATCTTCTAATGATCTTATTCATGATATCTGAATCATTGATCTCATGAACAAGTCGAAAAAATATTTCCAAAAACTTTAATTTAATGATTAAAGAAACCATCTATATTTTCATTTGAGTTCTTATTCATATCATAAAATCCATCCTATAAAATTTTAAACTTGGACTCCTTAACTTTTGTGTCACCTTCAAAGATATTAGAAAGTTTATCCCCACTAACTTTTTCCATTGATTAGTCCTTCAATTATATATATATTAATTATAATGTGATATCAATATTCTATTTTAATCATCAGAATAATTATTTTACATCCTTTTTTCTTCTTCCTTTATTGAGATTCATGTGGTATCACACACTTTTATCATATGAATTGTAGGGAAATATACATAAAGCCCAAGAGATCGTAGATGAGTTGTTATCATATTATTCCATATCTGATAATTTCATTCCATAAATAATGTTACTCTCTTTTTGTTTACAATATTTTCTATGATTAAAAAAACCACTCAGCAAATTCATGAAATAACCAATGGATCTAAAACCATTTGTTTCACCCTGGTCCCTCTATACACCTTAAGAGGGGGGGGGGGGTGAATAGTATTATTTTTCTCTTCAGATTAATTAAAATATTTCTTTTTTCATTAGCAAAAAAACTTGAATATGACTTCTAATCATGATCAAATGAATAAATATAAGGAGCATGAGCACATTGATTTTACTTACTTCACCTATAAAAGTAAACTTCAAGAAGCACATAGCAATGATGTTTTTATATATAGATTAACCACTACATCACTAGTATATGATTAAAAATTTAGGAATCACTCATTTCTTGTCCAAGGTCCATTACCTATGACTACCTTACACACACAGAATTCAATATGGATAAAGATTGAATATTTATGTAGGTTGATCTTATAATATTTTAGACAAATATAAATAACACCGGACAACAAGGGTGTTCTCCATAATTCCCTTATTCTTCAATTCATTATCTTCAAATATATAAACAAAAACCATTATTCCAACTATTATCTATAATTAAACTCATTCCCACACACTTCTATAATCCATATATTCAATGATACATTGATGTATCTAATATTCAACATTTTCCTCTTCTATTATGTGTGTGATATTATCATTCTACATAACCAAATTATCTATATATTGAGATTGTTTTAAATCAAAATTTGAAATTCAAAATCTAATTAACTTTATATTCATGTTAGAACTTGAATTTATTTCTAGATTAATCTCAACCTTGAGTTTGAATTTGATAGTTTAAGATGTTTAAATAACCACCAAACCTCCAATAAATATCCTAATCAGTAATCATATTTGAATTTTGTAAAATTCATATATCATGAAAAATCATCCATCTCTACAGTGTGAAAAGTCAGTTTTAAATTATATATTTTACAAATTCTATGAAGGTTACAACATGGATCACAACTTCACAATGCAACATTTTAAAATCTTGATAAATACCTCAACTATCACACTGCCCAAAATAGACCCTCCATAGTGTAATCTATTTTTACAGTGTGGAAGACATTTTCTCTACTCTATCTATAGCATGGTATTTCCTCCATGGCATGAAGACCTAAAGTATCCAAAAAATATCAATCCATCACACTTCTAAAAACACACTCTTCATGTCACATGAAAAGTTCTACTTCATGGCCTTTAACATTTCCTTGCTCTTTAAACCAGATGTAGTGTTGTATACTCTCTAAAACGTGGGTACTCTAAAAATTTTAGTGACACCAAATGTTTTATTGGTCATATATATGGAATGGACCCTATTATTTAATTGTATCCTACTCTAGCTAAATCTTACAAGAAAAATGGATATAGTTTGGCTCTCCTTTACAAACAAAAATGTGCTAATGTACGGAAATAAATCCCTTATAGCTATCATGCCTAGAGTGTCACCATTCCATCCCACATAAATATCCTCCTCCTAAACCACCCCATACTTCTCTTAAAAATTACAACATATGAAATCTTTATACACTTGATATCTAATGTCACTCATCCTACTTACCATTATAAATTGTAGGCTACTTGGGTGCTGATCTTGAGGGCTATGCCCCCTTTTAAAACTCTAATCACCATTACAACATTGATATTAGTTTTATGGAATATATATTCTACAAAATAACCATTTTCATGATCTATTGAAACTTATGAAATACAAGATACTTTTCCTTTTCATACTTTAACTATAGTCACAACATGTTGTACTCCCTTATTCCATGATTTTTTCCTGCCTCTTCTAAAACTCCATATACTTCATGTTTCTTTTAACGACTTTCAAAAGACATCCAAGAAACTCCAAATTGAAAAAAAATCAAATCATAAAATTAAACACCTTAGGTTTTGACACTTATCATACCATACTAGCCAAGTACACATCATATGTATAAGGTTTTAGTGAATATCTCTATTAATATTTAACTTTCACTAAATACTTAATGAATTTATGTCATCTACCCTTATATTGTATTATATTTAATAACTTGTGAAATGGTTTCCAAAAATATTTTTTTACATATTCTAACACTTTTGTAAATAAAATATCAAATTCATCATGTATCACATTATATATAATACCTTGTAAAAAATCCATACAAAAATATTTTTTTATAAACTATAAAATACTTTTAGAGAATATTTATGAGTTTTATAAAATTATTTATCTATTTATTCAACAAAAAGTTTGACCCTATGGGTCTCTGTGTTATTGAAACCAAATTTTAAATCCCAAATTCATACATTTTAGTAAAAAACACCCTTTATGAAAGCATCAAATGTTACTAAAGATACAAATGGATCTGGTGTGATATATATCAAACACATATATCTCTATACCTATTTGTACTAATTTTATCTCATACAAGCATGAATTTTAATATGACCCCTTTTTCTAAGGAATTGAGTAAAAAAGGGACAAGAATAATTTCAATCCCATATATCCTACTCATATGTTCTCAATCCTTCATGTATATAATGACCACATCGATGGATACATAGCATGCTCTTTACCCTTATAGATAAGAACATTAAATTCCTCTTATCCAATAAATAAGCACACCAAATGTATTATCTAGGAATGAATTTACACTCCTTTATTCTATCTCAATTTAGGTACCATATTTCATACTCATCATACGAGATAAAAAATCCCATCTTGGTTAATCCTTAACCGATGAAATGATCGACAACATACCCGACCACCCCTTGATTAGCTAAGACTCAAAGATTTTTAAAGAAAGGTATCTAAGTGTGATGGTTCTCAGAATAGGTGTCTTTACAACCTCGGTTATTAGGGAAGTCTATATATGAACCATAAACCCCTAATATATCAAAGACATAGTGTATAGAACTCCATGAGACATACTTGGGTGGTCATAAAATTTACAAAACTTATTTTTTACCATGTGAGCATATTTTATATCCCTAAAAAAAACATATTCAAACCAACCTTAACATTTCACCACAACTTATAATACTTAATGATGAACATTAGATATGGATAACTAGAATTCATACTTTGAGAGGTTGATTATCTTTTCAATTCATGTAATATACATAACCAATGTGAAAAAAATGAAAAATTGGAGTCAATATTTTTGTATAACATGATACATTTTATATTTTTAAACTCTATTAAAAATATTAACATAACCATACATATGTATCCATCTTAATCATATCACATATGATATACCACCAAGAGGCCTTATGTTTGCTACACTTTTCAGGTTTTATTAAAACTCATTACATCTCTACGTAACTCCAACCACATGTCTCTGTGACCATCTCGTAAAGCCCTCCCACTAAACTATATTAATGAATAACATATATAAAGTAATATAGTTTGATAAATATTGAGAATTTGGAGTCATAATCTTGATTTAAACTCTTTTAACATAGCATTAAAACTCATTTAAACCACAAAATTCAAAATTACAATGTTAATAAATCCCATTGTCTACTTAAAAAAATATTTCTATGTTCATCAAAATAATTCTTGGAACCTTTTCTATAAAAATTATTTTGGTAACAAAATATATCTTCTTATATTAATTTATTTACCAATACATCCTAAACACTTTGAGAACATAAATTGATATTCTAGTCCTTATATAACTTAATGTAACTATTTAAATTTATCTTTAACAACACACAATAAACTCTTTTAGGATATTAAGTAATATTACCATTGAATCTTACTTGTTTGATCCTTTAATTATTAATCTAAAAACCTCACCAAATACAAAAATAATCCCACTGTCCTCTTAGAAACTATATTATTTGCAAAATATATTTATTATATGCACATATTTTTTTTTGTTTGGAAATAACTCTTATTTCATTTTAATGGGAATATTTAACAAATAAACTATTATATCCATAACTTATATGAAATTTTATATGTTTGGAGCATTATTATGAAAAAAAATTCTTTGAAATATTCCACTAATGGTTGATGGGATCACATCCCTTATAATTTAAAAAACATCTGAATATTCTCTTTTATCCTAGTTAAAATTGCTTTTTTTTCATTATATTTTTCTTAAAAATGTTATATAATCTGATGAATTAGAAACCTTGTATATTAAATCCATAATCTCATATTGTTCATAACAACTCATTGTTAAAAAAAACTTCTCTTGTCACATTAGATAAATAATTTAACTATACACATCCTTTATATAGATCCATTTGTGCTTGATATTTTTTTATATTCAAATCTAATATTTAGAAATCCTTTTATTCATCATGATTTAATAAAACTTTTCCACATTAATTTAATTCAAACTATAATATCCATAAATTATTACCTTAGTTTGGAATTCTTGTATGTTTAAAACATCTCTAAAATATAAAATTGGTATCTTATACCCTTCAAAATCAAATATTTTATTATGTAACACTATTACCTAACATTGAATTTCTATGGAGTTTCTCAAACCCCTTTAGGTATACTAGAAATTTTCATCCCATTAAAATAATTTCCTTCATAACATGCACTTTAGGATTCATTTACCTTGAATGGTTATTCAAAGAAACATTTTTGGATTTCAAATGATATTTTATTCTTCATTTTTAAAATTTCACCCACTTATACTTTTAATATAGTACCATATCCAATACATCACATGCCCTAGTTCATATATCCTTAACACTTTCAGAAAAGTGGGTATTTTTTTTAAATAATTCACATTGTTAGAAAATTTAAAATGATGATTTCATAATGAATCCCATATCAAAAACAATCCTTAAAGAAAAGATTTAGTCCCTTCAACTTATAAATTTACTCAATAATATTGAATATATGAGCAGTGAATAATGATCCTTTAGTCATATTGTATGTACTATCTTTAAAACCTTTATTAAATAATTATATATTTATTATAAACATTTTCATTAATGTGTTTCAAACTTCAAAATATGGTTACCCAGGAAGAAGTTTCTATAATACATAATTTTTTTCTCTTTTATCTAGAATTATTCTTATATTACAATATCAGTCTAAGGAGTTCCTCAATTCATGATTCTCTTATTCCAGGATTGATCTCAAGTTAATGATTTATGATGATTATGATTGTATCTATACTAAAAGTTTTTATTAGAAGAGTATCATGTTTTATATTCATTGAATAATGACCTTTATTAAATTTTCTCCCACTAAAATGGTTACCTATTTTAAAATCCACCATAGACATTAGTGGGAAAATATCTATATTTTATTATGAAATGACCTCATTTTGGCATGAACCTCATCAACTTATCTTTTTAGGTATACTACCATGTTAATCATATAATATATAAATCTTAGATATTTAAGTGAAAAAATATCTTCCCAATAAATTATATAGATAAACTAAAAACCACTCCATTGGTATCTTAACTTTTAGGGTTTTCTAGATAAATGTAACATAAATAAAGCATATAAAATGGTTCACTTAACTTAGAGAGTCAACTTGTTACTTGATTTCCACACATAGGATAATCTATGAGTAGCTTTATTTGGTATGATACTACCCATTTGGATAATTGAGGTCTTGATAAGTGTTTGATTTGGACGGAATACAAAACTTTTTATTTTTAAGGGGATTTAATATCATCATATTATATCATGTATTCCCTTTTATGTATGGATTCTTGTAATGATTTAGTTTGTAATCCCTATTCCATCCAAGAAATCAATATGTTCAAAATATATTGATCTATTATGCTCAAAGACACCTGACATTAGATGAATTATATATTATCAACCACATGTGTCACATTAAAACATAATGGTCAAGAGTGATTTGTTTTATTCTCTTTAAATTACTTATTTATTTTCTAACCATATTTCATTGTTTATAGACATTATATATTGGTTATGTTTGGGAAAATTTTGGTGGTGGGCTATTAATCTATACAAACACCCTACTCTAGGGTCCATGAAACATAAACACCCATGTAAACCTCATAATTATAGGTGTTGGTTGGGAAAGGTCCAAAGTTAGTTAGTTAAGTTGGAAATCTTGGATGGAATTTGCATATGGTTCTGGGTGTGGGAATTGAGACTAGGTATTGATTCTTTTATTTAGGTTTATATTGGTATGGTATGCATATGATCTGGCAACCAAAGATATTATCAATTTCTACCTAACTCCTGTTTCATTTTAGATAGTTAATTTCATATAGAATGAGTATATTATTTATCTTGGTGGTGCTGACCATGATGTTTATTTATTCCTTTAAGTATTGTGATGATTGATTGATGTTATTTATGATCTGTTTTAATACTCTTATATGATGGTATAGTAATACCATGTTAACACTTGAGACCCCTACTACTAGTTGATATCCTTTTACATATATTAAGGATTTTTTAAGGACATGTAATGAATTAGTCCTATCACTATAGAGTGAGCCAAGATGGGATGTTACACAAGTGGTTGATGTTTCTAAGCAACCTTAGTTTATTTGACATACTCGTAGTACGTGGTTGTTATAAGTGTGATTCCTACAAAATTAATATCTATATTAATTGTTTTTGAAATATTTATGATTATATTTCAATGTTTTATAGTATTTTGGTATAGAAATATTGGATATTTTCATGGTTTATTGACATTTAATTTCTAAAATCACATTCTATTTGTACATGGTATTTGTAAAATCTATTTTGAGACTTGTGTTGGTCTAAATGAGTTTCTAAAAAAAATTTGAAGTAATTTTTGAGTTTCATAAAATGAATTTATTATTTTTTTATGGTTTTACATATTATAAATATATATTTTTTTTAATTTTGAATATTATTAATTATTGTTACTTATTTTATATACATGTTTTGGTGTGGTTGTTATAATTATTGAGTTTGGCACATTGATGATTAGGTTATGGGATGGTAATTTGACTAGTTTCACATGGAAGCCTTGGGTTAACCAATATTAGTGCTATACTAGCTTATTTTATGCACTAGATATCATCCCCTAGTATAGTTCGTGCTCTGTAAAGTGGGTTGACACTCATTAATTCCAATGAGGATAATTCAGGGTCTGTGAATACAAATACTACATTATAGGACACTAGTTGGATATATGTTTAGTGAGGTCCGAGGTTATACCGTTGGATATGAAGTTTGTATCAAATGTTACACTATTTTTTGTATCATAGTTTATTTTTTTCTTTTTTTTCTAATGAAATATATATTTATATATTTTCTATGAATTTCTATTTTTTGTATCATAGTTTAATTTTTTCTTTTATTTACAATGAAATATCTATTTATATGTTTCCTATGAATTTTACTCACTTGGTCCATGCTCATGTTTATTACCTAAAGTTGTTGGTGTTGGCGTTTGTGCCCCCGAAACCACTGAATATGGACTTTTTATTACTACAATATTCAAATATCTAAATATTAATTAATATTTTATCACATGATGACTGTTATTTTGTGCAACAATAATGTGATAATATATTTATAGTATTTATCCCATCAAAAGGTGATACTAGTTACCTATTATAATGAGAAATTGGAAATGAAATGAAAATATTTTAAAACATATTTCATATGTTCTAGATGAATGAAATTTGATTGGTCACATATTATGTTTTGACTATAAAATACTGGATACTCTTAAGTAGATTATATTCCTGCTCATTACGTTTACACTTAGTAATCTCTAAAAGAGGATGTTATGAGGATAAATCCACTAGTATAAACTCCATATATTATATGTTCCATTGGATATTACTATATGTAAACATGTGTATTGGTACTTAAACTTGATATTACTATTAATGTATATCATAAATAGAGTACTTTAATATATTGATTAAAAACCATGATAACTTATTCCACGACGAAGTAAAATATGATGGGGGTTTCTTAAGTGATATGACATTAATTGAATAAGTTAAGAAATGATTTTTCCCTTATAAAATATGATATATATGGTTATTTGATTGAAATTTATTTTTTATTAAATTCATGACCTTGATATTTCATATACGAGTTTATTTCCAGTAGGCAAAGAAAGATAAATCAAGCATATTAGTTGATGACACAAAGTATGATTCTTCTTGATGATATATTGAGACAAGGCAATTATATTACACAATAAGCATTCATATGAGGTTATTATCATTATGTAATTGAATTCATTCTATATGTATGAATTGATATGTTGATATATTCCAATCTTTGAATTTAAGAAATCTCGCCTAATGCCATGGAGAAAGTGACCTAAAGGGTCACACACTATGTGTATACATAATATCAGTTAAATTATATTTCTATTTAATAGTTAGAATAAATATTATTATATACTTTTGGTTTAATAATTATTCAGTATTTTTTACCACATAAATTCAATCACCATTTATTTGAATCAAGAATATATGTGAGATGAATATTAAATAAATATTATTTATAATCTAACAAACATATAATATTTATTTATCTCATATTTATTTTTTGTAAGGTAATAAATAATTTTTTATTTATTAAAAACAATTTATTTAGTTATATGAATATTAAAATAAAAATTTATTCACACTTTTAGTGAACATAATATTTATTTATTGAATAATATTGTTGGAACCTCCTTGTTTTAATGATCCCAAATCATGTTAATTATCTTTTTAATGTGTTTTATTTTTTATGATAACATTTTATTCTATTATGAAATTTGATGAAATATTGGATAATTGTTGAGAATACCTACCATCAGACTTTACTCCCCACAAGAAAAGACTCACCATTAGAGTTGAGTCACCTCCAAAAAAGACTCACCATTGGAGTTGAGTCACTTCCACAAAAGAATCACCATTGCAGCTGAATCACCATTAGACTTGAGTCACTATTGAAGATGTCCTACCACTATAATCTACCTACCTTCAAATCTAAGTCACCGCTGAGATGTTTCACTACTGAAGATAACCTACCATTAGACTTGATTTACCACCAAGCATGATTCAATATTGAAACTAGATAATACATGAAATCTTATGATTCTCTATTTTACTATGATTTTTAAATAAATTGATTGTGCTTATCTCGAATCTACAAATGAGGATTCTTAAGAATATGGAGCACATTAGACTAAGACACGCTATACTTTCTCTATATTTATACTTTCTCTTTCATTTTATTTCTGACACAAGCCTGTCATGGGGTGTGGCAAAAACAATTATTTACTAAGTTAAAATATAGTATAATGGTTAACCTAGGTTTTCTCCCGATGAGGAGTTCACACAAAATAATTTGTCACTTTTTAATTAGAGAAAAAGTTAAGTGTTTTTGAAATTGTTTGTTTTTGAAATCAATGAGATAAATAGAAAAAAATAAGAAATTAAGGAAGATATTCAAGAAAAATATGGAATTAATGTGATTTAAAATCTATTTTATGAGATGGCTGATCAAGTCGGGGTCAGTTTTATAATTACAATACTATCCGTGTTCCATTTTATTCAATCCTCTTCTACTAAGTTGGTTTAAGTGAGATTATATAATTACTTCAACTCACTTATTTGGTTAAATGTTTTAACAAAATTCTTGTGTGGTATACACTTATTCTGTTATGTGATAGAGTTTTATTGAATACCCCCAATTATCTTAGGAAATTCCGAATCTGGTATTGTTTATCTTAAATAATCATGAATATTCACCACCCCTCCCACATGTACTAGTGATCATCGAGTACTTAACCACTAATCCCTGATATTATTCTATCAAATATAGACTAGAACCTAATGGAGGGAGAAAAATGACCATTTATCAAAGCAATAATAACTACAGAATATAAAATCGAATATGATCACATAAGATAATAAATACTATTTTTAGAATTTAAAAACAACTTCGTAGGAGAGAGATAGTTTTTTATCAATAAAATATAGGAACTAAAAGCATTAAAAATATAAAACCTTCCCTCACAAATCACCTCATATGTTTACCCCACCATGGTAAGGGTAATTTAGTGGAATAGGGAAGATGAAGGCATTACAAAAATAAGAAGAAAAGAGTGAAAATAAAGAACAAAATTTTCTCCTTCAGATTCTATCCTCCAAAAGTTTATCTTAGGTTCTACAACCATATTATCAAATCAGGATGAGTTACCTTATTATAGGAGGTGAGTAATGGAGTTTTCCATCTACCCACGAAGTTTCAAGGAATTTTTTGATGTGTGGAATGAGTTATACCCGAATTAGTAGACCTAACTTTTTCTAGCCACCAATCACTATTCCACCAACCATACTTTGACTGTTTAAAAGGCGGCCTATATGAAATCATTTATGCTTTAAATTTAATGTGTGTCTTCCGTATTGATTTTTCTTTCTGATCCAGTGGGAATAACCCCATTTGGTGGGTAGTATCCCGATATATGGATCAGTGAATGAAGTAATGTTCATTCTACAGGCCAGAATAAGTGTTCACATTGACCGATTTGTTTTGGTTTTTTGGTGCTCAAATTGGATTTGGGTCATGAAGAATTATATGTATCACACGAACTATTTAATCCTACAAAAAAAATATCGTGCATTGGATGAATATTGTGGGAGTTATGCTCAAAATATAGAGGCAATATAAAACTGTTAAATGTCCAAAATTAGCCAATTTTTACACTTAAGATCAAAACTCACCAAAAGTCATAAAATGATGAAAAAAAGATCAAATTGATTAATGGGAAGGTATTAAATCATTTAAAAACATATGTAGAAATATGAAAATTTGATATTTGTCAGTTTTCTTTACATATTGAGTAGTGTGTTGTTTTTATTGTTTATCCACACACATTATCTCCTATTCCATAACTAGAGAATACATGATATTCTCTCTACTCTATTTTCATATGTATATCGACAATGTTTTTGGAATAGGTCCTTGTATAACCTGTATTTGTTTTCTTCCCATAGTTATTGTGGAAGAGGTCCCTGTGTGGCCTAGAAAACTTGTAAGCTATTGTCTGTATACTCGATCCAGGTTGTGGATCAGATTTTTTTTATATAATCTACTTGGTAGTGAATGATTTCCAAGTGGAGGGGATTAGGTATCCATTTGTGATTGAAACCTTTTTTTTATTCCACTGGGTATTTTTTTTGTACTTTAAAAAGCTATAAACTGTATTTTTTTAAGCCACAAACAAAATTTATTTAGATAGTTAATCTTAACCAGTGTTTATATAAGTATTTGAGTAAGTAAATTGATTTCAAAAGTTAAATAAATTTTCATATATTGTATTAACTGAGAACTAATGAGTCTTTGATGAATCTTTTAAAATATAAAAGTTATATTAAAATACTATTTTTATTAACTTGGAATTTTTATTTTAATTGGGGGATTCTATTTAAGATATTTTTAATAGAAATTTTTATTGGGAACACAATTCACCCCCTATTGAGCCTCTCACTATGACCAATAAATATAATGATATTTATTTATTTAATTTAATATTTATTACTTAAGGTTTGATAAATTCTAATAAGGATTGACGGGCCAAGTTAAGGGCTCAATGAAAATGATATATTTTATTTAATATCATTTAAATAAATATTAATTAATTGATTTATTAAATTATATTTAAATATTCACTTGTTACCACATGTCATGGAATATAATAATAATAATAATAATATTATTATTATTTCACATGGAGAATATAGTATAGAGAATAGTTGACGAAGGACCTCAATGAAATTATAAAATATTTAACCCCAACTATATATTTCATGTTATATCATTTTCAAGGTTTATGAGGTTTTTTGTGCACAATATTTCCTCTCAAAGGAATTATCTCAAGAATGATAAAAACCTCTCTAGAATGCACTGGATAATGAGAAAGAATTATCCTCCCTCTCAAGGCTGAGATAAAAAAAGAAAAAATTATTTCAAGGCTATGATATTTATTATTGAAATAAATGGAGAATGACATACGGAACTTGGTATCTCCATGAAATCACTTGAAATACCAATGATGATGTCTCAAGATCTATGGAGAACATCCATATTTTTTTAGAGGAATTCTACTTTGGATTCTTCACCCTAATGATGAGATGACATGAGTGAAAACCAAATTGACCAAAAATAAAATAATTATCAAGATGAAGTAATTATTTTTTAAAATTAATTATAAATTATATGTGAAAATATTCTGTAAATTATTAATTTGGGGCTACTTCGTCAAGTTCAATTGATTTTAGATTTTGAAACTGATGAAAACCACTGTTGATCTTGGGATTGACTTATTACACTAAGATCTAGATACTTCAAGTGGTATAAAAGAGGTTATGTAATAACTTATAATTAATTTTATTTGGTTTATCAATTTACCATTTTTTTAATAATAATTCAATTCATTTTTTACATTATTCAATCTAAAAGTCAAGAAAATGCATTTTTTTGATTTCATATGGCCAAGTACCAAAAAAGAACATACGAAGAATGTTCAATGATCCTATTAAAAGGGGAAAATTATTATAGATATAGGACACAGTTACATGAAATTTAACTAAAAATCACACACTATGTACCCCTGTTCAACCACACAAGCATAGGCCATGACAATCACGTCACTCCGTGCAGGGTTGGTATGTGGCTTATAATTACACACTGTGTATTGAATGTTGATTGGAATACAGTTAGGTGGGGATTATTAAATGTGTATCTAGTGTATAATACATGTAATTTAGCACCATAATATTTAAAAAAACACTATGTTCGATATCATATACAACACATAGCACTTAGCTTAAACGAATCCTAAAATATTATTAATTATATATGACCCTTATAACATAACCATTAAATTAGAGGGTATGAATAGTATTAACCTAATTATAAAATATATATAAAGTACCTACATAATAAAAGTTCACATGTTATTTCTTATGAAACAAATACTCCATTTTTATTAAAGTTATTTTATGCTTTATAAATACATTTTCTTCAAAAATAGATTTTCTTACTTTTAAAGAGTGAATATTATAGTAATATTTTTGAACTTATATAAATTTTATTTTATAAAAATAATATATCTTTTTTAATCATAATATTTAAATTATCCTAGTTTTAATTTTTTGGATTTTTCTAAAAAGTTTGATTTTCTAGTGAATAGTGAAAATACCAATGTTTTATTGAAAACTGTATTTTTGTTTCAACCATTTGTGAAGTTATATATTATTTATAAATATCCTCAAATAAAATTTAGATATATTATGAATAATTCAATTTGGTTCATTGGAATCAATTTATAATTTAATTTGGTATAAATCATCTTTATACATAATTAGATATTTTTAATAAAAATTATATTTTTTTCTTAAAAGCAGGTTTCATCATGTTTAATACCATTATGTTAAAATTAATTTCCATTAATTATAGAAATTTAATTTAATAAATTTAATTATTTTGTATTCAGTAATCCAAATTTACCCTAGGATATGTTTTTTTACAGTTAATTTTTAGTGAATAGTAAAAAAATACTGTTTTTATGAAATACTTTATTTTTTATGATATTGATAACGAATATAAATAATAATTTTTTTTGAAACTTATTTAATGGATAAAATATGATAAAATAATATAAATATCACTAAAAAAAATTTAAAAACAAGTACATTATAATTTATTCCATAATAAATATGAAAATCATTTTCAGTGTTGACGTAGAGCCTGTACACCCTAGGAAAAGTAAAATTTGGTATCCTAAAAATAATATTTTGGATGAAATAAGTACTTTATAGACTTAGATATCAAATTTAATGTATTATGAATTATTTTTATGTTTATATATGAATTTAATTGTCATATAACAAGTGGATTATCCAAATTCTTCTGCAATGATTGCACAAGGCCAATAAAGTCAAAATAACACATTAATTGTGTTGTGATGATATAGATGTGTGTTAAAATAAATATTAAATGAATATAATTGGTTATTTTCATCATAATAAACTTATTTTCGTGGAATAAAATTTATTTATATTTTTTTATAAATTATATAATTTTCTTATATGTTTATACATTGCTAAGACAATATTAATTTAATTAAAATAAAATAAAACAAATGAGATTAAAAATAATATAAGTAATATAATTTGAGAAATTTAAGGGTATCCAAAAATTCTATAGATTAATATTAAAATTTTACACTATAAAAAAATATATTTTTTTTTCTAATTTTACTTGTTTTATTGATGTTTTTAAAGTCAATGTAATGAATAGTATCAAAATTAGAAATAATGATATTTTATGGGATTAATATTTTATTAAATTATTTAAAAATAATATATTTTTTTAAATAAGAAAAAATTTGATAAAATATGGTCTAAAATTTAAACCCTTTTTCATTTATTTTCCATTTGGATGTATTTGGAACAAGAATAATCTTATTATACTTTAATCTTTTGGGAAATTCCAAAAGTTCCACTCACCTCAATTATAAAAAATCACCTCATACCTCACTTTTTCACAACACTTAAATCCATATTTCTTGACCAAGTCTTACCCATTAATCTTCCAAGACACATTATCCTAGTTCAGGAGGTTCTGGTTTCCTAAAAGACTAACTTTAAGTCCCTTAGGAAAGAATCTAAAGAAAGACCATTGATGAAAAACAAAACAGTTACCATCCGAAATATTGACCAAGTCCCACCTATTCATGTGTTGTTCCCATAAGTAATTAATAACTCTAGTATCATATATATAATTATATTATATTATTATTATAACACAACCATATTCTACCTTTTATCAATCCTATAAAAAGAAAAAACATCGTTCGTGTGTATGTATGAATTACCATCTCCATGTAGCGGTGTAATTCATTTTTCATCACCACTTTACTTAGATGGTTATAAATATGGAAATAATTAATATATATGATATATATATATATATATATTACATAATCATTATTCTTAAAAGGTTAAATATTCTTTATCTTTCTTTCATTTCATCCATCAAAAAAGGAAAACAACGTTTATACATACGTACAACCTACAATATCTATGAATGAAAAAAATTCATTGTTATATAAATATATTTATGGATGAATATATATATATATAATATTATATTATATTCAAACCACAAATAATATTATTTATATGATGGAACTATGATAAACGTTTAAGGAAAAAAACTATGGAATCAAAACATTCATGAAAAACAAAACAGTTACCACCCAAAACAGTGATTTTAACAATTAATTGATAAAAAACAGATGATAAAATACTACAAGTAAATCATATATGGTATGATATATATTATTATGGTTCTGTAATATAGGTATAATAAATTTATATTTATTATATAGGATGTTCAAACATGTACAAAGGAAACCGAACTTATGGTAAGTGTTTCTCATATCACTTTTACTTCTCTGAGACATATGAAATATTCACCAATTATTTATATTTTCATGTTTATATAATACCCCTGCAATATATTATATCAGTAGTATATTTTTATTCATGGTATTTAAAGTTTCATTTCCTATTATTTCTTTCACAGGGTTTATGATTCAAAAGAAACCCAAGTGGTAAGGTTTTATTTCACAATCTTATCATTATTTGGGATTGTTTATTTTTAAGTCACAACTATGGAATATTTCTCTTCCATGTCCATGTTTTCTAATTTCTTTTTCAAATTTTCTTTTACGATTATCCTAATATTTTTAAAATTAATGTTTACCCATGTTTTACTTTTTATAATTTT
The DNA here is from genome assembly GCA_963277665.1 of Viscum album. Classification (NCBI taxonomy): domain Eukaryota; kingdom Viridiplantae; phylum Streptophyta; class Magnoliopsida; order Santalales; family Viscaceae; genus Viscum; species Viscum album. The sequence goes on from OY728150.1 coordinate 1,951,131,799, forward strand.
TTTAAAAGTAATCTTTTTATCATTTTCTGAATGAGATACTTTTTAAATAGTATGAAAGGATTGTTTTTTAACTTTATGAAATGAATGGAATTTACCCCTATCAGAAAACCTAAATAATTTGAATCTTCATTTATAATTTTAAAATTTTATTTTCAAATAAAATTTTCTCTTTTATAATTGTGAATATTTTTTAAAATAATTGATTTTAAAATGAAAAAAGGTATTTTACAAAAGAATTATCTAATGATATTATTAAAGTATTTTCATCTATGTCAGCATCCATTTTTTAATATTATGTTTAATTTAGATTAATATTTTATGATACCATTTACCATATTGTGTTGAATGTTTTGTGACCCGTTCAAGAGGGTATATACTATTTTAACACCATTCACTATATTAATTTGGGTTGTTTATGATTTTGTTTATTGATTGGGGAAATTATTAATAGTTTGTATGATATATTAAATATGAATTTTTATGTTGATCATTTTCAACCATTTTATATGATGAATTAATTGGACTTAGTAAGCGATGAATGAGGCTTGCTATAGCCCCTCAATGTATCAATAGGTCTCATAAGACAAGCTAGCTTGGGTATTGGCTAATTCCTTACACATTTATGTAAGATATCTTAGAATGTGGTATCGAATGTATGTTTATGCTGTTTTAAATTATTCATTCCATAATTATGAGATTATTTATTTATTTCCATGTGATTATTCGATTATTTTGAATATCAATGGATAAGTTTCATGATCATGTGATTATTTATATAAAATTATTTGATCATAATTTATTCTCTCCATATTATTCATCATGTTCAAGTTATTGATTAAATGAAATGTGTTTTCAGTTATTTAGATTTCCATATTTATTATTGCCTATTTATTTATGATAGATTCTATTGTATGAATACCCTTACTAAGAATTATATCTCACCCCTTTATTATGTTTCCTTTCTCTAGGATTATAGGAAGTGTATTATGATTGATATATAGGGGCATGATAAAGGGAATAATTGTGTACTCAAAGTAAAAACTATATTGTATTTTTTGTTTTCAATTATAATGTGAAATTTAATTATGTATCTAGTTTATCATGAATGATAAACTATTCGGTCATTTAGGATGTGATTTCTTCTATCTAGTTCTAATGTAATAAATTAACCACATAATCTGGGCTACTGGTATTAGGGTCTTTATAGATGGAATCATAGTATGTTTTTTTAGAAACCTTGGGAACTAGATTTAGGAAAAAATATATTTGCGAATATAAAACTATGATTCAATTTGAGGATAAGTCGAAGTACATGATAACATCCTATAAATTTGGTAATAACCATAGATAACCTAGGTTAAAACTAAGGAATAATAGATTAATAATAAAGTTTCACGATTTAGACATACTTTTAATAATATTTCATGATTATTTTATAGCCCACTGTGATTATTATAGTTTTATGCTTACGCTTTTCGTTTTGGTTTTAGTCAATGTAGGGAACTTTAAGGAACTAGGTTAACATTGAATGTAATAGATAATGTGTTGATGAGAAACTGAATGGGATAATGACTATAGTAAAGGATGTTGTGATTATGCCTAATTAGTTATCACAATATATGATTAAAAAATTACACCTTAACCAACTCTTTGACTCACCAAATAAGATAATGATAGAGTTTACTGAGAGATCGGTTGGTGGGGGCAGTGGAAGAAATAACATTCTATTTTCTATATGTTGAGAATATGATAAGTAACACCCAAGTGAATGTATTAGAATAACTAGAATATGTTTTGGGTGCAGAAAATAAGTACATAAATCAAGTAATTTCAAAGTAAAAATGAAAAGTTTAGTTAACTAAATCATTGGGAATAATGGTCTCCATAAGGTATTATTGATGGCTGAATGTTTTAAATGTGTAATGCATGAGAATTATGAAAATATATGTCCTAGGGAAAATATTGAGAATAGAATCAGAAATATTGTATGAGTAATGGTTATATTTATGATGATTAAGAAACTACAAATGATATATTAAAGGAAGGAGTTATTAAGGAATAAGATGATGAATCCTAGTTAATGGATTAAGAATGAAGTTGAATGATTAATGTGATTCTGTTTGGATTGATGAGTTATGTTATAAAAGTATTTTAGTAATGATATTTTGGTTATAAGAATAATGATATATATAAGGATTGTATTGCAGTACTTATTATTTAAGTATTTGGAATCATGTGATGAATATTATTTGTAAACAAGAGAATTGATTTTGTGGCAAGCTGATCTTTTGGAAAACACATGATTTGGGGTAAATAACCCTAAGTATGTTCTTGATTTTTAGATAATGATGATAAATATATGTTTATGGGATAGTATTGGTGACATTGAAAATGGATAGTGATTTTATGACAAAGTAATTCACGATGAAGTTTACTGCATTTTAAGGATTTATGAATTATATTAAAAAATATGATATTTTATTTAAGGAATAAGAAGAGAGTTAATCCTTGAAATCATAAAGGTTTTCACTATGGTTTTAAGGTGGTAAAGGTATTCATATATTTGTTAAGAGATATTAAGAGTTACATTATTTTTTTTGGAATCTAATGTTAAGTTGATTATGGAAATTTAGTGACCTTCCTTATAATTTTTTGGACTTTGAATTTAGAACTATGTAATTTGGATGACTATTAAGGTTAAATATTTTTTGAATGTATTATGTTGAAGTTTTGGTGTTGTTAAATAACTTGTGTTAAATATTTTGGTCTTGAAAAATATGTAGAGATATAAGGAATGAATTTTCATTATTTTATTGAGTTAATGATATGTTAAATGTTAATTTTAGTGATTCAGGCATAAAAATTCCTATTGGATATTCATTTCTTGGAGTAAGAAATGATGTTGGAATTGATCAAAGCACATCCAAAGGAAGAAATTGTGCCTATGAAACAAAAAGATATGAAGTCACTATATTTCATTATATTATTAGTCTAAATGGTAAAGAAAATATACAAATTTTGGAAAATGATATTTAATCAAAAATGTTATTTTATTACTTTCATTTTTTATGAATCAATGGTCTTTTGATTCATCACAAATTTATGGTTTTGTGGTTGTTAACTTTCTCTTAATAAATCACTCTATTATGATCAATGAATGTTTTCACCCTCCATCACTATTTGGGCATTACACTTTTATTCCATGTGCATATCTTGAATTTTTCACCTATGTTATCCTTCTTGGAAATATAGTTATTTGATTATTCCATATGACCTTTATACTTCCTTTTCTATCTTATCAAGAGGATGTTTTATTAACGCTTCTTATGATGTGGGTTTTCTATAAAGGTATTTTCAAATTTTAAACCCTTGATTACCAATCACAAGTTAAAATTATGAGGAAAAAACTTATTGAAGGAGGGTAGAATGTAACATCCTAAAATTTTAAAAGAATATTATGTTTGATAGCATATATATCACACAACATTAATCTTAAACAAACCCTAAAATATTATTATTTATACATGACCATTAGAACCTAGTCATTAAATTAGAGGGTATGAATAATATTAACCTAATTATAAAATATATATAAAGCACATAATCAATAAAAATTAATTGAATAATTCTTATTAAATAAGTACTAAATTTTTATTAAAGATATTTTATACTTTAGAAATACATTTTCTTCAAAAAATGGGGTTTCTTACTTTTAATGAGTGAATATTATAATATTTTTTATCTTATATAAATTTTATTTTATAAAAATAATATTATATTTAAATAAAAATATTAATATTATCTCAGGGTGATTTTTTTTGGAAATATTTATTTTCCAGTGAACAGTGAAAAATACCAATTTTTATTGAAAATTGTATTTTTGTTTTAACAATTTTCATAGCTTAATTTATTTTAAAATTATTTAAAAGAAAAATTAGTTCTATTATATTTTAAAACACTTAATTAAGTTCATTTTAATAAATTTTATAATTGAATTTGGTATAAAATCATTTTTATACATAAATATGAATTTTTAAGAAAAACTGTATTTTTCTAAAAAGAGGGTTTCATCATATTTTGTAAACTTATTTTGAAATAAATTTCTATCACTTATGTGAATTTAATTACATGAAAACAAATTTATTTTTGGATTAATCCATCCAAATTTATCCTAGGATTATTTTTTAAAAGAAGTTAAATTTTTATGAATAGTAAAAAAACTATTTTATGAAATACACTATCTTTTATGATATATCCAAGACATAGAAATAATATAAAAATTTATGAAACATATGGAAAGAATAACATAATATAAAATAATATAAATATCATAAAAAAATGAAAACATTGATATTATAATTTATTCCATAATAAATATGAAAATCATTTTCATTGTTGACGTAGAGCCTACGCAACACTAGAAAAGTCGAATTTGACATCCTAAAAATAACAATTGGGATGACATAATTACTTGATAGACTTGAATATTAAATATAATGTATTATTTATTATTTATATTATTATACACAAATTTTATAATTATATAACAAGTATCTTATCTAGATTCTTGTCTAATGCTTACGGAAGGCCAAAAAAGTCAAAACAACACATTAGATGGGTTGTCATGATAAAAATGTGAATTAAAATAAATATTGAAAAAATATAAATGGTTATTTTTATAATAATAATTTTTTTCATGGTATAAAGTTATTTATAATTTTTATAAATTATATAATTTTCTAAAATGTTTGTGCAACACTAACACAACATCAATTTAATTAACAGAAAACATCCAATAAATGATATTAAAAATATTATAACCAATATAATTTGAGAATTTTAATGTTATCCACAAATTATAGAGATGAAAATTAATTTTTTCTGAAAATAAGATTTTTTTCATCTAATTTTACTTATTGTATTGATGTTTTTAAAGTCAATGTAATGAATAGTATCAAAATTAAAAATTATGATATTTTATGGGATCAATATTTTATGAAATTTTTTAAAAATAAAAAAATATTAAATAATCAGAAATGAGATAATATATTTTTTAAAATTTCATACCATGTGTATTAATAGTCCATTTTTAAGTCTTTGGTTTATGAATTGTCTTATTACATTTTAATCTTTTCAGAAATTCAAATAGTTCCCCTCTACTCTATTATAAAATGGAACCTCCTCCCTCATTTATTCAAACCACATCAAGCCTTATAGATTGAAAAAGTCCTAAAAATTCATCTTACAAACTACCTTATCTAATTTATGGAGATTCCGGTCACTTTAAAAGACCAACCTTAAGTCCCTCAAGAAAGGATCCAAAGAAGGTCTACCAAAGAATAGGTAATTGTCTTACGCAAACTCTTTCAATTTAGTTCTTCTTCAACGTGTTCATCATGTGTTTTTTCTATAGTAAATTAATAACTCCTGTATCATATATATACCTATATTATATTATTATTATGATACAACCATATTCTACTTTTTATCCATCGTATGAAAAACAAAAACATTGCTTGTGCGTACGTATAACTTACCATCTCCATGTAGTGGTGTAATTCGTTTTTCATCACCTCTTTACTTAGATGGTTATAAATATAGAAATAATGAACATATATGATATAAATTAAAAAATAATTATTCTTTAATGGTTAATTATTATTTATATTTTTTTTGTTCCATCAATCAAAAATGGAAAACAACATTCATACATACGTACGACCTACTATTTCCATGAATAGTGTAATTAATTTTTCTATTTATATCATTATGGACGACTATAAATAACTATATATTTAATATATATCATATTTAAACCATAAAAAATATTTTGTATATAATGGAACTATGATAAAAGTATAAGGACTAGAACTACCAAATCAAAACATACATGAAAAACAAATCACTTACCACCCGAAATAGTGATTTTAACAATGAATTGATAATAAATGGGTTATAAAGTATTATAAGTAAATCATTTATGGTATGATATATATGATTATGGTTTTGTAATATATTTTTAATAAATCAGTATTTTTTTATAAAGGAGGTTAAAACAGGTACAAAGGAAATCAAACCTAAGGTAAGGGTTTCTTGTCTCACTTTTACTACCGTGACACATGTGAAATATTCACCACTTATTTATATTTAGTGGTGTATATACTATTACTTTGATATATTATATCATGAATCTATTTTATTCATTGTATTTAAATTTAAATTTAAATTTATTTCTTCTATGTGGATTATGATTCAAAAGAAACCCGTGTGGTAAGGGTTTATTTCACAATATCATCATTATTTAGGATTGTTTATTTTGAAGCCTCAGTTGATGAATATTTATTTTCCATGACCCTGTTTTCAGAAAAAAATTCAAAAATGTATTTAATATTATACTATGATTTTTGAAATTCATGTTCACCCATGTTTTACTTTTTATAAAATGTTTTAACAGGAATATTTTTGTAATTTTCCAAATGAGGCACTTTTTAAACAATATGAAAGGAATGATTTTTTAACTTATAAGGAATGAATATAATTTCCTAATATCATGAAAACTTAATTATTCGAATCATCCTTTATAAATTTATAAAGTTATTTTGAAAGAAAATGTTTTATTTTATAATTTCAAAGCTTTTTTTAAAATAAGTTATTTCAAAATGAAAAAGGGAATTTTCCACAAGAAATATTCAATGATATTATTAAAGTATTTTCATCTATGTTCACATCCATTGTTGACTCTTATGCTTCATTGAGGTTAATATCTTATTATAACATCTACCGTATTTTATTGAATGTTTTATTATTAGTTTAATTGGGGATGTAATATTTTGATACAATTATATATATATTAATATAGATGATTTATGAATATGTTTATTGGTTGGGGAAATTTCACTACTAAAAATGATACATTTAACAGTGCTAAAAATGACCTTTATCAGTTCTATAGAGGAGCTTCCTACTAGATTAAGATTAAAATCCCTAGGATTTTATCTATTCTTGAAAACCACTAATTAAGGGGTCCTTTATTAGTGCTTTTAGAAGTGCAGTTAATGGGGAAAACTGTAGTATTATGTAATAGAACACTAAAAAACCAGTGAAATGTGATTTAATATCACACTAAAACACTAGAAACAACATTAGAAAGAATCAAAACCAAGTACCAATATGAAATTTAAATGAAAAAATATTTACAAAAAAAATACAAAAAAACACTATAGTATATACATTTCAGACATTAGTTTATAAAATTTGTTGAATAATTTTAAATTATTACATACATTTAAAAACATCAATGTTCCTTTTTATTTTTCCCCTGACCCTAACTTATGATATTACCAAACAAGCCACCCCTATTAGAGAAAAATAATGCTCCTATATAAGAAAACAATTCATATATCAGTAATAATATAAAGAAATAAATTAAACATAATTGTTAATTTTAAATGAAACTTTGAGTCGGACTAGGAAAACCATGTATAAGATTGAGTTACTGTTGATTATTTCACATCACACCATTTCTTGTTCATCTTCAATAATTATCTATATGGAAATTAACTAAATATGTATAAGATAAAAATTATGAGTAAATTAATTAATTAATAAAATATAGAATAAGGAGAAAACAATATAGGATCATTTACTCAGTTTTGGCGACATGATTCACATTTTAAACTAAAATGACACATATATATTGAAAATATAAAATTAGATTCATATTGATCACACCATGCATAATAATGAGATGTGGATGGTTCCTACACATCTTAGATGACTTATGGATTATAGTACTAAAGTATCAAAAAAATCTAAATGCGGTTGCTTGGTTTTGAGTATATCACTTGTATTTTTTACTAAAATGTCATTTGAAACTAGAAAGATGAAATTTGTATTATAACAGTCATATTTTGTGTCATTTTGATGTGATAGTTATTCCAATATATCAAAAATTACTTTTGAAAATTTCCCCTAAATTATCAATACAATTCGAGCATGTTTTCTTAGTTTTTTGTGAGTGAAAATTTATAAACTAAAATATTAATTTTAAACTAATAAGAGAAACTTAGAATAATACCAGGAAAATCATGTGTCAGAATGGGGTGATTTTTATTGATACACATAAAAAATGACTAATGGATAGTTTTCCTAAGTTATAAAAAAACCCAAACGTGTTTGATCTGTTTTGACTATGTCACTTATCTTTTTACTAAAATATAATTTTAAACCAGAAACATGCACGTTGAGTCATAACAGTCACATCATGTGTTGGTTTGATGTGATACTAATTCCTACACATGAAAAATGACTTATGAATCATTTTTTTAAATTATCAAGACAATCTGAGCATGTTTGCTCAGTTTTTAGTGAGTGACACGTTTTAAACTAAAATTTCAATTTTAAACTGATAACAAACACTTTAAGTCATACTTTCCACATCATGTATCATATTGATGTTGTGATTATTCATACAAAAAAATTACTTATGAATAATTTTCCTAAAATATCAAAATAATCCAAATTCTTTTTCTCGGTTTGAGTATGTGAGTTATCATTTTTTCTAAAAGTAATGTCAATTTTAAATAAAATGATGAGCTTGGAGTCATACCAATGAAACCATGTGTCATATTGAGGTGAGGATAATTTATACACATCAAAAATTAATTATGTATTATTTTACTAAAGTATCAAAGAAATTTTAATGCACTCTCTTAGTTTTTATTACGTCACTTGTCTTTTTTACTAAAATGCCATTTTAAATTTTAAACACATAATTGAAGTCATACTAGTCAAATCATGTGTCAGTTCGATGTGAGAATAATTTATACATATTGAAAATGACTTATGAATAATTTTCCTAAATTATCAAGATAATCCTATCATGTTTTATTGGATTTTAGTGAGTAATACTTTTTTAACTAAAATGTCAGTTTTAAACTGATAACCAGAACTTTGAGTCATACCAAACACATCATGTATAATATTGAGGTGAGAATCATTCCTATATGTATAAAATTACTTATGGATTATTTCACTAATGTATCAAAAAAACTAAATGTGTTTGTTTGGTTTTGAGTATATAAATTGACTTTTTTACTAAAAGTAATGCCAATTTTAAATAAAAATATACACCTGAAGTCATATCTGTCACACCATGCATCATATTGGGGTTCAGTTTATTCCTACATCTCCAAAATGACTTATGTATCATTTTACTAAATTATCAAAATAATCCTAATGTGTTTTCTTAGTTTTGAGTACATCACTTGTATTTTTTACCAGAATTTTATTTTAAACTGGAAACATATAATTTGAGTTATATCCGTCACATAATGTGTTGATTTTATGTTATAATGACTCCAACATGTCACAAATGACTTATGAATCATTTTACTAAATTATCAATATAATTCGAGAGCATTTTATCTTTTTTCAGTAAGTGAAACTTTTTGAACTAAAATGTCAATTTTAAACTGATAATGGAAACTTTGAGTCATACCAGCCACGTTGTGTATCATATTGAATTGTGGATGATTCCTACACATTGAAAATGAAATATGGATAATTTTCCTAAAGTATCGAAACAATCCAAATATGTTTCTTCAACTTTGAGTATTTCAGTTTTCTTTTTATAAAAATTAATGTTAATCTTAAATAAAAATATGCACTTAGAGTCATCCCGGTCACACCATGTGTCATATTGAGATGTGGATGATTCATACACACCCCAAATGACTTACATATCATTTTCATAAAGTATAAAAATAATATGAACTACCAATGTTACCACACTTTCCATTGTCTTTCTTTATCAAACTGCCAATATTGCATATTGAGTTGATGTTCTTAGCTAAAAAAACTTTCTTGATTTCAAAAACCAGAAGATTAGAGTAAGATCCTATGCCCATTACATCACAATACATCACCATAATGAGAAAATTTTTTTGTCTAAGAATATCCACTCAATATGAAATGTTGGCAGTTTGAAAATGAAAGGAAATTGAAAGCATGGTAACATTGGCAGAAAGGAACATTTTATCTCTTTTATGCCTTGTTGTAGATAGTTGAAAGAGAAATATGAATTTCCAAAATATTTTTTGAACAAAACTAAATAAATACTAGATAAATATTATAAGGAAATTAACTTTCAAATAGTATATAAAATTATGAAAAAATTAATTAAAATAATATTAGTAATTCATCTTTTCATGATGGTTATGTACATTCATAACCCATTTACTTATTGTCATTATATAAGTTTCATCCTTGAAGTGTAATCTCTCACGATCATGAGTATCTTCGAATAAACCACCCCAAATTGAATAAAAGAATCCACATTTATAAGGAAAAAAATCCTTATATGAGTAATATTAAAAAAAAATTGAACATAAATATGAAAATATTCAGTAATTCTATAGACAATGATTTTACTATGAAAACATCAAGCTTACCTCTATAATTAATCATAGGCAGATCCATTTCTCTTCCTGCATAAGTAGTGGAGGGAACATGAATGAAATTAATAAATACCAACACTATAGGGGTGAAAATGTTTTGAGGTAGAAGTATGTGAAAACTTTGGTGCATAAAGACATGAAAGCTGAACATAAATATTCTAAAATAAACAAACTCTACAAGGAATAATGAATACTAAATCATCATTTCATTATATAAATTTTCATTAAAATATAGAAAGTATATTGTAACATCACCTTTATATATTACCAAAGGGATTGCTTCATTATAGAATGTTCTTACACAAGATTGGTAACATCATCATGTGTAGAATACATTATCTATATGAGTAGCCAAAAATTTAATTTAGATCATGTTAATGTAGTAAGGAACTAATAGTATTATGAGGAAAACATATTATATTAAAAAAAACATTTACCTTCTTGTCAAACACTCTTTATTTTTTAATGGTTTTAGGGATTTGGATCCTCAATAAAGAATCCAAATTCCCAATTTATTGTCCCATCTAACATAAAACACATTGTCTATATTAAGACAGACATGAACTGATTATAATCTCCCAATGAGAGGGTTATCCTCGATTGAATTTTGATCAAACATGATAGTTATTTTAGTCTCCAGTAGAATAATCGACTAATTATTTTTTTTTGGATCTGGGTTATAAAATACTTGAACTGATTTTGATGACATTATGAACAAATCATCTTTTCCCCCATCCACACTGAAATTCATCTCAACAAATCCCATTTCATCAAATTCCTCAGCAATCTTATTGTTAACACATTTGTAACATAAAATTAGTTCTTGAAATGTTTTTTAATTTAACTCTTATATCTATTCGATAATGCCAAATTATGACACATTTTCATAAATTGGATTTCTATCCTTAGAACCAGATATGTGCATTGTTTCCTCCACAAGTGTAACTCCACTGTGGTTCATCATACTACAATCATCATGTTATTTTTTATAGAACATATAACCATTTATTAATAAACTAGTGTAAGATATAACATTTTCATTCGGTCCCCTGGCTATCCATAAAATTTTTTTAGCAATTGAATTTGGATATTTAGTTAACTCTTCATAAATTTGACATCAAAACAGTTCTATAAAATATTGATTATATATATTTGATACCCATCCTTCAACCCTTGATGGAATAAAATATCTATAAATTGATTTGTGTGATTATATATATGGATCAACATCCTCACTATTATGTAAAATGTAAAGTTTCAATTTCTCCATCTCTATTAAGATAATTTTAACTATATGTCTTCCAAAAATCCCTTCACCTATAAGGCATCCATTGTGGCGAGACTTTGGGATACCGATGATTTCAACATATGATAGTTAATCGATACAGAATTCAATAACTTCATAAACAATATATAATTATTCAATACAATCTTATGGACAAATTCGATTCTTGACATACCCTTCCAAATTCTTTATATACCATTCAATGGGGTACATCCATCTGTAATGTAAGTGACCACAAAGTTGAAACTCTTTAACCAAGTGAACCATTAGGTGGAACATTATATTAAAGAATGATGGTGGTAAGAACATATCAAATTCACATAATATGACCGAAACCTTTTTTTTCCTGATTGGAAACCTCATTGGGTCTATAACTTTACAGCGTATGGTTTTGAATAATAAGAAGAGTTTGGTTAATGTATACCATACATTTTTAGGTAGAATGCAACAAAAATAAGCATGCATCAAATATTTCATCAAAACATCACAACCATATGATTTTAGTACATGTAAATTCAATTTAGTCATTGATATGACATTATTGATATTTGATGAATACCACTTTGGAACTTTTATACTATAAAGGAAAAGGGAAAATTGAGATTTTTCCTATCAGGATAGAGTGTAAGCTACTGGATAAAGAAAATTCCACTCTTTAACCTTCATGAGTTCTATCTCTTCCCTTATCCCCATATCAATCACGTCCAACCTTTCCTTGACATCATCTTTAATTTTTTCATAAAAATTTATTAATGTTCCAATAACACTATCAAATAAATTTTTTTCCTACATGTATGACATCAATAAAATGTTTGATGGACAAAAAATTACAATACGTAAATTCAAAGAAAACTGATCTCTTTTTGCTAGCCTTATTTCATAAGGTTTTTCAAAAATGGTTTACCCAAAAAAGTGTCAATATTTTTTACTTTATCGAATAGTTGATCACCTATTAGTGAAGACAATGATGTTCCTTATTCGATATTCCCATCAAATGATGTTGTCTAGGATCAGTATTTATATCATCGAGGTAAAAATTTCTGATGTCCTAAAAACATTGTTTTTGAGGAATGTTTCAACCAAACCGAGTGTATGAATTATTCACAAATGGGACACCCCAACATTCTTTTAATGATATAACTTGATAAATTTCGATATACAAGAAATTAATTTATCAAAATATAAAACATGGCCCTCAATGTGAATTCTTCACTTCTATTAGAATCATACATTGTAATGCCTATATCCTACATCAATTTCAGATCTTCAATCAATTGATCCAAATATAAATCAATATCATTATCGGGTTTACTTGGTCCAAATATAAGTAGAGACAAAAGAATGTATTTTCCCTTTATGGATAAGCATGAAGGAAAGTTATAATTTATAAACATGATGGGCCATGTACTATGAGTACAAATCTATACAACAATAGGATTGATTCCATATATATATAATGTAAGAAGAAAGTTTCTCAGCTCGTTTGCAAATTCAGGATACTCATAATCAATTTTTTCCAATGAGGAGAATCTTTGGACGTTGTAGGTTCCCCATTTAATTCTTATATATTCATGCCATGTTAATTGTCTTTTAATTTCCTGATATCTGTATTGTCTTATAAACCATGGAATGATAGGAAACTACCATACATCTTTCAAAGGACTTGATTCATTTTTCTTGTATTGATCCACGCCACACTTAGGGCATTTTATGAGCGATTCATGGTCTTTGAGAAATAATATGAAATCATTTTTACAAACATGTATTTTTGAGAGACCATACCCATTGAAAATATCATTCTTTAACATCATATGTTCAATATGGAAGTTCATTTTCATTTGGAATCATATCATTCATGAGACCAAGTAGTTCTGTAAAGTTGGTTTCTCTTCATCTTATGTTAGCTTTCAAATTAAAACACTTCAATATAGCTAATAATGTTGTGTATTTAGTACAACCGATATAAAATGGTCTCTTAACATAGATATTTAACTTCTCAAAAAAATTTGGACAATCATGAAGGTCATCTTAAATATCCATTGTCATTTGTTCCATGAAATCTCCATCATCATTTACATTGGTATTCATATCAAATGATCCATAAACCACATTTTCATCCCAATTGGTGTGCACGTTCAGTTTTTCCTCACGTTTAGTCCAAGATTTATAGTTATGATATATTAAAAGAAAAATACAATGTTCTTCTAACTCTTCTAAAATAATTTTTCTTGAATAAACACAATGTAAACACAGTCAAAGGATTTGATAAGGGTTTTATGCATTCTCTATTGAAAACTTGATGAACTCTTTAACTCCATATTCATACTCTTTTGGTAAAAAATTATCATGAATCTATTTTTGATTCATACCCATCCTATTATGTTCATAAAATATTCATTTTGTAAAATAAATAAATAAATAAAAATAAGATATTCATTATCATAGGTGAAAGTTATAAATAATCATCATAAGGGGAACCTAACATTTGATTGTTTCAAATAATTTTAGCATTCTTTGAAGGAAACAGGTAATTAAATTTAACAAAAGAATTACTATAATATAGTATGTGTTATCCTATGAATTCATCCAAAGGTGAAAGTTATAGACAATTTTCATCCTCATCAGCTTCATCTCCCAAACACTTATTATTTCATTTTGTTTATTGAGACTCATCACCCATATCTAGTGGACATCCACCTATGTTTCTTGAACTAGTCTAATCAGAATTCATCCCATACTGGGTACTGGTGATCATTTTGGATGACTACTGCTTAGAGTAGTTCAAGAAATATAAAAGAGATTTGGGATGAGTTTCAAGCATCAAATTTCAATAATAACTGTTTGGGATATGAAGTTGATGAGAATGAAACCAAACCTTTATTATCTTAAATAATGGTAGTGCTTAGAATTTTTCATAGTTTCTATTCCTTAAAGAACTAAAACTAATACTAAAACAATTAAATAATTTTTCCCTATAAAAAATAATAATAAATAATATAGAATAATGTATATAAAAGCTAATGTCATTTTTGAATCTAGAGTTTTATAAATTTTTTAATAATAAATTCTATAAAGATAATTAAAATAAAATTATTCCTCATAGCCATAGATATTAAATTTCATCTAGTTAAGATATAATGGTAGAGAATAAAGATGATTCTTGAGTTTAACCAAAATGGAGTAAAAGACCTAGAAAGCAGAAACATCCATATCATGAATTCATATATTTCAAATACATTATTTTTTATTAATAGAGATAAACAGAATAATATTCTAAAAAAATATCTTATAGGGATAACCATAGATGATGATCTCAATTTATATAAAGAATCATTGTATTCAAAATATGTTTCATTATAGAATGAATTATTTAATGATGAAATCAATTCTATTATGAGAAATAATACTTTAAAATTTAAATATTTTCTAAAATATTAAAATCATATTGGTTGTAAATGTGTATTTATAAGTATGTATGAATCCAATGATAACATTCAAGTTTTTAAATCTATATTAGTAATCAAAGGTTAAAAAAAGGAATAGATTGGTTATTTTGATACTTAAACTCATTTAGTTCAAATTATGACAATAAGTACATTATTTGCCTTTAAATTTGATATATCATTGTTATGTTCATTAAACAGATGTTAAAATTGTATTTTTAAATGGAAATTTAAATAAAGAAATTTACAAGGAATAATATGAACTTTCTCAAAATTATTTGAAAATAAACCTAAAGAACATTTCCAATGAAATAGTAACTATAATTTTTTAAATTTCTAGAACTATTTTTGAGGAGATCACTAACTATGATGATGAAAAGAAATGGATGGGGAAGGTTTTAAAAGGAAGGGTATAAATCTGTTTTATCCCACAAAACATGTAAAACATACCTTGGATTGAAGTTTTGATTCGACTGATAGAAGTAGAGATATCACATGTGAAAGCCTAGATTTGTTTAAGCCTTGGAATCTTCAAGCCTTGATTCGTTCGAGCCTTGAATTTGAATATTGGATTCATTCAAGACATGATTTGTGGTTGGATTCATCATGGAGAAGTAATGATGGGAGGTGGCATCAATAGATAGTTTGAGAAATCGGGACTGATTAAGTCATGATTAGGGTTATTAAATAGATTGGGGACACTTTTATCAGTGCTTCTAAAAAAGTACCGATAAAGACTCCTTTTATCAGTGCTAAATCAATAATCACTGATAAAAGGAATCTTTATTAGCATTAAAGAAGCACTAATAAAACGTATATTTATCATTGCTAAAAATTTAGCTAAATAAATGATTTATAATTACAATTATAAATGTTTTTTTGTAAATATATATATATATATATTTATTATAATTTATAATTATTTAAATAAATAATTATTTATTTATGAATATATAGATACTTTAAAAAAATTAAAATTATATATTTATAATTGAAAATATATTTATATCATTATTTATATTTATATATATTTATATAATTATATATATATATATATATTTAATAAATATATATAAATATAAATACAGTGAATATATTCATTATTTAAATATATTTATTATAATTTTTAATTACAAATATATCTATATAATTATGTATATATAATAAATATAAATATAAATATAAATATAAATACTGTAAATATATTAATTATTTAGATATAAATATTATAATATTATAATTATTTAAATATATTTATTGTAATTTTATATCTATTTAAATATATTATTATATTAATACTTAAAAAAATAATATTTATATATTTATATAATTATATATAATTATATAATTATATATATATTTAATAGATAAATATAAATATAAATATAAATATAAATATAAATATAAATATAAATATAAATATAAATATAAATATAAATACGAATATAAATACAAATACAAATATAAATATAAATATAAATATAGTATATATATTCATTATTTAAATGAATTTATTATAAATCTATTATTATTTAAATACATATAATTATTTATTTATAATTATATAAATACATAAAAAAGTAATATTTAATTATTTATAATTATATATATATAAATTTATTAATATAGTAAATATACATTTATAAATATATTTATTTATACATATTTACAAATATAATTATGAAATTATTAATGAATATATAATCTTAAATGCATGTGTGTTAAAAATGAGTGAAATTGAATAATTAAAAATGAGTACACTTTAAAAATATTTTAAAATTGGATAAGTTTTATTAATTAAATATAAATTATTAAAAAATATGGATATATA
The DNA here is from genome assembly GCA_963277665.1 of Viscum album. NCBI lineage: Eukaryota > Viridiplantae > Streptophyta > Magnoliopsida > Santalales > Viscaceae > Viscum > Viscum album. The sequence continues at coordinate 1,951,148,815 of OY728150.1, forward strand.
TTGAATTAAGGAAGAGTATTTCAAATCAAGTTCTTGGAAAGGTAAAAAGTTGATGGTGGATGTGGATGGATACATTGCCCAAAATCCTAAGAAGACTAGGAAGTGTAGGGACTATTCTGATTTAAAAATAAAAATACTCACAAGATCACTTCACACTACTAAGAATAATGCTGAGCCTCCCAAATAGATGGTTGAACCAGTTAAAATTCATAAAGAGTAAAAGTATGATAAAGAAACAGATCCTATGTACATATATGTGTATCATATTTCTGAGAATGATGATGTGAGTGGTGAAGTTTTTTTATGGATGGAGGAGCAAGATGAAATAATACACCAAAAATATCTCCATCTCTATATTTTGGCTGAAACATACCTTGAAATCAGAAAATGAATGTACACAAGGATGGTTGATGAATACAATAAGAATCCTAACTTCAACTTTAGATACATTCCATGGGTTTGATCTTTTCTATTTAAGTATTTTCTTCATGGTCAATATATTGTTTTATTGTCCATTGTTTTCCCCTTGAAACTCTTTATATGGATTATTTTCTTTATGAAACTTCATTATGAGATGGATAAAGCTTAAAGCAAGCTGGTTTTCATCCTAAGTCTTAATGCTCGAGTGTGTTGGGGGTTGAAGCACCTGGTTCCCTCTACACTCTTCTGACTTTTATGCTTTGATGTAGCCTTGTTCTGTTATTGTGGGCTCGTGCCACTAGTTCAGTCAGTTGTGCGTGGCTGTAGTAGAATCTATCTCTTCATGCAGTTTAATGTCCTAATACTTCTTGATAAAGTACCGAAGATACTTAATTTATCTTCCCAGGAAGTTGGGATACTCTATGTGTTAGATTTTTTAAGGATTCAAGCTCTTTTTTTCATAGTATGGATACTATATTTATGTGTTTTTTTGTGAACTTTCACAGCCTTTGAGATGGCCAAATACATCTTGTTTTTCACCAACCTGCAAGCTATATAAACAACACCTTTGGATTTTCCTTTTGGATATTGGAAGGGACCTTCTTTGCACTAACTTGGTTGACTCTCCTTTTTGGTTACGTGAGAGATTTCCATTACAGCCTATCCATATGAGCTAGACCAGCTTTTGATGGGTGTTTTCCTCACTTGAAAATTGCAGATCCTGAGGAATTGGAGCTTGAACAGAGTTTCTATACTTTTTTCTTGATGCGATTTCTTATTCAAAGGCATGACGTCTCAGGTAGTTTGAATGAGGTGTGGTTTGAGGCTTTTTGAAATAACATCATGTATCACTCTCATTTTTTGTTTTTGTGTCAGTGTTGGTGTAAACTCATTACACCTCGAGAATGTATTGTAATACTTTTGATTTAAGAAACTTCTTTGGGGTATGAATTGGGTGACCAATTCATGTGTCCGTTTGTCTAAAAAAATTTAAAATATAGATGAATACATATTGAAAATATTAAAACATTGTAAATAAATATATATATAAACAAATAATTGAACATGATTAAATTCCCCAAAAAATAAAAAAAAAACATTAAAAATGAATTAATACCTAACTATAATAAAATTAAAAATAAATAAACAAAATTTACCAATTAATGACACAATATATTAAATGTATCATGCTATATTGAAATTATAAAATTATTACTACAAGTTTAATAAATTAAATAAATATTAGGTGTATGTGTTTTTTATATAAGATTTCATTAGTTACATAAATATTTTTGTGTGTGAGTTGTATATAAAAATCCATTAATTACATATATGTATGTGAAATTAATATAACACACATTTTATTTATGTCAAATTGAAAAATGAAACGATATTCAATTTTGTCCATTACACTATGCAATTAGTCAGTATTTTTAATTCATATTAATTTTTAATTATAAACCATTCTTCACTAAATATTTGACTTATTTAATGTTAAGAATAAATATTTTTTATTATATAAATCATATTTAGGAAATATTATATAAATTCATATATATATATATATATTTAATATATACTGTTTATTAGTATTTATAATATATATATATTTATATTGAATTTATTCATTTTTATCAACAATTATTTAACTAATAAAATGTTTAATTTTTTTTCGTACTTTACTCATTTTTATTTTTTATTTGTTTAATTATTTCAGTTTACATATCTTAATATTTAGTATATACTTTTTATTATAATATATAATTTATTTATAGTATATTAAATTTATTCATTTTTATCAATAATTATTTAATTAGTATATTTTTTAATATATATTTTTTATAATTTACTCATTTTTAATTTTTATTTTTTTAATTATTTAATTTTATTTGGGACCTTTGTCAGCGATAAAAAAGAACTGATAAAGGGTACCATTTATCGGTGCCAAAAATATGGCACTGATAAAGGGTACCCTTTATTAGCTCTAAAAATAAAGCACCGATAAAGGTTACCCTTTATCAGTGCTAAAAAATGCTGATAAAGAGTACCCTTTATCAGCTCTTTTTGCTAGCACTGGTAAATGAAATCACTATTAAAGGCCTATTTTTCAATAGTGTTATTAATATTCTATATTCTAGTTTCAATACGAATGTTTATGTTTATTACGTCTCACCCCTTTCATGTGAGGAATTTATTATACATAGTAAGTGATGGGTGGGGTCTGCTATAGCCCCTCGATCCATCGAGAGATCTCATGTGACAAACTATCTTGGGTATTGGTTGAGGCCATACCCATTTATGTAATATGTCATGGCATGCAACCTTGATGATATGTTTATGATGTCTGATATTATGCATTCCATCATAATGAGATTAGTTATTGATGTCCATGTGATTATTTGATTAGTTAGAATATCCTTGGATAAGTTTGAAGCTTATCAGATTATTTATATGTCATTATTTGATCATCATTTATTCTAGCCATATTAATCATCATGTTCAAGTTATTGATTAAAAGGCATACATTTTCACTTATTTAGATTTCTATATTTATTATTCCATATGTATTTATGATAGCTTATGTTGTTCATATATCCTTACTAAGCATTAGAGATCACCCCTTTATTAAGTTTCCTTTCTCCATGATGCCAAGAAGTGTATTGTGACTGATACATGGGATATGAAAAAGATAATAATGGTTCACTACAAGAAAATACTTTTTTGTATTTAATGTTTTCAATTGTAAGGTGAAATTAAAGTATATATCTAGTTTAACAAGACTACTAAACTATTCGATCCTTTAGGATGTGATTCCTTGTATCCAGTGCCAATGTAATAAAGTAACCACCAACTTAGAACTATCGGAGTTGGGGTCTTTACATGTAACCCAACATGGTTTCTGCCAACATAAATAAAAGAAGATATGTGTTTAAAGTACGTAGCGTTCAGTGAATACACACACCAATTATTGACTTCCATCCAAGTGACATGACATCACATGATGTATATGATGAGTAGCTAGCTATACATGCTATCTAACAAATTATAGTCCATTTATTATACCCATTGATACTCTAGGTGTTGATTACAGATGGCCAGTAATGAATTACATAACATGTAGATAGTTGTACACACTATGTAACTTGGGGCAACTCATGAAAGGTATATGTCATGACATACATTCCATGTGAGTCAAATACACAAATTGTTAAATGAAAGACTAAAGTACACAATGTTATACATCTATACACACTGTGTAACATGTTATTCTACAGTAGAGTACACACCAAGTTCTTTTAAGCACGTTGTGTGGAAATAAATTCTTTTAGCTAATATCTGTGTCATTTTATAAATAAATGAAATGTATGGAAATCATACATACAATTTACTTAATGGGAATTTCCAGTCGTACACACCATTTATATTCAAGTCTTACCATGTTTTCATACATTTCATGTAGATTACACGAATTGAACCATGAAAAAACATGTTATATATTATCATGACATTCAATATAGTAATACATGTTGTGTAAGTATACAATACATGAAAAAGGACCATAGAAAAAATTAGTTACACACCTTGCTGAGTGATGGTGCACACACTGCAAGTGTTAAACACTTGAAATGGATTTAAACAACAATAGAATAGTACACTCTGTGTTTCTTCTAGTACAGGCCGTGTATAGGTAATAAATTCCATACTAAATTTAATCTCACAATGAGGTTATATTCTATGTACCCTTTCAGTACATTCCTTGTACTAATTAATTTTAAAATAATTTTATTTAAATTATAGATGAGGATAATATCAATGAATTTTTATAAAGATATGCACGATAAAGAATAATTTCGACAATGAGATGAATAATTTATTAATTTTTGAAATTTATCTTTTGGAATTAATGAATTGAAATGAATTATAACAAGTATTATACATAATCATTTCATATTGTAAATGATCATGAGTTTGACTGACCTGTGTATAGCTTAGGTTTCTATTTAATTTAATTATTTATTTCATGGATTTTTGTTATAAAATTATTATTAAATTAAATATGATGAAAAACATATCATCCCTTTCGCATTTATTATATATGGGACTTCATGTCTAATGACTATTTTATGTAACCCTTATCCCCTTGTACCCCTCACCTATAAGTGAGTAGGAAATTGTAAGGGAAGGATCTCCCAACATAATGAGGTTGTTCAAAACATGATTTTAGGTGAAACCAACCAAGGAGAGAGATACATTAATTGAGGAATGATGCAATTGGATCGAGTTATTGACTAAAGTAGTTTTTCCCTTAGGGACATGGTTATTTTATCTTCTACTTAATAAACCAACCAGTAGTTGAAATATCATGATCATATCAATTATTTATTTTATTTTTCAAGTGAATGGTCATTTATTTAGGATATTCATGCTTATTTTATTATTAAACATGATTGCATAAAGAAAATAAACAAAACACATGAAAAATGAAATAAAACAACATTATTGTTTTTAAATTATTTTATCAAACATGGTTAATTAATTATTTAAAATCTATTTAATATTAAAAAGTATGTAAAATGATAAAATAAAGAATATTTACTCAAAATATAAAAAAAAATCCTCAAGAAAATGTTATGTTAGACATCTCTTTCCAATATGTAAATTATAATAAAACCATAGATAAAATTATTATCCAAAACCTTATATGGGTACATTCATTTATCAGGGGGTTATAATGAAAATTTTAGGTAAAATTAATCATATTAACATAAAGAGTGGATTCCTTTTCAATACGTGGTTCAATTTAGAGGTAAGGATTGAGGAAATATAAGTATAGGATTTAAATATTAAGGAGTCCACTCAACATATAAAGGAATTGTGGGTTAATGAAGTTGTAAAGACCTTCCACCTTTAAGTAATTTAACCAGACATTTGTCTTGGTTATTTAAAGGGGAATATAGATCCCTACTACTAGAATGTCCATGTTATAGGATATTTTGATACCAATGGGGTGAAATTTTGAGATTTGATAAAATAATGAGAGGATAATAAAATTAATTTATCACATCACACTTGGTAATCAAGATAAAGTACTAAAATATGATTTTATTTATTTTAGTAAAAGGAAAAAAACCCATGATCACTATGATAATTTATAAAAAATAACATGTCCTCACCATAAATTTTTTCCAAGAGTGGTAGAGTTGTTTATACACTGCTCTACCACAGGAAAATTTATATTATATGCCAGAATCCCCAATCTAGGTTCAAAAACATCTATGAGCAAGTGATGGTGAAAAGGAAACCTATATGAGATACATGGATAATGCTTAAAATGTCCATTTCATCATGTTATCATATATCTATAAAGAGATATTAATACAATATAATGACATATATGTTCACACAATGAAAACTGATCTCTTAGAATATAAAAAAGGGGAAAGAGAGGCTGAAGATAAAAGATATTTTCACTACATAGTGTAAGTGTAAACTATAATATGGGTACTCGTATAGTGATATTTCATTCAATTTATTAAAATACATTGAACTTATAGTGAATTTGGGATTTTATATGGATAATAAATTGTTTATTAATCTCATATTATCATCCTTACTGTTGATATTATCCATACTCATCAATAATTATAAGATAAAATTATGGAGAAGCTGCCCAAGAATCTGTTCACTATGATTCTACAGGAAGATAAAGATTAGTGGGAACATGGGTCCTCACCCCTTATTCCAAAAAATGTGAAATATAAGGTTGAAAATATTATAAAAAGTTCATGTTCAATAGAGCCTTTTCAAAATCCTTCAAAGATAAAAAAGATTTAGAGGTAAGGAAACTAATAGGAAGCTATTTGATTCATATGTAGTAAGAAGGGTCATTGGAAGATGATATATAATAAATCAAAGAAAAAGCATGCATAATCTTCTACTTCAGGTATATTCATCCTTGCATGTAATATTTATACTTTAAATCTTGGGTACTAAATACAATATGTAACTCATATATTTTTATTCAAATATAGGAAACATGGAAGTTTAAAATGATTATAAGGATTTAGGTGAATTCTCTATATAGGATAAAGTTGGTGATTCCTAATTCTGCAAAGAGAAGTATGCGACATCATATTTCTAAGTAGATTGATTCTCATAATTTTTTTTGAGTGTTACAAAAAAATTTAACTCAAAGCCTAGTTCTAGAGACTATGAGACGTTATTTCATATTTGAAATAAATTTTGTTATGGTACTTCATATAAAATAGTTTTTTAACACATGAATAATAAATATCTAATATCGATATATAAATGAAGAATATAAAATATAAGACACATACCCTGGTTGTGGTAAGATAATTCTTATTCAATTAAAAAAAAGTAATTTTCAACTACATACCTAGAAGGGTGTTTTAACTCTTTGAATCTAGAACACATAGGTATTTGAATCACTTATTTAGTTTTATAAAAATAAATCTTTAGAGATAATGTATAACCAAAATGCTTCTTGATTTAGTTAATCAATATGTGCATGAACTATTCTAAGGAGAATATAGAGGTACATTTATATACTCTATCAAATTCTTTTATGAGATTTTAGGAATTGGAAGTGGAAATAATAAATGAACTTGGTAAAACATACAATATCCTTTGATAATACTTATAGGATAATATCTTAACCATGAATTCATTTATCATTTAAATGTAGAGTGGAGATACCCAAAAACTCACACTACCTTATACAAATCAAAGAGTTAATGGTGGTACAAGGAGGATTTATGAGGAGTCTTATATGAATTTAATGTCATCCATAATTTCTTTCATGAAATGTTTCACAAATATCAGCATAAAACACAACAATATGCCAAATAAATTTACTAATGAATATCATATAAGTTATTATATTATGGGAATCCATTTCTTCACAACTTTATGTGTTTTATGGGAACTATTTGTTAAATATAATTTTAGAAAATAAACTCACACTAATGAGAATACTAAGTGCATCTCAGTTAATTATCTTATAGACACTCAGGATATTAATATCCCTAAGATTGTAAAGTATTATTCACAATAGACTATATTTCTATAGGAGGGAATCACATCTCTTTTGAGATAATGAGAGATGGATAGACATCGGGGAAGTAAATGATGGAGTTGGTATACAAGAACTAAATAAAATATACTTTATATTACTTGAATATCCATAAAATTACCTATTAATAAATACCTTATCAAGTAATGATTATTCTTTTGCATAAATTTAATGTGATATTTTCATAGAGTATTCATAAAATCTAAATAGATCTTACTAGTTCCCCACCATGATGAGAACCATAAGATACTATGGTCATATCTCTTAAATAAAAAATACTATGGTTTTGGTGACATTAAATAATGGGGAATATAGTATATTTATTATTAGGTGAGAGTTCTCATAAATGGATGATACTTTTTATCATGATGTTTTTACATGATGATCTCAAATATGAGGGGATTATGAGGATATACGTGCCAATAGGAATTTTACATGTTTGTTTGTCACTGGAATTCCTATCTATGATCATCTATTATGATACTTAGGCATTAATATTATTGTTAATACTTATCATGAGTCACATAATTGGATGTATTAATGAAAAATATCATGCCATATGTTCATGTAAATGTTAGGAACATTATGTTTGTTACCAATGGTTTGATATTAATGAATAAGTCAATAAAGGATTTATATCATCTATTTTTATAAAAGTTGATATCTCATCCCTCGGATTGAAATTAAACTCTCAAACTAAATTCTGTGGCCATGGTGTTTGGAAAGGTTAATTTCATGAAGTTAAATAAATATTCATTAAGCAAACAGGTTGATGAAATGGGTATACAACCTGCATGATGAGATATCAAGACAAAGGGATCATATTACATGGTATGTGATTGTATGTGGTTGTCATTATTTTGACTTTAAATTCTTTATCCTGGGTGCCTTTATTTATTGATAAATACTGATATTGGATGTTAGGTTAGATTTCCTAATTGAAATAAAGAAGAATCCTAGAAGGTCACATGATTAGTTTTTCAATTGATCTTAGTTAGATATTATTTACATTTAAAATTTGAAATAAATATTATTTTACACATAAAAAAATATTTATTTAGTATTTTATTGATAAAAAATATTAAATAAATATTTATTCTCAAGATAGGGAATATAATATTTATTTATTTATTTATTTAATGGATAATATTTATTTAAATATTTATACTGGGTTTAATAAATATTTATAAGGATGAGAAAACTGAGTATTGAGTCTAGTGATAAATATTTATTTGGTAGACTATTAAATAATTTTTATCATTACTTAGGTTAGTGAACTCTATAAAGAATAATAATAATATTATTATTTTACATGGAATGGGGCACTTAATGGGTTTAATATATTGTTAAAGGCCTATGTGAAATTAATAAATATTTTAACCATGGACCTATGATTATAAATAGATGTTTAATACCATTATAGATACAAACCTTTTTAAATACAATCCAACATAGATATACACCATTGTAGATACAGATCGTTATAGATTAAAACTGTTGCAGATACAAACCATTATAGATATTATAACATCCCGTCTTTTTATAACATAAACTTTCATTACATTACACAAAACTGAGGATCTTTAAGGTTTAGTGTCTTGGAAACTAGGAACATAATACATGAAAACAACATAAAAAATTATTCTTAAACACTTGAAAGGCTTCTAATTATGTTCATCCTAGGTTCATTACTGCATATCATAACCTGGGGACATACATCAAAAGAAAGGGTGAGCAAAAGGCCCAGTAAGGGAAACAAGATGAATCATTTTACATGTGAACTTGAGATACTTCAATAAGTACATGAAAAGAACTTTAAGGCATGAGAAAGAAATCATGAGGCATTTAATAACAAAAATAACATTTTTTCATAACTTGAAGATGTGGCTGAAACATTTAATATTGACAATCGTTACGTTTCACCAAGGTCCATCCCCAAGGTGTCGTTAAAAATTACCAAGGTTATTCACCAAGGCGTCGTTAAAATGGTCATCTCTAGAGATTAAGTCATTACCCAATTCATTGGAGCGCTATCAGGGCGCACCCCTAAATTTGCCTTTATTATCATGTGAGACACATATATCATCATCAAACATTTCATAAATAACCCATATAGCATAAAATAAATGGGTTTCATTTCATAATCATAACGTTTTAAAAACTGCTTTAAAGACATGATCTTTACGTTAATTTAAACCCACGGAAAGGGAAAGCGGGTATCATGTATGTAAATCCCAGAATTTAAAATAGAACATTTTTATATATATGTGAATACCCCTGTAGAAATAGGAGCTTTGAGTATTCACTTTATAACATAAAATAATTTTGAGAAAAGAGAGGCATTTTGAGACGAAAATTCTGTAGCATAACAGCTATGTTACAAGGTTTTAGAAAACTTTGAAAAGAGAGGGAACATAAGTAGAACAATCATAATTGAACAATAAAATAGTAGAGGTACAGAATAAGAAGTATATATGGACATGGTGGTGCAATTTCAAGGACATAACATTTGAAATGAAAAGCATGGAAGGAAGACAAAAGTTTGATTTCTCTTATGAAAATTCGGCAGCCTAACGACGTCACTTAAACTTCAACAAAAATGAATTGAACAGATCAAATAGGGTATCTCATCATATGATCATTAGAGATCAGTATGATACATATAGAGATCATACCCCAACATAATAAAAAGTAACTTGAAATATTTGACATGAAAATCGAACTTGAAAAATGAGAAGGGTGAAAGAATCACTTAAACATTCGGCAGCCTAACAACGTCACTTAAACTTTCATAAAATGAAATGATGAGAGTAAGAGGGGATCTCTCATCATATAAAAATGAAAGGGGAAGTAATAGGAATTTAAAAGAACATCCTCTCACATAATAACATGGAGCATAAAAGGAATGACATAAAAGAGATTACATGAAAAGAAAGAGAGGGGTCAGATCCCTTACCTTAAAACGTGACCCTTGAAACTCAAAGTTTTGGACCTTGAGGGATTGGGGGAACCTTGGGAGGACTCCTTGGGAGGTAAGAAGACCAGAACTTCGTTGGGGGAGAGTTGGGAGTGGAAACTAAAGGAGGAAAGGGTGGGTATTTATAGGGAAAGTGAGGGGACAAGGCATTAATGGCCAAGGGACACCTCACTAGTGGTTTTGGCAAAACCATGAGCTTGCCCATGGTATTTGCCCATGGTATTGGCCAATTGGGACACCTCACACCTTATCTTACTATTCATAATTCGAAAATATTGAAAATATACTTAATACATTATTTAATGATGTCATTAGACACCCGTAACTCAAAAACTGTATTTTCACTACTCATCAAAAATTCATTTTTTCAGAAAAAACCCCAAAAATTACCATAGCATAATATCGGTGCTCTGAGTTCAAAAATGAAATCCGTTTTATAAAAATAATTTTCTAAATATTTTTAATTAAATTTTTAATTAAAAAACACTATTCACCCGAAAAAACTAATACTTGAATAATAATTTATGAAACCGTTATTTAACCATTTTATTGAATCACATTACTTAATCAAGGTGCCTAGATTATATTAATACTTTCTTTAAGTGAGATTACTAATCCATTTGGTCACATTACTAATCCTAAGCGTAAAATCACTATTCATAATTTACTATTCATCAAAAATCAAGTTGATCTTATTAGACTCGAAATTTCGTAGTGAACATAATTGTAGAAGACCATTTTTTGAAAATCATTACACATTTTTATTTATTTAAGGTTTACATAAACATTTTTAAAATATCCTTTCTCTAAAATTTATCAAAAATATGCATACTATATTTATCTGGACATTTGAAAATTCATAAACTTCATCATAAGAAGAAATCCAAATTTTTATTTAAAACAAAGGATTACACAAGGAAATTACGGTCTCCTTACATAGCCCCTTATCACACCAGCATAGGACCTAAGTGTAAGGTGTGCTAAGGTGAGAGAATCCAAGGGAGTCTCGGCCAACATCGCACGAGTCGTAATTTCTATTAGTTTGAACTTATCGTGAAGGCGATCCCGTTCTAGCTTCACACGATGAAGTTCAGCTTGGGTTTGGTCCAGAGAAAAGCCCAGTGGTGCTACCTCCTTCCCAAGTTCTGTTAGATGGGCTTCGATCGGTACAAGACTACTGGGTGAGCCCATCAAATCTTCTTTCTATATTAATTAACCAAGATTGCTTGTATTTAGATATAGTAATAAAAACATTTAGTTTCCAGCGGTCATATTGACCAATGGTCAAATAATTGTCAAAACCCAACAGTCTCATTTTAATTATACTCATGTTATCAAATGAAACATTTTTGTTGAGTATGAAAATAAAATAAAATAACACATAAAATTAGGAAATAAGATTTATTCAAAATTTCGGGTCGTTACAATCTTCCCCCCTTAAGAAATTGCGTCCTCACAATTTTTAAAATTGGGTTTTGAAATTTCATTGAAAGTCCCACATCGGAAAAGGAGTCAGTAAAACTATTACTTTAAAGGAAAGAAAGGGAAGTACAAAGGTCACCCGAGTTAACCCATACTAGGATTCCATGGAAGAAAACATGGACATGGAAGAAAAAAAAGGGTCAATTTCTGGGGGAGAGTGATAGAGAACATGATTAGGAGAACGTTAACCATAAGAAAATCCCAAACTTATGATGTGTGTAAATGGTCTTTGATTACCAAGTAGGAAACGTAAACCAACAACGTTTTTGTTTCACGTTCCTTTCCATAATTTTTAGGAATTCATTTACAACATAAAACAAAAACATAAGAAAATATACCTCTCTTCATGTAGAGTTTCATCCTTTAATAAGTTTCTACCCAAAACTAATCTTTTCTCCAAATTATGAGCATTAAAAACTACTTGGTCTCATCAAAACACAAGAATCATCTTCATAATCCATAAAAGATTAACTATCTATTTCTTCTATCTTTAAACATTATCCCAAAAACAGAAAGGGTAAGGAAAAAAAAACTCTTCAAAAAGAAATAATCCCATAGGAATGGAAACTACTTTTAAATCTTCAAAGTTCCATGGTACTACCCAAATTTCATCATAGTCCATTCCATAAATAATTGCCCTTAAAAATCCTCAAAATAAACCAAACTAAGATTGAAACCAAATACAAGAAGGATTTGATAACATAGTCTTCCAAGGTAAACTTTATCATTCATCTCCAAACAACATCAACCACTCCTAACATCTTATAAAAAAGTAACTAACCTAAACATATTTACCCCAAGATAGGTTAATAATTTCCATAATTAACCTAAATTACTATAATTCCACCTTAAATTCATCGATTCTTTAAAATATGAGTCAACCCTACTCTTTAATGAAAATACCGTAGTAATCTATTTACCTTGATCATATAGGGTCCCCAAAATAGTGAACATCTTCCAAAATAATAATCATATTTTAATACCCTAATCATCCCTGTCATATTAATATGACAATCGTCGCATTTACTATCACATTGGTTGTTTGGACATGTTCTTCCATTTCCCACCATTAACTATGAAGAGAAAGCATAATTAGGGGCTTATGTACTTAGCCAATAATCATGAAAAGGAACTGAAAGCATTTAAGGATAACTTATAGAAGAAAAGTATACCCTAACTTGTGATCCCCTAGGTTCCCATCTAGGTTATCCATGATCATATATTCTTATGTGAATCTTTATTTTATTTTATCTTTGTTCCTTTAACAATGGTTTATACTAAGCTTATGAATTTACCAAAGCATATACCCCGGGAGTGTCATAACCAAGAGTGCAGCAAGGCCCGTTGTCATGTACCAGTTCCTGTTCGAGTCTAGCTCAAAGCGGTGTTTTCGGGTTTTACCCCTATGTAAATCTGTGCCAGAGCCACCTCTACCTGCCCATATCCAGACATGGATGTATTTTCTTGGCAACCCCTTACTCAATACTCACCAAAATACCAGGAAGATTTCCTATTTTTTTAACTATTCTATAGGGTTCTTCCTAGAGTTTTCATATCCTAATTTCCACAAATAACTAAACCATCCTTTGATACCAACTATAACATCTCGTATTTTTATAACATAAACTTTCATTACATTACACAAAACTGAGGATCTTTAAGGTTTAGTGTCTTGGAAACTAGGAACATAATACATGAAAACAACATAAAACATTATTCTTAAACACTTGAAAGGCTTCTCCTTATGTTCATCCTAGGTTCATTACTGCATATCATAACCTGGGGACATACATCAAAAGAAAGGGTGAGAAAAAGGCCCAGTAAGGGAAACAAGATGAAACATTTTACATGTGAACTTCAGATACTTCAATAAGTACATGAAAAGAACTTTAAGGCATGATAAAGAAATCATGAGGCATTTCATAACAAAAATAACATTTTTTCATAACTTGAAGATGTGGCTGAAACATTTAATATTGACAATCGTTACGTTTCACCAAGGTCCATCCCCAAGGTGTCGTTAAAAATTACCAAGGTTATTCACCAAGGCGTCGTTAAAATGGTCATCTCTAGAGATTAAGTCATTACCCAATTCATTGGAGCGCTATCAGGGCGCACCCCTAAATTTGCCTTTATTATCATGTGAGACACATATATCATCATCAAACATTTCATAAATAACCCATATAGCATAAAATAAATGGGTTTCATTTCATAATCATAACGTTTTAAAAACTGCTTTAAAGACATGATCTTTACGTTAATTTAAACCCACGGAAAGGGAAAGCGGGTATCATGTATGTAAATCCCAGAATTTAAAATAGAACATTTTTATATATATGTGAATACCCCTGTAGAAATAGGAGCTTTGAGTATTCACTTTATAACATAAAATAATTTTGAGAAAAGAGAGGCATTTTGAGACGAAAATTCTGTAGCATAACAACTATGTTACAAGGTTTTAGAAAACTTTGAAAAGAGAGGGAACATAAGTCGAACAATCATAATTGAACAATAAAATAGTAGAGGTACAGAATAAGAAGTATATATGGACATGGTGGTGCAATTTCAAGGACATAACATTTGAAATGAAAAGCATGGAAGGAAGACAAAAGTTTGATTTCTCTTATGAAAATTCGGCAGCCTAACGACGTCACTTAAACTTCAACAAAAATGAATTGAACAGATCAAATAGGGTATCTCATCATATGATCATTAGAGATCAGTATGATACATATAGAGATCATACCCCAACATAATAAAAAGTAACTTGAAAGATTTGACATGAAAATCGAACTTGAAAAATGAGAAGGGTGAAAGAATCACTTAAACATTCGACAGCCTAACAACGTCACTTAAACTTTCATAAAATGAAATGATGAGAGTAAGAGGGGATCTCTCATCATATAAAAATGAAAGGGGAAGTAATAGGAATTTAAAAGAACATCCTCTCACATAATAACATGGAGCATAAAAGGAATGACATAAAAGAGATTACATGAAAAGAAAGAGAGGGGTCAGATCCCTTACCTTAAAACGTGACCCTTGAAACTCAAAGTTTTGGACCTTGAGGGATTGGGGGAACCTTGGGAGGACTCCTTGGGAGGTAAGAAGACCAGAACTTCGTTGGGGGAGAGTTGGGAGTGGAAACTAAAGGAGGAAAGGGTGGGTATTTATAGGGAAAGTGAGGGGACAAGGCATTAATGGCCAAGGGACACCTCACTAGTGGTTTTGGAAAAACCATGAGCTTGCCCATGGTATTTGCCCATGGTATTGGCCAATTGGGACACCTCACACCTTATCTTACTATTCATAATTCGAAAATATTGAAAATATACTTAATACATTATTTAATGATGTCATTAGACACCCGTAACTCAAAAACTGTATTTTCACTACTCATCAAAAATTCATTTTTTCAGAAAAAACCCCAAAAATTACCATAGCATAATATCGGTGCTCTGAGTTCAAAAATGAAATCCGTTTTATAAAAATAATTTTCTAAATATTTTTAATTAAATTTTTAATTAAAAAACACTATTCACCCGAAAAAACTAATACTTGAATAATAATTTATGAAACCGTTATTTAACCATTTTATTGAATCACATTACTTAATCAAGGTGCCTAGATTATATTAATACTTTCTTTAAGTGAGATTACTAATCCATTTGGTCACATTACTAATCCTAAGCGTAAAATCACTATTCATAATTTACTATTCATCAAAAATCAAGTTGATCTTATTAGACTCGAAATTTCGTAGTGAACATAATTGTAGAAGACCATTTTTTGAAAATCATTACACATTTTTATTTATTTAAGGTTTACATAAACATTTTTAAAATATCCTTTCTCTAAAATTTATCAAAAATATGCATACTATATTTATCTGGACATTTGAAAATTCATAAACTTCATCATAAGAAGAAATCCAAATTTTTATTTAAAACAAAGGATTACACAAGGAAATTACGGTCTCCTTACATAGCCCCTTATCACACCAGCATAGGACCTAAGTGTAAGGTGTGCTAAGGTGAGAGAATCCAAGGGAGTCTCGGCCAACATCGCACGAGTCGTAATTTCTATTAGTTTGAACTTATCGTGAAGGCGATCCCGTTCTAGCTTCACACGATGAAGTTCAGCTTGGGTTTGGTCCAGAGAAAAGCCCAGTGGTGCTACCTCCTTCCCAAGTTCTGTTAGATGGGCTTCGATCGGTACAAGACTACTGGGTGAGCCCATCAAATCTTCTTTCTATATTAATTAACCAAGATTGCTTGTATTTAGAGATAGTAATAAAAACATTTAGTTTCCAGCGGTCATATTGACCAATGGTCAAATAATTGTCAAAACCCAACAGTCTCATTTTAATTATACTCATGTTATCAAATGAAACATTTTTGTTGAGTATGAAAATAAAATAAAATAACACATAAAATTAGGAAATAAGATTTATTCAAAATTTCGGGTCGTTACAATCTTCCCCCCTTAAGAAATTGCGTCCTCACAATTTTTAAAATTGGGTTTTGAAATTTCATTGAAAGTCCCACATCGGAAAAGGAGTCAGTAAAACTATTACTTTAAAGGAAAGAAAGGGAAGTACAAAGGTCACCCGAGTTAACCCATACTAGGATTCCATGGAAGAAAACATGGACATGGAAGAAAAAAAAAGGGTCAATTTCTGGGGGAGAGTGATAGAGAACATGATTAGGAGAACGTTAACCATAAGAAAATCCCAAACTTATGATGTGTGTAAATGGTCTTTGATTACCAAGTAGGAAACGTAAACCAACAACGTTTTTGTTTCACGTTCCTTTCCATAATTTTTAGGAATTCATTTACAACATAAAACAAAAACATAAGAAAATATACCTCTCTTCATGTAAAGTTTCATCCTTTAATAAGTTTCTACCCAAAACTAATCTTTTCTCCAAATTATGAGCATTAAAAACTACTTGGTCTCATCAAAACACAAGAATCATCTTCATAATCCATAAAAGATTAACTATCTATTTCTTCTATCTTTAAACATTATCCCAAAAACAGAAAGGGTAAGGAAAAAAAAACTCTTCAAAAAGAAATAATCCCATAGGAATGGAAACTACTTTTAAATCTTCAAAGTTCCATGGTACTACCCAAATTTCATCATAGTCCATTCCATAAATAATTGCCCTTAAAAATCCTCAAAATAAACCAAACTAAGATTGAAACCAAATACAAGAAGGATTTGATAACATAGTCTTCCAAGGTAAACTTTATCATTCATCTCCAAACAACATCAACCACTCCTAACATCTTATAAAAAAGTAACTAACCTAAACATATTTACCCCAAGATAGGTTAATAATTTCCATAATTAACCTAAATTACTATAATTCCACCTTAAATTCATCGATTCTTTAAAATATGAGTCAACCCTACTCTTTAATGAAAATACCGTAGTAATCTATTTACCTTGATCATATAGGGTCCCCAAAATAGTGAACATCTTCCAAAATAATAATCATATTTTAATACCCTAATCATCCCTGTCATATTAATATGACAATCGTCGCATTTACTATCACATTGGTTGTTTGGACATGTTCTTCCATTTCCCACCATTAACTATGAAGAGAAAGCATAATTAGGGGCTTATGTACTTAGCCAATAATCATGAAAAGGAACTGAAAGCATTTAAGGATAACTTGTAGAAGAAAAGTATACCCTAACTTGTGATCCCCTAGGTTCCCATCTAGGTTATCCATGATCATATATTCTTATGTGAATCTTTATTTTATTTTATCTTTGTTCCTTTAACAATGGTTTATACTAAGCTTATGAATTTACCAAAGCATATACCCCGGGAGTGTCATAACCAAGAGTGCAGCAAGGCCCGTTGTCATGTACCAGTTCCTGTTCGAGTCTAGCTCAAAGCGGTGTTTTCGGGTTTTACCCCTATGTAAATCTGTGCCAGAGCCACCTCTACCTGCCCATATCCAGACATGGATGTATTTTCTTGGCAACCCCTTACTCAATACTCACCAAAATACCAGGAAGATTTCCTATTTTTTTAACTATTCTATAGGGTTCTTCCTAGAGTTTTCATATCCTAATTTCCACAAATAACTAAACCATCCTTTGATACCAACTATAACATCTCGTATTTTTATAACATAAACTTTCATTACATTACACAAAACTGAGGATCTTTAAGGTTTAGTGTCTTGGAAACTAGGAACATAATACATGAAAACAACATAAAACATTATTCTTAAACACTTGAAAGGCTTCTCCTTATGTTCATCCTAGGTTCATTACTGCATATCATAACCTGGGGACATACATCAAAAGAAAGGGTGAGAAAAAGGCCCAGTAAGGGAAACAAGATGAAACATTTTACATGTGAACTTCAGATACTTCAATAAGTACATGAAAAGAACTTTAAGGCATGATAAAGAAATCATGAGGCATTTCATAACAAAAATAACATTTTTTCATAACTTGAAGATGTGGCTGCAATATTTAATATTGACAATCGTTTCGTTTCACCAAGGTCCATCCCCAAGGTGTCGTTAAAAATTACCAAGGTTATTCACCAAGGCTTCGTTAAAATGGTCATCTCTAGAGATTAAGTCATTACCCAATGCATTGGAGCGCTATCAGGACGCACCCTTAAATTTGCCTTTATTATAATGTGAGCCACATATATCATAATCAAACATTTCATAAATAACCCATATAGCATAAAATAAATGGGTTTCATTTCATAATCATAACGTTTCAAAAACTGCTTTAAAGACATGATCTTTACGTTACTTTAAACCCACGGAAAGGGAAAGCGGGTATCATGTATGTAAATCCCAGAATTTAAAATAGAAAATTTTTATATATATGTGAATACCCCTGTAAAAATAGGAGATTTGAGTATTCACTTTATAACATAAAATAATTTTTAGAAAAGAGAGGCATTTTGAGACGAAAATTCTGCAGCATAACAGCTATGTTACAAGGTTTTAGAAAACTTTGAAAAGAGAGGGAAAATGGGTTGAAAAATCATAATTGACCCATAAAATAGTAGAGGGACAGAATAAGAAGTATATATGGACATGGTGATTCAATTTCAAGGACATACCATTTGAAATGAAAAGCATGGAAGGAAGAAAAAATTTTGATTTCTCTTATGAAAATTCGGCAGCCTAACGGCGTCACTTAAACATCAACAAAAATGAATTGAACAGATCAAATTGGGTATCTCATCATATGATCATTAGAGATCAGTATGATATATATAGAGATCATACCCCAACATAATAAAAAGGAACTTGAAATATTTGACATGAAAATCGAACTTTAAAAATGAGAAGGGTGAAAGAATCACTTAAACATTCGGCAGCCTAACGACGTCACTTAAACTTTCATAAAACAAAATGATGAGAGTAAGAGGGGATCTCTCATCATATAAACATGAAAGGGGAAGTAAGAGGAATATAAAAGAACATCCTCTCACATAATAACATGGAGCATAAAAGGAATGACATAAAAGAGATTACATGAAAAGAAAGAGAGGGGTTAGATCCCTTACCTTAAAACGTGACCCTTGAAACTCAATGTTTTGGACCTTGAGGGATTGGGGGCACCTTGGGAGGACTCCTTGGGAGGTAAGAAGACCAGAAATTCGTTGGGGGAGAGTTGGGAGTGGAAACTAAAGGAGGAAAGGGTGGGTATTTATAGGAAAAGTGAGGGGACAAGGCATTAGTGGCCAAGGGACACCTCACTAGTGGTTTTGGCAAAACCATGAGCTTGCCCATGGTATTTGCCCATGGTATTGGCCACTTTGGACACCTCACACCTTATCTTACTATTCATAATTTGACCATATTGAAAATATACTTAATAAATCATTTAATGATGTCATTAGACACCCGTAACTCAAAAACTGTATTTTCACTATTCATCGAAAATTCATTTTTTCAGAAAAAACCCCAAAAATTACCATAGAATAATATCGGTGCTCTGAGTTCAAAAATAAAATCCGTTTTATAAAAATAATTTTCTAAATATTTTTAATTAAATTTTTAATTAAAAAACACTATTCACTCGAAAAAACTAATACTTGAATAATAATTTATGAAACCGTTATTTAACCATTTTATTGAATCACATTACTTAATCAAGGTGCCTAGATTATATTAATACTTTATTTAAGTGATATTACTAATCCATTTGGTCACATTACTAATCCTAAGCGTAAAATCACTATTCATAATTTACTATTCATCAAAAATCAAGTTGATCTTATTAGACTCGAAATTTCGTAGTGAACATAATTATAGAAGACCATTTTTTGAAAATCATTACCCATTTTTATTTATTTAAGGTTTACATAAAATTTTTTAAAATATCCTTTCTCTAAAATTTATCAAAAATATGCATACTATATTTATCTGGACATTTGAAAATTCATAAACTTCATCATAAGAAGAAATCCAAATTTTTATTTAAAAAAAAGGATTACACAAGGAAATTGCGGTCTCCTTACATAGCCCCTTATCACACCAGCATAGGACCTAAGTGTAAGGTGTGCTAAGGTGAGAGAATCCGAGGGAGGCTCGACCAACATCGCACGAGTCGTAATTTCTATTAGTTTGAACTTCTCGCGAAGGCGATCCCGTTCTAGCTTCACACGATGAAGTTCAGCTTGGGTTTGGTCCAGAGCAAAGCCTAGTGGTGCTACCTCCTTCCCAAGTTCTGTTAGATGGGCTTCGATCGGTCCAAGACTACTGGGTGAGGCCATCAAATCTTCTTTCTATATTAATTAACCAAGATTTCTTGTATTTAGAGATAGTAATCAAAACATTTAGTTTCCAGCGGTCATATTGAACAATGGTTAAATAATAGTCAAAACCCAACAGTCTCATTTTAATTATACTCACGTTATCAAATGAAACATTTTTGTTGAGTATAAAAATAAAATAAAATAACACATAAAATTAGGAAATAAGATTTATTCAAAATTTCGGGTCGTTACAGATATAATCCAGTGTAGATATAATTTATAATAAACATAAAACATTGTAGTTACAAACCATTATAGATATAATCTATTGTAGATACAATCTATTTATGATACATAATATTGTTTATAAAATCTATTGTTGACACAATCATTATGAAAATAATTCCCTACCTATAGAATTATCTCCCCATGAAGTATTTCTATTATTTTTTCTATCAAGATAGAGGGAACCAATTCCTCCTAATCTATTCCTCTCAAGGCTAGGAAGAAAAAGATAGATTTAATTAAGCTTGAAGAAACATGAAGTGATCAAGGAGAACAACACAAGATGATTAATTGACCACTCTAGCACCCAATATTTCATCATTGTTTTTTAGAAATCAATGGAACACATGTGGGCCATTGCTACAAGGGATCTTCTTTGGGTCCTTGTGAAGAGACAACAATGCACTGAATAGGGTTCAAAATATCAATACCATCAATAAAGAAATAACTCAATAATTATGTAATCTCTTTTATGTATTTCAAATAAATTGTAAATTTAACATAAAAGGTCCCATTGGTCCCAAAACCCAAATTTCAATTTCATCAGAAAATTAATTTGGTCATGTTGTTACACTTCAAGTAAATTTTAGTTTATCCATTAAATATGAAAAAAACTAAGCTAGATCAGGATACAATAGGAATATCCATTGTGTCCCTAACTTTCAAGAGGTATCAAAGTATCCAGACTTAAATTTATAATTATTTATGAATTGTTGACCATTTATGTGTTTAAAAGTTAAATTTCCCATCAAGAAATTCATTTTTCTAATATAATTGTCGAGGTATCCTTTCCCTTATTTGTTTCTTGACTATATAATCTAGATCAGTTAAATAGTAAATCAAGAGAATTTAAATAACCCATATGGAGGTGTTAGATATTCTTGGTGGATAGTACAAGAGTACATGACATGTACCCTAAAGTTTCACACTGTGTATCCAGGTGAATTGAACTATGATAAACTGCAGATTCCTTAAGTGGTCATTTAATACATACAAAAGTATGTATTAAATACATGCAATGTGTTTAATAAAACATTTTTTTCACATGTATTGATGAAATAAACACCTTTAAAATGATTTACACATTGTGTAGTCCCTGTGTTTTGTGGTGGAAAAAGTATAGTAATTTATGGGTCATGTATTAATTACATGAAACATAAGGACTGACGGTCATGTGACATGGATGTTACATAGAGTGTAATAGATGTGCATATTTTATACCTAATAATTTCCATGCATATATACAAACCCAAGAACAAGGAATGTGTTGTGAAAATACAGTGATTAAGATACACTACATGTAGCCAGATGTACATGTCATGTATTTAATATGATTATGCGGAAAATTAAAAATAAATTTATTACCCTATTAAACCACATAATTATGTACCTGTGTGTCATTTATTGACAATACACATCATATTATTGGGGTTTATATAATATTAAATTCATAATTTATTTCTTCATACTATTCAAAAGTGCAAGTCATGCATGGTCCTTACACACTATATACTAGATGTAAATTAAAATGATACACAAAGTGTAATTTTCATGTGTTCTATACATCATTTATTGATAGTACATGATATGAAATTATATCACATGGTGTGTATAAAATATCTTGTGTGAGTACATTGTATGCAATAATGACAATGTTGAGTAGTTTGAAGAGGTACTCATTGAGTTGCTTCGAAGTACGAGATATGTACTTATTTTATTAAATTTTAAATAAAATTAAATAATTTAATTTATTTAAAATTAAAATGGATGGTAATTTCCATGACATATTGGATGGAGATTAAAATAAAAAAATAAATTGATTAATTTTATAATTAATCGGATTAATTTTTCCATGTTTTACCTTAATGAAGAACAAATTGAAATTATTTCTAGATAGTTATTTTAAATGCATATTCATTAAATTTATATGTCTGATTAGGATCTTAGACCAGAACTATGGATATTTTTGTTCTATTTAAATTGACATCAATTTCATGGGTTCTATAATTATTTATTATTAAATTATATTTGATGGTATTTGTGTCATTCCTCCCTCCTTCATTATGTTGGAACTGTTTATCCAATGTTGTTTTACATAATTTTCCTTTAACTAATCCTTTGTTCCCTATCACCTGCATGTGAGTATAAAACATATATAATGGAATGTGTATCTAGGTGAATGAATGTGGTTCAATATGGAGTCTAGGAGAATCTATCCCAGGTGATACAGAAGAGGATAGGTTGAATGACACAACTCATTCCCAAACCAATACAAGGTGTTTTTACCATAGGGTTAAAGTTTTGTTTTTTGTATACTAAATAAATATACTAGAATATAAGATTATGATCAATTCATTTATTCATTTTATTTATATATTTATATGGTTTATCTTATGGGTTTGAGGCCACAATCACATATAAATAAATAGATTAACATGAAAACCTGGAACTAAAATAAATAGATTATGCATAAATGTATTATCCATACATGGTTAATCACTTACGTAAAATCCACTAAATATTAACAATACATGTAAAAGATAAAATATGAAAAATTACACATAATTAACCAAATCACTTAATAAAATATTAAGTTAGAAAATTCCTTCCCTTATTTGAGTTAAGATGCATCCATATTTAAAGAGTTTGTTTAATCTCCACCGAGGGTACTTTTAATTATCACGAATTCTTAACAAAAAAAGTGGGTTGAATTAAATGAATATGTATTGGTTTTAATGGACTTATTTTATACAAAACAAAATTAGAGTATATTATTGAGGAAATAAAAAATAAGGATTTCAAGATCTGGGAGTCTACTCAATGGATCAATGAACCCTAAGTATGCAGTTGGAAATACCATATAATTAAATACATTCTAATAATTTTCATGGATTCATTATTGATTATAAAAAGGAGAATATGTATCCTTTATATTAGGAATATTCTCATTATAGTACATTTTGAGTCTAATGTTTAGGGTTTTTAGGGCTTGATAAAATAATGGGAGACTAATAGTAATATTATAATTAGTATGTGTCAGACAATAAGTAAGAAAATAATTTATTAATAATATGATTTTATATTCATATAGTAAATTAGAAAGTTACTCTACCATATTATCCGCATGATCAATTCTTGAGAAAGACTATATACTTATCGATAGTAACTTCTAGGTATGGTATAAGTGATTTCACATTTAATTATGCCATGAATGAGTGCTTTACATGCTAGAGTCCCCAATTCTTCTAAAGAGGTGAATTCTATAAGTTCAATTTCTATTAAAAACACTTGAATGATGCAATATTATTCAGTTCTTAATGATATCTTCCAAGTCCAATGATCTCATGAAGTTTCATAAAGAAAAGGATTCCTACAGTATATTAAAAAATTCCTATGATCTTAATTAGGAAAGAGCTATACAGGAATGGTTTGAGATCTCTAAGGTACTATTCATGGGTAATCTTGGAGAAGGTGTTCCATATGAGTCTCCTATAGATATATTGATTATCTATATTGATCATATAGATATTATGGGGTTTTAACTACTCGATGAATTTCACACTGATTCATTTGTGGCATCACTCACTTAGAGATTTTCTAGCTTTATTATAAGTTTCAATATAAACAACATTGATATGTCTCTCCTTGATCTCCCCACCATGATTTGCTAAGTAGAGAAGGACATGAAGCATGATATATGTTTTTTTTCTAATAGTGAAAAAGATGAATGGAAAAAAGAAATACCATAAGATTAACTCTAAGTCTAATACATCTATACAATCAGCAACCAATATAAAGAGGACCAGGAAAAAAAAGGATACTGATGCTATTTTATTCTCATGTGTCAAGAACGGTTATTGGAATAGAAACAGTAAAAAAATGAAGTAGAGGATTCCACTTCAAGTATATTAATGAAATTTAATTCTTCTGTCTTATTTATTGGGTATTAAATACAACATGTTTTATATATGTTTTTTGAAACACCCAAACTATGTAAGTACAAAAAGATTACTAGAAGCAAGATGCGTTCTCCAAAAGATGAAGAAGGGTGACTCCTAAATCAAAGAAGAGTAATGAATGGATTATCAATTTCCTAAAGGAATAAAGTTTAATTTTTTTAGTATTATTAGAAAAACATTTATATTACTACCCATTTGGACACAATGTGACATTATTTCATTATTTATTTGATGTATTTATGGTATTTTCATAATCAGTTAATAGTTTTTTAATTATTGAGTCATAAACATTTTAAATCACAAATAGATGATAAATATAAATATAAGACTAAAAATACATCATTGTATCTAGATAATTATTTATCAAGTAAAACTAATATTAGTTGACATGTTTATGTATATTAGAGTGTTTTAGCCTCTTTTTAGCTAAGATATTAGGTATATCGAAAAACTCTCTGTTATGTTTTTTTAAAAAATAACCCTTTAAAAATAAAGGTACTCCCCAAATTTACTAGAGTTGATTCATAAAAATTGCATTAACTATTTTTTAGGTGTAGATAAGCGGTAAATTCATGAGATTAATTTAAAAGATTTTATGAATTCCTAATGGATAAATGTATAATCTTGGAAACTAATATAGGAACCTCTGTGATGGCTTGTCAGAGTGTATCATAACCAAGTATTCTTTGATCATTAATATGTGGAGTGAAAGTAATCCCAACCTCACATTACCTTATACATAAAATTATTGATGTTAATAAAAGGGGATTGATGAAATGTATTATATGTATTTAAAATCATCTATAATTTCTTCCAAAACATTTTTGTCAAATAATAACACAATCACAAGCTATGTGCTAACTAAATTAACTAATTGATATCATATTAACTGCAATATGATACAGATTCCATCAGTTATAGTTATTAGTGTTTAATGAGAGTAATTTGTTAAAACTTTAATTGAGTTATAAATGGAAATCAAGAAACACTATCTCTATTATTTATATTATAGTTACTAAAGATATTCCCTTATTATTCCATACAGATTATATTTCTATAAGGGGGAAGTAAATATCTTTTAGGATAGTGGGATTAAGTTATAATTCAACAAATTCTAGGATCCGATGCATATGAGTTGGCATAGGAACATATAAAATTCACTAATCCTGATGGGATGAGTTGTAATGAAGACACATACTATATGGGAAATTAAAACAAAATAAGTTGTTTATATTCACTGTGTAATGACCTGATATTTTATGAATAAAATCACCTTCCTTTTAATGACTTATGGATATAGAAAAAGAATGCACTCCTTTTTTATTATTGGGTTTAAATAACCATTAAGTATCATTAATGTTGATAATATAGCCACTGAATAGTGATCACATGATAGATATCAATATAAGGTTTTTAAAAAATCATTTTGACACAGCCAAAAGAGAGTATGGCCTCATCTAGTAGACTCATTCCATACAAAGATCATTTTTTAGAACTTGGAAACAAGGTTGGATCACTGGTCTTCTCTCTTTACCAAGTGTGTAATAAAGACCAGGGCTATTATAGTTGGAATCAGAGGATAGGTTTAGTTATTTTTGGGATTAGGATTAGAAAACCCCTGTGAAAGCATTATGAATAAGAATAAGTATAAGTAAAAAATCCATAAATTTTAGTGAGTATAGAGTAAGTGGATTATCAAGAAAATACATCTCTGTCTAGATACAGGCAAGTAGAGGTGGCTCTGGCATAGAAGTATCTCGGGGTAAAACCCAAAAACACCGCTTTGATCTAGACTCGAATGGGAACTAGTTCACAACAATGGGACTTAATGAAATATTTTTTAAATACTCTTGGGGGATATGCTTTGGTAAATTAATAATCTTAGTATGAAACATTATTAAGGGAGAAAGAAAAAACCCCATAATAATATACATTAGGAAATAGATCATGGATAATTTATATTAAAGCCTAGAAATTCATAAGTTAAGGAAATAAATTTAATTTATAAGTTATCCTTTTTTTTCATTGGATTCCCCTTTATATTTAGAAATAAACATCCCTAATTTTCATTTTATTATAGATAATAGATTAAAATAAGAGGAATCGAGTTAAAAACTAATGTGAAGGGCAATGTGATGAATGTACCAATGATATTCCCAATCAAATGGGAGCTCAAGTAGGGAATATCATGATTATTCCAAACCAACTATAAAAAATCATGATTAACAATTGGAAATTTGTTGAATTCCCAAGGAAATCTAGAAAGATGAAGATGAAATCTCGTGAAAGTTCATCTAATAAATATTATAAGGGAAATAAGACCCAATTTCCTTCATGTAACAAGTGTGGAAATAGAAACCTAGGAAATTGTTGAAAAGGGACAAAGAGATGTTTTAAGTGAAAAAATTAAGGGGACAAAGTATCCAATTGCTGTGAAAAAATGGATAATGTGATGGATGGAAAAAAAGTTACATATAAGGAATCTTACACATTTCCATGTCATAAATGTGTAGAATTTGGGCATTATGAAGGACAATGATCTATTGCAAGGGTTGAGAAGCATGATAAGCATCAGCAATCTCCATGATCAAGGGAGAATGAAAAGACCTATGCTAAGATGGATAACAAAGAATGAATTATATGTAACCACTACATAAATGTAGTGTATTTCATAATTTATTTCAATTCATTTTCTATTAGTATATCTTTTATGTTTTCTAAGAACATTGAGTCCCCAGTAGAAATGATATTAAATCATTAGGGGAAAACTTTTATAAGTGTTGTATCACATGTTGAACTTTGTGGGAATGTTCTTCTTGAAAATATTATAAGTATCCCTTTGATGTAATCTGAGGAAAAATGTAAAATTCATTGCCTAAATCTCAAGGAATTTGAAAGTTCATGAGAAAAACTATCCCACACATGATCAAGAGTTTGTAGCTATGATCTTCGCTTTGAAAATTTGGTGACATTACCAATTTGGGGAAAAGTGTGAAATATATATAGATCACAAAATCCTCAAGTATATATTCATATAAAAAGAGTTGAATATGCACCGACGAAGATGGTTAGATCTGATCAAAGACTATGACTACTCAATTCACTACCATCTAGGGAAAGCGAATAAAGTAGTAGATGCTCTAAGTAGAAAGGACCCAATGATTATATCATTGATGAGAATTGAAAAGGATCCAATCTTATTAGATTTGATGAATACAAACATGGGAATCACAAAGAAGGGAACATCATAAATCCTTTCACAAATTATTTCTCAACCATTTCTATTGGGAAGGTTAAATGATTTTCAAAAGGATGATGTGAGAATTCATAAGAAAGTGGAAACTATCAGAAAAAGGAAATCCTCAGAGTTCAATATTACTAAATAAGGAATTGTGAGATTTGGGTTAAGACTATGTGTTCCATAAAATCTGGAGTTAAAGAAAATAATTTTCGATGATGTACATAGTTTTAATTTCTCCATTCACCTAGGAAAGGCAATGATGTAATGAGATCTCCGAGAGAATTATTGGTGGGATAAAATGAAGAAGGAGATTGCTGAGTATATATTAAAGTGCCTGGTAGGTTAGCAAGTGAAGGCTGATAGGAATAAGTCTAAGGGGATGATGAAACCATTACCCATACCAATATAGAAATGGGAAAACATCACCATAGAATTTTTCACTAGACTTAAAAGGATATCTAAAAGAAACAATGCTATCTGGGTTGTTGTGGATCGTCTTACAAAGATTTCACACTTCATTTCTAGTAAGTAGGATTTCTCATTAGATCAACTAGTATGAATATACATCAGAGAAGTGGTAAGGATTCATGGTGTACCACTATAAATTTTATCCGATCAAGATCCAAGATTCACCTATATGTTTTGGAAGTGTCTCTAACACACTCTGAATACTGAGATAAATTGAGTATGAATTATCATCCTTAAATTGAAGGCCAATCTGAGCGAACTATCCAAACACTTGAAGACATGTTGAGATCATGCTCAATGGACTTCAAAGGATGATGGGATCAACATCTTCCTCTGGTTTAGTTCTATTACAAAAACATTTTACACTCGAGCATCCAAATGACTCCTTATGTAGCCCTTTATGGGAAGAGGTGAAGAACACCAACATATTGGGATGAAGTTGTGGAATGAAAATTCTTGGTCTAGAAATGGTTGAAGAAATGGTGGAGAATGTTAATACCATCCAGCAGCACAATAAAGATACTCAAAGTCAAAAAATAGCTATGCTGAAAACCATTGATGAGACCTAGAGTTTAATGTTGAAGATATGGTTTTCCTTCACATATCTCCATGGAATAGGGTGGTGAAATTTGGGAATAAGGTAAATATTAGACCATGGTACATCAGACCTCTTGAGACCCTTGATCGTATTAGAGTAGTGACCTATCAACTTGCACTCCCACCAAACCTATATTAAGTAAATGATGTATTCCATTTATCACTCTTGAGGAAGTACATACTTGACCCATCGCATGTACTCAATCCATAGGTGGTACCATTGGAGAATTACCTCTATTATAAAGAGAATCCAGTGAATATCTTGGATCATATAGAAAAAGTTCTATGAAATAAGATGATGCCACTCATAAAGGTGTTGTGAAAAAACCACAAGTTTGAAGAATCAATGTGGGAACCAGAGGAATTGATGAGGCAGAGTTACCCTCATCTATTTTAGTGTGGGAAAATGAAGTTTTGAGGGCAACATTTCTCAAGGATGGAATGTTGTAATGAACCGATATTTTATGAATAAAATTATGTTCTTTTTTAATGACTTAGGGATATAGAAAACATATGGACTCATTTTTTTATTGTGTTTAAATAACCCTTAAGTATCATTACTGTTGATAATATAGCCATTGAACAATGATCACAAGACTGATATAAATATATTGTTTTTAAAAAATCCTTTCGATACAGAAAAAGGAGAGGATCTCCTCATTCAGTAGACTCGGGCTATACGAAGCTCATTTCTATAATCTCAGAAAAGAGGTAGTGTAATTGGGGTTCACTCCCGAAGAAGCCTAAGATGAGCTTCAACACGTTAAGCTTGAATGGAATCACCTACAGTAGAAGTTCAAGTTAATAGAGATTACCACCCGAGCGATGTTATCCGAGTCGCCCCAAGAGTTTGTCACCATCACACACCTTACCCTTAGTTCTTATTCAGGTGTTATAAGGTGTCATTTAATAAGGTATTATTTAGCTATTGTGTAATCCCTTTTTATAAATAAAATTATTATTCCAACAATTCCTTTATTAGAGTAGTTTTTCTTAAAAAAATAATGAATTTGATAAATTGATTCTTTGGGTAAAAATGGTACTTTTGAGAAATATATAGATTATTATATTAAACCAGGGTTTTGATTTATAATAATATAATAATGATTCTTATAAATAATTATTATATCAATTTCTTATTTGTAAATTATTAGGTAATTAATTTGAAAAGAGTTATATTTTTTATACGATAAAAAAGAAAGTGTATTTTTAAATAATTTATTTTAAGGAATTAATGAATTTTTGAAATAATTAATATTTTAATAAAATATTATTATCAAATTAATTTTAAGAATAATAAATAATTATATAATTTTTATGAAGTCAAATGTAATTTTTATTATGGTTTGAAAACTATTTTTGTCAAAACCTGTGAATTTTCAATAAATATCATTTTTCATTTTAAAAGTGAAAATTCACATATTTAGAAAATTATTTAGATAAAATGAATATTATTTTTGGAATCAGGATATCAAAATTATCTAATAGTTAATTTTTCATAATTTTCTAAGACAGTCAAATTTTTGGATAAAAATTAAATAATGTATAAATAAAATATGTGTTTTATGACATCATAATGACTCCAAAATGATGTAATAAATACTATAGTGGGTATTGTCAGACCAATATATGTTTTACCCATTAAATAATGTAATTTTATATTTGTTTTACTTATTTTACAATGCCTTAGTGAATCCTTCAAAATGTATAATGTGTTTTATGATTTTAAATTCATTTCTTTAGTAATATGACTCACCTCCACATAATCGAGTCTAATATTTTAATAAATTCTTCCATTTTCCTTATAAAATAAATTTTGAAACTCCTATTTGGAGAAAACCATGGGTAAAACCATGGGAAAAAACATTTGGAAGTTTGGTGGTTTTGAATATTTAATTATATAGATTCCAAAACCTAAGTTTATGAAATTTTATAGAATTCCCCTATAATTTACTATATAAACCCGTCCACTCTCCCACTTATCTTCACTCAAAATCCCTATAACACGTCACTACTCTTATATACCCTCTCTATAATCCTCCCAAGATTCCCCAAGCTCTCAATAATCCCCTCTTTAATCTTTTGAAGTCACACACTCAAGTAAGGTATCCTCACTTTCTTTCCTTTCTCATTTTTTCCAAGTTTCCTCATATTGTTATATCTTTTAATTTTTAAATTAAAAATTATGGGCTATTTTTTTTCATCCACCCCATATGACTCTTATTATTTTTTAATGATGGGAGTGTTGGTACCACTTTGTGTATGAATATTGTATTTGTTGTCAACTGTTGTCAATGCAGGTCAAAATGAATAAAGAGATAAAGAAGGACTCCAAAGTTATTGGAGATCATCTGAAGTGAGTATGCTTGGAGAATTTTTATACAATCATATCATTGAATTTAATTCTTGAGAAATTATCTATGAAGTAAATTCAGATGATTTTTGAGATGATCCTAAGTTCAAAGAATTTGTATCAAAGGTGATGCATTGTCTACAACAATGAATAATGGTGAAAAAATAGAAAATGATTTGCTTAATTTTATTTAAAAAATATCATAATTTAGGAGAACTTGTGATGAAAGCCTTATAAAGTAAAGTAGGTGTAAAGGTGCTGCCAGGTATAGTCAGTTTTGATTGGAAGGAAATATGCTAGTGGAAGAGAGGGAAGGTTCAGTACTTTCCATTGAGAATATGACGATGCTAAAGGTGTTCGATCAAAAACTATATATCATCTAAGATATAGTTTGTGATGAAAGGAGTTGTTTTTTGAATAAGACAGTTGACAGTGAAGCAACATTGGTGGTCATTCTGAAGCAGATTTTATGGTGGTGTCGTTTCCCAGTGTTTTCCAAATTCTTTGGAATGAAAATCAGGTGATGGAGAAATGTGATTTTGGTGAAGAATGATGTAAAAAAGTTTTAATATGGATTGGTATGTTGCGTGAAAGCAGAGTTTTATGATCTGAATATCAAAATATGGAAAAGGATTGTCTTTCTCGAAATATTGGTTTTTTCCGAGCAAGCTTGAAGGGAGTTTGGAATGTTGTGCACAAGGCATGATTCGAGGTCCAAAATTCGATAAATGGAAAATTCATGAAGTGTGAGAAAGTTTCAATAAGTGTGCGAAAGATGATTTTGGCGCAAAAGTGTCTTACGCACCCCAATGTGATGTCAAATGGAGTTTTGCATGACATGCTAGGATCATGCCTGACACATTAGGGTTTTTATGCGCAGGGGTCGATAGGGTCTATAAATAAGATGTGAACCCATCTCATTTGTTAAGGCCCAACACATAAAGAAATCCTGAGATCTGAAGCATGAAAAAGAGGAGTTGTGCATAAAAATAAGGGTGTGCATAAATAGGAGGGGTTGCACGTAAACATCAGGCTGTGCGTAAAAAGGAAGTTTCATGTAAAATTTTACGTGCCAAAATTGGATTTTATCATGAAAAAAAAGAAAATTGTGTGCAATAAACCCAAAAGGTTACATAAAAAATTAGACTCCCATAGGCCTTTAAAAAGTTCTATGCACTCTTAAAGTATCTCATGAAGAAGGAGAACCACACCCTCTGTCCGAAGAAGAAACCACAAACAAGTGACTGGTTTTCTCAAACCCCCGTTGTGCTTTTTGAAGGAGATCCAATGAGTACACAACTTGTGAATACTCACCCTCATAGTACTTCATGAAGATTGATCCACGGACCATCCTTGGTTCTTTGAAGAAGAATCACACGTCCTCTATGTGAAGAAGAAGATTCATAGAGCTCTCTGCTTTCATGAAGGTGAACACTCTCTGATGGAACAATTTATATACACTATTTGCAGGGGTGTTGTTTCTTGTGTGATGAGGCGTCATTTGCGAAACTAAACTCATATCTGCAAAAATGAAGTAATAATTATACTGATACACTCTTGTGTTGGTATTGAGAATTGAAGAAAGAGTATAAGACACTACTGCACTATTTCAAATTATACTGTGTCAATCGGAAGGAAGATAAAAAGAAGAAGAGAGTGGCCAATTTATTTTCAATTATTCAGGCCATAACAACTATGATAATTCTAAGTTGAGTTGGACTTCATTGATTTAAAAATCACAAAGAGAACTTGTGATTCTAGCAAGAAGAAGAAGAAGATTTCAGTGCTATTGGTTTGGCAGTGAAAGAGAATGTGTAAAGAAGAGTAGGTTTCAGTGCAGTTGGTTTTGCATTGATGAATCGGGAGAAGAAGAGTGTGTAGCTTTCAGGCTTGCTGTAGAGAATGAAGGGGCTGGTTACTTTCATGCTTCTAAGTAATAAGGAGAAGAAGAAGGTCATGGAAGAACAAAGTAAAACTATAGCATCCAACATGTCTAAACAGGTGGAAGATTCTTTTGGTGTTGCAAAATATTTTAACAGAGAGAAGTCCGTCTTCATAGGCAGTATAAAGAACCAGCTAGAGGCTGCAAGAGACTTTCTACACTAGCATTATAAAGAACCATCATGTGTAAGGGCATATCCTACTTGTTGCAAGTTAGAAGAGGATTATCTCCCTTCCCCCTCTAAGTGTAGGGATCCTCATAGACTATAGGATTATTTTCCTAGTCTATCCACTATAACAAGATATCACATTATATCGGAGAATTCATGCACTAGTCATTCCCATGCATGGAAAGGACATAACGTCTCTAATTTAGTGGCGAACCTTGTAAAAATATTGTGTGCATATTTTTATTGCTTTCTATAATTGAATGCGATAGGGAAAAGAGAATAAGAGAATCAAGATCCTAACAGGTTAAGAGGTATAGGGATAGAAAGTTGTAATTGGTTTTAAAAGTCCCCAACACTAATTCACCCCCCCTCTTAGTGTTAGGAATATCCCAAAATGGTCCTCTCAATTGGTATCAGGGAGACATGTTCACCTCTATTGGATTCTCTACATTGAAGATATTCTCTTTTGAATATTTGAGATTATTTCCCGAGTCAACAATAAAGTGAAATTTTGATGAAGAGTTTGTTATCTCTGAGCATAATTCTATATCTACCAAGGCCATGGTGAATAGGAAAAATAAGGAGAATAGAAAGTTGAAGAAGAAGTCCCTCTTATCTAAAGAAGAGGAAGTATCTGGTTCTCTATATCTAGATGACATTAAAGATACCCCAAACATTTAAAGTAATGAGAAGTTGTCTCAAGTCCCCACCAAGAAGATGGACAACCTTCCTACCTCAACTGATCAAGAGGTATGTGTTAGTACCTTTGGAAATTATTCTCATGATGAAAATGATAGCATAAGTGGTTATGATCAGTCTACAACATCTTAAGAAATATCAGTTGATAGATTAAGAATTATTATTCATGGTATTCCAAAAGAAAGTACGTCACTGTTTTGTGGAGTATTTCAATGCATGTAGGAAAATATCACTCAACTGGAAGAATAAACTGATGTTTTGGAGAAAGGATTACAAGAAAAAATTGTTTAATGTTTAAATCTCTTCATAAAAGTTGGAGTCTTTGAAGAAACAAATAGGGGATTTGAAGTAAGTTCTTTAAAGTGGCTCAAATATGTTGAATAAAAACAGGGAGTCAACAAGACTCTAGAAGAGAAGATCCATGAACATGAAGATGAGCAGAAAAAGTGCAATGAAGTCAAAGATGTATATTTGGAAGAAGGATCCAAGAAGCTCAAAGAACTTGTCTTTTTTTGTTACAAAACAAAGTAAAGATGCATAAAGTTGAATTTGAAAGATTAAATAAGGATTGTAAAGAGAATATGACAATTATTTAAGACCAAAATGTCATCCTCAATATGAGATGTATAAAATTGGAAGCTGAGTTAACCAATCTTGAGAAGACACATATTGAGCCTTCAGAAAAGAAGGAAACAATTGCTGCTAGTACTCAATGCTCACTGGAGGATTCTACTGTCAAAATTCCTCCAACATGTAATAAAAAATTCATGAATTCACTCATTGATCCATCAAAAGCAGCTGAGAAAGTAAAGGTACCATCCATAACAACTTGTATGAATTTTTCTAAAATTGCTTCTATAAAATGTGCAGGTTGGAAGAAAAATTATAAACAAGTATGGATGAAGAAAAGTGAGAAGAAATATACCACCATGGATAGAGTGAATAAGGGAAAGATGTGGAAGATATCTCTCCATAGAAAGCACAACATACTAAGAAGAAGATTCATAAACCTTATAAAGAAGATGGCAAGAAGTCAAGGATTGTTTGTCAATGCTAGTGATGTAAAAGATTTGGGCATTGGGAACTGGATTGATGGTACAATCCCTTAAATGTAAAAGCATAAAGAAA
The DNA here is from genome assembly GCA_963277665.1 of Viscum album. Taxonomy (NCBI): domain Eukaryota; kingdom Viridiplantae; phylum Streptophyta; class Magnoliopsida; order Santalales; family Viscaceae; genus Viscum; species Viscum album. The sequence goes on from OY728150.1 coordinate 1,951,184,389, forward strand.
GCCCATCTTAAGGGTGATAAATTCAGAGAAGAATAATCAGCATCCACAGATCCAGAAGCATCTATATACTACAAACAAATTTGGAATGTTTGATAACATCTGTGATCTATGCAATAAGAGTGGTCACATAATGATACATGTTCATTTTAATAGGTACCCAAAGATGATCAGAAAAGAAGATGACAAGATCTGTATAAGAAAGAAAAATCATCCTTGGGAAGTAGTCAAAAGAATGCTGGAAAATAAAACACCCCCAAGAAGTCTCTAATGAGAAAAGTTGAGAAGCCCAAGAATTTTAAATCCAAGAAGTTGAAGGGTAGTTCATCCAAAAGAACTTCTAAGATGGACGACACTCAGAAGATTCCATGCAGAAGATCCAATATTGATGCCTTAGCCGCTAATGATATATTAGTGGTTTGGCCAAAAGACTTGGAAAGAATGAGAAATATGGAAGATGCACAGGCTAAGACTAGTGCTAAAAACAAAAAGAAGATTCTACACGAATACAAAAAGGTTCTGTGTGTGAGGTGCAACAAGGCTGGTCACACTGTTAAAAGATGTTTTGAATTTACTCCAGCCAGACATAAATTCCTCAAGAAGAAGAATGTTGCACCCAGAGATTCTAGTGCTTTGAAAGTACTTCAAGAGAGAATAATCACACACAAAGAAATGAAAGATTTATTAAGATACACACAATTAGAGTTATCATTGAAGATTAGTTGTGAAAGTGTAAATAATGGAGCATCTGGGTTGAGAAAATCATCTCAACCTTGTTGTTCACATTGATGGAGAAAAGAGGATCCACCTTATTCCCTTAAATATTTGTATATTGTATTTGTTTTTATTATAATTAGAATTGAATGTAAAGTAAGATATTAGGGGGAGAACCTGAGATTCAGTGGGGAGAAGTGTTATCTTGAGGGGGAGACACATGAAGAAGCTGATAGAGTCATTATCTCAATCAGTATCAACATCAGTTGGTATAAAATTCAATTACTCTGAAGATTTTATGAATATAATTTCATTTTAAAAGGTATGTTATTTCTAAATATCTCATCCTTGGTTACTCAAAATAAAAATCATTCTACAAAGGGGGAGTAACAAAGTTAATTAGTGACATAATATGAGTAAAAGTTCCCCAAGGACACTTATCCTGCAATTACACTTGAATGTTTTTGATCCATTTGTTAAAGTAAGTGCATTAGTTTCAGGTTGATTATTTTATATCACACTTATTATCCTAAGCCTGGAATGAAATTTGAAATCCCTTGAAGACATTGTATGAGTTCTCATCTCATGAGGTGTCATGATTTAGTGGATAATGGACAACTCTATTGTCTAAATAAAATCCTATTGTTTTCTACACCGAGCACTGCTCAAGAAGACTTAGAGTGAAATGATTGATGGAACACTACTTAAGTATATACTAATACCCTCTCTATCATGAAATTTGTATTTATTGTCAATAAGGGGAAGATAAAGTGAAATTAAAGAATGAAAAGTAAGGGGGGGGGAGAAAGAAGTAAATTGGAGAGAAAGATTCTCATTTTGACATTGACACATTTATTTGAGGAGAACTTTAAGGTATTGACAACAAATACAAAAGGGGAGATTGTTGGGACCACTTTGTGTATGAAGATTGTATTTGTTGTCAATAATTGTTAATGCTGGTCAAAATGAATAAGGAGACGAAGAAGGACTCCAAAGTTAATATAGATCGGCTAAAGTGAGGATTCCTAGATAATTGTTATGCAATCATAGCATTGGATGTCATACTTGGGAAATTCTCCATTAAGTAAATTCAGATGATTGTTGAGATAATCCTAAGTTCAAAGACCTTATATCAAAGGTGATACATTGTCTATAACAATGAAGAATTGTGAAAAACAAGACGATGCTTTGCATAATTATATTTCACAAATATCGTAAGCTAGGAGAACTTATGATGCAAGCCTTATGAAGGAAAGGGGTAGTAAAGGTGCTCCAGTTATAGTCAGTTTTTATTCTAAGGAAAGATGATAGTGGAATATAAGGAAGGTTCAATACTTTCCATTGAGAATATTATGATGCTAAAGGTGTTTGATCAAAGACTATATATCACAAAAGATATGGTTTTTGATGAAAGTAGTTGTTTATTGAATAATCCAGATGACAGTGAAGCAACATTGGTGTTCTTGCCAAAGCAGATTTTAAGGTGGTGCTGTTTCCCAGTGTTTGACAAATTTTTAGGGATGAATATCAGAAGTTGGAGAAATGTGATTTTGATAAAGATTGATGTTCACAAGTTTTAATATTACTTGGTATGTTGCGTGCAAGTGGAGTTTCATGATCTGAATATCCAAATATTGAAAAGGAGAGGCTTGCGTGAAAGATTGATTTTTGATCACAAAGATTGAAGGGTGTTTGGAATGTTGCGGACAAGGCATGATTCGAGGTCAAAAATTTGAAAAATGGAAAAGTAATGATGTGATTTAATGATTAAAGAAGTTCATAACAGATGAGGTTGACACAAAAGAGACTTACATGCCCAATGCGACGTCAAATGGGGTTTTGCGCAACACGTTAGGATCTTGCATGACACATTGGGGTTTTTGAGTTTAGGGGTTGACGAGGTCTATAAATAAGAGGTGACCCACTCTCATTTGTTAATGCTCAAAACTTAGATAAATCCCATGCTCTAGAGTGCAAAAAATAGGAGTTGTGCATAAAAATAAGGGTGTACATAAAAAGGTGGGGTTTCACGTAAAAATCAGGCTACACATAAAAAGGAAGTTGTGTGTAAAATTTTACATTCTAAAAGTGTATTTTTTGCGTGAAAACAAAGAAAAATCCATGCAATAAACCCAAAATGTTGCATGAAAAATTAAATTCCCTCATTCCTTTAACAAGTGCTATGCACTCTTGAAGTGTCTCGCGAAGAAGGAGAACCGCACCCTCGATGTGAAGAAGAAACCATAGACAAGTGATTGGTTTTCTCAAACCCTCAATGTGTTTCATGAAGGAGATCACGTGAGTACACAAATGGTGAATAATCAACCTTGTAGTGCTTTTCAATGATAGATCCATGAACTATACTTGGTTATGTAAAGAAGAATCATGCGTCTTATGCATGAAGAAGAAGACCCATGGTGCTCTCTACTTGCACAAAGGTGAACACTCTCTGATTGCACGATTTATATACACTGTTTTTAGGGGGTGTTTTTGCTTGTGTGTTGAGGATTCAAGTTTGAAAATAAACTCATATTTTCAAAAATGAAGTAGTAATTATACCAATATAATCTTGTGTTGGTATTGAAAATTGAAGAAAGATTATAAGACAATTATGTACTATTCCATATTATACCCGGTCAATCAGAAGGAAGAGAAGAAGAAAAAGAGAGTGACCAATTTATATTTAGTTATTCAAGCCATAACAACTATGATGATGCTAATTTGAGATGGAAATCATTGATTAAAAAATCAAAAAGGGAAATTGTGATTATAGGAAGAATAAGAATAAGATTTCAGTATAGTTGGTTTGACACTAAAAGAGAAAGTGTAAAGAAGAGCAGGTTTTAGTGCAGCTGGTTTTGAATTAAAGAAGAAGAAGAAGAAGAGTGTGCAGCTTTGAGGCTTACTGGGGAGAAAGAAGAGGCTGGTTACTAACTTGCTTCTAAGTAGGTAATAAGGAGAATAAGAAGGTTGTGGAAGAACAAATTAGCACTATAGCATCCAACATGTCTCAATAGGTCGAAGATTCTTTTGGTGTTGCAAAAATCTTTTAACAGAGAGAAGACTATCTTTAGAGGCAGTATAAAGAACAAGCTAGAGGCTGTAAGAGACTGTCTACACAAGAATTATAATGAAACAACAAGTTTAAGGGAATATATTACTTTTTACAAGTTGTAAGAGGATTATCTCCCATCCCCTCCAAGTGTAGGGAGCCGCACAGAATAGAGGATTGTTTTCCTTGTCGATCCATTATAACAACATATCACATTAAAGTGGAGAATTCATTCACTGGTCATTCCCAGGCATGGATAGGACATATCTTCTCTAATTGAGTGGTGAACCTTTTAAAAATATCATGTGCATATTTTTACTACTTTCTATTATTTCATGCGATAAGGAAAAAAGAATAAGATAATCAAGATCCTAACAGGTCAAGAGGTACATGGATAGAAAGTTGGAATTGGTTTCAAAAGTACCAAACACTGATTCATCCCCCTCTCAATGTTAGGTATATTCAAAATTGTTCATCTCAGGGAGACCTATTTGTCTCTCCTTAATCCCTCTCATGTACACCCGTTATAATGCCAAAATTTCATAAGAGTTATCAATTTCCCGTATTTCTTCAAGTTTCTCTATTATGTTACACATCCAATTTACAAATTACTTGTATTGGGAAATGTATTTATATGAACCCCTTACTTTCAATTTCATGTATATATGATGAGATACCCCTTTACCTCTCATCGAACATTTTTTTGAATTTTTTTGTCATGTCATTTGGCTGCTGAAATTGCACTGCGATTTTCCATGCCAAAATCATTGTGTTGTGATTACCATGCCCCTTTCTCTATCAAGGGTTTTCAACTTTATGAATATATACTTATTGATTATAGAATTAAATTTATATGTTCCACATTCCATTATCGTGGAATAAATTATGATGTTGAATGAATCCATGTTATATGATCTATGTGTCACACTTAAGCATGAAATTGAAATGATTATGAAGGGTGTTCCCTGACAGTGCTCCAATGCATTGGGTAATGTTTAGTATCATGATTCTCCATGTGCAATTTGGGTTCAATCATGCTAATTCATGTACAACGATGTCATGACCCGACCCTACCCGGGCTCGAGCCGCAACTACCCCAGGCCCGCCTCCATAGGCCAGGGGCTGGTGACCAGCGCCGAAGGCACAATAACCCGGGGATGCCTTTGCCTAAGTACCTGTACACACAGACGAAACACACTCAATGAAATAGTGCAGATTAAAAGAAAAGACAAGCAAAGAACATGGAAACTGCTATATATAAACCACAAAGTGCATCGACCTCTAACAGTACAAAGTACAAGCTGAAGGTAACTGAAAAAGAAAAGGGGCAAAACACGCACCCAACCAGAAAAGGTGACAGAACCCGACAATAGGTAAACAAAAGAAAAACAGCCAGAAGGGGTCCCCCACCTGAGACCTAACCATTACCACCGCATGTGGTCCAAGCTCCCAAGCTCCTATGCTCCACTGAAGCCACGCTCCACCTGTCCGTCGTCTGCAAGGGCACACCAAGTGCGGGCAAAGCCCAAGCAGGGGTGAGTAAAAAAATAGTCAGTAGGATACCCCGAAGGCTTGAGGGAACAACAAAGGAGGTACCGAAGGGTGAGAATTAGATCGAACAGGGAGTAGAACAGAAGTACAACAGAGAGTGCAGTAAAGAGTCCATCTCTACCCAATGAGAGGAAAGAAGGTAGACTCATCCAGACACAAGGAGCTAGAAACGGTGAGAAGACAAACTTCCTGTCGAGTCTTCGCTACCTATAGAAGAAAATTAGACTCGTCCAACCACGAGAAGCTATGCATGGAAATCACGTGGCATACCCCGCGCGTCTTTGCCTCTCCTGGAAGGAGAGTAACAAAACCCAAGAAGTGGATACCAGAAACAAGGTATATACATATCTGTATTCTTAACAAGAAACCCGAACAATGTCATAAGGGGATCTCCATCCCGTAGCTCAGCCCAAGAAAATGAGTTGCCAACACCCAGAAGAAACACCATCGATGCCCAGCATCCCACACGTCTGCCCCGAACCGCAAGCCAAGGGGGCTCAATCACCACACCTTGACACTATCCGCTTTGGGCGACACTGACTCACCCACACGGTTTTAGATCGCGTCACAAGAACGCGTCTCGGTGGGGAAAAAATGCTCCTCGTACTTGAGAGTTCTGGGGGAACGTCAAACAACAACTCGTCACTGACCCGCAGTCGAGAGGCCTCCTCAAAGTCAAAGTCGTTCCATCACCGACCCGTACAACCAAGGGCCCCGCTCCGGTAATCACAAAGGAAAGCCTCAGACTAGCCTAGTAGAAAAGACTGAGCCTGGAATGCCAACAAGTGTCCCACTGCCCTGCCCTGCTGGAGGGTAATTCATAACCAGATATCGGGTGACCCACTGCCCAGCCCTGCTGGAGGGTAAACCCTACTACATCATCAGGCAACCCACTACCCAGCCCCGCTGGAGGGTAACCCATAATAAGATACTGGGTGACCCACTGCCCATCCCTCTTGGAGGGTAAACCATAATACATCATCCGGTGACCCACTGCCCAGCCCCGTTGAAGGGTAGGCCTGGAATAAGTCGACAGTCGACCCACTGCCCAGCCTTTCTTGAGGGTAGACCTGAAATAAATCGACATGCGACCCACTGCCCAGCCTTGCTGGGGGGTAGACCTGAAATAAGTCTACATGCGACCCACTGCCCAGCCTTGCTGGAGGGTAGACCTGGGACTAGACGACGGGCGAACCACTGCCCAGCCCTGCTGAAGGGTAGACCCTAAGAGGTCGTCGGGTGACCCACTGCCCAGTCTCTGCTGGAGGGTAGACCCTAAGTGCGTTGGGCGACCCACTGCCCGGTCTCTACTGGAGGGTAGACCCTAAGAGTGTCGGGTGACCCACTGACCAGTCTCTACTGGAGGGTAAACCCTAGAAGTCAGGGAGCAACCCACTGCCCATCCCTGCTGGAGGGTAAACCCGAAGAAGTCGATGAGTAACCCACTGCCCAACCCCGCTGTAGGGTAAAAATCAGAACAGCTCTGGCCATCTCTACTAGAGGGTACAACACTGGAAAACCGAACACAGAGTGGGTATCGCAGAACCACCCAAATCGAGAAAAACTCTCCCAAAAGAGGTTCAACACCTGTTCCATCACAGGGTTCCACTAGCACTGCTACTGGCCGATCCATCGAGAACGAAACTAGGGGGAGACCACTCAACCCTACTAGTCAACAAACGAGCACAGAGCCAGGGAAAAAACTCCACCCTGATGGTCAAACAAACACACAGAGGGACCCTCTACGTCGCGAGAGGTCAAAGTACGCAAAGCAGAACACGGCACACACATGGGGCCCACACGACATGTGGCCCCAGGTCAACCCCAACCAAGAACACTAATGTCTGAGGTACAAACCACACGTACCTCCAAGCGCTCTCGTATACTCCCAGAGTATACCACGTCTCCAGCCCAAGGGCTATCGTGCACACGGCACCCAACATCAACATCAAGACGTGACATAACAACTCCACCTCAAAGTCCCAGGAATCACCAACCACATCTTATAACTAATTTATATCACTCTCCCAAGAGTGCGCGATCACACGCCACGGGTCCGCTACAACATGGTAGGACGAACCACCACCAAATCACTTTTTATTCCACATCCAACGAGATCATGAAAAAGGCTCCACACAACCAAATGGATTGCACCGTTGTAATCCTTGCGGAAAAACATGCAAGATAGACTACTTACTCACCTCAAACGGATATCTGATGGAAAATTCACCAACACCGCCTCACGCCCGAACGACGTCCCGTGATCCCGAGCCTCATCCCCGAAAACAGTCGGGCGCATTGCACCATTGCGATACCCTCGGGAAAACACGTCAAAAAGACTGCTCACTTGAGCACAACGGATATCCGGAGAAGAAGATGCATTCCGGTGCACCGCACACGAGCGGTGCTTCGTGGGACCCGCATCCTGGTCCCGAAACTCAACTAATGGATCGCACCGTTGCGATCCTCTTGAAAAAGTACATGAAATTGACTAATCACTTGTCCGAAACGGTCACCCCGTGATAAAGCTGGAAATCAACGTCAACTGCCGAAATGGCCCTCGCGGGGCCTGCACCAACATGCAGAATTTATGCAGGCAGACCACGCCAAAGCGTTGCCCTCGGAAAAACACCCAACATCAACTGCTCGCACGCCCCGAACAGACGTCCGATGAAAAAGTTACAAAACGCTGCACGCAGCTTGAAAGGCGGGCCGTGGGGCCCATGCCTCAAATCCAGTCTCAATGCCCGAAATCACCTTGGAAACTTCTGCCTCAGTGCCAGGGGCGCAACGCCACTGATGACGCTCAAAACGGATGTCGGACGCGTCCGCGCCGTCCAAAACAAGATCCCCCGAAGAAATGACAAACCCCTCGACATACGTGTCACGCCACCAAGGCCCCTCGTTTCGAAAATTAAAATTTTCCGAAATGATCTCAAAAAGTTCATCTCTATTTTAGGGTTTCATCACCACAGACGGCACGAAGTTTCGACCCACGGTTTGAAAGTTACGGCATTTTAGTGCCATCAGACGCAAGTGGGGGAGGACCGCCGGTCCACACCCCCTGGACCGGCTCAAGCCGGCCGGTCTGCGGCTCTTCCGGCCGAGCCGTAGTGGCCGCGGTTTACCCGCATCGACTGCATTTCTCCAAGCCGACCGACCACGAGGCCGGTCACTTCTCCACGCGGAGACCCGCGTTCAGCGGGTCTCTGCCTCCCGAGCGGGGTCGCGCGCCGCGACCTCAGGCTCCGCGTCAACCGGCCGGCGTAACCGGCCGACGCTTCTGCTCCACGGCCCAGATCACCCGGAGGATCCCCCCTACCACTGGCCGCTTAAGGCCGACACCGTCCGACCCTGATCCGCTCCACTGCCGCCCCGGCATGCGCCGCCTGCTGCTCGCCGGTCCGCCGCCGGAAAACAAAACCCGCAAACTTCGCCGGAAGTTTGCGAACACGTCGGGACACAGACTTTAAATCCAACAATTGCATTGGGGAGCTCGAGATTATTACTACTCAAATAAGGGATTTGATCGAAGTTTTGATAGGGAATTGACAATGCAAAACGAGCTCAAAGTAGGTGCGGGAAATAAAAAATGAAATGCACGATCCTACCTTGTTGGGCTTCGCCTGGCGCTTCACGGACGATCCGCCACCGCGCCGTCGCCTTGCCAGAGCTTCCTCACTGGATATGGAGGAGGATAGGGGAGAGGTTTCACCAGGGGGTTCAAGGGAGAAGGTAAGGGGTGGGTTAGGGTTAAATAAAGTTAATTAATTAAAATTTTAATTAATCTAACCCACAATTTATCCCACGCCCGAAACTCTCGACGGGGTAGAGGTTAAGCCTCCCCTAGGGTAAACACCACCTCCCGAGCACAACTGAGGTCTCGGAATTTTAATCAGAGACACCATTCAAAAGTTATAAAACTGAACGTTTGAGGCTGCCAAATTACGAAAACGCCCCTAAGTCCATTTTTCACAGACGGCCCGCGCCCGCAAAACTTACACCCCTCCTAGGGTAAACGACACATTCTGAACTCAACGGTGCCCTCAGTTTTCCAATACGAGCTACCGTTTAAAAGATACTAGAGTTTCAACATTAAACGAATTAATAAATAAATTAATTTATCCGTTTAACCTTCCGAAAGCAAGCGAGGGTTCCAAACATCCCGCACCGACAAGTTTTATGTCATTCCTAGGGTAAACACCCCATTCCGGACCCATCCGTACACTCGGATCCCTAATCCAGTGCACTGTTTAGGAGTTATTGCATTTATTTAGCGTTTCCAGTGTGAACGCACTGAAAATTTAATTCCGGCCACTCCGGGGCTCGGAATCGCACGCCGTCCGAAGGCGCTGCTCTGGAATATCATCAAGAATATTCCAAAGTCTTTCGTAGAAAAAACTGAGTTCTTATAAGCGAGGGTTTACTCATTATAATTCATGTGCAATGAGCCTTGGATCATGCTAATATCATGTTTTATGTTGTTGCCACATTACCATGTTATGATAATCATGCTATATCATGCCTTTCTATTTGGGTTTCTCTTGTTCTCCATTGATATGCATATTTCCTAACATGTATTGTATTATTCATGTTATTCCTTGTTTACTCCCTTACTTGTTTTTATAGATCACCCCATTCTTATGTATGTTATCAGGTTATCCCATGCAGTGTTAAGTACGAAGGAATGGGTTGGTCATATTAAAGAAGTTTGAAATAAATTTGTTGTATTTCATGTTTTATGTTATTATGTAATGTTTATAATTTCCCAAGACACTATAAATATCAATCCTCGAAGTTATGTTAAGTGTAGGTTTATGTAATAAATCATGTTTAAGTGTGTAATAAAAACCAGGGTTGTTTTACATTGAATGTTTCAGCCCAATATAAACATTAATTAATAATACATTAAATCCATGATTTAAAATTTACTTTTCATAAATATTCACACAACTCAACAACCTAAAGGTTTAGTGTCTTGTAAATTAGCTACAAAAATATCATATTTTATAATATTTGTTAACATTATCTACAATATCACCCCTCTAAACCCTCTTGTAGACATATCATATGATATAATCATCTTTTTAACATGTGTAATAGAAACATAATAAATAGATGAGGTTAAATTATCAGTATGGGGAACATATTATTTCATCATAATGGTTAGATTATAAACACATTATAAACATAAATATGAGATAAATATTTTTTAAAAATATCATTGGAACATATGACCACTATAAATTCATCAAAGAGGAACCATAATAATAAATTTTCTTAGAAGAATAAAATAATAATCTTGAATCATGGGAGCATAACATTAAAGTTTGAAATATATTAGAAAAGAGGAATAAATAAGGATTAGAACATAGAATGAAATGAAAATAAATTTATAATGGTGAAACAATCATAGTCCTAAAAAAACCTTGTGATAAAACTCATTATGTCTACACCTTTGTGAACAAACTCATTATTTCCACACATTAAAATGTGAGAAAACTCATTATTCCCAAAAATTTATAAAAAAACTCATTATGTACATGCATTACTATATCATGAGAGATTAAACTTAACCATTGAATTAGAGGGTGATGTAGGACCCCAATCATAATAAACCATACACATGAGTGCCATATAAAATCAATCATAATCATATCATAAATAACCCATGGAAATAAAATTATTTTCATAAAATTTTCAAAATCCTCACATAATGTATACTTAAAAAATAAAAATTCATCAAAAGTGTCATTTACAAAAGGAATCATATTGTAATAGATTGTATAGTGTGATCAAAAAATTTATTCATGAGAGAAAATCCATAGAGTAAAATATTGGTTAATATAGGATGGTTGTCACAAAAAAGTTTTAAACATTACTATTAAAAAATAGATAGAAAAATTAATGCAGGTTGGACCTGAATCCTGATTTCCATAAAGGAAGCTTCTTTGTTACAAAAAGGTCAATGCCACAACTCTGTGCATGACTTTGGAATCCTAAAACATCTACGAATCAATGAAAACTTCTGTCAGCCGCATCATACTTCTGAGGTTTTCTAGAGAGCCCCTCTCCCTAGATGGATAAAAATCAACATTGATGGTGCCTCCAAGGGAAATCCAAGTCTTCCAGGGTGTGGTGCTATCTTCAGGAACCACCTCAGTCAGATTCTAGGATGCTTCATGGGTCATTGTGGTATTTCCACCTCCCTTAAAGTTGAGATGTTGGGTTTTATTTATGTGATAAAATTTTCCATGGTCTTTGGTTGGAACAACCTTTGGATTGAAAGTGAATCTATGACAATTGTACAAGCTATTTGGAATGGTGTAACTCATATAGATTTTCCGATTACTACCCGTTGGATGGATTTAAACTATTCTCTCACCCATCTGAACTAAATCAACACACATGTCTATCGGGAAGCAAAAATGGTTACCTATGGCTTGGACAACTTGGGATTTAATCCAGACATGACCTGGTGAGAAGACCTCCCTGCTTCTCTTATTCCTTTCAATGTGAAAGATTTTAATATGATCCTGTACTTTCAAATCTTGTAAACTTTCTTTTAATAAATTTTGCGCTTTGACCACTTAGGTCAAGGAATCATCCTTTTTAAAAAAATAGAGATAAAAATTTCATTCAAAACATTTTTTTGGTGGAAAAAGAATACTTTTTGAAAACCATTTTTAAGTGTACAAAAACATTGGATCCTTGAAATAAAATGTTTTCTTAAATTTTTGGGTATTATTAAAGGAAACCCACATCAAAGAAAAGTGGAACAATTTTTATTTGTTAAAAGTGGAAAAGGGAAATTAGAGGATTAAAAAAAAATACAAATCATATTTGGATTTCATTAGAGAAAATATTTTTAATAGTAAACACATAGGCATGGAAGAGAAAAATTTGTTAGTAAGAACAAGTGTTATTCTTACCAACATCACACTTTTTTTGAGAAGGAAATTTATTTAAAAATATGTTATCTATTAAGAGAATAAATTTTACCAAAGAAGAAAAATTATAATACCATATTTAATAGTGGAATAGTCAAATTAAAGAAACATTTAAGAGAATATTCAAGTGGGGAATCCCATGATCCAATGATTATGAAATTGATTCGATGAAACCCTTAACTTGAATTCCCACTTATTTAGATGCTTTCTAACCTCATATATAAAATCATAACTATCTTAATAAAATATTTTATAAGCTTATTTTTATATTTTTATGTTTTATATACTTCATTTATAATCATTCATTAAGAATATGTTAATTAATTATGACTTAATTTCACCATCGGGTATTGAAATTTTTTATTTTTTCACACAAATTTTATATTATTGATATTGATCTCTATTCCTTTACTAAAAGTTAATTATTCCATGAACATTTAAGATATGGGTATATTTTTTGTTCGTTAATGTTTGAAATCCCTTTTTCATTTGATGGTAAACATGTAAACATTTTTTGATGACAAATTTGGTGATGAAGATTTTTGGTGTTTTTTAACAAATAAAAAGGTGGAATTTTAATAACTAGTTTCAATGTTAATATTGACTTTCCATGACCATTCAGGTGTAACTTATTAATTAAATTTCACCACACTCCTTTTGGGAGTTTTTTATATGTATTTAATGCTGAAATTATTTAAATTTTGTTAATAATCTCTTTATGGTTAATTTATAGTGAAATTAATAAATTAATGGTTTTTATAATAATAATTATTGTTTTATTTTTTCATATTTAAAATTTTCATTTTTTTAGTGTTTAGTTACATCTTTTCATATTATTTGATTTTATATTCAGTGTACTTTATTTTTATTCCCGGTCTGTTTTTATTTTTAACAAATTTAATAATTAATTGTTTTATAAATTATAATTATTTTTATTTAAATAATTATTTAATGAATTTATATATATATATTTTAATAATTTTTATTTTTTATCTTTAATTTATTTAGTTAATTAATTTAAATGTTTATTATTTCAAATATAATGTTTTAATATTATTTTTTTTATCAATTTTTACGTTATTATGAATTTATTTTAATCTTAAGTTAATTTATTTATATTATTTTTCTATTTAATGTCAGACCATTGAAGGTAATTATTTTTAAATCAATCTGTAAAAGGTATATTTGGGCAGCTTATTCGATGTAAAAGAATTATCTGAGTTAAATAAATTGTTTAAAGTCTCTATAAGATAAAAATAAAATCTTATGGGTTTTATGGAGGATAATTTGGGGAGTGAGTAATATAAACAGCTGACGTGCATAAGATAATTAATCTTTCTTAAGAGAAATATATACTGAGTAGGATAATTATCCTATGCATGACTATGGGATTACCAATCAGATAGAGACCATTAAATCCCTGACCATGAACTTGGGTTCATATTTGGGGAAGAGCAGATCCCGACTTCCACACCCAAGGATGAAGAAAATTCACGATGACCGAGATTTAGTTTTTTGAGAACCCATTTTGTGGATGGAGTTCAAACTCAAAATTTCAGATCTCTTGTCGAGATGAGTTTATTGATGTTGATGAAACTGTCTATCAATAACATTGAGGCCATCTGAGTTTTACCTAAGAGCTTCAGGAAGATAGAATATTTTGACGTCGGTTGACCGAGTAATTTATTGATGGTCTATTGGGTTCAAAGTTAAGTTCCACTAAAGAGGAAAATTCTAGATAAATATAGGATCAGTAGAGACCATGGATCAATTCTTACCATAGAAGAAGACTACCCTAAATAGTGTCTTTTGAATCAACATTTCACAAACCTATTTTCAAATAAATCCTATCAAGGTTGATGGATGATCTATGTGATGAAGTCAGGTTTGGGATGAAGAACTATGTTTTTGGGTATGTCTTGTTATTCTGATTGAATATAAAGTTATCATGGATGTGAAAATTTGAAGATGAAAAAATTTCATAAGAGTTTGTATTGGATCATGATACACCTTGTAAGGTCTGTTGTTTACCGAATGAAATTGAATCCTCATCAGAGCTTTCATAGAAGGGGGTTTTGGGATTTGAGATCCGTCAAAGGAAATGGAATGTGATTCGTTGAAGAAGAAAAACTATGGTCTGAATATTTAGGTACATGAATTAATTTTCTGAGATCTTTGAGGAATATTTTTTCTAGTTTTTTTGATAAATTTTGGGAATGAAGTCATTGAATTTTTTATGCTCATACCAATTTAGTTGAGGAAGTTTCTTGAGTCTCAGATTAGATTCTCAATTTAATAATTTTAAGGCCCTGTTGATGAGTTGTGTTCATGGTTGTTCGAGGTAGTATTGGTTTTCTAAATATGGTATTACAAATATCAAGGTGCGTTGAATTTTGGTTCCATATTGAGAAATTAATGATTATGTGCGTCTCTTAGTGTTGTTTGCAGTGTTTTATTAAAGTGACAGGATGATATAAAAAGGGAAAATGAAAATTTTACTTGTAGCGGTGACTGTTAAGTGAGATTATTAGAATAAGGCGATGCTTTGAAAAAAAAAATATAAGAGTGAACCAAAGAAAAAGGGACTCCATCATATTTTTATGCTCAATTTTTTGGATATTGGAGTAGACAAATAGACATTCAGAGATAAACATTTCCTACTAGAGACTTCCAGAGTAGAGCAAGGGTGGGATCTTCAGATAGTTCTCAAGTAAATTATTTAGAGAAGGATTAAGAGATTACTTATTGTCTTCATCTTCCTAATTTATTTTTATATTTTAAAATCTTGTTTTTTTATTAAAAAATGATTATTGGATATAATTTGAGTGGAAAAATTAGGTTGTACTAGTTTATCTTTTTAAATATTTGACTGTGGAATCATTTCTAAAATTGTATTAAAAATATATTTATTTTTCAATATAAATAGATTCTTTCAATAATAATTTCAAAATCATTAGATTTTTAATCAAACTTCTTGAACAAGATTTTGAGTCCATTTTTGATTGGTGATTTTAATTAAAATTTCATAGTCCAGGAAACTGTTTAACTAGAAAATCCAAATTTCCCTCTTGTTTCATTCTTATTATCACCTAAACAATTTTTCTTTAAACTTCTTGCACAATTCTCATTCATTTTTTTCATAGTAATATCTTTATTTTGTTTCTTTAAAAAAATATCTTCACCATTACTGTATGATGGTATGTGTATTTTTATTTAGCTTTTGATTTTTTTCCTTAGACTATATCTCTTTTTTCCTTTAACAAGGATTATATATCCTTATTATTATTATCTAGTAGTTTTTAGGTTTAAAATAAATGGTAATCAATGACTTACGCATCATATTTTGGGCTCTATTTCCAAGGAAGGATTCACACATCCAAAAATATATCTTAAAAAAAATACAAAATAATTGTTAAAAAAAATCTTTATTAAAAAAACCATTAAAAAAAATCTATTGAAAACTACAAAAACTATTCCTATTATATACTACCGAAAAACTTATACTATGCATGTACACACAATCTTCATCTCAAAAACTATAACTCATTAAATCTTAAATTGAAATACATTTAATAGTTTTAAGAAAATAAAAAAAAATAAAATGTAAAATCTGTGAGAAGGAAATAATATTGAAAAAAACAAAACTATGAAGTTTCAATCATCCAAGAAAACATTGATAGGCTCAGGACGAGGGAGTTTTAACTCCCTCATGTGTGTAGTAATCCATATTCCCTTAGATTGACACTTAAGTCCTGAAATTATGAGATAAAATAGTTGAATATGTCGATGCTTCCTATGTTTGTTTATCTAATAAAGATTCATTATCATTCATTAGAGACTTTTCGAACACTATAGAGTAGTTTACTTTGCAAGGACTTAATGGTGAAGCTCTTTGGATGAAGGTGTTATTTTATTGAGGTAAATTAAAATAATTGGTTATTATGGTTAGATGAAAATATTTTTGAAAACTTTGACCAAGTCTATAATTCATTCTTCATGAAATATTATCCTCAAATACTTAAGGGAGATCTTTGAACAAAAATTACATGATTTTATCCGGAAGATGGAGAAGCCTTTAATGAGGTTTGGGATTGATTTATAGACCTTATTAGGAAGTTTATCTATCACCATATTCCATATCATCTCCTTATGGATACATTCTAGTAAGGATTGTATTCTCTTAGGAAAAATGTTGTTCACCAATACTCTAGGGGAAATTCCAGTGAAAAACTAATGCGGAGTTGAGGAAAATTTTCAAAAATCTTACTTTAAATTCTCAACATAATAATTCTATAAGAAAATTAGTGAATAGAAGAGGGGAACATGTGGTTATAGTATGGAAATGAACTCTCAACTAGATTAAATTATGGAATAAATTGAATCCATAATAAACTATAATGAAAAACAAAGTGTAAACAAAGTGTGCTATCAAAATTAAAATCAATCACTTAGAGAGTAGTGTTCCCAATTTGGTATAATCTATCACAATGGGAACTTCTGTTCAAATTTAAAAATTCCTACACAAACATAGTAAGAGGATAATTTCAATGGTTATGGTACTAGACTTCAATAAAAGGATGATCAATTTTAAAAAAAATCAACTCTTGTTATATAAATTATCCAAACCTTTAATGTAAAGAATAAGGAATTATATGACAACAACCACCTAGTTATACTCAATAACCCAAACTGATATTTTAAAACCAATGAAGGGATGAATCTTCTAATTTATAAGGGAGTTTTGTGAGAAAATTACATTTTTAAATGGATCAAATGATGACTAGGATGGACTCTCAAGATTATAAATATAAAAATGATATTAAAAATATTCAAACTCAATTTAGTCAAATGGAAAGTGAGTTAGGTTGTAGGGAAAAAGGGAAATTACCAAGAAAAAATAAAGTCAATACTAGGAAGAATATCATTGATATCACTGATTGGATTGGTCTTTAGACTCAAAAAAATATCCTAGGGATCCTAAACCTGCTGAAATTGAAATTCTAGAAGACAGTGATAACCCAAATAATGAAACCACTAAAACTGAAAATCTGGACAGCTCTATTGTAAATTCTGTAAACTTGTTGTTCCACCTATTAAAGAAGTTAATAAAGATCCAAAATTCATGAAAAAAGGGGAAGTAAAATATTGAGAAAGAACCTGAATGGATGCCCAAAGTTTTTAAGAATTTAGCTCCATACTTTTCTTTTTCTGAAAGAAATAAGAAGAATCATCATGAACCTAAAATTCTTAATTTTTTTGAGTTTTTTTAAAAATATTCACATTAATATTCTATTTCTATAAGATTCAGTTCTGATTCCTTAATATATGAAAATGATTAAAAAAATTGTTTAAAACAAAAAAGAACATGAGGAGTTTTTTGCTAATAATTTAACTAAGGAGTATAGTGCTGTAATTGAAAATAGGATACCTCCAAAGATCAATGATCCTGATGGTTTTGTTATTCTATGTACTTTTAGAAATAGTGGGAAGGCAAATTGTCTTTGTGACCTTGTATATAGTTTCAACCTTATTTCCTACTCACTGCTCATTCAATTGAAATTAGGATATATTTTTCACTATGTTGTTGTCTTGTAGTTGGAATATTGCTCCATCACCCATCCTATATGAAGAGTTTATGATCTGATAGTTGGGGTTTGGAAACTGTTTTTACCTGTTTATTTACTTATACTCAATATATAGTTAGACAGGGATGTCCCTTTAATTCTTGGTAGGCCATTCATTTCCACTGGAGGAGCTATAAAAAATGTGGATAATGAGAAATTGATTTTCAATATTGGAGAGAAAAGTGAAGCATTCAATGTTTTTGAAAAATGAAAAGTTTCACCACAATCTTGAAATTGTTCAACTAATAATCTACATAAATTTATAGAATACTTTGATGAATAAGAAGAATAATTTTTTAAACATGATTGATGAAATAAATAATAACACCATGGAATATGAAACCTAAATGGTCATTTGTTTAAGTAAATATGTAGGGATGAGTGATACCTATATGGGTAAATTTCTGGAAAATTTGGATATATTTGCTCTAGAAAACATTTTAAAACCCAAATTGGAAATTGATTTGGATTATTTATCAATTATGTACATTACTGAGATAATTTATATTTCCAGATATGAATTTTATAACTTGTTAAAATTTTAGACTCGCTTTAAGAAACATGTTGATAACCTTAGACCTCATAGTCCCAAGAGTTTTTCTTCAAGTGAAGATGAACCATAACTTAAGAATAAAACTCTACCCTGAAGCTATAAATAATCAATTCTGGGTGAAAAATATTTACTTATAGTCATCATTTTTAATAAATAGTAAAAAACCAAGTAGAAAACTTGTTATCTTTGTTGAATAAGTGAAAAAATTCCATAGTATGGACCATTTTAGATATTTATGGTGTTATCTCTATGTACTATATGCATAGGATCCTTATAGAACCTAATCATAAAACTAGATTTTAGTGTTAAAGAAGTATAAATCCAATCATGAAACATGTTATGATAGAGGATTTTATTATTCTTATTAATGATAGGATTATGTATACCATTTTTGACAATGCTTGGTTTAGTTTGGTCTAAGTAGTACCCATGAAGTGAGGTTTCACTATTGTGACCAACATGATAAATGAGAAAATTTAGGTTAGAAAAATACCAAGTGGAGTGTGTGTATGTTTTATAAAAATATAAATTATACAAATATAAAGGATCATTTTCCAATTTAAATTATAGATCAAATGGTTGAGAGGTTATCTGGAAATGAATTTTTATATTTTCTGGATTGTAATTTTTGTTACAACCAGATTCCTATATCCCCAAAAGATAGATAAAAGACCACTTTCACATGAAAATTTCTCAAATTTACTTACCTATGAATGAAATTTGGATAAAGTGATGCTACATATTCCTTTCAATGATATATTGTGACAATATTTTTGAGATATTATTTTGGAAATCATTGAGGTTTTAAGGGAAAAATTTTCCATTATTGGTAGTACATTTGAGAAATGTTAGAAAAATATGGAACTTGTTTTGGAAATATTACTAGAGAGAAATATTGTTATAAATTGGGATAAATGTCAATTTTTGGTTATATAAGGTATTGTTCTTGGTCCCAAGGATTATAGAAAGGGTATGGAAGTTGAAAATTCTAATATAGAGGTTATTTAAAAGCTACCCTCTCCTATGAATGTAATGGGCATAATAAGTTTTCTAATCCATTCCTATTTGTATTGAAGATTTATAAAATACTTTTTAAAAATCATTAGGCCTATTTGTTCACTTCTATAGAAAATTCACCTTTCTTATTTGATGAAAAATGTCTCGAATCTTTTAATCTCCTTAAGGGAAAACTCACTTATTCACCCATCGTCACCTCACCTGGTTGGAAGTTACCATTTGAACTCATGTGTGACCCAAGTGATGTGGATGTAGGAATGATTTTAGTCTAGAGGAAATAAAAGATATTGCATGAAGTGTAGTATGCTAGTTGGTTTCTAGATTCATCTCAAAGAAATTACACCACAACTGAGAAGGAGTTGTGGGAGATTATGTTTGTACGACCCCAGAACACCCTGAGAAGGGAGGGGTGAATTAGGGTGTTAAATTTTTCTTTTAAAGAAACAAATCTTGTTACCAAATTGGTAGGAACCTATTTACCATATCTGATGGAAACATGAAAAAACAAATAATCACAAGCAAAGAGAAAAAACAATAATTTTACTTGGTTTACTATTAAGGGCTAGTATAAGGATCATACACTGAAAATGTGTTAGTCGTACCAAAATCCACTAATCTTCAGTTTTTGTGGAATAATTTTTTTATACATAGTCACTCTATACTAGGAGCACCACTTTTATAATATTTTTGAAATTGATCACTACCTCCCATAGAACACTTATGTCGACTCCCCCTAGCTCACAGACTTGGGTGAAGTCTTACTTAATTTTAACAACTTAAAGGCCACTTCAATAAATTTTAATTAAATCTTTGTCCCTAACTTTAATGAGACTCTAATTAAACCATAGCTTTGAATTGATGCACTTGAAAGAGTTGATTAAACAAACCGAATGGTCAAAACATAAAAGTAGCACACTCAAGAACATGCACACAACACCTGTTCTTGCACAAACAATTTTTGGATTGTCACAAAAGATATTTTTCACAAAAAACTTATCTTTTTTGGAACTAAACTAAGATATTCCCTTAGACTTGAAAGACCGAAGGAATATTATATGTGGAGGATGTTTTACATGTACGTCTTCTTCACAGTACTATTTCTCCTGGAAGAGACACCAAAATTTCATTAGAAAAAGTTCTATCAAATATAGGGAGTGCATGCATATTTATAAACTTGAATGACCCTATGAGAAATATCCTTGTGTGCATTACTCTATTTACGTAATCCTAAATTTGATATTGTATTTTTTACATTAGTTCCTTTTGCGTAACTTCATATTTTTTACACAGCTCATCCTTTTTCATATTTTGATGTGTCAAAATTAAAACTTCACTTGTGTGTAACTCCATTTTGATTTTTTATTTGGTGAGTAAGATTATTTTTCACCTTCTAATTTTCATGCTAATCATATTTTATGAAAAAAACAAATCTTCTACGCGGTTCTTTCTTTTTCCATATTTTGATGAGAGGATCTCAAAACTCCACTTTCATGAAATATTTCAATTCACCTTAATTATTATGTGCAATTTACTTTTCTTTAAAACATATTCTTCATCCTCCAAATTTGGACCCAATAATTGGGAAAACACTTGGAAAAAAATTCCACCTACAAAAATATAGTCATCTTGAATAGAAATATCACATGCCTTACAAACAACCTGATCAAACTATAATGGATTGAAAACAAAAACAAACTACAATCCATTTCCAACAATGAAAATCCTTGGTTAAAACAATCTCCCCATTTAGGTTTGTTGTAAATCTTTAGATAAATTCAATAAATCCAAAAACACTATCAAAATTTGAAACAAAAGTGAAAAGTCATTCAACACTATAAGTCTATTAATTAGGTTATCATGTTTTGGAATTCTTAAATATTTCCATGGTAAGATTAGACTGTTTTCTTATAACAACTAATTAAAAATGTGTCACAAAATAATTGCATGGGTTTTTAAAAACTTTTAACCAAAAAAAATTTATAACTTCTAGAAATCCTTTATAACTTTTGAATTTCTTCATTATCACCCATTGTTAATAAACCAAAAGAACCTGTATTTTTTACTTATAGAGCTTAAAACACACTCCCCCTAGATTTTATCTCCACCACAAACCTACATCACTTCCATAAATAGATTAAAATAGCTAACAAAAATGGGGATATGGGATTATCCATAACCTCCTTATACATTGGGAGGTGACTGAACACTGAGTTTCAACCAATGTCTCTAAAACACATGTGATTCCAATGGATTAGTAATAATGTCATCCACTTGGTCATTAGTTCCAACATGATCCATTTTAATCACACATTGTAATACTTTTTTAATTGAAGTGATATCATATCTCAATATGTTTGATACAAAAATGATGAACTGGTTTCTTCATAAGATTGATCATGCTCTTATTTTCAAATTGAACCATCATCAGTTGTTTCACATCATCACCAATATTATCCAGTTGTTTCTTCATCCACAATATCTGAGTGCATTATTTCATAGCAGAGATATATATTTCTTCAGACGTACAAATATATGTTCTTTCTTGTTTCTTTCTCAAACATACCTAACATTTTTTTCCTATAAATAATGCTCCACCACTTGTGGAATTTCTATCCACCACATATCTAACATAATAAGCATTAGAAAATGATGATAATTCATTATCTATTCCTACAACAATGTTTAAGCTAAAATTGAGAGTACCTTTAAAATAACTCATGATTCTTTTAACTGCTCCTAAATTCTCTTCCTTTAGATTACTTTGAAAGTGGGCCACTAAGAATGTTGCAAATATGATATATGGTGGTTTTGTAGTCAAGTATAACAGTATTCTAATGATTCTATTGTTTAATGTGGGATCCAAATAAGTCACAATATTCCTCTTTCCATGTTTTTTCTCAACCATAGTCAAAGTCGATATTAGTTTGAAGTCTTGCATGTGAAATTTCTTCAGCACAACTCTTGCATATTTTGATTGAGAAATGAAGGTGAAATACTTCTTATGAATCATCTAGATTGCCAAAATTTTTGCTATTTAACTAATCATGGACATTTTAAATTTGTATCTCACTCGATTAAAAAATTCTTCCTTGATCCCTACCTGCTTCCACCAAATATAATATCATCCATTCACATAATCCCCACAAATTGATCTTCCTGTGCATTATTTACATAGAGATTATGATCGAAACCTACTCTCTTGAATTTAACCTTCTTCCAATAATATTCCAATCAAGAATACCATGGTCATGGTGCTTTCTTTATAACATACAAAGCCTTATCTAGTCTAAAGACTATTTCTTCATCATTTCCAATCATAAATACCACAAGCTGTTCAATACCGAATTCTTTTCCATGAAATCCATTTAATAAATCCACCATGACAACCATCTGATAAAATTTTTATCTGTTTTGAATTTCTATTGCCTGGAAAAGAATGATCAACTCTACTATAGAAACTAGAGAAAATTTTTCTTCAACATCAATGCCTTAAAATTATTCATAGACTTTACACACAAAATGGGCCTTATTTATGATCACATTTCCATGCTTATTGAATTTGTTTTTAAATATCCATTTTTTTCCAATAAAATTTTTATTTTCAAGTCGATTAATAAAATCCCATGTATGGATCTTGTTTATCTAATCCAATTCTTAATTCAGGTTCTTAACCCATGATTCATCCTTCACTAATTCTTCAAACAAGTTTGGTTCCACAACAGATTTAAAGAAATAATGTTCTTCATTCATTATTCTCCTCAGATGTGTGGATTATTTCCAATCCCAAATAATTTTGGATTGATCATTTTCTACCATTATATTTATTCTATGATTTTCTAGTGATGTTTCTTCAGCTATGGTTCCCTATTCTGATTCTTTTTCTAAATCATTATCATTTTGTAAGCCCTAAATATTTTTCAAGCCTTCCACTATTTCTGCATTTGAATCTCTCCCATGTCCAATTTATTATTTATCTTCTATCATATTATCATATGAGATCCTAGAGGTATTTATAGTTTTATGTTCAATGATATTAACATCACCACTTTCCAAAATTCTTCCAGGATGACTATTGTAACATTTGTAGGATTTACTCTTCATTTAATATCAAATAAATATTATGTCGTCTATAGTATCACCATACTTTACTTGATTGGTTTCTATGTTTTAGATGAAACATTTACTTCCAAAAACGTGAAAATAATTTAGATATGGATTCCTTCCATACCATAACTCATATTTTTTCTTGGTTTCTCCCATAAAAATCCCAGTTTGATTTTGAGTGTACACTCCGGCTTGAACAACCTCCTTTGAGCAATGACAAGAGATATGACTCTCAATCAACATCATCTTGTCCATATTGTTCACCTATCAATTTATTTGTTAAATAACTCCATATTTCTATAGGGTTCTAACAAAAAAAAAACTACATTCTTTATTTCATGTTTTCTAGGTTATTTTCAAATTCAATTGATTTGTATTCTCCTCTATTTTTAGATTGTATAACTTTGATTGTGCGACCAATATCATTATTAATAGTTCGATGATAACATTTCATGCAATAAATCACGTTTTGTTTCCTATGTATAATCATTATACAAGATATTCTACTATAATCATAAATAAAAATAGTGAATTACTTCTCTCTATATGTGAAAACAACATTTATTAGACCACATACTTTGTTGTGGATGAGATCAAGCAGATTTGATGCCCTCCTGTTATTTAGCCAATATGAACTCCCAACTATCTTTCCTCACATGAAAGAATCAAAATTATTTTATCATTCAAGATTAATATTGATAATATCAATGACTATATTCATATTAGATATATTTTCCATGCTCTATTGGTTAATATGACACAACCTCAGCGCCATAAGTTGTTTTCTTCTTCACTTTTCAAGTAAAAAATGTTCTCTTGACTGTCAAATTGGTATAAGTTTCCATATGTTATGAATACCTTCATGAGAAATTACCTATCTTTATTTTTATAGTGAACCATTTTTGATTAAATGTCACTATCAGTCCCGAGTCATTGAGTTAAATCATACTCAAGATATTCTGTTGTAATCTGTCTAAATAGAGAACTTCAGTTTTCTTAATCCCATCATTTTTCAGTTCTATACTTCCACATCCTTTGATTTTTAGAGAACCATCATTTCCAAACCTCACTATTCCATCAACACTTTTCTTAACATTATTCAATAAATATTCAATTCCTATCATATGGGATGAGCATCCATTGTCAAGAATCTAGGTGTTGTTATTCTTTGTATAATTGAGAGCTATTTCTGTAAGGTTGTATTTCTTTATTTTCTTCTTTTCCTTATCTGAGATATTTGATTGAGTAGAGGATAAATGAGACCTTTAAAATATATTTTCCATATGGATGGGTTCATCTTACTCATATTGTTCTTCCAAAGGAGAATAAATATTTGTAAGAGAAACTCCTCTTAGTTGGTGGGTATTGAATTTTCTATGAGTTTTTTAGGCATTGTTCCCACCTTTCCTCTTCCAACAATGAATAGACTTATGAACATAGTTAAAAGTGTGAAAAAAATATCCATAGAAACTATTTTTTTTTTGATAAAGGATATGGTATCATTCTTATTTGGTAATTTCTATGCACTTCACAATTTAGATAGCTCCTTTCCTCTTTACAATACTACATGGTATGTCCCAGAAATCCACAAACTTGACACTTCATAAGAGGAAATATCTTCCTAATTACATTCCTTATCATGTACCCTTCTCTTGAAATGTCTCTTGACCATCAATACATTCTGGTTAATTTAGGATATATTAATATATATTTTCTGTTTGGTTCAAATCTTTTTTTGTTGGGGCATATGGTTATTTTGTGATATGTTCAACTTTATGCTTCGTTTTATTTTAGCTTATCTTGTTTCCAGCCTTTGTTGTTTCAACATCATAGTTAATTACACTTTTTCCCATACATGTTGATCTACGATCATTCAATACATTCTCTACTTCTTCAAAACCACGTTTAACATTTTATAGCAACTCTGTATATGATAATCTTAAATACTGTATCTTTTTCTTTGTTTCCCTATAGTTTAGTCCCATTTTTAGTTTACTACTTAGAGTAACAAATTATTCTTCAAGACGTTCAACTATATTAGCCTTCTCCTCTAGTATATTTGTGAGGTAATTAATGAATTTTTCCAACTCTTCAATCCCAAACTTATGTTAAACAACTTGTTTTAGGTTTTCAAGAGTTGTTAAATGTTCTTATGCCCTCTCTTCTAGCCTATCATTTTTTATTTCAAGATGATCAATATACTTTGATGTCTCTTCTAGAATAGCTCTCAACTTTATATTTCAGTTTGTTTGATCATCAAGCTTATCAAGTGTTCCCTAAAGTTCCATATTGAGATCAAAAATACAAATTAACTAATTATATTTATCTTTTGAAGGTTTTTCCTTTTCAACTGTATCCATCATGGATGCCTTGTTTTCAAATTTAAAATCCAGTTCTTCATCATTGAAAAAGAAATTATCATATTGTTCTTATTTACAGATAAAAATCTTTATTTGTAAATTGTTTCCTGATTTGAAGTCTCTCTTATAGGGAAACATTATCTAAGGTTTTTTCATACTTCCAGCTTCACTTTATTCATTATATAACTTTCTTGAGCCCCAAGAGGAAATGTTACAAACTCTACCACATAAAAAATAGGTTATAGAAATATTTCCTTTAAATATATGTTTTCCTCTCATGAATTTCATGGAAAAAATAGAAATAAGTTCATCTTACAAATTATCTTCATCAACTCTATCTTTGGAAACCTCAAGTTTTCCATGAATTTGAATGACTTTTCCTTTCTTTCTTGAGTTGTTTCATCTTTTGGTTTTAATATCTTTTCATAAGACATGAGACTGCATAGAAGACTATCAATAGAATGCATAGAGATATCCCTTTCATCAAGGGACTAAACTTTTGGATTGTACAATGAAGGAATCCGTCTCTAGATTTTATTCATAATTCCAATATCTTTAATTTCACCACCAAGTACCCTAATTAATACAAAAACATTTGTAATTTGATTAAAAAAGTATCTACATTTTTATCAGGACACATTTTCATATCATCAAACCTATTGTAAAAAACTTAGAGTTTCACCTCCTTAACTTTTTTTTGCCTTCATATATATTTTCTAGTTTTTACCACATAGACTTGGAGGAAGTTTAAATATTACCTTCAAATATATTTGATCAGAAAGAGATGTAGTAAGGGAATTTTATTCTTTGAAATATGTATCAGGCATTTTCTTATCTATTTCAGTCATAGATAGTCTAGTCGCATCAGTGACCTGAATCCCTTGAGTAGTGGGAAAAAGGACTTCTATCCCAAGTGATATTAGATGATATCTTATCATATTTTTCCAAATATAGAAGTTAATTCCCTCAAGTAGGGGGACTAACTTTTACTGAATTCTCCATGAAAATAATAGAGGATAGATTTAACTCCAGAAAATTAAATGCCCTGATACCACTTGTAGTACCTTAGAAAACTATGAGAGGTGAGGGTTGAATCAAGGTGTCCAATTTTTCTTTTAAAAAGATGAATATTATTAGCATGTTAGTAGGAACTTGTTAAACCTATCTGATAGAAACATGAAAAAAATAAACAATCATAAGAAAAGAGAAAATACAAAAGTTTTACTTGGTTCACCACTAAGGGCTAGTCCAAAGATCATACTTCGAAAGTGTGTTGGTCATACCAAAATACTCTAATATTAACTACTTATAGAATAAAAAAGTCTATACATAGTCACTCTATGCTAAGAACACTTCCTTTACAAGATTATAGGAATAACACACTACCTCCCTTATAACACTTCCCTTAACTTCACCTAGAACACTGATTTGGGTGACATGTTAACCCATTTTAATGACTTGAAGGTCACTTCAGTAGATTTGAATTTAAGTCTTTTTCCTTTACTTGCATGAGACTCTTATTTCACCATAGTCTGCTAGAACTTGAAAGAATTAATCAAACAAACTAAATAGTCAAAACTTAAAAGCAGCACACTTGAGCACTTACATACAATACCTATTATTGAATGAAAATTTTTGTATTTTCAGGAAATATTTATTTAATTAAACCCTTATCTTTTACGAAAATAGACCATCAGATTCACTAGGTCTTGATATACCCAAGGAACATTCTACACACAAGATTTTCTTTGTGTAAGTCTTCTTTCCAAAACTATTTCTCCTAGAAGAGACACCAACTTTTCATTGGAAAAAGTTCTATCAAGTATAGAGGGTGCACACATATTTATATACCAGTAAGACCTTGTGTGAAAGATACCTGCAAACCTTCCCTTATGTGCGAAATCCTGATTTTGTTGTCATATTTGTCACATAAGATCCTTTCTTTAAACTTCATCATTTGTGTGTAGATTATGTCTTTGCTATATTTTGATGCATTGAACTCGAAACTCCACTTGCGTGTAACTCCATTTTGATGTCATATTTTGAACTGAAGATTATTTTGTGCCTTATTATTTGCATGAAAACCGTATTTCACACAAAAACAAATATTCCATGTGGATATTTCTTTTGTTGTCTTTTGATGGGAAGATTTCATAACTCTAATTGAACACAAGATTTAAATTCAACTTCCTTATTATGTGAAACTTAATTTTCATTAAACAGAATTCTTAAACCTCTAAATATTGGACCAAAAAATTCATCAAACCCTGGGAAACAATTCTACCTTCAATACTGTAGTCATATTAAACCAAAAGTTCCCTTTCCTTGCAAACTCCCCAATTAACCCAACATGGATTAACAATAAAAAAACTAGACTCCATTTAAAGTTTTGAAAATACTTGGTTCCAATGGTTTTTTCTTTGAAAAAATTTAGTCGATACTTAATTGGATCCAAAGCAATTGTCTTAGAAGACCATTCTACCTTGAAATACTTTCTATCCAAAAAAAGAGTCAAAACCCAAGTTGATAATATTAATATTGTTGCTGTAGGAGTTTGATATTTATATTAAGGACAAGAAAGGTGATGCAAATTTGGTGGTGGAAAATTTTTCTAGACTGTCAAATACCCAAAGTCATGATCCTAGGGAGATAAACTCAACTTTTCCTGATGAAAAACTACTTACTATTTTGATTAAAAAATCATCTTCGTATGCATATTTTCGTGAATTTTTTAGATGTTGATGTCATTCATTAAGCTTTTACCCATAACCAAAGAAAGAAATTCATTTTTGAACATAGTTAATACCTTTAGGATGACCCATTCCTGTTTATTAGGTATACTGATAGAATATTTTGTAGGCGTGTTCCTGAAGAGGAGATATTGTCTATACCTGAAAGTTGTCTCTCATCACCTTGGGGTGTCTATCATAGAAGAAAAAGAACAAATCAAAAGGTCTTTCAAGATGGGTTATATTTTCTTTATTTGTTCAAGTATGCTAGGATCATAGTTGTTGGTTGAGATAAGTGTCAATAGTTAGGGAATGTTGGTAGGAAATGAGAGATATCTCAAAAAGGTATTTTGGAAGTTGATATTATTGATGTTTGGGTTTCATATTTTACCAGACCATTCCCTTCATCTCATGGGAATGAATATATCTTAGTTACTGTAGATTATTTCTCGAAGTTGGTTGAATAAGTGGAGGTCCAAAATAATCAAGCTAATAGTGTGATCAAATTCATTAAGGAAAACACCTTTTCAAGATTTGAGGTTCCAAAATCTTTTATAAATGGTAATGAAACACATTTTATAAATTTTAAGTTCAAATATTTGATGAAAAATATAGATTTATGCAAAAAAATGGAACTCCTTACCATCCATTCTCTAGTGGGAAAGTTGAAATTTCAAATAGAGAGATGAGACAAATTTTAGAGAAAATAATGGTTAACTATATAAAAGAACAATCTTTAAACATTGACGAGGCATTATGGGATTACAAAACTACTTTCAAAACCCCAATAGGAATGTCTCCATATAGACCTCTTTTTGGGAAATGTTATCATTTTCTCTTAGAGCTTCAACACAAGTCTTTTTGGGAAGTGAATTCCCCAAACCTTGATTTTAAGACTGCTAGAGAGAAGAGTCTTCTAGAACTGAGTGATTTGGATGAAATTTGGAGATATTACTATCATAATTATAGGATTTTTAAGGATATGGCTAATGTTTTTCATGATTATTTAAACCAAAATAGATATTTTAATGATCGATATAAGGTTCTTTATTATGATTTCAAGACTAATAATTTTTCCGGAAAATCTAAAATCTAGGTGGCATGGAACTTTCAAC
The DNA here is from genome assembly GCA_963277665.1 of Viscum album. Classification (NCBI taxonomy): domain Eukaryota; kingdom Viridiplantae; phylum Streptophyta; class Magnoliopsida; order Santalales; family Viscaceae; genus Viscum; species Viscum album. The sequence continues at coordinate 1,951,214,155 of OY728150.1, forward strand.
ATACTTGTAGTACTATTAAATAGAATTGTTGAGTTAGTGGGAGAAGATAATCTACCTTTATTGGTGAATGGTTAGATAATTAGACACTACTTTGAAGGGAAACCTAAAGTCTTAGATTCAATTTCTTTACTTGATGACTAAAAAATCATTGAGTTTAGCTGAAGAATATAAATTTAGTACTATATGGGATGCAACCCATGGTTTTTATATTTTTGTCTTACAGTTTAATAATAATAATAATTATTTTTCTTCTTCATTATGATATAGAAAAGGCCATAATTTCTTTTAATTACCTCATTGTAAAAATTTTCAACATCTTGGAATTTTTTTAATTATTTTATTCGATTAGAGGGGATGCATTTTTGAAGAACATTGGATAACACTTCCCTAAATCTTCTCTCTAATTTAATTTTTTATGAAATTTAAATTCTTAAAATTTATGTTTTTATTATTTATTTTTTAGGAGATGATATTTTGTTATACCAGAGGACTTATTCAAGTGTAGAAAATTGTAAGTTTCCTTTTTTAAGAATTAATTTTTAAAGCTTTATTTCAGGGAAGTTAAAATTAAAATTATGATACTTTTGTTATTTTTAGCTTCAAATTTCTAATTCTTTCTATGTGGGGTGCTTTAACTGATTATAGGGTTTTTATTTAATTATTTTTACATGCTATTTTTTTTAAAATCTACTGGTCATTGAAACTATTTTTAAAATTTTAAATTATGAATTTTTTTCTTTGTATGTTTATCTTACTTCCCTAGTGATCACCTTTTTCAAATTAAAAGTGTTATCATGAAACCTTTTTGAAAATATATTTTAGTGTTTAATAATTTAAGTAGTAACCAGTAAGTATTATTATGTAGTTTTTGATTGATTTGATGCGGAAGAATTTTTTTCAGCTTAGTTGTGACCCTTAAACATTTAAACAATTAACACTAAATTGAAAATAATTATGTATTTTAAAATTATTTAGTGTTATAGAACCTTTAAATACAAAAATGGGGACATTTTTGGGTTTTAAGTGTGGGTTAGGGATATTTTATGTTCTAATATTTATTTCATTTAACACCAATAAAAAACCTTTAATTTTGTTTTTGAAATTTTAGGTTTTTAAGTGTCACATATAAATTTTCCTTGGATGAAAATTTTTCTCAATTTTGAGGGATGTGTTTACAATTTAAATAGATTAATATTTAATACCACATGGATTTAATTGAGTAAATATTTTCTCTTTCCTTCTTGAAAAAGATGCCTTTTAGTAATTTTTTGGGAAAATTTTATATGAATATTATTTTCTTTTAACTTTTTAATTTGTATTTGACTCATAAGATATGTATCCACATGATTATGAAATGAAAATCCTAATTTGGGTTGAGACTCAAAATATTTCTTTCTTTAATTATTTAAGATGAAGGATGAATTATTTATTCTATTTGTATTTTGTAAACCCACCCATCAAATCAAAGTGTCGATTTATTATTCTTTTTTAATTATGTGTATCGACTCACCTAGAGGTAAAGAGAATTTTGGACTTTAATTTGGATGAATATTTATATTTGTTAAACTCTCTTTAAATTTTTCAATTTAATTAAAATTTGAAAAATAGTAATCGATTTTTAACTGAAGAAGTTTAATTTTAGGGGGCATTCATATTTTCTTCTTGAAATAATCCCTGAGGGAAAATCAATTTGAAAATAAATTCTTAGTGGTATTTAAATTTTCATTTTGAGATTTATTTTCTATTATTGAAATATATTAAGTGGTTTATTGGGGACTAAAAACATTTTAAGTGTGAGGAAATTTGATTTGGCCTTTATTCATTACATTTCATCACAATATTTTTGGGGTTTTTTGTATTTAATGATGAAATGAATTTAATTTAGTTAATAATATATTTATAGATAATTTATAGTGGAATTAATAAATTAATTTTATTATTATAATAATTTGGTTTTGTTGTTTAATATTGACTTTTTTCATTATTTAGTTTATTTATTATTGTTTTTTTATTTTTAGGGGTTAATTATATCATTATATATTATTTAATTTCATGTTATATGTTATTTTTTTATTACCTTTGTGTTTTTATTTTTATAAAATTTAATAATTAATTGTTTTATAAATTTTAATTAATTTTATATAAATAATTATTTAATAAATTGTTACATTTATTTTTAATACTTTCATGATTTTTATCTTTAATTTATTTTGTTAATCAATTTATCAATTTATTATTTTAAATGTAATTCTTTTATCATGTTTTGTTTTATCAATTTTAAAGTTACTATGAATTTATTTTAATCTACGTTAATTTATTTTGTTTTATTTTTATTTACAGAGTAGGACCAATTAAGGTAATTATTTTTATATCAATCTTCATAATATATTTTTAGTAGTGGATTTTGTGTAAACTAATTATTTGAGTTAAAGAAATTATTTCACCTCTGTGTAACATAAAAAAGAGTTCTTATGGGTATAGCATATGATAATTTAATGAGTGTGTAATATGAATTCATAATGTGAATAAGATAAATAACCTTACATAAGATAAATATCTACTATGTAGGATAATTATCCTTTGTGAAACTATAGGTTTCCCAATCTGATAGACACCATCCAAGCCCTGTTCGCAAGCAAAGGTTCATATTTGGGGAAGATTAGAGCTTGAATTGCAAACCTAAGGCTGATAAATATGTAGGATGACCTAGCTTGAGTTTTTTAAGCACCCTTATTGAGGATAGGTTTTGAAATCATAATTTTAGATATATTTCCAAGAAAAGTCTCTTAATGTCGACAACAATGATTTTTGATGCCTTTGAGGCTGGTGGAGATTCAACTTAGAGATTTGGGAAGATTAAAGATGTTGACACTACCTGAAAAAGTAATTGACCGATGAACTGTTGGGTTTGAAGTTGAGAACTACTGAAGAATAAAATACCTAAGAAAACAAAGAGCAGTTTTAAATAAGGTTTAAGCCTCACCACAGAAGAATACTAACCTAAATAAAGGATTTAAAATTAGTGTTTCCCAAGACCATTGCTGAAGAAATCCTAATGAGGTTGGTTGATGGATAATATGCACGATGAAGTCAGGTTTGGGATGAAGAACCTTGTTTTTTGGGTAAGTCTTATTTTTCTAATCGAATCTAAAGTTCTCTTTGATGTGAAAATTGGAAGATGAACTAAGTTCGTAAGGGTTTTTGTTGGATCATGATACGACTTATCATGTTTATTATTTACTGATTGAAATCTAATCCACATCAGAGCTATCATAGAATGGGGTTTTGGGATTTGATATTCATCAAGGGAGATATTTTGTGACGTCTCTGAAGAAGAAGAACTGTGTTTCAAATTTTCAGGTATAGGAATGAAGTCATTAGATTGTTTGTGCTCATCTTGAATCTATCAAGGAAGATTCTTGGGTCTTAGATTAGGCTCTTTATTTAACAATTTGAAGGTTTCATTGATGATTTGAGTTCATGGTTGTTCAAGGTAGTACTGGTTTTATGATGATGGAAGTATTATTATCAATGTTCATTGAAACATGGTGTCATCTTAAGAAATTAATGATTCTTTTTATTTTTCAGAGATGGTTGGAGTGTTTTATTAAAGTGACAGGATGATGAAGAAAGGGAAAAGGAAAATTTTACTTGCAGTAGTGACTATCAAGTTAGCTTAGTATAATAAAGCTATGCTTTGAAAAAAATATAAGTGGGATCTGATGGAAAAGGGGACTCCGTCATATTTTTGGTGCTCGATTTTATGGATATGGGAATACATGGAAAGACATTTGGTGATGGACATTTCATTTTAGAGAATTCTGGAGTGAAGCAAGGTCATAATCTACATATAGTACTCAAGTCCATTATAGAGTGAAAGATCAAGGGAATAATTCTTGGCTCAATTTCTTCATTTGTTTTAGGATTTTAAATTCTTGTTTTGTTGATTAAACAATAATTTTTGGCTAAACTATTATTAGGGAAATCAGGTTGTACTAGTTTATCCTTTTAAATATTTGTTTGTGAAATCATTTCTGAAATTGTAATCAAAATATTTTATTATTAAATATAAAAATTTTCGTTCATGAAGAATTGAAAAAGCATTATATTTATTTTCAATCTACTTGACCGGGATTTTTACTATATTTTTTATAGTTTATTTCAATTAAATTTACACAAGAAAAGAAACTCTTTAATTGGACAATCAAAATTTCCCTCACGTTCTGTTCTTGTTATCACCTACTCAATTTTTCTTCAAAATTCTTGTGAAATTTTCATTCTTGCAGTCATATTAATCTATTCATTTTTTTATTTGAAAAAACATCTGCACTAGTTTTTTGATGATATGTGTGTTTTTCTTTACTTTTTGATTTTCTTTCTTTGTCTTCATCTCTTTTGCCTTCCCAGTGGATTTGATATCCTTCTTGTTCCAATATAATATTTTTTTGGTTTAAAATTCATTGTAATAAAAAACCTAATAATCATATATAAACCATTAATTATTTAGTAATTTATGTATAATAATACCTTTAGTTAATCCCAATTAGTTATCTAGGAAAATTATTTATAGCATTGTTCATGTAGGTGGTTAAACATACCCAAAATAGAATAAACTACAATTGATGGGTGATTATGGCTGTGAAAGTAGTTCATTTTAGAATAATATCATTATTAGAGAAGAATAATTATATTATTCATATATTTTTGAATTTTTTAATCATATTTGAATATATTTTTATAAATAAAAAATATGCTAGATAAGAATGAGATACATTACTTCGTGGAAGCGGTAGTCTGCAGGTACACACGATTAACATTTTCGTTTATGAATAAATGAGAAGAAATATAGGTGAATTACAATTTTTCAAATAATAGTCGCAATTATGTTATATATTTCACATTAATTCAATAATTCCATCCTTACAACCAATGAGGAGAGGCAGTGGAGAAAAATGGAAGATGTTGATTTGTCGAGGCGGTAGTCCGCATGAACACATGAATTACATATTTTTACTCAATGGAAAATGGGAAATGTGTTTAATTATCATTACCTTATAATAATGAAATAAAATATAAAAAAACACTAATCTAATTATATTTTAATTAGAAAATTATATTTGGAAAAGTTAGCTATAGAAGAAAATAAATAGGGAAATATTGTAATCATGTTGGGAACTTGAGTTTTCTCTTGGAAATATACATATAAATAGAGACATTGGGATAAATAATTGAAATTAGAGTCTTTTGAATTTTAAATAGAATTATATTAGGATAAAAATAATAGTGTTTTATGATTAAATTCGAAGGGATAGGTGTAACATGATGTGGTGTAAGTGATTCCCATTTATAAGTAAATAGAAAGGTAATTTTGGGAGTACTCATTAAATTTCAACAATGGTCTATCATTATTAAAGGGTCTAAGGATCAAAAAGTGTAAAATAATTAAGGGGATTATGTTTGTATGATCAAAATATAATATATAAACTTTTAGGTATTTTTATTAAAAATTTTAGTTCTTTCTACTTATTAAAACGTTTTTTACCCTTTTTATTTTTGACCACAATAATAGATTTTCTAACCATGGTAATTAATTTTAATTACCAAAACTAAAATTTATCATATTATATAATTTCAACATGATTATTAAAAATGTGAATTATATTTTAATGAATAGTATATCTATGTTTTAGTAAATTTAATTTCATAATTAACACACATGACGTGTAAAAAATGTTTGTATAGAAAGTATGTTTTAAGTATAAAATATATGTGTAGGTTAAAATTATCAACGTAATAAACTAACATGAAACAAATTGGATAATTATAAAATAAATTTTTTACTTTACAAGAAATCCAAAACTGAATTTTACCCTAAAAATTTGTAATTAAAAGAAAAGACTGGAAACCTTTTTTTTTAAATTTGAGTAAAATGTCACCTAAGTAATATAAATTAAAAATAGAATTTATAAGTTCAGAATAATATTTAAAATGAAATATTTTACTCCTTAAATACATATTTTATTAATTAAAATGTTTAATAAATTTCTGATTCATTCTTATATATTAATAAAGACATATAATTCTTGATTTTGGTAAAAACTAGTTTTTCACCATTTACATAAATATAAATTATTTTAGAAAAATAAAAAAAATTCACCCAAATATAATTTTGACATTATTATTTAAAAATAAATTTCATTTTAAAATTAAAATTCTAAAATTTATAAATTTAATTTTTAAATAAAAAACAATATATAATGAAAAATTGATTTTATGGAAAAAATTCACTTTTAAAACATCAGTAGTTCTCAATACTATTTTATTTGAATTTTAAGTTGGTTAAAATCATTTTATTTAATAGATGTTGTATTATTATTAAATTTTCATAATAATATTCATATAATATATTAGGAATCGTTTTAGTTTGGTTTTTTGTGTGAAACAAGCTATCTAACATAGAATTAATTTAGAGAAAAAATATATTCTAAAATATCAGGGTGTTACACAGTGGTGAGTAATAAATATATATATATATATATTATTTATGAATAATAAATCTTATAATGATGTTGTAAATGTCAACATGAAAATATTTAAAAATATTTATGAATTTAATAGTGGAATCCATGTATCGAAATTGTGTGGGACCATATTTTTGATGTTTCTATACATGATACTACTAGTGAGTATTCAAGGGAATATATACATTGATGGTACATTTTGGTACAAATAAGTCTTGATTTACTATTAAAGGATGTGTAATAAATATTCTTTGAAAAAACATTTACTCTAATCATCATGATACAATATTTTTGAAATATACTTATAAGAGAAATGTTCCATGATCATTATCTTGGATTGCTGGGTGTAGAGAAAAGTTTCATTTATAAAGACCCTATGGAATATGTCTATATGACATAAAGAAATTGTTGGCGACACTAGTGAATTCTATTAATGTATGAAAATTCCATGTATCCTTATATGGATATAAGTGGGCATAATGATCATAAAATGTTCATTTAGAGCTAAATAGAACCATCTGTGTATAGTAGGTTAGTCAGATCACTACTGTTTTATAGGAAAGTTATGTAAAAGAAATATAAAAATTGATAGATAGTCTTACTAGTTTGTTAAGACACAAGTTTCTTCTCCATGAATGTCTTAAAATATCAACCTAGTTCTATGAAACATGATTTATAGATATGGATATGTGAGGTATTTTATTATTGATATGGTGAATATGTTGACCATTTATTTAAAAAACACAATGTAATAATTCAAAAAATTAACTATTTATGAAGTTACATGGCATAAAAAATCTCTATTAAAAAATTTGTGGGAATGCGAAAATATTGTGGATATATTTTTATAATACTGCATGCTAGGAGTCTATATAATCTTCTATAATATGTACTAATGTTTTATATTACTTATACATGGAGAAAAATACCAAAATAAATTGATGTAAACTATATATAATTGTATCTAGAACTACCTAAAAATACTTGAGAGTGTAGGACTTGATGAGTTCTTAGTTGGGGAGAAATGGGAATACTAGTGTTTTAGGAGATGTAACTTTAGTTTTCCTTCAAATAACTTATGATATTGGATCACAATAATACTAAGGTAATATTCCAAAGAAACTAATTACAACATGTGGTTTCTATATCTATAATAACTAAGTTTATTATAGATTATGATGCAATATAAGAAGTGTATTATCAATTACTTGTTCAATTTTTAGGTTATACTAAATAATAAGAGTATTACAATTATTATGATAATATTTCACTATGATATTATCTAAGATATCATTTAAGAAAAAGGAATAAAGAAGTGGATACTTGGGTAAATTAATACATGAGATATTTTCTCAAGGTAGTGATGTTTTAGTTAGTTGATTCACCTGCCAAACATGTGTCTCTTCCATCCCTAAACATAAAAACATGTATGGATAATAAACATAACCATACTCAATATAATAAATTTTAACATATGAGAACTAACCAGTTGGTTAATAGTTGAATCTAGTGAAAGTGGGATTATATTATATTTGGTTCTCTAGATCCAACTATATTATACTTTATATTACCTAAATATTAATTTATTTTAATATTAATAAACAGATTATCAAATAATAATAGTTATTCTATTAAAATTTAATGTGATAATGTCATGTAGTATCTATCACAAAAAACAAGGCCACAACAGTTTCCCTCTATGATGATATCTTTGAGATTCTATGATGATATCTCTTAAACGACCAGTCCCATGGTTAGGGTGATAGTCTATGATAGGTAATATATTATTTTGACCATGAAGTGTGAGTTCTCATAATAAGATGATACTTCTTATCACAATTTTTTCACTTGATGATCTCTGAGATGTGAGGACTTTGGGGATATACCCACTAATATGAATTCCACTATTTTATAGGTAATTATAATTCATATATATGATTATGTGTAATGATCCTTTGAATTTAATGAATAATAGATATCCTAAGTTTTATGCTTAGATGTATTATCATAAATCTTGATTCCATATGTCCATGATGAATTTATGTATATTGGATGTATCATGAGTGGTATTCTCTTAATGAATAAATCCAAAAAGGATTTGTCACTTCTATATTTTTGGAAGTTGATATCTCTGACCTTTGATTGAAATAAAACTTTCATACTAATTTCCAAAACTATGGTATGATGATTTATTCATTTTAAGAAGTAAAATAAATACATATCAAGCATATAGGTTTATGAAATGAGTATAGAACCTAATTGATAACATATCTAGAAAAATGGACCATAAAACACTACAAGTGTTCGTGTGTGTTTTTCATTGTTGTGACACTAAATTATTCCTCTTGGGTTCCTTTACATGTTAAGAAACATTGATTTTAAACTTTAGGTTGGATTTCCTATTTCTAGTGAGGAATAATCCTAGATATTTTCACACATAGTGTTTCTGGTGATCTTAGGTAAATATTATTTATGTTTAACCATTGGAATAACAATTATTTTCTAGATTGAGAAATAAAATTTATTTAGTATTTTACAAACAAAAAATGTTAAATAAATATTTATTTTCAAAATAATAAATGTAATATTTATTTATTTATGTATTTAATAAATAATATTTATTTAAATATTTATTTAGGTTTTAATAAATATTCATTAGGCTGAGTGGACTGAGTATTGAGTCTAGTGATAAATATTTATTTACCATAATGTAAAATAATATTTATCATTGCACAAGTTAGGACACTCTATGAATAATAATAAAAATAAAAATATTTTATATGGTATAGGGAATTTTGTGGTTTATATGTTGTTAAGGGCCTATATGAAATTAAAAAATATCCTAAACATATCCCCAAGATTATAAATATCCATTTTAAACTATTATAGATACAAAACCTTTTAGATATAATTTAATGAAGATAAAATCTATTATAGATACAAACTATTGTAGGTTCAATACAATGTTGATAAAGACTATTATAGATAAAATCCATTGTATATACAATCAAATGAAGATAAAAACTATTATATATATTATTAGTTTTAGATACAATAATTATGCATAATATTACCAGCCTAGATAATTCTCTCTCAACAATGTATTTCTATTTGATGTTCTCCCAAGATCAAGAGAACCTCTTCCTCCTCCTCTTCCCTTCCCATCATGAATGATAAGAAGAAGATAGCTCCCTTTTAGCTTTAATTGACATGAATCCACCCAGGTGAATACTAAAGGTTATTTAATTTACTGTGGTGACACCTGAAATCTAATCAACATTGTTCGAAAATCAAAGGACAATTTTTGAATCACTACTAGAGGAGATTTTATTTGGGTACTCATAATGAAATATTGATACACCAAATTGGATTTAAAATATTAATACCATAAAAAAGAAAAAACTTAATACCATTGTAACATTTCTTCTTATGATGTAAATTAATTATAAATTTAACATGAAAAGTCCTCTTGGTTCTGACACCCTTTTTTCAATTTCAACAGAAAATTTATTTATTCATGTCATTACATTTTATGTATATTATGACATATCTATTTAATTATATAGAATTATAGTTGGTCCAATATCCAATAGACATTTACACTATGTATGGGACCTTAATTTAAGGCTCTGGATACACATGAGTTGTCATAGGAAAAAACTCCACGATATTTAGTTAGTGGATTTTTTACAAAGGCACATTCTACATAAGAAATTTAAAACCAAATAGGTGGTTTTATATCCCCTATTAAATGTGATATATTATTCAATGATAATAAGGAATCCAATGAGGAAGTAATAAATGGAAGCAAGATATTTTTTCAGGGTTTATACAAATTCAAAAATGAATTCCTTGTTCCAAAATATTGATATATATTTTGATTTTTTATTATATCGATATAAATAAATTGGTGTATATTCAGTAAGAAACAAGATTCGAATGGTATAATACTTCACTAATATGTTTTGGTTGGTTACTAAAGGTTTTAAGTGATGTCTTTACATAGTCTATAAATAAATCCTTACCCTAGTCATCATGCTGAAATGAGATTTTTATTATAATTCTCATAGTATCCTTCTATGATCATTATATTTGGATATTAGATCTTAATAAAACATCACTTGAGGGAATCCATTTGGAATTTTTCTTTATGACACAAGGTGACACCAAAGAAATCCAATAATGTATGCTAGATTTAGAAATACAATTATAGATTGAAGCATGCATGATGATCATAAAATGTACATTTAATGAAGTCATTAGAGTTTTGTTTTATTAATATAAAAAGTGTTTAAGGTGTATTTAAGAAGTTAGTGGGAGAGTTATAGTTTTCCAAGACAAATATGTTGATAAAATATTGAAAACTGATGTTTAGTATTACAATTGTTTATGATTAAAAGAAATATATTTCTCTTAGAATTACTTAATATAGAAAACCATTATCTAGGAAATATGATCTATAGACATAGATCCATGGGATTTCTTAGATTTAGTAATAATACATACATTGATAATTTATTTAAAAATATAAGATGGAATAATTCAAGAACAATTCATTTCCAATGTCACATAACATGAAATCCCTTCAATTTTAAGTGTGAAATAATATAGATCCTTGTGATGAATATAATTCCATATAGTTGTTGGGGGATTACCTGAGTGGTAAAGACTCCTCACAGTCCTACATGAAGCCTCAGTTTAAATCTGGGAGGGGAAGAATTTCCATGCTACTATAGCAAAACTATCGAAGTTTGGGTACTATAGAAGGTACTGTAGTGGGGTAATGTAGCAATGGTATTATTCACCTAATTTGGTATTTCAAACCATGTATTTTTTCATTTGGGCCACTGGGATTTCGGGCCTCCCATATGCCCTTGATGCCTTTTAGCCCGTGGGCCACTGGAAATTTTTGTCATAATGTAGGTGTCAAGATTTGGTATTAGGGAAACCATAGATTGGTGGAATGATCCAAAGTAGTAGCAATCATAGGTGGAGACGATTGAAAGAGGATTGGGTGGAACATGGTGACAAAACCATTTGAAAAAGGCCATGGAAATTCTAGTATGGGTTGAGACTATTCCAAGACACCACATCAGTGGTTTTTGAGAATAAACACTTTAAGGTGTGTCATGAGGGATGGTATTAGTATATTATTTTATCTATTGAGCCTTAAAATAATCTAAAAAATATAATCCCTTTATTATACTAGTTCCTTAGTCAATGTATTCTAGGTCTTAGGGAATTTTAATGGGTTTTTATCTACCCAGTTAAAAAGGGAAAATCTAATAAAAAAATTCAATGGCCATCGGGACAAGGATAAATTGAATTCCTCATGCCTATGTTAATAAATGTTATCATATATTCCATGACATATATTGAGGTTTATTGTTAGTTATGTATAAATTATAGTGGGAAAATATCAAATGGAACCACAATAACTGCATATGACTGCAGTCTAAATAGTTTAATTGTACTTAAGAAAGTAAAAATGTTTGAGTTCCTTTTATTTAGAGAAATAGAAATTCTAATTATCAAGGAGATATGAAACTACTCTTCCTTCAGATCAATTCAACATAGTATCACTATAAAGATAAAGTAACTAACTATAGATCGAGTATGTTGCGGCTTACAATGGAGATTAAGAAGTAGTTTAGCAATGATTTGTTCTAGATTTTGAATGGTACCAAGATAGTAACATTTTATCATAATGATAAACTTAAGACATTGATATCAAATAAGATATAACTAAAAATAGATTACAAAAGGTAAATATTGAATGATGTCCCTTATTGAGGGATTTTCTGAAAGGAGTGAAGTCAGAGTAAGTAGAATAGCCACAAGAAAACATGACTATCCCAAAATATTTAACCATACATCAATAGAAGAATTTATAATATGTGAAATACAGAAAGTTAATTATAATTTGGATCCTACAAAAGTTAGAGTTTGTAACGTCCCAATTCCAGAATCCGCCTAGATGTGCCCCGTACCCGGTTGGTCACATGGCCTCAAGTGCATTTCCCCATACGTTAGAGGCTACCGACTAACAGCGAGGGCCTTGGGTGTGATAATGGGGAAAATATACCCTCACTGTAAGAGTAACATAGAGGAAGTAAAATAGATAGAAATAATAGAAGTAGTAGTAATACCATACCCTAAAAAACCCCGTACCACAAGTACTTCGCACCCTTCTTAGTCAGGCCCGTTAGTGGCGCTGCTAAGCGTGGAAAGTCTTGTCTGAAATGTCTGTAGTAACCAACCAACCCTAGAAAACTCTATTCATCAAATACATTATTTGGATGCTCCCAGGAAACTTCTACTTTCACATTATCTGGGCCTACTGATACTCTTTTCTATAAGATAACATGACCCAAGAAGTGAATTTGGTCAATCCAAAAGTGTCATTTTGAGGGATTAGCATATAAATGATGCTGTCTCAGTGTACTCAAAATGATCTCAAGATATGTGGCATGGTCGTGTCGAGTGTGAGAGTACACCAAGATATAGATCGTTAATACTACCATGAAAGAATCAAAGTATGGATGGAACACTCGGTTCATCAGTGCCATGAAAACTGCAGGCACGTTTGTGAGACTGAACGACATAACCACATACTCATATAGACCCTACCTGCTTAGAAAGGCTGTAAGAGGTATACCAGATCGTATAACGCACAACTGATTATAACCAGACCTCAAGTTGATATTCGAGAACACTCGGGCTCCTCGAAGCTGATCCAAGAGATCGTCAATTATTGGTAATGGATATCAGTTCTTGACTGTCAACTGGTTCAACTTCTGATAATCCATGCATACTCGGAGGGTACCATCCGCTTTCTTCACAAACAGGATAGAAGAACCCCAAGGAGAAGTACTGGGTCGAATGACACCCTTTTCCTATAACTCCTCCAACTACTTCTTGAGCTCCTGCAACTCAGGTGTAGCAATCCTATAAGGAGGAATAGACACCAATGCCGCTCCTGGAACAAGATCAATAGAAAATTCTACCTCTCACTCCAGAGAAAAACATGAAAAGTCCTCTGAAAGGATGTCACTTAAATGATCCACCACTGGAGGGAAGTCTATCTATAAACTCCCCGGGACATCTAGATATATACTAGCAATCTGGGCTATAAATCCTCCCAACCTATGATACTCGGGTCCCACTCTACTTGCCTGGGCATCCCATTCACCCTTATGATGAAACGATTCACCCTATGGTGATGTGAAACTCACCCTATGATGATATAAATCATCTACTACCTGGAAGGGATCTAACCATTCCATTCCGATAATGACATCATAAATAGTCATCTCTAGGAAATAAAGGCCCCATAATAAGTGACACCCACCAACCACTAGAGGGCACTTCTTGCACTGATGTACACTAGCCATTCTAGTCCCCAGTAGAGTGTCTAACATCAAGATATCAGCAGAAGAAAAGATACAAAGCCCAAGTCTCTCCACAACCGCAAAAGATATAAATCTATGGGAAGCCCCTGTATTTAAAAGAGAAGAAGTTAAAACTGAGGCAACTAGGATCTTACCAAAAAATGTAGAGGGTCTAGGATCCTGATCCTACTAGATCTGCTCTACTACAACAGTCTGACCTGCACTGCGACCCTTAAACTCTGCCCAACCACTATGAGATGATCCACCCTGTTGTCGCTGAAATCCTAGAGACTAGCCACCACAACCACGACCTCCACCTCGGCTTGAATGGTCGGAAGAACTCCAGTTCCTAGACTGGTGAGAAACTAGTGGTGCTACTCCTGAATGCGGAGTCATAGAGGAACCACTATCACCAGCATCTGATGAGAAGAACTGATAGAAGTGCCGAAGATGACCCATCTTGCCACATGATCGGAACTCCACTAGGTCTCTCAGGCAATTTGGCCTCGTATTCCCGCTCTTCCTGCACTAGTATCACACCACCTGACTACCAAAAAAAGTGTCCCGCCTCCTCATATCCTTGCACGTAGACTCCCTGTGGCGCTTCCTGCTATCAGTAGGAGGGATACTAACTCCAGATTTCAATATTACCAAGATCACATCTCTAGAATCCCCCATATTTCGCTCTGTGATTAGCGCCTGGTTGAATATAGATTTGATTGAAGTCCACATGAATATATTCACCTAATATCAGATGTCATGCCTAAGACCATCCTCAAACTTCCTTGCCAGAAATAACTCATCCCCTATTGTAATAGGCATGAAGCATTGCATATCTGTGAAGCGATAAGAATAATCCATGACTGAGAGAGTACCCTGCTCCAGACTCATGAAATCTCAGGCTTGATCGTCCCTCAAAGTATCCAGGTAGAAGTAGTCATAAAAGGCATGCTGGAACTCATCCCATGCCATAACCTACTGGAGTCCCTCCTTTGATATTACATCCCTCCATCCCTTGGTAGAGTCCCAAAGTATACAGGTAGAGAGCTTCACCCTCCTCTCTAAAGGCGTCCCCAGATGCTCGAAGATAGATAGCGTGGCTTCTAACAATGAATCTGTAACCCGAGGTCCTCCTTCCCCTTTGAAGTTTGGAGGATGATACTACTGGAAAACCCACATCAACTCTACCATAGAAGGGACATGATGCGGTATCCCTCGTAAGGTCTGCATCATCCTAAGAAAGCCTTCTCGGAACTGTACATCAGCACCTGTGTCTGGAATGACGGCTGGTGCCAAGACTGGCACAACTAGAGGATCTGCTGGTAGTCCCTGATCAACCGTATCCACTGTCTTATCACTTCCCTGTAACTGGTGTACAACCAGAGGATGTCTTGGTTGCATGACTCTGCAAGGTCAAGCGCACACCTTATATCAAGATTAATATGGACTGAAACTTAGAAGCGTAATAAGGGAAAAAGAGAAAGAAAGCCTTCATGTTTTCCAAAACATGGATACACGGCGTGTATAATGCCTACAAAATATGTTCCCTTAATCCTTCACATGGTCGTGTACTTCTGCCAAAACTGGTCGTCTAACACCCCAAACACACGACATGTTGTAAAAATACAAGGTGTGTTCTTGAATCCTCTTCCCTTGCCCGGGTTCCCTTACACGGCTAAGCCACACGGTTCTCCTAGAATAAGACTACACGGCGTGTTAGTGCTAGACACGACATGTACAAGGAGGATTTACACCAACTGGTGTTGTTCGCTACACGAACAGATACATGGTTTACACTACACGATGTGTTTCAAGATTGAAATGGTGTGTATGACTTAAGTTTTCACCCATCCGTGTCATTAGTCACACGGGTGGACACATGTTCTACACAACACGGTGTGTACGTCCAGAACACGACATAGTCTACCAGGATTTCCCAACCCAGTGTCTCTAACCACACAACCAGTGACATGGTTAGAGACTACATGGCGTGTACTTAATAAAAACAGTTCCTTCTCAAACAGAAGGACCTATGGAATGAATTTTTCATTACACACCGTGTATTCTGGGTTTTTCTGGATAGTAAGGCTTAGAAATTACTCCAGAACATCGAAAAACACTGAAATGAACATTAAAGTTCCAAATTATGATCCATGAGGGCTCATACTCCTCGTGAATCAAAGATTGGAATCTTATACATGTAATTTTCAAGCATAACAGTGTAATGATCTACCAAATTCTTGTCCATGGGGGCCCATAACACCTCAAGAACCAAAGTTTCTCATTAATTCAAACAAAAACCTTCACAATCCAATACCCCTTTCAAAAAGAAGGTATTCTATCATGACATCTATCACAACAACATTCATATCTAGCACAACATCTATCACAACAACATGCAATAACTAATGCACCCTAAATGACATGGTAATAATACATGACATGTGATTTCTAAAAGGTGCCTATATGATGCATGAGATGGAATACCCTCATCTCATCAGGCTGTAACCGAAATAGAACCTTCATAATATCAATGATAACAACACAAAACATGTGAATCACCCAATGGTGAAATCAAATCAATTGTAAAATTGAAAAACCATAAAAATTTCAATAGTGATGTATATTGTGTTTCCATGTACACAAGTTAGCTACTCCGAGGCACATATTAATATGAAGTACCTATTCCTTCCTATCCCTAGCTATACACTCCAAATACTAAGTCAAAAAGAAAAGAATTTTTTTGATTCCACTTTGTAACGTCCAGGTTCCAGAAGCCGCCCAGAGGCGCCCCGTACCCGGTTGGTCACATGGCCTCAAGCGCATTTACCCGAACTCCAGAGGCTGCCAACTAGAAGCGAGGGCCTTAGGTGTGATAGTGGGGAAACTATGCTTTCATTGGCACAATAACATAGCATAAGTAAAATAGATAGTAATAGTGGAAGTAGTACCAATACCATACCAAAGTAAACAGAGGAAGACTGAAGAAATAAACAACATGAGCACACACATATATATGATGCATGATACATATGTCTAGGAAAGTAGCTAGACAAGTCATAATGATGAAATAAAATACTAAAACAAAGTAAAATAGAAAATAGATAAAATGCTCCACATCATCGCTATCCTCAGCTTGGTCCCATGCTCCCCAGCTCCGCAACAATCAAGTACCTGAAGTAGAAGGGCGCTTTCCCTTATCTGTACCTGTAGTAATATAATCTGTTTAGGCCCAAAATCATGACCCAAACAGGGTGTGAGACTTATCCGAGTAGGCAACCACACAAAGATCTATGCCTAACAGTTAGTGAATATATATGATAGGCAATAACAAAATGAAGTAGTAAATAAGGAAGTACATATATTAACAATCCTAAAAATTCAATTGAATTAATTTTCATATATCAAGTAAGTTTCTAATAAAAAGTAGTTATCCCTATGGGAAGTACTCATAGCCTAACCCCTCCGGTTTAGCACAGAGAAAACACAAGCAACCCTCTGGGAAGTACACACAGTCTAACCACTCTGTTTTAGCTTTAGCACAGACTCTCTAAGGATGCACTCAACGTCCAATTCCCCCTGTGGCCCACATCGTGGAACTGCAGACACTCTGAGGGAGTACATATGTCCAATCCCCCTATGGTCTCACAATGTAATAGTAAAACAGACAATCTAGAGAAGCCCTCAACGTCCATTCTCCCTATGGTCTAATACACTAGGTTCTCATGACATTGTGTCAGTCAATAATGCACAAAAATACATTGAAACCAAAGTAAACCTCAAGAACTACTTGGATGAACAATCTACAACATATCATAGGTGGATGAAGATTTTACTCATGAAGGATTAACTAGGTAATATCTAAGAGAGGAGGTTATGAGGACATACCCACCAAAATGAATTCCATATATTATATATATCAGTGGATAGTCCCATATATGAACATGTGTATTAGTCCTCAAACGTGATATTATTATTAATTTATATAATTAATCTCATACTTAAATGTATTGATGAAAACCATGGTGACATATTCTTATGGTGAGGTAGGATAAGTTGGTTGTGTCATAAGTGATATGAAATTCATTGAATAAGTCAAGAAATGATTTTTCCCTTCCAAATTAATGGAATATGATATCTCTATCCCTTTTATTGAAATGTAAATTTTTGATTAAATACATGATCATGGTAATTCATTGATAGGTTCATTTCAGGTTTAAAAAGAATGAAAAATCAAGTATATATGTTAATGAATCAAAGTATGTAACCAAATTTATGAGATATCGAGTCAAAGAGATTATATTTAACTATAAGTATTTTTATGTGGTTGTTCCAATTATAATTTCAAATTATTTTTCCATGGGTTCCTTGAAGAGTTATTATACACTAATAATGGACTTAGGAAAGTACTCATATTGTAACTAAAAAAAAGACCTAGAGGACCACACAATAAATATATCCAAAATCTTAGTTACATTCTATTTTAATTTAATAATTAAAATAAATATTATTCTAGAATTATGGTTTAATAATTATTTAGGTATTATTGATTACATAAATTTAACTACCTATTATTCAACTTAAGAATATATGTGAGTTGATTATTAAATTTATATTATTTACAAGCTAGTAAAAATATAATATTTATTTATCTCTTATTTATTATTCATAAGCTAATAATTTTTTTTATTTATTAAATAATTTTTTATTTAGTTACATAAATATTAAAATAAATATATTTTTTGCAAGCTTAGTGAATATGATATTTAATCCTTTATTTAATGAATAATAAAATGATATTTTTTTATTTAAGTAAATATTTATTATTCATGGTTTAATAAATACCAGGGAGGATTGATGGGCTTGATTAAGGGCATGATTAAAATGATATATTTTATTTCATATATTTTAAATAAATATGAATTTAGTTATTTGAGAAATGATATTTCAATAATCACGAGTTAGCACATGTAATGAAATATAATATTAATAATATTATTATAATTAATTTTTTTATATGACCTGGGGAATATATTAGAGAGAATATCTGAAAAAGGGTCTCAGTGAAATTATTAAATATTTAAATATAACTAACTATTCCATTTCATATCAATTTATTGGGTTATGATAATTTTTGTGCACAATAAATCCTCTCAAGACCAACAGAACATCTCTAGACCTCAATCAAGAATGAGTGAAAATCATCCTTCTCCCTCTTATGGACGAGGTAAGAAGTTAGATAATTATTTCAATACCAATTGATTTATTATTGTGGTGAATGAGAAATGATTCAAGGTGCTTAGTATCTATGTTCCATAACCTAGAATACCTATGGAAATGTTCAAAGATTCAAGGATCCCATGTTTATACACCTATAAGAGTTATACTTTGGGTTATTCACCACAATGATATGATGAAATGAGTGATAACCAAATTGACCAATAATGAAAGAATTATCATGTTGTGACAATTATTGTTTTAAATCAATTATAATTTATATGTGAAAAGAGCCTCTATATGGTGAATCTATAGTTTATTCATAAAGATAAATTCATTTTATTCTTCTAAACTAATGAATATCATTTTCTATCATGGGTCTAACCACTTCCACTAAGCCTCAGACCCTTCAATTGGTTTTTATATTGGAAATGATGTATGATTTATTTTTTTTACACATGAAAAGTAAAATTTTAATTTCTAATTGTATTCCAGACTTGTACATTCTGTTTTTCTTATAAAATGACTTCAATAGATTCCTAGTTGTATCATATTATCCATTATCTCACACTCTACATACATAATATAATGTGTATGTAGACATTGTATTATCTGATAATGGTAAAGGGCTCATTTTCCTTCAATAGAAATTTTAGTCATCTTCTTTATGTTTTGGTAACCTCGGTTCATATTTGGTGGCCTCTTTCCATAGGGAGATGGTTCTTGTTAAAATTTGGGTGCATTGAATCATTTTTAAGATGTATTATATACCAACCACATAGTTATTATCTCTTTTTTTACTATTGGAATATTGACACGTTATGTATCATTCTTACCCCTTTTTATATAAAATTATGTTTGGATGTTTACTTTGATTATTGTTTCTTATGACATATTTGAATGGATTGTAATTATCAAACTTTTTATCTGATTTATCATTAATATCCAATTTATGGATACATTATGTCAGATTCATAGTAATATTATACTAGGTTTATTATTTGATTTGGTGGGTTAAATCATTCCCAAGGTATATGTTTGATACCTTTGATGCTTGTCACCAACCCATGGAAATTGAGAATGCACTTTGGGCCATATGGCAAGTCAAATCAAGTAATGTGGTAAGTTTATTTTGGATATTTTGTATAAAATTATATTAAAACCATCTTTTTTATTTGGGGAATAATGGTAGATAGAATATATAATCATCAAAAGTTAAGATATTGTTATGGAAAAGTGTATATATAACTCTTTATCATGTTTAACCATGTGTTACCTTGGTGTCTAGGATATTCAATTGGAATTCAACCCTAGTTTTCAAATTTTTTTATATAAAATTAATTTATGTTAGTATTAATATGTTTTATATAATAACCCATAGACTATTTTGATAAATTATAAGTTTTCCAAGAAATGTGGTAGAGGAACTCCAGTTGCATGATAGTTTTTCATGTGTTGTAAACCATATAAAGGGCCTTCACAACATGTTCTAAAGGCTCTAGTGGTGGTTTCATATTAGAACACATAGTCTTAGGATAGTGCATACCAAACCATGAATCTTTATTATTCATTTATTATTGGATATGAATTAAATATAATTTCTATGACATATTGATATTTTTTGGTTTAATGATATGTATTTTCATTAAAATTTGATTATTGACTTACATTTTTATTAAGTGTTATATTTTTTTATAGAAGTCACCACCCAGATGGTTACCATTAAACCATAGAAAGGGATATGTGGACAATTTAATGTAATTTAACCCTCTTATTGATCAAAATTTAGTTGATTCCATCATTTATACCATTAAAATATTAGATAACATATATGAGTGAGTCCTATCTTTAATGGTGGATCTTTCCCATTAATTCACTAAAAAAATACACCTTTAATCCATTGGGATAGAGGACCTCAAGAACCTAAGGAATAACTGTAGAATATTTAGTATATTTTTGGTTTTCTTTATAATCTAAAGAACTTTAACGTGATATTAACCACATATATACTTGTGTGACCAAGTTGTAAATGGGGGGAGTCATCCGCACTGGAAAGAATAATAATTGAGGACCTACCCCATAAGGGCTTCAAGGAAATGTTCAACCAGTAATTCTACCCTAATATCTTAAATATAGATAAAGCTAAGGAGTTTTTGACTATGGAGAAAGGGAACCATTCTCTAATGGATTATTCCACTCATGTTTCCTATTAGTTCCAATTTTCTCCCTATCTCTTTATAAATGAAACCATCAAGTATTATCAATTTAAAATGGAACTATGGCCTAAAATTTAGTCCTTGGTTATTATATTCTACTTTCCCTCATTTTGTAATTTGGTTAATAAGGTGGATATTGATAAAAATGATATTGAAAAATTACCAGTATGGAAAATTCCATAGTTATAGTTATTATAAGTTATAGTTATTCCTATAATTAAAAGAAGAAGCATGAGGAGTCTCAAAGGGGAAGTAGTGGGAGTGTGAAATGACCACTTAACCCAAAACCTATGGTTTCATTAGGGAAATACATATCTTATTCATTTTCATTGTGGATGGTTCAAAAATTATAATTCAAATTGAAAATAATCTCCAAGATCCTTCTATCTATATGGGAAATTTGGCCAGTTTTATCAATTTTGTAACCATTATCCTTTTCAAAAAAGAAAATTTGATTCTTCATTTACCAGAGGCTATAAAATGAAGTTATATGCATCAATGGGAGTAAGGAATCACTCTAATAGGCTACTGTAATGAAGAAAGATGAATGATAAATCTACTTTAGACTTGAATTCTCATGATGAATTCAAATTTGGGTGCATATATGAACTGGAACATACATTTATATATTATAAATCTATGATAGATACTATTAGAGGAATTTTTCTTATAAAATCTTCTATGTTAGTGGATTTATTCAATATAGGTTCTTTATATTCATTTATATCTTCAAGTGTAATAGATCAGTTGAATCTATAAGTGGAAAATATGCCATATTTGATAGAAATCATCACTCATTGGGAATCAAAAAGGAGAATGGTTTCAAATTATATTCATTTAATGTGATTATTAGAGATTTTTATTTCATATGGGACTTTATTGTTCTTCATTTGGATGCCTATGAAATCATTTTTTCTTATGGATTGGATGATCAACTAAAATTATAGAAAAAATTTATATCATCGAAAGGTCTTTTTTATTTATTCTAATGGAGACACTCACATATTTTAATGTGAGTGGGCTCCATGATAAGGTAGAAAAAGTCCCATTATTCAAGACATTATTAATGTTACCTTTTATTTATTTATTTTATTTTAGGATTTTACGAAAAGGAATTTGGGTGACTAAATTCCAATGGTCACAAATAAATATCTAGAAGTATTTGATCTTGATTTCTATAATTTTACACCAGATTGAAAAGTTGACTTTTCTATCTATTTTAATCTAGGTAAAAGTACCATTTATTTACCTTAATATAAAATAGATCTATATTAGCTAAAATATTTTATGTTTTTTAAAGATCAAGATATCATGGGTTTTATTCTCCCTAGTGTTTCATTATGATAATATTTGGTTTTCTTTGTGATGAAGGTTGAAAAAAGACTTTGATTTTGCATTGATTATTATAAGATAAATTGGGCAATTATAAAAATTAAATTAATATTTCATTAGATTAAAAATATATTTAAAAAATTTAGGGGATCAAAATAATTTTCAAAGATTTATCTCAGGTCAGTCTAGTACCATCTAAGGGTAAAATAATCCAACATTCCTAATACAAAAATCTGGAGTATATATGGTAATTGTAAGTATCATGTTATGCCTTTTGTACTTACAAATGATCCATTAGTATTCATGATGATCACAAATCATATATTCTAGAGATTCCTTGAATATTTTTCATTTTATTTGTGGATGATATTTTATTTTATTAAAAAATGAAGGAATACCATGAGAACCATTTTGATACTAGCTTGAGTGCATTTAGAGATAATCACTTATATACCAAATTGTATAAGTGATAATTATGGATCTAGGAATTAAAATTCTTGGTCCATGTGTTACCTAAAAATGTATTATTAAATGCATTAAGAATAAAAAAATAAATGATGTATTGGGAGAGGCCAAATAATGTGATTGAAATTATAATATTTTTGGGTTGTTTTTGTATATTACAAGTGGTTTTTTTAAGTATCTTAAATACTTGAATATATCTTGATATATTTGACCCAAAAGAGAGTGGAATTTTAATTTATTGAGGATTTCTAGAAGTATTTTGACAAGATGAAGGAAAGAAAAAGTCTTACCCTATTTTAATTCTACCTAATCTTAGCAAAGGTTATATAGAGTTCTTCAATGAATTAGTTATTTGATTAGATAGTGTTTCAATGTAGCATTACCATGTAGTGGAATTTGGATCTCAATAATTATTCACTCGTAAAAAATAATTTTCCCCATCACAACATTGATCTAGTGGTGGTGAAACATGCATTGAATACTTGTCACTACTATCTCTTTAGGTATAGGCTTAAAGTATTTATAGATCATAAAATTTTGAAATATATTTTCATCCAAAAAGGCCTGAATATTAGGAAAAGCCACTGGGTTGAGTTTTTTGAAACATTGGATTTTGATCAAGCATACACTCTAGATAAAGGTAATATGGTCATTGATTCTATAAGTAGGAAGTTTTCAACTCACAATGTCAAGGAATCTGGGTTGAAATTACATTTTATGAGATTGTTTTTGTAAAATTTACACGTTTTTTTGTAATATTAAGAACATATATTTTTGGATTGTTTGAATGTTTACCACCCTTGTATGATCAAATTCAATTGATATATGTTCCTAATAATAACTTTAATCATATAAGTTAAATTATAAATGGTGGTGATACCTTGTGTGACTAGCCTTGGTATTCTAAGGATGCTCTATTTGTATATAAGAGGTTTGTGGTTCCTTTATCCTTGAAATAAGAAGTTATGAAATAGGTACATCATTTAGGTTGGGTATCTCACCAATGTTCCACCAAAACATTTTATAACCTAAAATATTGATATTAGTGGCTAGGAATAAGGGATGTGAATTTTGATTTCATATCCCATTTCTATACATGACGAAGGGTAAAGGATGAACATTAAAGGCACATAGGTTCATTTCATCCCCTTAAAATTTCTTTGTTAAAGTTGGTCAAGATATCTATTGACTTTCTCAATGAATTATCTTGGTCTCTTCATGGAATGAACACAATATATGTGATTATAAATCACTAAAAATACCAACCCAATTTATCCCTATAAATGAACGTTTAAATCTGGAGGATATTGAAATTCATTATGTTTAATAAATCATGGAGTGATATAAGGTTCTAGTTTATATCATTCCTAAACATAAACCCCACTTTATATCACATTTATATAAAATGCTTCAAGATATGATGGATACTTAGTTAAAATTTATATTGACATATCATCTAAAAAATGGATGGTCAAACAAAGTAAAAAATTCAGATTATTAAAGATATGATTCCTGTATATATACTTAATTTTGGAGCTTTTTGGTAAAACCATTTATCCTTGATTATGTTTTACAATTACAATAGTTACCAATCATTTATAAAAATTAATTCAGGCATTGATATTTGTGGACGATCATGCTGGTCCCCTCTTAGTTGATATGATGTAGGGGAACATAATTTATTGGTATATAAATTTTTTTAAGAGATGATGAGAAGGATTCAGTTGATTACCAAGAGTTTGTAAATAACTCTAAGTCACGATAAAACATATATCAATCTATTTTTCCTTCCCATGTATTTTTATGATTTTTATAGTATGTTTTTAAAATATCTCCTTAACTAGTACATTAGAAATTAGGGAAGCAAGGTAATCTTCAACTGAGGTATGTAGGACCATTTGAGTTTATTGAACACCTTAGGAAGGTGAAATATTGGCTATAATTATCCCTTTAGTTAATTAAGATTAAAAATTTATTTCAAGTATCCTAGCTTAATAAATACTATCCTGATCCCCCCCATGCGGTGGAATGGGTTGATTTAGATTTGGAGCATGAATCCATAATAATCGAGTAAACTATTCATATTTTGTATTATCAAAATAATGTGCTGTGAGGAAAATACATTCCTTTGTTCTATGTTTTATGAAATTATGGTAAGATAACTATTGGAACTTAGAACATGATGTGTTGGTGAGTGATAAATGACCTCATCTCTTCTCAAGCAATGAGAATCAAATATTTTTTGGGTTATAAAGTTGAATACCGGGGAGAATTATGACATCCATGTTGTTATAAGTATGTAATTATTTATCTAATTATTTATTTTATATATTTTTTTGATTTAAATCAATGAAAAATAAAAAATATGTATATATTTATAGGTTTTAGGATCTTTATTCATGTTATTAATGTCCATGTAATTGGACAATGAATAGAGAAAATTTCAGGATAGTGATAGTCTCATGGTCACTGCATGATCCTCATTATCATGCAATTAGGCCATATAAATATCATGAAAACCTATACCATTTTATGTTTATACAACATTTCAAGAATTATATTCTAATTTCTTATATTATATTCATGGGACTCATCTTAGGGTTCTCTATCCATTGTCATATCCTCCTATATGCTTTTTCATGCTCCTCTCCTTCTCAAGTGACCCTCTAAGGTAATATACCTTCCTCTCATTATTTCTTCTTCCTTTCATCACCTTCTATCTTTATTTCACCATATTATTTATTCTTCTCTATAAATGGGCACCATGGAGAAATCTAAAGATATGCTTGATCTAAACACAAATTTTTAAGTTATAGGGGTTCTGAAGTTATTAGCATAAATATCTTGTTATTAAATGAAGTAAAATTGATAAATTTTTTGATAGGTATGTTCTTTTACAAATACAAATTTTATTTGAAATAATAATGGTACATGGTTATTCTAACTATGATTTATACTAAATTAGTAGATATTTTAAAAATGTTTGAATTAGATAGGATTATATTTTCATGATTTTAAAGATTTTATGATTGAAATATTGGGGAATGTTACAGTATCTTATTATTTCATTTGAAAATTATATTCCATGGATATAAATTATTTCTAAAATTTATTTTTTAAGACTTTAGTTGGTCTAAATTAACTTCTAAATAATATATTGAAGGAACTTTTTTATATAAAATTAATTTCATTATTTTGTATGGTTTTACAAACTATAAAGGGATGTTTAGAATTGTGAATATTATTGATTATTGTTACTCATTTATATAAATTATTTGATGCATTTTTTAAAAATTTTAAGGTAACCGCATTTATTTCTATGTTATGGGACTAGAATTTGATTATTTTCACATTGGAACCTTATATTAGTAATCATGATGAGTTCTTTACTATCTTAGATTATGAATTGGATATTGTCCCCAAGTATAGATAATATCATGTTTTGGGGATTTCCACCTAGAAATTCCAATGAAAGTAAGACAAATCCCTTGAATTTCATCATTAAATCATAGGATGATAAAAGGTTCCATGTTATGTAGGGTCCTAGTTTGTCATATTAGACTTGAGGTTGATATATCATGTCGTTTTGTGATTTAGATCATAATTTACATGTGTATTGAATTTACGTTAAGATATATATTTATATAATTCCACTAGATTTTACTCACATGGTTTATGTTAATGTTTATTTCTTAATGAAATTAGTTTTTATAAAGTGATTTTATGTGTGATTTGTTTTTGTTACTCATTAAATGTATAAAAAATAAATTTCTAATTTTATTCCAATGCTTTACTTTTATTATTACTTATAAATGAAGTTCTATGTATTTTGGGTGGTATATTAATTATCATTAGCTCACAGTCTACATACACACTTTAATGTGTACATAGACTTGGTCTTATCTGATGTAAGTAAAGGAAAGCATTCAAATTCCCTCAGTGGTTCTCTCTAGTTTTCATATTCATGTTTTGGTGATGATAGTGTATAGTTGGTTATATTAGATCATTGGAAGATGGTTTATGTGATATTTTTTTATTGTTAGATCATATTTGGGATGTATAATGTTCTGAACACATCGACCATTCACTATTTTGGAACTCTATTTTATTTTAACAAGTCATGTATCAATCTTACCCATTTTTTTGTAAAGATATATTGATATTTATTATTTTATAATTATTTTGTATGACCTATTCAGATGGATTTTCATTATATAATTTTTTATTTGATTTAAAATGAATATCCATTATATGGATATTTATTTTCAGATTCATGGTAATATACCATTGCATTGATTATTAGATTTAGAGAGTAAAATTTTTCGCATAGTATATGTTTGATAACCTCAGTGCTTTTCATCACCCTATATTTATTGAGAATGTTCTTTGGGACTTATGGTAGCTTGAATTAGGTAATGTGGAAGGTTTATTTTGTGAAATTTTATTTATATATAAATTACTACTTAAATTTTGAATATTATTTCCAAGAATATTATGGACCTACCCACTTTAGAAAGACTCCTATTTCTATAAGGTAGATATAATATTTTGCTTATTTTTATCAATGATCCTTTGGTGATAAATTTAAAACTATTTACCACCAAAAAATTAAGGGTTTAAATAATTATTTTGTTATCTCAAATAAAACAATATTTAATTTTTCTATTAGGAATATGACGATTATACATTTCAATGTTTTTTTTGAATCTTAATGAATAGAAAATACTGTAATTGATACTTGAATATAATAAATTTATAATATTATAACAAATGAGAAGAATAACAAGATAAAAAATATTCCATCAAGATAGTAATTTAATGAGGTAATTTAGAATTTAGACTTTATATGTGATCTAGTATTAGAGGGTTATGGAGTTTATTCTTAAAATAATATTAGGATTTTATTGAAATGGATGTTATATCAACTATTTGAGAATTATTTTTTAAGAACCTTCAACCCTAAATCTTTAACAATGTCCAAAATTATCCCTTTCCCCCAAACAATCATATATCTTTATTTAGTAATTATAAACCCACTAATCAATATAATTTCATCAAAGATATATATTAATTTGTTTTCTAATATATTAAGAGGTCACCTTTCAAAAATCTTCTCCCAAGAACAAGTAGGTTTTATGGATGGATGATATATTAGAGAACAAATTTTTATTTACAAGGAAATTATTATTCATATTGATAATAATGATATGGGATCAAATGTGTCTATCAAATTGTATTTAAAAAATAAATTTGATAATTCTTTTTAGGTCTTTATTTAGAGTGTTTTCATCAAATTTTGCTTCTCTATACAAGTATCTTTACTTTTTATGAACAAATTAGCTAAAATTTATAATCTATTATGATTAATGTATGAAACAATTAAAATTTTCCACATAAAATATGTTTCAAACATGTTGATCCATTATCATATTTTTTATTCTTGGTGTTCTCTAAATTATTTAGATGAAATGTTAACTAACTCAATGAAAATGGTTCTAATATTTTATATTTGTTGAGAATATGAGTCAATACAATTTACCACCTTGAATTCATGGTTGATCATATCATTTTTCATAATTTATGTATTTATTATTTAATTAAATTTAAAAATATCATGTCAATTTTCAATTTCATTTAGTTTAGATTTTTAATCCTAAAAAACTTACTCTCGTTTCAAACACTAAACTTAGTGTTGTTAGAACTAAATCTATTGAAAATTACTTAATAATTAAATAAATTTAAAATCCCTTTTACCTACCTTGGAATTCATATCCATAAAGGTATTTATATATATATTAATTATAATAATATCATTAATATTTTTAAACACAAACTTTTGACTTGGAAATAGAAGTTTCTCAATCATGGAGGGATACTTATCCTTATTAAACATGCCCTCTTTTTTATTCCATTAATCATGATGAAAGTGAAGTAGTTACCAAAATATGTTATCATGATATTCGAAAGGATGTTAAATAATTTTTTTAAGGTAGCTTAAATTATTCCAATAGTTATCACTGGAGGAGTTGTTTGATCTTTTGAATGAATCCTAATAAAGGTTGTCTATGAATTAGAGAAATTTCTTACCTATAATAATATTAATCTCTTAAAATATGGTGGGACCATAAAGTAGGTAACTCTCTCAAGGAAACTTTCATTGAGTAATGATATCCAAGATATGATGATTTCAATATTAAAATTACAGAGTCAACTATTTGAAAACACATCGTTGAAGTTAATAACTTGACTTTTGAGAAATATTATTTTAATTTTGATAACATACATATTAAATGAAAATATTCAAGAGTATGTTTCTACTTCCGGTTTGTATATGATTTATGCCACCCTTTAGGATTATTCAGTTTATTTTTCAATTAAAAATCTAATCCTAAACAACCTCTTAATATATAGATCTTTATCTAGAAAATAAAGAATTTCCACCCTCATTTTCCAAAAAACCTATACTATTTTAATGTTCATATCCCATTAGGGTATCATTTTTGTAAGATTCATGATATATAATTCAAAAATTACCCAATTTTATATTATCATCTAAGAGTCATTTGGTATTTTTTTATTATCATCATATATAACAATATTTTGATCCAGGATGCCATTAGATAGATATTATTCTCTTTGTTGTTGAAAGGAAACCTAAATTCAATTGCTGTATTATTTTCTAAAATCATTCAAGGTATTTTTTTTGTAAAATATATGGAAAGTATTTAATAAATTTTTATATAAATATGGTATAATATCAATAGATAAAATTATAATATAGATAACGTAGTTCTCTTATCACTATATAAGTGGTCTTAAACTCAACTAAACTCTTAGTCACAATTTCAATGTCCTTATAAGATGAGGATTTATTGAAAATTATACTATCACAACTATAAATTTATCTTCACAATTAGATGGTATACTTGTAATGATTATTATAAAATCAATTTCAATGATTATTTTAAAATATATAATATAGGAGGTTCTATCCTTAATGATGAACTGGGAAACTTTATATTTTATTGTTTTTTAATTGATGATATCATCTTCCATTCTTACTAAAACATAATAAATATATAGTACTATGTATTTAATTATTTAAAAATTTCTAAATATTTTTTTAAGACTGATAGAAAATAAATTCTAACTCATATTTAATGATATGACCTTTCAAACTGATAATATTAAACCATTTTTTAGAAAATTTATAATTCTATCTCTAATTTTTTTTCCAACACTACCATCAAGAAACAATTAAAATGGAACATCCGATTGCTAAAATTTGATTTAATATTTCTTCTTTTTTCCATTTTGTATAATAATATTTTTTATTTCCTTAAAGGTTCTTGATTCCATATTTGTAGACTCAAGGGGTCCCCTATTATTTCAATATTTAATATAGTTTCCACTTTCCTCACACACACATATATATATATATATATGTGTGTGTGTGTGTGTGTGTGTGAGTGTGTGTCAATTTCATTAAAATTTAATAAGTAAATGAAAAACTATTTATATAAAATAATATTATTGATAAAATCAATTTATAAATAAATAACGTGTTATAATACCAAATGATCATGTGTTGTTATCCTACCGCTACTCAGCTTGTAGTGCTTGAGTTTCAAAACAATACTTCTATAAAAATGTAAATATATAAATATAATGTTAATATGTATATGTATTATATAAAAATTTATATATATATATATATATATATAAATAAGTAGTTTACATGCAGACATGTACACATATAATATAAATTTATATAGATATACATACAGAAATATATATGTATATATATATTTGTAGATATATTATCTTAATATATATTTTTATTGTGAAAATACACACACACATGAATATAAACTCTATATATTTCAATATATATATATATATAATGTACAAATGTTATATCAAAATATACTTTATATGTACATTCTATACATTGTGTACTTTATAGAGTACTAAAAGTCTCCATGATCCGAATAGTTACACCAAGAGGGGGCTAAATTAGTGTATCCTTATTTTTTAAAATTTTTCTTTATGAAATTAACCCCTACAGTCAGTTAATTTATGAAACTCACTGATATAACTCAAAACCTCACCCAATTTTCGTGATAAATAAAGAAAAACATTCCACACATAATTTTTACAAGTTTCACCCTCAATGCGAGAGACTACTCCTTACTAGAGTAAGGTTTTATCCATTTCTATAGATTTTACACTAATATATCATTATAAATAAAAGTTTATGCGAATTTTTTTATCTTGAACCCTTGCTTCCTATTTCATAAACCACCTCACGTAGGTACACTATCTCCAAATAGTTAAAGTGAATAATACCACCACTAGATGTGATAATTTTTCCTTAGAGTGTAGGTTATTTCAAAAATAGTTTTGAGATCCTCTCATTTGATCCAATGGGAAAATATTCAAGAGAAACTTGCAAATTTATTCAAAAATATTTACTTAATAATATAACTTGTGAATAAACACTAAATATCTCATAATGATCATCTCACTATATGTAAAACCCTTTATAGATATTCTTCTTCTTCTTATTCTCACAAAATCAACACTGTAAGCTCATGAAAAGTAAAATATTTAGATGAAATAAATCCTATATTAAAGATTTTATTTTATTTTTCTTATATCTTCAATCTCACATAATATTTTATTGAGTGGTAATATTTTTATATATCAACTATTATCTTATATTATCAACAACCATATTGTTTTCTAAGTAGTAACATATTCTCTCTCTTTGGTAATGAAATTGTCTTGTACATATGGATCATTAATTTATAATTTCATTTTTATTATACCCAAACATGTATATTAAAATGTGTATTGATCTTGTTAAAAAACCATTATAAATGTTGATCCATTTATGTCAACCTTGATTCTTGAGAAAATTTAACAAACCCAACAACTATATCATCCTTCCATGATCATAAGAAAATATTTCAAATTAACCTTTTATTATTAATTGGGAATACATAATCTTCAATATTCATAACTGTTCTCAGCATATATAAACTCATTCAATCTACAAACAACTCAAAATAAATTATTTACACTTATTCATGCACATGAACCTAACAAACTTGCACATCTTATTCAACTTGATGTGGCACCAATGAGTCATTTAAGGGACTACAAAACTTAAAATATATGCTCAAAGATATTTGAGACTTTAATAAAAATTAAAAATCAGTAACTATATCCTTATCATGTGATTTAGGATCTAAATAATAAAAAACAATCATCCCATCTAAACATATGTATTATTATTGAAGATTGAATAAATATATTTCATTTTAGTTGGGATCTCCCGCATTAAGTTAGACCAATTATAAATATTATTATTCAATATTTTTGAATAAAAAATTAATTATATATCTTGAATAAATTTTTAAATGTGATGTTTTAATCTTAAAAAAATATCTCTTGCATACCATGGTTTTAATTATTTAGAAAATTTCAATTTTAGAAACTCTTAGAATTTTAGATCTATCGTATGAATTTGATAGTCATACAATATATATGAAGTTAAATAACCAAAAAAGCATGTGACACATTTTGAATGAATTTAAAGTCATAAAAAAACTCTCAAAGAGATATGTTCATAATTTTAAAGTCAAACATAGATTAAAAGTCATATGATGGGCTCGAAAATTCATTCACTCAACAAAAAAATCCATACAATGACCATAAAATTCATGCACATAAGTCTGAAAATAATGTTATATGACTAATATAGGTCGTTTATACTTAGTTTAGCTAAAATTTAAACCTATTAGGATGATATATATGCCCTATAAATCCCTCATAAACATATTAAAAACATTCTAAATAAACTTTCAAAAACCTTCGATGATTCTCAAAAAGACTAACAACAAATGTGAACCATCAAAACCTATAGGGGTACTTAAATGTACCCCTTTTAGATTTATTGGGAACCACATTAAACTCTTATAAATAAAATTATATATATTTTAAAATAACTAAATCACATGATAATCACCAACTCATAAAATTTCTCTTTTGAGAATTTTCCTATAACACACTACAAGATAAGGTAATGTTTTTGAGAGAATTCTATCCCCTGATGTCAGGAAATTTTGTCCAATTGACTTAGATTAAATCTCAGTTAACTCATCAGAACAGTTTCCCCTTTTTTTAAGATCCATACCAATGAATAATCAAGGAGTGAACACTACTACTTTAACTCTTGTCTTCATATTTAAAAAATAATGTAAAGAGTTGTGTCACATTTCTATACCCCCTTGAAAACACAATACAAAGCCTTGGGGTATAATATTCTACAAATTTTAAAGTGAAATGGGTTGGATAAAAATGTTGTTTCAACCTCAACTCAAATAACCTCTCCTTTATATTTTTTTTGTAAAAATATCTATAATGTTTACTTAGATCCAACAAAATCAAGCTTGACAACACTATTTCCCACATTCTCTTTGATAAAATGATACCCTAGATTAATGTGCTTTGATCTAGAGTGTTGAAACAGATTCTTTATAATATCTCTAACACTCCAATATTCTGAAGAAATATAGTTGTTTTTTAACATAAACTCTCAAATATTATAGTTGAACCTAAATATTTATTATTTGAATATAAAAATGTGTGGAAGCTATGAACTCGAAATTAGCTATGATCAATGCTATTAAAAATTGTTTCTTCATATGAAATTCTATACAACTATCACATAGAAAGAATGTGATACTTAAAGTCTAATTCGATTCATCATAATCTATAGCCTAATTAGTATAGGTAAAAGCCTACAAAGTATATTATAGACTTAATATATGAAGTAGTTTATAGATAATTGTATTCTTAATGTACCTCAAAATCCTCTTAGCTTAAACACGTGGGATTACTTAGAATTACTAAAAAATTATGCACATAATTCCATAGTAAACACAATTCTATATCTGGAAGCTGTTATATAGAGAAGGCTTCCAATTAGTTTTCTATAATCCCTTTTATTCACACTAGTCCTGATATCATGTTTTTTTTAGCTTAGTAATAATAGAAATATGATTATAAGTCTCTTTTAATTCCTATATTCCAAACCTCATCAATAATTATATGGATTATTTTCTTGAGGTGAAAACATTAACAAAACCCTTGAATTATTTGTATTCCCAGAAAATATGGCATGCCACCTAACATAGAAAATTTTAAAATTTCTTTATTTCCATTAAATATAATAAAAAATACATTTGATTGAAACCAATAAAAATTATTTATCTACATAAACAATAACAATGAGCGTACATGTGGACAACTCCATCACATAAGGATCACTATCAATTATTCCTTTTGAAAAATTCATGCTTCTCAAGCATCTATCAAGTTTGGAATACTAGGAAGAATGGGTTAAATTTAAGACATATAAATAAATATTTATATTTCATAACATGGACCAAAATTTTTAAATAAGAAAAAATTTAGGTAGTTCAAAAGTCACCACTTCCTTAAGATCACTATTTAAGAAGGTTGATTTCACATCAATTCAACATATCTTTTAATTGTTGTAATATTACACTACCAAGAACATATCAATTATCAAAATTCTTTAAACTAGTGTAATGGTATCTTCAAAGTGAACACCTTCATACTGATAATACCCATTATAATGTATACATTATTTATTACATGTGATTTTACCATTCTTAACCAACTTATTTATTAAAAACCAATTAGTGATAATTATTTTTTTAGGCGTTGACATAAGATCCCAAGTGGATTTATTTTCTATTTGATTAAGTTCCTCATTTATGGAACCAATATATTATTCATGCTCAATTTCCTCATAAATAGTTTGAGATTTTATTTTTAAAATAAGAGAAGCTTGGTATTCTAACCTCAACCTCATTTAGGATTATACATGTGTATATTGTTGGAAAATAATATTCTCAGAATAAACAAGTTTACTTAACCTTTTTTTCCTCCTCTAATAGTAACTATTTTCTTATTCATCCTTAGTCACATCTGAATATTTATCCACCATAATATGCTCGTTCCCATTATATACCATAACCTATTTTTCTGAAATACGCAAGCCATAGACTTGGTTTGCAGTTGATTATTGGGGGTTCATTAAACAAAGGAATGAGTTATGTATATTGAGAGGCATAAAAGGTTAGTAAATAGTGTCATAATAATGATTTGGGTTCAAAAGTGGTGGCTCCCTATGATAGCACACGATGAAGCCTCACCCCACAATGCTTCAATGATGATGAATTCTCAATCTGAGACCAATACATGGTATATGATCATTCTGGATCCCATCTATGGTTCTGATTTTATTGACTGGAATGTTGATAATATTGTAAGGTTGGGGGTATAACAGATTTAGGAACATGTTAGGGATACCAATTGTGGCACAAATTCCAGTTCATGGTCAACGTAGTAATGCTCTGGTGTTAGTGACATTGGCTCCCTACTCTAGTACTTGATGGTGGAACCCTTTATTGTGTATTAATAATGATGTGTTTGTCCTGGATAAAGGTGTCTTGGTATTTTGGGAATGATTATTTTGATGATGATGTAGTTTTCAACATCACATGATGGCGGTAGTAGTTAAATGAAGTGATAACGATGAGGTTGGATTTGATCATCATATCCTTAGGTGATACAATGATGAGTGATGATGTTTACTATTATTGATAATATGTGAAGGGTAGTTTCAATGTTCCCTATTCATTTATTTTATGTCGTAGATGGTGGTGGTATTCATTGGTCTATTTTATAGTGTTGGGATAATATTGTGATGTGAGTGTTGAGCTTCATGACTCTACATCCACAGTGTTTGGTTACAATAGTGGTACACGAATTGATATGCCAACCCATACACACATGATAATAATTTTTTTTTTAATTTTGAATTTTAATCCATGGTTGATTTTGTTTCATAATTTTTATTAGTTTTTGGTGGGTTTAATTTCCTAATTTTTTTTAGTTCCTATTTTACCACATAAAAATGGATTTTTCAGAAAAAATGAATAAAATTAGTTCACACATTTCTATCCTTAAAAGATTCAAATTAAACCTAAATAAACTCATCTATTTTGGGTTTATTTTATAAAAAATTAAGATATAAAAACACTAATATAATGAATAAATGTTTTCTATATCACTTTTATCCATTACCAATGTATATAAAGCAAATAAAGGTCCCTATTTCATCTCTTTTATCAAACTTTCCCATTTTTTTGTTATTTATCTTCATTAAATAAGAGATTATAAATACATTAAATTATTTGGTAGTTGGTTTTTTGTGATACAAATTCTCCCATGGAGTCTTTTATGTATCATTTATATTAATATATGTATTCTAAATATATATAGTATTCCATACAAATTCTTTCTAAAGGAAGTATAAAATCTTATTTTTGGATAACATGATTATTCCCATGTCTATAATGATCCTATTATTTCTCTTAGACATAATATTATATTTTAGTATTTATTGTGTTCTATATTTATTTCTTATTACATGTTTTTCTAGGAATATCTCAATTTTTTTTTGGTGTGAAATCATCTCTATTATTATACCTCACCTCCTTGACATAGACACCAAGTTATTTCTTAACTTTGTTTTTGAAAATTTTAAACATTTTAATAGATAATTATTTGTGTTTTATAAATATAAAATTATTCATCTATGCATACTCATCAATGAATTTAATGAAATATAGCTCACTGTTAGTTGAAAAATTCTTCATAGGAACAAAACATATACATATGAAATTTTTAATGATTTAGTTTATTGAATATCCACTTTCCTGTGTGTTACTGGAGTCATATTTCCTTTTAGGAATTTGGAACAAATTGAATCTTTATCCCTTTTTAGCTTAGTAAGGTCCCTTTCTAACTCATTTTTTGAAATATTATTTATATTTTTAGGCCAAGATGTAAAATCATTCTATCAAATAAGTAATTACTATCTTTTACACTCATATAACTAGAATTTAATGGGTCACCAATCTGAAACAAGACACCACTTTTTATTTCACCTCTAGTGGTGAATCATTAGTATTTAAAGATCTTGATAATATAGTAGTAATTTTAAAATAAAATCACATTTAATTCATTTAAAAATTTTCTAAAACAAAGAAAATTTTATTTAAGTCCATCCACAAATAAATAAATTTTTGGATTTAAGTATTTTTGAATCAACCTTATATATTCTAACACCTTTTAATTTTTATAGAGATGTCATTCTTAATATAATTGCTCCACCATTATGACAATCCTTATTATTCATTATTTTAGTGTATATAATCATGATTTAAGAACACCTACTACCAAGGATACATGGTCCACCACTCTTGATTTACTTTTCAGTGCCAAATCCACTATGAATTATTTTTTTCTTGACTTTCCTTCTCAAAATTTTTACCATTTTTATTTTAGGATAACTATCCAAGGATATTTTTCTTGCACTTATTAACTATCCAAGGATATTGTGTATGTAATATAATGAGATGACTTTGTTTTCTTAAAGGGAAAAAATATAATGATAAAATTGGTCTCTAAAATTTATCATGAGATTTGTCATTATAAAAATTTAATCCAACTTTCCAGTAAAACCTCTATATTTTCTCATTATCGCATTCAACCTAGTGAAGTAATAATTGATGGATTAATCCTAAACCATCTTTATATATTCAAATTTTATTCTCTAAAATTATTAATTTTCATCTTTAACCTTGATATTTCATTTATAACCAATTTTAAGTTTATGCTAAATCTCTTTAATAGTTTAAAATCCCATCACTTTTGTAATAATATTCTTGAAGAGTGACATCAAATTTTTTGAATGGACTAAAGGACTTATTTTTTTTAATAATCCAATATTCAGGGGGTGAGGTGGAACCCTAATGAGGATTGGAGACTTAAGAGACAATTACATAACCCGTATCTCTTAAAGGAATCACCCAGACAAGATAATTTGGATCTTTTCCTCCCTAGGAAATGTAATGATATCCTCACTCCACCTTCGCAAGGATGGTCTGATAACTGTCTTATGCAGAGCTGCACATGCCTAGTACTGATAGAAATTCCAAACCCTCTAAAACTTCTAATTCCAGTTAGCTCTGTTATGGTGAATATTCCTGATCTAAATCCTCATTTGGAGCCTTGTCACTTATATGGATTAATTTTATACCACTTGAAATTCCTAGTGGTTTTATTAGATACACTAAGAGGGTGGGTGAATTAGTGTATTCTTCTTTTTATAATTTTTTATTTTTTAAATAAAATTATATGATCAATTAAGACCTGACCATATCATATGGTAATAACAACCTCATCAAATATCAATGAGAAATAATTAACAACATACAACACACAATTTTTACGTGGATTGACCTTAATGAGAGAGACTAATATTTACTATAGTATATTTTTATCCGTTTCTATAGTTTTTCTACCATTATCAAATTATCAATAATGTTGGAATAAATCCTAGATTGTTGGATAAGATCCCTTTGGAGGCTTTTGTGTGTTGTGTTTGTTGAAAAGTGGATAAGGAAGTAGGTGAAAGATTTCAATCTCTTAGATAGAGTCCTTTCCATAGTCACTAGGAATAAAACATATTCCCAAGTCTATGCTTTATCCTTTATGGATATGCCACAAAATAAGGAAAAATGGGCTAGGTATCCAAGCATGTTCAACCCCATATTTATGGGAGAAAGATCGATCATACATGGGAACAACCCGTCCTTGTTAACTGTGTTGGAATTATATAGAAATAATGTTCACACTTGGGTTGGTATGATCATGGAGAATTGGTTTGAATTATAGGGGGGGGTGAAAAGTAATTTGTTCATGAAATAGAGTGGCATCAAGAATGATTCTGGGAGTAAACCCCATTACTCACATTTAGCGAGTCAAAGGAAGTAGTTATCATTTATTATGTTGGTTTTTTATATGGAAGTATGATATAGGAATCATGGATTTTAGTTTTTTCAATAGCTTGAGTCACCATTTTCTGTAGTGGGTTTCAGAGGAGTTTTGCACCTTTGGAGTTTTTATGGTGCCCATTCCATAGTAGGAAGGGCTATACTGGAACCCCCTTAGAAGTAAAGTTGTCTGTTCCATATCTAGGCATTGATATATGGAGTGTATAAAATTTAAATAAGTAGGGAATTTAAAATTATATTCCTTAAAAGTATCCACATTTTAGAAGGAAGGGATATGTTGTATGTCCCATGGTCTACACCATAGTCTACATTATGGAAATTAGTTAAGTGGAGGAGTTATTGAGGAGTTATTTCCCCATGAATAATGGATATGGTCAAATGGACTTTATTCCACAACATTTGTGACCACGTCATATGATATTGAGTGAAATGATATAGTTAAAAGGGACCATTCCATAATATATGTAAAATATGTTATACTAAATTATATAATGGATAATCATGCTATAGTCTAATTGTTTCATCATGATAACTTTTTTGTTTAAGGGGGTTTTATGGGTTGAAAACCCCAGTGGTTAGTTTTGATTTATAATGCTTAATGACCCTAATAAATAATTGGGACACTTGCCACAGTCCTGGAAACAAAAAGAATCCATACCAACCCTTGGATTGATGTAAAAATGGGGAAAACAACGATGAGAAACTCAAAGACACAAAGAGAGAAAAAATACAAGAATATTTAGAGGAGTTTTTATTGAAAATATTTCCAGGGGATTGTTTTAGATCTAACATAGAAGTCCAAAGGTCAAAAAATGAGTTATTATAAGTGTCACATCTTCAATAGAAATTGATATTCCTATTCTAAAGAGGAACATTAATGCTGATGTATATTTATATCATCATCATGTGAAGGAGGATTCAACAGGAGCAATGATATCCTTATTGGATGAGAGTAGTGATTTTTCTAATTGTTCATGGAAGTGAACCATGAGAGATAGTGAGACCAAAGAAAAATGTATTTTAATCAGTTGAATTTTATTGAATTTGGTACACAAGTTTATTTCTTTTCATGCTCCTTGGATGTATCCTATTATAGGTGAATGAAGTAAAATCCCTTATGCCTTTTTATTATTTCATCTCCCATTTTTGGGTAAGGTTGAGAGAAATTGATGTGTTCCTCTATGATAGATAAAAACATCCTTATTCAATAAATATTTACCTATACCCAAATTCACCCCTCTTAGGGTATTATCATCTATAGTATTCTAACTAGTGGTATCGAAGGGTATTTATTATTCTTCTCTCTTGGAAGCATGGAAAAAGTTTTGAACTATAAATGAATTCCTATATCTTTAGTTATAAATTTCCAGTTATGGTAAAGTCAAATGAATTTTTTTAGATCATTGTACATGGATGTTTACATGAAAGATCTTTTTGGAATCGTTGTAAATATTGAAAGTGGATCCTTTAAGGAAAGAGATTATAATGAATTGAATATATATTCCATATCCATTAATGCTTTGGTAATTTCTATTGATAATCAACTCTTCACAAAGGTAATTTCCTATAAAACATATCATGTTATTTGGGAAAATATCTTGAATATTTTTGAAGGGGATTCAAAGGTTTGGGATAAAAAGATGCAGGTTCTATGGAACATGTATGATGATTTTAGAGTGAATTCAAATGAAACAATTTATTCCATTTTCGATCACTTAACTATTATTTTTGAAGATATGTGAGGTATTAGTGAGGATCTAAAATATTAAAATACAGTGAATAGAATCAAAAGAACCCCCCTTATCATTTCAATTTAAAGTCATTAGTTATTGAAGAAAAATACTTGAAAGAGATCTCTCTTGATAGATTACATGACACTCTAGTGGTTTATGAAATAATAAACATGGACAATGATTCAATAATTAAATAAAAAAACTAAGATGTGGAACTTAATTCCATGGAGAAGATCTCAATCATGGAAAATTAAGAATTTTATTAAGTTGATGAGATGATTTAATTATTTTTCTCTAATCATAAATGATGAAGATGGAGGTATAAGTGTAAGATTCCCCTCGATTTCTTCTAGAATGGAAAGGTGGAACATATTGTGAAAAAATGTCCAAAAACTATCAAGAATATGATTGAGAAGGAAAAAATCTCAATAATATGACAAATAAATTTGAAATAATTCTCAATGGAGGTTCTTCAAAATAATAGATATTCTTTCTAAAGCAGAAGAAAATTCTGGAGAAAGTGAAGTTGAAGAGTTGAAAACTGCAGAGATGAAGATATGTTAATTGACATTTCAACTAAACCCGTAATTGATGATTGTGATTATGAGAATGAATAAATTATTAGATGGGTTGATTTGAAGGTAGAACTTGAGGAATACCTTGAATAATGTGATGTTTGGAGAGAAAATACTAAGAAGGAAAATGAAGTTGTGCATGATTCTAACCCCTACATGAAACAAAAAGAAGAAAGAAAATTAGATATGAAGAATTAAATTGAAAACTCATTTATGTAAGTTTAGAAAATTCCTGGAAGGAAATTTAATTGAAGTATAAAATTGAATAAAAAAACCAAATCATTGATGGTTTGAAAAAAATTATCTATGATAGAGTAAAGGGAATTGTGGAACTAAAAGAAGAAGTTATAAATTGGTGTTATAAGTGTGAGGATCATATACAATTACTGACACATGAAATGATGATAGGAAATACACCAGCGTCATCATCATGTAAAGATAATGTAATTCCTAATAAATAATTAATGCCAATTCATCATGTTAAACGGTTCAAAGATAGAGACAAATATATTATTGTTTCAAAACCTCATACGTTGACCCCTCAAAATAGTTTTAATCTTTACAACATCAAAAAGTTAAATAACCAAGGGGATAAGATGAATTCCAATGGTTCAAGAGTTAGATGTTTTTTCTATGGATAGTTAGGACAATATTACTCTGTGTAATATATTTCTAGAAGGTCCTTCTAGGAGAACCATTAATCTAAACAAGAAATAATAATTTTGGATTATTCATTTTCTTTTAATGGATATTTTTTGTTAAGGATTCAGAAATTAGTGAAGTTATTTCCATTCAATAATGAAACACATTTCATCTAGAATGATTTAAAGTGGAAGAAATAAAAAAAATATAACCTTCACCCAAGAACATTGAAACAGAAAACATGTTTTAAGTTTTTGAAGAAGAAGAATACCTCATTGAGTTAGATACTGAGAAGGCTAATTGATCACTAA
The DNA here is from genome assembly GCA_963277665.1 of Viscum album. Taxonomy (NCBI): domain Eukaryota; kingdom Viridiplantae; phylum Streptophyta; class Magnoliopsida; order Santalales; family Viscaceae; genus Viscum; species Viscum album. Next base: position 1,951,256,520 of record OY728150.1, read on the forward strand.
CATGGGTGATGAAGGGGGGTTTGAAAAAGGCTAATATTGCTGAGATTTACTTTAGGAAAAAGATCATGGATTGTTGAGAGAGGATTCACATAACATATAAAAATAAATAAATACCTCATTATGAACTTCAAGTACAATAAATATATAATTGTACCTTTAGGAATGATAATATTCTTAAGATCATTGGCTCCATAAAACTCAATATTAGAGGAAAACATATCAGGTGAACTAACATTCTATTCGTTGATGGGGTAAGTCATAATTTTCTCAGTTTCAACAAATTTTGTGACCCATAGAATGTAGTAGAGTTCAATCAAAAGGCTTGTACCATCAAAAATTAATATCATTCAATAATTTTATAGGAAAAAATATAAGGGAAATCTATACCTTGTTAAAGAGGAAAATTTATTTATATTGTCCAAAAAAGGAGAACATGTCACAACATATATGGATTGGCCATTTGAGGAAGAAATATTTTTGAAAGGTTTATAAATTGAAATGGAGCACCTGATATCCCCCATCTCACATATGATCACACTAACATGTGTTATTGTAGTAAAAATGGGTAGATTATATGGAATTTTTATAATCCAAATAAGTTGAAGGCTTTAAGGTTTCTTGCGCTCATACATATGGATGTTTATGGGCCAATTTCACCCAAGGAAATTGATTAAAGTAGGTATAAAGTGTTTTTAAAAAATTACTACAATAAAATGGAATGGATTATTCATATCACACAAAATACAGAGGTATAAAAATGTATCAATCTATATTATAGTAGAGATAAAAATATTCTTGGTGTGAATATCTTGAAGTTTCTAACAAATAATGGAATCAAATTCGAAAATCATCAAATTGAAAAATATCTATAAAAAAATGGAATTCAATATTAGGTATTGGATATCAAAACACCACAAAAAAATGTGATTATGGAAAGAAGATATCATATATTCAACCACATGGGTCAAAAAATATTGATTGAATGTTTTCTTCAAGAAATATATTTTAAGGAAGCAGTTCTTGTAGTACCTTACATCTCTAATAGTACATCTCTAATAGATATTTACTATATTAAACTAAAGATAAACTGCATATAAAATGTTGTATGGTAATATTCCTATAATCAAATACTTCTAAGGGTTAAAAAGTAAATTCCTTATTCTCAATAAGAAAAATAGATAATAATTTTAATACTTGGGAGATGAAGGAATATTTCTTGGATTCTCATAAAAGAACAAAGGTTATAGGTGTTATAAAAATAATCTTGAGAATATGATTGAACAAAATTATGTTGGGGTGGTTGAAGATGGACAAATAACATCAACCCATGGGAATATTGTTCATGAAGACAACCAGAATTTTTAATTTGAATGTGAAGAAGAAGCACACATGGGGGAATTAAAAGGTATAAATAAAACTCTATTAAATTCATGAATTATAAAAAAAGGACATAAATTCATGTATGTGAATAGAGACAAACGAGTTGAAAAAAATCACTAAAAGAATTAGTGTTGGAGACTAGAAATCCCCAGTCCAAACCCAATGAATAATGGCTGAACAAAGGTATCTTTGTTATATTTGGAAGAACAAAAATATTTTAAAGATGATGAAACTGATGAAATTTGGTTCAATAATACGACTAAGTATCTTGAACAAATATAAAAGAATAATACATGGAAAACTGTTTAAAGGCTAAGTGACAAGAATGTCATTAGAACCATGTGCATGTTCTGAAATAAACTAAATAATGATGGCTCAATGATTCTAAAAAAAGAATTTATTATGTGAAAAGGATATTCCAAAATTTAAGTAATTTATGTGGATGAGATGTATTCACCCACTTCATAGATTAAAAATATATTTTTATTTTTCTCTATGAGAATTTATTTGGGGTTAAAAATGTATGAAATGGATGTGAAATATTTCTTCTTAAAAGGTTTCCATAAATAGGAAGTATATATTGAGAAACTGGATCGATTTATCCTTAATGAACATGAGGGAAACATATATCATTTAAATAAGGCCTTTTGTGTCCTCAAGAAAGCTCCAAGATCATAGAATTTCAAATTAGAACAATGTTTAATAATTTAGGGTTTTATAGAAGAGGAGTTTTTTATAACCTTTATATCAAGATGTAAAATAAACAACAATTAATGTTGGTAATTTATGCTGATTACATATTCTTTGGAGTCTCATGTGACAACCAATTTAAGCAATTTTCAGAACTTATATGGTACAAATTCAAGAGGTATAGAATTGGTTAAATTTCATTTTTCATTAGATTTTAGGTTATTTCAAAATTGGTTGGGATATTTATCTAAGAAACTAAATATTCAAAGATTTTTTTTTTGAAGATTTATAATGGAGGAATTGAGCCCTTTGAAAACTATAGGGAAGACAAGACAAAAATCCTCCAATCATGAGATGGGAAACAATGTCAATGTTACCATATATCAATAAATTAATCGAATTTTACTCTATCTAAAATCCAATTGACCAGATATATTATTTGTAGTTGTTAAGAAGCTCATTTTTAAATTGATTTTTAAGGAGATCCACAATAAGGATATGAAATGATTTCTTCGACAGGTTCATCATACCACATACTTTGAGTTGTTCTATCAGAATGATACATAATAGAATTTAGTGTGATTAAATTATGTGGATTGATATGGTTTAGTGGGTGATTAAAAATCAGATTCCAATGGTTATTTTTTATCTTGAGAGTTTATTTATTTAATTGAAAATCAAGAAACAATATTTCATTTATTTGGGAACCGACGAGGCTGATTATATTTATACAACTCAAGAATGAAACCAATTTCTATTTATGTAATAAAAACTCTATGAAGTGGATATTTAAGTAAGTTCTACCATTCCAATTATTTATGAAAAATGATGTGTAATAAATCTAGTAAAAATACTATCCAAAATTCATGGAACAAGAATATTGAGATCAAATATCATTTCATAAAATAGAAAGTGGAGAAAGGATTTATGGATTTGGAGTATGTGTCAACACAATATCAATTAAAAAATGTCTTGATAAAGGCATTACCCAAAGTGGTATTTGAGAATATTCAGTTAGATCTTGGAGTTCAACCCTCTCCGTCCACTCAGTTGATTTCATGCTGGAACTCCACACCCAATAGTTGCTTTAATGTGTAGGGAATATTTTATCACCTCAAATTTTTGGATTTATAATCCCTTACTTATAACTTTTTATAATAGTGAACTCTTAGGGTTCACTTCTATAGGGCGAGAAAAAGATCTAAGTGTGTTTTATAGGGGGTAAAACGTAAAGTAATCTTGGGGAGAGTATTAAGAAAATAATTTATAGGGGGGATTTTTGATATAGGAAATGATTCAAAGGTGATCATGAAAAAAAATTTCATTCAATTCTTGTTTCTCTCACTGATCACTACTTACATGGTCTTATAATTGATGATTAGTGGATATTTGATACACTTTGAAATTTTTGAGTATTTTATAAATTTTCAACTAACCTAATGAGAGATATTTTTGGTTAAAAGTCCAAATTGTTTTCCAAAATCCTCTTGGAGGTTTATGTGGGTTTTTTTTGTTGAAAAGTGGAGAAGGAATCATGCCACTTAAGTGATGGAATAGTGGAGAATAAGGGTGCTAAAAACATGATGTTCTTTGGTAGGTGTAAGTTTTGATTCATGGGAGACTGATCTTGTGAAATTTTCTCCTTCCCCCAGATCCAATCATCTTTTCGAGTCACCTAGTCTCTTAATCGATGGAAATAATGAGGCAAAACTCATCTATGTTGAAAAATCACAATATTGAACCATCGTCGACCAGGATTTCACCCTTCAGGACACTCTATCATCTTAGATGGAAATTTATCCTTCCTAGTTGGGGCTCTCTCTGGAGTGACCACTCCTTGGGGATGGGGGATCCCTTATTTAGAGATTTTGAAAAGGCCGCACATGGGAATTCTATTTTTTCAAAAAAAAAGTGGAGAATGAAGAAGGATGAATATTTATATATCTTAGGAGGACACATCATAGTCACTAAGACTTTACAGAAGTTCTTGGGCTATATCATAGCCTTAATGGCTATGTGACAAAAATAAGTCCAACTAGGCTAGGTAGATAACCCGACTCAACCCTATATTTGTGAGAGAAATCTCAACCACACAATGGAAATAGTCAGTCAAGCTAGTTAAAGTTTTATTAGAGGAAAACAAATCACACACATGGGTTTGGGTGGAAATGAATCATTGTTCTACATAGTAGGGGATACAGGGCATAGTAAGTGGTCAATAGTATAGGGAACCTCTAATGATGAGTCTGAGAGAAAACCCTATTCCAAGCATCTGGTGTGTCAAAGGAATGATTTAACTTATATAATGATAGTATTTTTCAGAAGGAATCTTGATGTGAGAATCTTGGATTTTGGGATAGTTCATAGTAAGAGTCACCATGGAATAGAGTGTTTTTCAGAGGATTTTTGTTCTTTTAGAATTTTTTGGGTGACCACACCATTGTAGGAAGGGCTACACTGTAAACCCCTTGGATGTAATGTTTTCGACACCCTAGATAGACATTCCGACATGGAGTGTTCAAAATTGAAAGAAGTATAGAATTTGGAATTATAAGGCGTACAAGGATCCATATCATAATTATAGGGGATACACTACTATGACCATGGTCCACACCATAGTTGACATAATGGAAAGAATTTATAGGGATTAGTTAAGGAGAAGTTATTTCTCTAGGAGTAACGGATCTGGTTAAATGGACCCCATGCTACAACACTAATTAATACACCATTGGATGTTAAAAGTTTAAAAATAGTGATAAGGGACTACACTTTAGAAGATGTGGAATATGTGATACTACTCCATAGAATGTATGATCACACCATAGTCTGGTTATTTCATTATGTTGAATGTTTTAAGTCTTGGGGTGTTGTTGGTTGAAAACCCCCAATGGTTAATTTTGATTTTATAGTGCTAAATGACCCTAATAAATAAAGATGATACTTAGAAGAATCGTGGAAACAACATGAATCAATCTGGACACCTGGATTGATGTTAATAGTGGAAGAAAGATTATTATAAAACTCAAAGACATAAAGAGGAAAAATAAAGTCATATTCTGAGGAGTTATTCTAGAAATGTTTTTAAAGGATTGTTTCGGATCTCATCTAGAATGATAAAGATTTAAGATGGAGTTATTATAGGAGTCACATACTGAATGGAAATTGATATTTCCATGCTAAATAAGAAGATAAATATAGTAATACATTCATATAATCTTCATGCGAAGAAGGAGGATTCAAAATATTGAGTAGTAAGTTCCTAATTGGAAGAGATTAGCATGTTCTATAGTTTTTCATGGTTGTGAACTAGGATGGACAATGAAAAAAATAAAAATGTAGTTTAATTAGTGATTTTTAGTGGATTTTGTGCTCATGCACATTTCCATGCTTGTTCCTTGGATGTAGCCTGATGTGGGTGAACCAAGTAAAATTCCTTGTGACATTTACTACTTTTATTGATCATTGAGGTGTAATGTTGAGAGAAATTGACATGTTTCTCAAGGATAGAGAATAAGATAATTATTCAAGAAATAATTCTCTATACCCTGATTCACCCGTAACAAGGTGTTATCATCTATAGTATTCAAACAATATAATAGGTTGGGTCAATTTTTCCCCTAAATCTATGCTTCCAAGTGTATACACTACCTCCCGCAGGTTTTCTGTCTCTTAACAAATATAATGAATAAAAACACCACAAAATGAAAGATTTATTATTTAGAGTGCAAGTTTCTTTAATAATAGTTTTTATATCCTATTATTTGATCCCTAAAAATAATATTCATGAGAAATTTCTCACCTTATTCCATAAACAACTTCTAAATATACCTAGTGAATAAACCCTAAATATCTCAGACTACTCGACTCACAACATGCATAAATTTTAGGGAAATTCTTCTTTTTATTCGCACAAACTCAACACTAAAATATTTCGAATAAGTATGATTTTTATATGAAAGAAAACTCATATTATGTGAATTATATTCTCAGTATGAAACAATCCTATGTTTAGAGATAATATCATTTTTCATTTCCACTCAGATAATATTCTAAAAATCCAAAATATTTTCAAAGAGGAAACATATTCATTCTCTTTGATATAGTAATTTTCTTGTACAAAAAACTCATTAAATTCTTATTTCATTTTCTATATACTAAAATTGATATATTAAAAGGTTACACAATCCCATAAATAAAAAAATTGTGAAATTTGAACAATTTTTTCTAACCATATTTCTTGAGAAAACATCATCAACTAGATAACAGTATCTACCTCCCAGGATTTCATGAAAACATCTCAAATTCCTCTATTTTCGATGAGAATACAACATCTTTGATCTTCAAAACAGTAATCAGAAAAGAAAAACTTATTCAATATCTAAACCACTCAATATAAATTATTTATACATTTACAAGGACATATAATCTATAAATATGCATTGATTATTCGACCTACTATAGTGAAAATGAGTCTCTTGAGGAACTACAGAATATCCAATATCTGATTCATGAAATTTTAGACTTTAGGAAAACTTACCTTCAAAAAAAAGAAAACAAAAATTTGCGACTGTTTTTAAAATGACTGTTAAATTTGTTTAATTTTTTTAATTTCTTTCATTTTTAAATTATATTAGTGGTATTTTCTGAAAAACTACCACTAAATATTATTATTTTAATTTATTTTTATTAGAAATTTTTAAAAACTACTATGAATTGTGATGGTTTTAGGAAAATATCTATCAAATTAAATAAAAAATATTAAATATTTTTGACTAAGTGTCAATTATTATTAAAAATTAATTTTTATAATCTTTAATCATTTATTTTTTATTAATTAAAATTTTAATCAATTTTCATGTTTTAATTATCAATTATTTAAAACTTATTAGTTAGTAATTATTGGAAGGTTAAATTTATTATAGGATAAGTTAAAAATTATACTTCAATATTAAATGACCATATAGTTTGATCCAGGTGTTCGTTTTAGCTCCACAACATTCAAATTGAAGCCTATTAAATGAATTAAAAATGAATTAGATAATAATTTTGTCATAATTAATATATTGAAATTTATTATTATTTTAAGATAAGTTATAAATCAAATTTCAACTTCAAAAAATAGTAAATTTTGATCTAGGAATCCGTTTGGGATTTAAAACATATAAAATCAAAACCTGCAACAAGATATACATTCTATTAATATGGGGTCCCTAGTAACATTTTTTTTGAAGTCAAAAAAGGTACTAAAGGCCTCTAAAATTTAGTATTTTTTTATGTACCATTAATTTTGAACATTTGATGTGATTTCAACTTCATTTAAGAGTGTCTTCATATGATTATTGGTTCTTATATGATTTTATTCAATGGATTTATATTCCTATTGATTTTATTGTGTTGAAATTGTTGTGATTTTCCCTCTTTTGTTGATTTATTATCTATTTAATATATATATTTTTATGAATTTCTATATAGTTATGTGTATTTATTTATAATATATATATATTTATCAAATTGTATTTAAAAATTATATATAATTGCATCTCTACATAGATATTTATATGAATTTATGAATACCAGTCTATATTTATATACATTTATAAATATTTATACATATTTATGTTGGTATATTTTTATATATTATATGGGTATACATTTATAGATATTTATATTTACTTGTGTTATATAAATATATATATTTATTTTAATATACAATTATATATATGTGTGTGTTTATATATATTTATGTAATATAAATGTTTATATATATGATTTAAATTTCAATATATGTATATATATATATATGTATAAATATTTATATACATTTATTTATATTAATATACATTAATGTATATTTATATTTATATATATATATATGATGTGCATACATATAGTTACATATATTATCTTGGTTAGTGTGTGTGTGTGTCTCCATGCTTGTACTTATATACTTCTATGTAAATTTATTTATATTTATATTTATAAATTTTTATAATATATATAATGTTATTTAAATAAATTTATATGTAAATATATATATATACTATTTACTATTTATAATTTATAATATATTATTTATTATTTATCATTTGTTATTTATTATTTAATAATTAATTAATATATTCGTTAATTATTAATTAATTATTAAATTATTATCTATATATTATTTATTTATATATTGATCTTGTTGAGTTGAAATTTTTACTTTCTAATATGATTTTCGTCAGTTTTGGAAATCACAAACACTTCCTTAAAATGCTATTTTACGAAATTTCTATTTCCCAAGTGTTTTAGTATGTTTTTGTGGAAAACATATTTTTATATCGAACATCAAAATAGTTCTAATGTAAAATGAATATAATTTTTTATTGTTCAATCCAATCCATCAGATTGAAGGTTAGTCCGATACATTAGAGGAACTATTTCCTTGAACAGTGGTTAAACTAATGACCTTTATATCAGAATAAAAAATTCATAACCATCTGACTGACATTGGTACAAATACATTAGAATAACTATTGTTTAGTTTATCAGGTTGACATACAATTGTAAGTTACATCAAACTATCCAATGTTTATAATTAGAGTGATTAGAATTATATCCATCAGATGAATTATGATATAGCCTTGTAATAATGCTAAACAAAATGACATTGGGAAAATAAAGTATAACGCATTCTGGGATATCACGATCGATATCTAGATCATTCTGAGATGTCAAAGTGAAATCTATATGAGGCTATTTTAACCAACTTAGAAATATGACTGTTGGAGATTCTCTTATAAATATGAGGTCATTTTAAAATTTGGGAGATGATGCACTTCACAACTCACCATGTCTAATGATCTCTATGCGAGAACATCTCAGTCCTAATATTTATAATATTTTAGAGATTTGAAGTTCTAAGGAATCTAAGTAAGGATTGAAAATTCCTTATAACACTTTTGATTTTTCATTCACTGTGCCCGATAATATTAATTATTGAGGGATTATAGGGATTTAAAGATAGTTAAACTGATCCATCATATCAAGGGAATCCGAGGTTAGGAAGACAGAACTTACATCGATCATTATATCAAGGGGTTTATTATTTAAGAAATATAAGTCTAACACTGATCATTTTATCAAGGGATTTATTGTTTAATAAATATAGATCTGATACCAATCATCATATTGAGGAAATTCCTGGTATGTAATAACAGAACTTTACATTATGTATTAATATTGTGGATATCTTTAGTCAGGAATTCCGACTTCCTTAACTCTTAAGGTTAAAGAGTAATTTTTATTATAAAGATTTCAAGTAATTCTTAATGTTATAATATTACATACTTCTTATTTATAAAAGTTTTAATTTAGACTGTGCTATTATATTAGAAAGTTATTTTTATACTTATCAATTTAATAAAATATTTTATCATGTGCTCACGACACTCATAATAATAACTCTAATGATCAGATAGTTTCTGGATATGATTTTAATACTATGATCATTAGAAAAAAGTTTGAGTCTGATTATATTTTTACTTAATAGTTTTTTTGACTTAGTTTAATTTTATAAACTATAATTAACCCCTATTATATCCAACATAAACTCTTATGATCCAACAATTCTTGTCAGATATGGTTCTACAACTATACTTCCTGAGTTTTTACATTTTTTATCAACTACAAGTTTTTTCAAATTTATTATAAAATTATTATTTTTAAATTGTTTTATACTAATGTGTTTTTAAGAAAATAGTTTCTATTTTTGATAATATGGGAGGTTTGAATGTTGGTACTCTTGAATATCTAAACCCCAGTAGAACACATTTTTTTGATGGGAATGCTTATGAATAATTTAGATATAGGATTGATACTTTTTTATCAATACTAGTATTAATAACTTTTTCATGTTAATTGGAGACTATAAGATTATAGAAAAGTAAGTTACTACTTTTAAAAATCTTTAAAAGTAGGAATATCAATTAAATTACAGAGTAAGGAACACTCTATTTTGTTCAATGAAAATAAATATATATAGTTAAATTTCTTCATGTGAAGAATCTAAGATCATATGAGAAAAGTTAGAAGTTATTTCCTTTTGAATTTCTAAGGTTGTTGAGACTAGAAGAGCTATGATGAGAGCTGATTATTAAGCTCTGGATTTCTTACCTAGAGAATCAGTAACCAAAATGAATCGATGATTTATGACTATTGTTAACAATTTACATTCACTTGTAGAGAAATATTTAATGGATGGAATCTTTTTGAAAAACTCATAGACATTATTCCTAATGAATGGGAATTCAAAAGGAACATATTTTATGATACAAGGAATATTAAAAATCTTAATTTAGATGGTCTTATTGGTAATCTAATGCAATATGAATTTATATTGAAAATGAATGTTGAGAAGATGAAAAAGAAGAATATAAGAGTTTTTTTCCACTAAACCTAATTTTCCTACTAAAGTACAATCAACTAAAAACGTTTTCAAATATTATATGGAGAATAAAGTTGTTGTTAGATCAGATTCTAGTTCATCAGAATAGACTAGAAATGATTTTTAAAATCTTTCTATAAGGATGAATAAGATTTTGCACCAACTATGCGACATGGTTCTATGAAAAATTGCATAACCATGCACACACCTTCCGCTTGGTTTAATGACCAAGATGACTCTGTGAAACCTCAAATAGAGAAACACAAGGACCCACATAGTTTCTTATAGAAGTTTCATGGTTTTGACCAAACCATATATGAACCGTGCAACCCAAATTGTGAAAGTTAAAAATGAACTGGAAAGAGGATCAACATTAGGAGGCCACACAATTACCCCGTAACCATGCACCTAAACCGCACAACAGAATAAAAACATCCCAAAAAATAAAAATAAAATATGGAATACCCAAAACCCAAGAGAGAAACAAAAAAAAAACGATAAGTTGGAATAAAAGTATAAAATAATAACCAAGATTTGACAATTCTCCCCACCATTACGCTTTCTTCCCCTAGAAATCCAGAACATCTTAAGTTGATCAAAGAAGAGAAAAGAACTCACTCACCCCCATGAACCAATTCATTAAAATGAAATCAACTCAACACCCACCAAAATTAAAACATACAAATCTACTCAAAACAACCAACAAACTCAAAACACTTTATGGAAAATAAATTAAAACTCTAACTTCAAACCACACACAAACTTACTAAAAAAGAGTTGGGTGTACTCCAAAATCCAAATTTTCAACTAGATAGAAAAGAAATAGAATTATAGAACCCCAAGGGAAACCAAATTAATCCAGGACAATTCCGGAGACTTAACCAGACTACCAACAAGTGAGGTCTGAATGGACTCCCTGTAGGTTCTGAGCGCAGTGGAAGCAAGCGATGGGAAGTTCTTAACTTTAATTTTTTCCATAATCAATAATCAATATGAGATCTATACGATGATGAACACCGTGATCCATGGAATTGATTCCAAGAAATAGAAAAATAATAATTTCACCATAATAGAGAGATAGGAGATCAACTCATATTGCTTATAATTAATTTAATTAGATAAAGAATTATGACAACCCTGCTTTTTATTACAACTTAAACATGCTTTATTACATATAACTTCACTTGATACAACAAATAAGATCGAGAGGTTTAGTGTCTTTGGGGATTAGGACCATTACATAAAAACTTTAAACTCGAAATACAACATCTTTATTGAAAACTTCCTTTACATGACCACTACATTCCTTTGTACTTAGCATTGCATGGGATAACCTGAGGACATGCATTAGAAAAGGGTGAGCTATAAAGCCCAGTAAGGGAGTACACAATGAATAACATGAGGAGTTCAATACGTGTTAGGCAATAGGAATATCAATAGAGCATAAGAGTAACTTGAACATAAAGGCATGATAAAGCATGATAATCATAACATGGAAATGTGGCAACAACACTTAACATTGAATTAGCATGAGCCAAGGCTCATTGCACATGGAGCATGAGTAAACCCTCATTGCAATTGAAGCACGAGTAAACCCTCGTCGCACTTGAATTAGAATGAGTCAAAACTCATTTCACATGACGTATCATGATACTATACTTTACCCAATGCATTAGAGCGCTATCAGGGCGCACCCTTCTTAAACATTTCATTTCATGCATAAGTGTGCCACATGGATCATAAAACATGGATTCATAAAACATAATCATTTACTCCACGATAAAGGAATGTGGAATTAATACATGAAACTTTATAATCAATAAGTAAATGTGCATAAAGGTGAATTCCCTTGATGGATAAATGGGCGTGGTATTCACTACACAATGATATTGGCTTAGAAAATCGGTGTGATTTCGGCAGAGTAACGACGTGAGATAAGAATTCATAAAAATGGTTGATGAGAGAGAAATGGGTTCCTCATCATATTTACATGTAATGTACAGTAAGGAGGTCATATAGATACATGTCCCAAAAATTGAAAAGGAATTTAGATTCATGATACAAAAGTATTGCTTGAATATAAAAGAGGAGAAAAAAGTTCCTTTCAGAATTTCGGCATAGTAACGGGTGTACATGGGTGGAATTTAATGAGAGAGAAAGGGGTATCCCTTCATTCAAACAATAAGAGGTTAGTATAGGGGAGGTTCTAAATTATACCCCAACATTAATAATTGAAATTAAAAGGGCAATACAACTTAAAGAAAATTGACAAAAATGAGAAAGGAAGAAAAAACCCTTACTTGGAAGTGTGCTTCCAAAGGCTAGAGAGAGGCTTGTGAGAGGCTTATTGGGAGCTTGGGGCACCTTGAGAGGATTATAGAGAGAGTAGGGTAGAGGTTGGACGAACTCCAAGGGATTTGAGTGAGGAGGAAGTGGGATCTTGGGTGGGTTTATATAGGAAAGGTGAGAGAATTCTTTATTATTTAGGTTTGGGACCCCTTATATTAAAATAAACCAAACCACAAACCATCCCATGGTATTTGCCCATGGTTTATGGAAAAGGAAAGAGGAAAACAATATTTTACAAGGACAAGGTCCGAATGTATTAAAAAATTAGGGTTTCTTATGTGGAGGTGAGTCACGCTCCCATGGAAATTAATTTAAAAAGGCAAAGTGTTGAATAAGTTTTGAGGGCTCCATTTATGCTTTGAAAAGTAAGTCAAACAAACCCAAAAACTCATTATTTTAATGATAAAACACATATTGGCCGAACATAAGGATTATGGTATTTTATTACATCACCATTGGGTCATTATGATGTCATAAAACACATTATATATTTAAATGGTATTTAGTTTTTACCCAAAAATTTGACTGTCTCAGAAAATTATGAAAAATTCACCATTGGATAATTTCGACGTCCTGATTCCAAAAATTATATTTATTTTATCTAAATAATTTTCTAAATATGTGAATTTTCACCTTTAAAATAAAAACCGAAATTTATAAAAAATTCACGGGTTTTGATAGAAATGACTTTCAAACCTTAATAAAAATTTTAATTGCATTCATAAAATTATAAGATAATTTATATTTAATAAAAATTAGTTTAATATTAATAGTAATATTTTATTAAAATATTATTTAATTCAAAAATCCTTTAATTTATTAAAATATAATTCTTAATTAAATAATAACTAAAAACACCATTTGTACTTTAAAAACTAATTACAATGTATCAAAAATGACTAGAAATTATATTCATTATTATATAAAAAAATAATGTACATGAACATGGTGCTACTTATTTGTTACATAACCCCTTAAAATAGCCGCATAAGACCTAAGGGTAAGGTGTGCGATGGTGACAGACTCTTGGGGCGGCTCAGATAACATCGCTCGAGTGGTAATCTCTATCAACTTCCACTTTTCCCGTAGACGGTCCCGTTCAAGCTTGAAATAATGAAGCTCAACTTGGGCTTGTTCAAGGGAGAAGCCCAAAGACGCCACCTCTTTTCCGAGCTCCGACAAATGGGCTTCGTATTGGGCAATTCTACTGGATGAGGCCATCGCTTCCTTTGTCTGAGTAAAATTGGGTTCGTTAAAGCCATATATTTATACTACTCAAGTGATCACTGTTCAACGGTTATAAAAGTAACGGTCACAAATCTTAACATAAAACTAAAGAAGTTTACATCTTATAAAAACATTTTTCATAAAGTAACATTTAACTGGATCAAGAGGGATTTTCCATTAATGAAACTTTTGGTCGTTACAATATTCCCCCCTTAAGAAATTTCTCCCTCGAAATTTTCCTTTTCCCACACTAAAACAAATGTGGGTAACTCAGCTTCATCATATCCTCCGACTCCCAAGTTGCTTCTTCAAACTTGTGGTTTCTCCACAACACCTTGACAAGGGGATTGTCTTATTTCGTAGAACTTTTTCTCTACAATCTAAGATCTTCACTGGTTGCTCCTCATAAGAAATATCATCTTCCAATTGTACCACCTCGGAAGAGAGTACATGTGAAGGGTCCGGTATGTACTTCCTTAAGAGGGATACATGAAAGACATCATGCACCTTGGACATAGTAGGTGGAAGTGCTAGTCGATAGGCTACAACCCCAACACGATCAAGAATCTCGAAGGGGCTGATGTACCATGGACTTAACTTCCCTTTCTTTCCAAACCTCATGACCTTCTTCCACGGAGATATGCGTAAAAACACCGTGTCTCCGACTTTAAACTCAAGGTCTCGTCGACGATTATCTGCATAACTCTTCTGTCGACTTTAGGCTGCCTTGATATGCTACAGAATGGTTTTCACCTTCTCTACTATTTCTTCAACCATTTCTGGTCCAAGAAGCTTACGTTCACCGACCTCATCCCAACATGCCAGTGTTCTACACCTTTTCCCATACAGGGCTTCATATGGTGCCATTTGGATGCTCGAGTGGAAACTATTATTATAAGAGAACTCAACTAGAGGAAGATGTTGATCCCATACTCCTTTAAAGTCCATTGAGCACGCTCTCAACATATCCTCAAGTGTTTGGATAGTCCGCTCGGATTGGCCATCAGTTTGAGGATGATAGGTCGTACTGAAGTTCAGTTCAGTATTCAGATCTTGTTGAAGACTCTTCTAAAACTTAGAGGTGAATCTTGGATCTCGGTCAGAAACAATAGATAGTGGTACTCCATGAAACCGTACCACATACCTGATATATATCTGTGCCAGTTGATCCAAAGAGAAATCCTCTCGAATAGCAATGAAGTGTGCAGTCTTTGTAAGACGATCCACAACAACCCAGATTGCATTGTTGCCTTTGGATATCCTTGGAAGTCCAGTGACAAAGTCCATGGTGATGTTCTCCCATTTCCATTCTGGTATGGGCAATGGTTGCATCATCCCCTTAGACTTCTTCCTCTCTGCCTTCACTTGCTGACACACCAGGCACTTTGATGTACATTTAGCGATCTCCTTCTTCATATTATCCCACCAAAAGTTTTCTCGGAGATCTCGATACATCTTTGTGCTCCCTGGGTGAATATAGAAATTTGAACTATGTGCATCATTCAAAAGTTCCTTCTTCATCTCCGAACTTGATGGAACACATAGCCTTTTCCCAAACCGCACAATTCCTTCTTCATTAACATTAAAATCTGAGTATTTTCCCTTTTTGATAGCTTCCACTTTTTCTTGGATTCCCGCATCATCCTTTTGAGCATCCTTTAACCTTTACAAAAGAGATGGTTGAGCAATCATTTGTGAAAGGATTGATGATGTTCCCTTCTTTATGATTCCCACATCCATCTTCATTATGTCTAAGAAGATTGGATCATTCTCAATTCTCATCATTGATAGAATCGCTGGATCCTTTTTACTTAGGGCATCTTCCACCTTGTTCGCTTTCCCAGGATGGTAATGTATTGAACAGTCATAATCCTTGATGAGCTCTATCCATCTTCTCTGGCGCATATTAAGCTCTTTCTGTGTGAATATATATTTAAGACTCTTGTGGTCAGTATATATATCACATTTCTCTCCATAGAGATAATGCCACCATATTTTCAAGGCAAAGATCACCGCCGCCAACTCCAGATCATGCGTTGGATAGTTTCGCTCATGGATTTTCAACTGCCTTGAGGCATAGGATATCACTTTATCATTCTGCATCAGCACACATCCTAATCCCTTCTTCGAAGCATCACTGAATACCACAAAAATCTCCCCACTTGTGGGTAAAGTGAGCACGAGTGCAGTGATAAGCCTCCTTTTCAACTCCTTGAAGCTTTCTTCGCATTCATCACTCCAAGAAAACTTTACTCCCTTTCGAGTTAGCTTGGTAAGAGGGTTGGAAAATTGTGAGAAATTTCTCACAAATCGTCGATAATATCCAGCTAACCCCAAAAAGCTACGGATATCAGTTACCGATGTTGGCCTCGGCCATCCCTCAATTGCATCTGTTTTGGAGGGGTCCACAGATATCCCATTGCTTGTGATGATATGGCCCAAGAATGAGACCTCCTTCAACCAAAACTCACACTTGCTGTACTTGGCATAGAGCTTCTCCTTGCACAAAGTCTCCAGTACAGTTCTTAAATGCTCCTCATGGTCCTCCTTGGTTTTGGAGTATATTAGAATATCATCTATAAAGACTGCCAAAAATTTGTCTAGGTAATCTCTAAATACTCTATTCATTAAGTCCATGAATATTGCTGGAGCATTGGTGATTACGAAAGGCATTACTATGAATTCATAGTGCCCATACCTTGTACGAAAAGCAGTCTTGGGGATATCTTCCTTCTTCACCCTTACTTGATAATATCCCGACCGCAAGTCCACCTTTGAGAAGTATTGTGCTCCACGCAGCTGATCAAACAAGTCATCAATTCTTGGGAGAGGATACTTGTTCTTTATTGTTATTTTGTTAAGTTCATGATAATCGATGCAAATCCGCATTGACCCATCCTTCTTCTTGACGAAGAGGACTGGTGCACCCCATGGTGATGCACTTGGGCGTATAAACCCTTTATCCAGGTTCTCCTATAGTTGTTTCTTCAGCTCTTCAAGCTCAACAACAACCATTCTATATGGAGTCTTGGATATTGGTAGCGCCCCAGGTATAAGTTCAATTGAGAACTCAACATCTCTTCTTGGAGGAAGACCAGGAAGTTCCTCGGGAAATACTTCAGCGAATTCCCTCACAATAGGCATTTCTTAAAGGTTGATTTCTTCCTTGGACTCAATCATCTAAGCTAGATATACATGATTATAAGGCAGTAATATCCATGCTTGAGATGATGGAGCTAAAGGAGATTCATCTTCCTCCTGACACTTGTAAAGAATCGGGGGTCGATTCTCTATATGGAGTGTGATTTCCCTCTCCCGAAAATTTATGTTGGCTCTATATAAGGAAAGCCAATCCATGCAAAGAATTGCATCAAATTCCACCAAAGGGAGTATGATAAGGTTCACCAGGAAATTCAATCCACAGATTATAACAGGGGAGGAGTTATACTCATGGGATGCAATGATTGCCCCATTTGCCGTACTCACCGACATCTTTACTTCCATGATTTGTGTTGGTGCAGGGATTGTTCTAATAAACTTTTGAGATATAAAAGAATGCGTAGAACCTGAATAAAAAAGTATGTTCCCTATTCTTGAATGAATAACTAGAGTACCTTTCACCACTTCGTTGTTGGGGTTCACTTCGGCAGAAGTGATGGCAAAAGTTCTTCCTTGCTGTCTTGAAGGTTGCTGGTTGCCTCCGATAACCCTTGGATTAGGGCACTGATTTGAAAAATGACCTGGTTATTTGCATTTGTAGCATTGAACAACGCGTTGAGGTTAGAACGGAGCATTCCTCTCCTCTGTCACAGCCGCAGGTCCTTCTTGCTGACAGTTAACAGTTAGGTGCCCTTATCTTCCACACCTGAAGCATTTTCTTGTCCCCCTAAGGCAATTTCCAGGGTGCTTTTTTCCACACTTTTGGAAAGTGGGGTGTTGGAACTTCTTAGCACTGTTGGATTTATCCATCGACCCACTAGCATTGAAGTCCACCTTACGCTTCTTGTCCCCATGATACCCCTGTGATTCTCCGATCTCCATTTCAACCTTGAGGGCACATCGGACAATTTCCTCATAACTGTCGAAGTCACGGATCGCTAATGCTTTCCGCAAGCTAGGTTTCAGCCCACCAAAGAAGCGGTCAACCTTGAATTCGGGGGTAACGACAAAGTCATAAGCGTATCATGCAAGCCTTGTGAAGTTTGCCTCGTATGCTCCCACATATTCTTCATCCTTCTGCTTGAGGGAAAGGAAGTCCCTTTCCATCTTAAGACGGAGGGTGTGCGGAAAATATTTATCGAAAAACATCTTCCGGAATTCCTTTCATTCCAAAGCCTCGATATCCTCCTCAGGCTTCGTATTTTTTATCAACGTCCACCATTGATCAGCTTCACCCTCCATACGATAAGCAACCAGGAGAACCTTCTCTTGTTCAGAGCATTGGAGGATGGATAATATCTTTTCAATGGAGTTGATCCATTGTTCAGCGATCGTGGGATCAGATGATCCACTAAAAGTAGGAGGCCTTTGTCTCATGAAGCTTTCAATAGCCACTTGTTCTTTCTTAGGGGGGGTTGAACATTCCTCTTGACCCGTGTTTCTATTCAAAATTTGAGTTAGCTAAGAGAGAAGTGTGACAAAGTTCGCGATTCCTGCTCCCATTGGATTGGGCATCTCATTAGTACAATCATCACACTGATCTTCACAACGGTTGTTAGCCCAAGTTCTCCTATTACCGTCCATTGGCTGGAATAAAAGGAAAGTTAGGGGTAACACATAAAGGGTAATCCAAAGACAAAAGTTGATGAATTATAAATAAACTTTAATCTCTTTAACTCATGAGTCTATAGGATTCAATCTAGGCTTTTCATGATCTTCCTTCTAACATATATTCTTAGGGGGATTTTTCCCTTAATAAGGGTTCATACCAAGATTGTGAATTTATCAAAACATATCCCCCGGGAGTGTCGTAACCAAGAGTGCAGCAAGACCCGTTGTCGTGCACCAGTTCCCGTTTGAGTCTAGCTCAAAGCGGTGTTTTCGGGTTTTACCCCTAGGATACATCTGTGCCAGAGCCGCCTCTACCTGCTCGTATCCAGACAGGGATGTATTTATTTGATAAACCACTTACTTAGTATTTACCAAATCTTATGGATGTTTTTATTATACTTAGTCTTGTATCTAAGGCTTTACTAGGGTTTTCCTAATCCCAAAAATAACTAAACCTATCCTCTGACACCAACTATGACAACCCTGCTTTTTATTACAACTTAAACATGCTTTATTACATATAACTTCACCTGATAAAACAAAGAAGATCGAGAGGTTTAGTGTCTTTAGGGCTTAGGATCATTACATAAAAACTTTAAACTCGAAATACAACATCTTTATTGCAAACTTCCTTTACGTGACCACTACTTTCCTTCGTACTTAGCATTGCATGAGATAACCTGAGGACATGTATAAGAAAAGGGTGAGCTATAAAGCCCAGTAAGGGAGTACACACTGAATTAAATGAGGAGTTCAAAACATGTTAGGAAATAGGAATATCAATAGTGCATAATATTAACATGAACATAAAGGCATGATAAATCATGATAATCATAACATGGAAATGTGGCAACAACACTTAACATTGAATTAGCATGAGCCAAGGCTCATTGCACATGGAGCATGAGTAAACCCTCATTGCACTTGAAGCACGAGTAAACCCTCGTTGCACTTGAATTAGCATGAGTCAAAACTCATTGCACATGACGTATCATGATACTATACTTTACCCAATGCATTGGAGCGCTATCAGGGCACACCCTTCTTAAACATTTCATTTCATGCATAAGTGTGCCACATGGATCATAAAACATGGATTCATAAAACATAATAATTTATTCCAAGATAAAGGAATGTGGAATTAATACATGAAACTTTATAATCAATAAGTAAATGTGCATAAAGGTGAATACCCTTGATGGAGAAATGGGCTTGGTATTCACTACACAATGATATTGGCTTAGAAAATCGGTGTGATTTCGGCAGTGTAACAGCGTGACATAAGAATTCATAAAAATGGTTGATGAGAGAGAAAGGGGTTACTAATAATATTTACATGTAATGGAAAGTAAGGAGGTCATATAGATACATGTCCCAATAATTGAAATGGAATTTAGATTCATGATACAAAAGTATTGCTTGAATATAAAAGAGGAGAAAAAAGATCCTTTCGGAATTTCGGCATAGTAACAGGTGTACATGGGAGGCATTTAATGAGAGAGAAAGGGGTCTACCATCATTAAAACAATAAGAGGGAAGTATGGGGGAGGTGAAAAACCATACCCCAACATTCATAATTGAAATTAAAAGGGCAATACAACTTAAAGAAAATTGACAAAAATGAGAAAGGAAGAAAAAACCCTTACTTGGAAGTGTGCTTCCAAAGGCTAGAGAGAGGCTTCTGAGAGGCTTCTTGGGAGATTGGGGCACCTTGAGAGGATTATAGAGAGAGTAGGGCAGAAGTTGGACGAAATACAAGGGCTTTGAGTGAGGAGGAAGTGGGAGCTTGGGTGGGTTTATATAGGAAAGGTGAGAGAATTCTTTATTATTTAGGTTTGGGACCCCTTATATTAAAATAATCCAAACCACAAACCATCCCATGGTATTTGCCCATGGTTTATGGAAAAGGATAGAGGAAAAAAATATTTTACAATTCCAAGGTCCGAACTTATTAAAAAATTAGGGTTGCTTATGTGGAGGTGAGTCACACTCCCATGGAAATTAATTTAAAAAGGCAAAGTGTTGAATAAGTCATGAGGGCTCCATTAATGCATTGAAAAGTAAGTCAAACAAACCCAAAACCTCATTATTTTAATGATAAAGCACATATTGGCCGAACATAAGGATTATGGTATTTTATTACATCACCATTGGGTCATTATGATGTCATAAAACACATTATATATTTAAATGGTATTTAATTTTTACCCAAAAATTTGACTGTCTCAGAAAATTATGAAAAATTCACCGGTGGATAATTTCGACGTCCTGATTCCAAAAATAATATTTATTTTATCTAAATAATTTTATAAATATGTGAATTTTCACTTTTAAAATAAAAACCGACATTTATAAAAAATTCACGGGTTTTGACAGAAATGGCTTTCAAACCTTAATAAAAATTTTAATTACATTCATAGAATTATAAGATCATTTATATTTAATAAAAATTAATTTAATATTAATAATAATATTTTATTAAAATATTATTTAATTCAAAAATACATTAATTTAATAAAATATAATTCTTAATTAAATAATAACTAAAAACACCATTTGTACTTTAAAAACTAATTACAATGTATCAAAAATGACTAGAAATTATATTCATTATTATATACAAAAATAATATAAATGATCATGGTGCTACTTATTTGTTACATAACCCCTTAAAATAGCCACATAAGACCTAAGGGTAAGGTGTGCGATGGTGACAGACTCTTGGGGCGGCTCGGATAACATCGCTCGAGTGGTAATCTTTATCAACTTCCACTTTTCCCGTAGACGGTCCCGTTCAAGCTTGACATAATGAAGCTCAGCTTGGGCTTGGTCAAGGGAGAAGCCCAAAGACGCCACCTCTTTTCCTATCTCCGAGAAATGGGCTTCGTATGGGGAAATTATACTGGATGAGGCCATCACTTCCTTTGTCTGAGTAAAATTGGGTTCGTTAAACCATATATTTATACTACTCAAGTGATCACTGTTCAACAGCTATAAAAGTAACGGTCACAAATATTAACATAAAACTAAGGAAGTTGACATCTTATAAAAAACAATTTCATAAAGAAACATTTAACTGGATCAAGAGAGATTTTCCATTAATGAAACTTTGGGTCGTTACAAGAATTACCTCTAAGGAATTATTTCTTTGTTGATGAATCTGATGAAATATCTATATTGAACCATCATTGTGTTGTAGAAACCATGTGTAGATTTCCTCTAATGGTGATCCAAATGTATTCCAGGAATCTACAAACGTCACTGAAGGAGTCTCTGAGTGCTATCTTGGAAGATCCTTACACTTGCATCGCCCACCTTTATCATACTAAGAATTGTTCCAAAGAGTTATCCTTGATCTGGTGGAGGATGATTTCTCACCATTATTGTGAGAATTAATAGAGAAGGGAGCTCTATAGTCTTGAGAGGATCCCCCATGATTCATTGTGCATAACCAAAATATGAACTCACTCTTGAAAAAATAACATAATTGAGTATTATATTGCTGGGCTTTAAATAAAATAATTAAAAAAGTACCCATAAATATTTATTTAATCCTAGAAAAACCCCATGTAAAATAATAATATTAAAATTATTATTTCTCAACATGTGATTAAATTGAAAATTATAAATAATTATTATTTAATTACATAATATTCAATATTTATTATTTATCACTGAACCATAAAACTCGGCCTTCCGTTCCCCCATAATATTTATCATGTCTTGAATAATATCTTTTTATTTATTAAATAAATATCACTGCATTATTCTCCAATAAATAAATAAATTTTATATTCTCTAAATAGCAAATAAATATTTATTAAATATTCCTCTCATAATATATTCTCTCAAATAACTAGTAGTGGAATAAATTCAATCAATAATACATGAATAATTATTAAACCATGTGGAAGAATAATTTTTTTCAACCTATTAAATAATAAATAATAATATATTATTTAATTTATATTCTTGATACATTTAGTGTGCGACCCTCTAGACCTCTTTCTTAGTAGCATTAGGTGAATCAGCCTTAATTTCATGGTAAGTGTGTAGCAACCGGCCATAAAACCCATAAAGAAATAATTTAATGTTGCAACGACACATCACCTCATACAGACGCTTACCACATAATATAATCCCTTTATCACAATATCTCTAATCGAGCAGGTTGCATGCGAGTTCCATAAACCTAAGTGCTCAATATCTTTTTTTTTCTTTCTGGAGATAGAAATTACCTATAGAACACCATAGAAATGGATTTATTTAGGCCATATCATTTCCATAAAAAGGTCTAAGATATTAACTTTCATCAATGAACATAAGGGATAAATCCTTTCTCACAGTATTCATTAATGCAATATTACTCGTTACGCACCGAAAGTATCGTACCACACTGCAACATCTGTCGTCACAATTTTCATTAATACATCTAAGTGCATGACTCATATTAATTAATAGTAATAATATTAAAGTCTAAATACCAACACACACATTCGTAGATAGGAACATCGAATGAAACGTATGAATGTGTATTTCCTACAGGTGGGTCTCATTGTCATAATATCCGACTAGATATTACCAAGGGCATACACCATGAGAAAGTTTCTAAAAGTCCTATGAGTATCTACCTCTGATAGCCTATATCATTTTTGTCCCTTAACTGATATCATCCAGCTATAGAATATATATTCAATAATAGTGTCATAGCACTTTCGGGTTCTCATCATAGTAGGGAACTTGTATGACCTTTTAGTGAAACAAATACTCATAGAACATTATCACATACTATGTCAAACAGAAGAACAATCATGTTGTGACAAGTAGTTTATTAATATTTAAAATGATTAATACATGTTTATCATAAAGTAAAAATAAGTTAGTTCTAGGGGACCAACTACAATAGACTCCCACTTGCACTAGAGCCAACTGCTAACAACATTTAGTCTGCTACCTCTCACATGATACTAATGATTTTACTAAGATATGAATTTATTAAATGGGTCCACCACTTTCTCTTTAGTTGGTACTTTTCATACAAAAACTTCACCCATATGATAGAAATAACTCAATAGGTGATACTTCCAGAGTAAGTTTTTTTTTCTGTTAGTGTGACCTTGGATATTTTGTAAGAGTCATCACTATAGTGTAATCACAATACAATGTGATAGGGTCTTTACTACTAAGTATCACTACAAGATCTTGGAAAAAGTTACGAATCCAAATGGATTCCTTGGAAACATTAGAAGCTGTTATATACTTGGAATCTATTGTAGAATCAGCTACAAATGGCTGCTTTGAACTCTTCCAGCTCACAACTCCTCTGTTGAGAAGGAAAACATATCCTAATTGCAAAATCAGATCATTATGATATTTGTAAAAACTAGAATTAGTATAACATTTGAGAACCAGCTCCTCATCTCCTCCATACACGAGTAACATATACTTAGTTCTTCTTAGATACTTAAGGATATCCTTATCAGTAGTCCAATGCTGTTATCCTAGATCTGCTTGATATCTTACTACCATGATCAGTGCATAAGAAAAAAAATTCTAGTACATAACATGGAATGCATAACTGATCCTATCACCTAAGCGTATGAGATCTTACTCATTCTATATTTCTCATATTGTGTTTAAGGAAACATTTTCTTAGATATATGTGAACCATGTGACACTAAAACCAATCCCCCCTTGTATTGTTCCATACTAAGTCTCTTTAATATCAAGTCAAAATATGTACTTTGACTTAGTCTAATTAGCCTATTGGATCTATCACAAATGATCTGATCCCAATAATATAGGCCGCTTCACCTAAGTCCTTCATGGGAAAACACTTTTTTAACCAGTCCTTAATATATTGTCAGATTGGTATGACATTTCCAATAAGTAATATGTCATCAACATATACTACTATGATAATGACCTCATTCCAACTAAACCACTTATAAACACATGGATCACATTCATTCTTAATGAAACCAAATTATTTTATGGATTCATCAAATTGAATGCTCCATGACCTAGATGCTTAATTTAATCCATAAATTGATCTCTACAACATGAAAATCCTTTTGGAAATACCTAGAGTCACAAACCCTTATGGTTGTGTCATATAAACATCTTTATGAAGGTTCTAGTTAAAGAACACAGTTTTGAAATCCATATGCCAAATCTCATAGTCATGGTAAGCTGCTATAGAGAGTATGATTATGATGGATTTAAACATGGAAATTGGCTAAAAGGTTTCATCATAGCCAATTCGTTGATTTTGTTTAAAACCTTTATCCATTACCCTTACTTTATAGGTACTTACTTTACCTTACATGTCCAGTTTCCTATTGAATACCCATATTCATCCTATAGGATTTACATCAACTGGTACATTGACTTAAACCAAAACTTGATTCTAATATATAGAATCTATCCCAGAATTCATTACTTATAGCCATATTACAGCTTCTAAGCTCTTTACTTCCTCCTTTTAGTATATTAGTTCATCTTTTTTAACCAATAATTAATCACCATCCTTGGTAACTAGAAAAAAATCTCTTTGGTTCTCTTACATCTCTTATGCCCCTATGTTGTACTTGTGTTTCAGGAACTTATTATTCCACGGGGACCTATAGAAACTATTCCTGTACCAAATCTTGTATATCTTTAGCATCAAAATTTTCAAAGTAAATATTTATACCACTATCCTTTTTGGGTATGTTCGCCCTCTAAAGAAACACGGCTTATCTAATTACAATCACTTTCTTGTATAAGGGGTTTTATAGGTAGTATCCTTTTGTTACCTTGGGATAAACTATAAAGATACACTTCGTGACTCGGGGTTCTAGTTTGTTGGATGATAATGCCTTAGAAAACTCCTTGCTACCCCATACATGTGTATTAGATAAAATCAGTTTCCTTCCACTGCAAAGCTCAAAGGAAATTCCATTTTCTTCTTTAGTTGGTACTTGGTTTAACATGTATGCAGTATTTCTTAATATATATCCCCAAAAGGATAATGTAAGATCTACATGAATCATCATCAACCTTACCATGTCAAATATGGTATATTTCCTAATTTCACTAACACCATTCCAATGTGGTGTATAAGGTGGAGTTAGTTGAGATAGAATCCCAAACTCCTCTAGAAATTTGATGAACTCTTGTTTAAGATATTCACCACCTTGATCTGATAAAAGCTTATTTATCTTCTTACCAAGCCTATCATCTACTTCATTCTTAAATTCCTATAATTTCTTAAAGGAATCGGACTTATACCTCATCGAGGAGATATATTGATATCTACTGAAGTCATCAGTAAAAGTTATGAAGTATGAATTTCCACCTCTAGATGCTACTGGAAATGATTCACACACATCAGTGTGTACCAATCAGAAAAGTTATGTGGCCCTTTCACCCTATCCAATGAATGGTGGTTTGGTCATTTTATTTTTAAACAATCATGACATATATCAAGTGGTTTTATCTTATAAGAGTCAAAATAACCATCTTGATAGAGCTTTGTCAAATGCATCCCGTTTACATGACCAAGATGGTGATTCCACAACTGGGTTTTATATGAGTCATTGAACATGATTTGTTATCAATTTACAATATTTTATTTTATTAATTTAAAACATAAAGACCATTATTTAAATTAACCATACCATAACATATGTTTTTCTTACAAAAAAATCAACTTAATTTTTATGTCTGAAAATAATCCCATCTCTATCTGAACATGACACAAAAATTTTGTTCTTATTAACTGTAGGTACATAATAGAAATATCCTAAAACCAAAATTATTCTGATTGGAAACGAAAGGTGGTGGTAATCAATTGCTAGAGCAGCTGGCCCCACACCATTGGAAGCTCGCAGATCTATTTCCGCTCTGGGAATCTTTTGGAATCTACTTGGTTCTTGCATTTGGATATAAATGTGAGTACCATAAGATATATCTAATACCCAATGTACATAAATGAAAAGATTTCAATCAATAAAGAATGCACCTTTAGCTTCCCCTTGCTTTTGGGTGAAGTTCCTCTTCTAGTGTAATGTATTTCCACATGTAAAACATACCACTTCCTTTTACTTTCCTTGCCTATCAATCTTATTCTCTTGGAAGAGCAATGCTTGGGAGCTTTAGACTATTTATAAGTATTGGGCCCCTTTTCATTGTTCTATCTTTTATTTTTCTTCATAAGGACCTAAAGTTTATCATGACCCATGTGCTTATTAACTTCAATAATCAGGGTAAGAAGTTTCAAAAGACTCTTCTCATTGTTTCTCATATTATAATTCACAACAAAGCTAGAGATGGACTTGGGTAGTGGTGAATGTATGAGATTTGTATGCAACTCATCTAAGGATTTAATCCCTATGATGTCCAAGCATTCAATTTAGCTGATAATATTGATTACATGAGGCCCAAATGGCATATAATCTTCAATATTAGTTGTGAACATCTAACTATAGATCTTGTATGTCTCTTAGATCACTTTCTCTTGATAGAGATCCTGAATTTCATACATCATACTATAAGCATCCATATCCTCATATTAGTTAAAAATCTCATTAGACATGTATTAAAGAAAGAAGAACTGAACATCAATAGCATCATTCAGATGTTTCTCATAGAGATATATTTTTTCATCACTTGCCTCATTTCTTGGCGCAACTCGTAAGGGTTCTTCCAAGACATACAATTTCCTTTTATAGGGAAGGATGACATGTAGGCGCCTTTACCACTCCTGTAAATTAATACCAATGAAAAGGTTTTCCTCCTCAAGTGTGTATCAAAATGATATTTTGATGTCATTTTATCATTGTATCTATAAAATAAGATGAGTGTAATTGTAGTACTTTATCTTATAAATTTTGAAAAATAAATATATATTATATATATTAGTCTCCCACTATTTTATCAAAACCCAAAATCCTTCACCATTGCATTTATAATATCTTGTTTCTTGGACATTTTAGTAATAAGGATCCATATTCCTTTTCTCATTACCCCAAATTTGGTTGGTCAAGAAACTTGAATGGTTTTAGGTATGCATTCCAAATGCCAGCTTCTTTAAATCACAGTTCCTTGATCTGTTGAGGGGACTCCCAAATCCTGAAATCATTAATTTATATTTCCCTAACCTTTAAATCACAGTTACACCAAGTCCTGCTTTAGTAGCCAACCCTTGATGTGAACCAAGTTTTGTCAACCCAAAACCTCATGTTAGAGTTCCCTCAAAATTGAAAGCACCCCAACTTTGTCTGGTCAAGCACTTTGAACAATGGTTCAAATCTAACTGAAGTAATGGAAGGATATAAACTCAATATTTTATTAAGGTATTTTATCCTTCTATGAATAAATTTTTAATATGTATCTTTATCACATTATTGTTAATATTAAGTGGTATTACTTAAGTGATTAACCATTTCTTAGATAATATTTACACATAATCCAGTTTATTTCAGTTCCATCCTTAATGATTATTAATTACTTAATTATGCGATTTCAATAAGAAATCCATAATGAAATAACCATGAAAATGATAGAAATAAAATAAAGGGTATGATCATGATCTTACACTAATTGTTATTTTATTTAGCGGTTGATAAACTAACTATTGACCTAGGGGAGGAACACATTGAACCAATTGAGGTTCAAGTTTATATGCTTCTACCTTTCCACCTTTGTATCTCCCTGGATTGGTTTCTCTTTAGATCCTAACTTAAAATTCCCCCACTATCATGGGAGCTTTATCCATTACATATGCCTTTTACTAACACACAGTTGAGGATAAAATGAGTTTACAAAGAAGAAACCATGGGCATGAAGTCCCTAAATAATAATGAGGAGAGAAGGAACGTAGTACAATAATTTAATTTAATAATAAATTAAATGAAACCAATAAAATACAAAAGGTTTTGTCTAGATCCTGATCATCTAAATGCAATCAAAAAATTATGCATTTAATAAAACTAACATTTAATTCATAATCATTCTTATTTAAGATAAATCACACACGAATCGATTAATTACTATCATTAATTAATCAATACTTTTGTCTTAATTGTTATCCAAAGTTCCTTGATATTATCGTCAATTATAAATTTAAAAAAATTAAATAAATTCATTAAAACTAACTTTTTACATAAATATACCTTAGAGGAAACACGGTGAATACCCATCCAAATCCACCCAACTTTTATTATACTCGAATACTATTTTACTCTTATGATATATGTCATATATGACTTATCACATACTTTAACAACGTGTACTTTAGAGATGATTTCTCAAATTACATGATTTTTGAGTCACAGGTCGTGCTTCAATTCACAAAGTGTAACAACTTGTAATACGACTCGTACATGAAATGAAGACCTAAATATAACATAGATATTAATTAAACATTTAAATATTTATGTATATTAAAGCCTATCATATGTTTTTTACTATATTTATGACCACACACAAGTACATATCTCAATATTTACATAGTAAAATAAATAAATTTGAAATCTACGTAACTTGGTATAAGTACTCAACATGTACTTATTTCACCATATATCTGAGGTACACACATAGGGACTTGATGTGTGAAGCGTACCTCAGAAATTTTTGGAGAACACACCGCGTCCAATGGACCACACACTATGTTGGATCCATGTTACATGGTCACCAGTCGGGTAGGCTGTGTGTGGAATACACAACCTATCTTTGACCTAAAGGGATTACACGCCATGTATAATGGGAAACACGCTGTGTAGTCTGGCTAACAGTGCACCATTTAATTCTGTTCAACACACAGGTGCATTAATTTTGTAATTAATTCATAATTTTGAATTGATTTCTGAATCAATCTCGATGCATTGAACACGACTACATGACTTGTAACTCTAGTTACATGGCGTATAGAGTCATGTTATCCGACTAAAAACCTTGTCACCTACGAATGAGATCCTTGATTTTATTTTAATCATAAAATTAATTTTATTGATTATATATATGAGAAATGATATAAGATTAAAAAAATATTCAAATTTAGATAAAAATAATTATTAAACTTGAATTGATAAAATAAATTATAAATGTCTAAATCACTGAAAATTTATAAATAATTTTAAAAAATTATGTGCCTCCTTTGCTACCACATGTAGGTTCCGGTCACAGTGGAAGCGTACGATGGGAGGTGCTGAAATTTAATTTTTTGCAATAATCAATGATCAATCCGAGAACTATAAGAACAAGAATTACATGATCCATAGAATTGAGTCAAAGAAATAAACAAAGAATAATTTCACTGAAGCCGAGAGGGAGGAGATCAACACATATTGTTTATAATTCAGTTAATTAGATATTGAATTACCTCTAGGGAATTCTGTCTTCATTGATGAATTCAGAGAAAGATCTGTTGTGCACCATCATTTCATTATAGAAACCAAGTGCATATTTCCTCTAGTGTTGATCCACACATGTTTGAGGAATCTTCAGACATCACCAAAGGAGCGTCCGGGTGCTAGAACAGAAGATCCTTGCACTTGTGTCGTCCACCTTGATCGCCATCAGAATCACTTCCAAATCATTCTCCTTGATTTGGTGGAGGATGATTGCTCATTTATATTTAGATAATTCTTGGATAAGGGAGTTATCTTGTCTTTAGAGGATACTCTTGGATTCATTGTGCATAACTAAAAAATGAATTGGCTCTTGAGAAAATAACATAATTGTGTATTTATATTACTAGGGTTAAAATTAAATAATTTCACAAGAGCCCTTAATTATTTATTTAATCTTAGAAAATCCACATGTCAAATAATAATAGTAATATTATTATTTCTCAACATGATATGAACTAGAGAATTATAATTAAATATTATTTAATAAAATAATATTTAATAATTATTATTTATCATTGGCCATTAAACATGGCCTACCATTCCTCCATAATATTTATTAAACCTTGAATAATTTCAATTTATTTATTAAATAAATATCACTACATTATTTACTAATAAATAAATAAATATTATATTCACTAAATAGTAATTAAATATATATTAATTTTTTTTCTCATAATATATTCTCTCAAATAACTAGTGATGAAATAAATGTGATCAAGTATACATGAATAATTATTAAAACACATGTGGGATTAATATTTATTCAACCTATTAAATAATAAATAATAATATATTATTTAATTGAGAATATGGATACACATATTGTGTGAACCTCTAGGCCTCTTTCTTAGTGTCATTATGCGAAGTAGCCTAATATATATGGTTAACATATAACAACACGCCATGAAACCCATATAGAAAGATGTTAATGTCACAATGACATGTTACCTCATATAGATGCTTACCATGTAATATAATCCCTTTAACATAATATCTCTAATCCAATAGGTTGCATGCCAGTGCCATCAACCTATGTGCTCGATATCTCTTTATTTGACTTTTCAAAAATAGAACTTTCCTATAAAACACCATGGCCATGGATTTATTTATTCTATATGATTTTCATGAAAGGGACTAATATATTAACTTCCATTAATGAACAGAAGGGTTAATTTATTTCTCTCATTATTCATTAATGCAATATTACATGTGACACACCCAAAATATCCTATCTCACTACAAACATCCATCATCATGATTTTCATCAATACATACAAGTGAACGACTCATAATAATCATTAATAATAATCATAAAGTCTAAGGGACAATACACTCTTTTGTAGATAAGAATATGCAATTACATGTATGAATGTGGATTTCCTACTCACAGGTCTTATTATCATAATATCCTACTGGATATTACCAAGGGAATACATAGTGAGAAGGAACCTGAAATTCCTATGAGTCTCCACCCATGATAGATTATATCATTTTTGTCCCTCAAATGATATCATCCATCTATAGAAAATATATTCAAGAATATTGTCATTACACTTTAAGGTTCTTTACATAGTGCGGAATTGATATGACCATTTAGTATGACATATACTATTATTACATTATCACATACTATGTCAGGAAGAAGAACAATCATATTGTGATAAGTAGTTTATTAATATTGAAAACAATGAACACATGTTAATCATAATGTATAAAGAAGTTGGTTCTAGGGAACCAACTCCAAAACTTTCAACCATTTTAGATTTCTAGCCAGGTTCCCCAACCAACATAGCCCACAAAACACCTACACCCAAAACCGAATTGCCTACACACAAACCCCTGAATGAACCAAAAATAAAATGACATGAGACTTGATTTACACCAACAAGGAAGAAACAAGACAAACAATGGGATACACTTCCACTTAGGACTAAAATGATCATTATTTCCAAAATACACTATTACATTTAAAACCTAAACTAAAAGAAATATAAAAAATATCCTTCATTAGTAAAAGGAAATGAAAGCACCACAAAACACAACCATTACAATAGAAGGAACAATCACACAGAATGGGCCCTCAAGCTGAACCCAAACCATCAGGTTGATCCTGCAAATGGGCAGGGGTGTCTTCTAAGGGGGAGGATCTAGTTCCTAGTCACTTCTTAGAAAAACCATGATAGAACTGTTTCAAGTTATATAGGACTCCACATGTATGACAGGTCTTCATAGAATTTGGACATGGAGACTTCTTGTGACCCATATTGTCATATTGATGACACACTAGGGTCCTATTCAAAGAAAAATTTAATAAAATATCTAATGGCCTCTTGATTCCATGAATTGTACCACAAGCTTCAGGATGATACCCCATCTTCTTAATTTAATTCCATTCAACACTTAAAGATACTAAATGTGTATTTTACACCTTGATCACTCCTACTAACCCAACTTCAACTTGAACAACTTGCCTCACTACGCGATAAAGGTTGTTAGACTGAACTCTGAAGCCTTTGACTATAGATTAGGATGAATCCTTTTCTCAAAATGTTGTACCTTAGAATTTTCCTATAACCACTCTAGAAGACAAGGAACTAAAAACTGGAAATGTAAAATTAAATCCCACACCAATAGATTACCTTACTGAAGGCAGCATATCTCCATCACCTTCATCACCATCACAACCTTAGATAAATACCATCGGAAGACTGAGGCCATGAATATCTCCCAATTATGGTCTTCCCAAGGCTTTGTCCAAATGAATAACTTCCACCACTTCTAACCTGGACCTTCTAGCATAAAGGTAGAGAAATTAACCATTAGAGGCTTAGGAAACCCAAGTAAGTTGAAGATCCTTTCGATTTTCGGCATCCAATCTTCTACCTCAAAAGGAAAATCTTGACTATAAAATAGAGGAGGGTCCTACTTCAGAAATCAAGGGGAAAATCTTTAGGTCAATCAACTGGATGGTCCACTAGCAGTGAACCACCCATAGTTAAACCTCAAATGTACATTGAATATTTGGTGTGGGTGTACACTAAGAAACAAGAAAGACAAGAACCCAATCTAAATTAATTCACCAACAAGAACTCAAACATGAAACAACACTTTAAAAAAAATCTAAAATCAATATAAAATGTGGTACACAACCACTGATTATCAAAAAAATTCCTCTTAAATTTTTTTTTGAAAAGAAATCATACCTGGAATGATGTATCCTCACCAATGGTATTCCATATAGCTTCACACACATTTGTTCCCATGCTAATCCAATAACTCATCTACCCATTACATCCATCATCCACTCCTTCACACACATCCATGAATGTGAGTTCTCACAAGAATACCAAAGTTCAAAATAATAATTTCCATTTATGAAACAAAACATTCAAAGAAAGTTTCAAATTATCAATATAATTCTCAATTCAATATCATTTTTTTCCAAAAATTCCCCAATATATTTTCCCCAAAACACCCTATTTCAAAATAAATTTCTATTTCCAAAATAACCAATTTTGATAAAATCCTAATTTTTGAGTACAGAAATCCAGATTAGAAAATAAAATCCCCATTTTACCAAAAAGTTTCTTATTAAAAATACATTTTCTAAGAATTTCTATAATAAAAATATGAAAATAATTTTCTCACCCTCTAAGAAAATAAAACATTGATTCTTAAAATAAGTTTTCTCAATCCAAAACAGTTCTTTAAAAATTAACTTCAAAATTAAAAAGACTTGAATCATGCCCATTAAGTGGAAAACTAGTATCAATTGGTGACTTTTCCATACAGCTAGTGGTCGTATTCCAATCACACCACTATCACAGAGAGTCTTTTAGGACTATGTTCCAGGATCTACATGTCTTTCTAGAACCTGTGAGATCATTGAGACCACCGGCCAAACTCTCACTCTATTTCCCAAAACACCAAATAACCCACACGAACCAAATTAAGAAAAAAAAACCCAAAATCCCAAGCTAAATCAAGGTTTGGTCTAGAAAGTGTTGTAAAAACACTTCCCTAGACCTACACCCCAAGCTATATCAGTCGTAATCCATCTACCTTGACATACCAGATAACTAAAATGTTCTCTAAAATCATTGTCCTCTAAGGAACCTCCATATAATACCATTTTTCATGAACCAACCTAGGTTAACCAAGAACCAATCACCTAGGTTATCCCATTACAAGGTTCAAGAGGAATTCTCAATCATCCCAAGCCGACGCCAAGCCCCAAGGGAATCAAATAGAACTAAAGTGAACTATTTCAAACAAATTAAATATATAAACAGAATTTACAGAAATAAATAGATCAACCTGATATAATAAAAAAACAACTGAATAACATCTATAAAAAGAATAAAATATAATAAGCCGAACATCAAAACAAAAACTGAACCTAATAACCACTAAGTATCCTTGTGACCCTAAGCATCACTTTTCGATCCTGAAACCCAAAATCACCCATATAGATCAAAACCAAGTTGAAACCTTCACCCGAATATAAAAATATAAGAGAAGTATATGTGTGAGTATTAAAACTCAATAGTCATGTCTAAAAAAATATATCCTAAATTCTATTCCTTTAAATAAATGAATAATCTATTATAGGTTTTTAAAATGTAATATATAAAACTAGGTTTTCACACTTTTTCCTTGTATAAACAAATCATGGCCCATTTTTCTTTTTCCATTTAAAACCAAATTACTTTTCAAGAAAGAGATGTTTTAATTTTAAAAGAGGATCATATATTTACCTAAAAAATTAGGAAGAAAGTGTAGACAATTTTAAAAACATTTTTTCATAATTAATTGTAAACCAACACAACACTTTTAAAAAATACCTACATTATAAAAGTGAGAAGATGAAATCACTACATAATAAGGGTAATGGAATATAGAACCTATGTGTAACCAATGAAACAAGCCATATCAATAATCCACTATAGAAAACATAGTTCCAAAGAACAAGGGAGAACCTAGGTTCTTAGTGGATAATATAGAAAATTCTTACATTTGACCCATCCCATAAGAATAACTCACTCGATGACATCAATTTTGACCACATGATCGTTCTTACCCTACCTAGACTAACCGAGGGGAACAATCCCAAAGTAGTGAAAGGTCCATACTAAGGGACACTTGCAAGAGCATAATACTAAGGAAGTGTAGCAATGGTTCTCTGAAAATACACTAGATATGCTAGGTTCCCATTTCATGATTAAAGTGGGGGTGAGCCAACCAATTCTAAATAAGAAACCAATCACATGCACATACATCACATGCAAGAAACACACATGAAGAAGTAACCTTTGAGTAACCCCTAGGAAAAATCCATTTCATTTCAAAGGATTTATCATAAGGGAATCCCACACTATGGAACACCCATACCATTCAACATAAAAAAGGTAATAGGATCATCTAAGGAGTGTTTTTAAGAGAAATAATTTTATAAAGGTTCTAAATATCCCTGAAACAATATTTGAGAGCCCACCCATTTCTAAAGAAATAAAACATTCCATTTTCAAATTTTAAACCACTTGGTAATCTATGTAAGAAATGCAAACCACCATTTTCAAGAAGAAGAAAACATTCCAATTATAGTTTCATAACCATTTAGAAATTAATTTAATCAACAAAAACACTTTTAGTAATCCAAAACCATGCCCCAAAAATTATAAATACCATAAAAAATACAATCAAAGAATTTATAAAACACTTGTCATGCGTAAATTTACAAAACAACACCATATAATTCAAATAAATAAGTAAATCACACTTTTCCATATCAAAAAATTATTCTAAAAACCACATATCACTATTTAATATCTAGGAAAGGTGAAAAAATAAATGAATCAATGTATTCTTAAATTTAAAGGGAAAATGAAGAGGTATCCTACCTCAAACCATTAGTGATTCAACAAGAACAACCCAAAACAACTCTATGAGGGTTCCAATAAGCATGAACATCCACAAGGAACCCTATGAAGACAAAAACCCCAATGTAAACCCAAAGAAACACGAAACCTAGATCTGAAAGACCAAGGGAGAAGAGTAAACCAAGACAAAATGGTAGAAGAAGGAAGATGAAGAGATGAGGAGGGTAATAATTTGATGTTTTAGCCCAATATCTAGATGACATCACTTGGATCCACCCTAGGAAGAGGAGGAAAGACTTATAGAAGAAGGGATGATATCCCCTAGGTCTCACAAGTGAAGAGATTGTGTGTGTGTGTGTGTGTGTGGGGGGGGGGGGTTAAATACGAAGATGTTAGAACAGTAAATTCACATTCTAACGACACCTGGGTACTATGCATGGTTAGACTTCACCGTTTCCCAAACTGTTCACCTCTTACTAGACGCACTAGGAACCTTTAGGGTTTGGGAAAGTTTACACCAACAGTGCTATATGGCTCTATAAAAAAAATTCCAAAACCATTCATACAACATCCACACGGTTTTTCTAACTGTGCTGAGGCTGTGTACCCTCGACAAGAGACACCCAAGAACCAAAAAGTTTATCTTAGGTGTCATAGGGTTTGCAACAAATAGTGCATAAACCATGAAAATCAGACCTTGGAAGTTCAAAATGTGTTGGAAAGTGTCTCAGTATCAAGATCCCACATAGTTACCCCTTAACCGTAAAACTAAAACATGAAATAGAATAAAAATATCCCAAAACTCAAAATTGAAATCCAGAACACCTGAAACATGAGATAGAAACTAATGAAAACATGATAATACCAAATAAAATAAGAAAATAAAAACCGATGTGTAATAATTCTCCCCACCAATATGCTTTCTACCTCAAGAAATACATAGATTCTCCTTTTGAACAAATAAGAGACAAGGAATCACTCAACCTCATGTGTTAATTCCTTAAACTGAAATCACCTAAACCACCACCATATTAAAAAGACACACCAATACTGAAAACAACCAGTGAATCCAAACCACTTCCCAAGAAACGATGGAAAAATAAAACTTCAAGCCGCACCCAACCGTACTACAAAAAATGGTTGGGCGTACTCTAAAAGACCTACATCCACTAAGATGACACAGAATCAGACAACCCTAACAAAAACCACATGATGGAAAGCCAACAAGAGTGACCTAATAATATTAACAACATAAGAGGTATGAATGGAATCACCACCATTTTAGAGTTTTAGTCTGGTTCCCCAAACAACATAACCCCCAAAATACTGACACCCAAAACTAGGGAGCCCACACAAAAAATCCCTGAGATAACCAAAATATGCACATGACTCTCTTCAATCCAACAATATATAAACAAGACACCCAATGGGATACACTTACACTAAGGATGATAAAATTTAGAATTTCCAAAATAAATGCTTCCATATAAAATAGAAACTCCAAAAAGATACACAATATCCTTCATTTATTCTAGGAAAGGATAATAATATAGAAAAAACAACTGTAATGGAAGGAACACTCACATGGAAAGGGACCTCAAAATGATCGCGAACATGCACTTTTCTCCTACAAATGGGCTAGGGTGTCTTCTAAAGGGGCGGATTTGGTTCCATATCACTTCCTAGAAACACCCCGACAAAACTGTTGAATGTTACCTAGGAATCCATATTTACTATAGGTCTTTGGATCACATAGAAATAATGTATTATTATGAACTAGATTGCAGTATTCATGATAGACTAGGGTCCTGCACCAAAAAAAAAAGACGAAAAAAGATATAATGGTCTCTTGATTCCATGACCGATATCACTAGATTATAGACGATTCCCCATCTTCCTAATGTAATTCCATTCACCACTTCCCAGGAATAAATGTGGATTGGCCACCTTGAGCACTCCCGTAAAAAAAATTCAACCAGAACAACTTTCCTCACCACATTGGAAAATGTGGTTAGAGTAAACTACGACACCTTTAACTGTTAATTAGAAGGAAGTTCATTCTCAAAATTTTGAGCCTTATGAGAATCATCCTCATCCAACTCTAGAAGATAGGGAACTAGACCCTCTAAATGCTGAATGAAATAAAACACCAATACATTACCTTGGTGAAGGCAGAACATCTAAATCAGCTTCTTCACCTTTACAACCTTAGATAAATAATGCTTAATGAATGAGTCCTTGAAGAACTCCCATGTGTTGTATTATAAAGAATTGTTCTGAATGCCTGACTTCCACCACTTCCAACTCATACCTTCGAGTATTAAACTAGTGAAATTAACCTTTAGAGGATTAGGAAACTCAAGAAAAGTGAATATCCTTTCGATTTTCCATATCCAATCTTCCATATCCACTCTTCTGCTAATGGTGAACCACCCATAGATACAACTCAAACATACATATAATCTTTATTGGGGCAATACATTAAGCAAAAAGAAAACAAAGAACTCAATCCAAACCAATTCACCCACAAGAACTCAAAAATTGAAAAATATCTTAAATAATATTCTCAAATCACAAGAAAATGCACTACATAACCAATGATTATCAAAATAACACAATTTTCATCTTAATAATATTTTTTAATAGAAAAAAGCTTTGAAAGATGAACCCTCACCAAAACACAAGAACCAAAACACAAAATGGACCACAAGAACCAAATAAACCAAAAAAACCCAAAATCCCATAGTAACTCAAGGTTTAGTCTAGAAAGTGTTGTCTAGACACTTCCCCAGAACTA
Organism: Viscum album; assembly: GCA_963277665.1. Classification (NCBI taxonomy): domain Eukaryota; kingdom Viridiplantae; phylum Streptophyta; class Magnoliopsida; order Santalales; family Viscaceae; genus Viscum; species Viscum album. Next base: position 1,951,295,436 of record OY728150.1, read on the forward strand.
CACCCCAAGATCTGACATTCCTACTCCATCTACCTTGACATAACAAATAACAAAAGGGTGATCTAAAAGCTAGGTACTCTAAGGAACCTCCCTATGATACCATTTTTTCATGAACCAACCCAGGTCGACCCTGAAGCAATCACATGGGTCGACCCAAGACAAGGTTTCAGAGGTGTTTCCAATCCTCCTAGGCTATAAAAAATAACCAAGGTCATAAATGATAACTAAAGGGAATTATTTCATGAAAAATAATTATATAAATTGAAGCATCAAAAATAAATATGGGAACCAGATAAAATAAAAAAATCATTGAAAAAAATCTATACAAATTGAGTGTACGACAACCAGAACATCAAAACCCAAACTTTACATGGAAACCACTAAGTCTCCTAGTGACCCCAAGGGTCACTATTTGATCCCAAAACCCAACATCTCCCACATCATTCAAAGCCAATATTATACCTACACTAAAAGATAAAAACAATAGAGAAGTATAAACGTGAGTATCAAAACTCAGTTGGCACACCCAAAAAAACCATCCCCAATGAATTTACATAAAAAAATAATCAATTATAGTTTTTAAATAAAAGATATAAAACTTAGTTTCCATAGATTTTACACTTAAAAAAAGCACCATCCATTTCCCTTTTTCCGTTTAGAACCAAATTCTTTTTCAAGAAAGAGATGTTATCATTTTAATGGAGTATGAAGTTTTCACTTAGAAAAGGAGGAAGTGTAAAAACATTTTAAAAAACCTTTTTGCATACTTTTCTAAACCATTTTTTAACAAATAATGACACCGTATAAGTTATAAGAATCAATAGTCACATAATAATGGCGATGGAATATAATTTCTATGTGTAACCAACCAAACAAGGAATCTCAATCATCTAACATAGACAATTAAGTACCATAGAACATGGGGGAAACTGAGGAGATCAGTGGATAATCTATAACATACTTACATCTCACCTATCCCATAGGCATTCCTCACCCAATGATAGTAATTTTACCCACACAATCGGTCTTACGCTACCTAGCCTAACCTAGGGACATAATACCAAAGTATAGAAATTTAAATACTAAGGGACACTAGTTAGAGAATAATTCTAATCTAGTGTAGAAATTATTCTCCAAAAATCCACTAGCTATGCTAGGTTCCCATGTTAAGACTAAAGTCGAGGGTGGTCCAAAAAATTCCAAGTAAGAAACCAATCACATGCACATACATCACACACTAGCAACACACAAAACAAAGTCACCCCTAAGTCACCCCATGGAAAAATCTCTTACCTTTAAAACATTTTGTCACAATAGAGTCCCAATCCAAGGACCACACACATAATTCAACATAACCAAGGAAAGAGGATCAACCAAGGAGAGTTTTCAAGAGATTTTTTTTATAAAGGTGATAAATGGGCCTCAAACACTCTTTGAGAAACCACCCATTTCTAAAGAAAACAAAAGAACCATTTAAAAATCCAAATCCACTGGGGATTACATTTGAGAATCCCAGACCACCATTTTTAGGAAAGAGGAAAACACACAAATTACAAATACAAAATCATTTAGAAATCCATTTTTGCAACCAGAACACTTTTACCAAGCCGAATCCGTGCCCCAAAAATCATAAATCCCTTACAAAATCCAACTGGGAAATTTAACAAATATTTGGAGTGCATAACTTAACAAAAAATACCGAATACTTTAAAGAAAGTATAAAATCACTTAATTTCATATGAAATAATTATTTTAAAAATCATACATCACTAATTAATAAACATGGAAGGTTTGAAAATCAATAAATCAATTTATTCTTAAATTAAATGAGAAAATGAAAAGTCATCCTATGTCAAACCAAAATCTCCTCTATAATGCCAACCTGAAACAACATCACTAGTGTTCCAAGAACCAAGAACATCCATAAGGAACCCTAATAAGAAAAAAAACCCCAATATAAACCCAAATAAACATGAACCCTAGTTTCACAATACCATGGGGGAAGAGGATCCCAAGAAAAAATGGAAGAATAAAGTGAAATAGGAGAGGAGGATAATACCTATAATATTTAGCCCAAAATCTTATATAAATCATTAGTGACCACCCTAATAATAGGAGTAAAGTCTTAGAGAAGAAGGGAGGAGCTCCCCCCAGGTCACACGAGCTAAGAGATGGAGAGAGGGGGAATTTGGGGCTGAAATACAAAGAATGTAGAAGAGTAAATTCACATTTTTAAGACACCTGGGCACTATGCATAGTTAGGAAACATGATTTCCCAAGATGTTCATGCACCGTGCACCCTTAGTAGATATACTGGGCACCCACATACTTTGGGAAACCATGCGCCAACCATGTGACATGGTTCTTTGAAAAAATTATAGAACTATGTGCAAGCCTTCTGTATGGTTTTCCTAACCATGATCAATCCAATTTTCGTTAACCCAAGACACCCAAGTACCCACATAGTTTCTCCTATGAACCACATGGTTTGGACCAAACTATGCACTTACCATATAACTCAAACCGTGCAAGTTCAAAATGAACTGGAAAGTGGCTCAACATCAGGAGGCCACACAACTACCCCTTAACTGTGTAATTAAACCATGAATCAAAAGTAAAATAACCCAAATATCAAAATTTAAATTCTGAACACCTGTAATATGAGAGAGAAACCATGAAAAAATGATAAAATGAAATAAAATAAGAAAATAAAAACCAGAGTTTGACATTGAAGGCTTCTGAAACTTAGAGTAAAAGTGGAGGAGATAAATCATATTATAATTCTTAAGACAACGAAGGTTATAGAAAATGATACACATATATATATATATATTAAGAAATATAAAAGGTGAATACATATTTCATGGACAACGTACAAACTGTCAAATCTATTAATAATCTTACTTTTAGTGAAAATTAACTTGATAGTAATAAAGAAAATAATTCTACATCTTTGGTTGAATAATCTTCCTCATATAAATAGGATAATACCTTATCTATTTTTTATTAAGTATCTAGGTTTTCTAAAACTCTTTAAAATAAAAATTATTATGTTTCTGAAAAACTTTTTGTTTGTCGAGGTAAAGTTTTCAAATAAAATTCAAGAATTACTACTTTAAATAAAGAAATATCAAATATTTACAAAGAACTTAATAAGACTAATTTTAAAAAATATATTATTTCTCAATATCTTGAGAAGTATATTTTTGAGGAAAATAGTTTACCAACTAATTTTGTAAGGCTTGGTTTAAATAATAATACTACTAAGGATAAAAACTTAGTTGTTAAACTAAAATAAGATATTTCAAGTTTGAATACACTTTTTTTCTAAGTTTAACTCTAGAAAGGAAAACTTTGATAAAATTTATAAAAAAATTATACCTCATAGAGATATATATGGAATTATTTTTACTAAAAAACTTATTTTGACAACAATTACTTTGTTTGAAAGAGTTCCCCATTTTCTACTAAATGTCAAATTAGTGGACACTAGAAGAAAAAATGTTCTCTAAATAAATTTTATCTTTACTTTTTCAGGTGGTATATTTACTTTTTAAAAATATGAAATTTTCTCAATGTAATAGTTTTGGAAAAGCATGGAGAAAAAACATTATTTTTTTTATAACACAAAGAAGGTTTCAGTTTTGAAACACTATTTTTTTCTTAGTAAAATAAAGGATATACCAACAATAAGAATATTTGGAACATGGATAGTGGTTGTTCTAGAAATTTGACTCAAAAAAATATTTCTTTAATAATTTCATAAAGATGAACGGTGGGAAGGTAATTTTCCAAGATAATTATCAAGGGGAAATTGTTTATATAGGTAACATTGTAATTCTTGGAAAAGCTTTAATTTTGAATGTATTATTTTTTATAGGACTTAAGCACAACATTAAAAGAATAATAAAATTATGTGATGAGGGTTATCTTGTCAACTTCATGAATGATAAATATACTATTCATAGTTCTAAAGATGAGTTTATTCTTTCTTCCAATCAGTATGAGAATTTTGACACTTTAAATACAGAATACCTTTCAAGACAAGATGTAACCTTACTTAGTGAAATGTAATATCACTCTTGGTTATGTCATAGAACATTAGGTACTATAATTTTGGAGATTTAGATAAGTATTCTAAGAAAGGAATTGTTAAGGATCTACCAGAACTTAGGTTTCATACTTTAAAAGTCTACGATTCTTGTCAATTTGGAAAGCAACATATGTCAAATTTTGAATCTGTTAGTGAAGTTTTAACTTATGATGATTTAAAGTCAGTATATATAGACATATTTTGTCCTAAACAAACTGGAAGTATTGGTGGAAAATACTATGTATATGTTTCAGTTGAGTATTACACTAGATATACTTGGATCTATTTTCTATCAAGAAAATCCAATGCCTATAGTTGTTTTAAAAATTTTATATCCAGAGTTAAATATGTGAAAAAATTATCCTTGATAAAAATTCTTAGTGATCATGGTTAAAAATTTATAAATTCTTAATTTGAAACTTTTTTTAGTAAGAAGGGTTTTATACATAACTTTTCGGCACCTAGAACTCCATATAAAAATGGAGCATTTGAAAGAAGAAATAGAGTTCTTTAAGTGATTATTAGAACCACGCCAAGTGAATAGTCATTTTCTAAACATTTTTGGGATGAAGAAGTTAGTAATTATTGATATACTATAAATCAAATTTTAATAAGAAATTTTATTAATAAAACTCCTTAGGAATTATGTACAAGAATAAAACCGAAATATTTTTACTTTCAAGTATTTGGATGCAAAGTATTAAATATGAATACTAAAGATAAATTACACAAAATTTCTCCAAAATTTAATGAATTAATGGTTTTAGGTTACTCTACAACTAGAAAGGCTTATAGAGTTTTTAATAAAAATAAAAATATTGTTGAGATAACAGTACTGATAATTTTAATGAAACTGATTCGTTTATTTTTAAACAACCTCATCCAACATATTTGGATGTTATTTATAAAAATTATTTTCAAACTATGTTATCAAGTTCTTATCATGAGATAAAAAATGAAGAATACATTATTTATGTTACTCCTCAATAATATTTTTAACCTATTATTGAAGAATAGAGTTTTAAAAATCCATGAAAGCAGTTTTTTCATAGGAACCATCCTAGAGATAATATCATTGGTGATGCAGATCAACTAGTTAGGACTATAAGTTCTTTGATAAATGAAATTGAATATCTTTAATTGTTATAATAATACTAACCTAAAAATAATAATGGGGTTTAGGTAATGAGGATTGGATAAAATCTATGAAATATGAACACAATGAGAATAAAAGGAAGAAAGTTTGGAATTTAGTTGAATGACCTAACAATTCTTCTATAATTGGAGAAAAATAGTTCCTTTGAGAAAAATGTGATGAAAATGGTATAATAGTTTAAAATAAATCTATAACTTTTCAAAAGGTTATAATCAACAAGAGGGAATAGACTATGATAAAACTTATGCTTCAGTAGATTGACTTGAAGCTATTATTATACTTGTATCTTATAAATCATTCTTAAATTTAAAACTATTTTAAATATATGTGAAGTGTTATTTTTGGAATAGTTATGTTTATAAGAATGTTTATATAGAACAAGTTCATTGTTTTGAAAATATAAAACATCTAGAACAAGTTTATATGCTTACTATGGCATTATATGGGATTAAACAAGACCCTATATACTACTATGATAGATTGATTGGATTTTTATTACAAAACAATTTTGTTAATGGACCTATAGATCTAACTATTTTTATAAAAGAAGTTAATAAAAATATTATTATTGTAAAAATATTTGTTGATGACATTATATTTGGTTCAAATAAAAATTCATTAACATATTCCTTTGTAGATCTTATGAAATATGAGTTTTAAATGAGTATGATGGGTGAGTAAACATAATTTCTAGGTTTTCAAATTTCAGAAAAAATAGAAGTGACTTTTATATCACAACATAAGTATATAAAATGACTTATTAAGAAATCTATGCATGAAATTACTAAAAGTTTTAGTACTCCATTCAAAACCTCAAATACATTAAAAGTTGATGAAGATGGGAAACCAGTTGATCAAAATAATTTTATAGGTAGGATTGGTAGTATTATTTACATAACAACTAGTAATCTAGATTTAATGTTTTTAGTATGATTTTTTGGAATATATAAAGCATATCCAAAAGAATCCCATCATAGATATGTAAACTGAAATTTTCATTATCTTAAGGTAACTATGGATTTAGGCTTATTATCCTCTTCTAGAAATGATTTTATGTTATTTTTTTTGGTTCTTGACTTTGGTAGATGTATATGGGGTAGGAAAATTACTTCCAAAACATGTCATTTATTTAGAGAAGATTTAGTTTCATGGTTATATAAGAAACAAAACCTAGTATTACATTCCACTATGAAAAACAAATATGTGGTAACTTGAAGTTGTTGTTCTCAAGTGTTAGGGATACAACAAAGGCTCACTGAATATGGTATGAGTTTTACTAATACTATTTTTTTGACAATAAAAGTTCCATTTATTCAAGAAAAAATCCATCACATCACTCATGATCCAAGCACATAGACCAAAGATACCATTTCCTTCAGGATCAAACACTTAAAGAAGATATCATTTTATAATTCATCAGAACATAAGAACAAATTTATGATATTTTTACTAAACCCCTTTGATATGATAAATTTTAATATATTAAATATAATTTATGAATTATCTTTGTTAAGTTATTATTCATATATAATTCATGTATACCAATCTACTGACATTAATGAACACTTTTTCAAAGGGGGGTTAGATATGTTATGGTTTTCTAAATATTTAGAATTCTAAAAATATTATGTTTTACAAAACCTTATGATTTTCTAAATTATTATTCTTTTAATGTTTTTTTTAATTTTTATGTTTATCGGATTCAAAATTTTTATATAAAATTTATAGAGCTAGAATTTTTATAAACTCTCCGAAACAAAAAATTCTATAAAAAATATTTCTATGATAATTTTTTTTGTACACAATAATTGTTACATAATTTTTTATAGATAATAAATTTATTTAAAAAATTATCAAGACCCTTTATATTACAAAAACCAAGAAGAATAAGTTACTAATACTGAGGGAACTTTTACTCTCAAAGGTAATATTATTTTATTTTTTCAACTTATTCATTACTTTAGAATATGAAATTCATTCTTAACTTTTTATTTTATTTTAAAAATATATATTTCATAAAAAACATAAAACTTTTCAAATTAGATTAATATTTATTCTTATAAGAATATTTCTTAAAAAAACATCAAAGTTCATAATTTTTAAAAAAATTATTCTTCAATTAAATCTTGAACATAAAATTAGAAAAAGGATATTGAATATGAACAATTGGTGTTTCTGTAAGTTGAAACACCACCTCTTATGAATTTATAAGGGTTGGACACTCATTGCACCACATTGTTTTTCGGTGATTTTTACCCTGAAAATCACCACCTATTTTAGTTGTCAATTCAATTGTTTTGCATTCGTTTGATCATCGATACTAGACTTAGTATGATGGTCATTTCTAAAGATACTTCTAAGAGATAATTCATTAAGGATATTATCATTGAGAAAAAACAGTACGAGAAATAAGATTAATTATTGAAGAGAATGATAAAGTTTAAGTGTTGGGAAAAGATTTGTGTTTAGAAAGATGTTTTTGAATTATATCACGCAGAAATTGGTAGAGAGTTTTATTCTAGAGTTGAATTTATTTATAAAGATGATAATGATGATGTTTATATTATTTTTTTGGTGAAAATCAAAAAATTTCTTATAAAGAAGTAAAATAGTTAGTTAAATTATGATATAAGGGTGAATCTTATCTTCCCTCTCAAAAATTACCAAAAAAATATTGGAAGTTTTGTGAAATTAGAATCCCATGCATTTTTTTTCACATCATTTGAGAAAGTAAGAAAGGTTTCCCACATAACATTACATGAAAGGGTTATAACATTTTTGATGTTGGGATATTTGATTACGATAAAAGGTGATAGGGATACCCTAAAAGTGGTTGATATATTTGTTTTATATTTTCTAAAGAACACGAGTTAGGTCAACCTTGTAAAGACTTTTTTCTTTTGGTGGAACCAATCAAGAAGGAATTAATGAAATAGAATATTATAATTATTATTTGTTTTATTAATATGTTTTTAGTCGATTTTATGGAAGTTTTCAAGATTAAGAATCAAAATTATCCCATTAGGAAAAATATTTCTCTAATTGGTGGTGATACCTTGTGAAGGATGATTCTTGTTTTTAATTCCAAGTTGAAGAAATTTATGGATAAAGTGGATAAAACTATGTTGAATACTGAATAAATAATAGAAAATGAAGATGATATAGAAAATAGACAGGAAGAATCCTCAGCCATGAAAAATAAAGATAAACTAAAATCAATGTCTAATGATGAGTTCAAGAAAATTATGGCACATAAGGATGAAAAGAAATCTGGTGATATTGAATTTGTCCTTTATAAAGATGAGGCCTTGGGTTTGAAAATATAGATGGATGATTAGTTAAAGGAAGGTGATAAAATAAATAAAAAAATAAGAGGATGGCCAAGGCTAAAATGGATGAATATTTTATTAAAGGAGTAGAAAAATATTCTAATGTTATAATTTAATCAATTTCTACTTTATCAGTTCTACAACAAAATCAAGGGTCTAAAAACAGTCCTCACACCAATCAAACTCTACTAGAAACCTATATAGAATTATTTGAAGCATAAATAGTTCCATATATTGTCCTAATAGTTGGTGAAAAAGGGAAATATAAATAGGTAGTGGAATAAGTTAAAAAACTGATCCCAATATAGGTGAAGAGGAAAGATGAGAAGGAAAAACATAAGTTAGTTAAGAAAGTTGGAAAATATTTTATAATAACTAGGAAGAAGTTGGAATAAGAACTAGAATAATATAAATAATAAGTTGTAGAAGAATAAGAAACAATGAATTAAGAAGAAACAAATGAATAAGGAAGTTATTTAGATTCATCCTCTAAGTCAACTTTGTTATCATCACATTATGATAAAAATATAGATTTGAATGTTTCATAAGAGGTAAAATCATCATATAGAGAGAAAGTGGAAGAAATTACTTCCCACATAAAATTATGTAAAAAGGAAGAGTCATATAAAGAAGTTGATATTATGAAAGTTTCAAAATATGTAGGAGATGAATCAAAAGAAAAGAATTCAGATTTTATTCCTTTAAGTCCACATATTTTAGAAGTTCAATTAGAATCTTGGAACTCTTTAGCTACTGAATATCAGAGTGTTTTTTGTTACATTTTCTAAGCTTTAAAATTTCTTACTGATTCTGTTCTGTATTTACCAAACATTGAAGTTAGGTGACAAAAAAATTTAAAACTCTCTAAAAGTAAAATCAGAATCATTGAAGATGTTGACTAAGATTGTTATCCAAAATAAGGTAGAAGTAAAAACCATCAAAGATAAATTGAAGTCATGCAAGTTAATTTTTAATTATATGGTATGTTGTTATAGACAAGTTGATGTAGTTTTGAAATATCATTAGGATCAGATTATAGAAATAAATAAATTATCACCAGACTTTGCTGATTCCTTTGAAAAACGTTCAACCGATGTTTTAGGTAGAGTAAAGTTTTTAGAATAATTCGAAGACATGATTGAAAATGGGGATGTGGAAGTTAATTTTATGAAATAAAAGGTTCACAAGTTGGAATTAGAAAACATAACAATCTAATCCTTTGAATATTATTTGATCAATGGAAAGGATGAGAATAAGAAACTCAATGAGGAAGTTGAAAGGTTGAAGGCAGAATCTTAGAAGAAATCAGTCATGTAGTAGAGGATAATGAATCTTGAATCATATATTTTTGAATATGAGAAGGATTATGAATATGTTAAGAGGATAAATAAAATATTTAAGAAACTTTATAATAATTATTGATTTATTTTTTATCTGAACACTTATTGTAATTTGAATATTTTTGAATGAATGTTTAAGGATGCCCCCGTTAGGGGATCTGACTCATTAGGGCTTCCCATATCGCCACCCCTCTTCTCTCCACCTCGAGTTGGATTCAACTCATCTCTCAGTTCTCCTTATCATAGTTCTTATGTCAGCTGTTCTCAGTGGTGGCGTTGAGGGTGGGATCGGCTATCTCGACACTTCCCACCATTTTTTGTCATGTTCTCGCTCTTCCCTTCTACTCTGGGTAGGGTTTATTTTGGCGGTGTGGTGAAGCTAGTATTCAACGATCAAGCCCTGTCAGAGGGTCAACGCTAGGGTGTGTCGACAGGGAGTGTGTTAGGTGGGTCACTTTGGTATCCAGGATGGATAGTGGTGGTGGCGACGGGATATAGTTTTGGTTTTCAGCAAGGTTTTGTCCAATGTGGTGTTCGGGCATCTATCATTGTGGTGTTGGTTTTCTTTCATCTATAATTTTCAGATCCTATTATTTGGTTTTGGGTTTGGATGATTGGTTTGTTATGTGGGATGCAGTGGGTTCGTGTCTCGATCTACTCTTGCTGTGTCGTCAGTTTGAGCAGTGGTGTGGACGTGATGCTAGGAGAACCCCATGACAGCGGCAAGGTTATTTTGTGTGTTTTTTGCGATGAATCTTGCAATGATGTGAACTTTTATGATCTGCATTTTCAGTTTTAGATATGCTGTCTGTAATGGAGTCTAGAATGTGGGTGTGAATTGGCTTTGGATTTTTTGAATCCTACTGTATCGTGGAAGATTTGAGTTGAAAGTTTAAATATTTAGATATGTTTTGCTACATGTTTTTGTTGGTTTTGAATGAATCTGGATGGGTTTTGAGGCTTCATTTATTTTTCTTGAGTTCATTTTGTGTATGTTTTCAACCAGCACACTACATGGATCTACTTTAGATGAGGTTTAGATATACAAGACTTCTCCTAAGCATTCCATTCAGACTTGGATGTTTAAGAGGGCATGACTCTTCCATTGTTACCGGGCCCATGCACCATTCACAAGACACCTTGATGGGTGGTCATGAAATGTTAAAGGCATTTCATTATGATGCAGTTGCTGGGGAGGGGTGTATTATGTAGTTTTCATATGGTTTATCCCCTTTCATGGTTTTATAATGCTTTGATCTTGCGGTTTCTCACTTTTTCCTCAAAAGTGTTTTGTCAATAAAAAATGTTAATTTTTAGTCAGTCAGTCCAATTTCTTTTAGATATTTGCACTTTATTTTATATATTGGTTGAATAGTTAATTAATATATAATTGTTTCATATATTATACTATTTTAACATTTCATGAGACTATATTTATTTCCTTATACCTTTTTGTAAATAAAAAATGGGGATGATTTCTATAAAATTTTGAAATGTTTTGAAGATGCATTAAAGGGACAATTTTTGGGATATGTTTTCAAAAGTTTTTGGTAGAATTTATTAAATGGGAATAGTTTCTTAAAAATAATAGTCCTTGGTGAAGATTACTATCTTAAAGGAAAAATATTTTTAATGAATAATCTTTATTAAGGGGTGAATATGAAGTATCAATCTATACTTTTCATTAGATCAATAATGATGAAGAAAAAGAAGTTATTAAATTAGGGGAGTTTAAAAATGTCAAAGGAAAAAATTTCATATATCATTGAAGTTGTTAAAATACAAAGGTTTGTAAGTACATTTAATTTATTAGTTTTTCATTTCAAGTGTTTTATTTTGTGCTTTCCAAAAACATGGAGTCTATTAAGTCAAATTTTTCACATTATACTTTCCCTTTATTTAATTTTTGAAATAAAAAACACTTCCTTAAAACTATATTTTATTAAATTTATATTTCCTAGGGTTTTTAGTATGTTTCTTTAGAAAACATCTATTTATACCATACGTTGAAATAGTTCTAATGTAAAATGAATATATAATTTTATTATTTAATTTTATCCATCTGACTGAAGGTGAGTCCAATACATTAGAACAATTATTTTACTAAGTAGTAGTTAAAATATTGTTCTATATATTCAACTAAAAATGGTCATAACCATTGGACTGAAATCGGTATCAATACATCATATTAACCTATTTTAAGTTTATCATGTTGATAGAAAATATTAATGTCCATAAGACTATAATTTATTTTAATCATTGTGATTATAATTACATCTATTAGATAGAATACTATATTGAATTGTAATGGTAATAAACAAAACTACATCAAAAAAATAATGTACAACTCATTCTTAGCAATCAAGATCAAGATCTAGAACATTATGAGTTTTCAAAGTGAAATCTATTTGAGGCCATTGAAACCAAATCGGAAATATGACTGTCGGATAATCGACTATAAATAGGAGGTCATTTGAAGAGTAGAGATATGATGCAATTCAAAACTAAACATGTCTAAATATCTCTCTTTGAGAACATCTCATTCATAATCTTTATAATCTTTTAGAGAGTTAAAGTTATAAGAAATATGAGTAAGTATTGTAAATTCCATAGAACAATTTTGATTTTGTATTCAATATTCCCAATCATGGTACTGATTGAGTGCTTTTGGGGATTAGAAGACTGTGAATCTAATCCATCAGATTGAGTGATTTCGGGGCTAGGAAGAGGGAGCTGACATCGATCATCACATTCAGGGATTTCTTGTTTCAGAAAGACTCATATAAAAACAATCATCTTATCAGGGGATTTATTGTTTAAGAAAGACAGAGTTGATACCAATCATTGTATCGAGGGATTTACTAGCAAGGAAAGGCATACCATTATAATAGGTATTAAAACTATGGATATCGTAAGTCAGGATTTATGATTTCCTTAAGTCTTAAGGTTAAAGATTAAATTCTATTATAAATCTTATAATTCATTCTTACTATTATAAGCTTATGTATTTTCTTGTTTATTCAAGTTTTACTTTATGCTGTACAAATATTTTAGAATGTTAGTTTTTTACTTATATTTATAATAAACTATTTTATCATGTGTCTATGATACTAATAATAATAACTCTAAAAATCAAACAGTTTATAGATTTGATTTTAATACTCTGCTCATTGGAAATTTTTTGAGTCTGTTCAATTTTTGATTTAAGAGGATTTGTGTTTTTCATTACTTTAATTTTTTGAACTACAATTCAACCCCTCTTATAGCCATTTTAAACTCTTACGAACTGAAAGAAATATTATTTATTATTAAATTATTATTATTTTATTAATATTTATTTAATATTTACTTTATATTACTACATATATATTATTATTTATTATTAATCTATTATATATTTATTAATTTTTATTAGTAATTTATTATTTATTATTGATTTATTATTACGGTATTAATTATTATATATTAAGTAATTATTTATTTCCTACATATTTATTTTATATTGTTTTATTATTTTTTATTATTAATTGATTGTTTATATATGTATATATTAATTTATTATTAACATGTTTTTATTATTTATTACCTATATATTATCAATTATTTTTGTAAGGACCCGGATCTTCATTTCAGGTATTTTGTTCCTTTTTCCTAGAGTTTTTGAGAAAAAGGGAATTTTTGGATAGTTTTGAAGTACACGCTCGTACTTTATGAGTACACGCCATGTACTCCCTTTCCGCGCCAGGCCGTGTGCTGGCCATGTCCGGGCCACACACACGGTGTGTAGGGGTGAAGTGGAGGCCGCTTAAAGTGGAGTACGAAAAAGTCAAGTACACGCCGTGTACTCAAGAATTACACGTCATGTATTTTCTTTTTTTTTCATTAAACGGATTGGGGTCGCGCCTAATTGACAGAATCGTCTTATTTTAGGTACCGTTCGATCGAGAGACGCCGTATGGCTGCAGAAAATCTTCGAATCCCTGAGCCTCCATCCATTCTCTGAATCAACCGCCGTCGATTGCGTTGGAACCGCAACAGTGAGTTCTTCCTTTTCCTAGATCCTTGTTTTCCAATTCCTCCTCTTTCATAAGTTATCGTGGGTTGAACATTTTGTGTGTTTTCATAGATCTACACCGTTATGAGGAGAATCAAGACTCATGGTTCAAGTATATAGATCTCATAGGATCAAGGTAGGTGTTTTGTGCCTTACCGTTCAAAGTCTTTGAGTTTTATGTGAAAATTCCACCAATACCCGTGAACGGGGTATTGCATGTTTACGGTTTTTCCCTTGTTGTTTTCATGCCTTTCTTTCATGATTGTGTAGAGGTAATTTGATCCGGTTTGAGGATAAATTGTTGTGCTTGGATGATTTTCCCATGCTCTGTTCTGTTTACGACCTTTGGGTCCTTGTTAGCCTTTGGCCGTTCTGCCTGTTTCCATGCCTAGTGACCGTAGGATGGAGTAATGTTGATAACATGATTAATTGTGGTAGACTGGATATCCAAGTAGCTCTATAGGTGTACTTTGGACTGATAGCATTATTATGCACTGACTGGCTCTGGGCTATGAGAACCTGGTTCAATGGACTATAAGGGATAGACCGAGTGAGCTTCCAAGAGAGTCTTGGATATTATATACTACAGGGTATAGACCAAGTGAGATTCCCAAAGTGCCATTGGATATTATAGACTACAGGAGGGTAGACCAAGTGAGCTTCCTCAGAGGGTCTTACTTTGTTTGAATTTCTTTAAAACCTTCCCATGCTAGAGGAGGAATTGACCGAGTGAGCTTCCTCAGAGAGTCTGTGGTATACCTGTGGCTGTTGGAGGAATTGACCAAGATAGCTTCCGCAGAGAGTCTCTAGACCTTGTGGATAAGAGGGTTAGACCAAATGATCTTCCTCAAAGAGTCCCTGACTACCCTAGACTATAAGGGAAATTGACCGAGTGAGATTCCCGAGAGAGTCTTATAAATTTGTATGACCAACCAGAGGGGTTAGTCTTAGTGTACTTCCAAGAGGGTTGTGGTAATTCTTGGATAAGACCAGAGGGGATGTCTGTGAGTACTTCCTAGAGGGTTTCCTATTGTAGTTACCTTATTGATTCACTACTGTTGTTGTTTTGTGGATCGATTTCTGTTGTATATCATCCTGCTTTAATGCTTACTGGTTACTGCCTTCTGTTCACTGTTGCTGTTACTGTTTGCTGTACTATTACCTGCCATATACTCACTGACTGTTAGGCACAAATTTTCGGGTGGTTGCCTACTGGGATTTAGTCTCACAGCTTGTTTGGGTCATGCCTTTGGGCCCAAACAGACTATGTTGTTGCAGGTATAGACAAGGGAAAGCGCCCTTCGACTTCTGGTACTTGATTGCTTGGAGCAGGAGAGCATGAGACCAAGATTTGGCTTGCGATGCTGAGGAGATGTTTACTTTATTTTTTATTTGTTTGGTACTGTGGTGTTTTCTAGCATTGTGACTTGTTTTTATTTTTTCGTAGATATGTATCATGCATCATTTCATATATACATATGTGCTCCAGTTGGTTGATTTAGTTTTCCGCTGTTTATTATTGTTGGTTATTCACTGCCTCTACTATTGCATGTTTATTTACTTCTGCTGTGTACTCTACCAATGAGGGCATAGTTTCCCCTCTATCACACCCAAGGCCCTCGCTGCTAGTCGGCAGCCTCTGTCATTTGGGAAAATGCTCTTGAGTCCATGTGACCAACCGGGTACGGGGTGCCTCTGGGTGGCTTCTAGAATCGGGACGTTACAAAGTGGTATCAGAGGAATTATTTTCTCTTAATTTTCTGTTTGGAGCCTTTATCCAGGGATAGGACAGATTTGGTACTTGGTAATAAGCTGTGCCCAGGAGTAACTAACCCGTGTACAGGGAAAATCCATACTACCTCGTTTATTGCAGTTTTCTAGTTTTGAGATTTTATGGTTGATATGATTTCACCTAGAGTGATTCACATGCTTTTTGTTGTTATTGTTTTTCTATTGCGGTTCTATTTCTGTCACAACCCGATGAGATGAGGGTATGCCATCTCATGCACCATATAGGCACTTGTTAGAAATCACATGCCATGCATTCTTTCCATGGCATCTAGGGTGAATTAGCGATTTCATGGTGTGGTGATAGACTTTGTGTAGATTATGCATGCTGTTGTGATAGATGCTTGATAGGATCCTCGCTGTTTTGATAGAGAAATTGTTTGTATTGTAATTTTCTTAAATGAACGCCAAATTTTGGTTCTTGAGGTATTATGGGCCCTCTTGAATCAGAAATTGGTGGATCATTGACATGTTTTTCCTTATATATGACTGTATTGGATGCCAAGATTTGATTCGCGGGGAGTATGGCCCTCCACAGATCGGAATTTGGCACCTTCATGCCATGTTTTTTGTGTTTTCTGGGCTTCAGTGTAGTTTCTGAGCTACTGCCCAGAAAAACCCAGAATACACGGTGTGTACTTTGTGACTACACGTCGTGTAGTTTTTGACCGTGTCACTAAATGTGTGAGTGGGAACACGATGTTGTAAAAATGCCTTTAGGAACACGCTGTGTGCTGTAGGTGCACGACGGGTAGATTAGAGCCGTGTACCATGCCGTGTCACTAACAACACAGGTCAAAGAAGCTCGAGTAGAACATGCTGTATTGGTATAGAACACATTGTGTAGTCTTGTCTCAAGTACCCGACCGTGTCACAAACAACACGGGTCAGTGTTATCTTCTCTTTTACATGCCGTGTTTGTTCGGAACACGCCGTGTAAGGTTTATCCATGTGGACGACCGTGTAACTAACAACACAAGTCGCAGAAACCTTGTCTAGTACACGCCGTATACCTAGTGAACACACCGTGTAGTCTAGGGTTAAGATGGACCGTGTGGGTTAGCCGTGTAAGGAGACTTGGGCAGGGGAATAAAGTTCAAGTACACGCCGTGTGTGGGGACAACATGCCGTGTAGTTTGGGGTGTTACACGACCAGTGTGGCAGGAATACACGCCCATGTTAATGGCTTAAGAAGACATGCCGTGTAGTTTTATACAATCCCTGTAGTCATGTTTTGTAAAACTTGAATGTTTATTTCTCCTATTCAAGTTTTTTAATCTTGTGTTATTAGTATTTGATAATCCTGATCTAAGGCATGCTTTCGATCTTTCAGAACTATGCCTCTGAGACTTCCTCCAATTGTACGTCAGCTGCCAGACGGTGATCAGACACCGGATACGGTCGATCAGGGACCTCTTGCAGATCCTCCTGTTGTGACAGCCTTGGCACCAGCAGTTATACCTATCGCAGGTGCCAATGCGCAGTTCAGGGAGGATTTACTGAGGATGATGTAGACTTTTCAGGGAGCGCCACCTCCTGCCCCGTTGATGGACAAATTGACGCGGGTCTTTTAACAGTAGCATCCTCTTACTTTCTCTGGGGATGGAGGACCCCAGGCTATATAATCGTGGTTAGAGGCCACACTGACCATCTTTGAGCATCAAGAGATACCTCTAGAGAAGAGGGTAAAGCTGGCCACCTATATGCTCCGAGACACCGCCAAGAGGTGGGGGGAGGTGATCTTGCAGTCAGGGCTCCATCAAGGTATGTCTTGGTACGAGTTTCAGCGCACCTTCTATGACTACTTTTATCCAGAGACCTTGAGGGTCGATCGAGCCCGGAAGTTTATGAGTCTGCAGCAGGGTTCTCTTTCTATCATGGAGTACTCATCTCGCTTTACTGAGCTGTAGAATTTCACACTGATCCCAGCAGGTGATGAGTTGTTCCTTTCTAGGAAGTTCGAGGACGGTCTCAGGGTGGAGATCCATTCCCTGGTGAATATCTTCCAGTTGACTTTGATATCCTCTATCGTCAACCAGGAACTGATCACTGAGCGCAATCTAAGGGATTTTGGAGTAGTGAGCCAGGGCGGCTCGACATCCAGAGCTGGTATTCCTCTTACGAACAGTCAGAAGAACTGTAGAGAGCCTGCTCGAGGAGATCAGAGTAGGCGGGATGTGTCTTCTGGAAGCCAGGTTGTATGCTACCAGTTCGGTAGAAGTGGGCACACTAGGCCTTAGTGCCAGAGAGATCCGGTGGAGTGCCGATCTTGCGGCAAGATGGGCCATCTTCAGCGCTTTTGTCACATGTTCTCACCTTCAGCTGGTGGTAGGGGTTCTTCTATGACCCCGTGTTCTGGAGATGCTTCGCTAGTTTCTCACCAGTCTGGGAACTGGAGTTCTTTTGGCCGTTCGGGCCGAGGTAGAGGTCGCGACCGTGGTAGACAGTCACCAGGTCATCAGCGACAACAGATTAGATTAGCTCAGAGTGGTTAGCCAGGGGCACAGGGCCTCGGTGCATGCTATTCTTTTTCCGTGGAGCAGACCTATCATGAGCAAGATCTTGGCCCTTCTACAGTTCGAGGTACAATCTTAGTAGCCTCAGTTTTATCTTCAGCTCTTTTCGATACTGATGCCTCGCATAGTTTTATCTCTGTTGTTGTTGTGGAGAGCCTTAGGATCTGTATATTTTCATCTTCCGACTTGTTGAATCTTGACACATCATTGGGAACGTGGAAATCTAGCGTACATCAGTGCAGAGAGTGCCCTCTTGAGGTTGCATGGTGCCACTTCTTATGAGACCTCCATGTCCTAGAGATAACGGGCTATGACGTCATCCAAGAAATGGACTGGTTAGTTACCTTCCTGGCAGTCATCGATTTTTATCACTGTAGGGTGAGTTTCGTATCACCAGAGGGTAGATCATTCCTTCATAGAGGCGACTGGGATGTCCAGGTTGGTAGAGCTGGACCAGAGCATCATGGGTTAGGAGGAGTTACAGACCAGATTTCCAGTCTTTATCTGGATGACCAGGGGACTTCGCAGTTAGACTTTCCTCTAGTGGTGGATCATTTCAGGGATGTCTTTCCAGAGGACTTTTTAGGTTTACCTTAGGAGGGTGAGGTAGACCTCTCGATTGGGCTCATTCCAGGAGAGGCACTGGTGTCCATTCCTCTTTATAGGATGGCTTCACTTGAGTTGCAGGAACTCAAGAAGTAGTTGGAGGAGTTGTTGGAAAAGGGTTTCATCCGACCGAGTACTTCTCCTTGGGGTTTGCCTGTCCTGTTTGCGAAAAAATCAGATGTCACCCTTCGAATTTGTATGGATTATCGGAAGCTGAACCAGTTGATGGTCAAGAAAGGATATCCCTTGCCGAGGATCGATGACCTCTTTGATCAGCTTTAATGATCCCTGGTGTTCTCGAAGATCGATTTGAGGTCCAGTTATCATCAGTTGCGCATTAGAACGTCAGATATACCTCTTACAGCCTTCAGGAGTAGGAATATTCTTTACGAGTATACCGTCATGCCTTTCGGTCTCACGAACGCGCCATTAGTTTTTATGGCACTGATGAACCGAGTGTTCCATCCGTAATTGGATTCCTTTGTGGTGGTTTTCATGGACGATATCTTGGTATACTATCACAATCGACTCGACCATGCTACCCACCTTGAGATCGTTCTGAGTACACTGAGAGAACATTAGTTATATGCTAAGCTCTCGAAAAGCCACTTTTGGATGGATCAAATTCACTTCTTGGGTCATGTTATCTCAAAGACTGAAGTTTTAGTGGACCTAGAGAAAGTGAGAGCTGTAGTTTCCTGGGAGCAGCTGAAGAAAGTCTTTGAGGTGCGGAGTTTTCTAGGGCTGTATGGATACTACAGGCATTTCATACAGGACTTTTGATGCCTAGCTTCACCGCTAACATGTCTGACCAAGAAGGGGGCAAAGTTTTTATGGTCATATTCTTGTAAGTCATCCTTTCAGGAGCTGAAGGGGAGGTTGACGTCAGCATAGATACTAGTATTTCCAGAGACAGGAAAGGGCTATACTGTGTTTTGTGATGCTTCAGGTATCGAGCTGGGAGCTATGCTTATGCAGTGAGATGGAGTCGTTGCTTACGGGTCTCGGCAGTTGAGGCCACATGGGAGAAACTACCCGACGCATGATCTGGAGTTGGAACCTGTTATTCATACCTTATGATATTGGAGACACTACCTTCTGCGAGAGAACTTTGTGGTTTTCACCAAACACAAGAGTCTCAAGTATATCTTCACTCAGTGTGATCTAAATCTGAGACAGTGCAGGTGGTTCAAGTATCTTCAGTATTTTGACTTCGAGCTCGCCTATACGTCAGGAAAGGGCAATGCAGTGGATGATGCGTTGAGCAGGAGAACTCAGATCCAGGTAGTTCAGGAGGCCAAAAGTGAGTGGAAGCTTATGGATCTATTATCTGAGATGCACTTGGAGGTGCATGACAGACATGGACAGACTTTCCTATATTCTGTAACTGTTACCTATTCTCTTCTTGATCGAGTACGGATGAGGTAGCTATCAGACTCAGAAGGCTTAGTCCTGTGGGAGAGTGTGTCAGGAGAGGACCCTCTTCCTGGATGGACAGTGGGAAAGGATAAGATCTTGAGTTTCCAGAGATGTGTATGGGTGCCAAAAGACATACACGAGGAGAAGATGTGGGATTTTCATTCCTCAGTTTGGACAGTTCATCCTGGCATCACCAAGATGTATCGTGATCTACACCGCTAGTACTGGTGGCCAGGTATGAAGAGAGATGTTGCTGGTTTTTTCATGAGATGTTCTACTTTTCAGCAGGTGAAATCAGAGCATCAACGACCAATAGGGTTGTTGCAGCAGTTACCCATTCTTGAATGGAAATGGAACGATGTCGCGATGGACTTCGTGACCGGGTTACCGAGGTCACCTCGAGGGAGTGATGTTGTTTGGGTTGTCGTCAACATGCTTACAAAGGTTTCTCACTTCTTGCCGATCAAGGATACCTTCAGTGTTGATGAGTTGGGACGGTTGTACATCCGAGATATTGTACGTCTACATGGAGTTCCACACTCCTTTGTTTCAGACAGGGATGCACGCTTTACTTCTCAGTTCTGGAAGGGACTTCAGATGGCTTTGGGTACACACATACTTTTGAGTACATCATATCACCCCAAGACCGATGGCCAGTCCGAGCATACGATCTATGTGCTTGAAGATATGTTCTGAGCTTGTATTCTAGATTTTGGCGGTTCTTGGGAGATTCATATTACTCTGGTGGGGTTTTCCTATAACAACAGTTTCCAGGAGACTATTTAGATGGAACCTTATGAGTATTTGTATGGTAGGACGTGCCGATCAACCTTATGCTGGTTGGAGGCAGGAGAGGTAGCTTTGCTGGGACCTCGTCTTGTTTAGGAGACCTCAAAGAAGATAGAGTTGATTCAGAAGAGGATGTCTATAGGACAGTCTTGGCAGAAGTATTATGCTGATCAGCGGAGAGGACCTCTGGATTTTGAGGTCGGGGATCAGGTTTTTCTATGTGTCAAACCGAGGTTGGGACACAAGAGGATTCAGAGATAGGGTAAGCTTTCACCATGGTACGTCGGCCCATTTGAGGTATTGGAGAGAGTTGGGCTGGTTGCCTATCGGTCGCAGTTACCTCTGAGGTACTGGGATATGCATGATGTCTTCCACGTTTCTCAGCTCCGACGTTACTTTTCAGACCCGTCTCATGTCTTTCAACCTGAGGAGGTTGAGCTTGAAGCAGATGTGTCGTTTGAGGATCATACCATCTAGATTGTCAATTGCAGTACGAAGGTTCTTCGTGGCCGGTCTGTTCCTCTAGTACGGGTGCTATGGCAGCACGGGCGAGTGCAGGATGAGACTTGGGAGAGGGAGGCTGATGTACGGTCGTAGTGGCTGGAGCTGTTCGAGGTTTCTTCTTCTCTGCCTCGCTAGGGAAATTCGAGGACGAATTTCTTTAAGGGGGGAATTTTTTAAGAACCTTGATCTTTGTTTCAGGTATGTTCTTCCTTTTTCCTGGAGTTTTTGAGAAAATGGGAATTTCTCGAAATTTTTGAAGTACATGCCGTGTACTTTTTAAGTACACGCCATGTACTCCCTTACCGCTCCAGGCCGTGTGATGGCCATGTCTGGGATACACACACGGTGTGTAGTGGTGAAGTAGAGTCCGATTAAAGCGGAGTAAAAAAAAGTGGATTACACGCCTTGTACTCAATAAGTACACACTTGTATTTTTTTTTCATTAAATGGACCGGGGTCACGCCTAATCGACAGAATCATCTTCTTCTAGGTTCGGTTCAACTGAGAGATGCTGTAAGACCGCAGAACTTCTCTGAATCCCCGAGCCTCCATCCGTTCTTCGAATCAACCGCCATCGATTGTGTTGAAACTGCAGCGGTGAGTTCTTCCTTATCCTAGAGCCTTGTTATCCAATTCCTCTTCTTTCTTAAGTTATCGTGGGTTGAACGTTTTGTGTGGTTTCATATATCTACGCCATTCTGAGGAGAATCAAGCCACATGGTTCAAGTATATCGATCTCCTAGGATTGAGGTAGGTGGTTTGTGCCTTACCGTTCAAAGTATTTGAGTTTTATGTTCAAATTCTACCAATACCCATGAACGGGGTATTGCGTGTTTACGGTTTTTCCCTTGTTGTTTTCATACCTTGCTTGCATGCTTGTGTAGAGGTAATTTGATCCTGTATGAGGATAAATTGTTGTGCTTGGATGCTTTGACCATGCTTTGTTCTGTTTATGACCTTTGGGTCCTTGTTAGCCTTTGGCCATTTTGCCTGTTTCCGTGCCTAGTGACCGTAGTATGGAGTAATGTTGATAACATGCTTACTTGTGGTAGACTGGATAGCCAAGTAGCTCTATAGGTGAACTTTTTCCTAATAGCATTATTATGCACTGACTGGCATGGGGCTGTGAGAACGTGGTGCTGTGGACTATAAGGGATAGACCGAGTGAGCATCCCAGAGAGTCTTGGATATTTTAGGCTGTAGGGGATAGACCGAGTGAGCTTCCTAGAGTGCCTTTGGATATTATAGACTACAGAAGGGTAGACCGAGTGAGCTTCCTCATAGGGTCTTACATTGTTTGAATTTCTTTAAAACCTTCACAGGATAGAGGATGAATTGACCGAGTGAGATTCCTCAGAGAGTCTGTGGTATACCTGAGGCTATAAAAGGAATTGGCCGAGATAGCTTCCTCAGAGAGTCTCTAGACCATGGGGCTAAGAGGGTTAGACTACGCGATCTTCCTCAGAGAGTCCCTGACTACCCTAGACTATAAGGGAAATTGACTGAGTGAGCTTCCTCATAGAGTCTTATAAATTCATATGACCAACCAGAGGGGTTAGGATGAGTGTATTTCCCAGAGGGTTGTGGTACTTCTTGGATAGGACCAGAGGG
Source organism: Viscum album (assembly GCA_963277665.1). Taxonomy (NCBI): domain Eukaryota; kingdom Viridiplantae; phylum Streptophyta; class Magnoliopsida; order Santalales; family Viscaceae; genus Viscum; species Viscum album. The sequence goes on from OY728150.1 coordinate 1,951,318,641, forward strand.
GATGGCTGCGAGTACTTCCCAGAGGGTTTCCTGTTGTAGTTAGCTAATTGATTCACTATTGTTGTTGTTTTGTGGATCTATTGCTGTTGTATATCATCATTCTTTACTGCTTACTAGTTGCTTCCTGCTGTTTACTATTACTGTTACTACTTACTGTACTATTACCTGCCATATACTCACTGACTGTTAGGCACAGATCTTTAGGTAGTTACCTATTAGGATTTAGTCTCATACCCTGTTTGGGTCATGCTTTTGGGCCCAAACAGACTTTTTTGTTGTAGGTATAGACAGGGGAAAGCACCCTTCGACTTATGGTACTTGATTTCTTGGAGCAGGAGAGCATGGGACCAAGCTTTGGCTTGCGATGCTGAGGAGCTGTTTACTTTCTTTTGTACTTGTTTGGTTCTGTGGTGTATTCCAGCATCGTGACTTGTTTGGTTATTTTCCTAGATATGTATCATGCATCATTTCATATATACATATCTACTCTAGTTGGTTGATTTAGTTTTCCACTGTTTATTATTGTTGGTTATTCACTGCTTCTGCTATTTCATGTTTATTTACTTCTGCTGTGTACTCTACCAATGAGGGCATAGTTTCCCCACTATCGCACCCAAGATCCTCGCTGCTAGTCGGCAGCCTCTGACATTTGGGGAAATGCGCTTGAGGCCATGTGACCAACCGGGTACGGGGCGCCTCTGGGTGGCTTTCGGAACCGGGACGCTACGATTTTTTATTTTTTATTAATTATCAAATAGTTATTAATTTTTTATTTATTTATCATATATTTATTTATTATTTATTATTAATTTATAATAAATTTAATATATAATACTTATTTATTATTTATTTAGTATTTATTAATTATTATTTATCATTTAAGAATAATTTATTTATTATATTTCATTTATTATATTTTATTTATTTTGTATTAATTTTTTATATATTTTTTCTTATTTTTTATTATTCATTAATATTATTATTTATGTATATGTATTTTCATGTACTTATTTGTATATATATAATTATATTAAATTCTATTTACCCACCACATGAAGTTCCTGCTGGAGTGGTAAAGCCTTTACTGGGTAACAAAGAGGTAAGTAGTTCAAATCTAACCAAACACATATATTTGTTGAATTTATATATGGTAAGCATGAAAAATACAATCCATGGTAGGATAAATTTAATATAAATAATTATAATAATATAAAATTATTGGTAATAAATAAATAAATGATAAATAAGTAATGAATAACTAATAAATAATAATAAATGTAAAATAAATAAATAAATAAATAAATAACTATTTAAATAAGAAATAAAAAACAAAAAAATATAAAAAATAAAAAACCATCGCTAGACGATATAGAACAGTTCTGAAAAGAAATTCATGAAATATTTCTCGACCCCACATTTAGTGGTAGTTTTGGGAAACTAAAATTAAGCTATTTAGAATCAGTTTAAAAAATTGAAAAATATTGTTTTTAGCGTAGTGCTTGAATCACCACATCATTAGTATATGATTTATAAACTGAGGAAATAAATCATCGTTCCATTTAAGTATCTTCATTACTCTTAAAAATAGAATAAATAAATTTCATTCTCATTGAGATCTACCTCATTTGATTACACCAATTGAAAATATTGTTCTTAATGATGCGAGGATCACATATTATTCATATATCTTAAATCACATTTTAAATGTGATTTTTGGTTCTTTGGAGAATAAATCTTTCATATCCTAGTTATAATTCAATAAAAAAATTTAATTCTAGAAACTCTTTGAATTTTAGGTATATCATATGAATTTCAAAGTCATATGATCGGTGAATTCATACACTAAAACATATAGGTGAAATGTTTTATATGACTTTAAATTCACATGGATCTTCTCAAAGTCAAATTCTTAGAGCCTCAAAGATATATTCTGGCCAGGATTCATTCGACAGGCTCAACAATTCAAATGATTAACACTAAATGTCATATTATGGACATCAAATTATAACACACAAGTCTTATTATGAAGTCTTTTGATCTATATAAGTTTATTCACCCAAACATTAAATGTTCTTTGGCCTATTTAGAGGCCTTCTAAATCACTCATACACACCTCAATAAAATTCCTAAAAACCACTCAACAACATTCAGCGGTTCTCAAAAATATTAAAAATAAATGAAAACCATTAACATATCTAGGGTAACTTCAAGTATACTTTATATGTTCTATTTAAATTAATTTTTAACATGTTTTAACTTAATATGTTTACATAGACATATATATATATATGCAATATACTGGATATGTAAGATTTATTATATTTTACACATGTATATTCTATACATGTATATTTTATATTTTTATAAATATATTATTTAAATGTATACATTATATAATATTAATATTTCAAAATTATACTTTTTATGAATAATTTATATGTTTAATTATTTTTTGTAGTAAAATATGAATACCATTAAACCAAATAGGGTGAATATGAATTGAAAATGGGTGGATACAAATCTTATAACAAAAGAGTCTCTATATACAGTCAAAGTGTTCATCAAGATAGAAATAGATCATGTAAACCAAACTTATTGAATTATTTATTCATGTTGAAATTATTATAAATAAAAATAATTTTTTAGATGGGTTATAAAAAGATTGATCTATTTGGAAATGGATTTTGAATTATAAAAGGTGGAATAAACATAAATAAAAAGTGAATGTAGCAAGTGACTTGAACAAAAATATAGTCAACGAATCATCTAATATTAGTACACATGTATATGAGGATGAAGATTAAATTAAAAAACTGATAACTATGGTTAAATATAATTTCAAAATTGACTAAAGCTATTAGAGAAATTATAAAAATGTGAAAAAATTCCATTTTTGTTGATTATATGAAATATAAAACATTATCAACAATACTAAAACTATTGAATTTGAAGATTGGAAATATATGGAGAAACAATTTCTTTATAAAAGTAATTTTTCTATTAAAGGATATGTTTCTAGATGAGAAACAAAATTCCACATATAACATAAAACGTTAAAAAAATTCTTTGTTCTATGGGAATGGTATATGAAAAAATACATGCCTATTAAAATGATCTCATATTGCTTAAAATGACAACGATTCACGTAAAGTTTTTCCTTAGTGTGAGACAACCCGATATAAGAAATATGGATCAATTTCATCAAGATACATATAAAACATTCCAATAAATTCAATATTTAAATAATTATATCAAATAAAGGTAATTTAAATGATGCAACATACATATAAAATAATTCAATATAATTAACTTTGACACCCAAAAGATTCACTTTAGTAAAAAAAATTTATCTTGAGTATCTTGAAATTATAAATGAGACTCGACAACATCATATTCCATTAACTATAGGTTCCAGGTGTAGTAAAAGTGTGTGATGGGTGGTTCCCAACTTTGATTTTTTCTATAATCGATGATCAATCTAAGATCTATATGATGATGAATTCCATGATCCCTATAATTGAGTCAAAGAAATAGACAATGGAGAATTTATCCAGAATCGGTAAATAGGATCATCACATATTATTTATAATTAATTTTATTAAATAAAGAATAACCTTTAAGGGATTATTTCTTCATCAATGAATCTTGTGACAGATCTACTATCCACCGTCGCTGCGTTGTAGAAACTAAGTATAGATTTCCTCTAACGATGATCCAAACATGTTCCAAAAATCTCTAGATGTCATCTAAGGAATTTCCAAGTGCTAGAATGAAAAATCATTTCACTTTCATCATCCACCTTTTATCACTTCGCGAACATCTTCCAAAGCATTCTCCTTGATCCAATGGAGGATGATTGCTCTCCGTTCTTGGGAGTGTTCGTGAAGAATGGAGATCTCTAGGCTTGAGATGTTTCTCCAAATCCTCTATGAACAACCAAGACAAATGAATTGAATTAATGAGAAAATAGAATAAATGGGTTTATATATCACTATGGTTGAAATAAAATAATTTCTCAAGTGCCCTAAATTATTTATTTTATCCTAGTGAAACTCCATTTCAAATAATAATAATAATAATAATATCATTATTTCTCGACATGCACTTAAATTTAAAATTATATTTGAATATTATTTAATTAAATAATATTCAATATTAATTATTTCTCACCAGACCTAAAAACTCGGTCTCCCATTCCTCCATAATATTTATCGAACATTGAATGATGCCTATTTATTTATGAAATAAATATCACTCCATTTTTCGCTAATAAGTAAATAAATTTTATATTTATAAATTAGAAAATAAATATTTATATACGATCAATCATACATGAATATTATTAAACCACATATGGGAATAATATTTATTCAACCTACTATATAATAAATAAAAATATGTATTATTTAATTGAGATTCTAGATACACTTAGTGTGTGACCCTAAAGGCCTCTTCCTCAGTGTTATTCAACGAAGCTGACTAAAGTCCAAGGATAACATCTAACAACATGTCAAGGAACCCATAGAGAAACATGTTAATGTCATAATGACATATCACTTCATACGGACACTAACTATGTTAAATAATCCCTTTATCTTGATATCTCTAATCAACCAAGTTGCATGCTGGTGACATCAACCTATGTGATCAAAATCTATTTCTTTGATTTACTAGAATATAAATATTCATTTAGAACACCATGAATGTGTATTTATTTAGGATATATCATTTCCAACAAAGGGCTTGAGATATCAACTTCGGTTAATAAACAGAAGGGACAAATCCTTTCTCACATTATTCATTAATGCAATATTAATCTTAAAACACCCCACACATCCTACTTCACTGTACATATCGATCATCATGGTTTTCATCAATACATCTAAGTTCATGACTCGTAATACTCATTAAAAGTAAAATTAAAGTCTAAGGACTAATAAAAACATCCACAGATAGGAACAACCAATGACATATATAAATTTGGATTTCCAAATGGAGGGTCTTGTTCTCATAATATCCTACTAGATATTATCAAGGGTATACACCATAAGAAGGTGCCTCAAATTCCTACGAGTCTCCACCTATAATAGCCTATATATTTTGGGTCCGTTAAATGATATCATCTAGATATAAAACATTTATTTAAGAATAGTGTCATAGCACTTCCGAGTTCTCATCCTAGTGGCGAACTCCTATGACCTTTTATTGCGACAAATCCTCTTTGGACATTATCACATACTATGTCACATATAAGAACAATAATTATGTGATAATTATTTTAATAATATTAAAAATAATTAATACATGTTTATTATAAAGTATATAGAAGTTGGTTCTAGGGAGCCAAATCTTATAGACTCTCAATTTCACTAGTACCAACCACTAAAAATCTTCAGTCCACTAGATCTCACATGATACTCATTCTTTTGCTGAGATAGGCCTTTATTCATGGGTTCCACCATGTTCTCTTTCGTGGTTACTCTACTTACTGTAACTTCACCACTCTGATTTAAATCCCAAAATAGGTGATACTTCCATAGCTTGTTCTTTGTCCGTTGGTGTGACCTTGAATCTTCTCCAAAAGCTACCACTACAGTATTATCACAATACAATGTGATAGGGTCTTTAATTATAGGTACCACATAAAGATATTGGATAAAGTTATTAATCCAAATGGCTTCATTGGCTTCATCAGAAGCCGCTATATACTCAGACTCTACTATAGAATCAGTGAAAATTGGCTGCTTTGAACTCTTCCATCTCAATGCTCTTGCATTGAGATATAAAACACTTCCTGATTGTAACTATAGATCATTCTGATATGTTTGAAAACTATCATCAGTATAACCTCTGATAACCAGCTCCACATATCCTCCATACACCAGGAACATATTATTAGTTATTCCATGATACTTAAAGGAATCCTTAATTGTGGTCCACTGTTGTTCTCCTAGATCTTATTGATATCTTCCTACCATGATCAATTCGTAAGAAACATCAAGTCTAGTACATAACACGGTATACACAATTGATCATATCACAGATGCGTATGAGATATTACTCCTATATTTCCCATCTTGTGTCTGAGGACACATTTTCTTAGAAATATTTAGACCATGTGACACTACAACCAATTCCCTCTTGGATTATTCCTCACTAAATCTCTTTAGTAGCTTTTCAATATATGTACTTTTACTAAGTCCGAGTATCCTCTTACATCTAACACAAATGATCCTAATACCTAAAATTTCAGATGCTTCACCTAATTCCTTCATGGAGAAACATTTGTTTAACTAATCCGTAACTCATCGTAATACTGGTATGTCATTTCCAATAAGTAATATGTCATCAAAATATGCAACAAATATAATGACCAAATTCCCACTATACTTATTGAAAACACATGGCTCACATTAGTTCTTTATAAAACCAAATTCATTGATGGATTCATCAGATCGAATGTTCCATGACCTGGATGCTTGATTCAATCCATAAATAAATATCCAAAACATACAAATTATTTTGGAATCACCTATAGTGACAGACCCTTCTGTTTGTGTCATATAGATATCTTTATGAAGGTTCCCATTAAAGAATAAAGTTTTGACATCCATCTTCCAAATCTTATAGTCATGGTAAGCTGCCATGACAAGTATAATTCTATTGGATTTAAAATTTGAAACTCGTGAAAAGGTTTCATTATAGTAAATTCTTTGACACTATTTAATGTATTTATCCACCATACTTTCTTTATAGGTATTTAATTTCCCTTTCATGTCCAGTTTCCTCTTGAATACCCATTTGCATCAAACAATATTTACATCAACTGGAAAATAAAAAAACCCAAACTTGGTTTTGAGACATGGAATCCATTTCAGAATTCATGGATTATTTCCATCTTCTATATTTTGAGATATCTAATGCCACCCTATAGAAGATAGTTTAATCATTTTCAACCCACAATGAGTCACCATTCTCGGTGACTAGAAAAACATATCTCTCTTGTTCTCTTACCTCTCTTATACTTCTATGTAATAATTGTTTTTTGAGAACAACTTCATCTATGGGGAACTATGGAATATGTGACTATTTTAACTATTGCGTATCATGATAATTAACTTCATTGAAGTCAATATTTCTTCCACAATCCCTTTTGAGGATGTTCTCCATCTCAAGAAAGAGTGTTTGTCTGGTGATAATCACTTTCTTGTATAAGGGGTTGTATAGGTAATATCCATTTGTTTCCATGGGATACCCTATAAAGACACACTTTGTGCCTCAAGGTGTTAGTTTATTGCTCAAGAAGGCCTTAACAAATAACTAACAACCCCATAGGTATGTATACGAAAAAATGGGTTTCTTTCCACTCTATAAATTGAAGGGAATTCCATTTTCCACTTAAGTTGGTACACAGTTTATTGTGTATGTCGTAGTTTGTAATGTATATCCATAAAAAGATAATGTAAGATCGACATGACTCATCATTTAACATACTATGTACGACAAGGTATGGTTCCTTCTTTAACTAAAACCATTACACTATGTTGTATAAGGTGAAGTGAGCTGATATAGAATCCCAAACTCCCATATAAAGTCGATGAACTCTTGGTTAATATATTCACCACATCAATCAAACTGAAGATTATTTATCTTCTTACCCTAATGATTCTCTACATCATTCATGAATACCTTGAATTTATCAAAGGACTCATACTTATACTTAATCAAGTAGATATATCCATATCTACTCATGTCATTAATAAAAGTTATGAAGTAAGAATATCCACCTCTATCTTCTTCTAGAAATGGTCCACACACATCAGTGTGCACCAATCCTAAAAGTTCTCCGGACCTTTCACCCTATCGATTAAATGGTGGTTTGGTTATTTTTCCTTGTAAACAATCATGGAATCTCTAAAGTGGTTTTAGCTCATAAGAGTCTAAATAACCATCTTGATATAACTTTGTCAAATGCTTCACATTTTCATGACTAAGATGGAGATGCCACAACTAGGTTTTATATGAGTCATTTGAAAATGATTTTTTATCGATTTCAAACACTTGGTTTTGGTAATTTAATACAAAAATACAATTATTTATATGCTACATACCATAATATATATTTTCCTTATGAAAGAAACAATTTTTTTCCAAATTTAAAAATAAACGCATCCTATCTATACATGATAGAAAAATTATGTTCTTGGTAACTATAAGTACATAATAAAAATTTCATAAAACCAAAATCATCCCTATCGGAAATGAAATTTGGTAGTCACTAATGGCTAGAGAATCTATCCTCACACTTTTGGAAGCTCTTTGATCCACCTATACTTTGGAAATATTCCGAAATCTACTTGGTTCCTGCATTTGGATATAGATCTGAGCACCAAAAGCTGTATCAAATACCCAATGTGTAGAAATGGAAAGATTTCACTTGATAACAAACACCCCTTTAGATTCCCTTTGATTCAGGGTGCAGTTTCACTTCCAATGGCCTAATGTGACACATGAAAAATATATTTCATCTTTTTACTTTCCCTTACTATAGATCTTCTTGTTCTTGGAAGGATAATGATCAGGTGGTTTATAGTGTTTACAAGTCTTGAGACAATTTTCCTTGTTCATATTTTTCTTACTCACCATAAGTACCATGGGTTTATCATGCCCCATGTACTATTCTACTTGGATAATAAAGGTAAGAAGTTCCAAAAGACTCTTCTCATCATTGATCATATTATAATTCCAAATAAAGTTGGAGAAGGTCTTGGGTAGTGATGAAAGTATGAGATCTATATGAAAATCATCTAGGAATTTAATCCCTTAGATGTCCGGACATTAAATTTAGATGATAAGATCGACTAGATGAGGCCCATCTGGCATAGAATCTCCAAGATTAATTTTTAACAAAGAATTGGAGATCTCGTACCTGTCTTGTATCACCTTCTTTTGAAGAGATCTTGAAGGTGAGACATAATGCTATAGGAATCCATATCCTCATGTTACATAAAAATATAAATAGAAATAGATGACAGCATGAAGAAATTCACATCTTCAACATCATTTAGACATATCTCTTCATCACTTTCCTCATTTCCTGGTGCACTTGGTAAAGGTTCTTCCAGCACATACAATTTCCATTCATGGAGAAGGATGAAAAGTGATTGCCTTTTCCACTCTTGGAAATTTGTTCTAGTGAGAAGGTTTCTATTCTAAATTATGGATAAAAAAGATATGTTTGATGTAGTTACTAATACTATTTAAACAAAATATGATAATCTTAATTTTCGAAATTTATATAATAAAATTTAAACAAACAAACAAATATTATATTTATTAATCTCCCACTATTTTTTTGAAACCCAATATCCCTCACCATTGGAATTGGAATATCCTATTACTTGGACATTATAGTGGAAATGATCCATATTCCCCTTCTCATTACACTAAATTTGGTTGGACAAGCAACTCTAATGGTTTTTGATAGAATTCTAAATGCCAATTAAACTCATACTTTATTGATCTGCTGAGTGGACTCCCCAATCCTGAAACCATTAATTTAGACCTCCTCAATCCTTTGCATCTCAGTTAGACCAAATCATCATTTTGCATTAAACCATTGACGTAAACCAATTTAATTCAACCCAAAACCTCATGTTATAATTCATCGATAATTGAAAGCACCCCAACTTTGGTTGGTCAAGCACATTGAACTGTAGTTTGATTTTAACCGAAGTAATGGAAGGCTATACACTCTTAATATTTTATTAAGGGATTTTATCCTTTTAAGTGTACATTGATACTTATTATCTTTATCATATGATTTTTAATATTTAGTGGTATTACATAAGTGATTTACCTTGTCTTATATAATATTTACACATACTCTAGTTTATTTAAGTTCTATTTTTCATGATCATTAATTCATTAATTATGTGATCACGACAGGACACCCATACTGAAATAACCATGCAACTGAAAGAAATAAAATAATTAAATGGTATAATCATGATTTATTACCAGTGGTTACTTTTTCTAGATATTGATAAAATATCAATTATCTGAGGGGAAAAAACCCCTTGAACCAATTATGGTTCATGTGGTATATTTACACCTATCCACCCATGTATCTCCTTGGATTGGTTTCGCATCAGCTCCAAACTTGAACTGCCTCCACTAGCTTGGGTGATCCATCCATTACATATGTCTTTTACTCAAATTAAGGTGAGGAGAAAAATGGTTTACATAAAAGAAACCATGGGCACACATTCCCTACATAATGATTGGAGATAAGGAACACATGCCACAAATTTAATTAAATAAACAATTAAATGGAACTAATCACATACAAAAGGTTTGGTCTAGCTCTTGATCATTCACATGCATGCAAAGAATTAAAAATTTAATAAACTATCATTCAATTATTAAACATAGTAATTTAATATAAATTATTCCCGAATCAATTAATTATTATATTTAAATAATAAATTATTTTATCTTAATTATCATCTAAATTTCCTTGAGATTCACTTGCATTATAATTTTAAAAAATTCAAAAAATTCATTTAAAATTAATTGTGTATATAAATGTACCTTTGAGGTAATATGGTGAATACCTATCATAATATACCTAATAAGTATTATATTTTTATACTTGTTTGTTCTTTGTGAAATATAACTTAGAAGAATTGTCACGTACTTTCTTGAATTGTACTTCACAGCCGATTACAAAAATTATATGATTTTTTGGTCATGTGTTATAATTCAATTTGCATAGAGTAACAAATTTTAATACTAATCACACATTATATGAAAATCAAAAAATTACACAGATATTAATTAAAAATTTATATATATATATATTAAAACCTATCACATGTCGTGTCCTATATTTATTTCCACACACAAGTACATATCTCAAGGATTACACTGTATAATAAATAAATTTTATATCTGTGTAACTTGTAAATGTTAATGGCATGTAGATACGATCTATACAGTGTGTACATCTATTACCATCTATCCAAGACACATTCCTAGGGACTCAACATATAGTCGGGGCCCTTAAAAATTTGGAGTATACGACATGTACAATGGGTTACACTCTATGTGATATCTGAGTTACAAGATCACTAGTCATGTATGCCATTTATAGAAAACATGGTCCATCCGTGACTCAAAGGGACTACATGACGTGTAAGGGGGAAACACGACATGTAGTTCAGCTAAAATGCACCATTAAATTCTGGTCAACACAGGGTGCATTAAGTGTGTAATTAATTAAAAAATCAATTCATAATCTTGAATTTATTTCTAAATCAATTCAATTGTGTTGAACATGAATACATGATGTGTAACACCGATTACACGACATATAGTCTGGTGTTTTATGTCCAGAAAACTTGGAACCTCTGGATGACTTCCTAAATTTTAGTTTAATCATAAAAATAATCATCTTTATTATATCTACAAGAAACAAATGAGGAAGAAATATACCTCAAAATTCAGATTAAAATAATGATTAAACTTGAATTGAAAACTAAATTAAAATGCGAAAATAAATAACAATATTTAAATAACTATAACCAATTAAGCGATCCCTTTGATATTACTTTTAGGTTCTAGGCACAATAGGAGCGTGCAATGTGTGGTGACCATCTTTGATTTTTTCCATAATAGATGCTCAATCCGAGATGTATACGCTGATGAACACAGTGATCCATGGAATTGTGTCAAAGAAATAGACAATGATGAATTGTACTAGAAACATGAAAGAGAATCATCACATATTATTTATAATTAATTTGATTAAATAAAGAATTATCTATAAGGAATTATTTCTTCAATGATGAATCCAGTGACAGATCTACAGTCCACCATCGTTGCATTGTAGAAACCAAGTGTATATTTCCTCTAGCGATGATCTACATGTGTTCTATGAATCTCCATACATTTTCGATGTAATATTTGAGTGATTTCGTGACAGATCCTTGATCTTACATCGTCTTCATTTTATCGCTTCAAGAAACACCTCCAAAGAATTCTCCTTGATCTGATGGAGGAGGATTTCTCTCTGTTCTTGGGAGCATTCTTTGATAAGGGAGCTCTCTAGGCTTGAGAGGTGTATCCAAATCCATTGTTCACAACCAATACAAATGAATAGTCTTAATGAGAAAACAACATAAATGAGTTTATATATCACTAGGGTAAAAATAATATTACTTCACAAGTGGCCTTAATTATTTATTTAATCTTAGTGAAACTCCATGTCAAATGATAATAATAATATCATTATTTATTGACATGCACTTAACTTGAATATTATAATTAAAAAATATTTTTTGTTTTTTATTTCTCATAGGACCTATAAACTTGGTCTTCCATTCCTCTATAATATTTTTTAGACCTTGGATAATAAATATTTATTTATTAAATAAATATCACTTCACTATTCAGCAATAAATAAATAAATATTATATTTACTAAATAAAAAATAAATATTTATATGTTATCAAGAATACATGAATAATTATTAAACCACAATTGAGAATAATATTTATTTAAAATGTTAAATAATAAGTAATAATATATATTATTTAACTCAGATTCTGGATACACCTAATGTGTGATCCTTTAGGATTATTTCTCAGTGGCATTAGGTGAAGGAGCCTAAAATCCAAGGTTAACATCTTGAAACATGAAAAGAAACCCATTGAGAAATAATTTAATGCCATAATGATATTTCACATTATATAGATACTTATTATGTAATATAATCCATTTATCTCGATATCTCTTATCAAGTAGGTTGTATGCTCGTTCCATCAACCTATGTGCTCAATATCTCTTTCTTTGACTTCTTGAAAAATGAACATGACTTTAAAACACCTGAATAGAGATTTATTTAGGCTATAATTTCCATAAAAGGACCTAAGATATTAAATTCAATTAATAAATAGTGGGGACAAGTCCTTTCTCACATTATTCATTAATGAAATATTACTCATGAGACACCCAACATATCTTACTTCACTACAAACATCTGTCATCATGGTTTTTCTCAATACATCTAAGTACACAACTCATAATACTCATTAATAATAATCATAAAGTCTAATGACCAATAAACACATCCACAGATATAAAAATCCAATGACACATATAAATGTGGATTTCTTAATGGTGAGTCTCGTTCTCATAATATCTTACTAGATATTACCAAGGGAATACACACAGAGATGATGCATCACAGTCTGATGAGTCTCCATCCATGATAGACTATATCATTTGTGTCTCTCAAATGATATCATCTAGCTATATAAAATTTATTTAAAAATAGTGTCGTAGAACTTTCGGGTTCTCATCATATCGGGGAATTACTATGACCTTTGAATGTGACTACTACTCTTAATATATTATAACATACTATGTCACACAGAAGAAAAATCATGATGTGATAAGTAGTTTATTATTATTCAAAACAATGAATAAATGTTTATCATAAAGTAAATGAAAGTTGGTTCTAGGGAACCAACTCCAACATTATCTACTATTAGAATGAATCTTTTTGTGAACAATGAATCACTTATAGTACATGTTTGTTTATGTTGGGAAATTATAACTTTTAATTATATTTATACATAAATTATAAGAACATTAAATCTTCCTTTCTTGTTTTATTATTGAAAAAACATGGTATTGATATTGTTTTTTATTTAGATTTATTGATTAAAGTATTAAAATTTATGCTTAATACTGGTGTCACAATGTACAATCCTTATAACAATAATGAGGTCATGTCGTGAGACGTGTTTTTTAGTATTTATATAATAAAATTTTTTTAATGAGTTACAAATCCTTTAAATTTATGTTTATACCTTTATTTTCATCATTATATAAGTTCTTAATGGTTTAAGGAAGTGTTCAGAAAAGTTCCAGGCTTTTTCAGAGCTTAGAGGTATAGTTTTTGGAGAGACAAATTGAGTAGTATGGTTATATCATGGTTGGTGCATGGTTAATAGTAACCGTGTGGCTCATCCAAACATCCCAATAAGAGGAGGTGAATAGTTATTTTAACAATGAATATGAGGCCACATGATTTGGGTAAACTATTTGGTGGTTCTGCAGAAGTTTTACAGAGGTGTTCATGGGTTGTGCATGGTTTTTCCAAACCAGGTACCTATCTTTCACACTTAGTGCTGCACAGGCAGTGGGTGCACATAGTTGGATGATGATTTTTCAAAACCATGCTGCCAAACTATAAACCCTATTAAAATGTGTGAAATTATAATTTTACCCTACCTTAATGTATGTTTTAACCCTCATTTATTCTCCCTTTCACACACACAATGACCTCCTGTTTCATTGGGAGATCTTTCTTAATCAAAGCTAGGCTATGAGCTAGTTTCCTTATCTGAACTGAAAATTACTCACCATAAGATGTGTTGGATAGCTACTGATAATCCCCTTATTACTGTTGATTAATTTTTTGATTATATTTCCATATTTAATGATAAATAAATGTGAGTTAATATTCCCTATTTTTAGATATTTTTTCTATTTATTTGATTTATCCCATTTTAGACAGATTAGATGATGATATCGGATATAGAGTCTATTACTAAGATAAGATAGTTGGTCTTATTATTTTACATTAATGTATAGTTGTATATATATTGTTCAACTATTCTACACACTAGACTTACTAATTTTTACCTCTTAAATGAATATTTTTATAAATTAAATATGTGGCCCTATGTTTATATGACCCAGGTTACTCATAATCACTATTGAGGGTTAAGGACCCAAAATAGAACACCCCCTTTGGGTGAGTCTTAAAATGAGACAAAACAACCATAAAATGATTATGAATTTGATTCACCTTATGAGGTATGATATTTATTCTAATAATATATAGGTTATAATTTATTTAATAGAAATGTGATTAGATTAAATCTAATGGAAGGATTTAGGCCATTCTAGTACTTCTAAGAATTGATTATGTAATTGAACTACCTGTGAGGTGAGTTAGAGTTATCCTTTATAAATTATATCATTAAATTATATTAAAATTGATGTTAAATGGTTTTGTTAGACTAATATCCCATGGAAATTCATTATTCCATGACGAAGCTGATACATGGGTTCTAACTCAGAACACCATGGATAGAATCATCAGACGTATTGATTGAAAATGAATTTTTAAAAAGATTTACATCAAATCGTGGGTGATACATGGGTTCATATATGAATTCCATGGATTAGATCACTTGGTAAGATAGATTTACTTTTTTACATGAGTGATACTAGGGTTTCTTTCATGTAATTAGAAATATGGAATCAGAGAGTAGTGTATTATATCATGTTTTGAGTGACACTTGGGTTCGCTATATTGGAATTCCAAGGATGGTATAAAAGGGAAATGTATTTATTCCTCACCTAGAGTGATATCTAGGTTCCTTTGAGGAATTCCATGGACATGATTGTATGGTGTAATGAATGCTTTTTTTATTATAATAATGAAGAGGAAACAACAAGAAACGTAAACAGCCCAGACACTCAAGGGGGCCAAAAGTAATGTAACCCTAAGGTGTCCTTCAACACAAAGGGCCTACATTCATGCCACTATACAAATAATGAATCCAAATTTATCAATTAATCTAAATGAAACATCTTCTTAGTCAAATAACATACTTAGATTCGATTAATACTTTATATAAATAATGGAATTGTTATATTTCTTTTATCAAATGCAATAATATGGGACGTGTGCATCCCATATACTAAATATGATCAATGGGATATTACTTGGATATGATTGGGTTTTTAATATTATTTTTCTAATTAAATCATAATTTACAAACTCTTAAAGTCATTCCATCATAGGATAAATAAGGTGATACCAGTCGAGTGAGCCGTTGGGAACTCGAACTGAAATGGGTATTACATATTTCATTTATATCTTTCATTATTATATGAAAATTTATTCATTAGATACACATGGAATGGATGGAATTAGACACAATTGTTGGTGGCCTAATGAATATATCTCACACCTTGTTTGAGTCACCACTTTGTACCTGGATAGAATTATTTGATACAGGTACAGAAAAGGAAATGAACGTACTACAGGCAGTTGATTTATCTATACTAGTATAGATTATGGGTTTAGATGATCGAGATTATTCTTGGGATTCTATTGGAGATATATTTTTATTTTTTGTTTATTTTTATAGAATGTTTCATACACTATATTCTTTGTTTCCCTTGTATTCCAGTTTTTTATAGAATGACATGATTATTAATTTTATATGATATTAGATCTAGTTTATTTTATTAGTTGTGTAACTATCCAATTTATTGTTGTGATTGAATGATTTTCCATTATACTTTTGGTCATTTATTATGATAGTACTATTTAATAACATTGTTATACTGATATGATCCACTCTGATCATGAGGATATAGTCTCCCTATAGTATCATCACAGACTCTCGATACTATTCGTAGCCTATTGTGTATGGAGAGGTTCTCTTGAGGCAATGTGACCCACTAGTTCCGTTACTATTTTAGAGTGATCCGGGATAGGATGTTATAAGGTGGAATAAAATATTTATATTCCTTTTTGTTCTATTGTGTACATTGGTAAACATGAAACTATGTGTTATAATTTGTTAATGAGTATTTTACCAAGAGTAGTTAACCCATCTATAGGGAAAATACAAATTTACCTAGGATGGTATATTGATATTATTGATTATTCCCATTATAGTTGTATTAACTTCACCATTGGGAAATAAATATGATTTGTGGTGTTTATTATTATTATATATTATTTTATAATCTTGTTCTTATTAGGCAAGTAGTAATTATTTCATGAATAATTATAGGCACTTCTGGATTAACATGTCAAGCATATTCCATGCCATACATATTTTATTATGTACATTGCTTGAAACATGTTGTAGTGACTTGACTATGATATTTGTTATCTATCAAACATTTTTGTAGGATAAATGAGATAAATAATTGTTCAATTAAAGTTTCTACGTAAACCTAAATAGCGTTTTCCCATATAGAATGATGTAGGCCCCTTAGTTAACCATTTTTCACATGTTTAAACTCTATTATTATGATTACATGATTTGAAATGTTAGTTATCAATGATAAAATGGATGATAATTGAAATTTATAGGACCAATACTTATATTAATTGGGAATGATAATCCATATAATCAGGAAATTATCTTGGACTTGGTTCAATCAATTGTCAAATATAAAATTATGGTTGCAGTAATTGATGTGCCAATTAAAACTCATAAAGCATGATAATTTATAACTTGGGAATGGTAAGTCATATAACTGGGAAATTATGTATATAAATGATTAAAAATAGTTGGTTCTTAAGAATTAAAAGAAATGGTTGCTATTAAATGCTGATACCAATTTCCACTTAAAGGGTGTTTTCCCTTATAAAGTTTAATTGAAACACTGTATACTAGAACCGCTGATATGAAATATAGAAATTGAACCTGACCCAACCTTAGTAATACATATTAGGAAGTAAATATTGTGATTATTTATGGTCTTATATGTCTCCCAAACCTAGCTTTAGGAGTTGGAAGAGGTATGTGACTCTTTGACAAGAAACCTTGTTCCTATACTATTCTTATATCAGTGATCTATAACAATATTAAATTATATATGAGTCTTGTGCATGGAATTTATAGAGATATGAAACCATGAAATCTATGAGTCATGAGCCAAGAGGGTGGGGATGAAAATGATATGGAGGTAGTGGTCCTTTAATGTAACACCCCAAGCTTCTACGGTACGCTTCTCTTTGAATAATGTGATAGCGTGTGTTGTACGCAACACCGAGTTCTAACACACCATAACTAATCAAACTAGCCGTTATGAATAGTAATACCTACTTTTTGAAATTATATATATTTTATATTTGAAAATGGACTTCATTTTTGGATTTGGAATATCGAATTTAGCCTAAGGTGAAATTTTGGTACATTTCGGATAACTTTCATATTTTGATGAATAGTGAAAATTACTAAATTTTAATTAAAAACAACTTTTTTAATCAAAATAATTACTAGTGATAAATTATGAATTTGAGTGGTTATAAAGTATATTTAGAATATATTTTTACCATTTAATATAATTTTGGTCATTGGACATAATTTTACAATTAAACCGAACATAAACAAGTGTCAATCTTTTGATAATTATTATCTCTTAAAAAAACACACTTTTTGTTTTGACAGCGGGAATTAATTTTAAATTAATTTCTGCCACTTCTGTGTTTTGAATTTAGAAAAATGGATTCCATATTTGTAATCAGGATGTTCAAATTGTTTAAATAGGTAACTTTTATTTTTAGACATTTTGAATAATTACTGCGGTAAATATTTTATTTACCATGGTTAAAGGGTAAATCCGGTAAATAAGGGTTAAAAAATAATATTATAATAATACAAAATTACCCTAAAACGTGTCTTAACCCTATTGGTTGATACATGGTCGACCATGGGCATCTTTGGGTCTATTTTGGGACCCCATGGATCCACTTGTAAGTGATAATGACACTTTATTTTAATTTAGTTAAAATGAATACAAAAATGACACAAGAATATATCTTTTAGAACAAAAATTTTTACATAGGGTTATATATGTTGGATTTTAGATTATAAATATTCATTAGAAAGATAAAGAGATTTCCTACATAATGATATTTTATTTATAATTTTTAGACATTGAATAATTTATTTTATTTATGACACAATGATGATGCAGTAATTACTATAATAGTGAAAAATTAAAATAATTGATATTATAAATACCCAAATAATTATAATATCAAACTTTTAATGAATTAAACTAATTTTATATGATAATATGATATATTAGGATTGATTTAATTGACTTTGTTTGAAGTAATCAATCTGTTAGGAGTTTCAAAAAAATCAACTATTGAATAGTGTCAAAATTGACATAAAAGAGTTTTTAAAAAAAATATTATATTATTAATTAATATTAAATTCCTAAAAATATAAGGTTCGGCCAAGAGACTTATATTATGATAGGTTCCTCATTAATGGACCACTTGGGGGTCACTTGGATGTATATAGTAAGTTTATTAACCATATTATATAAAAATACAAAGAGACATTGTAAAAGTGAAACTAATTAACTTAGAGTTAATACTTAACGATAAGGTTAATATAAGTACCCAAACCTGTCTAAATTCTATTGGTTGAGTGGTTTTCGACCTATCCCCACCTTAACCTTTGAATAGTCAACTTTGGAGCCATTATAAACCGAATATGAATTTATTATAAATTAATATTTCTAGCTTTTCCAAAGGTGCCCCTCACCCCTCTTATAAAAGGGCACCCCTCCTTCTCATTTCTTCACACCTCTAAAGCCTTTCGGTTCGGCCAAACTCTGCCCAAATACTCTCCCAACATCCCTCACTACAACCTAGGGGCCTTAGTTTGATCCTAAAGCCAACCTAAGGAGCCCTTTTGATCAAATCAAAAGGAAGAACCCGAAGAAGAGGTAATGTTTTCACCACCCCTTTTCCAAGTTCATTTCTTTTTCCACTTCTTCTTCCTTTGTTGTTACCATTCTAAAATAATGACTCCAGTATCATTTATATACTGTGATGTTATTATAAATATGGTACAACCATATTCAGTATTCTATCCACCCTTTGAATAACATGTCACCATACGTGCGTACGTACGGCTTACCGTCTCCACGTCGTGGTGTAATTGTTATTCAATATATTATTATTTGGATGGGTATAATAATGATGTGTAACTCATGTAAATAATAAATATAACATATTAATGATTCTGTATATATGATATACCATCCATTTATATATTATTTTAATATCAAAAGAATGATATTGTCGCTCGTGCGTACGTACGGACTACCGTCTCCACGAACGCGATGAGATTCATTCTCCATCGTAACAATTAAAGTATAATTATCATTTTATGATTTAAAAATGATGTTTAAGGACTTGATATCATTCTGGATATGAATAATATACAACCTATCCTTTACAAACATGTCTTACGTAACAAAACATATGAAAGAAAACAAGTAAGTTAACACCCGAAACAACGATAATACTAAGATATTATTATCAAATCAATATTAAAAGATCATATATGATATCATATTAATGTATATGATTCTTGTATAATTTAATAACAATTATTTCACCATTATACAGGAGGTTAACCTACCCCAACCAAGGAAAAGTACAAGGTAAGGGTTATTTCACAATCTCTTCATTATCCGAGGTTGTATTATACGTAATAATCTACTGGGACCTCTTTATCATCCACATCCATGTTTCTTTGAAATGTATTTCAAAACATTTTTACTATTTACAAGAATATGGGTTAAAGTCATTTATACCCTTGTTTGACTTTTTATAAGAGGTTTATAAAGGAATCTTTCCGTCGTTTTCAAAACAAGGTCCTTTTTAACCTTTTCGACTGAATTGAGGTAAGAATGTTTTTAACTTATACGGCGGGTGCGGTTATTTTCCGCCGTTATAAAATCGTCGAAGCTTTCCATACAAGATTATAAGAATATTTTCAAAGAAAATGTTTTATTTTATATGGATCTTAAATGATTTCAAAATAAAAGGAGATACTTCTTTAAAAAGAATTTTGATTTCATCTATGTCAACATCCTTTGATGGATTTTAAGATTATTTGTAGTTGATTTATTATGATACAAAACTTCTATATTGTATTGAAGGTTTTGTGATATGTTTGACTGTGGATGTGCTATTTTTATACCATTCATAGTTTATGGTGAAATTATTGACATTTCGTATGCTAGTTTTAATACGAATGTTTATGTTATAAACCTTTTCATATGGGAATGCATTGGACTTAATAAGTGACGGGTGGAGCCCGCTATAGCTCCTCGATGCATCGGTAGGTCTCATGAGACAAACTAGTGTCTTGGCACAAGGCCTTGACAAAATCTTATTTGTAGTCTTGGCACGAGGCCTTGGCTATGTGGTTATGATAGTCTGGCATTATGCATTCCAACATTATGAAAGTGGTTATTGATATTGCATGTGATTATTCGATTAGTAGAATATCCATGTGAACAAGTAAATGGCATTATTTCATTTTACTTTTGCCATACTATGTTGAAGTTCAATTTTAAAAGGCTTTTGTTTTAGTAATTCATTGCCTTAAATGTTTATGCTTATTTTGAATGTTCCGCTATATTGTTATCCTTACTGGGCATTTGAGCTCACCCCTTTTCTATGTTTTATTTTTCCCAGGTAGTGAAGAAGTAAATTATGAATGACTTGCAGGGATATTATGAGGGGTTAATAGTGTGGATATGAAGACTTTGTTGTTGTAGTAGTTTTTCACTTTGAAATGTAATGTAAAACTTTATGATTATATCTAGTGTTTCCAAGGCTACTAAACCAATCGGTCTTTCGGGATTTGATCTTTCTTGTGATCATGCCAATGTTATGTAATTAATGCACCGACTCTGGGCAACTGGGGTTGGGGCGTTACATTTAACCACTATTATTACCTCATGTAGTGCCAATTCTATCACCTTATGTGATACTGAACTAGGATAATTATACTCAATTTTGAGAAATATTATTAGGAATCATGCATACTATGAAGGGATTCCTATGAAATACCTTTTATAAGGAAGAGTATATGTGGTAATTTTAGTAGTATTATTCACCAATGTTTTCAGGGATGATGGTCCAGAGGTTGTTGATTCATGGATGGAGGACATGCTATCTATTTTTTTAGCATCTTGAGACACATCCTGAGAGAAGAGTGAATCCTGATACATACATGAAAAGAGATTTTACATAGCGATGGTTGAACGTTATTAATTAGGAAGATCATCCTCATGATATTTTTTACGGGATATCTTGACAACCTTATATGATTATTTCCATCTAGAGATGTTGAGGACTGATATATCCAAAGAGTTTATACACCTAAAGCAAGGATATTTATTAGTTATGGACTATTACATATGTTTCAGGAATCTCTTATAATTCACACTAATTCTTCATGGTGATGAGTGATCTAGGGATATGAAATTTAAGGATGATATTAGGTATGAAATCTGATCACATGTGAATGCATTATGGTTGAATACCATATCCAGGATAGTGAATCAGACACTTTTTACTGACTGTAACCTGAGAGAGGATAAATGTGAGAGCCAAGGCTATTTGAATCCTTAAACCAAAACTACTTAATCTAGTGGTGTGAAGTGTCATTTTTTAGTTTTCTCATGGGAAGAACAACAGATAGAGCATGCAATCAGGTAGCCAGGTGGTATTCCCTTAGTGTGGTAGTCTAGGATATACAAAGACCTAGTGTATCAAGGATCATGTTGAGTTCTGGGATTTCATAAATATGCATCATCTTCAACTATTATTTATATATTTACCTCTTATGGCTAGTGATAAAGAATTTTCCATGACTCTACATTTAGGAGTGTGGTCCAAATCCCATCATCAGACAGATAGCTAGAGTAATACCGACTGATTTGGATGAGGATTTCATCATTACTTTGGGATACAAACATAGGACTTATATAACTAGTAGAGAAATCCTACCTAGGGTAGTTGAGTTGTATCTTAGGGACATGGATATGGCCAAATATATATAGTTTAGTTGATCCATGAGGACTAGAGTTCTAGTCCATATATAGTTAGGGGAATGATCTTAGTAGCTTTTGTAGTAGTTTTTTATTTATTTGATACAGGCGCTTACAACTCTTTAATTTTTGTTTCTATTGTAGATATACTTGGTATCTATATTTAGTATTTATGTGGTGTAATGAAACTCAATACCCCATTGGGAATTTGATCAAAAAGTGTATTCAAATTCAAGGAATTCCCCCTTTAGGTAAGCGATTATCATTTCTTATGGGAACTATTCATCCTCATGATGATAGGATTAGACACCATTATTAGGATGGAATG
Organism: Viscum album; assembly: GCA_963277665.1. Classification (NCBI taxonomy): domain Eukaryota; kingdom Viridiplantae; phylum Streptophyta; class Magnoliopsida; order Santalales; family Viscaceae; genus Viscum; species Viscum album. Next base: position 1,951,341,667 of record OY728150.1, read on the forward strand.
GTTGGTTCCTTATCATGATTAGGTTGATTTCTATTTCCATAGGGTATACATTAAAACAACATAGAAAAATAGTTATATCCAAATAGGTGAATGGTATGTCTAATAAATTTTAGATAGACCTAAGAATCATGGGCTAGTAAGATTGAGAACCAAGAGTACAAGTCTCTATATGGATGATTAGGGAACACATCAAGATGATTTCCCTTCTATAATAGATCATTTTAGAGACTTCTTCATGATGAATGTAATAGGATATGTACAGGTATAGAGGTATAATTTACTATTGTGTTAGTACTAGGAGCAACATTGGTATCCATTCTCCATTAGAGGATGACTACTACAAAGTTTCAAGAGATCAAGAGGTATATATATGACTTGGAAGACAAGGGTTTTATATGGTCCAGTAATCCCCCATTGGATTCACATCTCCTTTATTCCAAGAAGGTGGTTGGTACCCTAAATTTTTTTATGGATTATGATTGGTTGGACTAACTTATCATTACGAAATATTATCCAATTCATTGTATAGGTGACCTCTTCGACCAACTCTGAGGAGTGGAGGTTTTATCCAAGATTGATTTGAGGTTGGACTCCCATTAGGTGTTTTTTATACCATTAGATAGACAATGTAAACAAATTATATATTATACTTTCCTTGTACAAGTATTTGGTAATTTTTTTAGTCTTACAAACATGCCAAAAATATTAATGGCCTTGATGAATCAGTTTTTTCACCTGTACGTGGATTCATTCGTGGCAGTCCTCATGAATGATATCTTAGTGTACTCACATACTCGACATTGGAATTCTGAACATCTTGATATCAATTGGATAACACTAAGGGAGAGCTAAATGTATGATAAGATAACTAAATTCCACTTTTGTATTGATAGGGTCCACTTACTAGGTCACATTATCTTAGATACATGAGTATCAGTTGACCCAAACAAGGTATGTTCCATTGTTTCCTAGGAGAATCTCAAGAAAATATTTGAAATTCAAAATTTCATGGGGATGGATGGATATTAAAGGATCTTTATACAAGTTTTATTTCATCTTACTACACCAATCAAAGGTTTTTCCAAGAAATGTGTCAAGTTTACATGGTTTGAAGAGTGAGAGGAAGCCTTTTAGAGGCCTAAAGGTAGATTCACTTTAGTTATAATCCTGATTTTACCTATGCCTAGAAGGGGATACACAGTTCATTGTGATCCACCAGTATTAGGATGGGATCCATTTTGATGTTATGATATTGAGTCATAGCATACATGTTTCATTAGTTTTGGTCTCATGATAATAATTACCCAATGAATGATCTTTAGTGAGAAGCTATGGTCCATGCCTTTCATTTTTGGAGGTATTACTTACTGGGAGAGAATTTTGTGGTGTAAAAAGTCCATAAGAGACTCAAGTATATATTTAACTAGCATGAATTAAATATCAAGAAATTAAGATGGGTTGAATACCTACATTCATTATAATTTGTATTTCTTGTATTTCTCAAAATTGAAATGCTGTTGCAGATGGTATGAGCCTAAAGACTAAAAAAAAGGTAGTTTAAGAGGTAAATATTGATTGGAAATTGATGAAATTATTTTTTGAGATGCATTTGGAGGTTTCTGAACTTCATGGACAGCGTGTATACATATCATTATCAGTGACCTCTTCAATTCTAGGTAGAGTGAAGATGAGTTAGCTCGATGATCCTAATGGTTTGGTCCTATGAGATAGTGTTTCCAGTGAGGAACCACCATATAGTTAGATTTTTATGGGAATTATATCTTTACCATTCATTTAAATTTCTAGGTTCCTGAAGACATATGAGATGAATTATTGTGAGTGGCTCATGCCTCTACTTGGGTGGTACATACATTCCTTTTAAAGTTGTACCATGATTTATACCACTGGTATCATTGGCCTGGTATGAAAAGAGTTATATATGGTTTCATTACTTGGAGTTACCCTATTAGTAGGTGAAGGTAGAACACCCATGGACTGTAGGAATTTTATAGTCATTTCCTATTCTTTAGTGGAAATGGGAAGAAGTCAATATGTATCTTGTGATGGGATTACCGAGGTCTCTTCGAGTTTGTGACACATTATGGTGATTATAGATATTTTAATAGAGGTATCTCACTTTATAACTATTAGAGATACATTTTTAGTTGATGAGGAAGGAATGATATATGTCAGAGTGATCATACACCTTCATGGAGTTCCATGTACATTCATATCTTATAGAGATATTGGTTTTACATCACAGTTCTAGTAGGGGTTGTAGAGGGTGTTATGTTCACAGGTATTTTTGAGTACAACCTATCACCATTAGACTAATGGATAATATGAGCATACGTGATAGGTCTTAGAGTAAATTATTTGGGAATTCATCCTAGATCTCCTAGATTCTTTGGAAAAACACCCACTAGTTACCATATTTTCTTACAGTAACATATTTTAGAAAACTATATAGATGAATCCTTACTAGGATTTATAGTGTAGGTCATGCAGTTCACCCCTATGCTTGTTATAGGTTGGGGAGGCAGTGCTAATATGACCTCATCTAATTTAGGATACATTGGAGTATGTAAATATTATCATTAATTATATGGTTGTAGCTCAGTCTAGGAAGAAGTATTACATCAATTTAAATTATAGACCACTATAGTTCAAGGTGGGGGATCAAGTTTTCTTGTATATTTCATCTAAAATGGGGAATACAAAGATTTAAAGACATGGAAAGCTTTCAACTCATTATGTCAGTCCCTAATTTTTTTTGGAGAGATTTTATATATCAACATATCAGTTGTAGTTTACTCAGTGGTACCGAGCCATACAAGATATCTTACATTTGTCTTAGTTTTGTCATTATCATTAAGACCTGTCTCATATTCTTTAGTGTGATGAGATTGAGTTATGTGTGTATGTGTCCTTTGTAGAGAATATTAGTTGTATTGTTGAATATAGAAAGATGGAATTACAAGGTAGGTCAGTTCCTCTAGTACAGGTGATATGGTATCATAGCCATATAAAATATGAGACATGGGAGTGAGAGGATAATGTACATGATCAATTGTTATAGTTATTCATATATGATTCTTTAACACCCTCATATGGAATGCTCAGGGAAAAATTGTTTTAAGATGGGGGGATTTTATGATCCTAAGTTTTCTAATGAGGTATGAATGTTTTAAATTTTTCTCTAAACCTTTATTTTCATCCTTATAGAAGATTTAGAACTAGTAAAGGTGATAATACTAAATATTCTTCTTCTTATGCATCTTACTCTTTCCAGGTAAGATATATTTTAATTTTTTAATTTCCTAAATGGTGTAACTGATCCATAGTGGTATTCATCAAATTCCAAGGATAATATATAGATAATTTAATTACATTTAAAGTATTTAAAATCACATGATTTTCATGTTTTGATATAAGATTTAATTCTTGTTGAAATACAGTGAATTTTTTCAAACACTAAAAATAAATAACCAATAATTACTTATTTTTGAAAGATAAATCAAATAATTTATTAGATAAGACGATGTTAATATAAATAAAAAAAAATTGTTTTAATATTATGTGAATTGAAGATGTTATTCCCACTGCAATTCATTAATATAATGGTTAACTTGATGTCCATTTAGTGAGTGATATATAACTAAGTTTTCCTCCATATTTTAAATTTATGCACCCCATTAAAGGGCATATGATGATATTGAAATGGTATGTCAAAAATCAATGTTTACAAATGGTTTTATTGAATTCATATTATTATATATTTAATACTTATCTTACATGGATCACATTAGGCTGTCAAAATCTATTCGTAGTGTATACATTGATGGTAATGTAATTTCAAGTAGAGATGTTATGTCAATACCTATAATATATTTGGAGTATGGTTACCTTTATATCATAAATAACAATATGAAATTTGTACCATATGTTAAAAATCAGATATTTTTTTGGAATTCAAAACTAATAAAGTGAGAAAGATAGATATCAAATACACATAATCGATAGGTTATAATGTGTCTAAAGACCACATATTTGAGGATTTATAAATAAATATGAAATTAATTGCTATAAGATTATGATGGTTATCTCATGAAACAAGTGTGTTTGAAAAGTCTTAAAATGTTTGTGCAATTAAAAATTAAACAATTTATAAAAATAACATGATTAATATAAAATGATGAAAATTATTGGAGTTAATCTTATAGTGGTAGAAATGACTATATTAGGAACTAATGAAAGAAATACAGTTTATAAAAATATGTCATACTTTATAATCTTTTCAAATGTATTTGAGTTTAATTATATGGAATTATATGTGATTATTTTTCAATGGAAATGGGATGAAAACAAGAGGGTTTTTAATTTAAATGAATTGGGATTTTAAAAGTGAATTTTAGTGAATAAAGGTACTAGGATGAATGTATTATAATTTCATCACAATAATTAAAAGTATTTTATACACCCAATAATATAAATATAAATTATTCTATTATTCTAATGGTGACTAGTATAACTTCAAAAGACAATGAAAATTACCCTGGGGATGATCCTTTAATTTGGATATCATAATCTTTTCAGGGTATTCCCACTATATATGGTGTATTTTATATTATAAGGGGACATAGGGAGGGGATTTAGATAGTTGATAGAAGGGAAAACTCATTTTAACCACTAATTTATTAATGATTATTGTAATAAAATGGTTTAATATTTATCATTATATTTTTATATACAATGTATCTACACTATATATAATGTGTTTAATTATTTTTTTAAATAATTTAAATTATTTTTCTGAATTTTAATACGAACAATGGCTATGAAACATACTGATTCATTATAATTTATAGGAACAATATAACATCAATATTGAAGATGATAAATAGTTTTAAAGTTAGAAGCATGCATATGTTGATGTACACGTTGAAGGTGAGACACAAGAAAAAAGTGATAAGGCTAAAAAAAAGAGAACAGTGTCATCACATGATGGTGTTATCTAACACTATTAATGTAATAAATAAAGTTTAAAAGTCTGAGGTTCGGTTTAATGTGCATGGTCGACCTATTAATTTAAAAATGATAATATTTAATTAATATTGGGGTTAGTAATCGAAGGTATATGCTAATTGATATAGGTAACTTTCCCAATGTTTTTCTAGTAATGAAGGCTGAAATTTGTAAAAATTATAACATCACTTTAAAATACTTTTAATATTTTACTTAGAAATAAAATTATGGAATGTTTATTTGTTTTTTAATTTTACTTATGGATTATATTTATTTTTAAATACTATAAGATGAATTTTTTTAAGGGATTTTAGAATTATTTGTGTCACATTTGAAATAATTATTTCTACAAAACATCTTATGAATACTAAATTGAATACCAAAACTCACGCACCATCTTTATACACACATATCATAAACCACTAAACTTGGGATGATTTAATTTCCCATTATTATGAGGATAAATTTAAGGTAAATTTTAATTTATATAAATTTATTTTAAATTAATTTTGTACCATAGAATACTTCATAAATGATAATTTATGGAAGAAATGATTTTAAAAATTATAAAATGTGTAGTGAAGCCAATGCATACTTTCCATAAAGTAATGATGGAGGTATGTTAAACTTGAAAAAAATTGCGTCTACTTCAAATTTAGAGAAAAACATTAATATGATATAAAAAAATAAAATAATTATGTTTCTATTTTTATATGTAGAATAATAAACTAAAATCTCAATTTACCTTCTTTCCACATCTTGTTCTATGGAATGAAGTTCATGTAAATAAAAAAAGGGAAAATAGTAGAAGAAAAGAAACCAAAAACTAAGAGAATATCATATAAGTATAAAGTAACTAAAATCTTTTGTAATTTAGTATATTAAAACATAAAAATAACTAATTAAATTCAATTTTTATTTAGTTTTGACACATGATGAGTCAACTTTTGTAGTTGAAAAAGAACTACTTATGATTACTTTAAAGCTTCCAAAAAATTATACTCGTGTTGGAGGGGTGTTTTTTGGAGTCTCACTGTGAGATTAATTTGGGAAACCAAAAACACATGGTTAGTTTAATAAGAAAATGGAAAACATGAATTATAAGATAAAAATTATTGAAGAAAAATTAAATATGAAAGATTAATTAATTAAAATTTTCCATCGAATAGATCAATGATAAAAATTATCATAACCAAAACCACATTATGTAGACCCACACACCCCCCAATTTTGAGTTTATCCATTCTTATTTGTTGGATTTGTTTATAAATTCAATATTTTAATAATCTAAAATCATTTTAATAATAATTATAATACATTTTATTCTCTAGGAAAGTAAATTAAATTTTAGTCAAAGTATTAATATTGGGATAAGTCTGAAATTAACCACACGGTGTAAGCACTCAAATGGATGATCAATATAAATATAGAGAAAATATACCAAGTAAATAAAAGAAAAATAAATCAAATTTATAATGTATTAATCAAATTTATTGTAGTTTGATCGACCACACATCAAGTTGGATTGACTATATGATCAATCAATCAATCACAAATAAAAATAAAAGTGACTAAAACACTATCAGATATCTCAAAAATAAAAAGGGTGACCATATGAAAAAATGAGGAGACCATGAAAAAGTATTCATAATGTGATTAAGTATTGAATTTTCAAAAATTATAAAGTGTTTGACCATAGGTATAAACAGAACTAATGTAACAATAGTTGATCGACCATACGAAATACTAGATAATCCCAAGCATGGAAGTAACTATCAATGGTGACAAGGATACTAATATATAAAATTGAAATAACTATAGACACTAACATGGAATCTTAAAATGACCTTAAATAAAGGGAAGAATTATATTATTATATAAATAATGATAATCCAACTACTTTTTTGTGCATAATTAAATGCCACTAGCATAATATAATTTGTTAGATTTTCCTACCAAAATATGAGGATATTCACGATGATTTATAAATGGTTAGTTTTTGGATAAATACATTAAATTTTTGAATACACATGGCATAAAGAGTTTGGAATATATAATCTCTTGGACATAGCGATGCTGAAATTTTTCTTGAATGAAAATGAAGAACATTTACTATATTTCAAACTTATATGACATTATTTTCTCAACAAAACTTCGACAAAGAATTTTAGGAAAACTGAATATAATTTCACACATTCCAATTAAAAATTGTACTACTATAAGAGAAGAAATATTTACATAAAAAATATAACATCACACTCTACTTCACCAAACTCTTCAAATTAAATTATTATGTTTTATTTACTTTGGAGTTGTGTGTGTGATCCACATTTAATTATTTACCACCAGATCTTGTAATAAAATAGAGAGTGGAGGACAATCCATATAATTTTATTATTATTTACCTCATGTATAAATCTAGAAGAGGATATTTATCTTAGACTACAGACATGAAGTTGTTATCATTTAATTCTCCCACATAGTACTATAGAAGATTGTATTTGAAGCTTGGAAATAATTGAATGCTATTTTAAAACCCAATATAGGTTGTGGATTAGTTTATTTTATAATAAAGTTCCTATTAATATGCGATTTTAAAGTGAAGAAAATTTGGTCTCAGCTTGATACTAAACCCCTTTTTTATTTCCACAATGTTTTTACCGATTTCTTACTATATGTTAAGAATTTATATGTATATGTTTTCTAAACTACATAACAAAATATTACTCTAAAACTTAACTTTAATTTGTGTCTTGTATACTATGATTTATTTTAGTAAAACTATTTCACAAGTAAAAGTTTTTTAAAATTTGTTCTTCTGAACCTTGATCATGCTTTTGAGATTTTTTTATAGAATAAAATTATAGAATTATAAAATTTTAGTTAACTAGGAATTTTAATCAAATTGGAGGATTTACGTTTTTAATCTTTTAAATATAAATTATTATTTGGAAACACAATTCACCACCTCTTGATTTGTCAATGGAGACTAAAATTAGGTATCAGAGCATCTCCAAAAAAATATTTATATGATGATCTCATTTTATATTTAGATAAAAATGTCTATTAAATATAAATTTCTATCTTTGTGAAATATAATAAGTTTTAGGGCTATGAGACTAACCTTACTCTTTATTCTAATAGAAAAAAGTATACTCAATATAATATCAAAATTAAAATCCTTATTGAAATCATGGGGTTCGATATATAGACTGCAATTATGGAATAATATGAAATAATCAAAACTAAAAGAAAAAAAGTGATGATCCTATAAAATACCCCTATATTTAACATTTTAAAGTTATGAATGATATATAATATTATTTAAGAGAAGAATAATTTAATATAATATATTATTGTTTAACTTGTTTTTAAATTCAAGATACTCTCTATGTGTCTTATGAGTGAACTAACAATGTCAAAGAGATAAACTTAAAATCTTATACTATAAAAATTGATACATTTATGATGAAAAATTAATAATCCATTTATGATATGTACCTAAAATTTAATTAAATCATCAAAAAAATTAATGAAATTGGAAATATAGTTACTGATAAATATCAAGTGACATGACTTCTGATATGTCTATAAGACAGGTTGAGAGGAACCTCTATTTTTATAAGGGAATCCATAAAAAAACTATGTTTCTAGTAAAATAGATTATTTTATAGGTTTTGATCTTTGAGTTAGAATTGAGAATATATAAACAATATATAAATAAACCCAATAGGACTTCAATAGTCTTCAATACTTTTGACTCTAATAGAAAAGAAAAGATTATAGATAACATATTGAGTGATGATGAATCACTCTCAGAAAATATTGATGAAATAGATCACTTAGCTAGAATATTCAAAAAAATTTATAGGAAGAATTAATTCTTCAAGGAATAAAATAATAGAGGTAAGCATGAAAAAAAGTTAAATCAGGGGAAAGTGTTGAAAAAGGAAGATTCCAATAATGAGAAAATATTCTATGAGTGTAAAATAAATGGATACAAAAAGATGATTATCCTACGATAAAATCTAAGAAAAACCTAAATAAAATGTAAAAATTAAAAAAATTATATGAAATAATCCTGGATATCCTCAAAAAATAGCTCAAGGAAATCTGACTCGATCAAAGAAGAACAAAATAATAGAGCCAACTTGTGCTTCATGAAGAACACATATGAGATATCAAATATTATCTAGCATCTCTTAATCATATTTCAAATCCTTATAAGGGTGAAGAAATAATGACAAAATGACATGTGATGATTTATTTGAGTACTATAATATGATGCACATGAACATTAATGATATTAAAGATAAATACAAAAGTTTAAAGATGAAACATTCTCTAATAGTTCAGTTTAAATATGACTTTTCAATTTAAAAGGATTAAAATTCCAAATATTAATTGAAAAAAATGAACTTGATATGTATAATGAGAAATTTTAAAAGGATCTCTAAAGATTCACTAATTGTTTAGAAATTATCACAAGAATTATTGGCAATAAAACAAATCCAAAATATAATATTGGAATTGGTTACCAACCTGGATACAGAAAGATTTATCAAAAGAATTTTTTTCCTACTTAATATCATACCAATTTAGTATGTACTTATTATTAATATGGACCTAAGAAAGTTTATATTTCCAAAATATTAAAATCTATTTATAGGAAACAATCTAAACAATTTTTAGATTATTTTATAAATGTTTATATATATTAAACCTGCTTGAGGAGAACAATTAAATATTTATGGTATCTAGAAAGTGGATGTTCTAGAAACATGACTGGGTACCAGTCGATCTTGAATAACCTTATCAATGTATATTTTATACATGTTAATTTTTGTGACCATTTTATGAAAGATAATTGGAATTGGTTATATCAGTAACTCCAATACTATTTTAAATTCGAAAGTTTAATTTTTATCTATCTTAAGGTATAATCATCTTGGAATATAACAATTATGTGACGATGGATATCATGATAAGTTTGAAAATAATTCATATAATTTTTTTATTATAAGCATGTTTTATTTTGTTCCTACATTATATAATGATAATGTTTATGTTATTGATTTGAACAAATTATTTTTTGAAAATATTTAATGTTTAAGTTCCTTTCATAAAGAGTATTTTAATTGGCATAGGATATTTGGACATTACAACCTACACTCACTTAAGAAGCTAACTAGGAAGGATTACTAAATGATATTCCTAACCTAGAATTAGCAAAAGAAAAAGTTTTTAACCTATGTCAAAAAAGGAACAAATATAAAATATATATTTAAAAACAAAGAAAGAAGTGTTAACTTCTCAAACTCTAGAGTTAGTTCACATGAACTACTTCAAAATATGCCTTTAATAGTACTAAAAATGACCTTTATCAGTGCTAGGGAAGTGATGAATACCTGAGAGAGAATAAAATTCACAGGCTTTTATCAGTGCTAAAAAAGTGATATTAAAGGGATCCTTTATCATTTATTTTTAAAATTCTTATAAAAGGACATACTATAGTGTGATGTAAGAGCACACTACATCACCAGTGAAGTGTGCTTTAATAGCGCACCACAACACTAGAACCACCACTTGATATATATAAAATCAAGCACCAATACAGAATTTAAATGAAATTAAATTTATAATACAAACAAAATAAAAAACAACATATTATAGATAATTAAATCATTAGCTTATACAATTACATAAGTAAAAATTATTACATACATATGAAAACATCAATATTCCTTTGTCTTTTGATCCTATCCCTGAATCATTCTTTTTCTGAATAAACCACCAATTATTGATCAAAATAATTCAATTTTATATGAACGAAATTATTATTTTATTTATAATATAATGAAATAATTTAATAGAAAGTGTTAATTTTAAACTAAACTTTGAGTCATACAAGGAACACTATGTATCAGATTTTGTTCCTTCTCATTCTTATAGGTTACACCATTTATTTTTCATCTTCAATCCTTATCTTTTGAAAAATTAATTAAATAATTATATGATAAAAAATATAGAGAAATAAATTAAGTAATAGAAGTTAGAATAATGAGAAAAAAATATGGGCTTGTTTTCTCTGTTTCGGCGATGTAATGAACTTTTTAAACTAAAATGACACTTATATTTTAAAACACACACTTGTAATCATAACAGTCACACTATGAATTAGATTGAGGTAAATATGGTTCTTACACATCCCAAATGAATTGTGAATATTTTTCCTAAAGTATCAAAATAATTCTATTTTGTTTCTCTATTTTGAGTACGCCACTTGTGTTTTTTTTACTAAAATGTCATTTCAAACTAGAAATACGCCCTTTGGATCATACCGGTCACATTGTGTGTCCTTTTTATGTGAGAAAAATTCCTCCAAATCAAAAACTATTTATTAAATGTTTTGGTAAATTATCAAGAAAATCCTAGCATGTTTTCTTAGTTTTCAGTGAGTGGCACTTTTTAAACTAAAATATCGATTTTGTACTGATAACAAACACTTTGAGTCATATTAGGAATATCATGTATTATATTGAGGTAAAACTGATTAATACACATAAAAAATTACTTATGAATCATTTTAATAATGTATCAAAATAATATGAAAGCATTTTCTCAATTATGAATAGGTAAATTGTCCTTTTTAATATAATTGATGTCAATTTTGAATTAAAAGAGGCATTGGGAGTCATAACCATCATAATATATATTTTAATGAGGTTAAGATAATTACTAAATTCCAAAAATAAATTATGGATTGTTTTAATGAAGTATTAAAATAGTAAAAATTCATTTTCTTGGTTTTGAGTATGTCACTTTTATTTTTTTCAAAAATTTAATTTTCAACCAGAAACACACACTTTGATTCAAACCAGTCACATTGTGTGTCGGTTTGATTTGAACCCAGTTCCTATACATCACACATGATTTATAAATCATTTTAATAAATTATCAATACATTCCAATTATATTTTCTCTATTTTTAGTGAGTGCCACTTTTTGAACTAAAATGTCAATTTTAAACTGATAATGGGATCTTTGATTCATATCGGGAAAACCATGTATCAGATTGAGGTTCAAATTATTCCTACACATAAAAAATGACTTATAGACCATTATCATAATGTATCAAAGAAATATTATTTTTATTCTCTATTTTGAGTATGTTAATAATCCTTTTTACAAAAATTGATGTCAATTTTAAATAAAAAGATTCATTTTGAGTTATGTCGATAAAATGGTGCATCATATTGGGGTTCAGATGAATCTTACACATATAAAATGACTTATGGATTATTTTCCTAAAGTATAAAAACAATAAAAATTCATTTTCATGGTTCTAAGTACATCACATGTCATTTTTACCAAAATTGACATCAATTTTAAAGAAAAGACACACTTGGAATCATATTATTCACAAAGTGTCTTATATTGAGGCATGGATAATTCTTAAACATCTCAAATTACTTATGGATCATTTTAATAATTTATAATAGCAATCCAAATGTCTTTTCTCATTTTTGAGTATGTCACTTGTCTTTTTTACTAAAATATCAATTTAAACATGAAACATAAACTTTAACTCATAAAAATAACATATTATATAGGTATGACATGAGACTAAATCCTACTTGTTAAAATTGATTTATGAATCTTTTTACTAAATTATCTGGAAAATATATATGTGTTTTCTTGGTTTTCATTGAGTGAAACTCTTTGAACTAAAATGTCAAATTTAAACTGATAACAGATACCTTGTGTCATACTAGGTACATAATTTATCATATCTAGCTGCAAATGATTAATATATGTCAAAAATTACTTATGGATCAATTTATAATGTATGAAAACCACCCAAATTAGTTTTCTCAGTTTTGAGTAGGTTAGTTGTCGTTTCTACTAAAATTGATGTCAATTTTTATTAAAAAGACTAACTTGGAGTCATACTAATCACACTGTGGATCAGATTGAGGTTAGGGTGATTCATGCACATCTCAAATGACTTATGAACATTATACAAAAGTATTAATGTAATTTTAATGGTTTTTCTTTGTTTTGATTAGGTCACTTGTATTTTTACTAAAATGTCATTTTAAACTAGAACCACACACTTAAACTCATACTAGTCACATCATGTATCTGTTTGACATGATACTGATTTCTAAAAATTAAAAATTATTTATGAATCTTTTTCATAAATTATCAATACAATTAAAGCGTGTTTTCTCAATTTTAAATGATTGACAATTTTGGAAATAAAATATCAATTTTAAACTAATAATGAAAACTTTGAGTTTTACCAGGAACATTGTGTATCTGATGTATGTGAGATTGATTCCAATAAGTCAAAAATAACTCATGGATAATTTTTGTAAATTATCAAAATAGTATGAATGCTCTTTCTCAGTTTTGAGTAGTTCGGTTGTATTTTTTACAAAAATTGTTGTCAATTTTAAATGAAAAGGTGAACTTGGAGTCACACTAGTCACAATGTGCATCAGATTGAGATGAAGATGATTCATAAACATCCAAAGTGACATATGTATCATTTTACTAAAGTATCAAAACAATCCGAATTAATTTTCTCAGTTTCAAGTATGGAAATTGTCTTTTCTAATAAAATTTCATTTTAAACTTGAAACTTGTACATTGAATTATACTAGAAAAATCACGTGTTAGTTTTAAGTGATAAAAAATCCTATATGTTAAAAATTATTTATGAATATTTTCTCTAAATTATCAATATACCAAAACCCCATTTTCTCAATTTTTAGTGAGTGACACTTTTTTGAACTAAAATGTTGATTTTTATATGATAACTGACTCTTTGAGTCATACCAGCCATATCATGTATCATATTAAGATGTAGATGATTCCTACATATCAAAAATGAGTTTTGGATCATTTTAATAAATTATAAAAAACAATATGAATGTGTTTTATAGATTTTGAGAAGTCCACTTTCCTTTTTTTACTAAAATTGATGTTAATTTTAAATAAAAAGACACACTTGAAGTCATACCAGTCACACCATTTGTTTGATTTATGTAAATATGTTTCCTAAATATCCAAAATGAATTATGAAACATTTTAATAAAGTATCAAAACAATCCAAATGAATTTTCACGGATATGATTATACCACATTTCTTATTTACTAAAATGTCATTTTAAATTGGAGACATGAAATTGGATTCATATCAGTCGCATAATGTGTCATTTTGGAATGAAGAAAATTCATAAATGTCAGAAATAAATTATTAATAATTTTACTAAATTATCAATACAATTTGAGTGTATTTTCTTGGTCTTTAGTGAGTGACACCTTTTGAACTAAAATGTCGATTTAAAACTGATAACAGACACATTGAGTCATACCTAGCACATTGTGTATCAGATTGAAATGTGGATGATTGATACACATAAAAATTGACTTAGGTATTATTTTATTAAATTATCAAATAAATATAAATTATTTTTCTTAGTTTTGAGTTGGTTAATTTTCTTACTAAAATTGAGGTCAATTTTAAATAAAAAGATGCAGTTAGAGTCATACCAGTCACACCATACATCAGATTGAGGTGCATCTGATTCTTAAAAATCCCAAATGAATTATGGATAATTTAAATAATGTATCAAAACAATAAAAATGAGCTTTATCAGTTTTGAGTATGTCACTTGTCTTTTATACTAAAATTTAATTTTAAACTGGAGACAGACACTTTGACTCATACCAGTCACATCGTGTGTCTGTGTTATGTGAAAAAAACCCTTTCACATAAAAAAAGATTTATGAATCATTTTACAATATTATTAAGACAATCCAAGATTGTTTTCTTGGTTTTTAGTGAGTTCCACTTTTTTACCTAAATTGTCGATTTTAAACTGCTAACGAACACTTTGAGTCACACTGGGCACATCATGTATCAGATTGAGGTGTGGGTAATTCCAACATGTCAAAAATGACATATGTATCATTTTACTAAAATGTAAAAACAATATGAATTCATTTTCTCAGTTTTGAGTATGTCTATTTTCTTTTTTACTAAAATTGTTTTCAATTTCAAATAAAAGGACATACTTGGAGTCACACTGGTCCCACCATGCATCATATTGAGGTAGAACTAATATCTACACATTCCAAATGTCTTGTGAATCATTTTCATAAAGTATCAATACAATACAAATGTTTTTTATTGGGTTTGAGTATGTAGCTTATCTTTTTATACTAAAAAGTAATTTTAAACTGGTAACACACACTTTGACTCATACCTGTCACATCATGTTTTAGTTTTACATGAGATCAATTTTTAAACATCACAAATTATTTATGAATATTTTTCCAAAATTATCAATAAAACATGAGTGCATTTTTATATTTTTCAGTGAGTGACACTTTCTAACTAAAATGTCAATTTTAAATTGATAATAGACACTTTTAGTCATATCGGGTACATTGTGTATTAGATTAAGGTGAGGCAGATTCCTACACTTAAAAATGACATATGTATTGTTGTCTTAAAGTATAAAAAAATATGAATATATTTTTAGTGTTTCGAGAATGTCAGTTGTATTTATTACTAATATTAATGTCAATTTTTTTAAAAAAAGCACTTGGAGTCATCCTGGTCATACCATGTGTTATATTGATGTGTGGCTGATTCCTACATATCCTAAAGTCCTAAAAAATCCTAAAATATAATGCTAGCATTATTTCCATTGGATTTTGTTTTTGAAATACTAACACTTCATATAGACCTGATATTCTTAGATGAAAAAACTCTTTTGTCTAAGAACATTGAATCAATGTGTAGTGTTATAGTTTGAAAAAGAATGAAAATGGAAAGGGTACTAAAATTAGTATAAAGGGAAATTTTATATCTTTTTTGGATTGTTGAAGATAAGTGAAATCTAAATACGACTTCCCAGGAGATCTTTGAAATAAACTAAATAAGTATTAAATAAAAATGATAAGGAAAATAACCTACAAAAAATAGATAAAATAATGACAAAATAAATAAATAAGTAGAATGAGTTATACTTTTCATGATGGTTGTATAAATTTTTAATTAATTTCCTTTTTGTCATTATATTAGTTATATAGATGTAGTCTAATCACCCATGATCATGTGAGTCTTTGAAAAAAACAGGATAAACCAAAAAAATAATCCACCTATATAATAAAACAATTATTATATGAGTAATAATAAAAATAAATAAAGTAAACATAAATATGAAATAATAAATTAATTCTATGGACAATGATTTTACTACGAAAACACCAAGATTATCTCTGTGATTGATCATAAGTAGCATCACTTCTCTTTATATAAAGTAATTGGAGGGAAATTGAAGAAAGGTGACAAATGGAAACACTATAGGTGTCATAAGGTTTTGAGGTAGAAAAATCATGTGGATGTTTTGGAGTAAAAAGGCATGAAAAAATGGATAGAACAACCCAACTCAATTAAAAGAATCAACCAATATAAGAAAAAAATTCTTATATTAGCAATACTAAAAATAAATAAATTATGCATACAAGTGAAACAATATTTTAATTCTATGTGAAATTATTTCACTAGGAAAACATCAAGATTACCTATGTTGTTGGGTAGAGGCATTGACATTGCTCTTCCTTCAACGACTTTGGAGGGAACCCAAAGGAAAGCGATAAATTCCAACAGAGTGGGGTTAGAGCTTTTTTAAATGAGATAATGTTTATAGAAGTTTTGGTGTATAATGGAATAAAGGATAGACAAACCACCCCAACTTGAGAAAAATAATCCACTTGTATAAGAAAATATTTCTTATGTGATTAATACTAAAAATAAATAAATCAAAATTAAATATGAAATAATAAATTAATTTTATGGATAAGGATTTTACCATGAAAACATCAAGATTACCTCTATGATTGAGCAAAGGTAATTTTTTTTCTCTTCCTGTAATGATAGTAGAGGTAACATGAAGGAATGTGATAAATTCCCACACTGTACGGGTGAAAAGGTTTTGATAGAGAAGATGTATGAGGATGTTTTGGTGAAGAAATTCATGAAATATGTACGTAAATATTATAAAATAAATGAACTCTACATGAAATAATGAAAATTAAATCTTCATTTCATTAAATAATTTTTAAGTGAAATAGAGAAATTATATCATAACATTACCTTTATATATTTACAAAGGGTTTCCTTTATAATAGTTTTTTCTTCTATGGTATTGATAACATCATCATGTTCATAAGGCATTGTCTCCATGAGTAGCTAAACATTCAATTTATATTATGATAATGAAATAGATAACATATAATATTTTTAGGAAAAAAATAGTATATTAAAAAATCTTTTACCTTATCATTGAACTCTATTTATTTTTTAAAAGGTTTAAGGATTAGGTTAGTCTATTGAGAATCCAAATACTCTATTTTTGGTCCCATATGACATAAAATAAATTGACTATATTGGGATCATCATGAAATAATTGTGATATCCTAATGAAATGGTCATATTCGATTGAATTTTCATCTGACCCGATATTTGTTTTAGTCGCTAGTAGGACAATCAACCAATTATTATTTTCTGTATCTGAGAAATAAAATACTTTCACTTCTTGTGATTCCATAATTAATGAATCATATTTTTCCCTTCCACACTAAAAATCACCTTCACAAATCCCATTTCATCAACTTTCAAAACACTTATATTTTCAACCCATTTGCAATGGAAATCCAGTACTTGAAATGTTGTATAATTGAACTCTTATATCTATCTGATAATGACAAAATAAAATATATTTACATAAACTAGATTTCTATCTTTAGAACTAGATATGTGAATTTCTTCTGCTACTAGTGCAACACCAATGTTGTACATCATACTACAATCATCATTTTATTTTATATAAAATCCATATGCATTGATTACAAAACCAGTGTAAGATATAACATTTTCATTTGGTCCCCTGGATGGCCGTTGATGCCGTATAAGAATTGAATTCAGTTTTTTAGATAAATCCTTATAATTTTGATCTCAAAACCTACCTATATAATTTTGATTATGTGTATTTGATATCCATCCATTTTCCTTTTATGAATTAAATTATCTGAGAATTTCATTGTGGGCTTCGATGTATGTATCAAAATCATCACTATTATGTAAAATATAATGGTTCTCTTCATCATGCTCTATCAAGGTAATTGTAAAAACATATATTCTAGAAATCCATTCACCCATAAAGAGTATTATATGATGATACATTGGGAGACCACTGATTTTAACATCTAATAGGTAATCAGTAAATAATTCAAAATCTTCTTCAACAATATATCATTATGCAATACAACCTTCTGGATGACTTTGATTCTTGACATATCCTTTCAAAATCATCATATATCATTCAACGGGGTATATCCATCTCTAATGTATAAGACCAAATTGTTGAACCTATCTAACCATGTGATCCATCAAGTAGACCATTATATAAAATAATTATGGTGGGAAGAACATCTCAAATTCCCATAATATGACTTCAAACTCCTTATTATGATTGAAAACTTCATCGGGTCTATAACTTTACTATATATGGATTTGAAAAATAAGTATAGTTTTATTAATGTTTGTTGTTCATTTTTATGTAGAATGCAATATAATGTAACATGTATTAAATTTTGTATCAAAACATGAAATTCATGTGATTTTAGTATTTGTAAATCAAAATTAGTCATTGACATCAAATTATTGATATTTTATAAATACCCCTATATAACTTTTACAATATTAAGGAAACTAAAAAATTGCAATTTTTTTTGTATTTATAGAGTGTAAGGTGCTGTTGGAATGTTTCAACTGAAGTGAGTGTGTGCATTATTCAAAAATGGGATACCCCAACATTCCTTTAATGTTATAAGCTGATAAATTTCCATAAGTAGGGAAGTTATTTATTATCCCATAAAACATGGTCCTCAATGTGAATTATTTACTTCTATAAGCATCATAGTTTGTAACATCTTTGTCCCACATAAATTTCAGATATTTGATCAATGAATCTAAACATACATCAATATCATTACTGGGTTGATTTTGACCAAATATAAGTAGAGACCACATATTGTATTTTCACTTCATGCGTAACCATGGTGGAAAGTTATAATTTAAAAACATGAAAAGACATGTACTGTGAGTACTAATCTATACACAATAATAGTTTATTCTATTTGTAGATAACGCAGGAAAAAAGTTTCATAGATCATTTCCAAATTCAGGATAGTCATAATAAATTTTATTCCACTAAAAATATTATGGTGGATGAAGTTGGTTCTCATGTTTAATTCTTTTATTTTCATGCCATGTCAATTGTCTCATAGTCTCCTGAAATCTATATAGTCATATAAACTGGGGAATGATAGAAATGTATAATATTTTTTTGATGGAATTGATTCAATTTTCTAGTATCAATCCACACCAAACGTAGGGAATTTTATGAGTGATTCATGGTCCTTGAGGAGAAATTTGAAATAATTTGGATAAGAAAGTATTTTTTTATAGATCATTCCCATTGAACGTGGAATTGGTTTAACATCTTATGTTCAACATGCCAGTTAATTTTCTTCTAGTAGCATATCATTTAGGAGGACCAGTATTTCTATAAGACTGGGGCCACACCATCCGCTACCATCATTCAAATTATATAACTTCAAAATAGATGAAAATGTTGTGTATCTATTACAAATGGTATACAATGGTCTTTGAGAAGATCTATTTTATTTCTTAAAAAACATTGGACAATCATGAAGGTCTTCTTCAATTTCCACTGTCATTTCTTCTATGCGATCTCTATCATCATTTACAATTTTATTCGTATCAAATTATCCATAAACTACAGTATCATCCCAATCTATGTGAAAGTTCATTTTTAACCCTTATCTAGTCTAATATTTTTAGTTCTGATCTATTTTGTGACAAATTAAATGTTCTTATAACTCTTTCAGACTAATTTTTATTAAATTACAACAATTTAAACACATATAATGTATTTGACATGGGTAATATTCATTCTCTATTTCAAACTTGATGAACTCTTTAACTCTATATTCATAATATTTTGTCAAACTGTTAGTGGGAATCCATTTTTGATTCATATCCACCCTATTGGGTTTATTAAATATTTATTTTTTATAATAAATATATAAATAAACATAACATATTCATTATCAAAGGTGAAATTTATTGAAAATTTTAACAATAGAAACCCAACATTTGATTGTTTCGAAGAATTTAAATATGATTTCAAGAAAATGGGTAATTGAATTCAGGAAAATAATTACTCCACAATGGTAGGTTTTATGCTCTGTATTCATTCAATGGTTATTGTTATAGACAAATGTCATCCTCATCAGCTAATCTTCTAAACATTTATCATTTCATTTTTTTGTTTTATACACATTCTCCATCACTTGTGAACATGCACCTATTTTTCTTGAAATACTCTCAATAATAGTCATCCATGGGATGACTACTTCTTAGAGTAGTACAAGCAACATAAAAGAGATGGGGGATGAGTCTCAGGAAACAAATGACAATAATAACTATTCGATAGATGAAGTTTATGAGGATGAAAGTTGTAATTAATTGTGTTCTATAAAATCGGTAATGCCTCCCATTTGTGAAAATTAAACCATTGGAACTAGTTATTAAGCCATGGCCTATTAAATATGTGATTTTGGGGGGAATAATCATTCTTTTCGGCGATTCAAGGGTTCTCGGTGGGGATATGTTATGATATATGAATCATTTGGGCCTCTATAAATTCTATATTTATTGGATAAATCTAAAATTTAATAATTTCAATCCTATAACTGAGACTATTACTACCTATACTAAAAAAAGACACCAATTATTTCTTAAATCCCCTAAATAAATTAAAATATAATATAGGAAATTAAGGAGTAATCAAAAACCCAAATATGATACAAAAGAATAATAAACTCTCATTCAATGAACTAGAAGATATATAAATGTATTGATAAAAAAGTTTAATAAATAAAGAGTTATTTCATACATATGGATGGTAATAATAGATTCCTAGGGGTGGAACCAATGCATGTAGTCCTAAAATGATGAATACCTAAAAATAATTTCTAATAATTATCCAAACATACACTACTAGAAAATCAGGATATATCCACTGGCCTATAGCCATAGTTTTACTAATCTATGACTACATGTATTTATATCTAGTCCAAATATATGGTTTTTATAGAACAATGGATATAGCCTATACATATAGACAATGATTACTTAAACCATGGATATATGTAGTTTTTGTGAAGGCTATAACCATAGTTATCTGAAACTATGGCAATATCCAGTACCTGTAGTCACAGTTCTCCAAAACTATGGATATAGAGTATAAATTTATCCACAGTTTTCATGGAACCATTTCCATAAGTAGTTTTTTCAAAGGAAATGCCCCTTGTTTTCATGAAGCTGTGGCTATATATTGTTTTTTCGAAGGATATGGACACAAATTTCATGAAACAATGGTTATCGGTTTTTTTCTGAAGTCTATAGCCACAGTTTTCCTAAACTATGTATATAGGTTGTTTTTATGAAGGATATTGATTTTTTTATAGAACCGTTTCTATAGTCTTTACCTATATCTATGGTTTGGGAAAACCCTGACTATAGGTTTTTCGCCTAAGCATGTAGAAAATTTTTTCACATGGGAATTTTGTGGGAAGAGTTATTTCCATGGGTATTATTACTATTGAAATGGTTTTTAATTATGTATATATATATATATATATATATTCACCATATGTTGGTTGTGGTGTAGTGGTAAGGTTCCCAACTACCCATAGCAGAGGTATGTAGATTGAAGTAATTTATTTTACACCTATAGACACAATTTAAAGGGTTTATATCCATGGTTTTCACCATAGAAATATAATCTACAACCACAATTTAAACCATGGTTATATCCCTATAGCCATGGTGGAAAACTAGGAGGTCTAGTTCCTCAATTCCAAAAAACAGTGGCTATAGGTTTTGTTTCTGTGGTTGCAACCATGACAATATCCCATTAGAACTGTGGCTATATCTTTTGGGTATAACCATGATAATAGGAGCCACGAACCTTTAAAATCACAGCTATAAATTTTAAAAATAGTTTTTCCACTATAACAATGGTTTTGGACCATGAATATAATTAAATTTTATATGTGTGTTATATAGAATCTGATAACCTCCATTATTTTATTTGGAACAAGTGATATAACAACCATAAGAATTATTACATTTAATATTATTGGTATATAAAATATTTGAAAACATCATAGAATTATAATTTATGTTAAAAATTTATAAATATTAGAATTTTTTAGTAAAAGGATTTACCTATTAATGATAAAGGTTTAAAATATCACAAAATCATTAATTGATAAGTTGATTCAAGAATTATGTCTAGACAGGTTGAAAACAAGAATTATTTTATACAAGATGAAGAGTATTCCTTAAAATAAAATTTCATTTTCATGGGAACTATGGGTTATAAGGTGATTTTGGCACATAATATAAAAGTTTTTTCATAATGAGATAAATAATTGTAATTATAGAAGATGTGGAGGTTTTAAGAAAAATGGGAGATGACACACTCTTAAGAAAATAGTTTCAATGTGAGACGAATCGTCATAAGTAAAATTGGATGATGAATTTAAACCATTGAATGAACTCCATTGAAAATGTCACTAATTAAACTATTATATGAAGGATTGTTAATTTTTTTTAAACATATATGAATGTGAAGAAATAATTAGAAATTAATTATATGAAAAAGAATGTAATGTATGAAGAATTTATAATTGAAGTCACACTAAAGGATTTACAAAAGAATCATGATTTCATATTAGATATTGTTTTTTCATCTCACACGATAGGTAAATTAATGTAATTAAATATTTTTGAAAAGTTAAAAGGGTACTTATTATTTTATAAATGGTGGAACTCTTCAGATAAATTATATATATTTAAATGATGTTAGATATAAAAGGAAATGTTAAAGAATGATATATTTTTAGTTGGATTAAAGTAAAACATACATAGTGTTTATTGGTGGTGTGATGAAGGATATGAAGTGTTTTTTGATAATTATTAATGAGTGGGTTACCATTTCAAAGATGGATATATTTTTAAAAAGGTATTAAAAAATAGTAATACCATATTTTATTTTGGGGCTGGTTAAAATTAATGGAAATTATGTTTGAAAGGGGAAACTGATTTTTGGTAGTGGAAAATTGATCATATTAGATTATGATACGTTTAAATATTGTATTTAAAAGGGTAGGTTGATATTTTTTTATAATGAAAAGATAATATTGATATATATTTTTACTACTTGGAATGGGGAGATTGTTAATAAATAAAAAAATTGAGATTTAAATGAAAAAACCCTTGGGCTACCCCTAGTGAGACTTCCTATTAGATATTCTCCATTAGGTGGTTTTGGATATTTGATACAACTAGCGGTCTTACTATAGTTAACACATTAAATCAATGATAAATCCTCCATCATCAACTGTGAAACTCAAGATCCTTTATAGGACGTGTTTGGATGAATAAGCCCCTTAGCCTCTATGTATTATAACTGATACTTGAGATCAAAATTCTCCATCACATCCATCTGATATGGTAGAATAGAAGTTAGATGAGATCCAAATATAAGCTCGATAGAAAACCCAAAACCTCTATTTAGTGTAAAAATAGACAGGTCATCAATAAAAACATAATGTATCCTTTAAAATATGGGAGGTAAAATATCTCATTATTTTTCCTCATTTTCCATCATCAAGTTAGAAATATGGGAGATAATCCCACCTAGTTTCCAATGGTATGGTCATGCATGACCTGCTTGTAATCCCTATTCTCTAATGTGAACATATTCATGGCCCTTCATATATACGAATGACAATCATCAATGGTAACCATAGACTTGATCAGGGTATGGAATTAATAAATACATCCGAAGGATGAGGTCTAAAATAATTATTTCAAACATGAAGAAATCTGAGAGAAAGTAGAGATTTCAAAAACATGGAATTCAATTGAGCCTTGGATTCGTTCGACTGTTGAATAGTTTTGAGCCTTGGATTTGAGCCTTGGAATTGTTCGAGCCTTGATTTGAGTCTTGATTAGAGCTTCAATTTACTGAGGAGCACCGACAGAGGGAATATTCAATGGAAAGATTCAAATATCACGATGAGTTCCTGACTTGTTAGGGTTTTTTAAATAGACCAGGACACTTTTATGAGTGCTAAACTAATTAGCTCTGATAAAAGAAATCATTCACAGTGCTAAAAAACACTGATAATGATTCCTTTTATCGGTGCAAATTAATTTAGCGCTGATGGAGGATTTATAATTATAATCATAAATAAAAAAATTTGTATATATATATATATATAATAAATATATATAAATATAAATATTGTAAATATTTTTATTATAATTTTATAATTATTTAAATATATAGTTATTTATTTATAATAATATTAATATTTTTTCAAAAAATAATATTTATATCAATATATGTATTTATATAATTATATATAACATAATAAATATATTTAAATATAAATTCATTAAATATTCATTATTTAAATAAATTTATTATAAATTTTATTATCATTCAAATATATATAATTACTTATTTATAATTATATAAATAATTTTTTAAAAAATAATATTTATTTTATAATTATAAATATATATGTATAAATATAATAAATATTAATTTATAAATATATTTATTTATAAATATTTTTTTAAAAAAATAAATTTCTAACATTATTAAGGAATATTTAATCTTAAGTTCGTGCATGTTAAAAATGTGTGAAATTGAATAATTAAAAATGAGTACACTTTAACAATATTGAAAAAATAGATAAGTTTTATAAATTAAATATAAATTATTAAACAAATGTGTATATATTGAAATAAATATGAATACATATTGAAAATATTAAAACATAGTAAATAAATAAATATAAAATAAATACTATAATTTTATTAAATTTCCCAAAAAATAAAAAAAGTAAAAAATAAACCATATTGAAAATAAATTAATATTTAATTGTAACAAAAGTATGAATAAAAAAATAAAATTTTCCATGATTAAATACATGAAATATTAAATGTATCATTTTATAATTAAATTGTAAAATGAATACTAAAATTTAACTAATTACATAAATATTAGGTGTATGTGTTTCTTTATAAGATTTCATTAATTACAAAAAATATTTTTGTGTGTGCATTGTATATAAAAATTGATGAATTACTTCTATGTGAAATCAATATAACATTTTTTTAATCTTTGTTTAATTGAAAAATCTAACGCCATTAAATTATGTCCATTACACAGCGTAATTAGTTAGTATTTTTTAATCATATTAATTTTTAATTATAAACCATTATTCCCTAAATATATAACAACTTAATGTAAAGCATAAATATGTTTATTATATAAATAATATTTATATAAATTTATCAATATATAAATCTATATATTTAATAGATACCATTTATTAACATTATCAGTGATTGTTTAATTAATAAATTGTTTAATATTTTTTTTATTTTACTTTTTTTTTTAATTTTTATTTGTTTGATTTTTATTTTACATATATCTATATGTTTAATATATGATGTTTATTACTATTTATAATTTATATATATTATAATAAACATATTCATTTTTATCAAGAATTATTTAATTGACAATTTTTTTAGTATTTTTTAATAAAATAATTTTTATTATTTATTTATTTAATTTTTTCATTTTATCTGGACCTTTATCAGCGCTAAAAAGAATTGATAAATGATCCATTTATTAGTGCTAAAAATAATTTTCTGATAAAGGGTACCCATTTTGAGTACTAAAAACAAAGCATTGATAAATTGTGCCCTTTATCAACAATAAAAAGAGTGCTGATAAAGGGTACCATTTATTTGCACTAAAAAAATCAATGATAAAAGCTACCATTTATTAGTTCTTATTGCTAGAGTTAATAAAGTCAGCACTGTTAAAGCCCCATGTTGTAGTAGTGATGGATTTATTTGGACCCTCTAGAGTTTATAACATAAATGAGAAGAAATATGCTTATATTCTAGTTGATGATTTTTATATATACACTTGGGCGTACTTTCTAGGTCACAAAAGTGAAACATGATCTTATTTTTTTGAATCATGAAAAATATATAGAAAATCTTAGAGGACTTAATATAAGGACCTTAAGAAGTGATCATGGTTGTGATTTTGAAAATATGGACTTTGAATATCTATTCTCATAATTTGGATTTAATAATTAGTTTTCTATTACTATGACTCCACAACAGAATGGTGTAGTTGAAAGTAGAGATCTAACTCTTCAAGATATTTCCCAGATCATGAAAAATGATATGATTTTACGATTTATTTTTTGGTAGAATCTATGAATTCATCATTCAAATTTTATTAATAGAATTATTATTAGATCACTTTTAATTAAAACCACATATTATTTATTGATCTAAATATAAAAAAGTTAAATACATTAGATTTTTTGACTGTAAAGCCTTTAGACACAATATAATGGAGAATTTCCACATGTTTTCATCTAAAAGTGATGAATGAATTTTCATAGGATATTCAACATCTAGTAAAACATATAGGGTATTCAATTAAAAGACCAAAATATTGGAAGAATAAATACATGTCAAATTCCATGATATATATCCACTTAAACCGAATACTTATTTAGAAAACCTTGAGGATGACCTTTCAAATTTAGATATCAATGTCAAACACTATAATAATTCATTGAAACCTATTATAGAATAATCAACTTGTTCTAAAGAACTATTTGAACCAGAAACTATATAAGACAATGAAGTATTAAATACTTTTATCCCTAGAATAGTAAGGACTCGTAGTGGCCATTTCTTAGATGTGATAGTTGGATATATAGATAGAGGAACTTAGACTATAGATTCTCTTAGAAACCAAGATGAACATAAAAATTATTGTCATAGTATGGACTTAAGAACATCACTGAATCTATAGATGAGAAAATATTGATAATGGAAATTCAAGAAAAATTGAATTATTTTGAGATAAATAATGTCTTCAAAATTATAGAAAGACATAAGGAATTCCCAACTATTGACACTAAGTGTGTTTTTATAAACAAATTTGATTAATGTGGAATTATAATAAGAAATAAAGATAGATTTTTTGTATGGGGGAATAGTTAAGGAAAAATAATTGAATGTGAGGGATCCTTTACAAAAGTAAAATTTTATAGTTTAAAAAAATCACCTAAATATTCTATTATAGGATTATATCATTTTTTATTTATATAGTTTTTTCATGAGGAATATCTTATCCTACTTTATTTTATAAAATAATTTGAAAATATTTTTGAGTATTACAAATCTATGTTGATGATACTATTCTTGGATCATCCGAAATCAAGTTTTTAATAAATTTTAAAAAATGATGAAAATAGAATTTGAAATGAGTTTGATGTGTGAGTTAAAATTGTTTCTTGGATTTCAAAATTTTCAAAATAAATAATGAATTATTTTAAATCAAAGAAAGAACACTAAATATCTTCTAAAATGTTTTTGAACTGATTTTTATAAATGTAGTGATACTCTCATGAGAATATGATGTAAATTGGATCTTGATGAAAATTTAAAACAAATTGATCAAGCCACATACAGAGGTATTATTGGAGGTTTGTTATCTAACCTGAAATTAAGTTAAGTGTGTGAATGTTTGTATGATTTTAATCAAATCCAAAATAATCACATTTTATTGTTTTGAAAATAATTTATGAATACCTCAAAAATACAACAAAATTAGTATTGTTTCATTATTGGGGACATTGATTTTATTTAGAGAGTTATTTAGATTCTAATATTATTGGATGTATGTAAGATAGAAATATCACTTTTGGAATATGTCACCTTTTTGGAAAGTCTTTAGTTTCTTGGTGTAGTAAGATATAAATTTTTATTGCATTATCCAATATCGAATATGAGTATATAGAGTTAGTTAGTTTTTGTTTAAATATTATGTTCATAAAAACACTTTATTAGACTATGGGTATGAATTTAGACATGTCCCTACAATTGTTGATAGTTCAAGTGCAATGAAAATTTCTAATAATCCAATATCAAATTCTATAAAAAATAGATTGATATATGACATTAGTTTTTGATATATTATTTTAAAAAAGAGAATACCACTCTTAAATTTTTTGGTACAGAACATCCGATTGATGAAATTTTCAGAAAACAATTAAATTATATGAAAATGAGAAATACATTAAATTCATGATATTATTTCTTGTATTTCACTATACTTGTAAATTCCCTAAATGATTAATCATTCAAATCAGAATCGAATCATTAATAATTTTTCTAATCCAAACCAAACCAACTTTTTAATGCCACTTTATAAAAAATATTTGAATACCTAACTTCTATCTCGAGTTTATTAGTCATATCTATCAAGATGAATATATCTCCCTATGATGATACTTGTGAATCATCCAAGAGATCAATTTCTATATCTTAAAATTCTAGAAATCTCTCAAAGTTGAACCTATATACTCCGAAAGTTATAGCTGAAAGAGAAGTAGATTTTAAATTATTTAGAAACAATCATCTATTATTGTTGGGAGAAATGAAGTGATAGAACTATATTGGTTGGTTTCTAGATGATGATTGACCCTTTCATCCACATATTATATGTGAGTTCTATCTTAACATAGTTTTTGAAGCTAGATAATATGAGGATGTGATTCAAAAAGTCATCGATATTTAAGAATGTGAGTTTAAATCAACTTTGGGGAATATTTTCTATAATTTCCACATATTAGAGAATATGAGGACTACCAAAGATCATATCATGTAAAACATCCTCATATTGAAATCAAAAATAAATTATAGGAACTAACTAATGATAGAACCTTCAGAAAACTAGTTGTGAGTGAGTTAAATGTACAATGTTAGATCCTATTGAAGTTTATTTTTCATTATATCTTCCCAAGTAAGATAGATTTTAGTTCTTTATGGTATCAATAATTTTTATTTTTATATATAATGGTGTATGAAATCTAGTTTATCCTTCCTTATTTCCTAATTATATATATGGAGGAGTTGATAAAATTATCTTTCATATTCAACACACATCCTTACCTGAAGTTCATTTTTGTGTTTCCATAATAGAGAAACATACTTCTTTAAGGAGTTAAAAAAATTAGTCATTTTTAGTGCCAATTTAAATTATAAAACATGAAAAAGAAATAAAATTAGTTGGAATACAAGTAAAAATATTTGGGTTAATTATAAGGAGAGACTCTGGGAAATATTTAATCAAGTTACTCATCCTTTTAGGACAAGAGATTTAATTGAACATGTTTTTTAACCCAGGGATTTTTTAGGAGAACTATTATTCTAATGAATAGGAATTAAAAACTAATATTTATTTGGATTAATAATACTGAAAATATTTTGTGGACATCGTAGAAAGGAATCATTTTATCAATGTTCCTGTTTAGTTAGAACCAATGAGATAAGGAGTAACTTCTTATCATAAAGTTAAAAGGATTCCTAAAATTTCAATTGGATCTAAAAACGGGTAGAGATAACTTCTACGGTTGAATCTATAAGATAATATTCATATACCAAGGTGTAAAGAGTTATAAGGTCAATATTAGATTTACATGCACTTACATATTCTGAAAGAGATAAGGATATGAATCTTGTTCTAGTGGAGAGTCTACCTATAAGATGCCTATTTTTTTTCAAAGAGGATTAAATTATTTTAATTTGTATTTAAAAATATTATTATACTCTACTAAAAGTTATTAAGAGTTGAATAATGGATTAGTGATTGTCCATGGCTAGTTCAGAGTCTAGAGCTTCAGTTTTTTTGAGAAACAGTGTGTGGTGCATGGTTTGCACATGGTTAGTGGAAATCATAATACTCAAACATACAGCTTAGAGGAGGAGGAGAATGGAACAATAAATTGTGAGGGGAAAGCTGTAAAGACCCAGAAATTTCAAGGAATTTTTTTTCATAATTTCTTTGAGATTTTACAAGAATGTAGTTTCTGACGGAACCTGATTCCGAGGCCCGGTGTTCCCAGAATCAATTTTCGAAGTTTGGCTCGGGTATGTTGAGTGAACGAATGAGCGGAATTTTCTATCTTTTTAACCGGTGCTCAGAATTGAAATCTGAGGGCACCGATGAACTCGCAGCGCTGATATTTTCTTCAGAGGACTTTTATTGTAGGTGTGTTTTCATGGGAGAAGAAATTAAATTTTGGGGTTTAAGGAAGAAATAAATAAAAATGTGAACAATTTTATTTTTGATATTCAAGGAAGTTAAAATCTACCATGGGAAGTTGTTGGTGGGGTCGACAACCACCCAAATTCCCATGTGTGAATATGTGGGAGGTGGGGCCCACACCCACCAAACCTCCCATGGGAGAGTTTAGTGTATTGGGGCCCACACGAGACTATAACCCATTGAACTTCTTATAACACCCTTAAACTCCCTTGCACTTAATGTGCCAACTCCTCTTTAATCTCCTCCTCCTTAAAGTTTGTATAACTCTTCACCTTTTCCTTCCACCAGTAATTCATCCCAACATGCCTTAATTAATGAGATAAGCCTCTTCATTTAATTAATTATGTGGTTTGGTTTGAATTTTAATATCTTTGAGGTGTGGATAAAAATAATATCATGGGATATTATTTTAGAGCTTTTGGTGTGTGAGAAAACTTTAACAACGTTCTGGTGTTTTTGGGAGAACTTGGGTGTGAAGAAGAAGAGAACTTCCTTCCGATGAAGAACGCCTCCGATGGAGAACGTGAAGACACCGAAGACATGCCTTCTCCTCTTCTTCCTCCGCTTTAAGGGAGGAGACACCACCGTGGGGAACGTCGCCATCGATGACGACTCCTGTTCAGATGACAATGGAATTATCACCGATCTTCCGCGATGATCGATCATCGCAATGCTTTCCTCTTTCTGCGGCTCGATGACATGCGATGTCTTTTCGAGGTAGGGGTTAATTTCTTCTTCGTGAATACCTCATCATCGTTCATCGTTTTCTAAATAGGCCGCCTGTTATCGCAATAACGGGAGGAGGTCGGACCGCACGAGCACGACCGCCCCTCCTCCCCCTTGATGATTATGTTTGTTGCGGTTCGAAAGAAGGCGGTGTGGTGCAAAGACACCGCGCTATAACATGGGAAAATGTGGCGAAGATGCGCGACACCATCGCACCGTGCCTTTGAGGATAAACGAACCCGCGGCCGGAGTCAGGCCACAACGAAGGGGCGCAACGTCGTCGCGCCGGAGAACCCTGAAGACACCGCAGCCGGAGCGGGGCTACGGAGGAGGGGAGCGGCGCCGTCGCGCCATGCCGGTCGGACCAAGGCCGCGACCTTTGGCCGCAGACCAACGCCGCAACCTTTGGCCGTGGACCAAGGCCGCGACCTTTGGCCGCGGCGTAGTAGGGAGTGGCGGCTGGGCTACCAGCCGCCGGCGAGCCGGAGCAGGAGGGCGGGACCCCGGCGGTCCCGCAGCAGCAGCACGGCTGGCCAGCCGGGCCAAACAATCGAAGAAGGAGAGCGGCCCCCACGTGGGGGGGGGGGGTTCATCAATCAGGGGGCAGAGCGCCCCCCCTTATTTCGCTCAGCTCGGATAGCCGACCAGGCCACGCAGGCCGCGCTATCGCGGCAGGCCGGGCCAGGCCGGGCTGCACTCTAGTGGGCTGAACCCGGACCCGGGATGGTTCGACCCGGTTCGAGCCGACCCCGGGGGTCTCGGGTCGGGTCAGACCGGGTCCGCACCCCCTATTTTTCGAGCAGCTTTCGATCGTTTGCCCATAACATGGGATACAGACCTCCGATCGATGCACTGTCAGTTTTGATGTGATCCTTGGATTGAGACGGCCTTTTCGTTATATTACACTCAAGGTTTCTGGGAACTTTGGGTATGACCAGGTTGGTTCGAGAATGGAACCAACTGGGCCTGCAGAGCGGAAACACTTATAACTTGATCTTCGGACGTCCGATTGACGTGCCATCGAATTTGTTGGATTCCTATTGATGAGACTGAACTTTTGTAATACTTCTCCTGAGATTTGGACGCAATTGGAGTATGGCCGGGTTGGACTGTACCCGAAATCCAACCGGGCCCTTGGAAGGGAAAAGCTTATAGCTTTCAGACCGGACGCCCGTTTGACGAACCGTCAGCAGCGTTGGTGATCACGTTGAGAAACGGTACCTATGACTATTCCCTATGAGAGTTCGGGGTACAGTTGAGATACAGCCGGGTTGGTTCGCATACGAAACCAAACGGGCCCCTGGGACGAAAAGACTAATAACTCACAGACCGGGTGTCCGATTGACGCGCCGTTTGTTGCGTTGAGACCCCTATGAGGGAGGAGGTACATTGAGATACTTCTTCATGGGACTTTGCGATTCTTGGAGTATCGACCTGTAGCTCGTGGTGTGGACCCTACTGGACACAATCGTACGGAGTACGGAGACCGTGTAGCCGACTGAGACTTGACGACTGCTTGACCGACTCGACTTGGAGTGAGTCGACCAGCCCAGTGGAAGGAGCACTACACTATTTGGGTGAAAACCGATGGTGGACGGAGCACTACTGAGTTTGGGTGCAGACCCGCGGTACTCATCTGGAGAGTACCTCTGTAGGCTATTAGGGGGGATGCACTACTGTTTTTGGGTGGCAGACCCCGGAGAGAAGCACTGCTATGTTTGGGTGGGTGACCCATGGTACTCGACAGGAGGAGTACCTCAGCAGTCTTAGGTTAGTGAGCAGTACCTCGGAGTCGTGATAGGATCACTGTACACTCCAGAGACGGGGCTCTTCAGCAGTTACGGTTTTGATAATAAAAATCCTGGTTTGAGCAGAGTCTATGACCTTTGTGTTTACCTCATGATTGAGATGGGTCACTTGATAACTTAGGTATATGTATGGGAATATACCTAGGTAGTGGTTATCCGTTGATTTCACAACCTTTGTGTTTCCTCATGTTTGACATGGGTTTCTTGATAACTTAGGTATAAGTATGGGCTTATACCTAAGTAAGGGTTATATGTGGAGATTCTTCTTTGTGGTTATCCTTGTTGGATTTAGTGAGACCTTGAGGGTCTCGAGGTCCCTACTAAGTATTGTATACTCACCCCTGCATGGGCTATGCCTGCACCTCATTGTGTTGTTTGCAGACGACGAGAAGTGCTGACAGAGGCCGAGTGTTCGAGGACTAGACGGTACCCTGAGGTGGACCTCACGACGAGTCAGTATCCGAAAGTGGAATTCACGACGAGACGACACTCGGAGGAGGTTAACGGGAAAGAGCATTGTGGAGGCTATCTGTACCAACCCTTCAGGTAGGATCCGTGGTGGATGATCCAGGAGCTGCGCTATCTGTACCTACCCTTCAGGTAGGATCCGTGGTGGATGATCTAGGAGCTGTGCTATCTGTACCTACCCTTCAGGTAGGATCCGAGGAGGATGACCTAGGAGATTCTTCCATTATTCCAGTTGTTTCTCTTTTTTTGTTGTACTTTCGTTCAGTTGTAGCTATACTTTTAGATGGGTTTGTATTCTGGCCCACTTTCTTTTCAGTACTTCCTTTTGTACTTAGTGTATTACTTCCACTTGTACTCTGTGATGTTTTGTTGCCATTATAAAGAAAATGCCTTCCCATTTATTAGGATTTACTCCTTTGGTGCTAGTCGCCAGCCCCTGGCCTATAGAAGGCGGGCTTGAGGTAGTCACGGCATGGGCCCCGAGGATGGGTCGTGAAAAATTGGTATCAGAGGAGTCGGTTCTACCGCAGAACTTATAACTCTGATATTTTCTTTCTGTGAAGCAATAATGTTAAGGGTATCGAGTGTGGTCTTCAGTTCAGGGAGTCCAGTGTTGGTACGGCGGCCGACGTATCCATACACGAGGACCCTGACATCGGATTTCCGACTTTGTGCATGAAAACACTGATTGCGTGTGTGTTTCTAGAAGTTTTAAAGTTAGCTCAAACCAGGTCATCTCACCTGGTATAAATCATTGACCGTGTTGCATCTGTTCAGGATGTCTCCACATAGACAGTCAGTTGGAGTTCCGAGAGAGTACTCGATGATGGCCCACCGAGTGACGAGGCTCCAGTGAGGGGCCCTTTTTACTATGTTGGAACCCTTGGGTGGTGTACCCGTAGAAGCACCACCTATTGGGCAGTAGATTCCACCATCCATACTAGCGAACTATGCACACTGGAAGAGCGCGTTGCACGAGTTCCAACAGCAGCGGCCTCTGAGGTTACGAAGTGAGGCAGATTCCTAGACATCAGAGGACTGGCTGG
Source organism: Viscum album (assembly GCA_963277665.1). Lineage (NCBI taxonomy): Eukaryota > Viridiplantae > Streptophyta > Magnoliopsida > Santalales > Viscaceae > Viscum > Viscum album. The sequence goes on from OY728150.1 coordinate 1,951,376,143, forward strand.
AGGCGATTTCTAGAGTTTTCCGCCAAGATGAGACATCAGAAGAGTGGATGTTGGACTTAGATACTAGTATTTTCCAGTGAATGACCATGTGGATGGTCCGCATAGTGATGAGGCTTCGTTACGTGGACCGATGCCTGAGATAGTGCCTTCGGGTAGTGTGTCAGCTATACATCACTACATGTTGGTCAGCAGTTACAACCGGCGGTATCGGTATGTGACACTTGTAGACTTACTGTCTTACACGTGTTCCAACATCAGATCCCTCAAGTTCCGAGGAGAGCCCGACTCACAGGCAGCTGAGGACTGGCTTGAGGAATTGGATGAGAGTTTTCTAGAGCTTATACAACTTCGGGAGGATGACATGTCAGTAGCTGAGAATTACTCGGGGCGTACCAATCGTTCTTGGTACTTGATGACTAAAATAATATCAGTGCTTTAGATCTCGGACCTCAGATCGAGGTGTGTTTAAAGGATATCCGAGTAAGCACTATTTCCTCTATGCATTCCTACTTATGTTAGAGTGCTAGAGAGAACCTTTGTGGTTGAATGTTCATTGGATGATCCGTTATAGCTAGTGAATGTTAGCAGTGGGAAGATGCGAACTGGTGTCAGTCTCAGATACTTGGATGTGTAAAATGTTTCAAGAAGAGGAAGCGTCAAGGAAAGATGAATCTGCAGAGTAGTAGACGTGGAAGCGGAGCTAGAAGAGCAGCATGGGGTGGTGTACTTTTCGACGTGTTACAATCACTCTCCTTTGTAGTCCCCACTAGGCTCAGGGAGCTGGAGGGCAGGGGAAGAGAGTAGCTGCATGCGGTCAGGGAGTGTGACCCAATGACTCTAAGAATGATTCTAGGGACAGTCTGTGTCCACTACTAGCTTCCATAGTAACAGACATAGATATGAATCATTCCTTCCATCCACAAATCTTTTCACAGACCTAGAGTTTCCTGTAAGCCGTAGAATTGACCCTCACGTCTGGAGATACCTTGGGAGGAGACTCGATAATCAAACTTATGCTGACAGTGTGATCTGACCCACGAGGTGAGATTTTTGGTTGGAATCTCTTGGTGTCAGCGTCGAGGCCGTATGATATTGGTCTGAGTATGGATTGGATCCACAGTTCATACATGGATTGACTGTATTATGCAAAAAGGTTGTGGTCTAAATACAACATCAGAATGGGTTTTCCTTGGTTGGTGAAAAGGAAAACCCAAGAAACACAGGATGGAATCATGCATAGGAAGGTGTAGCCGATCACTCTTGAGTCGACCAACTTCACCCACGTGGCAGCAGGAGTTTTGAGTTTCAGTTCTAATTAGGAAAGGGATAACTCTGGAGTTTGTGGATGACAACCACGTCTTTATACGGGTCTCACCTCGACGAGGTTTACAGAGATGTGGCTGAGGCAGGAAGTTATCTACGAGGTTTAATGGACCTTTCTAGGTCCTCAGCAAGGTATGTGAGGTGGTTTACCGCTTTACCTTTCCACACCACTTGCACTGGGTGCACAACGACTTCCACGTATCTCAACTGAGGAGATACGTGCTTGACCCAACACATATCATCGACCACGGGGAGCTAGACTTTGGCGATGGGGTGACTTTTACGGGGTTCCAGTAGAGGTTCAGGATCGACAGGAGGGGGTCCTACAAGGATGGTCTATTTCTCGTGTGCACTTTTTTTGGTAGCACGGGAACCTCCAGGAGAGCACATGGGGGCGGAAGGCTCAGATGCGTTCTCTGTACCACTTTTGTATCCCTAGTTTGTGTAAAATGTTTACGGGGACGTAAAGCCCTGAGGTGAGAGTAATTTAAAGACCCGGAAATTTGAAGCAATTTTTTTTCTTAATTTCTTTGGGATTTTACAAGAACGCAGTTTCTGACGGCACCTGATTCCGAGGCCCGGTGTGCCCAGAATCAATTTCTGAAGTTTGGCTCGGGTACATTCAGTGAATGAACAAGTGGGTTTTTCTATCTTTTTAACCAGTGCTCGGAATTGAAATCTGAGGGCACCGATGAACTTGCAGTGCCGATATTTGTTTAAGAGGACTTTTACTGTAGGTGCATTTTCATGGGAGAAGAAGATAAATTTTGGGGTTTAAGGAAGAAATAAATAAAATCGTGAACAATTTTATTTTTGATATTCAAGGAAGCTAAAATCTACCATGGGAAGTTGTTGGTGGGGTCCACAACCACCCAACATCCCATGTGTGAATATGTGGGAGGTGGGGCCCACACCCACCTAACCTCCCATGGGAGAGTTTAGATATGTGGGGCCCACATGAGACCATAACCCCTTAAACTTCTTATAACTCCCTTAAACTCCCTTGCACTTAATGTGCCAACTCCTCTTTAATCTCCTCCTCCTTAAAGTTTGTATAACTCTTCACCTTTTCCTTCTACCAGTAATTCATCCCAACATGCCTTAATTAATGAGATGAGTCTCTTCATTTAATTAATTATGTGGTTTGGTTTGAATTTTAAAATCTTTGAGGTGTGGATAAAAATAATATCATGGGATATTATTCTAGAGCTTTTGGTGTGTGAGAAAACCTTAACAACATTCTGGAGTTTTTGGGAGAACATGGGTGTGAAGAAGAAGAGAACTTCCTTCTGACGAAGAACGCCTCCGATGGAGAACGTGAAGACACCGACGATGTGCCTTCTCTTATTCTTCCTCCGTGTCAAGGGAGGAGCACCACCGCTGGGAACGTCGCCATCGACGACGACTCTTCCTCCGATGATAATGGAATCAGTACAGATCTTCCACAACGATCGATCATCACGATGCTTACCTCTTTCCACGGCTTGATGACATACGATGTCTTTTATAGGTAGGGGTTAATTTCTTATTCGTGAATACTTCATCGTTTTCTAAATAGGCCGCCTGTTATCGCAAAAACGGGAGGAGGTCGGACCACACGAACACAGCCGCCCCTCCTCCCCCTTGATGATTATGTTTGTTGCGGTTCGAAAGAAGGCGGTGTGGTGAAAAGGCACCGCACGGTAACATGAGAAAATGCGGCGAAGATGCGCGACGCCGTCGCGCCGCACCTTTGAGGACAAACGAACCCGTGACCGGAGTCAGGCCGCGGTGAAGGGGCGCGGCGTCGTCGCGCCGCGTCGGAGAACCCTGAAGACACCGCAGCTGGAGCGGGGCCGCGACGGAGGGGCGCGACACCGTCGCGCCATGCCGTTCGGACCAAGGCCAAAACCTTTGGCCGTGGCGGAGCAGTGAGCGGCGGCCGGGCTACTGGCCGTCGGCGAGCCAGAGCAGGAGGGCGGGACCCCGGCGGTCCCGCAGCAGCAGCACGGCCGGCCAGCCGATCGAAGAGACCAGGGGTTCGTAACCCCCGTCTAGAAGGAGAGCGGCCCCCCATGTGGGGGGGGGGGGGGGTTCATCAATTAGGGGGGCAACGCACCCCCCTGTTTCACTTAGCTCGGACAGCCGAGCAGGCCACGTGGGCCGCACCAGCGCGGTGGGCCAACCGGCCGCCGGGCCGTGCCCGAACCCCCTATTTTTCGGGCAGGTTTCGGTCTTTTGCCCATAACTTGGGCTATGAACCTCCGATCGATGCACCGTCTGTTGCGATGCGATCCTTGGATCGAGATGGTCGTTTAGTTATATTAAACTCAAGGTTTCAAAGAACTTTGGGTATGACCGGGTTGGTTCGAGCACGAAACCAACCGGGCCCACGGAGCAGAAACGCTTATAACTTGAGCTTCAGACGTCCGATTGAAGCGTCGTCGACTTTTTTGGATTTCTCTTGAAAAGAAAGAACTTTTGGAATACTTCACATGAGATTTGGACGCAGTTGGAGTATGGCCGGGTTAGACTGTACCCGAAATCCAACCGGACCCCTGGAATGGAAAAGCTGATAGCTTTCAGACCGGACGTCCATTTGACGAACCGTCAGCGGCATCGGTGATCACGTTGAGAAACGGTCCCTATGAGTACACCCTATGAGAGTTAGGGGTACAGTTGGGATAAAGATGGGTTGGTTCGCATACGAAGCCAACCGGGCCCCTAGGACGAAAAGGCTAATAACTCACAGACCGGGCGTCCGATTGACGCGCCGTCTGTTGCGTTGAGACCCCTATGACGAGGCGGTCATTTTAGATACTTCTTAGTGAAACTTTGTGATGATTGGAGTATCTACCTGTAGCACATGGAGCGGACCCTCCCCGGAGACGAGCGAACGGAGTACGAAGACCGTGTAGCCAGCTGAGACCTGACGACTGCTTGACCAACTCAACTTGGAGTGAGTCGACTAGCCCAGTGGACGGAGCACTACTTTGTTTGGGTGCAGACCCATGGAGGATGGAGCACTACTGAGTTTGGGTGTAGACCCACGGTACTCATCCGGAGAGTACATCTGCAGGCTATTAGGTGGGATGCACTATTGTGTTTGGGTGGAAAACCCTGGCGGGAAGCACTACTGTGTTTGGGTGGTTGGCCCGCGGTACTCGACAAGAGGAGTACCTCAGAAATCTTAGGTTAGTGAGTAGTACCTCGAAGTCGTGACATGATCACTTTACATTATAGAGACGAAGCTCTTCAGTAGTTACGGTTTGGATAATGAAAATCCTGGTTTGAGCTGAGTCTATGACCTTTTTGTTTACCTCATGATTGATATTGGTCACTTGATAACTTAGGTATATGTATGGGAATATACCTCGGTAATGGTTATCCATTGATTTCATAACCTTTGTGTTTCCTCATGATTGAGATGGGTTATTTGATAACTTAGGTATAAGTATGGGCTTATACCTTAGTAAGGGTTATCTATGGAGATTCTTCTTTGTGGTTATCCTTGTTGGATTTAGTGAGACCTTGAGGGTCTCGTGGTACCTACTGAGTATCGTATACTCCCCCTGCACGAGCTATGCACGCACCTCGTTGTGTTGGTTACAGACGACGGGCAACGCTGACAGAGGCCGAGTGTTCGAGGACTGGACGGTACCCTGAGGTGGACCTCACGACAAGTCAGTATCTGGAGGCAGACTTCATGATGAGACGACACTCAGAGGAGGTTGACGGGCGAGAGCGTTGTGGAGGCTATATGTACCAACCCTTCAGGTAGGATCCGTGGTGGACGATCAAGGAGCTGCGCTATCTGTACCAACCCTTCAGGTAGGATCCGTGGTGGACGATCCAGGAGCTGCTCTATCTGTACCTACCCTTCAGGTAGGATACGAGGAGGACGACCCAGGAGCTGCTTCCATTCTTCCACCTATTTCTCTTTTTCTGTTGTACTTTCGTTCAGTTGTAGCTGTACTTTCAGATGGGTTTGTATTCTGGCCCACTTTCTTTTCAGCACTTCCTTTTGTACTTAGTGTATTACTTCCGCTTGTACTCTATGATGTTTTGTTGCTATTATAAAGGCAATTCCTTCCCAGTTATCGGGATTTACGCCTTTGGTGCTAGTTTCCAGCCCCTGGACTATAGAAGGCGGGCTTGGGGTAGTCACGGCACGGGCCCCGAGGATGGGTCGTGAAAAAAGCCACATGACCATGTGAAATGGTACATGTATGTTTAATAGCTGAAGCACATGGTGGGAAGACGATTTGTCTAACCATGAACCTAGCCCTGAAATGGGGGATGACTTTGGGACATTGGCGATACACAGTTGGTGAAAGATTTTGATAAACATGTACCCAAACCATTCATCATTTAAAAATAGATGAAATTACCATTTTATCTCTCCCCCTTTATAACATTATTTTTCATTTTTTATAACCCAAATCATAGAGCAAGTTATCCCCTTCATTGAGAGATACCTCCTCCTTTAATGTTAGGATTTAAGATAGCTTTCTATTCAGTGTCTGAATCAACCACTATTTTCCAAATTGGATATGACTTGGTAATTTCTTGAATCCTATTCTTTACTTTATACATTTATCTCACTATATGTAATGCTAAATCAATGTGATCTAATTGACCTATTTTTAGGGATTTTGTATATCTCCTTGATTTACCCTATTCTTCTTGGAATATAAAGTTCATACCAGATGAGAATTCATCTACCAAGATAAGGTAGGTGGTTTAATGATTTTTTCTAAAAGTCTAGTTGTCTTATATTATGTTTTGTTGTGTCGCACACTAGGGTTCCCCTGAATTTACTTAAAAATGTTAAAATCATTTTAAATTAATGAACCCTTGTTAAAAACACTCTCTTGAACCTTTTTATTTTAGGAGATCATCCACCTCGACACGTACCAGCTCTTTGGATGAGTTCATCAATAAGCATGACTTTATAGATTCCTTGTAACCAAAACAATGTCTAAGTGGATTTGGATTACTTTCCAATTAAAATGGCTTAATAGAATTTAATGAAAAGTGAATGGAATAACCATTTAACATGAATCTTATATAAACTATAGACTATTCTATTGACTAAATGAAATGTATAATGGTTTAAAAACATTTATTATCTTATGTTAACATAGTACATGAATTTTAATATCAGTAAGGTATTACCATGTTTTTTGGTCATGGTGATATTGTCATGTAAAATGATGGACATGAAACTTCACACTTACGTAATGTGTAATGTTGGAAATGAAGTTTTTCATCAATTATTGGATGGTGTACATGAAATTTCACATCATTTATTTGGAAGTTGTACATAACCCTTCACATTTCCTTTTATAGGATGTTGGGCATGATGATCCACATCATTTATTTAGATGTTGGACATTAAAATTCATGTTACCTTGTATAGGATGTTGGAAATAGAGTTTCAAATATTTTGTTGAGTTTTATGGGTATGATGACATCCATATTCTCGGACATAGTATATTTGACTAACACAGCTTGTTGAGTATGGGCCTATTATGATTATGCATAGATGTCTTAGTTTCACACTTCTAGTATTGGTTAGTACCATGTATATATATATTTATATTTCTGATAAATAATATATATATACACAGACACACATATAAATACTCATATATATATATAAATATCCATTGTAATGTATGTTTAGAGACAATCTGGCTTAGGATGAAGTCGGTACAGTTAGATGGGTGTTCTTTAGAAACCCAACCTGACATGGTTATAACTCGTATTTCTAATTTGTATTTTTTTATACCTAAAAAAAATACTCATTTTGTATACACTGTCTAGATTATTATAGACAATATTGGTGGTGGCCAATTTAGTTTTACTTACACTTTGTTTGAGCCATTGATTGGTACCCAAATAGAAATCCTAGATGTAGGTAGGGACAAAGTGTTGTATCCTGCTGTAGACACCTGAGTTTTAGCATTAAGATAGAGTAAGGAGTAGAGGACTGAGATATTTCAAGTGATGTTATTGGAGATTAGTTTTTTTTTATTTTTTATTCTTCTATATAGAATGTTGTATAAGCCTACTAATCTATCCCTTTGAATTACCATTTTTTTAGTGTAGAGACCTGACATAATTTTTTGCATGACTCTGGATTTCATTACTTTCATTTGTTTATTTTTATTTGGATGTTCTCTTATTATACTATTCCACATTTATTTTTTCCACTATTTGATATGAATATTAGAAACTACTGTGTACCTATCTGATTAAGATGATATATTCTCCCCATTATACCATTGTAGACCCTCACTGCTAGTCAGTGGTTTCTAGAATACAAAGAGGCTGCTTGAGGCCATGTAGCTAACCATAACAATTATATATTTATGAACTGTGCTCGAGAGGTCACACCACCAATGTTTGATATAGGTGGAGGTAATATTTTTGATTTATATATTTCAAATTAAGAAATGCCTCTATAAAATCCATTCTTTGACTTGAAAGTTTCTCCTCCTTTAATTGGTAAATATAATGGTGATAAGGAAGATAAGGAAGCTAATAAATTAGACAAGAACGTTGATAAGGATGAAAAAAAAATATTTATGATAAGATAGAAATAAATCTTAAAGGATCCATTGTTGTAATTATATATAAGAAAGAATAATTAGTTGTGTAAGTTGTGAAAAATCGTCTATATACACCTATTTTAGAGAGACTAATAAGGCATGAGTCTACTAAGGATTTGTTGAAGCTATTGGATACTCCTCATTCTCCCAAAAATATTCATGATAATATTTATCAAGAATATCATATATATGAATATTCTTATAGAATTTATTTTTTGGCCATGGAAGATTCTTTTGAATAATCCGAGGTCTCTTTGAAGAAAATTGGGAGACCTCATGTAGTCTTCTCACATGAAGAAAAATTCTGGAGATTGATTCTTGAGATTAGTTCTCATTATTATTATCCTATTGATGATTTCTTTCATGAAGTTTATTCTTTTCAAGATAAAGATACTACATCTCAAGAGGATGAAACTTCTTCAATCCCTCTATTAGAACTCACTTCTACATATCTCATTCAGTTTAATAATGGCCTTTTGAAGTTATTAAATAAAATTTTCATCGGTACTAGTTTTGATAACAATCTTGACTGAGAAAAAAATCTTTTTTACAGTGTTCAAAAGGTTTTTTTTTCACATTTATCAATAGTTATTTCTCAATTTAGACCACTATCACCAAGAAGTTAAATCTTTCAGAAGGGAAATGTAAAGGATTAAAAGTCACATTGGATACTTGAAATAAAATTTGACTGATATGATGACTACAATGTATATATGTTATCTTTCCATGATTAATATCCCTTATCAGCCCTAAAACACTACTTCAACCCCTCCACCTCCTCCTAATTCAATTTTAATTGATGAAAAATTTATTCTAAGGATATTTCAAGAAGAAATTCAAAGTAACTTTGATAGTGTGAAGGATTTGGGAAATCAATTTCAAATAGATATTGTTTCTCAGGGTAAAAATAAATTTGATCTGATAAAAGGAGAAGAAACAATGTCTGCTGAATCTATGAATATAATAGAGGGTGAAATAAAGTATTATTTGTGATGGATTTACCAAAAAAAATATTCCTTAAACTCAATTTATGTCATTGGATAGGGAATTGAAAATGCCACCTCTGATAGGTACTTTCAAAGCCATAATGTAAAAGTTATTGTCAATGAATCGTTTGTTGAATAAATTTATGTCAGAAAAATTTATGTTTCATTAAGATATTGGGCATTTTACAAGGTCTATAATAGACATTACAAGGATTTTAGAACCTTATATATATATGTTTCCATTACTCTTATATTGGATCCTCCTACCCTACACATACCCGAATATTTTTTATTTTTTTTCCAGTGCCTCAACATAATTTTCTATTTCATCCTCTACCTCAACTATACCTCTCACATGACCTTTTGGTCTTACTCAATCCCAAACAATTGGGCATGACATTACTTTTTCAAAATGAATCACCATTCTTGATGTAACAACCCAATGTCTTAAAAAAATAAATCGAAATGCATAAAAAATTGTTTTAAGTAGATTGTTATAACCAGCCTTTAAACATATTTTTTCTACTTTTATGTTTTGAATTTTGAAAAACGAATATAAACGATTGATATCAGTAAGTTATTTGGAGTCTGATAAGACAAACTTAATTTTTGGTGAATAGTAACATACCTTTATAAATAGTAACATACCCTTATGAATAGAAATGTTAACCTTATGAAGAGTAACATACCCTTATGAATATAAATCCCACCTATGATAGTATATATAATATTTTATTAAAATTATGATACACCCATATCTTGGAATAAGTAAATAAATGTTTTTAAATTGTTATTTTTCGAATAAAATGTTATTTTATTTAAAAATTAAATATCCCCTATTTAGAAAATTATTTTGATAAAATGGAGTTCATTTTTATATTCTATAAATAAAAAAATGGCAAGGGTAATTTTTTGGTATTTTTCTGAAATTTTTGAATTTTTGATGAATAGTAAATACTATAAATTATGATAAATGCTAAATACTTGTTTTACTGCATCATAGGTGATGCTAGGATGATGTAAAACCACTCACTTCTAACTCACATGAACTTATTACTATTTTTTAGAATCATTACTATTGCTTGTCTTGTTGAACAATAATAATATAAATATTAGAATAATATAAAACTCCTCCTCTCCTCCACCTATAAATGCCACCCACTCCCCCATCTTCCACCCACACCTCTCAAGCCCTGATTATTCCCTAATTTATTCCCAATACTCCTCCCAAGACCTTTCGCTACGTCCAAGAACTTCTGGTCTCACCAAAAGGCCAAAACCAAGGGTCTTAAGAAGGATCTCAAGGAGAAGAGATCAAGAGGTAAACATCCTCTTCTGTTTTCTTTATTTTCTTTTCATTTATTAATTCTTCTTTCCTCACCTTCCCTTATCCAAGAGGAATTAATGATCTAGTATCTGACATATTCTTTATTTCATCATGTTTATGTAAGATTCACCGTTATAATTCTTCTCCTCTTCCACTTATTCAAGAAATTAAAACTCCGTCTGTGATGTGTTGATTTACCGACATTGTAGATAATGTGATTTAAATTTATTTTAATTCATTTTAAACTAGACATAAAAGAATTTTTACTGTTTATCCAGATTATAATTTATTTATTATATCTTACATAAGGTTCTTTAATTATTTTTTACACATGTTATTAATTGATAAAACAAAATGAGTTCATTATGATCGAAGAATCACCAAAATGACCTAAAATAATAATAATAAAGTTTTAACATATGAATCATCCTAATGTAATAATTCAAAATGATAAATGGAATGATTTATGTTTATGTAAATATTTAAATACCATTCCATTCTAATTCTATATTTTCACTTCAAATCGATAAGAATATCCATCATGATCCGATCATGGAATCCTTGTGAAGAACGCACACGAAAACAATTGAGTTAACAAAATATTATTGTTATATTGGTGGAATGATGTTATTAAATGACCGTGAAAGGTGTTATAAACATGAATATGTATCAATAATATATTTATAACACTATTTTTACCCTAATATAGGAGTTTTAAACACGTTTTAGGGAAGTTAAACCTGAGTTAAGGGATCCTCTCTCTCTCACTTTTATTAAAGAATCACCCCTATATTATGCTCTTTAATTTTTAATTCCTAATGATGGTGTATATTTTTTAACCTCCCCCATACTACCCTAATGATATATTAATGACGATATACTTCATTTCTATCTCATTAATCCCTCCCATGTACATCCCTTACCATGAAGAAATTCCTAAGTGGATTCTAAACACAATTTCCATTTTTTGTGTTAACCTTCAAATTCAATGGTTTTTATCATGATAAGATGAATTTCAAAATCTAATTTGATTATATTAAGTTTTTTATGTGTAAATAGATTATATATACATAATCCATTCATTTAATAAATTCTCTCTTCAATGTTAAGGTATTTGTAAGGAATTTTCCTCATAGATACTTTTAATTGTATACTTTATGAAATACATATATATTGTTATTTTTCTTAATATCACGAGTGGTATGTTCTGATTTTAGGATGTTCTATTTCTATAATATCTCCATTATATGTTTTCATAGTTATTTTTTATTTATATAATTTAATTCTTGTTTGTGTGATGTTTATATTTTGAAACTACTTTTATACGAAAAAGGTTATTTGAAAACGTGAATGTGTTTTTATCAAGGGTGTAAATGAGTTATGACGTGTTTTATTAGTGATATGTTCCTTGGACATTATTTATGTTTGGTTGATCCCATTAAATCTCAAGATATTATGGTTGAGCCCCATTATATCTCTCCAATGCATTGGGTACTCTAAAGATGGAAGTTGACCCAAAAGGTTATTTCCTGTGTAAGAGTGAATGTAAGAGTGATATGGTAAGTATGTCCCAAATAAACTACATGATGTTATTATGCATATGAGTTTTTGTGATTATGGATTTTATTGGTTTTTATGTTATCACATGGCTAACAATTTCATTCTTTATATACCTTACTAGGTTTTATACCCATCCCGAGATTTTAAAAAGTTTTTCACATTATATAAGAATGGGTAAGAGGTATAAGGTAGTTTTGATGAATGACATGGAGTGTGGTCAAAGAAATCATGTTTTATGTTTTATATTTTGGAAAAAAATATATAGTTTATTTTTAGAAGTATCACCTTTTATGAATGTGGTATGTTATGTATGTAATATATTCTAATTATTTAAAACTTTAAACTCAAAAAGATCCTCAATGGGTAATAATATATGCTCTTGACTAAAATTCAAGATTAAGTAATGTTAAAAGGCAGAGTCCTTATGGTTGGTATCGTAGGATGGTTTAGATAACATTTGGGTTTGTAATGATGCTAATTGAATTCCATAAATAATTTTTAGTTTATGGTTAATTTAAAATGATATAGAATTTGAGGATTACCATGTTACTTAGACTATAATATATTTTTTTATAATGGTTTTCCATTGAAGAAATTGGGAATATAATTTTGGAAGGAATTGAGAGGATGATACATGTCCTAATCTGTAGTCTGGAATGGGGGGAATCAGAACTGATGAGTTTGTAATAGTAATGGATCAGTTGAATCCAGAAATAAATAGTGGTGGAATCCGTGATAGATAGGAAAATGATCTACCATGAAGAAATGTGTATTTTTTGGATCATTTTATAAGGATACATCCTCAATCATTCACTAGAACCACAGATCCAGTGATAACCGAAGGATGGATCAATGCTCTAGAAAGAAATATTTGATGTCATGGGATATTTGGAACGTCAACAGGTAGTACTATTCGTTTATCATTTGGAAGGTAAAATTGATTAATGGTGGTCCCTAGTTAAGAATAAAAGAGAAAGAGATGATATTGAAAGTTTGGAATTGGATGATTTGAAGATTATTTTTTTTGGAAAAATATTAACCTAAAACTGTTCAACTCAGAATGAAGAATATATTTTTGTAACTGAGGAAGAAAGATGGTGGAATTGCAGCTTCCTATGAATCCAATTTTACAATACTGTAGAGGTACATATAAGATTTTACTCAGGACTTTGATAAAAAAATTAATAGATTTTACTCTGGTTTGAACCTTTTCTATGAAGCGACTTGGCTTTATGAGAGTTTAAAAGTTGAGAAACTTGGTCGGTGTGCTGAAAAAGTTGAGATGGAGTTTGTTGACACATATGTGCCTTAGGATGAAAATAAGAAGAATCAATCAGGTTATTAGGTAGTGGGGAAGAACTCATCAAATAAATATGGAGGTAAGAAAATGAATTTCCCTTCTTGTGAAAAGTGTGGTAAAAAGCATCATGGAGAATGTATTGTAAATTTTGGGAAGTGCTATCGATGTGGAATGTTTGGGAACAGGTCTCTTGAATATAAGGAAAATGATCCAAAAAAAAAGAGAATCCATTTGTGAAATTATTTAAGTTTAATTAACTGGGCCATTATGCTAATGTTATTCTAAATCTAGTCACCAAGGTAAAAAATCAGAAAGATTAGAAGCATAAGGGAATTTAAAAATCCTTTGAGACTACTTTAGTAGATATTGAGCCATCAAATGAAGTTGTATGAGGTACATTATTTGTTTACTCATATTTTTATAAAGTCTTGTTTGATACAGGGTCTGCACATTCCTTTATTTCTAGGAAATGTTATTGTAAATTTGGAATTTCACGTCATGAAATGAAATCAGAACTTATGGTTAAAACACCATGTGGAAATATTATGGAAAAATGGAATTATGAGAATCTTTTTGCTGTTATCTGTGGACATTTATTACTAGAAAAAATTGTTGTTCTTCCCTTATTAGAGTTTGATGTTATATTAGAAATGGATCAAATTTATTTTAATCACGAAAATATTGATTATAGAGATAAATAAGTTATTTTTTTCATAATTAGTTTCAGTTTGTATACAAGAACGAACCCATACAATTGATAACATATCAGGAAGCTGAGAAACTGTTGAAATATGGAAATAAAATTTATATTGCTCATATCATTGAAAACAAGGGAACTATTCATATTAATGATGTTCTATTAGTAAGTGAATACCTTGATGTTTTTCCTGATGAGTTACCCAGTGTCATACTTGATCGGGAAGTTTAATTCACAATCGACTTATTCCATAATGCTAAGACAATTTCAAAACCCCCTTTTCTAATAGATCAAATATAACTTATTGAATTGAAAAATTAGTTACAGAATTTTCTTGATAAAGGCTTAATTCGTCCAATAACATCACCATGGGGTGGTCCTGTCTTGTTTGTTAAAAAGAAAGATGGTTTAATGAGACTTTGTATTGATTATAGATCTTTGAATATCATTACGGTTAAGAATAAGTATCCATTTCCTTATATTGAGGACTCTTGTTTGATCAGATCTCGGGAGCTTGGTATTTTTTAAAAGATTGAATTGAGATCTAGACACCATCAACTGAATGTGAATGAGGATAACATTCTGAAAACCACTTTCTGTACTAGATATGGGAATTTTGAGTTTGTTTTTATGCCCTTTGTTTTGACAAATGCACATGTTTTATTCATGGGTCTTATGAATAAAATATTTCATTAGTTCTTGGATAAATTTTTGGTTGTGTTTATTGACTATATTCATGTATATTCTAAAAGTAAAGAGGGTCATGAAAAACATTTAAGGGTTCTTTTGAAAACCCTAAAAAAATAATTTCTTTGGAAACTTTAACAATTGTGAATTTTTTTTGAAAAAATTTCATTCCTTGGTTATATTGTTTCTAAATATGGAATAAATGTTGATATTGCTAATTTTTTTTTGAATAATGGAAAAGACCCAGAAATATTACTAGGATTTGTAGCGTCCTTGGTTTGGTAGGCTATTATCGATGGTTTTTTGAAAACTATAAAAGTGTATCCAACCCAATGACTAAGTTATCATGAAAAGGAGTTAAGTTCATATGTAAAAAAATAACGTGATTATTTTCTTCATAAATTTAAAATAAGATTGGTTAATACTCTAGTTCTGACTCTAAATTCCAGAAAGGGTGAATTTGTCATCTATAGTGATGTTTCTTTGAAGGGACTTGATTATGTTCTGATGTAGAATGATCAGGTAATTTCTTATTCTTCACTTTAGTTTAAACCTCATGAGTTAAATTTTCCTACCCATGATTTGGAATTAGAAACCATGGTTTTTTGTTTTAATAATTTGGAGGCATCATTTATATAGATCCAAATGTGAAATATATACTGACTGTAAAGGTTTTAAGTATATATTCAATCCAAAATAATTGAACATGAGGTAGAGAAGATGGATTGGACTGATAAAGGATTATGATTTCACAATAAATTACTTTCAGGAAAAGGAAACAAAGCGGAAGATTCTTTGAGTCTAAACATCATGTATTATTAACCAAGTTATGTCTCGAAAATACCCCTTGATTAATGATTTAATTAACTTTATCTTGGAAGTCGTTGTTGTGGGAAATTCCTCTATTTTTTTTTTCTGGTGTCAGTTATGGCATATCTCTCAGATAGAATCAAGAAACACAGAGGGATGATAGTGAAATATAGAAAAAGGTAAAACTGGTAAAGAAATGTAAATTCGTAGAATTTAATGTTGATAATGTTTGTGTTTTGAGATTTGGAAAGAGATTATGTGTACCATTTGATTCCAAACTGAAGAAAGAATTGTTATGTGAGGCTCATAGTTCTCTATTTTCAGTTCATCCTGACAACACATAGATCTATAGAGACCTTCGAGAGTATTATTGGTGGGATGGAATAAAAAGAGATATTTCTGATTTTACTATGAAATGTTTAACTTGTCAATAGGTTAAAGTAGACATGGAGTTATCGAATGGGATTCATTAGTGTTTTCTAGTGCTAGAGTGGAAATGAGAAAATATATCCATAGACTTTGTGGTCGGACTACCAAAGTCCTCTTGAGGTAACAATGAATTTTGGGCTATCATTGACCAGTTGACTAAATCTACACATTTCCTTCCTATATGAGACACTCTTTCATTAGATCATATTTCTCGACTATACCTCAAAGAAATTTTTAGGTTTCATAGAGTTCCTCTCTCTATTTTATCTGACCGGGATCCCAATTTCACTTCTAATTTTTGGAAGGGCCTTTAAAAGTCATTGGGAACAAAATTAAATTTCATTATAAATTTTCATCTATAGTCATATGGGTAGTCATAATGGATGATTCAGACATTGGAGGATATGCTTTGAGCTTTTTCAATGGACTACCTCGGGTGTTGGGATCAATATTTGTCATTAGTTGAGTTTTCTTATAATAAAAATTTTCATTCTAGTATATAGATGGAAACTTTTGAGGCATTTTATGGGATGTAGTGTCCAACTCCAGCTTTTTGGGATAAAGTCAGGGAAAGGAAGTTGATGAGACCAGAATTAGTAAAGGAAGTGGTTGAGAAAGTGAAGATGATCCACCGACACATGAGGATAGCTCAGAGTAGGGAGAAAAGTTTTTCAAACAACAGGTGGAAATACATTTCTTTGGAGGAAGGTGACCATGTTTTTATATGAATATCACCTTGGAAAAGTGTTATACGTTTTGGTAAGAAAGGAAAGCTAAGTCTAAAATTCATTGGAGCTTGTGAAATCCTGGAGAATGATGGACTAGTCACCTATTGAGTAGCTTTACCTCTGATTTTATCATAGGTACATATTTTTTTTTTCATGTTTCAATATTGAGAAATTATGTGCTAGATGCATCTCATGTATTGATCCCAGAATTAGTTTTGATGGAAGAGAATATTTCTTTTGAAGAGAAACCCATTCCGATTCTTGATCGAAGAGAACAAGTAATGTGGAATAAGTAAATCCACTAGGTAATGGTTTTGTGGAGAAACCACATGGTTGAATAAGAAACATAGTAATATAAAAATTCTATGAGGGAAAGGCACCCTCACTTGTTTAATAAGTAAATAAAATTGTGAGGATGCAATTTCCAGAAGGTGGGGATAATGTAACACCCCAAGGTTTCAAAAAAATAAATTAAAATGCATGAAACATTGTTTTAAGTAGATAATTGTAACTAGAATTTAAACATAATTTTTCTGCATATATGTAATTAATTTCAAAAAACGTACATACACGGTTGCAATCAGTAAGTTATTTGGAGTCTGATAAGACAAACATAATTTTTGGTGAATAGTAACATACCTTTATGAATAGTGACATACCCTTATGAATAGTAATGTTAAACTTATGAATAGTAACATACCCTTATTAATAGTAATTTAACCTATGATAATATATATATAAGATTTAATTAAAAGTATGATGTACCCATATCATTGAATAGTTAAATAAATGTTTTAAATTTGTTATTTTTTGATTAAAATATTATTTTCTTTAAAAACTAAATTTATCATATTTATAAAATTATTTTGATAAAATGAATTTCATTTTTGGATTTTACATGTCGAAAATGGTTAGGGTAATTGTTTTGGCATTTTTCTGAAATTATTGAATATTTTATGAATAGTAAAATACGACAAATTATGATTAATGATAAATACTTTTTTCTACATCATAGATGATGAAAGGATGATGTAAGACCACTTGACTTGAACTCACATGCACTTATTACTTTTTTTTGGAATCATAACTATTTCTAGTCTTGTGGAAAAATAATAAATTAACGATTAAAATAATGTAAAACTCCTCTTCTCCTCCACTATAAATACTACCCACTCCCCCTCTTCCTCCCAAACCTCTCAAGCCTTTAGTCTTGCCTAATTTTTGACAAATACATCTCCCAAGACCCTTCCCCACGTCCAATACCTTCTGGTCTCACCAAAAGTCCAAAACCAATGACCTTAAGAAAGATCTCAAGGAGAAGAGATCAAGAGGTGAACATCATCTTTTGTTTTCTTTCTTTTATTTTCATTATATTTTCTGTTATTGTTCATTCCTCTCATCACCTTACACAAGAGGAATTAATGATCTAGTATATTACATATTTGGGATTTCATCATGTTTATGGAATATTCACCATTACACTTCTTCTCCTCTCGCACTTATTCAAGAAATTAAAACACTATCTGTGCTGTGTTGATTTACCGACATCACGAACGATGTGATTTCAATTTCTTTTAATTACTTTAATAATGGTCATGAAACCATTTTTATTGTTTAAATATATTATAATTTATTTATTATATCTTATATAAGGTTCTGGAATCATTTTTTACACATGTTATTAATTTATAAAACAAAATGAGTTCATTTTGATCGAAGAATCTCCAAAATGACCTAAATAAATATCAATAATGTTTTAACTTAGGAATCATACTCATGTTAGAATTAAAAATGATAAATGTGTTATAAACATGAATATTTTTATTTAAAATATTAATAACACTATTTTGACTATCATACATGATATTTAAACATGTTTTAGGGAAGTAGAATCTGAGTTAAGGGGCCCTCTCATTCTCAATTTTATTCAAGAATCACCGAAATGTTATGCTCTTTAATTTTTAATTAATAATGATGGTGTACCTTTTCACAACTCCCAAATATAGACCGTATGATATATTGATGATGTGATACCACATTTCTCTCTCATTAAGACCTTCCATGTACATCCATTATCATGACGAAATTTCGTAAGTGGATTCTAAACCCAATTTCCATTATTTGGGTTAACCTACAAATTCAATAGTGTTTATCATGATAAGATGACTTGAAAAATGTAATTTGGTTATATTATGTTGTATTATGTGTACTTACATTATATATACACAATAAATTCATTTAATCAATTCTATCTTCAATGTTAAGGTATATGTAAATAACATTCCTCTTAAATACTTTTAAATGTCTCTATGAAATACAAAGAGATTGTTCTTTTCATTAATATCATGAGTTCTATATAATATTTTTTTGATGTTTTATTACTATAATATCTCCATTTTATATTTTCATAGTTATTTTTGAATAATATTATTTCATTCTTGTGTGTGATATGTTTATATTATAAAACTGTTTTTATATGAAAAAGGGTATTTGGAATTGTGAATGTGTTTTTATCAAGGGTGTAAATGAGATATGAAGTGTTTTTTTCATGATATGATCCTTGGAAATTATTTTTGTTGGGATGATCCCAGTAAATCTCAAGATATGATGGGTGTGCCCCATTATATCTCTCCATTGTATTGGGGACTCCAGAGAAGGAAGTTGACCCAAAAGGTTATTCCACGTGTAAGGGTGAATGTAAGAGTTATATGGTAAATTTTTCTTAAGGAAACTAAATTATGTTTTTATGCATATGAGTTTTTATGATTTTGGGTTTTATTGGTTTTTATGTTATCACTTGACTAACAGTTTCTTTCTTTATATCCCTTACAATGTTTTTTACCCATCCCATGATTTTAATTTTTCTTCACATAATATAAGTATGGGTAAGAGAAAGAAGGTAGTTATGATGAATGTTATGGAATGTTGTCAAAGAAATCATCTTTTAAGTTTTAATGTTTTATACTTTGAAAAAATGGATACTATTTTTAAAAGTATCATCTTTGTATGAATGTGGTATGTTATGTATGTAAGATATTCTAATTATCTAAAACTCTAAACCTGAAAAAATCATCAATGTGTAATAATATATGTTCTTGACTAAAATTAAAGATTAAGTAATGTTAAAAGGTCAGGTCCTTATACTTGAGCCTCTTACTTCTCCCTAGCCTCCTTCTCCTATTCTTGATATTGAAAAGGTGAAGGATGCCATTTCCCCTTCTAAATATCCAGTGACTAATGATTCTGATTCTGATGATACTATAATAAGTCCTATGTACCCATCATTAACATTTAATGAAATGTCATTTTATTCTTATTATAGTGTTCTTTTTTTTTTATTTCTTGAATTGTTAATTTTTTTAACAACATATGATTTATTTTTGATAATTCCAAATGGGGAGTATAATGTATGGAAAACTAATAATATTTTTAAGGGGGATTGAAATTTCTCAATTTATATTGATTTTTTCTTTAATATAATTTGATTAAAAATATTATATTAATTCCTAGTCTTTAATTATGTGAGAAATTTTTCCAGGATATGTGATAATAAAAAATGGATATTTTGTTGGATTTGTCTAAAAACTCATTATTTTAACACTAAAAAATAATGTTAATATTAATGATAATATGTTTTATGTTTTATGAAAGTAAATTTTGTCTCTATAAATGCTTGAATATTTAGATAAGTCTGGGATTTACCGCACAACATAATCACTTGACCACATGATTAATCTAAATGTAGAGAAAATATAACAATTGATTTCAAGAACAATCAATTGAATATATGATATATAGATCAAATTCCATTTTGTTGTATTAGACACATTTTAATTTTGATTGAATTCAAGATAATTTTAACAATCATAAATAATAATCGAAAAGATCATGGAACTATAAGAGTTCTTGCATTGTTAAAGTGAGACCATATGAAAAAGTCAAGAGACTGTGGCAAAGAATTCAGAGTGAAACAATGTATTGGATTAGATCCAAGTATAAATTTACCAAATGTAAAAATATAATGAACCTAATAAGAAATTACTGAACGTATAAAATATCATATAATCACAAGTATGGATGAAACCGTCAATGCTAACATGGATACTAACTTATAAAAGTAAAACAACCATAAAAAATAATGTGGTAATTTAAATCAATCATGAGCACTGATGTGGCCATTTACAAGATTTATAAATAATTGAAAGTATTATATTATTATTTTATATACAATAGTCCAACTACTTTATTCTGTAGAATTAAATGCTATTTGAAGCATTTAATAGGCCATATTTTACCACCAAAATTAAAGGATCTTCATGATGATTAATAGAAATATTTTTTGGGAGAAACAAATTAAACATTCAAGATGCATAGTGTATTGATTATGAAATATATATGCACATGAACACTGAGATATGAAAAAAAATTTAAACAAAATCTGTGACATGATATTATCACTTGAACTTAGAAAAAACAACTGAGGACAACAAAAAATCTTTGTGAAATCATTCCAAATAAAAAAGGATTATGATAAGAGAAGAAGTACGTAAAGAACAAAAAGAACAAAAAATTATACTTCTCCATACTCTTCACCTTATCTTAATCTGTTTTATTTAATTTTGAGCTATGTGTTTTCTATACAATTTATTATTTATCAACAAATCCTATAATGATATGGAGAGAGGAAAAAATCTATCTCATTTATTTTTCATTTCCCCCATATAGAATTATGGAATATGATGTTTTTCCTAGACTACCTATGTGCAATTTTTATCATTTCATTCCCCAACATGAAATTACTGAAGAGACTCTATGATGAATAGAAAACCGTCTATATTTTTTTAAACCAAATCCAGGTTATGGGCTAGGTTAATTTATAATAAAATTCCCAGAAGAGGGTGATTTAATCATAAAGAAGATTAGGTCACAACTTCAGACTGAACCCATTGTTCATTTATGCTATTATTTTATCTATTTTTAATCTATTTTTAGAACATATCAGTATTATTTTTAGGAAATATATAACAAATAATTTGATAGTATAATTTACTTTTATAAAATTTTTGAATTTAATTTTTGAATATTTCCAAAAAAAATTTATTTGGAATCTCAATTTACTTCATCTTTAGTTGTACACTGGGCCCAACACTCTATAGTTACTACATTACCTATGATATTCATGTTTTCCACAAAATTTTATATTAATTATAAAACAAAAAATTATTGAAAATTTTATTATAATATATTATTATTGAAATAAATAGATTGTAATTTATATTTTTCAACACCCACTTATTTCTTTACTGTAGGATGTACAATGTATAAATACAAGGTGATACCCTATAAACAAAATTACTAAAATATCGTATGTGAGTACGGATTAAAGTATATCATGATCATAGAGATAATCTACATGTTACCATTTAGGATATAGATTCTCAAATGATGTAATATTATATAATAACTTTCATAGAATTTCTATTTAATCTTATGAAGGAGCATGATAATTAAAGGGGTATACCAACTCTAACTTATCTTATATTTAATATCTTTTATTATGAATGGAAAATGTATGATATACTGTATGTAATGATATATGGGGAGATAACAATTTTTTTAAGAAAATTTAATGGATCAACTATTTGATTAAAGGATCCTTATGATGATACATTTTCCCCACAAATATATCTATAATATTTATAACATTACCATTTTCTTAGATAAAATGTCTAAATTTGATTATAATTATGAAATTTTATTCCAATATTAGATATATGAAACCATATCACATGAAATTATTTGATCATATTATTATTTAACAACTCAAAATTTTATATACGAACTCTCTTGTAGGGAGAGCATGTAGTATGATCCTTCTGGTGGGATGTCAGATCACCAGAGAGTTATTAAATGAGAAAATAAACTAGGTATATCATATGAATAAAGTACATATTAAGACAAAAAACTTCATATGATTATGGTGTTAAATTTGAAAATCTATAAGGACTACCAACCTCCTTTCTTCCCCAGCCTCCAGTGTCCTAGGTTTTCAATGTAAAAAATGATTCTTGTGGTTAAGATGTCCAATAGGTTATTTATAAGAAACCAAGAGAAAGTATTAAACTAAATAAGGATGAATATTATACTAAAGGATTCATGTAAAGATGTTTCCTTTTATGTGATGGTTGTTTCACGACCATTTTTGTTTCAAAAGTTTCTATTATGAGGGTATTTGTCTTCTTGTAGATGATATAATGATGATGCGTGGTCTTCAAATTTGAAAACTCTATAATTTATAGTTATCCAATTTTGGAATTGAGTTAATCATGCTTGTTAATTTTTTGAAGGGTGAAGCATAACGTCATTGGTCAGTGTCTTATCATGTCAGTAACTATAGAATTATGATATATAGTTGAGTGGTGGTATGATACACCTTGAGTGAAGTTATTAGAGCTATGAACATGTTTCCTTCAATTTGGAGATCATATGATTATATCCAATTTTTTCATATAATTGGTTCCCCCCTTAAGATTGTAATGTTATAGTTTTTGGAGATACACTTGGTCACCATTATTTTAGACCTCCATGAAACATTAAATCTAGAATAATTAATTAATTTGAGATAATGGTTAGAATCCTCTGTTATAAATGTATACATCAGGTAATTACTCATAATTATTACATCTAAAAAGTAATGTTATAATTTTAATTACAATTTAATAATAATATTTTTCTTCTAGAATTTATATAATAATAATTTAAAGGTATAAAAATGTGATTTTGTTTCATTTATAGATCCTTATGTTATTTCCAAATAACATAAATCAATGAATCCAAAGAAAATTGTTTCAAGAGCACACTAAGTTTCTAAAGTGTTTAAAAATAACGTAACATATGAAAGAATATTTTTAATACTTACCATGAAACGTAAAAATATATACAGAAATTGAATGTAATATAATTTTATTTTTCAGCATTAGTTACTTATTATTTTCTATTTATTGTAGAGATTTTTAGATGATCATTTTTATAAAAATATGTAATATTATATTATATTTTATAGATCCAATGCATGGATATCCAATAAAATTTCCAGAGATAATGTACCCTTTGAATTAATAATACACCATCTTCAATGATTTATTGAAAATATTTTAATTATATATTTTATTATAGGTTTAAAAAATATTATTATCTATAATAGTATGGTGTTTAAATATCTTCAAGTACGTGGTATAAGGATAATTAGTGTAGACATGAAAGACATGGATTCCTATATCTGGATATGTATATAAAATCATATGTAATAACATTTCATTATTAGAATATATTTCATAATAAATTTATTTTATTTCTCAATTTTTTTTTCAGTATATAAATCAAATAAATGGAAATTATTATGGTTATTATATCTATAAATTTAAGAAAGATATCATAAATAAAATATTCAGATAATTAAATATATTTTTTCATGAATGTTTGGGTAACATACATAGTGTGAAAAATGATTACAATCATTACAAAGTGGTGTTTCCCTATAAATTATGAAATTATTTTTATTTTTCATTTTAACTTAATGTTTTTAATATTTTTTTATTTTATTAAATATTAGTGATTATAAAATAAAATAGGATTATATTAATTGATTATAGTTTAGTATTCATGTGTTTCAAAGTCCACAAACACCAATTTAGTACAATTTATAAATTTAACTTCATTTCTCAACATTACAAAAATAATGTTTAATGTGTTTCAATTTTTTTCCCAATTAATCATAATATTGTGGAATTAATTATTTAAATAAATTTAATTTTACATTACTGTATATTATTGATCAATTAATGTGGACCATATTTTCTTTTAGGATCAAAGGATGAATCATAAAGGAAGATGGACATTTTTGGCCATGAATACATAAATTTCTGGATGAAGCAATATTGAACTTAGGCCCATCAAATAAAAGTGGATCCCACATTTCAATCCCATCGAAGAAAAAATTTTATCTTTAGATAAATAAAATTATAGAGATCACTTCATTTTACATTGTCTAGATCTAATTATGGCGTTTTCAAGGAGATCCCGGGAGACTAATTTGATGATTAAATTATGGGCCAAATTTAATGGCCCACAAAATGATCCCACCAATTTCATGATTTAATGGTTGGGGATAAACCATTGGGAATTAAAATTCCTATTTAAGGTGGTTTTGGTTAAGTAATTTTTTATGGATGTTTCATTCATTCCATTTTATTTTTACTCTTTCATTTTTGTAATCATTTCTTCAGTTTTTATCATGTATGTTTTTTGGGTCACATTCGTTTCTTAATAAAAGTTATTATTTGCCTTCTTAGTAAATTTTCATATCATTTTTATTATCACATTGATACATTTGAATCAAGGGGTTAATGTATTCACACCAAAAAATTGTGAAATTCCTCACACAATAGTGGAGTATTCATTTTTTCTTTGTTTTTCATTTCTTCAATTCAGCTTTTTAAAGTCAAATTCCTCCTTCCATTGATAGCCTTGAATCATATAATGGTTGAAAATTTTGTGGGTTGATTATAGGGAGTTTCTTTGGTGATGGATTGGATGTTATTTTATGTTATTAATTTCATAAATTAGTTCTACAATTTGAGATTTCCTTTCTTTGAATTATTTTCTTCCGTATCTTTACTGAATTTAACGACTAAAAATTTTGAGTGATAGTATGATCCAATTAATTAGAGTGATCATGAAAGTAATCCTATAAATGAATTGGTTATTAATCTGGGAATTACATATTAATTATGTCAGTGAATAATGTTGTGGAATTATATCATTGATTGGATACTTCTTGAACCAGTGATCTGTGATTTCATCATAAAATAATTACGACCATTCTATCCCTACCAAAAACATAGGGGAAAACAATCTCCTCTAATTGCTTCCATTAAAACAATTAGATATTTAATTCTCAAATTAAGACCATTATCTTAGTTACTTTTGAATTATTATATCCTAATTTCAATCATCACTAATGTTGTACACTTCATATCCAATCCTCCCATTAAATTTGAGTGTCTCGTGGTTACATCTTCAATCTATTTGGATTAAATCCCTACCAATACTACAACAAAAACATCTATGTGTAGGGTAAATTTGGCCATCCACAAATCTTGGAACCATTTCTAGGGAACTAAGAAGGTTATTTTAGACTCTAACATCCTTTTCTAACCCATAATTATCCACTCTCACACCTATTTCTCTTTTCTATTCCCCTTTCAGTTTTTGTGTTTCCTAAGTATCTAGAATCTTAATTTTAGTCTAATATAATGTAGTATATTCCAAATTACCCCATTATAAAACCATCATATAATAAAATTATAAATTAAAACTGGGAATCTTTTAACATAGGAAATTTATTTGATCTAACCATGATTGATGACCCCTCACCTAATGATATGTACAATTATTTTGATGATGAATGTTTAAAGGATAAATTTCTTGCCCTCTCAAGGATGGTTGAAGAGATAATTCGTAGGAAATTACATGATGTTCAAAATCTTATTCAATATTTTCCAAAAAAATTTCTTTAATAATTTTGTAATAAAATTGAGAAAATTAATTCTGAGGTTTCATATTTGAGATTATAATTAAAAACCATTAAAACTTATGAGACACCCATCCCAACATTTTCTATCCCTTCATTAACAATACTTGGTGTATATAGTTTCCCACAAATAGGTAATAAAAATAATTAAGAACCAATATTTTAATTTTGGATTTATGAATAGGATAAATTAATTTTTTATGGGTGCTTAAATAAAGAATAAACTAATTTTCTATATTCATAATAGGGAAATTGGTCATCATGGATTGATTTTTCTAAATAAATTTCCCCTGAGGGTTTTTTAGAAACACTTATCACTGAACCATTTGGAGAAATCACAATCATTGAATCCATGCCCATTACTGACACTAATTTGTTTAATTTAGTGGGTTATTTTAATGTTCATAAGGAAACAATTATATTTTTAAATTTTGAATATTAAACTTAGTTTAATTCAAAGTCCTGACCTGTGTCTGAATTGTTATCCAACCCAAGCTCAAACTATCGGTGTATACTTACCCTATTAAATATTTCATCATAAGGGATAATAAAAATAATTCAATCATAATTTCATACTTTCTTGATGCTAATAAAGATAAAATTATCCTAGATACCTTAAGAAATATTAGGACAGAAATTAGATGGAACCTTTTTGATATTCCTGGGATTGGCCCATTCATTTGGACCAATATGATTTTTCTTGAATAAATTTTAAAACCTTTCTACCTGTAAAGACCCAAAGCTTATCGTATATGGACATTACATTACTTTTGCGGAATACTTAGTACATAACAAAAACACACACACAAGGATCGTAATAGTTTAGTGTGTTTGGAAACTCAGAACGTAATCTTCTAATCGTGGTGAAAGATCTTCAATATCTCCAATAAAGATCTTCCCTTTTTTTTACCTAAAACCTTTATTTATATCCTGGGGAAAAGAAAACATAAAAGGGTGAGCTCAAATGCTCAGTAAGGGTAAGCAAAAGAAAAATCAATCACATCGTATTCATAAGAACATAACTTTTGGAAATCTTAACCTGCAAAAGAGAGCATAATTTCATATCATGGGATAAATCATAGTAGTGAAATGAAATCCCAATAAGCATAAGATAAAACATGAAACTTTGTGTCACACACACATAATCATAGAGAATCATTTCTTGTTAGTCAAGACTCATTGCCAAGACTATCTTAGTGGACAAAGTCCCTTTCTGAACCGAGTCACCCTCGTTTCAGTCCTGTTTCACTGAACCGGTATAACCTACCATTCCAGCCATGTCTATCTCATGAGATATAAAATATTTACCCAATGCATTGGAAGGAGATATAGGTCCCACCCATCTCATAATGATACCATTCTTATGTGTGCCACAAAATCATAAATCATACATCATTGCATAACCCATGTAACACAAATGGGAATCTTAAACATCATGACATCATAAAATAATTCATATACGATAAAGGAATTAATAAAAATATTTCCATCACAACATAATCAAATCCATGTAATATTAGGGATAGAAACAGAACCCTTTATTATCTTAGATGGAAAATAATTTTGATAAAACACTTGAACTCCATTCTTGAGGAAAATATCCTTTCTTCTTCAAAAACATTTTTCCTTTCTTAAAATGTCATACAACTTTAAACTAAAAGAAGTTGATTAAAAATAAACTTGAAAACTTTTAAAGGATGCTTCTTGGAAATATTGTTTTAAAAATCCATTCATGTCGTATAAGTTAAAAAAAACATTCTTTATACTTTTGTCCGAAAAGTCAAAAAGTACCTCGTACGGAAAACGACAAAATATTCCTTTCATATCTTTTACTAAAAACTCACCGAAAGGTAAAATTGGATATAAACTATTGTATAAGGATATAAATATTACATATTGAGGAAACATGGATGTTTATGATAAAATACACCCCAGAAAAAACTTACGAATAAACAATCTCGGATAAAAATGAGATTGTGATATTTCCCTTACCTTAGGTCCGACTTGCTTTGTACGTGTCCGAACCTCCTGTATAATGATTTAAATCATGTTATTGACTTATTACAGAATAATATTCATTGTTATTATATCATATATGGTCCACTTATGACTTTATATTACCCGTTCTTTTGTAAATTCATGTTAAAGAAGCATTTTGGGTAAAATCGTTTCATTTATCGTAGGTGTTTTTAACTTGTAATTATTAATATGATTACTTGGATCATGATTACTTATATCCAGAATGTAAAACATGATTTATATATCATATATATTCATAATATAAATCTATATAATATATTGATAAATGGGATGAAATACACCATTCATGGAGACGGTAGTCCGTACGTACGCATGAACGCTATTTTCGTTTCCTTATTGAATTGAATAGAATTAAGTAGATGACATACATATAAATATACATAAATATAGTATCATTATTATGTCATATATTTCATTATTACTTATTATATATACTTTATAATCATTAATGAATGGTTAATCATTGAGAATGAATCTTATCGCGTCGTGGAGACGGTAGTCCGTACGTACGCACGAGCGATGATATCGTTCCCATGGTTGTGGAATTGTGTTGAAGTGTATGTATACTATTTCAGTATCAATATCACTTTATAATAATCATATATAGTTACTCATTAAACCATTATACCCATCCAATTAAGGTGGTGACGGAAAATAGATTACACCACGGCGTGGAGACGGTATTCCGTACGTACGAACGCGCGGTGATTTCCTTTTTCCATAGGATGGATAGAAGGTTAATTAGAGTTGTTTCATATTTATAATAAAATATCAGTATATAATAAATACTGATGTTATTACTTTATCATGAAACAACTAAAGAAGAAGAAGTTGAAGAAGAAAGAAATTGAAAAAGATCGGTAATGGATATTACCTATTTTTGACGCGCCTTCACTTATCCTCCACTTAAAGAAATAAGGATGGTCTTTGAAGAAGACCAGGACCTCTAGGATGATACTAGGAAAGTGGAGAAGAGATTTTGGCAGGGTTTGGCCGAGCTTGAAGGCTCAAAGTCGTGTGAGGAAGAGAGGGAGGAGGTTCCCTTTTATAAGGGAGGAGAGGGGCACCTTAGGAATATCTCAAAATATTATTTTATATTAAAGTCAAAATCAGTTTATAATGGTTCCAAAGGGTATTATTTCGAAGCTAAAGTGGGTATGGGTCGAAATCCTATCAACAAATAGTATTTAGACAAGTTTAGGTTATTATTTTAACCTTATCAATTAGATTTAACTTTAAGTTAAATAATTTAACTTTTACCGTGTCTTTTTGTTTTCTTACACTATATGGTTAATACACTTACTATAACATGCCAAACGAACCCAAAATTGTTTATTATTAATATATATATCTTTATCTAAGTCATTTGGCAGAACCTTAGATTTTTAGGAATAAAATAACAATTAATAATATAATATTTGATTTAAAAACTAATTTGTGTCAATTTTGACACTATTTGATATATGATTTTTGTGAAAGTCATAACAGAATTATATGTTAGAAACAAGTTGATTAAATCAACACTAATATATCATAGTAACCTATAAAATTAGTGGAATTAATAAAAAGTCTTAAATTACATTTATTTTGGTATTTAAAATATCAATTATGTCAATATTTCATTAATAAGATAATTACTGCATCATCTTTGTGTCATAAATAAATTTACTTATTTGACGTCTAAAAATTACAAATAAAATACCATTATGTAGGAAATCCTTTTAGATTTCTAATGAATATTTACAATCGAATTTATCTTATGTATAACCCTATATTAAAAATGTTTTAGTAAATACACATTGATTTTAACTCTTTTAACTCTTCTTTGAATTAAATAATAATAAATGTCCTAATCTAATCCAAGTGGGCCTAAATGATAATATTTTACACTTAAGGTTATTTTTGGTCGAGATACACTTGTACAATAGGATTAGGACATGTGTTAGGGTAATATTAATATCATTGTTACCCTTAACTACCCTATTTACTTTTAACCGTGGTAAATAAAAGTAAAAAGTTACTATTCACCAAAAATTATTTTCATCTCATTGAACCACATTTTACTTACTGATATCAACCGTGTCTCTCGGATTTTTGAAATTCCATTCACATAAGAGGTAAAATTAAGTTTTATGAAAAATTCAGTTTTTTAACTACCACTTAGTAGTTTCACTATTCATCAAAAATTGATGTTTTTCAGAACAATGCCAAAATTTCATCCTAAGCTATATTTCATATTCCGAATTCAAAAATGAAGTCTATTTTACCAAATTCATAACATAGAAGTTGCATTAATTAATTTTATATTTAAATGCCGTTGTTAAAACAAATAGCGTGTTTTTAAGAAACAATATCTATCAAAAGATTGACACTTGTTTATGTCTGGTTTAAATGTGAAATTACATCCAATGAACAACATTGTATTAAATTGTAAAAATATATTCTAAATATACTTTAAAACCACTCAAATTAATAATTTATCACTATTAATTATTTTGATTAAAAAAGTTGTTTTTAATTATAATTTAGTAATTTTCACTATTCATCAGAATATGAAAGTTATCCGAAAAGTACCAAAATTTCACCTTAGGATAAATTCGATACTCCGAATCCAAAAATGAAGTCCATTTTGAGATCTAAAATTTCTAAAATTTTAAAATGTGGTTATTACTATTCATAACGGCTAGTTATAATAATATTTTAATAGCATATCGTTGTTTAGTGAAACTCGGTATTGCGTACTACACATGCTATCGAGGAAGGCCGCGATTGCGTGTAATGCAAGGCAAGTCAAGGATGTGTGTTGTGCAAGCTCCTTTTGGTGTAGCGTACAACACAAGACATTAATAAAATTAAAAAGAATATTTTTCATAAAATCTCGGGCTGTTACATTCTACCCCCCTTAAAATGAATTTTGCCCTCGAAATTGGTCGGGGTTATAAATGGTTTACTATTCGAAAGTGTCTTTAATAGAAACCCACATCGTAAAAAAGAATACCAAAACATGGCTTAAAAAACTAAAGTATGAAATGTAACGATTACCCAAATAAACTAATCACTAGGTTTCCACATAGGTGAAAATATGGATATGGAAGAGAAATCTAACCATCATGTTCTGATGGAGAGTGGTAGAGAACATGGCTATGGAAAAGCCAGTAATCACAATTCCATAGATTTGTGATGATATAAGGTACCATCTGATTCATCAGGTATAAGATCACTAGGACAACATTTTTGGTTTTCAAGATCATTTCCCTAAAGTTGAAAATTTGCTTAGAATAAATACTTACTTTATTTTGGTACAATCTCACTGTTGTTCGTGCCTTGAACAATTTCCACTTCATCTCTTAAATAAATGAAGTTGAATTTGTTATTCGTGAAGTGTTAGCAGATCATGTGATAGAATGACGGGTCATTCCATCGGTCTCAAACAAAAGGTTAGAAAAAATTATATACATAAGTCGATCTATAGTGAGATTAATTATATATGGTTCCTAAAATGGACTTATACTTCATATATCATACTGCTTAATGTAATAAAACTAGTTTCTACTAAACAGGGACTTCCTGTAGGCCAGTGGTAGGTGATAAAGGCCAGTCGCACTTCGGTTGTGGGTTCGATTCCCACAGCCTTGTCCGACGCCATGGGCTGTCGCCCGTCCTGCAGGTTTTCCTTTTTCTAAAACTATATTACTATAACATCCCATCAATAATATCGAAAAAACTTTTATCCTTAAACAATACTAACTTATGTCTAACATAATCCATTCCAATCTTTAGGCTTATCCATAATACTGCAGTCCACTCTCATAACATAGTGAAAACGATTACTAGAGATTTAACACCATCATCGATCCCCATATATCATAAGGTATGTTTTGTTGGTCACATTCCAAACATTCAAAGTCCTTAATCGCGTATTCTCTTGAATACCTTAGTGAAAACATGAATGCAGTTAAAAGTTAACACTTTCTACATACCAAAATCCTCAAAATTCTATATACTCAAACCATGATATCACTTAGTCCTTATATCAATCATGAGCTCATGAATACTGTTAAACATTTTGTTTTCTCGTTTTCCCTTCATTATCCGCATATCATCTTATTTCCAAAAATATCTCAATTACTTTGAATACCACATTAGACCAATACATAAATATTCCAATACTCCATGATACAATATTATTTTGGAATCCCATTATATAAACACTTAATCATTCCACCACATCATTGTCATATTCAACATCGCCAATAGTGATCGCATGTGACTTACCTTTGTCCTTTGCCTTCAGTGGTTTCTCATGTTGATCATCACTAACCCTTGGATTAGGGAATTTATTAGCATTGTTGGGCAAAAATCCCTCAAGGTAACATTGCAGTATTTTTGGGTTGATTGTGTTTGTTGACAAAGAAGGTTTCCATGGAGAATTGTCGATTTCCCGAGAAGTTGATGAAATTCCATGTTGACAAAGAACTATGACAAAGGAAAGGACGATCTGGAGGCGGTACAAAAGAGCAGTACAAGGTGGCGCCGTTTCCCAGTGTTTGCCAAATTTTTGGGGTCCAAAATTTGGAGTTTGTTGAGCATCGCGAAAAGTGGATTTCCATGAAGAGCATAATTTCATATGGCAAAGGCATGAATTTCGCGAAGATTGGATGCATGGTTTGGAAATCGTGAAGACCAGAAGAATGGAGGCGGTGATGCTTCGCGATTACGTCAAGCTTCGCGAACGGCAGAGGCTGAAGCGCATCGCGGCGGATAAGGGCTTTGCGAGAGAGCTTCGCGGCGAAGGTGCGAAGGAATGTTGGGCTTCGCGAGGGATCTTCGCGGCGAAGGAGCGAGCCGTGAAGGTAAGTTGATGGTGATTCATCGCGACTACGTCATGCTCCGCGAACGGAAGATTGTCGTGGAGCTTCGCGATTTGGACAGAATTCTGGCTGAAACTTTAGAGCTTCACGATTTGAGATAACGTGGCGTTGACTTCGCGCGGAAAGTTCGAGGGTCGGTGGAATCGCCTATAAATAGAGGCCGACCCCTTCAGGCGAAGTAGAGAGAATTTTCAGAGAAAATACTTTGCTCTCGATTTGCGAAGGTGGTTCGCGGAGCCAGTGTGCTTTGCGAAAGAGGTGCTTCGCGGCGGCTATTGTAGCTCCGTGAAACCTGTGAGCTCCGCATTGGCTTACTTAGCTTCGCGAGGGTCGTTGCTTTGAGACAGATTGAGCATCGCGATAGTGCTTCGCGAGTGAGCTTCGCGAAATGGCAGGAGCTTCGCGAAGGCTTGTTTGAGCTTCGCGAACTTGGGAGCCTCGCATTGTAGGGTGCTTTGCGAAGGTCTTTCCAAATGTTGTTTTCCCAGTGGATTGTGGCAAAGGGGTATTCATCTTCGGGTGAAAGTTGAACTTCAACAGAGCATCTACATACAGAGAAATATGCATTCCTTAATGGAAATGAAGAGACCTACAGGTCTATAAACTGTGAGTTGATTCCCTTCACAGAGCAGTGAGCTTATGAAGAGGAAGTAGGTGATCCTCTCCACCGGCAGTGAGCCAGAGTGAGAGAAACAGGGAGTGACCCTTGGGAAAGCAGTGAGCTGACCCTAAACCTTGTATAGGCAGTGAGCCTGGGCATAGAAGTGATCTAGCCTGAACATTGTAATCCACAGCTAGTGAAGTCTAGTGGAATTTGGTACGAACCGGCAACTTGTCGGCGTATGCTCCTTGGACGTAGCCCTTAGCGGTGAACCAAGTAAAAATACCTGTGTCTGCCTGCTTACTTCCCTTCATTGCATTCAAAGCATCATTATCAGGTAAAGGAGACAAGTGATCACAGTAACCACACAAGTGCAAAAAAAGTGGCCCTTGTAACAAAGTGGTCAAGATCCTATGGGGTAGGAAGAACTTTGAAAATAGAATATCCATACCCTGATTCACCCCCCCTCTCAGGGTATATAGGCCCCTATTGGCCCTAACAATTGGTATCAGAGGGATATGTTGCTTTTATCAGATTTGTTTGCTCCGACTTGGTGTAGTCGCTCTTTGTGTTTAAAGAATCAGTTTGCTCTTATCTCGGTGAGCCATGGCAAAGGGAAAAACATCCAAGAAGAAGCAGAAGTCGGGTGGTATTCCTCAGTGTGGAAGTGTGTATGGAAAAAGTGTGATTCAATTAAAAGAATCAAACAGTTTGCTAAAGGAAGGACTGGATGAAT
The DNA here is from genome assembly GCA_963277665.1 of Viscum album. Lineage (NCBI taxonomy): Eukaryota > Viridiplantae > Streptophyta > Magnoliopsida > Santalales > Viscaceae > Viscum > Viscum album. The sequence goes on from OY728150.1 coordinate 1,951,410,426, forward strand.
CTGACAGGGAAAAGATTGATTCACTCAATCATGATGTTGGAATGAGTGAAGTACATGAGCATCAGAGCGATGCTGAAACAGAAGAAGAAATTGAAGGAAGAATAGATATGCGAGCTGAGTTGGAGGCTGCTCTTGAGGAGATAGATGTTTGGAGAGCAAAAAAAAAAAAAAATCCAACAAAGTTGTTCATGATGCCAAACTCTATATGCAACAGCAGGAAGATGAGAAGTCTGAGTTGATGGAAGAAATTGTGAAACTCAGGTTATCAACACGAGAGAACTCAGAATCAGTTATTGAGTATAAAATTAAGATTGAAGAACCTAATATTCCAAGTGACGTTGGAAACACTGAAGAAGCCAAATCTAAAGATATCCGGATCAAGGGATTGGAGATTGAGGTCAATAAGCTAAAAGGCTTAAATCAAAGCCTTATTGATATAGTTACTGACCTAACAGAGAAGAATGATTCACATGCTGAAGAACTGCAGAAGATGGCTAAAATGAAAGGAAAACAAAAGGCTGGTGATTATGAAGAGAGTCAAAAGTCAGATGAAGAACAAAATCTTAAAGCCAGAAATAATGATCTAGAAGCACAGTTGTCTACAGAAGTTCAGAGAAATCAAAGGCTACAACAAGAGAATGCATGTTTCTCTGACTCTGTCGCTCAAGAAAAATTGAAGGTAAAGGAGAAAAATGACATGGTTGATAAGCTGAAGCATGAACTGGAAGATGAGGTAAGTAGAGGGAAGATTCTCAAGGAAAAACTTGATGTCCAACTTTAATCAAGGGATATGAAGATTCTAAAGTTGGTAGAAGAGCTTGAATCAGTCAAGCAGGAAATAGAGAAGTTTAAATTCAAAGATAAGCCCAAGTTGAAGGATGCACTGCACTTTCTATTTGATCATCCTTTGACAAGTGATGATAAAATGAAGAACAGATATGCTATTTCTGAAGCGAAACAACAGAATATTTTCTCAGCTCAAAGACCCGCAAGTTTTGGAAAAGCTGGTGTTGGATTTGATGAATCACCTCCCATGCATGATGAGAAGAGATCCTTGAACAGTTCCAGGAGTGGAGAAAACCCTCTAGGTATTGGAGATAGGCCAAAGAGGTCAGTTACAAAAATAAGTGATGACATGTGCTATTTCTGCGGGATTCATAGTCACACGTCAGGCTTCTGTTCAGAGGCTCTGGAATACATTTCAGGCTATGAAAACAGAAACCTTACTAAATATGAGAATAAGAAGAATCATCATGATAAATCAGATAGAATAGTTTCTCAGAGGAAAACATTCATCAGATGCTATTTCTGTGGAAGAAAGGGACACACAATGGGTATGTGTCAGGAACCTCAGGAGCCCAATATCAGAAGAGGATCTCAAGTTGCATCACCATCTCAGCAGAGAAGTGACGAAATGAGGTATGTCTTTGATGGAAATTGTTTTATATGCTCTAATTATGGGCATTTGGTAAGACATTGCAGCAAGAAGAAAGCAGGGAAGGAAAAGGAACGTCAAAGGAGATTCCTCACTCCAGTGGTGTCTAATGAGAAATCATACACTAGAAGACAAAATGGTAAATTGGAAAATAGGCTTAGAGCCTCAGGGGAATCACAAGGAGCTAAGAGAAAGGTGTATCAGTCACCTCCTCTGTCACACTCTCAACATATCTCTAAGAGGAAACATGAACAAATCTGGAAGAAAAAGGGTGGAGATGCTACAATTGTGAGAAAGAAGAATTAACATTCAATGGAAGACTCACCACTAGTAAAAAGGAGTGTGGTGACTCAGACATCTGATAAAAGAAATATGAACAAAGAATTTGAAGAAAAATTCATAGGACGTATTCCACAGCGAAAACTGAAGGAAGATGCAAGATCCTTGCAATGGTGGAAGAAGCAAGGGAAGATGGAAAGGAAAGATGTTCCTGCTCCGAGAAATAATCAAGGAAAATGGAATTTTAGTAGAACCTCAAAGAAGGAAATGTGTACTAGTGGGTTTATATCCTAATCGGTGAGAAAGGCCGAGCCTACCAAATCTATGTATCAGAAAAAGGCTCAAAATGTGGGCAAAGAATGCCTAGTCATATGGCCAGAACAGTTGAAGTTGGCTAGGCTGTTGGAGGAAGAAAGAAAGGAGTGTGATACCCTCCAAGAAAGAATCAAAGGGTTGACCCATTAGGATCAACCACAATCCTCATCTTGAGGAGTCCAGAAGAAGAACCCCTCTCCCTATGTATATAAATGCTATTAACTGATAATCCGTGTGTTTCAGGTTTTAGGGAGATACAATCCAAGGGAAAGTGGCATCTAAGGATGCAAAGTGGAGAAGTGATGTGCTCCAAAGTTTCAATTGATTCAAATCAGGTGTCAAAGTTGATGATAAAAGGAAGCAACAGAGCACAACATGAAGTGTTTGTGTCATTGACTTTGTCTCTTATTTCCTACACCGAGTTTCAACTAAGTAGGCTTAGAGATTTTGTTAATGGATCAAATCTGAGTGGAAGATGAGAACAAATGATGCAGGAGGAAAAGACGTGTTATGGGTCTAAACTGTTGGGCCTAAAAACTGGAAGAGTTGCATAATATAGGGGGAGTATTCTATATCCTAATCAGATGAATGATCTCAATATGATATGAAGGATAAATGTTTATGCTCATGGAGAATGATTGTTGTAAAAGCAGAAACACATGGGTTTTCATGATTTTCTATTTTTCTCTAACAATGTGGTATCAACTGACTGCTTTCAGGATACCAAGAAGCTGCAAGAGAAAATTCAAGTGTGTGTCTACAAGGATGCCAAAGAGATGAGCTGAAATTGGTATATAAGAACGTCATCGGGACTAAATGGGTCTTTCAAAATAAGATGAATGAAGATGGCACAATGATTCGAAACAAAGCACGACTGGTGTGCAAAGTTCAAAAACAATAGTAATGAAAGGATGGTGAGGCTGGTCAAGGAAGAAGACATAATATTTGGAAGATCAGATGAAGCATAGTTACACAAGGCAGGAATGAAACATTCATTTCTCAATCCGAGTATGCCAAGGATGCTTTGGAATGATTTGGAATGGAAAATTTCAAGGAGATGAAGACTCCGGTTTCTACCCGGATGAAATCATTAAAAGATGACAGTGGCAAGGCAGTTAATCTCACTGAAAACAGGCAGATTATCCACAGGTTGTTGTACATGACCGCACCAAAGCCGGATATTGTTTTCGCAACATTCCAAGCAGCGAGATATCATAGTAATCCCAAGGAATGCCACATGATTGCAGTGAAAAGAAAACTTTGGTACATCCAGGGCACAGTGGATTTCGGCTTGAAATATACTGATAAATCTCAGACAGAGTTATTTGGATATACTAATGCAGACTGGGCCGGTTCAGCAGATGCTAGGAAATCAATGTCAGGTGGTGCTTTCTATCTTGGTGGATTGTGTATTTCTTGGCTTATCAAGAAGCAAGATTTCATTTCATTGAGCACCGCAGAAGCTGAGTATATTGTGGCCACTCAAGCATGCACACAACTATTGTGGATGAAGCAGCAGCTTGAAGATATGGGAGTTGAAGTGAAGTCTCCGATCGGAATCCAGTGCGACAACTCAAGTGCTATAAATCTTAGCAAAAATCCCGTCCATCATTCAAGGACAAAGCACATTGAGATTAAGTATCATTCTATCAAGGAGAAGGTTGAGCAGGGACTCATGAAGTTGGAGTACGTGCCTACAGCGCTACAGGTTGCAGACATTCTGACAAAAGCCTTACCCAAGGAAGCTTTGGAGCAGCATCGACTGGCTTTGGGAGTTCAGTCGACTCCCCGCACTTGAAATAGTGTGAATGTGGGACCCCCCCCCTCTCCCCGAGGTATGGTGTGTTTTTTTCCTAATGTGCTGATATGTGTTCTCTACTATGTTACAGAATATAAAGGCATGGCCTTTAGGTTCGTTGCCAAAGGGGGAGAAAATAGTGTTTGTTAAAAGGGGAGAAAATAGTGACTGGGAGACAGTGCAGAGATTTGATAAATCATAATTGATACGAGGAGAAGCTGACAGGTGGAGCAGCCATAAATGGGGAGCAATGAGAAAGCGGGAGAGTATTTTAAATCTGACGATGCTAGAAGTGATCGATCAAAGCATAGAAATCACGGCAGTTGGGGATCGTGATAAAAGAAGAACAATGGTGTTGGAATGGTGTGAGACGGTGTCCAGCTATCAACAATTGGTATCAACTTAAGAATTCACCAATTGGTATCAGTGTGGTTCAACAACTAGTTTTATTTTAAGAATTGGTATCAGGGTGGAATCGACAACTGGGGTCTGACATGAAGTGATTCATTGATGAAGTTTTCATACTACTCTTGTTTCTCACGCCGAGCATTGCTCATGTGGGCTTAGAGTACGTGTTAAGTGAATCATTGAACGCTATCATAATCGCAAGAGGTGAATGGTGGTAGCAGCTGGAAGAAGACTCAGTGAGGTATCAAAGTGCAGAAAATCATTCTGAGCAGAGTTGTGAAGAGTTGTCAACAAACCCAAAGGGGGAGATTGTTGGGAAAAAATCCCTCAAGGTAACATTGCAGTATTTTTGGGTTGATTGTGTTTGTTGACAAAGAAGGTTTCCATGGAGAATTGTCGAGTTCCCGAGAAGTTGATGACATTCCATGTTTACAAAGAACTATGACAAAGGAAAGGACGATCTGGAGGCGGTACAAAAGAGCAGTACAAGGTGGCGCCGTTTCCCAGTGTTTGCCAAATTTTTGGGGTCCAAAATTTGGAGTTTGGTGAGCATCGCGAAAAGTGGATTTCCATGAAGAGCATAATTTCATATGGAAAAGGCATGAATTTCCCGAAGATTGGATGCATGGTTTGGAAATCGTGAAGACCAGAAGAATGGAGGCGGTGATGCTTCGCGATTACGTCAAGCTTCGCGAACGGCAGAGGCTGAAGCGCATCGCGGAGGAGAAGGGCTTTGCGAGAGAGCTTCACGGCGAAGACGCGAAGGAATGTTGGGCTTCGCGAGGGAGCTTCACGGAGAAGGCGCGATCCGCGAAGGTAAGTTGAAGGTGATTCATCGCGACTACGTCAAAGCTCCGCGAACGGAAGATTGTCATGGAGCTTCGCAATTTGGACAAAATTCCGGCTGAAACTTTGGAGCTTCGCGATTTGAGATGACGTGGCGTTGACTTCGCGCGGAAAGTTCGAGGGGCGGTGGAATCGCCTATAAATAGAGGCCGACCCCTTCAGACGAATTAGAGAGAATTTTCATAGAAAATACTTTGCTCTCGATTTGCGAAGGTGGTTCGCGGAGCCAGTGTGCTTCGTGAAAGAGGTTCTTCGCGGCGGATATTGTAGCTCCGCGAAACCTGCGAGCTCCGCATTGGCTTACTTAGCTTCGCGAGGGTCGTTGCTTTGAGACAGATTGAGCATCGCGATAGTGCTTCGCAAGGGAGCTTCGCGAGTGAGCTTCACGAAATGGCAGGAGCTTCGCGAAGGCTTGTTTGAGCTTCACGAACTTGGGAGCCTCGCATTGTAGGGTGCTTTGCGAAGGTCTTTCCAAATGTTGTTTGCCCAGTGGATTTTGGCAAAGGGGTATTCATCTTCGGGTGAAAGTTTAACTTCAACAGAGCATCTACATACAGAGAAATATGCATTACTTAATGGAAATGAAGATACCTATAGGTCTATAAACTGTGAGTTGATTCCCTTCACAGAGCAGTGAGCTTATGAAGAGGAAGTAGGTGATCCTCTCCACCGGCAGTGAGCCAGAGAGAGAGAAACAGGGAGTGACCCTTGGGAAAGAAGTGAGCTGACCCTAAACCTTGTATAGGCAGTGAGCCTGGGCATAGAAGTGATCTAGCCCGAACATTGTAATCCACAGCTAGTGAAGTCTAGTGGAATTTGTTACGAACCGGCAACTTGTCGGCGTATGCTCCTTGGACGTAGCCCTTAGCGGTGAACCAAGTAAAAATACCTGTGTCTGCCTGCTTACTTCCCTGCATTGCATTCAAAGCATCATTATCAGGTAAAGGAGAAAAGTGATCACAGTAACCACACAAGTGCAAACAAAGTGGCCCTTGTAACAAATAGGTCAAGATCCAGTGGGGCAGGAAGAACTCTGAAAATAGAATATCCATACCCTGATTCACCCCCCCTGTCAGGGTATATAGGCCCCTATTGGCCCTAACAAGCATAATTCCCCATTTCCTTGCACTTGAAGCATTGAAGTGTTGGTGGTGCATTCTCTGTAGTGTTTTCTTTATTCACATCATTAGAAACCCTTTTTCCATTACTTCGACACTCAGCTGCTCGATGAAATTCTTTTCCACACTTAAAACATTTTCTTGTCCCTTTAAGACAATCTCCACCATGCTTCTTTCCACACTTTGTGCATAAGGAAACATTCATCTTCTTTTCACCATTACTCTGAGATTTCTCCTTGAACTCCATCTTTCATTTCTTGTCAAAACCATGAGATGGATATGTAACACCAACTTCCATTTCTACCTTGATAGCACAACACACAATTTCTTCATAGCTACTGAAGTCTCTTATAGCTAATGCCCTTCGAAGACTTGGTTTTAAGCCACTGAAAAATCGATCAACTTTACTTTCAAGTTGGGTGATAATGCCAGATTCATACCTTGCAAGTCTTGTAAAATTCGCTTCGTATATACCAATAGATTCATCATCCTTTTGCTTTAGTTCAAGAAACTCCTTCTCCATCTTTGTTCGAAGAATACGAGGGAAGTACTTACTGAAAAACAAGTTCTTGAACTCGTCCCATTCCATGGACTCAATTTCATCTCTTGGCCTTGTATTCTTGATAAGATTCCACCATTGATCAGCTTCACCTTCAAAACGATATACTGCTAAGATGACTTTATCATGTTCAGAACATTGAAGAACTGAAAATATCTTTTCAGTGGTACTGATCCATTGTTCAGCAACAAGTGGATCGGAAGTCCCACTGAAAGAAGGTGGACGTTGCCTCATGAAGGACTCAATAGAATACTGTTCCTTTCTCTGCTCATTTGGAAGTCCAGAATGATTCATAGCTTGTGTAAGGATAGCAATAAGATTTTTCACTCCATCTTCCATAACATTTGTTTGTTCCGGAGGACAATCATTGCATTGATCAACACGATTCCTTCGGGTTCCAACCATCGTCTAAAACCCAAAAAGAATAGTGTGAGAGGCAAAAATCATGCTAGGGAAAACAACATAATAAAGGGGGAGTACCTTCAATATCTAACATCTTAGGTTTAATTCTATGATCGTTAGCGTAGTTCTAGTACAATAACCTATACGTATACTTAACCTTAGGGACATCCCTAGACATACTGTAGAAATATCTCTAGGGATCTCACTAACGTTTTCGCATCCTAGTTTCCAAAGGTTGACTAAACCTTTCCTCTGATACCAACTGTAAAGACCCGAAGCTTATCGTACATGGACATTACATTACTTTTGCGGAATACTTAGTACATAACAATAACACACACACAAGGTTCGTAATAGTTTAGTGTCTTTGGAAACTCGGAACGTAATATTCTAATCGTGGTGAAAGATCTTCAATATCTCCCATAAGGATCTTCCCTTTTTTTACCTAAAACCTTTCCTTATATCCTGGGGAAAAGAAAACATAAAAGGGTGATCTCAAATGCTCAGTAAGGGTAAGCAAAAGAAAAATCAATCACATCGTATTCATAAGAACATAACTTTTGGAAATCTTAACCTGCAAAAGAGAGCATAATTTCATATCATGGGATAAATCATAGTAGTGAAATGAAATCCCAATAAGCATAACTTAAAACATGAAACTTTGTGGCATACACACATAATCATAGAGAATCATTTCTTGTTAGTCAAGACTCATTTCCAAGACTATCTTAGTGGAAAAAGTCCCTTTCTGAACCGAGTCACCCTCGTTTCAGTCCTGTTTCACTGAACCGGTATAACCTACCATTCCAGCCATGTCTATCTCATGAGATATAAAATCTTTACCCAATGTATTGGAGGGAGATATAGGTCCTACCTATCTCATAATGATACCATTCTTATGTGTTCCACAAAATCATAAATCATACATCATTGCATAACCCATGTAACACAAATGGGAATCTTAAACATCATGACATCATAAAACAATTCATATACGATAAAGGAATTCATAAAAATATTTCCATCACAACATAATCAAATCCATGTAATATTAGGGATAGAAACAGAACCCTTTATTATCTTAGATGGAAAATAATTTTGATAAAACACTTGAACTCCATTCTTGGGGAAAATATCCTTTCTTCTTCAAAAACATTTTTCCTTTCTTAAAATGTCATACAACTTTAAACTAAAAGAAGTTGATTAAAAATAAACTTGAAAACTTGTAAAGGATGCTTCTTGGAAATAATGTTTTAAAAATCCATTCATGTCGTATAAGTTAAAAAAAACATTCTTCGTACTTTTGTCCGAAAAGTCAAAAAGTACCTCGTACGGAAAACGACAAAAGATTCCTTTCATATCTTTTACTAAAAATTCACCGAAAGGTAAAATTGGATAAAACTATTGTAGAAGGATATAAATATTACATATTTAGGAAACATGGATGTGGATGATAAAATACACCCAAGTAAAAACTTACGAATAAACAATCTCGGATAAAAATGAGATTGTGATATTTCCCTTACCTTAGGTCCGACTTGCTTTGTACGTGTCCGAACCTCCTGTATAATGATTTAAATCATGTTATTGACTTATTCCAGAATCATATTCATTGTTATTATATCATATATGGTCCACTTATGACTTTATATTACCCGTTCTTTTGTAAATTCATGTTAAAGAAGTGTTTTGGGTAAAATCGTTTCATTTATCGTAGGTGTTTTTAACTTGTAATTATTAATATGATTACTTGGATCATGATTAATTATATCCAGAATGTAAAAAATGATTTATATATCATATATATTCAGAATATACATATATATAATATATTGATAAATGGAATGAAATACACCATTCACGGAGACGGTAGTCCGTACGTACGCATGAACGCTGTTTTCGTTTCCTTATTGAATTGAATAGAATTAAGTAGATGACATACATATAAATATACATAATTACATTATCATTATTATGTCATATATTTCATTAGTACTTATTATATATACTTTATAATCATTCATGAATGGTTAATCATTGAGAATGAATCTCATCGCGTCGTGGAGACGGTAGTCCGTACGTACGCACGAGCGATGATATCGTTCCCATGGTTGTGGAATTGTGTTGAAGTGTATGTATACTATTTCAGTATCAATATCACATTATAATAATCATATATAGTTACTCATTACACCATTATACCCATCCAATTAAGGTGGTGACGGAAAATAGATTACACCACGGCGTGGAGACGGTATTCCGTACGTACGCACGCACAGTGATTTCCTTTTTCCGTAGGATGGATAGAAGGTTAATTAGAGTTGTTTAATATTTATAATAACATATCAGTATATAATAAATACTGATGTTATTACTTTATCATGAAAAAACTAAAGAAGAAGAAGTTGAAGAAGAAAGAAATTGAAAAAGATCGGTAATGGATATTACCTCTTTTTGACGCGCCTTCACTTATCCTCCACTTAAAGAACTAAGGATGGTCTTTGAAGAAGACCAGGAACTCTAGGATGATACTAGGGAAGTGGAGAAGATATTTTGGCAGGGGTTGGATGAGCTTGAAGGCTCAAATTTGTGTGAGGAAGAGAGGGAGGAGGTGCCCTTTTATAAGGGAGGAGAGGGGCACCTTAGGAATATCTCAAAATATTATTTTATATTAAAGTCAAAATCGGTTTATAATGGTTCCAAAGGGTCTTATTTCGAAGATAAAGTGGGTATGGGTCTAAATCCTATCAACCAATAGGATTTAGACAGGTTTAGGTTATTATTTTAACCTTATCAATTAGATTTAACTTTAAGTTAAATAATTTAACTTTTACCGTGTCTTTTTGTTTTCTTAAACTATATGGTTAATAAACATACTATAATATGCCAAACGAACCCCAAATTGTTTATTATTAATATATATATCCTTATCTAAGTCATTTTTCCGAACCTTAGATTTTTAGGAATAAAATAACAATTAATAAAATAATATTTGATTTAAAAACTATTTTGTGTCAATTTTGACACTATTTGATATATGATTTTTGTGAAAGTCATAACAGAATTATATGTTCGAAAAAAGTTTATTAAATCAACACTAATATATCATAGTAACCTAGAAAATTAGTGTAATTCATAAAAAGTCTTAAATTACATTTATTTTGGTATTTATAATATCAATTATGTCAATATTTCATTAATAAGATAATTACTGCATCATCTTTGTGTTATAAATATATTAAATTATTTGATGTATAAAATTACAAATAAAATACCATTATGTAGGAAATCGTTTTAGATTTCTAATGAATATTTACAATAGAATTTATCTTATGTATAACCCTATATTAAAAATATTTTAGTAAATAAACTTTGATTTTAACTCTTTTAACTCTTCATTGAATTAAATAATAATAAATGTCCTAATCTAATCCAAGTGAGCCTAAATGATAATATTTTACACTTAAGGTTGTTTTTGGTCGAGATACACTTGTAAAATAAGATTAGGACATGTGTTAGGGTAATATTAATATCATTGTTACCCTTAATTACCCTATTTACTTTTAACCGTGGTAAATAAAAGTAAAAAGTTACCATTCACCAAAAATTATTTTCATATCATTGAACCAAATTTTAATTATTGACATCAACCATGTCTCTCAGATTTTTGAAATTCCATTCACAGAAGCGGTAAAATTAAGTTTTATGAAAAATTCAGTTTTTTAACTACCACTTAGTAGTTTCACTATTCATCAAAAATTGATGTTTTTCAGAACAATGCGAAAATTTCATCCTAAGCTCTATTTCATATTCTGAATTCAAAAATGAAGTCTATTTTACCAAATTCATAACATAGAAGTTGCATTAATTATTTTTATAATTAAATCCCGTTGTTAAAACAAATAGCGTGTTTTTAAGAAACAATATCTATCAAAAGATTGACACTTGTTTATGTCTGGTTTAAATGTGAAATTACACCCAATGACAAACATTGTATTAAATTGTAAAAATATATTATAAATATAATTTAAAACCACTCAAATTAATAGTTTATCACTATTAATTATTTTGATTAAAAAAGTTGTTTTTAATTATAATTTAGTAATTTTCACTATTCATCAGAATATGAAAGTTATCCGAAAAGTACCAAAATTTCACCTTAGGCTAAATTCGATACTCCGAATCCAAAAATGAAGTCCATTTTGAGAGCTATAATTTCTAAAATTTTAAAAGGTGGTTATTACTATTCATAACGGTTAGTTATAATAATATTTTAATATCATATCGTTGTTTAGTGAAACTCGGTATTGCGTACTACACACGCTATCGAGGAAGGTCGCGATTGCGTGTAATGCAAGGCAAGTCAAGGATGTGTGTTGTGCAAGCTCCTTTTGGTGTAGCGTACAACACAAGACATTAATAAAATTAAAAAGAATATTTTTCATAAAATCTCGGGCTGTTACACTACCAATCCCATTAGATAATAAATAATTATCTATCTCTCTTGGTTTGACCTTTATTTCATAAAATTCTAGAAGTTGTTGTGGGGTATTTTGGGGGGTCTAAGTCGAGATAATTGCATTAAACTATGTTTTTTTTCAGGAGGCAACATACATTATACATCACTTTTATTTTATTTTAATTGTTTTGGGTTTCTTTGTTTTTTTGTCAAGTTAACTCCCTTAGGTTTTCCAATGGGATCTAATAGATCCTGTCTTTGATATTTAATATTGGAATGAGTTTAATATTTTTAAATGAAACACATTCCTTATAGAATTAAAAACTAACATTCAATCATACCCAAGGATTCTACTTGTGACATGTATCCAATGTGATCCATTGCTTGTTGATGTCTCATTATCTTCAAACTAGGTGATTTTTTTCCATAATTTCATTTAGAATCATCATCCCCACTCTTTATTCCCAATTAAGAACTATCTCTTATCTTTACTTTCAATACAGAAGGAAGTGTCATTTTAATTTGTGGGGAATGAAAATCTAAATATTTTAAAAACAATTGGGATTTGGTTCTATGATTTCATTTTGTTTCATTGGTATTTGTTCCATTATTTCATTTGGTTCTATGTTTTGATATCCTTTCATCATATTAGCCTTGGAATTTTGAATGTTTTAAATCATTGAATGATGTTGTAGAATTATCTCATTGATTGGATAACTCTTAAATTAGTAAGAAGTTATTTAAAAGGAAAAAATTACAACCATTCTATCCATAGAAACAACATAGGATCAACCCATCTCCATTAATTGTTTCTATTAAAATAATTAGGTATTTAATTCCAAAATTCAATCTATTATCTAAGGTACTTTATTATTCTTGAATCCCATTTTCATTCAGTAATAAAACTTGACACTTCATATCCAATCCTCCCATCAAATATGAGTACCTCAAGTTTACTTCATCGCTCCCCATGGGTTCGATCCCTACTTATACAAGAACAACCACTTATACTTGTAGATTAAATTTGGGCATCACCAATTAGTTGGTAATATTTTTTACTAACAAGTTTCAAAGGATAAATATTGAGAAAATGACCCCAAGTTTATGTAAAAATTGATGACAATGATAATTGATTCATCCATGATGATTATGAACAATATGTATGTTAATATAACATGAGATGTGATGAAAATGGTTGAATTATTATTTTTAAAATTAACTATATTTTATTTTTTATAAACATACTTCAAATAAAAAAATAGCCAACATCATGTTGTTGTAAAAATCTAGGAAAATTTTGAATTATTTATGACCTGTATGAAAAAAAATCACATAAATCCAAAGTATTATTTTCTTAGAATGATTATAAAATGTATTTTCTGTATAAAATTCCTAATAAGTTCTTTATTATTCTATTAAATGATCAAAATTGAGTAAATATTCTTATATTATCAAAAAAACTATGAAAACGATTACTGAATAATTTTTCACATGGATGAAAAAACTATATATTAATTTTATTTATGATATAATATTAATCACCCAAAATTCATTATTATAATAAAAAGATATTTTATTTCATAATCATCTTTAAATTTATAAAATATTATAAAATAATCATAAAATTTTGAAAATTTTTAGGATAATCATCAATTAGTATTTTTTGAATTTTAGAAAAAATCCTCACTTAAATATAATAGGTGATGTGATTGGAGTGATAAAAATTTCATTTATAAAAAAATATTATTTCTAGTTAAAAAAACAGGAATAATGATAAGAAATCCTTAATTGAGCTCATATTATCAAGAAACTTAGGAATATGATGTTGATCATTTATGATATGTAGAAAAAAATTCACATAAATTCAACTTGAGATGTAAACAGAATGATTAAAATTCCGTTTTATATCTTATAAAAAATTTTAAGATGATAAAAATTTAGTAAATGATATTGGGTGGCATAATTATTTTCAAAATAGGATCATTGAATCATTAGTAACTTGTAGGATCAAACCACTCATCATACTATCTTGTTGTATTGCCAAAATATTATAAATTATTTTTTTATTAATAACATTTTTTATACTTATATATATATATATATATATTTTTGTGTATTTGTGTTAGATAATTATAACCAAGTTAGAAAACTCATATTATCAAAAAAAAGGGACATTTTTCAACTAATTTTTCATATGTAGAATAAACTACATATTAATCTAATGCATGACATGAAATTAATGATCCAATGTGATTTTTATAATAAAAAACATTTTACATTATATAAACATATATAAAATAATCAAAACCAGGCAAGTGAGCTCATATTATCATTAAAATTTAGGGAAACATTCTTTCATTTATTTGTGTCTTATTGAAAAAAACATGTCATTATGATTTTTCATCTATATAGAATGATTAGAAGTTCACTATTACAACTATAATTTGCACTCATTTTAATTCATCTATATCGTATTATGAAATGTTTATTAATATGTTATGTTATACATTTTTATCTATGTATTATGTCCCCTAAAGCAAATAGACAAAGAATTAATTAATTCTTATCATGTATTATATAAAATTATAATTTTAAAGATCTTTAGATTTTATATTTGGTATTATGAAAACTAAATTCGTTTTTAACATGATTATTTGGTATGGAATTAGATGATCCTTAGTAAAGCACTCTTATTTTTTACATTATTTGTTAAAATTTTATTGTTTTTATTGTTCATAACTGGGGTTTAACTATTTTAAATTAATATAATTTATATAATAAATAGATTAAAATTATATAATGTAATAATATTTTTAATTAATTTATTTATTTAATTTCATTATACAATGTGATAAATTTTTAGTTTTATTATCTATTTTAATTTTTTGTTACATTATATATAATACTAAATAGTAGATATAGGATTCAATTAGTTCTAAATAAGCTTTTACAAAACCCTTATTTTATTAATGCTATCTTAGAACTGATAAATGATTTCATTTTTCAACACTTTTTTATTTATGATAAAATATATAATCATTTCATAGAATATTAATTATCCACACACAAAATGTAATGAAAATGACCACTTTGAGTGATGATAAATGGTGTCTTTATAGTAGTGTTGTTATATTATAATAAACATAACAAAAAAAATTACGAAGATAAAAAATGTTCTTAATTCTATTTTAATGTCTTAGTGTAGGGGATGATTTTAATCATGAAAATAAATTAGTAGAAAAATATATCTTGGACCAACAAGTTCATTATATTGAATTATTTATTTTTATATTTCATGATCCCAATAATGTTAAAACCATTAATAAATATTATAATGGTGAAATATTTAGATATAGTACTCTATAAAAACAACTTCCCAAATTGGATCATTTTTATAACCCTCTTTCATTAAATACTCTGAATATAATTATAATACATATGTATTTATTATTTCATTTTTTATAATTATAATAATCTATTTAAAGCATTGACGGGTGAAATATAAAAATAAATCCACACACACACATGAAATAATACACCATCAGTCAATTCATAACTCACATTATTGGTTTAAGGATAAACCACAACCAAGGTTCACCTAATAAATGGAAAAAGTGACCCATTTATTTCAATCATAATCCTATATTAAATGCCCAGAAATATCCAAAACATCCCAGTTGACAGGAGTCAATCCAAAAAAATCCACCCTATCTACCTGAAATGTGGCTGCATATAGTTTCTACACTAATAACTACTTTTGTTATCCAACCCAAGATTGTGACAATTATAACTTCCATATCATTTTTAAGCTCCAAACAAGACATTCATATTTACTATCATTTCCTATCAAACTGATTTTTGAACATACCAAGCCTTCCTTCAATATCCTAGGGGATAACGATTTGCATTAAGGTATCCATACAAATGATGGGATATATTACCTCTGTATATACCCTATCACTTTATAACATAAAAAATAATTCACCATGGAGTATTTGAATAACAAACAATTCATTACAAATCATTTATATATAATAAACACATCTATAATACAATATAAACTAATCCAATAAACCTCTATAAAAATATAAAAACTATTAGAAAAATGTAATGAAATATATGTTTGAGTATTCATGGAACCATTATAGTTATCAACATAATATCCTGAAGGCATCAATTATCTCAATGATCTATAGACATCGACATACAAGATCCTTCAACATATACTCCTATTGGTTTGAATGAAAAAGAGTGGAAAACACACACATGTAAAAATAGAGACACACATTAATTTTCCAAATAGTCATCCCATTTAGTGAGTTTAAAACATAATTACATAGTGTATTTTTGAATCATCAACATATAAAGTATGAAAAACAAAATTTTACAATATATGTCATTGAGGATCACATTACCATAAAAAAATATTATCTTTATACCCATATCTCACAACTTTTATAATCAACAAATAATAATGTATTCATATAGATATATATATTCACACTTCATAATATCTAGATAAGAAGAGAAATAATGAAATATGTCTTGTAAGAGGCCACCAATGTAATGAACCAACTGAGGTCTCCATCTGAATCGGTGCTAGAATCAACCCTCTACAAACCCAAGGAGCATCCCCTATCCCCCAGGCTAAAGAAAAGCATAAAGTATATAAAACATATTAGTTTGTATGGATTCAATATAAAAAATATAAAAATGAATAACCGAGTAAGAAATAGTTATAAAGAAGAAAATATAAATTCCCAAAAAACACATACAATAATTAAGAATATAGTACAGAGCTACACTAGGAGCTAAATGAAACAAAATGGAAGAACAAAGAGGAAAAAAATTGATCCAACCTATTATATATTGTAATGTTTTATCACCATCTGGATGTGACCCTCGAGTTACCACCGTGAACCCGACAACTATCTACTTTCTAATTAATATAACGTTAGGACCATCCTACGGAATCATGAATAATACATCACTACTACATACCCTCTAATGTGAGTATGTATGGTGTTATCCAAAGCCACTAGGATACCCGAAAGAGTCCATTTCATTTCTTTTATAAAAGAAACCAATTATTCTATATAATAAAACATATCCTGATTTTATAATCATTCTAAAACATGAGAGGAAAACAATTATAAAACAAAAAGTTTCTCAAATCACCAATTTTAAATAAAATGATTCTAATAGGTTTTATCACAGACTAAGTCATTTTAAAATGCTAACAATTTCTCTTTAAAACTTGACACATTTGAAAATAAACTATCACATGGTTTAAATCATTTCAACAACATGAAAACCAAGAATTCCATATTTAAAACAATTACCCATTTTTTAATTTAAAATATTTTACACACACAACATAAAGGTAAACAAGGAAACAAGGGAAAAAATAATGAATCAAAACCATAGAAGGATACAAATAAAGGCAATTAATGGATGAAATAAAACCTTTCAACAACATGGATAAACCACAATAAGATCAACACATCAATAAAATCATTCCAAGTAGTTGGAAGGGCAATGATAATATATATATATATAACCCAAATACATAAAATATTATACATATCATTAGGAAAAACCATAGGTACTAATAGTGAAACACTTGACATGATCAAATGCGGACCTAAACTACCAACATGAAACTTTCACACATCATTAATTTGAATCACTATCAACTAGCCTCATTAATAGCATCCCACTAGCTAGAATGTGACTCTCAACTATGTGTGACTAGATAATGTATAATCTCAACTGGTCGTATCATCATCCCACTACTTCCCACATTGTAACCTTGGTCTCCTCATGGAATAATAAATAGAGGTGGTATATGAATAAACTATGTCACCTCATGACAATACGGATGCCCCATGTGCTAACACCACAATACCACACTTTAATCATCATGCTCCATTATAATGATCACTAATCCCTGAGAACATTATGAATCACATCACTAACATCTATCACATGGATAATATAAATATCATAAAAAACCATGGGTGATCAAAAAGGGCTAAATCACATCACTTCCCAAAGTTCCAATAGGGTCTTCAATTTTTGTGTATAACATATACATTTTAAAATATATTTTTAAAAAAAATTTGGAACCAAAAAAAATATTCCAAAATACATCATAGTCACCAAGATCATAAAAAAGTTTCCAAGGTAAATCCACTTCACTTTATAAAAGCACCCCACCCTTTAAAAACAATGAATTTTTTTTATCCAAAAAAGAGAAAATCTATTTGAAAATTCAATTTTTATTAAAATACAATAAATATGTTCATTACTCAATGAAAATTCTGTTTCAAATTTTATCAAACACGTTGAATGAATAAAACACCCATTTTCACTAAATCACAATTCCAAGTATGAAATTCCACCCACTTTCCACATGAAAACTAAACAAATTCAAAGAAAGATTTAACAAAACAAACCTAAATAACCAAAACAACAATTATATTGGTTAAACATGAATTTATAAAACCAAAGTTTCAATGGAACTCTCTCATTAAATAAAATGAAATAGAAACACCAACCTCAAGTAGTGGAACCCTATCGACTTCAAATAAATCCACTAGAAATTAAATACCACTATGGATGACTACCATTTGACACAAAATTCAAAATTCCAAACAAACCTAATCGGGGAAATCATCCAAACATGGAAACTAGGGTTATATTAGTTAGAGAAAAAGAAAGAAAACAAGAAGAATAAAGAAGGGGGACTCATACCTCATGAACTGGGTGACAAACCACCAAGAAAAAACCAAAAAACCACCAAATAGATGATTGAAAGGAGGAAAAACCCCATGGGTGTCATTTGGATTATGGGGTTTGAATTATGGATGTTTGGGGTAAAAGCATAAAAAAAAGAAGGGGAAAAGACCAAAAACAAAATTTTAGGAAGGACGCCTGGTTTACCCGCATGGTTTTACAAACAAGCAGGAACTATATAGATCACATATATTAAGCGGTTCATAAGAGAAAAAATTGTTCCACATGGTTTTGAATCCATGAATCCTAATCCTGCACTTGTATAAAATCACCCAAAACTCCAAATTTCGATCAGGAACACCACTGAACTCAAGGGGAAGAATAATCACAGGATTACTACCAAGAAAATGACACCCCACAATCTCACAACCATGAACATTGTTTCTCAATATGGTTCCATAGAATCATAATAAGGATGAACACTCATAATAATAAAATAGTTATCAAAATAAACACCATATGTTTCCTTCAATAGATGTTATAATTCTTCCATAAACCACATGAAGATTTTGGCTTCATAACATACTATATTTACATTGGTCCTCATTAAAATCAGCAACTAAAAGTGTATTAGAAACAAAATACATTCCAAAAATAATATAAAATGATGATATAATCTCTCAAATTCCATAAAAATATCTCATTTAAGGAATCTTTCAAGATACACCATTATCACAAGTCAGAGCAACACCTATATGACTTATCTACCTAAAAACTTGCGGTGTGTGAAATAAGAAAACAATTACTCAACACCTCATTATCCACCTTGATCTAATATATATGAGAGCTAATGAGTGTAACAATAGAGGGAAAAAACCATCTACCTATAACCTATCTTATTATATGTGAATAATATTAATTAAAGATGTGTATCCTTAATAAAATATAACATATGTCTATGGGTAATAATTCTAATAGATAAATAAGTATGTCATCACCAATATGTAATATATAGTATTCTTTGAGAATATATTAAAATATAATATATTATCATCTATCTATAACCCATGGTAGTGGTTGAATACCAGAGTAGTCTCTCTTCATTTTCCATTGACATCCCCTAATCATTATTCGATATCATAAAAACTGAGTAAGGTGAGTAAGAAATTAAATACAAAAACATATTAAATGTCCAATATATCAACTAAATTATTGTAACATGATAAACCATGGGGGGGGGGGGGGAAATCAAGGTGTTAGTGGAATTAAATTGTTTAAATTATGTTATTTCCCATTGTAACTTTTTCTCTTTTAAAAAATACCAATTATTAAAATATTTAATAATTTTTATTTATAAAATTCACTCACATCAAACATCTTGCACTTATGTATGAATTAAACCATGAAATAACTTTAGAATTTTACTATGTTTACCCACAATCAGCTATATTTAAGGAGAATCGACTCAAAAGTTTCCTTGTATACAAATAATACAATATAAATTACTATTTTATTGATAAAATTTTAAGATAATTCATTCTGTATGAAGGTTCACTTCCCATACTTGATTTGGTGAATTTATTTCTTACTAAGGTACACTACATATAGAATGATTTAGGGAACTATTTGTTTCCATGAAAGGGTCATAAAATTATTTTCCTTTGCAAATTGATAAATATGAGTTCAAATATAACACCATGTGATTTCAAAGTAATTTTTTTTTGATATAATGTGTGAAATGGAATACTGAGCTAAAACAACCCTTGTAAAATATTTCTTTTATATTTAATCTATTTGATAGCTTGTTGAGCACACAAAACCAAGTCGAAGTGAACCATAATATAGTATACCATTATAACCTATTAAATAAATTTAAAAGTATTAATTTTAATTGATAAATTATGAAAATTATGGTTTTATATTTATAATTAATAAAATAAGTCTCATTTAAAAGAAAACGAAATATTTTATAAGAAACATTTTTTTCTAAAATGAGGTTTGGTCAAACTTTTCAAAAATAATTTAAAAATAATTTTTAAAAATTTTAGAAATTTTATTTGATAAAATTAAATTAATTTTTTAAATAAAAATATCAAAATTAACATAGGTTGAATTTTTGGTATTTTTTTGGAAATGCATCATTTTTAATTGAATAATGAAAAACACCAAATTGTAATTATAAAAATCATTTTCCTTTAAATTATTTATAAATTAAATTATAAATTAAATTTATTTTAAAATAAAACAATATAAATTATATATTAATTATTATAATTTATTTCATTTGAATCATTTTCATATTAAATTTTGATATAAAATCATTGCTAACTTTTGAACATAGTCTCTTTTAAAACCTAGTTTTTTATCGCTTCTGTAGGATTAATTTAAAATTAAAACTTTCTAATTCTATGAATTTAATTTTTAAAAATGAAATAAGAATTTAAAATCATTAAAATTTATATTATACAATAATTTCAACTTAATTTTTAACCGAAATTAATAGTTAAAAAAGTAAACCTTATTTACCACAGTTATTTTAAAAGTGGATTTATTGGGGAGTTAAACTAAGAATATTTGGGTTAAAATGACCTAAAACATGTATCTAATCTATTTTATGAACATATTTAGACCCTATAATGTCTAATTCTCCGTAATAATCCTTTTTTGACCCTTGTGCTTGGTGAAAAACGTGGGTATGATTATTTCTTTTCAAAAATTTCAAGTGTTCCGCTCACCTCTCTTATAAAAGGACACCTGATATCTTCTCTTATATACACCTTTCAACCCTTTAGTTTTGGAAAATACTTTAAAAAATTACTTCTAAACTTCAATCCTATCATCCTTTAAGCATTATTTTGTTCATAAATTCATACTCGGAATGATATTTGTAAAAACATAAGGATGTTACCTGAGGAAGAGGTAACATTCTTCATCGAACATTTTTATTTTATTTATTCATCCACCTCCATAAATTTTTATTAAACCATTAATATTTAAGAAAATAAATATATTACACATACATAGATGTTTTTAGGTTATGTTAATAACCTACAACCATCCCCAATTCAATCTAATTGGTTACAAAATCATTATCTATTTGTACGGAGGGCTACCGCCTCACAGACTAATGTCATTCATTTTTCCATTACAACCTCTCATGTTTGGTTATGATTATTGATCTAAACGAAATATATGATATTTTTGAATAATTATACATCGAGGTTCATTATATCATATAATTTTTTTCTATTATGTAAGAGATATGATTACATCATTTGTGTGTATGACAGACTACCTCTTTGCGAAGTGATGTGATTTGTTTTTCACTAAATCTTGACATGGAAGGTGATAATGATAAATTTAATGAATATATGTTTTATAAAGTAAATAATTAGGATATTAACGGAATATTTTTCATTCCTAAAATATAACATATCATTTTATTTCTTAAAATTTTACTCACTTAAAGACGACAACATCGTTCGTTTACTTTAGGACTATCGCTTTCTTGAAGCGATGCGACTCTCTTTTCATCACCAAAACATATGGATGATATATATAAGTATTTTTAATGAAATATTATTTTATTTATGATATTTTTATCATTATTTATAGATAAAATATTACTTACCTCCTTTCTATAATTATATTTAAAAAAAGGAAATATTAGACATGCATATATAAGGCCTATTGTCTCCATGATCGTAACATACTTCAGTTCACAAAACCATATTTAATAAATTGAATTAAAATTATATTATATATATATATATCTATTATAATTATTTAATTATTATTATAATGTATACTATGTAATTATAACATTTAAAAGAACTGGGACTTTTATGAAAAATAATGAATGAGAAAAGAGGGCATTTAACACCCTAGAAAACGAATATAATGAAAGATTATTAATGAATGAGTGATAATATGTTAAAAAAGTATAATATATGATATTATAAATATTAATATGGTTATTTTATAAGTGAATAACATGTTTAAAACCACTATATAGTAGGTTAAATTAAGTTCAACAAAAGAGGAAGCATGAGGTAAGGAAATTCGTCTCAATTTCATTTTATCAAGGCATATTGCAATTTTATAATCCTAATTTATTTTATATGGTGGATATAATAAAAATTATCCATGTAATATCCTGAATAATTCACAATTCATGATATTTTAATTTTTAATTTGAATTATTTCATCTAAGGGGATTTGAATTAAAATTCTCCAAGTTGTAAGGAATTTCATAACTCAATTTCTTTTCATTGAGTTATATTACTCCTTCATTGTCTTTGATATTATAAGATTATATGTGTAATTTTTTTTACTATATATTGTTTTATCTCTAATTTTTTATATGGATTTACATTTGAGACAAATAATATATTCAATTGTTAATCCTCACTTCAATGTTATGACCTTTGTAAGGGTTTATTTCATATTCTCATTGTAATCAGATTATTTATACATGAATTTAAATTGAGTGAAATTAGTTGATAATTGGATAATAAAATCTTTTAATTTCATTATCCTATTTTTAATCAAGAAATTTTCAAGTAATTTTACCATTTTTACACTCGTGGTTATTTAAAATAATTTTTAAAATATTTTGAAGTAAATTCAACTTCATTTTTCTTTTATGCCAGAAATCCATTTTATTCCAAATATATATTCTATAAATTTTTTATATCCACTGAAAAATGATTTATTGATGTAAATGTTTTCCCATTTTTTACATTTAGTTTTCTTGAAAGGAATCTTCATGTCATTTTTAAAACAAGGACCTTTTGTTTTTTACTGAAAATGGGGAATGAATATTTGTTTTAACGTACCTGGAATGCATAGAAGTTCATGTGGCCATGACCAATAAATGTTTTAAATATTATATTATATGATTCAAGTATTATTTAAAAAGGAAATTAATTTCAAAATGTTTTGTGAAATTTTAGTTTAAAAAGGTGATTTACAAAATAAAAAGGATATTCTCCTCAAGAATGTTTTTAATGATCCTTTCATGAAATTGTATTAATAAACAAAAAAAAGACATTATTTCACATATTTAAAACTAGTAATATGAAGTATTTATACCATCATTTTTCTTAATATCTATGGTTTATTATTATTTTGACCTAGGATTGTATAGAAACTCACTTTCTTCAGTCATTGTTTAGTCATCAACTTTCCCCTAAATTATTACCTTTCCTTTGATCATTGAAAATTAAATTTCCTCTAAATATTCATATTGTTTATTGATAGAGAAAATACATTAAATTAAATTTACATTTAATTTAATTGTTTTAAACCCACAAATGTGTTACTCTAAGATGAATTGCTTCATTTTTATGATATTGGTGTTATTTTGAGTTGAACGTTAAAAATGGCCCATTTCAGATTTTTAACAATTTTAAATTATTTCTGTATTATGGCCATAAAATATGATAAAATAATCCAAATTGAAAATTTATTTCTTTTCTAGATCCCACACATACAGGGATTCATTTCATCTCTTTGGACCAATAGCATTATCAACCATATGGAAGCTCCAAAGAAGCTCCCAAGTTGTCTCAAGAAAACTGTTTTCAGTTGTTCCTAGTTTTGGTATGGGCTCCATAACGCATCCATGGTGGGCCCAAATGTTGTGATATTCGGTGGGTGGATGCGCAAGTAGTTTTGGAGAATAATTAATGAAGGAAGGTTCGCATGAATTGGCCGTTTAAGGGGTACTTAAATCACCCTAATCCGGGGGATTGCGTTTTGAAGAGTCTGACTGGACAGAATAAATGCTCAGAGTAAAACAGCTATAACTCTCGGAATACATGTCCAAATATGCTGATAATTTTAGGGGAAAAGTCCAAGAGAATTATGAACAACATTAAAGAAGGGCTCAATGCGAGACGATGTCATTTAATGGGGATAAAATGCATCAACATCCCGAGGAAAAATTCTGGCTATAAAAGGAGGAGAGTTCCACCCTCTCAAAGCATCCCATTATCCATCCCATTCCTTCTGGGACACCAAGAATGAGAAATTTTCGGATTTATCTTTTATTTATTTTTATTTTTCATAGTTTTTTAATGTCTTCTTCTTCCCCATTCATCTCTATTACCCTTACCATAGTGGGGTAAACATTTGGAGTGATTGGGGAAGGGTTGGTTTTCTACATTGTAATTCTTGGGTTCTTGGACGCAATTGAATAAATTTATTTCTTCTTAAAAGTTGTTTTCAATTTATTATATTGGATTTTATTATCAATTGAGATCATTCTTGAATTTTAATTCCATTATTGATTTTTTCCTCGGTAAAATAATCATAATCTTCATCCACTGATTTTTGGTTTATATACGATGGAATAGACCAGAGATTAGTCGTGAAGTACTCGATGATCGTCAGTATGTTTAAAATGTGTAGTGAATGTTCTTTATTGTTTGGGATAAACAAAACCCGATCAGGTATTTCCCATTTCAATTAAGTATATTCAATACAACTATTTTACAAATGGAAGGAGAGTTGACCAAACTGAGATCTTGGTAAGGTTTTCTACGACCATCATAATTTCACCTAGAAAGTGAGATGAAACAATTGTGGAAACTCAATTTAACAAAATAAGAATAAGAGGTTTGAATTAAATTGAACAAGGATAGAATTAAAATTAGAAAACTGACCCTGAACTAATCACCTTTTTAATACCATAGTTTTTCAATCATTTGAATTTCAAATTTCTTTTCAAAAGAACAACATTTTTACCCCCGTTTTAAAGTGAAAACCCATTTTGTGTGAACTCATCTTCGGGAGACATCCTAGGTCAACCAAATTACTATATTTTAACTTAGGAAATAATTGTTTTTTCACGCTCTATGACAGGCGTGCGTCACTTATCATGTATATTTTATTGATTCTACTATATATCATTTCTATATGCGGTGTTCTATATTAAAAGTCATTTGTTTATCTGATAAATATTGATAAATCTATATTTCTTTATGAATTTAGATAGTGGATGATAATGTACATTTTTCGTGTATTAAATAGAATATTTGATATATGAGGAATGGTTTGGACCTTCCATGATAGGTGGAGACTGAAATTATATAGCCCCACAGTGCACCGACAGTCTCAGAAGGTGAATTGGTTAGCTTTCATTAAATGTGTTTCTACCAATAGACTTAAACTATCTTTTGAAAGGTATCAATGATAAAAGTATCATGATTCTTGAGATAATGATGTCCAATAATTAATAACCTCCTTCATTACTAATTTATTTATTATTTTCCATTATATTTTCACAGGTATATTATATCTAGATGAATTTCATTTTCATTTTTTTATTAAATGGAATTTGTTTTTAGTTATTTACCTTTCCATATTGATTATTCCTTAACTAATTAGGATACCCAAGTTTTTGATTAAATGGAATGTGTGTCCATTTATATTCCTTTCCTTATTTATTATTCGTAATTTATTAAATATATCTTTCGCTATACATAACTCTTATTGAGTATTTGAGCTGAACCTTATTTTATTTCCTTTCCCTAGGATTAAATGAAGTAAACTATGATTGATCTTCAAGTATATGGTAGTGATAATAATGTTATTCTCTAAAAATAAATATGTCGTAATTTTTGTTTAAATATAATATGGGTCTCAAGTATGTATGTAGTTTACCAAGACTACTAAACTATTATATCCATTGAGATGTGATTCTTTATATATTATTCCAATATAATAAATCATAATACGACTCTGGGATACTAGGGTAAGAGTTTCTACAAATAGTATTATAGAAATTTTAGTAGAAACCTTGGGAACTAGATTTTGGAAACTATAGATTATGGAAGACAAACGAATGATAAAATCTAAGGACAATTATATAAGAACATCCGAACGTTTTGGTAAGGCAGAGATTATGTGGGTTTTCTTTGAAATAATTACCTTTATGGAAATTACATGTAGAAATGGTACTAGAACATATGTACCTAGGGGTAACATGTATCATCCCCAACCCGATTAGCCACCCAAACTATGCTTTTAGGATTTGTGCCACTGGCCTTAGGTGTGCCTACCTATGTTCCAAATGATTCTAAATAGTAGAGAGTGTGTATAGGTGTGATAGTGGAGAGACTATACCCTAAAGTGATGATAATATAATTTTATGAGTATATATACACTACAAGAAAATGACCATTTCGTGGTGATAATTTTTGGGATATAGAAGAAGTTTAAATAGCCTTCATATGCTTCTACAATAGTTTCTAAAAAACATTACTAAATTGTGTGTTGTCATACATTAGGTGGCAGTTTATGCAACTTAGAGTTAATTTTTTATGGTTTTAGCGGCAGTTATCTTGGAGAAATACCTATTTTTAGTGGCGATTCAAACCTCATCTAAAAAAAATTTATTTTCTTTGGGAAAACCTCTACTGAAACCAAGATAACCATCACGAAATAACAAAGGAATTTTAAAATAGTGTAGTGGTAGTTAAAACGACCGCTAAATTATTATCCATAATAGCGTTTTTAACCACTGCAGATAACAAAATACAAAAATTGTAGCTAAAGTTTTAACCACTGGTAAATATATTACATTTAATTCATGGCTATTAAAATAGCCGTTGAAGCTATATTTACAAAAAGAAGCAGCTAATTATGCAACCCCAGTACCAGAGTCCCAAAAAAAACCATTCCAATTTCACATGCACATACATCCCACATCAAAAATAATACCAAAAGTCCAACATTTTTATAAGAATCACATGATAGATACTTGAATAATAGGTTTATTATGATTTGGGTACATAAAATTTATTCTAATTTCATGAAGTGTAACTTTTGGATATAGTGGTTTCACAATCAGGGATATCATTTGATCTTGAGTATGTTGATGTATTTGTGTATCTGTCATAACTAAGGAATATAATCAATAGTTGATGTTTTATTGGATTGTATGGGAATTAATGAAGAATCATTTTGGAGATCTCTCACTTATCATTTCTAATGACCATAATTATCATTAATAGATTCATGTTTGACACTACATACTAGTGTGATGGAGTTTACATAGTTTTTAAGAAGTGGTTGTTTCCATCTATGATCCTAATAATTCTTGAGCCTAATGTTGGACATGTAGTGAAATGTGATGAATCAGGTTATGGATTAGGATATTTTATGATGTAGGGTAATAAGTTATTCACTTTGGGTTTCATCAGCTTTTAAACCACAAGATTAAATACTCTAATCCTGCATTTTAGTTTGTATTTGTGGTCCATGCATTGAAATGATAATGACATAACCTCTTGGAAGAGATATTTTTTGGGTACTTTGGCACATAGAGTGCATATAATATTTTCTCACTGCATGGACATTATCTTTATCCGATGAATTTAATAGATTAATTGTATATGTTTGACAAAAATAAATAGTATTCAACTATAAATGGAAATGTAATGGTAAACGCATTGGGATATAAAATGGAGGAGATGAGAGAACAAATTTCATTAGATGAATAGAAGATCATATCTTCACTATAAGACTAGTTGGTGGGTGTAGTTGAGGGTTTAGGGGAAGCAATGTGGGTATCCTTAGAGATAATGTCTTCATTTTTTAAACAAGTAAATACAAGTTATAATACTATTCTGGAATGTATCATGATGTGTGATAGGTTGGAAGAATGTGAAAATATTTCCGTATTGAATTTTGATATACATGGAGTGTTTATAGTTCCTAGAATGGTAATAGTCACATATTCTATGAGAGATAATTTTATGAGATCCTATAATTCTTTGAAGTGGAATGTTCAACCAGGGCCGACCATGATTTATAATAATGAAAAGTGGATGTTCTGGTGTCCCTCCATAGTAAGAGACATTTGAGGCTTTGCTTCCCATTTATTGACTTGTCCAAAAATTATCACAGAGTGTTAGAGTTGATAGTTGAATTGGGATGTTCACTCGGGGCTAAACTGTTTTACCACATATTTTTGGTAATTATAATATAATTCTATGAGTGGATAGTTGAAGTTTTGTATAACCTTTTATCCTCATATTGATGGGGATTCAGGAAGGATAATCCAAAACATAAAGGAAATTCTTTAGAATTTCATTATAGATTTTAGACGCCATATGAATCTTTTAGGGAGATAAAAATTATGGTAGTGTAAGTCACTCAAGTGTTCAATAGGTATTTTTAAATTCTACTATTAATGAAGTGTAAAGTCCTTTTACCATAACAGGTTCAAGACACTCAAGTGTTCAACAAATATTTGTAAATTCTTATAAAAACTACTTTGGATAAGAGTAAAGCATAAGTGGGAGTGATCACATGCTAACTATAAAACATGAGAATATAATACTATAAAATTTGAAGAAAGAAGGGTTATGCACTAAAAACAAGTTAAAAGGGAGTTACAAAATTCTATATTCCCAATAAAATCAGTAAGAAGGTTGATAATTCATCCTTGGGTAACAAAACTAATAAATTTAGGAAAAATGATTCATTAAAAATTATCCATGACTATAAAAAATTGACATATATGGTTCATACCACACTCGAAAAATCACGACATAAAAGGAAACATCAGAAATCAATAAAATCCATAAAAGGAAACATGAGAAATCAAGAAAATATCAGGTCATGAAAATGTTTGGTGGAAACTATGTGCCACACATGATACATATACAAACCAAATATTACCATATTTGTCCAAAATATCAACAATACAACTAATCACGGTCCCATAATGAACACAACTTTTCACCCTCCCCATCTCCATCTCTACTTCCTTCTACCACCTATAAGGACATTATATTGAAAATTAAATACTATTGTATATTTATATTTAAACTTAAAACCAATAAAAGTTTGAAAACTAAATGATTTTATATTTTTGTTATTTAACTGCTCACTAAAAGTTGATGCTATACCGCCGAGGGCAGATCCGGTCTCCTTTTTATATAAATCAATCAACACTTTCTGCAAAGCGGATATCTGAGCCCCCTAGTATTGAACTATGTTTCATAGAGAAAAAATATCTCTCTGAGTATCTTGAGTTATGGACTGACTACAACCAGGAGTAGATGAATATGTAAAGCCTGATGGCCTCCTAAAGACCTCAGATGGTACGGGTCCCAAAACCACCCCGTGCACCCTTTTAGGATGCTCCTTCCCAAGGACTTTAGCAACTGGGTCATCCTAGGCGACTGAGTAGGAGTGCGCAAGATTATCATCCCAAAGTTCCTTAATTTTTACCTATAAATCAAAGAGAAGTAATATTATAAGAAATATATATTAATATAGTAACAACTGATAGTAAGTTATTATAATGAAATATGAGTTCATACCCCAACTTCTATGGCAGATTTATTGACAAATCTTCCATCAGATTTTTGGTGAACATTCAACCACACTTCTTTTTGGGATACTTTGGGACCAAAACATTATGACTGTATTAAACAAACATAAATAAAAAATTTAATATATTAAACAAATAATATTGTCTTATAAATATTTAAACTAATGTAAAGATTACTAGATAAGATCAACTTCTAGAAAAACTCTTTAACCCCGTAGTGCGAGGGATGACTTGTTTATACTGTCTTGATGCATTCTTTATTGAAATATCCCGAAACAAATAAAATACAATTTAATAGTAATGTATTAAATGTCATATAATCTTCATATACATTTATAAATGTAAAATTAGATTAATATAGTAATATATATTTAAATATCATCTACTTCTCATCACGTTGTCTGTCAACAAAAAATTTCCATTTCTCTTTGCGTACCCCATCGGGTTGCTTGTCATACATCTGTTGGGCGGTCAACTAATTATCATTTACATCACCCCGCAATATCCATTTATAGTCTTTCTATTTTTTCCATTATTTTTCAATTTCCACTTTCATGCTATCAAATGAGCAACCGTAAAGTGGAAAAACATCTGTACACATGAATTTATTTTAAAAATATTAAAAAGTTGAAATTCAATTACACTATAATGTATTAAAATTACCCTTATTTGGTAATAAAAAACATATTTTTCCAACATGGAGGAATATGAATCCAATAATCATATGAAATTGGAAGGAAAACAAGCTCTGCAGATAGCTATCCTAAAATCTGGCCAAGTAATCCTACAGATTCATCTATAGGGACCCCATATGAATCAAATGGGACTACTATCTTCTCTTCGATGAAATTCCATACATCTTATATTGTCATATTTTTCTCCACATTTGTATTGTTTCCATATTTAATAAACAAACAAATAGTATAAAAAAATTTCAATAAATTTATTCATATTAAAATTTGTACCTTTAACGGTCACTATCCAGTATCCCCGCGAAGAACTAGAAGTGGAGCTCCACTCCCCCATGCTAAGGCTCCTAAAGGGGGAGGCAAAGACTGAGCTACTAAAGGGACACTCATAGAGGGTGTGAGAGATGGTTCATGGGGATATGGTGCAGGGGTGAAAGCGTATGGTGGATCAAATGTTGTAGGGAGAGAGACAGATAGATCCTCATATGTCGTAGTGGTCGATGAAATAATATATCACTTCCTCCTTGACATTCCAACCATTTAATCAAATAAAATTAAGTTAAGAACATATATTTTAAAAAATTTATGCATAAAAAAAAATAAAAAATAATAACAGATGCACAGTACTAATAAACAAAATATACACAACAATGATAATGAATGACTTCACAAATGAAATAAGTGGCTGATAAATGAATGCATAACTATACTTATAATCATTTTCTTCTTCAATCATGTCGGTTTACTACTGTATTAATTCATCCACTTCATTAATCCTTACTAGAATAATATTTTCAATATTACGATGTAAAAATAATTCCGCTTCTTGTGGTTGATGAGATTCAATGTTAGATGTCAAATATTTCACTTTATCACGCATATCATAAAAATATCTTTTTTATGTGAGAAAATACACTCCACCATTTATCTTCCACATAATTCACATAAAATACCATTTTTAATTGCAATGATAAGATATATTGATCATGCAGTTCATGATCACCAACATCCACCAAGTGAGATAAGTTCACATAATTAAATGGTAAGGAATCTCTTTTAACAGCTCTGATAATATCAACCCAATTGCATTTGAATAAAACAACAATAAATGAAAATGGTAGTTTAATTCAATAATATCAGTCAGCTTTCTATAGTATCCCACTTCATCAAATATAAATATACCACTGTTATGTGTTTTCAAACCCTCTTCTCGATCAACTATATGAAATCTAAAGCCATTCATGTTGTAAGCATAGAACTTTATAACTTGTTTTAGAGGACCTCGAGTAAGAAACTTCAAATATTCTTACAAATTTGACCGATTATCAGTATTCATAATCTAAAAAAAGAAATATTATTTATTAGATTTACTAAATATATGTGTCAACCTAATATTTGTATTTTTTTCAATATTTATGAACTTACACGTCATGAAAACCATTCTACAAGCTCTTTATTAACATCTTTCGTTATATCTTTCTCATTTCATGTTTGGACTCTCATTCGTCTCTTTGTTTGTATCCTCAAATATTCAATAAATGGATGCACAATTACAATATTCAGCAGCACATATCTATGTGCCTATAATAGTTCCATTTCTGTCAGGGTAACATTTGAGGTCCTCCCAACTGATCAAAAAATAGCCAGAAATATTTTTGATTTCCCATGTATTTGAGATTGAGTCGATGTGTCATCAACACGTCCAACTTGATTAAATCTTGTCTCAATATCATCCAAGTATCTAGAAAAATTGGTAAGACACCCCTCTTCTAAATAACCTTTAGCAATAGATCCTTCTGATTGAGCTTTATTTCTCACATATGATTTTAAATGCCCAAGATATATTTGAAATAAAATAAAAAAACAATTTTATGAATTTAATTAAGTGCCAAAAATTGTTTACTTAACTAGAAACATATAAATAAAGTACGTTTCAATTGGATATATCCATCGATAATGAACTATTCCTCCTAATTTAGCTTCCTCAACTAAATGCATAGTTAAATTCATCATGACTATAAACAATGATGGAGGAAATATCATCTCCATTGCACAATGTTTCAATAAAAACCCCTCCTGAAGGTTGTTAAGATCAAATGGATATAGATATTTCTCACATAGTTGTCTAAAAAATGTATAGAATTAGAGGAAAATAGTAGTAAATTTTTTTGTTAATAATGTATGCAATGCCAATGGTAGTAACTACTGTAACAAAATATGTGAATCATGAATTTTCAATCCAAGTGACATACGATTCTTTAAGTCAACACACCTCGAGATGTTACTTAAATACCTATCAGATACATTCACATTCTTTAAAATTATAAGGAATGTATCTTTATCCGTATTTTTCATTTCAAAAATTGTTGAAGCATACTTTTTATTCTCATATGGACAGAGATAAAGTTTTATGTTCATTACTTGTAAGTATTTCCGAGCATTGAGATGATCCTTCGAGTTTCCATGCTCATTAAAAAATGTGATGATAAAATTGTCACATAAATTCCTCTCAATATTCACAACATTAAGATTATATCGTAAAAAATTAAATTCCAAATATGGAAGTTTGGGGAATATATATATTTTCTTCCATTATTGAATTCTGATCTCACTTGATAATGAACTTCGAACCTGTTTCCACCTATCATTAAAATGATGAACATTCCCAATTCTGTTTCAAAATTCCCAAGTTGTGTCAATATTTCAGAACCAATTAACAACTTTGGAGGTGGTCTACGATCAGTGAAACTATAAAATTTTGATATGTTTAGCTGAAATCTTTGAGATGCGTTGAGAAATCTTCAATGGCACAAAAGAACCATTTTCTATTGTGAGGTATCTATTTTGGATCAAAATCAATGTTACAAACAAGACATAACAAACCCATGTAAGTGTTCCAACTAGATAAATTCCCAAGCCCATAGAAGTCACTAATGGTCCACATTAAAGCAGCATGCATTTTGAACATTGTTTTATAAGAAGCATCAAATGTCTCAACACCGTTTCTCCATAACTCCTATAATTATTCAATTAAAGGTCTCAAGTATACATCAATATCATTTACATGCATTTTTTGAGTAATAATCATCAATGTGATAAAATATGTTTGTTTGATACACATCCATGGAGGGAAATTGTAAGAGATCAAAACAACTGGCCAAATGTTATAACTAGTACTCAAAGTCCCAAATGGGTTGAATCCATCAGCAACCAATCCTAATAAAACATTCTTAGGATCATCTGAGATAATTAATGTAATTAATCAAATGTCTTCTATGATTTTTAATCTCATGGATGTCGCATTAACCCATCATTGTTATTGTCTAGAGAATACCACTTCATGTGTTCGATGGTTTTCTATGATGTGAATAATCTTTGCAATTGAGGATTTAAAGGAATGTAATGAAAAACCTTTACAGGTGTGTTACTTTTCTTCTTCTTCATGGTAGTATGTTGATTTAGACTTCCAACATCTCCCATTGACTTCCATCAAGAAGAAGAATTTTTTTTCAATCCTTTTTAATTGAATCCTCTCATCAATAAAGCATACAATCATTGGGACACACATGTATTTTTGTATAATTTAAACCAAGCCCATTAAAAACTCTTTTAATATCATAAAAAGACTTGGGGATGTTTTCTTCATGAAATGAATCATGAAACAATTCCAATATCATGGATATTACCTTATTTATAATTCCACATAGACATTTGATATAGTACAACTTTAGTAGAAAAGAAAGTTTTGAATATTTCAAATATGCACTATAAAACTCTTGATTTCGATTGTCAACTAAATCATGAAACATATTTTTTTAGTGAATTTTTCTCTTACATTAGTCTCCACATAATTAAGAGGAGGATCCACTGACATGTTACAATCTTGATCTGGTTGTCCTACAGTCTCAAAAACATCACTTGTCATGTTTCTATTTATACTCCCTCATCTAGTTATTCTAATATGTTTTGATGTTTATGGTGGTGTCTTGTAGTTCCAAATTCATTATTTATAGGGTTTTTCATTTCATTTTCCATTTTTTAAATAGTTGGGATCTCATTCTTTGGATTGACATCAGTGCTCAACTTTTCTGTAACATTCTATTATCCATTCCAAATCCAACACAAATATTGACTAGTGAATTTCTTCAATATTAAATGTTTATAAACTTCGTCTCTCTTCAACCATATTCTAAATTTACATTTAGGACATGGTAATCTTCTTCTCCCTTCAACAGATCGATTGGAAATTGAAAAATCTAAAAACTCCATCAAACCCTTAACATAATTAGGTGTGTTCCTAGGTAATGTGATCCATCTTTTATCCATGTATATCACAATGTGACTACACAATGTTAAAAAAAACTAAAACACACAAAAATTACTAAATAGGGAAATATATTCATATATAAAAGTTGAAAAAATATTTAAATATGTTAAATTAGGTTTTCTTATATAAATACATATGGTAAATAATGAACCCACCCACTAAAAAACCAAAGCATGAAAATTAAAAAGATCCATAAAAAAAGTTGAGAACAAGGATCCCATCCATGTAGTTTTTTAGTATGTCGTGCTACACCAAAAGAGATGGACAAAATGATGGTGTCAAAACTTAGATATCACTAAGGTAAGGGCTTGATAAATTGTATAATAATTGAATAGAAGTTAGGAATATGAAATGGAAACAAACTCTTACCTTAAACATGTCTCACTACTTTAGAAACTACACATGGAACCAAGATGTAGAACATTCCAGGAATCTTCATGTGAAAGGATTCATGGATAGGGTAAATGAATCCAAGTCATATTGAAAGTGGGAGACCCTATTAAATATACCATTTCAATTTCCATTTATTTTTGTTTCAATTATAGAAAGTGGGGGAACCTATTAAATCCATATTATTTTAGAATTCATATAAAATATTCAATCCCCCAAAAATAGAAAATAGTGGTGGTATTAAATATTTTGTATATTAATATTTTTGACTACTTTTTATGTTATTGGTGTCCTAAAATTAGGATTAATAGAGTTGGTTATGGTCTGAGGCAGATAATTTTAGAACTTGTGGGGTATCATGGTGATGTGTTATGGTTAGCAACATGTTGTGACCTTGTGTTTGATTAAAATTTTCAGGTCTGGGGTGGATCATGGAACATCATTGGGAGTAGAAACATAATGTGGACCTCTGTCAGAAATAAATTATAGTCGGCCCTATGATGATTCCTTTTAGTATCTAAGTAGATAGGTAAGTATAACCTAAAAACATTAAAATTACATGTTTGGGATGATCTTTATAGATAATTCATGTAAATATTTTTCCCATAACCATGATTAAAATAATAAAAAATTTCACATATCCTATATGATAGGCATATGGAGAGACACTCTATAAGTATTGATAGATTTTCCAAAAATATGTGTACCAGTTATCCTCATCAAATTTTGGAAGAGAACCATTTCATTGTGTTTTTATAAAAATACCTACTAGAAAATGATTGAAAACGTCTGGATGCCTCATAAGTAAGATCTTTGATAGGAAAATCACACGTAGAGTCCAAAGGTTTTACTAAAAATATTAATAAAAACTAATAAAAATTTGGCACCATAGGTACTCTCATAAAATGAATTCCTGAGGTAATAAGTTTTAATTAATCATCTTTACGTGAAAATAAACTTGAAGAGTTAAAACTTTTCATGATATATATGGATCTGAATCAAGTCCTTGAACAAAAAAACACATGATGAATACATTTTATGATCATATTCTAGCCATTTCACTAACCAGTGTCTTGATGTTTAGGGAATGGTAAGTTGTAAAGAAAACTTTCAGCCATGGAAATTCCAAAAAAACTAGGAATTGTGAGAACCTACGCGTATCTATTATATATTTTGATATCATAAAATCTAGGATAGACCCACCCTATTAAAATCATTACTCAATCCAACCCACATTCCAATAAAAACCCAAAAATTACAACACTCCCCACCCTTATAAAAACACCACAAATATCCTTACAATCAATCTAACCAACAACCCCTATCCTAAAAAATACAACACAAGACCATTCACCCAGGAGTGTAAAAAATCTGTTTTAGCCACAACAAATACATAGATGGAAGATCATAGGATTGAATCGAAATAGATAATAAAAATGTTGAAATCAATGTCAAAAAACACATGAAAACTTCTAACAAAAATAGTGCCTATACCCTACGATGCGTGCTAAGGTCCAGGGAGAAGCGTTAAGTGGCAGCACAGGACATGACCTGCAGTAGGGAGGCGAGATTTGGATTTGGGGGGATAGTGGTGATGGGAGGTGAGCCGCATTGAGGGGAAGAAAGGCGCAAAAATGGACGAATAGGCGTTAGGAGGGGTGATGAGGTGCACATAGGGGTGGTGAGGCTGAAAGGAGCGCTGCGGGAAGGAAAGCTAGGGCTTTGGGGGTCACAGGGGGGGGGGGGGGTCTCGCTGGGGTCGAGGTGGAGAAGGGGGGTCTCGCGGGGCTCAAAGGGGGGGGGGGGAGAAGTGTCGGGGCTGTAAAAAAAAGTTTAGAGGTGGTTTTTTATAAACCACCACTAAATCATTTATAAATAAATTAGTGGTATTTTAGTAAACTGCCCCTAAAAAACCACCACAAAAGACTATTTATTTTGTAGTATATAACATGCACTGGAAAAAAAGACTCATCCGAATCAATCCATACCCTCCAATGGGAGAAGTACAAATGATATCGAGAATTATCAAAAGTGTAATATTCAATAGTAGTAGAAATAAATAAACTAAAAACATTCCACTTGCAGCTACTAAAATAGAGAAAGATTACAATACACATCATACAATACAATATCTAGAAGAGGTCACCAATGTAAGACCACATCACATACAAATATCATAAGTAAGCTAAAAAAAACTAAACTGGAATGAAGGTTCCAATTGAGTGTGGAAGCTAACGGTCTCTTGTCAACATACCATTCTCAACACACACTATAATCTATATCCTGAATCTGAGCCTTTACCTAAAAAAATAACATAAAGTCTATACACATCCTAAAACGCCTGTTTAGGGTGTGAACATGAGTCTCAGTTGGGTACCACCCAAGTGTTCATACCCAACCTGTGTGTCCTGAAGGGCCTATATTATTTGGTCTCTTCAAGTTTAATAGAATCAATTTTTAGTTAGTGATGTATATAAAACACACACACATCACTAGTTCTCAAAATACACTAGGCTGTTTTTACTAGGCTCAACCAATGCCATAATGACGTAGTGGAGAGGATCCTTATCCCATGGAACAAAGAATACCCTGATGTCAAAAGTCACAGATGAACCCTCAGGTTCAACCTCTGATGTCACCTGACACAACATTTATGAACATGTTACCAATGTACTAAAGGAACAACAAAATAAAATAGATTCATGGACCCTCAGAGCCCTTCTTGAAAGCACATGTCAGATCAATGCCCGATGTACAAAGGCATAATGATATCTATCCTAAAAATAAAATCACCATCTACTCATAGCATGAAATCCCAAGTAATGCTGATAAACATCCTCCAAAATGATCATGGACGAATGACCTCAAGAATGGATTGCCTCAACTGACAAACAAAACTCTCAATGATATCATCTGATGGATCCTAATCTTCACCATGGATCTCTGTGTCAAGCTCCCAAAAACAATATCATAGGCCTCATTACTGGGTGTATCAACCCACACGAGTGGTGAAAAGAACCTCATAACTAAGAGAACATTTGTGCACTTGAATCCAATGGTTCATTGGACAACCAAAGGTGATCACAAATAACCAAATGGCACCTAATCCACACCAAGATTGACACCTCGTGCCCCTATGCCCATGTTGCTCATGTCTGATTTCCATTCAATCAATGTCATGAACCATGCCCTATACCTAATGACCTTTCTGCCAAAACCATTGAACTTGTCTCCCAACTGGTGATCACATCACCCAGGTGACCTGGGATAAGTCAATTTAGATGATCATATCCCCTCAAATCCAAATGGTTATTTCCATTTCAAACTTCAGGCCAATCCCACCATGATTCCATAGATAACAATAATAT
Organism: Viscum album; assembly: GCA_963277665.1. NCBI lineage: Eukaryota > Viridiplantae > Streptophyta > Magnoliopsida > Santalales > Viscaceae > Viscum > Viscum album. Next base: position 1,951,448,907 of record OY728150.1, read on the forward strand.
ATTAGAAAAAAAACCATATATATAAATCACTTCAATTTAAATAACCAATTCAATTCAATAGAAGAAACACACCTTGTCCTAATGACCAAGGTGTTAGTTGATCTAAAATCTAGCCTCGCATGATAAAATAAGATTTCATCATGCCGACGACATACCATAAGGTCATTCCATTAATTTAACATCAAGTGTTTAATTTTATTAGGGTCTCTCTCAACTACCCAATGGTGTGCTAAAATATAAACCCCCAAAAGACCAAAAAAACATAAATGAAGGTATAAAACTCTTAAATTGGAGTCTTAGACATAGTCATGCTTGATATTAGCCTCTAACTTGAAGTGATTTAGAAGAAATAAGCCTTTTTGTTGAATTCCCTAAAAACAGGGAAAATGACTCACATAGATTTAGTGGTGCATGAGTTGAGAGAAAATTAATAGAGAATAATGGGAGGGGAGATCCTTATTGATACGATTTCAACATGCCTAAACCATGGGCTTTGACATATAACCTCCAAAACAGATTCTTCAGGGCTATTATGCACACAAAACCCATTTTAACACCTGAGGATTTCATTAGAAATCTAAAAGAAAAAAAATTCATTCCTCAATCCATTTTTATTATTTTATAAAAAACACTTTTTGGATAAGTGTAAATCTTTCAAAACCCACTCATTAACGCAAACAAACAAAAAAACAAATTCAAAATTCATATTTTAAATATCGAATTTAATAATTTAAAATGCATAAAACATCAATGCCTTAGGCCGCCAAACACCACATGTCACATACCTTGACAAAAATCACCTACTGTTACACCAGATCACCAATGAGGAAGACTACTAGAGTCCATCATCGTCATCGTAAAAGCTCCCTCATCATTGTCAAAAAAACACAATACTGTCCAAGCCAAGTAACCAGTAAGATCCGCTTTTCCAGAGTTCAATGAACACTAAAAATTCACTAAGAAGTACAACAAAAAATGAAGTAAAGAATGTGTTATAGAACTAGAATCCCAAAAAACAATGACATCATCCATCATTTTCATGAGTCAAATAGATTCCATCCACCATAGAACACCACTATTACCAGAGATGAATCACCACCAACCCTACAATCACCACCTTCCCAAATAGACCTAAAACTCCATCATTTTTGACCAAAAAGTCAGTCTTTTCTGATGGGTATGGAAATAAGGGTAGTAGAAGAGTGTCGATGAGAAGGTCAAAATCTAGAACCTAATAGATTAAGGTAATGCCTAGTCTGAACAACTATCACCATCCCAAACCACCGTGAGCCCCAAATCACAGGACCAAAATTGGGGTATTATGATTTAGGACTAGTATGAAGAGAATAGTTGAGATCAAGTAGGACCAAGTAGAGAAAGAAAAGACGCGTCTGACAAGGGAGGAGAAACGATGATGCTGAATGATGTGTAAGATCCTTCAACACTAGGAAATCAAACATGAAACCCTAAAATGGAAGAGGGGGACGAGAGAGCAATGAGGTATCAAAATAATGGGATAGTGAAGCATCAGAAGCCATAAAGTCTATGAGATGGACCAACACAACACTGGGCTGTAAGCGCTACAACTGAGATTGAGGTTGATGTTGTAGATAATAAGAGATATGATCATATAATCTACATGAGAAAAATAGTATTAGATACCATAGAAAAGTCATGATGTCAAAACAAAAAGATGGAAATGAGGTAATTAAAGGAATAAAGAAGATATATAACACTTAGCTGTGTCACTCACCTGCATGGTGAAGGGATAGGATTGGCATACCCACTATTTCCAAAAAATTCTAAAAGGGAGATGATTTTTACTCATTCTAAAAACCCCATATGATAAAATAACTCTACCTTAACATAGATCATCCCCAAGCTGTTGAAAAACCCAGAGAGGGTACCAAACATACCCATACATTTTTAAATTAACTTAGATAACCCCGATCAAAGGGTACAAATCAACTACCATAGGGGGATCTCCACATTAGGAGTGACCTACCCCAGTCACATCCTAACCCAAAGAACAAACAAAATATTGGTCCCTTGACCATACCAAGACTAAAAAGTCATATCATGTCACATCTTAACTCCTAAAACTCATCATGTGATCATGTGTTGTACCAAACACCCATAATAATTCTACACTAAATTGGTGCCCTCCTCGTTCCCATGTCACACATGGAACTAATGAGGTCTCGTATCTCAATAGATGCTCAAAATTCATAGTTCCTCACAAATCAATTGAGTACCACATCAAAATGAATCTTAGATGCCAACACACCTAAAGGAACTCACATATCCTTAATGACCTGATGCCAACACACCTAAAAAATCATGCTTCCAACAATGATCGCATAGAAGTACTTGTTTCACACACCTCATACATTCAGACACACACACACAAACAAATATATATATATATATATATATATATATATATATATAATGCACCAGATTTGTTTCCTGACTTCTATGTAGCATTTTGTTAGTCTATACATATAACCCATGCTCCTCATGCACCTCATTCACCTAAAACAGACATGCCTAGACATGACATTTCATAAAAAAATTGTTATGCCCATGGAGTAGCTCTAACTGTCGACATCACACTATCCTGCTCTAACCCTGTAATCTCCATGGAATGCACTTGGATTAAAGATTGACTACTTGAAGCCTAGCCTCCCTATGGTGTTGCACCAGCAACCGACCACTAATCCCACATCTCTATCCCAATGTCTCTACCGCAACCTTCGTGTATAGTTGTGACCATATACCATTGCCTAGTACCGCTCCTAGTCGAATCATAGAACCCTGAGTCTTCCCCATTCTTTTATTTTTGGCTACTTGAGAATACTTCCTGTAGAAAATCTCAGGATTACTGACCTTTCCACATGCTCAAAACTCTTTTGTAAGCCTCTCACACTAAGTTCAGACATGTCCCAGCTGTCCATACAGAAAAAAAACCATCAAAGACCCACTTTGAGGTGGTCTAATCAAGTACTTAGCTTGAATACCCTCCATGATCTCATCTATAACCCACTTCCTGATATCTGAACCATCACCACTGAAATCAGAATGATCCATCACCCGGGCCGAGTAAGGCCAATTCGTTAGATTCTCGTTAGCTAGAGCACCAGATTCACCACCTCTAAGAATTAATCTAATGTAAATATTTTCACCTTCACTAAAAGGAGTGACCAAAAACTATACTTTATGTGACTCACCATTGAGGGGTCACTAATCACCATGATGGATTCAAATCAAGACAACTCAATTAATGTCACATCATATTCCATGACAGACATTTCACCTTACTGAAGGATTAATAACTATCAAGACTTATCTTCCCTAAGTGTCTCCCGGAAGAAATTATTGAAGAACCTAGCCTCAAAGTCATTTCAAGACAATACCTTATGTCTTCATTCTTGGAACTAAATGTACCACTAGTTTTTAGCTAGTTCTCTGAGAATATACATTTATAGTTTTTAACTCTTCCATGGATGCATATCTAGCTACTAGAAAAATCATCTGCATGAAATTGATCCGGTTCCCAACTAGCTATGGACCACCCTCACCCTGAAAAAGTGACAAGTACTGTGATTGGAACTCTTGGGTAAGATACGCCATAAAATGATCTGTTCCCTGATCTCCCTTTTCGATCCCCCTATATCACCAACACCAGGATCACTCTGAGCCGATCATCCATCCACAACCCAATATTTGTAATGTCCAGTGGATACCCCTGAGCCTATTCTTGAGCATGTAATTATGGATCATGCTCATCCTGACCCTGAGGGGTCTCAACCTACTTGTGATCTGGTAGAACCATGTCACCACTCACCTGATGCGAAATCTGATTCATCTATGTGGAAACCTACTGAATAAGATTACATAGCCAGATATCCCATATAACATATATATAATTATAAAAGATACATAAAGTAGTAACAAGTATTTTCAACTCACTACCATTCCTCTCCCCCATTGAAATCATACCACATGACATGCCAAAATCATGGCATCCTTACCCTCCCTTACCAGAGCCAAGTATAAAATATATTTTGGGCCACATCCATCATGACGAACCATGTTGCCTTAATCCGATGACCACATCGCCCAACCTGGTGATCAACATCATACCATATAACTAGACCTTCCTGATATTATAATATGTAGAAAAATATCACACATCAGAAGCAATTTCATAAGAAGGTATATGATGGTATGATTTAAAATTTTTATCATGTGTCTAATTAGAATAAAAAACATGGATAAAAAATATAACCAACACCCCATTCCATACCAGGAAAAGAGTCCAATAACTCCTACTTTTTTATACTAGTCAAAGGATCACATATAAAAAAATAACAATTCACATTCCAAGTGCAACTGTTAAGGTGGAAAACATATAAATTGCAGAACATGCAAAAATAGAATAGCATTCACACCCCAAGATACTCAGTACATCCCCCATGTATGGGGCTTCAGGCACCCAAATTCGAGCTATAAACCCTATTCCCACAACATAATAGTCTTCACTCTACCATAAACTAAATATTAATATAAAAATGTAAAATAAATTTATCTAATACCATTTGTAGCATACCTAACCAGATTAGTCACCCGAACTGTGTTTTTAGTCCGGGTTCCACTAGTCTTAGGTGCGCCCCGCTGTATGCGAAAGGCTGCTAACTAATAGTCAGGGTGTAAAGGAGCGATATTGGGGAGACTATACCCATTGGTGATGAAAATATAATGGTCCAAGTATATATATAAAATTCTGTAGAAGAAAAGACTCTATAGACGTGAACCAGACCTGCCAATAGAGGAATCACAAAAAATATTGAGGAATAGAAGAAATGTAATAACCAACGAAAATAGAAATAAAAAAATTGGAAAACATACCAATAGATACTACTAAAATAAAGTATTCATCCAATAAAATTAATACAATAAAATATCCATAAGTGGTATTAATTGGAAGAATATAACATATACATATATCATAAGCATTCTGAAAAAGAAAAGTAAGCCAAAAAAAATCTCCAACTTAAGAAAAAACCTCATGGTCCCATGCCAAAATCCCATGCTCAATAGCCACGATGATTTTACTCCTAAACCCTATACTTTAACTGGGATCAATAACATAAAGTCTACATGAATCCTAAAGGGCCTATGTATGGTGTGAGAATGAGTCTCGGTTGGGAACCACCCTAGTGTGCATACCCAACATTTTTTATTATGAAGGTGTTTACTAAAATAAATGAAAAAATATATTGAATAAAAATAAACACACATTTCAGTAGTGCTCAAAAGACACCCGGAATATGTATCCTACCTCAGTTAATGCTGGAATTCCACAGTGGAGAGAATCTTTATCACACGAACCAAGGAATTGCCAGATGTCAAAAGTCCTAGGTGAACCCTCTGGTTCCACCTCCACTTTTACCCTGATCCTCATGCCAAAACATGTCACTGGTGTCCCAAAAAATTTCCCAAATCATATAGAACACTATCTCCTTGGTCCTTACTTGAAAGAACCCATCATCTTGAAGCTCAAAATATGGAGGCACTATAATATCTTTCCTCAAAGTAAAATCACCATTAGCTCATAGAATGGAATCCTTTGGAACATTATTTTCTCTTACTCCAAAATGAACCTAGCCTAACATACTAAAGTGTAGAGGGACTCATCCTCCAACTGATAGACACAACACTATCATTTGATGGCTCCTCAACATTCTAGTGAATTTATATGGAAATATTCTCTAAACCAATTACCTAAGTTTCACTATTGGGGGCCTCTACCCACATGAGTGTTCAAAAACACCTCATCACCGAGTCAATCTATGTGTGAAAAACTAAAATGATGCATTTTTCCAATCATGGGTGAGCATAAATCACTAAATAACACTTAAGAAACACCAATCCTAGCACCTTGTTCCCTTGCAAGCATGAGGATAATGTCCGATGGCCACACAATACAATGTCACGGTCTATGCCCTAAACCCTATGACCTTGTCGTCTTAAATAATGACCATGTTGCCCAACTAAAAATAAAATCACCCATGTATCCTAGTCCCAGGCCATGCAGATGATCACATCACTATAAATCCAAATGGCCAAATCCATTTCAAACCTCGGGACGAGCCAATTATGATCCCTTGTGTCACAATAGTATATAAAAAGAAAATCATATATATAAATAACTTCAATTTAAATAAAGAATTCAATTAAAAAGAAGAAACACACCCTGACCTAACTACCTAGGTTGTATATGACCTCTAACTTGGCCTCACATGAGAAAATAAGTTTTGAGCATACCCAATGACATCCCACATAGACATATAATTAATTTAACATAAAGTGTTCAAATTTATTAGGGTATCACTCACCTTATCAAACAAATGCTAAAAGATGAACCCCAAAAACAACTATGAAAACATTATGAAAGGTATGATCCACCTACCTAGAGTTATATACATAGAAACACATGATATTATCATTTAACTTAAAGAGATTTGGAAAAAATTAGTGCATTCATCAAATGAATTGAAAATAGAAAAAATGACTCACTCTGATTTAGTAGTCCATGAGGAGAAAGGAAAGGAAAAAGGAAGCATGGGTGTGGAGAGCCTTATAATTATGGTTCTAGTATAATAAAAAATGGATGAAATAGAGGTTGGAAAATGTAGATATCTCAAACACTTGGAGGATAGGAGGAGGAGATTTCCTCCTTGCTAATATGGGACCCAAGATAGAAGAATGGTGGAAAACAATTAGAAAAAGGAAAATGTAAGAGGGTAGAATAGAAATTTTACCCCTTTAAAGAGGCATCATGGTTGGATCTCAGGGTTTTCCAAACCATGCAACAACTGTGTGGGTTACAGAGGATAGGTACTGCCTAAGTGACACTACCCATGTGGCTTGCATACAATTTTCCCTAACTGTGACCAAGTCATGAGAAATACCTCTACAAAACCTATATAGGTTCATGCATGACTGTGCGACCTAACCCACATGGTATGTAAAATCATGTGGTAGTTAAAAATTAGGTGATACATTTTTCTGGGAGAGGTCGTATGATTTACCTAAACCAAGCGCCTTGACTTGGAACCTCCAAAACCAGGCCTCCAGGCCTTCAATGATTCCTAAAAATATTGAAACACCTGATTCTTTATCTAAACCACTATTCCCATAAAAAAAATGGGTTGGAGAAAGACATTGAATTATATTTCTATGATCAAAAAAGAAATTTTAATACCCACAATTTACAAAAAATTCAAAAAATGAATAGGATTTCGATCCATTCCAAAAAACTCGAGACGTTACATAATAGCTTTGAAAAGGTTGCATTATGCATGATTCATTCATCAAATGGTCCTTGAAAATGGTCCTTATTTTATACTTGGTTTTATTCTCACATGGGATATTCTTAGGATAAATCACGGTTTATTTACAAACCATTATGAAGGATTTGAATAGATGATTACCAAAAATGACCTAGGTTAAACCTAAGATGTCTTAAATTAAAAGATGTTGTCTGAAAGGAATTCTTAAATGATATATATGGTGAAAATAAGGTAATAATGTAATGAATTACTAAGGAAAAATTAAGAGTATAATTGAAGTAAATAAATCTAATCATAGGGTTGCATTTATAGTTTGTTATATTAATTGTGGAGAACCTGGGAAATATTAGAGTCAATTCTCTCTTCAAAATCTTAAAACCCTAGACCAAGGAAATAACTATGTGGAAATAAAATAGACAAAGTTTTATGTATTAGGATTCAATAATTAAATTAGTGGAGTATTTTACCAATGGAATTATGGTTATAAGAATCATGAAACATATAAGGATTGTGTTAAATTTTAAAATCGTATTTTTATTCATTGGATTAAGAGTTATGGATACCATCAAGGGTTTATGAGTTTATAATTGATCATAAAGTCAATGTTTTAAACCCCCATTTTTATGTTTTCTATGATTGTAGTTTACCATTATTAATGATATATCGGTAGACATTTCTGGCAATATAACCCATTGGTTTAGTATATGTTTCTGTGAAAAAATCATTTAAAAAATAGTTCACTTATATTTTTTGGGAATACATTTAAAGGTATTTATAACCTTTAGGATTAATGTGATCATTAATTGAATTATAATAATATCCCAATATGATTATTAGACTTTGTAAAGAAATGATTAATTGAAAACCTTAGTAAAAAGATATTTTAATGATTAATTTTATTTCAAGGATGTCTATAATATTTTTTTTGGGAATGTTATTGGAATCAAATTAACAAAGTTTTAGAAAAAGTATAATCTATTTTCCATGTGACAACCCATTGCTTCTAACAATACCATGGGTCTTGAACCCATAATTTAAGGATGATAAGCATTTAACACCTACCACTAGCGTACGTGATGATATGATTATAATGTCAGTGTTTTTAGTTAAATATTTTTATTAATAAATATTAATGATGAACCACTGGTGTCACTATTAAGGTTTAAAAATTAATTCATTATATTGGATAACTTGTGATAACTATATTGGGTTTGTATAATATTAAGGGATATATAGAAATAATTTTCACTCTTTTATAGATCTTACAATTCAATACAAGTGATTTTTAGTGCTTTATGTATAAAAGATTTATATTCTGATATTCATTTCTTGGCGTAAGTGATGAATTGAAAATTGATCAAAGACTAAAAAAAGGAAGAAATTGTTCGTATGGTATAGAAATGTGTCAGGTAAGTATATTTTCTTGTATTTCAAGATTGTAAAAGAATTCCTAAACTTTATAAAAAAGATCTATGTACAAAAATTATATCCTATTACCTTAATATACAATTAATTGTTTAGTCATTTAAATCATAAAATATTTATGGTATTTAGGTCCCTAACGTTCCATTGATTATTAAATTTCCTATAATCCATGAAATCTATCACTCTATATAATTATTTATTATTTTAATCCATGTATATATCTTTAATTACCACAAATTTTCTCCTACTTAGAAACCCATTTATGAGTTATTCTATATGACCAGTGTACTCCACTTTCTCTCTTATTAATAAGATATTTTATTCACCCTTTTATGACATGGGTTTTTCAAAAAATCTATTTCAAAAATAAAAATCCATTTATAAAAAAGATCAAGATTAAATTTAGAGGACATAATTTATTTATGGTGGGATGAATATAAAACCCTAGTATTTTAAAATTTGAACATTGTTTTCAGATTGTACGTGACATAGAACACCAAGATTAAACCATCCAAAAAATATGTTTCTATAAATTTAATCACATTGATAGATTTCGAAACATGAAACCCTGTGTCAAAGTGATCTGAAAAATCACTATATGAAATTTTAAATAATATTTAACTAAAATGAAGTGTGTGGTAATATATTTTATCTCAATTTAATTTCATTGAAGCATATTGTAATTTTATGAACCAAAATTAGTTTATATGGTGTATATACTTTCAATTTTTCATGTAATATCATGAATAATTCAAAATGAATGATATTTTAATTTTGAACTTGATTTATTTCATCCATGGGGATTTGAATTAAATGTTACCAAGTGGTGAATAATTTATTAACAGAATTTTTTTTCATTGGGTTATATTACTATTTCATTGTCTTTGATTTTATAAGATTATGTGTTTAATTAATTTTGAGTGTATACTATTTTATTTACACTATTTTTATATGGATTTAAATTTGATACACATAATTTCTTCTTTTATTAATCCTAACTTTAATTTTATAACCATTGTAATTGTTTATTTCCAATATCATTTAAATTGGACTGATTATAATTTAATCTGAATTAGAGAAAGTTATTTGATTATTGGATAGTGAACCACAAAAATTTCCTTATCATATGTTTAGTCATGATGTTTTAATGTTATAGTACCATTTTCACATTATTTGGTAATTAAAAAAATTGAGAAACTATTTTTAAGAATATCTGACGCCATTTCTCTCGTCGGTAGGAAATCTATTTTCTTCCCAAACTATTTTTTCTATAAATATTTTCCAAAATGTTTTCAACAATTTAATAATGATTTATTAATTAAATTTTACCCCGTTTTCACTTTTTTTAAAAAATATTGTTGGAAAATTTATCTCATTTTTCAAAAAGCATGTTTTGAATTTACTGAAAATGTGAATGGAAACATTGTTTAAACATACTCAGCATGTATGTAATTTTCTACTATAATGAAAAATCAGTGGTTTAAATATTAATTTATAATTCTAAAATATTATTTTCAAACAAATTTATTTTCAAATGTTTTTGTGTACTTTTCATTTTAAATGTGATTTTCAAAATGAAAATGATATGCTCCTCAAAAATGTTTTTAAAGATCTTTTTATGGTATTTATAATAATCAATGACAACAACTTTCTATTTTAAATATGATCCATTGTGGATATACTCTCTTGATAATATCCATATTCTTCTTCTAGGTGGTTTCTGATTATTTTTACCAAGGATAGTGTTGACAGTCACTTCTTTAATTCATGTTTGCAGTTATTAACTTTCCCTTGAATTATTCACTTTCTTGTGATCATAAGATTTTAATTTTCTACTAAATATGCATATTATTGATCAGGGAATTATTTATTACATAAACCATATATCATTTCTACATATGTATGTCCACATTAAAATTTATTTATTTATCTGGGTATACATTGTTAAACCCATATTCTTTACTCAATTCAGATATTTGATGATAAGGCATTTTTTTCAAAAAATAAATTGATTATTCGATATATAAAGAATACTTTGGACTTAGAGTGATTTTTGGAGCCCAAAATTATATATCCCCTTTATAAATTATTATTCTCATGAGGAAAACCATAAATATAGAATTTAATATATTTCAACCAATATTTTTAAACCCTTTTCTGAAAGATTGTGATAGTTTAGGTACCATGATGCCTTAGATATTGACATATAATAATTAAGAATATCCTCCATTAAGAATTAAGTTATTATTATCCATGATATTTTTACAAAAATATTATCTATGGATTCATTTCGTTCTCATATTATTGATTAAATGGCATGTTTTTAGTTATTTACCTTTCTATATTGATTATTACTTATCTAATTATAACATCAAAGTTATTGACTAAATGACATGTGTGTTCAATTATTTATATTTCCATAATAATTATTCCTTATTGATTGATGATAGATTCCACTATAATTAAACCTTACTGATCATTTGATATCACCCTTATTTTGTTTACTTTTCCTAGGATTCCATGACATGTACTATTATTGATGTGCAAGTTTATACTAGAGGGAATAATGTTTTTCTCAAAAAAAAATGTTGTAATTTATGTTTTCAAATTTAATATTAGACTCAAGTATGTATCTTGTTTACCAAGACTACTAAACTATTTGGTATTTTGGGATGTGATTCCTTTTATCTTATTCCAATATAATAATGCAGACCCCAGCTCCAAGATACTACGGTCAGGGTTTCTACATTGAATATTTTTAATCCTCTTCGTAGTTTATTGACATGAGGAAACTATCTGTTAATAATTTGTAATAAACTTCATACTTCAAAATATTTATTCTTTATTGAAGTCGAAGTGATTCTTCCAATTTCACAGCCATATATAATTACCTTTTTATGAGAAGAGTTCTGTCTTTAATATTCAATCAAAATTCCCAAAAGAAAGAAAATATCTCGATTGAATAATTCCTATATATAAATTATCTTCAACTTATTGTACCTTCCATACGATAGAAAACTAAATGTATCCATGATAATACACTAATATATTATTTAATAAGAACTTTTTCAACAATAAATCATCCTCTATTATACTGATATTCAATAATGAAAATGTTATCAACCCTATCTTATTCTTCCTTGTTAGAAAAACAAACACTATTACCTATATTACATTTTTTATACATTATTATATCATTTCACCTTCTATAAAACAAATTATAATATAACCTAAATGTTTTGAAATTCAAAATTGAAACATCAATTAAATTTCAACATTCTCTACTTCTAAAAAAGCCCTTGGATTTTATTCAATCAAATCTCCATCATTGAGTTAAATTATAGATCATGGAATTAAATTCATAGCCACCAAATAGTTAATGAAATTACAAATAATCAAACTTGATATTACTTCCAATTTTTCAAACACAATTGCATGTCCAATATTCAACATTCTCATATAAGACACCTCATCATACCAACCATGATGTGTTACACTTAAAAAATGTTGTAATGTTTCTCTATGAAAAATTAAATTAAAAATATTATTATCTATTCTTAAACGAAGATATTTATTTAACACTATAAAATATAATATTAAAAATTCATTCTTCAATGAAATGGGGGTTCATCAGCTACCCATTTCCAAACATTTCACTTTCAGATCAAAATATCCATCAAAACACCAATTATGGGCCTTCTTGTTTTACTGAAGGATTATTAATAACAATATGAATTCTTCTACAACATGGTCTATATCATATCCATGATTCACAATTACCATAGTATATATAATGTTTAGTGAAATTACTTGGATTATATTAGAACTCTTTCAATTCTTCAATTTTTTTTTTGTTAAAATATCAGTCATGTTTTATAATTGATAATCCTTTTTTTTCTATTTATTATTTGGTGCCTCTCACTCCATGGTATAGATGAATATTATCCTCAAATTTATTAATGATAAATATTTATATATCAGTATTCCTACCAATTTATATTACATATGATATTTTAAACCATTACACACCAAAAAGAGTGGAATTTTACATTTCCTCTTTACAATGCCTCTTCCCAGAATAAAAACAATTTGTAAATAAGGTGAACCATCTCTAGGACTTTGTTTTATTTCACCGAAACTTCATATCTTACTCTTACAAATACTTGGAAAGATTATTCACTTTTCCATTTCTAAACTATAGATTAAAAAAACTCTGATGCATCAACAACTTATCGGATTTTACTGATATATCAGTATCTTACATATACAATATTTCTAATTTTCATAAAAACTCACCCACAAAAAGACCAAACATATATATGTAACACCCCAAGCTTCCATGGTACACTTCTCTTTGAATAATTCAATAACGTGTGTTATACGTGATTTTGAGATTTTAACACATCGCGACCAATCAAACTAGCAGTTATGAATAGTAATACCCACTTCTTAAAATTTTATAAATTTTATCTTTCAAAATGGACTTCATTTTTGGATTTGGAATATCTAAATTAGCTTAGGGTAAATTTTTGGTATTTTTCTGAAAACTTTCAATTTTTGAGGAATAGTGAAAAACACTGAGTGATAGTTTAAAACCGAATTTTTATTTAAATAATTATTTATTTTATTTAAATTTATTTTAGGTCAATATAAATACATAATACCAATATAAGTTCAATGTAATTTATTGGAGTTAGTTTATAATAATTTTAGATATATCAATTTTTTATTGAACTCTTCATCGTCTTTTACCCACCTCCTAGGAGAATTTGCAAATTCACATAAAACCTAATTTTACCACTTCTGTGAGTGGAATTTCAAAAATCCGAGAGACACAGTTGATATCAGTAATAAAAATGTTGTTCAATAAGATGAAAATATTTTTTGGTGAATAATAACTTTTTACTTTTATTTACCGTGGTTAAAAGTAAATAGGGTAATTAAGTGTAAAATGATATTATTATAACCCTAACACATGTCCTACTTCTATTGGATAAGTATAATTCGACCAAAAACAATGTTATGAATAAAATATGTACCTCTTTGGTCCACTTGGTTTAGATTAGGACATTTATTATTATTTGATTCAAAGAAGAGTTAAAAGAGTTAAAATCAAAGTTTAATAACTAAAACATTTTTAATATTGGGTTACACCTAAGATAAATTTGAATATAAATATTCATTATAAATATAAAACTATTTCCTACATAAAGGTATTTTATTTATATTTTTTAGACATTAAATAATTTAATTTATTTATGACACAATAATGATGTCGTAATTACTTAAGTAATGAAATATTAAAATAATTGATATTATAAATATCCAAATAAATGTAATTTGATACGTTTTATGAATTAAACTAATTTAATAGGTTAATATGACATGTTATAATTGGTTAGAGAATTTTTTTTCGAAGTAATAATGCTGTTAAAAATTTAGAAGAAATAAAATACCAAATAGTTCCAAAATTGACATAAAAGAGTTTTTAAAACAAATATTTTATTTTTAATTGATATTCTATTCCTAAAAATATAATGTTTGGCCAAAGAATTTATATAATTATAGGTGTATCATTAATGAACCAGTTGGGGGTCTCTTGAAAGTATATAGTAACTTTATTAACTATATAATATAAAAATACAAAGAGACATGGTAAATGTCAAACTATTTAACTAAGAGTTAAATCTAAAAGATAAAGTTAATATAGTAACCCAAACCTGTCAAATACCTATTGGTTGAGTGGTTTTAGATTCATCCCCACTTTATCCTTTAAATAATTAATTTTTGAGTCATTAGAAACCGAAAATGATTTTATTATAAAATAATATTTCTAGTTTTTTCTAAGGTTCCCCTCACCCCTCTTATAAAAGGGCACTCCCACTTCTCTCTAATTCACACCTTAAAAGCCATTTTTATCAACCAAACTCTTCCCAAATACCCTCTAAAATATCCTCCCTTAATCCTAGATTCCTTACTTTAGTCATAAATCCAACCTAAGGAGCCCTTTTGATCAAATCAAAAGGAATAATCCGAAGAAGAGGTAAATATTCAATCACCTCTTTCAAGTTCCTTTTCTTCTTCCACTTCCTTTTTCACTGTTGTTTCCATTCTAAAATAATAACCCCAGTATATTATATATACTTTGATGTTATTATAAATATGGTACAACAAAATTCATTATTCTATCCATCCATTGAATGACATGTCACCATACGTGCGTATGTACGGCTTACCATCTCCATGTCATGATGTAATTGTTATTCAATACATTATTATTTGGATGGGTATAATAATGATGTGTAATTGATGTAAATAATAAATATAACATGATAATGATTCTGTATATGTGATGTAACATCAATTTATAAATTATTTTAATATCAAAAGAATGATATTGTCGCTCGTGCGTACGTACGGATTACCGTCTCCACGAACACGAGGAGATTCATTTCCCCTCGAATCCATTCAAGACTAATTTTTATTACATGGTTAAAAATAATGTTTAAATACTTGATATAATTCATGATATGAATAAGATACATCCCATCCATAACAAATATGACTCACATAACAAAGAATATAAATGAAAACTAATCCGTTAACACCCGAAACAACGATAATACTAAGATATTATTAACAAAGCAATGTTAAAAGATCATATATGATATTAAATTAATTTATATGATTCTTGTATAATTTAATAACAATTTTTTTACCATTATACAAAAGGTTAACCTACCCTCGACCAAGGAAAATTACAAGGTAAGGGTTAATTTCACAATCTCTTTATTATCCGAGGTTGTTTTTACGTAAGTATCTTCTTAGACCTCTTTATCATCCACATCCATGTTTCTTAAAAATATATTTCAAAATATTCATACTATTTCATAGACTATGGGTTAAATTCATTTATACCTTTGTTTGAATTTTATAAGATGTTTATAAATGAATCTTTTAGTCATTTTCAAAACAACGTCCTTTATATCCTTTTCAACAAAATTAAGGTAAGAATGTATTTTTTTAACTTATACGGTGGGTGCAGCTATTTTCCGCCGTTATAACATCATCGAAACTTCCCTTAAAATATTATAAGAATAATTTCAAAATAAATGTTTTATTTATAAATTATGTGACTTTTAAATGATTTCAAAATAGAAAGAGATATTTCTCTAAAAAGGGTTTTGATTTTATCTATATCAACATCGTTTGATGTATTCTAAGCTTATTTTAAGTTGATTTATTATGATACAAAACTAACATATTGTATTGAAGGTTTTGTGATATGTTTGACTATGGATGTGTTATTTTTTCACCATTCATGGTTTATGGATAAAGTATTGACATTTCTTATGCGAGTTTTAATACGAATGTTTATGTTATGTTTAAACCTTTTCGTATGGGGAATGCATTGGACATAGTATGTGACAGGTGGATCCCACTATAGCTCCTCGATGAATCGGTAGGTCTCATGAGACAAACTCATGTCTTGTAACAATTACTTGACAAAATCTTATTTGTAGTCTTGGCACAATGCCTTGAATATGTGGTTATGAAAGTCTGGCATTATGCATTCCATTATTATGAAAGTGGCTATTGATATTGCATGTGATTATTCAACTAGTAGAATATCTATGCGAGTAAGTAAATGGAATTATTTGATTTTTATCTTTTCCATATTATGATGAAGGTAAAGTTTAAAAGGCTTTTGATTTAGTCTTATATATTTCCTTAATTGTTTATGCTTATTTCTGAAAGTTTCCACTATATTTTTATCCTTACTGAGCATCTGAGATCACCCCTTTCTATGTTTTATTTTTCCCAGAATGTGAAGAAGTACTTTATGACTGAGCTATAGGGATAGTGTGATGGGATATGAGTGTGGTCTGTGGACACAATGTTGTTGTAGTTTTTCATTTTATGATTTAATGTAAATCTTATGAATACATCTAGTACTTACAAGTCTACTAAACTAATATGTCATTCGAGACATGATCTTTTGTGATCATGCCAATATTATGTAATAATGCACCGACTCTAGGAAATTGGGGTCGAGGCATTACAGTTGGTATCATAGATTGTTTAGTAAAAATCTTGTAATCTAGATTTAGATAAACTCTTATTAGAGCACATAGCCCTAAGATAGACTTTGAGGATTAGTATGGAATAACTTCCTAGAATTTTGGTTTTTTAGAGATTTTGTGAGTTTTCCAAGCAATACATCCCTATCTGGATACGAGCAGGCAGAGGTGGCTCTAGGACAGATGTACCTAGGGGTAAAACCCAAAAACACTGCTTTAAACTAGACTCAAAAAAGAACTGGTGCATGACAACGGCCCTTGCTGTACTCTTGGTTACGACACTCCCGGGGGATATGCTTAGGATAATTCTCATTTTATTTACAAACCATTATGAAGGGTTTATGATTATATACTTTCTCAAAGAAAACATATTTTTGTGAATATGGATTATATCCATAAACTTTTCAATTTATGTTAAGTGTTTTACAAGTTTTGAATTATGTATTTCAATTCATAAACTAGTCCATTTTATGCCATTATTTAGAAATGGCGCATAGTGGAAGGAATGGAAACTGTATCAATGCACGCACTCCATGTAGGGATTTCCCTTCTACTCAAGATAATTATAGTGGAGCTGCTGATACAACTAGTGCAGATCAATTTATCACTATATTGGGACAACTCACTCAGGTTATGAATGATAACCATACCCGTATGGAGCACCTTGATCCAAAACGTGGAGGATCAATGCTAGATCGCTTCATGAGGCAACAACCACCAAAATTCCTTAGAGAAAATATTCCACGCCTTGGGGAGTAACGAAAGGGAAAAAGTTGTCATGGAAGTTTACCGCCTCACTGAAGATGCTGATCAATGGTGTTCATTGATTCAAAACAAAAAGGAAGATGATGAAGTATCAAATTTGGAATTAAGGGAGTTTAAATATATTTTATTAGGAAAATACTTTCCTCATGACCATCGAGAAGATATAGAAAGGCAATTTGTGATTTTGAGGCAAAAGGATGATGAGAATTTCGCAAAGTATGAATCTAACTTTACAAGGTTAGCGAGGCATGTTTCAGATTATATATGTAACCCAAGAATTAATAATGATAATTTATTTTATGGGTTAAAACCATTTCTCCATCGAGCATTTGTCTCACAATCCTTCTCATCGTATGAAGATATTGTCTCATGTGCTATCAAGATAGAAAAGGAATTCTCAATTTCTTATGAATTTAAAGCAAAGAAAGAGAAAAAAAGATCTGATAAACAATCTGGAAATGGAAATAATGGGAGGAAGGGAAAAGTTGAATATCCATCCTAAAATAAATGTAGAAAGAAACACCATGGTACTTGCCTGAAGGGAATGAGAGTCTGTTACAATTTTGGTGAAAAAGGCCACCAAGATCATGATTGCAAGGGGAAGAAAGAGGCTGTCTATGTTGAATGCTACAATTGTAGAGAAAGGGGGAATTATGCGAATGAATGTCCTAAGTATCAGGGGAACTAACCTCAAAAAGGCCAAGAGATCAATGCCAAGATTATGCTATCACTACTACTGAGGTTGAAGCTCCAAAAGACGTGGTGGGAGGTAATTTAATGGTTTCCTCAAGTTTATAAATTGCTTTATTTGATTCTGGATCATTACATTGTTTTATATATTTTATGTTTGCTAAGAAAATTATATATTTCCAATTTTATTTAACAAGGGAGTTGTCAGTCGAAACTCATAAGGGAAGTATCATCGCAACAATGTTTTCTGCCTCGGTCCACATTAGGGAATATAAATGTTCTTTATCTACTGATCTAATCATCATACCCATGATTGAATTTGATATAATCCTCAGTATAGATTGTACTTCAGACCATGATGCGAAGATTTATTATAAGAAGAAGTAGGTTAAATTTTTTGATGATGATGATAAAGAACACCTTATCTTTAGAGAAGAAATGTCACCACCTGATTCTTATCTAGATCCACCCCAATAGCTCAACTAAATTAAATTATTGGGGAGTATGAGAGTGAAATAATTGCAGGTGAGGAAAGTAATGTTCAAATAGAGGTTGTACCTATTGTGAAAGAATATGTTGATACGTTTCTTGAAGATTTTCTTGGACATCCTCCAAAATGAGAAATTGAGTTTTCTATTGATTTAATTCCTTGTTCAAGGCCCATATCGAAGACCCCTTATAGAATGGACACTATGGAATTAGTGGAATTAAAGAAAAAACTAGAGTAATTGAGTAATAAGGGATTTATTCACCCTAGTGTTTCTCCATGGGGAGCCCCTGTCCTTTTTGTTAATAAGAAAGAGTAATCTATGAGGTTGTACATTGATTACAGGGAGATCAATGCTATAATAATAAAGAAGAAGTATCCCCTACCTTGCATTGATGATTTATTTGACCAACTTAATATAGCTCAATACTTTTCAATGATTGACCTTCGATAATGATATCATCAGTTGTGCGTGAAGAAGGAAGAAATTCCGAAGACAACATTTCGAACTAGGTACGAGCATTACGAGTTTACTGTAATGCCTTTTGGGCTGACTAATGCACCCTCTATCTTCATGGATCTAATGAATAGATTTTTAAAGGAATAACTTGTTGACTTTGTAGTGGTATTTATTGATGATATATTGGTATACTCCAAAATCTACGAAGATCATGAAAATCACTTCAGTATTATTCTAAATACTCTTATAAGACATGAATTATATGGGAAGTTTAGCTAGTGTGAATTATGGCGTCAAGAGATTTATTTTCTTGGATATATTGTCATTAAGGATGGAATATCTGTTGATCCTTCAATGACAAAGGAAATCCAATAATGGCCAGCACCGAAGAGTATAACTGAGGTACACAATTTTATTTGTTTAGTAGGTTATTATCGACGTTTCGTCCAGAATTTTTCCCGATTGGGTAACACATTAAAAAAGCTCACACATAAAGGGGTTAAATTTTTTTGGACAAAAGAGTGTGAAGAATGTTTTGATGAATTGAAAAGAGGATTAGTCAATGATCCTAAATTGACTCTACCATTGGGGAATGATGGGTTTGTTATTTATTGTGATGCTTCAAAGAAAGGACTTGGTTGTGTCCTTATTCAAAATGATAGGGCTATTTCCTATGCATCACGACAACTAAAAATTCATGATAAAAACAATCCTACTAATGATATTGAGTTAGTAGCTGTAATCTTTGCTTTGAAGTTTTGGAGACACTATCTCAATGCTGAAAAATTTGAGATATATACTGATCACAAGGATTTAAAGCATATTTTCTCACAGAAAGAAATCAACATGAGGCAAAGGCGATGTCTTGAACTACTCAAGGATAATGATTGAATGATACACTACCACTTGGAGAAGGAAAATAAGGTGGAAGATTCTTTGATTAGAAAGGGTCATGAAGTTTTGAACAAGATGAGAGTATAAAAGGATCCTATATATATATGGATCTAGTAAAGATAGATCTGGGAATAATCATGGATGGTGAAACATAAATGATTTTTCAAATGGTTTCCAAACCATCTTTACTAGAAAGGATAAAGAGTTATCAGACCAGTCATGAAGAGTTTCAAAAATAATATTAATGCTGTGAATGATGCGATATTGAGAGACTTTTTCTATGAAGATGGAATTTTGAAATTTGGGAAGAAAATTTGTGTTCCCGATATACCTGATCCAGAAAGGGAATAGTTTGATGATGCTTATAGTTCCAATTTATAAGGCCCCAGCCTTAAACATTACTTAATCTTGAGTTATTTCAAGAATACACGTTGAGGATCTTTTTAGGTTTAGAGTTTTAGAGAATTAGATGATAAATCATGCATTACATTCCACATTCAAACAAAGTGGTTACATAAAAGATAATGCTCATTTTTCGCATCAACGGAAACATATTTAAAATAAAACATGGATTCTTTCTTGACACTTCCTTGACACTATCATCACATCATGTACCTTTCCCTTGACCAGTGAAAAACATTTCAAAAGCTTGGGATGAGCATAAAAAAGCTCATTAAGGGATATAAAAGTACGAAATGAAAACATTAGTCCATGTATGAAATCATACTTTACTCATAAAACATAAGTATTTTAACATACCTTATCAAATCATGAATAAATCATAGAAATCATAAGACATAAAGGTAACTTGAGTCATTCATAACATTCTTACGTAGGGAGTAACCCTCATGATTACGTTTGGAATACCCATCACAGTATATTCCCTAAATATCTTCGGAGAAACCTTAACGTTTAACCCCTTCGCGTTACCCAATGCATTGGAGGGCTATATCAGGCTCACCTACCCTTAGTTTATCATGGAACCACCCGTCTTCATAAACAATGCTCAAGAACCAAAACATAATCGTATCATATAAAACATGTATAAGGAAACATAACATTTCCAAATTTCAATCACAAGATATCAATACAACACATTGATATAATAAAATCATTATGAAAACCATTTTCAATAACAAAATAAAATAAAGGTAAAACATGGTATTTATTTTTTCATTTTTATAAAAAGTTATGGCTTGTAGAGGAAGCCGAAACTCAAATAATGGTCACGGCGGTGGAGAAGTCGTTGTCGCCACATACGTATGACAAAAAAACATTCCCTTTTGTCGTTTAGTAAAACACTTCGTATAAAAAAGGTTCCTTTTGAATAAATGTAAAATTTAAATGGGTTTATACACTGTATAAATGAAAGTTGTGTATAAATCAAAATATGCCTCATTGAAAGGAGATTGAGATGAAGTCCCTTACCTCGTGTCCAACTTGAATCGATCATTCTTTAACCTCCTGAATAATAAACATGAGTTAATTTATACTTTCTTAAGAACCTTTTTCATGTTCATTAATCCTTTTATATTACTTATTACCATGTCATGAACACTATTTAATCATTTAAGTTAATAATGGTCGTTTTGTTGATCATTGGTACTTGAGTCAAAAATAAACTTTTATAATTACAAGTTTTTCATGTGGTAAAATATACATTATATCCAGAATTATATTCATGATTTAGATATCATATATATCATATATATCTAGTATATACATGCATTTATAATATTACATAACATTTAGAGGTAAGAAATGAAATGCACCGTTCATGGAGACGGTAAGCCGTACGTACGCATGAACGCTACTTTCATTTATATTTCGTATTTTATTGAATGGAATCATAATGATATAAAGGTATATTATAAGTCCAGTATAATATCATATATAATATCATTAACTCCATCCTTTATACGTCCCACATATGGCATTAACGAATCAAATCACTTTGAGGGGGCGGTAGTCCGCACTTTCTAAAATAAAGATATCATGTTTACCCATAATGGAAACCATAAAGGTATGCCATAAATGAAAATATAGAATATTAAGGAAAACATAAACATATTATATATCATATATAAATATAGTTACATATTAATGGCCACCTTTGAAGGTCTTATAAGAATATTGAACAATCATCGTTTCATGAGGTAGAAATTCGCCATCCACTGAAACTGTATTCTCTTTAACCATTAAAAGTAGGTGTGTGTAAGTGTAGCTCGAATAATTCTTATAAAAACTTCCTATTATATTTAATATACTGGTTTTGTTACAATAGAAATGAATAAAATGATTTTAGGGGGTTGGAGAAGAAAAATAAAACAAAAGAACATTAGAGAAGACTTTATCTTTAAATAGGATAACTCCTATTGGTTTGAATCAAAAGGATTTCTTGAAGAGATTTCTGCCTAAGGTAAGGCTTCTAGGATGAAGAGAGGGATGTGGAGTGATAAAATGTAAATATTTTGGCTGAGACAATGGCTTGAGAAGTGTGGGTAAGGAGGTAGAGGTGGGGGCCTTTTATAAGAGGGGGGAGGGGCACTCTTGGAAAGTCAAGAAATGTTACTTTATTTTAAAATGAGTTTCAGATTTAAAAAGTCCCACATTGATATATTTATAGTATAAGGTGATAAGTGTTGGAAATATACTCATCCAATAGGTTTTTGACAAGTGTAAGTCATATATTTTACATTATCTTTTCATTTTATTTAAATTGTTAATTAATGAGGTAATCGTTGCATCATCATGGTGTCATAATTAATTTAATTCATTTAATGTCTAAAAATTATAAAAAAAATACTATGATGTAGGAAATATTTTTATCTTTAGAATTACTATTTATAGTCCAAGAGATAATTTATGTAGAAAAAACTGAAAGTTTTTTACTTAGGTGTTACATACTTTTTTATATTTAACTTTCTTTAAAAAATAAAAAGATAAAAAGTCATTATCACAAAAAAGTGATTCCATGGGGTCCCTAAGTTTGGAACAAGGCATACCATGGTCGGCCATGACACAAACAGTAGCATTAGGACACATGTTGGAGTCATTTTATATTACTAGGATATTATTTTATTATCCTTAACTACCCGATTACTAATTAATCACGATAATTAAAGATAATTACCATCATTACTATTCATAATGTCAAAAAACAAAAGAGTATTAATTACATAATTTGGACCTTATGATTCCAAATATGGAATCAATTTTTCCAAATTCCAAACATAAAAATTTCAATAATTAATTTAAAAATAATTCTCGTTGTCAAAACAAATAGCGGGTTTTTTTGAAACAATATCTATGAAAAGTTTGACACTTGTTTATGCCCAATTCCAAAGTGAAATTGATCCCAATGACCACCATTGGATTAAATGGTAAAAATATATTCTATTTACACTTTAAAACCAATTAAAAAGATAATATAACTATATAATTAAGTTAGATGAAAAAGTAATTTTGATGTAAAATGCACTATTTTTCACTATTCATTAAAAAAATGAAAATTGTCCGAAAAATACCAAAAATTTATCCAATGTAAATTTGAATGTCCCAATAATAAATAATATGTTTATTTTGACAAATAGAGCTTATAAAATTGTCATAAGTCTGATTTAAAAATGGTTTTCCATCAAAAGGCAGTAAAACAACCTTTTAAAAATATTAGTGTATTCCATTCTTAAGATTGGATTTATTCTAATTTTAAGAATCTAAAACACAATATAATTCATAAATATACATAGATATAAATATCTATTATTAATTACTTAATTGGGATGTTACATCCTTCCCCCTTTAGAAAATTGCATCCCCAAAATTTATTTACTTATCAAATAAGTGGGGGTATTTATCCCTCATTGCATTTTCAGATTTCCATGTTGCCTCTTCAATCATGTGGTTTTACCAAAAAAACTTTACTTGATGAATGAACTTATTCTGCAACACTTTCTCCCTGTGGTCAAGAATCTGGACCAGTTGTTTCTCATAAGACAGATTCACTTCCAGCTGAACTACCTCTGGACTCAAAAACATGAGATGGATCTAGCATGTACTTCTTTAACATTGAAACATGAAAAAATTGTGTACCTGAGATAAACTCGAAGGTAAACCCACTCGGTATGCAACTTATCCAACTCTCTCCGGAATTTCATATGGTCCAATGAACCTTGGACTGATCTTTCCTTTCTTACCAAATCGCATCACACTTTTCCATGGTGATACTTTGAGAAAAACAAGATCACCATCCTCAAAAGAGAGATCCTTCCTCCTGTTGTCCGCATAACTCTTCTACCTACATTGAGCTGTTCTCATGTGTCTCTGTATCAGCTGAAATTTTTCTACCAAATCTTCTACCAATTCCGGTCCTGTCAAATTCCTTTCACCTAATTCATCGCAAAAAGCTGGAGTTTGACACCGCTTCCCATATAATGCCTCAAATGGTTCCATTTGTATACTAGAATGAAAACTGTTATTATAAGAAAACTCAACCAAAGAAAGATGTCGGTCCCAACTTTACTGATAATCCATTAAATAAGAACGCATCATATCCTCCATAGTCTGAATCATTCGTTCTGACTGCCCATATGATTGAGGATGAAAAGCTGTACTACAGTTTAACTCAGTACCCAACGACTTCTAAAGGCCTTTCCAAAAGTTAGAAGTGAACCTGGGATCACGATCAGATACAATAGAGAGAGGAACTCCATGTAACATGACTATCTATTTAAGATACAAATGATAAAGTTGATCTAGGGAATAATTATATCGTATAAAAAAGAAATGATAAGATTTATTCAAGCGATCAACAATAACACAGATTGCATTATTACCTCGAGGTGTCTTCGGCAATCCCACAACGAAGTCTATGGATATATTCTCCCATTTCCACTCTGGCACTGGTAAAGGTTGAAGCATCCCTTTCGGTAACTGCCGCTCTGCTTTAACCTGTTGACAAGTCATACACTTCATAGAAAAATCAGCAATATCTCTTTTCATTCCGTCCCACCAGTAATACTCCCGAAGATCTTTATACATCTTAGTACTGCCTAGATGAACTGAAAAAGGAGAACCATGTGCTTCACATAAAAACTCCTTCTTCAACTTTGAATCACAATGCACACACAATATCTTCCCAAATCTCAAAACACAATCATTATCAATGCTGAATTCAGGCAACTTACCTTTCTGAACCAGATCTACCTTTTTCTGCTAATCACTGTCTTGATTCTGTGCTTGCTTAATTCTGTTTGATAGAGAAGATTTCACTGATACCTGAAACAAAATAGAAGGACATCCTGCACCAACAACTTCTATGCCAAAGTTCATCAAATCCTTAACAAAAGGATCATGTTCTAATTGCAACATTGTTAATGAAGCATTAGTTTTTTGACTCAAAGCATCAGCCACTTTATTTGATTTTTCCGGATGGTAATGAATTGTACAATCATAATCCTTGATTAATTCTAACCATCTCCTCTGTATAATGTTCAATTCTTTCTGAGTGAATATATACTTTAAACTTTTGTGATCGGTATATATTTCACACTTTACTCCATACAAATGATGCCTCCAAAATTTTAAAGCGAAAACAACAACAGCTAATTCAAAATCATGTGTAGGGTAATTTACCTCTTGAGTTTTCAACTATCATGAAGAATAAGAAATTACCTGATCATTCTGCATTAATACACAACCAATTCCTTTCAATGAAACATCACTGTAGATAACAAACTCACCATTCCTGGAAGGTAGTTCCAAAAATGGAGCATTCACCAATCTTCATTTCAGTTCCTAAAAACAATCATCACATTTTTTTGTCCAGATAAATTTAACACCCTTCCGAGTTAGCTTAGTCATTGGACTAGATAACCGTGAAAAATTTCTAACTAACCTTTGCTAATAGACTGGAAAACCAAGAAAACTATGAATCTAGGTTACATTTGTGGGTGTTGGACATTCTTCCACAACCCTTGTTTTTGCAGGATCAATAGTTATCCCATCTTAAGAAACAATGTGACCAAGGAATGAAATTTGTTGCAACCAGAACTCAAACTTGCTGAATTTCCCATACAATTTTTTTTAAGGTTTAAAAAATAACCCTTAAATGTCTTTCATTCTCCCCTTTACTTTTAGAAATCACCAAAATATAATCAATGAAGACAACCACAAACTTATCCATGAACTCATGGGAAATTCTATTCATAAGGTCCATGAATACAACAGGTGCATTGGTTAGCCCAAAAGGCATAACTAAAAATTCATAATGGTCATATCTTGTACGAAATGCAGTCTTCAGAACATCTACTTCCTTTACCTTCAACTGATGGTACCCCGATCTCAAGTCAATATTTGAAAAATACTGAGCTCCCTAGAGCTGATCAAACAAATCATCTATATGAGGAAAAGGATATTTGTTCTTAACAGTGATGTTATTCAAGGATCTATAATCTATGCAAAGTCTCATTGAACCATCTTTATTTTTAACAAATAAAACAGAAGCACCCCATGGTGATGTGCCAGGTCGAATGAAACCTTTCTCCAACAAATCTTGCAATTGTTCCTTCAACTCTAAAAGATCAATTTGATCCATTCGATAAGGGGGTTTTGAAATTGGATTAGCATCAGGAACTAAGTCAACAGTAAATTCAACTTCTCGATCTGGTATTATTCTAGGCAACTCATCAGGAAAAACATCAGGATACTCATTTACCCCTGGCACATCATTAATCTGAACAGTTCCTTTGTTTTCAACAATATGTTAAAGGTAACATTCATTTCCATATTTTATGAGTTTCTCAGCCTCTTGATATGTTATCAATAGTAAGGGTTGATTCTTGTACACAAACTGAAAGTCTTTCTAAAAAGAAACTTCTTTAGCTCTACAATAAATCTTAGCATGGTAAATAGAGAGCCGATCCATACTCAGGATAACATAAAACTCTACTAGAGGTAGAAAAATAAGGTTTTCAAGTAGTTACTTTCCACGGATAAGGATAGGAAGATTCTTATAAATTTTTTTTGCCTCAACATTTCCCCCAGGCGTTTTTTCAACAAGTTCAGAAGTCATTTCTTGAGATGGTATTCCCATTTTACTAGAAAAATTTTTAGAGATAAAGGAATGTGTAGATCCCGAATCAAACAACAAACTGGAATAATATGAAAAAATAGTACTTGATACCACTTAATTTGATGGCCCAACATCTGCTGAAGTAGTTTCAAAGGATTTCACCACCCCTTTCTGCTTGTAGTCTAACTGCTTCCCCTCACTCGAGCTCTTTGTCGGACACTCGTTTGCATAGTGACCCATCTCATTGCACTTAAAACATTTCACTAACTCTAAATAAAATTTGGTCTTACCATCACTTTGATCTTTTTAAGTGCAATCACGAGCCTTATGTCCCATCTTACCACATTGGTAACACTTTCCAGAATTCAGAAGACATTCCCCAGCACGATTTTTACCACATTTATCACAAACTGGAAACTTAGTCTCTTCATGAAATGTTCTACCACTGACATGTTCCTCTGCAGTTGATCTGATTGATCTCATGCATGGATACCACCACCATTTATCGATTGAGTCAACTATGCCATTACTGCAACAAACTGTTCAGTTCCAATTCTGACCATCTCAGGATGTGGATTCAGAAGGTCATTTCATTTTGTATGCCTTCCTAGCACTGCTTCCCTGTTTCCTCTATGGAAAACCATTCTGAACAAACATGTCTTAGATGAAGCAACATGATAATCTTCAAATTCTATATCATTTGAATTTGACTATAAATATAATATTTTTGGATAATCATTTAATATAATTATAACACCTAAAGTTATCTAAACTGTCCTTTGATACCAACTATAAGGCCCCAGCCTTAATCATTACTTAATCTTGAGTTATTTCAAAAATACACGTTGAGGATCTTTTCATGTTTAGAGTTTTCGAGAATTAGATCATAAATCATGAATTACATTCCACATTTAAACAAATTGGTTACATAAAAGATAGTGCTCATTTTTCCCATCAATGGAGACATATTTAAAATAAAACATGGATTCTTTCTTGACACTTCTTTGACACTATCATCACATCATGTACCTTTCCCTTGACCTGTGAAAAACAATTCAAAAGCTTGGGATGAGCATAAAAATCTCAGTAGGGGATATAAAAGTACAAAATGAAAACATTAATTCATGTATGAAATTATAATTTACTCATGAAACATATTTATTTTAACATACCTCATCAAATCAGGAATAAATCCTAGGAATCATAAGACATAAAGGTAACTTGAGGCATTCATAACATTCTTACGTAGGGAGTAACCCTCATGGTTACGTTTGGAATACCCATCACAGTATATTACCTAAATCTCTTCGGAGAAACCTTAACGTTTAACCCCATCGCATTACGCAATTCATTATAGAGCTATATCAGGCTCACCCGCCCTTAGTTTATCACGGAACCACCCATCTTCAAAAAATATTCCCAAGAACCATAACATAATCATATCACATAAAACATGTATAAGGAAACATAACATTTCCACATTTCAGTCACAAGATATCAATAAAACACATTGATATAATAAAAACATTATCAAAACCATTTTCAATACCAAAATAAAAGAAAGGTAAAACATGGTATTTATTTTTTCATTTTAAAAAAAAGTTATGGCTTGTAGAGGAAGATGAAACTCAAATAATGGTCACGACGGTGGAGAAGTCATTTTCGCCGCATATGTACGACAAAAAAACATTCCCTTTTGTCGATTAGTAAAACAATTCTCATAAAAAATTATTCATTTTGAATATATGTAAAAGTCAAAGGGGTTTATACACTGTATAAATGAAAGTTGTCTATAAAACAAAATATGCCTCAATGAAAGGAGTTTGAGACGAAGTCCCTTACCTCGTGTCCAACTTGACTCGATCGTTTTTTAAGCTCTGGAATAACAAACTTGAGTTAATTTCTACTTGAATAAGAAACTTTTTCAAGTTAATTATTCCTTTTATATAACTTATTACCATTTCATGAACACTATGTAATTATTTAAGTTAATAATGGTCGTTTTGTCGATCATTGGTACTTGAGTTAAAAAAACTCTTTATAATTACAAGTTTTTCTTGTGGTAAAATATCCATTATATCCAGAATTTTATTCATGATTTAGATATAATATATATCATATATATCCAGTATATACATGCATTTATAATATTACATAACATTTAGAGGTAAGAAATGAAATGCACCGTTCATGGAGATGGTAAGCTGTACGTATGCATGAACACTACTTTCATTTCTATTTCGTATTTTATGGAGTGGAATAATAATGATAAAAATGTATATTATAATTCCAGTATAATATCATATATAATATCATTAACTCCATCCTTTATACATCCCACATATGGCATTAACGAATCAAATCACATTGAGGGGGCGGTAGTCCGCACTTCCTAAAATGAAGATATCACATTTGCCCATAATGGAAACCATAAAGGTATGCCATAGATGAAAATACAGAAGCTTAAGGAAAACATAAACATATTATATATCATATATAAATATAGTGACATCTTAATGTCCACCTTTTAAGGTGTTATAATAATATTGAACAATCATCGTTTCGTGAGGCAGAAATTCACCATCCACGAAAACTGTATGCTCTTTAACTATTAGATGTAGGTGTGTGTAAGTGTAGCTCGAATAATTCTTATAAAAACATCATAGTATATTTAAGATACTGGTTTTGTTACAAAATAAATGATTAATAAGAGTTTTGGGGGTTGGAGAATCAAAATAAAACAAAAGAACATTTGAGAAGACTTTACCTTTAAATCGGATAACTCCTCTTGGTTTTAACAAAAAGGGTTTCTTGAAGAGCTTTCTGCCTAAGGTAAGGCTTCTAGGATGAAGATATTGATGTGTAATGATAACATGAGAAGATTTTGTCCGAGGAAATGGCTTGAGAAGTGTGGGTAAGGAGGTAGAGGTGGGGGCCTTTTATAAGAGGGAGGAGGGGCGCTCTTGGAAAGTCAAGAAAAGTTACTTTATTTTAAAATGAGTTTCGGATTTAAAAGGTTCCAAATTGACATATTTCTAGGATAAGGTGATAAGGGTTATAAATATACTCATACAATAGGTTTTTGACAAGTTTAAGTCTTAGATTTTACATTAGATTTTCATTTTATTTAAATTGTTAATTAATGAGGTAATCGTTGCATCATCATGGTGTCATAATTAACTGAATTTATTTAATGTCTAAAAATTAAAAAAAAATACTATGATGTATGAAATCTTTTTAGCTCTACAATGAATATTTATATCCAAGATATAATTTATTTATGCAAAACTAAAATTGTTTTACTTAGGTGTTACATACTTTGTTATATTGAACTTTCTTTAAAAAATAAAAAGTTAAAAAGTCATTATCACACAAAAGTGATTCCATTTGGTCCCTAAGTTTGGAAAAAGGCATACCATGGTTGGTCATGACACAACCAGTAGCATTATGACACATGTTGGAGTAATTTTATATTACTATGATATTCTTTTATTATCCTTAACTACCCGATTACTAATTAATCACGACAATTAAAGATAATTACCATCGTTACTATTCATAATGTCCAAAAACAAAAGAGTATTAATTACATAATTTGTACCTTCTGATTCCAAATATGGAATCAATTTTACCAAATTCCAAACATAAAAATTGAAATAGTTAATTTAAAAATAATTCCCGTTCTCAAAACAAATAGCGGGGTTTTTTGAAACAATATCTATGAAAAGTTTGGCACTTGTTTATGCCCAATTCCAAAGTGAAATTGATCCCAATGAACACAATTGGATTAAATAGTGAAAATATATTCTATTTAGACTTTAAAACCAATTAAAAATATAATCTAACCATATAATTAAATTAGATGAAAAAGCAGTTTTGATGTAAAATGCAGTATTTTTCACTATTCATTAAAAAAATGAACATTGTCAGAAAAATACCAAAAATTTATTGAAAGTAAATTTCCATGTCCCAATAATAATGAATAAGTTTATTTTGACAAATAGATCTTATAAAAGTGTCAAATGTTTGATTTAAAAATGGTTTTCCATCAAACGATAGTAAACCAATCTTTTAAAAATATTAGTGTATTCCATGCTTAAGATTGGATTTATTCTCATTTTAAGCATCTAAAACACTATCTAATTCATAAATAGACATATATAAGAATATATATTATTCATTACTTACTTGGGATGTTACAAAATTTCTATATACACCCTAGGAGCACCAAAATGTATAGAGATTTGAAGGAACATTTTTTGTGGGACAACATGAAGAGGGAAATTGCTGATTTTGTGTTAAGATGTATGGTTTCTCAATAAGTGAAATCTATAAAGAAACAGCCTGGAGGATTCATGCAACATCTTCCCATACCTGAGTGGAAATGGGATAATATTACAATGGACTTTGTCATGGGACTACCAAAGACTCTTAGAAGGAACGACACAATATGGGTCATTGTTGATCATCTTACCAAGTCAGCACATTTTCTTTCCATAAGAGAAGATTTACCACTTGAACGTCTAGAAATAATATATATTAATGAAGTTGTGAGACTTCATGGAGTATCACTATCGATTTTTTTTGATCATGATCCACGTTTTACATCAAGATTCTGGAAAAGTCTTCAGAAATCCCTGGATACTGAACTTCGTTTGAGCACTGCTTACCACCCTCAAACTGATGGACAATCAGAACGGACTATTAAAACCATAGAAGACATGTTGAGATCTTGATCACTTGACTTTCAATGTATGTGAGATTAATATTTACCTATGGTATAATTTTCCTATAACAATTACTTCCATTCAAGTATTTAGATGGAACCATATAAAGCATTATATGGAAAGAGATGTCACACACCAACCTGTTGGGATGATGTTGGTGAAATAAAACTCATAGGCCCAGAACTGTAGGATTGGTATAGATTATGAGGTTTCCAACCTCTGATACCAATTGTAGGATCTAAATAATGATGTAGATGCTCAATATACAAGAGGGGCGGTGAATTGTATACTTTAAAAATTCCTTTGGAACCTTTAAAGTTAGTTATGAGTAACTATGTTTTCCTTAAACAAAGGAAAGAGCTAAGTTTAATAAAGTTAAACTAAGTAAATTCACAACACCTCTAACACCATATGAAAACTTGGAATAAGGAATGAATGTATAAACTTCAAGTCCTTTGCACTTGCTTAAAACTGGAAAGAGATTCTGAAATTAGGTTCCAGAAATATGGATCCGGAAATTGAAACTTAACTAAAGATTACAATATGATATTCTACCTTAAAGCATATAGAATCTAAATGGAACAGAGTACAATTAAAGAAGTATAAGAAAGTTATACTTTCCTTACAATACAATATGCAGTGGAAACAAACAAGTAGTAAAACTACAAGTAACAAGATATAAGTCTTTTAACCCAAAGAGAAGGGTATCCAACAACCTTGGATAAAGGTACCTTGATTTATACTTTCAAGCAAGTCTATCTTACCCACACCAGGTTTAGTCCTCGATACGAAGATCGGAATCTCTGTCTTGCTATCCCTGCAAGACCTCAACTTCATGGTAGTTGGCAACCTCTGTCTTCCTCAGCAAGGAAGCTCTCGAACTTCAAGGTATTCAGCACCTCTATCTTCATATACCTGGAAGTCCTCGAATGTCATCACCAACATTCGGAGTCACACAAAGCATTGAGAGTTAATAAGAGACTATCTCTCTAGAAATAACTTCAACATCATGTATGAACAATGTCGAAGAAGTCATCATTTAGATCTTTCAAATGAGCTCATATTTATAGGCAAGGTCGGCATCCTTTCCAACGGTCATATTTTCCTTAAAAGTCGGAGGGACCTGTACACATGTAACTTAACCAACGGTTAGTTTATAACAGAATAGATGACATCATTTTACAACAAAACAAGTGAAACAGAATGTACGACATCTTTTTATGTCTAACTCAAAAGTTCAGAGTGAAGGTTCGGAGTGTAAACAAAATGTCAAAGAGTAGACAAATTATAAAAGTGTAAGCACAATGAAAGTTCGGAGTCTAACCAAAAATAAATTTTCAGAGTCTAAATAAATTCGGAGTGAATAAAACAATGCTGATCAGATTCTGTTTAATAGGTAAATTCGGAATGAGAATTCAGAATGAGAATTCGTCAACAGAATTCGTAATGAGAATTCGTCATCAAAATTCGTAATGAGAATTCGTCATCAGAATTCGTAATGAGAATTCGTCATCAGAATTCGTAATGAGAATTCGTCATCAGAATTCATAATGAGAATTATTCATCAGAATTCATAATGAGAATTCATCATCAGAATTCATAATGAGAATTCGTATCTAGAATTCGGAGTATAACTTTATTACAGTTCTCATCCAGAATTCGGAACCTAAAACAAAATGCTTCATATCAAAGTTTCAAATGATTCTGAGAATATAGAAATGAATCCAAATCTTATACTTAAGAAATACATGGATAAAAATATGATAAGGATAATTTATCTTATAAAAGCGATCATTCTTATAAAAGCAATTTTCCTTATAAAAGCGATTTTCCTTATAAAAGCGATTTTCCTTATAAAAGCAATTTTCCTTATAAAAGAAATTTTCCTTATAAAAGCAATTTTCTTTATAAAAGTGGTTTTCCTTAAAGATACGGTGTTTGTGATTTTCAAAACAAGAATGAATGGAAAAGTCATAAGGAAAACCTTATTGACTCAACAAGAACTTGTGGAGGAAATGATGGAAAAGGTGAAGGTAATCCAAAACCACATCAAGGCAGCTCAAAGTAGGCAGAAGAGCTATGCCGAGAACCGAAAGAAGGATTTGGAATTTTAGGAAGGATATCATGTTTTCTTGAAAGTATCTCCATGGAAGTGTGTTATATGTTTCGGTAAGAAGGGTAAATTGAGTCCCAGGTATATCGGACCTTTCAAAATTCTAGAACGAATTGGGGCTGTAGCTTACCGTTTGGCAAAGCCGCTAAGTCTATTTAAAGTTCACGATGTGTTCCACATATCACTATTGAGAAAATACATGCCTGACCCAATGCATGTACTCACCTATGATGAATTAGAACTGAATCCTGATCTATTTTATTGCGAAGAGCCTGTCAGGGTTCTATATACAAGAGAACAAGTGCTGAGAAACCGGACAACTCGTCTGGTAAAAGTTCTATGGAGAAACCATAAGATGGAAAAGGCAGCGTGAGAAATCGAGGAACTTATGATGAAGAACCACCCGAGTATTTTTATGCAGTAATATTATATAAATTTCGAGGAAGAAATTATTTGAAGGAGTGGAGAATGTAATACCCCAAACTTCCACGATACACTTCTCTTTAAATAATTCAATAGCGTGAGTTGTACGCGACTTTGAGATTCTAACACATCGCGACCAATCAAACTAGCCATTATGAATAGTAATAACCAATTTTTGAAATTTTATAAATTTTATCATTCAAAATGGACTTTATTTTTGGATTCAGAATATTGAAATTATCTTAGGGTGAATTTTTGGTATTTTTCTGAAATTTTTTAATTTTTGATGTATAGTGAAAAACACTAAGTTATAGTTTAAAATTGAATTTTTATTTAAATAATTATTTATTTTATTTAAATTTATTTTAGGTCAAAATAGATACATAATACCTATATAAGTTGAATGTAATTAATTGTAGTCAGTTAATAATAATTTTAGATATATAAAAATTTTATTGAATTTTTCACCATCTTTTACCCACCTCTTAGGAGAATTTGAAAATTTACATAAAAAATAATTTTACCGCTTCTGTGAGTGCAATTTTAAAAATCCCAGAGACATGGTAGATATCATTAAGAAAAATGTGGTTCAATAAGTTGAAAATATTTTTTAGTGAATAGTAGCCTTTTACTTTTATTTACCATGGTTAAAAGTAAATAGGGTAATTAAGTTTAAAAATGATATTATTATTACCCTAACACATGTCCTAATTTTATTGAATAAGTATAATTCAACCAAAAACAACCTTATGAATAAAATATGATCCTATTTGGCCCACTTGGTTTAGATTAAGAGAATTATTATTATTTAATTCAAAGAAGAGTTAAAAGAGTTTAAATCAAAGTTTAATAACTAAAAAATTATTAATATAGGGTTATACATAAGATAAATTCAACTATAAATGTTCATTAGAAAAATAAAAATATTTCCTACATAATTATATTTTATCTATATTTTTTAGACATTAAATAATTTAATTTATTTATGACACAATGATGATGCAATAATTACTTAATTAATGAAATATTAAAATAATTGATATAATAAATATCCGAATTAAAGTAATTTGTGACTTTTTATGAATTAAAAAAAATTTATAGGTTAATATGACATGTTAGGGTTAGTTAGATGAGTTTTTTTGAAGTAATAATGCTGTTATGAATTTAGAAAAAACAAAATACCAAATAGTGTCAAAATTGACATAAAAGAGTTTTTAAAACAAATATTATATTATTAATTGATATTCTATTCCTAAAAATAAATAGTTCGGACAAAGGGCTTATATAATTATATGTGTATCATTAATGAACCACTTGGGGGTCTCTTGAAAGTATATTTTATGTTTATTGACTATATAATATAAAAATACAAAGAGACATGGTAAATGTCAAACTATTTAACTAAGAGTTAAATCTAAAAGATAAAGTTAATATAGTGACCCAAAACTGTCTAAAACTTATTGGTTGAGTGGTTTTCGACCCATACACACCTTAGCCTTTAAATAAGTCATTTTTGAGTCATTAGAAATAGAAAATGATTTTATTATAAAATAATATTTATAGCTTTTCCTAAGGCGTCCCTCACCCCTCTTATAAAAGGGCACTCCCCCTTCTCAAAAATTCACCCCTTCAATGACATTTGACTCATAAAAAATCTTCCCACATACACTCTAAACTATCCTACATTAATCCTAGAGTCCTTAATTTAGTCATAAATCCGACCTATGGAGCCCTTTTGATCAAATAAAAAGGAAGAACTAGAAGAAGAGGTAAATATTCCGTCACCTCTTTCAAGTTCCTTTCTTCTTCCACTTCCATTTTCTTTGTTGTTTCCATTATAAAATAATAACTCCAGCATCATATATATATAGTGTTATTATTATATATATGGTACAACAAAATTCATTATTCTATCCATCCTTTGAATGACATGTCACCATACGAGCGTGCGTACGACTTACCGTCTCCACGTCGTGGTGTAATTGTTATTCAATACATTATTATTTGGATGGGTATAATAATTATGTATAATGGATTTAAATAATAAATATAACATGATAATGATTCTTTATATATTATATACCATCCATTTATATATTATTTTAATATAAAAATAATGATATTGCCACTCGTGCGTACGTACAGATTACCATCTCCATGAACGCGATGAGATTCATTTTACATCGGATCCATTCAAGACTATTTGTCATTATATGATTAAAATTAATTTTTAAATACTAGAAACCATTCTAGATATTAATAAGATACATCCCATACATAACAAATTTTACTCACGTAACAAAGAATATAAAGGAAAACGAACCCGTTAACACCCAAAACAACGATAATACTAAGATATTATTAACAAAGCAATGTTAAAAGATCATATATGATATCATATTAATGTATATGATTATTTTATAATTTAATAACAATTATTTTACCATTATACAGTAGTTTAACCTACCATCAACCAAGGAAAATTACAAGGTAAGGGTTAATTTCACAATCTCTTTATTATCCGAGGTTGTTTTTACGTAAGTATCAACTGGGACCTCTTTATCATCCACATCCATGTTTCTTAAAAATATATTTCAAAACATTCTTAATAATTTATAGACTATGGGTTAAAGTCATTTATACCCTTGTTTTACTTTTATAAGATGTTTATAAATTAATCTTTCCATCATTTTCAATACAAGGTCATTTATAACCTTTTCGACAAAATTAAGGTAAGAATATATTTTTTTAACTTATACAGTGGGTGCAGCTATTTTCCACCATTATAACATCATTGAAGATTACCATACAAGCTTATAACAATACTTTCAATATAATTTTTTTCTTTATAATTTATGTGACTTTTAAATGATTTCAAAATAGAAGGAGATATTTCTCTAAAAAGGGTTTTGATTTCATCTATGTCAACATCTTTTGATGGATTTTAAGCTTATTTGATGTTGATTTATTAGGATAAAAAACCTCCATATTGTATTGAAGGTTTTGTGATATGTTTGACTGTGGATGTGTTATTTTTATACCATTCATGGTT
Source organism: Viscum album (assembly GCA_963277665.1). Lineage (NCBI taxonomy): Eukaryota > Viridiplantae > Streptophyta > Magnoliopsida > Santalales > Viscaceae > Viscum > Viscum album. The sequence continues at coordinate 1,951,486,454 of OY728150.1, forward strand.
TATATATAATTTATGGACATTTCGTATGTTTTTTTAATACGAATGTTTATGTTATGTTTAAACATTTTCATATGAGGAATGCATTGGACTTATTAAGTAACGAGTGGAGACCGCTATAGCTCCTCGATGCATCGGTATGTCTCATTAGACAAAATAATGTCTTGGAACAAGGCCTTGACAAAATCATATTTTTAGTCTTGGCACAAGGCCTAGACTATGTGGTTATGAAAGTCTGGCATTATGCATTTCATCATTATGAAAGTGGTTTTTCATATTTTATGTGATTATTCGACTAGTAGAATATCCATGTGAGTATGTAAGTGGAAGTATTTGATTTTTAACTTTTCCATATTATGCTTAAGTTCAATTTTAAAAGTATTTTGTTTTAGTCTTATACATTTCCTTAAATGTTTATGTTTATTTATGAATGTATCCACTATATTGTTATCTTTACTGAGCATCTGAGCTCACCCCTTTCTATGTTTTATTTTTCCAGGATGCAATGTTGTATTTTATGACTGACCTACAGTGATAGTCTGAGGGGATATGAGTGTGGTATATGGACACAATTTTGTTGTAGTTTTTAATTTTATGATGTAATGTAAATCTTATGAATGTATATAGTACTTCCAAGTCTACTAAACTAATAAGTCTTTCGAGACTTGAATTTTTCTGATCATGCCAATATTATGTAATAATGCACTGACTGTGGGTAACCGGGGTTGGGGTGTTACATATACATAAGAATATTATGTATCTTGGTGACAAAAAAATTAGTGAAATTTATTTATCAAATTCCCAATAATTTTTTGACATGCAAAAAACCTTTCTAAAAATCGAGAATCAACCTTTTATTTAAATAAACTTTCCAGTCTAACTTCTAGGAATTCCTTCCATTATAGATTATTTCTAGAACAAAAACCACTTCATGAACTTCATGTTATTTATTTATAAAGGGAAACATCCTTATCACAACTAAAAAGAAACATATGACACTCAGATAACTTCTATAACCACTCACAGAATACTTCCATATCATATTTACATCTAGAACTAACTTCAGTTTCTCAGAACTTATACCCTTTGAAAAATGAAAACCTTAATCAAATTAAATATTATTTAACCTGAAGTATTTTTATTCATCATCATTTAAAAATTCTAAAAAAAATCAAACATGTGTCCTATGAGTTGTAAAAATATACCCCCTTTTAATTTAGATACAATACTTCTTTAAAATCTATAAACCATCAATAGGTAAAGAAAATTTGTCCCCTTTATCTTTCAATCCAACATCCTTTAAAACCATTAAAAATGCAGATTTTATGGAATTCACTACTAATAAATTTTTATGAAAATTAAATTGATACATTATTAAAATAATCACTTCTTCTTTTACATCATCACTCATTCTTTTTCAATAATATTTTTTCTCTAGTTTTGTTTTGAGAAATATCACCAAGTAGTCATTATTTCAAGAATTTGATGTTTTAAAAATACTATTCTCCATCTAAATTTAAATATATCACTCAATTTATTTATCCTTAAAACAAATTCTCTTAAACCAACTATTTAATATCATTATAACCTATGAAATTATTTTAACTATACTTCATAATAACTATAATATCATCCCACTATCACTTTTAGTTTCATTATTCTCAACGAATCTAGGGAATGAATTTTATCTCTAAGAAAAAGTCATCAAAAAGTCATCTATGACTATCGTGTTTGAACTGGGTATAGAAAACAAGAGTGTAACTTAATAACAACATTTTTTCATTTTTTATGACTAATTTCAACAATCACTTACAAAAAAAATGATTACACTTTTAAAGCACTAAATTGCATGTGATTACAATCACAGTTATATAAGGCCATCACTTTATACACAATAAATCAAAAAATGTGTGAGTCTTACCACATGTGGACTCAATTTATAGCAATTTTATATGATAAACTAGTGATATCACATAATATCCATGAACCTATTTCCTTTAAAAGACTTATCCATTCTCAAAAGAGGCTAGACAACCTCTAAATGTTTATCACCAATTCCCCATTATTTATTTATTAATAATCAAATAATATTTTGATAATATTCATTGTAAAGAAACCACTTGTTTGTTATGATTCTATCTTCTCATTTATTTTAGTATCTTTAAATACTATCAAATTATACCATATGGTTAGTTAAAAAAAAATAGAAAAAGTATTCATCTATAAAGGTACATTCTACTCTAATAAGATTTTCATCTTTTTCTTTAGGGACATACACCAATTGAAAAAATGATTTTTACCACATTTTGTATTCCAAATTTGGATTGATACATTTTAAAAAAACTATAAATTAGTTTGACACAAATTTCACACCAAATCTGGATCTATACAAATTTTAATCAATAATTTGATTATTATAATAAAATTCAGATTTTATTATTCATGGTGGATAATTTATATTTGTTTTGGATGATTTTTGGTTAGTAAAACATAAATTTATTAATAATTTCATGTATCTCAACATCTTGAATCATTCACCATTAAATTTCTCTTAATCTACATGTTTTATTAGATTTGTCATTAATATACATAGTGGATACTTCCAATACTGGTAGTTTCATTTTATATACTCTCAATGAATTTAGTTTATCTCATATAATTCACCCCATTTATATGAATTTGTTTTGGACACTTTCGATAGGGCACACATCCGTTGTTGGGAAGACGCTGGTTGTTTCCCCGAATTCTTGATTTCCAAAGGTGGGCGACATCTGTCACTTTTTCAGTGGCGTTTTCTCCTTGATAAACAGGATGATGGGATATTGGTCTCCCCTTATATGGATTACTCCTAGAAAGTTTTCATTTAGTTCGAGTCTACCTCAATGATTAAGATATTGGTCATAAAACTCTTCTTGGAACCATATCTTTGTTTATGAAAATTAACTACACTACTTATGTTAAGACGTTACATGGGATCAAGTCATGGAAGTAACCTTTTGTCCTGGGAGTAGTCACGTTGGGCATCACTGACATGTATGATTATTGAAACACAGGTACAACAGAATTTTTCCACATTATGATAGGTCTTCTCAAGGGCATGAGAGGCCCAAGGAATCCCACGTTGAGTGTGGGGAATTTTATGCCATAGGAATGTCTCCGAGGTTTTCCTTAGCTTCCCATATTTAACATGGGGTATGTCGTGAGTTTAAAATCTAGTAGAGATGGATCAGACTGATCGGAACACTGATGGGAGTGGATCAGATGGGTACATACCTAGGAGTGAACACCAGGGAGGTTTACTTAATGGGTGGGTTTAGATTCCCAATGAGGATTGATCTAAGGATGATTGGTTACCAAAAAAGGGGATACCAAGGTTTACCATTGGCTGGGATTGAACCTCGTAGAGCCCTCCTACGTAACTTGTATGGAAGATAGGGTTCAAAACCTGTGTAGTTTGATAGGGTGAATTGTGGGATCAGAGTGTACACAATGTAAAACAACCATAAGACATGCTGGGGATTATACATGGATAGCATCCCATCACAAGGGGGACACCCTTGGTTGGATGGTTATGTATTGTGTGGGATTTTTGCATGATTCGCTACCTGAATGGCTAGAATGATTTCACTGGGATGTGGAATCCTAGGTAAGAATTAGTATGTATGATGGATGGTTGAGTGTAGTGGATGGGGGTATGGGATGGAGCCAACATGAATATGATGGTGATGTTGGGAATCAAACTCAGAGAGGCTTTCTACGTATCCCCATGGAAAGGAATAAAAGTCCAGGTAGTTCAGATTTGGGGTCATAGTATTAGGGTGTACACCAAGGACAATGACCCAAAAACATTTTGGGGATTACGTGTAGTTATCATACCAATCACAAGAGGGACACTCTTTGTTGGAGGAGTATGAATTGAGTGTGGGGCTTATGCATGGTTAGCTATTCCGGAATTAGTCTAACACCATTAAGTGGTGAACCAAGGATACATGTCCCAATAAAGGGGATGAAAAATTTTATTAGTTAATGGGGTTTAATCTCAAGGAGGATTCCTATGTACCTTGTATAGAATATAAGGTTCAAAACCCACATAGTTCGAAACAATATAGTTTAATATCATTCATGTTGAGGGGGCGATATAGTTAATCATCAGGTGGGAAAAGGGTGAACCAATGTGAATATAGTTTGGATATATGAGTGATGGTCTTGAACCTCATGGAGGATTTATACGGACCTTTATTGTAAAGGGAAAAGATCAAAGTCCATGTAGTTTGGTTATGGGGAGAATGTGGCTTACACTAAGGTAGCCCAAAGAGGATGTCATGGTCAATGCTTACTCTAAGGCCACACGAGTCATACTCAGTGTGATAAACAAGAGGCAAAAAAGCCAAATGATCACATTGTGAAAGGTGAATCTATGAGGAATGGATCGAGGATTACATGTGGTTATGGTCCCAAGAGATGGAGATTGGGGATTACTCCAAAAGGGAGGCCCGATGGGAAAGGAGGGTTTCCAAACATATGAAGAGGATATGGCCTAAATACCTGAATCATCCCATTAGATGGTGTCAAGGATTACATGGAGACTACCCAAGGTGTTCATGGAGGCAATGCTCAGATGGAGAGGGGAGTGAGAAGGTGATGGTGACCATCCCCTTCACAATGATCTCTCGACTTATCTATTATTCATTGATCACAGTTTAACTTCATATGTTGGGGATACAGGTGCTTGGCAGTTTAACATCCTACAGCTTGGATGGTGAGTATTCAATCCTCACCCCTAGGACTTACATAACTGGTTCACTTTAACCCTTGGTGAAGGGAAGGCACCAACAATGACGTGTGGATACGAGGTTTGTGGAGTTATCCACTAAGGGGATCATGTTAGCGTGGCTATACGAAGAATAATGCGGAAAAGTAATGTAGGATGAGGAACCACCCAAGTAACCTTGAAATAAATTTGTACAAACATGGAGGGACATACAAGAGAATTATTTCTAAGAAAGGGGTATCACATGTTAGAGGGGCTCAGACATGGTGCCTTAGGGAAAGGATGACACCTGGAGAGCATAAGGAGAGGGTTCATTCAAGATGAGGGGATGCACAAATAATTGGGTGGTTGTGTGCAAGGGGAAACCCTACATGCAAATTAGAATGACATAATGACAAACTTTTACACAAGAGGGATCTTTTACGCACAATTTCCTTGGAGGAAAAAGAAATGGGAGAGGGTCAAGGCTTAGTTATAACACCCTGACCCCAGATTCCCAGAATCGATCCACTAATTTTTACATTGGCATGATTAAATGGAATGAAATCCATAAGGAATGATCAGTTTAGTAGTATTGAAGAAACTATATACAAACATGTAACTCATATTACCCTGGGAAAGTAAACAAAATACATTACATAGCAAAAACTAAAAAACTGCAACTATAGTAACTCAATAAATGGCATCCTTTTCATAGCCAATTGAAAGTAAAAAAAATGAAAGGGGTGAGATAAAATGACCAGTAAGGGTTAAAAATAGAAGAATCATGACTCAACAACATTTGAATCACAATAAAATTTTAATAGTCGATATGACATGGATAATAAATGAAAAATACAAGCCATTAATAAACTGGGAATGAAACTGCATCCATAGATTTTTTCATAGTGAAAACCTCATAGAAAACAATAAATGTAAATTAATAAAGGGAATGATTATTAATTTGATTTCATTTATCTGGAACATGATAAAACTATACCATCAAAATGGTATAAGACTATGCGTAGATACCCGTCTGATTCTCTTTTGGAAACAAACCTGAAGGATTTGTCGCCAACTAATTTGTCTCATGAGACATGTTGATTCATCGATGGGATATAGTGGGTCCCTCCCATAACTGAAAGTCCAAATAATTATTTATATATATAAATTTAATACAAGTACAATATGACTTCTCAATATCTTTATAGAGTAGATGATATAAATTCATCAATATTTCCATACTTAAAACAACATCCCAAATAAACACCGTATATAAAGGGTTAAAAAACTGAAGAAAATAGTCAAATACATGAAACCATAATATATATATATAAAATATATTTAAAATTTTAAATTAAAAATAATCTCAAAGGGGAAGTAAGTACCCCACATAAGAATGATTTGGTGCACAATACCAAGTAAATCACAGTGAAATGGAAACAGAAACAAAGCCCCTTAAAATATTGTAATCAATCGAGTTAATAATCATTAGGTGAATCAAAAAATACCATGAATATAAATATAATAATGTTATTATATATCAAATTTAATTAATCATACACCACATAGAAGAAATAAGTGGTGAACAATGGAAATATCACAAAAAATAAAAGTGAGAGGAGAAATCCCTTACAATGATCGTATCACCAGAGTGAGGATAAATCAATGACCTAATTTTGTTTGAAAAATATAAATACACACAATATAAGTTGATAGATATTATAAAAAAATATTCTTTCACCCACACATATTATTTGAAAAACATAACCGATGACAAAGATGTTTAACTCAATGAATGGAAATTGAGTTAAGATATCCCTTACCTTTTGACTGAATGTGTTCTTTGATTGATCTTAATAACTAGAATAATCAAATTTGTATTCATTAATTAATAACTTAAGAACCTAATAGACATGTAATTTATTTATTATTACCTTATTAGGTTCATTAATGACCTTTTTTATGGGTTTAAGAGGTTCAATTTTATTGTTTTGGAAGCATTTTCTTCCTTGGTTTTCATGATCGGTTTACTTGTATTCATGAATGGAAGTTTTTTTGAAATGTTGTTAAAAATACAGAATGGTTAATATATATTTTTAGTAAAAATAAATTGATATAAATTATCTTAGAATGGTTTTAGGTTATATACCATGAGGATGAATCATTAGTTAAATGTAAATGATAAACTCTCGGAATAACTTGGCAATTTTGTGCATAATGAACTTGTTATGTATTATTATTTTATATTATGAGTGTGTAAGGATTATAGAACATTTAATGAGGTAAAATAAATATATTATGATATTTTTCAACCATTAAATTGTTTTGATGACCATAATTTATGATATTAATAGAAATTGAAAACTCGTCGTCCTTGAATGTGATAAATTAACACATCTCGGGAAATATTTTAATTTTTAGTGTAAGAATAGGGAAAAAAGAGAGATGATGATGGAATATTACATTATAATAATAAAATTACATTTCATTTAAGGCACTGGAATTATCATAGCATTTGGATGAGGGGATTTGAGGAGAGAGCAACAAAATATTAGAACTTGTAAAAGAAGTTGAAAGAACAATGAAGAGAGGTTCACCTCTTGAGTACTCTACCTTGAGAATCCCCTTAAGGCCTTTGTTTTTGTCCCTATGTGAGACCAACAGGTTTGGGACATGGGGGGAGGGTTTGGGAATTGTATTTTTTAAAACATAGTCAAGGATCAAAGCTTGAGTGGTGTGGGAGGAAGAGGGCACGAGGGTGGTTTATAATGTGGTAGAGAGAAGGGTTTTTTTAATATTTTAATCATTAGTTTAATATTTTACCCTAAGATAAGAAATAATGATGATTCCCTGACCTAGAATAGTAATAAGACCATTTTATTTTGATATTTGGGTGATTACATCACTCAAGATGTTAGGAATAGTGGATTTAAATTATAATGTATTTATACAGTAAATTCATGTATTTTACTATTCACCTAAAATTCATGTATTTTAGAAAAATTTAAAAAATTCACCCTAGCCATTTTTTGATGTGTAAAATCCAAAAATGATATAATTATTTCAAAAATAATTTTCTAAATATTAGAAATTTAATTTTTAATTAAAATCATCATTTAATCAAAAAATGCCAACACTTAAAATATTCATCTTCATTTTTAAGGTGCCTAAATGTTATTTATACATTCATGGGTAAGGATAACATTCAAAAGGGTCATATTACTATTAATAAGGTAAGTTACTATTTATAATTTTATGTATCTATTATTAGGGGTAAGTTACTATTCATTGACAATTAACTTGATTCTATCACTCCAAATATCACCCTGATGGCAACGGTGTATGTCTGTTTTTTAAAATTCAAAACATAGATGTGAAAAATTTAAGTTTAATGTATAGGTTTTGAAAATATTCTATAAACAAGAATGTGTTGTTTCACAGAGACACAGTTCTCCATGAAATATATGCTATATAATGAGTAAATTTTTTTTAAGAGAAACATACCATAAAATGTCTGGGGTGTTATATTCTTCCCACCTTCAGAAATTTCATCCTCAAAATTTTTGAGGTATAAATCTCTCTAAAAAGATGTGGGTTGTTCTTATTTATAACATACTGAGGTTCCCACATTGCTTCCTCTATTTTATGGTATCTTCAATGAACCTTTACTAGCCTAGTGGTCCGATTTATCAATACCTGCTCCCTTGTGTCATGAATCTTGATAGGCTCGTCACAGTATGAAAAACCAAGTTACAAATATATTTATTTATAGGTGAGTACATGTGTTGGGTCTGGCATGTATTTCATTAACAACAACATGTGGAACAGATTATGAAATTTGGAGAGACTTTTTAGCATTGCTAAACAGTAAGTTAAAGCTCCAATGCTTTCTAAAATTTTAAACGGTTCGATGTACCTAGGTCTTAGTTTCCCTTTCTTACCAAACATTAAGAACACCTTCCATGGAGATACTTTTAGAAATACATGATCTCCATCTTGAAATTAAAAATCTTGTCTCTGGTTGTCAGCATAACTATTTTTCCTACTTTGGGCTGCTTTAATATGGGCCTGAATTTTCTTTACCTATGCTGTTGTCTCTACGATAAGTTCTGCGCCTATAAGTTTCGTTTTGCCAACTTCATCCCAAAATGTCATATTTTGACACATATTACCATATAATTCTTCATATGGAACCATTTTATGGTACATCAAAAACTATTATTATAGGAAAATTATAGAAAAGTCAAGTATTGATCCCACATACCTTGAATGTTAAGGGAGCATGATCTAAACATGTCTTTCAGTGTTTCAATATTCCTTTTAGACTATCCGTCGGTTTGGGGGTGATAAGAAATACTAATATTAATCTCTATATCTAAAATCTTATTAAGAATTTTTTCAAGAAAATTGATGTTAATCGAGGATCTTGACTGAACACAATCGATGGAGATGCACCATGAATTATTACAACTTCATTAATATAAAGTATTGTCATACACTCTCAAGTGGTAAATCCTCTCTTATATAATAGAAATGTGTGATTTTGTGAGCTGATCAACAATTACCGATATTGCATCATTCTTTCTTGGTTTCCTCAATTTTACTTTTACTAAATCAATCATAATTTCATCCCACCTACACATAGCAATAGGCAGAGGTTGCATGGCCCTTCTATGATGTTGTCTCTCTACCTTCACCTACTAACAAACTAGACACCTTGACACATAGTCAGCAATTTCTCACTACATGTTATCCCACCAAAAGTGTTTCGTCAGATCTCTATACATATTAGTGGTGCCAGGGTGTATAGATAAATTTGAGCAATGAGAATCTTCTAATATCTCCCTTTTTAGCTTAGGTTCTGATGGAATACATAAACTCTTCCCAAATTTCAGAACTCCATCCTCATACACAAAGTCTTCCAATATTCCATCCTCAACAACTTTAATTTTCTTTTTTAGAATGACATCATCATATTGAGATATTTTTATAATCTCTAGTAAATATTGTTTAGAAATCATTTCAAAGAGGAAAAAATTTTCCCCTTCCATAACATTTCCCGTATCTATCTTTACTAGATCTGTGAATATAGGATCTCTCTCAATCCTCATTTGGTCAGAAGTCCATGATATTTCCTGTTTAATGCATCTACCATTTTATTTTCCTTTTCTAGGTGGTATTATATTGAATAATCTTAATATTTGAGTCACTCACGACATCTTCTTTTCCTCATGTTGAGTTATTTTAGTTTAAAAATGCATTTCAAACTCTTGTGATCTCTACATATATCACATCTTTTACTTTAGAGACAATGTCTCCATATTTTCATAGAAAACATTACAATTTCTAACTCAAGAGCATGAGTTGGGTAATTTTTCTCTTGAGTATTCAACTACCTTGATGAAAAAGATATAAATTTATCATTTTTCATAAAGACACAACCTAGTCCATTCTTTTATTCATCATTGTATATCAAAAATCCATCATTTCTAGATAGAAGAGTCAAAATTGGATCATTGAACAATGTTCATTTCAATTCATCCAAGCATTCTATACATTATTTTGTCCATAAATACTTAACCCCTTTATGTGTAATCTTATTATTGGGTTATCTAATCATGATAAATTAGAATGAAACACTAATAGTAAACTGCTAAGACAATTAAACTACATACCTCGGTTATGTTAGTCGGTGCGGGCCGTTATTGTATTTCCTTTTTCTTCATAGGATCAACTATGATTCCATCCTTAGAGACAATATGGCCAAGAAAAAACTAGTTTAAGACAAAATTCATAGTTTATAAACTTCTCATATAATTAATTTCTTCTATGAGTTTTCAGAATAATATGAAAGCTATTCTCCTGGTCTTTATTGATTTTAGAGTATACAATGATATCGTTGATAAATACCACAACAAAGTCATCAAGATATTCCTTGAAAACTCTATTCCTTAGATCCATGAAAATAGAGGCTGCATTAGTCAGTCCGATAGTCATTATTGTAAATTCATAATTCTTATATCTCGTTCAAAATGCTGCCTTTGGAATATTATCCTTTCCCACACACAGCTGGTGATATCCAGATCAAAGGTCAATCGTTGAAAAATATTAGGCTCCATGAAGTTGATCAAATAAATCATTAATGTGTGGTAAAGGATACTATTTATTTATTATAATATCATTTATTTCCCTATAATAAATACATAGCCTCATGGATCTATATTTCTTTTTAACAATTAAGATAGGGGATCCCCATAGAGAAACACTAGGTTAAATAAATCTCTTGACACTAAATTCCTTTAGTTATTTCATTGGATCTACTAATTCCACAATGTTCATTCTATATGGAGTCTTTGATATAGGTCTTGCACCAGGAATTAAATAAATTGAGAATTCAACATCCTTCTCTGGAGGATATCCCAATAAATCCTTTGTAAATACATTAATGTATTCTTGCACAATTGGTACATCTTCAATTTGAATATTTCGTTCCTCACCCACAAATATTGTGTTCTCTTTCTCTCTAATAATTTCATTTTGTAGAGCTACTGGGGGTTGATATATATAAGAATCAGATGGCAATGTTTCTACTCTAATGATAAGGAATTCTACACCATTCTCAAATATTGTAACTTCTATATTCTAGAAATAGATCTTCATATCCTAATTTGACATCCAATTCATACCGGGAATTGACTGAGGTGAACTGATCAACACATCTTTGTTTCAATTCTATATCCCCTAAAATTTTTGACTAAAAAATCCTTTATTAAATAAAATTGGACATGTCTAACATTCATGGTAAATTGGGAAGATATAAATGAATGTGATGATCAAGAATTAAATAAATCATTTTATAAGTTTGAGGAAACATTTAAAGTACCTACCACCACATCATTAGGAACTTCAACATCTGTGGTTGTAATCTCATAAGCTTTCACTTAATCTCATGGCCTTTTTTGAGTCATGTTAACTTAGATATTAGGACACTCATTACATAGTGTCCCATATCTCTATAATTTCATCATTGAACATAATTTTTTTTCTCTTCCCCTTGCATTCACTAGATCGAAGAACCTTTTCTCCACACTTAGGAAAATCTCATTCCTTTCAATCATTTCCCAGGATATTTCTTCCCACAATTCTCACATAATGGGAATTTCTTCATTACCTTCTTCTTCGTTGGTTGTTCAAATTTTACATGGTTTTTATAATGAGTCTTCTTATATTGATTTCCCCTAAACAAATTTAATCTAGAACGTTCCATCTCTATTTTGATAGAACTTAATAAAATTTCATCATATAATCAAAATTTTTGGGAAGACAGTTCCCTTCGAATACTTGGATTAAGACCTTCATAGAAATGATCAATCTTGTCTTCCAAATCACGTACGTAATCTATAATATACCTAGACAATATTTTGAAGGTGGCCACATACTTCGCAACATTCTCTTATTCTATTTTCTTTAGTATAAGGAATTTCTTCTTCATTTCAGTTCATTGTTCATGAGGGAAATATTTGTCAAGGAATATTTCCTTAAATTTTCTCCATTCTATATCTTCTATTTCTTCTTCCTCAATGCTATTCTGGATCAAGGACCACCATTGATCAGCATCAACCTTGATGCAATATGCTTCATATACTACCTTTTCATTTTCATTGCATATTAATGCCATAAATATCTTTTCAAGGGACATTCTATACTATTCAGATACCATAGAATTAGTAGTCCCACTAAATGATGGGGGTTTCTACCACATGAAACGATCCAATATAGGTTTAACAATGTTATTAGTAACATCCTAAGTAAGGTTTTCAATATGATCATGATCTGATCTACTCCAACATTGACTGTGTTGTCTTGCATAGTTGGAAAATCCCTACATTGTTCGTTGGTATTTATTCCCCTTCTTCCATTAGGTTCCATCACTAAAAAAATGGAATTCACTAAATTATCTAATAATTAATAATTTATAACTAGAAAACACATAAGATAATTTGAAAATTTATGCACAAAAAATCGGATAATCATAAACATTTTCTATATTTACTTTTAAATTCTTCATAATGGTTTTTAATGAAAATGATAATTATCCTAAGCATATCCTCAGGGAGTATCAAACTAGGTGCATATTAAGAACCATTTTCATGTATCAGGATACCTAGAGTCAAGCCCGAAACTCCTTGTCGAAATTGATACACCTAGGTAAATCTATTCCAGAACCACGTCCGCTTGTAGTATCCAAACATGGATGTATTTTCTAGGAAGACCCACATAATATATTCTTTAACAAAATTAGAGGATTTTTTTCTATGATTATCCTCAAAATCTAACTTAGTGTTATGCCCTATAAACTATTTTTACTAAATCTAATTCCACAACTAGAATTCTATGATATACAAACGGTTTAAAACCATTGGTATAGGCTCGATAACCATTGGTATAATATATACCAACGACTATCCAAACTATTGGAAATTAAGCCATGGGGATAGAAATATCCCAATAGTTATTCATAAACCATTGGGATATGTAATCTTATAGCACATTATACCAATAGTTTTATATAAATATTGGTATAACTTTGTACCAATGGTTTTACACCATTGAAAAAAAATTCAGTTTATATATATACCAATGGTTTGCTGAACCGTTGGTAAATACTATTACCAACGGTTTGCTGAACCATTATTAAATACTATTACCAATAATTTAAATAAAACATTCGTAAAAATTTAGTTAACATGTAAATACCAGCTATTTGTAAACCGTTGGTATAGAGTAGATTTTAACATATATACCAATAGTTTAAAACCGTTGTCATAGAGTTGCGGCAACTCCAACATCACTACCAGCCTCCCCTGGAATTACAGAATTCAGAATTAATTATCTATAAAATTCATAATTAACAAACCTATACATAAATCAGAATTAATTACCTCTAATAATAACAAACAGATACATAATTACTTGTGAAATTACCTGCAATTGCAATACACTATACATAATTCAAAATAACACCAATGAAGATAAATATGATCCAAATTGTATTCCATGAGAATAACATAATGAAATTTTAGTACACTATATAGAATTCAGAATAACACCAATAAACCCAACAAAATACACCACTCAAAACTAGAACACCCCAAAGACAATCATTTCCATAAACACAATACATCCAAATTTGATCCAGGGGGTGTCCAAGTATTTCCCCATGAAACTTAGAGTCACTCACTCAATGTTGTGAAAATAAATAGTTTTTTTAGTTGGGGAATAATATCCATTTTAGGTTCAGACACCCCCACTTTTCATGTAGGAGTGGAACAAAGAGGGTTTCCAGGGAGGGGGGGTTGTCCCTGGGGGTGGGGGTGTCACGGGGGGGGGGGGGGGGGTGTCAAGGCGGGGGGGGGGGGGGGGGGTCCGGGGGTTGGGGGTCTTGTCCAAGGGGGTAGGGGGTGTCCAGGGGAGGGGGGGGGGGGGGATTTCTAGGGGTGGGTGCTGTCCATGGTGGTGGGGGTCAAGGTTGGTGTCCAGGTTTTTGGTTAGTGTCTAGGGGTGGGGGGTGTCCAGGGGGTTGGGGGGGGGGGGGGGCTGTCCAAGGGGGTGGGTGGTGTCCAGGGGTTGGGGGGGTATCCATGGGGGGTGGGGGCTGTCCATGGGGGTGGGGTGTTTAGGGGGTGGGGGTGTTCAGGGGGTGGGGGCTGTCAAGGGGGTTGGGGGTTTTGTCCATGGGGTTAGGGGGTGTCTAGGGGGGGTGGGGGTGTCCCAGGGGTGGGGTGGTGTCCAGGGGGGTATCTAGGGGGTGGGGGTAGTCCAAGGGGGTAGGGGGTGTCTAGGAGGAGGGGATTTACAGGGGTTGGGGGATATACAAGGGGGTATGGGGTGTCCTGGGGTGGGGGTGGGGGGGTCTAGGGGGTGTTCAAGGGGTGGGGTACTATCCTTGGGGGTGGGGGTGTCCAGGGGGTGACGGGGACTGTCCATGGGGGGGGGGTGTATAGGGGGTGGGGTGTCTAGGTTGTGGGGTGGTATCCAGGGGGTGGGGGGCTATCCAAGGGGGTTGTGGGTGACTATGGGGTTGGGGTGTCCAAGGGGGTTGGGGGTGTCCGGGGGTGGGGGGAGGGTGTTCTGGGGGTAGGGGGTGTCCAGGGGGTTGGGTGGGTGGGGGTATCCAGGGGGTTGGGGGGGTGGCGATGTCTAGGGGGTGGGGTGGTGTCCAGGGGGTGGGGGGCTGTCCAGATGGTTGGGGGCTGTCTAAGGGGGTTGGGGGTGTCCACGGGGGTAGGGGTGTCTAGGGGGTGGGGGTGTCCAGGGTGTGGGGTTGGGGGAGTCCATGGGGTTAGGGTGGCAGTCCACGTGGGTGGGGGTGTCTAGATGGGCGGGGGTGTCGAGGGGGTGGGGCTGACTCGGGGGTGTGGGGGTGTCCAATGGGGATCCCGTGTGGGTGGGTGAGGGGGGGGGGGTGTCCAAAAGAGGGGTGAATCATTCAAAACTTATCATCAAGTCATGTTTTATTATTTATATATAAATAAATAAAGATAACGTGACCTACCTAATCACACATATATTCAGTCACAACAAATCATCAATCATCTAATGTCAGTAATATCAATCAAACATGTAACAGATCAATATATTCGTCATAAATATCACTATCATTACCTTCATCATTAGCCTCACCATTTTCCTCATCGTAGTCCCCATTATCCTCCCTGCCTTCCTCAATGCCTTCCTCCTCATCCTCGTACTCCGCCTCGGCCTCCTCCTCACCCTCCTCTTTTGCCTCAGCCTCCTCTTTTCTCTCATCCACCACCACCTAAAACTCCTCCTCCCCATCATCTCACCAAAAAATATAAATTACACATGTTTCACCACATATATAATGCATCTAAGACATATATTAATCACTAGATGTACTATCCTCTGGTGGAAGTGTTTGATGTAAAACTTCCATCAGTTTTATTAATGCAGTGTTTGTCCTAGCAGACAGTTCTGCCGTCTCAGTGGCCATTTTTTCAGTTTGTTCTGCCTATGAAATAACCTTCTAGAACTCAGTGGCACTAAAACTCATACATGAGGGGGAACAATACCACCTTGGTACTATACTTTTCCCAAGTCGACAACGTACTCTCTAGGGTGCTCATCTCCCAACACCTGATGTAAGTGATCGTTTGGCCCAAAATTTCCAGGTTCCTGGGCATCAAGGGCCTCTAAAGAATCCCATTAAAAATATAAATAGATTATTTAGTTAAAAAATAGATATTAATATTTGAAATAAATAATGTAAAACATATAATCTGCTGCTGAGTCAGTTCATTATCCGCATTTCCATCTTTCTTCCTTCGACTAGAGCCAAACAGTTTTTCTCGAGGCACCCATCCTTCAACATTAAAATTTTCCCTCTACAATGACATTGAATATAGAAAAACATAATTTAAAATAGGTTACCAATAATTAATTTTACAATTAAAATTATATACAACTTTATAAATCAAATAAATTCTTGAAGAAATAATAGAAAGTGAAAGTCGTAATGAAAAATTATAAACAACTATTATACCTGCTTATTCTCAGGATCTAGCATCGTGTTACGTCCCAATGTGTGGAGGTATTTTTTAGCATTAATTTTTTTTATTTCTTCCAGATTATTCCTAAATAAAATTAAATAATAAAAAAGATAATATTAACACAAAACATGAAATTTATCATTTAAATACCTCAAATGTGATTAATAACTTAAAATGGGTAGTCGTCTAATGAGTAATCATATGTCGATACTGTTTTATCAGACATTCATCAACAACAGGGACCACCTCTAACTCTATTCCAACTTTAGAATGCCATCTAATATAAAAATCATGCTTATATGGTCTTTAATGTTCACCTAAATCCTGTAGATGTGCTGGCCGTGAACCCTCACCATCCGTGATATTAAACCGAAGGTGACACAAAAATATTAATTCATATAAATACAAAATTAATATATTTCATTAAATACAATAGATTTTTTTACCTATATCTCTTCCCAAGAATTATCCTTACTTCATTTGGCAACTGTCTTCATGATAATGGGCTGATAGGAATGATGTCGGAGTATTTGGAAAGTGTCACAAAAAACTCCAACATTGCTAGACTGTTTTTTCATTAATTTTATTTTCTTCATTGTAGTCCACCATCAACTGCGTGCAGTAGTTCCACATCGAATGATTGCATGTATTCCCCTGACCCCGCCTCCTATCAGTAGATGTATCTGTTATGAAAGAAAAACAAATATTTTATCAATACATGTTATACTGAAAATAAATAATGGTAAAATATTTTTTAGGGTTCTATAAATATACCTACGGTAGTCTAATAAATGGGTGGCACAGGATCCATAGAAACCGAAGAAACACCCTGTGTAGGTGGAGTAGGTCCCAATGCATGCTCCTTAGGGATAGAATCTGGTGGAGTAGGAGTCTAAGAAAATGAAATATAAAAGCTTATAGAGAAGGAAGTAGAAGTAAAAGAAGATGACATAGATGACGGGTTGAATGCTGGATGGGGAGTGGGACTCATCATCAGATACGATGAAGATGGGTGAGGAGACTCAGATGTAGAGGGTGCTGAAAAAATGGGAGGCCTAAATATCTTGTGGTCCCTAACATCAGAACTGGATTAGAATGTGGGATAGATGGTATGTCAGTGGAAGGGGTAGGGTCTAATCGGGTACGCCGACCAGATCAGCTAGCTCTCGTACCACTTCCCTTGTACAAACACCCTGAGTACTGGCACCACTACTAGGTTTCCCATAAAATAATTGTCGCCTAATAGGTGGATCCTGCAAAAATGATTAAAACAAAACTAATCACATGACATTATATATTATTTAAATTTATATATTTGAAAAAAATACTCACTACAGGAACTAGAGGTGGAATGCCCATCTTAGCCATGCAACGATCATTGTCCATCATATTTTTCCATCACCTCTCTTCAATTGGTCGCATTTACTACATTTTAAAACCAATATGGAAGTAATTAGAAAATGATTACTATTGTGTAACCCAAAAAACAAAATAAATGAGCGGGAATATGGGTATTCGAGGATAATTTAATTATCCATTTATTTAGGTGAGCTTGAATAGATATATATTGAATTAAATAAATTATAATAGATGTAATAAGGAAATTTAATTTTTAGTAGGATGGTTATTTACTAGGAAGACAAACCATCATGTTCATAAGGGGTAAGGAACTTGTCAAAATTAAGGAAAAATTTAATTTCTTTAGCCCAGGTAGATGTTTCAGGTTTCTATAAATGTTTTTTCGGAGAAGAAAAACAATAATGTTCATTATTTGGTGAAATGTTAATTGGAGGGCTTAAAGTTATACTTATTTAATACATGGTCAATAAAGCATTGAAATGTTCACCAATTTAGAAATGTTGGTTTCATAGGTTTGAATACAGTTAAATTACAAATTAAAAAATGCAATTCAACTAAAATTGCAACCAATAAACATTGAAAATTCACATAACGGTCAATTAGGATACACCATATTTGTAATCAATATTAAATCAATTTGAATAGTACCAAACTTAACAACCCGAGTTGAGCTCCACCAAAATAATTTATAACATGGATGGATGATTTTATATATTTTCCACCACAACTTTGGGTTCACCGTCAACACTATCAACAAAGCTATTGGATACATCACAATTAATAAATTGATCATTTCTAATGGTAGTAGCGATGGTGTCAATTTCCTCTTCACCATCATAAAAAATATGTCTTTAAATTAGTTCAATAATGACACCAAATTCAGGTCGAAGATGGTCTTTGAAATAAAAAACTTATTTCACTATTGATACCAATACATATGGTTCATCGATAGCAATAGTGTGAGTCATATCAATTACTCGAAATCCACAATAATCAATAAATGTGCCCTACCACTTCATCGAATCAAACCACTGGAATTTCATCATTGTGACTCATCCATGAGAATAATAATCCAATATTTCTTTTTCCAATGACTCCATAATAACCAAAATTTTCACATCGCGGTCTACTATCTGATGCTCTATCATAACAGTCTGTTGTTGCAGTAACCATAACACCATCAAGTTATGTTCTCACGTTCTTTTCTCGTTCAGTGATAATAAATTTGTACCCATTGACAACAATTAATTTACAGTCATGAACCATGGTATTTGGACCAAAAGCCAAAGATTTTATTTCCTCAGAGACAGATTCAGCAGGCAAACTCAATACCTAAAATATAAATGAATATTAAACTTAATTAAATATTTATTTAATTATTTTAAATAGTAATATTATTACCATCAATTTTAAATAAGAAGAAAACTCTTTTCTATGCAAAGTCTCCCTCGTTATCAAAGATAAGAACGATGATTTCTATTTATCATTGCTTTATGTTCCCTGTAGATAAAAATAGGAATATTTTAACATATATATTTAAGATATACATATATTTAATTTACTTACCTGATGTAGTCATTGAACAAATCACAGTTGAATAAAACTGTGCGATGTGCCATGTCCCTATCTTCTAGGCTTAATGTCATCAATGTCTATGATCAATAAATTTCTTTTTTTTAAAGAAGTGATAGAAAACTGTGTTCAATTTTTTCATACTGTTCTTCTTTATTTCTTACTAGTCTGTTCATTCTTATAGTAAGAACATACAAATACATAGAGTAAAAATACATACATTCTTGAGCCATGTAACCTTTCATGATAAAACCTTAGATATGATTCATATTTCAGACTTAATAATTTAATGTGTACATATTTATTTCAACTTGATACATCCAATGAAAAGAAATAGGTCCTATGAGAAGTATTTCAGTTAGAATATGGACAATCAGATGCGGTGTGCATGTTAAAAGTAATGGAGGAAATGTTTTCTCTCACTCATACCAAACTACTAGGGAAATACCAACATTATTTACAAGAAATAATTGGACAAATTCTTAGAACAAAGATATCTAACCAAATGAAACAACTGAATAACATCCACTTTTAGATTATTGGAAAAAATATGATAGATGCATATTGGAGTCAACTCATACAGACAGATGTGATAATCATGAGTCTTCAAATATTTTATCTTTAACTCTCTTATGTTGACCCATTTAGATTTGTTGCTTGAATAGACATCATGAACTTTAATAGTCTCTATTACATCCAAAAATTGATTTTTTTTCTATAGGTTTCATCACATAAGAAGCAAATGGAACTTTCCATTTAATTTCACTGATGTGAACAAAATGTAATTCCGGTCTGCTGCCCCATTCCACCAAGTCACATCGAAACTGTAACTCATATTTTTTTCTTTACCTTAATATTTAGAGGAATCAAAAGCAAAATTTCACATATATTTTTATCAATGTGAATTACGTCTAAGCAATGATGTAACAAATTTATTGACCAATAAGTAAAATCAAAGAAGATACTTCTCTT
This sequence comes from Viscum album, assembly GCA_963277665.1. Classification (NCBI taxonomy): domain Eukaryota; kingdom Viridiplantae; phylum Streptophyta; class Magnoliopsida; order Santalales; family Viscaceae; genus Viscum; species Viscum album. Next base: position 1,951,506,677 of record OY728150.1, read on the forward strand.
CTTCCAATTGTAATAGGTTTAAGTGGAAACATTCCTTCTCTTTCCAAATTTCATTTGACCTTTCCCAAATGAAAAATTGGAATTTTTTGATTCATTAAGTTCATCAGTTCCAAAAATATACTGAGGTGGATCATCAGTCTCCTTGGTATTGTCAAATCTTTGACGATTGTTTCTATATGGATGGTCCATTGGAAAGAATCATTTATGTCCCTTAAAACTGAAACTATAATTACATATCAGTCATATGAATTGTGTATTCTTTATAAAAATCGGAAATGACAGTTTTCCCATTGTTCTCCATCCAGAAATCATTGCATAAGAAGGAAAATCATTGATTGTCCACATAAGTGCAACAATAATCATAAATATGTCTTTAAAACATGCCTCGTATGTGTGCACACCCACATCCCAATGAAGATTCATCTCTTTTATTAAAGGATGCATGTATATGTATATATCATTATTGGGATTTGAAGGGATAGATATGAGTATAATCAAGAAAGTGAAAGGTTTTTTCATACAAAACCGTAGGGGAAGGTTATAAATGTTTATAAAAACCAACCATGTGCTGTGTGATGTAAGAATATTCTCAAATGGATTAAAACCATTAGATGAAAGAACCATCCTCACATTACACAGGTCAGCTACAAAATAAATATATTGATCATAAAATCTATGCTATGAAAATCCATCTATAGGGTGAACCAACTCATCATTAGTTTTCTTTATCTCAATATCAAGCCATCACATTTTTATTGATATTTTATCAGACATAAAAAGATTATGGTGTCTGGAGATCATTGTAAAGTGCCAAATTACTTTATTTGGCACAGGGGATGGTGTTCCATTAGCTTTTAGATTCCAGTAGGATGTGCCACATTTTGTACAATCATTTCATTCAGTATTTTTCTCCAAGAATAAATTAAAATCTTCAGTGCGAGATTGAATTTTTTTTTCTTCAAAATACAAGTGAATCAACTAGTATCTTTTCCATATAGTGGTTTAAGGGAATTTTTGCATCATCTGGAATTAAGTACTTCAAGAAGGTAAGAATTTAATTGATGGAAGTATTATAAATCCCATATATAGTTTTCCCATGAAACAATTAGTTTAAAAAGATCATATTTTTCATTTAACTGCATTGTCGATATACTGGAATCATGGCAGCATTATTCAATTTTTTCACCCTAACAACATCATAATTTTCATTAAATGAATAAAGTGTGCTCATATCAAAGTCTTCTTGGATCAGAATCCTTTCTTTTACATGATGAAGAATAAATGGAAACACGTCATAGAACAAATTCTCCAATACGGTCCTCTCATTTGGATTATCAGCAATTTGAGATTTCATTTTATCCCCATTGTGATAACACACATAGTATTTTTATTTAATACCATATTTGGTTATGTGGTAGCTGACTTCTTCATGGCTCGTCCAAGGTCTTCCAACACAATTGTAACACATGTAGTGTATGTGACCACTATCTGAAGCATTATGAAATGAAAAAACTAAAAATATCTCTATTTTTTTTAAAATCACTTGAGATCTAATCAGTTTCATACATCCAACTTCTTTCCATTCTATAAAAATTGATATAAGTCATTTAGCCAAAATCAATTCAATATGATTGATGTTTGATCAAAAATAAATTTAAGTAAATGAGAATTGTTCACTTTATATGAAACTATAACTAACACACTACTGTATATGAGAATCATAATATAAAAGACAAAAAATACTATATTTATAATAAAATATATTTGAATAACTATACATGAGTTTACAAGATCATGAAAAATTGTGGAGGATAATTATTTAGTAGTTGAGTAAATTTACGATCAATTTTTTTTATATTTTAGTAGTTTATTTGAGTGATCACATACACTTCCCAAGGTGTTGTGGGGTTTCTAGGTGGTGGGGGAGTACAGGGTTGAGGGGATATCCCGGTGGGGGGGGGGGGGGCTGTCTAGGGGTGGGGTTTTCTAGGGGGTGGGGGTTGTCTAGGGGGTGTGGTGGTGACCAGGGGGCTGTCCAGGGGGTGGGGGTGTCTAGGGGGTGTGTGTGTGGGGGGGGGGGTCTTTCTAGGGGGTGGGGGGCTATCCAAAGGGGTGGGGCTGTCAAGGAGGGGTGGGTTGTCCAGGGGGTGGGGGTGTATAGGGGGTTGGGTGGGGGGTTTCCAGGGGGTGGGGTGGTGTCCAAGGGGATGTCTAAGGGTGGGGGATGTCTAGTGGTGGTGGGGGTGTCCAGGGGGTGGGGGGGTCTGTGGGGGGGGGGGGTGGTGTTTAGGGGGGCTGTCTAAGTGGGTAGGGGCACATAGGGGGTGGGGGCTCTCCAGGGGGTGGGGGGCTATCCTTGGGTGGTGGGGTGTCCATAGGGTGGGGGTGTCTAGGGGGTGGGGTGTGTCTCGGGGTTGGTGTGGGGGGTTGGGTAGGGGGGGGGTGTCAAAGGGGGTGAGGGTGTCCACCCTCAAACTGGGGTCATAGAATCAAAAACCCATCCAATTGTATCATGACTTGAAGCCTGTTATAGATGAACCAGAAGACTATTGGTGTAAACCATAGATATTATACATATAAATCACAACACACCTAATTGTAAACACACCACAAAATATCATACGTGGATCAACTTTTATCTTACACTCTAAATATCGTAGATAAATCCTAAAAAAACACACGTAATTGTAAAAACACCTCCAAATTTTGAGTTAGGGATATGACTTATTGATTAAATGAGAGGCTAGCTGAAAGCTAATTCCAAGTAGTGATACAAGGTGTAAATATAGTATTTTCTATGTTTACAAAATTTTGTGTGTGTAAAATATGATCATATTTATGTTGTTTAGGAATATGAGCCTCGTTCTGATGGGACGCTACTCATGTGAGTATGTGAATTGTTATATAATTAGGTGATATAGAGTTGTAAGAATGTTAAATTTGTATTGGATCAATATAGACAGTGGATAGGAGCCTGAGTGAGATTTCTTTGGAGAGATCACATCTTCTTTAAAGTGTAAGATTGACTATTGGTATCGAACTTCAAGAAAATACTTAACATTGGAAAGCAACTATACATTGGTTATATGTGATTCCTATTTTTTTTGTAGAGTATCAGAGTGGACACCCCCTCCTGGGATTTCTCACACCCCACACCCCTGTAGCCCCCTACCCCATGCATCCTCCCACCTGGATATCCCCCCACCTGGATAGCCCCCACCCCACCTGGATAGCACACCCCCCACCTAGATAGCCCCTCCCCCTAGAGAACCGAAACCCACCATCCTTCACCTGGACATCCCACACTAACCTCCTTGGACAACCCACCCCATGGACAGCCCACACCACCCCTCCCCCACCTGGACATCCCACCCCACCCCCCTGACATCCTACCCCCTCCCTAGACAGCCCACCCCTCCCTCACACCCCTACAATTCCTCTACCTTCCTACATCCCCTGGGCAACCCCCCCCCCCCCCCCCCCCCCCCCCACCTAGACACCCCCACCACCACCTGGACAGCCCCCACCCACCTGGATAGCCCCCCCCACTTAGACAGCCCCCACCCCCACCTGGATAGCCCACCACCCCACCTGGATAGACCCCCACCTGGACAACCCACCCCTCCCTGAATAACCCACACCCTCCCCCACTTGGAAATACCACCCCCCTAAATAACCCACACCCCTCCCCCACCTAGATAGACCACCCCCACCCCTGGGACAACTCACCCCCTTGATATCCCACACCCCTCCCCCACCAGGACAACCCACCCTAACCCCCCTGACAGCTCACACCCCTCCTTGGATAGCCCACACCCACACCCCCAGACTCCTACAACCCCTACCCCCAGAAACCCCTACCACCTAGAAACCCACCCCCACTTGGACAACCCCCCTCCCCCTGCACCCTATCTTAGGGTAATTTTAATTAAAACCATTTTATTAATTAAGAAAGTCAAACCTTCATGCCTTATCCATTTAATTCAAAAAAACATTTCAATTTATCAAAACATGAAAAATTCAATTTATAAGGCTCTATGGGTCAGTTAGGAAATGTCATTAGGGAAAGGGAAAATCACCTACATGGTTAATTCCAATTTACAAACTGGGCCAAGAACTTAGTAGGTGGGGTGGTGTCCAGGACGTGGTGTGGTGTCTCAGGGGGTGGGGGTGTCCAAGGGGGTGGGTGTTATCCAAGGGGGTGGAGGGTGACCAAGGGTGGGGGTGTCCAGGGGGTGGGGGGGGGGGTTCTCCATGTGGTGGGGGTGTCTAGGGGGTTTGGGGGGTGTCCAAGGGGGTGTTGGTGTCTAGGGGGTGGGGGCTATCCAGAGGCGGTGTGGTATCCACAAGGTGGGGTGTCAAAGGGGGAAGGGGAGGGTGGGAGGGATGTCCATGGGAGGCGAGAGGTGCCCAGGGGGTGGGGTTTCTAGGGGGTGGGGGTGTCCATGGGTGGTGTGTGTGTGTGTGGGGGGGGGGTGGTGTCCAAGGAGGTGGGGGTGTAGGGGGTGGGTGGGGGGCTATCTAAGGGGGTGGTGTCAAAGGGGTATCCAGGGCTGTTGAATTGGGGGGGGGGGGGTGCTGTCCAGGGGGTGGGGGGGGTGTCCAGGGGGTGGGGGTGTCCATGTGGGGGGTGGGGTGTGTCCATGGGGGGTGAGGGGTGTCTAGGGGGGATTTACAAGGGGGTGGGTGTGTCCAGGGGGTGGGGACTGTCCAAGGGGGGTGGGGGAGTGCCGGGGATGGGGGTGTCCAATGGGGGGGTGTCTGTGGGTGGGGGGTGGGGGTGGGTGGGTGTTCAGGGGAGACAATACCCATATAATACCTTAAAAAATTACCTATACCCCATCCAACCAATATCACAATTCATATCCATCACCAAACCAACAACCAATTCATCCTTAATACCACCACACTTCCCATTATTCCTTGAATGAAAACTATAACTGAAAAATCCAATCCAATTTTCAACTAAACTAAAGTCTATAGAAACTACCATATCACCGCACTAAAAAAATGGAAAACCACCTACTACACTACCCCAACTGTCCCCAATCCATTCACATGGACTATCCTTATATCCATTACCGTTTACCATCTTTGAGTGGGAATACATCTCACTATCACCCATTAGTTCATATGGTTCACGAACTCTACATAGAAGGAGTGGTTCTAAATACTTCAAATAAAAGTGATTCACACAATCATGACACTTGAAGTGTAGAAAAAAATAGAAAATAAATCAAAGTGTTCGGTATACCATGCTAGAGACTGCACCAAACTCTGGTTTAGGCCAAGTCAAAATAGAAAACAAAAATGAAATAGATGAAGAGAATTAAAACTATGGTATAACATACTAATTTGAAGTTTATAAATAAAATATTTCTTGATTGAAGATGAATCTATTGATTCGAAAGAGTTTCATAGACTAGGGTATATAGAGAGGTTCACGAGAGATTCAAATTAGGGATGGAAATCACACGGATGAGGGAGCTAGGATGTTGTGTATTTGGGGGAAATATTTCCCAATGGTTTTAAAAAGCTGTTGGTATACATAAGATAAATTAATGATTTCCCAACGGTTTGTGTAAACCGTTGGGGATTATTCATTCTAAATACACAATGCCAATTGTTTCTTCAAAATGTAGGGATTGGTTGATTTTTTTATTGTATACCAACGGTTTTAACAAACCTTTAGTATAAAAGTGTTAGGAAAACCTGCATTTACACTTGTGTTCCCATGGTTTCTACTAAACTTACTATAATACCAATCGTAACACCCTAACCCCAGTAACCTGGAGTCAGTGAATTAATTATTACATTGGAATGATTACAATGAATGAAATCCTGAAGGAATGATTAGTTTAGTAGTCTTTTAGAAACCAGATACATACACATAACTCATATTACAATGGGAAAGGTAACAAAATACAACACGTAGAAAAACTAAAAAACTGCATCCACAAGAACACAATAAATTGTCTCTTGTTCACAACCTGTTGAAAATAAACAAATGAAAGGGGTAAACTAAAATGCTTATTAAGAGTAAAAAATATTGTAAGCATGAATAAATAATAATTAAATCACAATAAAATTGGAATAATCAATATGGAATGGTGACTAAATAAAAAATACATGCTATTAATAAACTGAGAATGAAACTACATCCATAAATTTTATCATAGTGAAAACTTCGTGGATAATAATAACTGAAAATGAATAAATAGAATTCTTAGTAATTGGACATCATGTATCTGTAATATGATACCAATATAAGATTGAAATGGTTTATGACTCTGTGTATATACCCATCTGATTCTATTTTGTAAAGAAACACGAAGGGTTTGTCGCCAAATGATTTGTATCATGAGACCTGTCGATGAATCAAGGGGATATAGAGGGCCCCACCCTTCATTGAATGTCCATAGAATTATTTATACATATATTTAATACAAGTACAATATTCCTTATCAATATCCATATAGAGTAGAGGATACTAATTTATCAACATTTCTATAGTTAAAAAAACATCCCAAATAAATACCGTATGAAAAGGGTATACGACTTAAGACAATGATCATTTCCATGAAACCGTAATATATATATATAATATATTTATGAGTTAAAATGAAAAATGACCTCAAAGGGGTATTAGGTACACCACATAATAATGATTAGGTGCACAATACCGAGTAAATCACAATAAAATGGAAACCAAAACAATGTCTGTCACATTATTGTAATCAATCGAGTTAATAATCATCAAGTGAATCACTAAATTTCATGAATATAAAGAGAATAATGATATTATATATCAAATGGAAGTAAAAATACACCACATAAAAGAAATATGTGGTGAATAATGGAAATTTCACTGAAATAAAAGTGAGATGAGAAACCCCTTACAATGATCGTATCATTAGAGTGAGGATAAATCAATGAGATTATTTTTTTTGACAAATATAAATCCACAAAATATACATGTATAGATAGTATAAAACAATTACCATTCAAGCACACATATTCTTGGAAAAACATAACTGATGACAAAGATGTTTAACTCAATGAACTGAAATTTAGTTAAGATATCCCTTACCTTATGCCCAAATGTGTTCTTCGATTGATCTTAATTACCTGAATAATGAAATTTATCTTCATTAATTAATAAGTCCAGAACCTCCTATACATGTAATTTATTTATTTTAACATTATTAGGCTCATTAATTGATTTTTAATGGGATTAAGAGGTTCAACTTTATTGTTTTGGAAGCATTTTATTCCTTGGTTTTCATGACCAGTTTACTTGTATTCATGATTTTAAGTTCATTTGGAATGCGGTTAAAAATATAAAATTGTTAATATATATTTTTTGTAAAATTACAGAGATATAAATAATCTTATATATTTTTTGGTTTATATACCATGAGGGTGACTCATTAGTTAAAACATAATGATAAACACTTGGATTAACTTGGTTTTTTTGTGAATAATGTATTTGCTTTGTATTATTATTATATATTATGAGTTTGTAAGGATTACAGAACATTGAATAAGATAAAATACATATATTATGATCTAGTTGAACCATGAAAATGTTTTCATGACCATTATTGAATATAGTAATAGAAATTTAAAACCCATTTTCCATGAATGTGATAAATTAACACATCTCAGTCACTATTTTTATTTTTAGTATAAGATGAGGGGAAAAAGAGAGATGGTTATGAAATATTCCCTAAGAATAATAAAATCCACATTCATGTATGGTAATATAATTATCATATAATTTGTATGAAGGGATGTTATTAGAGAGAAAAAAATTATGGAACTTGTAAATGATGTGGAAAGAAAAAGGATGAGGGGTTCACCTATTGAGTACTCCTCCCATGAGAATCTCTTATAGGACATTGTTTTTGGCCCTTTGGTGAGAACAGTGGGTCTTGGATGTAGGGATAGGTATTGGGAAGTGTATTTGGAAGAACATAGGCAAGAATCAAATCTTTAGTGGTGTTGGAGTAAGAGGGGGTGGGGGTGGTTTATATAGAGGAGGGGAGGACGTTTTTCTTAATATTTTAATTTTTTTTTATTATTTTACCCTAAGACAAGCTATAGTGAATATTCTATTACCTAGAATAGAAATATGTGCATGTGTGTTCAAGATTTGGGTTCTTACATCACTCATGATGTCAGGAATAGTGGATTTAAATTATAATTTATTTATACATTAAATTAATGTAATTAACTATTCACCAAAACATTCATGTTTTTTAGAAAAATCTAAAAAATTAACCCTAACCAATTTTTTACATGTAGAATTGAAAAATGAACTCCATTTTTCAAAAATAAAATTTTTATATATGATAAAATTATTTTTTAATTGAAACCATCATTTAATCTAAAAATACCAACACATAAAAAATATTCATCTTCTTTTTAAGGTGCCAAAATTTTATTTACACTTTCATAGGTAAAGTTACCATTACCAAGGGTCATATTACTATTCATAAGGGTATGTTACTATTAATAATAATATTTTACTATTCATAAGGGAATGTTACTATTAACTGAAAATTATCTTGATTCTATCAAACTCCAAATTTCACCCTGATCGCAACTATATATGTCCATTTTTTGAAATTCAAAACACAAAAGTGGAAAATTTAAGTTTAATTGCTAGGCTATGACTATCTCCTATAAATTAGAAAGTTTTGTTTCATAGAGACACAATTCTCCATTAAATATAGGCTATCTAATGAATTGAATGTTTTTAAGAGAAACATACCATAAAATTTTGGTGTGTTATACTAGTGAGATCACCCGAAGGTGGAACTCTCAGGAGTCCTGTTGTGAAAGATGCAATACCATGAGGCCATGTCATTTTCACGGTCTCATATGGGATGCATTTTTCATAGAAGAGCATAGGTTCTTCTTCTATTACCATCCCTTGAAGTGCAAGGATATGATCTATTTATATCCAAAAACATTGCCAGCGGCGTGCAAGGTGTGTTGCATGTAAGTGGCCTTTTGGAATTGAATTGGGCATAAAATGTCTTACACAAAAGTTTTTAATCTCCCAAGATGGACAATTTTACTTTATCCCACTGACTTGGCTATTTTTCAGAAGGTTGACAGAGAATAATCCATTTGACGTCGTATTGGGTGTGCAAGATCTTGAGCTCAATTTTCAATCTTTCACACAGTCCCCAAATCTTACACGTAGCTCCCTTGGGCATCTTGGGATTGTCCGCTATTTCAAAAATGCCTTTTGTTTTCTTAAGAATGTCTATTCATGGCCTTATCTGAAATTCGGCACAAAAAAATTCCCCCTTATAATTAGACATGATGGGGGACCCAACGGTCAGATTCTGAGGGAAACACCGAAAATTAGTGTGCCTAATTGTTGGTGCATGAAAAAATGGACCATCAGCACGCAAAAAACTTACATGTGTGCGAAAGGTCTATAAATACACCAGGGGGAAAGGTCTATTTACTTTGACTTTCTCATGTGATATGTTATTTTCTATTGTGTGTGAAATATCTTCCTTTTCATGCAAAATATTTTGGATATGTTCCACATCCTGCATGCAACTACATGACTCTTTCTCTATTTTCCAATTCTTGCATGCACCCACCTTTTCCATATTTTTTGAGAGGCCTTATCCCATATTATGAACAACATATTTTCTTGCACACTGAAACCCAATTCTTACACGTATGTCCCTTTTTGAATTTTAGGACCTGATGGAAATGGATACTCAACTAAATAATGCTGAGAGGGAAGATACCGCTACTGTAAGGAGGACCCAGATGATCAAACACCCTCAGATTATTCAAGTGATAAGAGTCGTGTCTAATAATCATATTCCTCTTGGTATAGAGACACAAGACAAAAAAAATTATGTTTTGAGTGACAATCTACTGATATGGTACTTCCATATTTTGGAAGATGTGTTAATGCCGAGCATTGAGACCGATACACCACGGTCATGGGTAACACGTAACTATAGATTTCTACAGTTCAACATCATGAGAAATGGTCAACCTGCTAGGGAAACATAGAACATGGCCATTTACATCATGAATTCGAAGACCAATATTGTTTTAGGGAGAGATTTGGATCCTAAGGAATCTCCAACTCATTATGTGAGAACCTTCAGAAGAAACATTACAGATAAGACCAAAGGTTGAATGGAATGGTACTTCAGGTCTAGGGAAAATTTTACAAATGAATGGACCTTGGAATACTGCATACGCCAGACATGAAAGGAGTTCAGGGTGGTGCTACGGTCTATTAGGATTTTTGAAGCTATTTGGACATTGCAGTTTCACTTCTACCATCATCAATACTTGGTGCTAGAGATGTTTAGTCAGTGGTCTCCTGACACGAATACCTTCCACCTCCACCACGGGGAGGTAGGAATTAGTCTATGGGACATTCGTTGTATCGGGGGGAATTCCCTTGGAAGGCTACATATTTGATGAGTTCCTTCCAACAGAGTATGTGTGAGGTGATAGGACGCACACCTTTATTCTAACATGGAATCTATCAGATATGGATAAGGTGAAGTTGAAAAAAAAATACATCATGAAGGTCATATCCAATACAGGGTGGTTCAGTCTATTTCTGATGTAGGAAAAGGCTCTGCGAATTCCAGGATTAAGGAAACAGTGCCCAAACACATCACAGTGGGGGAAGATGGGATCATTCTAGATGGTCTTGGAAGTAGGAAAATACTGATCACATGGATTTTTCATAAATTAAAGTCAAGACATGAATATATGATATTCCAAGTTCCATGCTGTATTTTTGAGTGGGTGGCTATTTCCAGTGCATGATACATGGATGGGGGTTTGTCTAGGGATTCTAGTGATGGATGGAATCATGGAATCCAAGTACAAGGTTATTTTGGGGGTTCTGGTACTGGCCATGCTATACAGTATTCTGGGATGCATCTCTAGGGGAAGCATGCCCAGGAGAATATGCAGACCATTCTAGATTATTCATGGCTAGGTCGTAAATCATTAGGATGTGTATGACTTCCCAAATGACATCCTCCCTCCAGGTTATGGTCTGCAACCATACCTACTAAACATTTCTATAATTCACTCATTGACACTTAAAAATGAAGGGATAAAACTCATGATCAACCACCACACAAACTTAAACTTTTATCCATTTCCAACTCCATATTTCCCGATGGTAGATGAAAAGTGAGGCCCACTAGTGTAGAGAGAGTAATTGTAATGTATGAGGGGCAGTACGCTGATATCCCAGATTGATGGAAAAATCTTTTTCTAACCCTATTTACCGACGAGGATTACTAGTAAATTCAATTTCATGTAGCTAATGCCAAAGAAAGTATATAATGAGGTTCGGGAGGAGAGACATCCTTTCACTATTCACCAATTGTGGATCATGTTCATCACTGTAGGTTTTGGGAAGTCACCACCCTTGACCCTACTAATGTAAATGTTGTCCAATAAATGGAGCATGCCGGCCATTGGATAAAAAAGTACCCAGAGGTGATTTTTTGGAAATGTTTTTGGAAAATCAAGGTGGATAAAGTGGAGTGTGAACAATGAAGAAGAAAACGAGGTACTTCTAGAGAGGTGAGACAAGAAATAGGCTAGGTATTTGGAATCTCGCGGACTGTAACTTCATCGAAGGGAGCATCATAATGTGAGAATGCGCATCTGCCCTCTGAAGAGAGGTAAACCCATGGGAGGCCTCATGGTACAGTGAGGGAACTCCCCAGGGAGAAATTAAGACATATTTTGAAGCAGACCACCAATGCCATTTTCCTATCTATATTTTCCTTGTGGATGATTCTTCAACAATATATATCCAATGAAGAGCTATGTTGGAGACTGGTGCACACTGGTCTCGACCTACCAGACGTGGGGGCACATTCGAGTTGTAGAGAGGGTTAAATTTCATCTCCGGCATGCGTACCTGATAACCATTGACATATATGCATGCCAATGAGGGTGGTATGAAGAGACACACCTCCTACTAAAAGGGATTCTTGTCCCATAGCATGAAGTGGAAAAGCTACCTTCTGAGGATGATGATGATGAGGAAGAAGAAGAAGGGGAGGAAGAGGAAGAAGACGAAGAGAGAGTAGATGAAGAGGGAGAGGGGGAGGTTCGAGTTGAAGTTCTCATAGGTGGGGGACCTCTAGAAATAGCTATCTGCCAGGGAATCCCACAGGATAGTGGTAAAATCACAGGCTCTAACATAGAACTAGATGAACAACTTGAGGTGAGTCTCAACTCTAATATCTAATGGTCTTTATATTTTCATAATTTCAATATACTGACCAAAATTTTCCCTATCCAGGAACACATTGATGATGGTAGCCTACAAGATTCCCCTATAGGGGATGAATATGGACCCATGTATGTGGAAGAAAAACCCCCTGAATCTGCATCTAGGAATGAGTAGGGTGGAGAACCATCCATGATTGAAGCAGTCAAAGGACCATCCATGATTGGGATGGTTAGTGATAAGCTAGCATGAGGGGATGAAAAGGCGACCTTAGAGTCTCAAGCTATTCGTTCCATTCAGAAGGAGCCAACACCGATCATTAAATTAACATGTGTTGAGGGATATCCTTTGTGTGGAAGATCCCACCATGATTCAGGCATTGGAAACCACTTTTATTGTTTCCTGTATTTTGTTTACCATTTTTAGCTCACATGTTTTATTGGGGAACTCAGTTGACCAAGATATCGTTTCCTTATGCAATAATCACAAGGCCAGAGGCTCAGCAAACTATCGAGTCTAGAACATCTGTAGAGGATCTACTAGTAATCAAACTATCTCACGTAGAGTTAGTTACTCAAGATGGTCCAACCCTAGAACCCAGTGAGCAAGAAGCTCCAATCATGGGTGATTCTGCTAGCAGGTTTGATCTCTAGGCTAGTGGGGGTGAGGTCACTAAAGAAGAAAATGTGCTAGAAGAGGACCATTCCACTGAACTCATGAATATTTTTGCTGAGTACAAGCTTTAAGATCATATGGAGATAGAAAAATATGATTCTGACATGGATGAGGAGAGTAATATGACACGACTCAAGGCGTGGAAGTGCATCAAAATCTACTTTAGTGAATTATAGCCAGAATGGCTGACCTGAATGGGATCACTTCACACATGGATGCTCTTTATCTACACTAAAGGGGTGGATGCTCAATGTCTTCATATAATAATCCGTGATTATATGGATGAGAATATACAGGAGAGTATTCAACGCTCTAATATTTATCAGTGTCAGAAGTATTCAAAGAAAACCCAGAAGTTTCTTAAGGCTGAGCAGAAAGTCCGATGACTTGAAGATAAATAAAATGAAAGGGGGAAATTTATATTGAGCCATTATAAGCTCATTAAATAGTTTAATTCCTAGATGGATAATTCCTAGGAGAAAGAAGTGCTGGAAAGTATTCAAATGATTGAGTTCCAAGATGAACAAGAAATAATGTTGGCCAAAGCTAATGAGTTCTACTCTGTAGTGGTTGACGAAGTGAGGGTGCTTAAGGAGCAGGAAGTATACCTAAAGTCTATGAGCTAGAAGGTGGAAGCACTGGAGCAATCCAACAAAAGGGTTGATCTATAAGCTCTATGTTTTGGCTGGACTCATAATCATATCATTTTTTTGCTATTCCAAACTATGTGCTTGGATTTATTATTTGAATTCTTTCTTATTTTAGTGAATTCTGACCTCAAATGAGAAGTAAATATAAATCAATCCCTAGGCTTGTGTGTGTTATACTTGATGTGAGAAACCAGAGAATACTAAATAATTATTCACTTTGTGTATGAGAGTGCTGACTAAACATTAAAAAACTTGGGGTCTGGATGACCACCTAGAGTTTTTGAATCAAAAGAGGGGTTTTGACTAGAGAATAGGGTCCTCAGAATAGCTAAAATGATCTTTCCCTTGTAATCTAGTGCATGAGAGAGATGACACCATGAGTGTTGGATTAAATACAAACAAAGTGGAATAAAGAATGTGAACTATGACGCCCAAAACTCGAAATGCAGTGAAGAGGGAATTTTGAAAGAAGATAGTTATTAAACGAATTTGAAACACAACATCAACATCATGTTATCCTAAAATGGGAAAATACAAATGAGGTCCAGCCACCAATCGCATTAAAAAACATAGGTCTAAACACGATTTCGCTTCCGATATCCTATGGAATCATGTCCCAAGATAGTAGGTGAGACTTAAGGCTAATCATCCTAACCATTAGTGGGTTCCTTCATACATGAGAGAGAATGCGAATCCAAAATAAAGGGAACATAAAGTGTGGTGATGGAATGATGGGCCATTTTGGTAATGTCCAACACTCTAGGAATTATGCCACCATAATGAAAGTGAACTGGGTGAGCGTATCAGTCTGAATCGAGATCAGGCCTATTTCCGGGAGGTACCTCATTGGCAAGGACCTAAGATGGTCTATAGGTTTACATCATATAAATTGGGATGATAAACATGCAGTTTCAGCAACATAGGGTGAGGAAAATGCATGAAATAGTCTAATGTCCTATAATTAGAACATTACACATAGTTTAGGGTTGTACCACCCAAACCCTAATCAATAGTTTAAAGTCATGTTAAATGGATCAGGGACTCCTAGTCTATACTTATCGAGTTTGGAACATAATTAAGGGAAAATAACCAAGAAATTTAATGATCCTGGGGCTGGGCCCATCGAGAAATGTTTGGACATTGATATGTATCTCATAAGAATGAGAATCAAGCCAAACATAGTTCTTGAAGATTGTATGGAAGGCATCCAATACCAAAATGGAGCGATATCCTCTTTTTAAAGTGGAATCTCATAATTATTATCCAGTTTAATGTTGTGTTAACATGGATGGTAAGAATATTAGTTTTATGTCTTAGAGATCATACCATAAGGTGCCCTAGTTAATGACATGTTCATGGTACATGCCCGAGTAGTTTATCATCATGAGGTGAGGACAGAAAATGTAGAACTCTCAAGGGAGGTATGTAGCGTGTAAATTTGAATCCCGACGTGAATGAGGACATAAGTCCACACCACACCACATACTTCCTATGAAGATCAGTCCAAAATGGAACAAGAGTGTTCATGCTGATGTGGCTGGACCACAAACAAAAGTCTATGCATCAATACGTATCTCATTATAATGGAAATTGAGACACATGTTTTTCTGAGAGGTGGTAAGGTATGTGGACAATACTGAAAAGGGGTGACATCTTCTTGAGTGAAGACAATGTACGACTGGGTAATTTATTACTACACAACCTCGGTGTAGATGAAATAGTTTATCCTCATACGATAAGGATGTAATGGATCTCAATTTATGGCCATAGAGCTTAGGCTATAACGTGATACTACCAAGGTGGAAATATCTATAAAGTAATGTCGACCACATTGCAAATTTCATAGAGAACACACCTAGTTTATAGTCATTATGGCTGGACATAGATGACTAATTTAAGATGTGAACTATTTGTTTAAGTTCATAGGATTTTTACCAAAAGAAATGTGGTTATTCTATATAAGCACAAACCTTACCCATATCCCTAAGCCCATATGAGCTAAGATCGGTGTGGGAAAAAAGGGTGGAGAAGATTTTTACAACATATGGAATAATCAATAAGGGAGACTGTGTTGAGTTGAAGATGACCCCATGACGTCAATTCATCCTCTTAATGCACATAGGTGAACAAAGGGATAGCCCCAAGGGTGTCGAACTTCTTCTTGAACATGTTAAAGTGGAAAGTGATGTGACTCACAAGACCAATATTTAGGGAATAATGCGGGTGGCATAATGATGAAGGAAAATTGTTGACTGAATTTGAAACATAACATCCATATCATGTGACCTAAAGTGGGAACTAACATCCGGGGGTTAGTCACTGACCACATTCTACCTGAGAAACCTACCACATAATTTTGTTCAAATCCTTTGGGACATTAGCCCAAGGTGGTAGGCGAGCCATAATTCCTAGCATCCATACTGTCCAGAGGCACTTTTAGATGTAAAATATGATGGAAAAAAATACAGTGAGGCATGAAGCATGGAAATGGATGAAATCATGTCCATGAAGAATCTAATTCTCTAGGTATTAAACCACAGTGCATCTGAGAACATTGAAGAGGAAAAATAGAGGTAGAGAAGTCCATACCAGAAGGGGGAAAATGTTTTAATGAATTTAGGGACGGACCTAGAGACAAAATGTCTGGGAATTCTTACGTATCCCATGAGGATGGGAATCAAGAAAAATGTAGTTATAGAAATTACCTGTAGTGTAATGTCGTGCGGTATGTATCCAAGGGATAGAGGTTTCTAAAGAGAGGAATGTGTATGGTATGATAGAATAGCCCGACATGAATGAGAACCAAAAAAGTCCACATACCACACCATTCTCAATCTCAAGAGAGAACCCAAGCTCAGGAGAAGGACTAGAAGAACCTGAGGCTGGACCCGTGAATGAAATGTTTGTTCATTCCAATGTATCCCATAAGGATGAGAATCAAGATAAATGTTGTTAATGAAATGCCATGTAGTTTAACATCATGTGGTAAGGAAGATAGAGAATTTAAGGGAAATCCTTGAAGGGAAGTACATGGAATGGCTATTATAAACTTGACGTGAATTAGGACCAAAGAGGTCTACACCGCAACAAATGGTTCCGACAGAGTTTGGGACAATATGTTGAAAAGGTGGCAGGATTTGAGGTAACCAGGTCTTATATAATCCCAGCCATTTCTTACATTACTATTACATCATTATAAATATAAAAAACAAAATAGTATTACACCACGAGGATCTAGAGGTTTAATGTATTAGGAAAACTAGGACCAAACATAACATTTACAACATCAAGAATAAACATTAATTTAATTCCTTCTTCTCTAGATTCTTATTGGCACTTGAACTCTCCTAAATATATCTAGTCACCTAAGGATATACATCAAAATGGGGTGTGCTAAAATCCCAATAATGGGACAGATAAGAACATTATATAATGGGGTGAGTATAATCATAACATCATCATCAAAATCTTGAGAAGAAACATTAATAAACGGCTTGAAATGTTGAAATTCATAAAAATGAAACATCATGTCTTAGTGGTCATCTACAAAACGTAGTTGTGAAAAAATATAACATCATGTACACACATAATTTAAGTTTAAGTCATGATATTAATTACATTACCCAATGTATTGTAGTTCTGTATATTTCTAGGAACACTCATCAAATTTAAATATTCATATTGCACTATATAATATTAGGCACACCCGTCACATCATAACATTTACATTATCATGCATGAAACATTGGAAATATGTCAAACTTAAATATATAAAAAATAAACCATGGAAAGAAATTAATTTCACATACTAAATCATACATTAATATACATTTGGTTCCCAAAATAAAGAGGGAATATCATTCTTGACATATAACTATTAACCTTGAGTGAAGAGTGAAATAGTCTCGGAGGAGTAAAAAGGGTGTGTTTATTTGAAAGAAGAGTTATTTTAGAAAATATTGGGTTTGTAATGAATTTAATTAGAAAACATCTATATCCCAAAACAGGTAACATGATTATGGAAAAATAAATTTTAAGGACTTACCAAACCAAATATGGAGTGAAATAGGTAGAACCCAAAGAAAGGAAGTTGGGTTCAAGAATTTTCCCTTACTTTGTATCTCAACGAATTATTCTCTTTAATTTACTATATAATCAAATTAGATTGATTAATTAAATATTAAAGAACCTTTTTTAAATGAATATAGTTCATTATGGTTTCATTAATTTACTTTATGGGCCTTTTTATGAGTTATGTAGTTTAAACACATTGTTTGGGAATGTTCTTTTTAATGATTTTCTTGAGCGGTTCCCTAGTATTCATAAATGGAAGTTCTTGTAGATCATGGATAAACACCAAAAAATGATATTTAATGTTATTAATGATCTTACAAGAGTTTAAATGTTCTTATGATAAATTTTATTATATACTTTCTGGATGAATAATTAGATAATAATTTAATGATGATAGTTTGGGTTAATTCGGGTGGTTTTTCGACCACAACAAACTTGTTTTGTTTAATCATCTAGTAATATGTACATAAGTTAGATCCCGAAAATTAAATAAAATATAATACATATAACATAATTTGGTTCAACCATAAAAATGGTATCATGACCATATCTGAAGGTTGTAAAGGAAAAATAAAACATGTCATTCTTGAAGGTGATAAATTAACACCTAATGAACAACATTTTCTTTTCTAAAATAAAAAGAAGAGGAGAAGGGGGTTGAATGATATATTATCCAATTAGATTCATAAAATTATAGTATATGTGAGATATTGGAGTTAAAATTTCATTTAAATGGGCATAAGTGGGGTGATATTAAAAAAAGAACTTGAAATTGAAACGAAATTAATGGAAAAGAGAGAGAGAGAGAAATTACCTCTTGAATCCTCCTCTTGAGATCATTCTTTAAAGAACCCAGGTTTGGTATTTTGATGAGAACAGAAGATCTTCGATGTGGGGGAGGAGTTAGGGAAGATGTTTGGATAATGTTTAGACAAGGATTTAAGCTTTAGAGGCGTGAGGAAATGAGGGTGTGAAGGGTGGTATTTATAGTTGATGGGAGAGGGGTTTTCTCAATATTATATTCATTAATTTTTTATTTTTCCACAAGACAAGGAATAGGGAGTATTATAAGACTAAATACAGTACATTGATCATGTGATACCGAAACATATGTTCTTACATCAGTATAACATGACCCATGAATCTATAATTGATGAATTTAAATTATTTTGAAAATTATCGTATTTCACTATTCATAAAAATTCAATTATTTTAGAAAAATCCCAAAAATTCACCCTATCCATTTTTCGATGTGTAGAATCCAAATATAAATCCCATTTTTCAAAAATAATTTTCTAAATAAAATTAGCTTAATTTTTAATTAAAAATATAATCTACTTGAAAAATATAGATTTTAAAATTAACACTGATTTCCCATTGCTTTCAAAAATTACATAAGGTCTTATAAAATTAACTTATAAATCAAATACATATAATTGTTAATTTATGAAAACATTTTAGGAAAATAAATTTTCTTTTAAAATAATTAATTAATTATAATTAGTTATTTATGACTTATAAAAATATCGATTCTTTTACTATGGTCAAACTATCACTTATAAGATGCCTAAGTTTTATTTAATCATTCATGGGAAAGGTTACTATTCTTTTGGAAAATTTACTATTCATTAAGGTTGATTACTATTCATAAGGGTAGATTAATATTCACCAAAAATTAAGTTTATCCTATTGGACTCCAAACATCTTACTGATCGCAACTGTGTATGTCATATTTTTGAAATTCAAAACACAAAAGTGGAAAATTTATGTTTAAAGGTCACATTGTAGTTAATTTGAGAATTATGTGTCATTGTGTTTCCTAATTTGATTATAATTTAAGGCATGATTATAAGAAGGGAATTCCATTAACAAAACTTTTGGTCGTTACATTCTCCCCCCCTTATGAAAATTGTCCCTCTAAATTTCATTTTAAATAAACAAGGGAGGGTACTTCTCCTTCATCGCATCCTCCAGTTCCCAAGTAGCTTATTGAAACTTATGGTTCCTCCACAGCAATTTGACAACGTGGGTTGTCTTGTTTCATATAACCTTATCTCTCCAGTCCAGAATCTTCCCTGGATACTCCTTATAATAGATATCATCTTCTAGTTGTACCACCTCCGAGTTCAGTACATGTGAGGTATCTAGTATGTACTTCCTTAGGGGTGATATGTGAAACACATCATGAACATGAGCCATATTTGGTGGAAGTGAAAGTTGATAGGCCATAGTTTCTATTCGGTCAAGGATATCAAAGGGGCCAATGTACCATGGTCTTAGCTTCCCTTTCTTTCCAAACTGCATGAGTACCTTCTATGATGATATTAGAAGGAAGACTTTATCTCCAACATAAAAATCCAATTCCCTTCGATCATTATCATCATATCTCTTTTTCTAACTCTGAGCATCTATGATGTGTTTCTAGATGAATTTAACCTTATCTATCAACTCTTGCACAAGATCAGGTCCAAGTATCTTTCTTTCTCCAATTTCATCCCAACTGGGTGGAGTTCAACATCGCTTTCCATATAAAGAATCATATGGAGCCATCTGAATACTCGAGTGGAAGCTATTATTGTATGAGAACTCAACCAATGGGATATTCTGATACCATCCACATTTCTATTCTAAATAGTAGGCTCTTAGCATGTCTTCAAGCATCTGAATATTCATTTTAGATTGGATATCAGTTTGGGGGTGATAGGCCATGTTAAAATTTAATTCTGTACTCAAAGAATGTTGAAGGATCCTCTAGAAAGTAGATGTGAACCTTGGATCATGATCAGAGACAATTGATAGTGGAACACCATGCAGTCTCACCACTTATTTCACATATATCTATTCAAGTAGTTCAAGAAATAGATCTTTCTAAATAGCGATAAAATGGGATGTATTGGTGAGTCTGTAAACCACAACCCATATCACATTATTTCACTTGGACGTCTTCAGGAGACTCAAGACTAAGTGCATAGTGACATTCTCTTATATCCACATGCGTATAGGCAATGGATGCATCATCCCATTATAATTTTGTCACTCTACATTAACTTGCTGAAATACCAAGCACCTTGATATATATTCCACAATCTCCTTCTTCAGGTTGTCCCACCCAAAGAGTTCTTAGAGATCACTATTCATCTTGGTACTACCAATACAGATAGGGAATGTTGATCAATGCACATAATCCAATAGATCCCTCTTTATCTCATGTGACGAAGGCACACAAATCTGTATTCATAATTGAATCACACTGTCATCGTTGATGTGGATCTCGTGAATCTTTCCTTCATTTACTACATTCACCTTCTTTTGTAACTCCAGATCATCCTTTTGTGTATCCATAATGTTCTCTTGGATTTATGGTTACACAATCATTTGGGAATGGTATGATGTATCCCCTGACCTTATGATTTCCAAATCTATCCTTTACATATCTAAGAAGATAGGGTCTTTAGCAATCCACAACATGGATAGAGTTGTAGGTTCTTTTCTTCTTAGAGAATTAACTACCCTATTCTCCTTTCTAGGAAAATAGTGAATAGGGAAATCATATTCCTTGATTAGATCTAACTATCTCCTTTGACGCATGTTGAGCTCCTTTTGTGTAAATATATACTTTAGGTTCTTGTGGTCAGTGTGTATTTCACACTTCTCCCCATAAAGGTACTGATTCCATATTTAGAAGGAAAAAATCATTGCTTCCAACTCTAGATCATGCATCAGGTAGTTTTTCTAAAAGATCTTTAATGGCCGTGAGATGTATGCTATCACATTATCATTTTTCATGAGCATGCAACCCAATCCTTTTTTTTAAGCATCGCTGTATATCACATAAATTTCTCCACATTTTTGTTATGTGAGTATAGGTGTAGTGACCATCCTTCTCTTTATCTCCATAAAGATTCCCTCACATTATTCCATCCAGACATACATTACCCCTTTCCTTGTTTACTTAGTTATCGAGCCTAACAATCATGAGAAATTTCCCACAAAACATCGGTAGTACCCAGCAAATCCAAGAAAACTACAGATTTCTGTGACACTAGAGGGAACGTGACATTACTCAATCACCTTTTTTTTGAATGTTCCATTGTAAATTCCCTCCATTGTGATCACATGTCCCAAGAACATGACTTGATTCATCCAAAAGTCACATTTGTTGAACTTGGCGCACAACTTATCCATTTTCAATGTCGCCAACAAATGCATTAGATGTTCTTCATGTTTCTCCTTTATCATGGAGTGGATGAGAATATAAATGATAAACACAACAAAAAAATGGTTGAGGTAATGTCTAAAGACTCTATTCATCAAATCCATGAAGATTTTAGGGGAATTAGTAAGCCTGAAGGGAATCACCAAAAAATCATAGTGCACATACCTTGTACGAAAGTTAATATTATGAATATCATCCTTATTCACCTTTAGCTAATGATATCTAGAACAAAGATCCACCTTTGAGAAGTATTGATCTCCTCTTAACGGATCAAACAAGTCATCAATCCTTGTAAGAGGATATTTTTTCTTTATGGTGATCATTTTGAGTTCCCGATAATCGATACACAGCCGCATTGTTAAATCCTTCTTCTTCACAAATAGCACTGGCTCACCATAAGGTGATGAACTAGGGTGTATGAACCATTTTTTCCAAATTCTCTTGAAGGTGATTATTTAACTCCTAGATTTCAATAGGAGCCATCCAATAGGGACACTTTGAGATAAGAGTAGCTCCAGGTATGAGTTATATGAAAAACTCTACCTCAAAATTTGGGGAAGTCTACATAACACTTCTAAAAAAATGTTACTGTTTTCCCTCATGATGGTAATTTCCACGAGGTTGGCACTTTACTTTAATTCAACCATTTAGGCGAGGTATTCTTGTTAATAGGGTATCAACACCCACAACATTGAATCATTTTTAAAAGAAGATTCATGATCTTATTTTCATTTGTAGAGGAACATGAGATGGTTCAGAATATGAAAATATATTTCCTTTTCCCGACAGTTGATACGCACTCAATATAATAAGAGCCAATCAATTCCCATTATGGCATCAAATTTCACCGAGGGAGGTATTGCGATATTATATGGAAGAATCTTTCAACATATTTCAACAGGAGAAGATTAAAATACTTGGGTTACAATGATTTCACCACGTGGTGTTTTTCCAATATCTCTACTTTAAGGGTTTGGTGCTTCAATTATATAGTTCTATCAATCTTTCATGATATAATGGAATGTTTAGAACAATAATCAAAGATGACTTTTCCATTATTGAGTGAATAGGATATTTACCTTGTATGAATTCATTATCTTGCTCCACTTTTACAGTATTGCTTGAATAATCCTTCCATTGTTCCTTTGGATTTGGTGGCTAATGATGTTGATTTCCCTTGAGGAATCAAGGTTTAGTGCACTGGATTTCATAGTTCCCTTTCTCTCTATAGTTGTAGCATTGGACCATGGGTGGTGCTCCTCTTTATTACAATATATTATCATTCCTTATCATGTTGTTTCGACACTCTTGAGAATGGTGTCCTTCTTTTCCACACATTAAGAATTTTCCCATCCCTTTGGGGCAGTTCCCATGATGCAACTTCCAACATTTCTGGTATGTGAGTCATTGAGTTTTCTTCCCACATTTATCGTTAGATCCTCTGGCCTAAAAATCCAAATTTAATTTCTTATCACCACAACCATGGGACCATTCCCCAAAATCTATCTCTACTTTGATATCACATCGAACAACTTCTTCATAACTCACAAAGTCTTAAATTTCAATATCCTTTCAAATGAGTTGTTTGAATACACTAACAAATTTATCAATTTTTCTATCATTGTTGATAAAAAAACCCAAAGCGTACCTTTCAAGCCTTGTGAAATTATCTTCGTAGGTTGTGAAATATTATTCTTCTTTTTTTCTTGAGCTCAACGAATCTCTCTCCATATTTGTACGAAGAGTTTTTGAGAAATACTTGTTAAGAAACATGATCTTAAAGTATTCCCATTCCATCTCTTCAATTTCATATCTTGGATTGGTTTTCTTAATCAAAGACCTAAATTGATCAACCTATCCATCTAGATGATAAATGGATAATTTCACCTTCTCCGTCCCAGAATAGCGAAGTATAGAAAAGATCTTCTCCATGGAGTCTACCCACTATTCCATAACTAGTGGATTGGAAGATCCATGAAATGTCGGTGGTCGTTGCCTTATAAAACCCTCGATAGCTAGTTTATATCTCTTTGGCGAAGGAGGATGTTCCCTATTTTTTTAGTATTCATAACCTCTGATATTTGGTTAAGAATAACCATCATGTTTTTAACTCCACCTCCCATAGAATTGTGGATGTCATTTGGGCAATCGTTTCATTGAACCTTGTACGGGTTTTTGGCTTCATTTCTCATGGTTCACACCATTTTCTAAAATAAAAAAGGATAGAACAAAACATAAGTCAACAAGTCATGAATAACTTATTCATTTGTAAGATTTATAATAAAATAATAACTTAGAGAATCCCTATGTAAGGCTTCTTGTGTGCATGTTTGTACTTAGTCTTATGATAGAGGTTTTCTCTAGGGTTCACTAATCCTAATTCCTAAATTAACTAAACCTTTCCTCTGATACCAACTATAGTATCCCAAACTTTTCTTAAATTACTATTACATCATTATAAAGATAAAAAACATAATAGTAATACACCATGAGGATCCAGAGTTTTAGTGTCCTAGGAAAACTATGACCAAACATAACATTTACAACATCAAGAACAAAAATTTATTTAATTCCTTCTTATCTAGCTTCTTATTGGCACTTGACCTCTCCTTAGTACATGTAGTCACATAAGGATATACATAAGAATGGGGTGAGCTAAAAGAACAGTAAGGGGATATATAATAACAATATCACATGGGGTGAGCATAATCATAAAATCTTCACTAGAATCATGATAGGAAACATAAATAAAAGATTTGAAATATGGGAATACATAAAAATATAACATCATGTCTTAGTGGTCATCTACCACACATAGTTGTGAACAAAGATAACATCATATTCACTCATCATTTATCATTAACCCATGATATTCATCAATTTAACCAATAAATTGGAGTTCTGTATAATTCTTGGCACACCAATCACATTCAAACATTCATATTGCACTATATAATTATGGTTTCACCTGTCACATCATGACATTTACATTATCATGCATACCACATTTGGAATAGGTCAAAATTGATCATTAAAAATAACCTATGGAAATAAATTGGTTTCACATCATAAAGAATACATTTATAAATTTTTTTTCCCAAAATTAATAGGTAATATCAATCTTTACATAGAACTATTAACCATGAGTGAAGAGTGAAACAACCTTCGAGTAGTAAAAAGGGGTTGTTTATTTGAAAGAAGGGTTCTTTTGGAAAAAATTGGGTTTGTTATAAATTAAATTAAAAATAATGTATATCCCGAAATAGGTAATATAATGATGTTAAAATTTCTTTTAAGGAGTTACCATACCTAAAGTGGAGTTAAATAGGGAGAACCCGAAGAAAGAAAGTTAGGTCTGAGAATTTCCCCTTACCTTGTATCTGTACACTTTATTCACTTTAATGTCACGTTTAAAAACATTAGATTCATTAATTAACAATTAAAGAACATTTTTTACGTGAATATGATTCATTATGGGTTCATTAAGTTATTTTACGATACTTTGGATGATTTATAGAGTTTAAATACATTGTTCAGAAATGTTCGTTTTTGTGATTTTCTTGAGCGGTTCACTTGTATTCATAAATGGAAGTTCATGTAGATCATGGATAAACATCCAGAACTGATATTTCAAGTTATTAATGATATTAAAAGTGTTTAAATTATATTATAATGAATTATATTATATACTATGTGTATAAATCATTAGATACGAATTTAATGATGATTTTTGGGTAAATTCGGGCGGTTTTTCGACCACAACAAACTTGTTTTGTTTAATAATTTATTAATATATACATAATTTAGACCCAAAAAATTAAATAAGATATAATACATATAATATAATCTGGTTCAAACATAAAAATGGTTTCATGACCATATCTAAAGGCAGTAAAGGAAAAATAAAACATGTTGTTCTTAAAGGTGATAAATCAACACCTCACAAACAACATTTTTTTCTAAAATAAAAAGAAGAGGAGAAGGGGGTTGGATGATATATTATCCCATCAGTATCATAAAATTATAGTATATGTGAGACAATATAGTTACCATACCATGTAGGTGAGGATATGTGAGGATAGATTAATAAAATTACTTGAAATTGAAAGGAAATTAAAGGAAAAGAGAGAAAGAATGAAATTACCTCTTGAATCATCCACTTCAGATCTCTCAAACTGAACCTAGTCTTGGTCTTTTAATGAGACCAAAAGATATTGGGCGTGAATTAGGGGATAGGGAAGATTTTTGTACAGATTTCAGACAAGGCTTTAAGCCGGAGAGGTGGGAGGAAATGAGGGTGTGAAGGGTGGTATTTATAGTGGAGGGGAAAGGGGTTTTCTCAATATTATATTCATTAATTTATTATTTCTCCACAAGAAAAGGAATAGTGATTATTCCATGACTAAATACAATAATTTTATCATGTGAAACCGAACCATATTTGCTTAAATTATCATAACATCACCCATTACTCTATAATTCCTGAATTTAACTTATTTTGTCAATTATCGTATTTCACTATTCATAAAAATTCAAGTATTTTAGAAAAATACAAAAAATTAACCCTAACCATTTATTGATTTTTATAATCCAAAAATAAAGTCCATTTTTCGAAAATAATTTTTTAAATATGATTAACGTAATTTTTAATTAAAATCACAATTTACTTGAAAAATACCAATTTCAAAATTAAAACTGATTTCATGATGCTTTGAAAAATTATATAAGATGTTATAAAATTAACTTAAAACCAGAATAAATATAAGTTTTAACTTTTGAAAACATTTTAGGAAAATAATTTTTTTTAATTAAATAATTAATTATAATTATTTATTTATGGCATACAAAAAAACCAATTCTTTTACTATGGTCAAACTGTCACTTATAAGATTCCTAAGATTTATTTAATCATTCATGGGTAAGGTTACTATTATTTTAGAGGATTTAAAATTCATAAGGGTAAGTTTCTATTTATAAGGGTAGGCTACTGTTCACCAAAAATTAAGTTTGTCTTATCAGACTCCAAACATCTTACTGATCGCAACTGTGTATGTCGGATTTTCAAAATTCAAAACAAAAAGGTGGAAAAATTTATATTTAAAGGTAAAATAGTAGTTAATTTGAGTATGATGTTGCATTGTGTTTCCTAATTTGATTTTAATTTTAGGCATGATTACAATAAGGGGATTCCATTGATAAAATTTTGGTTCGTTACAGGGTTGGACCCGAAGACGGAATGTCCAGGCATTCTAACATATCCCATGAGGATGGGAATCTAGCCAAACGTAGTTCTTTACAAATGGCGTGGTAGGGTACTAGTGCTAGGGGAAATAATTTTGTGTAGGTATAGATAATTCACCAATAGAAGCAACATTTTATGGATATTGTTTGTTCTTTAATGTGGGTGTGTTTTTTTAGCAACATACCCAGGACGAAGAATCCAGGCGTCACCGTAGTAATAAATCCATATGTAGGCCTTGACAAATGGAATGGTGGATGACCAATGCCAATCTTGATTTCCCCTCAAGTGAGGATACTAAAATGCAATTCCATCCTTAATCATGTATCTAGGATGATTGTGTCACATTTTAAGGTCATATGACCAGACCAACCCATGCATTTTAACGTCATGCAGAAAAGATGCAATAGTTTAAAGTCATAGAGGATGAGAAGTCATAGTTTATCATTATAATGTTTGGTTTCCTACAGAAGAATGAGGTTCTAAAGAAAATGTGTCTAGCATGATAAATCATACCTAGCGTGAATGGGGAAAAATTACACACCACATGCACACACAATCTGAGGGGGACAACCTCAGACCAAAGGTCTAGAAAAGATCAAAGGACCTGGGGATGGACCCAAAGACCAAATGTAAGGTCATTCCAATGTATCCTATATGGATGGGAATCAATCGACATGTAGTTCTTAGAATGTCTGACAGTTTAACTTAATTGCATAAGGATAGATATGGGAGGGACTAGCAAAGAAGGGGATGTATGTGGTGTGGATATTATATACCCGATGTGAATGAGGACATAAGTTCACATACACTAAACCATGAAATCTCATAAGAATCAAGGCTAGAAGGCCGAACAGAAGAGATAATTAGTGGTGGCTGAGTTGGATCCAAAAAAGAAATGTCCGGGCATTCCTAAATATCCCACAAATAAAGGGAATCAATCAAAACATACTTAGTAATATTCTATTCAGTTTAACGTCATGTAGTATAGATGATGAGATCTTAGTTTAAGGTTGTAGAGCTCATAATTATATAAGTGAGATTCTTCCAAGCGGCTTACATATTGGACAAATACCTAATGCCACTTGAGATATGCTCGAAGTGGGAAACATGGGTAGAGAATATCTTCACAACACATGGAATACATAGAAAGGGGAAAGGATGTGGAGTCAAGGATGACACCACAATGCCGATTCATCATCTTAATGTGAATATTTACATAGAGGGAAATTACCAAGGGTGTCTAAATTCCACTTGAACATGATAGAGAGGAAAGGGACGTGAATCAGTCGACCAATATTTAGTATTTAATGGGGGTGGCACTACGATGGAGAATAACTGTTGACCATATTCAAAACATAGCATTCACATTGCATTGGCCCATAATGGGAACAAATGAATGAGAATTGACCGCTAACCAAATCTACAACATAGTACTTGTGTCAAATTTTCTTTCAAAATCCTTCGGGATGTTGGCCCAGGATGGTAGGATATCACTAAGGCCTAGAATCCATGCTGTTCGGGGGGCCTTTCAGATGTTAATTATGATGGAAACCCAAATAAATGGAGAGATGAATTATAGAAATGGATGAAAACATTTCCAAATAGAATCCAACACTTTAGGTCCTAAACCACAGTGCATCTAAGCACGTTGTTGAGGAATAATATAGGTAGAGTGGTCCAATTGAGAGAAAATGACTTGAGGAGATGAGTGGATGAAAAGGAGGATGATGAGCTCCGAAGATAGAGGTATGGTGTGTGGTTATTGAAAACCAGATGTGAATGAAGATATAAGTCCACATACCACACCACATACCCTGAGGAGAACCTAGTCCAAGAGGCTATAATGAAGATATGGTTTCTAAAAAAACAGGGCTAGACCTGAAGATGAAAATTTTGGGCATTCTTACATATCTTATGAATATGGAAATCATGCCAAACGTAGTTTCAAAAATTTTGTGTAGTTTAACGTCATGCAGTAAGGATGAAAATGGAATGAAGGATTTTTTGGAAGGAGGGGAATGTGGTATGACCATTGTAAACCTGACGAGAATGGGGTCTAAAGAAGTCCACATCACACCATATGCAACCCTCAAAGAGAACAAAACCTAAAGGGGGAAAATAGATTTGTTGGGATGGACCTAAAGATGAAATTTCCAGGAATTCCTACATATCCCATGAGAATGGGAATCAAGTCATATGTAGTTCTATAAGTTTCACATAGTTTCACTCTATGCGACAAAGATGTAGAAATGAGGAATGTCTCAAGGTAATG
Organism: Viscum album; assembly: GCA_963277665.1. Taxonomy (NCBI): domain Eukaryota; kingdom Viridiplantae; phylum Streptophyta; class Magnoliopsida; order Santalales; family Viscaceae; genus Viscum; species Viscum album. Next base: position 1,951,536,068 of record OY728150.1, read on the forward strand.
TGTGTGGTGTGGAAAAAATATCCCGATTTGAATGAGGACATAGAGTCCATACCACACTGCACAATCCTAAGTGAGAACATGGGCCAAGAGGCCGAAAAAGGTCAAGAGACCTAAGGCTGGGCCACAGATGAAAGGTCTGGACATTCCTACATTTCCCATAAGGATGAGAATCAATCCATATATAGTTTTTTAAAATTATGTGCAGTTTAATATCATAAGACAAGGACGTGGAAATATATTAGTTTAATTTTGTAGATCTCGGTCCGTTTATAGTTTATCATTTTACAGGACGAAATAGGCAATTAACATCTAGGAAGATGGAGATGAGAAGTTTAATATCTTGCAGGACAACAATACTGTTTAATGTTATGAGGGATTATGATTCCATAAAGTATATTACTTCTTGAGGAATTGGAATTGGTGGGATCAGTAATACGCTCACCATTTATATTGACCAGAGAGTATACACCATTGGGATAAACCTTATGAAAGATGTAAGGTCCCTCCCATTTGAGCTCAAGCTTTAGTGGCTTCTTCCCTAGTATCATTGGAATTTTCAGAGTCAATAATGCATCACCCTATAAGTGTAACACTTCAAGATTCCTTGGTATGTTTCTCTTTGAATAATACAATAGCTTGCATTGTACGCAACTTCGAGTTCTAGCACACCACGACCAACTAAAGTAGCCATTTAAAAAGAAGTTATGAATAGTAATACCCACTTTTTGAAATTTTATGAATCTTATTTTTGAAATTGGGCATCATTTATGTATTCTTAATATCAAAATTAGCTTAGGGTGAATTTATGGTATGTTTTTTGAAAACATTCAATTTTTGATGAATAGTGAAAAACATTTCATTATTGTTTAAAACAGCTTTGTATTTAAATAATTATTTTTAAATTTAAATTTATTTTAAAGTAAAAATAGATACATAATACTTATATTAGTCCAATTTAATTAATTGGAGACATTTAATAATAATATTAGATATATAAAATTTTATTAACCTTTTTGATGTCTTTTACCCACCTTCAAGGCACATTTGAAAATTTTCATAAAACGTAATTTTAATGCTTCTATGACTTGAATTTCAAATATCCTATAGACACGATTTTCGTCATTAAGTAAAATTTGGGTCAATAGGATGAGTGTTTTTTTGTTATATAGTAACATTTGAATTTTATTTACCATGGATAAAAGTAAATAGGGTAATTAAAGGTAAAAATAAAATTATAGTTACCCCAAAACATGTCCTAATTATATTGGATAAGTGTATTTTGACCAAAATAATCCTTAGGAAAAAATATGATCTTTTTGATCTACTTGTATTTGATTAGGACATTTATTATATTTTATTTAAAGAAAAGTTAAAAGTGTTAAATTAAAATTTTAACAACTAAACCATTTTTAATATAGGGTTATACATAAGTTAAATTAGAATAAAATTATTTTTAAAAAACATAAAAATATTTCCTAAAACATAGTATTTTATTTATAATTTTTCTATATTAAATAATTAAATTTATTTATGACACAATGATGATGTAGTAATTACATTATTAATGAAATATTAAAATAATTGATATTATAAATATTAAAATAAATGTAAATTGAAATTCTTGATGCCATACAATAATTTTGTAGATGAATATGACATTTTCGGGTTTATTAAATGTATTTTTTTTCTAAGTAATCAAGTTTTGATAATTTAAAAAAAATACTAAATAGTGTCAAAATTGACAAACATGGGGTTTTAAAACAAATACTATCTTATTAAATTATATAATAGTCCTAAAAGTATAAGTTTTATCCAAATGACTTATATATTGTTATATAATTCATTAATTAACCACTTAAGGTTAGCTTGTCATTTTATAGTAACTATTTGTACCATGTAGTATAAAAATAAAAAAAGACATGGTAAAAGTTAAACTATTTAACTAAGAGTTAAATCTAAATGATAAGGTTAATATGGTGACCTAAACTTGTCTAAAAGCTATTGGTTTAGAGGATTCTTACCCATACCCACCTTATCCTTAAAATAAATCAATTTTTAGCTATTATAAACTGAAAATAATTTTATAATAAAATAATATTTCAAGCTTTTCCTAAAGTTCCCATCACCTCTCTTATAAAAGGGTACTTCCTCTTCTATTAAATTTACACTTCCAAAGCCATTTTTCCTAGCCAATGCCTACAAAAATATACAACCAAATACCCTAAATTTATCATAGATGACTTAATTTTATTATAAAGACAATCTAAGGACCCCTTTTGTACAAATCAAAAGGAATCACCCAAAGAAGAGGTAATTATTTCATCACGTATTTCAAAGTTCCTTTCATCATCCACTTCCTCTTTCATTGTTGTTTATATACCAAAATAATAACTCCAGTAGATTCTACATACTTTGATGTTATTATAAATATGTTACATCCATATTCATTATTCAGTCCATCCTATGAATGACAAAGTCACTATACGTGCGTATGTACGACTTAGCGTCTCCATGTCGTGGTGTAGTTTGTTATTCAGCACTTCATTATTTGGATGGGTATAATAATGATGTATAATTGATGTAAAAAAAAATAACATTTTAATTATTATTTATATATAATATACCATCCAATTACTTATGATTTCACCATCAATATAATGATATTGTCGCTCGTGCGTACGTACTACTTACCATCTCCACGATGTGTTGAGATTTCATTCCCCATCGTAACCATTCAATAATAATATTCATTTGATGATTAAAAAATAATTTTTAAGGTCTTAATATCATTTTGGATATGAATCAAATACATCCTATCCATAACAAAAATGACTTACATCACAAAACATATACAGGAAAATGAATCAGTTAACACCCGAAACAACGATAATACTAAAATATTATTAACAATGAAATATTAGAGGACGATATATGATATCATGTTTATGTGTTTGGTTATTGTATAATTTAATAACAATTATTTAACCATTATAAATTAATTTAACGTTCCCTCAACTAAGGAAAATTACAAGGTAATGGTTTATTTTACAATCGCTTTATTTTCCGAGGTTGTTTATATTGTGACTTGTTTATCATCCACATATGCATTTCATAAAAATGTATTTCAAAACATTTTTAAATTTTCCTAGAATGTGGGTTAAATTCATTTATATCCTTGATTGAATTTTTATAATTTTTTTAAAGGAATGTTTCCATCATTTTCTAAACAAGGCACTTTATAACCTTTTCGAAAAATTAAGGAAAGAATGCTTTTTTAACTTATACGGAGGGTGTAGCTATTTTCCACCATTATAAAAACTTCGAAGCTTCCCTTAAAATATTATAAGAATATTTCCAAAAGAAGTGTTTTCTTTTATAATTATGTGTCCTCTAAAAAATTTCAAAGTAGAAATAAATATTTCTCTCAAACAGTTTTTGGATTGATTTCATCTATGTCAACATCTATTGTTGGATTTTATGTTTAATTAAAGTTGATATATTATGATACAATATTTCATATTGTATTGATTGTTTTATAATATTTTTGAATGTGGATGTTCTATTTTTATTTCATTCACGTTTTATGGTTAAATTATAAACATTTTGTATGTTAGTATATTACGGAAGTTTATTTTATGTTTCACCTTTTTCATATGAGGAATGCATTGGATGCTGTACATGACTGGAGGGGCCCGCTATAGCCCCTCGATACATCAATAGGTCTCATAAGACAAACTAGTGTCTTAGCATAAATCCATGACAATATTTTTATTTGTAGTCTTGGCACGAGGCCTTGACTATGTGGTTATGTTGTCAGAAATTATGCATTCCATCATTATGAGATTTGTTATTGATATTACATGTGATTATTCTTCTATAAGAATATCCACGTGAATAAGTAAATGGAATTATTTGATTTAACTTTTCCATATTATTCTATAATATTTTTTAAAGGCTTGTGATTTAGTCTTATAAATTGGCTTAAATTTTTATAATTATTTATGATAGTTTTTTCTATATTGTTATCCTTACTGAGAATGTGATCTCACCCCTTTATTATGTTTATTTTTTTCCCAAGATGCTAATAAGTATATTATGAATCACCTCTAGGGATAGGATAAGGGATTAAAGTGTTTTTAATTGAGACAGAATTTTTTTTATTTCATAATGTAATGTAAAACCTATGTATGTATATAGTACTTCAAGGCTTCTAAAATAATCGGTCATTCGGGACTTGGTCTCCTGTGATCATGCCAATGTTATGTAATAACACACCAACTCTAGGTAATTGAGGTCAGGGCATTACATTTGGTATCAGATGAAGTTTAGTACAAACCTTGGAAACTAGATTTAGAAAAAATTTGATGAGATAATATTTCCCTAAGATATACTTTAGTGACTAGTATAGAAGAACATCCAATTTTTTGGAAATATTGATTTTATGTGGGTTTTACAAGAAATAAACCCCTGTCTAGATACTACAAATGGAATTGGTTTTGGCACAAATGTACCTAGGAGTGAAAAATCCAAAAACGAGTTTTGGCCTTGACGCAAGGTATTCTGGTACATGACAATGGGCCTTCCTACGCACCTGGTTTGATAGTGCTGGGGGATATTCTTAGGATAATTCACATTTTCTTTACAAACCATTTTGAAGGGTTTATGAGAAAGTAATTCCCCAAAATATCATTTTTATAGTAATGAATTATATGCATAAACTATTCAATTTATGTGAAGTGTTTTTCATGTTGAGAATTATGCATTGCGATTCATGAACTAATCTAGTGTATGCCATTGTTTATAAATGGTGCCTAGTAGAAGGAATGTAAACTGTATCAATGCACATAATACATGTATGGATTTTCGTCCTATTCAAGATAATTATAGTTGAGATGGTGATGCAACTGGTACTGAACATCTTATAACCATACAGGGACAACTCCCCTAGGTTATGAATAATTACCTTACCCGTATGGAACACCCTGATCTACAATGCTGAGGATCAATATTAGACCGCTTCATGAGGCAGCAAGCACCAATATTCAATGGGACTGAAAATCCATTTGTATCTGAGCAATGGATAAGTTCCTTAGAGAAAATATTTCATGCTTTGGGGAGTCGTGAAAGGGAAAAAGTTGTCATGCCAGTTTATCGCCTCTCAGGAGATGCAAATCAAGGATGGTCATTAATTCAAAACACAAAGGAGGATGAAGAATTATCATATATGGAATGGAGGGACGTTAAATTACTTTTCTTAGAAAAAAATATTTCCTCATGAACATCGAAAAGATATGAAAAGAAAATTTATGAGTCTAAGGCAAAAAGAGGATGAGAATATCACAAAGTATGAGGATAACATTACAAGGTTAGATAGGAAATATACATATTATATACGTAACCCAATAATTATGATTTATCGATTCTTTGATGGGTTAAAACCATTTCCCCATCGAGAATTAGTCTCAAAATCATTCTCATCATATGGAGATTTAGTCTCATGTGCTATCAAGAGGGAAAAGTAATTCTCTAAGTCTAATGCATTTAAAGTGAAGTAAGAGAAGAAGAGATTTGCTGAACACTCTAGAAAAGGAAATAAGGGGAAGAAGGGAAAAGTTGAATTTCAATCCTGCAGTAATTATAGGAAGAAAAACTTTTGTACATGACTAAAGGGGATGAGTGTTTGTTACAAGTGTGGTGAAAAAGGACACCATTCTCATTATTGAAAGGGGAAGAAAGAGGCTGTCAATGTTCAATGATAAATTTATAAAGAAATGGGGAATTATGAAAATTAATGTTCTAAGAGTCAAGGAAATTTACCTCAGAAAAGGCCATGGTAGAATTGCCAAGATTATGGAATCACTAATGTTGAGTTTGAAGTTCCTAATGACGTGGTGGCAGGTACTTTAATAATTTTTTGAAAATTAGCCATGATTTATTTTATTTCAAATCATCACATCATTTCACATCTTCCTAGTTTTCCAAGAAAATTAGATATTTTCTATTTGAATTATTAAGGGAGTTTTAGTCAAAACTCTTATAAGAACTATCATTGCAACAAAGTGTTGTCAATCAGTTTCCATTATGGTATATAAACGTGCTTTATCTGCTGATAATATTGGCATACCCATGATTGAATTTGATATAATCCTTAGTATGGATTAGCTTTTGGACCATGATATGAAAATTTAGTGTAATAAGAACGAGGTTACAAATTTTAATGATGATAAAGAATCCCTTATCTTTAGAGAAGAAACATCACCATCTAATTTCCATCTAGATCCACCCCCATTACCTCTACAAAATTCAATTATTGGGAAGGAAGGGAGTTAAATAACTATGGGTGAGGAAAGGAATGTTCAAATAAATGATGTACCTACTGTGCAAGAATATGTTGATGTGTTTCCAGAGGATTTACCTGGACATCCTCTAGAATGATAAATTGAGTTTTCCATTAACTTAATTCTTGGTTCAAACCCATATTGAAGACCCCTTATAGTATGGACACTATGAAATTAGTAGAACTAAATGAACAACTAGAGGAATTGATTAAAAATGAAATATTCTCCCTAGTTTTTCTCCATGAGGAGCCCCAATTTTTTTTAATTAGAAAGATGGATCTATGAGGTTGTGCATTGACTATAAAAAGATCACTGCTATAATGATATAGAACAAGTATCCCCTACCTCACATTGATGATTTATTTGATCAACTTCATGGAGCTCAATATTTTTCAAAGATTGAACTTTGATATGGATACCATCAGTTGTGCATGAAGAAGGAAGACCTTCCAAAGACAACATTTCATGCCAGGTATAAGAATTATGAGTTTACAGTAATGCCTTTTGGACTGACTAATGTACCCTTTGTTTTCATTGATCTAATGAATAGAGTATTCAAAGAATATCTTAATTAATTTATAGTATTATTTATTTATGATATCTTGGTATACTCCAAAAGCTACAAAGATCATTAAAATCACTTGTGCACTATTCTAAAAGATCTCAAAAGAAATGAATTATATGGGAGGTTTAGCAAGTGTGAATTCTAGATTCAAGAAATTTCTTTTTTTGGCCATATTGTCTCTAAATATGGAATACCTATTGATCTTACAAAGACAAGGGAAATCCAAGAATGGCCAGCACCAATTAGTATAAATGAGGATTTTAGTTTTATTAGTATATCCGGTTATTATCAGTGTTTTGTCAAGAATTTTTCCCGATTGGCTAACCCATTAACCAAGCTCACACATAAAGGGGTTAATTTTTTTTTGTAAAAAAGAGTGTTAAGAATGTTGTGAAGAATTGGACAGAATATTAGTCAATGCTTCTATCTTGACTCTACCATCGGGGAATGATGGGTTTGTTATTTTTAGTAATGTATCAAAGAAAGCACTAGGTTGTGTCCTTATGAAGAATGATAGAGTTATTACCTATGCATCACAACAACTAAAAAATTCATGAACAAAACTATCATACCCTTGATCTTGAGATAGCAGTTGTAATCGTTTCTATGAAGATATGGAGACACTATTTGTATGGTAAAAAATTTGAGATATATACTGATCACAATATTTTGAATTATATTTTATCACCAAAAGAACTAAACATGAGGAAAATGTGATAGATTGAAAAACTCCACGATTATGACTGCAAAATACACTACCACTTCGGGAAGGAAAATAAGGTGGAAGATTATTTGAGAAGAAAGGGTCATGGAGTTATGAACAAGAAGAGAGTTTAAAGGGATCCTATATTCACGGATCTAGAAAAGATGGATATGGGAATAACCATGGAAGGTAAAATATCAATATGTTTTCAAATGGTTTCCAAACAATCATTACTAAAAAGGATAAAAAGTTCTTCAACTGATGATGAGGAGTTTCAAAATAAAATTACAGCTGTGAATGATGAGAGATTTGTTGACTTCATATATAAATATAGAATTTTGAAATTTGGGAAGGGGATTTTTATTCCTGATATATCTGATCTAAGAAGGGAATTTTTGGATGATTATCATAGATCCAATTTCTATATACACCCTGGTATCCCTATGTTGTATAGATAATTGAAGGAACATTTTTGGTGGGACAACATAAAGAGGGATATTTCTGATTTTGTGTCATGATGTATGGTTTTTCAAGAGATGAAAGCTAGAATACAACATCCTAGAGGAATCATGCAACGTCTTCCCATACCAAAGTAGAAATGGGATGATTTTACGATGAAATTGTTCATGGGGCTACCAAGGACTCCAAGAAAGAATGATGCAATATGGGTCATTGTTTATCATCTTAAAAAGTCAGCACATTTTCTTTCTATAAGAGAAGATTGTCCACTTGAACATTTATAAAGACTATATATTAATGAATTTTTAAGACTTCATGGTGTAACCATATCAATTATTTCTAATCATGATCCTCATTTTACATCAAGATTCTGGAAAAGTCTTAAAAAACTCCTAGACACTAGACTTCATTTGAGCAAATCCTACCACCCTTAAACTGATGGACAATCTGGAAAAACAATTCAAACCTTAGAAGACATGTTGAGATGTTTCTCACTTGACATTCAAGGTATGCAAGATCAGTATTTACCTTTGGTAGAATTTGCCTATAATAATAGTTTCCATTCAAGTATTCAGATGGAACCATATGAAGAATTATATGAAAAGAGATGTCGCACACCAACTTTTTGGAATGATGTAGGTGAAAGAAAACTCATTGGCCCATAACATGTTGAATAAATAGTGGAAAATGTGAAGATTATCCAAACCCACATCAAAGAAGCTCAAAGTATGAAAGTCAAAGATCATGATTTCTTGAAGGGATATCTATGGAAGGGTGTTATATGATTCAATAAGAAGGGTAAATTAAGTCTCAGGTAAATCAGACTGTTCGAAATTATATAATGAATTTGAGTTGTAGCTTACCGATTGAAAATGCCTCTAAGTCTCTCCAAAGTTCATGATGTGTTTCAAGTATAACTATAGAGAAAATACACGCTTGACCCAATGAATGTACTCACCTATGAAGAAATAGAACTCATACCAGATCTATCTTATTGTGAAGAGCCTATCATATTTCTTCATACCAGAGAACAAGTGTTGAGAAACCTGATGACTTGTTTGGTAAAATACATGCCTGACCCAATGCATGTACTCACCTGAATCTTTTTATGAAGTAGTATTCTATAAATTTCGATGTTGAAATTATTTGAAGGAGTAAAGAATATAACACCCCAAGGTGCCATAATACATTTCTCTTTGAATAATATAATATATTTCATTGTACGAAACATCGAGTTCTAGTACACCAAGACCGATCAAACTGGCCATTTAAAAAGAAGTTATGAATAATAATACCCATTATTTTGAAGTTTTATAATTTTTTTTTTGAAATTGGACTTTAATTTTTTATTCATAATATTAAAATTATCATACGGTGAATTTTTGGTATTTTTTTTGAAAACATTCAATTTTTGATGAATAGTGAAAATCACTGCATTATTGTTCAGAAACAACATTTTATTTAAATAATTATTTTTAAAATTAAATTTATTTTAATGTGAAAATTGATACATAATAGTTTTATTATTCCAATATAATTCATTGGAGTCATTTTATAATAATATTAGATATATAAAATTTTGTTGATCTTTTTAACGTCTTTTACCCACCTTCTAGGCACATTTGAAAATTTGAATAAAATTTAATTTTACCACTTCTGTGAATTGAATTTAAAAAATCTAACAGACATGGTTTTCATTAGTAAGTAAAAATGTGGTTCAATAGGATAAAATTGATTTTTTATGAATAGTAAGTTTTGAATTTTATTTACCACTGATAAAATTAAATAGGGTAATTAATGCTAAATATAATGTTATAATTACCCCAAAACATGTTTTAATTCAATGGTATAAGAGTATTTCGACCAAAATCAACCTTACAACAAAAATATTATCCTTTTTGATCCACCTGGATTAGATTAGGACATTTATTATATTTTATATAAATAAGAGTTAAAAGTGTTAAATTCAAAGTTTAATAACTAAAATATTTTTAATATTGGGTTATAAATAAGATAAATTAGACTATAAATATTAAATGGTAATTTTAAAACATTTCTCACATCATAGTATTTTATTTATAAATTTTAGTCATTAAATAATTAAATTTATCTATGACACAATGATGATGCAGTAATTACAATATTAATGAAATATTAAAATAATTGATAATGTTAGTATTAAAATAAATGTATATTGAAATGTTTTATTTCATAAACGAATTGTATAGGGGAATATGAAATGTCAGGGTATATTAATTTTCTTATGTAATCATGTTTTTATGACTTTCACAAAAAATAAATACTAACTTGTGTCAAAATTGACATAAATGAGTCTTTAAAACAAATACTATATTATTATATTATATAATAGTCTTAAAATATAAGGATCGGCCAAATGACCTAGATAATGTTATGTATTTCATTAATGAACCACTTTTGGTTCTCTTTTAATTTTATAGTAACTATATTAACCATGTAGTATAAACATAAAAGAAGACATGGTAAAAGTTATACTATTTAAATAAGAGTAAAATCTAAAAGATAAGGTTAATATGGTTACCTAAACTTGTCTAAAAAATATATTCTGAGATTATTTAGACCCATCCCAAACGTTTCCTCTAAATCAATCCATTTTAACTATTTGAAACTGAAAATAATTTTATAATAAAATAATATTTCAAGATTTTCCTAAATTGACCCTCACCTCTCTTATAAAAGGTGCTTCCCCTTCTCTTAAATTCACACCTCCAAAGCCATTTGGATCATCAAAACCATGCCCAAATCTCTTCCTAAATACCCTCAATTCATCTTAGATGCCTTACTTTGAGTATAAAGCCATCCTATGTATCCATTTTGTTCAAATCAAAAGGAACCACCTGAAGAAGAAGAAATTATTTCATTGCCTTTTTCAAAGGACTTTTCTTCTTCCACTTCCTCTTTCTTTGTTTTTTCCATACCAAAAAAAAATCCAGTACCTTCTACATACTGTGATGTTATTATAAATATGTTTAAACCATATTCATTTTTTATCCATCCTATGAATGGAAAAGTCAACATATGTGCGTACGTATGACTTACCGTTTCCACGTCGTGGTGTAGTTGGTTATTTAACACTTCATTATTTGGATGAGTATAATAATGATGTAAAATTGATGTAAATAATAAATATAACATGTTAAATACTCTTTATATATAATATACCATCCAATTACATACAATTTCACCATCAATATAATGACATTGTTGCTCGTACATACGTACTTCTTACCATCTCCACGACGCGATGAGATTTCATTCCCCATCGTAACCATTCAAGAATAATTTTCATTTCACGATTAAAAAATAATATTTAAGAACTTAGTATCATTATGTATATGATTAAAATACATCCTATTGTTAGAGTTAATATTTTCATAATTATTAATATGTTATTCAATGATTTAATCCCTCCCAATTATTCAATTTGAGTATATTTTCATCATTTAAGTGTTTTTGGTGTATTTTTTGCTTAAATGTGAAAATTGTTTACTTCTATAAAATTGAATGTTTTTTACATCTTCTATTTTTGAGGAATAACTATTATAATATTGGTCTAATTTAAGTGAATCCTTTTTATTGGCTTTATATGCTTTTGGGATGCAATGTTTTTATAGACCATGACTCAATTCGAAACCCAATGGTACAGAAAAAAAAGTCAAATGGAGAAATCAGTATGGATGGAAAGAGTGATTCAGATGCGCCCGTAAGAGGCTATGAATTAGGGTTTCCCCCCTTCACCACTTTCTTCCCTCGTTTCGGTTCGGTTAATTACCTCTCCTTGACATGTCGGTCCGAGAATCTTGTGGCATGCGGTCTCCTCTTGTGGAAATATCGTTCCGTGGGTTCGAAATTCTGGAAAATCTTGACGTATGCTGGCTTCTTTCTCGCCCTCCCCTTCAATTGTGGCTAGGGATTCCATGGTGGTGCGTTGAGGATCCATGGATCGAATCCAAATGCCGCATGAAATATTGCGTCTCGTCTCTCATCTGCTATGCGTATGAATGGAGGATCTGTTCACCGTGTGCAGTATGGAAGGTGGTGGTGGGTTTGCGATTCTCGGAGGGTCTTCTTCAGGCTGTTTTGGTGATCGTGTGATCTTTTTTGGTGTTGGTTTTTTTATGTTGGGTCTGCGTTTTTTGGATTACGGTGTTGGTTTTTTTTTGCTTTTGGCTGTTCAGATTGGATGAGTCTTTTGATTATGGGTTCGTGGTTTGCGGTTGATCTGTGCCGTTATTGTGGTGATGGTGTTCTAGTGGAATCCATTTATTTTCTTTATTCTGGTTGGATTTTGGGGCTGAAATTGGTGGGCAGAGTGGCAGCATGACTATTGGGTGCGTGTTTTTGTTGGTCTACTTATTTAGTTTTTGGTTATGGGATTTTTCCATACATTCTACAAGGATTTTCTCTAGATGATGATTCCGAGCAGGTGACTCCATTGTGTGTGGCTTTTCAGATTTGGTCGATTGAGAGGGTATGGAATTTCCATCGGTACTAGGCCCATGTAATTTGCATGGGAGAGCTTGCTGAGCATCTATGCATGGTGGAGGTGTTCCATTACGATGTGGATGCTTGGGGGAGTTTTTTATACGTAGTCTTGTTATGGGATGATGACCCTTTTGATTTCCTATGTCATTGAAGTCATATGAGGTTTACCCTTTCTTCCTTAAAAGGGAGTTTATCCAAAATAAATTAAAATTTAGGCATGCGGGCCATTCAGTCAGTATGGATGGAAGAATGGACCATACTACATTAAATATGAAATATCTCATTCAAACGACTTTAAAATGAGCGTATTATAGCTGGTTTAGATAGATAACATTCATGGTATGGTTTACATTAAATTTCATAAAATAATATGCTCATCAAGGAATCTTTTGGGTGCGCCCTAGTGGAGTGGGTGGAACAGTGTTTGGCGGCCAGAAGAAGTTAAACTCACTAATAAAAACATATCCTCTTTCCCACGTGTCCATAGGCTCTGATATTTTTAGTATTGATAGAAAACTCAATTTCTTACATCTTATAATAAGGTATCTTGGATTGGTTCGGAGGTCTGGTAGAAAGAACAATGGAAAACTTGTAAAGGAAAAATTCTGGTGGATCAAAACTTATGTTCTTTATGTTTTTTCTTTTGTTCTTATTGTCTTTGTAATGACTTCTTCTCATCCTTAAAATATGTTACCCTTACCATGGTGGGGTAGATATTCTAAGTGATTGTGGAGGTGTAGGTTAACCCTTTTGTAATTCTTGAGTTCTTGCACTTAATGTTGCAATATCCTCTTTTCTCTTCTGTGAATCAGTTTCAATTCCTTATAATAGTTTTTATTATCATGTATGACTGTATATGATTTTATATTCTGTTGTTTATTTTTATTTTTTCAATGATCAATATCTCCCTCCACTTCGTACTGGTTTATATAGGATGAAATATACTAGGACTTAGTGCTGTAGTTTTTGGTGATCACTGGTACGTGTGTGAGAAGTAGTGAATGTTCTTGATTGCTTGGGATAAACAAAACACAATAGGGAATTGCATAATATAATTAAGGGTATTAATTACAACTCTATTACACATTGGAAGAAGAGTATACCAATTAGAGGTATTAGTAAGGTTTATTATCACATTATTATTTGACCAAGGGAGTGAGATGAAATAATTGTGGATTCTCACTCTAAATGACTTAGTAGAAGAGAATTTGGTAAGTTGAACTATGATAGAATTACAACTGGAAAACTGACCCTAACCTAATTACCATTTCATATCACTGATTTAAATCACATAATTTGTCAATTTTTTGTAAAAATGTTACTTAATTTATTTTCTTTATTTAGTTTCATTCTTGTATTATCCAAATCAAACAATTTCAAAAACAACATCACTTCTTTCTCTTATTTTAGGTGACAAACACTATTGTTGATCACTAATCTCTATAGACAACCTAGGTTACCCACTATAATACATTTTAACATAAGTTATATTTTTTTTACCACACCCCACAATAGGCATGTGTCAAAACATGGTGCTGTTTCCAGGGAGGCAGTGCCAAAATTTCTTTTCTTTTATTTCATTTTCCTTTTCATATTTTCACTTCAAAATTTCATGACTAGAACCTAAAAAACCGAACCTTTCCCCATAGATCCTGAAATTTAAATAACCTTGTTTAATAGACTTAGAAACCTGAATTATCAATCTGAATTTGAAAAAAACTTCTCTTTTATACTCAAGTGAAACTTAAAATGGTCACTTTTATCCTAACATCATGGATGGAAATCAAAACCCAACTATTAGAGACCTCTGTGCACCACTATTCCTTAATCAAAACAGTCAACTTTCCATGCTAGTGTTACAAAATGATTTTGAAATGAAACTTAACATGATTAATTTTCTTCCAAAGTTTCATGGTTGGTAAGGTGAATATCCAAAAAAACACATTAAAGAGTTCACATATGTTTTCTCAAATTTCAGACCCCATGGAGCTGCTGAGAAGCAGGTAAAGTGGAAGGAATTTCCATTTTCATTGGATGGGTCTACAAAAGAATGGTTGTACGACCTACAACCAGGAGACCTACATGAATGGAATGACCTGGTAAGATGTTTTATGAAAATATTCTTCTCCACCACTAGAATCTCATCCATTTATAAGTAAATCTATGCCATACGACAATCATCTAGAGAAATTATATATGAGTACTGGGAGAGATTTAAGAAGCTAGGTGCCATCTTACCACATAAATCCATTGTGGGACATCAATTTATTATCTTCAAATATCAAGGACTACAAGAAAATGATAGAAATATTCTAAATGAATCATCTGGAGGTGCATTGATTGACAAGTCTTCAGAAGAATCCGTGGACTTGATTGAGAAGATTTCCCAGAACCCGTAGTAGTTTGGAAAAAGAGGTATTGAATCAAGAGTTATTCATGAGGTACACACTTCTCATCCATCACCCTTAATAGAAACTTGGATTGAAGATCTAAATACTTTGGTGAGGTAGGTGGCCTTGAATCAAGTTAGTGAACAACAAGCCCCGACAAAGGTATGTGGTTTATGCTCATCACCTGATCATTTTACTGACTAATGTTCTGAAATATAGAGAACAAAAATATGTGTGGCATCCTTTCAGCCAAGGTAGTTCCAAAAAAATCATGGATGGAGATATCCTTACAATGTAGAATATGGGTTTGGAAATTAGCAGAATCAAGGCAGACCTTCATACCAAAACCATTTTCAAAACCAAGCACCATTCTAGAATCAATTCCCAAACCCACCACCATTTCAAAAAAAGTAGTCTTATAACAAAAATTCATACCAAAAACCAACCAATTTCAAAAGACCCCATGAGCATTCATCCACTAGTGGACAACCTACAATTCAAAGCCAACAGTAAAAATATGATTTTGAGGGGTTTAAGGACACTATTAAAGATTTTTCCAACATGTTTGAAAATATCATGTACTTTTGGACCAAAAATCCAGGTAAAATCATTTCCCAAACATTCACAAACCCATAATATAATTTCAGTATGATAAGAACAAGAAGTGGAGAAGAACTCCTACCACTATCCACCATTGAACCTAAAACAAGAATACCTAATCTGGGAGAAAATGAAGTTAGAAATGATGAAACTTCTATGAATATGCATTGAGAAGAAGATAAGAAAGATGTGGAGGTTAAGGATAGGCTAAGGAAGAAGAAACATGGAACACTATTTCAAAGGAAAAAAAATGGAGAAGAAAGACACACCCCTATCATTTCTATCAAAGATGATTGAAAAAAAGAAGTTTTAAGAACAAGTACTTCAAAAAGATATTCAAAACCCTTCCTGATAGTGGAAATCAACATTCCTCTGCTTGAATCACTCAAATGAATTCCACAGTATGAAAAAATTTTGAAGGATATTTTCACCAAGAAGAGGAGACTACAAGGTATTGAGAGGATCAATTTGGGAAGAAGTGTCTCATCCCTTATCACACCACAATTACCAACCAAATGTCAAGATCCAGGGAAATTTTTTATTCTATGCACCATTGGTTCATTAAATTTATCTAATGATTTGTTCAATTTAGGTGCATCAATTAATGTATTTCCTCACTCAGTATATAATTTTTTGAAGATGAGTTACTTGAATCCCATAAGAGTGGTGGTCCAGCTTGCATATAGGTCCACAATTTTCCCAATAGGAGTTCGGGAGGATGTCCTCGTAAAAGCCAAAGATCATTTATTCCATGCTAAATTAAATGTGTTTAATATGGAAGATGATAGGATCCCATCACACACACCCATAATTTTGGGGAGACCTTTCTTTATGATATACAAAACCATCATCAATGTTCATGAAGTGACACTTACCATGGAGTTTGGAGGCAAAACTGTCTACTAAATTATTTTTGAATTCATTAGGCAACCATCAAATGATCATTCACTCTTCGCACTCTTCCATGAAGATAGTAAAAAACCTATTTAAGAATCAGGTATGTTTCATGAATTGTTATCATCATGAGAAATATTTTCCATTAAAAATATCACAGAACATATGGATTCTCAAACTCTTGTAGATTCTAATTTCCAATTGGGAGAAGAGGTAAAATACGATCTATTTGATAATTTTTTAAATGATGATGAAGATGAAATGATTTCATGGGTGCAGGATAACAAACCATTAGAAGTGGGGAACCTCAGTTTAGTATCATCACTTGATCATCATCCTAATCTTGAATTAAAATCACTCCCCACTGATTTGAAATATGTTTACCTTATTGAGGTAGAGAAATTACCTATAATAATTTCTAATAATCTATCTAAAACTCAAGAAAAATCATTGATTGAGATTGTGAGGGAGAATTTCCAAGAAATAGGTTGGAGCTTAGGTGATATCCTAGGAATAAACCCAAAAATTTTCTCACATAAAATTTTCCTTGATGGAGATTCCAAACCTTCCAGACAACCCCAATGGAGGATGAACCCCACCCTAATAGAGGTTATGAAAAAGAGAGATTGAGAAGTTATTAAAAGCTAGGATCATCTATCTGATATCAGATTCACAATGGGTTATCCCCATCTATGTAGTCCCAAAGAAAACTGGCCTAACCATTATAAGGAATGAAAAGAATGAATTAATACTTGTGAGAATTCAGAATAGCTGGAGACTGTGAATAGATTTTAGGAAGTTGAATCAGGTCACTAGAAAAGATCATTTACCTATCCCTCTCATTGACTAGATGCTAGAGATATTGTTAGGTAGAACTCATTATTTCTTTTTGGATGGATTTTCATGTTATTTTCAGGTACCCATTGCTTCTGAGGATCAAGAGAATACTACCTTTACATGTAATTTTAGTAGTTTTTCATTAAAAAGGATGCCATTTGGATTGTGTAATTCTCAATGTAAATTTCATAGGTTTATGGTAAGTATATTATCTGAACAGATTGAATATTTCTTGTAGGTTTTGTTGAATGATTTCACAGTTTTTGGAAATTCTTTTGACCATTGTTTGGAAAATCTGGAAAACGTTTTGCAAACATGCATTGAAAAGAACATTGTTTTGAATTTTAAAAAGTGTAATTTTATAGTAAAGAGATGAATTTTCCTTAGGCATGTCATTTCACAGAAAGACATTGAAGTTGATAAATCAAAAATTGAAGTGATAAATTCTTTGCCTTACCTGACTTGTGTCAAACATGTTAGATCATTTCTAGGACATGAACGATTCTACATGATGTTTATTAAAGATTTCAGTAATATTTATCTCCCTCTATCTAAATTACTTTATAAATATTCTGATTTCGATTTCGACAGTTCATGCAAGGAAGCCTTTGATGAGTTGAAAAGAATATTGATTACACCACCAGTATTACAACCACCTAATTGGGAAGAACCATTCGAGATACTTTGTGATGCTTCAAACCAAGCAGTTGGAGTAGTCATTTCTCAAGGAATTTAGGACATAACACAAGTCATTTCATATGTTTCAAAAACCATAGATACTGCCCAATTCAACTATAGAACAACAAAAAAAGTGTTTTTAGTATTTTTTTTACTTTAGAAATATTTAGATCATATCTTCTTGGAACTAAAGTCATTGTGTTTTCTAATCATGCATATCTTAGGTACTTGATGAAGAAGGATAAAGAAAATCCAAGGCTTGTGAGATGGATTATATTAGTACAAGAGTTCAACATAGAAATCAAAGATAATAAGGGATCTGAGAACTAAGTGGATGATCACTTACGTGGACTTCCCAACACTACAGAAGTTGAAATTATAGACACTGAACCACTAAATGATCACCTTCCAGGAGAGAAGCTGTACTTAATTGAAAGAGAAGTACCTTGGTATACTGACATGGTCAATTAGATGGTAACATCTTATGTACCATGTCAATTAAATTCTCATCAAATTCACAAATTGAAAGATGAATCTGGATATTACATCTAGGATGATCCATTTCTTTGGAAGATTTGTAGTGGCCAAATGATCAGAAGATGTTTTCCTAAAAATGAAATTGAATCTCTCTTTATTTTTTTTGTCACACATTAGATAATGGAGGACAATTTGGACCTCAAAGGATAGCAAGGAAGGTTTAAGAATCTAGAATTTATTGGCCAACACTTTTCAAAGATTCTCTGGAATTTTGAAAACAATGTAGAAAATGTCAGTTTAGAAGAAATATTTCAAAGATACAAGAAATTCCCCAAAGGCAACTGAATTTTTCCAAAATTTTTGATCTTTGGGAGATAGATTTTATGGGCCCTTTCCCAATGTCATTTGGAAATTATTATATTCGTCTTACTGTTGATTATGTTTCTAAATGGGTGGAAGAAAAAGCCACCAGGACTGATGATGCTAAAGTTGTTTGTGATTTTTCTAGAGCTAACATATTTTGTAGGTTTGGAGTTCCTAAAGACATCATTAGTGATCAAGGGACTCACTTTTGAAATGGGATAATGGAGCCGTTATTGAAAAAGTATGGGGTGAATCATAAAATATCAACTCCCTATCATCCAAAGGCTAATGGGAAAGTTGAAGTCTCCAATAGAGAAATAAAAGGAATTTTTCAAAATACTATTAATCAAAATAGGAAGGATTGGAGACAAAGGTTAGAAGACACATTATTGGATTTCAGGACATCCCAGAAAACCGCAATTGGAATGAGTCCATATAGGTTGATTTATTGGAAAAGCTGTCACCAACCTGTGGAATTGGAACATAAGATATACTAGGCTATGAGGAAGATGAATCTAGATAATGAATGTTCCGAGAAAGAGATAATATTTCAATTACAAGAGCTAAAAGAAATTAGAAGGGAAATTTTTTAAAATTCTAGGATTTTCAAAGAGAGAACAATATTGGCTCATGACAAATTGATCCAACCAAAAGACTTCCATACCACAGAAAAAGTATTGTTATTAAATTCAATAATCAATTTGATGCTAGGTAAACTTCATTCCTGATGGGAAGGTCCATTTATAGTTACTCTTGTATATCCTTTTGGGGTTGTATAGATTTTGAAGGATGGAGAGAAGAATCTATTCACTGTCAATGGGTATAGGCTGAAGAAATTCCTTAGGAACATGCCATCAGAGCCAATGGAGGAGATCACACTCCTCCAACATGTTAATCAATAAACTCCATCAGGTCATACCTCTCATTTACATTTTCATGACTTATGTGATTATATTTCCAATACTCTTACATGTTAAATCCATTTTAATGAATTTTGGACACTACATCATTTAGGTGTGGGGGAGGGAACCTTTGTAGTTTAGGATTTTTATTTGTTCAAATGTGCGTGTGTTTCAAATTTTGTGCGTTTCCTTTTAAATTTTTGTTTTTTTGAAACTATTGAAACTTTTGAGATGAAATTATTATATTTGGCATTTTTTAAACCCATGTCAATGGGAGAAATAGTTTATTCCATGAAATTGATCTTAAATTAATGCTGAAAATGACTTTGTTTCAAGTTCAATTATTTGGGAATTACATGAAAAGTACTTTGATTTTTGAATCCCATTACACATATCACTGTCTTTATATTTAAAATCACATTCTTGTGAGGTTTATGAACCTATTTTTTTCTTATACTTTACATTCACCTCACCTTTTGAGAGAACCAATCATTATTGATTTAACCAGAATTTGATTTATTCTTGTCAAACCACAAGGGTTTTAGGCAGATGTGTTTTAAATTACTTAGGAATTTCTTTCTTTTTAAATCCCACTTTTCAATAAAATCCTTTTTATAATTTCATACCTTGAAAATTCAATCCTTATAGCCTTTAGAATCAATGAAAAGCCTATTAGGATAGCCACATTACTAGCCAATTCTCCTTATCCAACTAGATCTTGATGTAAAATTTCTTGATATAGTTGAACTTAAGTGTGGGGGAAGATGTCTTGTATTGTGATACATTATTTGGAGATACTTTGGGAGAAAATAAAATGTTGAAGGGATGTTATTGATGCTGAAAAAAATAATTCTCCTGAAATCTATGCCTTTTCTGACGCCTTTAAGAAATATTATATTTGAAAAGATTGATTTTTTTTTGATAAAATGATGAATTGTGTTAAATTCCTTGATATCTAATGATTAAGGATATGATTTTATACCAAGGGGAGTGAATAGGAGACCATTATTTTGTGAAAATTAGAGTAATGCAATTTTGCTTCAAACAGAGCCAAGCCCTCTTCGTTTAGCCTCATAATTTTCACATATAAATCTTACCAAAATAAAGAAATAAAACAAACATTACATGTACTCATGATAAACATATGTATTTGACTCACCTCAGGTAGAGATATAGAAATGTATCCAGCCTATGGAGACCCTTTAATGAGTTTGAATGAGAAAAACATTTCTAAAAAATTGAAATTTGTGTGATGAGAGAAAATGAATGTTTGGTAAGTGTTTTTTTGATTGTTAGGTGAAATGAAGATAAAATTTATTGAATAATATGGAATTAAGAACATAAAATAATATTTTTTTAGGAGGCATGATATATTTTGTTTCTTGTTATCAAATTAGTGTATCTCATGGATATGTGTTTTGAATTTGCTTTGATTTTATTATGATTCAGACTTGTCCAGGAGTACAAGTGATAAGTGTGGGGAAATTGATATAGTTAATATATTAATTATTATTAATATGTTTTTAAATTATTTAATCCCACCCAATTTTTCATTTTGGGTATATTTGCATCATTTAAGTGTTTTTGGTAAATTTTGGGCTTAAATGTGAAAATGGGGTAATTCTGTAAAATTGACAGTTTTATATAGCTTCTGTTTTTCAGGTAAAAATTTCATAATATTGGTCCAATTGAAGTGAATACTTTTTTAAGGATTTATATTCTCTTGGTCTGAAATTTTGTCTTCCGGACCAAGAATCAATTTGATACCCAATCGTACAGAAAAATCAATCAAATGGAGAAATTAGTCGGGATGCCGGAATGGACCCCACTGAATTAAATATGAAACTTCACATTCAAATATCCTTAAAATTATCATATTATATCTGTTTTAGATATATAACATTAATGGGAATGTTCACATAAAGTTTCATAAAATAATATTCTCATCAAGGAATATTTTGGGAGCGTCCAAGTGGAGTGGGTGAAACAGTGTTTGGCGGCTAGAGGAGGTTAAACTCACTAATAAAGCCATATAATCTTTTCCACCTGTCCAAAGGCTTTGATATTTTTAGGATAAATAGAAAACTGAATTTCCTACATCTTATTATTGGGGAGATTGGCTTGGTTTAGAGGTCTGCTGTGTATAACATAAGCAAACCTCTAGAGGACATATTCTTGAAGATCAAAATTTATGTTCTTTCTTTTCTTTCTTTTGTTCTTCTTAGTTTTGTATTTAATTATTATCCCCCTTAAACTTAGTTACCCTTACCATGGTGGGGTATATCTTTTGAGTGATTGGTTATGGGTAGTTTTACCCTTTTTTAATTCTTGAGTTCTTGCACTTAATGTTTTAATATCATCTTTTATCTTATGATAATCAGTTTCAATTCCTTATAACAGTTTTTATTATATTGTACGATTTTATCTAATTTTAGATTCTTTTGATTATTTTTACTTTTTAAATTATCAATATCTCCCTCCACTTAGTATTGGTTAATATATGATTAAATATACCAGGACTTACTGGTGAAGTACTCAGAGATCACTGGTACATGTGTGAGAAGTAGTGAATGTTCTTGATTTCTTGGGATAAACAAGGCCCAATTGGGAAATGACTAAGATAATTAGGGGTATTCAATACAATTCTATTACAAATTTTAATAAGAGTAGACAATCTGAGATTTTAGTAAGGTTTATTCTCACATTATTATTTGACCAAGGGAGTGGAATGAAATGATTGTGGATTCTCACTCTTAACAACATAGCAGAAGAGAATTGGGTTAGTTGAACTATGATATAATTACCATTTGAAAACTAACCCAAACCTAATCAAAATTTCATATCACTAATTTAAATCACATCATTTGTCAAATTTTTTAAAACATTCATTTAATTTCTTTACTTTATTTAGGTTCGTTCTTTTATTTTATAAATCAAAAAATTTCAAAAATAACATCACTTCTTTCTCTTATTTTAAGTGACAAACACTATTGTTGAGAACTACTATATAGAGACAACCTAGGTAACCAACTATAATAAATTTTAACTTAGGTTATATTTGTTTTTTACACACCCCATGATAGGCATGTTTCACCTATTCATAACAAACATGACTTACATAACAAAATATCTAAAGGAAATTGAATTAGTTAACACCTGTAAGAATGATAATACTAAAATATTATTAACAATGAAATATTATAGGATAATATATGATTTCATATTTATGTATGTGGTTCTTTGATAATGTAATAACAATTATTTAACCATTATACACGAGTTTAAATTACCCTAGACTAGGAAAAGGTAGAAGGTAAGGGTTTATTTTACAATCTCTTTATTATATGAGGTTGTTTATACCAGGAATTCTTGACCATCCACATATGTGTTTATGAAAAATGTATTTCATAACATTTTTACTATTTTCTAGAACATGGGTGAAAGTAATTTATATCCTTGGTTTACTTTTTATAATATTTTTGGAAAGGAATCTTTCCGTCATTTTCCAAACAATGTACTTTATGACCTATTAAAAAAATTGATGAAAAATTGATTTTTAAACTTATATGGTAGGTGAAACTATTTTACACCATTATGACAACTTTGAAGCTTCCCATAAATTCCTATAAGAATATTTTCAAAATAAATTTTTTATTTTATAATTATGCCTATTTTTAATGATTTCAAATTAGAAATAGATATTTCTCTCAAATAGTTTTTGGATTGATTTAATCTGTGCCAACATCTATTGTTGGATTTTATGTTTAATTGAAGTTGATTTATTATGATTCTATATTCCATATTGTATTGATAGATTTATGATATCTCTGACTGTGGATGTGCTATTTTAATGTCATTCATAGTTTATGGTTAAAGTATTAACATTTCGTATGTTAGTTTAATACCAATGTTTATGTTATGTTTCACCCTTTTTATATGAGGAATGCATTGGACATAGTAAGTGATGGGTAGGTACCTCTATATCCCCTCGATGCATTGGTATGTCTCATGATACAAACTAGTTACTTGGTATAAGGCCTTGAAAATATATTTTTTACTCTTGTAATGAGGCCTTGACTATGTGGTTATGATGTCCCTCATTATGAATTCCATCATTATGAGATTAGATATGGATATTACACGTGATTATTCGTCTATTAGAATATCCAAGTGAATAATTAAATGTAAAAATTTGATATAACTTTTCCAAATTATGCTAAAGTTTAGGTTTAAAATGATTGTGTTTTAGTCTTATAAATTGGTGTAAATGTTTATTATTATTTATGATAGTTTCTACTATATTGTTATCCTTACTGAGCATCTCATATCACCCATTTATTATGTTTAAATTTTTCCAGGATGTGAAGAAGTATATTATTTCTGACCTGCAGGGATAGGCTATGGGACATGAGTGTGTTTAAAGGAGACACAATGTTGTTGCTCGTTTGTTTCATATTGTAATGTAAAACTTATGTATGTATCAAGTACTTCCAAGCCTACAAAATAGATAGGTCTTTTGGGACTTGATCTCTTGTGATCATTCCAATGTTATGTAATAATTCACCAACTCTGGGTAACTAGGGTCGGGGCGTTACAATAAGAAATAGAGGAGGTGATGTTTTTTATGGAAAGCCTTGTAAATATTTTTCTAGTGCCTCTCTAGATTGTGGAAGGCACAAAGACTGTTCTCTTCAAGCACATCCTCTTCATCCAGACAGATTTTAGCTAATTATCTGGTGACTTCTAATCATAGACAACTGTACGTAATTAGGGTATCTGAAATCTTGATGGGAAAGACATCCTCTGTTTCGTACAATAGGGAATATGAAGTCACCTGAGTGGAATTACGAGTCGACATCTGGTACGCCCAGTGATCATTGGTGATTTTGTCTGGCCAACTCTTCTTATTCTAACCAGACATCTACTACAATATTTTAGAGGGGTTTTTTTGAATGCGTCGATCATTCCATTTTCTGGAACATGATAGTGATATATATGATTAGAATGGATATTGTACTTGGTTTAAAATTTCATAAGATCAGCATCCCATAATGTGGTGAATTTATTAGTGAAAACAACATGAGGGACTCTGAATCAATAGATGATATTGGAAATCACAAACTCAATGATAGAACCAGATGTGAATTCCATGAGTGGAATTACCTTTGACTATTTTGAAAATAAATCCTTAGTGGTTATGATGAATCTGCACTGGTGAGTTGTTGCTAGAAGATATTTTCCCACAGGATCGAGTCCCCAGACCGGCAAGGGCCAAGAATACTTGGTAGTATATAGAGGTTTAGGTTGCTGATGAAAAAAATTAGCAAGGATATGTTATTCATGGAACCTTTGGGAAAACCTAATATAGTCAAAGATCATGGTGGGAAAAAATATCTAAATATTTGGATCTGATGAGAGAGTTTCGACCCTATCTCATGAGCCCTGCAGGAACTGGCATAAACTTCCTAAATAACCTGAGAAATCTGGTATCCTTGGATGCAATATAGGAGAATCCCTTGAAACCTGTGTCTGTAGAGGATCTTCTCAAGATTGGGACCACTCTGGAGGGTGAATTGCACTGTGCACTGATAGATTATATAATGGTTAGCTCAATATATCAGGAGATTATAGTGCTGGAGATACTCAACAAAGGGATTCGTCCAATCGCCCCCCTCAAATACTGTGGCATGGGTACCTGGACGTCCTGGTGTAGAGAAATAGGTGGTAATTTGCCTTACCTATTGGCTAGCATCATCTTTAAGAGTGACAGGAGCAATGAATCTTTGATTCACCACATGGACAATCAAATCATCCTTGTTAGGCTCTGCAAGACATGCGATAAGGTTGGCTAGGGCACCAAATCAACCGTTATGTGATCGAGGTACATGTGTAACTTCGGGCTGAAAAGGGAACTTGTACATAAGTTGGAGAGTACGCTCTAACAGAGGTATGAGCTCTAGATTCCTGATGATGTAGTCACCTTTGATCTTCTTGATGACTAGTTTGAATTCTGCCTTCACATGGAGGTGGGAAACGTTAATCTCGAGGTCCAGCTCGAGACTAGTGATGAGATCCTGATACAGATCGTTGATGGTGAAAACGTTTGACAATAGGAATGAATAGGGTAGGAAATATTATGCAAGTGTGATGAGTATGATACACATGAAAACTCTGTAGAGTCTTAGATCATTGATTCTCCTAGTAGTAGGGCTTCAGGAAGAACCATCAAAGTGTATTTAACAAAAAAAAGGCTTCATCCACTGAATGGATTTCCTGACCTCACTATTTGAAAAATAGGCTATGACCATAGACCTAGAGCCACGATTTTAAAATCAAGGCTATAGGAGGCTATGGCCATGGTTATGTGGCATATAGCCACAGTTTTAAAATAATGGCTATAGGTCTTTTCTTCATTCCCTATAGCCATAGTTTTCAAAATCGTGGCTATAGACCAAACCTATAGCCATTGTTATGTGTCCTATAGGAATGGTTTTAAAAAACAAGGAAATAGGCATATTTTTCGAAGGGCTATAGCCATGGTTTTTATGACCATGGCTATAGGTCTCCCACACTTACACGAGAGAAAATATTTTCCACCAAAAAATGGCGGGAAGAACAATTTCCATGGTTTTTAGGATACTTCAATAGTTTTTAATAATATATATAACATATTAAATATATATATACAAAAAATCCTTTGTAGTGTAGTGGTTAGGACGCTGGTATGTGAAAGGAAGGTGTTGGGATCAAATCTGGCTAGGAACACAATATTTTTAGGCTATTTCCATAGTTTTCTAGGGCTATATCCATGATTTTAACCATGGTAACATGCACCTATTACCAGGGTTTTTTAGGGATATAGAAATGGTTAAAACTGTGGCAGTAGGCCGCCTATTTCCATTATTAAAACTGTGGCCAAAGGTCAACTGACATAGTTTACAATAGAGACACCTATAACCATAGTTTTCAAAACCAAGGAAATAGGAAACCTAATGCCACAGTTAAAACCGTGGCCATAGGTTAGACCCTAATGCCCAGCGATAACTCCAATGGTTGGGGAAAACTGTGTCCATAGGCTATGGCTGTGGTTTTGGGCCCTATTGCCACAGTTTAAAGTTGTAGAAAGAGCCCATTTTTCTAGTTGTGTCCAGAAAGTCAAGATCTAGAGACTGATCTGTGGGGGATGGATGGGAAGAAATAAAGTCTTCCAATGCCTATACCTTGATAGCCATATGGGGGAAAAAGTTGATGTCTAACTGTTAGAGGATCACCGAGCTAGGCGTCCTATCCACATGGGGTGGTTCAGAATATATTTCAGTGGATCCACTCATGACACTAGATGTATATCATTGTGTTTCTAGTAAGTCTCAATTTATTAATTCTGAATAACAATGGAAGGCATCTCTTCTCTATAGAGGAATATATACGGTCTCCATAATGAGGATCATGTAGAGGAGATAGTATAAACTATTTTTTGTTTCCACATTGTTCTTATGGGTGAGAAGGATGCTGAGGGACCATTCCAGAGTAGTTACATAGAGTACCAGAGGCTTTTTGGAGATGGCTAGAATCTGAACATGTGGTTGTAGCTGGAAATTCTTTATTTCCTCAAAAGTAGTCTAACACTCCTCATCCCACTGATAATCGACACCTTTCTTCATGAACTGAGAAAAGGTCATACACTTTCCAGCCATATTTTTGATGAATTAGAGTATATAGATAAGTGGCCATGAAATCCATAGAGCTCCTGAATGTTACTTGAGGGAGACATTTGACTAATGGACTTGATATTTTCTGAATCAATCGCAAGGGATATGTATCAGACAATAAATCCAAGAAACATTCTAGAGGTGACCCAATGGAACACTTTAAGGGGTTCATCTTCTGATGGCATGAACAGAGGAATCCCTAAACTTTCTCAAGATCTCTGAGATGGTTAGGACATTTGTGATATTTAACCACCATATCATCCACATTTCATTCCATCAACGTCCCAAGGATCATCTTGAATATGAGGTGCATGGAACACTTATTGGTGGCACTTGTATTGTTTAGAATGAAGGGAATTACCTAGTAACAAAAAGTTCATTGTGGTGACTTGAAGGTGGTAGAATATTTATCCCAGAGTTCCATTAGGATTTGACTATATCCATAATAACCATCCATGAATGGGAGAGCCTGGAACCCCACAGTGGCATCAATCAACAGTTCTGTCACAGGAAGTGGAAAATCATCCTTCGAACAGTGAAGATTGAGATCCCAAAAGTCAATGTAGACTCTAATATAACCATTTTTATTCATAATAGGCATGATGTTAGCTAACCATTAGGGGTAATGGACCTCCTTGAAACTTTTTTCCTTGACAAGTTTATTGAACTCGACCTCTACCATAGCACCATAGAAAGGGTGCATCTTTATGGGAAGCTATTTGAACCCACAATGAATTGCTGGGAGACTGATATGGTGGGTGGTAACCTTAAGATATATTGCTGGAATCTCATCATAACTCGAGGAAAAATACATCAAGATGCTTCTTTAGGAAATTAAAATATCATTGTTTATCTTCAATATGCATAACTATGTTGATCAGTGTTGCTTTTAGATCTATCTCGGTACCAAGGTTTACCTATACTAATTCATTGACTACAATGAAGACACCCTCTTCATATGTGTGAGGGATGTCTTCCAAATCCTATTTTTCATCCACTGTGAGAGGACCATCGGCAGGAGAAAACTCCTTAGAGTCGACATATCCTGATGGGACACTTGTGCTAGCCTAGGTGGTAGTGAAAACCTCATCAGGGGACTTCTGTGTTGCTGAAACCATTGCAGTGAAATATTTCAGCCCGACCCCATTACGACTTTGGCCCAAGGGGCCACATTTTATAATATCAAAGAAATTTTGGAAAATTGTCTTGAGAAAGTTTATCCCATCCCAGTGAAACTAAAATGTACGATGTATTACTATTTCCACGGGGCAGACATCCTGATACATTATAGGAGTAGGGGGCTCTGGGATATCCCAAGACTGATTTTTGTATGAATATGAAGTGATCTTCTAGCATTACATAGACATCGGGACACACTTCCCCCTCATTGAAGAGACAAAAAAACATTTCCCCATATACGGGGTCGTGGCCTCCAATCGGTGAATCAGGAAAATGTAAGAATCATCCAGGTCTGTCCATGGTTCGGTCACAACCATAGCATGTTCAACCTCATTATCCTGAATCTGGTTGTCTATTCTCTTGTAATAGTCAACATCCAAGTAACAGACTCCATAAGAGGAAATTGGAGAGGCATCACCTTAGATTACGCCTACTCAACCATTAAAAGAGTACTTAAGGCATTGGTGATATGATGAAGAAACTGCCATATGTTAGTGGAGCCATGGCCTACCCATCAATGCATTGTAAGCTATTTCTAATGAGACAACCATAAACTCGATGCTAGAAACTAGGACACCGAACTAGGACTTCAGGTGGATCTTTCCAATGGGAATCTACTCCATCCTATCATAACATTGAATATTATGTTCAAATGGACTCATATCTATTTTATATCTCCCATCCTAAGGAGTGTCCGGGTCAAGAGAAGTTTGATCCTTGAGCCCACGTTGACAACATATCGACAGACCTCCACATCGTTGAACTAGGTAGTGCTGTTAAACGGGTGGATATTCCCCAGTATGGGAGAACCTTCATCATTTTCAAATAATGAAATGATGTCTTGGAATTCTGAATTCTCCACTATATCATCATGGAAGGCTTCAGTGGCTACTACTTCTGTCTGAAAATGTAGGGGACTTTTTAAATCCTTTGAAATATCCTCACACATATTTGTTGATAGGAAGAGAGCCTTGAGAAGAGATATACTCATCAAAATGTTGGAAAGATGATTTAGGAGATCATATTTCTACACTATGAGCACACTTCTACTGATAGGAGGTATCCCAATGGCAGTAGGTACAATGGGAACTACTGGTTGAATCAGCAGATTCTGGCTGGTGCTGGGAATGTACTGCTCCTCACTAGTTGAACCATGTAGAGTGGATACCGACTAATGACCAAATAATGGAGGTCCATCTATGAAAGAACGTTGGTGATCATAGCATAGTATTGGGGGATCTTCCTGATCAAGTAGTACAAATGGCAGTGGAGTCATATTTCATGGAATGAGATGAGAAGGCAGCACATACTGAGCTTTGCGCTAGGCCTACTGTCTGATCTCTGTGGTGTGAATAGCTTGGATGGAAGCACTAACCAATGAATTATGGCTATTCACATACCCGAAACTTCATTGATTCTGTAATAGACCGGGGATGCTAAAAGGGTTCACATGGCAGTCCACATCATCGGAACCATGTAAGGGTTTACCAGCTCGATGGTGTTGACCGCAATATATCCCTAGTTTTCACTCAAATAATCCTCAATTCCAAGGTGAATTCTGGGTGTGATCCCCGTTTCTAGATGCATGAAATATCCAAGAGTATGAGATGATGATGGCATAGGTGGGGGAATTTTGTTTCCTTTGCGTCGTTGATGCGTTCCCTTCTTGGAAGGGGACTGGGGAGAAGCTGATGTAGAAGTAGTGTCTGCTGGTAACGTTGAAACTTATGAAGGATCAGGTCGATTAAAACGTTCATAGATAATACCATGTACAAGGGTACTTTTTTGTGATCCATCCATTCATCATATTTTTGTGACCCATGGTTAGAAACCTATTTCAATTTACCCTCATTGTCACTATCAGGATTTATAAACACACATTCCACCTATGCTGGGGCTTGACCCAACCAGACTATGTTGTTATCAACCTAGTTTTGAAGCTAGTATTTAAACACATATCACTTCTTGATGGTATTCCCAAGGAACTGGTGATAGGGGCCATAATTGGGACTATAAATGAGTTCCACCTCTTCAGACCTCCTTCATTCCAACAACTGCATGATTCCCTGATCCAAGGAACTTTAGAAATAGTCCGGGATCTAACCCTCATTAAATGAGTAGGTTCAGTTCTTTCTATTTGGGAAGAGGGATCTGGGAGCCTAGCCCTGATGAGGGGCTGGAGGTTCCTGTTGATGTGGAACCTAATTATCTCGCCCTGGTTGCAATGGTATGTTACGCAGGGGCGCCTGATGATTTTCAGGTGGGTGCTATTAAGACGGAAGTTGCACATGAGGTGGTGGGCCTCTACAGAGCTATGAATGTGGATCTGCAGGTATCAATTCAATCTTCCTGACTTCCTTTATATGTGCTACCATAATGGTCTTTGTCTTGGCGTCTCTTCTCGTGGGAGCCATAGGAGTCAATGGATGTGCCTTCTTTGATTTCTACAAGGATTCCTCTAATCGTTGCACTTTGTGGGAGAAATATCAGAACCCAACTGGGATGTTCAATGTTCTTAGAGAAGGGACCCGTTCCATCTTTAAATTCCACAAAAACATTATTAGAAGTTTTTACCGAGTCCGTGACATATCAAGAGTATATGTGAGACCCTTCCACCTGGTGATAAAATATTTGACCCGCTCATCTATAGATCCAATGTGAAATTGGCTATACCAGAAAAATGTTGTCCTTTCCTTTGTTTGAACAAAACACCATAGCATGGAGGCATCCTTCTACGCTGGAGTTCCTAACATGGGTCCACGTCCTGAAATGAAGTGGGAAAGATGCTGCAACAGTTCCCCCACCCCAATAAAGGGGGAGAAGGTATGATTTCAGAAAACCAAGGGTGCTGGAATATCATCCGCCCATGATGAATATGGAATTCCATTAGGCACGATCGCCACTTGGCGATTTTCTAGGACCTCAAGACAAGCAATAAGTGATGCCATCGAATCATATGGATTAGGATTACAATCTTGGCGAGGTTCCATGACCACCAATGAATTGGAAGGTTCTTCAACATGGTATGTTTTCCCAATGTCTCGTGGAGTGATTGGTGGGATGAATTGCGAGAATTCTAAGGGAACGACCTCTAGAGCAGCTAGGGGAACCTGAGATGGTAATCGATGAGGGTTATCACACAAATTAGGTGGATTTCGTGAGGTATATCACAAAAATTTTCAATAAACACTATCCTCTACTCTATCTATATGGTTAGAATGGTCAAGGTCACCAAGAGGCAAGTCACCGGGGGGAGGTTGTACTTGCACCTGCTGCCCCGGTCGAGGATTACCAAAATCATCTCATCGTTCCGTAGAACGTTATGTGAGAAGGTCATCGACCATATTTTTATGTTCTACAAACTATTGACAGAATTAAGCCTTCTCAGGGTCATATTCTATATTTTTTACTAATCCATATGGGCCACATGTTTTGATGGAACCAGCATTCTCTTTACCCATATTGGGGTCCCGATCGAAGGATAATAACTCGGAATGTACAGGAAGGCGGAGTAAATTTCTTTACTAGAGATTAACCCTACCCAAAGGATCCAATAGTAGTGAAACCGACCCGGGGGGTATGTTCTCTTCAAGGATTCCTTGACTGGTTTCTTCCTTCGATTGGCCGGTCATGTTAACTATGATTGTGCTAGGATTCATATCCTTAATATCACCTTGAAAGGTAGGCTGACACTGGATAGGTCTAAAATGAAGGGAATCACACTACCCCCAACTATAAACCTGGATACAGGGGGAAGAATCTTTAATAATCATGAGGATAACTATAAAGCTCTGGATGCATCATTGTTGGAGGGTCCAATGATGACCAGGCAATGCAGGCTGCTGATCAGTAAGAAGCAGGACCAACTCGACCAAAAGGAATTGCGGGGAAATGTCTTTGTAGTGTTCCTGACTCTTAGGGAAAACTAATTTCTGATGAAGAAGAAGGAAATTAATCATCCCTAAGGTTTGGAGTAGGTACGTAACCTCTTAATATGTATAGGAATCTGGAATGTTGAAGTTTGTGGTTGCAACTCGCCAGAAAATATTTGGGAGATGGTCCACGGTGAGAATTTCCCACAAAATTCTCAGCACAGACTCAATATCCAGTGTTTGACTGCCCCACTCTTCAACATGAGGCAATTATGGGACTGATAAAAGCACTAAAGCACACTGTTGTGATAGCATACAATCCATTGGAGAGTATGGTGCACGAGCTGAAAAACTGCTGCATCTTGGGATATTTTCCAAATAATGCACTAATTATGCCACCACATCCTTATAAGATGGATGAATGAACCCTGGTTCCGACATAGGGGCTGTAGTTTTTAGAAGTGGGTCACGTTGTTTCACATCCTCTATTGGTCCCCAAAAAACTCTCTATGATCTCTGGTTGAGGTAGAGAAGGATTCTATTGATGATAGAGAGGATTGCACAACCATGACCTAGAAAGGGGAAAAATATTCCTCCACCTGTATGTATCTTAAGTGGGATGTAGGGATCTAGTGGACCTAAATTTCTATAAGGATGAGGTTTATATGCATTGTTCCTACCCCAACCCCCGACACAGAAGATCCGGGTGAGGGTTCCATCGTTGAATCACACTCTGGTTCAGAATCTATGAATCAAATAGGTTTTATTGCGATTTATGGATTCTTAGGATTCCTCCAATGGTGAAGAAGACACAAACTCCTACCCTGGGATGGTTCTTCTAGTCAAGGTAGATTTTTCACACGAGGAGGAAGTCTACTCAAGTTTGTGCTGGAGTTGGGGAGGACATCAGCTTGGACAAGCTGCCGTGCGAGGATCACCTGGGAAAATGTCAAATAGGCCATGGGGAGGAACTCGGTGGTTGAAAGTGCTATTGTAGGGAGGTCCTCTACCAGAGTAGAAAATCATATGGGGAGGAACTTCATGGTGGTCTTCTGTAGCACGGGGATGACCTTCACATAGACCGGCTCTGGTAGCTGCGATATGATGAGGGGATTTTTATGACCATACTAGATATGTGAAGGACCTTGTGACGACCATTAATGAAGTGGGGAGGGACTCTGATGAAGTTGGAGAGAACATGGGGAGGAACCCCAAGTTAGTAGGTGAGAGGTCTTGGAGGATCCTTGAATTGATAACCTGGTAGGCATAATAAATTTTGACACCTGAGACTAGGAGCACAGGGAGGACCTTCATGCTGAGTGTTGATGAAGTGGGAAGGGCCTCCGCTGGACTTGATGAGAGTGGCATGGTGAGAACCCCCATGGTGGATACAAGAGTATGGAGGACCTCTACTATGTATAATCATGGAATGGGGAGGACCTTTGTATTGGATTTTGTCATCGTGGATCAGCCCACGTTGGCTGCTACTCACACCTGTGACCAAGGAGGTCAACTCAACCTGATTGTGCGGAGGATAGTTCCTGACTCTAGACCAGGCTTGGAAGTGTCCCTGCTCTGGGATATGGAAGTATTCCTATTTTGAGAAAACAATATGGGAAAATATCACATGCTTGTGGTTGCTCGGGCCATAGGATCCATGAAAGATGATTCTCCATACCAGGCGTCTTCCTAAGCTTGCACTCGACATTGACGCCGAGTCAGAAAAACAAGAGTTGGTTATGCAGGGTTAGGGACTACCTACTCTTTGGTCTATTGGACAAGATTATGATGCTGACGTGTCCAAGTGGGAGCCCTCCTTAGTGGCTCCCTTGCTGAAGTCCTAGTCAAGTGGACTCAGAAAAAACATAATTCATCCACATAAAAGTGATAATCGTAAGATAACTCCAAGGATAAGCTCCGAATGCTATTGAAGGTCAGAGTGGGAAGGAACGACTCCGTACACAACCCTTGGGGGAGGCTGTGCTATTGGGGAATGAAGGCCTCTAGGTACTGGTGGGAAATGTCCCTTATCGAGAAAACCCAATCCTATTTCTATAGGCATACAAGAGTATTAATCACCCTCCTATGAATAACTTCAAAGTGTGAGAGGGCGAATGGGCACCCAATATCCATGGTCGGGGAAGTTTCTACAGATTATTTGGAGCTATGTAGGACTACCATGCCAACATTACCCCAGCCCCTACATCCACAAGAATGAAGCGATTGGTTTCCTATAGCTTGATCTTGGGACCCACAAAGCATGAAGGTTCAC
The DNA here is from genome assembly GCA_963277665.1 of Viscum album. NCBI lineage: Eukaryota > Viridiplantae > Streptophyta > Magnoliopsida > Santalales > Viscaceae > Viscum > Viscum album. The sequence continues at coordinate 1,951,570,830 of OY728150.1, forward strand.
CAATCAGTACAAATAATAGGAATGAAATGACTATTTCCCCAATTACATTCAATCCTACATGGATGGATAGAATGATCCACACTGACAACGTCATAGACTGGAATGACCAACGATCAACTGTCTCAACTCTTGGTGAGTTTCATGCCAGGAGCACAATTTTCTTTGTGGGACCTGGAACCCGATAGCTGGATCTGATGACATGCTTATATGTTGATGTATATAATTCTACTAATCTCTATATTGAGTAAAAAATTCACTTCAAATTCACCATTTAATTTTTTGATGCTTTCATCTGGTCATGCATTTGTCTTTGGGGACGCACTGGTTGTTTCCCCGCATTCTTTCTTTCCAAGGGGGGGGGGGTGATATCCATCATTATTTAGGGAAATTTTCTCCTTGATCAAAATGGGATGATGGGATGTTGGTCTGTTCTTCTGTGGATTCCTCCTTGCAATTCGTTGCCAAGTCTGGGTTCCCTCAATGACCGTGATGTTTTTTATGAAACTATTCGTGATGTCATATCATTGTGGAAACTAGTTAATTACACTAATTCTATCAGGACATTCCAATGGGTCAACTCAGGGAAGAAACCTTTGATAAGGGGAGTAGTCACGTTAGGCATTGTGGGACTATATGAGCATTGAAACACTAGTACGCCTGGATTTTCTTCCATTTATCAGAGGGCTTATTGAGGGAACGAAAGCCCGAGTCATCCCACATCTAGCGTGGGGAATTTTATTCCATATGCATGTGTCGAATGATTTCCCCGGCATTCCATGTTTGATATGGGGTATTCCGTGAGTCTAATGTCTATCAGATATGGATTTGACTGATCATATAACCGATGGAAGTGGATTAGATGGGTACATCCCTAGGAAGGAAATCATGGGAGGTTTACTAGATGGGTGGATCAAGATTCCCAATGAGGATAATTTTGAGGTCGATTGGGTCCTGAAAAAGGGGATACCAAGGATTACCATTGGATGTGATTGAACCTCGTGGAGGCCTCCTAAATACCATTTATGAAAGATAGGGCTCAAAAAATGGCATAGTTTGAGAGGGTGAATTAGGGGATCGTGGTGTACACAATGGAAAAAACCTAATGAAATGTCGGGGCTTACACTTGGATAATGACCCATCATAAGAGGGAGACTCTTGGATGGATGGTTATGGATTGTGTGTGGATTATGCATGATTATATTTATAAATTTATTGCATGATTTGACCAAGATGTGGTAGCCAAAGTAAGAATTAGAATGTATAATGGATGGTTGAGTGAAGTGGATGGGGGGAACACGATGAATCCAATGTGAAGACAATGGTTATGTTAGGATTGAACATAGGAGATGATTCTTATTTATTCGAATGGAAAGTAGTCAAAGTCCATGTAGTTTGGATATGGGGGCATAGTTGTAGGGTGTACACCAAGGATAGAGACCTGATGACGTGTTGGGGATTACACGTGGTCAGCAACCCAATCACAAGAGGGACACTCTTGGTTGGAGGAGTATGAATTGAGTGTGGGGATTACACATGTTTAGATTCTTGAGAACTAGTCTAACAACACTAAATGGTGGTCCAAGGATATGGGTCCCAGCAAAGGGGACGCCAAAGTTTACTTGTGTTTGGTGTTGAACCTTAGAGAGGATTCCTATATACCCTGTATAGAAGACAGAGATCAAAACCCATTTATTTGAAAGCATACAATTTAACATCATGCGGGATGAGTGGGGTATAGTTCATTATCATGCGGGTTGAGGGTGAATCAATGTGAATAATGTTGGGACAGATCAGTGATGGGCTTGAACCTTATGGAGGCTTCCTACGTTCCTTTCCTAGAAAGGGAAATGATAAAATTCCACATAGTTCAGTTATGGGTAGAATGGGGATTACACTAAGGCATTCTAAAGAGGATGTCATGGTCAACGCATACTCTGAGTCCACATGAGTCACGCTCGGTGTTTGAAACAAGAGGCAACAAAGAACTGATGATCGCATCGTGAACGGTGTGTTTGTGAGGAATGGAGTGGGGATTACATGTGGTTAGTGTCCCTGGGAGATGGAGATTGAGACTTACATCATAAGGGATGACCTATGAGAGAAGATGGTTTCTAAACGTACGAGGAGGATATGGTCATCATACCAAAATCATCCCATTATAGGGTGTTAGGGCTTATATAGAGACTTACCGATGTGTGCATGGTGACAATGATCTGAGGGAGAGGGGAGAGAGAATGTGCTGGTTCCCATCCACTCTATGATCATCTCTGGAATTATTGCTTATGCAGTGATCACTATTTAATGTCATGTGTCGGTGATGAAGGTGCTTGGTAGTTTCATGTCCTATTGCTCAGATGGTTATGATTCGCTCCTCACCCCCAGGACTTACATAACCAGTGCACTTTAACCCTTGGTGAAGGGATGGAACTAGCAATGCCGTGTGGAGACAAGGTTGTATAGTGATCCACTAAGGGGATCACCTTAGAATGTCTATGAAAAGAATAATGATGTAAAGTAATGAAACATGAGGCACCACCCCAGATACCTTGAAATCACTTCGTACAAACATGGTGGAATGTACAATAGAAGTATGAGAAAGTAAGGGGTGTCGTGCATAAGAGGGGTTCAAACACGGTTCCTTAGGGTAAGGATGACACATAGAGAACACAAGGAGGGGAACTATCAATTTGAGGGGTTGCACATAATATTGGGTGGTTGTGTGCAAGGGGAAACCCTACATGTAAGATTAGTACAACCTAAGGAAATATTTGTGTTTAGGAGGGATATTTTGCATGCAATTGCATTGGAATAAAAGTAAATGGGCGAGGGTCAAGCCCTAGTGGGCGCAACTGAAGAAGTACCCCTAGGAGATCCTTCACAAAAGATCTAGTACCTTGAGGTGATGTCATTCGTGCAATCATGGAAGGGTTTTCTTTTGTGTAGTAGAGCATTAGTTTATCTTATGTAACCATCCCCTAAAGTGTGGGGGTACATTTTAATTTATACTTGGAATCTTTTGCGGTGACATGAAAGGTGAGATGTGCGCAAGTGGCCTTTTGATGTTGAATTGGGCACGTAAGGTCTTGAACGAAAGTTTCCAATCTGGAGTGCCATCCATTTTTCCTTTGTGCCACTGACTCAAATGTTTTTCAGAAGGTTGAGGCAGAAGTATTCATTAGACATCACATTGGGCGCACAAGATCTGGAGCGCAATATTCAATCTTGTACACAGTCCCTGAATCTTATGCATACCTTCCTTGGGAATCTTGTTATTATCCACTAATTCAAAATATGCATTTGTTTTTCTCAATAGTGTCCATTTATAGCCATATCCAAAATTTAGTGACAACCGCATTCATATCCTTTATATTCATATAACCCCATAGATCTTATCTTCGAACTAATCCTTAAAGAATATAATCATTAGATATAAAAATTAAGTGAATGGGGAAAGGGGTACCTCTAAACAACCTCAAGTAGAGGAATATGGCTAGTCTTTTGAAAATAACACTTGAATTTTGATTTTCTTCCAACCATTATCTGGATAAAAAACCTATTCAAAATTTATCTAAAAAATTTTAAACCTAAATTATTATATTTATATATCTTGTTATTTATCCCATTTATGAGAATAATATCATTAATTTAATTTTATTCCTTTAAATCACCATCTGTGCATTACTTTCCATCCTTCTTTCTCCATTTATAGATATCTCAATGATTCATCCACTCATGAATTGTAGTGGTATGGATGAATCCACTTAAGCATGACCCATGATTTTCTCCATTATTTCTATAAATCACACTTTTGATTTTCCAAATCATTATGAATGATTCATTGTAAATATTTTAGTTATTCATTTTATACAGAAAACCTCCATCATCCAAAAGAGAGACATTATTTCTTTCACACCTTCTACTAACTATGAGAGTAACCCATTTTTTCTTGTTTTCTCACTATAATTTTTTCTTTTATTTTTTAGATAGCTAATGTGTGTATACAATTTTTTTTACTTTAGGTACTCTATTTTTTTCTCCATAATGGATTTTTTGAATAACCCATCAATTAATCACGATATATACTCATTTTCCATCCCAAAATATAATTTCCAAACACCATGAATGTATTTTGGAGTGGAAAAAATTTCTCATTATTCCGTTCATATATCCTTGTTTCCATAAGAGTAGGGGATCTCTTCTTATAACCTCTGTTACATTTCCACAATAGTACCCCACCTTATTAATAAGGCTAAAATAAATATAATATCTCTCAATGAGATATTAATTCCTTTTAATAGACTTATGTAGATGAGATCTATCAACATGCCTCCTTTGAGTGAAAAATTCGGATTTATTCATGTGCATATCCATTGTCAGTCCCAATATTTTAGAAAAATTTAATTATAATTTTAAGTTTAATGGAGAATAATTTCAATCTATTTTTACCATTTTTATATCTTTAAATATTTCTATATCTGTGATATTATTTATACTGGTTAAAGTCTACATGTGAGAATCTTTATTGTTTGGCTTCTTCCTCACAACATCAATACCTCACTAATCCTTATTAATACTCATATCATTCACGTATAGTTGGATTTAAAAATCATCAAAGTAGGAATTATTTTCATTAAGTGTAATCATTTATTTCTATTTACAATTATCTCTTATATAGGACATATATAATTCAGAGAGTTTATCTTTTTAAATTATTAATTTAAACTAATGGACAAGTTCTTAAAGTATATCACATTTTAACCAAAATGTATTATTCATTCTTGTAATGGTATCCTTTGAATTATTCTATTCCTTAAAAAAATTTCTATTTTATTCCACCAAATCTATTATGTATGTTTATTTGTTTTCACTTCCATCCTTTCATAATTATAATTCACTTCTCAAGGATTTAAACTTATTTTTTGTTGTATATATATTATAAAAAATTACCATATGAACTAGTTTTATCATTTCAACCATTATCCTTCAACCGTTCTGGTGATTTATATTATATATCTTTATATTTACTACAAATATATACTACAATGTTTAATATAGTTATAAGTGATGAATATATTTTATTTAATTTAATAGGAATACGAGATTTCTTCAAATCCATTATCCCTATATTCTTATTATTTCTCATTATTAAAATAAGAAATTACTCTTTAATATAATTCTTATCCATATGTTCAACTGATTTATATTCAACACTGGTAGATGATACATGATTCCCTTCTTTCTATACAGATTATTTTTTATGACAATATTCTAACATCATCCACATATCCTTGGAAAACCTATTATAAACAAACATATTATATAAATTCTCTTACAAATAATAATTTAAGGATTTATTGTAATAAGAATCAATATCTAAATTTATTTGATTAATCTGACATAAAATTCCATATTGAATTCAAAATACTAATCTGGATAACAATATACCAGAATGGATTCCATCATGTTCTTAAATGTTTGAACAAAAATCATTATTCATACTGTAAAAATTACTTCCATCAAATAAATAATCTTCAATATTGAATAAATATATATCATAATGTTCAAGACTTCAACATATGGATATGTTATGTTGGTTCCATAAACTAACTTATTGTCTTTGATACCACTTGTTGTAACTTGATACACACTAAGAGGTGGGGGTGAATCATTGTGTTAATAGAATTACTTTTTTTCACATTTGGTATTTCTTTTTTGATATTATTCCCTTGTTACAAGGAATAATTATTAAACCATTTATTAACTTTAATTTATCAAATGAATTTACATAAATCAACATGAACTTGTGCAGATGGTAATAAATGAATGAATAATAGGATTTTACATAGTATGCCCACACTGGGATACATCCAAGAGGAATACACTCATTATTATGATGTTTTAATAATAATCCAATATAAAACACTATTTTGTTGTTAATTTTTTTTGTTAAGTCACTTATCACCAAAGCATACTTTATATAAGAGTTTAGGTTAATTCGCTCCTTATTAAGGATTAATACTTATATATTGATTGAAATAATGGATCAAAACCCCCCATAGGTCACTCCATTATCTTCTATTGTACACTAATATAGAATACATGAGTTTATAAACTTTAAAGTATCTTTTTAGTTTTTTGACCTGATGGTTACTCCAATTTCAATAGGTGTAAACTAAATCATAATTCTAAATGATGATGCTCTAAATACTTATAAGTGTTTATTCCAATTTCATTGTGATATATAGTTAACTAATTGTGAGAATATTTGAGTCTTTATTATTAAATTAAAATTGAAGTTGTCGAAAAAAGTATTATTTATATAGAATAATTATAGTATAGGAATTATTTTCAATGTAATATTCTTTCACTACTATAACAAATAAAATATATCCATGATAATACATAAATCTAATATTTTAAAAAAATATTATCTAGTAATAGCAAATTATCTTAAAATAAATTATACAATAGATTCTAGGTTTCTAACCCTCTCTTCATCTTCCCCTCTAGAACACATAGTTCATATACTCCCCATTCAATTTCATTTTTTCTTCTTCTATCCATTTACCTTCTATAGAGAAGGTTAAAATATAACCTAGAATTCTAAAATTCAAAATTCAAACATCAATTAACCCCAAGAGTTTTATACTTTAAATCAAAATTTTTGATTAATTTCCATTAAATATCTACCATCGAATTTTATTACATCCATTAAAATTCATTACACAATATCCATGTAGTTGAATAAATTCAAAATCATCCAAAATAAATTTAACCAATAGTTTTCAAAATCCATGGAAATTCTTCCATTAATTATTCCCATATAGGAAATTTCATTAGAACAACAATGATATGTTATAGTAAATTCAAAAGTGTAATGATTCTATAAGAAAATGAACTTAAAAAATTGATATTTCTATTCATGCCACGATGTTTTTCATGAAATTTAGAAATAGAGATATTTAAAATTCCTTCTTCCTTGGTGTGTGAATTATTTAGCATCCAAATTATTATTTTTTTACATTTAAAGAATAACAACCTTCAAAATACCTTCTTTGGGTACCCTAATTTTATATATGGATGTTTTAATATTAATTTGAATTCTGATATGGTGTGGTCTGCATCATCTCCATGTTTCACTGTCACCATAGTCTTCACATAATATAATGAAAAGAGATGCATGATATTGCAACACATTCAAGTCATATATGATCTTCTTGTAGAAATATTAATAATATTTTAGGAATGAAAAATATTTATTTTCACCACATGACATGATTCCTTTATTCTCATAGAGTGTCTGAATCCTCTAATCAAATTGATAATGGAAAAATCCTCAAATATTATCATTCTTTATCATTATTCTTGTATATAATTCTAAAAAACATTAGACATTATAAGGAGTGACATTTTCTATTTCCCTATTTTGGATACGATTCCATGAATAAAATCATTATGTATATAGGGGGAAGCCTCTCTAGAAGTTTTTTTTCATTTCACTACCTCTTTCATAATTTAAAATTATGTATATATAGAAATGTTCTTACTTTTTCTAATTTTCATGTATGAATCAGGTATAATCTTACATATCAATCAATTATCTATTATAATAAAAAAATTTAGTCCATCCCAAAATTGAGAATCATAGAAAGAATTTTTTAAGGTCTAAACACCATTCATAATCCCCAAATGTTGATGACAACAGTTTAAGCATTGGATAACTAACCTTACGAATGATTTTGGCCACAAAAAAATAAAACCAAGATATATTAAGAAACTAGAAATAAAAAAAATACAAAAAAACACATCATAGATAAATGAAAGTTTCAAAAAAGTGAACAATAAGAAACAAAATACGCAGATGAAGAAAATAAATGATAAGAGTGACACAAAAGCTATACAAGAACTGGTCTAAAAAATAAAATAACCACTAATAATTCTCCTTGTATAAGTGAGGAAAACCACATGAACCTCCATAAAATCGGAAGTAAGAGATCCATGATACCCTAGTACATCCTCGAGTCATTATAAACTATAGTGATATAGGTGTGAGAAAAAATCCCAGTAGGTCACCACCCTCCAACACGATACATAACACTTGAAATGTAAAGATATTTCATGCTACCTTGAAAATACTGACATTAAATCAGGTTTATCTATAAAAAAAATACAATCATCAAGTGATTTACTTTGAAACCAAACAATATTCATAAAATGACATTATTTATAAATAAAACCATTGTTTAAATTCCTTTAATTAAAGCATTCACTAATGTATGTAAAAAAAGTAATTGGAAAACTTGAATGAAACTAGAATATAATTTCATAAGTTTAAAAATATATATACTATTGAAATATATATATATATATATATATATATATATAATCATATAATTCTTGGTTCTAATGGAGTAAATTAGGATAGAAATATCATGGACATATATAAGATATTTCACACAACAAATGTTAAGAAACATATCAATTATCCCTCTCAAACACATTGAATTACCCTACTTGGACAATCCAACAAAAAACATCCCATAGGTTTTCCTAAGCCCCCACATAGGTCCACTATCTAGAGTATAATTCTAAAATAGCGTGCATGTGTACCTAGAGTTCTCACCTAGACAACTAAGGATTATAATAAAATATTCATGGATACGATCATTTCAATGTAATAAGAATACCAAATAATCATATCAAAAAACAACCATTTATCTCAATATCACCTCAGAACACACTCTATTAGAGAATCCCCTTTTTCTAATAAAAAATATCAAATTCCCAAAAAATTATACTTATCACAAAAAATTCAAAGAATTAAAAATTCTGACAACATTATAGGGTAATATCCTATGGGGTTTCACTTATAATGAAACCATAAATATTCCAACTGATCCATGAGATAATTCTTTAGTGACAATAACTAAGAAAATTCCTTTATAAAACCAAAACCAAAATTCATAATTTTATTAATTCAATATGTATATGATCCATAAATCAATCTTAAAAGGGATAAACATATAGTATCCTAGAAAAAAATATTTTCCCAATCATTTAATAAAATAAACATCTTACAAAATTTACGGAATAATTAATAAATATCCAAATGAGAATTTAAATTTCCTAAATAAGTGTTTGGACCATTAAAATGGGTTTAAATATCAGTCCTGATGAAATACCCATTTTCACACTAACTCCCAGTTAATAAAAAAATAGAGCTTATCCAACACTAGTTTTGTAATGACCACACTTTTACCCACTAATTACCATCTAAAAATACTCAAAATCAATGTCCTTCAACAAATCCCACATCATGGTGAATTATAAACATGACTAATTGGTGATGAATTTTAATTTATAATGCAACCTACATCAATTGAAGGACAGATAAGAGGACACCCTAAAGGAAAAATTGAAGAAAGAATATCCTTACTTGACTCTACAACAAAAAAGATTTTCCAAGGTCAATGGAACCATGATCCTATTCAGGGTTAACATAGACTTACTCATCAAACCTTCAAAAAAAGAACAATTCAATTATTCATCATGATAAACCCACAAATGGTTGTATCCTTGATTAAAACCCATGTCTTTAATACAATTTATTTCATGATTTATTATATAAATGTACACATAATTAAATACCATAATATAATGAATCCTTTTATGTTTTTGAAATTATAAATACAATATAAAAACTTGAATCATTAATACAATGAAATTATTGAAATCTTCATTAACATTCTCCTAAAATTCCATCAATCATTTAAAACTGCACGAGACAAACTAGGGATGCACATAAGAAAGGGATGAGATATAAATCCTAGTAAGGGAATGAAAAATCATAAAATATGGTAAAGTAGTACATGTGATACAAGAGACATATCAAGGTAACATAATAGGCGTGAGATTCATATTCTTGAATAATGAGTCATGATATAACATGATATCATAATGAAAACATGGGAATGTGGATGAAAAATAAAACATGTCATTAAAAACATAAGTAAATATAACCACCAATTAAACATAAAATAGTGTTCTTAGGACAACCTATTAAGAAATAAAATTGTAATTTTATGAGATTAAAACATTACATAGTTCTTTGGAGGGATATATAATTTTGCTCCCACCCATTACTTTCATATCATGTACATGCGTTACTGTGCCACATAGATTATACAACATAAGGATGTATTTCATTATTTTTAACCTCATTATTAAAAAGTGAGGGTTACATACATGTAATTATAAAAATAAATTATAGATAGGTACAACTAGATGAATACCATTTATATGAAATGGATATGGGTATACATCACAAAAATGCTTGGCATAGAAAATCACATGATAATTTGAACACCATAACAAGTACACATAAAGTTTATTGTAAGGGTGAATGCGAATGAAAGGGGTATATAATTAAATTGGGAACATAATGGAAATAATAGATATTTATGGAAACATATTACAACTTGAAAAAGTAGAAAATTCATAATATAAAGGAGTTTCTTATAAAAAGAGGTGATGTAGAGGATCCCTTACCTTGAGATAGTGGTTCTAAAAGCTAGAGAGGAGCTTCATAAGAGCATGTGGTAAAATCAGACTACAGGGAGGTAAATTAAGAGTAATGTAATTATTCATGTGTTTTTTGCGATTATTAATGAGACTCTGGGTGGGTGTATATATAAAAATAGAGTATAATTATTTATTAATTTCCAAACATAGGATTTAGACTCTATATGATAGAGTAATCAAAACCAAAATATTTTTTATAGTGTTTTCCAATGGTTTATAACAAAGGGAATTTATTTTCATTATTTTATATGCTTGTGAACCTATATCATTAAAATAACACTCTTGGTGATGTGTAAGTGGATCATGTTTGAAAATAATTAATTTTAAAACCTCAAAATATTATAATGGTTTTGGAGAATTCATTAAGGGATTATAAAATTAATCAAATAGTTAAGAAAATGTTATTTTCATGGAAATTGTTTTATTTGTTCAGGGATATATTTTATCAAATATATTACTTCACTTTTGGGTCATTATGATATCATAATACAAACTATATATTTATACCGTATTTAATTTTTAACCAAACATTTGACTATATCAAAAAATTACTAATAAATCACTAATAGATATTTTTGACAATTTCATTTAAAAAATAATATTTATTTTATAAAAATGATTCATTAAATATTATAATTTACACTTTCAAATCATAATAGCTATTTATTGAAAAATATTGGTGTTTTTTTGATAATAACATTTTCTTGAACCTTATAAAAATTAAATTTAAACTCTTAAAATTAAATTAACATTTATATTTAAGGAATATTATTTAATTATAATATTTTATTAAAATTTAATTTATCTAAAAAATTATTAAAATATTCAAAAATAGTTTCTTTATTGAAACTATATATGTTTCCAAAAATACAGTTTATGTTTCATCGTATCAGATCCCAATTTTTATCAAACTCATTATTTAATCATTTAAAAAGTAATTTTTAAAAAATAGATAAATATAATCATTATATAATTGATATAAAATATACAAATTCATAATTTTTGGTACTAGATACATATCCCATTATTACACCAAGAAATTCCCCAAGACTAAGGTGTGTGATTGTGAGATTTTTTAGGGTGGGATGACATACATGATTTTGTCTGTGATCTTGATGAGCATGAACTTCCATTTTAAATGAATTCATTCATCATTTTGTTGTTGAATATTAGATTGGTATTGATCAAGGGAAGTGGATAATTATTTTACCTCCCTTAGAATCTCTGATAAATGGGATTCATATTGTATGACCCTACTAGATGAAGCTATCACTTCCTTTTACTATGTCAAAAGGACATTATCATAACTCTTAGTATATACTAGTCATAAAATTACTGTTTAATGGACATATTATCTATGATTATTATTACTAATTGTATTATAAATTTTATAGGACATATTTTTTTCAAAATAACAGATATAGTGCATGTGTTTTCAATAAATTTATTACTTAATAATACATTTATTTATTCAAAAAGAGGGTATTTTGACTTATAAAAGTTGGTTCATTACATTATCCATCCATTCAGATTTATCCCATAAAATTTTCATTTCATACACTAAAAAATTTTATTTTAAATTTTTTTCATTTCCTACTCTAGTTCCTATGTTGCTTCCCCAAACCTGTGGTTCCACCAAAAAACTCTGAATTGTGGATTTATCATGTTCTATAGAACTTTGTCACTATGATTTAATATCTCCAACAACTATTTATCTTATGAAAGATCCTTCTACAATGGTACAACCTGTATGTTTAGTACATGTGAGGGATCTAGTATGTACTTCCTCAATAGGGAAATGTACATCACATCATGTTATTCTGATAGGTTGGTTTGAAGTTCAAATTGATAAGAAGAAACTCTGATGCGATCAAGGATCTCAATGGGGTTAATGTTTCTAGGTCTACAATTTACCATATTCCAAACCTCATGACTTTCTTCACAGGCTATATAATAAGGAACAATTAATCTCCAACCTCAATCACTATATAATGTCGAATATTTTATATATATATTTTCAAAAGAATTTCTGAGGATTTCATTAAATGCTCAATGGTTTAAACCACCCTTGTTATCTCTTGGATAATATCATGTATAATTATTTTCTACACTCAAATTTCATTCCAACATGTTATATTCTAATACCTATTCCCTTAAAGTGAATCATAAGGTTTCATTTGAACTCTATAATAGAAATTTTAATTGTATGATAACTTCATTAGTATAAAGTTGTCGATCCCAACAATCTTGGAAATCCATTAAACATGATCTTAATATATCATCCAGATAGAGAAATGTTATTTCAGTCTGACCATCCTTTTAAGGGTGATAAGAAGTGCAAAAGCTCAGATCTATAAACAATTCTTGCTGAAGGAATTTCCAAAACTTCTAGGTAAATCCAAGATATGAATCAGATGTAATATTGAGTGTGATTCCATGCATTCTTACCACTTCCCTTATTTATATCATGGTGAGTTGTTTAAGAGATAAATTTTCCTTGATGACAATGAAATTCACTGCCTTTTTATGATGATCGACTACCACAAAGTTGATGTTAATGACTTAAAGAGTGTTGAGGAGTCCTATGGAAAAATTCATGGTTTTGTTTTCCCATTTCCATACTAGTATGGGTAATGGTTTCATAATACCACTAGACTTATATCATACATACTTAACTTATTACAATACCAAGAATCATGATAAAAATTCTACAATCTCCCTCTTCATTTCATACCATCATAAGTATTTATTCAAACTCTAGACATTTTTTTAATTCCTAGATGAATAGAGAATTATTAGCTACATGAATCATCTATAAGTTCCCTTTTCTATTCTTTTGTTGATTTGACACATATACATGTTCCAATCTATCTATCTCTATATTAAAAAAATTTGAACTCTGAAATAATCACCTACTTATTTTATAGAAACCCATCATCCTTATAATACTCATTGATACTATAAAGAATTGATTATTGGGTAGTTATTTGAGAAAGGTAGGATGAAAATAATCTTATTATTTCCATGTCCATGCTTTGAATGTCCATGAATATTGGATCCCTTATAATCCAAATCATTTATAGAGTAACGAGATCCTTTATACTCAGAGAATATTCTACTTTTTTCTTATTTCATAGGATGGTAATATGTTGAAGAATAATAATCCTTGATTATCAATAAAAACCTTCATTGGTGAATATTATTCTCTTTTTATGCGAATATATACTTGAGGTTTTTATGTCTGGTATGTATGTCACACTTCTACCTATAAAGAAACTGTCACCAAGTCATCGACGTGAAGATCATTATAACCAATTCTTGATCATGAATTAGATAGTTCCAGTCATGGGTATTTAGTTGGTGGGAGGAATAATATATCATCTTATTATCATGAATGATTACACAAACTACTAAATTTTTGGATGCATCACTATATATCACTAATCCTTCCTTGATAGTGGGGAATGTGAATGTAGGTTCAATGATTAGTGTATAATTCAACTATTTAAATCTATCTTCACATTCATTAGTCTAGAAAAGCATGACAACCTTCTGAGTAAGCATGGTTAGTGGGAATAAAAATCATGAGAACTTTCTCCCAAATCAATGACTATACCAAGATAATGTAACAAAACTACATATTTTTGGCACATATATTGGTTTGGGATATCTTTCAATTTCCTCAAATTTTTACGGATCCCCAAATATCCATTTTTTCATGAATAAATACTCTAATAAAGTTAATTACTCTGAATAAAACTCACATTTACTATACTTTTCATTTAAATTTTCATTTTTTAGGTATTCAATATAGTATTTAATTGCCCCTCATATTCCTCTTTTCTTTTGGAGTTGATAATAATTTCATCTAAAAAGACACAAAAAAATTGTTGACATAATCCCTATAGACTCTATTCATCAAATCCATGAAGATTAATTTAAATTAGTGAGTCCTAATGAAATACCTAAGAAATAATAGTTCATTAAACTTGTATGAAATGTAGTATTGGAAATATCATCCTTCTTCACATTTAATTGATAAAATATTTACCAAAGATCCACTATAGAGAATTATTATACTTCAAAATGTTGATCGATCAAGGAAAAAATACATGGAATAGGATTATTGTTCGTTCTTATAATATTTATAACCTCATGATAATTAATGTAGAGACACATTGACCCATAAGTCTTCTTTACCAAGATGATTGGTACAACTCATAGTGATACACTTGGGCATATAAACCATTTATCCATATTATTCTATTTTAATTTATTCAGATCCTCAATTTCAACAATGGACATTTAATATGGAGTCTTAAATATTGGAAAAGATTTAGATATGAGCTTCATTGAGAAAAAATACTCACAACCTAGTTAGAGACCATGAAATTATTTGGAAAATGCATCAGTGAATTCCATTATAATGAAAATACCTTCATGGACGATCTTTTATTTAGTCTTAATAATTTGATCAAGATACAATTTCAAATAATGAAGTAATATCCATTCTTGAGGTGATTATTCTAATGGATATTTATCCTTATCTTTACACTTGTATAAAATCAGAGGGAAATTCATGACATATAGGGTCATTTCCTTCTATCATAAATTTATATTGGATATATATAAGTAAATCCAATTCATTCATGGTATTTCATCGAATTCTACTAAAGGGAGTATCTCAAGTTTTCATGGGAACACTAGTCAATAAATATCATTAATAGATGAGTTATATATTTGGTATAGAACAATTGATCCATTCATAATGTTAAAAAATAACAAATCTTCTACATTTTGAGGTTGTGTTGTAATAGTTATACTAAGCTCACGTCATATGAAAGAATGTGTAGAACCATAGACACAATGAAAAATTAATGTTCTATATTGGATTACAAAACTACCTATAAATATTTTATTCCAATTCTAATCATTTAATTTATTTAAGTGATACCTAGGGATAGAAATTTTCAAATTCTTAATACATAAATGGGAAACTTATGAACATTGAAGGTATAAATAATAATTCACATATATTCTTTAACTTATGGATTTAAAGGTTTAAATATAAGTTATCAATGATATATTTCATAACATAAAATATTATGGTTATTTTTATTCCATTAATAATGGTTCACAAAATGATTTTATATTTTCCAAATCACATTCCTCGGGAGTGTCAAACCAGGTGTGTAGGAATGCCTCTTTTCATGCATCTGGTAACAATAAAGTCCAGTTCAATATGTACATGGGGGTTAATAACCCTATGTACATATGTGACAAAACCTATTTCACTCTTAGTATCTATTAATGGATATATTTTCAGGGAAAACACTTACACTATACTAAAATTTAGGGATGTTTTATTATTTTCAGTATTATCTCTAAGGATTTCCTTAGATTTTTCTAATCATAATACAAAAAAAGTAGACTCTTCTATGATACCAACCATGACAACACATATAATTAATAAACATTATTCCATGATTTATTACATATATGTTCGCATAATACTGTCCAATTTTTTTAAGCCCAATAACTTTGAGAAATTCATAACAAATCATAAAAAATTTCAATAGGATTGCAATGAAATTATTGAAAGCTTCCTTAACAAGCTTCTAAAATTCCATCATACTTCTAAAACTGTTTGACATAACTTACCGATGTACATAAGAAATGGGTGATCTATAATGCCTAGTAAGGGAATATACAAATAATAACATAAGGTTAAGCATTAAATATGTTCTAATAGGAATATTAAGGTAACATAAGATAGTGAGAATCATATTATTGAACAATGAGGCACGATATAACATGATATCATGATGGAAAATGATAATGTGGAAACAACATAAAATATGAAAACCCAAATATAAGTCATGGCTAACCACCAATAAAAAATAACATAGTGTTCTTAGTATTACCTGTATTAAAAAATACATTGAATATCATGAGATTAAAACATTACCCAATACATTAAAGGGCCATATAATTTTGAGCCCACCTGTCACTTTCATATTATGTACATGCCTAAGTGTTCCACATAAATCAAACAACAAAAGTATTTATTTAATTAATTCTAACACCATGATTATGGATTGAGGGTTAAAAAAATTTTATTAACCAATTACTGAAGGATATATATCAATATAAGAATACCGTTGAGTGTAAATGGAGAAGGGTATTCACTACAAAAAATGTTTGGTATGGAAAATCATTGGACAATTTCTATAGCATAACAGCTGTATATAAAGATTATAAAATAAGTGAATGAAATATAAAGGGGTATATAATTACATGGGCATAATAAGGATAGTTATATGGATGTATAAAAAGTATCCAATCATGAACAAGATGAAAATAATACAAAATATAAAAAAGGTTCTTGAATAAAGTGGAGAAGGATATGATCCTTTACCATGAGATAATGCTTCTAAATGATTGGGAGGAACTTCTTAGGAGTTTAGGGGAACATTGGGAGGAATATATAGAGTAAAGGAAAAATTAATGTCATTATATTTGGTTTTTGACTAATGTGAAATGGGATATTGGGTGGGATTATATAGGAAAATATGGGAGAATTCATTATTAATTTCCAAAGTTAGGTTTTGGACTCAACATGATAATATTATCAAAATAAAAAACCATTACCTAAGGTTTTTCTATGGTTTCTAGAAAAGTGATTATTTTTCATTATTTTACATGTTTAAGATCCTATATCATTAAAATAATAACCTTTTCATGTAGAGTTGATTCAAGTGTATAATGAATTGACTTTTAAAACATAAAATAAAATGTAGGTTTTGATGGATTCATTAATTGTTTATAGAATTAATCAAATATTTTTGAAAATATATTATTTTAAAGGATAAATAATTATTTTATCATGGATACCATTTATGGAATATATTACATCAATTTTGGGTCATTATGATTACACAGTACAAACCTAATATTTATACCTTATATAATTTTTACCAAAAAATTTGACTATCACTGAAAATTATGAAAAATATACATTTGTTAAATTTGATATGATGATTAAAAAATAATATTTATTTTATCAAAATAATATTCTATATATGATAATTTAAACTTTTAAATAACCATTTATACAGAAATACTAGTTTTTTTGATAAAGAAGAGTTTTCTAACACTTATAACAATTACATTTGGATTCATAAAATTAATTTATCATTTATATTTAATAATTATTTGTTAATAATAACATTTTTAAATATAACATGACTTAAAAATTCTCAAATTCATAAAAAATGGAATCTCTTTTGAAAATATATACATCCCAAAAATTAAATTTGTGTTTCCTCATTTCGGAATCCAATTTTCATCAAAATAATTATTTAATCATTTTAAAATTAATATTAAAAGGGAAAAATTTAAAATTTTATTAATTAATATAAAATAAAAAATTTGTACTATTAGGGTTTAGATATATTTACCTTTACTACACAAGTGAATATCTTAAGGTCAAGGTGTGGAATTGTGATATTTTCATCGGGTGGTTTGGTATACATGGTTTGGGCTGCAATCTCAATATTGTAGAAATTTACCTGGAAACGGATTTTCTCTTAGTTTAGTTATTGAATATTGTTTGGGAATTAAGAAAGGGAAAATTCTAGTAAATTTATATCCATCAGAATCTTCGATATATGGTATTCATAGGGTATGGTCCTACTGGGATAGATCATCACTTCCATTGCCTATGTGAAAAGGACATTATCATTACCCTTAATATATACTAGTCATCTGATCACTGTTCAATGAATATATTATTAAATGTTTTTATTTTTAATAGTTTTTTTAAATCCAATAGTATATTATATTCCAAAATTACCAAAGTAGTTCATGTGATTTATATAACTTTATTATTTGATAACGAATTTATTTTTTAAAAAAGTGGGAATTGATTTATCAAATTTTGGGTTATTAAATACCTTACATATTTTAATTTATCTTATTTAAAAAATATTCAATTAAAAAACATTAAAAACCAGGAACTCAAAACCAGATAACAATTATGTAAAAAACCATATAAATTGAATCCTTACATAAATATGAAAGATTCCATAAATAAATTCATAAATTTAAAAAAATTATTAAAAAAACTAAAAAATTACAAAAATATAGTTCCCTACATCACAATTACAAAATTAGGAAAATAATTACATAAAAAGAAAACTAAAAATGTCTCCACATCACTATTGAGTTCGAAAAGTTGAACAGAGGGTTCTATAGAAGTGGTAAATTATTGTCCACCTTGCATACCAGTAACTCATTTGTAGAACCTTTATAGGTGACCAAAATGGACATAGTCACCATAGGTTTTATGAGTTACATAATAAGAATTTTTATTATGTCCATCCTTTCCACACTGATATCATACATGGTTCATACTTCTAGAATAATCTGGTGTGAAGAGACAATTTTGAATTTTAATATTTCTAATTTCTAGTTCTAACTTGGAACACATCCATTTTACATTGATATAGATTCCCCACCACACCTTGGAATTTGAGAATCCTCCAACACCTCTGGTGCACCCTCAAATCCCATTTCATTTTTCCCAGCATGCATCACTATAATTCTATAGGATTCAATAATAAGGGTAGAAACTACTAGAAATAGATATTATTGAAGACCTTCCTAAACATATAAAGACATTAAATAATCATCCAAATCCTAATCAGGAATATATGGTACAAACTCGAAAGAATAACATGCATACACCAACACCATTTTATCCCTTTACAAGAGACAATAAAATTATATTTATTTTGATACTTACACCACATAAAAAAAGATTTACTGAATAAACCAACCCTTGAAACATTCCTATGAATGGTACTTTAATTGGAAAGATCAATTAATAGACTCCCCCAACATCCCAACTAGAACTTATGGAATGACGGTTTCAAACACTACCTTAAGATATTGAGGAATGAAAATATGGATTAAAATATCCTCAAACTTCTATATCCATACCACTACAACCTAATAATATTTTTCCCAAAGAAATGAGGGGGATTTTAATTTACAAAATCATGAATAAAATCTTGTGACTGGGGAAATAGAATAATAAGACCAAGCTCTAATACTGGATCAAATGGAACAACCACCCATAGAAGATCTTGATTAACCAAATAGAGACTTAGGGGTGATCCCCTCATAGATTAATCATAAGATTCCATTAATTATGAATGGGGGGGGGGACTATAAAAACAATAAACATTACCACCATCAAAGAAAACTCAAAAATTTAAAACCACATAAAATGAAACATTATTTAACAATAAATATAGAAAATCCACCAAGATAAACCTTAAATACAATGTTTTGACCCCACATATTTTAGAAAAAAATATTTCAAGAAATAAAATACATTTATAAATTTTTATAACACATTCTCAAAATTCAATAAAATACTGACAATATAAAAATATTTCAAAACCATCCATTTTATAATATATTTCCAAACCATACATCATAACAAATAATAGTTTTTGAATATATTTCTAAATTTATTAACCTTTCATTTCTTTTAAAAATAATATAGCTTTCAAACATTCCCATTTTAAATTTATATATAAATTTAAATCAAAACAACATAAACACACATAAGACACCTTTATCCCAAAAAAATTATAATGAAAATTTAAATATATTAAATTCAAAAAATAATATTTTTTTAAAAAAAGGAAATTTCCTAGTTAGGCAAGGATTAAGACCAAGGTATGGACAAAGGAAGGACAACTACACGAGCTACCTTGGAAGTCCCTTAGGTAACACAATCAACACATGGTATACCAGACCAATCATAGTAACCACAAGCCCATGATTTCCTCCATATGTCTTTTATATATTATAAAACTCAATAAAAGACATAATCATTGACATAAAGATCTGAATGTTTTTTGAATATAATTGAGAACCAAACTCAATTATAGGACACTGTCATTCTAACAAACACTATAAACTTAAGTATAATCATGAAATGTGTTAATTAAGTACTTGATCAGGATTTACCTACAATGTCCCAAAAATCCTAACCCCTATATACTAAACTTACCCAAATAACAACCTCCTTTGATATAATTTTTAAATGAAGAAACTAAGTTAAATTATGAACTAGGATCTCAAGTTAGAAGGAAGGGTGTTCTTGATCCCTATATGTAACAAACCCAACCGTAGTAGCCTAGATTCGATGCTTTACTTTATTACATTGGAATAGATACATGATTAAAATCCCATAGGACTAATCAATTATGTAGTCTTGGAATCAAAATTACATACATAAGTTTTACATTACATATTGAAATTAAAAGAAACATAAAAAATTCTTTGAAAACACTCTTATTAATTTTTCTTATCACTACAATTTAGTCATAATATACATCTTCACATTCTAGGAAAAAATAAAAAACAATAAAGGGGTGAGAGAAGATTCTTAATAAGGGTAAACAATATAGTGAAAGTTAAAATAAATAGACATAATTTATAGGGTAAGGTTAATAACTAAAAAAAATGCCATTGAAACATATTATTGATCACAATATTGCACAGATATAAGATTATCAAATTATTTCATCTCAATAGCTACATTATAAATAAACATAAACATGGATACTCTACTTGTCAAATAATCACATGGAATATCAATAACTAATATCATAATGAGAGAATAATAAATTCCAGACATCATAAACATGCCATCAAGTCTTCAATGAAGACACCACATGTAAATGGGTAAGACATTATCCAATACCCAAACTAGTTTGTCTCATGATACCTACTGATGCATATAGGGGCTATAAAAGGCCATACCCATCAGATACTAAGTCTAATGCATACCTCATATGAAAAGGGTGAAATAAAACCTATATAAACATTCACATAAAAATAATCATATGAAATGTTAGTACATTAACCATAAACCATGAATGGTATCGAAATAGAATATCCATAGTTAAACATATCATAAATACTATAAATAAAATATGGTATATGATATTTGAATATACCAACATCAATTAATCATCAAATACAACATAGTATGTTGACATAAATGAAAGGAGTCTAATGAAATCCTTAAAAACTACTTGATAAAAAATACCCCTTTTTTATATCGAAATTATTTTAAAATGGGAGAAATTTTTTAAAATAAAATATCTTCGTTTAAAATAATATTGTAAGATTATAAAGGAATATTTGATCATGGAGTATAAGTTAATAAATAACATTCCTTCCATATTTTTTTTGAATACATCTTGAAGTACCAAATTTGGGAAAGGACACAAATAGTCACTTCAAAAAATTTTATTAAAGAAAAACATGTGTAAAAAGTAATTTTTATTTTTTATAGAATATTTAGAAATATATTTTTATGAAAAAAATAACATGGATGATATATACATCCCAGTAAATTCTTATGTACAAACAATCCCGGATAATAATGAGATTGAAAAATTTACACTTACCTCATACATTTCCTTAGATGAGGGTGAGTTAACCTCCAGTATAATTGTTAAATAATGTTATTAAATTATACTAGAACCATATCAATATTTATGTTCTCATATATTATCCTATGAAATCATTTTTTTAATAATAGTTCATTATTACCATTGTTTTGGCTGTTAAAAGCTTCATTTTGTTATGATTTTTTTGTCATGTAAGTCATGTTTCTTATGAATAAGATATAATATCTTCATATAAAAAATGATATTAATTTAATAAATATTATACCCACTCATAATATAAATTTTTTATAATCACTCGTGAATAGTTAACGTGGAAAACAAATCTCATTGTGTTGGAAAAATGGAAGGTTGTACGTACCACCACTAAAAATATGAATTTTATCTGTGCTAAAAATAGCCATCAACAGTTCTAGAAAAGCACTATAAATGCAAGAGAAGATGGGGGGGTCCCCTTTATCAGCACTCCAAAAAGCGCTGATAAATACCCCTTTTATCAGCGCTCAAAAAAAGCGCTGATAAAGGGGGGCTTTTATCAGGGAATTCTTTTTAGCATTGTTAAAATACCCCTTTTATCAGCACTTTTTAAAAAGCGCTGATAAAAGTTAAAACAATAAAAAATAAAAAAATAAAAAAATCCTACCAATCGGGTGGGCTTTTATAGCGCTTGAGCCCCCCCTTTTATAGCGCTTTTCCACCCCCCTTCAGAAACCTACATGCACCCCTACACCCTTTATCAGCGCTATCCCCAGACTCACCCATGCGCGCGTGTCCCTGCCTCCACCCGAATTTGATCTCGAGACCTCGCCCCTGCGCGCCTAAAGCCATTGCCACTCCCCTATAATGATTTGTTCTCCTATTAGTGATATATCTATTTATTTATATATATAGTTATATTTATTCGTATATTAAAATATAGTGATATTAATATAAATATATAGTTATATTAATATATATATATATATATATATTTATAGTAATATCAATACATATATGTAGTTATATTAATATATATATATATATATATATAGTTAGATTAGTATATAGGTATATAAATATTCATATATTTTTATTTTAAATAAAATGGATATTATTTATTATTTAGATAAAGATAATATATTTCATATGTAAATATATTTTATTATTTATATTTACAATTAAATTTTTATGTGTGAGTATATAAAAAATATTTATATATTGTTATATATTTGATTATAAATAGAAGTGTATTATAAAAAACGATGAAATTTCAAAGACATAATATCAATATGAATGTAATACCTTGGAATAAATTCAGTCCCCACCAAAAAATCCAATAATACTCCCTTAAATGCGGCTGAAAATCCACAAAATGTCAAAAAATCGGGGTACCCCGACTAAAAAATCAGTTTTGGAGGAATTATGGGCCTATTTTTGCCACTAAATAACCTTGACCGGGGTGCTCCTCAGTCACAGCTTCGTAGAGATCATCGCATGCTTGGATTTGGTGTGTGGTAGAGCTCAGACGGACACCCAGATCAAAAGTTATGGCCGTTTGAAGTTCGAGTTGCATTTTCAACCTGTTTTGGATATTTTTTTAATTTTTTTATTTTTTAGTCTTCAAATTGTTATTGAATTACTATTACTCCATAATAATTATAAAATTGTTAATTAAAAATATTTTTTTAATTTTTTATAAGCCATTTTCACTAAATATCTTTTTTATTAAGTGTAACTGTAAATTTATACTCACATAAAATATATTTAAAATTATATTTAAAAAATATTATTTATATTTATATCAATATAACTATATCTATATATTTAAATACTAATATATATTTTTTAATTATTTTTTTGGAAGTAGACCCTTTATCAGTGTTTTTAAAAAAAGCGCTGATAAAGACCCCCCCCCTTTATCAGCGCTACTAAAATAGCGTTGATAAAGGGGTACTTTTATCAGGGATTTTTTAGCCTATAAAGGTACCCCCCTTTATCAGCACTTTTTCGTTAGCGCTGATAATGGGTGGCGCGGGGAATGCCGAGTTTTTTGGTAGTGTACGCACAAGCGACACCATCATTCACTTAATGGTAAAGTGGAAGGAAATTGGATGGTATATTAATTTAATGAATCAATATCATGTAATATTCATTATTTATATCCATTATATTAATCATTATACCTAGAAAAATAATGTTGGGATAGAAAACAAACTAGACCACAACATGGAGACAATAAGCCATACGTACAAAGATATGGTGATACTGTTTTTTGTTGAATGGATAGAAGGAGGAATCTGGTTGTTTCATAATCATAATAAAATATCAAAAATATAGATTATACTAGAGTTATAATTTTATAATATAAACAACTCATGAAGAGAAAGTTGAAGAAGAAATAATTTTAGAGGAGTCGGTAAAGATGATTACCTCTTCTTTAGCGAACAGGCATTGGATTTCTTCTTTGGGATACTAGGGATGATATTTTGACAAGAATAAATCCTCTAGGATATGGATAGGTACGTTTATAAGGTAAATAGAAATGGTTTTGTCTATAAATAAGACTCAAATTGTCATGAGGAAGTGAGGGAGGAGGTTCCTTTTTATAAGAGTGGGGAGGGTCACTCTTGGAATCCTTTAAAATATTAAATTAAAATATTTTCTTCCACATTAATTAGATCTAATGTGAGTTATTTTGAAGATAATATAATTATGGGTCCAAATACACTCAACCATTTAGTTTCATACATGTTCAGGTCCCAATATTGACCTTATCTTTTGGCTTTAACCCGTTGTTAAACCCTATAACTCTTACCGTGGCAATTTGGATTTTTACACTTTATGGTTAATATAATTACTATGAAATACCTAAATAGCAAAAAATGGACCATTTATGAAATATTTAAAATTTTTATTAATATTTAATAATTATATATTTTTATGAATTTTATATCATTTAATTAAATATTATTTATTTTAAAATATCATTTATGCCAATTTTGATACTATTCATTATTTGCCTTTTTAAAAATATAATAATAACCTGATAACTTCAAATAAAATATTCTAATATACCAAAAACATGTTAATGTTATATATAAATTTTTTGGATGTCATTAATTATATAATATTATATTTATTTTAATATTTTTAATATCATTTATTTGATATTTCAATTGATTGAAAAATTAATGCATCATTATTATGAAAGCCTATAATTAAATTATTTTGTTCAAAAAATTAAAAACAAATTATCATGATGAATATAATTACATTATATTTCAAATTAATATAAATATCTTAATTTATATTATGTATAACCGTATTAAAAATGCAATACTTAAAAAAAACATGAGTATGACATTTTTAAATTATCATTAAATAAAATATTAGAAATGTCATATTAATTCCCAAGTGGAATAAAAAGATTATTACTTTGGAGTAAGGTTGATTTTGGTTTAAATACACATATCCAATGAATCCGGGGCATGTGTTAGGGTAATTTTATAATATTATAATAAATTTTGACATCTAATTACTTTAATTACCATTAATTGTGGTAAATAAAAATGTACAGATGTTACTATTAAGAAATAAATAGAATTTATTTGATCCAATATGACTCTAAATATAATAATTATTAAAAAAATTTATGTTCTTTTTTTGAAATTCCATTAACAAAAGTTAATAAATTAATCTTAACACTAGTCCAGCAGATGTGGCGAGAAGGCGAGTGAAAGGAATCATTCAAAAGTTTAATAAGTTTTTATAAATAATTTTAAAATAAAAATGATTCCAATAAACTAAATTGAATTAATATATGTATAATTTATCTATTGTGACAAAAAAATTAATTTAATGTATAATAATTATTTAAACAAAATAGACCTTTTTAACTACAATGCAATAGTTTTTACTATTCATCAAAAATTGACATTTATCATAAAAATACTAAAAATTCACCTTAATAAAAGTTTGACATTATAAATTCAAATAAAAGTATTATATGTTTATATAAAAATCAGATAAGTGTCAAAATTTATATTTAATGTTGGTTTCCCTTTAAAAGGTGGGAAGATCCCCATTTTTAAAAATACTATTATGAAAAAATTATAGTTGATATTATATCATGTTTTGAAAATACAAAAGATTATTGTCTAAATTATATATAATATATATAAATGTCATAACGTGGTTAATAATTGTTCATTAAATCTAATATAATAGTTGGGTTATATCTTATTTTATTAAATAATAATATTTTTAATAATATACTATTGTTGGTAAAACTTGGTCTTGTGTGTAACATAAGCTATCAAGGAAAGTCTGTCTTGAATGTAATGGAAGATAACTCAATGTTTCAAATATTTAAAGATATTAACAAAAATTATTCTAAAATGAGATTATGGTAATATATTGCGGTGGTACATTCTTCCCTCCTATAAAAATATCATCCTCAAAATTTTAAGGGTTTTACCTTCTGAAAAAGATGTGGGTAGTTCTTCTTCATAGAATCCTTTGGTACCCTTATTGATTCGTCATTTTTTTTTATTTTTCTAGAGAACCTTTACCAGAGGAGGTCTACAATTCCTCAATACTATCTCTCTAGTATCAAGAATTTGGATGGGCTCTTCATAGTAAGACTGTCCTGGATCTAACTCTAATTTATCAGAGGTGAGCACATGCATTGGGTCAGGCATGTACTTCCTTAGTAGTGATATATGAATCACATTGAATAATTTTGATAGATTCTGAGGAATTTACAAAAATATACGTAACAAATACAACCCTATCAATAATATCAATTGGTCTAATATTCCTAAGAATCATTTTCCCTTTCTTACTGAACCTTATAACACCCTTCAATGGAGATACATTCAAGAAAAAATTACCCCCAACTTGAAATTACAAAATTTTCCTTTTATTATTAATCTAATTCTTATCCCTACTTTGGGCTTCTTTAATTTGATCTTAATTAGCCTTTACCTTTATATTTTTTCTTCATCGAGTTCAGGGCTTATGATTTTCCTTTCAACCACTTCATGAGAGCAAGTTGGAGTACAACATCTCTTGCCAAATAATGCTTCATATGACACCATTTGAATACTTGAATTTAAACTATTATTGTTGAAAACCAATACCAAAGGCATGTACTGATCCCACATACCTTGAAAGAAAAGTGAGCATGACAACAACATGTGTTTGATTGTTACAGTTTTTCTTTCAGACCATCCATCAGTTTGAGGTCGGTAGGAAGTGATCAAATGAAGCTCAAAGTCATAAATCTTATGTATAATTTTCTAGAATTTCAATGTAAAGTGGGTATATCAATCATAATCAAACAATATAGTTGTGAAATTAATACTTATAACATCATTAGTATAGATCCTTGCATGGCTCTCAAGAGGCATGTCTTCTCTTATAGCAAGAAAATGTGTAGATTTTGTTAGTCGATAAATGGTAACCCATATTACATCATTATTCCAAGTATTATTTATTAGTTCCATGAAAAATACCATAATAATGTCATCCCATTTACACATATGAATAGAAATAGGTTTCATGACTCTTATAGGATGCTGACTCACAACTTTAACTTGTTAGAAAACCAAACATCTAGACACATAATCTTTAATTCTCGCTTCATATTAGCCAAAAAATTGATCATAAATACCCTATAAATATTTTTTCTACAATGGTGTTTAGAGAATTTTTATCTATGAGAATATTCTAGAAATTTTATTTTTAGTTCTGATATAGATGGAACACATAGCCTCTTTCTATAATTTAGAACACCATCATCACAATGAAAGTCTACTAATTTTCCTTCATTCAAAATTTTAATATTCTTATGAAAGTTCCCATCATCAGATTGATAATTTTTTAACTTTTATAATATATATTGGTTTGCAATAATTTGAAAGATTATTGATTTCTCACATTCCTTTGAAATTCCCATATCCATCTTTAATAGGTCAATGAGAATTTGATCCCCCTCAATTCTCATTTGGGTCAAAACTTCATGATCCTTTTGACTCAATGCATATAGCACATTATTTTCCTTCCCTAGGTGGTATCGTGTTGAGCAAAAATAATACTTGAGTATCTTGATCCATCACCCCTTCTCAAGTTCATCCCTTTCTATGAGATGATATATTTTAGGATTTTATAATCCATGCATGTCTCACATATTTCACCATGTAGATAATGTCTCTTTATTTTTAAAGAGTATATTATATCCACTAGATCAATATGATAGGTTAGATAGTTTTGTTTGCGAGTCTTCAATTTCCTTGATGAATATGTGATTTCTTTATAATTATTCATTAGGAAACAACCAAGTCCCTTTTTTTGATGCATCATTGTATATGACAAACCTAACACTTCAGGATAATAGAGTCCAAATCAGATAATTGACTAATCTTCTCTTTGGTTCATCAAAAAATTATTCACATTCCCTTATCCAAACATAACAAACCCCTTTTCATTCAGTATTGGTTAACGGGTTAGACAATTGGGAAATATTATGAACCAACTACCATTAATTACCTGCCAAACCAATGAAACTTCATACATAGGTTATCTTTGTTAGTGTAGGCCATTATTTGAATGACCTTTTCTTTTCATGATAAAACAATATTCCATTCTTGGAGATAATATGGTAATGAAAAAGAACTTATTGAATCCATAAATTATACTTACTAAATTTCCCATATAGATATTCCCTTATAAGAGTCTTAAGAATAATCCACATGTGATTCTCAAGATCTTCATAGATTTTAGAATACAAAATATTATCATCAATGAATACCACCAAAAAATAAGAAATATATTCCTTGAATAATATATTCATTAGGTCCAAAAATGTAGAGGGTTCATTAGTTAATCCAAATGACATTACTGTGATTTCAGAATGTCTATACCTTATCTGAAAAGCTGTATTGAGAATGTATTCCTTATTTACTCACAATTAGTGATACCAAAAATGAAGATCAATATTTGAGAAATTTTGGGATCAAAAAATTTGACAAAATAAGTCATGAGTGTAAGGTGGAGGGTATTTGTTCTATATTATAATATCAATTATTTCCTTATAATCAATGAACAACCTCATTGATCTATCTTTCCTCTCAACGAAATGTATATGGTCTCCCATGGTGTAATACTTGGGAAAATAAACCACTTTTTACCAAAATCCCTTATTTTTTTCTTCAACTCCACCAATTTTGTAGGGGATATTCCATAGAGAGTCTTTGACATTGAAATTGCATTAGGGATTAAATCAATGGAAAATTTAACTTCACACTCTAGGGGTTGTATAGGTAATTCATCAAGAAATTAATTAATGTATTATTTGAAAATAGGTAAATCCTCATATTTAAGATTACATTCCTTATACCTAGATATTTTTTTTCTATTCCTCTCCAATAATTTCATTCACTAGATTTACTGAGGGTGGATCTAGATAACAATCATGTGATGAAGTTTCTACTTTAATGATAATGAATTCTTTATCTTCATCACAAATCATAATTTCATTCTTCTTGAAATAAATTTCAGCATAATATTTTGAAATCCAATCCATGAAAAGGATTATATAAAATTTAACCATATGTATGATTCTATGGTCAACATGTAAAAGAAATTTATGTGTCATAAATGTGAATAAATGACACATCATTGTTGCAATGAGAGTTCCCTTAAGAGTTTTATCTGACAAATCCCTTATTAAATCAGAAGAGAAACTTCTATGTTTATTGGAAAACTAGGAAGATATAAAAGGATCTGATGATCTAGAATCAAATAAAGTATTGGATAATTTTTAAGACATGATTAAAGTACCTACCATAGAATCTTTAGGAATATCTACCTCAACAGATGTGATCGCATAAGCTTGGAATTTCCCCATTATAATTTTCTGGGGAAATAATATTTGACACCTAGGAAAATAATTTGAATAATGTTCTATTTCATTATAATTATAGAAATGAACATTTTTATATTCTTTATTTCCCTTTAAATGACGGTCATGTTTCAATTTTCTCAATAATTTTATAAAATTATCATTCCATTCATGAAAGTACTAGGGTGTTTCTTCCCAAAATTATTGCTTGATGGGAAGTGAAATATTATATTATTCCTCTTTTCCTTATTCTATTTTTGGAGTGTTCAAAATACCTCTTATTCCCTTTCTATCCGTTAATGTTATAAGACATATATAATTAATTTTTTATATTGATAGAATGTGAGGCTACATCCTCATACGAGGAGAATGTTAGCGAGACTCGTGTTTGTTAGATTAATAGATTTAAACCATCAATGAATGGATCAATCTTACTATTTGTATTACATTTGTTATCCAAAACATTCCATTCTATCTTTTTGAAGTTAACATAATACTTTGTAACATTATCATATTTATTTTTTCTAAGACTCAAAAATTGCCTCTCCATATCCACTCGTCGTTCATGAGGAAAATATTTTTATAATAAAAGTTTTTTAAATTTCATCCATTACATGTTTGATATTTCTTCATCATACTTAGTTTTTTTAATTAGTGACCACTATTGATCCACATTTCCAGAGAGATGATAAATTTCATTGCC
The DNA here is from genome assembly GCA_963277665.1 of Viscum album. Taxonomy (NCBI): domain Eukaryota; kingdom Viridiplantae; phylum Streptophyta; class Magnoliopsida; order Santalales; family Viscaceae; genus Viscum; species Viscum album. The sequence goes on from OY728150.1 coordinate 1,951,601,491, forward strand.
AATGTTGACCCTTTAATTACTTAACAAATTAAGAAATATATTCTATAAGGAACTTATCCATTGCTCAAATACAAATGGATTTTTAGTCCCATTGAATAATAGAGGATTTTTTCTCAAGAAGAGTTCTAAAATTATTCCTCCAAGTTGTGGATTAGGGTGCTCCATTCAGGTAAGGTTATTGTTTATAACCTTATTCAACAATCTGAGTATAGTTATAAGTTTTTCAGCACCAGTTGCAGCTCTAGATCCAATGTCATTTTCTTGAATATGATAGAAATCCTTACATGGATTACGTGCATTGATACAGTTTCCATTCCATTCACCAGGTACCATTTCAAAACATTTTAATACAATAGATTAGGTTATGAATCATATTGCCTAATTTCAAACCAGTAAAACACTATACATAAAGTGAAAATTTATTTAGAGCTAATATCATAATCATAACTATGATTAATTCAGGGAAATATTTTCTTTTAAATCCTTCATAATGTTTTGTTAAGAAAATGTGAATTATCCAAAGAATTTCCCTCAAGAGTTTCAAACCAGGTGCATAGTAAGAACCGTTGTCATGTACTGGGTTACACAGAGTTAGGCCCAATGCACCGTGTCAGAGTTATTACTCCTAGGTACATCTTTTTTAGAGCCACATCCACTTTTAGTATATGGGCATGGATGTATTCCTAAGTATACCCTCATAATATCTAACTTACAAAAATTATAAGACATTCTTTTATAATTATCCTCAAAATCTTTCTCTGGGTTATGTTCCCTAATATTTGTTTTCTAAATATTGTTTCCAAGAAATCTAGTATAATCCCTTTGATAAAAATTGTAACATCCCGAACCCCAGTAGTCGATAGTCGATACCTTACCTTTTGACATTGGTATATATACAGTATTCAAATATCAAAGGACAGATCAATTTAGTAGTCCTGGAATATGGATTACATACATAAGTTTTACATTTCATATTAAAATTATAAAAAACATCATAAATCCTTTATAAACACACTTATTCACTTTTTTATCACTATATGTCAATTATAATATACATCTTTTCATCCCGAAGAAAAAGAAATGGGTGAGATCAGATGATCATTAAGGGTAATTAATACAAGAGAAGTTGGAATAAATAAACATAATCAATAAGTCAAGGTGAATAACTAAAAACACATTACATTAAAACATAATGTTGGGCATAATACCATAGAGATATTAGTTGATAAAATAACGAATATCAATATCCAACTAAGAAATATTAATAACCATGGATATTTTATTAGTAAAATTACCACATGGAATATTAACAACTAATATCATAACGAGGGAATGAATAATTTCAGACATCATAAACAAACAATGAAGGATTTCTCCAAGACACCATACATAAAATTGTAAGACATTAGATAATACCCAAACGAGATTGTCCCATGAGATATACCGATGCATCAAGGGACTATTGTATGACCCACCAATCCCTAAATAAGTCCAATTCATTCTACATATGAAATGGGTGAAACATAACCAATATAATTTTTTTTATTAAAACTAGTATATGAAATGTTAATATATTAACCATAAACCCTGAATGGTATCAAAATAGAGCATAAAAAATTAAAAATATGAGAAATTCATTAATTAAAATATGGTATACGGAATCTTAAGAGATCAAACTTAATTAATCATAAAATCCAACAAACGATATTGATATATTTGAATGTAGTCTAATGAAATTAGTAATTTCTTCTTGAGAGAAATACCTCTTTTTATATTGATATAATTTTAAATAGGATGAGCAATTTTAAAAGAATTTTTTTAGTGAAAATAATGTTATAGGATTATAATTTAAGGTTTTATCATGCTGTATATGTTAAAAAGAAGAATATTCCCACTATATTTTGTTGAAAATGTCATAAAGTACCTCGTTTGGAAAACAAAAAAATTATTCCTCTGAGAAATTATTATAAATTGAAATATATGGGTAAAATGGAATTTAAAAAACATTATCAGAATATTAATAATACTTTTAATTTATTTTTAAGAAAAATCTAAATGGATAATAAATATGCTCCAGTAAAAACATACATATAAAAAATCCCAGATAATAATGAGATTTCTTAATTAACCCTTACCTTGTAATTTCCATTAGTTGAGGGTATGTTAACCTCATTTATAATGTTCAAATCATGTTATTAAATTATAGAAGAAACATATCCATATTAATGATACCATATATGATCCTCTTGTATCATTTTGTTAATAATAATTCATTATTACCTTTGGTTTGGGTGTTAACTACTTCATTTTCTTTTGTTTGTTTTGTCGAATTAGTCATGTTTCTTATATTTAGGATATATTTTCTCCATATAAATAATGATATTAAGTTAATCAATATTATATTTACTCATTATATACATTTTTATAGTAATTATTTAATGTTTATCCTAGAGAATTAATCTTATCGCATTGTGGAGATGGTAGGCCGTAAGTATGAATGAGAGATAATACCATTCTTTTAATGGTAAAGTGGTAAGGAATTGGACGATATATTAATTATACAAAATCAATACATTGTCATGTTTATTATTTATATCCATTATATTTATCATTATACCCATCAAAATAAAGTTGTTATGAAAATCAAATTACACCATTACGTTTTGAGGGTAAGTCATACCTACGCATGCATGATAAGATTATTTTTGATAGGATGAATAAAAAGAGGAATATAGTTGCACCCAAATTATAATAAAATATATTAATATATAACATACTAGTGTTATTATTTTATAATTTAATAAATATGTGAATAGGAAGTAGAAGACGAAATAAATTTCAAGAACTTGGTAAAGACGATTATGTCTTCTTTGGCGAACCTCCTTCAGATATCCTCTTAGGTATACAAGGTTTGGTCTTTTGAGAAGAAAATAACCTCAAGGATGTGGATATAGACGTTTATAATTGAAATTTTTAGGTTTTGGTGGGTAAATAAGGCACAATGTGGTTTGAGTAAGTGAGTGAGGAAGTTCCTTTTTATTAGATAGGGGAGATGTACTCTTGGAATCCTTTAAAATATTAAATTTGTATAATTTTAAATTCGATTTGAAATAGATCCAAAGTGAGTTCATTTGAAAATAAAATTATTATGAGTGTTAATCCTCCCAAATATTATTTTTTTAACATTTTTAGGTCATAATATTAACCTTATCTTTTAGCTTCAACCCATGGTTATACCCTTTATGTCTTACCATGATAACTTGCCTTTTTTCACTTTAGGCTTAATTTAGTCACTATAAAATTACAAAAGAACCTAAAATGGACCATTTATGAAATATATAACCTTATTATAGTTATTTTTAATAATTTTTTATTTTTTTGAATTTTATTTCATTTAATAAAATATTATTTATTTCAAAGTATCATTTATATCAGTTTTGTTACTATTCGTTATTTTGAATTCTAAAAACATCATAACAACATGAAATATTCATACCAAAACATCTAATATATCAATAAATTTAAACTTTTATCTATAAATTTAGTTTATGTCAATAAATTTTTAAATTTATATTAATTTTAATATTTTTTATATCATTTTTTGACATTTATAATGATTAAACAATTACTACATCATTATTATGAAAGCCTTTAATTAAATTATTTCTTCTCTAAAAATTAAAAATAAATCAAAATTTTGAATATAAATATATTAAATTTCAAATAAATATTTATATTTGAATTTATCTTCTGTATATACTTTTATTAAAAATGTAATACTAATTAAAAAACACGAGTATATCATTTTTAACGTATCCTTAAATAAAATATTACAAATATCATATAAATAACCAAGTGGATTAAAAAGATTATAATTTAGGACTAAGTTTGAATTTTTTTGAAACACACTTATCCAATGTAATTGAGAAATGTTTTATGCTAATTTTATAATATTATAATATTATTTTTTACCTTTAGTTACCTGATTTACCCGTAGCCGTGCTAAATAAATATTTATAGAATAATTTTTCATAACATCCCAAAAATTATGTTTATCCTATTATAATTTAAATATCAAACATATTAAAATGTTGTATTTAATTTTTTTACAAATTCAATTCATGGAAGTGGCTAAATTAAGTTTAACACTAATACAGGAGATGTGGTAACAAGTTTTGTAAAAGTAAAAGTTCAGAAGTTCAATAAGTTTTTGTATCTAATTATAAACAAAAATTATTACAATGACCTAAATTGGATTAATATATTTATAATTATTCAATAGTGACTTTAAAAATAAATTCAATGTATAATAATTGTTTAAAATAAATTTTTTTTTTAACTAAAATGAAGTATTTGTCACTATTCATAAAAAATGTAACTTCTCGTAAAAATATAAAAAATCCACCCTAAGCTAATTTTGAAATTATTAATTCAAAGAAGAAGATTATCTTTTCATTTAAAATATTCTAAAAGTGTCAAAAATTATATTTAAAATGTGTTAACCATTAAAAGGTGGTAAAATTACCATTTTTGAAAAGTACTTTTTTATGCAAAAAAATGAATTTAGTCTTATATCTTGTTTAGAAAACAAATATGATGAATTTTAAAATTATTCAGAATATATGTAAATTAAATAATGTGGTTAATACTATTCATAAATGCTAATTTAAATTATAGGATATATATTGTTATATTATATAATAATATTTTAATGATATTATATTATTTGTAAAAATTGGTCAAGAATGTACCACAATCTATCGAGGAAAGTTTCTCTTGAATGTAATGAAATATAAATCAATGTTGCATACATTAAAAGCTATCAAAAAAATTAAATTTATTCTAATAGAAAAATATGGTAACATATTAGGGCACTATGCTATAGGATGCTGACAAGTTCCTAGGCATTGATGAACTACCTCTGAGATTGATTTCTCCCACAAAAAATATTGAAACTAGGAATTATCATGAAACACAGAAAAAAACAATACACCAATACATATCACAAGAAAACATGCATGTTTTTAAAAACGCAATAATTCTCTATTTAAAAAAAATTAGAATTGATAGGAGTATCATAGAGGAAACACAAGTACTAGTCTAAATTATAAAACAACCACAACTAAGGCTCCTGCAAAAGTGACTAAAAATCAATTACACCTCCATAAAACCAATATAAGAGATTCATAAACACCCTCTACTGTAACAGGTATACTAACCTATAATAATATATTTATGATCTAAAAATATTAGTAGGTCAACACCCACTGAACCAATGAATAAAAAATATAAATTAAAGTTTTTAATGATTTTTTAAAAATAAATATATAAAATTGGTTTTATCTATGTATAAATAAAAGAATCAAGTGATTTCCTTTGAAAAAAATCCCACTTTCAAAAAATTGTGATTCTTTCTAAACAAAATTTAAGCTTAAATTCCATTAATGGATATATTAACAAATTTAAGTAACAAGAGTTTTATGAAAAATCATAAAAGAATCCCAAATACAATTTTAAAGGATAAAAAATATAAATATTGTGGAAATATATAGAAAATAATCTTGTAAACCTATGTTCTCATGGTTAAAAACTTTTTCAGAGATAACACAGTCATATATAAGATATTATATGCCCCAGATATTATATAACATATCAATCAACCCACTCAAACACTCAGTATTACCCTTCCGGGACTAAATGAGGGAAAATATCCCAAATGAAGGATTTTGTTCTCACCTAATAAAGCTAGCTAGATCCTAATTCTAAAATAGAGCACATGTGTACCTAGAGTTACCACATAACTGACCGATGTTTCCTATGAAATATAAATGGAGGAGACAATTTCAATGTAATATGCATACATAGTAAACATATCAGAAAACAATCATTTATCTCACCTTTACCTCTAAACAATCTCCAAAAAAGATTAACCTTTATCCAAGAACAATGAAAAAATTTAACTTTCCTCTATAAGTATACTTATCATATAGAATTCAAAGAATTAAAAATTCTTATAACATTAATGGGGAATTCCTACTAGGTTATCATTTCTAAAGAATTAATAAAGGTGAAAACTGACCCATGAGATCATTATTTAATATTAAAATCTAAAAATATAAATTTAAGAAAACAAATTCATAATTCATCATTTTATTACTTCAATAAATACATGCGTTTTGGATCATTATTAAAATGACTAAACACACCAGAGCTAATAAAAAAAATACTTTTCCAATAATTTTGGAAAATTTACATTGTATAAAATTTAAGGAACAATTATTAATGACACATCTAGGTATTTAAATTTCTAAAATTATGGAATGATCCTTTAAAATAAGTTTTAACATCAGTCCATTTGAAAACCCCCTTTTCTAAATTAGTAGTGCTTAACAAAGAAAAAATAATTATATATATAACAAATATAAGAAAAAAATTATAAGAAATTTAAGGCTCATAAATAATGCTTAGGTAATCACAATTACAATTTTAAAGATAAATACATGGGAAATTTACCTTTATTCTCTTCTATTTTAACAACCAGAATGTTAATCCATCAAAAAAACCCAAGTCGCCCAAAAATATAAATAGGTATATGAACAATCCCTAAATAGAAAAACCATTTAAGAGAAACCCTAGATCTATGATTAGACTATACATTCCTATACTATTAGAGAGAAATGTATAATCAATCCCAAAATATAAATAGAAGAAGAGAATGTAGGAGAAGAGGCCTTACCTTGAAGAACCGATATCCAAACATGAATAAGAATGAAGGATCCACCACGGTGGAAGAGATAAATAAAGGAGGAACTACTAGGAGTCATGGGTGTATAATGAGGGTGGAATGGACATCCAAAAGGGTTAAACATAATCTTGGGAAAATTGGTTACAACCTACTTCTAAAATAGGGTCAATCGAATTACTAACGTGAGACACACAATCATGGTGTGATTGGTTTACTCTAGAAATCACAATGTGAAACCCCCTTCATATAGAATAAATAATTTTGAGACAAAAATAACAAGAGTTATGAAAAAATGACTCATGACAAGAACTAATACAGTCTCTAATTTCTAAAATATTGCCACTCTTGACCCCTCAAAATGGTTTAAAAATAAATAATAACTAAGATAAAATGTATAAACCGATGTTAAATAAGTTAGAATAAAATCAAGGTCAATATGTGTAATTTTATAACCTAGGAGCCAAAAAATGGTTCCCCATGAAGGCAGGTCTTTTAATCTCAACAAACGTTCCTTGTACACATGAGGCTTCCGACTAGTAGTGAGGGTCCAAGGTTGTATAGTGGAAATACTATGCCCACATGATCACTATAGAACATCATTGAAGCAATATATAAATAAAGGATGTATAATAAATTTATTATAGTAGAAGTTAACGAATCCAAAAGTAATAAATAATCAACATTAACAATATCCAAAATCATATATAAGAAGAAAAAATTTCATGTATATATCATGAAGAAATAGGAACACATGGAAGCATTCATACAATACAATACATGCATCAAAATAACTAAAAGACCAAAAATACAATCTCTGATAGAATCAAAATCCATATATCTGTGTTGTACTTCCTCGCTCCCTTTCTATAACCACTCAAGCATAAAAAAATAGGATGTGTACCCCTGTCTCTCCCTACATCCTCATAATCTTCTTTGGTATCATCATCAACCTGTATAGGGTGAGAGTTAAACTCAGAAGGCCACCACCAACAGTTCATATAAATACCTGGTCCGTTAATATAACATGACCAGTGTGATAATATAATAATTGTAAGAACTAATAAAATTTTTATTGAGGGCCCGCTCTGGTTCCAAAAGGATACCTGGATGACAATAACTGCTTCGACACATGTTGGATAATGTCTAAAACAGTAACCAAATATATACCTATATATACTCTAAATACGTAGTGACATATATAACAATATGTATGGATACTACTACAAGTTTTGACTCAAGTCACAACATTGGAATCCATGTTAGTTGCATGAGTCTTTTAAGTATCAAGGGACACCATGACCAATCTCATAAAAGTTGCGACATCATGTTTGGGTATCATAGTTGTAGGGACATAAAGCCTATGTATCATATAAATGGAGTCTCTATGACCATTGATTATAAACCATAAGGGTCTAGATGCCCATTCAACATAATTCATAAGGGTATCCATGCCCATTCATCATATATCATAAGGGTCTCCTTGCTCATTCATCATAAATTATAAGGGTCTCCATGCCCATTCATCATAAATTGTAAGGGACTCCATGCCCATTCATCAAAAATTATTGGAGAAGCCATGTCCATGTGTCACAATATAGGGATTCAATGCCATATCATAATATTTGGAGTCCATGACCATATCTCATAGATTTATTTTCATCATTCCCATATATCATAATGTAGGGTCTCCATACATGTATAACCACATTAGGATGCTATCATTCCCATATTTCATAAATCATAGTGGATTTGGTGCCCATTTATCATAACATTGATATGTAGTCCAAGGATTTAATGAGATCTGATGGATAGTTCTTAGTTCATTTTCATTTTATATTAATAAGTTAATAACCATTTTTCAATTTAAGAAAGTGATGAGGTCATACCACTGACTTATACACATTTCGTTATAGTATGATAATTATTCTAGCCATGCTACACCATTAAAATTATCCATTATCAATTATGATATCACCTTATAAAAGTCAAAGTAAAAAAACCAATGAGGTTTTTCTTATATAATCATTAATGTCAAATATATATTCAATGGGCCCACCCAAATGGGTAGATCACATGGAGTTTTACGATATTCAATGTTGATTGGGGTCTAAAGGCGTTTTTAGTTTCTATAAAAGAATAATAATTCAAGATAGATTTATTTTTAGGGAAATTCTCACTGAAATTAGAGTTCAGACTATTGAACATAATATAAAGCATAATAACATTGAGGGATAGTCATTGTACTGCATAACTAATTCCTATCAATGAGAACATGTCAAGTTTTGTCCTTTAGTTTGGTCCAGATCGTAAAAAAATTGTAAAATAGATGAATTCCCTATAAATAGGGAATATGATCTCACACAAAAATAGTGTCATAGATAGAAAATATAATGATTAAAAGATCCTAAGTACTGGATCAATTTCAGAGAGGAATCTTACAAGATGAAAATATCTTGGTTCGGTGGTCGGACAAAATCACAACACTGAATCATAGCTTTATGTGTGAGAATGGGATCTTAAAGGACATGTAAAAAAAATCAAGTCCAGTGGTGGGGGAAATAATAAGAAGGATTAAAATTAGAAATATTTAGCAGAAAAAGGTAACTTTTACCCCACTTTAAAGGGGTCACATGATTTAACAATGTAGTTGGCCAAAACCGTGCACTAAATCTGCATGGCCTACTATCTATGAAGGGAACCCACAGAGTTCATGCACAAAATTTGGGAAAACTATGAGAAAACCATTATATATGATTATATGAAAATCTATAGAAACATATCATGGGTGTGCAGACTAGGTTGTACATTTAGAAGAAACCATGCGAATTGGTTAGCACCATTTCTAATAACCATGTGGCCGAACTGTTTCTTCCACCAACTAGGATTTGGGATCCAAACAAGCCTCAAACACCCTCATTTATTCCATAGGCTCACTTGTAATTCAAATTAGGTCAAAACTAAGGAATTAAACTAAAAATTAAAGGATCCATATCTAATTGAAAAACCGGTTTCATGCAGTCTTCCTCCCTTAATGGAATCCATCCCCAAGTTTCCTTTATAAGGGTGCTAAGATATTGTCTAAAAATAACTCTGGCCACTAAGCATGTATGTCCACATCCTTCTAACAAGTCTCCTCATATTCATGGTTGTTACCCATAACACCCTTACTAAGGGGACACACTGGGATCGAAGATCCTTTATGACCCGTTCTATGAGGAGTTTGGGATACTCCTCAAAAGAAGTATTAACATCAAGTTTAAAATCATCAATACAAAAATTATGAGACATGACAGCATTGAAATGAAAAACACATGATATGTGGAAGACTTCATGAATGGAATGATACCTATGAGGTAAAAAAGTATATGGCCTACCTAACCATCCTATGTCTAAGATCTCAAAAGGAATGACAAAATGATTTGATAGATTTTTTTCCTATGTATCTATATATACCCAAGTTTAGGTGATACCCACAAAAAAACATGAACCCTGACCTCAAAATCTAGAGGTCATCAATGGACATTTCCATACTATTTCTGTTTTGAATGAGTAGTATAAATATGCTTTCTGATCAACTATACATTCTCTAAAGTCTCAGGTATGAGATGAGGACGTAGTAGTAATACCCACTACCTTTATATAGAACATAGGATCATGACATGGACTAGAATATATGGACTCATAAAGAGCCATATTTATTGTCTCTTAACAACTATTATTATAGGAAAACTAAAAAAGAGTTATATTCTCTCCTAATAACCTCTAAAATTAAGGACGTATTCACAGATCATGTCCTCCAAAACCTATATTTTCCATTACATATGGACATTAGTCAGAGGGTGGAAGTTTGTGCTCAAAATTACATACTTACACAAATATCTTTATAATACCTACAAGAACTTCAATATAAAATGAAAATATCTATCTAAAATGATAGAAAGAGGGGCCCCATTTAGGATTATAATCTAATAGACATATAGTCATCCTAGATCATCAACTTAGAAAGTCTCCAAGATATGAAACTTGTAGGATACATTCTTTAGTCAATCCAAAACTACCCAAACTACGTCACTACCTCAAGGTATCCTTAGTAAACCAACTAAAAAATCCAACGCAACATCTTCCAATTTTCATTATGAGACCTGTAACAAGTTAAAAAAGTAAGTGGGACACTGGTCTTCTACATTCACCTATTGATATATAGAACAGATATTGGTAAAACCTAATATATGAAGTTTCAACCTAGACCACCAATACTGGTAGTGCATATGAAGATACATCTTTGAGATACCCTGGTGAACTTCCCACTTAAATGCTTGAGATTCTCAAATTATATCTTGTCTCATATTAGTTAGAACCTAGATATTCTAATGTATACCTAGGATATGATCTCCATCAACATACCTATATGGATATGTTTCTTAACCTGGAATACATTTTTGTAAGAGCATACCCTCAGGATCTAAAATCTTCCCTCTCTTCACCCTATCAAGGATTCCATAGGTAACTACTGAGGATATGATAAAAGGCCTATCATGGATGTCTTTATACTCTAGATTCATACCCGAAAAAGGGGAATCATCTTCCATTCATTACCAACTTCATGAAATTATTGTTCTTATGATTTATGGATCAACATATCAGATACTTCATTTATATTTCTGAGAATATTGGCAAGATCAATGTAAAAATAATTAAGGTATTCGACTTATATTTACTATCTAATATTTAATTCACACTGTTTAAAGATAAAATATAATATTTTTTGGTTAGTATACACCACAAATGATTTTGTCATCAGATAACTCCTCCAATAATGCAAGTTAGGAACAAGTTCTACCAGATTAAGGCCGTGTATCAAGTAATTATGATCATGAGGTATCAAATAGTGATAACTATACAGAATGACTTGATCCTGCTTCTTTGATACTACACTTAGATTGATTCTTGGTATATCAAAAAATATTGTATAACCTCTTCTAGGATCTATAACAATTTGAAATAGTGCTGAAGTAAACCTTCCTTTAAACTCTAAAAAGGCTTTCTCAAATGATTGATACCACAATAATATCACACCCTTCTTAGTTAAACTAGTAAGAGGTGTCAAAAGTCAAGTAAAGTATTGTATAAAATTTATGTAGCATCCAAATGGCCATATTAAAATTTTATGCAAAAAACATTCATGGGATGCTTCCTGGTAACAACAAAACTCACCTTCTCTGGGTCAACTAATACTCCTACCACTGAGATAATATTACCAAGTAAGTGAGCATTATAGACCAAAAAATTACATTTAGTGAGATTGGCATATAGAAAGTTCTCTATCAGTGTATTTAGAATGAGTCAATATGTATGGCATGGTCACTTTGAGTATGAGAATACTCGAATATGTTATCTATGAATAACACCATGAAAGAATCAAAGAAGGTAGAAAATCCTACTAATCAGATCCATAATATTGGAAAGTGAATTTGTGAAACTAAACAACATAACTAGGTACTAATATAAATTTCATCGACTATGGAAAGCTATATATGGTATATCAGAAGGTCTAACATGCACTCAGCGATAGTCGTACCTTAGTCGATATTTTATAATACTATATATCCTCATATTAGGTAAAATATAAAATATATATGAGGTAAGGGATACGAGTTATTCATTGTTAGTTGATTCAAATTATAGTAATCCAAAATAATCTTGAGGTTTCTATCCCTTTTGTTTTGGAAAAAGGGACTGGTTATCCCCAATAAGAAGTATTGGTCCATATAAAACACTTAGCTTCCAAATCCTCTAGCTACCTCTTAATATCTGTCAACTTATTAGTATCCATCCTATAAGGTGTAATGGATAACAGTGTATCTATATACACTATATTGATAGTAAAATCTACTAATCTCTTATGAAGTCATCTGGAGAATTCATCAGGGAATAAATCCTTGAAATGGTCTACAACAGGAGGGAAATCATCCTAATGCAATCCCTGATCATCTATATAAAGGATAGAAATTTGGGCGGTCACTCCACATAGAAAAAATTGATTTGGTCAAACTCTACCTACCTGTACATCCCACTCACCCTTGTGAATATAAGTACCATCCTATTTTTTTTAGAATGATACACTCCGGTGATAAAATACCCATTAGAATGATAGGGAACAAACTAGTCCCTCCTAAGAATGAAATCAAAGACCATAATATCAAGGAATAAGAGGTCCCATAAGAAACAATGGTTACCTATCTCTAGGGGGAATTTTTTACAGTGGTGTACACTTTATTAACATATACCCAAAGGGATATAAAGTATTAGCATGCAACATAATTACTCAATATGAATCCCAAGGCGTTCCACAATAGACAGAGAGATAAATGAATGTGAAACACCCATATGTAATAAGGAAAATATAATTGTAGAGGCTAATAGAGTGGTACCTAAAATAGTATATGTCCCGACACACTTATCCTCTTGTACAAGATGACCAGTATAAATCAGACATAATTCATGGCCCTGTGATGCAACATGACTACCCAGAGTAGGCTTTCTATGCTGGTGTTGTGTATCAGCATCCTAGATACCTTGGACATGACCTCCACCTATTCTTGTATGGTTAGTAGTAATCAATATACCTTCTTGGTAGGGTTCTCATGGTCTTAATATTGAAGGCATAACAGACCTGGATCTTATCCCACTAATAAAGGATTGGAATCTCCAAAAAAACACTTAAAATGACCCAATATTCTGCAACATCATCACTCAACAGGGTCTGTCATACCCTGAGGATTCCTATTCCACAAATGTATAAACTTTTGAAAACCCATGTAACTCTCAGTGGGTGTCACATGGCTTCATCTACTCACATGTATAGTCTCAATGCATTACTTCCGACCACTAGTTTATCAACTTCCTTGTCTTGGTTATGAACCAACCTATCTCGCACCATCTGCTACTCATAGGTTTAATTTTATAATGAGAGAATATTTAACTATATAATACATAATAGTCAGATGGAAAATGTTTACTTGAGATCGAATAGGATTCATAATTCCATCTTAAACCATATTTATTTCACTGACTCATCATTTGTACAGATATCTGCAAAACACTGAAACCCTATTAAATGAGATGACTGGTCCACAGTGGACCTAAAACCCTATTTTAGGTTAATAAACTATCTGGAATTATCATCCCCTAGATTCTTATAGAAGAAATAGTCATAAAATCTAGATTGGAAATCCCTCCAAATCACTTCCTAAAACTAGCCAGATTGGTTCAAAATATCTCTCTATTGGTTGGAGGATCCCAAAGAATATACAGTAAAAGCATCACTCTACTCTTAGGATGTGTATCTAGGTGATTGAAGATAGATAATACCATTTGACGCTATAACTCTACAGCCTATGGGCCATCGTTCGATAAAAAGTAGGTGGATGATGCTACTAAAACTCCTACTCCAACTCTCCCATAGAAGGGGATGGTTAGGGTGCACCCTATATAATATACATAATCCCTAGAAAATCCCCTCATAACTAGACATCATTGCCTACATTATGGATAATAGGCGATGCCACAAGTGGAACTACTGGGGGTTTCACTGGTGGATCAGGTCCCACCACCACTGAAGCATGGTCATCACCCCCTCCTAGATCATGATTAGAGTTCATCGTGTTGGAATCATTTAAAAAAATAAAAGAACATACATCAGTAGGTTTTGATAAATGTAAAGATCACAATAACACAAATATGATATTTAAAATCCATGATTTATAAAATTAACACCCCCATGCCTGATTCTAAATCTAGGTATGGGTGATTGGAGGATCATATAAAACATATAACACACTCCCCACTTCCATATTCTATGGTTGTGTATGGTTGATTCACTATGTTTCACTATAAATGTCCCAGTATATGTACTATCAGTTAAATGTTATAAGGAAAAAAACCCTTTAATTTTCAATTTTCATCCCCATTTAATTGAGAAAATATTTAAATTAGATATTTTAAATTTCATTTATTCAAATAATAAAACATTTATCTGAAGTACCATTCCTAATTTATACAAGTATAAACTTTCTAAATTGAAATAGGTTTTTTAATCTATATCCAAACCCTTACATTTGACAGTAGAATGTGAATTAAATATAAAGATGATTGACTACATAAATCATCATTCCAAATCTATCTAGTTACATAAATCCTTTAGATTAATTATGAAATTTATATATCTCAAATAAACTAAAATTTATTCTATGAAACTTCAGTTACATAAGTCAAGAATGTGATAATTTGTTAATTAAGTTTCCATAATCAATCTATAGGTGAAAATCCATATAGGATGATGTAGAAAATTTAATAATGTTTTATCTGGTATCCCTTTTACTATTTAATCGTTTCTTTTATAATAGATACATTATTCATGGAATGTACAAAAAATATCATACATCCGGGAAATGAATCCTACATGATATGGAATAAAGGATGACATATTAGTCCTATAAGGTTCCTAAAATGATTCAT
Source organism: Viscum album (assembly GCA_963277665.1). NCBI lineage: Eukaryota > Viridiplantae > Streptophyta > Magnoliopsida > Santalales > Viscaceae > Viscum > Viscum album. The sequence continues at coordinate 1,951,616,753 of OY728150.1, forward strand.
GATCAACGATTCATTTCCATATCAGGATAAGGATAAAATATAATTCAATATCATAATAATAATAAAAACCACACATCATTTGTGTCACAAAATATTTGAATTAAGTCAGCTGTTATATGCATAAATAATAACAAGATACCCCATCCTAAGAAATTTAGAGTTTTCTTATACATGGGTTAGATACTCCAAGGAAAAGATAATTATTAAACTCTTAAAAATTTCTAATATCCTATATAATATTTCCTTAATAATAATATAAAAGAAAATAAAATCTCCTCTGATACTACTTTGTCACATCCAGACCCGAGTGACACTAGATGATGTCTAGAGGCAGTGGGTCACATGGTCTCAAGAGTGCCTCCACATATGCTAGATCATGATTACTAGCAGTGCGGGTCCAAGGTGGTAAAGTGTGTATAATATACACTCATGATCATAGTATCACAATGGTGAAACAATAGATAAATAGTGGAAGCCTAATAACTATCTAAGAGGCGAAAGAAAAGCATCCAAAAGTAATAGATAACCAACATCAAAAATATTGGACATCATATACAAGAAGATATAATGTCATGTATCTATCAAGAGGAAACATGAAGACATGGAAAATGGCATGTTGTACAATATGTGTATAAAAAAAATGACAAAAAGGCTATCTCTATTTACATCATGATCAATAGCTTGGTCATGTTCTTACCCACTCCAATCATATAGTCACTCTAGCCTCAACTATAGAGAACTTAACCCTATCCCTAATTTCATCCACCTAATCTACCTAGGTACCATTAGAGGACTGGATAGGGTGTGAGTTAAAAAATGTAGGCCACCACCAACGCTATCTATAAATACCCAGTTAGTTTATATAATATGAACAATGTAAAAATATATTAATTGGTAGAAAAAATAAAAATTGTAGAGGGGGTCAGATCTGATCTAGAAGGATACCAGGTTGACACTACCCACTTCATCCCATTCAAGATAATATTTTAACAAGTAACCAAATGTATACAAATATATTCTCAATATATATATTTATTTTTACAACCATATGTATGGGTACTACTACTAGTCAAGAATCGTGGAATAACTCAAGTATCTATGGTAGTAGGATGAGTTTTATTAAGGGAGACTATTCCCCAGTTTTGTTAAATTAGGGAGATCATGCCTATGTATCATAACCATAAGGATGTCAAGTCCATGTATCATATAAGTAGGGTTTCCATACCCATTGACCATACACCATAACTGTCTTTATTCCCATTCAGGATAATTTTTAAGGGTTACTATGCCTATTCATCATAAATTATAGTGTTTTCCATTCCCATTGAATACGAATTATAAATGTCTCCATTCCCATTCATCCTAAATTATGTGGGTCTCTATGCCCATGTGCCAAGATATAGGGATGAAATTCCCATATTAGAGTATTGGGACACCATACCCATATCTCATAAAGGAAGGATCATCATACATGTGTATCATAAAGTAGGGTACCCATTTCCATATAAAAACATTAGGTCTCCATCAATCCCATATATCATATAACATAAGGGATTTAATTATCAATTATCATAATAGTGATAAGAATTCAGAGGATATTGTGAGAGATGATATATAGTTCTTAGTTCATTATAATTTTATATCAACAAGGGTGTATCAATTTTCTAATTTATGCAAGGGATGTAGTCCACCCACTCACTTCTATTAATTTTGTTATAGTATGATAACTGTTCTAGCCATGATACACCATTACAAGTACCCATTAACAATTATGATATCACCTTCATGAATTCAAATAAAACACACTGATGATGTCTTAGTTATATAATCATGAAATTCAAATATGAGTACAAAGGGCACACCCAAATGGGTGGCCCACATTGAGGTTGATGACCTCGAATGAATATTGGGTTATAAAAAAGTCATTATTTTCCAGAAAAGGAAACCAGTTCAAGTTGTATTTATTTTAGCTGGAACACTATGTGAAACTAATGTGTAGTGCCACAACACATAATATAAATTATCACGACATTGATGGATAGTTACTATAACACATACCTAATGCCTATTGAGGATCACTTGTCTAGGATTGGACTTTGGTTTGGTCTAGATTGGAAGAAAATGAAAAAATAGAGGAACACCCTGGAAATTGTGAATATGATCCTGCACCAAAATAAAATCGTTGATAGAAAGTGGAATTAAAAAAATCATGCAAATTGATGAACATGTTGAGAGGAATACAATGAGATGAACGAATCTTGATTCAAAGGTTAAATGGAAGTAAAACAGAAAATCCTAGATTTAGGCATGATAATGAGCTCTTAAAGGAGGAGAATAAGGAATCCTATTTGACAGTGGAGGAAACAAGAACAAGGATTAAAAATATAGATCATTAAAGGAAAAAAGTAACTCTTAAACCTATTTAAAGGTGTTTCATGGTTTGGAAACATGGTTGGCCAAACTGTTTGCCAACCCTACATGGCCTACTATCTATGAAGGGGAACCAGATAGTTTATGCTCACATTTTGTAAAACCATTTGAAAACCTTTCTATATTCCCCTATTACAATGTATAGAATGATTATATGATCTTGTACTCTAGGTTTCATGGTTATAGAAAACCATGCAAAAAAAATTTCTCAATGAAACACTACACACGGTATGGAGAAATAGTGGGAACAGGGCTATGTAGTTTCTACTAACTATCAATCCTATCCATTTATTCCACTGGAATGGGTTACAACCTCTGAACAAGCCCCATAAATCCTCTTTTTCAACATATCCTCACAAGTAATTTGCATTAGGTAAATCCTTGGGAATTAAACCAAAACTTTATGGATCCATAAATTGTAGAAAAATTTGGTTCTTACAAGATGTGGAATCCCTTTTTCATGAAATCTGATAATCATATATACCATATATATCATATTTTTCATAAAATCAAAAACTCCAAAATCCTTACATATGTATATATTAATATTACATATAATTGGACTATGATTGTTAGAGAAATATCATTACTAAATCTCCATTTATTTTCTTTGATTACAAAAACCTTTCTCAAATTATGAAATCTACTTCAACTACAAAAACAATTTCTGGACTAACATCTAAAACTCCAACCATAAAAAATTAATTCTAGAACATATAAAACTTCTAAAAATCATGTTATTTATATAAAAAGGAACAAGTACATCACAAACCTGATTTTAGAAATAAAACATCACATAACTTCTTGAACTACTCATGAAAAAAGTTTATAAAAAATATACATTGTGAAAAAACATTACCTTCTCACAACTTATAACTTCTAGAAAAAACACAAACTACATAAAAATTTATCATCTTCAACATTCAATGATTTCCCCTCCTCATCCTTCAATAATCATCAAAAAATTCAATATGAAACTTCTTAGTTGAAAAAATCACACAGAACTCTCTATATAATAGTTTAGAGAATCCTCAACGCCTTATTCAAAATATTATATAAAAATATCTTATTAAATATAAAATGAAAATTTAGTCTTATTTACTAGATTATCCAATATTCCTAAATACCATAGATTTCATATAAATATCAATATTATATATTGTTTTCCAAATTATGATATGAATAATTGTTTTAAGATAATGAAATCATTATGACATTTTATTTATATCCCTATCTAAATAATTATATACCCATAAAAAATAAGTTTCCCTTCATAATTATTTTTTTTCTTCATAAGGATTCACACACAATCCATAAATTATTCATAACCAAACTAATGAAATGATTCATTATCTCTATCATATTTAAATTATATGATAAATCTACTTTATATTATTATGATTGACATTGTTATTTATCATCATAGTCATAAGAAATATACATTACCTATAAGAGTTCTGAGAAACCTCTTCCAATAAAAGTGATTCCACATAAATCTCTGGAAGTTAATATTTTTCAAATTATTTGTTATATGTAAATATAATCTATAACGAGTATAATAATTTTCATATTTAGGTAGTTTACCCACTTCATTCACATTGTAAATAACTAATAAATACATGTCATAAATGTGATGTAGAAGCCACTACCTTAAGTGTATATTTCATTACGCAAAATAATTCAACTTATATAATTAAGTAATTATATTTTTCATCAAAAATTATTCAGAACATTATTTAGTAAACCATGTTATCATTGGAAGCTCATGACTTCAATAAAAAAATTCAACACCTTTATTGAATCCTCTTAATTTAATTATTTAATATATAAATAAGTTTAACTATTAATAATTTATAAATAACTCAATAAATCAGAAACAATAATCACTTGCATAGATAAAAATTAGACTACATCATCATAATAAATAGTGAAAGTCCCAAAATAAACATTTATGCATGAAGAACATAAATGTTTTGGTTAAGTTCTATATGAGAGAATGTCAACAAAAGATTATAATTGTTTTTAAATAATTTTATCCAAATTGGAGTCCCAAACATCACAAGATATTCTAAACAAGGATTAATTAAGAAAAATATATTAAAAGGTTCCCATTTTTTAATATGTAAATATGATACTCCATAAACCCTACACATTCCCATACTAATTATTAATAATAAAGGGGTTCCTCATGGCACCCCTACACACCTTTCACATTCCGACACTATTTCTATAATATATATTAGCTCAGATTTGTTTAGTTATGCAATTCAGTGATAGGAAACCAAGATATTTGTTCCTTATGACCCTCATATTCTAGGTTTTTGTGAAAGTGGTAAGTATGATTTGTTGATTAAATAACCATGAGAGGCCAATGTCATTCATCACATGAGTTAAACCCCTATAACACTAAATGGACATGCTACCAATAGAGCATCATCCAATAAAATATAAATCTATTGTTATCCTCTTTAGCGTTCAATAATTATATTGTAATTCCACTTGAATGCATCACTATCCACCAACATGTGTATCTTAATACATTGAGATATAATCTTAATTTATTCTACATAATATATATAATTTATTCATATATTTAAAATAACGATATAAATTTTATCTTCATGCTAATAATTAGACATTAAATATTGAAATTTGGAGAGAAGGTGTATTTTTAAAAATTTTCATCTTTAATATATTTCAATATGTATATTATATCATCAAATTTTTAGTCTCATTAAATTAATTTATTTATGATTTTAAAAATGATATAACATTTGAAGTATGATTATTAAAATTTTTATATCATTCTAAATTTTATCAGAAATTACACAAAACATCTCTTTAAAATATATATGAATCCACAAATCATATACTATCAATATTTATTTCATTAGAAAACAATGAAAAATATAACCACACATTATAATCCATTCGTCACGATTTCATGATTTTAACATCAAATTCTAGGGGGAAATTTTGGTTTATCAAACATCACTATAAGAATAACCCCAATCCATTACAAAAATTGATATAATTACAATTTCATCACATTCAAAACTATCTAATCTATTTTATATATTAATTTCATGGAAATATTTAAAACAGAGAGGAATTAGGAGAATAAATGAATTTAATAACAAAAAATTATTATAAGTTGGTGTTAGAATCAAATAAATTGACCAAATTAAATTTATAGTATAACTTATGGTGAAATTACTCTCATTTTGTCGATTCCTCCTCTTTCTGATATCTTTAAATTCCATCTATAGTCTAAATGAAACAACTCTTAATAATATGATTATATCAAGAGTTTTATGTAAAAAACTATATTTTAGATAAATATATTTTATTTATTTAGAAACTCACCACCACCACTATATACTATGAAAATGTTAAAAACATTTAAAAATTTCACTAAAAAAGGAATTTCCCATTATAAACTTAATGAAATAGTCAGCGTTTGAATTAAACACTCTATTATGGAGAAAAATACAATTTTACCCAACTTATTGATAAATACTACAATTATATTTATGAAAAACTTATGGTAATAATTGAAATAAATAGAATTCTTTATTTGGTAAAAAATGGTGGTATATGAATCTAATGATTCTATAATAGGTATAAATTCTAGTTATAGTAAAAAATATCCTTTAAAATAAATTTAAATTCCACATTCTAACCACGTTTTTAGACTTTAAATCCTTAAAAAGAAAGTATTGATAAACTTTTTAATCATTGAATCCACTCTTATCCACACATATCATTTCCTAAATTATACAATTTTTATCCATTTATAAATTGATAAGATGAATTTAGCTACCAATAGAGTAAGATTATCGATGTATTGTAAAACAATTTCACAACCTAATGGACTATACATATTAGTATATGTTACCAATATAAATTATTCACAATGAAGATTCAGCTCAAGATAAATTTAAATTTATAATATAAACTAGAATGGAAGTGACAAGGTTATATAAATAATACATGTAATAAAATTAATATTCACCATAAGATATATCAATATCAATAATATCTTGCTGCTGAATAAAAGAGTACTCATTCAATTTCACAATCTCCCAAATTCATTATATAATATATAATCACTTATATAAAACCATTCAAAATCACATATCAAGAATATTGAAGTAATAAAAATTATATGATATAGTTATATATTTAAAAAATACAAAAAAATATATTTCCTCCTTACTCAAATAAACACCAAGTAAATTATACATCCAAATTTTTCTGGATATGAAAAACAATATATTTAATTTTAAAAGGATTCAAGTCATCAAAATATACAAAAATTGAAGAAAAAGTCCACCTATACTTAACCCCTAATGATTTTTCATTTACACATGAAAGGTAGTAGACTCATGCATCACAAGAAGCCTTATCTTATACCTTTGAAAGTGAAAGGTTGATTTGCCAACCATAGTGAAGCTTATTGCTCCACATTCCTCATAAAATATAAGATAATATATAACAAATATATCCCCACATGAGATATTTATTATTAATTAGTCATTGAAAATCAAGATATATATATATATATATATTCCCCACATGTTGAAAATAAAAATTTGAAAGTGTGAAAATTTATCAACACTTTCTCTTATAGGTTTTAAAATTTCACCTTTCCTTTCATGGTAAAGAGTGTATGATGTACATATTTAAGAATAAACCTCAATATTTTTCAAGTAAACTTATCTAATCTAGGTAAATATCATCATCATAAACTCTCTAATAATAAATCCAAAAAATAAATAAAAATTAGAACAACCTCACTTAAAAGCGCCTCACCATCTCAAATAGAAGAAAAATCACATGGTCAAACCTAAAACCCTTAATAACAAGTCATCCCTTTATTCAACTAAATGAATCAGTTATTTAATGTCTACATGATTTAAACAATGGGTCAAAACCATAACTAATCATATATGAAGTATAACTTCAAATTCCCATTTTTCCTTATAGTTACAACTTTAATAGAATTATATTTGATGGAAGAAGAAATATCATCTACCATTACAATGGAACAAATTAAGAGTAATCGTAAAGAAAATAACTAACATGCTTTGCCATATCAGAATTTATACAAGTAATGTTTGAAAATAATATATATATATATTGAATAAGAATGATAAATAAAATAATCAGGCATAATCACATTCACTATCACATCACCAGCTTTTTATATCAGGTAAAAACCAACTCATTTAGGGATTATCACCCAATCTCGTAACAAATATATATTTATCAATCACTCATATCCATATAGTATCACTAAATTTCATAGTAATACCCCATAAAATCCGGGTTTTCAATACAATTATTTGTTTGCATATTTAGGCAATTAAAATATTCACATAAAACTATCCAAGATACTCCCCTATTGATTTATCATTGTTTTTTGTCTTTACTAGTTATTAAAATCATATCAGAATCATCATCATTCAGAACAATTAAAACACAAAAAACATTATTCCACCAAACTCAAGGTTTTACTACATCAAAAATAAATTATTTAATCAACGTTTCATTCATCTCAATCCTCTTTGAATTTAAAAACAAATTATTTTTATTATAAAATAATTTTATCTCATCTATATTATTTTTCAATCATGTAATTTTATCTCTATAATATAATTTAATATCAAGGATGTGTTTTATATAACAAGTGTAATCCAAACACTTTTAAGAAGTTGTTTCTAATATTGAACAATCTACAAGGGACCCATACTAAAATATTTGTAGAAAATGATCTTTAATATTAAATATTAACCATGATTAGTCCAATATGTACCCAAAAATAATACCGAACAAACCTATAGTGACACAATCCCCTAGAATAACATGTGAAAAACCTAGATTGAAACCAAAATTACAAATACAAAGCAACATTCAATTAACCACCACTAAATCAAAAAATTCTTAGTAATAAAGAAAATTAAATAATTAGGAACCAATATAGTTCCTTATCGACACACTATATGGAATTAGGTTTTAATCTCCAATATGAAAATAAAGTTCCGAATTGATATTCGAAACTTAATATTTAAATAATTTCTATGTAAACACTTATATAATGTCAATGAAAACATAATTGAGTTTTTATTTTTTACATCTCAAATTTTTTACATCATAAAATAATATAGGATATGAATAATCATCTCATTCATTTACATCTAAATAATATACCTATATACTTGTCCTAAATTTTCTTGTGAGTCATATTTTTATAGATATCAATTTTTTTTGAATAAAATTATTATTAATAATAAAATACTATGTAAACAAATTGTTTAAGAATAAATAAGAATCATAATAACATATCTCTTACAATGTAACATTATCTATAATTCCAAGAATAAACACACTACTTTTCTCCCCATCATATATCTGTTCACCAAAAGTTTATATCATTATAAATTTAATTTTTCTAAATTTATATGCCATAAAAGAATATAATTTTCATGGATTATGCTTAGATAAATTCCATTGTATATCATTTATCTAAACTCATAGAACATATCAATAATGTGAGTTCCATCGGTCTCTATGAAGATCCAATCTTTTAAAATGGTCACAAGAATATGCCACTCAAAATCTTATATAAAATACTCATTATATTATGATCAAATAAAAATGGTACACTAATTATTTCAAACACATTAGAATATACCCTTTATTTTATATAGGTTTTTTATAAATTAAAATATATAAAAAATCATAATTACAATCAAGTTATATCTTCTAGAAAAAATATGTTCAAAATATTTAAATGAATATTTCTATCATATCTTATGGAATCTATACAGCTAATTGTCCCCATATGATCAATATGGCTAGAACTAGGGGTGAAATTAGTGTGGAAAATGTTTTACCAATTTAAATTGTATATTCCACCTCTACACTAGTATAGTCTAATTTTTTTCAAACCATCATCTCACTCTATTGAATTGTTTACAAGGAATAATAAATAAGAATAACACAAAACAAGGAACATAATTTTTTATATGTTTCACTCACAATGTGTGAGATAGTCCTCATTGTATGGTTATTGGAATTATATACACACAACTGGTCTAGTATTATCAAGAACAACTAAGTTAAAGTAAATAAAATTAAACCATTATTTCTAAAACAAACCAAATTATATACACAACAAAAATTGGCTCAGTAAGAAATATATCATTTCTCCATATATAATATAAAAAACCAATTTTCTATTTAAAACAATAATTTCACGGTTACTCCTTGATGTAAGATCAATAGGATGTGCGCTGGTGTCCTTTGTACTAATATGATTATATATTTCTACTAAATTATGAAGCAATATTCAACTAGTTTCCTCTTTTCACTTATATAACAACATATTCAAGAATTTAAAACTTATTATTCTTCTAGAACATTAAAACATAGAATATTCAATAGTACTAGTGTTTAACTAGTTAGTAATTTTCACATACATTTTCTTTGATACATATGATAATAAATTAAACCACATAATTCATATATAATCTATCTTGTAAATATTATTCAACTATTATTCTGTATATAAAATTGATAATAAACATGATAATATTTTCCAAAATTTTTAATTAGAAACTCTATAAAACCAACATCATGCCAGAATGGCCCAAAGGCCTTTAAGTTTTATTTCTTTTTTGATAATCCCCCTCTCAAGGTAGACCATTATAAGGATCTAAGGGTTATGTGACAATGACCTGAACTGTAGGTCTTAGTGGAAATCACCAAGACAAGACAACTTCGAACTACACCTCCTCAACAATTTTCATGATATCAGTGCTCCACCTTTGAAAGGATGGTTGGCTAGCTATCTCGTGTTGAGATACATAATCTTGGTATTGAGGGCAATGTCATACACTCTTAATCCTCTAATTCTGGTTATCTCTGCTCTAGTGGATGTTCCTACTCTGAATCCTCATCTAGAGCCATGCCCCTTGTAATCTAACTAGTTTCATCTACATTTTTTTCATATGGAACAAAGGAATTGTGGTGTCTTAAAGGAATTAATGTAGCCTGAAGTCCTTGAAATAAAACTAAACCCGAATGCCTTGGGTGGCCCAAATTACTTACAAGTCTTGAGGACCAAACCGGTGGCCGAAAGGCCCAGATGGTTGAATAGTTCTAGCTGCTATAGTACAAAACAGTACCTTCTATAGTACCAGAAATAGTAACTTATACAGTGCTTTCCACAGTACAACAATAATAGTGCTATAGTAACTCAGAAATATGTCTCCACCATGATTTGAATGGATTAAAACTTCACATTTTGAGTATAAAAATTTGTCATAGAAATATTGTGAAAAATATTTTCATTTAACCTTCCTTTTCTATTTATCATTTTCTTATAATAGTTAGATAATAATTGTAAAATTATCACTATAGTGATAATTATTTAAATATCCATTAATTTAGTGAAATAATAATTAATAAAATCGTATTAATATTCATCATCATTTTCTCATTTAATACTTCATTAAAGTTCCTTATTTAGGTCCATCATATTTTCTATAATTCCTTTTACATGTGTCTATGATCACTTTTATAAAATAATTCTATGGTGTGGTGATTTTCCTTGTGGTAAAATAATATTTTTCATAACATAAAAAATAACTCTATTTTATTAAAAACATAGCTAGAAAGAATTATATATTCAATTCTTGAATAGAATTAATAAATCATCTAAATTGACATTATTATTCACCAGGAAACTTAATTCTAATCTTACATGACGATAGATTAATTATGAATTACCCCTTGAATCATTAGTATAATATTTTATGGCATCAGTGTTATTCATATGTGTAAAATGTTTACTCTTACATACCATATAGAACCTCTAAAAATTATTATACCCATTAAAATAACTATTATGTAGCTCCCAATTATTCTTATGTATATTAATTCAAACATATGTAAATCTCTTATATCATTTGGTTACAATTACATATCCATTTTAAATACTTATTTACTCGTATATTGAAATGATTTACTCTTACATTCCGAACAAATTCTCCAAGATAATCTTAAATAGTGCCAAAATTATTCTTACACAATACTTGTTTCTAATAAATCCTTTCTTACATAACCTAGATTTATTCATATATATAATTGATAAATTCATAATTACTTTGACATAACAGAAATTTATTCTTACACAAAACATTATTTTCTAATTTTCCCAAAAAATTTCAAGTAAAATATTACTCTAAATATATCAACTCATTGTATAAAAATACTTATCCACTTTATATCTTATTTAAAAAACTCAAATAACATTAGAATATTATCATACCATCTAAAAACTATTTAAAAAAATTTATAAATAAAATGAATCATAAACTAATTACAACTTTTTTGAATTAAACATAAAAAATATTTGAAACATCTTCGATCATTTCAACTCATATCAAATATATTCAAGACACATCAAAGTTATTTTTATCAATATTATAATTATAATGGACTTGGATTTTTGATATATCAATATGAAATTTTTTCGATGAATATTCAATATAATCCAAAAATACACACCACATGACTAAAAATGTGTAGTGTCTTTAGAGACTAGATACAAAATATTCTTATTTCAGGAATGATCTTCATCATCTATCATATAGATATTTCTATTTAGTAATCCTCATAGACCTAATCTCCATAATCCTTTCTTCATTACCATGGGAAAAGAATCATAATAGGGGGTGACATGAGATGATCAATAAGGTTAAACATGAGAGATATTAATAGGTGATCATATGAAATCACAATATAAGAATATGAATATGAGATAATAAACATAACATATAATGGTCATACACAATCTATCAAATATGATAAACCTGAGTCACGAAATAATTCATTTATATTTGAAAAGGCATGAATCATATGCATGAGAAGTATTTATAAATAAATCATAAACCATATGTTCATGTTATAAATTTTTGGGATCAATATAGGTATAGAAATCATTTCATATGTCATGGTTAACTTACAAGAGAATAAAATAATAAATGATCATACATAAGCACCTATTTTCTTTTCTGGATCAGGCAAATCAATTTGTTTCCCATAATAGATCAAGGACATTGACTTTTTTTTTTCATAATGGATGAAGAACATCAACTTATTTCCCATAATTATATCAGGATGTATAATACTTTACCCAATGTTTTGGAGGGATATATAATTTCATTTCCACCCATCACATTATGAAAATCAAACACATGTGTGCTGTAAAATCATAAAAAATTTATCATATCATCATATCAAAACCCATGTAAAGAAAAAATGTTTCATAAACATTTATTAATATCACAATAGTATTTCTCATTGAAAATAAATTGGTTTCATAAAAATATAATCATCATAATCATAAAACACTTAGAGATAGAATATGTTTGGTAATATTAGATCATATACCTAGTAGAACATAAGAAACACCAATGGTTATTGTTATTGGTGTACATAAATACCATTAAAAACATTCCTAATGAAAATAACCAATCTATTTTGAAATTAATTCTTTAAAATATAAAATGAAATAAAATATTTTGGAAATAATTTTATTTGAAAAGAATATGGGAAATTATAAAGGGAATTTTCAATGAATTTAGTGGTATTGATGGTGGGAAATTCAGTTAACTCCATATAAGTTAAAAGAAAACATTCCATTTCTAATTTTATATAAAATGTCAAAATATACATCATTCAAAAGATGAAAACAAGATTCCATTTGATATTTTTTTAATTTTTTTTAATATTGGTAAAAATGAATTCAAAAATTTATAGGAAAATCTTCAAAACATTATTGAATTTTTTTTAGAAAATATGGACATGGAAGAAAAATGATTTTTGAAAGAAGCGAGAAATAAAAAAAAAATTATATTAAACGTCATTCAATATCTTAAATTCATAATGTAAGGGAAATTAAGGGAAAAAATATATTATGAAGAAATAAATATATGAGAAAAAATTAAAAAGATTCTTCTAATAAGGATTATATACTTTCCTCAACCGAAGTACATGCAGAAACAATCGTGATTAAAATAGGATTGAAACATAAATCCCTTAACTCAAGTGTTTAATTTATTCATAGGTGTTCGGAACTACCATATAATAAATAAAGATTTATTATACATATATTATATTACTATATTTATATATATCATATCATGTGTGATTTATTTTTGACACCTTATCACCAGTTGATTGATTTTATTTTGTGAAAATCATTTTTCTGAGTGATATTTGCTTCAAATTTTCAATCATTTTTCAGTTTGGAAGTCCTGATATATGAAGTTTTATTATTGTTATAAAATGTTAAGAATTATAATAATTATATAAATATCATATATATTCATTATATAAATATTTATAGTCATCCATACAATTTATATATATAAAAATAAATTACACAGTTCAAGGAGACTGTAGGCCGTACAGACACATGAACATTAGTTTCATTTTTAAATGGATTTAATTAATGAAAGGTAAATAATTATTTATAATACCATAATTACTGTTATATATTATAAATCATATATATTCATCAACTCCATCCTTAATATTAGATGAAAATCATATCACATCACTTCGTGGAGGTTGTAGTCCACATGTATGCATGGGAAATATTATCATTTTCCAATGGTTTGGAGGGTAAGTAATTAGTTTTGATATTATCATTATATAAGAATAATTTATTAAATAATGTCACATATAAACATTAAAACCATCATAATACTTGTCCATAATATATGGGCATAGAAAACGAATTGTATCCTTATTTGGAGATGGTAAGCAATTTGTATGCACAAAAGATAATTTCACATACCATTTGATGGAAAAATAGGGTGAATGGAGGTAGTTTTATAATCTAAATACAATTATAGTATATTGAATATTCTTAAATATTTATTTAATGAAGAATATAATAGATTTATTGGATTTAAAATTAGGATTAAAAAGAAAGTGATCAATTAAGGTGATTACATATTGTTTGAAAAATCTTCTTCAGATATAATTTTAAAGAACATTTTTTATCATCGTGTTACCCACTTTTAGGAGTCTCCCTTCTCTATACCTATTTTCCTCTTTAATTTTGGCCTATTTTGGGACTCTTGAGAATGGAGATAATTTTCTTTAGAAAAAATGACTTAATATTCGGTGATGGATGTTTGTTTGAAATAATGGAATCTCGGTATAAATGTGTAATGGATATGTGGGGTTCAACCAATGTTCAATGGATATATGAGTTAGTTCGGGATTTGTCTACTGTATTCTAGGATATTTCATAATGTGTACTTGGTATCCAGACACAAGTAATGAAATTTTTAAACAATTTGAAGTGAGTACATGTCTTTGAATAGTTATATGATGTTTAATAATAAAATATTGGGTTTTAATAAGCAAGGAATGGGTTTATCAATGTACTTGATCATTGCTGTTTACACATCATGTAACTATAGAAAGGCCGAATTTAAAGGTGCCTCTCATCTAAAATTTTATTTCCTTCCCCCACAGTTCTCTTGGATTCCGACTTAGAACACCCACCTATATATTTTTGGAGACTCTATTAAATCTGGATAGATATTTTCAGTGTTTTATCACCATGTATGTGGGTCTATATCTCTATAAGAAAGCGACCCTTTTTTGCTTCTTTATTACTCTGAACCTAGTAACACCATAACATTGTGTTATCAGATCCATTGATCCATGGTTGTGTTCCATATTGTTTCCTTCTAGATCCATGGTTTGATCCCATTCCGGGAGAAATTACCTATGTTTGTTGTGGTGTGGTGTGTGTATGCTATGAGGTATGTTTCATTCCCATTTCTCCACCGACACTTTTTGTCATGTGAGAAAAATTATAATATGTATAGATTTCCTATAGGGATTTCATGGTCATTATTTCATTATGCATTTCATGGATCCTTCATGGGTGTGTGTGACCTTGAGTTTTCAGGTATGTGGTTCTATATCTATCTTGTGTTAATGAAACTTTATAGATTTTGTTTTTTTAAATAGATTTATAAAAAAACTTGGATTATTTTTTTTGTGTTTGTAATAGTATTTGTGAGAAAATGTGTTTTTAATTGGTTTTTGGTAAATGGAAAATGGATATTTTTAAATCATGTATATGATTTATGAAATACAACACATTATAAGGCTTGGGTAGTAAAATGGATGGTTTTGATTTGGTCCATAATCCATATTACCATTGGGATATTTACTCACGGGGTTAATTTATACTCCCTAGGATTGTTGTTTTAGGTACATGTTCTTGAAATTGTGGGAAGATTCATTCATAGGGTGTGATTTGGACCCTTAGGTATATGTTCAAAGTCTTTTTGTGAAGTAGACATATTTTTTGATACGAGTATTCTTCTTTCCTGACTTGATGAGTTTCATAGAATGAGTTAATTGTTCTTGTAATTATTCTACTTTTGTTTGATACATATGAAATATCTTTTGAGAAATGATAGAGGAAATTATTCTTAAATTTTATATACATTCCTTTGTTTTAAAATAGATGGAAAAAGGAAAAATGTTTACCAAGATTTTGATATAAATGCCTTATTTTTTTATCATGCCATGTTTTATTAGAAAACAGTATACCTGGGTTTTTGTAAAAATACTTCTTATGGAACTCATAGGTGGGATTAAACTGATCCCATTATCTCACACGCTACCTACAACTCCTAAAGTACATAGACCGGGGTTTGTATTTCGATGTAAGGAATAGAAAGGAACCGCAATGAGGTGGCAAGGTTCTCTATTAGTTGGGATGAATTTCTGATGTTTATATGGTTGGAATAAACCGATGATTTCCCATGGATTAGTTGGTTATTATTTATGTTTTGGTGGTCCTTTATGGATGTACAATTATTTATAGATTTGTCTCTACTCTCGATCTGTTTAGTTTTCACTGTTTTTTTTTCAGTTATGGCATATTTTTATCTCTTACATTTTTTTATCTGTTATTTATATGTGCTATGTCATTGCATCAGGTTGAGAGAAATTATTCCCTCTTTTTTCATGTGATGGTCAAGTTCTAATTGGAAGCTCCTGTGGTTCAGTAACACCCTTTAGGTATATGGAATATTGGATCAGGTACTAGTTTCCTAGGGTATCTAGGTCAGTTCATTACCATTTGGTATCAAATCCCATGGTTTGGAGTTTTTCCTTATCATGGAATGGATTTTAGATTATAGATAAGATTATCTGGACATGAGAGGTATGTTGAAGGGAGTGCCTAGCCATATCTTGCTGTGATGAGACTAAACATAATATGGGATGTAGGTATGTATTTATCCTATTTTATTTTTTCAAGTTAATGTCAATTTTTATGGGTTTTAATTTTTGAATTGATATTGTTCCATTGATTGATCAATTATTTGGTTTTAGTGTCCAAAAATATTCCTATGAGTTCTTCGAGAAGGTATGGCTGATACTCCTCAAGGGAATACTACAATAGATCAGAATCTGCTTGAGCCAATCATGTGAGACGTTTGTGCTATTGAACATAATATTCCACAATTTCAGAAAAAAGATTTTGAGATACTGCCATGTGCTATTAGATAAAGAGATTTATAATGGGACTTCTTAAATGAGAAGGTAACTTCCTTTGAAGGTGATAATTAAACCCATGAGGTGGATGAATTTTTTAAAAAGATTGATCAGATGTATCGATCCGTTTAATTATTAGATATTCTCGATATTATCTATGTAAATTATGATATGTTCAGAAATGAGGGTCCTAGAAATTGTTGGTGGGATTCCATGTGTACATGCTAATAAGAAGGTGGGATTGGATTGGAAGGCTTTCAAGACTCTATTCTTACATCCGTTTTTTTCTAGAGTCATTGATGATGAAAAATTACATGGATTTTCTCTCCTTAAAATACTGAGAGAATGCAGTGTCAGCAAACACAAATCGGTTTGCTGAGATGGTTCTTTTTTCACTAGAGGTAGTAAATAATGACCAACTAGAGGATTAAAAGTACATTTATGGGTTTCAATAAAATATTAGATCACATGTATTTATTCTAAATATTTTTAACTATGTAGAGACAATGTATATGGATATGATGGAAGATATTAATATACAAGTAAGGGTTGGATCTTATTACTCTTCTCTTCTACCTAGCGATAACTTCAGATGTGCACTAGGAAAATATATAAAGTGGGATGATCATCACAGGAGTGGTGAAGGTGGTTCTCTACAAAAATATCGTTCATCACTTATAGCTATTGCTAGTGGGGTGCCTCTGACATGATATCAGTGTGACAAGGTCAAAAACACATGGTGGTATTTTCATTCACCAACAAAGATATATATTAGGTGTGGGAGTTACATACATCTTCATCAATTTTATTAGGTTATGTCTATGCCTTATTATGGTCATGGATCATCATCTCCAAAGGCTACTATGGTGTAGTAAGATGCTTCAAAGAATACATGGATCTAGCCCCACGTCTCAGGAGTGAATCACCATCATATAGTAATTTTTTTAGTGGAGGTAGATATAGGTCCAATAATAGTGATTAGTATAATCTTTGTTACATCCTCAGTAGTGATTGAATTATTTTATAATGGTGTGTCCCACTCATTTAAATCTGGTCATTTTATTGATATGATTAACCTTCCGATGGAACTCATGTCCTTAATTATGGATTTAGCAAGACCTCTTTGAATTTGGATAGTGTAGGGGTTTCTAGGTCCTTCTTTTGCACTATAGATAGATGATACATAGGTAGTCAGGTATTTTATTGTTCTTGATTTTGATTTGTTTTAATTCATCATCAATATGGGTTTTATTTATTCTCATCATGATGAGGTTGATTGTTATTGTCATCACGTCTCATTTATTGTAGATTACGGGAGATCACTAGTGTTTCAAGGATAGTGGGAATTGAGGTCAGGTTGTGAAAGACATTCCCACCCAGAGCCCATGAGTTTTTTTTCTGCTGATGTAGTATAGCTTGATGACATTTATTCTGTTGTTAATCTTCTTATAGTTGTTCAACTGTTTCCTGATGTCTTCCCTGTTGATTTCATCAGGATTCATTTAGAGAGGTAGGTGGAGTTTACAATTAACCTGGTTCTTGGTATGCATCTGATATCAATACCTACCAATCATATGGCACAAATTAAACTGAAAGAGCTCAAAATTTAGTTAAAAATATTGCAAAACAAGTGTTTTGTTGACCCAAGTGTTTCTTCTTGGGTAGACCTAGTTTTATTTTCCTAGAAGGAAGATAGTTCACTCGTGTTTTTTTGGACTATCATATGTTAAAATGAGTAACGGTTAAGAACATATCCCCATCTTATCATGTGGATGCTTTTTTTTGATCAGTTGAAGGGGAGAGGTGGTTTTGGATGGTTGATCTCTAGTTGGGTTTATACTAGCTTAGATTTCAAGAGTGTGATATACCAAAGTAAACTTTCAAAAGTATGTATGGGTATTATTAATATATTGGGATGTGTTTTGGTCTAATTAATCATCCTTCGGTCTTGATGGATTTGATGAATCAAATATTACATCAGTATCTCAATGTTTTTTTGGTTATGTTTATAAATTATATTTTTTTAATTTGATATACAATTATGAGAACAAGTTCTATATGAGTTCAGTTTTAGAAATCCTTAGAAGTCACTATTTCTATGGAAATAATTTGAAATGTATCATTTGGATTCAATAAGTGAAATCCTTTGGTGACATTCTTTCAGAGAATGGATTTTTTGTTGATCCTAAAAAGGTAAAGGGTATATTTTCATTGAAAGATCCATATAAAATCTTTGAGATTCAAATATTCCTTATCCTTTTTGGATACTATCAATAATTTTTAATAATTTCTCAATGTTAGTGAAACCTTAGACTGATATTGACTAGAAAAGGGTAAAATTAACATGGGATTAAATGTTTATGTCTACTTTCAATGATCTGAAATGAATTCTAACATTTTCTCCTATATAGATCTTACCTAAGACCGATAAAGGATATGTGGGTTTCAATGATGATTCAGACACTAGTTGGGGTTGTGTGATCATACATGATGGTCATATCCGGGGCTTGTGGATCTTAACAGCTTCGACCACATTAGAATAATTACCCAACTCTTGATTTATATATTTTCGTAGTTATTTATTCTATTAAGAGTTTTCTGCATTTTCTTTTTGGGGAAATGTTTATAGTCTTTTTTGACCAAAAAATCTTGACCTATATTTTTTCTTGGAGAGACTTGAATATTAGAAAGATATGGTGGTAAGAATACCTTTATACATATGAATTTAATATTTCCTACACCCAATGGAAATTGAATTTTTTTATAGGCACTATTAGTAGTAAGTTCCATCGTAAGTTGTTCGATAATTTAAATAGGTGTTGAAACTTATGGATATTTTTTCTTAATTTTATTTGGATGCTTAGGGGGTGTTTCAGTTTTGGTTCTGACTAGTGTTTAGTTAACATTATATCTTCTTAAGTATATTTTATGGAGTCAAACAAATAGTGTTGAGTTCAGAGTAATTCAAGAAACCCTATATAGTGGGGAGACCATTTTATGTTTCTCTCTCTCTTTATAAGGTATTCTCAGTTTTGGGGATTAGTTTATTTTCCCAACATTTGTAAGGAGATATATTTTGTATGATTTTCATAGTTATTCATGGGATATTCATTTAGGCACTATGAAGATGTATTATGTCATGAGAAAGTGATTTTATTGGTTGGGTATGAAGTGTGACACTTCTCAGTATATGTCTTTCTATTTAACCTACCACCAGATTAAGGTAGAGCATTTGAAAACTTATGGTTTTCTCTAGACTCTTCCAGTGATAGTTTGAAAATGTGATGAGGTATAAATGGACATTGTTTTCAGACTACAATGGAGTCTCTGGGGGGGGGGGGATTCCATCTGGGTGGTGATTGATCGATTGGAAAATTCATCTAATTTCATTATAATCAAAGACACTACAAGAGTTGAAGATATGGGTAATATGTATGTAAAAGAAGTTATGAGGTTACATGGGGCTACATTTGTTGTGGTATTAGATATGGATCCTTGGTTTTCTTTAAGGTTTTTCAGAAGTCTCAAAGAGGTGATGGGGAATCGGGTTAGGTTGAGCAAAACTTATCATCCAGAAAAAGATGATCATACTATGTGTTCAATTTAGATTCTTGAGGATATGTTCTGTGTCAATGTATTGGACTTTGGCAGATCTTGGGATAAAAATTTGGGATTGGTTGAATTTTATTTCAACATTAGTTATCAATTTTCAATTAGAATGTATCCCTTTGAGGCTTTTTATGGTCAACCATATAGATCTCCTCTTTGTTTTCCAAATGTGAAAAAGGATTATTTGGTGGTATAGAGTATTGTTACTGAGGCACATGAAAATATCCAGTACATATGTCAATATTTGGTCACAATTAATAGTGAGTAAACGTCTTATGTGGATCAATGACACCATCCTATGGATTTTCCATAGGTAACCAGTCTCTCTTGAATATTTCTACTCGATTGGGTCACCATCAGCTTGGGAAATAGGGATAGTTTGTTTCAAGATATGTGAAACCTTTTATGGTCATTGAGTGGAATGGGAAGTTTTTCTTATTGGTTGTAATTTCTGGCTTAGTTGAAAATAATTCATTGTGTTTTACACATATTACAACTTAGTAAATATCATTTTTATTCCTCTCACATTTTTAGTTAGGAATAGATTGAGTTATATCCGTATGTTTTACTTATTGAGCAGAAAGATAAGATCATTGGCTCTTAGGTGAAAGTATATCGTGGTAATTCAATTTAATTTTCTAGAGTGTTATGAAGTAACATATTATATTCTCATGAGAAATGGGAGCGAGATTCATTGATGTGGGATAAATGGATTCTCATATTTACTGCACTTTATTCTTCCATATGACTTCCTAGGGATGAAAAGTAATATAGTGGGGAGTATTTTAACATCACTTTATCCTCATTCAAGTAATTACCTTCTCTATACATGTTTTTTATTTAATTTTATATCAAATAGGGACTCTTTATGACAAAGATACTTTTTTGGGTAAAATGAATTAATGATTATGGATGGATATTTATTTGGATTAATAGAATCTATGTATAAAATTGTAATGTCATTATTGGGTTCTCCTTGATTTCAGAGAATGGAAAATTTAGTTCCCAAGTTTTATTCTACACACTAGGAGATTTCATGATGTTTAAAGGAGTAACTTGACATGTACTTCATATCCTGAAACAAGTCGTGAACTGTTTATATATCTTGAAATGAGTAAATGTTGTGTAAAAGTTTCATGATATGTAATAAAACAATATTTTTTTTGATAAAGGGTTAATGGATTTTTTAGCATACTTGATTGTCATAAAATACAAGTCATGTAAAAGAGATCCATGTCAAGTATCTTTCAAGATATTGGCTATTTGGATTCTAATCAATTGAAATTTTATTTCTTTATCTTGTAGCTCTCTTGGTTCCCAACCTCAAACCCTTCTTTAACAGTTTTGAGAGACTTTTTTATTCTAATTAATATGTTTAGTGTCTGATCACCATGGTAGTGGATTTTTATATCTCTAGGTATATTTACCTTTATACTTCTTCGTTATTTTTATATTTTTAGTTCAATGGTTTTGTGTTATCAAATAAGTTGATTCGTGATGGTGTTCATTCTTTTTTCCTTCTTGATCCATAGTATTGTCTCATTCTGGGGGTCATTTCCTTTATTCGTTGTAGAGAATTTGGTGTACATTTCGAGGTATGATTCATTTACTTTACTCCACCAAACAATTTTTTCAAAATAGAAAAATTATAATATGCGTAGATTGACTCTAGGGCCCCCATGGTTGTTTTGTTCCCTTATTGGTCGATCTTCCATGGGCATGTGCCACCCCATGTATGAGTTAGTTAGTTCTATATCTAGACTTTTTTTTATGAAACTATACTGATCATATTTTTATAAACTGATATATAAAATATTGGAATTATTATTTTGTGTGCATACAAGGATTTATGAGAAATGTTTGTTTTCATTGGTTTTGGTAAATGAAAAAAATGAGAATTTTTAATCCATAGAAATGATTTGTAAAATGTTGTACATGGGAAGCCTTGGGTATATATGTGGAAGGTTTAGCTTATGTCCATCCTCCATATTACCAAGAAAAGGTATTCTTAGAGTGATTACCTTTGATCCCTAGGCTAGTTTTTCTAGGTACTTGTTCTTGACATTTTTGGGGGATTCACTCATGTAGTGCTTGTCTTCTCCTTGGGAATGTGTTCTAATGACTTATTGTGAACAAGTAATCTATTGTGTTATTAGTTTTATACAAGACTTACATATTTCATTCCTTGGTGTGAGGTAACTATGATTTGATTTGCAATTCCTTAGTTTTATATGCATGCTCTAGCTGTTGATAAATTATAATGAAAATTATTCTTTAATTTGAAATACCCGCCTTTGTTTTGATACTGATAGAAAAAGGGAAAATGATTACCAAAATTTTGATATAAATTACATATTTATATTAATATAAGGTTTTTTTAAAAGCTTAATACAAGTGTTGTTTTACATCATCTTGTTATGGAACACTTAGGTGGGATCCTACTGGGTTTGTTATCTCACACCCTGCATAACTCGTCGTCTATAAGTAGACAGGATAATTGTTTTTGATGTGGGGAAAGGAAAGGCAAGAACGTGAAGCGAATAGATATTTTGTTAGCTAGGATTGGTTTTTGGTGGTGATATAGAGGGATTAAACCCACAATTTCACATGGAGTAGTCATTTTTTCTTTCTGTTCCAGTGTTACTTTATGGTTCTACCCATACTTGGAGATTTGTTTCTACTCTTGAGTGGTTTAGTTTCCACTTTTTGTTTTCAGTTATGGATTATATTTATCTATTTTTATATTTTCTCTATAATGTATATCATTCTTTTTATTGATTTAGTTTGGTAGAAATAATTCCTTCTATTAGTTGTATGATGCCCGAGGCTAGCCAATGGTGACTGAGAATACCATTCAGGTATGTGGCATATCAGTTTCAGTACCATTTTGAAAGGTTTTTGAGGTCAGTTCATTACAACTAAGGTTGGTTTTATGGTAATAATAAAACTTTTAGAATGTGTATGATGAAATTTAAAAGGTATTTCAGTATGGTATGGTTGGAATAGATGGATCAAAGTGGTGTGAACTAGAAAAGGAGGGGTACCATTTTATAATTGTGGGGATGGGAACTCCTGAAATTTCTTAAAACATAAAAACATTAAAAAGTTGTTTTCTAGCACAAATAAATTCAAAAGGATGTGAATTCGAATATAATATAATATAGTGTTGAAATAACATTAAAGTTAAAATCTTTACAGGTTTGGGTTATGTTTTAAACCATATACTTCAGTTTAAACCATTAGTTAACCTATTTTAACCTTAACCATGGTAACATCTTTTTTACTGTGAAAGGGTTATACTTTTAATTATAAGTAAAATATTGTTTCATAAATATAAAATATGTGAAATTTTATACCATATATTTTCCCCCTTCTCCTATTTCAATATTTTTATGATTTTCAATAATTTAAAAATATATTATTTTGATAAAATATCATTAATGCCCATTTTGAAAATACTCAATTAATTTGAGTTAAAATACATAAATAAAAAGTTTTAATTAAAATATAATTCTTCTAAAACACATTAATATGTCAAATTCATCTATAAAATTTTTATAACACTATAACTCATTGAAATTATATTACTTTTAATACTTTTAAAATCATTTATTTTAGTTTTTCTATTAATCAATAAATTAATACATTAAAAATGCATAAGAATGTAGGATAATTATATAATTATGAAAACATTGACACAAATTTTAATCATTAAAATAGTTTCATTAAGACGAAAAAGTCATATCTATTCATTTATAACATTCTGTGTTCCCTATGTGGACACATAAAAGACATTTAAAACAAAGAGAGTGACATTTTGTAACATTCATTGATTGAAATATGATATAGGTCATTTTCAGGTAAATTTACTCTTAAATAATTAAATTTAGATCCCATGATTATAAGGGTATATTTAACTTCATCGAATAATAAATTGAATGAAAAATTATGGCCTTGTGACTTAGTTTTATACTAGATTAACCTGATTTATCCTTTACCAAGGTGATAAATTTTACCACTATTACTATTTATAATGCCTAAAAATAAAGGACCTATTATCCAAATTCGAGCCTCCTATTTGAAAATCTTAAATCAATTTTATCAAATTATATTTCAATAAGTGGAATAAATTAATTTTATAATATTCATGAAAAATGTGATAAAAACCGATTTTTAGAAAAATTAATTTTTTAGAGGAAACCTGATTTATTATTCTATCATGTCTAAAAATATATTAGCATATTTATAATTCATTTTATTGAATATATAACATTTAAATATACAGAAAATCATTCACCAATAGTGTTTAATTTAATTTACGAAGATAAAAATAGATTTCTCTCCTAAAAACCGTTCTTTGGAAAAAAATATATTTTATATTTAAATGATTTTTTTCATTTATAATTAATTGATAACACAATGAATTCATTTTATTATTATGTAAACTATAAGTTTCTAAAAATATAGTTATTATAATTTATACCATCCAATTTAATTGATAAACTATAACTATTACATTAAATAAGAATATTTTAATAGTGTATCACAGTCCATTTAAACTCAGTGTTACTTGTAACAAAATATATCAACGAAATCAAATTTTTTTATAGAGTCATATTTAATAAAATCATTGGGTATTAAATTATACCACCTTAAAAATAATTTTTCCTTGAAATTCATCACATTTATACAAACATATGATGATATCTCCATTTCATTACACCCTCGTGTTACGATGTTGCTCCTTTAAATCTATAATTTGTGAAGCGAACTTTCATGAAGTGCGTAGTAATTTTTAGTAAAACATTATATCTTTGATCCAATATTTTTGATGGTTGTTCTTCAAAAGAAATATCATGATCTATAAGTAAAACCTTTTATTTTAGTACATGTGTTAGATCAGGAATGTAATTCTTTAGGAGAGATACATGGAATATATCAAGAATTTGAGAGAGGTCCATCAGAACTAGAAAATGTTAAGATAATGTCCCTACCCAGTCAAGAATTTCAAAGGGAATAATATATATCAGTCTTGAACATCCCTTATTGACAATCATCAAAATATTATTCCATGTAGAAATTTACAATGAATCCTTCTGACAAACTTCAAATTCCATATCACACTGACTATTGTTAGCATTACATTTCCGTCGACTCTGATTTCAATAATGGTCTACTGAATGGAGCTGACTTTCTCTTCCATTTCCTCATCTATATTAGATCATAATTTCTCTAACTTCTTCCCCACACATTAGTGTTATACAATTATTTCTTTATAGGGATTCATAAGGTTCTATCTGAATGCTCGAGTGCAAGCTATTCCTAGAAGAAAAATCAACTACGGAAATATATTAATCCAAAAAACCTTTGAAATCCATATAAAAAGAGTTCAGAATATCCTATATGGTTTCAATGTTTCTCTTATAATAACCATCTATTTGATGATGTTATATAGTGCTAAAGCTCAACTCTATATCAAAATCCCATAGAAGACTTCTCCAAAACAAATAGATAGACCTTTGATCCTGATCAGATACAATAAAATATGGATATCCATGAAATCTCACCACTTAATTAATTTATAACCTAGTAATTCGATCATGAGAGAAATATTCTCTAATGGAAACGAAGTGTGATGAATTTTTAAGCCAATCAACTATATCCTAAATGACACTATGCCTTTTTGATGTTTTGGGGAGTCTGATGACAAAATCCATTGTAACAGTTTCCCATTTCTATTCTAGTATAGGTAATTTATATAACATATCCTCAAAGTTATATCTATTAGCCTTATCATATTATCATACTAAAAAAATATATATATATACTCCATTAAATCTAACTTCATGTTGTCCTACTAAAAATTCTATTTCAAAACACTATACATCTTTTTTACTTCTTAGATGAATAGAGAACAACGAAATTTTTGTTTCATCCAATAACTCCTTCAATTATAGTATGAATGGAACACATACACAGTCCCTAAAAATTACCATTCTATGGTGATCAGGGTAAAATTTTGGAACATTTCTCAACTTCCTTTTCTTCTCGATATATTTGTTTTATACTTCATTAATATTCACTTGGATAGATGGTTGAACATTAATTTAAGAAAGATAAGAATTCTCCCCCTTTATTTTTTATTTCTAGATCCATCCATTGAAAATATAGAAATAATGTATCTTTTGTGATCCCCATTATATGTAATCACTCATGATCCTTTCAAATTTTATAATCTTTCATCTTGTTTTCTTTCCCAGGGTGGTAATGTATTGAGAAGTCTACATATTTAATTATCTCCAACCATTTTCTATAGTTTATATTCAAGTGTTATCATGTAAACATATACATTAAAATATTATGATCATTATATATTTCATAACATCATCTGTAAAGATAATTATACCACATCTTTAATGCAAAAAATATCGTATCTATCACCAAATCCTAAATTGGGTAATTATGCTCATGAACTTTCAATTAGTGTGAAGAAAAAGAAATAAACATATAATTATTCACAAGAAAACATCATAATAATTTATGTGATGAATCATTATTGATTTAAAACGCTTTTCAACTATAGGGTAGTGTAAGCACATGTGTGATGATTAACACTTTCATTAGATTCTTAAAACATTCGTCTAATTTATCCACCCATAGGAACTTGTATCCCTTTTGAATTAACATGTTGAGTGGTTTATACAACCATTATCAATTATCCCCAAAGTGTCAATAATATCCCATAAAACTAATAAAATATGGAACTTAGTAAGCATGGTTAGTCTTGGACATTTATTAATAAATTCCACATTTGAAGCATCCACCCAAATACCCTCCAATGTGATTATATAACCTATGAATGAATGTTTTCGAAACAAAAAATCACACAAGATAAATTTTTTAAATAGCCTTTCCTTATACAGGGTCATCAGTACAATGATAATGTGACATTCATTATCTTCCTTTCGCTTTTAATATATAATAATATCATCTATACATTCTACCGCAAACCGATCAAGGTAATATGTAAATTCTCTATTCATTAAATCAATCATGATACCAAGGAATTTATCAAACAAAAAAGAATCAATATAAATTCATAGTGTCCATACCATGTAAAGAATTCCATCATGGGTATATCATCTTTCACGATCCTAAATTGATGATGTCTAGAATGAATTTCAATCTTAGAAAAATATTGAGCTCAATGAAATTGAACAAAAAAGTCATCAATGGGGGATTGAGGATAATTTTTCATGATTATAATTTTGTTATGTTCTCAAAAATCAGGGAAGTGTCACATTGATGAATATTTATTCTTAAAAAAAATAAAATGAGCACCCCAAGGTGATGAACATGTACAAATTTATCCCTTGTCAAGATTCATATAGAGTTTATTTTTCAATATCTATAACTTAATTGAATCTTTTCTATATAGAGTCTTTGAATTATTTTCATGAGTTCTATTGAAAAATCCACTTCATGATTCAGTGTAAGACTAAGAAATTCTTCTAGAAGAACATCAAAAAAATCTAGAACAATAGGAATATATTTGATGTTTATTTTCTCCCTAACCATTTGAGATTAAAATCCCTTTGGAATATGAATCAGTACCTATATATTTGATTTTATTTCCATCAAAAGTTCATATTTATCATCACACTAATAGTTGATCCTAGATTGATTCAGAATATAAAATGTGACTTCCCTTACTTAGTAACCGATCTAGTATTCATTTAATGAAATCCAATTCCAATGAGCCTGTACACGAGTGGTAAGGGCTTCTACATGGAATCCATGAGACCCAGGTTCAAAACCGGGTGGAGGAGAATTTCTGTGGTACTGTAGCAGTCACTGTAGCAGTATTGTAGTAGTTAATGTAGTAGTACTGTAGCAGTATAGTAGTCACTATAGAAGTACTACAGTAGTCACTGTAGCAGTATTGTAGTAGTCAATATAGCAGTGCTGTAGCAGTTACTATTCGGTACTGTAGCATCCCGAACTATTCACCCGATTTGGGCCTTCAGGCCACTGGTTTGGGTCTACGGGTCTCAAAGGCCTTTGGGTCATCAAAGGCCTTCGAGCCACAGGGCCTTCGGGCCACATAGATAATGAAGTCGCCCAGTTCACAGAGAACATACCCCAGAAGAGGATCAAAGCAACTAGAGTAATAGCCACCAGAAGCATAGCAAACGAGATTGGATGAATGAAAGGGTATGGCAGCCACCATTGGGACCCGACACCGTGCATCTTCATATGGGGAAATGCTAGCCGAATAGTAATGCAAGGTGAGGAGCTAGGTGACCAATGATGTAGAAACTGGGGAGTGGTATTTCTAATGGGTGGGGCCTATGTGTCATGTAATGGGAATGATATGCATCTGGGCCTTCGGGTATTATATTGTGGGTCAGTCAGGCCTTGTGCCTTAGGCCTACAGGTCTTGTACTAGGCATGGCGATGTAAAATAAATTGTATTACTATGTGGAGATGGTAAGACGTACATATTCATGGGAATTAGTTCACTTACTATTTAATTTTAATGTGTGTGAATGAAGGTGAATTAATAATAATAATAATAATAATTACATTTTAGTATATTTAGGATACATAATTTCTTATATAATGAAGAATCTAAAATATTTATTATAGTTAAAATAATAATTAAAAAAATATTTCGATTAAGGTTATTACCTATTACTTAAAGGAAGTCATTTAAATATGATATTAAGGATCATAGGGTTGGTATTATGGTAAGAACAAAATCTCTATAATGTTTTTAAATAGGTTGAGAAGGAATTATTTTAGGGTATTTATAATCTATATGGCTTAGTGTTATGTGATGAAGAGAAAGGAGGGGTTCCCTTTAATAATTGAGGGGAGGGGTACTCTTGGAATTTCTTAAAAGATTAAAATATAATGTAGTCATTATAATTCCCAAATGCATCTAAAAAGAAATTGATTCTAATATAAAATAATATAGATTTGAAATCCCACCCAAACAAAATTTAATTTTTTCTAGTTTTAGTTGTGTTTTAAACTTTATATTTTGATTTAAACCATTAGTTAACTATTGTTCACCATAACTATAGTAGAATCCTTTTCACTCTTAAAGGGGTTTAATGTTATTTATAGGTTTAAAATTAGCTCATAAATATCAAAGCTATAACGACCCAATGTATTATCAATGGAAATTATTTTCTTATAAAAATTTTATACAATCACATGAAATAACAACATAATGAACTACAAAGTGCTATTTGACCTTTAAACCTATGTTTGTCAGTTATGTGTTTGGAATTTTGAAAATTTGACATACAAGGTTGCGATTAGTAAGTTATTTTGAGTCTGATAAGGAAAAATGAAATTTTTAGTGAAAAGTAACCTACCCTTATGAATAGTAATGTTCCCTTATGAATAGTGATATACCCTAATGAATAGTAACTTTACCAATGATAGTATAAAAATAGTATTCAAGTGAAAGTATGATGTACCTATATTTTAGAATAATTAAATGAATGTTTTAAAACAGGGTTTTTACTATTAAATTATGAGTTTAATTAAATATTAAATTAATCATATTTAGAAACTTATTTTTGAAAACTTTACTTCAATTTTTGTATCTACACATCGAAGAATGGTTAGGGTGAATTTCTGATATTTTTCTGAAGTACCTGAATTATTTGACGAAAAGTAAAATATGGTAATTTACTGTACATATACATTATAAGCTAAATATACAATTACTAGAACCATGGATGATGACACTACCATTGGTTTGAATTCACATGACCCATTTACTATTTTGGTCATGGAATCATTACTATTTTTGGTCTTGTGGGGAATTAATAAATTAATGACAAAAAAATATGAAAACCCTCCTCTTCTCCAATATAACCCCCCTCACCCCCTCTTCTCTTCATTACTCTCAAGAATTGTGCCTTGCCAATATTCAGCCCAAATATTTCCCCATGCTCCTCCCCCACTTCCAAAGGCCCATAGTCTCTTCAAAATATCCAATCCTCTTCCCTTAAGAGGTTCTAAATGGAGGTATACTCAAGAGGTAATTTCCTTTTTCCAATTCATTCATTTATTTTATATTCTTTTCTTCTCTTATTTCTTTCGTCACCTCCCTTCAACCAAATGGAATGATAACTCCATTATCATACATGTACTAGGATTATATTGTGATAATGGGATAATTATTTATCTTCTATACTTTCCCCACCTATTATTTGAAAGAAATTAAAGCATCATTTGAAATGTGTTAATTTTGCACATTCAAGGACAAAAATTTATACGTTTCTATTATCAAAATTAATTCTAGTCATGAAACCATTTGTCTTATGGTTGAAAAAAAATATTATATATGTAATATATCCTTTTTATGGTTTTGTGATTCTTTTTTTACAAATGGTATTATGTTATAGAGCAAAATATGTTGATTGTAATCAAACCCACCGATTAACCGAAAATTGCTATCACTATGTTTTTATATGATAATTAATCTTGACATCCAATAACCGAATGAATTTTTATAACCATGTAATCTCATGTATTTTCACTAATATCATAAAAATTCAATTATGGACAACCACTTTCATCATTCATGTTTATCCATACATGAATATAAGTGAACCGATCATTAAAACCATGTAAGCAAACCGAACCAAACAATAAAATTGAACCTCATAACCAATCAAAATGGTTATAAATGAACATAAAATGATTATAATAAATATTATATATATTGAAGAGGTTCTAGAGTTATTAATTAATAAAACTAATTTTATCAGTCAGGTCATTATGTTCAAAAAAATATCCCCATCAGACTTATGGTAAGGGATCCTCTCCACTTCACTATTATTCAAAATTTCTTCTATGCTATGAAATTTTTTGTGTAATACCTAATGGATGGGTATGATTACACACCTCCCCATATTTATCTAATGATGTATAAGTGATGAGAAACCCCTTCCATCTCTCATCAATCCCTCTTAGGTACACCTAACACCATGCTGATAAACCGTAACGAATTCTTCATGAACCTCCTTTGTTCTTTCAGGTTGCCTTATCTTTCTTTATAAAAAAATTGAGTTATCTGCTCTGTTTATGTAAATATTCTAAATGTTGTGTAGTTTTAAAAAAATTCATTTATAAATACCCTTTCGTCACTCTATTTTGGAGATATACATGTTTTTAAAATATTCTGTCCTTAAAACATTCTGATAAGCGAACCTCTTTTAAGGGAACATCCCAATTTTAGACCCAATTTTAAGTGCACTCTATCCTTGGTTTTAAGACACCATTGTCTTTATAAAATCAATCTTTTTATTATGAAAACCTTCTTGGTTCAATTCTGGTTTTATATAAAACATTTTACTTTTTTCTATTTAAAATGCCCTATAATATTTTCCTTAAAACCGCACAAAAATGTTTTAATGCTAATGTTTCTCAAATACATTTCTTATATGTTGTCACTTCTGTTTGACATCACATACTATGTTATATGCCTATTTTTCCTAATGAACTTCCATGTATGTTCTAATACCTTTATTTCGTGGACACTTTCCTAATATGCCCATTGGTTATGCTTTATGTCAGGATTGTGGTACCCAATTCTATCCATGGGTACCCTAATGAATATGTATGGCTGAGTGTGAATGATTATTTATGTGGTATGAATATTCATGAAAATGATGAGATGGGTGCGCCCAGATAGCGCTCCAATGCATTGGGTAAAGTTATGTCTCATGGGTTGTGATTTGAAATAGGATTGGCGGTTAGAATTGACCTGTAATACTATAGGAAACAGGATTGGCGGTTAGCCTTCACTATGGAGGAAACTGATTTTTGCGACGAGAGTAAATCCCGTCGCAAATAGTTTGTCGAAGAGGTTATTTGCGATGGGAGTAGGTGCCCCGTCACAAAAACTTACAAACGGTTTGGCGCGGTTTGCACACCAAACCGTGCAAAAGGGTATTTGCGACAGGGGATCCCCCGTCGCATCTAGTCGGTCCGCCTGAGGGTATTTGCAGTGGGACCCGTCGCAAATACCGAGCTGCAGTAAAAACCTATTTGCGATGGGATGTTGTCCCATCGCAAATAGTGTGTTGGTAGGTTACTTTTTGGGATGGGACCCATTGCAAATAACCTTTTAACTACTGATAGTAATTAATGTGGCCTAAGGTATTTGCGACGGGAATCCCATTGCAAATAGTCCCATCACAACTAATCTAACATATATATACCCCATCCATTTTTTCATTCCTCCGCCTCAATTATTACTTTTTCTGCTTCTCTAAACTCTAATTTTGGAGTGAAAATTTTTCAAAGTTAGTTTTTTTATGAAGAAGTTGTGAAGCCGTCTACAATTATAGGAGATCGTGTTTAAAGGTATTTATGTTTTATTTAATTTTGTATTTATTTCATTTCTTTATATCAATTTTTATTATTATTGATTAGTTATAATTAAGTTAGAGTTAAATTATTTTATCATAACTAATTATTTGTAATAATTACATTAAATTATTAGTACTAATTCATAGTTATTAGTAATAATTAATAATTATTAACGATAATTAGTAATCTATATAAATAATTAGTGGTAATTTGTAATTGGTAGCTTTATTTTGCAGCAATTAATCGTAATTAATGCTAATTAGTAATATTTAGAAAAATAGTAATAATTAGGAAAAAATAGTAAGAAATATTTTCAATTAGTTATAAATTCTAATAATTAGTAATGAATACAAATAATTAGTAATAAATATTAATAATTATCAATAAATACTAATAATTAGTAATAAATACCAATAATTAGTAATAATTAGCAATAAATAGCAATAAATAGTAATAATTAGTAATACATACTAATAAATAGTAATAAATAGAAATAAATAGTAATAAATAGTAATAAATAGTAATAAATAGTAATAAATAGTAATAAATAATAATAAATTTTAAAACTTAGTGATAATTAATAATAAATAGTAATAATTAGTAATAAATAGTAATTAATAGTAATAATTAGTAATTATTAGTAATAATTAGTAATAATTAGTAATAAATACTAATAATTAGTAATAAATACAAATAATTAGTAATCAATACAAATAATTAGTAATAATTAATAATAATCAGTAATAATTAGTAATAAATACTAATAATTAGTAATAAATACTAATAATTAGTAATAAATTGTACTAATTAGTAATAAATTGTACTAATTAGTAACAATTAGTAATAATTAGTAGAAATTAGTAATAATTAGTAATAATTAGTACCAATTAGTAATAATTAGTAAAATATAGTAATATATAGTAATAAATAGTAATAAATAGTAATAAATAGTAATAAATAGTAATAAATAGTAATAAATAGAAATAAATAGTAATAAATAGTAATAAATATTAATAAATAGTAATAAATAGTAATAAATATTAACAGTTAGTAATAAATAGTATTAAATAGTTATAATTAGTAATAATTTGTAATAAATAGTAATAAATAGTTACAATTAGTCAGAAATAGTAATAAATAATAACAAATAGTAATAATTAGTAATAAATAGTAATAAATAGAAATAATTAGAAATATATAGTAATAAATTATAATAAATAGTAATAAATAGTAATAATTAGTAATAAATAGTAACAATTAGTAATGATTACTAATAAATAGTAATAAATAGTAATATTTAGTAATAATTAGAAATTATAAGTAATAATTTATAATCATTAGTAATAAATAGTAACAAATATTAATAAATAATAATAAAAAATAATGATTAGCGATAATTAGAAATAAATATAAATAATTAGCAACAAATATCAATAATTAGCAATATTTAGAAATAATTAGCAATAATTAGAAATACCTACCAATAATTGGCAATAATTGGGAATAATTAGGAATAATTAGGAGTAATTAGAATTAATTTAGAGTAATTAGAAGAAATTAGAAGTAATTTGGAATAATTAGGAATTATTAGGAATATATGGGAATAATTAGCTGTATTTAGGAATAATACAGAATAATTAGGAATAATTAGCTATAATTATCACTAATTAGCAATTATTAATAGTAATTAGCACTGATTAGGTATAATTAGCAATAATTTTCAATAATTTGGAATAATTAGAAATAATTATGAATAATTAGAAATAATTCAGAATAATTAGGAATAATTAAGAATAATTAGGAGTAATTTGGAATAATTAAGAATAATTATGATTAATTAGTAATAATTAGGATTAATTAGTAATAGTTAGTAATAATTAGTAGTAATTATGAATAATTATGAATAATTAAGAATAATTAGTAATAATCAGGAATAAAATCATTTTTAATAAATTATAATTACTTAGCACAATTTCTATGCGATTGGAAGCACTCCTTTTACTCGATGACTCTTCTCTTTTCAACTCTCACGGACTCAAAACATTATGAAAAGTATGCTTATATGTATGCATATCCAATATCGTATGCACAAGTTTGGATATGCATATGTTGGACCACATTTTTCATAATGTTTTATGGAGGTGATAGTTACAAGAAGATGATTCAGCATCGAAAAGGGGGCACTTTTGTCTGACGAATCATTTACATGCATCTTTCTCACACTAAAATCACAATGAAGAATCTGCTTGGAGGTACGCTTATACATTCTCATACGCACTAGAATGGATATGCGTACCTCAGAGGAGATTTTTCATTGTTATTTCAATTTGATAAATTTGCAAGTAAATGAGCCGTCAGACAAAAAAGCAGTTGTCAATCCACTGGAAATTTTGTCAGAAATAATGAATGGTAATTATTTAGATGCAGCTATAATTATATATCTTCTTCTTTTGGATAGTGTTTTTCTAATTTCAAATTATTCAAAAAATAGAAATGATTTTGTATTTTTTAGAAAAATATGGAACAATGAAGTCGACAAAAACTATTATTAGATGATCACACTTGGATAAATCAGTACATAAATCCAAACGGTTGTAGTTTAAATCATGTAAATATTTAGGGTGTTGAATCATTCTTATCATTTTCATCATCAAAACTAGATTTTTTTTAGAAGGCACATTTAAGTGTCCTCTTAAAAAATATGCAATGAGAATGTTTGAGACATTTGACAAGGTTGGGGGACATCTCTTACGGTTTGGTTTTCAATCCGATTATGTTTTTTGGTATCAACACGGTGAACGAATTTATAGAGAAGATACTAATAACTTGATTCTAGATCCATCATAGTTTTCAGATTTAGTACATGATGATGTAGGTCCATATATTCAACAAAATGAAACTCAGGACGATACTGATTTAACTCATGAGTTGGCACTATTCGAATTGTTTGAGTTGTTGAGTTCTGTTGAGGATGCATTATATCCTGGTTGCAAGATAAGAAAATTAGAAGCTGTTAAAAAATTTATGGATACTAAATCAGATAATGCAATGTCAAACAACTATTATGACTAGATATTTTATTTGGTTAAAACACGGTTACCTGAAGGACACATATTGCATGTTAATTATTATGAGAGGAAGAGGCGAGTTCGTAATCTAGGCTATAGTTATCAGGAGATTGATGCATGTGAAAATGATTGAATCTTATATTATTGTGAAAATGAGTCACTAGATATTTTTTTCCACATGTGGACAATCATGGTATAAAGAAGCTCAGCTGAGGAAGTCTCGATCGATTCCTATAAAATAGTTGAGATATTTTCCCCTTACACCTAGGTTAAGATGTTTATTTATGTCTGAGAACACAACGTTAATGATGTCATGGAACAATACCATGATTTCAACTGGTAAAAGCTTGAATCATCCATCTCATGGTGATTCATGGTATCATTTTGACAGACTTTACCTGTCTTTTGATTTAGGAGGCCGAAATGTGCGATTGAATCTTTCTACTGATGGATTCTGCAGGTTTGGTTCTTATGGTAGTCATTATTCATATTGAACTATGTTTATAATACTGTAAAATTTACCTCTATGGATGTTAATGAAAGATCCCTATATCTTTTTGATCCAATTAATCCTAGAAAATCTGAAAAAGAATATTGATATTCATTTTAAACCATTGACTGATGTGTTAAATTAATTTTGGTGTAATGGTGTTAGTAAATATGAAGTTGCTACAAAACAAAATTTAATATTAATAGATACATTGATGTGGATGATTAACAACTTCCAGACATATGGCATGTTATCTGGCTAGAGTACACATGGTCCAAAATCACATCCTTACTGTATGAAAGACAACAAATCCTTTATGCTCATCAATGAAAAAAAACCTTTCCATTTTGATTGTCATCACATATGTCTTCCAATTGATCATCTTTTTTTAGTGAATGATATCTCATTTCAGAAAATGCAAAATTGAAAGGTATGAACAACACAGAGCTCATACATATGTTCTACTCAATTGGATAAAATGGATCTATTTTTGGGATGTTCCAATTGGTTTGATTTGTTGGTCTTCCAGATGTTGGATTTCATGCATATTGAGAAGAATTTTTTTGATAATTTATTTCATACAGTTTTGGATACATCATGTTAGACCAAAGATAATGTAAAGGCATGATTAGATCTTTCCCAAATTTATAGACAACCAGAACTTGAACTATTTCAAAATTTTAGATCACAGAGGTTAATGAAGCCAAAAGCATCTTATACACTATCCAAAGAGAGTTGGATATTATTTCAATAGTGTATTGCAGATTTGTGACCTCTAGATGGATATTCATCCAATTTGGGAATATGTGTTAAGAAAGGTCACTTTACCAGATAAAAAAGTCACAATTTTCATGATATAATGAAAAGAATTATGCCGATTGGATTTAGAGGTTTTTTTAATTCTATGATTTGGGA
This sequence comes from Viscum album, assembly GCA_963277665.1. Lineage (NCBI taxonomy): Eukaryota > Viridiplantae > Streptophyta > Magnoliopsida > Santalales > Viscaceae > Viscum > Viscum album. The sequence continues at coordinate 1,951,654,271 of OY728150.1, forward strand.
TTCAATAAAAAAAATATCATATTTTTTTCGAGACATTTTTGTGGTGAAAACAGACTACGATGCATTAAGAAAACTGGAAGAAGATGTTGTTGTAATTATATGTAAACTGGATAAAATATTCTCATCGGCTTTCATTATCTCAATGGAAAATCTGATATTACATTTTCCACATGAAGGTAAATGTGGTGGACCGGTATAGTTTCGATGGATGTAACCATTCAAGATATGCATGCAGAAATTAAAGAAAAAATTATATAACAAAGCATTAGTTGAAGGATCAATTGCTGAAGCTTATTTACAAGAGAATTTTTTTTATCTGCTCTTGTTATATTTAATCTAAATGTCCATTAAAACACAACTACATGTGATGGAATGAGGGGAATGTTGATGATGAAATGGAAAATCAATTATCAGTTTTTTATTATATGGATCTTAGCTTTAGTGGAATTCATGAATGAAGGATTTCAGATGATGAACATCACAGAGCTCATACATATGTTCTACACAGCTATGATGAAATGAAATAATTTGTACTATGAGAGATTCTATCACTTATTATATAATTTATTTTACATTAAGTAAACTTAGTATATTTGTTGGTTATATGATAATCATATCAAGAAAAAACTTCTACAAATTACAGCAGCTGCTCTTGAAGAACGCTGACAATAAATTTTTCTCAATTGTTTCAAAAACTAGTAACATACATTATTAATGGATTAAAAAATAAATTCAGTATATTATTTATTATACTGATACTAGTTTTAAAAATTTTCAGGTGTCTCAACATGATGATAAAATTGATAAGCGACTTTATATATTGAGTAACCCACCATCCAAAATGGTTAAATCTTATAATGCATATGTAGTGAATGGTTTTTGATTTCATACAAGTGAATATGAGGAATAAAAAACAGCGAATAGTGTAGTTTTCTTGATAGGATCACATCATAGAGAAACTAAAGTTGACTTTTATGACATGGTGGATGAAATTATTGAACTATGTTATCTAGGGAAGAATTACATCATAATGATTAAATGTTGGTGGTTGGATACTGAGAGAGGCATGCGTGTTTATATGATTCATGTAATTTCCAAAATTAAATATAAAAGTATTCTAGTAGTAAATGAATTATTTTTAATGGCTCAACAGAAACATCAAATATTTTACACAAAGTACTGTGCCACTTCAAAAGACCTGAGTGATTTGTGGAGCATAATAAAAATGAAATCTAGGGAAAATCAGTTTACTCAAACTAAATGTGGTTCTGAATATGTACAAGGAATTGAAAATTTTCAATATACTACTCAAAAATTAATCTTTTCATAGAGAGAAATGAATATCGATGATGACACCCCACAATTAAGGGTCAATAGTTATGATGATGTTAATAATATTAAAAATGAATTTGAAATGGAAAGATTTGATGGAACTAAAACTGATATGGATATTGATGATGCTGATGATGAATATGAAGTCATTGACATTTTCATATATAAAGATGATGATGAAGTTGAACATTGACATAATTAAATGCTGGTTATAATCATAATTAATATATATCAATATGTAATAGTTATTTTCATCCATTTTCTAACAACAATCATTTTGTGTTTTAGATGGAATCAGATCTATTTCATGAGTTAATGTAGGCTGAGCTACCATGGGATAATGAGGATTTGGGATCATCTATCTCTCATCCTACTGGCGGTTCATGGGGTATACAGAGTGGGACTGGTCTTGTGCGACTGATGATTATTGACCCTATCCTCGAGCGATGTCTACGTCTTGGATTCTCTCTATGGACACAGAGGTATGATAACCGGTGTATTTTATTTAGATTTCATAAATTTATTTATAAACTAATTGTTTGAATATTTATTCTTTTTTCATAGTTTTGTGCATGTAGCTTTTGGAAAGAGGATCTCTATCATGCACAATTATTTTTCTTAGACATGAATTACATGGGAACAGATTCCCATTGATGTGTAGCTCGGAATGTTCAATCATTGGCTTGTACGTAAATAAATAATATTTATTTTGAAATTTATTTCATCAATAACTTGACATTATGAATTATTTGGCTTGTTTATGGTATTCCATCGATGATATCATGTGTGATGCTAACAATGAGGCATGAGAGGTGTCTATGCATGATCGTTTCTGTCTGTTTTTGCACAATTTGAGAAGGAAGGTCATTAAGAATGTAGGAGTGACAGAATTTGATGAGTCGTATAAGGCCCATCGACCATAGTACATTTTATCCCACGTTTGGGATGGATTATGTACACAGTGGTTGAGTGGTGGATTTCAGAGGATATCTTCATTGTTTTGACAGAACTGGGGATATAAGAGGTGACACATCGAGCTGGTAGCCGTACATTCAAAACTCATAGAGAGTATGTGGTAAGTATATTTTTTTAATATTTTATATAACATTTTATATAATGAATTTATTTTATATTCATATAGGTAGTCTAGAATCTGGATATTAAGGAGTACGACGTTTATCAGAGGATGTATGGTGATACAACCACTATAGAGATTAGAGGTGATCTCCAGTGTCAGATTATGGTAAGTATTATTTCCTTTTCAGTTTGAAAATTAACAGTATATAATATTTTCACTATTTTAATTTCAAATTGGAACTTAATGATTTAGATGAGGCCGTGACCTGTTAGACACGAGCTAACATTCATGCCGATACAGGTGATAAGACTAGTGCCCACCATTTCTATAAGGCGGTATGGATTCAGGCGACCCAATATGCCTTCGAGAAGGGCCAAGTAGTTGGTATAAGAAATCATTTGACTCTTAAGACTTATTATGGTACTACTACGATGTTAGTGTCCATCTCGATAGGATATTTTGGAGAGGAATCAGCATTTGTCTCACAGTATTTGGAGCAGTTGCGAGCTCAGACTGAGGTTATAGAGAGTTTTTAGAAGCAGTAGGAAGAGATGCGTCGACAACAATAGTAGATGGAAGAAGAGATGCATCTGAAGTAGTAGCAGCAGCAATAGTAATATGAGGAGAATATGCATAATTGTTAGAAACAATAACAACATGAGTAGGAGATGTATCGATGGCAGTAGTAGAAACACGAGCAGATAGAGTACATTCTCCGTATGACTCATAGTTTAGGGATGATGTTTCCTCCACTATCTTCTCTAACTCCTCGAGATCCTCTAGAATACTATCCCCCAATGATTTTTTTGTTATTTTAAAAACATTTGAATTCAACATTCATTGTAATATGATCTATTTAGAGTTTTTTTATATTGGTACAAATATTGCATAATTTTTTTTAATTTTTTGTTATTTTTAATATTTTAATATTTTATTAATTATTTTTAGTATTTTAGTTTTTAATGATTATTTATTTTATCAATAATAATAAAATTATTTTATGATATTTTATATTTTTTATGAATATATATATTTTATAATTTTTTTTAATTTATTATTTTCATAATTTTAATATTATTTTTTCATTAGTCATATTTTTTTATTTTTTATTTTATCAAGTATTTGAGATGAGGAATTTTGTAATGGGACCCCTTCATATATATATATATATATATATATATATATATTTTAAAGCTTATTTGAGACAGGTTCTTTTACCATCACAAATACGTTTTTGTGAAGGGCCCATCACAAAAGTCTTAGGTATATATAACATATATAAACAGAGAACAATTTGCAATGGGACGATGATCCCTTTGAAATTTTTTTTTCTAAGGACTTATTTCAACAAGTTATTATATATATAATATATTTAATTGGAGATCTATTTGCGATGAGATGGCTTCCCGTCACAAGAGTATTTTTTGCGATGTGGCTGCCACAAAAGTACTATTTGCCACACCATTTTCTTCAACAGGCTATTTGTGACGAGAATCCATCACAAAATAATTTTTACGATGGGATCCCATCTCAAATAGCCCATTGTAAGTATCCAATATCCTAATAGCACTTGACCTATACTAGAATGGGAAATGAGATTGGTGGTTAGACTTGACCAGTACTAGAAATGGAAATAGGATTGGCGGTTATCCTTGAATTGCACTGAAAAAATGTTTTATGTTTCTGCCACATTTATATGATTCCATGTTTATATGATACCAGGTTTCTATGTTATGATTTCATATGTTCCATTATTTTTATATCATTACGTCATTCCTCCTAACTCACGTTCTTAAGCTTTATAATGATCTTCATTCCCTTACTGGGATTTTTATCTCATCCCATTATTCATGTGTACCCTAGGGCACTATTTATAGATGTAAGGTCTGAAAGGAAGTTTGAATATTTTTATATAGATTAAATAAAGATGTTTTTAGCCCCATATTTTATGTTTTATGTACCTAGTCTTCAAAGATACTAGACTTCATGATCATTTTATTGTACTGTGATTTATAATTATTCTTAAAATCATTTAATGTTATAAGTAAAAGGCTAGGGGCACTATATTTAGTATCAGAGGATGGTTTATTAATTTTTGGAGATTAGGAATAAAGCACCTTAGTGAGAACCTTAAGGATGAGACTAAGTGTAAGCAAACATCCCTAAATTTTGGTAAGTATAGAGTAAGTGGTTTATCAAGAAAATATGTCCCTATGTGGATAGAAAAAGGTAGTGGTAGCTCTGGACTAGATGTACCTAAGAGTGAAACCCCTGATAAGAAGTTTCGGGCGTGAACAGAGGTATCCTAGTTCATGACAACATGCCTTGCTGCACTCTTGGTATTGAAAATCCCAGGGGATATGATTTGGAAAATTAATAAGATTAATATGAACCATAATTAAGGGAACACAAAAAATTCCATAAGAAAATACGTAAGGAGATAGATCATGAATAACTTTGATTGAGGGCTAGAAACAGATAAGTTAAGGAGATAAGTGAAAATTTTAAGTTTTCCCTTTAATGTCATTTGTTTCCCCCTTATTTCATACTTATCCCCAAATTTTCTTTTATTCTAGACATAGGCTAGTAATAGGATGAATCAGGTTAACAACCAATGTGAAGGGAAATGTGATGAATGCAAAAAACGAGATCCTTGATTAGATGGGAGATCAAGACGGGAATATCATGATTATGACAAACCAACTATCAAAAATCATGATTAAAAATTGGTACTTGGTTGAATGTCCAATAGAGTCAAGGAAGAGGAATATTAAATCTCATGAAGGTTCATCAAATAAAGGTGATAAGGAAAAAAAGACCCAATTTCCATTGTGTAATAAGTGTGGAAAGAGGCACCAAGGGGAATGTTACAAAGGGACTCAGTGATGTTTAAGGTTGGAAATATTGGAAAAAATGTAGCCAATTACTGTGAAAAAATGAATAATATGATTAATGTAAACAAATATCCATCTATAGAATCATATATAGTTCTATGACATAAATGTAGAGAAGTTGGACATTATCCAAGACGATGCTTTGTTTTAAGGGTGGAGAAGCATGATGAGAATAAAAAATATCCACGATCAAGGGAGCCCAAAAGGTCCTATGATATGGTGGAAAATTATGAATAAATTACATGTAACTAACACTTTGAAGTAGTGTATGTCATATGGTATTTTAATTGTGTACTATTAATATATCTTTCGTGTTTTCTATGAACATTGACTCTCCCCATAAAATGATATTATATCATTAGTGAAAACTTCTACGATTGTTTTATTGAATGTTGATGTTTATGGGAATGTTTTTCATGAAAATATTATAAGTATCCCTTTGGTGTAAAATGATAAAAATTGAAAATGTGATAGCCTACGCCTCAAAGTAGCTGAAAATCCATGAGAAAAACTATCATACACATTATCTAGAGTTGACAGTTGTGATATTTGCGTTAAAAATATGACGACATTATCTCTATGTGGAGAAATGTGAGATTTATACTGACCACAAGAGTCTCAAATATATATTCATACAAAAACATATTAATATTATCTAGTGAAGATGGATAGAGATATTTATGGATTATGACTGATCAATTCACTACAATCCTGGTAAGGCGAATAAGGTGGTTGATGATCTAAGTAGAAAGGGTCTTGTATCTATATATATGTTGAGAATGTAAAAGGATCCGATATTCATAGATTTGAAGAGGATGGACACGAGAATCATTAAGGGTGTAAGATTATCAATACTTTCTCAAATGGATTCCCAACCATCTCTCATGGAGGGAATAAAGGATACTCAAAGAGAAGATGTGGAAATTCTGAAAAGGGTGGAAGGTATTAGAAATGGGAAATCCTCATAGTTCATGATTGATGAGGAAGCATTTGTATGGTTTTTTGTCACAATTATGTTTACCATATGATGCAGAGATAAAGAATGAGCTATGGAAAGATGCATAGAGCTAAACCTTCTCTATCCACCGAGGGAGCACAAAGATGTATCAAAATCTCCGAGAAAACTTTTGGTGGGACAATATGAAAAAGGAGATTACTGGAAATACATCAAAGTTCCTAGTATGTTAGTAAGTGATGGATGAGAGTAAAAAGTATAGGGGGATGATGCAACACATACCCATACAAACTTGAAAGTGGGAGAACATTACCATTGACCTTTTCACTGGACTTCCAAGGAAATCCAGAGGAAACAATTCTATATGGGATACTATGGATCGTCTTACAAAGACATATCACTTTATCATGATTCGAGAGGAATTATCATTGGATAAACTTGAATGGATTTAAGTCAAAGAAGTGGTAAGGCTGAATGGAGTACCACTATCTATCGTACCTGATCGTGATTTGAGATTTACCCTGAAGTTCTAGAAAAGTCTCCAACATGCTCTAAGAACACAACTGAACTTACGTACAACCTATCATCCTCAAACTGATGGCCAATCGGAGAGAAATATTCATACATTAGATGATATGTTGAGAGCATGTTTTATAGACTTGAAATGAGGTTAGGACCAACATCTTCAACTTATTGAATTCTCATACAACAATAGTTTCCACTTGAGCATCCGAATGGAACCATATGAAGCCCTCTATGGGAAAAGGTGTAAAACACCGGCGTGTTGGGATGATGTCGGTGAGTTTAAGATACTAATACCTGAAATGGTCAAAAAATGATGGAGATGGTGGAATCATATCAAGGTATCCCAATGTCGATAGAAGTGTTATGCAGATAACTATCGACGAGACCTTTAGTTCAAAGTTGGACACATGGTATTTCTACGCATATCTCAGTGGATGAAGGTCATGAGGTGTGGAAAGAATGAGAAGTTAAGTCCTAGGTACATCATCCCCTTAGAGATTCTTGATCGTATTAGGGATATGACCTATAAACTAAAACCTTCACCTACCATGTCTACAGTACATGATGTCTTTCATGTATCCCTCTTAAGGAAGAACATAGCAGACCCTTCATGTGTACTCTCTTCATAGGTGGTAGAGTTGAAGGATGATATTTATTATGAGGAGAAGCCAGTGAAGTTCTTGGATCGTAGAGATATAGTTCTACATAACAAGACTAATCACCTGGTGAAAGTACTATGGCTGAACCACATGTAAAAAGTGGAAAAATTGGAAGTGGAGGAGGAAATGAAGGAAAATTACCCCCATATGTTTATGTCCTAGAATATAAAATGAAATTTTGATGGAAAAATTTCATACAGGGGAAGAATGTAATGACCGAATGTTTAATCAATGGAAATTAATTTCTTATAAACATGAAACATAATCACATGAAATCACAACATAACGAACTACTAAGGGTGATGTGACCATTAAACATAAGTGTGTCACTTATATGTTTGGAATTTCGAAAATATGAAATACATAGTTGTGATTAGTATGTTATTTTGAGTCTGATAAGAAAAACATAATTTTTGATAAATAGTAACCTACCGATATGAATAGTTACATACCATTATAATTAGTGATATAACCTAATGAATAGTAACCATACCTATGATATTATAAAAATAATATTCATGTTAATGTATGTTGTACATATATTTTTGAATAATTAAATGAATGTTTTAAAAAAAGTTTTTAATAATAAATTATGATTTTAATTAAATATTATTTTAATCACATTTATAAAATTATTTCTGAAAAATGGATTTCATTTTTGAATTCTACAAATCAAAAAATGGTTAGGTGAACTTTTTATATTTTTCTGAAGTACTTGAAATTTTTGATGAATAGTAAAATATGGTACTTTACCGTATATATAAATTATAAGCAAAATATACTATTCCTATCATCATGGATGATGTCACCACCCTTGGTTAGAATTCAAATGACCCATTTACTATTTTTTTCCTGGAATCATCACTATTGTTAGTCTGGTGGTATATTAAAAAACTAATGATTACATAATTATGAAAACCCTCCTATCTTCTACTATAACCCCCCCCCCCCCCTCAATCCCTCTTCTCTTCACTACTCTCATGCCTTGGGCTTTGACAATATTCTACCCAAATATGTCCCCAAGCTCCTCCCCCATGTTCAAAGGCCCCAAGTGTAATGGCCTAAACTATGAATCATTAATGAGTTTTCCAAACAACTCTATTCCATCAAACGGTTCCACTAAAACAGTGGAACCGATCACAGTCTCACACCAAAATTATGGCACTATGATGGTGGCATTGTGATAATGGCTTTCTAAGGGTGGCATTATGATGGTAGAACCGTGACAGTGGCACCATAACGCTCACACCTTCACGTTTGCACCCCAAAAGGTGTCACTTTTGATGGTGAGACTATGAGGGTGGCACCATGATGGTGGAACAATGAAGGTGGCACCCTAAAGGTGGAACTAGGACCATGGCACCGCTTACGGTGTCTCACCAAATGGTGTCCCACCAAATAGTGTCCCACCCCTGTTTCTTTTTCCAGTTTCACTCCCGCAATGTATCTTTTGACGTAAGAACGTTTTAACACCCCTTTCAAATCCATTTAATGCTCAAATGATATCTAAAATTTCCCATGATCTTGAAAACCCTTGACTTTCCAAAATGTGTGGCTTTTCCCTTGTGTCACACCTTTTCCCGTAAATTCTAGTTCCGCACCTATTACATGTTTTCCTCTGATTAAAGGAAACCATTTAACACACTGCTATTATGGACACCTCTCTGATGAGAATTATTAAATGAAAATTAATTCCATTATGTGTAACCACCCAACCGCGTGGTGAAACCATGGTCCACTTCTAAAGTCATTCAAAATTCATATCCCATTACTCCATGATCTCACCTTTTTATCGCATGAGAATTTATACTTCTTCTTCTTATTAGCTGGTCTCTTTTCCCTTCCTAGGTGATTTTGGAGCCCCCCATCCTGAGAAAAGTGGTGCACCTTTGCTGGAGCCATTATGGTCACTTTTGGAGTCCTCGGAGATCCTTCCCTACAAGTCACACAACCCCAATCATTGGCACGTGGAGAGAAACTTCGATCATTGATCATCTAGGTAGAGTTCTTCCTTCATCTCTCTTACTGTTTTTCATGTGGGGTGGGTATGATAATGTTTTCTTCGGGGATGGATGAAACTAAACCTTAATAAAGATAATAAACAGACTATTAAAGAATGAAGGGGTGTGTTTGATGATATTACTATACTCTTTTACCCTTTCATATATGTTGTGAATTATATAGGCTAATGTCCACTAAAAATAATGGTCATTGGTGGACTTTCCTTGCGAACTAATGGACCCTTGTCTTTTGTGATGATTGAATAGATTTAACATGGAAATTGGTTAATCACTTAAAATCGGTTGATTAAATAAATTTCCAGTAAACGAGAATCCTTGTGTGATCACCGTGGTTAACTAAACAAAAAGAAGTAACTCAATGAAAGATGTGATAGAATCTAGAAACTCTCTTTCCCTATCTGAGTAATATGTGTGGTTTTTCTGCCTATTTCTTATGGGGTGACAAAGATGGGTATGAGATCCCCTGTTGCGGTGTAGTTGTTGGTTTGTGTATATGTGGCCATTTGGTAACATATGGTGGTGATTTCTTTGGTTCCAATACTTCGAGGGATCTCACAGATCCCTTTTGTTGTTGTGGCTTTACAAGAGAACTAGGGGTGAATTCGTAATCATCTACTAGGTTGTTTTTCCTTCCGTGGCTTGTGTCTATGCCCGTTAGTTGCCCAGTAGTGAAGAATTATTTAAAATAGAATCACTTAAATGTGATAACAAGAACGGGTTCAATGGGGGAATTGTTTTCTAGGAATGAGTTGTGACTTGGCTATGGGTGGTGTGCTTTTAATGAATTAATATTAATGAGGGTGTTTCTGTATTGGATGGTTTTGGAGCCCCTGGGATGGGATGATTGTTTGTTTACCTATTTGTATAATTTAGTTCTTATGTTTCTTATTTGTTCCCCACCCAAGTTGAGAACATCATGCCGAACACCCCCATTTCAATGGGGGGGGGGGGGTGTTTCTCCAAACACTCCTATGAGTGGATTTTTATTATGTCTATTTCTGATCCCATTCCTGAGTATCCCAAGAGTCTTCGGGAAGGCTATGAAAGCCTAAGGTCCATTATATCCCATGATTCTTTGGTCATTGTAGTTGTGGTGGTTGGCCCAAGTGTGTGTGCGGGTAGGTGGTTTCCCAAGTGTATTTGGGATGAGTCCCAGGTGTCTTCGGGCGTGGCAGTAGTTATTCAGACCCAGGTATCTTCTGGTGTTGTGGTAGTTGTTGTGGCCCGGGTTTCTATGGGTGTGGTTACTTGTGGTGGTTGTGGCACATGTGTTTGTGGGTGGATATGTGGTTATGGTTTCCAATGTGTTTGCAGGTGGGGTATGGCAATGGGACTGTAGTGAAAATGGTGGGAGAGGTTTGACGTGTAGGACAACTTCAATTACTAGAGGGAAAGAGGTGTGGGGTACCCAAATGTTGATGTGATATTTCAATTACATTACTTGACTTGTGTTATTTGGAGAGTGTTCCTTGGTGAGGTTGGGTGGATAGTTTTCCTTGATTGCTGATTCAATATCTCCTTTTACTCATAGGGAATTAGAGTGCCTCCCCACTTGTGGATGAGAGCTTTTGGTTTTCCCTCTTAAGTAGACCTGTATACTCACCTTATGTATATAAATATGATTTCAGTTTTCCAGGAGGACTTCGAGGATGGTGCGGGACCGTACTAGTTCAGATGTTGGGACATTTACTGTTGCTATTGTTTTTCCTTTCTTTGGTATTTACCTTTGGAGTTTTCCTGTATTGTAGCAATTATTATTGAAACAAGCATATGAGAATGGATTGTTTGGGCTTTAATTTTACTTCTAGTTTTTGTGTTCTTTGGGACTTACTATCTTATCTCCCAATCCTAATAAATAAAAAGGATAATGCCTCCCATTTTGTGTATAATTCCATACCCTTGGTGCTAGTCGCCACTCGAGGACCTATTGAAGGCGAGTCTCAGGGGGCATTACCCCTCCTTCAACATGAAGAAGGAATGGTATCAAAATCTTTTGTTGATTTACTCATTGTGGTGAAGGTTTTTTATGTCACCTATCCTCTTTAAAATACCCACACCTATCCCATTAAGAGGTTCCCAAAGGAGGTAGACTCAAGAGGCAATTTCCTCTTTCTAATTCTTTCATTTCTTTTATGTTATTTTTCTCTTCATGTTTCTTTTCCCACCTCCCTTCTCCAAAATAGTATGATAACTGTAGTAGAATACATTTATAAGGATTATATAATGATAATTGTATAATTCTTTATCTTCCCCCGCTTCCCCACCTTTTATTTAAAATAAATTAATGCACTATTTGAGATGTGTTAATTTAGCACATTCACGGACAACAATTTATAAGTTTCAATTATCATCTTCCATTAAGGTCCAAAAAACATTTGTGTTATGGTTGAAACATATTATTATATATGTAATATATCATTTTTAGTATTTTTAATCCTTTTTTACAAATGGTATTATGTTATTAAGAAAAACAAGTTCATTGTATTCAACCCCACCGATTAACCCAAAATGGTTATCACTATGGTTTAATATAATAATTAATCTTAACTTATAATAACCAAATGAATATTTATAACCATGTAATATCTGGGATTTTCACTAATATAATAAAAATTTAATTCTGTACAACCACTTTCATCTTACATGTTTATCCAAACATGAATATAATTGAAACAATCATTAAAACCAAGTAAGCAAACATCCCCGAACAATGAAATTGAACACTATAACCAATCAAAATGGTTATAAACAAACATAAAATGGTTACTATAAATATTATACATATTGAAGATGTTATTTAGTTATTAATTAAAAAACCAAATTTTATTATTCCAGACATTAATTTCAAGCAAAGATCTCCATCAGACTAAAGGTAAGGGATCCTCTCTATTTCACTATTAATCCAAATTTCTTCTATGACATTCCATTTTATGGGTAATACCTAATGATGTGGTATGATTAAACACCGCCCCCATACATCCCTCATGATTTATAAGTGATTATAAAACCATTATATCTCTCTCATCAATCCCTCTTAGGTACAACTGACACCATGCCGATAAACCATAACGAATTCTACCTGAACCTTCTTTGTTCTTTTGGGTTTCCTTATATTTATTTATTACAAAATTAATTTATCTAATATATTTGTGTAAATATTATAAATTCTATGTAATTTTACACAATTAATTTTTAATACCTATTCATCACTCCGTTTTTGGGATATAACTGTTTTTAAAATACCTCCCTTAGATATTTCTGATAAGATATCCTATTTCAAGGGAACATCTTGAATTATTACCCAATTTTATGTGCAATATATCCTATGAAATAATCCACCATTTTCTTTATAAAATCAATCATTTTATTTTTAAAACCTTATTTGTTCAATTCATGTTTTATATTAATGATTTCCATCTTTTCTATTTTAAATGCTTTATAGTATTTTCCATAAAACCGCACAAAAATGTTTTTATACGGATGTTTCTTAAATACATTTATTATATGTTGTCACATCTGTTTGACATCACTTACCATTTTATATGCCTATTTTACCTCATTAATCTCCATGTTTGTTCTAATCCATTTAATTCATGGAAACTTTCATGATACACCCATTGGTTATGCTTTATTTCATGGTTGTGGTACCAAATTATTTCCATTGGTACCCTTATGTTTATGTATGGTTTATTATGTATTATTATTTATCTGGAAATAATATTCATGAAAAATTTGATATGGGTGCACCCAAATAGTGCTCCAATGCATTGGGTAAAGTGAAGTCTCACGAGATGTGATGTGAAACAGGATTGGCAGTTAGCCTTGGCCCGCACTACTTTGGGAAATGATATTGGTGGATAGCATTGACCTATACTACAAGGGGAAATGGGATTAGTGGTTATCCTTGATCCATACTACAATGGGAAACATGATTGGTGGTTTTCCTTGGCTCATACTAAAGACATGTTTTATGTTTTTTTCCACATTTATATGATTCCATTTTTACATGATCACATGTTTATATGATGTGATTTCATATATTCCATGCTTTTGATATCATTATGTCATTCCTCCTAACTCATGTGATTAAGTTTTATCCTTATGTTCATTCCCTTACTCGGTGTTTTAGTTCATCCCTTTGTTCATGTGTTTCCCAGGGTACCCTATGCAGATGTAAGGGATCAAAAGAAGCTATGATCATTTTAGCTAAATTAAATAAATATGTTTTCTAGCCCCATGTATTATGTTTTGTGTACCCAGTATTGAAATACACTAGACATCATGATCCTTGGTGTGTAGTCTGATGTATAATTATGCTTAAAATCATGTAGTGTCAAATGTAAAAGGATATGGTTGTTACACAAGTTGTTACATTTTCTACCATATATTACCCACCTTATCCTCGTTCATTATTTTTACGACTTTGAATTAATGTAATAAAATATTATTTTGAAAAAATATCATTAATGGTAATTTTAACACTATAAAATTAATTTGGATCAAATTCAAAAATATAAAGTTGTCATTAGAATATAATACTTTTCCAAAAAACTAAAATGTTATATTCATCTATTAAATCCATGGATCACCTTAAGTAATTAAAAATATGGCCTCATCACTTATTTTATCCTAGATTTTCCTGATTTACACTTTATCAAGGTGATAATTTTTACCACTCTAAAGGAAAAAAATAAAAGGCTCCTATTTACCAAATTTTCACCTCTAGTTACAAATTTGGAATAGACATTTCAAAATTCAATTTCTATAATTGTAATAAATTAATTTTAAAATAAGGATACAAAATATGATGAAAACTTCATTACATAAAAATACATTTTGAGCATAAAAATCGATTTATTCTAATCTCCTACATCAAAAAATTAGATAAATGATAAAAAAGTTGAGTGAAAATATAATGTGAAAATTTGAATAAAATAATTCACTATTAGTGACTAATTTATTTTATTAAGATAAAATACATTGTGTGTATAAGAATAGTTTTTTTTGAAAAAAATATATTCTATTTTCAAATTATTTTCTATTTCCATTTATAAATAATTTATTTCCAATGAATTAATTTTATTCAAATATAAACGATATGTTTTTAATAATTTTGTTATTCATATTCATACCTTCCTATCCCACGGTTGGGCGATAACCATAAAATTAAATAATAATAATTTAATTTTATATCACAGTTTGTTTAAACTCGATGTTGTATTAAAGAGAGACATTATAGAAATAAAATTAATATGTAGATAATTATATCATAAAATCTCAGGATATTACAATAATTTTCCAAAAGGTCTTGTAATATTTAAGAATTTACTTTTATTTTGTATCTAGTTAAACTAGAGTATGAAAACATCAATGAAAATTAAAATTTATCAAAACCTTATTCCCTTATTAATTATATTTAAAATATAAATAGTGAATAAAATAATTTTAAATTAATTAATCACATTCCTCATATCATCTAATCTAAAAATATTTCTACATAAGGATTCTGTATTCAACAATCATCACACTCCCTGAAACTCAATTGAATTTTTCATGCAGAAGTTCTAGTGGATTCTGTCTAATAACTCCTTCAAATGCATATAAAACAAAGAATATTTATCATCCATAGTCATCTCATATATATGTTTTAACTGTTTGATAACTTTAACTCTTAATAATCTTATAATATTATTCAAGACTATTTAACATTATTCATGCAAATTATGAAGTAATAAAAACGCATTCTTCAATCATATTTAATAATATTTATTAGCTAAATATTCTCCTTATAGTATCAAAATTAAAAATATCTCTAAAATTTATTCCATGATTACTTTCCCTATGATTTAGAAACTACCTTCATCTTAAATAAAACATGAATGTACTATTATATAATATTTCATCTTCAATGTAGTTTTTAACTATCATGAACCCATCAGATATAAAAATAATCTCTTTGGTAATTAAATATTTTACCAACCCTATCTTCTAAAAACATATTGATATAATTTCTTTTTAACAAAAAATACAACACCATATCATCCAATATACAAAAAAATCCCCCCTTTGGATTTTTTATCATTACCCATAATGCAAACAATTGTCTATATGTCTTAAATAATTTTCTTCTTTATTACACCTTATTGGTAATAAATATAAATTATTAAATCATATATGTGTTATTAAGTAGTTAAATTTATATATACTTTAGTGATTGTCGGTGTAGAAAAAAGTGTGTCTAATCAACTTCCAATTTTTTTTCACATCCATACATTCATCAATATCTTCTCAATTTTATTATCATTGAGAAGCCAATTTCTCTTAAATTCATAATTTATTATATTAAAATATAGATAAGGTAATTTAAACAATATAGCTAAATTTTCAATCACTTACCATAATTCCCAAATTCAATTGAAATTATATCTTTTGGAAGAATTTTTAGATATTATCCCACTCAATGGGAAGAATTGTAGAATATTATTCACCAAGGATGGCCTCTTTAGTATATAAAATCCAGGATACCAATTTTTAAGATCAAATCAATTACAGATACTTCCCATTGTAACTACTTCACAAGTTACTCACTAAATCAGTTCTTCTCCAACATGTATCACAATAAAATCCCTACATATATAAAAACAAAATATATAGGGAGAAAAGGTTGGATCTCCAATGATCCTTACTTTGAGAAATAAGGGTTAGATTATCTTTTCAACTAATAAATTTTTTTTTTAAATTTATTATCTAGATAACTCTTCATACGTCCTCCCATGATTTTACAATCAATATTCTTCATTGGAAGCAAGGATTTATTATTCTTTTATGCTATCTACTTATGTGATATCTTCTTTTCCACTACAACTATTAAAGAAAATTAACATCATGGTACTATCTTCCTTTATTTTAAATCTAATTGTTAATTAATAATATTATTAAATAAAATTTTGGGACATGTATATATTTATCCCACCTTCCCCAAATCTTCTTAATAATTCTCAAATCACCATAATTTTAAAACCTATCATGAAATTTGAATTCATCTTTATTTTTAGAGTTATATTTCCACAAAAAATAAATTTATCTCTTAATTGGAATGATTATCTTCCTTGTAGATTCATATTTCCTTCATTAATATCAAGACAACATGTTTTCTCATAATAGACCTTGGTTTGACCATTCAATAATATAAGGAATTATTATTTTTAGTGTGAAATTCTTATTAGTATTTTTAGGGATATTTTTCTAGACACGTTTATTTTTTATATAATCATAGGTAAACTCATATAAATTTTTCCAATTGATTATTTATCATATTTGGCGGTTTTATCTTATCATAAGTGTATGAATAAATCTTGGTAGACATGAATCAACATTCATAATTATAGTACACACCATTTTTGTAAACTTTTACTAAAATTTCTATGATTCGAATCATTTTGAGATAATTGTTTTTACCATTACATGGTGTACTTTTCATTAACTCACCACTACTACCCCTTGATAAAGGATTTATTTTTCTTCAATGAATTGAAATTTTATACCAATAATAAATAGACATATCTATAAATATTTCTCAACACCAATAGTATCAAATTAACCTCGATTAACTGGAATTAAAAAATTTCTATCTAGCATCGAGTTCGTAATAATTTTATTTGAAATTACAATTCTTTTGATTATATTTTTGGAAAAAAAACTTTATTATTTCTCTCAAACATCATTGATGTAGTGTTGGGTTTTTATAATTTTTATCAACCCATTATGATGGATATTATTCATTGTATCCTAAAAACAAAATCATTGAAACTAATTTATGCTGAAAAATGTTTATATTTTTCTTTTAGACTATAATATTTATGTCATTATATGATATCAATAATTTTTTAATTACCTAGATTTATTTTAATAGGAATATCTAAATCATATGTTTGTATGGAAGCAGATCTTTTCTCTCTTAAATGTGAAGACTCGGTTTTTGTCACTCCCATTTTTTTAGATTCACTTCAAACTTATGAAAATTAATATTTAAGGTATTCTATTGATCTTAAATTGAATTCAATATTTATTCAGAATATCATAGTTTCATATTAATATATTATTCAAGTTATTCAATTATCATTTTTCTTCCATTATAAAAAATTTTCTAGCACCACTATCTTTTTTTACATTGATTTCAAGTATAGAATTATTAAAATGAATGATGTATTTTTTACTTTCATTCCATTTCCTAAAATTTATCTTTAGACCCTTTTATGAAATCGATAATCTCCTAGTTTTCTTTATGTAATTCATTATTTTTTATGAAATACCATTCCATAGTAATTACATACATAACACTTTTTTCTCAACTTCTTTAGTTGATTTATTCATGTAAATAAAATTTAATTCAGTGATTCCTCCATCCATTATGCATCTTCTTCAAGTTGAGTGATATCTTACTGTATTTCATTAAAATATCCAAAAATAAAAGTGACATTGTATTTTTGAAAATTATATTGGGTATTTTTAACATAACATATTAATCATCATATAATTACTTTGAAAGACGATCTTTCCCACATGTAATTGGTTCATCAATTGGGTAGTCCTAAGAATAAATTTCAGTGACATCATATTCATGTAAATGATTTCAAACTGTTTCTGTAGAACCATTTCCCATATTATCAATGTGAAATTTTTGAATATATTTTTTTAAACATGCCATACATGATTTCACATGGTTTATAGAAAATAGAATAAAACATATCTACCTCCTTTCTCATAAGGGGTTTCTTCTTAAATTTTATCACCTTTTTATTATTTTTATTCTTTAGAGTATTGGGAGATAATTTATTCTAATTATTAGTGGAAAAATATTAACCAAATTTTATCATCATCATTATATTTAAATGAAAAAATAAAAAATAAAAAATTTAACTAAGGATAATTCAGATAGAGGTGGAACTATGATACCAATTATTATTCTCACAAGATAAATGCAGACACACTGAGGGGGGGGGGGTTACTGTGGATAATAGTTTACCAGTATAAAATATTTTTTACCTTTTCACCTATTTTAGTGAATAGTACTCAAAGAATCATATTAATCTATTATATTTGATTGATTAAAGAAACATCAAGGATATCAAAAAACATGGAAATAGATTTTTATGTGGTTCACTCACAATGAGTGAGCTAATACCCAAAGTATGGTGGTTATCAACTCACAAAAAAATGAATTGTATTTTATTATATTGAATAAATAAGATAAAGTAGATGAATGTCATTAATTTTATATGAAACAATCCAAATTAAATACATGAAATCGTCGGGATCAGAAAGAAACAACTCTCATCCCTTTAGATATTGGGACAACTAGATCTTCCTTCGAATACCAATTCCACCTAACTCCTCCGTGAAGTATGATCAAGAACATGTGAACGAGTCTCCTTTAAACTATGTAGATTAGATATTCCTCCTCATCCATACATAATTGTTTCCTCTTCTCACTAAATTAATAATTTATTCATTTGTGTCTCACTTATTCTTCATCAAGAACATCAATACATATGATATTTAATAATTGTAGTGTCAAATATCTCAATAATTATCTTTTTCATTTTCTTCAACACCTATTATAATTTATCACAACATTTAGTTGATATCTCTTCAATCCCCTATAACATCCTAATATCATATCCTGTTTATATAAATCTACATTAATAATTGGTATATATACTAATATTTGGAATAGGAAACTCACTAGAACACAATACCATGATTATCATTATTTTGAAACTGGTCAAAATTGTAATTTTTAAAAACTACACCTATGATATTTATTGATGGATTAATAATTTGTAATTTGAAACTCTCGAATTATCATGAAAAGATCCTCATGAATTTTTTAATTAAAAACTTTTCATTAATTTATCTTTTAATTATGTTTGTTAAATTATAATCATAAAATTATCACAGTAGTGATCCTTAATTAAGTGTCTATTAAAATGGTGCAATGATCCTCATGAATATACAACTAATATTCCTCATTATATTATCATATAATTCATAATTGAAATTATTTACTGAAATAAAATCTATTATCTAATAGTTATTTTTAATGTGTTCTTGTTAACTTTCATAGAATAATAATGTTGTGTGAATATTCCTTTTATGGCACAATATTATTTCTCAAAACTTGAAAAAATGAATCTTGAAGAATAACTAAAAAGACATGAATTTTTATATTAAATTATTGATGAATATGAAAGAATAATATTAATTATCTTTACAATTAACCTATAAACTTAATTTTAATCTTTTTCAATAACAAATTAATCATATAAAACATCTCAAGGCATCAGGTTGAAGTGACATAAAATAACATTCATTCATATAAGAGAAAGGATTTCACGTACATATCTTATGGACCCCATGAAATGTTATGACACATATTCAATAAACTCTTACATAGATCCATATATTTTTAATTCAAATTTGTTCTAAAAAAAATTACTCATGCACAACTTCTAGTTACTCTTTCACACCCTTTAAAAATAAAAAGTTACTCTTACACAGAACTTGTTAACTCTTACATACCCTATGAAATATATTAAATAATCTTACATAGAAAAAAAATTATTATTATTTGTCATCAGATATCATATAATTCATCTTATATGGAATTTATTTATTCACACATAGCTATTATAAATTCATAACCACCCTTACTTAGTGGCATGTTATATGTATTCAACAAACTATTTTTCATGTTTCTAAAAATATAAAATAAAAATATATCTCGAACCTTCTCAACTTATATATATACAACCATATCCACATTAATTAATCTCAAAACACTTAAAATATATTTAATAAATTATCATACCTTCTACAAACTATTTAACATAATTTCCAAATCATATGTAACAAAAATGAATTTCAACCATTTTGAATTATACTATAGAATTACCCAAAATTTATTCTTTAGTTTTAATTTATCTCAAATCAATTTTAAACAACGATAAATTATCTCCGTCCTTATTATAATTATCCCAAACCTCTTACGACATATATTATTTTATTTCTCAATATTCAATTCAGCTAGAAAATAAATACATCAATGAAAATTCAACTACATAAAAACCATATGCTCTTATTGAATATCTTCAGAATATGAGAATTTATTTAATTAACTATCCATTAAAAAGAAAAATTACTTTTCTCATATTAACTTAACATATTCCATCATTTATATTCCATATTCTACAATCATCGCACTCTAATAAACCCATATCATATTTTCATCTCTATGCTCTGATTTATTTAAAACAAATTTTTCTTAAATGCATATAAAACCAAGAATTTTTATCATTCATAATCATCTCATGTAGAAATTGAACCTCCATGAAATCCATAACACCGAATTATATCTTTAGAATCCTTAATCCAGATCATACTATTTAGAAGGCGAAAATATCAAGTAGAAAAAATATATTTTATCAGCTCTTCCAATCCTTAACGGATAAATAGTCTCAGATAAATATAATAATTGATATCATCTCAAACACTTTAATCCATGGAAACATTTACCCTTTTATTGATAACCTAAATTTAATTTAAATAAAACTAAAGGGTATCTTACTAAAACACTTAATCACTAATTTATTATTCACTACTACAGAAATCGCTTTTATCAGCGCTAAAAAACCCCCTTTATCAGCGCTTTTTGAGCGCTGTAAAGCGCGGCGCTGATAAAGGGGGGTCCCTTTTATCAGCGCTCAAAAAGCGCTGATAAAGGGGGTTTTTATCAGCGCTTTTTTTAGCGCTGATAAAAGCACCCTTTATCAGCGCCGCGCTTTACAGCGCTCAAAAAGCGCTGATAAAGGGGGGTCCCTTTTATCAGCGCTCAAAAAGCGCTGATAAAGGGTACTTTTATCAGCGCTAAAAAAGGCGCTGATAAAAGGGTTCTTTATCAGCGCTTTTTTTAGCGCTGATAAAAGGTGTCTAAAAAATTGAAAAAATAAAAATATATATATAATTCGTCAGGGGTTTTTTCACAGCGCTTGACCCCTCCCTTTTATCAGCGCTTGTCCCCCCAACCCGCACCCCACTCCCTCACGCTTCGCACGCTGCACCCCGCCTCCCTTTTATCAGCGCTTGTCCCCCCAACCCGCACCCCACTCCCTCACGCTCCGCACGCTGCACCCTGCCTCCCTTGCATCCCGCACAACCCTGCTGCCACTGGAATTCGAACACAGGACCTCCACCCTAACGCGCTGCCACTTTACCACTTAGCCATTTTGTTTTGTTCTCCATTTGATGATATATCTAGTTATATATATATATATATGTAGTTATATTTATTCGTATATTAATATAGATCCACAGTAAAATAAATTTATTTAGTTATATTAATATATATATATATATATATATATTCGTATATTAATATATATATATATATATATATAATTTTTTATCCGTATATTTATTTGTATATTAATATATATATTTATAAAGTTAATTTCAAATACATTTATAGAATATGTGTTTTTATGTGTGTTTTTAAATAAATAAATACATACATACATATATACATAGATACAATACACGCACACAAACAGAGAGAGAGATATATATATATACATAGATATATATATATAGTTATGAATGAATCCATAGAAATGAGGGGGTGAAAATCCTATGAGAATGTTAAAACGAAGATAAATTTTAATCCGTAAGTCCGTTTCAACTCCACAACCAGTCAAATCGAAGAACATGAAACGATCTTCGATATGATATGCGGTACAGGCCAAATGGACATCCGGATCGGAAGTTATAGCCATTTGAATGTTAAAAGGACCATAACTTATAATCCAGGAGTCCGTTTCAGCTCCACAATCAGTCAAATCGAAGAAAATGAAATGATCTTCGATATGATATATGGTAGAGGTTTATCGGACATCGGGATCAGAAGTTATAGCTGTTTGAACGGTGAAAAACCGGGGTACCCCGACTAAAAACTCAGTTTAGGAGGCCTTCTGGGCTTTTTTTGGCCTTGAAACAACCATGGACGGGTTCCACCCGTCCATAGCGCTGTAGAGCTCGTCGCAGGCTTCGATTTGATATGCTGTGGAGCTCAAACGGAGTCCCGGATCAAAAGTTATGGCCGTTTGAAGTTTGGGTTTCATTTTCAACTTATTTTGGATCTTTCATTAATTTTTTTATTTTTTTTATATTAAAAGTGTCATTAAATGACTATTAATTGGTAAAAATTACATAATTACTAATTAAAAATATTTTTTAATTTATTTTATAACCCTCTTTTACTAAACATCTAATAAATTAATATTATATTTCCATAGATCCTTTCTAAAACGTATTTATAAAATAAATATTATAATTATATCAATATAAATAGCTTAATAGATTTATATATTAATATATATATTTTTTAAATTTTCCCTTTATCAGCACTTTCATAAAAGCGCTGATAAAGACCCCCCCTTTATCAGCGCTAGTAAAAAAGTGCTGATAAAGGGGGGGTTTTATCAGCGCTAAAAAAAGCGCTGATAAAGACCCCCCTTTTATCAGCGCTACTAAAAAAGCGCTGATAAAGGGGGGGTCTTTATCAGCGCTTTTTTTAGCGCTGATAAAACCCACCCTTTATCAGCGCTTTTTTACTAGCGCTGATAAAGGGGGGGTCTTTATCAGCGCTAAAAAAAGCGCTGATAAAGACAACATTTATCAGCGCTTTTAAAAAGCGCTGATAAATGTGGCGCGCTCTGCTTGCCCCGTTTTGTAGTAGTGATTTAAACTCCATATGCTCAACACATATAGATATACATTCTTGGGTATATCAATGTTATTCCAAAAATATTATCTATACCCATATTGATATAATTTATTATCAATAAAAAATATAACACCTCATAATCCAAAGTGACAACACCACCATGTATAAAGACTATTATTTAAGTCTATACTCAAGTACAATATATATATACACCTTTAAAATCACATGAAAGATATATCTCAACAAAATGTCTTATATTTAATTCTCAACTCACAATGTTTCTATAAAAAATATATAATGTAACTTCTTAATTTCAAAAAAAAAAAACCCCACCATCTCCAAGAAAACAATTTTATATCTATAGGAATCAATATCCTATGAAAATATCTAGAAATTATTCCATAAAATTTTATGAGGATGTTGATTTACCTATAATTAGATTTCCCAAAAAAACCATTTTAAAAATTAATCAAATGGATTAAAGGAAAAAAAATCATTACTAAGATCAACATAATGAATGATTCCCTACAATATAAACAAAATTTTATTATACTATGATTTATCATCTATGATTTATCCATGAATTTATTTCTCTAGAATACATCGACCACCCTAATAATTTTCAAATTTATTTATTAAAATTGAATTAATTATTGTTATTTAGTAGAAACAAATTTATATTTCCCCAAACAAACATAATTTGTGTGTATAACTACAAAACATAACCTCATACATTGATGCCAACCTATAATGTATTGACATATAGGATGTGAAATTTGTAATCATGAATCCAACTAGCTAGGTGTTAGAAACTAGAACTGATGTATCTATAAAACATTATTAGATCTGTTACCTATAAATATAACCTCTCACCAGATAACATGCGACAATATCAACGATAGTATAAATAAAAAACCAAAAAATTAAATATATATCTTCCATATATAATAGAAACCTAAATCATATAATGTGAAGTGATTAAATATACCACTTCATAGTCATAACAGGCGATGAATAAAAGTTAAGAGAATTAAGTATGGTGTTGTAAAAAAACTAATGTGGTTATACATATAATAAATCTAACCTATAAACAATCATATATATTTCCAAACACTTGTATCAAAGATCCTCAACCATCTACACCTACCACTCCATATAAACAAAAGTGGATAAAAATTAAAAAATGTGCATCCAAGGGTAATCAATAATACCTACTATAGATATCTCAAGTAGTTTGAAAACCACAAAAACCATTACTCTATTAGAATATGGCTAATATATAAATGAAAAAAATCACAATATTATCCATCATTGAGTACATTAACATCAAAAATTAATTTTATATCATTCTAACCATATATCACCACTTTCATTCCCATTAAATAACTGTGTATCTATATTGAAATAGAAAATCACACTTTATAATATTGAAACAACAAGGGTCCCTATGAAATGAGTTATTTTAGTGGACACAAAAAACCCTATGTCTCAATTTGGGTTCTGAGACTCCTAGTGAGGGGTGATGGTTTTAATACTACACCTATTTGGAGTATCACCATACACCCATCAAAACAAATATTGGAACTAATATAAAAATAACATGTGAATTATAGTCATGAAATAAAAATTATCCCTATCTGTCCTCCTAAATAAAAAAATGGATGAGTATTGACACCACTATGTATATTAAAAATAAAATAAAATATTGATTTCATATATCATATCACATTAAAATTTTCCATCGAATAAATAGTCCATATTTTATTATGGTCACATACTATAGAAATAATTCTATAACTAGAATATCTCAAACCTGAATCTATGGGAGAGAGAAAAATTAAATACATATAACCTCCAAACCCCTATGATCATTGATTTATTGTTGATAATGACTATCAAAACTAAGGTGAACCATATTATACCTAAAAACTAGGTTAGTGGGTGAGAATAAGTTTAGGTAATCAAGTATATAATCTACTGACTCTAACCAAAATCTATCGGTAATAATAATTGTAGATAAATTTATATTTCATCAAATTTTTATAACCCAGTGAAATGGGTGATAATATAAAAATTCATAGATATATTCATCAATATCAGACCTAGTTTAGTGGGTGAATATAAAATTATTCAATCAAATATTTACACCAATATCCAAAAATCACTATTTTATATTGAAAATACAATATAAGGTGATTAATAAGAGAAATCACAAAACCCATTTAATGATCAATCCACTACTCACATGGGATTTCCCTTATAGTAACCCACAACATCATCTTAAAATTGGATAAGCCTTCTATATGAATAATATATTCATATTATAAAACAAAATTATTGAAATTTCATGTATTATATAGTTGAACCAAGAATAATGTCCCAAGATTTTGCTGGGTAGAAGTTTTCAAAGGAATTTGAGCTTTCGTTTGTTGGATGGGCCACATCATAAACTGATATTCGAAAAGTAATTTGGATAGTTAAAAAACTAATTATTGTAATTTTTAAACATTAAATGAGTTGAAAAAGGTGGATATGAGGTTTTATGGGTTTTAAAATGGTTTGGGACTTGAAATGGATTTTCTGGAGAAGATTTCCTTGGTGCACGTTTAGAGATAGATCATTACTAACCATGCAGTACAACCATGAAACTCAGTTTTTGAGGTTGCATTTTTGGTTAACCAAGAAAGGTGGTCTAGGAAACCAGGAAAAATGGTGTAGAAATCATATGAGACCCACAATGTTTGTTTAACTACGTGTCAAAATCATGAGAGTTAGGAGTGTTCTCTGGTACTATCACCACATAGTTGGTATATCACTGGTAAACTATGCAAGGTAACTGTGTGTCTTGGAGGTGTGCGTATAGTTTCACAACAAGAATTTATAAACCATCTAGACAAAAATTATTGGATCTTGAAAAAGATAGAAATTAAAATTGTTACCTGAATTTATTTTAAACATAAATCCTCATTTCCTCCTCCCCTCCACATGAAATAGCGGCACCACATTGGATCTCTCCCCAGGTTTCCTCTTTAGGAATTGATGGATCTCTAACATTTGGACATAGAATCTAATGTCATCAGTCATGTTGGATCACCATCAGTTAGACTATCATGCATCATTCTTAATTTATTATTTTTTTCTTTATCATATTCTATTTTCATGTGAGATCATATAAACTATTTTTTAGGTTGTTAGTCCATTTATATGATTGTCTCACTCTAGATCAAAATAGAGTCTAATAATGGGTGAGTGAAGCTTCTTTTGTATAAGGTACTTAATATATATGAATTTCCCTTAAAGTAGCTTAATTTATAAAAATTTACACTGTGTATCATGATATACATCCCATGCATTACTCTTAAGACATTCATCACTTTAAATTGATCAATTATACCTTATTTAAATATGGAACAAAATCATTACTTGGTTAGAGGTCAGAGACCTCATCGTAAAATACATCTTAAGGTGATTTTGATTACATGTTAATTTCTCCATCATTGACATTAGATTAAACCACCCCTTGGGTGTTCTCTTAAAATTAATTAACACATTTTTATATCCCCATAGGATCAAAACAGCTCATAAGGCAGGTTTTCTGTCAACTATGATATTGAGAATAAACTAGATTAATTGAATTCTCAGTTAATGTAGGAAAAATGTTAATGTATTTCCCAAGTTAGTTTGTTATTATAACATGATAGTGAATTTATAAATAGAATATAATAATTCATTAGGTGAGCTAGATATACCCCATTGATAATTCAACCATTTTACATTTGGATAAATTGGGTGGTAGAATTAATTGAATTGGTTGTTTTGTGTCTTGTGTCTTCACATGGACCTCTTTATTAACTTTAATTGATTTGTTAAGTGAAAAGATAATGTTGTATCATATCTTGTGGAATATAATTTCTTCATGGACCCTGTCTTTATCATAAATGTTAAAATTTTTAAAACCATCTCTTGGATCATGTAAAGAAATGAAATTAAAGGGTTTTCTATCATTATTAATAAAAAATAATGATTTTTATGATATGGTTAAAGGAATTGTTGGATATGAGGATTAATTCCCCCTTGATGTGATAAGTTAGAAATTAGGCTTCACATAATTTATCTGAATATGGTGAATGCCACCACTTATCGTTACTTTGAGACTATTGGGAATTAAATCCCTTAAATTTTATTAGACGGTTTGGCAGGGGGTCCCTTAAATTTTATCTAACTATCGAGCATGGTGTCCCTTAATTTTCATCTGAAATATTGGGAATGAATTCCCTTATAATTTTATTTTAGATATTTGGGAATTAAGTCCCTTATTTAAAGAATGAAACTTATTATAACATCCTTATATGGATTCCTTGGTCATACACCTTGAGTCCTTATCGATGCATGTATATTCTTGCATAAAAAGTTTTATATAAATTCATATATAAACATCATGAAAGAAGTTTAAAGAAATTTTGGCTTAAGCTAAATCATGTGAGGTCATCTATGTGCATGTTTTGGAACCTGATCATGAATTTATTATATATAATATTTACAACTTTATTTATTATATAGGCACACTACCATATTTTAGTCTCATGGGATGGGTTGCATTAGAACTTTTCGTTGGTGGACTAATAAGTTAATCTAACACCCATTTTAGGATACCATTTGATAAATAGAAAAACGTCATACTTTCATGTTAGAAATTGGTCAGTGTCCTATGATGTTTTTTCAATGTAGACTAGTAATGGCCATGGGAGCTTTGGAGTAGCGGCTTATCATGTACTCAGGAAACCTTATAGAGTTAAAGTATTTTATTTTTTATTTATTAATTTTTTATTCTATCCCTATCTGTTGTGTTATCTGATTTATGTTGTTGTCCTGTTTATTATTCACTATGATTAGAGGTTTATTTGGATTTTTTCTAGGTTATCTATAATTATTATCCTTATGAGATTTTATTATCTTCAGAAGCCCAAACATTTATTTCATTATACTTACACTATATACATTATATATATCGAGAGTATAGTTTCCCCAATATACCATCATTAGAACCTCATTTCTAGTTGTAAACCTCAGGAATATGGGGAGGCATGCTTGAGGCCAGGTGGACAACTGGCTAAGAGATCTGTTTTAGTTGCACTCGGGTTGGGATGCTATAATATCACCCAAAAAATTCTTATCAATATCGTAATTAAATACTCATATAAATATCGAATATTCAAAGAAAATATTATAATATTATTACATCATTATCATATTTTATTCACATAAATATCCCTATAAATATGTAACCTCAGTACTATGGTTCATGTCATCATTTCCAATTTCCATCACACAGAGTCATATGATATTTATTAATTATTTATAACCTCACCTGGAAAATACTATATCATCATTAAAATATTAATTTATTAAAATAAATTTACAACTTTATTTTTTTACTGAAATTATATATTATCATCATCAACATATAACATCTTAATCATTTATATTGGTTCTAAATAATTTATATCAATGTTTTAAAATACACATCATACATCAAAATTTCACATTATTCAATTTATCATTTAGAATTATATATCATCTCCCATAAGTATAATCATTTTCTTATTATCATAGTAAACACTCTTCATTAAAATCATAATGAATAATAAATTAATGATATATAGGTGATTTATAAGACAATACCATGAGTATTTAATTTATTATATTACATAAATCAACATATAATATCAAATAATTATATTTTTTATCATAAATGATTCACATAATTATTGGGTAATCTACAACATTATTGTAAGTTCATGACTTCAATATAGTTTTAAAACACCTAAGTTAACTATTATTAATTTAACATAAAATATATATAAATGTGAAATTATTATTAATTTATTAATAATTCCCTTAATAACCATAAAATTCAACAATAACACTTATTTTCATCACCAAAAAATTATTTTATTTATGTTTGTCAAGATAGAATTTCAACACGAGCTCATAAGTCTCTATAAATAGCTATTATTCAAAATAGAGCACTAAAATTCCTCAAAATTGAGTAAATAGTGTTTTTTTAGTTTTGGGATGTCAAAATAACCCCAATAATTTTTTTGTAGTCAAAATACAATACTGCTTAC
Source organism: Viscum album (assembly GCA_963277665.1). NCBI lineage: Eukaryota > Viridiplantae > Streptophyta > Magnoliopsida > Santalales > Viscaceae > Viscum > Viscum album. Next base: position 1,951,683,643 of record OY728150.1, read on the forward strand.
ACCCCCAAATTCACCCCTTGTCACCACTAATCAAGGGGTTCCACATGGAACCAACCACATGCGTATTTCATTCCCAATGAAATTTCTATGTTACTCCTCACTTTATTTTAATAAACTATTCTATTGAGAGATTATATGACCCAAATCACAACTATACACTCATCTTTCTTGAAATGTTTGTGTGAAAGAGACTTGTTTTCTTTTTTGATCAGATGAACTTGAGAGGGTTGTGTCTAACTTAATGAGAGAGGGTACCCTTGGAAATTTTTTGTTTACATTTACTCTAATGACCTATTTGATTAATGGTAATATGTATTTTGTTTCTAAGAAAAGAACTATCTTAATGTGGTTACACCAAATGGTTCTACCACCATGTGTGACTTGATACATTTACGAGGAAGTCTTAATCTTTAAAATGAATTTTTATAGTAGATTCATCTTATCATAGTGATCATTTAAATTTATATTTTTTCTATAAATCAAGAATTAAATCCATGTAGAATAAGAGATAGGGTATAATATGACAAAAAGATATGTAATAAATATCTTTCAATCAGTACTTCACATCATAATGTTCTTTATCTCTTTAGGTTCTTTATTTATAATCTGAACAAAGGCATATCATTTATAGCACGGTATATTTTAATTTTATGTTATTATCTCTTTTACCAAAAAATGATTCAAAAAATATCTATAAAATATCTCTAAATACATAGTTTTTTATGTTGAAAATATTTAGGTTATTAAAACTATATTAAAACATACAGTTAAATATTATAATCCATTATGCATGAATTTTATATTAAGATTCAACCTAAAAAAATTTCCTCATAAGAATTTAATTTTATGGTTTTACATTATCATGAATATGTTCCAAAATGAGAGAATTATACCTCTTTTCATCAATATCATAAACTTCAATGGAATTCCTCTCATCTTGTAAATATGTTATCCCCCTGGTCTAAGTATTTCATAATAGATTTCCATTAATGAACCCTAAAGAATATTATTATATATAGATCACTAGTATAATAAATATATTTTAATTAAATATTATATATATAAATATATTATACTCAATCATTAATATATATTCTAATGGATGTCAAAAAATTTCAAAATTTATTTGAAAATGAATATCCTTATTCTAAACACAGCGAAGATGTTTTTTTCAATAAAAAACTTATTTGTATTGAAAAGTAAAATTTAACCATTTTTCTTAAAAAATTAGAATTTTCTTTCCAGAAACCATGTGGAACTCATTGAAATAACTATAATACCAATTTTTAAAAAAATTAATGTCTATGAATCTGATAAAACTGAATCCAATTTCAAATATTAAGTCTAACAAAATTCATTCACATAAAGAACATTAATTATTACAACCACCCACTTCCAAACAAGACAGACTATCTTAGCTCCATAATTCACCATTTTATATCTATTTAAAAGTGACTATGTGTATATTATATATTTTTAAATTATATATCATGTTAGGTATTGATGTTATTCATAGGGACCCACCCAATGTGGGATACCTTTCTCTATTATCAATCTTTTTATAAAGTCCCTGATTAGTTAGGGGATTAAATTTTATGTATATGGATTTAATGTTTTTCCAAGATGGTGTGATGAAAAAATGGTCAATATGTGTTTGAATAGATCAATTTATAAATATTCAAGATTATATCAGGGTTATAATAATCAGTTAGTGAGAAATAAAAATTAGTTTATGTATTTTTATTGCATTTCAGAACAATGTGATCCCTCATTTAATCATTACACTCTCAACATGAGAGTATGAATCCAACTATAAGGTTACCAAAATTTTTATTTGGGGTCCCAAACTAATTACAACTTATGTTTTAAAATATTGTGTCACAACCAAAATAACCCTATATTTTTCAACATAGAGGCACAACTAGAAAAATCCTACCTTCTTATACCTAAAGGCATAACCCAAGATGTACCTTTTGAAGGGGTATTATAAACCAAATATTCCTTATTCTGAATGGAAAATAATAAACCAACAATATTGAATAGAAAATATATTGATAATGAATGTAGTACTATAAAAACTAGTTTGACAGTGAAATTCTATATGTTGAGAAAGAATCATATATGATATTATTGGTAGTGTGAACATTCATGAGCAATTTTAGATAAAGAGAATTGTATAGTAGGAGAAGAAATTTCTCATGTTAAGTTATTTCCATTTATTTTGGTATATCCTTTATCTTTTTTCACATGTTATTTCAAAATATTTTTATGGAGTCTCGACATGTATAGAATCTTTTTCAATTCAAAGCTATTATTGGTATCATTTTTTAAGAAATAGTCATGCTTGTGAAATTATCAATGAAAAACTACCCTGTGATGGATGTATCATATAATAATAATCAACCCTATGACAAATTCTATCTTATGCATTTATATAAGTCTTATGGAAAATTACTATCTTATGAAACTCGTTTTGTATCATATGAAGTTTTATATATTTAAAAAATTAGTTTGTATATTATGAATGTTTTACTACTTATAATATTGTTTATTATCTTAAGAAACACTCATTTCTTATGAAATTGATTTGTTTCTTAAGAAAATTGTTTCTCATGAAGTTTTATATCTTATGAAAACAATTTCATATATCATGAAATTTTTCTATTTGTTTAAAACTACATTATTTATCATGAAATATTTATATCTTCTAAAACCATATTGTATGTTAATATAATTATTTATTATGAAGTTTTATTGCTTATGAATTTTTTTACCTTATGAATTTTTTTTATATTATAAATTATTTACCTCATACAAATTCAAATTGTATCATATGAAAATTATTTCCTATAAAATTTTATATCTTATAAACTCACAATACCATAATAATTACAAGAATCTTATGTGAAATATGTTTTTTACAAGACATATAATACATAAATTATTACTTTGTTTATTTCAAATTAAAATTTTATTTGTTTTCATTATTATTTATTATTATTATGAAAATAGATTTTTTGTGTATTTAATTTTTTTATTTATTTACAGTTATAAAAGATAATTTCTCAATGATATTAACTAATATTTTCATAAAAATTAGATAGAGGAAACATATGTATTTTTTTGGGAAATCAGTATTGGATAATACTAAAGTAGTTCATATATTTCCAATTTATGATTTCAAATTTTAAAAAGGATAACTACAAAGAATTTGAATTTTAAATTTTAATATCTGTGGTGGACCACTATAAAAACAGGTTTATAGAACCAATAACAAATCTAGTGGATACACCTTTATAAAATTCATATTCTGGCCACATGAACATGGTTATCCTTTTATGAAATTCTTTTTGGATGAACTCAGTCATGAAATTCTGTACAAAATAAGATATCAAAGATTCATCATTTTCAATTTTCATAATTTCACTATCTAACTATTACTTTTAGTTCTATTCTCTTCCAATCTAAATTTTAGCCACAATAACATTATTTTAGGTGTTTTCATTCAAATAAATGATTAGATGGGATATACTACAACTCTAACAGGCATGTCTTGTGTTGTTTCTCTATATAGAAAAAAGAAGGTCTTCGGTTGAGACTCTAGAAATAAAAAGGAATTATTATTTGTACTGTGTCTCCATGTGAAAAAATTCATTGTTATTTGGGTTGTGAAAATAGGTGTAAAAGAGTAATTTTTAATTAGGTTATCAATTCTCATCAGAATTTATGTTAGTTTATAACGAGTGATAAACTTTTATATAAAGAGTGTGAATAGTGTACAAAGTATAAAATTAATCTAAACTAAAATAAAAATACTAATGTTCATTGTTATTTTCCCCTTATTAATTATATCAATTAGATATAATAGCTAAATTTCATAAATTTTTCAATTAACCTGCAAGTTTCCATTAAACCATTTTATTACCTGGGACAAACAATTGGTATTGGAGTTATACCATTTTAATATTTTTTTCTTCTGTTTTAATTGATTTTTAAATAATATGTAGAAATTTTATTTGATATATATATATATATATATATATTCTAGTAAGAACTTAATATAATTAATATTCCAAGGAAAAATATTTTTTTAGTCGAAAGCCTCATATTTGAATAATGGTTGGGTTCCTCAAAGAACACCAATTATTTTTCACTAACTGTGGACATTGGAACACTATAATGGAAGCTTTTGTTAATCAACTAAATATTTAATTAGAGTATTATGATTAAACCTTACACATTTCTTAAAACTTATCTATAAACCATAACATAAAATTCCTCTATTAAGTATATTTTTAAAATATAAGGTGATGAATATTCTATATTTTGAACTAAGAAGAAATGAATTTATTCATATCTCAACACATAAAACTTCACTTGATATTTGGAGACTATTTAAAGTTACTCACAATGCAAAAAAATAAATTAAAAATAACAAACCATGGAATGTAGAGTTTAATATCATGATGTCAAAAATCAGTCATGTGGATAATTTATATTAGAAGGTACTTTGGGTTAATATTATTCTAAATTTAATTAGTGCTTTAAGAGAATCCATGGATTATATATTTCATGTTGAAAGAGTACTTAGATATTTACTAATTATTTTCATTCTAGAAAGGTTATTATTTATAAAATTAGGAACTTTAAACAATATACACTTCATAAACAAATTGGTTTACCCGTATATTCATAATTTAATCCTAAAAATATTTCTAATGATAAATTTATAAAAATAATATTAGTTTCCTTTAAATAAAAAATTAGTGTTACTAATTACTCACATTATCATGAATAATATGTAAGTTAAATACATAAATCATCACATGTAAAAAATGGAATATATAAATTAATGAAATGATATTATAGAAGAAAAATAAGGGATACTATTAGAGTTGATTACAAAGGAATTAGAAAAGGTATTATTGTTTAAAACAATTATCCTAAATTAATATCTTATGAATATATATATAAAGGAAATATTAAACCTGATTTCCCAAAGAGAAAAGGAATGATCAAGTGGAATAACAAGGAATATAAAAGTTCCCCTATTACTGGTTTGATTTTAACGATGATTCAAATTATAGTTATAAATATGAAAATTAAATATAATCATCAATTTTTTTCACAACCTCAATAAATCAGGTTTGTGGTTTTTATTGCGATTTCATTGATTTTGATTCTTAAAAAGCATACTATTGATGAATTAAATTATATAACAAAAAGATTGAAAAATTATGTTATTAAAATTCCATATATATATATAATGATCATAATTAAAATAATACAAATAATTTAAATGAAAAGTGTTTTCTATATCATGAGAAAAAAGACTCAAAAAATAAAATGTTAAGAAAAATGATTTTCCTTGAATAAAGATTGAATTTGAATAAATGAGGTAAAATTTTGTATGTGATGATTTAAACAAATCAAAAAATTAAAATTAATGGATTAAAAATGAAATTTAATGTTTTAATATTTTATTTTCAAATTTCTTAAATGAGGAGAAATCTATTATAAAATAATGAAAATAAAAAAATAAATATAAACAAGACTTGAATTGGATACTGGAATAAATTTAAAAAAATTTATAAGAATTTATTTATTAAAATTTAAAAATGAGGTGTATCAATAAATACTTGATTTTTTTGTAGAATGAACCATCATTATGTTGGTTAATGTTCAATAATATTTCCAAAATATCTTAAACACACAAAAGATATAAAATATAAATATCCACCTTCATGAAATCCTATGAAAACATGTTTAAATTATATTTTTTCATTTTAAAATTTTCAACCACAATTGGAATGAAATTTTTATTATTACTAAAACTATAATTAAAATGAATTTGTAGGAAATATGAATTGGGAATCTCAAGAAGGAGACTTGGTATATGGATTGTTAATTCTCCAAGAACATGTCATGAGATTCATAATTTTTTTATCATTCAATAGACATAAAGTATGAAATGTTAATTTTAGTGTCAATACAAATGTTAAAGTAAAATTATTGAATAAGTTGGTTTCTAAATATCTTATTGTATATAAAGTATTATATATATAAGGTATAAATGAAACTATATTGATGTAAAAGTTTTATGGATATCAAAATAATAGTAAATCTTATAGAGTGTAAAAAAAATAACAATGGTAGTTGAATAATTTATTCATGTTAAGTTTAAAGAGAATACTCTTAAAGAGAAGAAGGGTGGTTTAGATCAGATTGAAGAATATATTAGAGAATTCAACTTCAAAGAATAATAAAATATATAATTAGAGATTCCGATTGAAAATGAGGATCAACAACATGAAAATATTTCAAAACACATAAAGATAATCTAATAGATATTGTTATTTTAGAAATTGAATGGAGAGTAAAAATATAAATTAATTTATAAATTATTATACATATATTTATTATATTTATTATTATGTTCCAAAATATATTTCTATAACTCTGAATAATTGTAACAAAATATTATCTATAGAAGATGAACAAAACTAGTTCTTATAATGAATATATGTTTAAATATTTGTTTAAGCACCTCCAAATTCAAAAAATATTAGTGCTAAATGGATATTTATAAATAATCCTGACACATTTAGAAAAATTATAAGAAATATCACTAGATTAGTTAATAAAGGTTATTGTTGTGAAGGAGACATAAATTTTGATGATTATTTTCCAGATGTCTATATATTATAAGTATATGAATATTATTAGCTTATACATTTCATCATGGATTTAAACATTTTCCAATGGATGTGAAAATTTGAAATATCCTTAATTTTTAATGATAGTAATACCCTATTTTTTAATAAATTTTTAGTATTTTTACAGAAAAAAATAATTTTTCAATAAAAATCACTTAATAAATGTTTTAAGGATTTATGTGTGGATAAATATCCTATTACCAAATTTAATTATTCTATGGAATATTTTTAGAGATGAGTACTATGTTATCGTGGGATTGTTGGGCCCAAAATACCTTGGTATTGATATAATAAAAATAATAAATATATTATATAATATACACATGATTTTTCTAAAATAATGGAATATCTTTCAAAGAATATCTTAGATGGGAAATATGAGACTACCATTAAATCATTTACATGGGTTTTACCCTAGGTGTGATATAACCATTGAGTACATTAATTGTTTTATTTGATCACATGTAATGGTAAATATATTATATTACGTAAGCATTATCGGTCTAAAATTATTGAATTTTTTTAAAATGTTGTTCCAAATAAAAAATTTTAGTCTTTTGTGAGTTATAGAATGTAGGTTTTACCGAGGGCATGAAATAACAATTGTGAAAGTCAAGTGTTTGGATAAATCACATGTTAGTGTAACTTATATAATATTTTCACCAAATTAGTATTTATTATTGTTATTATTTTTACTATTACTACCCCTTAATTAACTTTTTATTCCTTCTCCCATTCTACACACCACTTTGCTCTTTTTATTTACATAGTCTACACTCCAAAATATTAGATTTTAACAAGTTTTGAACATTTAAATTCACCAATGATATAGAAGGATGTATATAATGACTCCACTATTAATCTCTTATTGGATCAAAAAAATAAATAGTGTTTTTAATTTTTGTATAATATTTATGTGGCATTTGGTTCTAAATAACAAAACTATTTATTTCTATCGTGGGTAGTATAGAATAAATCTGTGCTATCCAAGAACTCACTTTGGTGCAATCAATGAGGTATCCAATGATCTGATCTAGGTTCGTCATTCTGAACATCGGCACAAAACGAGTTGAGATTTTTCCAATGGCACCACATAAAGGTTTTTGTTTAATTTTCAAATTATTTTTCTTCTTTATATACTTATTTATCAAATATTGTAAAAAATGTGGAACTTAAATAAAAATGAGAAAAACTATAATTATAAAATGAAAATTTAAATGAACTATCAAATGATAATTTCATGATATTATCTAAAATAATATTAAGGAATTATAAAAGGATCCTTTTTAAGAAATTATCATATGATAATTATCAAGGGATACTTTATGTAAATGATCAAAGGATAATTCATAAAATAATAATCAAAAGATAATTGAGTGAAATTATCAAAGCTAAATATAATGTATTATCAATCAATGGTTACATCGTTTATTCAATCGATAATTTATTAAAAAAATCAAAATATAGTTTCTCTAATAAATTACTAAAGGATATTTATAAGGAAATATCATGCAATAATTACATTTAATTTTAACGATATAATTAGAAAAGGATAATTTATAATAATTTATGATAGGATAATTATGAAATGAAAATTTAAAAGAAATTATCTAGAGATAATTATTAAATGATAATTTATAAGAAATTTTCAAAATATAGATATAAAAGATAATTTACAAAAAATCATCAAAAGATAATTGTAAAAGGATATTTGATAGGAATAACTCAAAAGATGATTATTCTTGAGAGAAATATTGCTAATGCATGTGTTGGACAGAAATGATAATTCAACTTTATCCAAGAGGGAGAAAGTATCTATACATGTGATATTTAATTTTTTTTTGAAATAAAATATCTAGCTTGGTTTCTAGGAACCCTTGATGTATATTGACCATTTACATGTAAAATAAGATGATAATACAGACTAGGTGCATGTGTTCTTGACTACTAAGGTTTCCAGTCTATATTTCAAACAGAACAAGGTGGTTTATCCTTTTCATTAAAATCAATGACATTGAAATTGGAAGATCCTTTACTCTTGGGGCATTTGTTTTACTTGTTACCTTAGTATAATCTGTTAGCTAGAGTAATTGATGACCATTAATGATTATGATCACATGTTGGTGTGTGTTTCCACTAAGAATATTAGTTGACACTTGTTTCCAGGATTACATTCATAACTTATTACTCATGTTCAATTTTGATCACATTTATTGTATGTTATACATTACTTATGATTCAGTGTGATGATTTCTTAGGAATCATACTTTATTATGTAAGTAATTGTGGTATTGTTCATAGAGGCCAAAGTAGGTGGAACATCATGGAAATTTTATCCCTTAGAATGGGATTTCACATGACTTATAGTGATAGAAATGATGTAATTAAGAATAGGGTAGGGATACAATGACACCTCACATATTCCCCGTGAAACACTTGATTCCTAAAGGATTCCAAGGAGCTTGTTACTCAATGCCTAGGGAATGTTGAGTAGCTCTTGACACATAGAGGATGCTAAGAGAATGAATATCTTTATGGTTAGTGTATTCTAGGTTGTACAATTACATGGTTCTAAGTAGCGTGATTATGAGCCTCATGTATAGTCCTTTATTACTTCATACACCTTGATTATCATTCCATCATAGAGCGGATGCTGGTAAGGATGATAGTTTGGAAAATAATGGTTAGTGTACGATAACTTAGTTTTGGATTTTATATTTTTATTCTTTTTACAAATTTATTATTATTATAGAATATAATTGTATACTAGGGCACACCATTTTAATTATGGATTTTTGGTGTCCTAGAAAGTCTTGTTCTCACACCCTAATCGTGCATTTCAATGTTGTTGTAGATTTCATGCCTAGAGATATGGTGAAGATAAAGGTACCTATGGTGTATGGCTGAGAGAATCATGGAGCTTATAATGGACTGGTTGGGACTCCCGAAGACCCCATTGTTTTTTATTTATATGCATTTATTACTTTTGTTGGATTTACAATTTGGGATCCATTTCAGTACTTGCGTGACATGTATACCAACCTTTCTATGACAGATGTTATTTGATTAATTATTATATAGTTTATTGTTATTATTTTTCCCTATGAAATGATACTGAGGGTATAGTCTCCCCACTGATAGACTTATACTCTCACAACTAGTCTAAATCATCTTGTGTATGGGGAGGTTCAAATTAGATCATGTGGAACTCCGGTTGGAACATGGATGTTTGGACAGAGTTGTGAAAAATGGTATAAGAGGACTAGGAATCACTATGTTGTTTCATCTATTTTTCTTAATTTGGGACCTATAGATAACAAGTTAGACATCTAGGAATTATGAAAAGGGAACTATGAAAGGGCCTGAGAAGCATTATATTTTTGAGTTCTTTGTTTATATAGATTATGGGAAATTATGTTTTATTGTTATAATAGATTAAATTCACCATGGGTGAGAGAAATGATATTGATAGTTGACTTATCAGATTTAAGGCATGTTCATGCATCATGATTATGCATGTATCCTCACATGTCATATATATATATATACATGTTATTAAGAAACATAGAAGTAACTTAATTTAATGCATTTTTTTGTGCTATTTTTAGGAACTTTTTCATTGTGTCATATATATTTGTTTCCATGATGTTATGATATATCTATAATTGAATAAATTAGTAGAAATAATTATGCTGTTTTGTTCGTTTATGTATGGTGAATTGAATAACATAATTGGATACCAGAGTTACTTATAGGAGGGTTATACCTTGGGTTGAGTGTAGAATCTTTGTAGAAACCTCGTGTGATCCCATAGATTTATTAGGGTTTATCATAATAACTCTAGTTTTTCCTTTATTTTACAATTTTTTTCTTCGCAAAGTCAAATTATGCAATTAATTGGGAAGATGGTTGGAATAATCTCATAAGGGATTATTTTTTTTATTTACAACTTGAAGTATTGGAGAATGTAGTCGAGTATGCTCCCACTCATTCTCCACGGTTTAGGAAGCATGGCCACTTCAACGGAAATTCTTTCACTTAGTCCCTATCCTAGGTGTAGGAGTTTATAACTGTGGTAAAAAAATATCTAAATTTAAATACAACATTCGCCATCCTTTTAGGAAAATAGAGCCTTTCATAATACCGAATAATGGGTTAAAAATCATTATAATAGTATTCAACTATATAGATATTCTAAAGGATCAACATGTTTTGTTGATATCGATCAAATAGAAGAAGAAAATCCCATTTTTATACCCCAATATCATATGTTACCAACAAAGATAAATGTTTTCACGGTGTGGCTAGAATACTTGGAGGTGAATGTCTCTATTAGGATGAGTACATCATAGTAGGGTGCACCTATGTTTTTCACCAAGAATGCGAATGGTTGTCTTCAAATTCACCTAGATTAATATATGATAAACCATGTGACAATGATGAATAGATTAATATTGAATAGATCAATGATATTTTCTATTAGTTATGGTTTTCCTAGTGGTTCTTCAAGATTGATCTTTCATTATGCTACCACACGTAATGAGTTAGAGGGGAGTTCATTCCAAAGATGGTGTTTCAGAGTAGGTAGGTATCATATAAATAATTAGTAATGCCTCTCGGACTTATGAACACACTATATGTGTTCATGGACCCCATGAACATGATGTTATTCCCATATATAGACTCGTTTATCATTGTTTTTAGTAAATACATCCTCATATACTTATTGAAACCTGAGAAACATGGTATGAACCATGTGAAAGTATCAAGTATGTTTTGAGATCATCAGCTTTAATCCATGATTTTAAGGTTAAAATTATGGATCCAAGAGGTAAATTTCATAGGAAATGTGGTGTATGAGAGGGTTATAACCATATAACTATAAAAAGTAGAGGAAATCATGTCCTAAATGTGACCCTTCAATGTGTTCAAGATCACGAGATTTCTAGTTTTAGAAGGATATTAATAATGATTTATCCATGACTTCTCCAGACTGTCAACACGCATGATGCCACATTCCCAAATGGAGTATAGTTACAGTCAAATGACCAGTTTGAAGAGATATTTCATAATCTAAATAGAAGGTTAAATATAACTCCAATTTTGATACTACCCAATCTAGGGATCTATTATGTCATATAGTATGATTGCATCATCCATTGTTTTGGGAGAAGTACAAATATAGTGATAGAAGATAGTAGGTTATGGGTCACATTTTCTATGGACCAATGAAAATAATTTCCTTAATCATGGCTTGGAACATGATGATGGGTTCCACCAAATGAAGTATTGGTGACAATATCTCTTCTGTGAGATTTTTTTGTTTACCCAAACCACAAGAGACTTTACTATATCTTCACATAATTGGACCTGAAGTTGGGAAATGTGTAATGGGTTGAGTATCTATTTAAAGTTTACTTAGAGAAGGATTATTCACCAAGTAATTGTATTGTTTTTTTAGATTTTATTATCCATAAGACACTGGAAGACGATAAGTTTGGTGAGAGTCCTTTAGAGGAACCATGTCAATTGTTGAGTTGGTTGGATGATTGGAGGACATATGCTTTTGAGGATATGAGATAATTGACTTGTCCCCCTTTACTGATCACATACTCACTTCTAGACTGGGATAAGGTTGGATATGAGTTAAACTCATATTTTAATGTAATTCTAGAACAACTAGTTGTTTGTGATTTGATACCTAGTTGATCTTTAGTCAATGCTTTTGTGATCATGGTACCTTGGAGAGTATTAGTCCCTACTTCAATTAGAGAGGAGTTGATTATATATTTTGAAACATTAATATGGGTGGTACATATTTATGTTTGGAATATTTATCCAAACATTATGTGAGAGTTATGATGTCTTGGAATTAATAGGCACAGAACATGGTTTGTATCATTACTCCATACCTTCCATAGGGTAAATGATGAGAACAAGTGTCCTAATGGTATCTCCAAACACTTCTAGATATAATTGAAAGTGGGAGGACATCCTTATAGACTTTCTTATGGGGACAGCCCAGACCCCAAAGAGTTGTGAGGAAATTTGGGTGATTATCTATTGGCAGAAAAATCTTTCCAACTTATTTATGATTTTGGAGAATCATTTAGTAAATGAGTTGGGAAAGAGATTTCTTCCATGTGATCATATACTTACAGGGTGTTACAATGGTCATTGTATTAGATAGATATGAATGTTTCACATCTCAATTTTGTAATGTATTACAAGATGGAATTAGGACTCATTTGATATTGAACACAGCGTGAAATCCCTGGATAAATGAAGAATACAAGATGATGATGTTTATATTGGATGATATGATTCAAGATTTCTTTATAGAATTTTGTGGGACATTGAATGATCATATAGCCTAGTTTGAGTTCATTTAAAACAACAGCTACTAGAATTTTATTTAGATGGAACCTTACTAGGCCCTTTATGGGAGACCATTTCAATTTCCACTTTGTTAGTATGAGGCAAGAAATGAAACATTTGTAGTTATAGTTTCGTTCAGGGGACATATAAGGAAGTAAATATGATTCAATATAGTTTGATCACAACTTTGATATAGAATATTTCATATAATGAATGTAGAATAAGACCTTTTTTGTTTTCTGTAGGTTATTAGGTTTAATGTAATGTGAATCCTTGATTAGGAAACTAATGACCAATGGATAAAAGAAAATTTGGTCAATTCTTTGTCAGACATTTTATGATCAATGAAAAGATTTTTATAGTGGCTAAATTTTTTATCTGTACTCCACATCATTGAGGTATTCATGATGTGTTTCATGTGTCTCACCTTTGAAGGTAATAACCCGATATTCACATGCCATTGACTGTATATATTTTGAGCTAGAACATGATGAATCTCACGAGTACTATCCATTTTACATTATATAACAAAGTGAGAAGGTTTCATGAGTGAAAAAAGTATAACTTTTTCGTATTATATGAATCATGGATGGATCTAGGAGGAGGTGTGTGAATGTGAGTATGATGTTCACTATCAGTTTCCAGTCTTTTTATGAAATATTGATATTGTTACATCATAGGAATGATAAGTGGATAGACTAATTAATAGTAAAATCCTAAAATGTAAATGAAAATAAAAAACACTTTGTTAACAATTTAGTGGTATTTTTTTGTGAAAATATAATTAGTCAATAAAAATCACATAATAAATGTTTCCAAGGCTTTACGTAAGTGTAAAAGTACAATTAACACCATGAAATATTTTATGGAAGAATTTAAGAGTTATAAACTGAGTTAGCATGAGATTTTAGGGTTTTTAGGGCCTCAGTATTGATATAAAAAAATAATAAAAATATTATATCACATTCATGTGATTGTTCCAAAATAATGAAATATATTCTGAATGGTGTCTCAAATGGGAAATTATAGACTTCTATTAAATATGAATATCAGGTTTTACCCTTGGTGGGATATAACCATTGTGCGCATTGAGTGTTTGGTGAGGTTGCACGTAAAGGTAATTATATTATATTACATACAAATTTTTTTCTTAAATAATTGAATACTTCTCAAACAATGTTTACAAGGGTAAATATGATACCTTCACTAGTTATGAAATGTAGTTTTTACTATAAGTGTGACATAACATTTTTGACAACCTATTGTTTGGGTAAATCATATATAAGGTTATGAAATTTTATATTTATAGTACATTGTTTAATAATAATAATAATATTTTTATTCAACTCGTTTATTCTTCCTCCTTACAAGCCACACTCCGCTTTACTCTATTTTATGATGGAGATAAGAAAAATGATTGGATTTCAACTTCTCTAGACCATTTAAATTAACAAATACTTTAATGATATGAATTTAATAACTCTATCATAATTCTTTAGTTGAATCAAAAATTAAACAAGTTTTTTTAATATGCGATAGATGTCTTTGCAGATTTTTGGTTTTAGATAACTAGAATTCTCACTTCAATCACATATGGCATCGATTGAATCTGTGTAAACCTTAAAAAATATTTGGCATGATCAATGAGCTCTCTAACGATATGATTCAGGATCCTTCTTGTGAACTTCACTGCAAGATAGGTTCTCTTCTTCCTTAGGAGCTCCACACATATGGTTTTATGTTTTATTTTATTTTTAAATTATTTTTTTTATCTTTTTATCCACCATTCACAAATTATTGAAAATAATTTGAATTTTAATTAAAATACTAAAACATAGAATTATTAAAAAATAACTTCAATGAATTATCAAAGTATAAATGCGTGAAATTATCAAAGATAATATTATAAGATTACCTAAAGATAATTTATAAAAAAATATCATAAGATAATTACCAATCAATAATTTATGAAAATGTTCAAAGTATAATTTTTAAATAATTAACAATAGATAATTTTTGAAATTATTAAAGATAATTGGAAAGGATTATTAAGTGATGATTACATCATTTATTAAAAGTGTAATCTATTAAAAAAAGAAAATTTTTTATTTAAAATTACCAAAAGGAATATTATTAGGAATTATCAATCTATAATTATATGTAATTATTAAAATATAATTATAAAAGTGTAATTTATAATAAATTATTATGTGATAATTATAAAATGATAATTTATAAAATATTATCTGAAGATAATTATATAAAAATTGTTTATAAGAATATATGAAAAGGTAATTTTAAAAGTATAACTTATAATAAATTAATAAAATATAATTATAAAAGAAAAATTTTAATAAATTATTAAAATTAGTTATAAAAGTGTAATTTACTGAAAATTGTTAGAAAAAAATAATTCTTGAAGGAAAGATTGATAAAGCATGAATTGATCTATAATGATATTTTGGAATTATCCAAGAGATAGAAAGTATAATTTCACGTGATATTTTATTTATTTTTGAAAAAAATAGTTTTTTATAGAAACCCTTGACGAACCTTGAGCATAGATGTGTCAACAACCACATTAATAAGGTCACGTAGTGTGTGTTATTGTCTTTCTATATTTACACTCTCTCATTTGAATCACACGGGGTGTTTTATCCTTTATATTGACATCAAATACTTTAAGGCATACATTTTCTTACATCCTGGGTTATTTATTATACATGTTGCCTTAGTTTAATCAATTAGTTAGAATAATTGATAATTGTGATATATTATGATCGCATGTGGGTGCACTAGTAGAGCATGAGAAAATTATGTAAAACTTGTTTCCATGAGTTATTTTGTAGTTTTTTATTTGTGTATTATGTATATCACAACTATTATATGTTATAATTTTCTTATGATGATGTTATATTATTTCTAATGTATTCTACCTTGTTATTTGTGCCATTGTGGTATTATTCTTTAAGCCTATTGTATGTGGATTATCATGAAATGTTTATCCATTAGAGGAGTAGTGTGAAAGACCTGTGATGATGGGGAAAATGGATCTAAACATATCTTAGGGATACAAAGATTCCTTGAGGATGTTGTTTAATACACTTGATTCCAAGAGGATAAAAATGATCATATGAATCGATGCATAGTGAATGATTTGTATCTCTCAATTCCAAGTGGATGTAGAGTACATGACTCTATGTATTCTTAGGGTATTCTATGTTGTATGACCACATGGTGCTAATAATCACGATAATTAGATTTATGGGTACTATTTAATTACTTCGACAACTTGAATATCCTTACAGAATTGAACCAAAGAAGGTATAATTGGGTGTTTATGGTGGCTTTGATTGTGATCAAATACATAGTTTTTGATTTTATGTCATTATCCATTTTAAAAAATTATTATTATTATGGAATATAAATCTATACTTGAGAAAAAAATTAAGGTATGCATTGATGGTATCCAATGAAGTTTTGTACTCACATAGAACTAGAGAATTTTAATACATTTGTAGATATCAGGACTAAAAATCTTGTGAAGGGAAATGTTTTTATGGAAGAAAACTTATAGAATAACTATGGAGCTCTTAGAAGACTAATACATACTCTAAAATTGCATGCTTTCTATTTATTTACTTATCTTCATTTACTAAATTTCATGGCTTTCGATTTTGGGTCCTTTTTTTCTCGTGTGACATGTATGCCATCCTTTCAATTCAACATATACTCTGATTATTTATAATATTGTTTATTATTATTTTTTTATCCAATGAAATGATAAAATAGGTATAGTATCCTCACTCATAAACATAGACCATCACCTCTAGTTGGAAACCTCTTGAAACCGGGGAGGCGTGCGTGAGGTCATGTGGTATTCCGATTTGAACCCGATTTTTGGGATGAGATTTTACAAAATTTATTTTTTAAATGATTCAATTTGTGAATATGTTTATAAAAAATATCCCCTAGGTTTTGAACATGAATTTAAATAAAAACATGTTTTTAAACATTAAAAGTTCTTTATAAAATCAAAAAATCCCCTAAAGTATCGAATGGATATATATATAAATTTATATTAAAAACGGTTTTTAAAAGTTAATGTTATACCAAAATTATTTATTTATATTTATAATAAATATATTTTGATCCTATAAATTAATATTTGCAGTATTATTTGTAGATCTAAAATTGAATTTATTTTCAAAGAATTATCAAATCTAAAGACCTTTGAATTTAACATGGGACTTTTTATAGAATCAAAATTATTTCCTAGACATTAGATTATTTAAAGGAATGATAAAATATTTTTTAATCAATAAAAAAATGATATGGAATAAGATAAAATATATGTACTTCAATAAAGTGAATGATCAAATAATAAAACTGTTACTTATTATCAACTAGATTATGATGAATCTTGAAAAATATTAGATAAAAATCATATTAGTGGATTAATTATCACTTAATTGTATTTAACTTCTTCTAGAGTAGAGTCAATGTTTAATATATGCCTATTTTCAATATTTTATGTTGACATTAAGAAAGGTCACTTTAAATATATCAAAAGGATTATTAATTATGATAAAAATTCTTTAATCCTCAGTTTATTTTATCCTAGAAGAAATTATTTTCATTTGAAAAGATATTTAGATTCTAATTTTGGTTGTTGAAAAATTAATAGAAATAATACAAGTTATATGTGTAATTTTTTTAGAATGATTTTATTTTATATAATTTAAATAAATAGCTTTTGAATATTTATATATAGTTGAATTAGTATATATATTTTCTCTATGTTGTTATACTTATTGTTTTTGGATTAATAAAACTTTAAATGATTTTGATGTGTATTTTTATAATTTTCCTTATTTGTGTGATGAATCATGTGTTATTTCTATTTTTATGAATCCCTTGAAATAGATTGATACTAAACATATTGATGTATGATATCATTTTATCAAGGATGATGTTAAAAATGGAGAAATATATTTGGAATATACTTCAACAGAAAATCCACACAGATAAATTATTAGTACTCTTTTAAATTTAGTAAATTGTTAGAAACATATGTTTAACCATGGTATGAAGGAAATATGATTTAATTACGTTTTAACATGCGTAGGGACACCATGTATCCATTAAAAGTGTTAGGTAGTTTTAAAAGGACTAAATAATTTTATCTTTATAATTACACTTTATTTCAACTCTAATAGTTTTCAATTACTTTATAAAACAATTATATATTTTTATTTTTTTCCCAATAAATACTTAAACCTAATTTTCATTTTACATTTTAAGATAAAATAATTTTTATTGTCTAGTTAAATTAAATATTTAATTTATTAAAAATGTTTTTATGATTCCATGAATATATTAACATTTTTTTATTAATTGTATCTTTTAGAGTATTTTTTGGAAATATATGTTATGGTATCATAAAAGCGGTTTTTGAAATCTATATACAATTTTTTCAAACTCTATTAAATTGTTTTGAAGAAAGATTTTTCTAAAAAAGGGAATATAAAATTACATTAATGGAGAGTCTTAATACTTTTATTTAATTTAATTCTTCTATTGGTATATTTGTTTATAAAGCATAAATTCAGGAGGATATTTGAAAAATAAATTTAGTTTTCATTGAAATCTACCAAAACATTCTATTATATTTCAAAAATACATTATAAATCTACATTAAGTTTTAAAAAAACTAATATGTAATTTATTAAAACCCTATTCTTGGCTTAGTTTTACTTTTAACAGTTTCAAATTTATTTTTCATAACTATTTTTCACTTTTACACTTAGTAAAATATTATTTAACTTAGGGGGAATTATCTTTTTTGTTTCGGAGAGAATAAAAATCTTTAATTGTTATTAAAATGGATTTTTTTTATTTTAGTTTAATTATAACATATTTTATTTCTAAAAGGTGAAGTGTTATGAAAATTTTAAAAAAAACTTTTTGATTATTCTCAAAAGGCAGAGAATTGTTTAGGGTCGTGTAATTACAAATAATGTGGATATTATTGATTAGAACATTAGAAAATTATTTATTTATATTTTGATAGTTTCAAAATCATCATTTTATTCTCTTTAACACAAATGAAGAAAAATGTTAGAGTATTTACTTAATTATATAAGAATGAAATGATGATTAATCTTTATTTCTAATTAACTATCATTGTTCTATTATACTATGATAATTTTTTTTAATATACATATTATAAAAATATTTTAAATCTAATAACATATAATGATATGTTAGTGTACCTTATAATGATTAGATATGTATCATGAAAAGTTAGAATTTTTGTATGGTTTAGTACAATATGTTTATTATGTTATACCCTATAATGGTGATTTTTTGTAAAATAATTATACGCTATGAATAACACTTAAAGCATATGAACCAATACCTAATATTATTTTTAACCCAATTAAGAGAGAATTTTAAATATGAAATATAAATTATAAAGGAATGTACCATATTATTTGAATGTATATTATAGAGATATACATTATGAAAATATGTAGCATACACATACATACAAGTCTAATAAAAAATTTCTATTTTATGAAATAATTTTTTCTTATGAATTTTGTTTATATTATGAAAAATATTATTTATAATTCAAATTTTTTATTTATAAGAAAATTTTATTGTATCTCATGAAAATTTTCAATATTTTGAAATAAATTTATATCTTGTGAAAATATTCCTTAAGATGTTTTCTATGTTATAAAAACTTTTTTATATAATATAAAAAATTTCTATCTTAAAAAAATTTGTTTGTATCCTATAAAATCTATGTATCGAAGGAAATCAATTTATGTATTTTAAAAATTCGTTTTATTAATGATTTATATCTTATGAATACTTATTTGTATCTTACAATTTTTTTTATCTCACCAAAACTATTTATTAAATTTCTAAATATTTAAATCTTATGAAATTTGTTTTTATCATAGGGAAATTATTAATAATGATATTTTATATATTATGGAATTATTATATCATAGGAAATAGAGTAATCTTATGAGAACTTAGTATCTTACATGATAATGAATAATAATAAATCTATTATATTCATTTTAATTAAATTTTTATCATTTTTAATAATTTTTAATTATTGTTAAGCAGATATATTTTTTGTGTATTTAAAAATGGATATTGTTTATAGTGATGTAGGATAGTTTCTTAATATGATTCATTGAGTTTTTAATTATAATTATATTGAGAAAAGAATGGCTCTTTTCTTGGGAAATTTTCATTTAAAAACTCTAAATTAGTTCACTGATTTTTGATGAATGAAAATTTCATTCGAAAACGATAACTACAATGGATTTGAATTGTGAACATTTTTATATTTGGAGAAAATAATTAAAAAGAGTTTTATAAAAACTGTAAACCATATAGAGGATACACTAGATTGAACATTGACTTCTGAACATGTGAACCTATTTCTACTACTATTCAATTATTTTTGTTTAAACACATTTAATAAAATTCCCACTACTTAGGATATACCAGAAACATCTTTCAAAAATTTCATAATTTCACTGTCTAAATAGTTTATTTAGTATTGTATTGTTCCAATATTATTTCCTTCTTCACTAATGTTGGTTTTTGGTTCTAAATTTAAAATTCAAACTGGATGGGTCATACCACCCCTTTAAACATTTTATCATAGGTTGTACCTCTTGGTATAAAACAACTAGGTATTGGGTTGTTTCTCTTTGTATAAAAAGGGGGGAATGTTTGATTTGTTCCTACTTGTAAGAAAAAGAAGTACTATTTAGGTTTTAAGTTCAGGTCGAAAAAAGATGGTTTATTTGGGTTGAGAATCGAAATGTGAAAAAAGTTATTGAAATTTTGTTGTGACTCCCCATAAAAAATCAAGTCAACTTTTAGTTGGTTATATACTCTCACTTTGAGAGAATGGAGATTATACAATAGATCACTTTTGAATATACTAATATAAAAATTCTTATGATTACTTTTTCCCACAGATCATTTATATTAACTATGATATATTTTTCAATTTTTCCCAAATTTATTAATTCACCCCTCTTGATCATTCACCCATATCACTATCTGAAAAAAATGATTTTGTATTCCTTTTAAATTTAATAGGAACCAGTTCAATGGGGTTGTTAGTGACAAATTTAACTTATATAATGTTTGTTTTTTTGTAGAATAATGATTCTAGTATAATGAATTATATTGTTATGAATTTAAAAACCATAATAAATTATCAAAAATATATAAATTAATATATATATATATGTATCAATGTGGAGTGATCTATATAGGCATAGAAGTAAAATTACTACAAGAAACACATATAAACATTAATGGGTGGTCTTAATAATGAAGAATTTAGATTTAATTTTATCCATGATTAGAGTGTATATATATATATTAATAATAAATCCCAAACATCTATGATAATCCTTCAGTGGATAAGAGTATCATTTATATCACCATTTAAACATTCTCATTTCATTCACAAATAAAAATCCATTTATTCATCACATAAATTATATTTTATAGTGTTCTAACTATGGATCCAAATGATATATGTTTTTGGTAATTAATTTTCTTTTCTATTAATTATATTTTTTTCATTATTTCGATTTTCTTAATGTTTCAATTCATTAGTTTATTATGTTTTTGAATATATATAATGATTCTATATAGTATTTTAATCCATTTTATATGTAAACCTTTCATTAACCACATATCTTGAATAACATTTTTCTTTATTTTAAATGTAATTAATGAAACATTCAATATTATTATGCGTTACCTACTTAATTTATTTAGATCATTTTCAAAAACAAATTTATTAATAATTTATATAAATTTTCAATATCAATGTACTATATTATTTAAATGGATGAACTACCAAACTCTAGCATTTATTTGTTATTTATACCTTTATGAAAGTATTGTTATTGGTAATTTCAATCATTATAAGGATTGGTTTTAGAAATTCATGATTTTACTAATTTATTTTCATTTTTGAACATTTTTTAAAATTTTAATTTCAATATATTATAAAGAAATTATATTTTAAACAATAAATTAACATTAGTCTGTGTGAATATCCAGATCTTTTAAATATAATGTATTCAGTGTGAGCTCACATTTTTCATTTAGAAAAATATTGTCTCCCCCAAATTGGGGGAATATCATTTCCTTGGAAGGATATACTAAAAATCATGTAATGAACATATCACATATTAAAGGTTCATAATATATAATGATAAATAGAGAATCAAAACAAACATTAATACCCATTGTATATTGGGAGATAAATTTAATATACTATGGTGCTGCTATTGAAAAATATTCAACACAACCTAAAAAACCCGAATCATAAAAAATTTACATTTAATCAACTATGATATTAAATAGATAGTATTTATGATAAATAACTAGGAATATGAGAATAAGTGAAAAAACATATATCACACACCTCCAAAAGACTATGAAGAATAATATTTCAACAATAATGATTATTAAATTAGTTGAAAACTTTTGATTAGTGACATGTATTAACCCATTATGAAAATGTGAATGAGAAAAATGAATCTTTTTCATCATTAAAACTTTTATTTAATAACCATTGAAAAATTTATTTGTAACTAATCCACATTATCTAGTTGAAATTATTGGATTCAGTTGTACAAAAATGAATTATTAAACTTATTCATTTGATAAAACATTCAAGAAAACGAAATATTCATTGTTGAAACAAACTCAAATGAAAGAATATTATTTATTAATTTTTATATTATATATAATATCTTGATTCTTATTGATAATAAAACCCACTTTTTATGTAAATTATAATTTTATCTGAAAATTTCAATTTTCAAATAAAATAACCTAATAAATGTTTCAATGTATTTGAGTAAAAGTATAATATTAGTGAGAATATTGAAATATTATATGGAATATTTTAAAACCTAGGCACTGAGTTGGTGAAATATTTATAAGAAAGTAGAGCCTCAGTGAAGAAAATAATAAAAAATAAAAAATATTTTAATATGTAAGCATGATTTATCCAAAATAATTGAATATCCTCCAAATGGTACATCATATGAGAAATATGAGACCAAAATTTGGTATATGGAATGGGTTTTACCCTAGTCAATGAATAAATTATGTGAGAATCAAACATTTGGATAGATCACACATGAGGATAATTTATTTAATATTTCATATATATTATTTTTCCAAAATAATTGTATATCCCCAAAAAAGTGCATCTTATGAGAAACCTGAGACCACAATTTGTTCCAGGACATGGGTTTTACCCTAGGAAAGGAATAAATTTTATACATGTCGAGTGTTTGGAAGAATCTCCTACAATAATAACCTTTTGTACATAATTATATAATTATTATTATTTTTATATAATAAATAATTAATATCTCTCAGACGATATATCATATGAGAAATTAGAGACCACAATTAGAGCTAGAACATGGGGTCTTCCCTTTGAGGGGTATACATTTCTACGAATTGGGTATTTAATCAGTTCTATATTAAATTAAAATTATTTAATATTTTAATTATAATAATATTAATAATATAATTAAAAAAATTATTTCTTATGGTCATCTTCAAGGCCTAAAAATAAACCTTCATTAAAGTATCTTACTTAATCTGAAACATTTTCATTTCAACCATTTGGACCCATTTCAGTTAGCAAAGACTTAATAGGATGATTTTAATGGATTTTCCATAAATTATTAGGTGAAATGGTAGGTTAAATTAGAGTATTGGATTTGAAAACCATTTAAAAGTTTTAGAGTTCTAAATACCCGTGTTTCTTTGTTGTTGGAATATTTTATCTAGTTCAGATGACCCTAGATCTGATATATGTGTTATCGGTGAAGGTCTACCAATCCATTAACTGAACCCAAACAATATTATGCTTATCCAAAGTACATCAACCCTTTCCCTGAGACTCCATTAGTGTAGCATTTGGGTTTTAGTTATTTTTTTATTTTTTTCTTTCGATTTTTTTCTTCTAATTTTTTAGATGTATAAAAATTAATAATATTAATAATAAAAATTATATAATTTAAATAAAATAATTTAAACCTAAATTATATAGGAATAATATATAAGAAATTAACATAATATAATTTTTTCTCCTTTATGTCATGGAATACCCTCCAATTTTCAAGGATAGTCTATTTAAAATGGAAATAGATAATAATTTTTTATTATTAAGGATAATTGTTAAATAAATTTGGATTTTTTTGAAAAATTATTAAAAGATTATTGAAATGATTTATTGATGGATAATTTATCATTACTGTCAATGGATAAAATATTGAGTTCTTAGAGGCATTCTATTAAAATTATTGTATTATAATTGAAATATTATCCAAGGATAATTAATAGAAAAAAATTCAACGAATAATTGCATGTTTTTATTGACATATAATTTATGGAATTTCGAGAAGATAATTACACAGAATTATTGAATAATAATTATTAAAAATTATCAAATGACAATTTTGAGTTTATGAAAGTGTAATTTATGTGAAATTATAAAAATATAATTATAAATGACTAATATTTAATAAATTATCAATGTATAATTATAAAAGGACAATTTTAGTGAAATTTTCAAAACAAAATTATAAAAGTATAATTTATAATAATTTATCAATTTTTTATAATAAAAAGATAATTTATGTGAAATTATCTAAATATAATTATAGAAGAATAATTTATGATAAATTATCAAAATATAATTATAAGAGGACAATTTCAGAGAAATTATTAAAAGATAATTTTAAAATGATAACTATAATAAATTATCATAAAGTAATTATGAAATAATAATTTTGAGAAATTATAAAAATATAATTATAAATGGTTAATCTATGAGAAATTATAAAATTATAATTATAAAAAGATAATTTATAATAAATTATCAAAAAATAATTATAAAATAAAAAATTTATAAAAAATTCTCCAGATTTATTTATAAAAGGATTATTTATATTAAATTTCAAACAAATAATTATAAAAGGATAATTTATAAGAAATTATGAAATGTTATTTATTATTGTGGAGAATATTACAAGAACATGTGTCGATGTAATAGATAATTTGGAGATTATCTAGTATATAGGATGAACAATCAAATGTGATAGATCTTTTTAAAATAAAATATTTGGTTTTGGTTTTTGGGACCCTTGGTGAACCTTGGGTGTCAAAATTTTGATGCTAATCCGGTGAAGTGGTGTTCCTGACTAGTTTATCCCCACCATTTTACATCAATGATTTTGTGGTAGGAAGCTTCTAATTTTTTGATTTGTTACACATTTTGTATTAATATGATTATGCGTAGACATATTTGATGACTGTGCTAGATTTTGATCACTTTTGGGTTTGTGTGTTTCCCTGAGAACATTAGGTTGTTTCCATGAGTACTTTTATCTTGTTATTCAGGTTCAATTTTCATCTCATATATTTTTGTTCTATATTACTTATGATGATGTGATATGCTTGATTGTGTATCCTACTATGTTATGTGTTCTTTTTTTGATATTTTAATTTGATCCCAAGGAAGGTGGACTATCAAGACATTTTGATTCCCTAGATGGTGAGTGAACATTATTTACGAGGATGATGATGAAGGACTTATGCACTGGGTAGGGATACGATGTTGACATAGGGATTTAGAGTGATGTTATTGATGAATAGAATATTCCAAGGGGTATTGGTCTCGATGTGTAGGTATTTTGAGTCACTCTCGAGGCCTAAAGAATACTGAGAATAATAATTCCATAATGCTATGTAATAATAATTTGAACTAAGTCGACAATGCATTAAATATGTTGTGTGATTAACTAAATGAATTAAAGGTTCTAAGGGGTATGGTTCACGATTCCTAGGGGATTCCAAGTAGCTCTTTATGCCATGGCGATGTCCAGATCCTGAAAATCCATGATGCGTATTGATGCTGTGTTGAACAATCTCATGATGAAGATTTGCATGTTTCATTATCCTCAAGGATAAGCTTTGATTCTTCTGAAACCTTGATTATCTTTCCAACATAGAGTTGAAGCGTGTACATTCAAGGGTATGTGGCAACTTGGTAAGCGTACAACAACTTAGTTTTGGATTGTGTGTTTTTTATTTTTGTAATGCATTTTTTACTATCGAATTGTCTTATATAGTTGAGCACATCATGTTAAGTAAGAATTGGTGGTGTTTTATTGAGTCTTATACTCACACACATCTCATGAATTCTGATACACTTAATTATTTATAGGGGGATCTAGTAAAGGGAATGGACCATATGGTGGGAAACTGAGTAGAGGGGCATGGATATAGTAGCATAACTATATAGAATCTGAAGGAACCTCATTTTATTATTCTACTTTATCTACTTTATTTCCCTTGGAAAGGATTTACACTTACAGAAGCTACCTATTTGTATGACATGTATACCACTTATTTTGTTTTCACACATTACTCTGATAATTTATTATGTGACCTATTATGTTTTATAGATCATATGATATTATAATGAAGGTACAGACTCCCCTTTCTAGATT
This sequence comes from Viscum album, assembly GCA_963277665.1. NCBI lineage: Eukaryota > Viridiplantae > Streptophyta > Magnoliopsida > Santalales > Viscaceae > Viscum > Viscum album. The sequence continues at coordinate 1,951,710,338 of OY728150.1, forward strand.
TAGATATTCGTTGATTTTCAGAAACCTCTTTGAAATGTGGAGGTGCACATGAGGTCACATAAAATTATGGATTGGACTCAGTGATTTGGGTCGGGATGTTACAAAATGGAATCAAATCATCATGAATAAATAACATATTCATATCTTTATTAGGGTTGGGACATGATGCATAAGTGATAGGATGGTTGGAACTTGGGAAGCAGAGCTATTTATTACCTGCCCAATACTTTATAGTGGAACTCTATGTTTCCATATATATGAAATTATTTTTTCTCGTTACCATTGATTAACAAAACCTTGGGTGATGAACATGATGTTGATATGTGATTTATAGTATTATGGGTACATTAATTCATAATTTCTAGGAACATAGGTTAGCATGTCATAAATATACCTGTTGTGGTGTTGTATAATATTTCCTTAATTAAATTTCTTAATTTCTACTATCTAATCAAGATCATTTATCCTCTAATGATATATCTATTCTATTATACTGTAATAAATCTTAATTGAAATTTATTTGTTGAACAAAGAAGGTTTTTGTGTTAGTATATATATGATGACTATGACTAATGAGTAGGGATAGGAAAAAGGGTTAGTGTTAGGAGGGGTATAACTTTGGTTAATGGTAGAATTCTAGGGAAACATTTTTTGATCCCAAAAAATAGTTAGGAGAAACATTGTGTGAACCCATATAATGAGAATGTTTTTTTCTACTGACTCTATTTATTTTATCATGTTTTCCATCACATTATAGAAAAGTATCCTTCGCATAGCTTATGGAACTGCCTGGGAAGAAGGACAAAATATTTCTGTGAGGGATTATGATTCTTCATTATCCTTGGGAATGTAAGAGAATAAATTTGAACTTTCTCCCACCCCTAATCTTTGGTTTAGAAAGTTTGTATTCTTCAAAAAAATGTATTTTTCTTAGTTATTCAGGATATTGAGTAGTGGGATGAACGTTTTTTTGGATCTTTGACCAGGTAGAGACTCTGAAGAATTAGTAATTTAAGATGAAAAGAAATCATGCTGGGTTAGAATCCCATTTTGATACCCTATATCGTATGGTTCCAACCATGATGAGAAAGTTCAAGGTTTATCTAAAATAATTGGTGAGAAAGAGATTCATAAATCCATGTACTTCATTATGGGGTTCACCTATGTTATTTTCTAAGAAAGGGGATGTTAGTTTTTGGCTAGGAATTTATTACCTAAAGCTGAACCAAGTGGTGCTAAAGACCCAATATATATTTCCCTAGATCAATTTTATTTTTGAATGGAGGTTTTCTAGGATTCTTATTCGATCCGAAAATTATCACATTCCTGTTAGAGAGTAAGACATTTCATAGATCGAGTTTCGTATATGGTTTGGACTATATGATTACTTGGCTATCACTTTTAGGATGATTAACGCACCAGAAGTGTTTATGGAAATCAGTAATATTATCATCCATTCATACATAGACTAAATCATTATAGTTTTCGTCGATGTTATCGTTGTTTACTAACTAACATCCGAGAAACATGCTATGAACCTTGAGATATTTCTGGGAATTCTTTGAGAACATTGGATTTATTCCATGATATCAAAATGTGACTTCTGTATTAAATATGTGGTGTTCCCTTGTCAGGTGGTGTCCAATATCGGTATATCAGTATATCCAGAGATGGTTGGGGAAGTCATGACTTAGAAAATTACCCGAAACATGTTTTGGATTAGGACCCTTCTCGGACTAATAAGATATTACCAACAGTTTATCAAGGAATTATCCAAACTATCAACACCCATGATAGCACTATCAAATAAGGGATTTATGTTTTAATTTTCAAAAATGTTTGAAGAGGATTTCCTTGATCTAAATATAAGATGTATAATAGCTCCACTACTAACACTCCCTAAGCCAAGGATTGGTTATGTGGTGTACTGTGATGCATTCGAAATAGGTATTGGAGCGGTGCTGATGAAAAGATGGTAGGATTAGCCTATGGGTATTTTCAGCAATAACTCCATGATAGGAGCAACCCTATATATGACATAGATATAGAAGCTATGGTCTTTGCTCTAAATTTTTTGAGATACTATCTATTCTCTAATAGATTAATTTTTAACACGGACCAAAAAATCCTTCATTATATCTTCACACATAATGACCAATACATGTGACAGAGACATTGGGTTGCGTATCTTTTGAAATTAGACATTGTGATGGAATATTCACTTAGGAACGGTAATGTCATTATATATTCCCTTAATCTTAAGTCATAGGTTTATCAGGAGCTTAGAAAGAGGACATAAATGAAGTAGTAGTGGTTTGAAATCTTAATGGTTGATTTGAGGATTTATGGCTCAGTGAAAAACAGTTATATGAATTTTTCTTCCGTAATAGTAACATACTCACTTGTGGACTAGGTAAAGTTATAAAAAAAGTCGGGCTTAGAGTGTGGTGTAATGAGGGAATAATTACTTGGTGATGTGTCAATGTCTCGATGGTCGATGAATGCTAATAACATCTTACTGGTACATAGAAGAGAACTAGTTCCTACTTCCATTATCAAGGATCTAATGGGGGAGTACAATACCTATAGATGGGTGGTACTTCTTTGTTTGATAAAGATGTATTATGAATTTATGAAGTAGTTTTAGTTTTCAGGGATTAAGAGAGAAATTTCGTGTTTTCTCTCCAGATTCCTTCCATGTCAGAGGGTGAAGGTGAAGCACAAGAATCATGGTGGGTTATTACAACCACACACAATAACTATGTAGAAGTGGGAGGACGTCACCATGGAATTTTTGATGGGGTTACCCTTAACCCCTAGGGGTCAGGAAGTAGTCTGTGTGAGTTATGATTGGTTAAAAAAAATTATCACTTCTTACTGAATAAAGATAATAACTCTTATGAGGATATAGGAGAGATCAATACCCGCAAGATTGTGTGATTTCAAGGAGTTCCATTGATCATTGTTTCATATAGAGATGCATGTTTTATGTCCCACTTTTGGAAGGGCTTTCAGAAAGACTAAGAGACTCAACCAGGATTCAACACGATGTACCATCCTTAGACAGACATATATAATGATTGAACTATATGAATACAAGAGGATATGATTCAATATTGTGTGCTATAATTTGATGGAGTGTAGAATGATAACCCACCCTTGACTGAGTTTTATTTCAATAATAGTTACCCGGATTATATTTAGATGAAACATTCTTAGATTATTTATGGTAGACCATGTAGATCAAATCTTAATTGCATGAGATAAGTGAGGTAGTGGTTATGGGATCAGTTTGGTTAAAGAGGTCACTAAGAGAGTGAATCTGATTATGAAGGGGTTGATCATCGCTTAGAGCAGGTAGATTTCTTAGGCTGACCATTGGATGAGACCCTTGGAGTTTCCTATGGGATAACAGGTTTTATTATGATTGAATCCTCAGTAGAGGTATTGGAGTCATAGGAACCATGAATGTTATCCCAACATTTTATTGGAACCGTTAAGATCAATGAGCGGATAAGGGTAGTGGCGTATCATCTGGGCCTCCCAACTTATTATCGATCTATGAATGACTTATTACATGAGTCAAAAAATCAGAGGTACATACCCGAACCTTTGCATGTAGTTGATTGTGAGGATTTTGAGTTGGAGATTGATGCAACATATGAGGATCATCTAGTGCGTATCATAGATCAATGTGACAAGCTGTTACGAGGAATAAAGATATTATTATTCCAAATTTTGTGGCAACATGGATGGATCCATGAGGAAACATGAGAACACATGTCTAATGTTCGAGCTCATTAGCATGAGTTGGTCACGAAAGGCCAATAGAGATGCTTATAGTGGATGATAAGTAAATAAAGAGAGATAATTGCAATATCCATATTTTTTAAAAGATTATAAAACCCCTCTTTGATAATAATTTATAATTACATTTTTATGAAAATGATAATTTTCAATAAAAAGAACAAAAAAAACATTTTAAAGTTTTTTTGTAAGATTAAAATCCCAATTTGCATCTTGGAATAATCTATGGAATATTTTTATACATACACGCTACGTTTGAGTAATATTCTAATTCATGTATATCCCTAGTTATTATGAAATAAAAATACTAAGAAAATTATAACATAAACATGTTATTTATATAGTATAATGAATATCTCAAAAATGATGCTTCATATGAGAAATATAAGACCAACGTTAGGTCCAAAACATGGGGTTAACCATAGGCTGGGTATAACTTTTGTGAGTATCAAACATTTGGATAGATCACATGCAAGGATAATTTTTCTAATATTTTTAATATATTATTTATAAAATATAATTGAATATCTACCAATAGGTGAATCATAAGAGAAATTAGAGACCACCATTAGGCCTGGTACAAGGTGTTTGACCTAGTCGGGGTATAAATTTTATACGCATCAGGTGTTTGGAAACATCACACATGATAATTCCATTTTTTCCAATCATATTATTATTTAGATTTTAAAATAACAAGTAATTAACATCACTCAAGTAGTGCATTGTATGAGAAATTATAGACCACAGTTTTGTCCGAAACGCAGGGTTTCTCCTAGGAAGGGCATAAAATTTATGAAAATCAGGAGTGTTATAATATATCTCATAATGTTAAGTTATTTAATATTTTAATTATATTATTGTTATAGTAATAATTAATTTTTTTGGTCCTCTGCATCATCTCAAAATAAATCTTCATTAAATCATCTTCCATATTCCAAAACCTTTATATTTCAACTATTTTGACACATTTAAGTTGAAAATTTCTTAATGAGATGATTTTAATGATGATACCATCAAAATTCAGGTGAAAATTTTAATTAAATCATGGTATTGATTTTTCCAATTGTTTACACATTTAACAGTTCTAAATACCCAAATCTATTTGGTTTTGTAGGTTTTGGTCAAGTATGGACGATCCTAGATCTTCTCTAAGTATGATTGGTGAAGGTCTGACAATCCATTCATGGCAAGTGGTGAGTATTCTGATATTCCTTTTTGTGTCTAACCTATACCTCAGAATCCATATGAATAGTATTTAGGTTTCAATTATTTATCTTCTTTCATTTTTTATTTCCATTCATTCCTTCCAAATTTTGAGAACGAAAATAAAAATAAAAATAATAAATACTGTTGAATTTAAATATAAACAATTTAATACCAAATTATATAGGAATAATCCACAAGGAATTATCAAAGGATAATTTTTTTATGACATGAAAATCCCAACAAATTTTCATGGATAATTGATTTAAATTATCATGAGGCAATTCTTTTGATTATCAAGAATAATTGTTAAGTAAATTTTGAGATGATTGTTTTGTGAAATTATTAAATGATAATTGGAATGATTTGGTGAATAAGTTTTAGACATGTCCATTGAGATTGGCCTCGAAGCGACAGTGTTTTCTCCTATACGCGAGGCTAGTGTTTCGTCTCGGTATTCTTACCCTTCCCTCGTCTAGCGTGGCTCATGCAAATTGGCGTCCGCATCCTTCGGCTCAGTGTCAGCGTGGTATAGGTTGAGTAATTCTGGATTCGACTACACATGGGAGATTATGGCTTTGACTCAGCTTGGTGGAGGTTCTTGCGAGATCTCGGCTTGATGTCGACTTGGTGTAGGCTCTTGCGAGGTTCAGGATTCATCAACCCATTCACGCCAGCTCAGCGAAATCTCAGGTGAGGTCTTGACACAGGTTCTTGGATCGGCATCATCCTTAGAGTGGCGTAGAGGGGGGAGGGTTTCATGGTTCTACTTCCATCGTTCATGTGAGTCTTCTTTAGGTTTGATTTAGGTGATTTTCATGGTCTATATTGATTGCATTGGTTTGGTGGATCTGTTGGAATGGTGGATCTGTTGAAATGGTGTGTGGTGGCTGGTTTGATTCTGTCACTCCATGGGTCATCTTGAATCTGGATGTGATTATGACTTCTGGGATATTTCACGAAGGGATCGATAGTGTGGGGATGATATCCGGTTCAACAATGCATTTTTGGTGGTGTGCGTTATGAGGTTTGAAGAGTCCTTGAAACTTTTATCTTTGAAGGAATTTTTCTAGATGGTGTTTAGAGTAGTGGTTTTCTCCTATTTTGTGATTTTGAATTTGGATGTCTGAGAGGGTATGGATTTTCCATCAGTTCCATGCCCGTGTAGTCATGCACGAGACTACTTTTTGTGAACCATTGATTAAGAGGAAACTAATCTTTGTTTATCAAGCTGGGTAGGAGAAATTATGTGGAAGTGAATGAATTGGTTTCACTTATATTTTATTTCATGGTGCATTGGGGGTCTTAAGTAATTGATGTCCTATATGGTTTCTCAGTTTTTTCTCAAAAGTTACTGAATAATAAAAAATAGTAATTTTCCATCAGTTAATTGGAATGATTTGTGAAAGGACAATTTATCATAATTATCAAAATAAAAAAGATTAAATTATAATGGGTAATAGATTAAATTGATCAAACTATTTTTTCCAGATTATCAAAGGATAATTTATGAAATAAAAATTATCAAAAGATAATTAGATGGTTTTGTTGATGAATAATCAATAGAATTTCTATACAATGATTACCCTAGATTATCGATGAATAATTATGAAAAGTTATCAAATGAAAATTTTTATCTTATCAAAAGATATTTTATGTTAAATTATAAAAATATATTTATTAAATGATAATTTATATAAATTATCAAAAGATTAATATGAAAGGATAATTTATGATAAATTATTTAAAAAAATTATAAAATCATAATTAATAATAATTTATCAAAATTTAATTAGAAAAAGATAATTTTTGAGAAAATATCAAAATATAAATATAAAAGGATAATTTATGATAAATTCTAAAAACATAATTATAAGTGGATAATTTAAGATAAATTATCAAAAAATAATTTTAGAAGGTTAATTTTAATAAATTATAAATATATAATTCGAAAAGAATAATTTATGTTAAATTGTAAAAATATAATTATAAATGGTTAATTTATGAGATATTATAAAAAATTATAAAAATATAATCCATAATAAATTATCAAAAAAATAGAAAAGGATAAGTTATTATAAATTATCAAGAGAAAATTATAAAAGAGTAAATTATAATAAATTATCAAAGGATAATTATAAAAGGATAATTTAAATGAAATTACCAAACAATAATTATTCTTGAGGAGAATATTGAGAGAAAATGTATTTAATTGAATAATAACATGGAAATTATTTAATAGGGATAACGTATCCTCATTGATGATATTTTACTTCTTTTTTTTATGTAAAATAGTTTTTTTAGTGATCCTTAGTGAACCATGGGAATCGACATTTCGATAATAAGTTTACAATGAGGTGTTCTTAACATTTTTATCCCCACCTTTTTACATTGATGACTTTGAGGTTGGAAGTTACACTCCTTTTGGGATTTTTTACACATGTTTCTGTAATATTATTATTCAAAAACTTATTTGATTACCATGCTAGATTATTATTGAATATTGGTGTCCATGTTTCCCTAAGAACCATATGTTGTTTCCATGAGTACTTGTATCTTGTTAGTTATTTTTTTATTGATCACATGTATTATTGTTCTACCTTTATTATTATAATGTTCTATGATTTCTCATGTATCCTACCATGTTATGTTTGGTTTTTGTGGTATTATTATTAGATCTCATGGTAGGTGGACCATCGTGACAAGTTTATTCCCTACAGGGGAAGTGCACATGATTTGTGACAGTGACGACATGGGACCTATGCACAGGGTTGGGATATGACAATGACTCAAGGATTTTGTTTGAAATAATCCATGGACAGAGGATTCCAAGGGGTATGTTCTCGTTGCATAAGGATGTTGAGAAACTCTGAGGGCTTAGGGAATTCTGGGAACCCAACTTCATTGATACTCAGTGTTGCAGAGTTGAACCTATAAGAAGAAGACTCAGGGATTCTGTGTGATACACTCAATGACTAGCAGATTCCTAGGGGTATATATCTGAATGGATAAGGTATTTTGAATAGGTCTCAATGCCTAGGGGATGCTGAGAGGATGAATTCCATGATGTGTAGTGATTATGTGTTGTGTGATAACATGATGTCTAGTAGCACAATTCAATATCCTCATACCCAATCCTTGATTATTCTGAAACCATGATTATCCTTCTCTAATGGAGCGAAGTTGGTAAGGAAAGTGGTTTGTGTCATCATGGATAGTACAAAAAATGCTCAGTTTTAGATTGTGTGTTTTCTATTGTTGTTACCAATTTATTATTATAACGGAATACACGCATATACATGAGAAAATCAGGTTAATAAAACATTGGTGATGTCATACTATGTCTGGAACTAACAAATTACTTTGGAATTCCAATATGATTATTGAAATCATTAGGGATCCACTAAATAGAAAGAGTATTGTGGTAGAAAACTAAGTAGATGAGAATGAGCTAGTAGAAAACTGGGTTGGGCTCCACCAGACCCATTTTTTATTTATCGAATTTATCTTCTTTATTTTATCTCTACCTGATTTCCACTTATTTCATATACTTATTTGTATGAAAATTATTACATTTATTAATTTTCTAAATTATACTCTGATTATTTATTCTGCTATATATTATTTATAATTGATCTTATGACATGATAATGACGGTATATTTTCCCCACTGCCAGACTCATAACCTTGATTCTAGTCGGCAACATCTTACATACAAGGATTTATAGATGAGGTCACATATCATTTTGTCATTATCCCAATGTTTTGGGTTTGAATTTTAAAGTATAAAATAACAAAATTTTCAATATTTTTCGACAATTAACCCACACACACACCACCTTGAATCCTTTATAGAAAATATTTGATAATTGTTTTATCAAATATATTCACAAAACATTTCCCCATTGATTATTTTTGGAGCACATAATCAATAACTAAAAAATTATTATGATTCTATAAGGGTTTATGATCTTTATATTCAATTATTTCATATATATTTAGTTCTCTTGGATGAAAAAGTCCCTATAGCACCATGATATTATGGAATATATATTTTTTAAAAATAATGAATTTTTTATTCTCTTTATACACATGAAACAAAAAACAAAATTAAATATATTGGACGAATACAGCTAATAAAATTTATGAATAATATAACCTATAATAAATAAAAATATTATAATCAATTAGAAACGAATACAAAATATTATTAAAAACTCACAAAGCTTAAACACTTCATTTTTCAAAAAATTGTGTTTTCTTTATATATGTTATTTAACAACAAAATGTATAAATTATAGAATTTTTATTTTGAGAAATGAACATAATTTTTAATCAATAATTTCATAAATTTTTTTGTTGTACATTTGGGATTTTTATGAAACAATTGATTTTTTTATGAACAATGAAAAATATAGTTATTGCTAAATCCATAGAGTTTATGATTATATCAAGAAGAAATATAAATTTATATTTTAAAAAAATCATTATAATTTTTTTTTATTTTTGAATATGAATCATATAAAAATACTAAGTTAAATTTAGAAAAACAGTGAATAATGTTTTAATTACTTGAGTAATATTTTCAAATATATATTTTTTTCTTTTAGTCTAATTAAATATTATTTTTGTAAAATTTGGATTGATTTAGATGACTCACAAAACATATTGGTTTTAAAATAAATCTATTCATGTCTTGAAATTAATTAATATTGTTAATTTTATTAAATACATAAAGATTAAGCTTAAAAACACACTTTTCCTAAAATATGTTTTTACGTTCCTTGTACATTAATTCAAAAATAATTTTTTCTGGCACATAAAAATATTATTTGATGTAAATATTTTTAGATATAGAATCAGTGTATTAAAATGATGCGATAATAATAAAAATAATTGTTTCAGTAAATTTAATTACCATGGATAAAAAATAAGCTATTGTGGTAAAAGTAAAATGGGTAAAAATTATTATACTTAGTGTAAAAGGACTGAATTATTTAAAAAACAAGCCATTGTGTGTATATGTGTAATTACATGACCCAAACCCCCAGATATGATTTGAAGTTATATTTAACCTCATGCACACCTTCACACACACAATAGGCTACTGACTAGTGGTTGATGTCAATAGGGTCATGGGGAGAATATACCCTCATTTATCATAGACATGATAGGTTTGTACAACATAACCATAATCTAAAAAAAATTAAAAAAATTATAACATGATTAAATTCCATAGTAAGAGTTATGAAAAGTAATAGAAATGTTATCAATAGACCCCCTCTATGGATGGTCAATAAGTATAATAGTATAAATTGAAATGATAATAAATAAAAGTGCACTGGAAAATAACTTGAGTCTGTCATATTATCACATTTAACTCATGTATTCACACTCGTCAATAACCTATAGTAGTTCCCTTACCCTTTATGGGATTCTTACTCATGAATTTAACATGTTCCTGAAGGTTCCCATCCATGGAGTGAGTATAAACCTAGATAGTAAGACACTGCCAATGTATCCTTAACATAAGTTAAAATGTATATTGAAGTACATAAAATCGTGTAAAGTATACTCATACCCAGGAATACAAATAACCATGTACCAAGAGACCACGCACCAACCAATCCACCAAAATTTCCAATTTTACCTACTTCGATTATAATGTGGAATAATATTAGGTATAACCAACCTCATGACATAAATCATAACATGTTACCCAAACAACATTTAAGGATAATTATCAATCCACATTTAAGGAATAACTCCACAAATATCTTGAAGGGAATTTATCCACCATGTCAAATGACTACTTGATTTCCACAAATGGTATGAAGTCATGGTACACCTAAACAATGGACCCCCTCTTTTGTGCAAGGATGTTCCCCATATATAAATCATAAAAGCATATATGGAAACTCATCCAACAGTGTATGAAAACTTATTGTAAAATCATACAATGTAAATGTGTTAACTATCCTATATAGGTCCATATATAATGAGTCATGTATCCCAAGATCCCCCTCAAAATAGTCAGTAAAACCTATTAGGGATACTGATCAACCTAACAACTGTAATGGATATTCCATTGGATATATGTTTTTTGATTGTATATCCAAATAATAATTCCTCATTTTCTGAGATTTAAGAATAAAAAACAATCAATATTATAATTAATATAAAAATATAATATAAATGATAACATTATAATTACAATAAATTTTTTATTTTTATCCACTTTCAAAAAAAGTATTCTATGTATCTTCATTTTGGAATGGATATATATCACATGAATTTAGATTTTTCCTATCTTAAAAAATAAAATATGAAATGAGGGTTGATTTAACATCCCACCATTTCCTAGCACGTAAAGCTAAACATTTCATTATGAGTCCTCCAATATTAGGTATATCATATGTCATATAATTATAATGGGATTACCCTATATTATTAAAAAAATAATGATATTTAAAATTATAATAGCTAAAATTATTGATATTTTCTAACATTATTGATATATTTTAACTTTACTAACAGTTATCTAATCAAAAATAAAAATACTATCTTTTCCTATATCTTATATTATAATAGAATTTATAAATTGTTTTGAATTAAACTCATAGGAATAGAATTATCATCAAACTCAAATGGAGTCCTTTTGTCCTTACGATAGGAGACAGATAATTTTGGTGACAGTTTTTCACCACATTTACAAACCCTTGAATTCAACTTTGTCCCATGGAAGTAGATGGTTGTTGTATAGATGGATGAGGAGGTTACTATGTAGAAACATGTGTACATTGCACCTAGAAAGTATCTGTACGGTCCTCCCCAGAAGCGCATGGTGGTTTATTTGTATTATATTCCATTATATTATAAATTAATGTAATAAAAATTAGTGAAAAATATAAAAACAGAATTTTTTCATGAAAAATTAATTTAAAAATGAAACAAATTATCAATCCAAAATTAAACTAAGCTAAATACATTTTAGTAAAAAAAATTAATGTAGTTAAGAAAAATTTGAAAATATTAATTAAATATGAAATGATATAAATGAATGAAAAAAATAAAATGATTTCAATTTTTTTATAATAATTTTAAATGATCCAAACTGAACAATATGATACATAACAAACAACAATTCTTAAAAATCATTAGATAATAAAAAATATACGAAACCATTTTGGAGTAGTGTATCAGCAAATATAGTCTATGAATTGTAATAATGATTCAATGTATCACATATTTTTTACATATAAATGAATATTGTTTATATATAATATTTTTTATATTTTATATTTTTATTTAGAATATTAAATAAAATTTTATTTTTTCTATAAATTTACAAATGAAATTATTATGTATGGGTAAAAAAAGTTAAGTAATGGTAAAATAAACACAACTAAGCTAATTTTAAAATATTATATTAACTTATAATATGGGTTATAAACAAAGGAAAATCAATCTATCTATAATTTTATGAAATTTTAAAAAGTTTATAAGAAATTAATATGTGTTCATCTTAATATTTCAAAATTACTAATGGATTACATTCCAAATTTCCTTTATATTGATATTTTAATATGCAAAAAATAATGACTATGAATTTTTCTCATAGATATTCTCTATTAATCATTCCTTGGTGGTAGGTATATCATATAAATTAGAATCTTTCTCAAGTCTGATATCGCCAACATACTACTTTTTTCCATGATAAAATGACCAGTAGTGTATACCAATCTATTCATATTGACCAGTGTAAAATCTAATTCATCCATTTTGACACTATTTTTTACTGATAACCCATTTATAATTGAATACATTAAATCAAAATTTAATTTAATGAACCTTACATATTTCATCAATGACACTATGATATAAACATTTTGTTGTGATTATGTTGTTTTCTTAAGAACTCAAAAAAGTAATTGCATTTATGAATTCCCACACAATACTATTCTACACCACAATTTTTTTATCCTTATCTTTACTACGAATTTTATAGCTATTAATTTTATAAATGGACCGTGTAATCAAATTAAATCTTGGACCACCCTTGAACAATATCAATGCTTCTTAAGACATCATATCTTTTATGCATGGAAACATTAAATGGAATACATTTTTTATATTGATTCTAAATCATCATATATTTCATTGTTGGAGATATGTACAAAAACTAATTTACTCCACTAGAGAGAAGTACCTGTTACAAAAATTTCACACTCTATGAAAATATACTTCTCAATAATTGAAGCCTCATGTCGATGTGTATTCTTAACATATCCCATAAATATCATCATATATCTTTCATATGGATACATCAAAAAAAGATATATAGGATCCAATATTCTTATTTCTCACACAAAATGAACTATCAAATAAACCATGATATCAAATAAAGGTCAAGTAAAATACCTTTATAGTTGAAACATTATATAAACTAAACTGTTCTAGACATTTTTAAATTAAATCCAATAATTTTTTTGAATAAAATATTATTAAATTTATATTGACTTGGATTTTCTATGTATTATTTTAAAATTTTATATGTATTATTTTAAAGAATAGGTGTTGAGAAAATGTGTGATTCTGAGTCCCAGTGTGCTTAGAAAATATGATTGAAATATATTAAATATATTAAATTGCATGTGCATGCGATTTTCCATAAAAAGTAGAATAACTTCAAAATGGTTTCTGGATCAGAAATTTAAGGAAACCATTGGGATAAAAACATGAAGTTTACCCTAGGAATGACTTAACATTATTCGGTTCAGTTCATTTGTGGAAAATTCATCATGAGCTCTGAAATGAATGAAATAATTAAAATAATTTTTTTATTTCCAAACTAGTGACGTAATAATTTTTAAATAGACGATCATGATTGAAATCCCTGGTTATCTACATAAACCTTGAGTTGTTGGATGATCACTATGGAGATATTTGGTGAACTCTATAATGCAAACAACAATAGAGCATGTATCAAATAATCATCTAAACCTCAAATTCGGCATATCTCGCCATCTAATGCAACATGATAGAAGTTATTCATCATAAATTGAGTCAAATCATGATAGGTCATGGTTTAATTTTTTTTATTCCCTATTCATTATTTATATGATGATAACAAACCAATAAATTGACAGATTGGCCCACATATCAATCATTATGCGGGATGAGTTTATTTGAGTGCTCTTGAAAGTAGATTAATATGTGTGAATATTTATTTATTTTATTTTCATTATATAGATGGTATATTGAGATCAACAAGATCATTAATCATGGGATATTACCCTCTTTAGATATTGCGATATTCTCCCTTGATTAATCATTTGTACCATGCATTCTTCACTTGGCCCACAACATGGAACATCCCGATCAATTGAGCATTGCACACAAATTATTGGAACAATGATAAAATATTTTAGATCTTGGATAAAAAATGAATGATAGAGGTGTTATGATGGAGATAGAGCAAATCAGATGACAGATGATAACTAATTTTTCATTTTTTATGTTCTTCAGCACACAATGAAGAATGATGATTTAATCCATTTTCCCTCTCGATAGGAAGATGAAACACATTGTCTTGACGATGACATGATTCAACGATCATTGATGTTCATTTTCATTTCATGGACATTTTTGGATCAAGGTCCAAAGCATCTGCTGGGATGCACTGAGGATGAATGGGATTGCATGGAAATTTCGATACACACTATGTGTAATTTGGGATTACACAATTTGTGGGCCCCCAAAAATAGTGGATAGGGTTTTGGGTATATGATATGAGTACCACATGACATGTCGAATGGGCCACACAACATGTGACCACTCCCCATATATTTGGAGTGTACATTCTGAAGTACATGGTCATGAAGTGGAGTACATTGGTTGCCTAAATTGCATGTACTCCCCCACAAAACACGGGTTGACCAAGTACACGGTCTAAGCTATGTACTGGTACCAGAACATTGGTACACAGGATGAATCCTAGTATTGGAACAAGTGTAGAGTGCATAGAATGCCTCCATGACATGTACTACTACATGGACATAGTTTTAATGAGATAGTCCATTTACTTGTGTAGAACTGAGGGTTAAGGGACATAGTGTGTAACTATTCAACACATTGTGTACTCATTATTATATGGATTAGATATTTTTTCCTCCATACATTGGACATGATTTGTTAGGGTTCATTCCCCCTATAATTTATTTAAAGGTATTTATTAATCCTTTCATACTCCTAGGACTATAATCCCTTCCATGGTACTCTCTGTATATAGACATTGGAATTTTTTATATAGGGCCAAGGTGAGATCTCCTATTCACCTTCATGACCTAGGTGTCTTTCTTGGTTTTTTTGTGACCAAACCTACCAAAGATACAATCTTTTACTTAATTTGGTTAATCAGATTGAGTTGTTTGGTATCACCGCATGGCCTTAGCATCAATTCTCATATGTGTATCATATTCACTTATTATCTATCTGCGTATTCCTTCCATGACAAGACCCGAGGATAAGTACCTCATAGATAGACTTTATCAGTTTTATTGGACTCACGAGTGTGTTGTTATGGATGAGTACTTCAAGGAATCTTAGAGATGGAATCTGAGGCTAGAATACTATAGTGGTGGCCTACCTCTAGACTATGTGCCTTGGATTGAGTATATGTGTATATTATTTTTACTAGTGTTGTAAACATATACCAATGTAGAGCCGGATGTATTTCCATTTTCATATGATTTTTTGTTTCATGGTGATCTACTAAGTATTATTATACTCACCCCTGCATGGGATTTTCCCACACCTCTCATATTTTGTACAGATGATCAACCTTTTGACTGAGTTCTAGGTGGACCTAGACCAGACGATTCTTAGTGAGACCAATAAGACAAAGGTGTATTCATACACATTTTCGACAATAATCCATGTACCTTCACCTTCAGGATGGATTTGTGTTACCGAATTCTTTATGGTGGGGTTTTATTGGACCCATTTGATTTCATTGATTTCTGTCATACTCTCATTGTGGGATATAGATGTATGCATGCATTGGTTGTTCAGTTGTTTATACATTTCAGAATATTTGTGGAATTGGATATGTGTTCATGTGTACAGGAACATAGGTAATTCACCCTATTAGTGATATTCCTACTTGATGTAGTCACCATCCCCTTGCCCATTAGAGGCAGGTGTGGGGGATGGTAGTACATGCCCCACTTGGTTGGGCCATGATAAATCTATATCATAGATGGTAGACTATAATTTAGGATTGGGATTCTATGATATGGATTTGGAGAAATAGTGGTAAGTGTTTTGAATTTTTCTTTCAGCCAGAGAATACAGTGTTGGTTCGACGGATGACATATTCGTAAACTGGGACTCTGATAACCTTATTTTCGACTCGGTATGTGAGAACACTAGTTTCATGGGAAATTTTTTTTATGAATCATATATGAAGGGGTTGTGTTTCCATGTGCTTATTTAGTTATCTACCCAGATATACTCATTGACTACGAAACATCTTTTTTATTTTAGGATTCCTCTATAACATATGTCAGTTAGGATTCAACAGTTTTATCATGAAGATGAACCCCTCAATGAAGATGCACCGATACATATACTATTTTTCATGTTGTTACCTGCAGGTGGGGAACCATCTATACCACAACCTATAGAGTTGTATGTGATACCCACAATAAAAAACTGATGAGATGAATTGGTTGATAACTCTTCAAATGTTTTAGTTGAAGATAACCCTCATGTTATGAAGATAGCCTGACCCATATGCAGCTGAGGAATGAGATGAGGTGGTGACATTAGTTTTTTGTCCAGTCAGGACACCAGAAGAGCAGATGGAGGTCCCAGTGGTGAGCCTTATTTACTTTTTAGTAGGATGATGGAAGAATTTGGTTACCCAATCTTTAGATGAGGTGACTCTTTTGTGGACAAATTTTGAGCATCTCCTCATAGAGGAGTTCTCACTAGCTACACTAAGTGTTGTGCATTACCAGAAGCTTATGAAGCTCATGTAGCACAGTTTAGTAGTAGATGAGTACTCATTGAGGTTTTCCAACCCTTCTATCTACTCGATGGATGCAATTCAAGGTTATTTCATTAGGTATCAGACCATAAAATGAGGTCTTCATAGAGGCATTCAATCTATCATTATTCCTTTATGCATTCCAACCTATTCGTGGGACATAGAGAAAGACCTGGTGGTTGAGAGTTTCTTAGGTGAGCAGAAAAAGCTGGTGGTTGTCAGAAGTGGGAAATTAGTGGAAGATAACTTGACCAAAGGGAGATATAATTTATCTAAAGGACCTTTACATGCAATAAATTTAAGGTGGAGGTCCCACGATCAAGGATATGTAGTTTAGGGCTCCCAGAGTGGGTCCAGTCATCCTAGAGAGAGGGGGTACTACTCATGTAAAGACTGGAGAATATTTCTCAAGATTGTCTGACCCTCCCTATAGCTAACATGGAAACTGTGGATGGAAAACAGAGTTAGAGACAATTGTAGGAGAAAAAAAGTCTAAAGGATAGAAGACATGGAATAGAAGTTGGGAGATAAGTAGGTGGTGTTCAACATTATGACTTGATACCACCACCACCCCCAGGGGGTCCATGCCAGTGTGAGGGAGTTGGAAGATATTGGTGGTGAAAGCTATGGGCAGTATGAGATTATGGCCCAGGGGATTTATGAATGATTCTATGTATGATATTTGGATTTTATACCATAGTCGAAATACTGATAGACACATGTTCTTTTCATTCCATTCTCTCCACATATTTTGTCTGAGACATAGAGATTCAGGCTGAACTGTTGTCTTGATCCTTACTCTTGGAGAATTTTACTAGAGTATACTCATTGATCACACACTTGTGATGATGGATTGAAAAAATTCCTGGAGGTGATAGTTTCTATTAGGATCTATTGTTATACACATATATTCCATACAACATCATTATTTGTATGGACTGGTTATCCATAGTTCATGCTTAGATTGATTATTTTTCGTGAAGGGTGCAGTGTGACTGTGATGATTGAACTAGGATCTCCTTTTTCATGAAAAGGAAACCCATGATATGTAGGATTTAATTATACATAGAATGAGGAAACATATTACTCATCAGTTGGATATTCCAACCCTTGGTGCAGTGGGTGTTACGAGTTTCAAGTTTCCTATAGTGGTGGTGCATTAAGAGGACGTCCTCCTCAAAAATGTTCCAGGTTTACCTCCCCGAGAAGAGAAAAACATATGAATTGTTCAACACCCTGGGATGACACTAGTATTTTTCCATCATATCAAATGGCTCCCACAGAGCTTCATTAACTAACGGTGCATTTAGAGGACCTGTAGATAGAGGGATTATCAAGACCTTGTGTATCACCCTGGGCAACCACAATTTTCTTTCCAGGAGGGAATACAATAGATTGAGGTTATGTGTGAACTACTGGTGCTTGAACCAAGTGACCATGAAAAACAAGTATCCACTAAAGAAGATAAATGAGCTCTTGATCAGTTGATAAGGGCATGATGGATCTCCAAGGTTAATGTCAGATCATGCAATCACTAACCACAAGTACGAGACGCTGATATAATGAAGATGAAATTTATATGTCTCTATGGTTACTATGAGTACTTGGTACTACCTTTGGGCATGAAAAATTACCCAGTAGTGTACATGGGAATCATGATCCAAATATTATAGCCTTTCTTAGATCAGTTCATGATCGTCTTCATCGAAGATATCCTTATATACACAAAGTCTAAGGAGGATCATGTGAGACCCTTAAGAATAGTTCTCGACATACTCTATGATCACAAGATTTACTAAAATATCTCGAAGTTGCAGTTCTAGATTTAGGAACTACACTTTTGGGGAGATGTTATCTCATCAATTAGAGTGGTAGTGGACTCGTCCAAAGACAATGCAATGTTATATTTGGAGCCACCTAAGACCCTGATTTAGGTAGAATGTTTTTTTAGGTAGGAAATCTATTATCAATGATTTTTACATGATTTATATAGGTTATCATCACCCATGATAGCTCTGAATAGAAATGAGAAGCTTTTTATGATGATAGAAAGGTTCTAGATTTATTTTTAATTGTTGAGATAGAGTTTGAAGAGCGCTCCATCATAAGATATCTGGAAGAAGGAGTAAAGTACATAGTGTTCTACGATGCATCATAAACTGGGATTGGTTGTGTCCCAATATAGAGGCAAGTAGTAATTTAAAATGGTTCATGCTAGTTGAGACCACATGACTAGAACATTGTGACCCATGATCATGAGTTAGCATAGGTAGTCTTCTATTTGACGATTTGGTGACACTACCTGATTGGAGAGTAGCTTATCGTCTACTCTGATCACTAGAGTGTCTAGTTCATCTTCTATTATAAGGTTATAAATTTTAGGAAGTGGATATGGATACATTTTCTCTAGGATTATGACTTTGAAATTGTCTATATTCTTGGGAAGTGTAATGTGGTACCAGATGCTCTTAGTAGGAGATCTAGTTTGCAGTTGTTGAATGAGGCATCAGAGTAGTATGCCTTGTATCAGTAATCCTTTATGGATAGAGATGGATCATCTTACCTCTTGTAGATGGATATCACACCTTAGCACTTAATTCATGACAGGAAGGAATAACTTGGGAATACCAACTAAGAGACCATACATTCTCATATTTTCATAGGGCATGCCAATGATAGATTTATAAAATACTGGGAGCACGTAATTCCTTTCAAATTATGCATGATGGTACCAGTGACTTTGTAGGAAGTTATTTTAAGAGAGTTTCATAAATCTCATTTTATTGTACATCTATGTGTGGAAATTATGTACGCAGACATCAAATATCAGTTTTTGTTACCATGGACGAAGAAAGGAGTTTTTGGGTTTTTCTCTCCATGACTTAATTTTTAGTGGGTAAAGCATGAGCACCATGTTCCAGCCAGTTTAGCATAACCCCATGATGTGTTAGAATGTAAGCAGGTTGGTATATCTATGGACTTCATTATGGGTTTACCACATATTTCCACGAGACATGATTCTATCGGGGTGATCGTTAACCAACTCACCATGTCATTCCACATCATAGTTGTCCAAAAATATATTTCAGTAGAGAGATTGGAATACCTATACTTTTAATATATAGTTCGACTCTATAGAGTTCCTTTCATGATTTTTTCTAACAATGATGCTCTCTTTGGATCCCAGTTGTGGAAGAGATTACAATAGGTATTTGGGATCAACTTATGCATGAGCATAGTGTTTCACCCCCAAACTGATAGCCATCCCGATAGGACCTTTCAGGTTATGGAGGATAGGATGTGATCCTACATATTGTTTTTGTTCCATAGTTGGTTGGATCACCTACTATTATGTTATTTTTCATACAATAGTAGATACCTTTCCACCACTAGTATTGTACCATTAGAGTCATTGTACTTGTGACCCTACAGGTCACCTCATTGTGGGAATGACCCAGGAGAGTCTTTACTAATGGGATCATACTTGGTGTGAGCTACAACAGAGAAGGTTTATATCATATAGGAATCGATAAAAACTACAAAAATCTATCATAACACTTATGTTAACGAGAGATGGCATCCACTTTAGTTTGAGGAATGAGACTACGAGTTTTTACAGGTTTCACCTCAATATGGATTTCCAGGATTTTGTCGGAGTGTAAAACTATCTCTGAGATTCATTCGACTTTTATAGATAGTACATAGTGTTTTAAATTGGGATTAACTCTTGGCTCTACCACCATAGTTAGATTGGGTACACAACTTCTTCCACATGTCACATAAGAGGAGGTATGTGCACAACCCACTGCACTCTATCGACTGGGGTGAGCTGGACATCGAGGACATAACTAATTTTTATGAGAACCCATTGGAGATCGAGATTCAGTAGTATATGATCTTTCATGGGGGTTCAATTCTTTTGGTGTGTGTCTTGTGATAGCATGGGAATCTCCAAGAGAGAACTTGGGAGTGGGAGGAACAGATTCATTTCCAGTACCCTCATCTTTCTAAGTAGACATTATTTTGGATTTTTAGACATAAATACTTAGGGAAGGGAGAATGTAATGAATTGGGTTTTCAATTTATTATTTTTAAGTACTATATATATTATTTTTGAGAATAAACACTGAAAAGAAATGCGATTTTGATGCTCAGTGTGCTCAGAATAAATATTTAAAATATATTAAATATATTAAATAGAATGTGCCCATAGTTTTCCTATAAAAGTGAAATAACATTGAAATGGGTGCCTCATTTAGAAGTATGATTGAATCATTTTTATTGTAATGCATGGTTTACCCTAGGTGTAACTTAACACTAGTCGATGTGGGTCATTTGTAGAAATGTTATTGTGGGATCAGAAATGAATAAAATAATTTAAATAAATTATTCAATTTTGTGTTGCCAATGGAGTGACATAAGAAACATTAAATAAATGATTTCATTGGGAATATAGGGTATGCTTCATAACCCAATATATTCCAGAGGATCACTAGGGAGAGATTTGTAGAACACTATCAATAAAACGATGGCAGATTGTGGATCGATCTGTCGACACAACTTCAGATTTAAATGATCTCATCAACGAAAGTGATGAAACTACCATTCTTCATCCGATATTGAACCAAATATAGGTAAGGCGCGTGTTTAAATTTTTTTTATTCTCCATTCTTGATTTCTACAATGAACACAGACTAATCAATGAACAGATTAGTCTGCGGATCGGTCGTCATGCGAGATTGGTTTATTTGCGGGGTTTTGATAGGAGATTAATTTTTATGATTAACTTTTATTATATTGTCACTCTAACAATAATGGATCACCTTCTACATGAACATTGATTGCGGTTAGTTACTCTCTTTGATTCGTATGATTTTCTCACCTGATTCATCATTCATCGTTGGCATTCTTCGCATAGCCCGTGACTTAACACATCTCAATGAATAGATTGTTGGAAAATTAATTCATGCAAAAACAATTTGACATCATAGGATTGGGATTTTAATGCCATGAAGATGGTGCAATGATGGAGATGGAGAGAATCAGATATGATGCCCAATTTTTCATTTTTCAGCATTCTTCGGTGTGCAATGAAGAACAATGATTTAATATATTTTCCACCATATTGGAAGCCGAAACAAATTATTTTGGAAGTGGAATGAGGAAATGATCTTGGATATTTTTTTTTGTAGAATGGATACCATCAGATAGATGGTCATACCATCATCTGGGATGCACAGAGGAAGAACGAGATTTCGAGGAAATTCTGGTACACATGTTGTGTAATCTGGCATTATATGGCGTGTGGGGACCCTAGAGTGGTAGCTAAGGTTTCAGGTAGAGATGAGTACCATAAAACATGTAAACATTACCACTTGGTGTGTGAATCCTCCTTATATATTCAGAATGTACTTTGGGAAGACATGAACATGGGGTGGAGTACACGGGTTGCCTAGACTGCGTTTACTCCCACCCATGACATGGGTTTGACAAAGTACATGGGGGTAAGCTATGTAGTGGTACATAGACATGGGTATACGTGATAAATCCATGTAATGGAACTTAGGTAGAGTACACAAGATGCCTATAAAACATATAGTACTACATAGACATGGTTTGAATGATGGAAAACCTTTACATGGGAAGAACCTTTGGTTAAGGGACATGATATTTAACCCATATACACACCATGTACTCTTTCTTACATGGCTTAGATCTCTTTTCCTATGAATCTTAGACAAGTATCATTAGGGTTAGTTGTCCTTATCCTTTCCCTGAAAGTATGTATGAGTCATTTCCGACACCTAGGACTATGATCCCTTCAGTGGAACTTCCTGGATAAACTTATTAAAATCCATCCAAGAGGCCCATAGTGAGATCCTCTATTAATCTTCATACCCTAGGTGTATTTCTTGCTATAAACATGAACAACAATATGTGGTATCTAATCCAATACTTATAAGGGTTAATCCAAATTATTTTTTTGTTTTCACCCCTTGTCCTTGGCAGGGATACTCATCTATGTATTTTATTGTCCTCATATCTATCAGCACATTATTTCTTATGAACAGACCCAAAAAGCAGTAACTCTCGAACATAAATCATTAGTTCTATTGAAGTATAGATTGTGTTCTCCTAGATGATTGGTTTAGGGAATCTTCAAGCTAGTATCCTAGTCTATTATACAATGGTTGTGGCTTACCTCAAGATTGTGTGTCCATGATTGACTATATCTAGATATTATTGTTTTATGTATTATATATATATATTATTATGTATATATTATTTTATTTACTTTATTATATGTTGTGTGGTTTTGAGGTTTCCTACTGGTTATTATTATACTCTCCCTTGCACTAGATTTTCATACACAAGTCATTTCTTGTGTAGATAGTCGAGGTTTTGATGGTGTCTTAGGTTGAACAGGACCAGATGATGCTTAGTTATACCAATGTGACAAAGGCATTTTCGAGTGTCTTTCAGAAAAAGTCCTAGTAACTTTACCTTCTGGTTGGTCTTTTGTTAGACTAATTTTTGGTGGGATTGCATTTGTCCCTATTTACTTTCATAATATCATGTAATAATCTCTCAGTGGGATATTGAAGTACGAATGCATTGTTTGTTTAGATGTTTTTACATTTCAGCATTATTATGGGCACTGAGATATGTGCATGTGTACTGGTACACAGGAAATGCCTCCCATATTAGTGATATTCCTCCTCGGTGATAGTCACCATCCCCTGGACTTTTGTTGGTGAGACTTTGGAGTTGCAGTAGGGGCCCCATTGGGAAAATTCTTGACAATTTTAATAACACCCCTTCATGATAGTCATTCAGAAATACTTGGTAAATATTCCACATAATACAATTTTTTTGAGTTGTTTCATCATGATGTGATAGTCATGAGATTATATATCTGAAAATTTTAAATAATTTATTAATTCAAATTTTTTTACATATTAAGAATAATCCTTTGACACATTGTTACAATGGAGTCAATAAAAAAGGTACTTTATCCCTCTCAGAAAATATATGATAAGATATATGAATGTATGTTCATATTTCATTAGGAATGGGAGCTAACTCCAATCATATCCCCTTTAAGAGAAAGTTTAATCTTGCATTAAACCAATATTTAGAATTTTCTTTATCATATAATATTATTGGTATCAAGATATCACATATATTCTACCCCATTCTTGAAATGCATGTTAATTTTGACCTCATGATATATCCCATACAGTATCTTAAACAATACTGACTTCTGTTTCCAAATATGTTTATTTTTAACTGATCTTTTTTTTTCATTCTGAATGTGACATCAATGTTTTCAACTAAAAATACTAATTACTTTAAAATGGGTTTTATTGAAATATAAAATTCATGGGATTTTTTGAGCTCATATTTTGATCTTAAATAAGAGAAGTCAATAGTAAAAAACCTATAATTAAACATGTATATTATTTTCACCCTTGTTGTAGTTAATAAAATGAAGTTATTTATTCACAAATTAAATAAGTTTTATACAAAAAAACATTATATCTAGAGAAATTTCCATATACTTAGAAGTTATTTATAGTGAACATAATAATTTTATATAGTTGAAAATTTTCTATTTTATATTAATCATATGATCTAATGATTTACTCCCATAAAATATTTAAATCATTAGTTAATGCTAACAAGAAAACATCAATATATTTTTGAGGCTCTTTTACTTTAGAAATCCTTAAACTCAATATTATATATTTCCAATTTATACAAAATTAATGATTTAAGTTTTACATTTAAAAAGGAAACAAACTATATTTTTTATTAAGGATTATATATGGATTCATTCCACATGTGAATAGTACAAGTCTGGGATTTCTAAATACTTTAGAAAATGATGATAAATTTCGATCAAATTCAGGAAATGTGGACAATCAGTTATATGGCCTAATATTCTATCAAATACCATATCATCAAAATGATATCATAGCATTTCAAAATAATTTTATTTTTGAATTAAATGTTTCATAAGTGGAATTATAGGATGATACCAAATTTTATTAGAATGTATCTCTGTAACTGCTAAATTATCCTTCAATTTTTTTGTCAATTATACCATGATGTCTAACATTTAGGACACTCGGAAAAACCTTTTTATTTATTACTACATTTTACATTTTCATTAATGAAGGAATGTATCTTTCTCTACCCCACAATCGTCAGACATAATTTTTTTATCGCTTTATAATTTGACTCTATAAGATAATTTTTTTTATGAATTAGGTATTTCAATGGGTACATTAAACCGTGTATGTTGGGCAAAAATCCCTCAATGTAACATTGCAGTATATTTGGGTTGATTGTGTTTGTTGACAAAGCAGGTTTCCATGGAGAATTGTCGAAGTTCCCGAGAAATTGTTGACATTCCATGTTGAAAAAGAACTATGACAAAGGAAAGGACGATCTGGAGGCGGTACAAAAGAGCAGTACAAGGTGGCGCCGTTTCCCAGTGTTTGCCAAATTTATGGGCCTGAAAATCGCCAATGGAAAATGGAGTGATATGTTTTTGGAAAAGGTTGACGAGAGAGAAATGAAAGAGGTGCGCGGAAAAATTAAGCGTGGCGCGCAAAATTAGCGGGTTGCACGAAATATTGAAGTGTGGCGCACAAAACAGCGGGTTGCGTGAAATTGTATTTCGCGCAAAAGATGTTTCAAGGCCGAATTCTTGAAAATCGGTAAAGGCATGAGGCGCACGAAATTTTGGAGGCGTGCGTGAAAAATTGAAGTGGCGCGCGAAATAGTGGATGAAGTATTTCGCGCAAAAGATGTTTCGAGGTACGAAGCTCGGAAAATGGCAAAGGCATGAGGTGCGCGAAATTATGGAGCAGTGCGCGGAAAATGGTTGTGCGCGGAAGATTTGTATTTCGCGATTAAAGCGGATTACACGCTCAAGAAGGGTTTTTCGCGCGGGGTCGATTTTGCCTATAAATATGAAGTGACCCTCCTCCATTCAGCAGAGTTCAAGACATAGAAAATACCCGAGCTCTGGTGCGCGAAATTGAAGTTAGAAAGGGTGTTGCGCGTAAACTTAAAGTTTGCGCGTAAAGTCAGCTGTTGCGCGAAAAGATAAGGATGCGCAGAAAGTTGGTGTTGGCGCGTAAAAGGAAGGTTGCGCGAAAAGTGGATATCACGCAAAAGCAGTTAATTGCGCGCAAGGCAGTTTCCAGGCTGCGCGTAATATTTGGAGGTTGCGCGAAAAATGAATTTCGCGCACATCATAGAAATTGCGCGCAAGACACCGTAAGGGTTGTGCGTAAAAACTGAGGTTTCCCGGTACATCTGGTGCGAAGTGAGATTCATCTATGGGTGAAAATTGGACTTCAACAGAGCATCTACATACAGAGGAAGATGCATTCCTTCATGAAAATGAAGAGACCTACAGGTCTATAAACTGTGAGTGGATTCCTTCCAAGAGCAGTGAGCTTAAGAAGAGGAAGAAGGTGATCCTCTCCACCGGCAGTGAGCCAGAGAGAGAGAAACAGGGAGTGACCCTTGGGAAAGCAGTGAGCTGACCCTAAACATTGTATAGGCAGTGAGCCTGGGCATAGAAGTGATCTAGCCCGAACATTGTAATCCACAGCTAGTGAAGTTTAGTGGACTTGGTACGACCGACAACCTGTCGGCGTATGCTCCTTGGACGTAGCCCTTAGCGGTGAACCAAGTAAAATTGTTGTGTCCTGTGCTTGCTTTACTTTCTGTTTATATTGTGCAGCAGGAAAGAGAGAGAAGAGTGTTTTGCTTAACAGCGAAACAAGATCATAAAGGGCTTTAATTTTTAATTAGTCATACCCTAATTCACCCCCCTCTCAGGGTATTCAGCCTAGTGGACCTAACAAGTGGTATCAGAGTGAAAGGTTAACAATTGGTCTTCTCTCAATGGAGGTCACTAATCATAGAGGGATTCCGATCTCCGACGGATGTAATTTTCAGATATGGAAGAATCGAATGCAACACTATTTCCGATCTTTGGGAATTGATGTTTTTTCAGCAGCTATGCATGGTATCACAGCTGATATTACTAGTGGTGCATTATCAGAAGCTGAGCACAAAGAGTTGGATGCTGATTCCAAAGCAATCAATGCCTTAGGGGGATCCCTCTCTAATCCCATTTATACAAAGGTGATGTCATGAAAAACGTCACATGCCATGTGGGAAAAGCTTTTGAATATTTATGAAGGGGATACAAAAGTCAGAGAGGCAAAGATGCAAGTGTTGTGGAACAAGTATGAAGATCTCAGAATGAACCCGAATGAGTCTGTTGATGCATTCTTTGACAGGGTAAATTCTGTGGTAGAAGACATGCGGGGTCTTGGAGAAATTATCAAAGACATTAAAATCGTAAAGCGCATCTTGAGAAAGCTTCCACCTCAGTTCAATCCGAAAGTTTCTGTGTTGGAAGATAAAGATCCGAAAGAGCTAACATTGGATAACCTACACAGCACTCTTGTTGCTTATGAAATGAGAAATGATGACAACGATGTTGTGGAAAAGGGGAAATCCAAAGAGGTGGCATTTAAGGCCATGAAGAGACTCACTATTGAAGATTCTCAGGAGGAAGAAGAGTCAGATGAGGTGATGTCATCCCTTTCTTCAAATCTGCAAAGAGGAAAAGGAAAGTTTAAAGGGAAACTTCCACTAGCATGCTTCCGGTGCGGAAAGGTTGGTCATCTTGCTGCAAGATGTCCCAAAAAGTTTCAAGAAGAAAGCGATGAAGATGAAGTTGAGATTCCCATGAAAAAATCTTCAGCCTATGTGAAAGGGAAGAAGCAGTTCAAGAGAAATTTCTTTAAGAAGAAGAATATTTTTTCCCAAGAAATTGATAGTTCAGTTGAGTCTGAGGGTGAAGAAGTTGAAGAGATAGAAAACTGCAAAGATCATGGTCAAAATGCGATGGTGGCTGTTGCTAGTAGTGCTCTAGAAAAGAAAGAAACTGAAACTGATGAAAAAGAAGAAGAAATTGAAGGGAGAGTTGACATGGAAGCTGAATTAGAAGTAGCTCTTGAAGAGATAGATGTTTGGCGAGCAAAAACAAAGAAAGCCAATAAGATAGTACGTGATTCCAAACTCTACATGCAACAAAAAGAAGAAGAGAAGTCTGAGCTTGAGAAAGAAATTTAGAATCTTAAGTCTTCCAGGATAGAGCGCACAGAAAAGGATGATGAGCATAAGCTCAAGATTGAAGAGCAGAAAAGGGAGATCGATTGCTTGAGTAGAAAAGTGAAAGATCACGTCAAGCGTATTGAAGAGCTTGAAGAGGAAGTTGTCGGTCTGCAGAGAAAAGTTAAAGACCAGGAAAAACCTTTGAATCCCAACACTTTCTTGGGAAATTAGGTCGTTACGAAGACAGAAAAGAAGAAAGAAGAGCCTAGTAGTTCAGCAGGAAAGAAGCAGCAATTGAACTCAGATGTTAAGGCTGATTCACGGCTTAATCAGAAACAAAAATCTGCGGCAGTTAAAGTTAGACCGCAAGCACCTGTCCCGAGATTGAAAGTGGATTTGAGCACAAAGCAGGATCAAAATACTCAGAGATCCAATGGGGAAACTCGTAATGCTGAAGTAACACGAAGGAATTCACCTTATATCAGGTGTTATTGTTGTGGAAAGATGGGACATTCACAGTATGTGTGTTCCATAGCCAAAAGATATCGAAGGGAACAAGAACAGAGATGGCAGCCAAAAAGAGAACGGTTTTCCAGAACATTTTTTGAAGGAAACTGTTTTTGGTGTGGAGGATTTGGACACATGGCTAGGTACTGCACTCCGACCATTCAGTAAAATTTGCCAAAGCAGAATCAAAATGTTCGCAAGCAGCAGATCAGTAAACCGACAAGTGAGTTAAAAGTTCAGAACAGATTTGCAGTTTTGCAAGATGAAGCTGACCCATCATACTCTGAGAAAGAACAGAAGCCTCAATCCATGCCGAGTATGAAAGAAAAAGTATGGACTAGGAAGAAGAAAACTGAGAAGGTCGTAGTTGCTGAAATTGCCCTTAAAGCATCAGATCGTTCTGGTGTTTGGATCCTTGACAGTGGTTGCACATCTCACATGACGGGTAATAAGGATCTGGTTACAGGCACAAAATATGACAACGAAGGAGTTGTCAAGTTTGGAAATGATGAAGGCCAGAAGATTGTTGGCTCAGGAAAAGCCAAGTTTGGGGGCAAAGAAATGAGACATGCTGATGTCTTGGTGGTAGAGGGTCTCAGTCATAATTTGCTTAGCGTCAGTCAATTATGTGACTCTGGGCACTCTATCCTATTTACCAAGAAGATGGGTATTGTTAAAGGAAAAGATGGAATAGCCATTCTTCAGGGAAAACGAACAAAGGGGAATCTTTACCTGGTAGGTGGGGAATAAGATTCATGCCTTTTATCCAGAGAAGAAAAAAATCAGCTGTGGCATAAGCGACTTGGTCATCTATGTCAACCATCTATTGAAGATCTGGTAAAGTGTGATGCTGCTAGAGACCTTCCCAAACTATCACGTGATCGCACTCATACATGTGATGCTTGTCAACAAGGGAAGATCATCAGAAAGACATACAGGCCAAAGGAACAAAAAGCAACTCGAGTGATCAAATTGGTGCATGCTGATGTATGTGGACCTATCTCACCACGAGCTATAGATGGGCAAAGGTACAATGTTCTTTTCATTGATGACTATAGAAGAATGGCCTGGGTATTCATCATTACCCATAAGACAGAGCTGTTCAGTTGCATAAAGCAGTACAGGAGGGAATCAGAAAAGATGCTTGGGTAGAAAATTCTAAAGTTTCATACTGATAACGGTACAGAATTTACAAATAGTCAGGTTGTAAACTATCTCGAGAAACATGGGATAAGGCATCAAGTTTCATCAGTAAGAACTCCCCAACAGAATGGAGTGGTTGAAAGGAGAAATCGGATCATCAACAACATGGCCAGAACAATGCTTATTGATAAGGACCTACCAGAGGAATTTTGGAAAGAAGCAGTTTTGACATCGGTCTATGTTTCAAACAGGTCCCTCTTATGTCCGAAGTAAGGGAAGACTCCGTATGAACTGTGGTATGGAAAGAAGCCAACGTTGAAATACTTTCGAATCTTTGGAAGTAAGTGTTTCATTCTCAACAAAGAACATCATAGGATGTTTGAGGCACGAGGAGATGAAGGAATATTCCTTGGCTATTCAGGGAAAAGCAAAGCATATAAATGCTTTAACAAGAGGCTGGGAAAAATTGTTGAAAGCAATGATGTCACTATAGTTGAAAATGAACAGACTGCTCAAAAACCCAGTGAACAGTTTCTGGATGAAAGTGATGATGAGGTAAGCAACACAGGGGGAGTAGAAGTGGCAGAGGCTGACTCAGAAGAAGATTCTGATGATGAACAAGAAAGTGTTAAGTCTGTATCTGCAAAGAATCCAAGGAATCGAGCTGAAATTGATAGGCAAAATATCATTGGTAATCAGACAGCTCCAGTTCAGACTCGAAGAATGAAATCATTACAGAAAACATCATTTTTATCTCAGGTGGAGCCAAAATGTTTTTCCGATGCAGCTGAAGATGAAAACTGCCTTCAGGCTATGAATGAAGAGCTTAATCAAATTGAGAAGAACCAGACATGAGAGATTGTTTCGAGGCCAGCAGACAAGAATGTCATTGGAACCAAATGGGTCTATCGCAATAAGATTAATGAAGATGGCATAGTGATTCGGAACAAAGCATGTCTAGTGTGCAAGGGGTACTCCCAGATCGAGGGAATTGATGTTGATGAGACATTTGCACCGGTTGCAAGGCTGGAGACAATAAGATTATTCCTAGCCATCGCAGTGCAAAGGAAGTTCAAAGTGTTCCAGATGGATGTCAAATCTGCATTCTTGAATGGTGTTCTGGAAGAGGAGGTGTATATTGAGCAGCCAGATGGTTTTCTCATTCATGAGAATGAGAACAAAGTTTTCAGGCTGAAGAAGGCATTGTATGGGCTGAAACAAGCACCAAGGGCATGGTACTCAAGGCTTGATCAGTACTTGAAGAAGCTTGGTTTCCAGCGTGGTGGAGTTGACAACAACCTCTATTTCAGCAATGACAGTAATCAAAGGATGATGGTACTAGTGTATGTCGATGACATAATTTTTGGCGGATCAGATGAAGCTCAGTGCAGACAGTTTTCTGAATTCATGAAAAATGAGTTTGAAATGTCAATGATTGGAGAGCTAACGTTTTTCCTTGGTCTACTGGTGACACAAGGAAGTAATGGCACTTTTATTTCCCAATCCAAATATGCCAAGGAGGTTCTAAGAAGGTTTGGAATGGATAATTCCAAGGAGATGAAGACTCCGGTTGCTACCCGAATGAGATTATCAAAAGATGAGGATGGCAAGGCAGTTAATATCACAGAATATAGGCAAATTAACGGAAGTCTGTTGTACTTGACCGCGACAAGGCCTGATATTGTTTTCTCCACATGCCAAGCAGCGAGATATCAAAGTAATCCCAAGGAAAGTCACATGCTTGCAGTGAAAAGAATACTTCGGTATATCAAGGGCACGGTGGAATTCGGCTTGACATACAACGACAAATCTCAGACAGAGTTATTGGGATATACTGATGCAGACTGGGCCGGTTCAGCAGATGATAGAAAATCAACGTCAGGTGTTGCATTCTATCTTGGTGGATTGTGTATTTCTTGGTTAACCAAGAAACAAAATTGCATTTCATTGAGCACTGCAGAAGCTGAGTATATTGCGGCCACTCAAGCATGCACACAGTTATTGTGGATGAAGCAGCAGCTTGATGATATGGGAGTTGAAGTGAAGTCTCCGATCGGAATCCAGTGTGATAACTCAAGTGCTATAAATCTCAGCAAAAATCCCATCCATCACTCAAGGACAAAGCACATTGAGATGAAGTATCATTTCATCAAGGAGAAGGTTGAGCAGGGAATCGTGAAGTTGGAGTATGTGCCTACAGAGCTACAGGTTGCAGACATTCTGACAAAGGCCTTACCCAAGGAAGCTTTTGAGAGGCATCGGCTGGCTCTGGGAGTTCAGTCGATTCCCCGCACTTGAAATAGTGTGGATGTGGAACACCACCCCCCTCTCCCCGAGGTATGGTGTGTTTTCCCTACTGTGCTAATGTGTTCTCTACTATGTTACAGACTACAAAGGCATGACCTTTGGGTTTTTTGACAAAGGGGGAGAAAAGTGTTTGATAATGGGGGAGAAAATAGTGGTTGTTCTAGGGGGAGACAGTGCAAAGATTTGATAAATCATTTTTGATACGGGTAGAAGCTGACAGGTGGAGCAGCCAGAAAGGGGGAGCAATGAGAAAGGGGGAGTTTTTAAATCTAACGATGCTAGAAGTGATCGATCAAATCATAGAAATCACGACAACTGAGGATCGTGATAAAAGCAGAATAGTGGTGTTTGAATGGTGTGAGACGGTGTCCAGCTATCAACAATTGGTATCAACTTAAGAATTCACCAATTGGTATCAATGTGGTTCAACAACTGGTTTTATTTTAACAATTAGTATCAGGGTGGAATCGGAATTTGGGGTCTGACATGAAGTGATTCATTGATGAACTTTTCATACTACTCTTGTTTCTCACGCCGAGCATTGATCATGT
The DNA here is from genome assembly GCA_963277665.1 of Viscum album. Classification (NCBI taxonomy): domain Eukaryota; kingdom Viridiplantae; phylum Streptophyta; class Magnoliopsida; order Santalales; family Viscaceae; genus Viscum; species Viscum album. The sequence goes on from OY728150.1 coordinate 1,951,743,059, forward strand.
GGGCTTAGAGTACATGTTATGTGAATCCTTGAACTCTATCTTAATCTCAAGAGGCGAATGGTGGTAGCAGCTGGAAGAAGACTCAGTGAGGTATCAATGTTCAGAAAATAATTCTGAGCAAATTTGTGAAGAGTTGTCAACAAACTCAAAGGGGGAGATTGTTGGGCAAAAATCCCTCAAGGTAACATTGCAGTATATTTGGGTTGATTGTGTTTGTTGACAAAGCAGGTTTCCATGGAGAATTGTCGAAGTTCCCGAGAAATTGTTGACATTCCATGTTGACAAAGAACTATGACAAAGGAAAGGACGATCTGGAGGCGGTACAAAAGAGCAGTACAAGGTGGTGCCGTTTCCCAGTGTTTGCCAAATTTATGGGCCTGAAAATCACCAATGGAAAATGGAGTGATATGTTTTTGGAAAAGGTTGACGAGAGAGAAATGAAAGAGGTGCGCGGAAAAATTAAGCGTGGCGAGCAAAATTAGTGGGTTGCACGAAATATTGAAGTGTGGCGCGTAAAACAGCGGGTTGCACGAAATTGTATTTCGCGCAAAAGATGTTTCAAGGCCGAATGCTTGAAAATCGGTAAAGGCATGAGGCGCGCGAAATTTTGGAGGCGTGCGCGAAAAATTGAAGTGGCGTGCGAAATAGTGGATGAAGTATTTCGCGCAAAAGATGTTTCGAGGTAGGAAGCTCGGAAAATGGCAAAGGCATGAGGTGCGCGAAATTATGGAGTAGTGCGCGGAAGATTTGTATTTCGCGATCAAAGCGGATTACGCGCTCAAGAAGGGTTTTTCGCGTGGGGTCTATTTTGCCTATAAATATGAAGTGACCCTCCTCCATTCAACAGAGTTCATGACATAGAAAATACCCGAGCTATGGTGCGCGAAATTGAAGTTAGAAAGGGTGTTGCGCGTAAACATAAAGTTTGCGCATAAAGTCAGCTGTTGCACGAAAAGCTAAGGCTGCACAGAAAGTTGGTGTTGGCGCGTAAAAGGAAGGTTGCGCGAAAATTGGATATCGTGCAAAAGCAGTGAATTGCGCGCAAGGCAGTTTCCAGGCTGCGCGTAATATTTGGAGGTTGCGCGAAAAAGGAATTTCGCGCAAATCATAGAAATTGCGCGCAAGACACCGTAAGGGTTGCACGTAAAAACTGAGGTTGCCCGGTACATCCGGTGCGAAGTGAGATTCATCTACGGGTGAAAATTGGACTTCAACAGAGCATCTACATACAGAGGAAGATGCATTCCTTCATGAAAATGAAGAGACCTATAGGTCTATAAACTGTGAGTGGATTCCTTCCAAGAGCAGTGAGCTTAGGAAGAGGAAGAAGGTGATTCTCTCCACCGGCAGAGAGCCAGAGAGAGAGAAACAGGGAGTGACCCTTGGGAAAGCAGTGAGCTGACCCTAAAAATTGTATAGGCAGTGAGCCTGGGCATAGAAGTGATCTAGCCCGAACATTGTAATCCACACCTAGTGAAGTTTAGTGGACTTGGTACGACCGGAAACCTGTCGGCGTATGCTCCTTTGACGTAGCCCTTAGCGGTGAACCAAGTAAAATTGTTGTGTCCTGTGCTTGCTTTACTTTCTGTTTATATTGTGCAGCAGGAAAGAGAGAGAAGAGTGTTTTGCTTAACAGCGAAACAAGATCAGAAAGGGCTTTAATTATTAATTAGTCATACCCTGATTCACCCCCCCTCTCAGGGTATTCAGCCTAGTGGACCTAACAGTGTAAAACTCTTGAGACCCCATCCATTTTTCACCATCAATTTAATCAATCATAACACCATTTATAAAACTATAAATGCTATAAAACACAGATGAAATGGTTTTTAATCATCCTCATATAGATGATAAATTATCATTTCATTCCAAATTCCTTCTAAATCAATATCATCATTCATTTCATCAATGGGATTAGAATTATAATCTTGAAAATCATCATCATCAATAGATTTATAATTTTTCCCAGTTTCACCCTTCTAAATCCAATGTATTTAAACAAAATTTGAAAAATGATATTTGATCTCTGTACATTTAAAATTCTTCGTGTTTTAATTTTTAAACTATGGAAGAAAATAAGCCATTGTTTGGAATATATTGTTTACAAAAATCCAAAAAAAACAATTGAAACATTCCTTATATTATTTAGTAGTTCTGGGTAATTTAATTTTACTATGAATACGTATTACCTATAAAAAATATCATTATTTTAAAATAAGTTATTATATTTATAAATTTAAAGAAAAATCCAATTTTATAAATAAAAAATATCATATAAAATATAGAAAATAAAAGAAAGACAACCTTTTTAATAAAAAATTCACTTGAAACATATTTTTTTATCATAATTTAATAAAAAATAAAAACATATAGCGCAATATGGATAATAAACTAAATATATATTATAAACACTTCATATTAATGCTCTATAATCCACTATGGCTACAAAATTCTAATTCAAAATTACGACAAAAAATATACCCTAGATAAACCATAATTAGTAAAATAAAATTAAATATAACATATATTAATAAAATAATTATTTTATCAAAAATTTTTTTAAATTAAATTAAATAATTACTTAGATGTGTAGATAATAGTAAATATAAATACATAGAGCAAATAAATGGCATAAAAATTGAAAATCAATATGAAAAGTGTAACTGAATATATAAATTAAAATATGTAGAAAAATCAATGTTTAGGAATAACACACACACACACTGAAATTTGATATCATAATGGTGACGATTGATACAATGATGCAAATGGAAAGATGTCACACAAAGAAAGAGAGAGAGAGATAAACTGACAGATGATAATGGATATGGGTGGGAAATGGTGGTGAATTCAAAATTAAAGAGAGGTGATGCGAATATATTTTAGAAAAAATGGATAAGGTTTATTGAGGGTGAGAAAACTGATGCCTATAGCATTAAAGAATGAAAAAGTGACTGATCCTGAAAATTCATAATAGTTTTAAAATTTTCTCATGTAATTTATTTGATAAATGATATGAAGAATTAAGTATTCAACTTTGTGTATAAATAAATAATGTCAAAAACATGTCATATAAAATATATTTTATAATAGTGAATTGATTTATTACCCTATAATGATATTATTATTTTGGAGTATTTTATTTTATTTCTCAAAGAAATATTATTTTTATATTTTTATAATTTATGATATGTTTTTTTACACTTTCCCATACCAAAAATGTGATCAAATATTTTTTTCCATTCTATGGGATATCATAAATGGATCTATGAATGATATAAATTATTTACAACAATAAATAATAATTTTCTCATGGGAATTATTTTATTGTAATTATTGTTCTTGGATGTAATTTGATAATTATGTATGTATCCTGTCACAGAAGTCTACTAAATTAATCAATAATTCATGATGTGCTCCATAATTTTGTTGACAATGTATAAAAATGACCACTGGATCCAGGTTAGAAGAGTATGTGAGTTATTGATTCCTCTACCCTAATCCCCTTTTAGGGATATGATGTGTTCTGATTGTACAAGATAGGTGTATGTACATGAGATGTTCTTGATTTTAATTTTAGTATTTATATATGTTTTTCAACTAGTGTTCATGGTTTTTGTGTGGATACATGGTTTCAGTCACACATGGTAGGCAGAGGGAAATATATTGATTTCATTCAACATCATGATTCCCAAATGTGATAAGGATTCGATCTATATTTGTGATATGGATATTTTTTGTGGTATGTGGATGGGATATGTAGACACATAAATCATTGGATGATTGGTTATAATATTAAATGACAATGGATGAAGCATAGTGCATATATCATTGGGTATTGAGATAGTTAAGATAGGTAGAGAAGATGTATTGGTGTACCTTGTTTAAATATATTATTTTTATACTATGTTACTATACATTGATGAAATGTTATGTGAGTGGCCCTTTCTGATTATGGGTGATAAATTCCCATATATTGGTGTATGTTGGTTCTAATTTTTATTCACTGAAAAATTAGTATGTTTCTTCAGCATTTCCATTATTGTTTTGGAGTAATATCCCTCTGAGTGTACTATTATTTTTACTCACATATATAAATTTAATTAATAGGTTTATAGGATGGATTTAACAATTGAGATATATATTACTAGATCAAAGCTTTTAGTAGATGTCAATGTCACTTTCATAGATTTGTATTTTACATTTTTTTTAAAGACCTTGGTTAAGTGTAAAATTTATATAAATTTCATATTTGGATTTATTTTTATATTCTATGGATTTAATATGTGGTATAACTATTTTTTGAGGAATTATGATTATAAGGCCTCTTATTTATCTATTGTGTTACCTCTATATTAGTCTAAACCCCATGGATTATTTTTTCTAGGAATTGAGGGTTACACCCATCTTCACACATGGAATATGAAGGGTTTCAAGTGGGTTTATACCATGAAATAATGGTATCAGAGCTGTGGAAAAGGGTATATGATCGAGACTGGACATATGAATTGGTGATAAATAAATGGTTTTGTATGCAAACATTGTTAATAAATTTGAGTGTGTGATGTGGAAAGGGAAACTAACTTGGGAACATGGATTTTCATATCTGTATGATTTGATGTATGTTCATATGATTTTTAATTATACTAGATAATATGATGTTCACTACAAGGTAGAAATCTAGGAGTGGTACTTATATCAATCTATATACTAGTTGTGTTTGAAATACAGTTATTTCTGGGATCAAAAATTAATATATGTAAATTTATTTAAATGAATTTTATGTTACCATGCCTTGGAGTTTCCATTCATCCCTTATAGAGATGTATGGTCACCATAGTCTATTTGGGTTTTATATTAGAGAAGTTGAACAAGGTGATTTAATTGATTCTAGGTTTTTGGAACGAGTCGAGTATAATGATTCATTGAAGAAGACTTTTATGTTTTTTATTCTTAGGAATTATAAAATTGTGAGGGAAGTGTCTTTGATGTAGTGATGATTTAGTATGTATAGGAGAAAAAAATATTTTTTCTAAAATAATCTGTAGTTGGAAGGATCATTAGATCTTATTAGAAATTAATTTTTTTAATGGGGTAATAAACAAGTGGTGTATTTTTTGTAGATTGAGTTTAGTAGATAGTTTTATGAGGATATTTTTTTGATGTAGTTACTTTCCTGATTTCTTTTGTAAATTATTTATATAGATATGTGGTTGAAGTATGTTTCCATTTAAGGGGGGATTATATGTGTACATTTTATTAGGAAATTATTTTAGGACCATCACTAATTTTTGTTTTGATATTTTCTCAAATTATGAGGTTATATCTGGGTGTTTTGATGAGTAATTATATCAATATATTTAACATTATGTTACTCCATTTACATTGATCACATACCTGTATAAATATTCTAATATTGAGGTGATTAAAAAGATACGTGTGTGGTCCATGTAATCTCAAACATGAATTAATTAGAATATTATATGGATCATTGCTATAGATTTTTTCTTTTCATGACCATACTACATGGGTAGACATGTGTAAGAAGTTTCTTTATGATTCTTCCTTAACAAAATTCACATATGATATCATAACTATTGTATAATTAGTTAACTTTTGGCTAGATGATATGAGATAGAGTAGGTAAGACAATACCCCATGACATCCCTCATCATCAAGGACATAGGGTTTTTCCTGTTAGTGGAGTTTCACATCAGTAGGGATAGCGATTCATTTTATATGGATGTGATATATTTCATTTTAGGGAGTAAAAATTTAGGTTTGGTCTAGAGATCATTTGAGGTTCCATATAATTATCTTCTACAATTTCAATCCCCATATTAAATTATAATTTTTTTTATATTTTATTTCACCCAGATTGGTCTATTCTTTGGTACTTAAGTTGGAGAGGCTTCTGGTTCCCCTAGTGTTAACTTAGTTAGTGGGATTTCAGTATAGTTTTCATGATGTGTGTTGGGGTTATGAGGTATTTATAATGAAACATTAATCATAACATGACTAATTTTTATAACTCCACCCCTCTAAATATTCCTCTTATGGAATGGAAATGTAGAAAGGGAGATAATGACCCCTATGTCCCACCTCTAATAGGCTATAGGTTGGAGAAAGACACCAAGGGTATAGATATCACACAATCATAGTGGAATTACCCATTTTTGAAACATGATCGGGAGATATGGGGGATCAACCACAAAGCAACTCCAATACATATACCACATGAATGTTTTAAAATATAACTAATTAAAATACAATAAAGTCTCCAGAATGAAGTACCCCAAAGAATGATAAAGCATTGACTCAACAACTTTCCTAATCCCAAGCTAATAAGGTCCAACACAATATGTAAAATCTTCTTAGAAACCTGAAAATAGATTTATATACGTAGGGTGAGAATAGTAATATACTCAATTGGAAAACCAAGGTCTCTTGTGCACATGTTAATGAAGCATAGTAATACCCTGTGGGAAAACAACAGAACCAAATTGCACCTAACAGGTATACTAACCAGCCAAAACTCAAAAAGTAATGCACACCAAATAAAAAAAGTCAAATAATGTAATATAATTCACATCAATGAGAGGTTACCATTAACATCTTTCCCACTAATTAGATACTCCTTCCAAAGGGAAATATCCTCACACTCCAACCTATTTTGAATTTACCATGTCATATTCACCCATACACTCTTGGGCGTCACAATCCACACCACATCCTACTCGCAGACACTAGGGAAAAAACCACATTACATCCCTCCAGTAGACATCTAGGACACAAAACACGTCACATCCCACACGCACACAAGTAGTCCATAAGACACATCACATCCTGCCTGCAGAAACATGGGGCACAAGCCACATGAAATCCCACCCACAAACACCCAGGCCATAGGCCACATCACATATATCCCATAGAAACCCATGCCCAACCCTCATCTCAACCCGAAGACACATGGGAAAGCCTAGAACATCACATCCCGAAGACACATGGGTAAGAACAACTCTCCCCCACACTCATGGGCTTTACAAACCACAACCTGCATTGAAGAATATTAGGGTATCACCACCTAGAAGATGGAGAAGGGTAGAGTAGGTGGACTCCTTTCTATACCCCACCAGGATGTTTGGGAAATACATGCTTCCCTAGGACTATGGGGGTGTTCAGCACATAGAGATCCACTATGGTGAGGTGATTATAGAAATCAAAAGGAAAATACAAGTATATATATATATATTTGATATTAAACACTCAATCCCAACCTGTGGTTTCTAAGATAGAAATCAACTCATGATACTACCAACTTTTTTGCTACCTCTAAATTAATAACACCACACAATAAGACACAACCTCTTTCCAATTTCCATATAATTTCATTTAACCACACCATTAAATATATTATTTAGAATTAACCTCATTTTACTACAAAGTCCATAATTTATTTCTCCATTAAACATTTTTATTCCATTATCCAATCCATATCACGTCATTCCACACATTACTAATCTATTATTTATTCATTCCACCACTACACGAGAAACAACTAAGTACAACACACCACACAACAAAGATACAATCACTTATGAAGGTAAAGATCATGACAAATTAAGGTGCTTCCGCATTAAGGAAAAATTGTTCCATGTTATCCACCTTTGATACCCATTCATTGTATATAATATATCGGACTCTTGATACGGGGAAAATATTTTTTCATGTTACTAATGGAATGCTTTGTGGGAATAACCCATAAATATAACTACTTTTCTTATCCAAACTTATCCCGCTCAAATCATGTACCAAAAAAACCTACCACAAACTCACAACCCCAGTCGAAAACACCTTACAACACAACCAGTTCATAGACCAGCTATAAAACACTTCTCATCCTTTCCAAAATAAAACAAAATCTCAACCCAAGATTTCATTATATATCAAGGTTGATGTATCATCTACATGTTCATCCGTAACACCACCCAAGATAACCCATGTCACACAAAAACACACATAGACATATGAAATCACATATCGGAGTGAACTGACACACCAAAACAATGCCACTTCACATTACATCTGTCCCACTCATATAGATGCAACTATTCCTCACATCACATCACCGACCATGATGTAACACATTTTCATATTTAGAAAAGGGGACGCTTTTCCAATTCAACTATATTGTTTGAGGGCATTATCACACAAACCAAAATCCTAGGGAATCCATTCATTAGCTGAATTTACATGATTTACCAATATCCATATCTATGTTTTCAACATGAAATGAACAACATGTAACCCATTTAGTGTGCAAACAAGGCCCCCAATGACCACAATTTTCAATAGGGCATCAAGCTCGTATAATTTAAAACATCACAAACAATATCAAGGATATAAAAGCATGCAAACCAACCCCATTTTTCATATAATTTCAATTAACTGATTATTAATCTTCAATTAGACTAGAAAAACCATGGATTATCGGTGTTTAAAAGTAGATCCCTATAACATGATGAAAAATTTAAGATAAACAAAGGAAATATGACCTAAAAATGGTTTCAACGATCTTCATGAAAGAAAAAATCAAGTTACATCCCTCTGATTACCTCTCCTGAAAGATCTACATCCACTTGAGTATGATGTGACACCAATTCATCAACAAAAATTGAAGATAACCCCATTAGAACCATATGATAAAATTATACATCACATGGAAATGAGAAATGAGAGGGTAAGGGGACCAAACTAGAAAAAACCTCAAGAACCAAGGAATAAAGCACCGCAGATTGAATATGGATCAGTACACATCAATGGAGGGAAGACATAAATCAATCCTAGGTCCTGGAATCCAAAAAACATTTAAGTGGGGTCGTTGGGTCACCGAGGGTTGATTAAGGGTCACTAAAACAATTGAAGAGAATTACATGATGTGTAATACCCATTCACATCGGGTAATGCCCCACTGTCTTCTTCTGCCAAAAATCCTGTCGCTTTTGAATTTTTTTTCATACCCCAAATATTTTCACACTTTTAAATAGACTAGGAAATGTCATGAAACTAACCTTCTTGTCCTTTAATATAGTTACATGATGTGTAACTCCTATAATAGCATAGTTTCACCCCCATCACCTGTGAAAACCCATGGACCTCCTCCGAACATCTCCAACAACCAAAAATAAGAAAAGTAACGGAGCAGGAGGACACCAAACATTATGTTAGATACCTCTCAATCTATTCTCAACCTCAAGAAACCAAAACCAAGACCAGAAGGAAAACGGGGGGCCAAACAACCACCATGTGAGAAACATCTTAAGAGCCTCTCCAATTCTCAGGCACTACCACCAGTCAAACATGCTAACCCAAATGACCACAGTCACATTGCACATAACTACTATGAAGACATCTCTCCAACTGCACAACCCAAATAGAATACTACTACATTCAATGAACTACAATATCATGAACACACAAATCGCGGAATTCCATCCTCTATGCCAAGATGCTATCCTCTTTGGTTTGCACTGACTCGCTTGCATAGGATTAATGATGTCATAGTTAATTCAGATCGATTAGTAATATGGTCCTCCCCTCAATGAATTTTTAGATTTATGATATACCATACTACACATACCTTAAATTAAGGGAAAAAATCTCCTTTTGTTATACAAGGTTCAATATTACATTTAAAAAAATAGAGAAAGAAAAAACTCACAACACCTCTGGGTACTATGAACACATCTGTGTTTCTCACTCCCATATACTCTCCTCCGGAACATGACATCTCCACAACACACGAACCAATGGAATTTCCTTACTACATAGTTCCATATCATGACAATCCTAGACTTCCACATGCCGCTCCACAAAAATTTCATCACCCTCGATATACATCTCTCCCTAGTCAAGAATTTGGGAGTCATCAAGAATATATTGATAGATTTGAGAAACATGGAAGATGTCTTGGATTCTCTCTAACTATGGTTGAAACTTCAACTAGTACACCACCTCGCCAACTCACCCGAACACCTCAAAGGGTCCAACACGCCAGGTGGAAAGATAACTCCCTATACCAAACCTCCACTTCCCATATCAAGGTGAAACCTTCAAGAATACATGTTCCCCAAACCCGAACTTGAAGTGACTCCTCCTATAATCGACATAAGACTTCATCTGGTCTTGTGCGGCTTTAACCATCTCAATAACAAGCTGAAACTTCTCTGTCATGCTACACACTACCCTGGGACCAAGAATAGCTATCTACCCAACCAATTTCTATTAAAATTGTGGAAAAAAACAGGGTTCCATAGAATGATTCAAACAAATAGCTATTATTATAAGACAACTCTAACAATGGTAGGTTTCATAACCAAGATACACTACATTCCTAGACACATGATCGCAATATATCCTCCAATTTATGGATAATATGATCTACCTGTGCATCTCTTTGGGGGTGGAAAGTAGTTCTGAGGCATTACTAGGTTCCAAGAGAATGCTAAAATCCCCTCAAGACTACGAGTTATAACTTTTTTCATGATATGAGAAAATGGATCTCAAAACATCATGTTCTCATACCTCCTCATCCACAAACCAATTTGACATGGAATCCTATATTCCAAACTCCTTGATCGTTAAGAAGTGAGCTGATTTCATCAGTCGATCCACATCTACCAATAAAGATCCACAACCTCCATGAGCATTGGGTAATCCTATGATGAAATCCACTAAGATGACATCCCATTTCCACTTAGAGACATCCAAGGGATGCAACACACCACCATGAACATGGTTCTCAACCATTACTTGATGGAAGTCCAATCATCTTGCCACAAACTATACTAATTCCTGCTCTGTTCCCTGACACCAAAAATTCAACCTCAAACCACAGTACATATCATAAATTCCTATATGTATTGCTAAAAGTGATGTATTAAACACATGAAAGACTCCCTCATGCATTTCCACTGGAACAAAAAACTTCCCATGGAACAAAATATGATTATGAATATCCTCTAACCATCCATCCGGAGGATCACCATGTTCAACTAGACCATGAAACACCTCAGCCTCTGAGTATATCCACAAAGGATCTTCCACCTAATACATTAGTGAAGACCTCGCTATCATCTAAAACAAACTTCCCCTACCGCAGTCCTACCCTGCATCCATATACAAAGCTGGCAACTCCTCAGTCACTCTCCAACCATCCATAGATTCCTGAACAACCTCTTTATGTGAATTCCTACTCAAATCATTGCCCAAAAAATTAACCTTTATTAAAGTGTTGGAGATATAAAAATCACATCCTTAAAAAAATCCATCCACCTTTTCTGTCACAATTTCAGATCTCACTAGGAAAATATATACCTCAAACTCTTGTGATATGTGATGACCAAAAATCACTCCCCAATGAGGTAGTGACTCCCCAACTTCAATGCTAAGCCACCTAATAGTCGCTTCAGATCATGGGTGGAATTGTTTCACTCATGGGGAATTGACTACATAGACTTGTAAAATATCATTGCTCATTGGTACATCCAGACAAATCCAATGACCAGATGGGAAGAATCACAGAACACCTCAAACATAACCCCTTAATCAGTAAACCATATCACCAGATAACTAACCCACTTCCCCTTTATGTATCTAAGTGTTTCTTGACACTGCTCACTGCAGAGAAAAGCTTGGCCTTCTAGGTCAATTTATTCAATAGGTCTGCAAATAATGACTAATCGTGTACAAACCACCAATGATAGCATGTGAGACCAAGGAAACGGTGTACCTCTTCCATTTTCTTGGGTGTTTCCCAAGAAACAATTGCATAAACCATAGAAGGGTCTAAGGATACACCCTTTAGAGACACCACATTACCATGGAAATGTAACTCTCATGTCTATGTCTAACACTTTGACAACATTCCACAGAGCTGGTTATATCGAAGAACCTACAAGATAATTCTGAGATGCTCGGTGTGATCCTCCTATGTCTTCAATTATATTAAGAGATCATCAATGAAGACGATGAATAACTCCTCCAAGAAGTCACATAATAGAGAGTTCATAATCCTCATGAACATAGATGGTGTATTCATAACACCAAAAATCATTACTATAATATCAAAGTGTGCATACCTGGACCTCAAGGAAATATTGGGGATATCACACTCCTTCACCCTCCCCTGGTGATATCCAAACCATATATCGATCTTATAAAATCATCATTCCCCTCTAACTTGGCAAAAAATATCATCATCCATCGGGATAGGGTAATGGTTCTTGATCATACCTTGATTCAACCTTCGGTAGTCTATACACAACCTTAGAATACCATCAGCCTTATTGGAGAACAACTCCAGAGCACCCCATGGTGACAAACTAGGCCAGATAAAACCGCTCTTAATCAGATATTCTAAATTAATTCTCATCTCCCATAGCTTATAAGAATCCATCAAATATATATCCATTGAAATTGGAAATGCACCAGGCTGAAAATATATTATAAACTGAACATCACGTTGAGATGGTAGCATCACAACCTCCTAGGGAGAAATGTCCATGGACTCCCCAATGACCTCGTAAACTACTATTAGATTAACATAAATCTATTCTACTTACAGATCAACCGACATGGAATGAAGAGGCTATGCACACCAACTTCCCACATGACAACTCCTCTCTCCAATAAAAACAACACACAATTCATCCACATCCAAAAACACGACTCTACTATGGAATAAGTTGATAACAGAATACATGGAATTAAACTATTCTATGCCGAGGATGACATCATATGGCTATATATATATAAATAAGAGAGCCCCATGATACAGATGCGATCCCATCATTAGTCTCCAACCCTGAATCACATCAAACAAGATGGTCTAGACTCTAACTAGAATACTAAATAGTAGAAGAAGGGGAAGCCTCTCTATCTATAGTAGAAGATAATTTTCTATACTGGGTGAAACAAATGAGTGACAATATCTTAAATCAATCACATCACAAGCAATTGTACTGAAAAAACTGATCGTACCATTGATGACCTCTGGCCCTACTAAAACTGCTGCCTATACTGCATGAAACTAACCATGCCCAACTTCTCTTCCTCTTTATTGATGATCATATCCACAACCAAAACTGGTTTAAGGATCTTGAAAACGATTAACATCCTAAGGTTGGACCCTACCTACTCTTTCTATTTTGGGCAGAGAAAAATTTTATCCCCCTACTGCTGAAATGGTCTCACTAGGAACTGCTGCTAAGTCCGCCGCTGAACCTATCCACCTCGACATACTGAGCTCAAATAGCTTCAGGAAATTGGTTCTAAATATCGAAAATAACACCACATAATTATCTCCTCTCCCCCCTAGACCATTGGAAGAGCATGAGAACCACTATCTATAGAAGGCTAGAAATGAATCTTGTGAGGTCGACTCCTTACCGGTCAAATCCTCGAAGGTCATGGAACCTGAGTCCTTTATCCCATAACCCTATCTCTCAAATAACTCATCTAGATCACATCTTGTGGTATAAATTCTCATGAGTGCATCCACTTGATCAACTATTCCTTCTTATGAACCTCAATGTAATTTGGTAATGTAAAAGGAGTAACCATGTACTAGATCAAAGGACTAAGCACCTTCTCAAGGAATCCCCCACAAGACTCCTCATCCAAAAAAAGAACAGGAAAAAACATAGAAGAACCTTTAACTTCATCCCAAACTCCTGTATTAACATACACCCTGATGAAGGGAGACTAGTGCTTGCCACTTCTCAGCCTTCATGGTGATGAATGGAACTCCACTGAAAACTCTTTCTTGTAGTCAACCTACAAAACATCTACTTCCTTCCTATCATCCACATACAACGTCCACCATTGACATGCAGTTCCCCTCATCTAATAGACTACCAAATGAAGGAAGCACTCTTTTTGTGACCATATGATACTAAAAGTGACCTCAATATCCTCAAGCTAGATTTCCATCTCCATGTTTGAAACAATTCCCTTATACTTTCCCAAATATTGCTGCAGGAAGGCATGCAACTTCCTCCACCACTGGTCATCCTCCTCAATTGGATCATCCATCCATTGATCATCTAGATCAGCTAATTAAACCCCAACTACTTGATCCACATGTGGACTATAATGAATTTCTATAGATGAAAAGTAAAAAAACTATTTCCTAATCTTGAGTAGTATGGAATGTTTTATATGTGATTTATATTAACTCATTTATCTTGTTTTTTATTCATTTCCATGTACCAAAAAAAACCTTTTCAAAAAGAAAACAATTCATTATGATTAATGTAACCTGTCTAGGGTCTCTACATTATAAATGGTGTAGCCTCACATAGTCATTTTTTTGGCTTAACGTCCTTTCATTGGATCATAGGTGGACCTAAAATTCTTTGTCCTTGACAGTCTTCCTTGTCCTATGTCATGCTCCAAGATAACTTGATACTATTTTCCCTACAAAAACATGAAATCCTCACTATGATTGACCCCAAAATTCATCTTATCTCTCAACCATCACCTATGATACCACTCTATCATGACCCCCTCCCTCAAAAGATTCTCCTCCTGGGCTGTAAATAGAGAAAGGTAGATTTTGACCCCTAAGTTCCACCTCCAGCAGGCCATGGGTTGGCGAGTAGAACCAAGGTATATAGATAAACAATATGGGTGGCATTACAATGTTTTGGAAATAAGATCAGGAGATTGAGAGATAATTTGAAAAACATCTTCAAGAAATATATAAGAGATATCTTAGAAACCATCCCACATGAATTTTTTAAAATAGAAATAAATTAAAAACAATAAAGTATCTAAAGTAAAGTACCCAAAAGTAAGATAAAGTAGTGACTCAGATACTGTCCCAATACTAATCTAGTAAGGTCATAAAAGTCTGAAAACTTATTATGGGAGCCTAAAAATAATTTTATATATGTTGGGTGATCATACATGCATACTCCGTAGGAAATCCAGTGTCACATGAATATGTGAATGAAGCATACCAAAGCCCTTGTGAGAAAACAATAAAACCAAACAACACTAAAAATGTATACTAACAACCCCATCCTCTCCAAGACATGCACACATAATAACGGAAGTCATGTAATTTAATATAATGAACATTGATGACAGGTTAACCCACACCACTTTCCCACTGATTATACACTCTTTCTTAATGTTAAATGTCCTCACCCTCCAACCTCTTCCAAACATACCAAATCACAACCCAACTGCCCACACATGGTCCTCACAAAACAAAAAGCATCCCACCCCCAGGAACCTGGGAAAAAAACCACATTACATCTTTCTCATAGAAACCTTGTCCATAAGACACATAACATCCCACCCACAGACACCTAAGCCCCAAGCCACATCATATCTGGCCCGAAGACACCTAGGCCATAACCCACATCACATCCCACCCAAGGACACCAGGGCCTCAAGACACAACACATCTTTCCCACAAACACCTGGAACATAACCCACATCTCATCTTGGAGGCACCTGGGAATGAATAAAACATCTCATCCTGAAGACACCTAGGAATGAACAGCTCTCTCTTACACACATGGGCTTCACAAATGATATCCTGCATGAATAATCATGGGCTATCACCCACTGAATGATGGAGAAAAGAAGAGAGGGTGGCCAGCCAGCCACCCTACCACCAAGATGTTTGAGAAAGACACCCCCCATGATGATGGGGGTGTTCGACACATAATGATCAACTAGAGTGGGTTGCATATAGAAATCAAAATGAAAATACAATTATATACATATATGATACCAGACACTCAAAACCAACCTATGGCTTCCCAAACAGAATTCAACTCATGATACTTGCACCTTTGCTGCAACCTTTGAATTCCAAACACCACAAAAAAAGCTATAAAAAATCCACAACCTCGTTCCAATTTCCAAACCATTTCATTTAACCCCCCATTCATTTCATTCTTTAGAATTAGCCAGATATGGCCACCAAAACCATCATTTATTCATTCATTTTTCATTTCAATTTAGTTTGCCAATACATCCAAATTAATTACAGACATTATTAATCAATTTTTTATTAATTTGACCACAACACATTCAACCACTAATAAAAACACACCACAAAACGTAGAAACAATCACTTACAAATGAGAAGATACTGATAAATTAAGGTATCTAGACATAAAGAACACATCATTCCACATTCTCCAAGTTTGAAACCCCTTCATGGTATGTCATATATCAATATCTAGATATAGGGTAAAGCTTTATGTATGTTACTCATCGAGAAACTCTTGGAAAATTACCAATACCAACAACCACTATCCTTCTCGAAACTCATCCCACTTAGGTCACGTACCAACACAACAAACCCCCAACTCACAAACCCAACCGATAACACATTTCCCACAAAACCAGTTCACAACCCTACAGTACAACACTTATCATACATTCAACAACCTAACAAAATCTTAACATGAGATTCCGTTACATTTCCAGGTTGATGTATCCTCTACATTTTCATCCATTAAACCACCCATGCCAACCCACGGAACACAGTCGTGCTCACAAACATACCACCTCACATACTAGAGAAAACCCACACATCACAACATAGTCACTTCATATTAAACCTATCCCACTCACACAACCACAACCATTCCACACATCACATCATATACCACAACATAACACATTTTTAGATTTTTAAAAGGGGACACTTATTAGAATAAAATTTATTACTTAAGGTAATTATCACAAAAACTAAAATCCAAGGGCATCGATTCATTAGCCAAATTTACAGTATTTTCTAATTTCCATATGTAAGAGTTCAATAAAAACCATACAACATGCAACCCATTTAGTGTGAATATAAGGTCCCCAACAACCACGTTTTTTAGTAGGGCATTGAGCCCATATAGTTAAAAACATCACAAATAATATCAACGATGTAAAGGAATGCAAACAAACCCCATCTTCCAATCAAATTCAATTAACTAAGTCTTTATCTTCAATTGGACTAGAACAATGATGACCCATAGGAAAAACGTAGATCCCTCCCACATGATGCACATATAAAGAGAAATAGTGTATATCATATCTCAAAAGGGTTTCAATGATCCTCACACAAGGAGAGATCGCATAACGGAACTCTGATTACCTCTCCTGCAAGATTTGTATCCACCCAAGGATGCCATAGAACCACTGAATCAACAACAATAAAATAGCATCCCATTAGAAATAGATGATAAAATTCTCTCTCACAGGGAAATATAAAATGGGATGGGAATGAGACCAAACTAGAAGAAACCACAAGAATGAAGAATGAACACACCATCAAAAAATTATGGAACACTATAGATCGAAGGATAGAAGATAGGAATAAATCCTTTGAATAGGAATCCTCAAAACACTAATGAGGGGTTTCTGGGTCTCTTGGGGCCATGTAAGGGTCATTGCAGCCACAGGGTTTGACAACCTGAGTGGCTGAAAAAATGATTAAAAGTTACACCAGCGGGGTAGTACATGACGTGTAATACTATTTTATACTGTGAAATTCCCTCTTGTCTACTTATACTGAAAAAGCCATTGCCTTTAGATTTATTTTATTATTCAGAACCCAAACATTTCCTGTCATGAACTTTCCTTGGAAAAGTCATGAAATTGACTTTCAGGTCGTGTAATATAGTTACACAACATGTAACTCCTACAACATCTTTTTCTACACCCCCAGATCAGGTGAAAATTCCCGAATCCCCCTTCAAACATCCCCAAAAACCAAAAACCTACAAAGTGAAGGATAGGGGAAAACATACCATTATAATTATAATTTTTTATATACACTAATGAAATTTCCTTCTTTTCATGAACTTGTTAATATAATTTTCTATTTTCACTAATTTAATCTTGAGAGGGGTTTTGTTCCTTTTTGTGGATGTAAAATATATGGTTATTTTTTGGAATGATGCACTATCATATTGGTCTTAAGAATTTGGAGACCCAAATTTCTGAATTATCAATATTGTTAGTAAGTTTGGTAGAGGTGTTTTTAAGGATATTTGCAAGAGGTATGATGAAATTCATATATGTTATTCCCAAAATAGTTGTGACATTATATCCATGAAATTATAATGAGTTCAGTATATAGTTTTCTCTTAGAGTATCATTGATTTTAATGGATTATTAACATGTTGACACATCTAAGTCACGAGAGTTGAGGATTCAGAATGATAATTTTATGAAAAAGGGGTTCAACCAATATATTCTATATTCATGGTTTGATATGGTGTTCTCCAAGAAGTTGGATGATAGTTACGGGGCGCACATAGACTACGAGTGGATATACTAGGTGATTTTCATGACCAATTACCCCCTTACAAGGATAGATTATTTTTGATGTCAAATAACATGATCTTACTAGTTTTTTAGGATATTTCAATAATGTGGACATCATCAGCTATGGGTGGATGAGAATTATATCACGATGTCTAATTTATGATATCATTATGCGCACTATAAATTTCTAGTTTTGTCACTTGATTTCATGAATGGTGTGGCTATTGTCATGTGGGTTATTAAATACATATTTCATGATTTTAAATATCAGTTTTCTAAATTCTTTTCATCAATGTCCTCATGTACTCAATGTCATAGGAGGTTCATGTTGAACATTTTAGAACAAATTAGGATGTCCTTTGAAATTATTATCATTATTCGAATCTATCCTAGTGTAAATTATCGATATTTAATGTGATTTTTTATAGGAATGTGATATTTCTAAAATATTTGGTAGTCAATCCATTATATGTTGATATGGTTGATTCATGGGTAGCACCCAATAACAACTCAATGAATTTTAGTTCCTTAGTCTCAGAATCTTTTACAGGAGGTACATGATTAACATCCATCAAATTAAAATTAATTTTTTATACTTATCCTGTAATGAGCATGACTTTTTTTTGTATTGGTCACTTTCATATGGATTCCTGCTACTTAAATAAGAATTTATTCAATTCTTTGGTTCTTCTGTTTTATAAGACTAAGGTTTTTATCACTATTTTCTACAATACATATTTCTTAGTCTTGGATTGTGTCTTAATATATAATAGGAACTTAATATCATACTTTTATAGGTATTTAAATCTTCATAAGAATACCGCCTTGACCCATGATCTATAATTTGATGTTACGATAATTTTTATAAAGCTATGAAATTATTACCACATTAGTAAATACTTTAGGGTCATCAAGGAAAACACAATTTTAGGTTGTATATTCTCTCAATATGAATTTTATTTATATTACCATAGGTGGATGGAGTTTTTATAAGGATATAAAATCCAGGTGTCCAGCACTCCTAGGAGTGATAATGTAGTTACTAATGCATTTAGTAGAATTTCATTGGGAAATATAGTTCAGTTGAATATAGATTCATGAAGATTAATGAAAGATATTAAAATGATAAATTTTGATGGGAATATGGTTAGTGGTAGAGGTTTCCTATATAAAAATATAGTTCTTTCATCCTAATTGAAATTGGTTTAAGAGTTTGAGTTTGGAGTAACAGAACATTTTTTTCCAAAAATTCATTTTCATGAACCATTACTAAAACTCTCATGGAATAAATTTTAATCATTATATATATATATATAATCTATTCAATTATATTAAATAATCATATATTGATGTAATTTTATTCATGTATGGAGTATCAATATTGAAATTTTATGGCATACATGAAACAATCAAAATTACTAACAAGTGTCGATAAAAATAATTCTAAACTAACTAATACATGTGTTGTGAATGATTATAATCGTTGAATATAAAATGAAATGTGTATATATATATATGGATAATGTTTTTAAATAATAAAAGAAGATATATAAATTAATTATCTAGGTGGTTAATGAGATTTCATGAAATATGATTGTAAATCATTCCATTTGTGGTGATACTCTTTAGGGATTCTCTGAAGATGGCTGGCATTAAGATTTTTTAAGGGATGTTATAAACCTATAACTGATGCAAGAAGAACTTCATCATGACTATAATTTATCAACCATTAAGTGAAGGTATGTGTCTTCAAGATGTATCATGAATGAATAGGTTAGTCTTAGTTTCCAATGATGAAGTGATTAGTTGCATAGTATTTTGGGTGATTCTTGCTCATTCAAAAAGTAAAAGGGGAGAATCAAGATGCGGAAGGGTTACTCTATCCATTGGATGTCCCCAACTTGAATTTAGATAAGATATTAATGGATTTCATCACTATTTTCCTTGATCTACAAAAATATGTTATTATTTTCGTGTGATATATTTTTTCATGATCAATTCATCACATTTCATAGTGATTAAGGATTCGAGTGTCCTTTAGGCTATCATGATGTTCAATACGGATTAGGTAGTAAGGTTTCATGGGGTTCTAGGTATTATCTTATCTATTTGATATCCTTTATTTTCTGTGTTAGTTTGGAGAGGATTGTAGTATCTATTTGAATTTGGGTTACATCATAGTACTATTTCTAACGAACCAAGATTGATGTCCATGGAGATTAAATTTATTTTGTAGAATTAATAATACATAACCAAAATATACACCCAAAGACCATATTAGTTTAGTGTATTTTGTAACAAGGATAACAATATTCTATTTTAGTGAATGATTTTTAACCTCTCATATAAAGATTTTCCCCTTATGTTTTCCTACCTAAAACCTTTCTTTAAATCCTGGGGAAAAGAAGGCATAAAAAAGGGTGAGCTCAAATGTTAGTAAGGGTAAACATTAAAAAATATAATAAAAAATAAACACAAGAATGTAGAAACATGAACATAAATTTTAAATATAAAAATATTGAGACATGAAAATAATCTTGGATGTATGTAAGGCATATATCATAATGTAATATTAACCATGATAAAATAGAATTGGAATAAAATAAGAAATTGTGGAAAACAAATAAGTTCATAATATGATTTCCATAGTATCCAAGACATTGTTTACAAGGCCATCATAGTGGACAAAGCCAATTACTGAACTTGGTTTACATGCCATTCCAACCATGTATTGCTAAACTAGATTATCTTGTCATTCTAGAACTGTATTACTGAACCTAATTTACTTTCCTTACATGTCGTGTACATCTCAAGAGATATAAATATTAACCCAACACATTTTAGGGAGATATAGGTCCCACCAAACTCACAACGATATAATTCTAACTTGTTCTGCAAAAACATAAGTCATTCATCATATCATAAACCAAGAAATAAATTGGGTTTCTTAAACATAATTCCATCATAACATAATCCATATAAAAGATCATTCTGTGATTAAAAAAATAAAATCATAGTAATAATAGTGATAAAAACATTACCCATGTTAATATCATTATATTAGATGGAAAATAATTTTGATAAAACACTTGAATGTAATTCTTGAGGAAAGTATCCTTTCTTCTTTAATCTTATTTCATTTTCACTAAATGTCATGTTATTTCAAAAGAAACAGATTTATTGGAAAATAAACATGAAATATTGCAGAGGAATATTCATGAAAATAAAAAATTATTAAACTGTAAAAATACATTCATTGCATATAAGTTAAAAAACCATTATCCTCATACTTTTTCTATAAATGACAAAAATTACCTTGTATGGTAAATAAAATAAAAATTCATTCCATACCATGTTGTAAAAGTAAAGAATGGGTAAAAATGAATTTAAACATAAATATAAGAATATTAAACATTTTATGACAAAATATTTAGAAAACATGGGCATTGATGATAAATATATCCCTACTAAATACTTATATATAAAAAATCTCAGATAAAAATGAGATTGTAAAGTTACCCCTTACCTTAGGTCCAATTTCTTCTATATGTGTTAGAAACTATTGTTTTGTGGGTTTAAAAATATTATTAAATTGTAAAAGAACAATAATTATATCTAAAATATCATATATGATTCACTTTTTACTTTATGTCACCCGTTTATTTAGCAATTCCATATTAAAGAAAATTTTTGGGTAATAATCATTTTATTTGACTGACTACGAATCATTTTTTTCATTTTCTGAAGGCCGGTTTAAGGGTTCCCAGTACCCAATACAGGACTTCACCACTGCCAAGTTACCACTTCAAAACATCCAGATCAAAATCAAAATTCAAATTTCCAAAACAGAAATCATGAGACAGCTGCCTCAAGCCACGCACCTACCTTTGTACTGCGCACCTAAACATCGCCTCGATCTGGAATCGATCACCACGCGCCACCATTCACAGCAGGACGCCGATGGGACCATCAACCATCGTCGCCACTGAAGCATTGTCAAACCACCACCTTCATCACGTCCACCAATGATAAAAACAATGAAGCATGATCGACAGACTACTTTGATACCAAACAACAAAAATATTCATCCACATCAATCGAAGTGCGGGTGAGCTCACCATCTTCCGTCATCACCATCATCGACGATTCAGAACCAAAAAAACCGACCCTCCATGGAGAAGAACAACCAGGACGAAATCAGAAAGAAAATACACCAATTCCACCACCAGATAAAATCAAAACATCATAGAAAAATTTCCCCAAACCAAAGAAACCAACTCAACAACTAAACCGAATCTCAGCAAGCATCAAGAAACCCTATTAAATCCATTAAAACGAAGAAAAAACAGATGAAATCGACCTAAAATACCAGCCGAGAAACCATGCAAAATTTAGATCCAGATCCCATCGCCACCTTCCATAATTCCAACTGAGGACACGCTCCACCACCCATTGCACGCATCTGCTGATGAAGCATCTCCCTCAACCCGCAGAAATTGGGACTCAGCCTCTGGATAGCTACACCGTTGTGAAACCCTATCTAGAAAGTGGAGTCGACCAAAGATACCGGAAAATTCATGTGCACTACCAAGATGACCGAGGCAAGGAGGCCGCCGTTGTGAACAAAAAACCAAGGAGAAATAATGGAGCCTTAGCGAGGAGAGGAAAGCAGCGGTGATGGGAGAAAACCTAGCACAACATCGCCCCTTAAGGGCCCATAAAAGAAGCTTATTTATCCTACATGTTTGGACTTGTTATTCTTGATCTTATTATGTAGATTATGATTTACATAATTACCGAATGTAAAACATGATTTATATATCATAAATATTCATTATAGATATTGATATAATATATAGTTAAATGAAATGGAATAAACCGTTAATGGAGATTGGAGGTCGTACGTACACATGAATGTTGTTTCCGTTTCTGTATTGAATTCAATGGAATCAAGTAAATGACATATATATATATACATACATACATTCATTATCATTATAATGTATTATCTTCCATTATTCATTATAATATATACTTTATAATCATCTTTTAATGGTTAACATGGAGAATTAATCTCATTGCATCGTGGAGACGATAGGCCGTACATATGCACTAGCAATGATATTACTCACTTGATGGATAAATGGTATGGAATTGGATAGTATAATAATTATAAATAATAATAATTATTTAATATTAATTATTAATATCCATTATACTCATCATTATACCCATAAAAATTATGTATTGTTGAATAATAAATTACATTACAACATGGAGACGGTAAGTCGTACGTACACACGCTTGTTGATATTGTTATGAGTAAGATGGATAAAAGGAGGTATATGGTTTTCCCATAATTATAATAACATATCAACATGTAAAAGATAAAGGATTTATTAATTTATTATGATAATAACATAATAAGATGAAGTAGAAGAAGAAAAGAATTTTGAAAGAGGTGATAAAACAATTAACTCTTTTTTGATTATCTCTTTTTGATTTTCACAAAAGGTTTATCTAGGATGGATTTATGACCAAAGTGTGGACTCTAGGAGGAAGGGAGTTATGTTTGGATATTATTTTAGTAGATTTTGGACGATACAAGGGAATTGAAATGTGTGAGAAAAGTAGTAGATGAGGTGACCTTTTATAATAGGTAGGAGTGGTTCTTTAGGAAAGTAATGAAATAATAATTTATTATTAATCTATTAGCAGTTTATAATGGTCCCAAACTCCTCAAAATATTTTTTTTTGTTTTCATAAAAGCCACTTTGAGGAGAATATAGGAACCACACAATCAAATTACACTATTAAAAAGGCCACCGTAGGAACCAAATACAAAACCAAAAGGCCACTGCGATACCATTCAAATTTAAAATCACAAAACCAACAACAAATTCAAAACGCCACTGCAGGAACCAAATCGTCAATGCAGACCGCATCCCACAGCCGCATAGGAATCCTGCATCATGTACTGCGTCAACACTGTTGTAGTCGAGACACTACACCATCCACGACGTCGTCACCATCATTACACCTCTGCCATCACTTGACACCACCGAACGAATGTCTCGCCATAGGGAACACCGTTCGACACTCGAAAAATATATCCCAAAGTTTCATTGATATCTTCCACAGTAGACCGACCTGGAGAGGATAGACGAACCACGAAGCCATGGCATAGTTGAAATATCTTAAAGCCTCCACAGAGAGTCGCGACCTTCGTAAGAATGAACCCAGCAAAAAATTGACCAAAACCAAATGACTTTGAACCATCATCATCATCATTAAGATACTTCCATTGTCAAAGAGTCTCTGCCACACCATCACTCCAACCATTGCTGACAACACCATCACCTCGCCGCTGCCAAATGATCATCGTCACCATCCCCTTCGGAAGCCACCCTCTAAAACTCACTTCCCAAAGAACCGTGAACACCAACACACGCTCCACCTCGGAGAGAATAGTTCAAGCCTGACTCCAGAGTTGAGAAAAAACAGGCTTCTTCAGGATGAAACAGTGTCAAGATTATCACTGACCGGGAGACCTCAAACCAGGGCCCTCACCGTTGCCTCCATGCCTCATCACAAAAATCACTCTATGCCGGAACCAAATCCAAACATGAACCAGCAATAGAAAAACAAAAATCCCCAACAGAAGACAACAGTAAATCACAGAGAGTGAGGAATAAAGAACAAGATAGAAACCTGAGGAGGAAATAGGAAAAAAGAGATCAGGGGATGAAACCCAGAAGGAGACCGGGGGATGAAACCCCAAATGAAGAAGACCAGAATCACCGATAGGATTCCCAATTTCCAAAAAAACATCCCAAAAACCTTAGTGTGCCTATCACTCTAGATCCGACCTAGATGGGGGTGGTGTAACTTGGGTCCAGAGCTCAGTAAGGCGCCTGAGAAAGGCCATCACAGATCCGGGGGAGGAGAAACCTAAAGAGGATAACATGAACCCTAGAAATAAAAGAATAATGTGAAGAGGACCTAGAGGAAGAAAATCCTTGCAAAAAGAACGCCAAGAACACTAGGAGAAAGCAGCAGAGCTGGAGAAACCCTAGGAGGAAGGGGAAGAAGGAGGAGTGCCGAGAGCGCCGAGAGCACATGGGGAATGCGGAGCCATCCCGTGCCTTGATGTTATGATTTTGAGGTTATATAGTCCCAAACTCAATTATTTATAAGATAAGATAATTATGGGCCTAATAATATCAACAAATAATATTTGGCATTTTATTTTTTTATGTTAATCCTTATCATTTTGATTTATCCTTATTTAATATTTTTAATTTTATTTGTGGTAATAATATTCTAAATATTAAATGGTTATAAATATTTAATTATGTATTGTAAATTTTAAATAATTGGATAATTTATGAAATTTTCGAATATGAAAATTTTAATTTTTAATTTTTTTATAAAATTTATTTTTAATATATTTAATAATATGTTATTTTTATAAAATACCAAGTGTCAATTTTTACACTATTCATTTATTTATCTTTAAATACAATCCACATAAAAGATAAATTATAAAAAAATATTTAATATACTCCTAACATGTCATTGTCACCTATAAGATTCATGGATCACATGAATTAGTTATTATGATATTTATTTTAATATTTTTAAAACCATTTATTTGATATTTCTATTAGTAAAATAACTTCTACAGCACTATTGTGTCACTGTTAATGGAAAAATATTTACTATCTAAAAATTATAATTAAATTTACACGATATAGATAATTTCATTATACATATAGATATTATATATATTCTATATTTTATCATGTTTATCACTATATTAAAATTTTTATACTTATAAGAGGTAAGAGATTGACATGTTGTCACTTTATTTTGTTTTAATTATAATTATATCCCTTTAATGGAAAAGGTCCATTAAATGAATCAATTTAGACCCAGAAGTGATGTTGGTAGACTTTAATAATCCAATAGGATTTTGAAAGGTGTTATGGTATTTTAAATATCTTTATCATATTGTTTGATACCCCAATTTACCTGATTTAACTTTAACTATGGTAAATAAAAATTACTCCAGTTACTATTCATAATATTCAAAAACAAAAAATTAACCTATTAACAGAATTTGGACCCACGGATTCAAAATATGGAATTAATTTGTAAAAGTTGAAATCACAGAAGTTTCATTAATTAATTTAAAATAAATTCCCATTGCAAAACCAAAAAGTGGGTTTTAAGAAGAAAAACCCATCAAACGATTGTCATGTGTTTATTTCCAATTAAAATATTAAATTACTTCCAAAGACCAATAATGGATTAAGTGATAAAAAGATAATCCAATTATACTTTAAAACCGATTATCAAGAAAATTTAACTATATGAATTAATTAGATTAAAATGCAGTATTTTTCACTATTCATTAAAATATGAATTTTATCAAAAAAAATCAAAAATTCAACCAATATAAATTTTTATATTCTGTTTCCAAATATGACATTTATTTTGTAAAATTTAATATATAAATGTTTTAAAAACGTGATTTAAAATTGGTGCGCCTTCAAAAGGTGGAAAAACTGTATTTTTTGAAAAATGAATCTTTTGTCCAAAAAAATTAATATGTCTTTATATCATATTATAGAGAGTACATAAGATAAATTTTAATAAATTCAAAAGTTGTTTAATACTATTCATAAATTATAGTTTCTATCCCATTAAATAATAATATTATAATAATATATCTTTGTTATGTGAAACGCAGTGTTGAGTACAATGCAAACTATTGAGGAAGGTCACTCTTGCGTGTAATGCAAGCCATGTTAGTGTTACGTTTAATGAAATATTGTTTTTATGATGCATATATCATAATCAAAACATAGTTCTTTTATATATTGAACAAAATCTATAATTAGTGTTTCAGGAAATGAAATCCATCAAAATAACTTGAAATTATGTGTAACACAAGAAGAGTTACTATTGCATTTACTGAAAGTTAATAATGTGTTGCGTATATTAAAAGCTATTCTTGGTGTAGCGTAGAAAACCAGACATGAAAAAAATTAAAAATTAAATACCTCTTAAAATTTTGTGGTGTAATATTATAACCCATTTTAATTGAATTTATCCAGTGAAATTCATCGGGGTTATTAAAGGTTTACTACATGAAGGTTTCTT
This sequence comes from Viscum album, assembly GCA_963277665.1. Lineage (NCBI taxonomy): Eukaryota > Viridiplantae > Streptophyta > Magnoliopsida > Santalales > Viscaceae > Viscum > Viscum album. The sequence goes on from OY728150.1 coordinate 1,951,770,575, forward strand.
TAATTGAAACCCGCATCATAAAAAGGAATACTAAACCATTATTTTAAAAATGAATTTTGAAAACATAATAGTTACCCAAAGTAACTCATCATTGGGTTTCCACATAAGAAAACATAGGTGGGAAGTGAAAACATGGATATGGATGAAAAATCTAACCAATTTTTTTTGATGGATAATGATAGAGAATAATGATTAGAGAAATTTAACTACCAGAAATCCATAAATCTGTGATGATTTATTGGATCGTCTGATACATAGAATTAGAATATACTAAGATTACTTTTTTTTTGTTTTCAAGATCCTTTCCCTAATATTGAATATTGTTTCACGATAATAAATAGTTAGTTGATTTTGGTACAATCTTACGATTGTTCGTGCATTAAACAATTTATACTTCATCTATTATTTAACAAAATGATGTTGAATTTTTCATTCTTTAAGTGTTAGTAGATCATGCGATAAAATGATAGGTCATTCCATTTGTTTCAATAAAAAGGTTAGCATGGGTAATAAAATATACATAAGTCCACCTATAGTGAGATAACATAATAATCTAATAAACATAAAACGAAATATAACTTATACTATCCATAAATGGATAACATTACGATCCTTCCAAAAAAAGGTTATCCCATCATTATTCACTTATCATGTGTTTTCCAAAAATATATTAATAACTTTTCATGGTTACCAGTACCATTAAACATATACATTCAAATACATAAGAAAAAAATAATGTACCAATCCATAGATGTTTCTTTATTCCATTGTACTATAAAATTGCTTATAAAAAATTATTCTTGATAAACATGCAATCATTCCACTATCTTCTGAAACTATTGACAGAGCATCATAATTTTATTCCATAACACTTCTATCATCTCATATATCACGTGTAGTCTCTTCATTTTCAGCAACATAAATACTAACCATGGGACCATTCAAATTATCTTCATGAGATTTTCCCTCACGGAATAGATTTTCATAATGACCATAGATTACACATTTAAAACAATTAACCATCATTGATATTTTAGTGTAACCATTATCCTTGTCCATTATGTTAACAGAACCTTTTCCTCTACAATTATAGGCTCTGTTTCCTTTTCCACACCCAAATCGTATTCCAATTTCTTTGAGAAATTCTCTTTGATTCTTCTTCCCACATGATTTAGAAGAGGAAAATCGAACATTCCTTCCTCTACGATCACTATGAAACTCCATCTTTCTCTTATTATCTAGGCCATAAAACTCACCAAAGTTGAGATTATTGATCATATTATGAAATTGGTGATTAAGAATAATAATGATATTTCTCCTTCCAACTCCAATTCCATTTGGTTTGTCCTGAAAAATATCATTCCAATGTACATCATATACTTCATTAACATGAATCCACATATGTCAATCCATTTTCTAAAATCCGAAAAGAATAGTGTGAGTGAAAAAAATAATATTGTTAAAACATCACAATCAAGGGGAAATACCCTCAATCTATAACTTCTTAGGATTAATTCAAGGTTATTCATGATATTTACCATAGTTATAGTAATATAAAAAATAGTAATACTTACCCTTATAGAAAACGATAGAAATAACTTAGAAATATCCCTAGGTATCTCACTCAAGTTGTTTCATCCTAGCTTCCAACGTTTTTCTAACCCTTTATTCCGATTCTTAATCTAATGACCAAATCCTGACGTACATGGAAATTTCATTTCTATTGCAGAATACTTTATAAATCACACAAATATACTCCTATAGATAGTATTATTTTAGTGTCATTGGTAACATGGATAATAATCTTCTATATTGGTGAAAGATCTTCAACATCTCCCATAATGATATTCCCCTTTTATTTTCCTATGGGTAAAAGAAAACATAAAAAGGGTGAGCTCAAATTCTCATTAAGGATAAACTTTGAGAATAAAAAACAAACCATAAAAATAAGAGTGTAAAAATATGAACATAATGTTTAAATATAAAAATCACGAGTCATAAAATTAATCCTAGTAGTATGTAAGGAATAGAACATAAAGGAACATTAACCATGATAAAATAGAGTTGGCATAAAACATGGACTTGTGTAAAACAAATAATCACATAACATGATAACCATAGTAGCCAATACATTGCTTCCACGAAGATCATAGTGGACAAAGTCCATTACTGAACAAGGTTTACTTGTTGTTCCAGCCAGGAATTACTAAACAACATTTACATGATGTTCTAGCCCTATATTACTAACCCGGATTTTCATTCCATTCCAATCAAGTCTATGCAATGAGATTTAAATATTTACACAATGAATTGGAGGTAGATAAAGCTCCCGCCCATAACGTAATAAAATCATTCTTATATCCTCCACAAAAACATAAATCATTCATCATAGCATAACCGAAGATATAAAATGGGATTTTAAACATCATTCCATAATAACATAATCTATATAAAAGATCATTAAACCATTAACACAATAAAATCACAGTAATATTAGTGATAAAAACATAACCCTATTTAATAGCATCATCTTAGATAGAATTTTTTTTGACAAAACACTTGAACTTAATTCTTGAGAAAAATATCCTCTATTTTTGAAAAATATTTACTTTTCTCAAACTTTCATGCAATTTTTTAAAAAATAATTTTGTTGAAAACAAATATGAAATATTGTAGAATAATATTCATGGAAATAAAATGTCATGAACTGTTAAAATCCATTCATGCGGTACAAGGTAAAAAATATTCCCCTAATGCCTTTTCCAAAAAATTCATAGAGTACATCATATGATAAACAAAAAAATATTATTTTCATACCATTTAGTAAAAGTCATAAATGATATAAAATTAATTTAAACATACATATAATAATATTAAAATATTTATGAATTTTTTTTGAGAAAACATAGGCATGGAAAACAAATATTTCCCTAGTAAATAATTACGTATAAAAAATCTCCGATAAAAATGAGATTGCAAAATAATCCCTTACCTTATGTATAATTTCTTTCATATGTGTCCAAAACTCTTGTATGGTGGGTCTAAACATATTATTAACTTGTAAAATAACCAGGATAATATCTATTATATCATATACGATTCACTTATGACTTTATATTACCCTTTTATTTATCAATTCCATGTTAATGTAACGTTTTAGATTATAATCATTTTATTTATCATATGAGTTTTGTCTTTTTATTCTTAATGTTATTAATTAGACTATTTTTTACTTACTTAAAGAATGTAAAAAATGATTTATATATAAAAAATATTCCATATGGAGATGGTAGGTCGTACTTACGCATGAACGCCTTTTCTGTTTCATTATTTAATTGAATAGAATTATGTAAATGAAATAAATATATAAATAAATATATTAGAATTATTATTTCATACATTTAATTATTATTTATTATATAAACTTTATAATAATTATTTAATGGTTGACATGGAAAATGAATCTCATCGATTCGTGGAGACGGTGGGCCATACGTATGCACGAGCGACCATTTCATTCACTTGATGGTTAAATGGTATAGAATTGGATACTATATTAATTATAGTTAATAAATATAATTTTATATGAATTATTTACATTGATTATACTCATCCTGATACCAGTCCAAATTAATAATGGTTGAATAAAAATTTACAGCAGAGTGCGGAGACGGTAAGATGTACTTATACACACATGGTGATATTTTATTCGTTGGATGGATAAAATAAGTTATAAGGTTGAAACATAATTATAATAAAATATTATTGTTTATAATATACTGTATTTATTACTTTATTACAATAACAACAAAATAATTTGAAGTATAAGACGAAAAGAATTTTGAAAGAGGTGATAAAACAATTACCCATTTTCTATAATAACTTTTTGATTTGCATAAAAGGTCTCCCAAGGAAGGATTTCTTCCCAAAGTGGGGAATCTAAGAGGAATGGAGAGATGTTTTTATAATATTTGAGTCGAGTTTGGACAATAAAAAAGGCTTAAAAGGTGTGAGTAAGTGAGTAGAGGTGGTGACCTTTTATAAGATGGAGGAGGGGCACTTTAGGAATGTCTTGAAATATTAATTTATTATAATTTTTTTTCAGTTTATAATGTTTCCAAATAAATATATTTCTAACATAAAATTATTATGGGTCGAATTCATCTCAAAAATTAAAATTTAGGCATGTTTTTATTTTATTTTAATCCTTATCATTTTTATATATCCTTATTTAATCTATTTAATGTTATTTGGGTAATAATATTCTAAATATTAAATGGAAATAAATATTTACTTATGTGTTATAAATTTTCTAGAATTGGATACATTATTACATTTTATATCATATAAATTTCACTATGTTATTTTTAATTTTTTTTGTGATTTTTAAATAATTTAATAATATGTTATTTTTATAAAATATTAATAGTTTCAATTTTGACACTATTTATTTATTTTTCTATAAATTAATTCCACACAAAAGATAAATTCTAAAAAATGTATTTAATACACTCCTAACATGTCACAGTAACCTATAAAATTCATGGAGAATTTTAATTAGTTTATATGATATTTATTTTAATATCTTTAAAACCTTTTATTTGATATTTTGATTAATAAAATAATTTCTACAGCACTATTGTGTCATCATTAATGGTAATTATTTAGTATTTTAAAATTATAAATAAATTTTAATGATGTATATAATTTTATAAAATTTATGTGGAATTTTTATTTTCTTTGTTTTATCATGTTTATCACTAAATTAAAATTTATATAATTATAATAGATAAGAGAGTGACATGTTCTCACATTCTTTTGTTTAAATTATAATTACATCACCTTCATGGAAACAGTATACTAAATGAATCACTTCTAACCATTAGTTTATATTGGTTGATTTTAATTAATCCAATAGGATTTAGGATGGTGTTAGAGTAATTTTATTATCATTATCATATTGTTTGTAACCCTAATTTATATAATTTACCATTAACTATAGTAAATAAAAATTACCGTAGTTACTATTCATAATATCCAAAAAATAAAAGTAACCTATTTACATAATTTGGACCCACTTATTATAAATATGGAATATATTTTTCAAAAATCTCAATCACATATTTTTCACTAATTAATTTAAAATTAATTTCCGTTGTCAAAACTGGAAAGCGAGTTTTTAAGAAGTAAAAACTATCAAAAGATTGACTTGTGTTTATGTCAAATTTAAATGTGAAATTACTTTTAATGATAAAAATTGTATTATATTATAAAAAAATATAATTAAACTTTAGAAATAATAAAAATATAACCTAACTATATTAATAAATTATATGAAAAGTCAGTTTTGAATTAAAATGCAGTATTTTTCACAATTCATTAAAATATGAATTTTATCAGAAAAATATAAAAAATTAATCCAAAGTAATTTTTATGTATTTATTTCAAATTAGACCTTTATTTTTTCAAATATAATATATAAAAGTCTTAAAAAATATAATTAAAATTGGTGTTCCATTAAAAGGCATCAAAACTACATTTTTTTGAAAAATACTTCTTTTATCCAAAAATTTGATTTTGTCCTTATATGTTGTCCTAGAAAATAGATAAGATGAATTTTAATAAAATTTTTAGTGTTGTTAAAACTATTCATAAAGTATAGTTTATATCCCATTAAAGTATTATATTTTAATAATATATCATTGTTTAGTGAAACTCATTATTGCGTACAATATGAGCTATCGAATAAGGACTCTCTTGTATGTAATGAAAGCCAAGTCATTATTTCATTTAGTTCAAGATTTCTTTAAGTTTGCGTATAACCTAATCCAAACATAGTTCTTTTATACATTGAGTAAAATAAATACTCGATGTTACGTGAAATGACTTCAATCAAAAGAACATGAAATTTGGTGTAACACAAGTAGGGTATAGTGTTGCGTATACTACCAGCTAATACAATTCTATTTATAGAAAAAAGTAATATTAGTGTAGTTTACAAAATAATAAATCAATTAAATTAAAAAAATATATATCATAAAATCTTGAGGTTTTACACTACTTCTCATGGCCAAATATATTTTCAAGTAGATAAATCTATGAATATTATAGAAGATAAGTGGGGCACAATTGTTCTAAATTATTTACGTTCATAGGTAAATCATCCTCCTATGGTTAAATTTTCCAATAATAATACTTACCAATAATCCATCAAAATGGCCTCATTTGAGTAGTTATATGGTAATCCTTTTCAATCTGTATTTTACAAGTCCATGGTTTATGAGTCGGTTTTCCATCAAAAAGATATATTAAAGAGCACAACTGAGAATAATCTTGTAACCTCTTTTTTGATAGGGTAATTGGCCCTAGCTATCGTGAAAATTTTCTACCATTCCATTGGTCATAAAATTGTATGGGTTTCAAGATCTGAGTTCTTTGAATCACGATTCTATGGGAGAGGCCATGATGATGTAGATACAAATGTTTAGTGTATGTTTTTTGAAGTAGGATGTTAGGTTATTTGGGAGGACAAAAACAAGACGCAAGAATAAATTTTTTTAGTCATTTATTACTAAAGATCTGAGTATAAAAATTTGTGTAAGAACTTATATTTCCGATTTATGGATGTTAATATTTATATTCCCTTTAGTGTATAATCCCAATGTCCATCCTCAAGGATGAAGTAAGAAACAGATAGGGAAGATGGGTCTACCAGAAATCACCAAACACTAGGCTGAATATTGTTATGAATGGATCTTGTGTGGGTAGAGTAATGGGAATGGGGACTTGTGAGGTATAATATAGTTTTATTTATATTATGTTTGAATACATTAATTGGTCCTGGATACTCCGTTTCATCTTAGTTGAGGGATATTATTAGTGGGCTGACCTTGTATAGAGATCAAATAAATTTTCTACTCAGAGGTCGAACCATATTATGAAGTGCTGGTTGATTTTCCCTATTGGTAGGAAAGTTCACTACATGACTTGATCTATCTTATTAGAAAATTAATGATGATAAATGATCAGAACATTGGGATTGGTAACACATGGAGTGAAGGAAACTATATAGAAAATGATTTGGAAGAAAAAGTTGATCCATATGAGAGTTCCATTTTATATTACAATCATGGATCATTCCTAAATGACGGTCAACTCATTGTTAGGGTAGAATATCTTGGTCCAGACCACTTTCTCCCCCCATGAATCTGAATTATTATCATTTCATTATAAAAATTTGTTTATTTTTATTCAGTTAGAGGAGTATTATTCTAGATTTTGAGGTCAGATATCATATATTCTTCAACGTTTTCCCTCATGAGTGGCATAAAATTATTTTCCAACATATTATGTTTTAATATTGGTTTATTAGTTATACCAAGGTGTTAGAGATTTTATTTTGAGGTTTCATATTAGTAATTCATTCCCCTATAGTTAGATAGGATCTTTAATTCCTTTCTTGTGTCTCACCATTGTCATTGTATTCATGATGACTCCTACATCATTGATTGCATTGATTTAGATGAAGATTTTGATGTGTCAGTCCTAGAGAGGCTGATTGAGAATAAAGATCATCCGGAGAATGCATTATGTAGGCCCACCAATTCCTTGGTTCTTGTTATGTGGACGCATGGTGGTATAGAGGACTCTATGTGGGAATGTGATTCAATGATTCATTATAAGTATATTAAGATATTTTGAACATTGTTTTTCCTTGATATATTGATATTTAAATTTTTATTAAATTTATTGAAATTTTTTATCTTAATGATCCATTATGTTATTATGATGTAATTTTTTTTGGGAGTTATATCCTAGGGGTGTTTGGATTACATGTAAAATGTTTTCAAGTTTCTATTGGTTTTTATTTACAATGATTTAATTTTTATAGAGGTATTTAATATTGTGAAACACCTAATTTTAGTATACATTTTATTTCGATAAATAATTTTTTTATAATTATAAAATATATACTTATCTTCTTTAAAATTAATTCAAATTCATTAGTAAATAATTTATTATCATATGAGTCAAACTAATGCATTTTTAATCACACACAAGGGATAATTGAAATAATATTACATTAAACAATGTATTGCAAACATTGGATTATTACATACCCTCAGTGAATAAATATATTAAATGTATATATATTATAATGGGAAATAAACATAAATAATTAATATATTTACAACTATGAAATCTCAAGAATAATCTCCACTATTGAGATTCAACATTAATAAAACTAAACATTAAATGAGAATCAAATTAATTAAAAGTGAAAGGATATTATAAAATATATATTGACACTCTACAAGAATGAGATATATTATTTATGTAGTTGAAATGAATTAAATTTATGGGAGCTAATGAGTGTAATATAGATATTATATATCGTTTTTTAAAGTGGTAATAATCATTGGGCATAATACATAAAATATTTTACCAATTCAGAATTACCATAATATAATTAATATAAGTAATGTTTATATAGATTTAAAGATAATTAATTATAAATAATTTACTAGAAATAAAACAAGTTATTATTTAATAGAATAAAAGGATGCTATTTCAATTTTTATTATAACCATTATTTATTATGATATTTTCCTTAAGAAAATAAGCATTTTTGTTAAACATGTTAATTTGAAAGAATGATTGAAAAAAAATTTGATAAAAATGAATCATTAGTGAAGTAAAGAAAAAACACAAAATAAATAACTAACTACAATGATTTCCAATTTAATTATTTATTGGTAAAAAAATTTATTTATTAACATTTGTTTTTTTATATTATTTAAATTTATTTAAAAATAAATTTTTAAAATTTTGGAAGATAAAATGATTTTTTTTAAAATTAAATCAATGATTAATGAAGCATACAGTGATTATAAATTTGATAAAAAATAATGTAAAATCATTTAATTATAAAAATGATATTTTTGAAGAATTATTTTTCAATGTGTACTATACTTATATCATGATAAATAAAATTATTCACTACTAAAGAATGCTTTTAATCAAATTTGTAAATAATATAATAATTTAAAATACATTTAATATTTATTATAATTAATTTCATATGAATAAATTCATTCTCTTTTTAAAAATATTTGTTTTAGCAAATTGTTTTATATGTGTTAGAAATTTTTACATTAATATTAATTTTTTTAGTTTCAAAAATTATATCAAATAAGATATATTTCATATTTAAAGTTAGAATATTAAAATTAGGTAATAAGTAGAATTTAATTTTAATAACTAAAATATATTACTGAGGTAAAAATTAGTGACTGTAAATATAAAAGGGATGTTTTCTAAGATTTTTTTTAATATTTTGTATTTTTTCTAAATAAATAAAAATTTATATATTTAATTATTAAAATAATTTAATGTCTATATATATAAATTTATTAACATTCACTTAATAACTAATTTATAATAATAGAATTTACGGACACTTGATGTTTAAAAATCTATTTTTCAAAAAAACGTTTTTATTTAATATGTCATATGTTTACATTTAAAATATATATTTCTCATTTATGTAAATTTTAAAAAATTCTTTGTAGTCAAAATTCCGAATCATCACATATAAATTGGGTAAGAGGATCCATCTTTTATATTTAGTAAAAAATTAATTTCTTTTGTAAGTGACTAAATAATTAAAAAGTCGTAAAAAGAGTTAAGATAACATGGATCAAAATTTATTTTAGTTAACATGAAAAAACTAACATTATCGATGGGAATTTTCGGTGTGATATTGAATCCAACAATTAAAATAAACATTTACTTACATAACTCACCTAACTCCCATGTGATTCTATCTTTACCCTTCACCTAACATAAGCTTCTAAAGGAATGCCACTCATTTTTACCAATAAATGGAGCTCTCCTCTACCCTCACAAACAAATATTTCCTTCAACTGCCATGTGAATTCCATCCCATTATACCTATCCTTGATTCCAATCCTTCATTTCAATGCCTATAGACCCAAAAATATATCCATAGGTTATTTATTATGAGGTATGTAATTGTGAGAAGAACATATTTCATCAAAGTGAGTAACAAGTTCTTCTTCATTAAGTTTTTTATAATTTCTCACACATACACATTCAAAAACTCCTTCAACTCACAATGTATCTTTTTAAAATTTATATTATATTTAAAAATTATATTATCCTAATACGTCTATACTTTATTACTTATTCACTTCATAAAACATATTATCATTTGGATTGATTATACCATTTAAATGAATGCTTTTAAAATTATTATATCAAGAGTGATTAAGAAAAACAGAAATATTTTAATATGAAGTAATAATTACTAATTGATGAATAATTTTAATTCTATTATATAAATATTGTGAATTAAATAACTATTTATAACATTGTGAACTGGCACAACTATGAGATGGTGGCCGAACCAGTGGAAGCAATAAAAATGAACATATTACATTTAGAATGGCACAACAAGATAATAATTTAGAAAGGATGAAAATAAATAGGCAATAATTAACCCACACACTCAAAGGTTCATTGTTTGTAATTATCCAAAATAATTTATTTAATTATAACTCAACTATATAGATCATGAAACATGTTAAATTTATTAATTTAATTAATTTAGGGATAATGGAAAATAGGACAAGAACTTCATAACCCCCAAAGGGCTATCCAATGATGTTGAAAAAATTTAAACAGGTTATATTTCCTCACACAAAGGTGTGTTGATTAAGGAAATAAGTTTATTTAAGTCAGAAATGGTAAAAACAATCTATGGTAGGCACCGATGAGGGAAAAACATGTGATTTAAATGATGAAATGAAACAAAGGTAATGATATTAGACACCAAAACTCATACCCATAATATATTATATACTCCCAAAAAATCTCTGATTTGACCTAAAATGGAAGAAATCATACGATTTTAGAAAAACCCCAATTTACGTTAAAAATATTTCAATATCAGATCATACGATTGATTAAGAATGAGATCACCCGATTCTTGGAGTGTGAGGTTAGGCTTTACAAGAGCATTATTGTGCACTAGAAGAGGTAGAAATTAGTGGAGAAATGAGGCTGCAACAGGCTTCTGAAGGAGAGGGGAGGTGGTGCATACCACGTAGCCAGGGGAGGCACGACCCACCAAGAGAGCGGGGAGAGGAAGAGATAAAGGAATGAAAAATAAAAGAAAGAAACAAAATGAAAGTTGAAAAAAAGAAAATAAATGAATTAATTAATAAAAAATGGTTAAATACATTATATGATTAATTAAAATGGGTTTATCTGATTTTAATTAATTTTAATTTATCTTCAACTGTTTTATTTTTTTATATATTTTCCCCGTATATAAATTCCATGAATTTTTATTAAATTTTTTAATTCCATTTTAACCCATTTAAATTATTTTCAGCCCAAACATTACACTAGAGAGCAATGAAATTTTTTACATAATGCCCAATAAATTATTTAATTAATTTTAATAGCTCCTCGGGACCTACAACAGGGTGGGCAGGTGCATGCCCTTGGCACATTAAGAATTTGCAACATAAATTTAAATGGTCCACAATTTAGTTTAATTCGAGAAGTTAAATACATTTATATTGGTATTTATTAATATTTAATCTAACCCAAAAATAAATATCCATATATATATATATGTGTTATATATATGTATATTGACACACACACAAGAACATCTATATAAGCATATATATACACCTACACATGTATATATACCTATATATAGATTTAATCACTGTATATATATACACACATTATATATATATAAATCAATGTTTTCATCCAAAATTAATAAAAATATCTATAATTGAAAATATTACTTTAAAGCAACTTATCAATGAAACCATTAGTATTTTAATAAAAAAACCATTTAAAAACTGATAACACCTAATAAATTAATACATATTGAACATTTTCATTTTATTATCACATTTAATACTAACATAATTATTATGTTTTCCAATTATTATTTACTCTGCAGCACAATTTATTAATTTTAGAGGTACATTTTAATTTTTTTCATCAATGCAATTAATAATACTAATAATAAATTATCTTTGGGTGCGATCTGACAAAACTTCTGATGCTCCTTAATGTTATATCCTACCTAGGGTAAACCAAACATCCCTGAATTATCAGTGTTCTCTAGTTTCTCATACGACACACTATTTGTTAGAAAGTAATTATTTATTATATAAAAATGAAGTAATAAATTTATTAAAAATAGAAGGTATTATCACTTGTGGAGTTTCCAAACAACCAACATGCATCAATTTTATACCCTTTATAGGATAATCCCGGTGTTCCAGAACTAACTATGGTCTCAGATTTCTCATAGGATGCAACATTTGAGACATACATCATTTTTTTAAAACACACATTTGTATGGGAAAAAATAAATTTTATATTTTTATTCTATCAATATTGAGGGTCTATGGATCTCCTAACATCGCACTAACTCAAAGTCTAACTATGAAAATATTTAACAAAATATTTCAAAGTGGAAAATGGGTTTTTACCCTAAATGTAATTCATTTACATTTAAATTTTAATATAATTAAATAAATAAATGTTTTTTAAAAGACACATCACAATGTCAACTATCAAAAAAAATGTTCTTGAATTTTATTTTAAATCTAGCCTTCCCAACTAATGGAATTTTTCTTAATTTCATTTGACTTTTCATTTAGTTCAAAATATAGGTCGTTGAAACCTTCCCATATTATAACTTCTTTTCCCCAAGAAGCCTTTAGAAAAAATGTAACTCTTATATGATATTCAAGGTCATTAAGTCTCATACAAAAGTGTGTGTTATTTCTACAAATTCCCAACACACTTTTAAACATTGGTGAGTCTAGCGGCACCAAATTGATTAAGATCTGATCCAATACTCATTTTACAATTGAAACACTGAGACTGTACATATCCCACCCATTTAGCTAGATACATGTCCATGTCATCATCTCATTAAACATATTGTATTTGTTACTTCCCACTTTAGGATTTAATTTTAGAAAGGGGAAACATTCAAGTCACCACACCTTCCAATATCAGAGTTTCCGATAAGACTTTCCCATATGCATTCTAAAAATTTTTCTCACATGATTTCTGAAATAGATAAAAATAATTTATTCCCAATGATCTCAAAGCCCATGTCGATCAATTTTTTTTCTAAAAAATGCCCTGGATGACCAAAACTGCACTCGTCTCACCTGATGACATGCCAGAAAATGGTATTTAATTGGATTTTTTATTGAACAACCTAGATAACTAGTTGAGCCACTTCATCCAAATATTTTAGAAGAATCCCAGCTTAGATTGCTGTGATTTTATAAACATAAATATGATGTATTTTTCAAAGGTATATCACATTTACGATGAACAAATCCACCGAAGTTCAATCCTAACATCTGGTTATGTTCCTTGATTTAGGCATCACTAATTCTGACAACAAGTCTGGGGTAACATCTGATTTGGAAAAAAGGAGTGAACGAAACTAATGCAAGGTAGTCCATAATCCATGTTTATGAGTGAGATGTTAGTAGAAGGACAAGATTCCCATATAAGATCATTGACTAATCCCAGAGTGACATCATCCTGGTGGTCATATAATATGAAATTGATGTTGTTCAAGAGTTCATCCCCTATAGTCCTACATGGGAATCTAAGGGTTCATTATGAAAAACCACACTTTGATTAGAACCACGCGTTTAGTGAGAAACAATGGGAGACCACTAAATCATCCCAATAACTTTTAACGTTTTTTCATGGCATAAGACTGACACTCACTTAGTGCATCAACGATGAATACAATATTGGGGGTATTCGCTTCACTTTAAGAATAGTACACTAAGTGGATTAGAAGATTACTAGAATGAAAAAATTTAAACAATTGGCATTATACCCCAACCAAATTGATCATTTTGTTAAAACATCGAGTCTATAGAACTAATCCTGAGCATTGGGACGGACTTGATTATTTAATGCACATGTAACTCTACCATTATGATGACCCATAATGTATTTGATAGAACAAGGAATTTGGATTACACTGAACTCATCCAGTTCGTAAAACAATTATGCACTCGACGCCACTGTGTATGTGAACACAAACTACCCTTAGGAGATAAAAGAGAGATGAATTTTAATTCGGATGACCATGTATCGAGTCATCAATCACTGTGGAGAAGAGAGAGTCGAATGAGTTATGAAGTAGTTGACCATGACCATGGCATGTCCATGCTACTAAAAATGACAATTACCTAATGCTCATTCCCAAAACAACAATCATGTAAAGCATTACCACCCATCCACATAATGGAGTAATTTTAAGAAATGGGGTCCAACTAGAGAAAAAAACACACAAAAGACACCAGAAAGATAGATAACTCATAGCATTATCAAGGATTTTAATCCCTAAATGTGTTTCCTACCATGGTCTATCCCCTAATGAAGAACAAGTTCCAACCATATCTCTTGGTCACCCCAACAAATATGTCACTAGGATTTCATTAATTGCAACCAATTACATATCAAATAAGCTATCATGACACTATAATCAGCTAACAGAAAGAAACATGTTCTAATCACCAAAACATGCCATTTTTAATCACAGGGATATACTAATAAGACCATAAGCATGATAAAAGAAAAATTGACAGCAAATAAGCATCATGGAAATAGGCTAGCATGCTAAATATATCTCCAAAACAAGGTTTCTAAACTGGTGTGATAAATAAAAACCAGAAATGACATTAAATTCAAATCACTCAATCATATCAACAAGCATCCTATGAATGAAACTACAATGCATAGAACTATACATGGCATGTGAATTGAAATATTCCTATTATGTTGTATTAAATACATCATCCTTACCATAACAGTCCAAGTGTAAAATACCATAAACTCCAAAAATCCATAATCAGTCGAAATTACACCAATCACTAGAGGTGAAATCATATCAACTGTAATATCAAAAAACATGAATAACAATCACAACCCTAGCCACTTTTTCATTTCCTGTATGTGGTGTGATCATTCCCAATAACTAATGTCAACCAAGAACCGACACATTCCTAGTATCCTGACTACCAACCCAAAATGGTAAGACAAAGGAAAATACCCACATATGATACCACTTTGTAATGTCCCAACCTGGGTGACCTCTGAGATGGTGGCCGTGTTGGTGGGTCACATGACCCCAAATGCATCTCCCCGAAATCTATAGATTGCCAACTAGCATCAAGGTCCTAGATTTTGTTTGTGGGCAGACTATAACATCATAGACCAGAGTTTAACAATGGAAAAAAGTGAAAAGTAAAATAAAATTGTGGAAGTAGTAAAGAAATAATTGAAAAAGTAGCAGATGACAATATTTAGAAATTTTATAGAAGTGGATGATGCCAAATTATACAAAAAATGATATATCATTGTGAAGAAGTAAAACACAGTAAAACATTCTGTGTAATTGATAACACATACCAATAAAATAGAAAGGAAACCAAAGTCTAAGGGGAGATCTTCATGAGCATCCAGAGCTCGAGCTCGGTCCATTGATCCTAACTGCTAGATATAGATAGCACAAAATAAGCAATAAAAAAAGTATGTTGTCATTTGAATAAGAAGGGTCTACTTGGGTACCCCAGTGCAATCGTGGCCTGGGTAGGGTGTGAGAAATAAATATTAGTAGGCTGAAACCACAACTTTCAAACCCAATCCAGATAACAGTATGTAAATAATGAAGTGCACCGTATAAATTAAATGGCGAGTGATAAAAAATGTAATGTAGAAAGTTGGTCCGAGTTATTAAACAGACACCCTTCTCATACCACCTGCTTCGACCTCTATTGGGAATCTTTAATGAGTACCTATAATAAGAATGATGTATATATATAAAGGCTATAAAATATATGGTTGACAAAATATAAACATACCCCAAAGAATGTGCTTTAACATTGGGTCTAATTTATTTGCCAACAAAGAGTGTTAGAGGACATTAGAAAGGTATCACAATCCTTAAGGAAAAAAATGCTACATAAATAAACACTTTCTATAAATCATCATTATTATTATGTTCAAGTTGTAGAGTTTATGTCTGATCCCATCATAAAGGTATCTCTATGGTACATCCTTCAATTAATCAAATACCACCGAGCCCATCCAAGGAAATATTCTGAAATACCATGTATTGTTCGAGGCATGGATTTACCAAGATTCCGTCCCGATGTCCCACATAAGGTGCAAAGTATCACCTGAGGCCTGCCATAGCCACATTACCAATGGATCCATCCTCAAAGTTCCATTTGGGAACTAGTGTCAACCAAAAGTCTATAGAAGGCCCGAGGAAGTCATTGTCAAGCATTGCTTAAGATATCTCCCCCAACACGTAAAGGTAACCAGACGTGAATGGACAGTCCAAGCGTGAGTACTTAATAAAGAACCCTTGTTCTCTACCCCCGCTTATTTTAATTAGATTTAATAGAACATATATCACAACATTTCATTTACAATTTCAACTAAAAGATACATGTAAATCATCCACACAAATGATATTTTAAGATGAGTAGTTATATCCTAAGAAATTTATTAGTGAAATCAATAAGAAACACAAACATTACTTTTGTAAATACACAACAGGATAATAATTGGACAATTAATAAAATCAATAATCAATAATTAACAAACACAACCAAAGATTCATTGTTCACAATTATTTAAAATAATTTATTTAATTTAAACTCAACAAAAGATATCACTCAACATGTTCAATTAATTAATTTAATTAAGTGAGGAATAATAAAAAAAATGGCCAAGAACATTGATATAACCAAAGGGGTATCCAATGATGTTGCAAAAAATTAAATAGGTTATATTTCCTCACACAGAGGTGCAATGTATAAGGAAATCAGATTATTTAATTTAGAAATGGTAAAAAAACATTGTTGTTAGGAAACGAAAAGAATCACAACGTGTGATTTAAATGACACAAAACAAATAAATTTAAATAAATGAGATGCCCTACCTCATACTCGTAGTAGATCCTATGCTCCATTGAAATCTTCAATTTTACCTAAAACAGAAGAAATCAAACAATTTTAGAAAAACCAATATTTTCGGTAAAAATCATCCAGCAGTGGATAACATGATGGACTGTGAACGAGATCACATGATTTTTTTTCATGAGGATAGCCTTACTATGAGAATTATTCCAAACATGAAAACATTGAAATTTAAAAATTAATAAGGCTGCAATGGGTTTTTGAAGGAGAGGGGAGGTGGTCCGCACCATGTAGCAGGGGAAGGGACGACACACCAAGAGAAGGGGATGTAGAAGAATGAATGGAAAGAAAAAGAAAAAAAGAAATAAAAATAAAGGGGAAAATAATTAAAATAAAATAAATAAATAAATAAAAAATTGTCAATAAAATAATACAATTATTTAAAATGGGTTATCCCATTTTAATTATTTTTAATTTCTCTACAAACATTTATATTTTATTATTTTTTCCCTCTTTAAATTCCATAAATATTCATTAAATGATTTTTATTCCTTTTTAAATCATTTAAATTATTTTTATCTCAAATGGTGTGATAGAGATAAACATAAATTTTTTAAATAAAACACGAGCAGTTATTTAATTAATTTTAATAGCTTCCCAGGACCTGCAATAGAGTGTGTAGGTGCACTCCCTAGGTAGCATTAATAATTTGGAGAAAATTTAAACGGTCCGTACTTTGGTTCATGCTAAGATGTTACAAGCATTTATATGGTTAATTAATAATATTAAATGTAACCCAACAATATTTATTCACCATATATATATATACACACGATATATATATATATATATATTCACCCACACACATACACACATCTGCATATGCATATATATACACTTGTAGATGTATTTATTCCTAAATATATATTTAATCCCCTTATATATACACACACACATCATATATATATACATCAATGTTTTTGTCTCAATATAATAATAACAACGATAATTTAAATTATTATTATTTAATACATCCCATCAATGACACAATTAATATTTTAACAACAAAATCCATTTAAAAACCAATAACACCTAATATATTAATATTGATTACACATTTTCATTTCATTTCCACAAATAATAATATCATAAATTTTAAATTTTCCATTTATTATTTACACCGTGATACAATTCATTAATTGTGAAATTAAATTTTCATTTTCTTGTCTGCAATGAAAATAATAATATTAGTAATAAAAGTATTATTATTATTTCTAATAGTCAATAAAATATTTATAAACCAATTAAATTATCTACATGTGCGATCTGAAAAACCTCTGATGCTCGAAAATTTTATACCCTACCTAGGGTAAACCCCACATCTTGGAACTATAAGAAGTATCAAATTTCTCATACGATGCACCATTTGTGAGAAAATAGTTATTTATTATATAAAAAATGAAATAATAAATTTATTTAAAACAGAGGGTACTATCACATTTAAAGATACCAAACAACCAATGTGCATCCAAGTTATACCCTTTAGAGGGTAAAACCAGCATTCCAAACATAATAGTTGTATCATATTTCTCATACGATGCACTATTTGAGAGTTATTTGATTTTTTTGGAAAAAAGAACACATATGTATCAACAAAATAAATTTTATATTTTTATTCTATCAATATCAAGGATCTACAGACCCCAATCATTGTGATGACTTAGATTCTAACTCTGAAAATATTTCAAAAAATATTTCAAAGTGTAAAAGAATATTTTTACCCTTTATTTAGTTCATTTCTATTTTAATTTTAATCTAATTAATTTAATATAATTTATTTAAAAGACACATCACAGTGAAAAATATCGAAAATAAAATTTTTTGATGCTCGATTTTATAACTATCCTACTTAGATTATGGATAAAATTTAATTTCCTTCACTTTTTTATTCGGTTCAAAACACAAGACATTACAACCTTCCCACCATAAAACTTGTCGTCCCTGAGAATCATTTGAGAACAACATAACTCTCACCTGATCTACAGGGTCATGAAGTCTCATTCAAAAGGACATGTTGCATCTACAAACACCTAAAACACATCCAAACATTGGTTAGGCTAGTGTCACCTAAGCCATTAAGATTTGACTAGATGCTCATTTTCTAACAGAATCACCAAGATAGTACATATCCAACCTGTTTATCTAGAGACATGACCATGTTTTCATCTCATTAAATATCTAGTCAAAGTTACTTCCCAACATAGGCTTTAATGTTAGAAAGGGGAAAATTTTGAGTCATTACACCTTCCACTATCTGAATTATCTAAAATACATGCACATAATAATTCTAGTGACCCTTCTCATAGGATTTCCAAAACAGATAAAACGGTTGATTCCCAATGAAATAAAATCCCAAGTAGATACGATTTTTTATGAAAAGTTATGGATAACCAAAAATACACTCTTTCCACCTAATGATGTGCCAGAAAAAGTTCATTTACTAACTACTTCATCAAAAAAGTGAGATAACTAGTGGACCCACTTCAACTTACTATTTTGAAAGAATTACAGCTCAGACGGTCATTATTTTACAAACTGAACAGTGATTTCTTCTTCAAAAGAATCTCACATTTACCAGAAACACATCCACTGAAGTGAATGCACAAAATTTGGTGACGGACCTTAATTTAGGCATCAATTATCCCAACAAAAAATCTAGGGTAACATCATATTGGGACAACATGAATGGAAGGAACTAACATAAGGTAGTTCATACTCCATTTTTATGAGTTAGATGTTTATAGAAGGACAAGATTCCCATATCAAAACATTGACAGAGCTCAGAATGACATCAGCCTGGTGGTCAAGATTGATGAAACGACTGGTTTTCAAGTGTTCTTCAAAGGAATTCCTACCCAGGAATCCAAGGGTCACTCAAGAAAAACCTGGCTTTGATAAGAACAACATGTTTAGTGTGCAATAGTGGGAGACCAAAAAATCTTCCCAACAACTTTTAAAGATTTATCATAGTGTAAGACTGATGATCTCTTAGTGTATCAAGGAAGAAGGAAAGATAGGGGCATTCCCATTACATAAGGAAGAGTACACTAATAGGATTTTAAGATTACCATATGTAATTTTTTTAACAATTGACCTAAAAACCCAACCAAACTGACTGGTGTGTCAAAACACTCGAGTCTCTAGAAGTGAACCTGAGCATTGGGATGAACTTAATTCCTTTGATAGAAAATTCAATCCACTATGGATATGACTAATGATGAATTTGACAGCACAAGGCTTAAGGAGTACACTGAACTCCTCTAGTTCATAACAACATTAAGCACTCAACTAAACTTTGTACATGAACATATACTACTCTAGGGTGATGAAAGAGAAAGATGACTTTTAACATAGATGAATACATATCGAGTCATCCATCACTATGGAGAAGAGAGAGTTGAATGACTTTTAAACCAGATGACTACGCCCATGGAATGTCCAACCCGCTAAAAATGAGTCTTACCTGGTGCTTATGCCCATAACAATAGTCAAGGAAGACCTGACCACCCATCCTAAAAGGGGATTCATTTTAAGAAAGGAGGTCCGACTAGAGACAAAGGCACAAAAATTACACCAAAAAGGTAGAAAAATCATGACACTAGCAAGGATTTTATGTCCTAAAGCTGCTACCGACCATGGTCTATCCCTTAATGATTAAAAACTGCCAACCCTATCTCTTGGTCACCCCATCATAAATTCAATGAACTCAATCATATCAGCAAAAAACATATGAATTATTCTACATGTCATGGAAATATTCCTGGAATGTGAATTTCTATGTGCCTATAATGATGTATATAATGCGTAATATTTTAATTAATAAGACAAAGGTAAAATTCAATATACTCCACAAATCTATAAGTATAAAAAATTACACCAATCACTCTAGGTAAAATAATATCAACTGTAATGTCGAAAAACCTGAACAACAATCTCATCCCTTGACAGTTGGTCATTTCCTATACAAGGGGTGATCAGTCCCAAAAAGAACTATTAACCAAGCACTGAAACATTCCAAGCCTCCTGTTTACCAACCCAAAATAGTAAGACAAAACAAAATAACCACCTATAATACCACTTTGTAATGTCTTGACCCATCTCAACACTAATATGTTGGCTTGGCCGGTGGGTCACATGACCTCAAGCGCATCTCCCCGAATGCCAGAGGCTTCCAACTAGCAGCAACAACCTACGTTGTGTTTTTAGGGATACAATGCCCTCCTAGATCAGAATTTCACAGTTGTAATAAAAGGGTAATGTAAAATACATCAACATAAGCAACAAATAAATAATTTAAAACGAAGAAGAAGACAATTTTTAACAATTTTACTGCAGTGGAAAACAAAAAATTATACAAAAAATTAATGTATGTTATTGCAATGATGTAAAACTAAAAAAACAATACCTCATGCTTGACTACATAGAACAATAAAAAGGAAAGGACACTAAATCCCTTTGGGCGATCTCCAGGAGAATACCTAGATCTAGCTCGGTCACTTTCCCCTTACTTCCAGATACAGACAAAAAAACATAAGAAATCATACATGGTCTGCAGTCCTGCTCAAAATAAGGGTCTACATGGGTACCCTTGTGAAATAGTTGCCCAACTAGGGCATGAGATATAAATCTCAGTAGGACAGAACCACCAGTATCTAACATAATCCATAAAATTTAAAGTAAGAAGTACCACATATAAATTAAATGGTGAGTGATAAAAAATGTAAAATAGAAACTTGTTCATGGTTCCTAAACGAACACACTTCTCAAAACTCCTTCTTCAGACTAAACTAATAATCTGAAATGAGTAACTATAATAAAAAAGAATGTATATATATAAAAGGATAACAACCAGATTGTAGACAAAAAGGAAATATACCCCAAATCTTGTGCTTTAACTTTGGGTCTAATTTATGTGCCAAAAAAAGTGTCACATATCATCAGAAAGGAAACACAATCCACAAAGGAAATAAAAGGCTATATAAATAAACACATTACACACATCATTATTATTATTTTGTTAAAGTTTTAGAGTTGGTGTATGAGCTCATCCTGAAGGTATCCCTATAGTATATCTTTCAATTAATCTAATACCACTGAGCTCTTCCAAGGAATTCATAAGAAAGGCCAAGTATCACTCGAGAAATGGATTTACCACGAGTCTGTCCTAATCTCACAAAGAAGGGGTTTAGTATTTCTTGAGTCCTGGCATAGTCACTTTTCTAATGGTTCCATCCTCGATGATCAGTTTTGGAATCTCTATCACCCAAAAGTATATAGAAGGCCTGAGCAAGTCCTTGTTTGGAAAAAACCAATGATATCTCTTTCCTATCCCGTAAAGGTAACCAGTCAGGAATGGAGATTCTAAGCGTGATTACTTAATATGGAACCCATATTCTCTCACTACCTCTGATTTCACAGAATATAGATCGCTGATTTTTATTTATAATTGCAATTAAACAGTATATCTAACTCAACAACAACAAATGTTTGTTCAAACCAAGAAGTTATAGGCAACAAAATTATCAATGAATGTAATAAAAATTAACATATTACTTTTATAAAGGTACAAAATGACAATAATTGAGCATGTAATATAATCATTTGGCAATAATTAACCAACACAACCAAAGGGCCATGTTATCAATTTTCCAAAATAATTTACTTAACTAAAACTCTACAAAAAAGATCACAAAACATGTGAAACTAATTAATTTAATTAATTCAGGGCTAATAGAAAATTGTCCATGAAAGTCAAAACACCCAAAGGGGTTCCCAAAATGTTCCAAAAATTTAAATAAGTTATATTTCCTCAGATAAAGTTTCAAAGGTTAAGAAAAGTAATTATTTAATTTAAAAAGGGTAAAAAATATCGCTTGTAGACACTGACGAGTAGCACAATGTGTGATTTAAATGATGATATGAAATGAAAGGAAAGAGAGTAGACTCCCTACCACATACTCGTAGTAGATCCTATGTTCTAAAGTCAACTTTGATTTGACCTAAAAATGGATGAAATTAGAAAATTTTAGAAAATCCCCAATTTCAGGTAAAAATCCTTCGACATCAGATTTTGTGATGGGTTGAGAATGAGGTCACACAATTCTTGGAACCTGAGGTTTTCCTTACTAAGATATTTATTGCGCACCAGAAGACGTTGAAATTATAGGAGAAACAGGGTGGCAGTGGGTTTCCAAAGGATTGGGGAGGTGGTGTGCACCACGTAGCAAGGGGAGGCATGACACACCAAGAGAAGGGGGAGAGGAATATAGAAAGGAAAGAAGAATAAAATAAACAAAAAATTAAAATAAAGGAGAAAAAATTTAAAAGGAAGTAAATTAATTAATTAATAAAAATGGTTATTGAAATGAAAAAATTAACTAAAATCAGTTTCTCCGATTTTACTTATTTTAAATTTCTCTCCAACTATTTGTATTTTATCATTTATTATTTATTTATTTAAATTCAATAAATTTTCATTAAATTAATTTTATTTCTATTTAATTAATTTAAATTATTTTTATCCCAAATGCAGTGCTAGAGAGAAACATAAATTTTTTACATAAATTTTTAGTAGTTATTTAATTAATTTTAGTAGCTATCTGGGACCCGTAATAGGGTGCGCAGACACACGCCTTGGGTCTATTAAAGAATTTGAAAAAAAAATTTAAGTAGTTTGCACTTTGGTTTTAGTTGAGACATTACAAGAATTTATGCAGGTAATTAATAATATTTAATCTAACCCTACAATACATGTCCACCAATACATACATACAAACATACACACACACACATATATATATATAGTGACACACAAACACACACACATCTGAATAATTATATATATACACCCAGACATGTATATATAACTACATATATATTTAATCCCCACATATATATATATATACACACATTATATATATATATATAAATTATTTTTTTTGTCCAAATATAATTATTATAACTATAATTAATATTATTATTAGTTAATACAACTCTTTAATGACATCATTAATATTTTAACGACAAAAACCTTTTAAAAACTGATAACACCCAATAAATTAATATTGATTTCAAATTTTCATTTCATTTTCACAATTAATAATATCATAATTATTACATTTTCCACTTATTAGTTACAATGTGACACAATTTATTAATTGTAGAAGCATAATATAATTTTTTTCTTCAATAAAAATAATAATATTAATAATAAAATTAATAATATATTATTAATAGCCAATAAAATATTTATAAACAAATTAAATTATCTTTAGGTGTGATCTGAAAAAATGTCTGATGCTCAAAAACGTTATATCCTACCTTAGGTAAACCCCAAATCTTGGAACTATCGATGATCTCAGATTTCTCATACAATGTAACATTTTTGAGAAAATAAATATTTATTATAAAAATAATAATAAATTAATTAAAAAAGAGGGCATTTTCACTTGAGAAGTGGATAAAATGCTAATGCGCATCAATGTTATAAACCTCCTTGGGTAAACGCGGTGTTCCAGACCTTATAATGGTCTCATATTTCTCATACGATGCATCATTTGAATGTTATTTCTTTAAAAAAAACACACATCCATATAAGAAAAATATATTTAATATTTTTATTCTATCAATGTTGTCAGTATACGGACCTTAGAACACCGTACTGATTCAACACCTAACTCTGAAAATACTTCATAAAATATTAAAATGTGGAAAAGAAGGTTTTTTCTCTTTATTTAATTCATTTCCATTTATATTTTAATCAAATTAAATCAGTAAAATTTATTTAACAAACACATTGTAGTGTCAAATATCAGAAATAAAATGTTCTGATGACCAGTTTTAAAATCATCCTACCCAACTAATGGAAAAAATTTAATTTCTAGCACCTTTTAATTCAGTTCAAAACCCAGGATGTTACACAATTAATATGTCACATTTATTAGTTAAAAATCAATGAAACATGTGTGTTATGGATGTTATATTTGAGAACTGTACTTGAATCTTCCCTGGAATGAATGTGGAACATTATAACTAATTATGGATGTTATATTCATGTAATTTGATTATTTAAAAGATGATGAACTCATGAACATAGAATGATGAAAAAAACCTTTATACAGATGACTGAAAGGGAATTCTGGAAACTATTAAAAACTAATGAAAAGTAATACTAAAAATAATTAAAAATTTTGTAATAAATGACTAAAATATTCAAATAAATTAAATTCAAAAGAATATTTTTATTAAATAAAGGAAAATTTATCCTTAAAACATTTTAGAAGATGTTAGAGTGTGACTGACCAATAAGGAATCTTAGGTAAGTGTTTGTCATCATAATATCCATTGCTTGAGACATATTCTATATTATGCACCATTTATTCCTTTATATGATTTAATTAATCTCTCATTGAGTTATCATACAATTAATTAAATTTTATATATTAAATTTAAAATATTTTATAATGATCTCTCTAGTAAAATCATTTCATTCAGCTAATACAAAAGAGGGTAGTATTTTCTTGACAGAATTTCTATATCATTGGATCATAATCTCATTACATTGATAAAATTATCCAATATTTATTATATTTATATAATTTATTTCTTTCATATATGATTACCTATTTCTTTCAATTTAAAAATTGTTTAAATAAAATAATCTTTATTGTGGAGTATCACTCTTTGTAAAAAATGATATCACTGTTTAAAATAATTTTCATTCCCACAAATAGACCATTCCCTTATATGGGCATTTTATTTATTTTAAAAATTATTTATTTTATCATTTTAAATAAAATGATTATTTTTTAATACAATATTTACATATATATTTATCTATTCCTAGAAAATACTTTTTTGACACTTTCATTTTTTTTATTTTTTTAAAACTGACTAATTGATTAATATGATGTTTCTTATCATGTTTTTGAATTTAATTTTATCATACAATCTATTTTTTTCTAATTATATATTTCTCTCAAATATTACATTATTGTTATTTATTTTAAATGTGAATTTTAAGATGAAACCGTCATTTAACATCATTTTCAAAAGTTATTTACAACTTTTTATTTTCTTGAAATTCATAAAAAATTGGTTTCTAAAAACTCATTGTATGTCATTTCTTTCATTTTCCTTTATATCACAAAAGACCTATCTCTTATGGATTACTTTTCGGGAAAATACTATTTTTTATTTTATGAAATTTTTTTTTGGGGATATTTAATTTTCTTATTAACCGATATAAATCAAGATGACCTTTCAAATGATACTATTTGAAAAGGTTATGAAACCGGTCTTTATTCTTTTCATTATTTATAATATGATGTATGGTTGACATCTAATGGAACACAGAATAATGAATATACATTATTTTATGGATGTGGTTATATATCAAAATCGAATTCATTGGTTATTGATTTATATGAAATGAGAAAACAATTGGAAATGAGTTCTCATGCTCAATCCACTATGGAAAATGATTTTTGATACCAGATACACTCTAGGAAATGCATTTTGATTCTCAGTAAATTATTAGAAAATATTATTAATGCATGATTCACTATGGGAAATTTTTTTTGATGATCAATACACTATGAATGAAATGTTATAATACTCCACCCACTGTATGAAATAAGATGTGACACTCAATCCACAATGGTGAACATGTAGTGATGCATAAGCCAATATGTTATGCGATGAAGGTAGTGATTCATAATCAATGATGTAATTATGGATGTTGTAGTTAAATTAATGATTTTATTTTCTTATGTGAGTGACACATTTTCAATTCCTCATTCTATGTTATGTCGTATTCCTAGGTCATTATACATCATGTATGTTTATTATCTCATGTCTTTGAATTTTTATTACATGGTATTTGTTTTATATTTTTATGTTATATATCTTTCATTAATGTTTTAGGGAAAAAATTTATGATTTTTTGCTCATTTTAATCATTTATTAATTCTTTGTTTGTGTTTTCTCAAATTATTTTGATCCATCCACAATATGAATACCTGATAAGTATTTTATTTAATTAGTGTTTGATCCCACTATTTCATTTTTTTCTCACCCTTAGAGAATTATATGCAGGATAAATTTTATCAGGAATCCATGTGTGTTGAATTTTTTGGGATATATTGAAGATATAATGTGTAATAAGATAATTATGTAGGTAAAATATTGAGTAATGAGACATGGGTTTTGGGGTTTTGGGTAATTTTTTAAACGAATAGTTCAAATTATAGGTACAAAATATATGGAGGGTAATATATTTATATGGTTATATGTTATAAATTTGTCTATATATATACATATATAAAAATATTAATATGTTTTAATATATTCAAAATTTTATATTCAATTTTTCTAATTAATGGATTATAATTGGATTAATATAAGAGAACTAGTAATGAATATGTGAAAGGGGTAGGAAATTTATTGGAATTTTCTAAATGAAATATTGATAAAAAGCTATGATTTTATATCTTGGCATGATGTTTTTGGATATATAATAATTAAGGTAAATAAAATTCAATGATCATGAAATTTTATATTGTTTTAATAAATATTTTATACCATGGATATGGAATTCTCAAACCAAAAAAAGGTCAATAACAAATGATGATGAAGATGTTAAAACACAGAAAGTAGATCATTACGGTGAATTAATTCATGTGTATGATGAAGTAAACTCCCACTAAAAATTAAGGATTCTACTATAAGGATATAAATTGGTCTGACAATTAACCTTGGTGGATAGTTTCTTATAGTGTGTGGGGAAGGCTTCGTAACCACCAACATCAGAGATTATTTTTATATAAAAATCGGTATATTGTAAGTGATGTTATGAAACTTGTGGGAATTAAATCACTAGTCCATTATTATCAAGATAGTCTCGTGAATCTCTAGAAATATTAATTTTGGACATGGAGATCATAATTCCCAAAAAATCCTACACCGTTTCTTAGGGGAAGTGGTTATGGATATTTTTTGCCTGTATGTAAAATGGGAAATGATTAAAATGGATTGGTCAAGTCATACCTAAGCTGTATTTCATGAGAGAGTTTAATGTCAAACATGTCCTAGAGACCCAAAAAAACTCTTTTTCAGGGCATCGTGGGGTGAAAATAGCATATACTTGGGTGACACACCTTAGTAAAGTTTGTTTTAGGCTTCATCATCATTGTCTCTAAGGCCCCAACTAGGGCATGGTGTTGGGAGTGGTGGCATTTGTGTTTTCTTGTAATGGAAATAAAACTCACTATCTCCCTCTAATCACCATCCATGAATCATTTGTCATCATCAAACCAAGTTCATTTGTTATGGGAGAGTTATAAATAAAATTTTCACAAGTTCCCCCTTGATTAAACCTCTAACTTTTCTCCCCTTTAGATGATTGATAATTTTTATAAGTGTTTAGAGAAAAGTCCAAGTGGTGTGGTATCCTTCATTTGATTCGATGTGTCTTCCATGTTTGGATTGGTAGTTCCATACCATCGATAGATCTAACACCTATGTTTATCCTCCTTTTTCAGCACTTCTTATTTTGGGTGTTTCAGTGGAGAATTTCAATGAGATTTTCCTGGTCTTGCAGAGTTCTATTTTACATAATAATTGTTGTTATAATATTTATATGATAGTTATGACCATTATATGTCATGTTATATAACAAGGGTTTATCAATCATTATGAGACACCCTATTTTCTCAAATATATTTTGCGTCCTTTATAATAATGGTATGTAATACCCCATAATTCAAGGATTTAGAAAAACATAAATGGTATTATTTTGAGAGTGGGATCTAAGACAACGTGTGATTACGAGGCCCAAAGATCCCTAAATGATCCATCAAAAAATGATATGTTTTAAATATTGCACGTGAGTGTTTTTGTTAAAAAATTAGAATAAATCATAAATGGGTTACTAGATCAGATATCTGAGGGAAATATTTTGTTTTCGATATCATTTTACACTAGGAATGACTTAAGTTTAGTTGTAATATGGCTCTAGTGAGAAAACCAAAAAATGGAATAACTGTAATGAAAATAAATAAATAAAATAATTTTATTTTTAAAATGTTTATAAATCTCGAACAGTTACGTGGAATGAAAATATGTGACCACTGTTGAGCTCATGAGGGTATTCTTTCCTTAGTAGGAGCTAATGATTAGCTGGTGCAGGCCAATAGTGGAATTTAGGTTTTGTCCGTAAAGAAAATAATTAACAATTATTTTACATTCAAATCCTTATAAATGTTAAACTGTAACTCAGATTGGAAATCTGAGAGTACCATTGAGATCGTGAGGGTGTGTTACCCTAGGGTGGAGCTAAACCTCGACCATCTCATGATAAGGGTTAAAGATTGTTTTTGAACCTTTTTCAAGAGAATTAAAATGGCGCACATGTGAGGTTTTTGAAACTTCGTAAAGGGTGCTTGAATTGAAAATAAAATGGAACCATTGCATCTGGAATGGTGACATTAACTAGGAATGTATCTAACATCGAATGGCATGGGTCTAGGGAAAAAAGTTAATTTTCTGACATTTAAACAAAACATAAAATGTTTATTTAACTCAATAGAATTGTTTCACTGCAATGCAGAGATATGCCGACTATTTTAGTTAATAAATGAAACAATGTAGAGACTCTTTTTGTAAAGTGTAATAGATACGTTGTTTCATTAATGAAAAAATGTAATGACGCAATGATGTAGCATAACAGAAATGATGAGACACATTTCTCTTTTAATGAGATAATGGGTTGGAGAATCAGAGATGAAATTTTTATGATAGAAGGAGAAGTATTTCTCTCCAATAAAGAACGCCAGTGAATTGAAAAACAGAAACGATGCCTTGGAAAATGTATTTGGGACCAGATATCGATGAATGCCAATGGATTCGAATAGATAAACCCCAATGACAAACCTACTCCATGTGGGGGTTTCTTTGAATTAATTTTCTTTTCTTGTTCCTCTTTATAAAACGAAGAATGCAGATCAACCAACGAACAAGTTGATTCATGGATCTGTTGTTATTGTGGGAGGGTTCTATTTTCATGAGATTTTGTGCATGATGATTAATTATTTGGTTGATAGAAAATCAATCCCAAACCTCCCTATGTTTAAAATCTAATGAGGATGGTTTGGGAAAACATGAATAAGTCCTGAGCCCATCCTCCATGTGTGTTCTTATTTTTCGAACCTTTGAAATATAGGAAAGAAAGTTTTGAGGCCTTATTAGTGAAGAAAACACCCCCATTGAGGCTAGAGGCCCATACGACATGAAGAACATACCACCAGAGTGGACCCGGTGGTATGTGGTGGAAGCCATAGGTGGGTGGCGGTGTGCCGGAGGCAGAATCCAGGGAGAAGTTGTAGGAGCCGCCGAAAATGGCCAGTAGATGGCGGGCATGGGACGTGCCCTACATCACGCAGGCAGTAGTTCCCTGCTGGTATGTGGCCTAGAGAATATGTGCCGGGAACAGAATGTGGTCGGCTTAGCTGGCCATGGCACATTGAACCAAATTATATTAGGCATCTGGGCTGAGGGAAGTCAGCTCACCGGTTATGGGTCAGACAGGGGCACACAAGCTGGGCAAGAACGAGGCACCCAAGCTGGGCCACTACGTATCCCATGATTGAATCAAAGATGACCCTCTTCATCAGCCTGGTTCTAAAAAATAAAACAATGATTCTGAATTTCCTAGGCTAGGAACAAACTGGCCCACTGGTTTTAGTTCAGGCATGATGGGACAGGGTCACCAAGCGACCCGGCTGGCTGGACCCTTGACCGAACCGGGTTAGGTCCAGCAAGGATCAATGGGCCTAACCCATTGGCCAGGACGGAGCAGGTGAGACCACAAGAGAAACTGGGTCGGTTTGAGATAGTCAAACTAGGCCGCGTCATTCAGGACACATAGATTGGGTTGGTCGGGTTGGACCGTGCCTAGACGCAACCGACCCCTTTTTACTATGACACAAATATCTATCAAACCAGGCGTTTGATTGACAAGATGTTTGTGGAATTGGAACCCTGAGGATGAGGCAGATCTTTTGGAATAATATAATGAGGATTTAATGAGATATGGGATATAATGAATGGACCTAGGAGCATTCTCTCCCAAAATCAAGCGCACTGCGTGCAAAGATCCTACGACATAGTGAGACTTGAATACTGCTGGCAAGAAACCATATGTGGATCATCTATGATGACCTAGTAGGTAGGGGATTTGTGTGACCTAACTGGCCCAGGGTGGGGAGTGACTCTGTGTAATTTGGTAGACCCATGATACACATCAGAAAAGAGTACCTTAGAATGATGGAAGGAGTGGGATGTGGCTATGTGTGACCTAACATGCCCTTGGTGGAGAGAATATCTGTGTGACCCAACATACCCATGGTACTTATCTGGTATGAGTACCACAATAGTCAAACACAAGTGGGAAGTGGATCTCTGTAACTCGGTCAACCCATGGTGGAGAACAGCTCTGTGTGACCCTGAATACCCATAATACTCATCTGGGAGGAGTACCCAAGAAACCCAAGGTGTTCAGTGTTGTGACTGATTCTCTTGATTTCTATACTCAAGATTAAACCTGCATGAGATTACTCTTAGTGTACTTGGCTTACAGTCCTCAGTGGAGTGCTTAGTGTACTTAGAATACTGTCTTTAGTGGTGTACTTAGTGTACTTCACATACTCTCCTCAATGGTATACTTAGTGTACTTGGATTACACTCCTCAGTGGTGTACTTAGTGTACTTGGCATAATCTCTTCAGTGGGCTAGTTAGCGTACTTGGAATACTCTCCTCAGTGGGGTACTTATTTTACTTTTCATACTCTCCTCAGTGTTTTACTTAGTGTACTTTGTTTACTCTTCCCAGTGGTGTACTTAGTGTACTTGGCATACTCTCCTCAGTGGTGTACTTAGTGTACTTGGGGTACTGTCCTTAGTGGTGTACTTAGTTTACTTGGTGTAATCTCTTTAGTAGTGTAATTAGTTTACTTGGTGCAATATCGTCAAAGGTGTACTGATAATACCATATGCATACTCTCTTTTTTGGTCTTTCCTTTTTGGTTTTGGGCTTGTATTCTAGAACCTTTGTAATTTCCTTTGTGGGTTTGGGCTTTTATTCCTACCCCTTGGTACATTTAGTTTTTGTTGTGTGTGTGTATTGGTTTAAAAGAAAATGACTTCCCTTTTGGGGATATTTTTTCTCAGGTGCTAGTCGCCAGCCCCTAGCCTTTGGAAGGCGGGTTTGGGGTTAGTCACGACATGAGACTTGGGGGACGGGTCATGAAAAATTTGTATCATAGGTTGTCCATTCTACTTGAAGACCAATGAGTATATAAATTTTTATTGGAAGATAGTGTTATGTGTTTTAAGTTTGTCATTTAGGTTAGGGAGTCCAGTGTTGGTGTGGTGGTCGACGTATCCATACACCAAAGCCCGAAATTCTACATTCAGGCTCAGTACATGAAAACCAAAATTGCATGCATCTTCAACATTTCTCCCATGATATTTTTGAGTGAGATTCAGCTCACCTGGTATAATCTATTAATTGTGATATATATTGATCTTTTTAAAGATAACTTCACATAGACAGCCAATCAGGATTCTAGTGAAGGACCACGAGGATTGTCCACAGACTGATGAGGCTTCGGTAAAGGTATTGCTTCCTAAGATGGAACCTTTAGCCGGTGTCCCAAATGTTCCACCACCCATTTGTCAGAAGTTACTATTAGAGATACTGGTAGAGGATGCATGTAAGATAGGTTACTTACATGAGTTTAAGTGACAAAGGCCCCTCAAATTCCGATGCAATTAAGACCCACAAGTTGCAAAGTACTACTCTGAGGCGGTGACTAATTTTTCCATCTATTCCAGGAATCATTAGATAAAATGGTAGTCCTAGTAGTAAGCCTTCTACATGGATCAATAGGGTGATGTTGGGGTTCATATTTACCAATCTTATGATGAGGTAAATTTTTCATGGACTGAGTTTGAGAACCTTCCTCTGAGTAGGGTATCTTCCCATAAAATCCAATGGCTATATGTTCCCAAGAGATTCTTTAGATTCGTAAGGACGACATATTGGTATCTACATTTTTATCGAGGCATACTGAACATTCCTAGTAATCAATGAATATGATATGACTAGTGCTTCATGGCTTTATCCTCTAAGATAGATGTGTTTATGGACATCTGAGACATCACTATTCCTCTGTACATTCCTACTTATGCTGGGGTGCTAGAGAAAATCATTTTGGTTGAATGCTCTATGGCTATGTAGATATAGCTAGTGAATGTATGAAATAGGAAATAAGGAATCCAACATTAGTATGGAAGATTTGGACATGTATGAGGACGCCTTTCCCATGGATGTTCCAAGACTACCTCCTCATAGAGAGATTGATTTATTCTTTGATATGTACCCTAAGACGACATCGATATCTACACATGCATATTAGATAGATCCCACCAAGCACCCGAAGCTGAGGGTACAGTTAGAGGGATTGCATTGAAATGGGTCTGTAAGGCCTAACGTTTCTCTATTGGTGTCCCCAGTGTCGTTCACCAAGAATGAAGACAGAATCTTGAGGCAATTCATGGACTTCGGGCTCCTGAACCAGGTGACTATGAAGAACAAGTATCATCTAACAAGGATTGAAGACCTCTTTGATCAGCTGAAGGAATCAAGATGGTTCTGAAAGATGAACCTCAAATCAGGTTATCACTGTCTTCGATTACGACATGAGGACATCTCAAAGACATCTTCCAGATGTCACTACAGCCACTGTATGTACTTAGTGATGACGTTTGGCATGATGAACGCCCCATTTATTTTGATTCCAAAAAGGCATTATGAAAAATGATTTATAACTAAAAAAATTATATATAATAATATACCACAAACAAAATAAAAAAATCATTAATATATAAACTTAAACAATTAAAAATATAAACCATTACACTCATAAAAACTATACCAAAATCATAAATAAATTATAATAATAATGAAATTTCACTTCCAAACTAAATATATCCATAAAACATTATAATTAAGATTTATCTAAATTAAAAAATATAAATTAGTAGATGCAGTATATAAATAAAAAATATATAATAAATCTTTTGAAAAAGAAAAAATTAACTTATAATGTATAGATATTCAGGATGATGAGTTATGATAAAGAGATCAAAAATAATAATATATTGATTTAAAATTTAAAGTAATAAATTATTTAAAATTAAAATATATGGGGATAATCAATATTTAAGCTCAAATTAGATTAATGTAAAGAATCTTCAGTGGGATGATTGTAGCTACGGAATATAATGACAGATTGAGAGGAGACGATAAATGATGCAAGAATAAGTAAAAAATTGAAAAAACAATGTTGTTCACTTCATAATGGAGTGAGGTAATGAGTTTTATATATTAGAGATTATTAAAACATGCCTTAAAATATTGAGGGGGACACAAGCCTATTTGATTATTTTATATCATTAAACCCAAGATATTCTTGAAATGATGTTAAATTATAATTTGAAATATTTTTTTAATATTTTATGAAATAAATGATGTGAAATATATGATTTTGACATCATTTGTAACATAAAAAGTCTTAAAAGTATTTATATGTGTATTTAAATGTGTTTTATGTAAAATATTTTCAACATAAAATATTACTTTTATGCTAATAATGAATTTTTAAACATTAGGTTTACTTATTCATACTTCCTATCAATTACGAAAATAATTAGTGTTAATATATATGTTCATGTAGATAACATTTTCATTACATCATTCTTTTAAAATAAATTTATGCAATTATTTTAGATAAGAGTACACACCATGTAAAAAATAAAATCTTTTAAAAAGCATTTTTTCCTTTATTATGGTAACTGACAATATTAATATATCACATTTTATTTGTTAAAAATTAATGAAACATGCATGTTATGGATTCCATCTTTGAGAACTGTACTTGAAAATCCCATGGAGAGAATGTGGAACACGATAACTAATTATGGAACATTTATTCATGTAATTCGACTATTCAAAATATGATGAACTCATGAACATGGAATGATGAAAAAAACATTTATACAGATGAATAATAAGGAATTCTAGACACTATTAAAAACTGATGAAAAGTATTAAAAAAATAAAATAAAATTGTTGTAATAATTGAATATAAAATATTTAAATAAATTAAATGTAGAAAATATTTTTATTAAATAAAGAAAAATTGATCCCTATAATGTTTTATAAGAAGTTAGACTATGACTTACCAATAAGGAATCTAAGGTAAGGGTTCATTATCATAATATCTTTTCCATGAGTAATTTTTAATCTGATGCACCTTTTATTCATTTATATATTCAAATTAATCCCCAATTAAGTTATCCTATAAATAATCAACTTTTATACATGAAATTTAAAATATTATTACATGATCCCTCATTTAAATTCATTTCATTTAGATAATACAGAAATCATAAGTGTTTTATTGAATCAATTTCAATATTATTTTCTCATAATCTCTTTCCATTGATTAAATTATTTTATATTTAGTTCTTTATGTGAGACGATATATAAGGATCTTATGGTTTGTGTAAAATACAAACCTATCTCCGAAGGGATAGTTTCACTTACACTTCCAAGTGAGGACAACAACTACTAAATGTAATTCATGTCTAGGATAATTCACCTCATGGTTCTATAGATAGTGAGACCCATAAGATAAATCTTGATTTGTATACATCATCACAACTCCTGATATATCCATGAGGTTTTATACCATATGTTTGGTAGGGAATACAGGATGATATGTGGACCTAAATGAGATTGAGCATGGTGTATTAGCCAAAAATAGAGAGAATGTCTAAGAAGATGATAAAAATTATTAATAATAAGATTTTTAATTTTATCTTAGTCATTTAAGGATCATTTGAGGTGTATATAGACTTGTTAGTGTTTTATTATAAAAATACTTATCAAATTTCTCTCTATATGTAACCCTCTAATGATCTATATGGTTTTACTTATCACTCACCACTATACATGCACGAGGTAGGAGATGCATCCATGATGGGGTTGATCCTGGTGATTGATAGTTTAAACAGAGTAAAAATGATATAAATTTTTTTGTTCACCACTCAAAAAAATATAAATTATACGACAACCATATGAGGAGGTATTTATAATTAATGAGGGTGACCTCATTTTCTTATGGGTTATTCCTTAGTTGGGGGAATCAATATATTCGTAAACCTAGAAATATTGATTTATTATTAATCGTACAATTTAAGATCATCGATCCTATAGGGAGGGTGACTTACCATTTGGGTATTCCTCATCATTATCAAGGTAAGAATCTTGTGTCCTCACGTCTCAACATCATATACACCTTCTAAATACTAAAACTATTATGGATTATGAGGATGTCGATTTGAAACTACATGAATCATACATGTACCACCCAATGATGAACATAGAAAAGAGTGAGAATGTTTTATAGGGAAAGAGTATTCCACTTGTTTTGATATTATAGAGGCATGGATGGGTATATGAGGAAACTTGGTAGTGTGAGTCTAATGTTCAGGAGAAATGGAAGGTGTTATTTTTAGATAACTAGGGAAATAATTATTGGGGATTATAAGTAATTAGTGGGGTAGAATTGTAACACCCTCATCTAGGTTGGTTATATTTATATTGTAACTAGAAGGACATAAGTATTGTTTTGAAACTTTTAATGGTCAAATATTTGGTCACCGTTTTTTTGTTGGTGCTTTGGAATCTATCTGAATCTTATTTTGGGTTTTAGATGACACACTATCCAAAATAGACAACATCATGACCAATTGAATGTTTTTGGGCTTTTTTTCCTCTTTTTAAAATAGGTAAGGGGTAAAATAGCATCACCATGTTGTGAAAAAGATGCCGTTCATGACAGAGGATACTATTTTACATGACATAAGAGACCCCATCACAATCGTTTTGGTCGGTGTGGTTTTATAAAAATGGTATGGTCTTGGGTAACACATCGTTGGGGGAGGTATTTCGGTCTTTGTCTTCAAGGACACTATGAAAAAGATAAATTTGTGGTGTAGGGAATGAAAGAATATGTGTTTTTATGTAATAATGGAAATGGTCACCTTTACGTTCTTATCATTAACAAAGTATTTTATTTGGTTGTCAAACCATGTTTTATCATAGTAGGAGAGCATTTAATGCCCTTTTTAATCATTTCCCACGATTAAACCTTGAAATTATTATCCCCTTTTGAGAATTGATGATTTCTAAGAGTGTTTTATTGTAGATTGGGTGGTGTTGTATACTTATTATGATCCTGGGTTTCTTACTTATTTAAATAATTATTTCCTACCCATTTATCAAGATAATTCCTCAATTCATCCTCCAATATTGGTGCTTCCAGTTTTGGGTGTTTTATTGGAGAGTTTTGGTGAGTTATTCTTAGTTAATATGAGTTCTATATTCCCTCTAGATGCACTGAAGAATGAGAATATATTTGTTATTGTCATGATATGTCATGTAATATATTATTTTTTTATTAATGTTAATGGCATAAGATCATAGCATGAGGATATTTGGAATTTCTCAACATCTTCATGGTTATCCTTTTGGTTAATTTCTCTGAGATGGTCACCATTAATTGTAGTTTTAGAGCTCCTATTATAAAATACCCATTTTTTAACTCTCATGTTATTTTATAGAATTCACATAGGGTCTCAGGTGTGAGATTTTATTAGGCAGTAGCATATTAAAAATCCCTTATGTTTATTTCTATGATCTTAATGTATGATATTCCTTACCACATAGGTCATTTTGTATGATGTTTTCATGATTTGTTTGTTTATTATTGATAACCCTTCAGTTATATTTATTTTCATGTGGGTTAGTGAATATTTATTACGACCCATGTTTTTAATATGATCACATGATTTGTTTGAAACCTCTTTAGAAATTTTCTTGATATACCATATTGTTTCCTTACATGATAGATATTGATTATGGTATTGTGTTACTTGTAGAACTTTACATTACGTATCATGATGATAAGGAATTTTTCTGTTATATGCCCCCATGTAGTTGGATCATGATGACTTTAATATAGATACATATTTTGTCTTGTTTGATGCTATGTGTAGCATTAAAAACATAGAAGTAGACCATGAAATGGAAATGAGAATCCACTGGCTGTTGGCTGAAGTGGGAGAATGAAATGTAGGGTGATGTTATTATTTAATTTCATTAAATATTAAATGTGGTATGTTTGATCAAATGAGGATAATGGTCACTATCTGGGTGGGGATTTCTGTGTTCTTGATAATAACCACCAATAGGGATTGGTATGTGGCAGTTATTTAAGGGTAGAAGTTGTAATGACAAATCATAGTGTGGAAAATAAAACTAGGAATTGTGAAATTTCTTGGGATATGCGGCGACATACATTTAAATACATACCACAATTAGGATGAAGTAGGTGGGATCATGGTTTTTGGTTGATTCGATAGAACATTATGAATTAGAGATTACATGAATATATTTTTGTTCTATTGTACATTTAATTTATCATGGTATAAAAAACCACATATTCCTGTTCATATAAGATAAAGATGAATTTTTTGAGGGTATTAATGACTTTTCACTCACAATATGCATGGGTTTCTTGATGCACATTAATACATCATGATCAGGATTACATAAAAGTAGTTGTAACCATCCCAAAAAGTAATGAGACGGGGTATGGTGTTTGGAGGTGCTACTATGATAGACTCTGGAAGGATGTATTATTATTGTATATACATTCATTCCTTTTTCATACATATTTTCCTATAAATTTTGGGATAACTATTTATTTTTTAGTAAAAACATTAGATATTTTCATGTTTTATGTCATATCATTCTGTATTTTTCCATTTTGTTTATTTTTGTTTTTATTTATGATTTTATTAATGATACTAATGGTATTGTATACCCATTAACTGAATTTTAATATTATATTCTTGTCAATAACCACAAGAATAAGGGGATGCATGAATGAGTCCATGTGACTCTATGGCTCAGAATTAGTGATTTAGACCATGCCAATATAATGGAAACCAATGTTCTATGGGAGACCCATGGAATTATTTGTCTAGGTTCATGGTCCAAGGATGTAAAGTCATAAAAAAATGTAATCAGTGCTAGTACATGATAAGAAGTGTAATGTAACTGCCCTGGTTTGAGGTCTGTGATCCACAATGAGTACATTTTGGATTAAATTGGTGGAGAGTTTACAACCCGAAGAAAAGCGAGACTTAAAATTACAAATATTAATACCCATGTTAGCTAGGTGCACATTTATTTTCATGGTACAACCTTATTAGCACTCCATAGTAAAGTGGGGATTTTCTAGGAGTATAATCTATTAGGGCGACCTTCTTATGCGTTTCATAGGGTGTGTGAGAGTGATAAAAAATTCACACTAAAAGAATATTGTTCGAATATGAGGACATTCATCTGACATGTGACCCCAATGGTTAAGAGTATATAGTGTTATCTGAATGAAACCAAGGTATTATAACATACCCATATGGCTAGATGGTGAGGCTCATGGAATGTTTTGGTAGGTTCATGATAAGGTTTTTAGAGACAATACCCAACCAAAAGCATAGTGGTGCTACCCACGTTTGGGGTTATGGGTCCACAAAAAAGAATTGTTGCTTTAATTAAGTGGATAATGTAACACCCATGGAAATAGTGATACATAAATGAATGAATGTTACTACCCATGTAAACATGGAATAAATTTCATTTTAGGCGACCGCCTAAATATATCTATAATATGAAGAGAGGTTTTATGAGGAGTAGTGTCTTGATGGGTGATCTCTTGTGATGTTTCTTAGCATGTGTGTATGTGAGGACAAATCACACTAGAAGAAAAAGTGTTGAAATTTGGGGACATACATTATTATTATATTAAGTTATCTTAGTGGGTAATAACATGTTGTGTGTTGGGTCATAAATATATAAGTGCTAAAATGATGGAAAAAATAATTAGCCTATGAGGATTCTATATTTATTCTTTGAAAAAAATGATCCCACATTGAACTAAATTTATAGTGTTATATTTAGTGATGAGATTATTCAACTTGAAAAAAGAAAATTATGGAGTGATTATAGTTTCACTAAATTTCTTGAACTTGTAAAAGTTAAACCACATAAAATTAACTAGATTATAGTTTCCATTTATATGAAAAACATTTTATTTCCAATGTGACTAATTTATAAAAAGATACATTCCTTCCCCGATGAATGTGTACAAAATATAATCGAATGTGAATGTCTATCAACGTTTTGTAAATGTGGTACATCATGATATAAATGGGATGAAAATAAAAATGTGATTCACTCTCTATAAAATTCAATAAAGCACATATAAAATAAATCCACTATCTTCAAATATATCACCATTTTAAGAATATATTTTAACATTCAAATGATTCCAATTTTCTATGATATAATACAGATGATGAAATCAGTAATAGAATCTTATGTTACCCTATTGATTCAATGATAAGTAAGATATTTCATTAAATATATA
This sequence comes from Viscum album, assembly GCA_963277665.1. Lineage (NCBI taxonomy): Eukaryota > Viridiplantae > Streptophyta > Magnoliopsida > Santalales > Viscaceae > Viscum > Viscum album. The sequence goes on from OY728150.1 coordinate 1,951,811,286, forward strand.
TTGAATTTGGAAATTGAATTTGAAATCTAATAATGGGAATCTACATAGATAGAATGAATCCATATGTGAGGCTCAATAGCCAAGATTGTTTGTGGGCTATGAGTTTAGTTTTTAATTACATTTTACCATGTATATTTATGAATAGAGTTTTTTTATGATGAAGTTTATTTTTTTATTAAAAAAATCCTAGATAAGATATTTATGTTAATATATAAAATATATTTATGATGTTGAAAATTCCAAGGAAGATAGGTGTTTCTGTTATTGATGTATACAATAAAGAGTATTTTATATTATGTGTTATGATAATGTTTACTATTGAAGACTTACTAACATGTGCCATGATGTCTATATATAGTGTTAAGGGACCTAAAAATCATTAAATTTTCAAAGAAAGGACTTCATATGATTTATTAAAAAATGGAAGATATAAGTTTTATACCGTATATTAAATTTTTTTTCAAAGGGGTCATCCATATTGAGGACAAAAAAAGGACTTTAATGGTTTAGGAAGTGGATGATTTTTCCAAAAAAACATTTTCAAACGAATAATATTATGATAAGGGAAAAAATTGATATCAAATTTGCAATGGAGTGTCATTTTTATTGTTAAAATTTACATGGAATAAATGACAAATATTATTCAGAATACCTTATTATAAATTTTTTTGAGGTAAAATATAACATAAACATTATGGATAAAGAGAAAAAAAATTTTGGTAGTTTGATTGTAAAATTTATAGATTTAGAAAGAATGAAAAAAATTGGTTTTATGAAACATTTGACTTTAAATATATCATAATATGTTTGGATTTATCTCCCATTATGAATTCAAAAAAGAAATATTTATCATTGGATTTTAATAGATAAAGCATATGTTAGAAGATAAATATTTTCCAATATCTGCACAATATTAATGTAAAAACATGAGATTTTATGAAATATATTTTCATATTTATTTAAACCCTTTAAAAGAATGAGTTAAAAACAATGAAAAATTAATATTTAATTATATGAAACACTAATTTTTTCATTCATTGCACGCCACATCAGGTTTTTTATAACTTGTGTTAAACACAGGGCGAAGTCTTATGGAAAAAAATATACCATTGAAATTGTTATTAAATATAGAATTTATCACCTAACCTATATATATGAGTATTTGAATAAGAATAAATATTTTTGTTTACAGAAGTTTATAATTTTTTTTAAATTTATCAAGTAGCTTTTATAGAAAAAATACAAGAAGAAATCTCGTTTTATTCTTAAAAAAAGTTTTTTTTTCAATAAATTAGTTTTACAGGCTTTTAATAGTAGATTTTTTTGTGAAATATTTTTTTTGAAACCAATAAATATTTTACATCAATAAGAAACTTTTTTAAAGAATAATATAAAAATTTATATTTCAAGAATTTCTAGTATTCATTCTGAGAAGTTTCTTTTTTTGATGAATAGTGAAAACATAACATTTTAATAAAAAATATTTTTTATTATAATTTATTTATATAGTTTAATAATATTTTTAATTTATTTTAAAGTATGAATAAATTTCACATTGAAATTGTATATAAAAACATTTCAATCATTTGAACTTTTCTCTATAAAAACCCGCAATCTCACAACACCCGCATGATTAAAATTTAATTAATTTTAGAAACATATATGATTTTTATTTTGAAAAAATAAATAATTATTTGGAATTTGTATGATATTTTTTAATTGTAATTTCATCTTATTTTTTTACCAAATTTTTGGTGACACAATTAAAAATAATTACAGCGATTAAGGTAAGGACATGCTTACTTAATGATTAAACTAATAATAAATAGAGTATAAATGACCCATCACTTGTAAAACACTAATTTACAAGAAATATATATAACCAAACCACATTTGGATCTATTTTTTGAGTTATTGTGATATTATTCAACAAATGTGATCTATATAAAAAGTTAAGTAAAAGAATAGACAAAATAAGGAACCTTCATTTCCTTTAATACTTACAAAGCATTAGAGTTGAGAAGAAGCTACACATTTTTGATTATAAATATTATGTTTGAATAATAAGATTTATTTTTATAATAATAATTTATATTTTATTTTTAGGGATGATATAATTGCATTAAATTCATATAAAATGACAACAAATAAATTATTTAGTTAATAAATAATAAAATAAATGATATTTTATTAAATGAAATAAAATTTATAAAATTATTATTTGATTACAAGTGAATTTAAAGGGTTATTAAATATAATATATTTTCCATTCATGGGAATTTTTTTTTAAAATGAACATATTGACCTGTAAATATTGTCAACGTTATTAGCGCATTTAGGGTTAAAGAAATGTTTTTGTACATTATATACATTTCTGTAAAACTTAATTTCAACAGATATGAGATTTTATTTTTATAAATTAGTTGAAATTTTTTATAATAATTGGGTATAAATTTTTTATTAATCAAGACATTCATTGAGCTATAACGAATGACTTATATAGGTTAGAAAACTAGTTACCTAAATGAAAAAACCTAAATAAAAAAAGAAAACAAAAATTCTAAAAATAAATAAAAAATGATTTTTGTGGTGTGAGTTGGGATGGAACATAATTCCAATTTAATATATTATTTTTCATTTCTTATGTACATGAGGTTAGGGATACTTCTTAATAGTGTTTACCTTGGGGTATTTACAAGAAAGCCACTCCCCCTGCACTATATAAAAGAACTCAACCACCCACATCTTCACATCTCTCAAGACCATTGTTTCATCAAAAAAATTTCCAATTAATATCATAAAATCCTTCATATCATTATATATTAATATTTTTATATTAAATCATTCTAAATATGTCATTTAGTATAAACCAAAAAGAGTTGCTCGAAATAGAGGTAACATTCTTCAATGATCAATTTTGTTTTATTTCTTCCTCAAAAAACCTAAATTATTCTTATTCAATGATTTTATTAAAAAATATTTATACTAAATATACAAATATTTTTTTATTATAATGGTTATAACTACACCTACACACACTTAAATCAAATGGGAAACTAAGTTAACATTCGTGTGTATGGTGAACTACCGCCTCACGAAACGATGTCGTTCATTTTTCATTTCCCACCTCCTATGATTGGGAATTATGATAAAATAATGTTTTCATATAAAATTAATGATATTTATAATTTATTAATGGTTATATAATTTTTATATAAAATATATCTTCTTTCTTTCCCTCTTGTGGGAATATGATAAGATCATTTTTTGACGTGTGGACTACCACCTCCTCAAAGCGCAATGATTCGTTCATGCTTTACATAGAATTTTTTTAGGATGATTTTAATAAATAAATGTTATTTAAATAAAATCTATATAACATGAGTCACATAATTACTATTCATTAAATATAATATATGGTTTTATTTATTACCTTTTCATAGATTGAAAAAGTTATAATGTTTTTCGTGGATAGGTTGACTACCTCCTCCTCAAAGAAACATGATTGATTTTAAATCATAATAATTATTTAAATAAGTATATTTGTTTTAATAATATTTTATTATGATATATTTATCATTCATTAAAGTCAGATTTTACATGACCTTTTTCCATAATGATCAATGAAAAATTAGAAAATTACTCATGCGTATGTATGACCCACCGTCTAAATGATTGTAACATTGGTTCATTTATCATAACCGTCATTCATGATTGGATATAAAATTATAATTTATTTATAAATATGATAATTATTTAATGATTTTTATTATATATATATGTTTATATAATGACTTATTTAACCATTTTAAACCAACCTTACTTGTTTTGACACATAAACCGAATGTGGCTGAAACACCCCACACAAACATAATTTTTAAGTAGTTTTATAAGAAATTGTAATAAGTGAAATAAATTTGTGATAGAATTTAAAAGGATAATTTAAATAATATACAAAAGTTTATAATTCAGGAACATAAATAAACACATGAAAATTTAAAATCAATGTAAGGTAATTCGTCCCAATCTGTTTTCATTGAGGTATATTTTGATGTTATATAATCACCTTCTTTTATGGGGTTTATATACAAACCCTTTAAAATATAATATCATGAATTAATTTATTCTCATGTTATTTAATTTTTTTAAAATTTAATTATTTTATAAGGCTTATAATTTAATTTTTTAATGCTGTAAGTGATACATATAATATTTAATTATTTACTTTGAATTTTTTGTATCCATGCCAATATTCATGATATGATATTAAAAATTTATTTACATGGATATAAAAGTGTAATAAATGAAATTATATATATATTTTTAATTTCATTAAATGATTTTTAAAAGTAATATTTTTCCATGTTTTATTCAAAACTTCTTGAAAATATTGAAAATTAATGTTCCATTCTTAATATACATGATGATAATGAATTTTCTACCTTCAAGGTAATTATTATATTTTTGGATTACGTTAAAGGATTTCATGTTTCAATAAATTTAAATACATACTTATATTTTTTGTTTTTGTTTTTTGAAAATGGTTTTTCAAAGAAAGGATGTTTTTTATGTAAAATGGTTCCTTAAATGAAAATTGTATTATTATCTGAATGTGTTTTTCATATGGGTTTAAAAAGGGTTTTACAAAGTGTTTTATAATGATTTTTTAAATAAAGTACACTATACCAACCCTTATCTATATTCCACATTTATGAATAATTTATTACAAAAAATATCACTTAATAAAACTCATAAGATCTAGATTTCTAGTTTATTTAGGGTTTAGAAATATTAAATAACAACTTAAATCTTGAAATACAATGAAATATTTATTAAAAACTTCGTTGACATGACCACACCATTACTTCTTACTTAACATTGTATGGGATAACATGAGAATATACATAAGAAATGGGTGAGCTGTAAATCTCACTAAAAGAATAAAAATGGAATAACATAAGGATCATAACACATGTTAGACAAGGAATATCAATGAGGCATGAAGGAAAATTAATAATAAGGCATGATATAGCATGATATTCATAACATGTGAAATGTGGAAACAACATAAAACACGTCATCATAAACATAAGACAAATCTAAATTGCCAATACTTCATGGTAAACAATCTTCCCCTAAAGGAATAAGGGAAACCCCTATAACAACATGATGTATCATGATACTAAACATTACCCAATGATTTGGACTGCTATTTGGGCATATCCTTCTTTAACATTTCGATCTCATGCTTCGGTGTGCCACATAGATCATACAACATGGATTCATTAAACATAATAATTTTTCCAAGGTAATGAAATTTTAAATACATATATGTATGTCCAAATTAATAATTATATATTCATAAAGGTGTAAACCATTTATAGAGAAATGGTCATGGTATTCACTACACAGGAATAGTAAATCGTGGTACAATTTTGGCAGTATAACGACATCATATAGAAATTAATCAAATTGGTGGATGAGAGAGAAACAATAATCTCAAAATTTTTACCTGAAATAGAAAATAATAGTGACATGGAAATACATTTACCAAAATAACTAATTTTAAATAGAAGGTGTAACGTAATAAAATTCTTTAGGGGAGAGGGAAAACCAAAAGAACCCCTACAAAATTTTAGCATGGTAACTAGTGTATGTAATGGTTATTAGGAGGGTTAAATAAGAGATAGAGGGGATATAATCATTTACAAAACATGTGGATATTATGTGGTATAGTTAATAATGTATACCAACATAAGAAAACTAAAATTAAAAAGGAATATCATAAATTAAGTGCTTGATTAAAAGAGGATAGAGAGAATCTCTTACGAAATATCGGCATAGTAACGGGTGTATGTAAATGATTTTAGGGGGGATTAATGAGATTGAATGAAATATATAATACTTTATATATAAAATTTAATGTATTGGAATCATGTATTATAATATCCCAACCCATGAGAATGGTATTTAATAATCATAATATAAAACAAGTGTGTGAATGGAAATAAGAAGAGGGAAATATGTTACATAGATGTGCGACTCCAGATGCTTGGTAGAGGTTTCTTGGGAGCTTATGGGATCCTTGGGAGGACTCGAGGGAGAATATTAAAGACAGTGGATGAGTGTAAAAGATATTTAGTGAAGATTAATGAGATCATGAGTAGGATTAAATAGCAATGGATATGGATTTCTTTATTATTTTGGTTTTGGAAACTACATAGTAAAATATTCAAAACCACAATCCATCCCCTGGTTTTCTACCATGATTTATGGAAAAGGGGAGAGGTATAAAATATTTTATGAGTCCATGGGATGAAGATAGGAAAATATTTCCCTTGATTCTATGGATGTGAGCCACACATTCAGTGAAATTATTTTAAAATCGTAAAATATATTACATGTCTTGGAGGATTCACTAAGGCATTATAAAATAAATAAAATAAACAAAGAATCGAATTATTTTAAAGGGAAGGCCTAAATTTTTCCAAATATACCTTTTTTAGTATCTGTGACATCATTATTGTTCCATAATGATGTTATAAAATAGACAATATATTTATACTGTAAATAATTTTTACACAAAAAATCAACTATCTCAAAAAACAATGAAAAATTTAACATTTGATAATATGGACATCAAAAATCCAAAAAAATTATTTATTTTATCTAAATAAATTTTTTAATTCATGAATTTTATCTTTTAAAATACAAACAGATATTTGTTAAAAATTGATGGGTTTTGTTGACAGAATAGGTTTTCGAACAATAATAAAAATTACATTTGACTTCATAAAAATTATATATTCATTTAAATTTAAAAAACTAATTTAAAAACAATATTTTAATAATTAATATTTATTTAAAAAAATAATTAATTCATTAAAATATATTTCTTAATTGAATTTGAATATTAACTAGAAATACTATTAGTGGATTAAAAATGATTTTCAATGTAACAATAATAGGAAGAGATAATATTCATTATTATATACAAAAATAATTTACATATTATTATTGATAGGTTCTTGAGAAAATTCACTTTATTACACTAGCATATTCCCTAAGAGTAATGTGCGTGATGGTGGGGCCTTCATGGGGTCGTTTGGTGAACATGGTTTCGGCTATGATGTTGAGGAACTTGAACTTCTCCCATAAATGGTTTTCATCATGCTAATGTTTTCAGATCTATGATTGGTATTAGTCTAGGGGAATTCTATGAAATGATATCTCCCTTAGAAGCTATGATAAATGGGTTTGATACAGAATGATCCTACAGGTAGAGGCCATCACTTCCTTTATCAGTACCAAATGAATTTATTTAAACCCCATTTTTAAAATAGTCATCTGATCACTATTCAATGACATATTATCAACAGTAAATATAATTACGATATTTTAAAATCTAATTGGATATAAATAAGTGCATGCATTTTCTATAACCATAAGAAATTTAATGAAATAAAAATAAAGGGAATTTTATACGTAAATGTTTGGGTCGTTACGGACATTACCAATTAAAAAAATTCCCTCGAAATTTCCCTTCCCCACACTAAAATAGATGAGTGTAACTCTATGTTAACACCTCCTATAGTTCTCATGTTTATTCCTTAAACATTTCGTTTCATCAAAACACATTGACGAGGGGAATTGTATTATTTCATAGAATATTTTGTCTATGATCTAAGATCTTCACCAGATTCTTCTCATATGAAAGGCCATTATCAAATGGTACCACATCCAGATTGATTACATGTGATGGATCTGGAATGTACTTTATTAAGAGGGATACATGGAATACATCATGTAATTGAGATAGGTTTGGTGGGAGTGATAGTCGATAGGTCACTGCTCGGATGCAATCAAGGATCTCAAAAGGGGTGATGTACGTTGAACTAAGCTTTCACTTATTCCAAAATATCATCACCCTCTTTCATGTAGTTATGTGTAGAAATACCATGTCTCTAACAACAAACACCAGTCCACCTAGATGATTAATGATAAAGGTATTTTTTGGACTTTGAGCAGATTTGATATGATGTTGGATGATCTTAATGTTTTACACCATTTCATCGACCAATTTAGGACCTAGAAGTTTTCATTCTCTAACTTCATCCCAACATGTCAATGTTCTGTTCCTCTTACCTTAAAGGGCTTTATAAGGGGCCAATTGGATACTCTAATGGAAACTATTTTTTAATAGAACTTCACCAAAGGAAGATGTTGGTCCCATATGCGTTTAAATTCCATTGAGGAATATCTAAACATGTACTCAAGTGTTTGGATAGTCTGCTCATATTAGACAACGTATTGGGGATAATAAGCCATAATAATGTTTATCTTAGTGTTTAGATAATTCTAAAGACTCTTCTAAAACATATAGGTGAATCTTGGATCTCTGTCAGACACAATCGATAGTAATACTGCATGCAGCCTTACCACTTCTCTAATATATATTTGTGCCCATTGATCAAGTGTGAAATAATCTTGAATCTCATTGAACATTTCATTCCTTGTAAGATAATCCATAGTAAACTAGATAGCATTGTTTCCATTGTATGTATTCATTAGTCTTGTGACAAATTCCAAGGTGATGTTTTCCCATTTCCATGTTCGTATTGGTGATGGTTGCATTATCCCCTTAGACTTATTCCTTTCAACCTTAACCTAGTAACATACCAAAAAAATTGATTTATATTATATGATGTCCTTATTCATGTTATCCCACCGATATTTCTCTTGTATATCATGATATATATATATATATATGTGTGTGTGTGTGTTTCTTGGGTTAATAGAGAAATTTGATCTATGTGCATTATCGTAATGTTCTTTTCTTAACTACAGATTTATTTAACACATTACATCCATCCAAATAACATAATTCCGTCTTCATTTACATTAAACTATAATTATGTACCTTTTTTGATAGTTTCCACTTTCTTAATAGTCCCCATATCAACTCTTTGATCATACTCAATCCTTTCCAAAAGATACGGTTAAACCATTATTTGTGAAAGGATTGATGATGCCCTTTTATTTATGTCTCCCATGTCCATCCTCTTAAAATATAAGAAGATTAGATCATTATTAATTCTCATCAATGATAGAATTGCTGAGTTATTTATACATAAAGAATATTCATCATTTGTTGCGTTCATAGGATTTTAGTGGATGTAGAAGTCATAATCCTTGATAAGATCAAACCATATTCTTTGCCACATATTCAGATCTTTTTGTGTTAATATATATTTAAGAATTTTTTGATCTGTATATATTTCACACTTTTCTTGAATGATATAATGCTTCCGCGTTTTAAATGAAAAGATCATAGATTCTAACTACAGATCATACATGTGATAGTTATTCTCTTAAATTTTCCATTTCCTTGAGGCACACACAATGACCTTTTCAATTTTCATAAACACACATCTTAGACCCTTCTATAAAGTATCACTAAATCTCATGAAAAGATCCCCAATAAAGGTTAGTGTTAGCATAGGGGTTGTGACAAGCCTCCTTGTCAAATCCATGATGATTACATCACATTCATCATTCCATGAAAATTTGACTCCGTTATGAGTTAGCTAACTGAGAGGTTTTGAAAATCATGAGAAATTTATCACATATCGGTGATAATATCCAGCTACCCTAGGGAAGCTATAGATATATATCATAGATATTGGCTTCATCCATACCTCAATTGCCTTTTTCTTGTAAGGATTAAAAAATATACCAATTATTGTGATAATATGGCCCAATAATGAGACTTCCTTCAACCTGAACTCACATTTGTTGTCCTTTTCACAGAGCTTCTCCTTTCTCAAGGATTTTAGCACAGTGATTAGATTCTCCTCAAGCTCCTCCTTAGTTTTGGAGTATATTTGAATATCATCTATAAATAATACCTCAAATTTTACAGTGTAATCTATAAAAACTCTATTCATCAGGTTTGTGATGATTTTTGGAGCATTAGTAAGTCTGAATGACAACACTATGAACTCATAATGCCTGTATCATGTACCAAAAGTAGTATTGGGGATATTCACATTCTTCACCCTTAATTTTTAACATCTCAACTGCATATCCACCTTGTTGAAGTATTGTGCTACATGGAATTGATCAAACAAGTCATGCATTCATGGAAATGAATACTTGTTCTTGATTATGAATTTATTGAGTACATGATAATCAATAAAAAGGCTCATTTACCCATAATTTTTCATGATGAAGATGATTGGTTCACCCCATGGTGAATCACATGGGTGTATAAACCATTTATCCAGAATATCATGTACCGGTTTCTTCCGTTTCCCATGTTCAAAAGCACCCATCGGTTATGTACTATTGGATTTTGGAGATACCCTACGTATAAGATCGATTGAAAATCCAACCTCTCAGTTAGGGGGATGACCAGTCCATTCCCTGGGAAACACATTAGTGTATTACCTCACAATATGCATTTTTTTGAGAATATTTCTTTCCATAGACTCAATAATTTGAGATAGATACACTTGCTCATAAGGAAATAATATCCACCCTTGAGATGATGGTTATAAAGAATATACAACATTCTACTTTCACTTTCATATAATATAGGGTTGATTCACCATATAGAGATTTATTTCCATCTCGCAGCAGTTTATATTGGATTTATATAGTGAAAACCAATCCATGTCTATAATTTCATCAAATTCTACCAAGGGAAGTATGAAATGGTTCACCAAGAAGTTCAATCCAGAAATTTTGATAGGGGATGAGTTATATACTGGAGAAACAATAATTTCCCCATTTTACGATTTCACAGATATCTCTACTTCCATGATATATGGTGGTGTTAGAATAGTTCTACAAAACATTCCTGATATAAAAGAATGTGTAGAACTATAGACTATAACCCAACTTTTCACTTCTTGACATTGGTTCTTCTTTTTCCAATATATACTTATGGATGAGTATATTAAGTATATAAACACATTAAGGTGAATAAAATGAAATTAAAGGGATAAATTAAAAATTCTATTTATATCCTTAACATATGATTTTATAGGCTTTAATATATTTTTCCATTATTTACATTCTAACATATTTTCTTACGGTAATTTTTTATCCCCATAAAATTGGTTTTTAATGATCTTATGAATATACCAAATCATATCCCCTGGGTATATCAAAATAGGTGCATAATAAGGCCCCTTTTCATGTACTAGGTTATCCTGAGTCGAGCCCCAAGAACCTTGTTAGAGTTTTTACTCATAGTTACATCTATTCTAGAACATCATTCACATTTAGTATCCAGACATGGATTTATTTTCTTAATATTCAACCCATTATAAACATAACAAAAATTTTGGATATTTTTTACACTTAGATTTATATCTATGGGGTTTCACTAGGGTTTTCTAATTATAATCCCAAAAATAAGTAAACTTACCCTATGATACTAACTATTACAACCCTGCCCTATATTTCACATTTAAGAATGAAATTTTACATTAAAATTAATGTAATAAAACTCATAAGATATAGAGATCTAGTTTATTTTGGGTTTAGGAACATAAAATAATTACTTAAAATATGAAATAAAACAACATCTTTATTGAATACTTCTTTGAAATGACCACAACATTCCATTGTACTTAACAATGCATGGGAAAACCTAAGGAAAAACAAAAGAAAGGTGTGATCTATAAAGACCAGTAAGGGTATAAAAAAAGAATAACATGAGGATAATAACACATGTTACATAAGTCATATCAATGAAGAATGAAGGAAAATGAATAATAAGGCATGGTATTTTAGGATAATCATAAAATGGAAAACATTTATACTATAAAAAACATTGCATCATAAACATAAGTGAAATCTAAATTTCCAAGACATCCTGGTTAAAAAAATTCACATAAAGGAATTAGGTAAGCCCCAGTGACCATATAAAATCACATGATACTAAACATTACACTATGTGTTGAAGTGAAATCAGGGTGCACCCTTCATAAACATTTCTACATCATGATTAAGTGCGGTACAAATATTATATAACATGCATTCCTTCAATGTTATAATTTTATTCCACAATTTAGAAATAAGGAATAGATACATATAATTCATAAATAAATATTTATATGTTCATAATAGTGAATACACTTGATAGAGAAATGGGAATGGTATTCAATACACATGCATGGTAAAATGTGGTGCAATTTTGGCATCATAATGACATAATCAAGAAATTAATAAAAAGGGTTTCTGAGAGAGAAAGGGGTATATTATCATTTTTACATGAGACCGATAGTAATAGGGAGAATTAAATAAATTATACAATATAATTAATGGTAAATAAATGGAATAACATAATAAATAATATTGATTAAATAAGGGACACAAAAATAAACCGTACAAAATTTCAACATGGTAATATTTGTACGTAAAATTTATTAGTGGGGTTAAATAAGAGATAAAGGGGATATCAATATTTAAAAATAATTGGACTATAATTTGGATAACTAATAATGTGTCCTAACATATGAAAATGGAAATTAAAAATTCATTTCATAAATGAAGTGCTTGATTAATAGAGTAGAGAGATAATCCCATGGAATTTTGGATTAGTAACACGTGTACATAAAAGATTATAGGGGGATTATTGAGAGTGAAAGGAATATCTCATCCTTTACACATAAAATGTACAAGAATGGAATCATGTAACATCATATCCCATCATATAAAAATGGATTTAAAGAATCATAATTTAAAATAATCACTTCAATGAAAATAAGAAGAGAAAAATCCCTTCCTTGGATGGGTGACTCCAAAGGAATGGGAGAGGATTCAAAGGTGTTTTGGTGTAATGTCCTGGTTCTAGGTGCCTCCCAAGGGTGCCCCGTACCCTATTGTTCACATAGCCTCAAGACCATTTCCCTGAATGAACGAGGCTGTAGACTAGCATCGAGGACCTTGGGAGTGATAGTGGGGATACTATGCCCTCATTGGTATAGCATGCACAATGGAATATCAAATAATAAATAGTTGTAGAAGAAAAATACCATACAATAAGTAAATAGTGTAATATTGAAAGTAAATAACAATATGATCACATATATAAATGATTCATGTCACATATGTATAAAAAATAATATAAACAAGAAAATATCGTGGAAATACCACTGATCCAATGTAAAATAATATTGGAAAACTCTGGAAGCATCACAATACTAATATTGGTCCAATGCTCTCCATCTCCAACTAGCCAATCATTTAACTGAGGAAGAAGGCAACTTTACCTTATATAAACTTGCACCCATATAAGCTGTTGGATCCAAAAGCATGACCCAAACAGAGTGTGAGACGAATCCTATTAGGAAACCACAACAAGATCCGTGTCTAACTATTAGTGAGTATATATAGTAGGTAATAATGGAAATGCAACAAAGAACTATGAGTATGAAAATGCAAACAATCCTACAGTTTCCATTTATATTCATTATAATTTAATGTTCATAATTTAATCAAGTAATTATCACAACAAGTATCTCATAAGACTACCTAATGAGAGAAAATCCAAGCTTCTGCTTTGCCTTGGCAGATGCATCAAAATAATTCAATATTTATGTAAACCCTCCAGGTACCTCACGTAGTCTAACACCTCTTGAAAAGTAATGAAATAAAATAGAAAAGACACCCTGAGGAAGCACTCACCATCAATTCCTCCTATGGTCTTACCACAACAACTAGAGACTCTATAGGGAAGATGTCAATGTCAATTCCCCCTATGGTCTGGTAATGTAAACTATAGAAACTCTGAGGGAGAACTCACTATCAATATCCCCCCTTGTGGTTTCATAGAATAAAATATAAGAAACACTCTAATGAATCACTCAAATTCAGTTTCCCCTATGGACTAACTACACCAGGATCACACAACCCTGTTCAATTCAATCGTTCATATATGATATCAAGAAGACTAATGTAATCTCAACTACTACCTTGCTAAAAAATTCCAATGAATATCACAAGCACATAACAAAAAAGAAAAGGAAATCAGTTACATACTATCCATCAAGGAAAGGAAAGAAGGTCTTCCTCATAGGCAACCTGGACAAAACGAACCTAAACATTCAAACAAGGAAACACACCCATGGGGAATTCTTTAATATTACAATTTCATGTAATACCAGAAAAAATCCATTAATCCAAAAATCAATCTGAGGTAGATAAAATAGGATTTAATTTTCTTAACCTGAAATTCCTAAAACACGGGTAATCAACACATTGAAATATAAACTAATTGAAAAGAAATTAAAGTAAAAAAAACCACCTACTTCGATGTTTTATGAAGAAAACTCTCAAACGTCGGACATTGTATCAACATAAAACGTTGTAGATCTATGAAATGGTCAAAAATGGTCAACCCTATATAACTTAAGAAATAATAGGAATCAGGAGGAGAGGCTCTAGAAGAATGAATAACTCACCAACGATATTCCATTGCACCTTCTAGAGACTGAATCTGAACATGTACAGAGAAAAGATATATTGGAGATGAATCATCAATTCTGGGTGCTCCTCTATTAGGAACGACCAGAAGAAGATGTCTCTGGGGATTAGATGTGATGCCATTCCAATTAGATGAATAAAAGAAAAATTTCAAGGCATGTACTATTAACGAACACATCACGTATTTGGCTCAACCGACCCCCAATATTAGCAGTATACCACATCACCCCACAAAACTGTGTCTCGGTCGCTACACGTGTCACGACCCGTCCCCTGGGGACCTAGCTGTAACTACCCCAAGCCCACCTTCCATAGGCTAGGTGTTGGAGTCTAGTTACAAAAAGGCATATACCTAAATCAGGAAGGCATTTCCTTTAAACCTGTACAAACACACATCTCAAGAACACAACAAGTTGCAACCACGAAGTAAAACTACAGTAGTAAATGTGTGTAATGAATGTAATGGGGGCTGAAATACAAGACCATCTGAAAATATACAACTATAACAGGAAATAAAAACAAATCCTGGGAACTTCCACTAAGGTTTCTACCTGATGAGTAGGTACAGCTTGTATCCAAATCTCTTCACGTCAACTAGTCACCTCTATGTATTTCCTGGTCTTGACTCCTATAGTCTAAATCGATCTGGTCGTTGTCTTCACAAGACACAACATGGTGCTTGCAATGCCCGCTCAGTGGTGAGTATAAAAATACCCAATAGGGTCCCCGAGTCCCCCCGAAGGTATCTCAAAATTCCTTAATCGAAAACCAAAAGTCATGATCTCAATCACAATGAAGAAATAAAAATACTCAACTCAAACTAGGTATACAACTCAGTGTTTTGGAATAATGATGATTTTTTTAAATCAATATCATTTTATTCCGTTAGGAAGTTTCCACAACTAAACCGAGAAGGAGTTTTTTCATTATTAATCCACACAGGGTCGTATGTCACTGATCCAATATGGGACCCATAATGGCTAGTCCCCATTAGGTAAAACATAGTTTATCTACATAGGGTCTCTAGAATGTGGATCGACACAGAGTTGCAATAATACTGATCCACACAGGTTTGATATGATATTTATCCATAGAGGGACATTATGATGCAGATCTATATAGGTTTTATATGATACTGATCCAAAGAAGGTCGATATGATGCTGATACGCACAGGGTCATGACTCAAATGAATGCCAGCCCTAGGATTCCCCTCACCTGGTGTACTTGGGTTCCGTTGTATCTACTCCTTGAGATATCGAATATGCCTCAACTTCTATGATGTTCTAAAAAAGATTAATCCAAAATTCCACCACGTTGTAAGGGTTCCTATGCAATATACGACACATCAATCAGACGCTCAGTCTATGAGTTATATGCATTTTAGTAATGGGCTCTCGGTTGGATTCAGTTAGGATCCATCCCAGCCGTAATCCAAAATTCTCCAAAACCCATGTAGAGTGTCTCAAAATAAAAATCCGATCCCAAGTATTCCAAAACTTTAGATGGTTTGTTAAACAGACATCTGGTTTGTAAGATATGACCTTTTAAGTGTATCTAAGCCTGTAAAGGGTCTGGGTCTGGTCTGACCTGGTCGGACCAACCTCACCTGGGCCGACCTGAGCATGTTCAGGTCATCCTGGCCTGATTCAGGTTGACCTAACCCAGTCCGGGTCTGACCTGGCTCAGCCTGAACAAGCCTACGCTGAACCAGTTTGGCTGGTTGGAGGTGGGCTCAGATCGCTGGGCAACAGACTGACATGACCCATCTACTGGTGTGACCCACACGAAGGGTCACTCGATCTACCTAATGAAGAAACCACTGGTCCGTTCGGTCCTCCAAAATGTTGGCACCATGTGGCGCCACCACTGTTAGTGGGACTCATGGGGAATGGGTCCCCTTCACCTCCGCCATGACATCGAAGCCGCGACCACCTCATCAAGGTGAGAAATGGCACATTGGCTCACCAACGCAGCTGGTCATGTTCCGGCAGCCCCTTCGGGTCTGCCATGGCGCCAAGCAGTGCCGCCCCTTTCTATGGCCGGTGAGCACTGGTCGCTAGTGTCTCCATGCCGAAGCCGCACTGGAAGATTTTCCATGGGCCCCTAGGTGAGCTCCAGTGGTATGTTTTCCCTTTCGCTCTCGCTTACGGTCCTCCTGGGATGCCGCTGTCACTATGCGGCTCCTTGATTCAAGGTTCTATTAAGTTGAAAAAATTCACCCCCCGATGAATGTGAAAAGAACAATTTGGTGGAGGGTCCGAGAATTGTTTGTTTGGACCACACTCTCCGCATTAGTATCCTAACAAGCAGTAGAAATTTAATTCATCAAATATAAAATTAAATAATAAACCCATTACCTCGAGATTAATTGGGGACATCGTGGTGCTGGATGATGAATCCTTTTCCTTGGAAGCTGCTAGAATTCATCGATCCCAGTTCGATTACCCCGTTCTTCGTTGGGAGGGTTCTTCGTTGGTGCTTTATGAGAATTCTCCCGTGAGATTCCAAAACTGACGCCCAATATTTAATTTAAAAGGGTGAGTAAGGATATTAAAACCCCTTTCAATAAAAGGTGCATTAAATGGTGCAATTAATGAATCACCTTAATTAAATGAGATGTGCATAAACATCAATGTATAACAGGGATTTTAATGTCGCTTATTAAATGCACAACCATCTCCATGAGTCCCTCCACCATTACTCAAGTGATGCTAGGAATAATAAAATAACACAGCATGTTATTTAATTATTCTTCCAAATTTTTGAAAAACTAAATTTTTCACCAAACCTAAAGAAATCAAAGTGAAGCCTCCTTTAAAAGAATCCTGGTGCCATAGATTCAACAGTGTCATCATATTTCTATTCCAAGCACCGGTTCAAATGTTAGAAAACACCTCCCATATGTTTACTAAATGTACATTAAAAGAAGTTCAAAAATCCATTCCGGGCACACCGGGCCTCAGAATCAAGAACTTTCAATTTTCACAGACTCATAATAATCCAAAATAATTTAAAAAATTATATGGAATTCTTGGGACATTACAACACCCCGAAGATGTGGCTCTATGTGGTAACTAGGTACACGGTGTGTACCCCAAAGTGCATGGCATGTACTTATAACATTTCCAAAATATCCCATTTATTTCCAAAACACCTAAAATCAAGATCAATAAATAAAAATAAGACTTAGGATCTTAAAAAATCCCCCCCTTAAATAAATTTATCAGCAAATTTATTTAACAAGGTAGCGATGAAGTTTCCTAAAAAAACATGGGCCACTACGATCACACATCAGTTTGTGTCTCCCAAGTCTCATCCATCACTCGACCGTGCTGCCACAATACCTATATAATAGGAACATACCAAACATGGGGAACCTATGCACTACAATCAACAATCTGGATAGGATGATCCTCGAATGATGCATCCACCCCTTACTCAACCTCATAGGGTTAAAAAATATGAGATGAGTTTGAGAAGTAACGTCGTAGATAAGAAACATGGTATACATCGTGCATAGACCAGTACCGCTAAGGCAACTGAAACTGATAGAAAACTAACCCCACTCTCTCCCAGACCTCAAACGGCCCAACGTATCTCATTGAAAGATTTCCATGTCTCCTAATTCTCCAATTTACCATCCTCGGTGTGAAACTTAAGAAAACTTGACCTTTGACCTTGAGCTCTAAAGGTCATCTTTGTTGATTAGAAAATACATCTACCCTGACTGTGTAGTAGGAATCCTTTTTTGAAACAACTCCGCCAACTCTGTGGTCTCCATGACAAGATGTCATCCCAGAATAGCTTCCTCTCCATCATCCAGCCAACATAGGCGTGATTAGAATGACCTACCGTAAAAATCCTCATAAGGATCCATATGAATTGTCACATGAAATCTATTATTGTGGGAAAACTCTACCAGAGGTATATGCTTATTACATGAACCTTCAAAATATTGGATTCATGATCCATGCATGCCCTCCAGCACCTGAATCGTATGCTCAGAATGGTCATCTATCTAGGGATGGTAATTTGTACTCAAAAGTACTTGTGTACCCCAATACTTCTGTAGCCCTTGACAGAAATGTGAAGTAAAGTAGGATTCCCTGTATAAAATGACAATGTAGATTACCCCATTCAACTATACAATCTATTGGATGTAAAATCTTCCAAGATCATCAATACTAAAGGTCTCCTTGATCTGTAAGAATTGTGAAACCATTGTGAGTCTATCAATGACAACCCAAACTACATCATTCTCGTGAGGTTACCACAGTAAACTTGTCACAAAATCTATCAAAAAATCATTACAAATTCACTCGATAATAGGTAACTACTGTAAAAGCCCTTCCGGTCACTGATGCTCGACCTTAACCTGTTGACAGGTGGAACATCTCATTACAAAACCAGAAACATCCATCTTCATACCCGGCCACCAATACTGATAGTGTAAATCTCGATACGTATTAGTTACACTGGGATGAACTTCCTATCTTGTGGAATGTAGATCCCACATCAACTCCTAATGTATGTCTACTGACACCCATACACGTCCAAGATAGTGCAAGAACTGATCATCGCATATGTTCCACCCAGGAGTAGGGTCCTCTCCTGACACACCCACCCATAGGACTTGTCCTTCAAAATCTGATAGCTACCTCATTCGCACTAGATCTTGAAGAGTAGAGGTAACAAGTATAGTAGAAAGAAACATCTCAACCAGTCCGTCATTCACCTCCAAATTAATCTTAGAGAATAGATCCATATGTTTCCTATCAATATTAGCCTCCCATAGAGCATGTATCTGAGTCCTCCTTCTCAATGCAACAGCCACTACGTTGCCCATTCCCGGTGTGTGGGAAATCACAATGTCCAAAGACTAAAGGTCCTCAACCCACCTTTGCTGTATAAAATTCAAATCATGTTGAGTAAAGATATACTTGAGACTTTTTTGGTTTTTGAATACCAAAAAATCCTCTCCCAAAAGGTAATGTCTCCAATAGTGCAAGCCATGAACAATAACAACCAACTCAAGATGGTGCATCGAGTAATTCCGCCAATGTGTCCTCAACTACGAAGACCCGTACGCGATGAATCCTTCCCACTACATAAGCACTACTCCTACCCTAATACCTAATGCATCATAGTAACAGCTGTAACTCTTTCATGACTCTGAGAAAACTATTATCAGTGATGAAGTCAGCCTCTCCTTCAGTTTTTGAAAGGCTAAATCGCCATAATTTTACCATGAGTACTTCACACCCTTCTTATTAAGGCTCATCGGTGGTGCTAATAAGTGTGAAAAGTCCTATATAAAACATTTTTAGTAACCATACCACCCCAATATACTCTATACCTCAAAGAAGTTCATCAGATACTCCATGGAAACTACTGATCTCACATTCTCTAGGTCTATAGATACTCATATCTATGTTTTTTCATGACCCAAGAAATGAATATGGTCTATCAAAAGTTTCTTTTTGGGAGCATAGAATATAACTAATTCTCTCTCAGTGTACTCAAAATGATCTCAAGATGGATAGCATGGTCGTTTTGAGTGTGAGAGTACACAATTTTATCGTCCACAAAAACCATCACAAATAAGTACATGTATAGATGAAACACTTTGTTCATTAGGGCCAAAAAAACTACAGACACATTCATGAGACTGAATGGAATAACCACATACTCGTATAGAACATAACTGCTCCAAAAGCCTTTAAGAGGTATATCTAATGGTCTAAAGAATAACTAACAATAATTAGATCTCAAGTTAATATTTGAGAACACTCAGGTTCCTTGAAGATGATCATAGATATCATTAACCCTCAGTAAAGGATATTGGTTCTTAACAGAAAACTGGTTAAACATCCAATAATCCACAGAAATTATAAGGGTACCATCTTCCATCATCACAAAAGGATAGTCAAACCCCAAGGGGAATTACTGGGTTGGATGAAACCCATTACCTAGAACTCCTCCACCTGATTCTAGAGCTCCTACAACTCGAGTGTAGCCATCCTATGAAGAGGAATGGACACTACTGCTACCCCTAGCACAAGTTGAATAGGAATGTATACCTCTCTTTGTAGAGGAAAACCAGAAATGTTGTCTGGAAAGGAACACATGAAACGATTAAACACTGAATAAAAGTACATATCTGAAGTCCATTGGTCATCCAGATATAGACTAGAAATATGGTCTCTAACACCCCTCATCCTATGATTCTACGGTCTAGATCTTCTAACCTATACATCCAATTCTCCCTTATGTAGAAACAATCCACCCTCTGGTGACAAGAAACTCACACTACGATGATAGAAATCGACAAAAACCTTGAAGGGAACTAACCAGTCCATTCGAGAATGACGTCATACACCTTTATCTCTAAACATAAAGGTCACATATGATGTGACACCCACCAAAGTCAAGAGGTAAATCCTTGCACTGACATACACAAGTCATTCTAATCCCCAACGGAGTGTCCAACATTAAGAGGGTATGGAAGCCGCCATCGGGACAAGGCACCGTGCAACTTTGTACTAGGAAATGCTAGCCGATCTGCAATGCAAGGTGGGGAGCTAGATGATCAGTGACACAAAAAGATGGGGAGAGGTAGTTCAAGTGCGATGGGCCTACGAGTCATGTATTGGGAATGGTATGCCTCTCGGCCTTCGGGTCATGTATTACGGGTTTGTCAGGCCTTGTGCCTTGGGCCTACGGGTCATGTTTGGGTTCCCCTTCAACCCATAAAAAGGGGTATTATCAATAATAAAATAAAAAGAAGGCCTTTGGGACATTCGAGCTAGAATATATAAAGTTTCAGAGCCCAATGCTCTCCACAAAAGGCATAAATATAAAGATACAGGAATCCCTTGTATCGAAAAGACCAGAAGATAAAACTGAGGATACCAAAATTTTACCTCTAACTGTTGAGGGTTCGGGATCCTCCTCCTACTAGATCTGCTCCATAGAAAAAGCCTGACCTACACCACATCCATGTGAATATATTTGAGATCCATGAGCTGATCCACCCTATGGATGTTGAAAACCCTGTGTCTGACCACAATGGACACAACCACCACCGTGGATTGGACATCCTAATGAACACTAGCCCCTGTCTAATGTGGGACTAGTGGTCCAAATCCGTTATGAGGAGTTGAATCAGATCATCCGGAACTAACTGTTGGAAGAAAGACTTTTTACCAATGCTAATGATTTCCCATCTTGCCGCAATATTTTCACTCAAATGGGTTTCTCGTGAACTGGGGTTTCTTATGTCTTCCTTTCCCACACCGGTAGCACACTAATAGGTTACTTAAAGGAAAATATTGCCTACTCTGATCTCCCCATGTAGACTCCCTGTGGTGCTTCCTACTATCAGTCGGATGGGTACCAACTCTAAATGCTAAACTGCACTATCCCACAGCTCCAGAATCTCTCAGGTTATGCTATGGGATCAGAACTAGGTTGAAAATATAAGATATGTATGTCAACCTAAAGATGTTCACATGGGATCAAATGTCATTCCTGAGACCATACTAAAACCTCCTCTCCATAAATAACTCATCATCCTCTAAAATGGGTGTGATGCACTACTACTCTGTAAAGCGAGAAGAATACTCCATGAATGATAGTGTACCCATCTCTAAACACCTAATCTATCAATCTCGGTAGGCTCCTAGGGTCTCTTCGTAGAAGTAGTCGTAGAAGGTCTGATGGAACTCATCTGAATCCATAACCCATTGGTGTCCCACCTATGATATCACATCCCACTAAATCCTAGAGGAATCACATAACAAGTATGTATAGAGCTTCACCCTCCCCTCTAGAGGCATCTCGATATTCTCAATGATAGACACCATGGGATACAACGATGACTTTTTCGCCGGAGGTCCTCCGTCCACTAAGAAGGTGGGATCATGCTGCTGGTGAAAACCCCTAGTCAACTGTTCCATAGATAGGGCATGATGTGGTGCTCCATAAAATGTATGTATCATTCTCATGAAGACTTATTAGAACTATGTATCAAAACATATATCTGGAATGAAGCCTGGTTCCATAATTGGCCTGATGGGAGGATCTGATGGTATTCCTTTGTCTACCATTTCTGATGCCTGATAATCTCCCAAAGCCTGGTGTACAACTGGAGGACCTCTTGGTGGCATGAATCTGCAAGGTCAAGCACACACCACAACTAAATATTATCAAGGACTAAAACATAGAAGTGAAAAATAAACAAAGAAGGAAAATCATTCATATTTTTTAAAATAAGGTTACATGGTGTGTATGCACTCTACATGGTGTGTTCACATAATCCATTACATGGGAAAGTACTTCTACCAACCCTGGTCGTGTAGCATCCCATTCAAAGGCATGTTATCCTTGATACACGACATGTACTTGAATGTTCCCTCGTACCCAAGTTCTTCTAGATATCTAGAACTACACAATTATCATAGAAAAAACTACACGTCATGTATATGTCAGACATGACATGTATTAGAAGGATTTCACTGACCTGTGTTATTGGTCACATGGATGGATACATGGATCCCCAAAACAAGGAGTGTACACCGAGTACTTGACGTGTTCAATAAAAGTGTTCCAACCCATGTCTCTACCATCATGGTTGGTTACACGGTAAATGGATTCATGACATGTTCATTATAGACATGACATGTCCTACAAAAGGTTCCCCATTCTCGTTCCTCTACTCACACAGTTCGTAACATGGTTATTACCTACACGGAATATAGAAAAAGTACATGAAATGTACTTATGAAAAAAAAATTTCTTCTTGAACATAAGTATTCATGGTGTATATTCATCATCACAGACTATGTATTCTGGGGTTTTCTAGACTCTAAGCCTCAAAACTACTCTAGAACCCCATAAAAACACTGAATAAAGCATAAAGTACCAAATTTCGATCTGTGGGGGCCCATAATCCACAATAATTTATCATGGCATCATATTCATGTATATCACAAAGTATAAAAGTGAAATCATTCACATGATCCACCAAATAATGATACAATAGGTCCGATAACACCTCAGGGAAAAATGTTTGGTGCCCATTCAAATGAAACATTAAATTTTACAATACCCTATAAAAATAGATGGTATTCTATTACAACATCTATTAAAACAACATGATTATCTAGCACAACATCTATCACAATTACATGAAATTTGAAATGCATCCTAGATGGCATGACTAGAATTCATGACATGTGATCCCAATCAAGTTCCTATATGATTAATGAGATGGGATACCCTTATCACAACGGGTTGTGACAGAAATAGAACCTCAATGATATAAATCATCAGAACACAAATCAAGTGCATTAACCAATAATGAAATCAAATCTATTATATCAATTGAAAAACTAGAAAAATTTCAAAAATTGAGGTAAATATAATTTTCCTTGTACACAGGTTAGCTAATCCTAGGAACAACTTCATACCAAATACCCATTTATTCCTATACCAATCAATAGGATCCAACTAGTATGAAAAAGAATAAAAGAAAAAATTCCTATGATACCACTTTCTAATGTCTCAGTTCCGGGTGCCATCCAATGGTTCCACATACACGGTTGGTCACATGGACTCAAACGCATTTCACCAAATGCCAAAGGCTTCCGACTAGAAGCAAGGGCCTTGGGTGTCATTATGGGGAAACTATTCTATCATTGGTAGAGCATTCACATTTGAATAGAAAATAAAAAATAACAGTAGAAGAAAAATACAATAAAACAAGTAAACAGTGGAAGACTGAAAGTAAATAACCATAGGAGAACATATATATGTGATTCATGTCACATACAACTATGAAAGTATCCAAACAAGAGAATATGATTGAAATAAAATTTAACCAAAGTATAATAAAATAAGAAAAATATTGTAGCATAAAAAGCCTAAGAATGGTCCTACGCTCTCCATCTTTAAGAAACCAATCATGTTCCTGAGGAAGAAGAGAACATTCACTTATCTACATCAGAAACCATATAATCTGTCTGGTCCAAAAACATGATCCAAATACGGTGTGATACAAATCCCAGTAGGCAACCACCACATGATCTATGCATAACTGTCAGTGAGTATATATAGAAGGTAACTAGGTAAATGCAATAAATAACTAGAAGTATACAAATGTAAACAATCCTACAGTTTTCTTTTACATTCATTAACATTTAATGTTAATCATTTAATTATGTAAGTATCAAAATAGGTTTCTTAGAAGAATACCTAATAGGACCAAATCCAAGATTGTTTTTTGGCTTGGTAGATGGATCACAAACATTTAATATTTATGTCAACCATTTGGGTATCTCACACAGTCTAACCCCTATGGAAATGTAAAGTATTAAAATGGAAAAGATACTCTGAGGAATAACTCACTGTCAGTTCCCCCTACTATCCTTCCAAAAAAATTAGAGATTTATTGGGTAAGAAATAAATGTCAATTCTTCTAGTGGTCTCAAAATAAAAACTATAGACACTTTTCAGGAGAACTCATCATCAATCCCCCCTATGGTCTCGTAGCCTTAAATAAAACAGACACTCTAAGAAAGCACTCAATATCTATTCCCCCTATGGTCTAACTACACCAGGTTCTCACAGACCTAAGAAATAAAATCATGCATATATGATATCTATACGCCGAATCTAATCTCAATGCCTTCATGGATAAAAATTACAATGCATATCACAATACTTTAATAAACAGAAAAGGGAAATCAGTTCCATCCTATCAAGCAAGTCAAGGAAACATGGTCTTCCTCATAAGAAATGTTGAACAAATGACCATAAACATTCAAACAAGGAAAAGTACCCATGGGGTGTTCCTTAAACATAAAATTTCACATAATACCACGACTAAAAATCCAAAATCCAACAATCAATATAAGGAAGATAAAAAATGGTTTAATTTCCTTAACCTGAAATACTTGAAACATGGGAAATTGACACTTTGGAATATAAACACAAAGAAAAACAATGAAAGAAAACAAAAAACCTACCTCGATGTTGAACAAAGAACACTATTGAACATAGACCCGTGTATCAGATGTGAATATCGTATATCTACAAAAAGGTCAAAAATTTCAACCTTGAATAACTCATGAATGAAGAGGAATCCGGAAGAGAGGCTCTAGAAGAAGAATGGACTCAGCGAGGGAATTCCAACTCACCCATCAGAGATCGAATCAAACCATTATGAATAAATAGTGGATTGGAGAAGAATAAGTGATTTCATATCATCCTTTCTAGGTTATATCTAGAAGAATATGTTTTTGGGGATTAGACGTGACCTCGGGGCTGATTAGTCGAATAAAAGAAAAGGTACATGGATTTTCCTTTTAATGATCACGCTATGTACTTGCCTCATATGTCCATAGAAATTAGGGGAATACCACATCACCCCACACAACCACGTCTCGACTACTACTCTCCCATGATGGGGATGTACGTGGAAACTGGGTACATGATGTGTACTCCTATGTACACAGCGTCTACATATAATGTTTCCAAAATATGACCTTTTCTAAAAAACACCTGAAATCAAGATCCATACCTAAAAATAATATCTGAGTTCTTACTTTTGGGGAGCCCTGGGAGGACTATAGGGAATAGAGGGAAGAGGGTGGATGAGATTCAAGGAGTTTTATTGAAGTGAGATGGGAGCTTGGGTTGGTATATATAGAAATAGAGGAGGATTTCATTATTATTTTGGTTTTAGACACTATGTAATAAAATATTCAGAACCACAAACCACCCCATGGTTATTTCCTATGGTTTTTGAAAAAAACTGAGTGCAATAGATTATTTTATGAGTCCATGGAATGAAGATAATAAAATATTTCCCTTTCTTATTTGGAGGTGAGTCACACATTCAAAGAAATGATTTTAAAATCTTAAAATATATTTTAAGTCATAGAGGATTCACAAAGGATTTATAAAATAAGTAAAATAAACTTAGAATAACATTATTTTAATGGGAAACACAAATTTTTTGGAAGAAACATTTTATAGTATTTATTACATCATCATTGTTCCATAATGATGTCATAAAACACGCTGTCCATTTATACGATATTTATTTTTTTCACAAAAATTTTACTAGCTTAGAAAATTATGAAAAATTCATCATTGTATAATTTTTATATACCTATTCCATGAATAATATTAATTTTATCTAATTAATATTATAAATAGGTGGATTTTCACTTTTAATATAAAACAAAGATTTATTTAAAATTGATGGGGGTTTTTTGACAATACACGTTTCTGAACCCTAATAAAAATTACATTTTACTTAATAAAAATTATATGATCATTTACATTTAAAAATTTAATTTAATTATAATATTTTATTAAAATTATATATTTTAAAAAAATAAGTTAATTCATAAAAATATATTTCTTAATTGAATTTTAATATTAACCAA
This sequence comes from Viscum album, assembly GCA_963277665.1. Lineage (NCBI taxonomy): Eukaryota > Viridiplantae > Streptophyta > Magnoliopsida > Santalales > Viscaceae > Viscum > Viscum album. Next base: position 1,951,838,238 of record OY728150.1, read on the forward strand.
AAATACCATTAATACTTTAAAAATTATATTCTATGTAACAATAATAGGATGAAAATATATTGATTATTATATACAAAAATAATGTACATATTATTATTTAAATGGTCTTGATACAAATCTCTTTACTAAAATAGAATATTCTCTATGAGTAAGGTGTGTTATGGTGGGGATTTCATGGGGCCTTTCGGCGAACACGATTTGGGCCGTGATCTCGATGAGCTTGAAATACAATCATAAATAGTTTCATTAATTATTATCTTATTGGATCTCATCTTAGGATTGGTCTACAGAAAAACCCAATATTTTTATCTCCCTAAATGTATTTAATAAATGGGTTTTATATAGAACAATGCTACTAGTTAAATCCATCACATCCTTTATACATGCCAAATTTATTTGTTAAAACTCCATATTTATACTAGTTATGCGATCACTATTCAATGACTATATTATCAATGGTAAAAATAATTAATGATAATTTAGAATAAAATTGGATATAAATAATATCATGAGTTTTCTATAACAATAATAAATTTAATTAAATAAAAAAGGATGTTTTATTCATAAATGTTTGGGTCATTACATACATGAGTATTATAGAAAAATGGTGAGCCCGATACACTTATAAGAAGGCTTGATCCCCACTATATCTTATGAATGAGCCCAATAGAGCTTATAAAAAGTGTTTATCCCCATTATAGATCGTCAAAAATAAGTGAGCCAGATATAGTTTATACAAATGGTGATCCCCATTATAGATATCAAATTATTTATGCAATGATAATATTAGAAGTATGAAATATAGATATTCCAAAAAAATTGAAATGGTTTTACGTTTGTGATTTTCTAAGTCACCTAATGATGTTTTATTGATTGATATGGGTTTTAATAATTTAGTTTGTAAAACATGTGCATTTTTTTCATGTGAAAATGTTTTATTTTATATTCTCAAAGAACATCTAAGATAACATTAAATATTATATAAGTTTTCATTTTTTAACAAAAATAATAGTTTCTTTATTTTTTATATAACATACATATAATTGGTGCTCATCCCAAGTTTTTAAAACATTTTCATAGGTTTTATGGATGGGTAAGGTGAAAGATGAAGTCAAGTTTGAATTTGTGGATATTTTCCACAAAAATAATTCATTCTCTGTTTTAAATGTTTTTTATTATGGGAAAATGGGTACTGATCAGATGTGTCCAATTTTTTTTATGGATTAGTTATATATGAGTCATGGACCAATTCAATAAAAATATAAGCCTAAAAAGATCCCCAACCTGAGAGAATTTAAATTTATTGAATTAAAATTATATTATGTAATGTTTAATTATAGGTTGTTATATTAGGTATCAAAGGAAATGTTTAAAAAACCTTTTAGGATAATTGAGTGTCAATTTAATTCATTTAGAAGATTTAAAATTATGGTTATGTTTAAATGATAAAAAAATTATGATTTCTATGCTAATTAATACAAAGAATATATTTTTTAGAATGGGTTTCTATAGAGAAAACACGATATGTTTACTAGGATGGAATAATGTGAAAAAAATTATTCCTATTGAGAATTATTATATGGTTGGAATTTCAACTGAGTTGTTTGATGTAGTGATGGATTAGTTGACACAAGCTATAAATAGTGGTGGTATCCATGAAATAGAAGAACCCGACTGTTGGAACCAGAAAGATTGTCCATATAATTCAACGAATTCTTTTATATATGATCTTGGAGTGTAGATCGTTCCAAAATATTCGATTTGACTAGTCTTGGAGCCCAAACAGAGTTACAGATCAAAAGTTATGGCCGTTTGAAGTCAGACTGGTGGAAATATCCATCTAGGACTATTTTGGGGCAAAGTACGGTTTTGCATGCTAGAAGTGAAATCTTAGGTGCAAGAATGAAGATTTTTCATGATAGAAGTGAAATATTGCATTCAATAATGGATGTTTTGTGAAAAAGTATGGAATCTTTCACAAAATAGTAAAACATGCACGCAACATGTCGCGCAAAAATTTTATGCGACCAATGAGATGTCATCTTCTGCCCAGGTTACCAGGAAAATGTCTAAGGAAGGTGCTTATAAGTTTTGAGAGGTGAACACAAGAGGAACATCTTCATGCAATATTCTTTTGTGCCAAAAGTGACGTCAAAGTCCCCTTTTCACGCGCACCCGCTATAGGTCGGGCCGAAAACAACTTGGGCCCATGGAAGCTTACATGCACAACCTCGCGCAAGAAAATAACTTGTGCTTGCAGAATCATACATTCAACATCTCCTGGGTTCGTCGGTAAATACAAGTGTAGCCCCCACTCCCCGAGGGATGTCTATGATGGTCGGCCACCACTCTTCTGTGCATAAGACCGCCTCTTTCGCGCCCGCATAGAAGAATGGAATCCTCCATGTGAGATCTTTCATGAGATGTCCCATATGGGTCCGCTATCATGCGTTCCCACAATGGTTTGATCCCCGCATGAGAATTTTTCTGCCCAAGTCATGTGTGCGTAAAATTCTATGCTTGTATGAAAAACTTCCAATATTGCACACAGAACATTAAATATTGCGCGCAACAGTACCAAGGCACTGAATCTTGTGTGCACCTATGATGCACAGTCCGATCCTGTGAACAACCCATCTTATGCATATGCCATCATACCATCACTGACCCCCATGAAAAATGGAGGGTCGCACCTTGAACATTTCAGGCTGGGAAGTCAGGATTTTATATTGTTCCCTTATGCGCACCCACCTTCTACCTATGGAATACAATGATTTTAGATACTCCTCCTCACACCGTTAAGCACCTTGTGTCAACATATTCCTCTTGGTTCGTTTCCCATGTTGTGAGTAGAGATTCTCCTCATCAATTCCATGAGTAACTTGAGTCGAACCATTCCTCACGTAACTCATCAAATCCCCATCACTTGGTTCATATTCTAGGATGAACAAGAAAGGGGCGCACTTGCGTAAGTCCCAACACCATCCATTGTTATGAACCTTATGCCAAATTGTCCTCTCTAAATGACTATAAACTGTAGTACTCCCTATGTTCTGAACATAGGATGCCTCTTGCTCCAAACAAGAGATGCCTTATGCTGCAAGCATGAGATTCTCATAGTCCTCTCTAAACGACTATAAACTATAGTACTCCCTATGTTCCAAACATAGGATGCCTATTACTCATTGTAAGAGATGCCTCATGCACCAAGAATAAGATGCCAATAGTCGTATCTACATGACTATGAACTATAGTGAACCCTATGTTCCAAACATAAGATGCCTCTTTCTCCACACAAGAGATTCCCTATGCACCAATCATAATATGCCCATAGTCCTCCCTTCAAGACTATAAAATGTAGTACTCCCTATGTTACAAACATAGGATACCTCTTACTCTATATAATAGATGCCTTTTCCACCAAGCATAAGATTCCAACAGTCCTATCTACATGACAAAAAAATGTAATGAACCCTATGTTCCAAACATAGGATGCCTCTTGCTCAAAAAAGAGCATCCTTGTGCACCAAGCATAAGATGCCCATACTCCCTTCAACACGACTATAAAATGTAGTACTCTCTATATTCCAAACATATGATGGCTCTTACTCAATATAAGATATGCCTTGTTCACCAGTCATAGGATTCCAATAGTCCTCTCTACATGACTATAAATTGTAGTACTCCATATGTTCCAAACATAGGATTCCTCTTCCTCAATATAAGTGATGCCTCGTGCACCAAGAAAAAGATGTCAACAGTTCTATCTACATGACTATAAACTGTAGTGCACCCTATGTTCGAAACATAAGATGCCTCTTTCTCCATACAAGAGATGCCTTATTCTCCAACCATGAGATTCCAAAAGTCCTTTCTATATGACTCTAAACTGTAATACTCCATCTGTTCCAAACATAGGATGCCTCTTTCTCCAAAAAACAGATGCCTTATTCTCTAAGAATGAGATTCCAATAGTACTATCTACATTACTATAAACTATAGGACATTCTATGTTCTAAAAATAGGATGTCGCTTTGTCCAAACAAGAGAGGCCTTATGCTCCAATCATAAGATGCATAATTCCATGATTACAATGGCGTAATTTCAAGAAAATTGTAATACGTTCACACATTCCATCACTCCACCTCATGCTCTGCATGTCCTTTATTTGGATCTCCATCCACTTTAATGTCTGAAGGGAACCCTTAATGGCATGGTCCCATGCCGCATTGGATCACCTACCATCCTAGGCCAATGCCCCAGAAGACTTCGGATGATGCATTGAGTCATGTATTGTGTTTCGAACACAGTCAAACGTCTACCCTCATTTGTTTTTTCCCATTTCAGGCTAACACGATATGGATTCTATGTTTCGAACACGTTCAACGGTTATCCTTCATCGCCACGCCACCCTCCCTACATTCCAAATGTTGGGCATGTGATTCACAATTTTTTCATCTCCCATTGTTCGGACTGATTCCAACTCCCTTGGCACTATCCCTATTATGCACTAGTGCATAGGTGAATGCATGAACCCACCAGTGGGTTAGGATGACCTCATGGCCAGACATGAGGAAGAAAATATGGGTAGCTTCTTACATTAGCCCCATGCACCACTGCCTCTCCATAGTGGCACTCAGGCAACATCCATGGGTAAACCCCATGCACTATTTTTGCTCTATAGAGGCACACAGGCAGCTTCCTTCCGTAAACCCCATCCACCATATCCGCTCCATAGTGGCACCTTGGAAGATTCCTTGTGTATGCCCCATCCACCGTTTCTAACCTATAGTGGCACCCAGGTAGCTTCCATACGTTAGCCCCATTCACCATTTCTGCTTCATACCGTCACCTAGGAAGCTCCCTTTCATTAGCCGCATTCACCATTACTGCTTTATAGCCGCACCTGGGCAGCTTCCTTGTGTAAGCCTCATCCACCGTTGTCACTTAAAAGTGGAAAACACAAAGATCCCTTGTGTACGCCCCAAGCACCACATCTGCTCCATAGCGGAACCTGGATAGCTTCCTTGCATATGCCCCATTGACCACCCTTCAGGGGCGCACCATTGAGACATTATCATCAGGTCTTTTCTGCCTCTTGTTTCTCACACTGAGCATGAATCACTTGGGCTTAGAGTATGTATCGACCGTGAAATCCTATCCTGGCATCCTAGAGTGTAATACCCACACAATCCTTATGAACTACGAGTCATTTATCCTTGAAAATGCAAGGTATGTAGGAAGAACCCTTGAGGTTCATGACCACCATCCATTGGTCTCTCCGACCCCCTTCACGTCGGTTCACCAACACCTTGGACAACATAGAGTGTAAGCCCTACACCCAACCTGAACTATGGGGTCTTTGATCCTTTCCAAGGAAAAGTACATAGGAAGCCTTCCTTAGGTTCAAGACCACTATCCATTGGTCGCTTCGACCCCCTTCACGTCGGTTCCCCAACACCATGGAAAACCTAGAGTGTAATCCCCACACCCATCTTGAACTATAAGTTCTTTGATCCATGAAAAAGAAATGTATGTAGGAAGCCTCCCTAAGGTTCAAGCCTACCATCCATTGGCCTCTCTGACCCCCTTCACGTCGGTTCCCCAACAACTTGGGGAACCTAGAGTGTAATCCCAAATCCCATCCGGAACTATGAGGTCATTGATCCTTGCCAAGGCAAGGTATGCGGGAAGCCTCCCTGAGGTTCAAGACCACCATCCATTGTTCGTTCTGACCTCCTTCACGTCAGTTCACCAACACACCCGAACTACATAGACTTTGATCCTTCTATGGAAAGGTGCATATGAAGAATCCCTGAGGTTCAAGCCCACCACCCATGGGTCCCGATCATCTTCATGTTGGTTCACCAAACCTAACCTGAACTATGAGGTCTTTGATCCTTTCCAAGGCAATGTATGTAGGAAGCCTCCCTGAGGTTCATGCCCACAACCCATTCGTCCCTACCATCTTCACATCGGTTCACCAAACCTAACCTGAACTATGAGGTCTTTGATCGTTTCCAAGGCAAGGTACGTAGGATTCCTCCCTGAGGTTCAAGCCCACCACCCATTGGACCTGACCATCTTCATGTCAGTTCGCCCACACCTATTAGTCCCAACCATCTTCATGTCGGTTCCCACTCCAACATGAACTACATGGGTTTTGATCCTTGTATTATGGATAAGGTATGTAGTAAGACTCTCTGAGGTCCATCCCCATCCAGCGGTAAGCTGTTGTAACCCCATTTAGAGGTACGCCGTTGTGACCCCATCTAGTGGTAAGACGTTGTGACCCAATCTAGTGGTAAGTCGTTGTCAACCCTATTTCAAGGTAAGATGTTGTCAGGTGAACTATGAGGACTTTGATTCCCTGCCCCGTGGATACATAGGATGCCTCATCGAGACTCAATCCTAACACTATTTTGACCTTCACGAAGGCTCCATCTCATTCACCCTCCACTTCATTAAACTCTCTATCCTCTATTTTGATTCTTACCCTGGCCGCCACATCCACGTGAGATCATGCCATTCATCCCAACACCACTCCTTAAAGCACCCGGGGCATCAAACGATGCATAAGCCCCACCCGATTGATAACCATCCTCCCAAGAGTATCCGTCTTGTGATGGGCCTCTTTCCATGCGTAAGCCCCATCATGTATCTAGGTGGTTATACTTTGTGTACACCCCTATTCATCACCCCATCAAACTATGTGGGTTTTCATCCCTGTAGTCTAAATATGGTACATAGGAAACCACCACGAGGTTCAATCCCAACTGATGGTATACTTTGGTACTTCCCTGTTTTGGGGTGCACACTCCATAATTTTCCCTCAATGGAGTCTAGAACAACCTTCAAGGTGTGACATCTTCCCTTTATGGGGCACATCATCCCGGATCAGCTCTTATTGAGTTTTCTGATCCATCTACCTGGTAAAAACTCATGGAACTCCCTCCTAGGGATCTACCAATCTGATCCATCTCTATGGGATGTTCTGATCACCCTCATTCCGACTACGCAAGATGTTAAACTCATGACCTACCTCGTGTTAAAAATGATATGCCTGAGGAAAACATCATAGGACACGCCTTTTTCATAATCATCTCTTCAAAACGTTAAAATTGCGGTCTACATTGTGTCAAACATGAGATGCCTGAGGAAAACCTTGGAGGACATGCCTTTGGTGTAACAGTCTCTGTAAGACGTTAAACTCGTAGTGTACCCTCTGTTAAACATTGGAATCTAAAGAAAACCACAGATAAATGCCTAAGAAATAAGATACCCATGACTGAAGTGGGATGCCTCTAGTTCGGCACCCTTGAGATGCCCTCTTATGAGGAAGAATACAAGTTCTCCTATGTCCGCACATCCATAGATGCCTCGACATGCCTGATTTTTAAATCGACTCTGACTGAAGGTTTCTCCCATGACCACACCCCTTCGAATGTCCCGATAGAAGTAGTATAATTAACCGATATCCATGATGATATGGAACTGAGAATGATATTCATGAACCATGAAATAATTTATAAGCGATACCCAGATTAGGTGATGACTCTTGAGGAGGAATCCTCGGAAGGAAGAACCGACACCCCATCATCCTGTTTCAATCACGGAGAAAACATCCCTGAACAAGCGACGGATGCTGCTCTCCTTTGGAATGTGGGAATGCAGGGCAACAAACAATGTCACATTTCTCCGACAAGATGGATGCGCGCACCCTAGAGAAAGCATTAGAAACACCGATCTATCATGAAGGGACATGAAGATATTAGATTATTTAATGAGGAAAATCCATCATCATTCAATGGATCATCTTACATTGTGGTAGTAAATGGAGGGATTAATTCCATGGAGAAGATATTGGTAGACATTGGATGTTTGGAACCTAACAATTTCACTCATTACATTTATCATTTTTAAGGTGTAGTTGACTGATGGAGGACTTTGGTTAAGAATACAATGTAAAAATACAATCATGATACTATTGATTGTGAAACATTGAAGGAAAGTTTCATTAAGAAATATTTCTCCAATACTTTTGGGATTAGTATAAAGAAAAACATAATGTAATTGAAGAAAAATAATGATGATTCAGTGTTTGTGTATGAAGAAAAACTCATACAATTGGCCAAGTATGTTATGTATTTTATTTGAGACACTAATTGAAAAATTATTAGATTTTACTCAGGATTAAAAATAATTCTACAATTATCTTTGGACTCTTATGAATTTAAAAGTTATGAGAAAGTGGTTCCTTATCCTATAGATGTTGAGATATATTTTTCTAGCACATATTAGTAATGAGATTAAGGGATTAAGAAGTGGTTAGAGTTTTAGGAAATTTTGTAGAATCCAACTTAAAATTATGGAGGTAATACTAAAACCTATCCCAACTGTGGTAAAATAAATTTTGGTGAAAGTATGTTTCAGAAAAGTGTATAGGTGTAGTATGTCTAGTAACCAGGTTTGTGATTTTGAAGAGAATATATTTGAATAATCAAATAGTGATATAATGGATATCCAGTTAACATTGATATTTTTTATCTACAATGAGTTGGAAAATTATGATAATGTGTGCTTGGAGTCCCTTAATCAGGGTGGAAATAATCATGTTTGAAAAACAGTGAGTTAAAATCATTTTATAAAGTTGTAGATGATGTTGAGACATTTAGTGAAGTTATGGAATCTCTAGGGATCATGTGATTTTTTGGAAGGTTATCTATATGTTCCAGGATTTAGAAACTCTTTTAGAGATTTTTTTGTGATGTGATCATAAAGTGATTAAGGATTTTCTAGAAGATGTTTAGTGGGGTTTACATTAATGTGTGGATTTTTAATGATAAACAAGACATTAAATTTTTTAATGAGTTTTAAGGTATAGATAACCTTTAGGGTTTATATGATCTTTGATTATTATGGTTATTTTTAATGATGTTCATCATATTTTATTGAATATTATGAGGTTAAAATTCCCTATATAATATATATCATGTAAGTATATTTACTTATATTATTAGAAAATAAAATAATTCCTAGAAAATTGAAATATGATCCTTTAAAAAATGGAATTTTAAAATGTCTGAATATTTTTTACTGCGATAAAATTCTAATTGCGAGGATGCAATTTTTTAATGGGGTAGGATGTGTCAACCTAATATTTTATGAAATAAATTATTTCAAATTTATTTAAATTCATTGATAGTTTTAGTTACATGCAATGAAAAATTTATATTGTGTTATACACAATAACATTTTTGTCTTCACTGGGCATAACATCGAGTTTCTTCGATAAATATTGTTTCACACAAGGTCATGTCCTTCCATACAATAATATACTATGGATATTATTATTTAATATGTATTTTATTGTCGAGATATTAAATTGGAGGGTATGAATATGAATAACTATATTATTTTTAATATTTTTATAAAACGTTTTTACATTCATCAAATAGATTTTATAGGAATAAGATAAGAATAAATCCAGTAATATGGTTTAAAATAATTTTTTTACAAAGTAGTTCTATGTCATTATAATGGAATAATTTTTTTTAAAAAATTTACTTGTTTATATATTTCATTTTAAAAATAATAATTTATGAATGTGTAATTTTAAAAATTACTTTGGGTGAATTTTTGAAAATTTTATGAGAAGTTTCATTTTTTGATGAATAGTGAAAACATTGCATTTTTATTGAAAGTTTTTCATCTAATATATATATATGGTAAAAATACATTTTATATTAATTTTAATGTATAACAATTTAAATTATACATAAATAAATCAAATTTATTTCAATGTATTAAATTTTACATAGAAATTGGATATAAAAACATTTGAATCTTTTAAAAAAATTTCCTTAAAAACTCACTATTTCACATCTTCTTCAGGATTAATTTTAATATAATTTTCACAAATTATATGTATTGAACATGGATGAATTGCTAAAATTATTTAGAATATTTACTATATTTTTTTTAGTAATATAAACATATTTTGTTGAATGAAATTATTAGTGAGAATAGTTGATATTAATTACAGTGATTAAGGTCATAACAAGCTTACCTAATGATTAAACATGGAATATAAGGTGTATAAATGACCCATAACCTATTATGACCCCATTTTCTAAACATAATTTTACCCTAACCAGCTTAGGTGATATTTAATGAGTTATTGGGATACTATTCAATGAATGTGATCTATATACTATGTTATGTAAAAAAATACAAAAATGAACCTTCCTTGCCCTTAACACTTATAAACCATTAGAGTAGGGAAGAAGCAACATAAGTTTCAATATAAATATTTTATTATAATATAAATGTGTTATTGTTATCATATTAATTTTTCTTTGATTTTTATAGATGATATTTTTACATGAAATTGTCAAGAAATGCAAATGCGTGGATTATTAACTTAATAATAAAACAAAATAAATGAAATTTACTTAAATGATTTAATATTTATAAATTCATTATCTTATATGATATAAACTTTAAGTGTTAATAAATATAAAATATATACCATTACTGTTCGAGTTGATCTTTTTATAATAAGCATATTGGCCCATAAATAGTAAAAACCTTGTTAGCGTAATTAGGGTTGAAACTATGTTTTTTACGCATTGCATGCTTTTATGTTATATATTATTTCCAAAATAAATTGGGAGTTTTACATTATAAATAAGATGAAATATTTTATAGTAATTGGTTATAAATTTTCTAATAATTATAACTTTAATTTTGTCTCAATGAATTAATTATAAAGGTTAAAAAACTTGTTACAAAAATGAAAAACCAAAAATGAAAAAAAATTAGAAAAATAAATGACTAAGGAAAAAATATTAAAAATATTTTATTAATGTGTGGTTTGAGTTTGGATAGAAAATATTTCCCATCAAATCCAATATTATTTATTATTAAAGAACATCATGTAAGGGAAACCTCCCAATATTGATTACCATTAAGTATTTTTCAGAATTCTCCCCCTCCACTATAAAATGGAACCCACCCTCCCCAAAAATTCACACCTATCAAGACCATTTATCATAAAATACCTTAATAATTATGAAAAAATAAATTATCCTCCCATATTATATGCCTTATATTTTTTGTAAATAAATCTATGGAATTCATTTATTGTAAACTAAATAAAGTTACATGAAAATGAGGTAACATTCTTCAACAATTAATTTTGTTTTACTTCTTTATGAAACCAGTTAAATTATTAAAATTTCATGATTATGTGAAAACATAACTAACCTAAATATACTGATACTTTTTTATGATAATATTTATAAATAAACCTACACACACTTCCATAAAATTGTTAAAAAACATTCCGTTCTAGTTTACTATGAACAACCACCTCACAATACGATGTCGTTAAATTTTTCCTTAAAACCACTTATGGTTAGGAATTATTATATAAATACTATTTTAATTCGATATATATGATATTTATAATTACATAGTTCATTTTTTTATTTTATAGAATACATACCTTTATGATTTCCCTTTTGTGGGAATACGATAACATCGTTTATGGATGTATGGACTACCCCCTTCTCAAAGCGATGTCATTCGTTCACAATATACATCGAATGTATAAAAGACCAGTTTAATAAAAACAAGTGATATGAAAAAAATATATTATATTCATGGAATTATTACATGTATGGAAATATAATATATCATTTTCATTAATACCTTTTCTCACAATGACAATGTAATAACGTCATTTGGGACATGTGGACTACCACCACCTTGAAGTAATATGATTCTTTTAAATTGAATGAATTATATATATATAAGTATAGAAAATTAAATATTATTTATTTATGATATAATAATAATTATTTAAAGATATTTTTTTCTGACAACCTTTCATAACAATCATTGAAAAATGGGGACGTTGCTCACGCGTACGTATGTTCTACCATATCTGTGACTATAACATTGGTTCATTTATAATAACTATATTTAATTATTGGATTTAAAAGTATTATTTATGTATAAATAAGATTATTATGTCATTATTATTATTTTTTATATGTTTTTATAATGAGATCCTTGATTGTTGTCAACAACCACAGACATTATGACACATAAACAGAATATGGTCAAAACACCCAACATAGACTTAATTATTTATATAGTTGTATAAAACATTTAAATAAATGAAATAAAAGTGAGTATAAACTTTAAAAAAGGTTATTAATAAATTAAATATATAACATAAGTTTACTATTCAAAAAGATAAAGACCAATATGATAATTTGGACTCAATGTAAGGAATTTCATATCAATCTCCCTTCATTGAGGCTTATTTTGATGTTATAAACCCACATTATTTTATGAGATGTATATACAACCACATAAAAATATAATACAATGAATTTACGTATTCTGAATTTATCTAATGATTTGTTAAATTTTATTCTTTCATTGGAATAATGATTAAAATGTTCAATGTGGTTTGAGACACATTGAATGTTTAAAGATTTAATTTGAAAATCTTCTCTCCATGTCAATATACCAGATATTATTTTACATATTTATTTATATGGATATAAAAGGGTTATAATTTTTTTATTATTTAAATTTATTTTATATTCTTGAAAATGGAATATTTTTTCTTGTTTTATAAGGAATGTTTTAATAAATTACAAAAGGAATGTTCCATTCTAAATATACATGAAAACAATGACTTTTCTACCTCTTTGGACATTATTTTGTTTCTGGATTAATTTGAAATATTTAATATTTCGTTAAATGAAAAACCATCTTTATAATATGGGTATTTAAGTATTGAAAATAAGTTTTTAAATAAAATGGTGTTTTTGTATTGGAAATGGGTACTCAAAAGAAACCAATATTTTTATACGAATGTTTTTTTGTGGGTTTAAAAAGTGTTTTCGGATGAGTGTATTTTTGATATGGTAAATTATAATTATAAGAAATGGGTGAGCTTGATACAAATTGTACAAATGTTGGATCCCCATTATAGCTCCTGGATCTGCCCAATTGAGCTTATACGAAGGGTTGATCCCTGTTATAGATTATGAGAACTGGGTTATCCCAATATAGATTATATGAAGTGTGATCCCCATTATAGATAAACAATGAATTTGGTAATGATAATTTTGTAAGTAGGCCTTATGGGTATTCTAATTAAAAATGGGTTTGGAAAGGTTTTATGTATATAATCGTCTAAGTCACCTATATCATTTTTGATTTCACAGTACAAGTTTTAATTGATTTTTTTGAATACAACGATTGTTTCTATTTCATATGAAAATGTATTTTTCAAATTCTCAATGAAATTTTAAGATAAAGCTAAAAGTTATAAGTGTTTTTTGTTTTTACCAAACTAATTATTTTCTTTCTTTTTATATCCCTTACTATGATTTTTTTCTCAACCCATGTCATTAAAATGTTTTCAAAGTGTTTAAGGATGGGTAAGAGAAATGAAGAATTCAATTTGGAAGTTGTGGAGATTTTCCATTAAAGGAATTCATGCTTTATTTTAAAAGGTCTATATTATAGAAAAATAGATAATGATTTCAAGTTTAAACTTTCTATTTTATACAATTGTTATGTATGACTTATTCCCGTATTATCTAAATCTACAAACCAGCAAAAAATATCAATGTGATAGAATTTAAAATTATTTAATTAACTCAATATTACCTAAAATTTAATAACGAGTATGTATAATTAATATACCTTATTATATTTAATCAACTATAAAATATTTTATTCCATTAATGGATTTAAATTTAATCGGTATAAAATATCATGAATTCCATGTATTGATTTAATAGATACCATTATTTTCACTATGTGACATATTTTTGATACCTATCTTAATGTATATAATCAAGTTGTAATAAATTTTAAATTAAATTTATAGAAAATTCAAATATCCAAATTATATATATATTTTTAAAATAAAAATTTCATCATGTTTTTTAACTATAAATTTATTTTCGGCCATGGTTTTTTGATATAATAGTTAAGTTAAATGATTCATTCTTCACTAAAGATAGGAATAAATGAGATAATTTATTAAAATTGGATTAAACCCATTGAAATATATTTGGATTTTTCTATTGGATATATTAAAAACTATATAAAACATTGATTTCTTTTCAAAACATGTATGGGAAATGGTGATTAAGTTTGGTAATGATCATTTATATGAAGTGGAGCATGCCAGTATCCTAATGACTCAACATTTGACTGTTGAATGTGAAGGTAATGTGATTTATGGATTAAAGGTAAAAATAATTCCCCATGATGAAGTGATGCGATGAAATTTATATATTATTGACAAAATTTTTAGATGTAAAAGTATATATAATTTCACATTGATGGGTTATTCATAAGACATCAAATAATAAATGATTGGTGGTTGTTAAATGAATTTAGAAAAACATTATTAATGGTTTAATGAGAATCGTTGCACATATTTTTCTATATCAAAATCATTAAAATCAATAAAAGGGGAACCGAGTGTTATGGTGATCACATTGTCTGGTCTGGATAATAATATTTATATTTTTACAAAAAAATTAATGAAAATAAGTGTACCGTTCAAAATAGTTGAGTAATGTTCATTACTAACACAATATAGTTTTTGAGTTCCAAAGGTAAAACAAAATTTCAATATCAATAGTATATTTTTGAATTTATGATGATATATGGGATATTTATTATTCTTAATTTTGAGTACTAATATTTATGTACAATTGTATTGATAGTAATAGTGGTGTGAATCAAGATGATTATGGATTTACTCTCATTTACTTAAAAAAATAGTTAGAAATGCTAACCATTTATCATAGTGATTCTTGTAAATTATATGTTATTTTTATTGAAGAAAACAATGATCAGTGTTCCACAACATTTTAATGGAAAAAATTATTTTAGTGATAATGATGTTGATGATGTTATAGATTTATGAGTGGGTTCTTCAATAATTATACAACTTCACGATAAAAAATTATTGTGATTTATACATAGTATATGATAAATGAAATAGTCCTGATGATGAAATATGCAGATACAATATTTAACTCTATTCAATATTATGGTATTTTTTTTTAATTTTTTAAAAACCTAAATATTATATAATAATATATTTTAACATTAAATTTTAAATCTAAATATGTCAACAATTTTAATAATTTTTTCTCCATTATATATTACTAAGTTAATGTTTAATATTTTTGATAAAAATACTTACATTATTATTTCATAAATTTTTACAAATATAAAATGACTTTTCTATCTTCAATATATAAATCTATATATCTGAATCATTTCTATAATTTTAAAATTATTATTTTTTTCAATTTTTAATTTCAGTTATAGAATTTATCGTTAACACGTCTGAATTGTTTTTCTAAAACATACTCATAATATCACAAACTTTTTCTTCAAAAATATTTTTATATTATTTAATTTAATATATTTAGTTTTCAAAAACTAAATTAGTTAACATCTTGGTTATTATTTTCTTACTATTACATAAACTCTAAAAAATACTTATAAAATTAATTTTATTCTTATAATATACAAAAAATATCGAATTGCATTACTTTCATAAATTTAAATGTACGAAACTGAGGTAGTGGTGCATTTTATCATGTTTGTTTACATTTTTGTTTTTAACATAACTTTAATAGTTAATTTATTTAATGATATTATAATTTTGTTTGTCAAAATTATATGTAGTACCACTGTTGATACTGATAGGGAATAGACTTATTCTTCCTCTCTCAAGAAAATGTTAACTTGATTTGGTAGATATAGAATTATATTTTTATGGAAATAATCACTTTATAGTAAGGAAAATAGATTGAAATTTATTTTTATTATTAATAGAACTTATCTAGACCATATTCTTAGATGTTTTGGATGAAAATCACTATGTAGAGTCATTATAGGATTAATGTTTTACATACTAATTGGAAGAGTTTTGATAAAATTGTGATATGTTGGATTTTTTATTAGGAATAGAAAAATATGACCATATATTTATTTTTAACTGATTCTTCAAATATTATTTACTGGACATCACTAGTATTTAATATATTCAATTAAGGATCACATTCGAATTTCACAAAATGAAAAATAATAAGAGGTCAGGAATTTTTTTTCATTAGTTATATGAAGAGATTTTAAAATAAAGCTAACAAAATTTTATATTTTGTGGGTTTAAAGAATAAATATTGATGCCTAAATAATTTGTTTTTAGATGCAGTGATATGAAAAGAATTTTCCACCTACAAAAGAGAAGAAGAATCTATGTTATGACCATTATTTTATATAAAATAAAATAATAAAACCTATTTTATATTTCCAAATAACACGATTATTTATTATTATTCCAGAATCTTCTAAAAGATATTACAGTGAGACCCTGTTATGGAATATATACCCATATACATTATGACACTGATGGTATAATTTTATAAAGGATAAAATGAATGTGTACATTCCTGATTTATTTATAGATAAATCTACCTGTTTCTCTAAAGGGATCCTCTTAAAAACTCTATTGGACTTGAAAATCCACGAAAAATAGAAAAAACCGAGGATAAAAAAATAGAACATTTCATATAGATCTGTCAAGAGAAGAGGCAGAATTATTTAAGTAATTAATTATCAATTATCATGAATATTTTTTCATTATAAAATCATCACTAATATATAAATTTAAAATATAATTTCAGGACTTACATCAATAGATAGTAATATAGGAGACATTTATCCTTGAGAGTTGGATATACATTTTTGTTACTATTCTAGGAATGGAAGAACACGCAGGCTTCTTATGAGGATATAATGTGGTTGTATGTATTAGACAAGGGTCCAAACACCCATCAATTGAATCAGGGGTAAAAACATGGGAGAAATTACATATATAAAGTTTGTGTTGTAATAGAATAAATATTCAATATATGGTTTTATTACATATATTTTACAATACATGACCAAATAATATATGAATATGCTATATCCTATTGAAATTTCCTCCCCAGGTCCTCCACCTACTTATATAGACTCAATATTCTACTATGAGTTTAATGCTAAGGATCACCATATAAAAATTATCACACAATGAATCATACATAAATATATAAGATTATATAAAATATCATCTTATGACCAAAATTAGGTAACATCTGTAGTATAAGAAATTATTGATCTTACTTTTATAGTGTCTTTGCCTACAAAGAAGATGTCCAATATTTAAGTGAGTCGAAGAATTTTTTTACTCTCTCCAGATAGCCTTCTTCATTAAATAACACAGAAGTTAAGTCTTGTTTTTTTTATTTCTACTTTTCATTTCAAATTAATTTTATGTTTTTATTAAATTTACATTATATTGTAGAATCTAGAAGAAATTAAATGTTTTTAATGAAAAATAAGATTCAAGCATAATTACATTAAAAGGCCATTTAGGATAATGATTATCAATACAAATTAACTGAAATATATTTTATAATAGAGTTATATTAGGAATTTATGATGACCATTTATATATGTATTATGTTCTATTCATAATGAATATTTCTAAAATATTTCAAGGATATTGTTAATAGAGACGAGATATTATTTCTAGATTTCATTTTTTCCTTTTAATAAAACTTATATTTTCATTTTTATACCTTGGAATCCATAAAACCTAGTTTGGCATAATTTATCTCATTTTTAATGTGGAATCTTTATTCGATTTTCATCCGAAAATATAGAAAGACTATTTGTAAATTTATAGATCTTGAGTATATTTCAATGAATACACAATATTTTAGTGATAATGTTAATGGAAATTATATATTTCAAGGGTTGAAAAATATAGATAAACTTTAATGGTTTCTTGTATTCCCTGATAGTTTTAAGTGGTAAATATTTTTATGAAATGGTATTCTTAATTATTTTATTATGAGTAAAATTTTAATTTTTATAGGCCATTCGATGTAATATTTATTATAATGAAATGAATTCATGGAATATTTCTTAGGATATTTGTTGGGTGGTGTTCATAAATGTTTAAAAAATTTGGTTATTTATTATTTTTCATTATAATATATTAGTTCTTTAATATTAATTTTTTCTTTCGTTATGTTCTTGAAATTGATATATAAAATAATAGGTTATAGAAAAAAATTAGAAAAGTTTTCTTTTCAAGAAAGAATATATATAGAATAAGTTATGTTCAATTATAGGTGGATAACTTATATATTTGTTTTACTACACATATAAGTAGATACTTATTTTCAAAGTGTTGTTTCATAACCGCAATGCCATCTGAAAAATAGAGGAGTTGAATTTTGATATAATGTTTCATAATACATTTATGATATTATCATGACTAGAAGGATGAATCATTTTCATAATCATAGTCCCATTACAAATCTTATGTTTTACATAATTATGCTCTATTGTAAACTACATAACATTTACTATTTTTGGAGGTTTTTATTGACGTTACAACATATATCAATGAAGAATTAAACAAAAATTAATGATTATTTGAAAACTAATTTATAGTTAAGATTAATTTATATATATATATATATTTATATCATTAAAATTTCATTTTTTATTTTTGTGGTTAAGGATTATAGGAGGAATATTTTATTACTTGTTCCCTTGTTCATTTCAATTTTCTTCTAGTATTTTCTATTTTTTATAATTAAATTCAGGTTTCATATTTTGGTTTTTTATTTTATAATGTTATTTTTAAATATTTCAATGTAATATTTTAAAAATAATATTGAATGCATGTTTCATATTTTAGTTTTTTATAAATTAAGGTCAAAATATACTATAATAGTCTGTTTATAAAATAACATAATGTAAAGGTGTTAAAAATTAATTTTTTATAGTTTCAATTTCGGTTTGTATATAATCTAATGTTCAAACGTAAAAAAATAAAATTTTTAAACACTTTAAAAGTAGTTTTGAATATAAAATCACATTAAAATTATGTTTCAACTTTAATTTTAAATAAATGTCATTAAAAATATTTATTAATATTAGTGTAATATATGATTCTTTTTAGAAAATTTAAATTATAAAAAAATGACATAAAAACCCTTCATTCAACATGGGAATTTTTCTATAAAACTGTTTTATTCTATATATCATATAGTTTAATTTAAAAGTCTATTTTTAGATAAATAATAGTTTATTTCAATTAAATATAGTCCATATTGTTAATTATCATGTAATTTTTTTTTAATATTGACTAATTAATATTTTTGGTAAAAAATTATGACATTAGAAAGTGATTAAAAAATTAAAATGGTGTTAAGATAGTAAATATATCATGGAATGAATTTTTTTAACTAACAAAACATAAATGAATTATATAATACCGTTATTAGTTATAATAGTCAATCATAAAATTCAAAACAAAATTTAATCACCCAACTAATTAGTTCCCATGTGATTCAATAATTTGTACTCAACAAACATAATTATCCAATGGAATGTCATTCATTTTTTACTGTAAATAGAGCTCTTCTATACCCCTAAAAAAATTTACTATTAAATCCCATGCCATCTTACTCACATAGGGTCCTAAAAAATATTAAAAATCCTTTTTCCAATAAAATTATCTCTATGCAATTCATTTTAATGGTAGTCATTGGGAGAATGATTTAGTTATTCCAAGTAAATAATGTGTTTAGCTATAATTTTCATATACTATACCTCTAATACACATCCTAAATATCGTGAAAAATCTAAAATTTTTGTATTAGTATCATTATTATTATGTGAAAAATGAAATTATCATTTTTATAATTAGAATTTCTTACTCATTTATTTTTTTATTATAAGTCATAATTTGGATTTGT
This sequence comes from Viscum album, assembly GCA_963277665.1. Taxonomy (NCBI): domain Eukaryota; kingdom Viridiplantae; phylum Streptophyta; class Magnoliopsida; order Santalales; family Viscaceae; genus Viscum; species Viscum album. The sequence goes on from OY728150.1 coordinate 1,951,858,121, forward strand.
TTTACCAATATTTTGAATGGTGTTGTGATTATTATATAATTACTGATTCTAAAAACATAAATTCTCAGAATATAATGTAATTATGATTAATTTGTTTTTATTATTTAATTATATAATGTAAAAAATAACATATAACTTACAATTAATATTAAACCTTTTATTTGATAATATTATCAACACAAGCACGTTCAAGATTTCTTTTTTGAGAACTATAGTCGAAACAACCATGGATTGAACCTAGATCTTCATAATTTATTATAGGACCACTATTCTAGTAATTAAAAAAATACTAAAGATTATGAACTCATTAACATGTAATGATGAAATAAACTGTTATACCAAATATTATGAAGGAAAAATTGAAACTACAAATAAATAATGACCAATATCAAATAATTATTCGATAAAAATATGAAATAAATGAATATAAAATATTTTTATAAAACATAATAGATATTAAAATGATTTTTAAATATATAAGTAATTATCCCAAGTCTATCATATAAAATGATGGAGTATATCTGACCAAGAAAGAATCCAAGGTACGGGTTATTTGTCTCAATTTCCGGCCATAGGAAGACGTTTCATATTTTACAACATGTTTTCCTTTATATGACATACATAATAATCATTTACTTATAATAAAATTATTCTAGGTTTATACAAGAAAATTATAATTCTATCTCATGATCACGATTTCATATAATTTCACTTAATAATAATGCCTTAAGGGTTTTGTGGACTTGATATCTATATCAGTGGGTAGTAATCTATTATCCTTGATTATGTACTTATATTATTCATATATTAGTAATATTTATTTATTTATTTTTTTATTTCCATTTTCTCTTGAGGGAAATCAATTTTCAATTCAATTATTTTTCCTTGATAGATTTATTTCTTTATAAAAAAATATCTTTGTATTAATAATCCCAATAATCTCTAACAGCACTTTCTCTATCATGTATCGATTTTTATTTTTTTAAATGTTTGAATTTTATAATTTTCTTAAAAAATGTATATTTTATTCACTAATTTTAACACAAATATTTTTCTCTTGATAAATATGAAAATTTGCAACTCTTTCATCGATGAGGATTTTCATTTATTCCATATAAAAGCATAAAAGATATTTCTTATATCATTATTGAATATTATTTTCTCTTTTACACAATGTTTTTGTGTACACATGATTTTTTTTCAATGTACATTTATTGGTGATTTTTTTAATGTGAGGTTTTTAAAATTCCAACTTCTTGAATTTTTTTTCAATGTTACATGTGATAATTTATTTTTCTAATAATGTTATAAATGTTTTCTATAAACACTTTTTATTAATGTTTTTTTTAAATTTTACTATCTATCTCAAAAATAACTATATGTTATAAATTAATTTTATTGATCATCCACTTTGTATTGTTATGATATAATTCTTTTGATCGATTAAATTTAGGTATCAGATGATCTAAATCTTGTTATTATTTCATTTGTAACATATTTAAAAAATTAAAAACTATATTTTATATTCAAGGGTTCTTCATGATATGATTTATGATTGATTTGTTTTTTCACACATGGGTATGTATTTTCACTATGTGATGAGTGGGGTCTTTTATCACCTTCATAATCGTTGGTTAATGATTTATGTCTCATTTTTTGACTATAGGAAATGTGCTTTCATACTTGATCCATTTTGGTAAACTAGTTTTGATTCTCAGTCCACTATGGGAAACGTGTTGTGATGCTCAATCTATAATAGGAATAAAGTTATGATGATTGATCTACTATGGTATGATATTTTTTATAGTCAATACACTATTTGAAACTAGTTCTGAATCATAATCCACTACAGCAAATTAGTTTCGATTCTTAATAGAAACTAAGAAATTAGTTTAGATTCTAGATATAATATAAGAAATTAGTTTTTCTTCTCAATTCACTCTGGGAACTGAGTTTTGATACTCGATCCAGTATGGGATACATATTTTTTTCATTATAAAATATGTTATGGGATATATATAGTGATTCATTATTCAAAATGTTATGATTTGCATGTTAATTAACTTTATTGTATCCTATTTTTATGTACCTTCCAAACACATATACTTGTTTTATATACCACATTTATATGATATACCACTTCAATATGTCATTATATTTTACTCATGATTATATTCACTAGTATTTAAATTCCTATACTAAGGTATAATCATTTTTAGACTCTATATTTTCATATATAATACTTTTTTTTGGAAAACCCTTATGATTTTATGAACATTTTAATGAAATTTTTCTCCAATTTATATGTTTTTTCATATCGTTATGATCCAACCTCTTTACTACGTTTTTATTATCATTTTCATAACTAAACATTTTCGATCAATCCTTAATTTGGTTCCCACTTCTTCACGGAATTAAATGTTGGATTATGTTAATTTAGATGTCATCAGGGAAAAATGTTGTTGGATAAGTTCAAAAATTACGTTGAATATGATACTTCTGTCAATTATATTAAACATTTATAAACCTACATTTTTGGGTTTTGATTTATTTGTGAAATGTAATTTTTAATTAATAGAAATTATGTAATATTTATATATTTTATTTTTAGGAAATATTAATAGGCTTCAATACAATGTGTCTAATATTTTATTCATCATTAGTTCTAGGAGTGTGTGACTTGGGTCCCTCATATATTATATCTCTAACAGTCTATGATTAATAAAATATTATTTTTGAGTTTTTTTGGGGTAATTTAAATTTTTAAGGGATGATAATTGAGATAAATTATAAATTTATATAAGGAGGAATACGTTGTGTCATCTCCCAGTGTGATTATAAGTGAATTGATAGCCATGGGTGGGTTTCTAGTAGTCCAGTGTGTCATCTCGTGAATAGTAATTTTGGTGAATTTATAAATATTTTCAATGAATGGGGTGAGCCAAGAGTTTAAAATGTATTTATGTCTTATGGTGTAATATTGGTTTCATTTAAAATATATTTTATTTAAAATTAATGTTTAATATGTTATTATTCCATAGTATGATCTCTAAGTTAACTTGATATAGAGTTTCATTAGTTTATCCTACACTAGTTCTAATGAAATGTATGAGAAAACCTCACACTATGATTGTTTTAAGGTTTTCTGTTTATTATTAATGAATGTATTATTTATTATTATATAGAGTCTATTATGGAATAACATTTCTCAATGCTCTATGAAGACATAGGTACTCAGTTTCACAGCATTGTCTTTTTGAGGTCTGTTGTGTTGTGGATTCCTTTATCACACTATTTTTTTGGATTAGAGTGAAAAAAATTAGTGAATATGAGGTCTTTTAATGCATCAAGATCCTTCATAACTTATTTGTTTAGAAATGATAGCGTTGGATGCATAACTAAATTTTTCATTCATCCTAGTTTTAATGAGGTTTCACTTTGTTATTTTGGGAGGTAACATAAAATTATTTTTAGATTAAAGTTTCATTAATGAATTATGTCCCCTTCAATTCCATGTTTATTTAATTCCCATTAATAACAATAAAATATATCCTCATGATGAATTTTTTTTATTTCCACAACATTCATCAAACCCTTGGTCACTAGTGGGGAGTGTTTAGATATCATTATCCATTCATTGATAAAGATTTTTCCCGAACTTACAGAGATGAAATATTTTTTTATCCATGGTGAATTAAAATTTACTTTTTATTGATTTCAGTATTATATTTTCAATTAATATAGGTTTTAATAGTAGTGATGAATCATTTTAGTTGTCTCAATGTTGTGGTTTTTTTAGGGAATTGTCATGTGTAGTCTTTTTTTTGATCACCAGGTGTGGGGTGTTTTTAGTAGGAGTTCCCATATTATATTCTAAAATATATTTTAAAACTATGGATGGGTTATATTAGTCAATTATTCTTATTCTACAAATGTATATATTGTGAAATTATCACATAGGGTTGATGTATCTGATTTCTCTAATAATATAATTAATTAGAAAAAGGAAATTTACCGGATTGGTCAAATTCTTATCTTCTATATGAAATCCAAAATTTTTTCTTATATGTTAATTTTTTTGTTAATGTTGTATCCAATAGATTATGTTTACAATTTTGATATATATTTGTTATCAATATAGATTTATTACATTTAACTCTAATTAAAGGATAATTATTTAATATAGGGGAAAAATTGGTTGTGTAAAATGTGGAATTTTATTGATGGTGTTTAAACATATAATTACGTTTAAATATAAAATAAGGGTTTAAATTGTTGTTTCATATAGTTATCTTCATGGAAAAAATTCCACCATCTCAACATTTTTATTTCAGATATTTAAAATCATTCTTGTTAAGGTATTACTTTTATATTACATAGAGTTAATTGGTAGTAAAAATTAGTACTAGAATTTGTAAGGGTGATTTTTACCCATTTCATTTATTTCCACAATTCAAGTCACCAACCAATGGACTACTAGATGTAGGATTAAATTTTCATATTCCCCGTCACTATCAACGCAAAAGAGGGTCATAGTTGTGGTTAGTCTATAGTTTTTTTATGTTATAATATAAAAATTTTGTTTGGGTGTTAATTCTCAATATTATTTATTTAATTTTTTTGATAATATACATGATATTTCCTATATATTTTTTATATTTCTTCTTAAACCACTTTTATTATGATTTACATTTCATTCATTGGATTTCTAATTTCATTCTATCATAATATGGCTTCAGTGTCATATGTATGTAAACTCATAAGTGTTATTCATGCATAAATCATATTACATTGGATCATATTCATTATTCATTGAATATATTACGCAATTTATAATTTATTATTCTCCTTATATATAAGATATTGTCTAATATTCTTCTTTATTTTGAAATTATATTTTCATATAAAAATATTCTTGTTAATTAGTAAAATACTCTATAACATTTTTATATAGTAAACAATAATATTCAAGCTATTTTTTATCTATCTTAAATAAATATATATTTTATTTCTTATCAAAAATATTTAATTTTATTATTTTGATAGTTATATATTTATTTTATTTTCCACCATTGATATATATCTTTATCCATTTTAAAAATGAAACTCTATAATCCTATTTCAATTATGGGTTATGAGATGATCCAAACCTTACATATATTTTACATAATTTCCCATAATTGTAAGTGACATATCATAATTAAAACATACACCCATAACCAAAACCATGTTATTATGCTGTTTTTTAGAATATTCCATACTATTCTTTTCATCAAACTGACATTTGGGAATTTAATACATAATAATATTCTTTATTACCTATGGATAATTGAAAACAATGAAATAGGATGAGATCAAGCATTCAGTAAGGGAAAATTAGATGAATTAGTTTGGGAGAATATATCATCATATCATATAAATGGGAAGAGAATAATCAAAAGATAAATTTTGTGATTACCTAAATAATATCATTGAAACAAAACATGTAATAAAGTGAAATTATATAATAATCACAAGAAAATTACTGGATCATAGAATTAAAAAATTCATTGTGAAATTAAATCATACCATATATTTTCCACTTGATCTCCCAATAATGTTGTGTAATACCACTCAAATATTGAGTCATGATATAGTTTATGTTTTTGGATTGGACATGTGTAACTTTATTTTTTTGGTTATTGGAAGTTTCAGGGTAGCTCGAGAGTGAGTTTGGGAGGATTGGGGAATAATTACAGCATACTAATTTTTATAATATGGAATTAACAATTTGATACAGGTGATAGACCACTAAAAATATTTATAGGGCTCCAATGATGTTTTTTCTCATGATTTCATTATTTTAAAGTACATTTCACACAATGAAATGATTCTAGGATATTATTTTAAATGTAAAATAAATTATAAAGTATCTAGATCCTTTCACTTCCTCTCATATCTTATCCCTTAACCCCTATGTAAACAAAAAAACTGAGGATATCCCCTTTGGAAAATTTCCCCATGTCATTTTTTCATCCCCAACTTAAGTGTTGTTTTCATTATTTGATTCTTATGGTAATTTTCTATTCCATATTAACCAATCCTATATATCGAATCCTTATTATAGAACCAAAAAATGTTACTAATTTAGGGTTTATATTATGTATTTTGAATCATAATATTTATTTGGGAGGTTATTCATGGAAATTAGTTTTGATCGGTATTGAGGTAAGTAGTCCACAAGATGTTATTTAATATATATATATATATATATATATATATATATATATTTAGACATTAATTTTCTTGTGTGTGTTCATATATTCAAGTGAGGAATCTAATTTTAGTTTCAATGTATGTCGGGGTGGTGTGTATCTATGTGGTATCCTCCTTAGAGGTAGTTTGTAAAGTGTATTTCATGAAAAGTGATGAAAGGTATTCAAGTATCAGGAATACATGTAGTAATGAATTCCTAGTATTTTGGGATAATAATGTGTATTTATACATAGTTTAATTAAATTATAGCCCAAATTAGAAATGGGGTTTTGTAAGTGAATCCCCTTGAGTGGGATTCTATGAATATATTAACGAGACCCTTGGACATACTATAATAGTAGGTTTTTTCATATATAATGGGAGGGTAAATTGTAATTTTGGTTTTGAATAATCTAAAATTATGTAGTGTGTTGATGTTTGGGTTTTTGTGATGATGTCATATACTGATTAGTGTTATGGATTAGTTGAACATGTTATGTGGGGATTTACATTATCAGGATGGTTTGGTCCACTGTGATGATGTTGACCATCAGGTGTATGATACTCTACCAGGTTGGGGTCGGGTGAGTTTTCTTTTAATATGAGTTTCTTTAATACATGTTTAAGTATGTTATTGTGGTATTTTAGCTCCCCATATCTTTTCAGGTTAAGTTGATTTGATTTTATGTGCGCTCCACAGGTTCTGATTGATTTTTATTAAGATTGTATGTGTCATGATTTGACTCAATATTGAGGGGATGTTGTTCTTTAATATAGAAAAACTTGAGTCTATGGGGATGGGTATCTAAAATTAATTAAAATACATTGATATTTTTGGGAAGAATCAGGGAGAATGTAGGGAACTTCTTCACTACACATGTTTAGTTTGGGATATTTATTGAGGTGGTGACCTAATTAATAGTTATGGGTCAGGGGATATATGTGGTACAACGGTACTGATGAATCACTCATTCTAGAAATGATCCAATCTTGATAATTTTAGTGTTGATGGAATCTTTGTTACCACCCAATCACCCAAATTGTTGTATTATTATTGATTCAATTATATTCAATCATCTCATACACTCGTATATCCCATAATATATTTATTATGAGGATGAATTTGTGGTGTATTTATCAATTTATACTCACACCATGAATGTGGATATTAATGTATCTTTGAGTGCTAACTCTTTTGTTAGGTATTCAAGTGAAAACATGGGACCTCTAAAGGGTTGTTACACTAGAGGATTAGGTTGGTTGAGGTGATGTTAAGGCATACACTAGGAACTTTTGTGGAGACAAATCATTATTTATTTTTATATTTTCTTTAATTTCTATATCATAAACATGTGGGGATCTATTTGAAAGCTTTTATAAGACATTATTTGTCATTTTATAAACCATGGGTTAATATTATTAATATCACATACACATTTTAGTTATACGATTCACTCTAATGATTACCTGTTCTATGACTATATACTCTGATTAATTTTTTACCAAAAGAATAATCTCCCCACATTACTAATTAGGTCCTCACCACATGAAAAAAGCCTCTTACATATGTGGAGGAATTCATGAGTACCCTTTGGTGAATCACTACCCAGTCCTAGTGATCTTGGTTAAGGTGTCAAACATGGTATGAGAACTTCCTTTAATTTGACTTATTATTTTGAAAATGATATAAGTGAGATAGATAATTTTTCGAACATGACATGGAACTCATGCATGAGTGTACCTAATCCATAAATGAGTAAATTATCCATTTCAAGGAGAGGGGCCATTATTTTGGTTTGACCTCTTACTATCAACTGATTTCACCTCAAGCGATGAACATGAATTTTTTATTAATGATTTATATGTATTACTATTGACCTAAATTTTAAGAGAGTGTGATTTAATGAATCAAAAACAGGATTTTAGGATGGAATTTTTTGCACTTGGTTCTACATGTTTAATCTATTATAAAATATAAAACAAATCAATAAACAAATACATTCAGTTTTTAAAAAATACAATATGAGTAACATTTAATTAATTTTACCTGATCATGTTGTATGTTTTATGTGTAACCAAGAATAATAAGTTTTCATAGATGGTATGGACTTAATATTTAAGTAGGTAGGTATGTGTTATTTTTTACAATCATTTTGTAATGTTGATTGAAACACAATATTTTGAAATTTTATAAAAAGGGAACTCACATAGAATAAAATAAAATAAAACTTTTTTCCAAGGGACTTTTTCTTTTAGTGGATTTTTGAATTCAATGTTATTTGGAGATTATTTGAATGGTATTTTTAATGATATTGGGGTTGAAAAACCATTTGGACTCATTTGGGATATAAACTAGGTAAATTTTTGGTCTTTAATGAAGGGTATTAAAGTGAGGAAATTGTGGGTTTCTCTCAAGTGGATTTAAATGAAAATGGGGTTGGTTTGATTTATTTTTAGATAGATAAGAATATGGTTCCCCATGAGATTATTTTGTGAAAAATTTAAATAAACTAATATCTTCAAATGTTTAATTGGATTTCTCTCCAATATCATGATTTTTGTGAGTCCTATGTAGAAAAATTAAAAAGTATTTGTATGTTGTGTATGTGAGACCGTTGTGGCATATAATTTATCTTGTTTAAAATGGATCAAGTCCCCATGGAATTATACAATTATCATTGTGTGGTTTTTGAATATCCTTTGTCATCATTATGTGGTAATATATGGTTAGTCAATAGGTAAAAATCTATTGGTCAGTTATAGTCCATGAAATGGGTGGGAGGGATATAGTGGTTTCCTTTTGGTGTCTATATGACTCTCTATAGCAAGAGTAGAGCTGGGTTAGGGAAGGGTAGTGACTGTGTGATCCTTGGAGCTTAATGTGAATCCTATGGTGATTAACTGAGTGTGGGTGTTTTATTAGTAGATCATTAGGAGATAAAACATTTTTTTGGGTTTCACACTATGTTATATATATTTTGAACATTTCATGTGATCTAGGCTAGTTTGAGAATATAATTTTTTTTTCTATTTCATATTTTTTTTGTACTAGTTTCTGAGACTATATGGATTGACAACCATTTATGGCCTGAGAGTGAGTTAGTATCATAGTATTAAGAGAAAATAATGTAGAATATTTTTGGAGTTACGTGTTCGGTATTTCATGACCATAATTTTTCATACCTTAGGTGGTGATTATAGATGACTATGGGACAAACCATTTTTCACTTATTTGGTCATTCAAGGCCTTTAGAGTATCTTTGGATTGATCTTTAATAATTTATACCACTCCATGGTATAAGAAATTTTGCATCTATTCTTTTATAGAGAAAACCATGCATTCAATCCATGAATGGGCAATAAGGAATTTTTTTAGGGAGGCCCTTATTTGAAATATGGTATTTTGTATTATATTTTTATATTTGTAATCAAGTATAAGACATTGAGTGAGATGATACCTCTATCTGTTTCCTTTATTGGAAGAGACTATATCAGACACAGTGTACATTATGTTTGATAATAGGTGTATTATGAGAGTTTTATGATGTAATTCCATTGAGGATTTGTGTTTTATCTTATAAGGAACTATTGGTTTTCATAAAATTCATTAGATTATGGAATTCAAGATAATAGTTGACATTGATGATAGATATTGTTGGGTAGTTTCATAGAGAGTGATGTGTGAAAATTAAAGTGTCCTTGATCGCTAATGACATGATAAAATACCATGAGAGTTGGAGTTTCTAGAATTTTCAAAACACTCAATGGTCTACTCACATATAAGAGAGCTGTATCATGATCCAATGGTGATTCAAATCAGAGAGGAATAATTAATCATGAGTAGAGAGTGAATGATTATTGGGTAAGATAAGGATCCGACGAGGGTTTTAACTAAGAGTCTAGTTAAGAATTCTGTGTTGGAAGACAACATTTTCACCATGACCTGGGATGTTGAGGCATCATGGTCAGTAAATTATAGTTCATTGTTGGGTGAGTCCAAAGGCCTTTAAGATAAGATTCCATAAAATATTCAATTATAGTTGTTTCATAGAAAAATATGTGGTGTGGTAGAGGATATATCAGGACTGTCACATGGGATGTGGTTGATATAGTTTTGGGATCAAATTGAGATATTTGGAATATATCTAGCATGTCGAGTATTAGTATTTGTAGATTAAAAATTAACGTGTATTAAGAATTTCGAGATGAAATGTACGGTGTTACCATTGATTTGATGAAAATGTTTTTTATAAACAATGTATGGTTTGTTAAACTATTCAAAATATAATACCATAGAATATAAAATTTTCTTGGGATGTCTAAGTATGGTTTTTTTCCAGAGCGTCCCAATGAAAACATGGTGGAACATTTCAAATTAGATGGAGATCATAATTTCATTGTGTGATGTTGATATTTATTTAATATTCATGTGATTATTATTTTTTTCTGAAATTTATGCTGTTTTTGATGGTTTGATGATGTTGATAGAGGTTTATAGTGAGGCTTATAGATGGTTCATTTTATGAAAACCATTCTGAGGCTATTAACATTGTTTTGTGGGTTATGAATCTATTGAGTTTCATGATTTGGTATATAATGTACAAATAATGTTGATTGTTTTTTAAAGAACATGTGATCAAATTTTTAAATCATTACCAGTTCTCACAAATTCATTGTTTTGACAAATATCATTATGAGTTCATGCATTTAGAGCAATAGGAAAGGTTGTTTCTCAGTGAAAACAAAAAGTTAGATGTAGGTGAACTAGAACCATTGATAAGGGTGTGTTATACAAGTTTATATGTGAAATTGACTAAGTTGTGATAAAAAATGAGAAATAACCACGTGAAGGCATCTGTTATAGGTTGTCTAGTATGAGTCTATGCTATCAATAGGTGAAAAAAGTTCATCCGATTTCAACAAAGATCTCAGTGTAATATAGGGAGTTTATGCAATGTTTATTGGGGAATACCCTGTTTGAGATATGGTTTCAGTGGTGGATCAGGTTTTATGCCCAATTTTAGGGTGTGCAAATGTTATTTCACATGATTCATGGTGTGAACCAATTTCGTAACATGAATTAGTGTATGATTCTATTTCAATTCCAAATCATGATGTGAATCAAGTAACAAAATACAAAAATATCAATTTTAGGCACTGGATCATAGGGAAGAATGAATGGATGGTCTTATGTCTTCTATGTATGAGTGGGATGCTATATGTGATGTTTATAGTAAAAAAATTGAGTTAAATTCAGGTATATATTATGAGGGGAGTCTGTTAGATGTTGAAGATCAAGGTGAGGAATGGACTACGAGTAAATGTACAAACCCCCACATGACCATTTTGTTAGCATGCACATCTTCACGATAGGGCCTGAAGGTGGTTGTTAGTTGTTCTGAAATTATATTAAGATATTTTAGTTAATATGGTGAGTTTTTTTCGTATAAATCACTGAAGACTCACCGTGATGATGATAAATCATTACACGGGGGAGTCTGTATTTCCCCTTTAAATTTGAAGAACAATAATGTTTATGTTTTCATCATATAAAAGTGTAAAATTGTAATCATTTGTTGTTAATGGTGACAATTTAGCTTAAGAGTGATTTATAGTGGACTTGGAGAAGCCTACATCTAAATTAACTTGTGGTAATGAATTCATAGTGCGATATATGTATCATACCATGAAAAATTAAGCCAAAGCTTTGGTCGGTTTCTATCTCAAATATTTATGGCATGAATGTACCGTTCAAATTTTGAAATGAGTCTATTGTATTTCCTGTGGGGAAAGAAATATTTTTCTCCGATATACCCCTATATTATCTATCCTCTCTTCTCCTCTAATCCAAATGTATACTAGGTTTTGGGAGGATCTCCTTAATGGGGATTTTCAGTCCCTCCATCAAATTTCGTCACAAATTGAAGTGTCAATCATTGTGTTTGGTTTATATGGGTTTTTATAATTCCATCATATCTATATATACATTTTTCATTTTTCATACTTATCACAAAACCCTATTTTTGTGAATTTAAGAATTATTTTTAGCACTTAGTGGTTTGGGAGTGACCAATGTGGCGACTCATTGGGATTAGGATATATAATTATTTAAGTAGGAATTCCTTACCATGTTTTTATATTTAAATAAATTTCTAATCATTGATTTTAATCCCTTTATGTGTGTAGCACTTTGAGGCTACTAATTTTTTGGTTAAATAAATTTGGTGAGTTCAGTATCAAACATTATGGATCCATAGTGGGGGAGTGTGATGTGTATTCTTTGAAAATGATGAAATGAGGTCTTGTATTTGGAAAGAAAATATGGTTGTTTTCTAGGGATTTATGCATGGAATAATTCATTTGGGATAGGATGTATCTATCACTCTCTGGTTAAGTTGAATAAGAATTTGGGTTTTACATCTGGTTTAGTAATAAAATCAAAATGGATCAATAAAATCCTTATACATGATATAATGGCATGGTTATATTTTTAGGTAAAAAATATTGGAAAGTTCTATCTCTTTTTGGAAAGGGATTGAGTGACATGGTGGGATAAATCTTGGATTGGCGTGGTCAGATATCTTTTTATGACTGTTATGGAAGGTATAAAAATGTTAAAACAAAATGACCATTAGAAACTTTTTCTGTATAATATAAGGATGATGGTCTTCATCAGTGAGACATTGGGTTTGGTAGTAGTTGTGATATTTTTCATTTTATATTTTATTGATGATTTCCTTTTCCTATTCTCTTTGTATGTGGCCTCCAAAAATCCTATTGGGATAGGATGCTATTATTTTATATGGGATCTATAGGTTCATTTGGTATGGATTGGTGTTATTGTATTTAACATTGCTAGATTCTATGGGGATGGTCTAATGTGCCTTATTTTTTCCTCCAAAGTGTCTATGTGGATGATTTTAAATGACTGATTGACCCCACTAGAGAATGAGAATCTATGTTGGGGTGACTTAATTGACCCCCCTGAGTAATTTTGGATGGAATGTGGTATTTTATGAGGTTATGACCATATATATAAGAAAAAAACCTTGGTATTTGTGTGTTATTATGGTACTGGAAGATCATTGATTTGGGAAATGTTCTAAAATAGGTAGGTCCAATATTCATGGGGTCCTATTTAGCACACGATCATCTAGTAAGGTGTAATATAATTGATTTTTTATTTTTTTCCCATGCAATAAACATTTATTTTACATATTTCATTTATGATATTGTTTCATTGTTGGTTCTATAATAGTTTCACACAGACAATCTACATGGGAATCTCGGTGCCCATGCATACTCTTTTGGTTTTGGATTCTAGTGGGAAAATATGTCTGGCATAGGACTATTGTACCTAAGGAGATATTTTTTGGTGGTGATGTTAGGATATACATTAGAAATATTAATATTTTAGAATAATTTTTGTTATTTTTATTTCATATATATATATTACACTTGTTGGAATCTCATTGAATTTTTTTAAAAGTTATTATATGTCATTAAATGATTCTTTGGTTGATATTATTGATACTACATAAAAAATTTACATTTTATATTCCCTTAAATGATTATTTATTCAATGATTTTTCCCATTGATTATTGTTTTTTAATAAGTGATTAGTTACCCCACATTACCACTTTGTCCCAAACTACAATTCAAGATTATCTTGGATACATAGATAAGGGAACGTAGACCACATGTGATGCCTCACCCAGAGCTGGGGAATCACACACTACAAGGGGGGGGGGGGAATTAGCGATAACTTTTCAAAAATTATTTTCAAAAAACATTTACCACATTTATTATTGTAACATTCAAACAAGTTATGATGTATGTATATCTTATTTCCACCAATCCATTTAAACAACATTCAACACAAAAAGTAAATAAAGTATAACACATGACATTTTGATATTGTTTGATCCCGGTAAATGCATCAAAATTTCATTGAGATCAGGTTCGGTTCCTGAAAAATATTTTATCTCAAATCAGTTATAGTGATTATAAAATGTGTGAAAGTATCATCCTTAAAATGACACTTAAAAGGAATTTGACAATTTCAATATTAACCTATTAATATGTATTACCCTTAACCTAGTTCTATCTCACTCTAGTGGATTTTTTCTTGACAAGTATGTAATATCATAGTAATTTTGGATAAAATTATATTATGTCATTATTGTATTCAAAATCCCTTAAAAATTTGTTTAAAAAGTATCATTAGTTTTATCTATGATGTATCTACATCAAAATGAATGATACTATTCATTAATAGTAGTTATCTATATATAAATGAATATATAGATTCAAAAATATTAACAATCACCAGGTGATCTCAATATTTACAATGATCAACATAATAATACATAAGTCACTATTGGTTAAATTATTCCCTGACTTGGAATATTAATAATTAACTCCTTCTAAATCAACTCAACTTTCGAATCATCACATACATATGTATCCATTAACTTTTTAATCCACTCATCCTCTAATTGTTCAGATATATAGAATATAATTTCAAGTATGAAAAAAGTTATTCGTCAACTAAAAATATCCCTTGAAATAGACTTGATATAATAACTTCTTCATTGACATAATGCGATCTTTTTTAACATAAAAATCATCCTCACATCTTTGAAAAAATAATCTTATAGAATAAGAAGGTCATGACCTATTAATCTCTAATATCAAAATAATAATATTGATTCCCAAATGAATCCACCCATTATATAATGATAATAAAATCAAATACTACTATGAAATTAGGATCCAAAATTAAAAAAGGATACCTTACTCAATAATTCAGTCAACCACCTTTAATGCATCTTAAAATATCAAAATTAGTCATAAAAAATTCCTTTATAAAATTCAATATCAAATGTAATCAATTCTCTAAAAAATCATGGAGAGTATTCTAACTTAAACTTTTTTATTACTATATCATTAATTATAGCTCAACATCAACACACTATATTTGGATTTAGATAAATATATTGAAAAATCTCTTAAAATTAATATTTATTCTCATTATTTAAATTCTTATAATCCATGTTCTATCATTGAAATTTTTACAAAAAAATCCTGAACATAAAACACCCACTTATTTATGTCTATCAACACAGATATACTTATTTATTATTCTTCTAACCAATCATGAAATTTTCAGTCAACCCATTGTTCTTTAAAAAATTATAATATATCTAATGAGGTTTCAATAGTCTTATTTTTGAAATAAAATATATTAAACATACTTTGTAAAATGGTATCTCATTCATTGTCTACATAACTAATCTTATATTATTTTCTTCTTCTCAACCTTTGACTATCTTTTGATTTTTCACTTCTCATCTATTTCTATCCTTGGCATATTATTTCTTTAACAAAGTGAAAAATTTTTCTTGAAAAACCCATTAAAATTTACTCAAACAATATAAAATTTGGCCCCATATTTGGATTTAGTTTCTATTGATCCACATTGGTCCCTACTGATACAATTATTTTTAAATATATCTATATTATTCAAGTTTACTATAATTAGTCTAAAACATTAATATTTACATAAAAAATTAAATATATTTATTGATTACCTCATATTTTGGATACACCATCCAACATATAATTATTCTTCTATATTTATATCTTCAAGAAATTATTCCTTAGGATAAAGTCACTAATTACTTTTTTTATAGATCAATATAAACTTAATTTCATAATAATCAAATATCTAGATACATCAAATTCAGTCTTAGAAAAAGTACACCCTCTAGAAAAACCATGATTCATAAACTACTCTCAAATAATAATGAAGAATGTTACTATGAAATGTTAATATAGCACGATATGACTAATATTTAAAACCATTCAATTACTTTAGAATTCTCACCTATCATGGAATCCTCATCTACCAGATCCACACCCTCTCTAAATTTACAAATAATTCTATAACAAACGAGAAATAAATTATATATTAATTTTACAATATTTTTAACATCTAATGTATCTTATATATGTGTAAATTACTATTACAATTCCATTATCATTTCAATGTAACACTTATCTATAGATTTTCTTAAAGAAACAAAACATCTCTATAGCCTCGTATTGTTTTACAAGGACAACCTAACTTCTTTTGGAGTATCACATACAATAATCCCAAGACTCATCATATAAAATTTATCATCTTCACATTATCATTGTGATATTCATAGTTTACTAACCTCATAATCATTTGGAACTATTTTATTTTTTCCTTTATTTAAAGAAAATACTTCCTCGTTACTATCTCATGTATTTTAGAATGATAATACAATTCCTTATTAAATACATGTTCCAAAATAGTAGTGTATTTTTACTCTAGAATAACCAGACTTATCCTACATAACTTTTTATTTTTATGTTCAAATTTCACCTCAACAATAACTAGATAGTACATATTTATAAAATACTATTCTTTATAAGGTAGTATATTTATCATTATCTTTAATCGTTAGTGAACTATAATATATCTGAAAAAATAATCTCATTTATCATTTAGATTAATCATGACATTCAATATCTTTTTATGTTAAAATTAAAAAATAAATCTATATTCCACCTATATTATGAACTGTTAACTTTTATAACACCTATTTATATTTTGGTCCAACTTCATTATCTATATTTACCCACAGACATTTACCTTATAAATTATTGACTCTTAAAACATATTCATCAAAACCCATTGGGTTCTTTAATCTCCCAATTTGGGTTTTTATCAATTCCCAATAAAAACTATCATCCTGAAAATTAATTGTTTCTACATATATCTCCCCCCAATTGATAATAAATTCAATAAGTCATGAGTAATTGAATGTTAAAAACATAACTTGAACTAATCCTTTCTTAAAATTTATTCTTATCCTATTATCCTCCATTGTTTTGAATTATAAACCTAGTTTAAATTATAGAAGTATGATAACACATATATTAATGAAACTAGACTTATGTTAAAAAAGTGTATTCTAAATGATAAATTATCGGTATCGAAAACATGATTGATTAAGACAGCCAATAAATATATAAAAAAATATTCTTTCTAGGGACTTTTAAAAGATGTTTAACTTATCTTCCACACAAACCACAATAAATTTTTTAAAATAATTCAACCTAAAGTTAGTTTTTCCCATTTCATGTTAATATCAACCTAACATCTAGTACTAAATATCTCATATCTATTTTTTGAATTTATATTTTACATGAGGGTTAGAAAATACAATCACATATAACATTAATGTAAATACCAAATTTATGGAATCTCATCATATGGAATCTCATCATCGTTTGAAATATAATAATTAAGAATATAAACTTGTAATATTATTTAATTTCATGTCTAACACCTAGAAATTTTAAATATCTTGAATCGATTATTCAAATACTACTATAATTTTATATTTAAATAGGATACTGATATTTTGATGTATTTAAATCTCAAAACCCCATAAAGGGTTTAAATCAATCCATATCATTCATTATGGATGATATAGATTTATTTAAATTACTCCAAGTTGGATATCCTATGGATATTATAACTTATAAATGTCAATATGAAATCTATTTAGTTGAATTTTTAATACATTTCATTAACACATACCCGATGACTATAATAGTTTAGTGTATTTATAGAATAGAATCATGATATTACTATTTCATGAAGCATATTCAATATAACACAAAAATATCCTCCCACAGTGTACTCCTCTTAGAAATATACTTACAAAACCATTATTTATAACATGGGGAAGGAAACATAAAATTGTGTGTACTCAGATAATCAGTAATGGTAAACATTGTATGTAAAAATATATGATAATATGAAATAATAAGTTATCAAAAAGGGTATGTGATCATGAACATAACATATTATGTTCATTCCCAACCGACATATTTCATAACTTGTGTCATGTAATTAAATATTATCATTTCAAAAAACATGGTCTAGAAGTGTGACATATCATCATAAATCTATCATTAACCATAAGCTCATTTCATAAATGTGTGGTAGTAGCATAAATATCGAAAAACAAATTTCACATGTCAATGTTCTATACAAATCCCATCAAACTAGTGGATCATGCCTTATCAACTAATTCCTATTCTGGGTCTGGACACACCTATTTCCTATAGGGGATGAAGACTCACCTGTTTCCCATAGTGGATCACGCACATCGAATTGTTTTCCATTGTAATTTGAGGAGATATATAACTTTAACCAATGCATTGAATGGATATAAAGGTCCAAAACATCACATAATGAAAACTGTACATATGTGTGTCTAAATATCTTAAAATTTTAAATATATAAGAACCCATGAAATGAAAATATTTTCATAAAAGTTTAATCATAACAAAAACAATGGAAATGAAAAAAATTTCTTAATCATTTTATCATTTCCTCAAAGTATAACCAATGTAAAATAAGTGGGGTTCATAAGTCTTTTATCATGGTATAACACATGGAAGGTAAATGGTATTCGTAAAAATGTATTCACTATAAACATAAAACATTTAGATAATGGACAAAAATGGTATAATAGGATCATATTTCTAGTAAAGAAGAAGTATCATCAAATGATGAATTCTTTTATAGAATTTTTTTTGCAAAGTGACATTGAACAGCTATCGAGGAAAATAAATATTCATTAAAAATATATTTTTTAGATTAAAAATATCTAAAACATTTTGGAAAAAAATTCCCTTTTAAATAGAATTTGAATCTCATAAATGTATCATTTAAATTATTTAAAACATTTATTAAGGAAAATTTCCTTTAAACATAGAAAATAATTTTTAAAATATAATCCTTTTTAAAATAATATTTATTCAAAATAAGATTAAATTATTATAAAGGAGTATATAATGAAAATAATGGTCATGATATAATAAATTCCATTCCTTCTATACATGTTAACAAAAATATTCATTTAAATTTTCGATAGAAGAAAAAAGGGAACTATTTGGAAAATGAAACGAACATTCCCCAAAAAAGTTTTGTAAAATATTAAATAATGAGTAAAAATGTCTTTAATAAATAATTTTGATAATTTTTAAAAAAAAGTTGAAAATGTATTTATATAACAAGTTTTTTAAAGGAAAATAGTTTTCAACCAAAGAGATAATTAAAGATGATATTTATTAAAAATATTATCTTCACCTCTTCAGTACATAAGGGGAGGATAATAATGAGAAAAATTTATTGTCATGATATTAAATAAAATCTCATGAGTTTATTTTGATATTTATTATAAAATTTAGTCATTAAAATTTTAATCATTAAAAATCCAAATAAGTAATGACATTTCATCATAAAACCCTTATCACTTTTGTAACTTTTGTACCATAAACACCTTGGAATAGAGATGCTCATATGGATATATAAATCCCATTTATTTTTGGGAGAATAATTATAAAATAAATACATCGGAATTATATACATCATATAAAAGAATCAAGTGGTTAATAAGGAATGCGTCTCACAGAAAATAAAAGTGAGACATAAATCCCTTACAATAGATCTCAACTTCCATGGTACATATTCAGAACTAATATATACTAAATGTAATTTTATTATATATATACATATATTATATAACTAAACATACACACAGATATATATATATATATATATAATACCATATATTATTTACTTATTACATTTTTTACCTTTTCATTAAAAATTCCATGTAAAAGTCATATTTTGAGAAATAACTGCATTGTTTTTTCAAGTATGCTTTGATTATTTATTTATTCATCATAATTTTATCATGGATAAACTATAAAGAGTTATAAACATGATATTAATATCATATATATTAAAAAAAATATGAATTAAGAGAGATCTACATAAGTTAGAGATAAATAATGAAATACACTATTTATGGAGATGGTGGGTCGTACGTACGCATGAATGATGTTCCCTTTTTCAAAAAGGGAAATAAAAATAAAGATAAATTACATATTAAAATTAAATAATAATTTTTATTTACATAATATTACATATTATTATTAAACCCATCCTTATTAACATCCATGTAAATCATGAACAAATCACATCACTTTGTTAGCTGGGAGTCCCCCATAAAAACAAGTGACACTATTATATTCCCTTAGATTGGATTATAAAATGAAAATGTGGTATAAGAATTTCAATAACATAAAAATATCATAAATATTACAAATATAAAACCTAAACCCATCACTATATCTATCCATGGGTGGTGGTCTTCGAAAATGAATAACATCATTTCATGAGGCAGTAGTCTTTCATACACACAAATGATAATTTCATAATCCACTTGATGGAATTCAAGATAGATTATGTACATTATGTTTACATAATAATATATAAATATATATAAGATAATGTTTTCATTATATAATAATGGTTTAATAATAGTATATTGAACTGGAGGACGAAATAAAATTAAATGTTTGGTAAGGGACATTACCTCTTTTTCAAAAAACATATTTTGGTTTTCCCCAAAAGGATACTTATGTTACATTTATGACAAAAATTCGCCTTATAGGATGAGAAAAGGCATGAAATTATGTTATATCATTAGTTACTTGTAGATCCAAATGCTTTTATATGAGTGAAGTTGATAGGAGAGGGGGTGGCCATTTATACATGATGTGAGTGGCACACTTGTTATTTTTAAAAAGAAATAGGTGTGGCAATATTTTTCACGTGATAAATTGGTAATTTTTTAAATGCTTCTATAATATA
This sequence comes from Viscum album, assembly GCA_963277665.1. Classification (NCBI taxonomy): domain Eukaryota; kingdom Viridiplantae; phylum Streptophyta; class Magnoliopsida; order Santalales; family Viscaceae; genus Viscum; species Viscum album. The sequence continues at coordinate 1,951,879,126 of OY728150.1, forward strand.
CGATATAAGATATATATGGTCATAAAATGTATTTAGAGATATTTTGTGTCGTTTTTCCCCCATAACCTTTTATTCTAACCCCTGGGTAAACCCATTTTTTACTTTAACCGTGATAAATAATTTCTGCTGTTTTTACTATTCATTATGGTAAAAAATTAATTTGACCATATTAGATAGTATATTTTATTATTATTACAAATATGAAATCCATTTTTCAAAATTCTATTAACATAATTGGGAGAATTAAATTTAAAATTAATTCTGAAGATGTGACAATGAAGCTATTTCCCTGTGAGAAATCTTTCAAAATTTTTAAATGATCTTATAGAAAAATTAAAATTTTAAATAATTAAAACGAAAAAATTGGTTTAATATATATAATTTATTTTTTTATTTTAAAAAAAGATTAAAATAATTTTAATTTCTTTATAATATTTTTAAAAATGATAATTCTAAATAAGAACTAGTATATTTCACTATGAATCAAAAAATTTATCATCATAGATAATTCTAAAAATATCCCCCAAAAATAATTTTGAGGCATTTATTTTAAAAATGAATTTCAATTTTCGAAATAAATTTTCTAAAATTGGGAAAAAAATTATTTTAATATAAATTCCCAGAAAGAGAAAAATAATATTTTAGAAAAATACAGTTTTATGTGTAAAATTGGTTTTATTCTTACATCTAATCTAAAAAACAAATAAGATGATGTTGAACCTTTTATTAAATATATAATATAGAAATTTAATTAAACATATTCACAAAAATGTTATTTTTTACTTTATTGAGGTAAACCATTTCTTTTTGCAGAAAATACTTTTTAGAAATTGAATATCTTTGTTTTTAAAACGTTTTAATTTCAATTTATTATTAATTAGTCAATAAATAAATAATTTTATATAAATGTGTAAACCCGATATTTTTATAATTTTATTAATTATGTTCATAACTACCATTCAAATTTCAAGGTAATAACTATCAAATTAAATAATACTATTTTAATAGAATGACATGTTTTGTTTATACTTAGTGTTTCATGTATTGCAATTTACACTTAGTGTGTCGTTAAATAAAATATATACATGGAGTTGAATGTAATGATTTTTTTAAAAAAAATTAAATTTAGTTTAAAATAATATTTCAAAAAATCATGGGGTGTAACATTCTACTAACCTAAGATAAATTGTGTCCATGTAATTTGATCTTGTTCTTTGTAAATTAGATATTAACACGTGAAAATATCGCTAGGATAAACATAAATCTTTAAAACGGTTAATAAAAAAATTTATTTAAAAGATATGTTGGGATGTGAAAAGGTAATCAGAAAGAAAACATAATAGGTTTCCATATAAAAGGTTAATATGGGGAAGTGAAAACGTAGACATGGAAAAGAAAAATGACACCCAAATATTGATGGGTAGTTATAGGGAATACAAACAAGGGAATGTTAATGACCACAATATAATAAATATATGATAGGATAAATGACCCTTCATTTATCATAAATGAAGGTAAATGAATAAAATTTTATTTAATGATCCATTTTTAAGGGTTAGATATTTTTCAGAAGATGATATACTAACATAATTTTATTCAATTTCCTAAGAAAAATATATTATTTTAGTTATGATTTGAACAAATTTCACTTCATATATTACTCTATGAAATGAATTTGAACCTTTTTTAATCTAAAAAATATTTTGGATCATTTGATCCATAAAATAATGATATTACATTCATTATTTCTCTTTTTATTATAAAAAACAATAAAAATATCACAATCTATCTAATATGTATAAATATTCATATGGTGATATAATAACTTAATCTATAAAACCTCACCCAAAATCCACCTTTATCCTTTCCTTTAATAGTTAAGTATAAGGATCCTACATTTTATTCTGAAATTTAAACCCAATCACCTAGAAAAAAGGTTACTAAATTTCCAAAATTATCATATCATTCATCCCCCACAAAAAAAGAATGTATCTCTTAATGTGATATAACAAATAATTGAATACTTTCACGACCCCCTCCCCACAAAGTGTGCCCCTCCTGGGTCGGCAATGTGAGAAGAGAGATAATGACCCCTGAGTCCCGTCTGCAGTAGGCCCCGGGTTGGCGACTAGCACCGAGGGTATAATAAACACACAAATGGGAGGCATTACCCTCTAAGAGAACACATGCAGAAGAGAGAGATAAGATAGAAACCAACCAACTCCAACTCAGAACTGAAATATAAAAGGAACCCAAGTACATATATGAAATTCCATGCAAAAGTACTACAATTGAAAGGGAAAACTAAAAGTACCCAAAAGAATGTAAAACGGCAGTGACCACAAGCCCAAACAGCTCCTCCAACCACAAGCCAGTAGTAACCAGCTTTATCTCCTACCTGCTCCAAGTGACCCGAAAAAATAGTTTATATATACATAGGGTGAGTATAACAGTATACTCAGTAGAATCCTCCCCAAGCCTCTCGTGAAAAAGTAACGAAAGCAAGCTAAAGCCCAATGAACAAGAAGTGAAACTAACTCATCAACTAAACAGGTATACTAAGTTCCCAACCTCACCATGGAAACTCTCACCAAGTAACACATATAAGAATATAACATATAATGAAAAATATCAAAGTTACCCCGCTACTACTTCCCCACTGGTTTTCCACTTTTCCCCAACAACATACGTCCTGTGCAACTCTCTCCAAAGGCTTGCCCGCAGACACCTGGGCTAAGCTCCACAATCTGCACCTCGTGCACCACAAAGGCTTACCCGCAGACACCTGGGTGAAGTACCACACCATCCTCATATCCAAAATCAATCGGGAAAGTTATGGGAGCCACCACAGCCCGCATAATGTGTATCATACATAGGGTATTATACCTCAAGCCATTATATCCCATACACCGAGTAGGGATCCTCAATCCATCATAGCCTATACACGTTACACCTATAGTATTCCATAAGATACTATATCCAGAATATATATGTGTGTAAAATAACCACAAGCCATTACAACCATCTACACATATATATGGGTAAAACTAAACACTATTCCTACCACCATAAAGATCTACCAAGAGACGAGAGCGGGGACAAAGGGGGTAGTCAGCCATTCAACCTCCCATCAGAATGTTGGGGAAAACACCCCCAGGGCTCAGAATCCCCGGGGTGTCAGTTTCCCTTACCGACAGGGTGGAGTGTCGTATAGAAACACAAAAAGTAAAAAATATATATATAACTCATATCCACACTATGGGCATTACCATTTCTTAGATACAACTGAAGCTAACGTCTCTCAGACTCCAGGCTACTAATTCTAAGACTAGGTATCCTATAAGCAGACAATCATTTGGAGAGCATTATTATATTACTCCATTCCCATTTTATCAGTTCCACTATACGTTAATTAATTCTTTAAACATTAATTAACTATAAATAATTTAAAATTAAACTTCATTAGCATCACACCCGAAATCAACTGCTCCTTTTAAGATTCACATCACCTTTAAATTCCAGTATCTCCATCCCCGTGGATTTTCAGCATTTAATCAAACAGTCATTACAGAATTACTTTCCCATATTCCCAGGAATTCTATAAAATCATCCTATGCTACTAAACACAAAGGAGTCTCAACACGGTGAGTAGGTATACTACCCGTCGAGTCTTTACCGCCTATAGAAAGAGCATATACCCATTCCCCCTTGAGAGGATAAACACGGAAAGAATGTGGCATACCCCACGCGTCTTCTCCACCTTTGGAAGAAGGGTAAGAAAGACCAGCTACCTTGAGCAGTTGGGAAAAGAAAAGAAGGTAAACATTTAAAGAATCCACAAGCATCCAACAACCACATCCATCCCATTCCATCACCCCTGGTGTCCTCCCCGACATCCACATGCATAAACTGATGCATCTCACCACCCTAGGAGTCATCCAGTGCCACAACCACAAGGCCTCAGTGCCTCCACATATCACAAAACCCCTCTAGGGTCACATTACAGCACAAGCAGTAGGAAAACAACAATCACAACCATGGGCTCTTGGCCCTTTAACAAAAAAGAGGGTAACTCAGAACCCTTTTAGAAATTATCAAACAAGCGATTCATTAGTCCATATTGAATTAAAAGATTCAATCTGTAGGTTCCAATTTCAGAAAAACTAATCAGTAAGCTATCGCAAAGATTTAACATGCTTACTATGCCAATTCGATTATCATCAAATTAGATCAACTACAGCAACTGCAACAACTGGATTCGTTTACATGCCCTTTTATCATTAGCCAATTAATTAACAATTAATTCCAGATTTACGTTCATTATCAACTTCCATCAAGAATGAACAACTAATCAAAGAAGACATTGATATCACACTATCTAGCAAAACCTGAGGCAAACCGTTATCACGGTACAAAGCAACAACATGGGATCAACCAATTCTTTTAATCAGGGTCAAGTATTTAATTACGTCAATTTCATTGTGATCCAAAGTGCTAAATCATGCTAATTCTACTATTTCACATATACAATTTGAGAAACCATGAATCCCCTAACTCGAAGAGTTCTTGAAGTCCTTTATCGACACAACGGGTCACAATCCTCCTCTCACGACAACTGCATCCACCAGAGGATGCCACAGTACGAGAGTACTAACCAACCCCATGAAAAACCCATTAGAATATATGAAATTACATTGTATAATATGGAAGGGATAAATAAGAGAAGATGATCTCCAATGGAACGACGATAAAACATACCTTATTGGGAAGGTTGACCGACACAGCACGGTTGCATCCAAAATAGAGCGGAACCAATCAGAGGATTAGGATTTGATTGTGAAACTCCTACGGGAATTATTGAAAGGTTATAGTGTCTCTTAGCTGAGAACAAGGAGGAAGAACAATGTAGAATGATATCTCATCCCTTTTTGAAGATTTAACGAGGCGATGGTTTAAGATCCAGATAATTATCCCTTAAAAACGGATCACATTAACCCATGCTGTTTGACTAGGTAAATACATCCTGGCCTTAGGAATAATTAATATAGGATTTATAGAATTTGAATCGGCCTTAGGAGTCCTTAAAACAAGGCTTTAAACATATTTTACGTCAAAGGAAAAATCAAAGGGGCGAAACTGTAGGAATATGGAAACACTGTTCACGTACTCAAAATTTGGAAAAGGAAAGAAAAGGTATAAGGACTCGGACTTAAACCTTACTTAATATTTAATTAAATGAATAATTCACATTGAGGATCTTTTCAGGTTTAGAGTTTTAGAGAATTTTATCATAAATCATGAATTACATTCCACATTTAAACAAAGTAGTTACATAAAATATAGTATTCATTTTTTCCCATCAACTGAAACATATTTAAAATAAAACATGGATTCTTTCTTGACACATCTTTGACACTATCATCATATCATGCACCTTTCCCTTGACCTGTGAAAAACATTTCAAAAACATGGGATGAGCATAAAAAGCACAGTAAGGGATATAAAAGTATGAAAAGAAAACATTAGTCCATGTATGAAGACATACTTTACTCATAAAACATTAGCATTTTAACATACCTCATGAAATCATGAATAAATCATAGAAATCATAAGGCATAAAGGTATCTTGAGGCATTCATAATATTCTTACGTAGGGAGTAGCCCTTTTGGTTACGTTTGGAATACCCATCATAGTATATTCTCTAAATCTCTTCAGAGAAACCTTTACGTTTAACCACTTCATGTTACCCAATTCATTAGAGAGCTATATCGAGCTCACCCGCCCTTAGTTTATCACGGAACAACCCGTCTTCATAATAATGCCCAAGAACCATAACATAATCGTATCACATAAAACATGTATAAAGGAAACATAACATTTCCACTTTTCAATCACAAGATATCAATAAAACACATTATTACAAAAAAATTATGAAAACCAATTTCAATACCAAAATAAATGAAGAGTAAAACATGATATTTATTTTTCATTCAAAAAATGTTATGGCTTGTAGAGGAAGCCGAAACTCAAATAATGGTCACGGCGGCGGAGAAGTCGTTGTCGCCACATACGTACGACAAAAACATTCCCTTTTTCGTTTATTAAAACTATTCATATAAAAAGATTCCTTTTGGATAAACATAAAAGTCAAAGGGGTTTATACACCATATAAAATTAGGTTGTGTATAAAAAAAATATGCCTCAATGAAAGGAGATTGAGACGAAGTCCCATACAAAGACGGTATCCTTGGATTAAGGATAAATCAATTACATAATTATGTGTGACAAACGAATACACCAAATATAAGTGGATATTATGTGTAAAAAAATCAGAGTAAATTCACACATATTCATAGAACGACATATTCAAGGAGTACAAGTTTACCCCAATGAATCAAAATTGGGTTAAGAGGTTCCCTTGCAAAAATTTTACAGCCTAACGACGTCACTTCAAAATTCACAAAAAGAGTTGATGAGAGATAATAAGGGTATCTCATCACGTGGAAATAAAATTTACATCAATAAGGATATAAAAGAACATATCCCAACATAATAGTATTTGAATTAAAAGACATAACAAAAGAAGTCTTTTAAAAAAAGGAGGGTGAAAGGTTCCCTTACCGACTTGGGTAACTTTCGAAACGTACACCCCACTGAAGAATGGTCATAAAATGAATATGTAAATACCCATAAATGAAATTATATTACACAAAGAGTATAATGATGGGAAGTACATACACCAGTCAAAGTAAATGGTGGAAAATGTAGCATAAATCTCACGGGACTAAAAGTGAGATGAAAAATCCCTTACGAAAACTCGGCAGCCTAACGATGCCACTAAAAACATCCAAAAATGGATTGATGAGATCAAATAGGGTCTCTCATAATATTAAAATAAAATTTATAGCAAGAGGAATATGAAATAACATCCCCCATCATAACAAGGATGATCTTAAAAGAAGTGACATAAAGGAGAGTACATAAAAAGAAAGAGAGAGGTTATATCTCTGACGAAAATTCGGCAGCCTAACGGCACCACTCAAAACATCCAAAATGGATTGATGAGAGAAAATAGGGTCTCTCATAATATGAGAATAAAACATACAGTAGGAGTAATATAAAGGAACTTCCCAATCATAATAAAGATGAGCTCTAAAGGAATGACATAAAAGAGTGTACTTAAAAAGAAAAAGAGGAGTAGGATCCCTTACCTCATGTCCGACATGACTCGATCGTTATTTAATCTCCAGAATAATAAAATTTGGTCAGTTTATAATTTCATATGGACCTACTTTAAAAATTATTATTCAGTTAATATCACATATAATAATGTTATAATAATTGGTTAATAAAGTGAGTTCATATAAGACGTTGTTGTTGATGTTCGGTACATGAGTAAAAATCAAACTTGTTGGAAAAGAATTTTCCATGTAGTTATAGGTACATAATATCAAGAACAGTATGGATGTTTTAAATATCATATATATCCAGTACATATTCATTTTATACTATTCCATATCATTTGGAGATAAAAAATTAAAAGCACCGTTCATGGAGACGGTAGGTCGTACGTACGCTTGAACACTACTTTCTTTTTTTGTCATACTAATGGAATTAAAAAAAAATGATAGATATATATATTATAATTATAGAATGATATCCATCATTTAGATGTAATATATTTCATATATATCCATTATATATAAGTACTTATAATATTACATAACATTTGAATATAAGAAATGAAATGTACCGTTCATGGAGATGGTAAGCCGTACGTACGCATGAATGATAATTTCAATTTTTCTTGTGTTCAATGGAATTAAATAATAATTATATAAAGGTATATTATAATTCCAGTATGATATCATATGTAATACCATTAATTCAATCCTTTATATGTCCCACATATGGCATTAACGAATCAAATCACTTTGAGGGGGCGGTAGTCCGCACTTCCTAAAATGAAGATATCACGTTTACCCATAATGGAAACCACAAAGGTATTCCATAAATGAAAAATAAAGAAGCATAAGGAAAACATAAACATATTATATATCATATATAAATATAGTTACATCTTAATGGCCACCTTTGAAGGTGTTAAAATAATATTGAACAATCATCATTTTGTGAGGCAGTAATTCACCATCCACAGAAACAGTATGTTCTTTATCCATTAGACGGAGGTGTGCGAAAGTGTAGCTTGAATAATTCTTATAAAAAAATCCTAGTATATTTACGATACTGGTGTTGTTACAAAAAAAAGTAATAAAAAGAGTTTTGGGGTTTGGGGAAGAAAAATAAAACAAAAGAACACAAGGGAAGACATTACCTTTAAATCGGGTAACTCTCTTTGATTTGAGCTCAATGGCTTCCTTGGAATGGATTCTACCAAAATTGAGGCTTCAATGATAAATAAAGGGATGTGGAGATATTAAATGGTCAGGGGTTGGCCGAGCAAAAGGCCTGAGAGGTGTGTGTAAGGTGGTAGAGGTGGGGGCCTTTTATAAGAGTAGAGGAGGGGCCCTCTTGGAAAGTTATAAAATATTACGTTATTATAAAATGATTTTCGGATATAAAAGGTCCCAAAAAGATATATTTCGAAGATAAGGTGAGAAGGATTCTCAATCCACCCATCCAATAGGTTTGTGACAAGTGTATGACTTAGAGTTCACCCTATCTTCTCATTTTATTTAAATCGTTCATTTATGAGGTAATCACTACATCATCACAGTGTCATAAATAAATAAATTTATATAATATTGAAAAATTATAAAAAAATATTATCATGTAGGAAATAATGTTAGCTTTCTAATTAATATTTATAGTCAAAAATATGACTTGTATAACCCAATCTAAAAATTGTTTTAGTAAAACAACACATGTTTGTGACTTTTTAACTTTAAATTTAAATAAAAAGGTATTAATGTCATTTTTGAACCAAAGTGGAACCATGGGGTCCCCATGTTGACCCATGGATTTTCTTGGTCTTCCATGACTCATAAAATAAGGTTATGAAATGTGTCATGATCATTTCATATTATTAAAACATTATTTTTTCCTTAAATTACACTAATTACCTCTAATCGCGATTAAAACTTAAAAGTTACTATTCACCAAAAAATTTATTTTTATCCCATTGAACCGCATTTTACTTATTAATGAAAACCATTTATGTTGTATTTTTTAAATTCAAAACACAGATGTGGTAAAATATCATTTAAACAAAAAATCAGTTTTTTAAGTACCACTTAGTGGTTTCACTATTCATCAAAAATTGATGTTTTCCAGAAAAATACCAAAAATTCACCCTAAGATATATTTGACATTCCGAATTCAAAAATGATGTATATTTTAAAAAATTAAAAACATATAAGTTACATTTATTAATTTAATAATTAATTCCTACTGTCAGAGCAAATAACATGTTTTTATGAAACAATAATTATCAAAAGATTGACACTAGTTTAAGTCCAATTTCAAGATGAAATTAATTCCAATGACCACTATTGGATTAAATGGTAAAAATATATTCTAATTTCCCTTTAAAACCAATTGAAAAGGTAATCTAATCATATAAATAAATTAGATTAAAAAAAGGTTTTGAATTAAAATACAACATTTTTCACTATTCATTAAAAAATGAACTTTATCAGAAAAATACAAACAATTTACAAAAATTAAATTTTGATGTCCCGATTCTAAAGAAGAATTTTATTTTGTCAAATATAACACATAAAATTGTCAAAAAGTGGATTTATAAGAAGTTCGTCATCCAAAGGTGGTTAATCGACCTTTTAAAGAATATTAGAATGTTTACGCTTAAAATTAGATTCATTCGCAATTTTAATCCTCTAACATTTATTGTAAAAAGTAAAAATATTTGACAAACATATATAATCATTTTGTAGTTATTTCTGTTCATTCTCGCCATTACAACGGCTAGGCGTTAACTACAATTTAAAATAACATTATTTTATTATTAGAGTGCAACATATGATTCCCAAGAAACTCATTGTTGCGTATTGGGTATGCCATCGAGCATAGCGTCCCCTATAAATTTATATTAATATTTTATTCACCAATATTGATAAATGTGAAAATGTCATATTCTTTATTTACCTGGGGTGTTACATCCTTCCCCCCTTTTGCTAATTGCGTCCTCACAATTTTAAAATTGGGCTTGGAAACTTCATTGAAAATCCCACATCGGAACAAGAGTCAGTAAAACAATCACTTTAAAATAAAGAAAGATATGTACAAAGGTCACCCGAGTTAACCCATACTAGGATTCCATGTAGGAAAACATGGATATGGAGGAAAAAACAAAGCGTCCTGTTCTGAGGGAGAGTGATATTAAACATGTCTTGGAGAAATTTAACCATAAGAAAATCACAAACTTGTGATGGGATAAATGGTATTCGATTCCCTAGTAGGAAAAGTTAACAGAAAACATTTTTGTTTTAAGTTACTCTTCATTGAGGAATTTATTTTTGAGCTTAACTAAATCATAATGAAACATACTTACATGTCTCGTAGACTTTGAACTTTTACTGGATTCCTTAATCAAACTCATATTTTCTTCAAAAGACGAGTATTTAGGAAAACTTGTTCGCATTAAGAGTAATATAATGAAATTATTGAGAATCACATAATCCAAAAAAGAGAACAATATATTTCCCATGTCTTTAGACAAAATTCAAAACCAAAATTGTTAGTATGGGATCAGATAATCCACAAAAGTATAATCCATTATAAAAAGAAAATCTATTCTTAATCTCCAAAATTTGTCCAAAAAAACCAAAAAAAAAATGAATACCATTCGATAAAAAATTGTCCATAAAATTCTTCAAAGTAAACCAAAGTAAGATTGAAACCCAAATATTTGAAGGATTTAATCACATAGTCTTCGAAGGTACAAATTAACTTTTACCTCCAAATAACATCAGTTGCCCTTAAATTCTCATTTAGAAATGTAATTAACCTAATCACATATCCTCGATGATAGGTTAATCATTTCCATAGATAACCCAAAATAAACTTACTCTTGATTCCTAAAATCATCTAACTAAAAAGAATTAGTCATACTAACCAGGGACTTCACGTAGTGTAGTAGTAGGTGATAAATACCAGTCGCACTTTGGTTATGGGTTCGATTCCCACAACTTTGTCCGACGAGACGGGTTGTCACACGGTCTGCGTGTTGTCCTTTTCCCAAAACTATATAATTCTTAAAACATTCCCCAAAAAGAGATAAAATCTTCAAAAATAATCATAACATATTTTAACATCATGTTTATCTCATGCCTTTCATTTTCCATCATAATATATAATAACCCATAATTACCTCAAAAGTAAGGATCATACAAACCTTAATGGTTACCTTTATAATTATTACCTGAACTTCCACATCGATTGGTCATCTCGTACATGATGCATTACACAACATACCAAGGTACAAGTGGTTGATCCTGACTCCTTGATAGTTGGTTTACAACTACCATGTGTTTCCTCATTGAATCCCCCATTTCATCCAGTCTCTTAATCAGAGAACCACCATAGTTCCCTTCAATCCTATTGTCACTTTGGGGCCTGCTAGATCTATCCATTCACTAAAAATAGAAATGTCAGTGTGAGTATATCAACAAAACCATCATGTACTAATGAGGAAGATAAACACTTAGATATACTTACTTATTCTCTTTATCTAAAAACTATGACTCTTTCTAAAATCCTATCCATTATGGTAATGTCACTTATGCCTAGAGAATACTCTAACCTCTAAAGTTATCTAAACCGACCTTTGATACCAACTATAAGGCCCCGGCCTTAAACCTTACTTAATATTTAATTAAATTAATAATTCACATTGAGGATCTTTTAAGGTTTAGAGTTTTAGAGAATTTGATCATAAATCATGAATTACATTCCACATTTAAAAAAAGTGGTTACATAAAAGACAGTATTCGTTTTTCCCATCAACAAAAACATATTTAAAGCAAAACATGGATTATTTCGTGACACTTCCTTGACACTATCATCATATCATGCACCTTTCCATTGACCTGTGAAAAACATTTAAAAAACATGGGATGAGCATAAAAAGCTCAGTAAGGGATATAAAAGTATGAAAAGAAAACATTAGTCCATGAATAAAGAAATAATTTACTCATAAAACATTATCAGTTTAACATACCTAATAAAATCATGAATAAATCTTAGAAATCGTAAGGCATAAAGGTAACTTGATGCATTCATAACATTCTTACGTAGGGAGTAACCCTCTTGGTTACGTTTGGAATACCCATCACAGTATATTCCCAAAATCCCTTCGGAGAAACCTTAACGTTTAACCTCTTCGTGTTACCCAATGCATTGGAGAGCTATATCGGGCTCACCCACCCATAGTTTATCATGGAACCACCCATCTTCATAATAATTCCCAAGAACCATAACATAATCATATCACATAAAACATGTATAAAGGAAACATAACATTTCCATTTTTCAATCACAAGATATCAATAAAAAAATTGATATAAAAAAATCATGAAAACCATTTTAAATACCAAAATAAATGAAGAGTAAAACATGGTATTTATTTTTCATTCAAAAAATGTTATGGCTTGTAGAGGTTGCCGAAACACAAATAATGGTCATGGCGGCAGAGAAGTCGTTGTCGCCGAATACATACGACAAAAACATTCCCTTTTGTCATTTAGCAAAACTCTTAGTATAAAAAGATTCCATTTGAAAAAACATAAATGTAAAAGGGGTTTATACACCATATAAAATTAGGTTGTGTATAAAACAATATATGCCTCAATGAAAGGAGATTGAGACGAAGTCCCATACAAAGACGGTATCCTTGGATTATGGATAAATCAGTTACATAATTATGTGTGAAACACGAATACACCAAATATAAGTAGATATTAAGTGTAAAAAAATCAGATGACATTCACACAAATTCATAGAACGACATATTCAAGGAGTACAAGTTTATCGCAAAGAATCAAAATTGGGTTAAGAATTTCCCTTGAAAAAATTCGACAACCTAACGACATCACTTCAAAATTTAGAAAAAGAGTTGATGAGAGATAAAAATGGTATCTCATCACCTGGACATAAAATTTACATCAATAAGGATAGAGAAGAAAATATCCCAACATAATAGTATGTGAATTAAAATACATAACAAAATAATTCTTTTAAAAAGTAGAGGGTGAAAGGTTCCCTTACCGACTTGGGTTACTTTCGAAACATACACCCCATTGAAGTGGGGTCATAAAATGAATATGTAAATAACAATAAATAAAATTATATTAAACAAAGAGTATAATAATGGGATGTACATACAACACTCAATGGGAATGGTGGAAAATGTAGCTTAAATCTCATGGGACTAAAAGTGAGATGAAAAATCCCTTACGAAAATTCGGCAGCCTAACAGCGCCACTTAAAACGTCCAAAAAATGGATTGATGAGATAAAATAGAATCTCTAATAATATAAAAATAAAATATACAGAATGTGGAATATAAAATAACATCCACTGTCATAACAAATCGGAGCTTAAAATAAGTGACATAAAGGAGAGTACTTAAAAAAGAAAGAGGGAGGTTAGATCTCTTACGAAAATTCGGCAGCCTAACAGAGCCACTCAAAACTTCCAAAATGGATTGATGAGATAAAATAGGTTCTCTCATAATATTAACATAAATATTACAGTAGGATTAATATAAAATAACATCCCAATCATAAGAAATACGAGCTTAAAAGGAATGATATAAAAGAGTGTACTTAAAAAGAAAGAGAGGAGTAAGATCCCTTACCTCGTGTCCAACATGACTCGATTGTTCTTTAATCTCCTGAGTAATAAAATTTGGTCAATTTATAATTTATTAAGGACATAATTTAAATATTATTATTCATTTAATATCACATATTATAATGTTATAATAATTGGTTAATAAAGTGAGTTCATATCTGACGTTTTTGTCGATGTACGGTACATGAGTAAAAATCAAACATGTTGGAAAAGAATTTTCCATGTAGTTATAGGTACATAATATCCATAATAGTATTGATGTTTTAAATATAATATATTTCTAGTATATATTCAGTTTATACTATTACATATCATTTGGAGAAAAAAAATTAAAAGCACCGTTCATGGAGATGGTAGGCCGAACGTACGCATGAACGCTACTTTCATTTTTTGTCATATTAATGGAATTAAAACAAAATGAGATATATATATATTATTATTCCAGAATGATATCCATCATTTAGATTTAATATATTTCATATATATCCATTATATATATGTACTTATAATAGTACATAACATTTGGAGATAAGAAATGAAATTTACCATTCATGGAGACGGTAAGCCGTACGTACGCATGAACTCTATATTCATTTATTTTTTTTGTATTAAATGGAATTAAATAATAATGATATAAAGGTATATTATAATTCCATTAGGATATCATATGTAATAACATTAATTCCATCTTTTATATGTCCCACATAGGGAATTAACGAATCAAATCACTTTGAGGGGGAGGTAGTCCGCACTTCCTAAAATGAAGATACCGCGTTTACCCATAATGGAAACCATAAAGGTATTCAATAAATGAAAAATAAAGAATCTTAAGGAAAACATAAACATATTATAAATCATATATAAATATAGTGACATCTTAATGGACACCTTTGAAGGTGTTAAAATAATATTGAACAATCATCGTTTCGTGAGGTAGTAATTCACCATCCACAGAAACAGTATGTTCTTTAACCATTAGACGGAGGTGTGTGAAAGTGTAGATCGAATAATTATTATAAAAAAATCTTAGTATATTTATGATAATGGTGTTTTTACAAAAAAAAAGTAATAAAATGTGTTTAAGGGTTTTGAGAAGAAAAAAAAAACAAAATAACACAAGGGAAGACATTACCTTTAAATCGGGTAACTCTCTTTAATTTGAGATCAAAGGCTTCCTTGGAAAGGATTCTGCCCAAAGTGAGGCTTCAATGATGAATAGTTGGATGTGGAGAGATTAAATGGTCAGGGTTTGGCCGAACCAATGGCTTGAGAGGTGTGGGTAAGGTGGTAGAGATGGGGGCCTTTTATAAGAGGAGAGGGGGGGCACTCTTGGAAAGTTATAAAATATTACTTTCTTATAAAATGATTTTAGGATTTAAAAGTTCCCGAAGGATATTTTTCGAGGGTAAGTTGATAAGGTTTCGAAATACACCCATCCAATATGTTTGTGACAAGTGTAAGACTTAGCTTTCACCCTATCTTCTCATTTTATTTAAATCGTTCATTTATGAGGTAATCACTACATCAACACGATGTCATAAATAAATAAATTTATATAATATAAAAAAATTATCAAAAAATAGGATGATTTAGGAAATATTTTTATCTTTCTAATGAATATTTATAGTCAAAAATATGACTTTCATAACCCCATCTAAAAATTGTTTTAGAAAAACAACACATGTTTGTGACATTTTAACTTTCACTTTAAATAAAAAGGTATTAATGTAATTTTCCAACAAAAGTGGCTCCATGGGGTCCCCATGTTAACCCATGCATTTTATTGGTCTTCCATAACTCAACCAATAATGGGAGGACATGTGTCATGGTCATTTCATATTATTAAAACATTATTTTTACCTTAAATTACACTAATTACCTCTAATCGCGATTAAAACATAAAAGTTACTATTCACAAAAAAAATTATTTTAATCCCATTGAACAACATTTTACTTGATAATGACAACCATGTATGTCAGATTTTTGAAATCCAAAACACAGAGGTGGTAAAATTTCATTTAAACGAAAAATCAGTTTTTTAAGTACCACTTAGTGGTTTCACTATTCATCACAAATTGAAGTTTTCTAGAAAAATACCAAAAATTCACCCTAAGCTATATTTGATATTCCGAATTCAAAAATGATGTCTATTTTAAAAAATTAAAAACATATAAGTTACATTAATTAATTTATTAATTTATTTCCGCTGTCAGAGCAAATACCGTGTTTTTATGAGACAATAATTATCAAAAGATTGACAGTAGTTTAAGTCCAATTTCAAGATGAAATTAATTACAATGACCACTATTGGATTAAATGGTAAAAATATATTCTAATTTCACTTTAAATCCAATTCAAAAGATAATCCAATTATATAAATAAATTAGATTAAAAAGAGGTTTTGAATTAAAATACAACAGTTTTCACTATTCATTAAAAAATGAACTTTATCGGAAAAATACCAAAAACTTACACAAAGTAAAATTTGATGTCCCGATTCTAAAGAAGAATTTTATTTTTTCAAATATAACACATAAAATTGTCAAAAAGTGGATTTAAAAGAGCTTCGTCATCAAAAGGCGGTTAATTGACCTTTTAAAGAATATTAGAATGTTTATGCTTAAAATTGGATTCATTCGAATTTTTAATTCTCTAACATTTATTGTAAAAAGTAAAAACATTTGAAAAACATATATAATCATTTTGTAGTTAGTTCTGTTCATTCCCGCCATTAGAACGGCTAGGCGTTAACTACAATTTAAAATAACATTATTTTACTATTAGAGTGCAACGTAAGATTTCCAAGAAACTCGTTGTTGCGTATTGGGTACGCCATCGAGCATAGCATACCCTTTAAAGTTATATTAATATTTTATTCACAAATATGGATAAATATGAAAATTACATATTCTTTATTTACCTGGGGTGTTACAAAAGGTCACCGTTAGACCTCACTGTTCTAGAAACACTATTCAAGTCTACCGTTAGAAGGTCACAGTTAGAAGGTTACCATTCTGGAAACACTGTTAATGTTTACCGTTAGAAGGTCACCATTAGAAGGTTACCGTTCTGGAAACACTGTTCAAGTCTACCATTAGAAGGTCACCGTTTGATGGTTACCGTTCTGGAAACACTGTTCAAGTCTACCGTTAGAAGGTTACCGTTCTGGAAACACTGTTCATGCCTACCGTTACTGTTCATAAAACTGGAAACACTGTTCATAGAACTGGAAATTTCGAAAAGTGTTGGGGATAAGTCACCTGGACCTCCCGGAACACCTCCAACACCACATTTTCACAAAGTAATGGACCAGAGATGTCTGGGCCATTACATTAGATACCTCTCAAAACATTCTCGTCCTAGAGAATTAAAAACCAACCCAGAAGAAAAGAGGGGTCCGAACGACCACCCCACAAGAGAAATCTCAGGGGAAAACCACCATGAGTTGTTCGAATGCTGGAACAAAACAACGACATCTGAGAGTATGGGAAAAAACAATCCATATCAAAACAATTCAATCATAACATCACATTAAAGGTACATAAATAAAACATGAAAGGTCTAACCACAAAGGACACATCACTATATCAAGGGAGTTAAACATTAAACAACTCTGGGTACTGAGCACGTATCTGTGACTCACGCTCCCAAGTACTCTCCTCCAACCAGTCTTCTGTGACTACATCTGAAACGGAGCCCACGTATTTCTATAGACTATGGCGCTGAAACTCTCAGAGTGTCTTCCTCCAAGTGTCATCATCATCAACCCCTACCCGGCGACGATCTGCTAGAACAACCTGTTGTACATATTCTACGCAAACCTGAAAAGGACGTCGACCTGGAGCCATACCTATAGAATAACAACCGTTAGAGATCCTAGGACAGGAATATGGAAGACTCAAAATTAATAAATTAATTTTTTTCTTTTATTTATTTATGGTTAACTTATCCCATTGTCTACCCATTCAAACACAGGCATAAAGAAGAATAATGCATGATCCTTTCCTAGGACTCTACCCTGCAACCAGTACCACTTTGTTTAGTAGCCATCGTAAACATAAAGGTCCATGCAATAGATCATAGGGGGACTTAAACGTCTATGTCTCTACTGGTCTCCAGTGTTTACCCCACTTGCTAAACAAGAATGACACAGTTGCCCTACCATCCCATGCATCCTCACCTGTGCCTAACTCCCAACTCCATCCTATCCCTCAAACTGCCTCTAATACCACACTATCCCGACCCCCTCCCCACAATGTGTACCCCTCCTGGCCCGACAATGTGAGAAGAGAGATAATGACCCCCGAGTCCCACCTCTAGTAGGCCTCGGGTTGACGACATGCACCGAGGGTATAATAAACACACAAATGGGAGGAATTACCCTCTAAGAGAACACATGCAGAAGAGAGAGATAAGATAGACACCAACCAACTCCAACTCAGAACTGAAATTTAAAAGGAACCCATGTACATATATGAAATTCAATGAAAACGTACTACAACTAAAAGGGGAAACTAAAAGTACCCAAAAGAAAGTAAAATGACACTGACCACAAGCCCGAACAGATCCTCCAACCACAAGTTAGTAGTAACCAGCTTGATCTCCAACCTGCGCCAAGTGACCTAAAAAAATAGTTTATATTTACATAGGGTGAGTATAACAGTATACTCAGTAGGATCCTCTCCAAGCCTCTCGTGAAAATGTAAAGAAAGCATGCTAAAGCCCAGTGGAAAACAAGTGAAACTAACTCGTCACCTAAACAGGTATACTAAGTTCCCAAACTCAACATGGATACTCTCACCAAGTAATGAATACAAGAATATAACATATAATGACAAATATCAAGGGTACCCCGCTACTACTTCCCCACTGGTTTCCCGCTTTTCCCCAACGACATATGTCCTGTGCATCTCTCTCCAAAGGCTTACCCGCAGAAACCAGGGCTAAGCTCCACAATCTGCACCTCTTGCACCAAAAATGCTTTCCCGCAGACACCTGGGCGAAGCACCACACCATCCTCATAACCAAAAGCAATCGGGTATGTTTCGGGAGCCACCACATCCCACATAACGTGTATCACACATCAGGTATTTTACCTCAATCCATTATAGCCCATACACCGAGTAGGGATCCTCAAGCCATCACAGCCTATTCACGTTACACCTATAGTAGTCCATAGGATAGTATATCCAGAATATATATGTGTGTGAAATAACCACAACCCATTACAGTCCTCTACACACAGATATGGGTAAAACTAACCATTGTGCCTACCAGCACAAAGATCTACCAATAGAAGAGAGAGGGGTCAAAGGGGGTAGTCATCCATTCAACCTCCCATCAGAATGTTAGGGAAAACACCCCCAGGGCTCAAAATCCCAGGGGTGTCAGTTGCCCTTCCTGACAGGGTGGAGTAGCGTATAGAAACACAAAAAGTACAAAATATATATATAACTCACATCCACACTATGGGAATTACCTAGTCTTTGATACAACTGCAGCTAATGTCTCTCAGACTCCAGGATGCTACTTCTAAGACTAGGTATCCTATAAGCACACAAACATTTGGAGAGCATTATTAGATTACTCCATTCTCATTTTATCAGTTCCACTGTATGTTAATTAATTCTTTAAACATTAATTAACCGTAAATAATTTTATATTAAACTTCATTAGCATCACACCCAAAATCAACTGCTCCTTTTAAGATTCAAATCACCTTTAAATTCCATTATCTCTATCCCTATGGATTTTAACCATTTAATCAAACTTTCATTACAGAATTACATTCCCATATTCAAAAGCATTCTAGAAAAGGATCCTATGCTACTAAACACAAAAGAGGCTCAACATGGTGAGTAGGTATATTACCCGTCAAGTCTTTGCCGCCTATAGAAAGAGCATAGACCCATTCCCCCTCGATAGTCTAAACACGGAAAGAATGTGGAATACCCCGCGCGTCTTCGCCTCCTTCGGAAGAATTGTAAGCAAGACCAGTTGCCTTGAGCAGTGGGAAAAAACAAAGCAGATAAACATTCAAAGAATCCACAAGAATCCAAAAACCACATCCATCCCATTCCATCACCCCTGGTGTCCTCCCCGACACCCACATGCATAAACTGATGAATCTTTCCACCCTAGGCATCGTCCACTCCCACAACCACAAGGCCTTCGTGCCTCCACTTATCACAACACCCCTATAGGGTCACATCACAACATAAGCAACATGAAAACAACAATCACAACCATGGGCTCTTGGCCCTTTGAAAAACAAGATGGTAACTCAGAACCCTTTTAGAAATTATCAAACAAGCGATTCTTTAATCCATATTGAATTAACAGACTCAATCCGTAGGTTCCAATTTCGAAAAAACTAATCAGTAAGATATCACAAAGATTTAACATGCTTACTATGCCAATTTAATTATCATCAAATTAGATCAACTACAACAACGACAACAACCAGATTCATTTACATACCTCTTTATCTTTATCCAATTAATTAACAATTAATTCCGTCATTATGTTCATTATCAATTTCCATCAAGAACGAACAACTCATCAAAGAAAACATAAATATCACACTATCTAGTAAAACATGAGACAACCCGTTATCACGGTACAAAGAAAAAACATGCGATCAACCAATTCTTTTAATCCGGTTCAAGTATTTAATTACGTCAATTTCATTGTTATCCAAATGGCTAAATCATGCTAATTCTATGATTGCACATATAAAATTAGAGAATCCGTGAATCCCCTACCTCGAAGAGTTCTTTACATCTTTAATCCACACAACGGGTCACAATCCTCCTCTCACGACAACTACATCCACCAGAGGATACCACAGTACGAGAGTACAAACCAAACCCAAGAAAAACCCATTATAATCTTGGAAATTACATGTATAATATGTAAGGGAGAAACAAGAGAAGATGATCCCCAAAGGAACGACGATAAAACATACCTTATTGGAAAGATTGACCGACACACCTAGGTTGCATCCAAAATAGAGCGAAACCAATCGGATGATTAGGATTTGATTGTGAAACTCGTACGGGAATGATTGAAATGTTATAGTGTCTCTTAGCCAAGAACAAGGAGGAAGAACAAGGTATAATGATATCTCATCCCTTTTTGAAGATTTAACGAGGCGACAGTTTAAGATCCGATTTATTCTCTATTAAAAACGGATCACATTAACCCACGCGGTTTGACCAAGTAAATACATCCCGGCATTAGGAATAACTAATATAGGATTTATGGCTTTTGATTCGGCCTTAAGAGTCCTTAAAACAAGGATTTAAATTTATTTTACATCAAAGGAAATGTCAAAGGGGAGAAACTGTCGGAATCTGGAAACACTGTTCACATACTCAAAATTTGGCAAAGGAAAGAAAAGGTCACTGTTAGACCTCACCATTCTGGATACACTGTTCAAGTCTACCATTAGAAGGTCACTGTTAGAAGGTTACCATTCTGGAAACACTGTTCAAGTCTACAGTTAGAAGGTCACCATTCTGGAAACACTGTTCAAGTCTACCGTTAGAAGGTCACCGTTAGAAGGTTACCATTCTGGAATCATTGTTCAAGTCTACCGTTAGAAGGTCACCGTTAGAAGGTTACCATTCTAGAAACACTGTTCAAGTCTACCATTAGATGGTCACCATTATAAGATTACCGTTCTGGAAACACTGTTCAAGTCTACCGTTAGAAGGTCACCGTTAGAAGGTTACCATTCTGGAAACACTATTTAGGTCTACCGTTAGAAGGTTACCGTCAAAAGGTTACCGTTCTGGAAACATTGTTCATGTCTACCGTTACTATTCATAAAACTGGAAACACTGTTCACAGAACTGGAAATTTGTCAAAGTGTTGGGGATAAGTCACCTGGACCTCTCAGAACACCTCCAATACCACATTTTCACAAAGTAATGGACCGGAGAGGTCCGTTCCATTACAAATACAATGATCCAAAATGCCCTTGAAACATGGTAATAAGTTTAATTACAATAAATTCTTTATCGAAGAATAAATAGTTTAAAAAATTAAATCATTCCACATTATTTAATTAAAATTATTGTTTATTAAATATATTCTGTAAGTCCAAAAGTGTTGTAAACACTATTAATGATATCATGAAACAATTTTCTATCAAAATATTATTCAGTTGAAATGTAATCAATACTATATATATTTTTATCCATATCAATAATATATTTATCCAAACTAAAATATATTTCCTCAACATCAAAAACATATTATGGGTTATCATCTCTTAATGAAACTATAACCTTTCAATTAAATCATTTTTCTAGGTCATTAATACCATTTGAAATATTATTAAAACACCTTAATTAAAAACCAATTTAGAACAATACATTGTTGTTTCAAAATTATAATAACCAAAATACCACTGATAATGATATAATTCATTAAATCCAAAAACTTATATACACTAATCTTTCCACATTCTTTATACACCATTAACTAGGACTCATACTCATATTCCTTAACACTCATTTCGATTCATATTTAATTTTTATTCCCTTCATCGTCATTAATAATATAATTACTCTTAAAACCTTATTAATTTTATAAATTATATACCCCTTTAAGAAATAAATATTTATAATTACTACAACTATTACATTTGAAACATTAACATATTGATGATATATTAGGGAAAACATTATTCCCATCTATGGCATTTGGTGAAATTTTCATTTTCTTCCACAATTTCTCACTCTTTTCCTTTTTTTCTCCATATATAAAACACATTATTTTCTCTTTTAGGACATTTATAATAGTGATTATTTCCACAATATCTACATATATCAAACTGAATCTTATTTCATCTATGGTCTCCACCACATTAACTCTCAATGAATAATATACATACCATCTATGGTGAGACTATGATTTGGTTATGGTGAAAGGTGTTAATCATATATAATGATAACTGATAAGGAATAATCACTATATCCTTAACTCCCATCATCATACCATTTAGTTTCTCATTAAAATATGGTCTCACCATTGACTTAAACAAAAAAAATAGTGTGTGTATTCAAAATCATATTGCAAAACCACATAATCAATAAAATTCACATATAGAATATCTATATCCTGAGAACATATTTTTAATATATGATTCCGTAGGTTTATATTAGGAAATTTATCATAATTATTTAAATCCATCATGTGGGTTCATAATGTGACTATTAAATTTCATTGTATACCCATAGGAGTCTAGAAAGTCCCATTATCACACTCCAAGTAATGATCAAGCCTTGATCTAGGTACCCATTTCTATGTTTTTGCACATAGGCACCTCTATGCTAGATCCATATCTAATTTTAGTATTTGTAGTCGGATATACTTTCCTGAAAAACAATTCCTCTATACTTTACCAAAATTCTAAGACATTTTCCTATACTTTTACACATCCTTAAACTTACCGCAACACATATACCTAGATATATCCCTAGAAATATACTTTGGAATTTCCTAATGGATGTCACTAAAGAATTTGTAATCCTAATATCCAATTATTGATAAAAGTATTCTTTTAATAACAAATATAGAATAATATTAATTTATATATAAATAACTTATCTTTTACAATAATATTCAATAGATTTAAAAAACATGCATGAGGACTATAATATTCTTTTTCATTTTGAGTCTAGAAACACAATATTTTTATTTCATGAATGATCTTGAACATATTCAAGAAATATATTCTCACATGATAACCCTACAAGAATATCATACCTATATTTTTATTCATAACTAGATAAAGAAAAAACAAGATTGGTTGAGATCAGATTCTCCATTAGGGTAAACATGAAAGATATAAATTTATGATAAAATGATATAATCAGACATGAATAATGGTATGTGATCAGGAAAAAAAACATATGATATTCCTAACCACCAAATCATAGATCATAAATAAGAGCTGGGGCATAAGAAATTATCATTTCATAAACCATGGTTCATAAGAATGGGAGATCATCATAAACCAATAATTAATTATAACATCATTTTATAAAAGTTTGAAAGCATCATAAACATATAAAAACCCATTTCATATTTCAAGGTTACATATTATGACCATAATCATAGTAGATTCTGAATAATCACTAGTTTCCCATTGTTGATCAAGATGAAACTATTTCCCATAGTAGATCACGACTCACCTATTTCATATAGTGTTTCAAGCCCTTCTACTACCTTTCCATTATTATCACATGAGATATAAAAATTTACCCAATTAATTGGAGATAGATATAGGCCCAAATCATCATAGAATGAAAATAATACAAATGTATTCTGTAAGAACATGACAAATTTATCACATCAGAACCCAAGAAATGAAATGGGTTTCATAATAATCTTATCATAATAATACCTTTGTAAAATAAAAAGATTTCATTAATTTTTTTTTGATTTCATCAAATTATAACCCATTATAAAATATATAGTTTCAATAATAATTTTATCATTGCATAACTAGAGGATGAGAAGTGGGTTTCATAAACATCATATCATCATAAAAAAAACATTCAAATAAATAGGTACCCCAGGATCATATTCATAGTAATGAAAATGTAACATCAAATGATGTCATCATAGTTGAAAAATAACATTGAAAGGAAATTTGTAACATTTCATGGGAAAAATAAATTTTTATTGAAAATAATATTTTAATACAAAAAATCCTTGAAACATTTTATAAATCCTTTACATTGAAAATAATCCATCAATATTATAATGGATGATTTATAAAAATGTAAACATTTCTAGAGGAAAATATCCTTTCCATTGTAAATTTTTTTAAAACATTATTTCTTTTGAAACTTTTCTTTTAAGATAACCATGAAAAATAAAAGGAATATGAAAACATAATAATGATAATAATGGAGTAAAATATCATTCATCACATTGATGTTAAAATATTGTTTCCCTTTACAATTTCAGTATAATCCAAATGAGCATTATTTGGAACAAAACTTGCAGATTCAATCAAATTTTTTAGAAAAATTAAATTATGGTAAATAATATGATTAATAAACAATTTAGATATTTTTATTAAAAAATTATTGATATTTTTAAAAAACATAGTATTTTTTTATAAAAACTGGTTTTGACTATAAAGGTAAATGCAAATTTTGTTATTAAAAACATCCATTTTACCTCTTGAGAGCATATAGAGTGTATAATTAAAGGAAGAATAGTATTCTAACGAAATAAAAATATTAGAATAAATTCCACGAGTTTCTTGAGATATGAAACATAATATTTCAACGTTGGAATAATAAACATAAACAATCCTAATAAATGATGATATTGTATATTAAAAGCCTTACCACAATTGAAACTTTTTTAATATAGAACCCATGAAATTATAATGATAATATGTATATATAAATACCTTTAATTGTAATTAAAATAATTATAATATTAATTCCAGGAAATTATATAGACGATATAAAATAAACCCACTATGAATATGGAATGTGTCTCACATAAAATATAAGTGAAGCCAAAATCCCATACAATAAGTCTCGACATCAATTGTACAATTTTGAAGCTAATTTATAATAAATAGATGTTCATTATAAATATGTTTTAGAAAAATACATATATACGTCATACAATTTATGATTTAATCAGGACTATTTATTACCCATCTATTAACAAATCATTGTTAATGTAACATTTTGGGAAATAACTGCATCATTTTTTATTGAATTAGATTTATTATTTTTTTACTATATTATTTATCAAGGTTAAAAAAGATAAAGAATTCTAACCATTATAAAAATATCATATATAATTATTATTTATAGATCTAGAGTGATCCATAGATGTTAGATATAGGGAATGAAATACACTATTTATGGAGATGGAATGTCATACGTACTTCTAAATAGTTATTCCTTTTTCTTGATAGAGAAAAAGAAAGAAATGTAAATAATATATTACTATTTAACAATAATTTTTGATTAATATATATAAAATATGTTTGTTAAACCCATCTTTTTTACCATACACGTAAATCATGACAAAAGTACATCAATTCACATGGATGTAGTCCACTGTATACATGAATGACGTTATAATATTCTCACAAAATGGAATTTTAGAGAATAATGTTATATAATGAAACCAAAATAATATTAATATCATAAATATCATATATAAAAAAATAAAAAAATCATTATATCCATTTTTTATAGGTGGGGGTGGAAAATGAATAACATTTTTTCACAATGTGGTAGTCTGAGGTACACACGAATGATGATTTTGTAACCCATTTTATGGGTGAGGAGTAGGATTTATGTAATTAAATTAATATAATAAAATATATTTTTATTTAATATATTATTATTTTTATAATAATTGTTTACTAATAACATATAAGGAGGAGGAATAAATAAAATAAAACACTCGGTTTTGGATGTTACCTCTTCTCTATAAAATTTCTTTTAATTTTCTCCAATAGGTTTCTTAAGTGGAATTTTCTACTAAATTAATTATATCATGTTGAATGGATGGAATCAAGGAAGTTGTTTTTTCATTTAATTTCCAAAATAATGGTTTTTGGAATTGTTAATAGGACAGAAAAGTTGGAGGCCTTTTATTTGTGAAGTAACTGACACACTTGTAATTTTAAAAAAGAAAAAGGTGTACCCACATTTTTTACATGAAACAATTATGGAATGTTTATCTATTATAAATCATATGGGTGAGATATTCTAAATATTTTAGTGAAATAACTTTTGTAAATTATTTCTATGATTTATAAATATTATCTTTTAAATTTAACACCATGGTAATCCCATTTTTACCTTAACCATGATAAATATTTTCCCAATTTTTACAATTCATTATTGGAAAATAATATTTTTACATTATAAAATAATAAAAATTGTTCTTACCAAAAATTTGTAATTTATTTTTCCAAATTCCATTAATATAATGGGGAAATTTTAATTTAAAATTAATCCTACACATCCGATAGGAAAGAAGATCTTCAAATAGAAAATGATTTAATGATTATGATGTTTTTTATAGAAATCAAATATAATAATGACTAAAATTACCATAATAATATTAATAGACATAAAAATAAAATATTTTTTCTTTAATAACCACCTTAAAACAATTTAAAACTTTTTAAAAGATATACTAGAGATTAATATTTTTAATAAAACCAGAATTTTTCACCATTCATCGAATAATTTATGTTCCCAAAAAATTAAAAAAAATCCACCATTATATAATTTTGAAAATTTGATTCCAAAAATCAATTTATGTTTTTAAAAACAATTTTATAAATTTTTCAAAAACTAATTTTTAAAAAAGTATGGAAAACATGTAAAAATTATTTCTTTGAAATATATTGATTTTAAGTATAATTATGGTTTTATAATTATATATTCTATAGAAAACACATAAGATGTATTTATGAAATATGATTTAATAAATAATATATAAATATCATTAAAATAAATTACCAAAAGTCCCTTGTTTTATTTATTAATGTAAAACAAGTTTTGGTGCAAAAAATATTTCTTTTAGGAAATGATTTCCTTTATTTTAAATATATATTTATTATTTATTATTAATGGGTCATTAATGTAATAATTTTATACAAAATTTTAAACTATATATTCTAATAATGTAGTTAATTATATTCATAACAACCATTATAGTGTCTTGGTGATAACTATAAAATTAAATAATATTATTTCAATTGTATGTCAAATTTTATTTATACTCGGCGTTACATGTACCATGTGTTACACTCCGTGTTGTGTGTAATAAAAGATAAAATTGGTATTTCTTGTGAAGAAAAATATAAAAATGATTAAATTAATTTGAAAAATATATTCCACTAAATCACATGCTGTTACATATCCCATTTTTAATAAGAATGTTTCAACTATTCATTTTTCTTACTGTTATTCCCCTGACTTACAACAACATAATTTCATTTCAGAATAGAAATAAAAAACACATATATGTAAAAAATGCTGGTTATTATTTATTTCTTAACTATAGGAATATTTTTATGATAAATTAATAATTAAAAAAAGTCTATTATACTCAACTCTTATTTTATGATAACTCGTTACACTTACTTCTGTTGTGATTTTCCAGACATTATCTTCCATGAGTCGCATAGAATTATTACTAAAATTATCATTCATCCACTGTGTAATTTATTTTTTCACATCGTCCAGAAGAGAAAATTAATTATTTTACATTTTTTTAATCTTGCTACCCCCTTCCAATAGGGTTGAGAAAACACTCATTCACGGTTTTGGAACGATCAAATGTTTCGTAATTTGTGAAAAGAACGTATTCATAAGAATATTTTTGTTATATTTATACCCTTAAAATTACTTTCATTTATTTACTTGTTTCCCCTTTATTGGTTGTAATTTCCTGAAATTTGAAGGATTATGTGAATATTATTAACAGATTGCATACAATATCACAATAACCATTAAGTTAACTAATTTAGGTAGCATTCTATGAACTTAATATTCTCCATCAATGATGTCTTATATCAAACCAATCCATTTCTTACATTCCTATTGTTTACTATTATTACAAAATTTTTCTTCCATTATCGTTGAATATCATGGATTTAAACATTCCATGATGTCACCATTCCACCCCAAATAGAAGAATCGATCAATTGGTATAAAAATATCATTTTCCTTTTTATTCAGTGTGTTTTTTAGTATCTTCTTGATTCTTACTCACCATGTTAAACACTCCAAATTCATTCATATTATTTTCATTAATTATTTATAGAAATATATATATTTTTTAAATGAATAATTCTTGGTAGGTGTAAACCAACCCTCATCATCACTTTGAAAACTATTATTTCAATATACAAAATATTTCACATGAAATATAATCTATTAAATTTTAATAACATTACTTTTTTATGTTTAAATTATTTTCTTATAGTTTAATTTATATTAATTTTATAATTTACCCACCTTATCATATGAATTAATTATTTTTAGTCAACATTACTTTGATACCTATTGCCAGTGGCCTTATGTCCAAATATTTCAGAACAAGATTAGTAGTCCAAAAATTTAATTTTCTTCACTTGAGAACTAATCATATTAGTATGAGTATATTGTTTTTTTAATAAAATGAGAACTTCATTTTGGATAATTTTTTGAAACATTGATTCCTTCTCTTGCTATCATCCACTGTGGATTAATTGATGAGGTTTTCACTCTTTTTCTTGAATAATATACATCATGAATTTGAGTTGCGAGCAACAAATTCCACCGATACATTATCAACTCACACAAAATATTATAGGGTAAGGGTTAGATTTTTATAGGATATTGTAGATGATTTGTCTATAAATATTTTACATCACTTAATTCCATTATATTGAGTCAATTATGCAGTTAAAATCAATTCATAAACATATATGGAATAAACTATTCATTAACATTCGTGAGATGATTTAGCATCATTAATTTTCATGTTAAAAAAATAATTTTAACTCAATATAAATTATATTTAGAGTGTTCATATGATCATTAAGTGATTTAGATATATCCCAACTTTTCATTATTATATTCTCAACATTATTTTAAATAAAGACAAATATTTTCAACAAGAAATATTCTTATGTATTTATCGTGTATGAATTTATTTCTGTAACACCCCAAGCATCTAAGATACACTTCTCTTTGAATAATATAGTAGCATGTGATGTACGCAACTTCGAGTTCTAACACACCACAACCTATCAAAGTAGCTATTATGAATAGTAATAACCAATTTATGAAATTTTATACATTTTATCTTTCAAAATGTAATTAATTTTTGGATTCGGAATATCGAAATTTTCTTAGGATGATTTTTTGGTAATTTTCTGATAAATTTCATATTTTGATGAGTAGTGACAATTAATAAATTTTATTTAAAACAACCTTTTCAATGGAAATAATTAATAGTGATAAATTATGAATTTGAGTGTTTTAAAGTATAATTAGATTATATTTTTACAATTTAATCCGATGGTGGTCATTGGACATAATTTCACATTTAAACTGGACACAGGGAAGTGTCAATATTTTAATATTTATTATTTCTCAAAAACACGCTTTTTGTTTTGACAATGGGAATTAATTTTAAATTAATTTATGGAACTTCTGTGTTTTGAATTTAGAAAAATGGATTCCAAATTTAGAATTCGGAGGTCCAAATTTTTTAAATAGATAACTTGTATTTTTAGACATTTTGAATAATTATTTTGGCAAATATTTTATTTACCATGCTTAAAGGGTAAATCTGTTAAATAAGGGTAAAAAATAATATTATAACATTATTAAATTACCCTAAAACGTATCCGAACCCTATTGGATGATACATTTCCGACCATGGGAATCTTTGAGTCAATTTTGGGACCCCATAGAGTCACATGTAAGTGATAATGACACTTTATATTTATTAAGTTAAAGTAAATACAAAAATAACATACGCATATATCTTTTAAAAAAACAATTTTTACATATGGTTATATATGTTATATTTTTGACTATAAATATTTATTAGGAAGCTGAAACGATTTTATACATAATGGTATTTTATTTATAATTTTTATACAATGAATAATTAAATTTTTATATGACACAATAATGATGTAGTATTTTCCTTATTAATGAAAGAATCAAATAATTGGTATTATAAATGATAAAATAAATTTACTTTGAATGTTTTGAAGTCATCCAAGAATTTTATTTGTTAATATGACATGTTAGGATATCTTAAATGAATTGGGTTCGAATTAATAATGTTGTTAAGACTTTAAGAAAATTAAATTATTAAATAGTGTAAAAATTGACATAAAGGAGTTTTTGAAACAAATATTATATTATATATTGATATAATACTCTTAAAAACCTATGGTTCTGAAAAAGGACTTATATAATGATATGTTTATTATTAATTAACCACATGGGGTTCTCTTGTAAGTATATAGTATGTTTATTAACTATATAATATAAAAATAAAAAGAGACATGGTAAATGACAAACTATTTAACTAAGAGTTAAATCTAAAGGTTAAGGTTAATATATTGAACCAGACCTGTATAAAACATATTGGTTGAGTGGTGTTCGACCCAAACCCACATTATCATTTAAATAATCCATTTTGGAGCCTTCAGAACCTGAAATTGATTTTGTTATAAAATAACATTTCTAGCTTTTCCTAAGGTGCAATCACCCCTCTTATAAAAGGGCACTCCACCTTCTCTCTAATTCACACCTTAAACACCTATTGGCTCGGCCAAACCCTGACCAAATATCCTCCCAACTTCCTTCAATTCATTTTATAGGCCTCTCTTTAGTCAGAAAGCCATCTTAAGGAGCCCTTTTGATCAAATCAAAAGTAAGAACCCAAAGAAGAGGTAATAATTTCACCACCCTCTTTTAAGTTATTTTCTTCTTCCACTTCTTCTTTATTTGTTATTTCCTTTCTAAAATAATAACTCCAGAATCTTCTATATACTGTGATGTTATTATAAATATGGTACAACCATATTCATTATTCTATCCATCATTTTAATGACTTGTCACCATACGTGCATACGTACGGATTACCGTCTCCACGTCGCGGTTGAATTGTTATTCAATACATTATTATTTGGATGGGTAAAATAATGATGTGTAATTCATGAAAATAATAAATATAACATGGTAAAGACTCTGTATATACGATATACCATCCAATTATATATTATTTTAACGTCAAAAATTTATATTTTCGCTCGTGCGTATGTACGGATTACAGTCTCTACAAACGTGATGAGATTCATTTCCCATCGTATCCATTTAAGACTAATTTTCATTAGATTGTTAAAAATAATATTTAGAGACTTGATATCATTCTGTATATGAATAAGATACATCCCATCCATAATAGATATGACTCAAATAAAAAATAATATAAAGGAAACAAATTTATTAACACCCGAAACGACGATAACACTAAGATATTATTAACAAAACAATGTAAAAAGATCATACATGATATCATATTAATGTATATTATTCTAGTATAATTTAATAACAATTATTTCACCATTATACATGAGGTTAACCTACCATCGATCTAGGAAAAGTACAAGGTAAGGGTTTATTTCACAATCTCTTCATTATCCGAGGTTGTTTATATGTAATTATCTATTGGGACCTCTTTATCATCCACATAAATGTTTCTTAAAAATTTATTTCAAATAATTCTTATTATTTTATGGATAGTGGGTTAAAGTAATTTACCTTTGTTTGACTTTTTATTATATGTTTAAAAAGGAATCTTTCTTCCATTTTCCAAAAAAGGTCTTTTTTAACCTTTTGGACAGAATTATGGTAAGAATGTCTTTTTTAACTTATACGGTGGGTGCGGCTATTTTCCGCCATTATAAAAATACTTGAATCTTCCCTTACAATATTATAAGAATATTTTCAAAGTAACTTTTTTATTTAATAATTATGTGAGTTTTAAATGATTTAAAAAAAGAAATATTTCTCTCAAATAGTTTCGATTTCATCTATGTCAACATCCTTTGATGGATTTTAAGCTTATTTGAAGTTGATTTATTATTTTAAAAAACATACATATTGTATTAAAGGTTTTGTGATATGTTTGAATGTGGATGTGTTATTTTTATACCGTTCATGGTATATGGAGAAAGTATTTACATTTCGTATTCTAGTTTTAATACGAATGATTATGTTATGTTTAAACCTGTTCATATGAGGAATGCATTAGACTTAGTAAGTGATGGGTAGAGCCCGCTATAGCTCCCCGATGCATCAGTAGGTCTCATGAGACAAACTAGTGTCTTGGCACAAGGCTTTGAAAAAATATTACTTTTTGTCTTGGCACAAGGCCTTGACAATGTTGTTATGATAGTCTGGCATTATGCATTCCATCATTATGAAAGTGGTAATTGATATTGTATGTGTTTATTCTACTAGTATAATACCTTGTTGAAAAAGTAAATGGAATTATTTCATTTTATTTTTGTCATACTATGCTGATGTTGAAGTTTAAAAGGCTTTTGTTTTAGTTATACATTTCCTTTTAATGTTTATACAAATTTATGAAAGTTTCTACTGTATTGTTATCCTTAATGAGCATCTATGCTCACCCCTTTCTATGTTTTATTATTCCTAGGATGTGAAGAAATATTTTATGACTGACCTGGATAGATAGTCCGAGGGGATATGAGTGTGGAATATGGAGACTATGTTGTTGTTGTTTTTCACTTTATTGTGTAATGTAATACATATGAATGTATCTAGTGTTTCCAAGGCTACTAAACTAATTGGTCGTTTGATACATGATCTTTTGTGATCATGAAATGATACATAATAATGCACAGACTCTGGGCTTCTGGGGTCTGGGCGTTACAGTTGGTATTAGAGAAATTTTAGTATAAACCTTGGAATCTAGATTTAGATAAACTCTGATTTGAGCACAAAGACCTAAGATGGACTTTGAGGATTTGTATAGAATAACTTCCAAGAATTTTCGTATTTTAAAGAATTTGTGAGTTTTCCACAAAATACATCCCTGTCTGGATACGAGCAGGTAGAGGCGGCACTGGCACAGATTTCCGGAGGGGTAATACCCGAAAACACCACTTTGAGCAAGACTCGAACGAGAACTGGTGCACGAAAACAAGCTTTGCTGCTCTCTTGGTTACGACACTCCTGATGGATATGCTTAAGATAATTATCATTTTTATTACATACCATTATGAAGGGTTTATGAGTATATACTTCCTCAATTAAAACAATTTTTTATGATTATAGATTATATCCTTAAACTATTCAATTTATGTTAAGTGTTTTACATGTTTGGATTTATGTATTACAATTCATAAACTAATCTAGTGTATGAAATTATTTAGAAATGGTGCCTTGTGGAAGGAATGGAAACTGTATCAATGTACGCACTCCATGTAGGGATTTACCTCCTTCTCAAGATAATAATTGTGGAGCTGGTGATGAAATTGGTACTAATCAGCTAATCACTTCACTGGGACAACTCACTGAGGTTATGAATAATAAACTTACCTGTATAGAGCACTCCGATCCACATCGTAGAGGATCAATGTTAGATCGCATCATAAGGCAAAAACCACCAACATTAAATGGGGGTACAAATCCATTAGTTTCTGAACAATGGATAAATTCCTTAGAAAAAATATTCCATGCCTTGGGATATAGTGAAAGGTAAAAAGTTTCCATGGCAGTTTACCGCCTCACTGGAGATGCTGATCAATTGTGGTCATTGATTCAAAACACAGAAGAAGATGATGAAGTATCAAATATGGAATGTAGGGATTTTAAAGATATTTTTTTAGAAAAATACTTTCCTCGTGACCCTGAAGTAGATATGGAAAGGAAATTTATGAGTCTGATGAAAAAGGAGGATGGGAATTTCGTAATGTATGAGGCTAACTTTACAAGGATATAGAGTCATGATACAGATTATATACGTAACCCAAGAAGTATGATTGATTGTTTCTTTTATGGGTTCAAACCGTTTCACCGTCAAACATTAGTCTCACAATCCTTCTGGTCGTATGAAGATATTGTCTCATGTGCTGTCAAGAATGAAAGAGAATTCTCCAAGTTTTACGACTTTAAAGAAAATCAAGAGAAGAAAAGATCTGCTGATCCCTCTAGAAATGGAAAAAAAGGGGAAGAGGGGAAAGGTTGAATATCCATCCTACAATAAATGTGGGAAGAAACACCACAGTACCTGCTTGATGGAAATGGGAGTTTGTTACAAGTGTGGTTAAAAAAGGCCACCAAGCTCATGATTGTAAGGGGAAGAAATAAGCTATTAATGTTCAATGCTATAATTGCGGGGAGATGGGACATTATGAAAATTAATGTACTAAGCGTCAGGGGATCTTACCTTAGAAAAGGACATGGGACCAAGGACAATCTTATGATATCACTACTATTGAGTTTGAAGCTCTAAAAGATGT
Organism: Viscum album; assembly: GCA_963277665.1. Taxonomy (NCBI): domain Eukaryota; kingdom Viridiplantae; phylum Streptophyta; class Magnoliopsida; order Santalales; family Viscaceae; genus Viscum; species Viscum album. Next base: position 1,951,914,034 of record OY728150.1, read on the forward strand.
GGTGGCTGGTAATTTAATGGTTTCCTCAAGTTTACCCAATTATTTATTTGATTCTGGATCATCTCATTGTTTCATATCTTCCCAGTTTGCTAAGAAAATTATATATATCTCCAATTTTATTTAACAAGGGTGTTTTCATTCAAAACTCCTAAGGGATGTATGATTACTAAAAATATTTGAAAATCAGTTCCCATTAGGTCATATAAATGTTCTTTATCTTCTGATATCATTGTCATACCCATGATTGAATTTTATATAATCCTCGACATGGATTGTCTTTCGGACCATGATGTAAAAATTTATTTTCAGAAAAAGCAGGTTATGATTTTTGATGATGATGATAAAGAACACATTATCTTTAGAGAAGAATCATCACCACCTAATTCTTATCTAGATCTAACCCCAGTAGCTTAACTAAATTCAATTACTGGGGTGGAAGAGAATGAAATAACTGTGGGTGAGGAAAGGAATGTTCAAATAGAGGATGTACCTTTTGTGAAATAATATGTTGATGTGTTTCTAGAAGATTTATCTAGGCATCCACCAGAATGGGAAATTGATTTTTCTATTGATTTTATTCCTAGTTCAAGGACCATATCGAAGACCCCTTATATAATGGCCAATATGGAATTAGTGGAACTAAAGAAACAACTAGAGGAATTGAGTAATAAGGGATTTATTCACCCAAGTGTTTCTCTATGGGGAGCCCCTATCCTTTTTTGTTAAGAAGAATGGTGTATCTATGAGGTTATGTATCAACTGTAGGGAGATCAATGCTATAACAATAATGAATAAGTATCCCCTACCACGCATTGATGATTTATTTGACCAACTCCATGGAGGTCAAAACTTTTCAAATATTGACCTTTGATCTGGATATCATCAGTTATGTTGGAAGAAGGAAGACATTCCAAAAATAGCATTTTGAACCAGGTGCGGGCATTTCGAGTTTACAGTAATGCCTTTTGGACTGAATAATGTACCCTCTATCTTCATGGATCTAATGAATAGAGTTTTCAAGGAATATCTCGATGATTTTATAGTGGTATTTATTGATGATATCTTGGTATACTCCAAAAGCTATGAATATCATGAAAATCACTTGCGCATTATCCTGAAGACTCTTAGAAGACATGAATTATATGGGAAGTTTAACAATTTTGAATTCTGGCTTGAGGAGATTTCTTTTCTTGGCCATATGGTCTCTAAGGATGAAATTTTTGTAGATACTTCAAAGACAATGGAAGTCCAAGAATGGCCAGCACCGACAATTATAACTGAGGTACACAGTTTTATTGGTTTAGTAGGTTATTATCGATGTTTCGTCCATAATTTTTCCTGATTGGATAACCCATTAACGAAGCTCAAACGCAAAGGGGTTAAATTTGTTTGGATAGAAGATTGTGAATAATGTTTCGAAGAACTGAAGAGAAGATAATTCAATGCTCCTATATTGACTCTACCATTTGGGAATGACGAGTTTGTTATTTAAAGTGATGCTTCAAAGAAAGGACTTTTTTGTGTCCTTATGAAAAATGACAGGGTTATTGCCTATGCATCACGACAGCTAAAAATTCACGATCAAAACTATCCTACACATGATCTTGAGTTAGCTGCTGCAATCTATTCTTTGAAGATATGGAGACAATATCTCTATGGTAAAAAATGTGAGATTTATACTGATCAAGAGAGTTTGAATTATATTTTCTCATATAAAGAACTCAACATGAGGCAAAGTAGATGACTTGAACTACTCAAGGATTATGATTGCACGATACACTACCACCCTGGGAAGGAAAATAAGGTGGAATATTCTTTGAGCTGAAAGGATCATGGAGTTTTGAACAAGATGATAGTTGAAAGGGATCCTATTTTCATGGATCTAGTTAAGATGGATATGGGAATAACCATTGAAGGTGAAACATCAATGATTTTTTTAAATGGTTTCCAAACCATCTTTATTATAAAGGATAACAAGTTCTTAGGATGATGATGAGGAGTTTCAAATGAAGATTAAAGCTGTGAATGATAGAAGATTGAGTGACTTCATATATGAAGATAGAATTTTGAAATTTGGGAAGTGACTTTGTGTTCCTGATATACCTGATCTAAAAAGCGAATTGTTGGATGGTGATCATAGTTCCAATTTTTCTATACACCCTGGTAGCACTAAAATGTATAGATATTTGAAGAAATATTATTGGTGGGACAACATGAAGATGGAGATTGTGGAATTTGTGTTAAGATGTATGGTATTCCAACAAGTGAAAGCTAGAAGACAATATCCTGGAGGAGTATTACATCCAATTCCAATAACTGAGTGGAAATGGGATAAAATCACGATAGAATTTGTCATGGGACTACAAAAGACTCCTAGACAGAACGATGCAATATGGGTCACTGTTGATCGTCTTACCAAGTTAGCACATTTTCTTGATGTAAGAGAAGATATACCACTTGAACGTATTGCAAGACTATATATTAATGATGTTGTGAGACTTCATGGAGTACCCCTATTGATTGTTTCTGATGGTGATCCACGTTTTACATCATGATTTTGGAAATGTCTTCAAAAATCCCTAGATATTGAACTTCGTTCGAGAACTGCCTACCACATCAAACTGATGGATAATCAGAACGGGCTATTCAAACCTTAGAAAACATGTTGAGATCATGCTCACGTGACTTTCAAGTTATGTGGGATCAATATTTACTTCTGGTAAAATTTTTGTATAACAATATCTTCCATTAAACTATTCGGATCGCACCATATGAAGCATTATATGGAAAGAGATGTCGCACACCAACCAGTTGGGATGATGTTGGTGAAAGAAAACTCTTAGGCCCAGAACTTGTGGAGGAAATGATGGAAAAGGTGAAGGTAATCCAAACCCACATCAAAGCATCTCAAAGTAGACAGAAGAGCTATTCTGACAACCGAAGGAAGGATTTGGAATTTCTGGTAGGAGATCATGTTTTCTTTAAGGTATCTCCATGGAAGGGAGTTATATCTTTCGGTAAGAAAGTTAAATTGTGTCCCAGGTACATAGGACCTTTCAAAATTCTTGAATGAATTGGGGCTGTAGCTTATCGTTTGGAAATGCCTCCAAATCTCACCAAAGTTCATGATGTGTTCCACGTATCACTATTGAGAAATGCATGCCTGACCCAACGCATGTACTCACCTATGAGGAATTAGAACTAGAACCCGATATTTCTTATTGCGAAGAGCCGGTCAGGATTCCTGATACCAGAGAACAAGTGTTTAGAAACCAGACAACTCATCTGGTAAAAGTTATATAGAGAAACCATAATATGAAAGAGGCAACATGGGAACCCGAGGAACTTATGATGAAGTACCACCCGAGTCTATTCATGCAGTAGTATTTTAAAAACACGCTTTTTGTTTTGACCACAGGAATTAATTTTAAATTAATTTCGGCCACTTTTGTGTTTTGAATTTAGAAAAATTTATTCCTTATTTAGAATGAGGAGGTACAAATTTTGTAAATAGGTAACTTTTATTTTAAATCATTTTGAATAATTACATTGGTAAATATTTTATTTACCATGGTTAAAGGGTAAACCCTGTAAATAAGGGTTAACAAATAATATTAAAATATTATTAAATTACCATAAAACATTTTCTAACCCTATTGGATGATACATGTCCGACCATGGGAATCATTGGGTCGATTTTGGGACCTCATGGAGTAACTTGTAAGTGACACTGACACTTAATATTAATTAAGTTAAAGTAAATACCTAAATGACATAAGCATATATCTTTTTGAAAAACAATTTTTACATAGGGTTATTTATGTTATATTTTCTACTATAAATATTCATTAAAAGATAAAAATATTTCATACATAATTGTATTTTAATTATAATTTCTAAACATTTAATAATTAATTTTACTTATGACACAACAATGATGCATTATTTTCTTTATTAATGAAAGAATCAAATAATTGGTATTATATATGTTAAAATAAATATATTTTGCAAATTTTGATGCCAACCAAGAATTTTATTGGTTAATAAGACATGTTAGAATTTCTTAAATGAATTTTTTAATTAATAAAGTTGTTAATACTTCAAAAAAATCAATTATTAAATAGTTTCAAAATTGACAGAATTTAGTTTTGCAAATAAATATTATATTATAAATTGATATAATATTCCTAAAAATATAAGGTTCAGAAAAAGGAATTATATAATGATAAGTGTATTATTAATGAACCACCTGGGGTTTTCATGGAATTATATTGTATGTTAATTGACCATATAATATAAAAATACAATAAGACATGGTAAATGCCAAACTATTTATCTAAGAGTTAAATCTAAACGTTATGGTTAATATAGTGACCCAAACCTATCTAAAACCTATTGGTTGAGTGGTTGTAGACCTATAAACACATTAGCATTTAAATAATCCATTTTGTAGCATTTAGAAACCGAAAATGATTTTATTATAAAATTATATTTCTAGCTTTTCCAAAGGTTCCCCTCACCCCTCTTATAAAAGGGCACTCCCCCTTCTCTCTAATTCAAACCATAGAAGCCTTCTAGCTCAGCCAAAACCTGAAAAATATCCTCTAAACATAAATAAATTAATCCTAGAGTCCTTACTTTAGTCAGAAAGCCATCTTAAAGAGCCATTTTGATCAAATCAAATGGATTAATCTGAAGAAGAGCAAATAATTTCACCACCCTCTTTCAAGTTCTTTTCTTCTTCCACTTCTTCTTTATTTGTTATTTACATTCTAAAACTATAATTCTAGTATCTTCTATATAAAATGATGTTATTATAAATATGGTACAACCATATTCATTATTCTATCCATACTTTGAATGACTTGTCACCATACGTGCGTACGTACAGATTACCGTCTCCACGTCGTGGTATAATTGTTATTCAATGCATTATTATTTGGATGGGTATAATAATGATGTATAATTCATTTAAATAACAAATATAACATGATAATGATTATTTATATATGATATACCATCCAATTATATATTATTTTAATATCAAAAGGATGATATTTTCGCTTGTGTGTACGTACGGATTACCATCTCCATGAACGTGATGAGATTCATTCCCGATCGTATCCATTCAAGAAACATTTTCATTAGATGATTAAAAATAATGTTTAAATACATGATATCATTCTGGATATTAATAAGATACATCCCATTCATAACATATATGACTCACATAATAAATAATATAAAGGAAAATGAATTCGTTAACACTCAAAAAAGCAGTAATTCTAAGATATTATTAACAAGACAATGTTAAAAGATCATATATGATATAATATTAATGTATATGATACTTGTATAATTTAATAACAATTATTTCACAATTATACTTGATTTTAACCTACCTTCGATCAAGGAAAAGTACGAGGCAAGTGTTTATTTCACAATATCTTCATTATTTGAGGTTGTTTATACGTAATTATCTATCGGGGCCTCTTTATCATCCACATCCATGTTTCATAAAAATGTATTTCAAATCATTATTAATATTTTATAGACTATGGGTAAAATTAATTTATACCCCTTTTCGAATTTTTATAATATGTTCAAAAAGGAATCTTTCCATCATTTTCCAAACAAGGTCCTTTTTAACCTTTTTGACAGAATTAAGGAAAGAATGTCTTTTTTAACTAATACGGTGGGTGCAGCTATTTTCTGCTATTATAAAAATCGTCGAATATTCCCTTAGAAGATTATAAGAATATTTTTAAATTAAATGTTTTATTTTATAATTATGTGACTTTTCAATGATTTCAAAAAAGATATATTTCTCTAAAATAGTTTTGATTTCATCTATATCAGCATCCTTTGTTGGATTTTAAGATTATTCGAAGTTGATTTTTTATGATACAAAACATCCATATTGTATTGAAGGTTTTGTGATATGTTTCATTGTGGATGTATTATTTTTATACCATTCATGGTTTATGGAAAAATTATTGACATTTCTTATAGTAGTTTTAATATGAATGTTTATGTTATGTCTAAACTTGTTCATATAAGGAATGCATTGGACTTAGTAAGTGACGGGTGGAGCCTGCTATAGCTCTTAGATGAATTTGTAGGTATAAAGAGACAAACTTGTGTCTTGGCACAAGGCCTTGACAATATCTTTTTTGTATTCTTGGCACAAGTCCTTGACTATGTTGTTATGATAGTCTAGCATTATGCATTACATCATTATGAAAGTGCTTATTGATATTTCATGTGATTATTCGACTAGTAGAATATAAATTTGAATAAGTAAATAGAATTATTTCATTTCATATTTTCTATATTATGATGATGTTCAAGTTTAAAATGATTTTTTTAGTTATACATTTCCCTAAATGTTTATGTTTATTTATGAATGTTTCTACTATATTTTTATCCTTACTGAGCATCTGAGCTCACCCCTTTCTAGGTTTTATTTTTCCCAAGCTGTGAAGAAGTATTTTATGATAGACCTATAGGGATAGTCTGAGGGGATATGAGTGTAGACTATGTAGAATATTTTGTTGTAGTTTTTCACTTTATGATGTAGTGTAATACATATTAATGTATCTATTGTGTCCAAGGCTACTAAACTAATCTGTCTTTCGAGACTTGATCTTTTATGATCATGCTAATGATACGTAATAATGCACCAACTATGGGATTCTAGGGTCAGGGTGTTACAATTTCCAATAGGACATCTTTGATACCAATGAATTAATTCAATGAAAGTGATTTTCCTTAAATATTAAATGAACTATATTTTTCCCATAATTGTATTTTTGGTTCCAAATATTTTGTCACAGTGATATTTTAAATTTAATGAGAGTGGATTTTACTTGGATTCAACCTGTTTGGTGAGAGTGTTTCACTTTTATGACTACATATCCAATAATTTATTCATATTGTTATCTTTTAATTCTATGCATCTTTTCTGATCATGTGCTTACATGAGAAGTGAAAATATATATGTAAATAATTTAATATAAAAATTATTTATATATTCATTTACATTAGAGTATATATTTTTAATTAATTATTATTCCCATCCATTTCATATAATAAAGAATATTCTTCTAGAGTATCATTTTTAATATATTTATATATATATATATATCAGAATAATTAAAACAGTGATTACATCAAGTGTTATTAAATACCCATTATTCATTAAACCCTTTATCAAGATAATAGACTATATTTTTCTACTATTTTTTTGTTATAAACATCTATATTTATGTTAATATGAATTATCTTAATATTATCCGCATAAGGAAACCACATAAAATTCAAAAATTTACAATTCTTGTAAAGTAGTTATAAATACTAACCAAAATTAGATCCAACGACAGGAAAAAATTTATTATCTCTTATATTTCTTTATGTTCCTAGTTGATCATGTATTCATACTTATGTTAGGTTAATAAGTATAAAAATGAGTAATTTTTTTTATTTAACTTAACTTTTATATGTTTTAATATTCATCATTGTTAACCTTTTAGGATGAATGGTTATTATTTATTTGTCAGCACATTCACACCTCATTATGGATAAATAGTAAATAGAGCACAATACATGATATTTTTACAAGGATTGATCCCAATGTTGGTATATAGTATATATTATGTTTTGGTATACTCTAAAATATATATTTTATCACCAATAAATTACTATGATTACATTATAATAAAGTTTCATCCATGAATAAACACTTGGAATGGGTTGAAAGGTATCTTATTTGAACAATAGAATGGTATTATCCTTGAACCAATATTATATCATGATAATACCTATGTATTAACTAGTTTTTGGACTCTCAAATTGTTTGGGTATTATTATACTAGATCCATATACTATTTAATGAGCCTCAAACGATTCATCTAGAATGAATCTTTTAATGGATCCAAGATATCTCTACATCATAATGAAATATCTTATTCTCTATTGAACTCTAAATTGATATTTCATCAATTTAATTTATTTATAGGGAAAATGTTGTTTTGAAAAGTAAATTTTTTCCTCAATTCAACATATCCTCTATAACATTAAAGTCACAATATCTTCTTCCATGAAATCAGCAGATCTTATAGACCATGAATGTCATCCTCATTTCATAAACATAATGATCATATGGAACATGAAAGTCAAATTCTTTTATTATATACTCACAAAACATATAAATCATTCTCAATATGAATTCATCCTTTGTACTTCCTTTCATACATTAAAAATTATATTTAATGTAGGATCTATAATATTAAATTCCTACATACTGAAATATATAGTCAATCAATATAATGAATTAAAAAAATGTGATAATATTTCACTCTCAATGACTTTACAAATCAACATCATTTATCATCCATGATTCATTAAATCTAATAATGAATTATTATTTCATAATAATGATTTTATATTTTTATGTAAAACTGATCTTCTTCATGTGGAGTTGGAATTCATATGTATTTTTTTGAATAATGCCTTGAATATAATAAATAACATGATTCATAAACATATATAAACTCATGAGAATTGTGATATTGACATTATTCTGATTAAACTTTCAGTTCTTCATATTCCAATGTATTAATCAACCATATAGATAATGAAAACCATTCTTCTACCTCTAATTCTTCACATTTATACTTCTGCACAATTATTATTAGTACTCTTTGAATAAATAGTAATCCTTTGCATATTTAAACATAATTTAACTTACTACCTAAGGTTAGGTGTTCAACTTATATATCTCCAAAATATTGATAAAAAACATTATTATTCCATATCATGATATATTCATTATTCTCAAAATTGTAGCTTCTTAATATATATATATATTACTAATGGTCATTATCTAATTCAATACTAAACTTTTAATCTCCTTAACTATTGATATTATGAACATACTCATATTTTAATCATAAAATAAAATCAATACATGAATAAAATAAATGTAACATAAGCTTTACCTTGTACTCTATATTTCATTAATCCACACCGTCTTTTAATAAATTAGTTTCAATAAAATCAACATGGATATGTCAATTATAAATACATTACTCTAAAACATTCATATAAATATCAATTAAAGTTATTTGTATTATTAACAACCTCCACCTCCAAACACATGATCTAAAAAATTTCATTATGCATGATTTTTTTGGAATACATAATACATTTATCTCATATCACCAATGATATAATTTTTAACTCAAAATAAACTTCTCTTCATAATATTATATCTTCTAAATAAAACACCTTCAGTCATAGAAGAACTATATCTCCCAGGTTCTATACTAATCAAAATCTATTCTCAAACAATCATTTGGTGTGTTATATTAAAATTCCAAAAATGAATCATCTAAGTAATCCTACAATCCATTCAGTTTTTTCAATACATAGATCTATAATATATTCTATATTCTAAATTCAGTCCATCAAAAAATCTTTAGATTATCATGAAACATCTTTATATTATATTCATAATTATATATAGGATATGAAAATCTCATTATTTATAATAACATGGGTAAATTAATCATATGTTTCCATCAACATTTCATATTAACTACTACATATAATTTCATTTAACTTCATTTAATATATCTATTACCTTTCAATGGTTTAAAATGACTTCCCACTATCATTATATGTAACTCAAACACAGTTCTCAGGAATTATCGATTGTTATTAATTATTAAGAATCTACCACAATGGATTTGAAATTCTCTCAAGATCATCACTATTTAGAGTAGGAATTTTTTCCCATTGTTCTTATTATTTTACATCCTCCCCATTATCTAATGTATTGTTATCATATGTTCAATACCTTTATAAAATTTAAGATTCAGTGCGATAGTATACCATTATTCTAGAATAAAAATTCCTCATGAACATTAATTTTTATAGGGGTTCATATTTTCTAAATCCCCAAACCTTTAATATATTGGTTATTATGGTTTCATAAGAGTGAATGGTGGTGGACTTGAGGATATGGTTAGGAATTGATTATGAGTGCTACATATTAATACTAGAAAAACACAATCTTTTGGTGATGAATTTTGGTCAAAATCTTATGCGTATTGAGAAGGATATATGGCACTGTGTTTCTATAATAAATCATAAATAATAATTTATTTAATCTTACCTTTTTCAATTCATTTTGGGTATATGTGAAATGAATAGGGTTATCATTCAATGACTTTTGGTGGTCCAATTTTATAGGATCATCATTTTTTAGGAATTCTTTTCTACTGTGGTGTATTGTAGACACTATGATCTAGTATCATAAGAACATCAGAATAGTGTATCCATCATGGGTTAATTATAAACTAATTCAACCATACCATATGAAAATATTTGGCTATGGTAAAAATTATGGGAGTTATACTAGATAATGAATTTGATCCATATTTTTTACTCAATCCCTCCAAATCATAGAATGTCCATGTATTATTACAATATTATACCATGTGTTTCCATTTTTTAATATAAATTCAATTTTCCAACCAAATTACCATTCTTTTCACTTTTATTCCAAAAATACCAACAATCACTGGATGAAATTGGATGAACTAGTACCCATGATTTTGATCCTTACTAAAATTTATTTGTATGTTGAATACCTTTGATATATGAAATCTACATTTCACATTTCACATTCTTGTTCTATCTTATTACTTTGTTAAATGTTCTAAAAGATCATATTCTTCTATTCTATATAGTTACTTTATCAATGATTTATGTATGAATTTGTTGGGAATTATATCATCAGTATTCTTAGGTTCATAATGAGAGATACAATTAGAAATCATTATTTCATTTTTACTCATAGAACATTGTTTCTTGAAATTGAGGCAAAAAATTGAAGACATATATTGAAATTGGTTTTTATTTACAAGTAAATAAAATTTTATTCATGATTGTTAGCTTACATTTCTTGTAAGATTTTGTGAAATCTTAATTAAATGACCATTTATTTTTTAATTGATTATTTTATATTTTTTAATTATTAAAATAATTTACAATTTTTAGATAAGTCATGGATATTATTTATTCGTGATTTATGACATTTTATAATTATTCGTTTAAATTATTTTTCCTTATTAGTTTTTCTTGAATGATGATTATAGAATGATTGTATTTTTATTAGCTACTATATAATCATTTCATTATTGTTGAAATCTACTCATATTGAATAGGTCTGATCATGATAGTAAGAACGTCTTCAATTTATGGAATTAGTCATTAATGGCTAGCTGATCTGGGACTATTCTTGTTAAAATATTCTATGATTTTTATAATGGAGAATTTTTGTATCATTGTTTGTTTATGATAAAAATTTGAAATTATGAAATATATATTCATGAATAACATAGTTGTTGCTTTGAATTTATATGAAAACATGTATGTTTGGTTATATAAGAAATGTGTAGTAAAATTTTCATATTAGGGACATTGGGATGATGTTTTTTATGGTGTGATAGAATAGATGGTGTGCAAAGTTCTCTAGAATTAAATCAAGAAGTATTTCTTAGGTTTTGATCCTTTTTAGGTGGTAGTTTTTCTCATTATATAACTTATTTTGTTTTTTTCTACTTGGTATGCATTAGTTTCTTCATTTTTTGCATCCATTCCTCGAGATAGTATTTTTTTAGAGTTAAAAAGCCCATAAATATAAAGTGGAAATTATTTATAATAAAACTAATGTGACAGGATGATGATGATGGAAATGATATATTAGATGGAAAATATGGATGGGTTAATTGAAAGATTAATGGTTTTTATATTGGAAATATGGAATGGAAATATTTATTATAAAAACACCTAGGCTTATTATGGTTATTGTAAATGATAATAATTGAATATTTTTATTTCAATCTTAATTAAACTATACTAAATTACTTCTGTTAATGATGATCCTAGATTCATGGGTTAAAATATTGTAATTGGATTCCGAGTTCTACTAATGGAAATTTGTTTATCATGTCAGCAGATGACATGTGTTTGAGTCTAATGTCGGCTACTTTTTCATTAGACTGTGTAGGGTTATATTCCTTATGACTTGGAATTTATTATTCTTCACCACCAAATTAATTTGGGAAGTTAGCTCCCATATTTCCCTTGGGAATCTTTTATCATCCCAACATCTGGGATATCAAGGATATTGATGGTTATATAATCCCTCAACTCAATTTATATTCTAATAGTGAACATGGTATATGTAAATATATGTGTTATGGTGGATTATGGTATAAGGTATTTTTTAATTGAAGTTGTAATGGATCGGAGATTTTTTATACTTGTATATGTGGGTTTTGGTAGCATAATTTTTTTTATAATTCTATTGAGGATGTATTTGATCTAATTTATATATTTTTTCACATATGATGTTTTAGATTAACTTTGATTGTATACTTAAATGATTTATAATGTATCTCAACCCTAAATATAATTGTGTAGATTTGGTGATGAAGAAGATATAATGTGTATGAATGGATGTGATGCATGTGAGGATGTTTTGTCTCTTATACATTTTTACCAATATACAATATGACTTATATATGAAATGAGAGAATCAATATGTAAGAAAATGGAGGTGTGAAAACATAATTTAGTAGAAAAGTATTAGCGGGGCAGTGTTACTATATGAACACTTTTCTTATGGTATAACATATATATTTTTTTAATTGGTGAGAAATACTTGGTGTGGTTTGGAATATAGTAACTAGATTTAGGCGAGGAGTTTATTTCTTTATTTAGTAACTATGATTTATCATGCTACATCAACATTTTCAGGAGAGGCTTTAGGGATTATGTAATTACATAAACATTTATACACACCCATATATATATATATAAATATAGAAATGTTTTATTTAGTTTATAATGTATTGATTGATGAAAAGGCATTTAAAAAATAGCTCGTAGTTATCATTTGATGTTTATCATAGTCCATGATAACTATTTTTGAATTTTCACTGATTGTTTCATTTATTTCAACATTATAGGACATTCATGTAATTGGATTGAATATTTATTTATGTTATGATGTTAATTAGTGGAAGTTTTTTCATTTTTTAGTTATATTTTGATAATTATTCCTCCCAAATTTTGTGTTCGATACCCATGGTACTATTCATTATATTGGGATGATTGGAGGCAGACTATAATGCTCACTCCAACTTATATTTTTAAAACAGTAGGGGTACAAATGGATATGGGTTTTGAAAAACAAGAATCAATGAATTTTGTTAAATTATATGCTGGTTCTTGTATATTTAAACTATTGAGTACACCATTGTGTGGTAGGGTTACAATATCTGGTGGAGCGTAGTAGGAAATAAACCCGTGGGAGACTTGTGAGGAATATTGATTTAAGGGCCTATTCTAATATGATGAAAGAACTATAAGTTATTTTAAGATTCTAGATGATACGGTTCTACATGAAGGGTCGAATCTTTGGTGGTGATCAAAAATTCTTATTGTTAGCATCATTTGATAAATTGGATGGATAATTGGAATTTGGATTGACCTTAATTAATTAATATTATGTATTCTTTATTTAGATTTTATGGAGTCTTTAATAGTTTTCTCTAATACTATTATGGGTAAATGTTGACATCCTCATAGATAATGATCTTATTGATGTTTAGTAGAATGGCCTAATAAACCACAATAAAATTTAATGAGATGAAGATAAATCTTAGAGGAAGACACATTGTGAGTAGAAAATCTAATAAATACATATGTATGAAGGCCCAATTTTAGACCAGAAGATTGGGGATATGATGGAGAAGTTAAAAATTTAATTTAGATTGATCCATTCATGGTGGGAGAATCAGGTTTCATTTGTAGTTAGTAAGTTTCGTGGAGGTTCACGAAAATGGTGGTTTTTGTTCCTTAAGGATCACGAAGAGTAATAAATTCCATGAGATATGTCTATTTATTAGTTTTATGGAATGTTAGTTTCATTAGTTTTAAGGTAATATTATTAGCATGAGATGCTGGATCCCTTCCCAATGAATTCATATGTGTAGGGTTTTTTTTTGAATCAATAAACTATTTTTTATACTTCATCAATGATACATGTTGAGTAGCATAGAGTGATCATTTTTTGGAGGCATTATCCAATGATCTTGAGTTAGGGATCCCAATTCATTTTGAATATTTCTATTGAGGTGTTTAGGAAATTTAATATTATTTAGAGGATGAAAACTTGGGAAACATCACCATAGGAGCAGAGTCATCATGACTCTTAGATGAGTATATCGTGTCCAAAGGTTGTAATTTTATCATATAGGTGATTGTTCTAACTATACGGAATCTGTTCCATCCATTTAATCCAATTTTTCAATGGACGAATTTCATAAGACATAAGTCCAGAGATCTACCATTATTACCATTTCAAATAGATTTCATAGAATCAGTAGAATGGGGGTTTCACCTTCTATGATAATTAGTGTATTGTTGGTGGAACATTGATTGATCCTCAATTTTAATAGAATCATATAGAGAAGAAGTGGAAGCATCATGCTCCATTCTATGGACAACATAGAGGAGAAATACTAAGAAGAGGGAAATTATATGATGCTCTACATACATTGTGACAAAGAGTAAATCATATCCCCGGAGTTGGTCACCATTAGGGCCCAAGGGACCATACAAAAACATGTGAAAGGATGTATGAAATAGATATTTCTATACTAGGAGATCAATAAATCATCCTAGGCATCTTCTTCCTATATTCTAATAGGTAATATAATTTTTTCTAGGATTTATATACACCTTCACTGTGAACTACATGTTTATAATATAAAGAATGAGGTCGATAATAATCATATTCCCTTATATTTGGCTATTAATGTTAGAGGATTACTTGGAGTATATAAATTTTTTAGTGATTGTGATATATTTTTAGGTAAACATTATACTTACATATATTTTCATTGTTTTCATACACAACAATACAATATTATCTATAAGAAATAATTTCAAAATTTTGTTTATATTGATATTTATTAATTCAATCATAGAGTTATATTCATTATTATTTATTAGGAGTAAGATATGTTAATTCGTGATTGATACTATCATGTGTGTCTGGGCATGTCAAGTTCTTTTTTAATTTAATAGTTGTGTTAATTTTAGCCTTTTGAAATATATTCTAATGGTGTTTACCATTTTTTTATTGACTTATTCCATGTTACTATTAGGATTCTACTACCATGTGTGTGTCATTGGGTTTATATAGTCCTATTAAGAAATATTATATATGTAATTATTTTATTAGGTATTTATTATCATCACTTGAACCATTTCATAGTGAATAATTATTATATTCTTCCACATATTGATGATTTATTCGATATGATGAAGCGATCTAGAACGTTCCCAGAGAATGAAATGTGACTCTCAAAGAATATTAGTAAATCATAATTGCATTATTTCAATTTAATTTCTTATGAAACAAAATATAAAACATTTATTTCAAAATAACATGATGATTATAGTAGAAAAAATAAAATGATATGTTATTATGATTCTTGGACAAACATTTCCCATCTTCATTCCATAAAATAAGAAATGAATGTTCTGTTCATGCGTACGTGTGGACTACCACCACCTTGTACAAATTAGGATCACTTTCCATCACCACCTTCCATGGAGGATTATAATGATATATTTAATAAATATAAAATATATTAATAGGTATAGAATATATGATTAATATAGAGGTACAAAAACTCTTGAACCAGAACTTTTTAGAAAAATAAAACAATTATCACACAAAAAACGAAGATTATAATAATAATTATAAATAAATATATGTGAAAATAGATTAATCGTAATATACATGATATAATTATTATTTTTATGGTTTTAATAATAAATTATAAAAAATTTAAATTTATTATAAATTAGGTTAGATCTGTTATGAATAATGTTAATCATGAGGTAAGGTTATTTTTGATACAATCCCATTTTTTCTAGGATTAATTTTGTTTAAATTTTCAATAACAATGTTATATTATCAATATATAATATTAATAATTTATTATAGATTCTTATAGTTTTTTCTATAAATTATAATTTTCCATATCATTTTCCTCTCACTATGTACCCAAGAGAGAAAAGAAATTATAAAAAAAAATATTTTTTCAATTTTGTTGAGAATGTTATCTTCTATATCAATATTTAGACTAATATGTTTTAATGAATTTGTTTACTATTAATGAAATACTTATTTAATTAATTTGTAACAATTTTAGAAAATATATAACATTATTTAAATTAAATTTACATTTACTTTTCCAAATGATGTAATTGTACCTGAAGTTTTCAATGGAATCATTGTTGTAACGTATAAAACCAAAAGACATGTTCTCACAACCATTATCACTGAATGTCTATAAATTTCCTTTCAAATATTATATAGGTAATTTCAATAAAATTTATTTCTATAATATTTTGGGATTTTTTTATATTTTAAATAACATATTTGAAATTGAAATGTGTATCTTTTAAGACATATTGGATGGATCTATAAAAGGAATTTATCATTTATGATAACATACATTGATATGACTTATTATTAATTGGGGATATGATTCTATGATATTATCCAAATTATTTCCCTAAATATTTTATGATTATGATGATAAAATATTTATTGAAATGCTTTTTTGTTTCCATGGGTTAATGTATGATGATTTTATAAAAAATTTCATCATGTTGTCTAATATGTTTGAATAGATTTCGATTATGTGATGGTTGGGTCCATTATATCCATCAAATTAATTGGGTAAATATTAATGTTTTATGATCTAAAAGAGAATATATTAGGATACCACATGCCCGAAAATTATGTTAATGATTGGTATTACCAATCGAAAAATGTAGGTATATGGGATGTTGTCCAATGATTAATGTAACTACACATGTTGTTATCCCAATCCTAATATGTGAATAATTTCATAGAGGATAACTAAGAAATAATATTTATATGATTATTATTATACCAAAAATTATGTAAAACATTAATTACATGATCTTATACCAATATTAGGGTTCCATGGATCATGTTACTTGAATCCTTTATTATTATTGTATTATGAAATGTGATGATTTTTCTATGACCTAAAATTATGATCTATGACTTTAAGGTTTTAAATTTCATATGTTAAGATCATTTTCTTATACCATCATGAAACATTTATTTTTAAAAATGATATTTTAATGAAATATAAATGTTTTACCTTTTTTCATAATTAGTGCTAACACTTTATTATATTTCTTTCTCCCTAGGATATGATGAAATTTTGTATGCATGATATTACCAATAATAGTTCTAGTTGTGAAGAACATATTGAGAGATGATGTAGATATTTTATATACAATTTTTTTATCAATCCATGTTTAGAATGAATGTAATATTGTATTGTTATGGCATGGATAATATTAACATATAATGAATATTCCTCAAATAATTTTTTCTATTTATCAGTATAATTATTTTTCTGACAATATTAAGATTTTAAAAAAGAATGAGAATGAGGATTGCAGAGATATAATGAAAACTTTGATTGGTTTGGGGAATCTTGAGGAGGCTTGAATACGAATGTATAATTGAAGAGAATGAGAATGGGTTTTTTTATTTGGTCTGGAAGATATTTTACTATTAATATTAATGAATGCATTCAATAATTGTATTATATTTGATCTCTTGTAATTTTATTTGAATACATTTAAATAAGGATAGAGTTAATTCTAAAAAATTATGATATTTTCCCATGAATAAAGAGATTTTTATAAATGATGTGTTGGAATAAATACTAATATAATATATATTTATTATAATAAATAATTATTTCAAAAAATAGATATCACATATTAGTACATGAATATTCATTTCATAACATAAAAGTCCACATATGAATTATATAAGACTAATAAATTTTGAAAATTTGGCATGTTAAAAACCTGTTCATAATTGAACGACATCATCTCCCACTAAGATGTTCGTAGCTGACACCCATCATAGTAATATCATACAAAATAACTTTTTTCACAACATGGTTAACGAAAAAATTATAAATGAGTGTTCTTAGAGCCCCATTATGTGAAAATGAAGGAGATATCTACATAACATGGGCATATAAGAATGATAAAAATGAGAATAACTTGTTAAAACCATACCCTTTATATCATAGAACATAATATTGAGCCATGAAATAATATTTTATTGTTCACTAGACATGTATCATTAAATAATTAAGGAACATATTATATGAGAGCATAACATTGGCATAATAAAAGGATTTTTAGAATACACATAAGAATAAAAAATTTATTTCATGGCCATCCACCAATGTTATTCTAAAAATGATAGGATTGGGATACCCACACATGTATCTTCTATGGTGTTGGTATAAACTCTATTATACCTTCTTTTGTGCTTGGAATAACCTCTTGTGTATGCTTTGATCTCCTAGAATATTAATGGTTACACAATGACTTAGAGGGATATATTTTTCTACACCCCCAATAACATAATAAAAATATTTTAGATGTGTTCCAAATGATCATAATACAATTATAATATCGTATCCCATGAAAATAAATATGTTTCATAATCATTTCATCATATAAAAACTTATGGAATTGAAATGGGTTTTTTAATAATTTTATCACTACATTATAGAATAACCCCTGAAAAATGAATTGGTTTCATAATCATCACGTAATCATAAATATAAAAAACTAATAGAATTACTAATAACAGTATAATGGGAACATATCCCCTGTAATGTTTCTATAACATTAATGGACGAAATTATATGTAGTAATTTATTTTGAACGATCACTTTGAACATTTCTAAATGAAAATATCCTTTTACATTAAAATCAAACAATTGCAATCTCAAAATTTACCACATATTATTAAAATAATTTATTTTAAAATATTATTATAAAAATATAAAATAAGATTTATATCATTGAGTGGTCATGATTGAATGATATTCCATTAATGTCACACTAGTTTAAACAATGACTCCTTACACATTTTGGTAAATAGTAAACAGAGACATATTGAAATAATAATAAGAATATTACAATGAAACCATTTTTTAAACACTAAAACATGGGTGAAATTTATTTATAAAATCATTTCATAATTTTAACTGTATTTTGTGATATATTTTTAAAAAATATGGAAATGAAATAAAAAGGATTTTCAACCAAAGAAAGAAATAAATTAAAATTTTCAGAAAAAAATTTCATTTTTTTAATAGTTAATGTTGGTAAAATTAAAGCTAAAATTAATTATAAATAGATAATAGTTTATAATAAAATATAAGCGTATCTTGATATATAAAACATAATTATTCATCATTGGAATCATATTCATTAAAGACCTTAATAAACAATTAGACTGGAATAAACAACAATTACAGATGTGGTAATATTTGAATCCTAATAGACACAAATGAAATAAATTAATAATGATATTAATATACCATTCTAAGAAATGATAATATTCATAAAATTAATTCATTGGTAGTATATACACCACACTAAAAATAGTTTATGAATATGGAATATGTCCCATAGAAATAAAAGTGAGATTAAAATCCCATACCTGGAGTCTTGAATTTTTTCATACATGTTCAAGACTCGTGTATAATTAATAAGGATTAATTATATCAATATTAATGAAATTAAATCTTATATTTATAAGTATATAATATTTAATTATGACTTTTTATCACCAAATTATTAATAATTCCTTGTTAAAATCATTGTTTTGGGTAATTAATACTTTGTTTTTCAGGTTTCTTCTAGTTCGATAGTTTTGATATGTGGACTTACATTATGGTAATATCATATCCAAAATTTAAATTATGATATTAACATCATATATATTTATTATATAAATATTTATAGCTATTTATAACTTTTAGAGATGAAAAAATGAATTACAATGTTCATGGAGACGGTAGGTCTTATGTTTGCATTAAAGATGTTTTTATTTTATCAACGATAAATTGAACGAATAGTAAATAATGATTCAAATTACTAGAATAATTATTTTATTATTTATATGACATATAGTCATCCATATAAAATTATTATCTCTCATGTAAAATAAAATGAAGAATTTTCCACACATATTTGTCGAGGTGGTAGTCCACACATACACAAGAATGACATTTTAATTTTTCAATAATTTTAATGGTACGAAATAAGATGTTATATTACAATTATTAAAGTATAATTATGTCATAAATATTTGATTTGTAATTTCAATCTATCATTATTTCCTCTTGAGAGATCTGATTATGGAAAATGAATAATATTTTTTTAAGATGTGTTTGTCTGTTGTACAAAGGATTGGGAGTTTTATTTACCATTTTATAGTAGAGGAGATGGATATAGGTCATTAAATTAACATAATGACATATCAATATATGATAGATACTTATTTTTTTATATCATCATTATTGATTACTATATTAAGTGGGTGGAATGTGAAATAATATAAGAACACTCGGTTAATAATGACACCTATTCTTTTCACAACCTCTTTATGTAAACAACAACATACTTCTTAAGAGGATTTCCTAATAAAAATGAGGCCTATGAGAAGTAGGAATACAATTAAGGAATTTATTTTTTTAGGTAAGTTTAGAACAAAAAGTATCATGGAGCATGGAGAGAAGAGGAGTTGTGATGTACTTTTATATGTTGTGAAAGGAAGCCAAAAAGAAACTATATTAAAATATCTATAAACAATTAGAACAGATAATGAAATTCCTAAAAGAGTTATTACACATGAACATAGTAAAAGGCCCCGGCCTTAAACCTTACTTAATATTGAATTAAATGAATAATTCATGTTGAGGATCTTTTCAGGTTTAGAGTTTTAGAGAATTAGAACATAACTGTTACATCTCAAAAGATTACAAAGTAGTCACTTCTACTAAGTTTCCATAATAAAAAAACTCTTAAAAAAAAACATGTCTAGTTCCATGTTTTATATAGGATGACATTCCCTTGATCCCATCCTTGACCTTATTCCACATTAAGTCTTGTGAAAACATTTCAAAAAAAAACTTGGGGTGAGCATAAAAAGCTCAGTAAGGGATAAAGAAAGAATGGAAACTGTAAGTTTTTCAAACATCAAATAAACCATATATACTCTATCAAAGTAATACCTTCACCTTTATGAAGTAGTAAAAACTCTTCACTGAATAAAGTATCATTACTTACCTTTTTGTAACCAAAGTATTACCATAAAATCCATAAAAAGAACACATAACATATATAAAGGTAACTTGGGACATAAACATACTTAAGTGGAATAACCATACGGTCGACTTCCACACATATCACTTAATGGAATAGCCATACGGCCAATTTCCATACATACTTAATGGAATAGACATACGGCCGACTTCCATACCCAATGCATTGGAGGTTATAACATAACCACCCGTCCTGGTATTCACGGCACCACCCGTCATATGGTTTATAACGTAACCACCCGTTAAAATATCCAAGTACCAGTATAAAATCATAAAACATAAAACCAATATAAAGGAATGATAACATTTCCACATTTCAATCACAATATATCATAAATATATTAACATAATAGAATCCTTTTTTAAAACCATTTTCAATACCAAAATACATTAAAGAGTATATGGTATTTATTTTATTCTAAAAACATTACGGCTTGTTGAGAAAGCCAAAGACCAAATAATACTCGCGGCGGCGGAAATGGTCGTTGTCGCCGCGTACATTAAAAGAAACATTCCTTTTTGTCGTTTTGTAAAACGCTTCGTAGAAAAAGATTCCTTTTGTATAAAAGTAAAAGTCAAAGGGGTTTATACACCGTATAAAAGAAAGTTGTGTATAAAACGAAATATGCCCCAATGAAAGGATATTGAGACGAAGTCCCTTACCTTGGGTCCGACTTGACTCGATCGTTCTTTAACGTCCTGAATAATAAACTTGAGTTAATTTATACATGATTAAGAACCTTTTTAAAGTTCATTATTTCTTTTATATCACTTATTGCCATGTTATAAACATTATGTAACCATTTATGTTAATAATGTTTGTTTTCTCAATATTTGGTTCTTAAGTCGAAAGTGGACTTCTTACAATTACATGTTGTTCATGTGGTCAAAGGTTCTTTATATCCAGAATGAAATTACCGATTTGGATATAATATGTATCATATATATCCAGCATATACATATATTTATAATATTACATAATCATTTAGAGGTAATAAATGGAATGCATCGTTCATGGAGACGGTAAGCCGTACGTACGCATGAATGCTACTTTCATTTCTTTGTCATATTAATGGAATTAAAAATAAATGAGAGGTATGTATATTTTAATTCCAGAATTATAATCATCATTTAGATATATAATTAATTATATATATCCATTATATACATGTACTTTTAATAGTACATTACATTTGGGGATAAGAAATGAAATGCACCGTTCATGGAGTCGGTAAGCCGTGCGTACGCATTAACGCTACTTTCATTTCTATCTCATACTTTAATGGAAAGAAATAATAATGATATAGAGGTATATTATAATTCCAGTATAACATCATATATAATAACTTTAAATCCATCCTTTACACTTCCCACATATGGCATTAACGAATCACATCACTTTGAGGGGGTGGTAGTCCGCACTTCCTTAAATGAAGATATCGTGTTTACCCATAATGGAAACCATAAAGGTATGCCCAAAATGAAAAATACAGAAGCTTAAAGAAAAAAATAAACATATTATATATCATATATAAAAATAGTGACATCATAATGGCCACCTTTGAAGGTGTTAAATGAGTATTGAACAATCATCGTTTCGGGAGGCAGAATTTCGCCATCCACGGAAACCGTATGTTCTTTAACCATTTGATGTAGTTTTGTGATAGTGTAGCTCGAATAAATCTTATAACAACATCCTAGTATATTTAAGATACTGGTGTTGTTACAAAATAAGTAAATAAAAAGAGTTTAGAGGGTTGGAGAAGCAAAATAAAACAAATGAACAAGAGAGAATGAATTACCTTTAAAAGTGAAACTCCTTTTGATTTGAGCCTAAAGGCTTCCATTGAAAGGATTCTTCCCAAATCGAATCCTCTAGGATGAGGAGAGGGATGTGGAGAGAGTAAATGGGCAGGGTTTGGCCGATCTGAAGGCTTGAGGAGTGTGTAAAATGCGGTAGAGGTGGGGGCCTTTTATAAGAGGAGAGGAGGGGCACTTTTGAAAAGTAATGAAATATTACTTTATTTGAAAATGTGTTTCGGTTTTAAAAGGTCCCACATTGATATAATTCGTGGATAAGGTGATAAGGGTTCTAAATACACTCATCCAATTTGTTTTCGACATGTGTAGTTCATAGATTTTACATTATCTTTCCATTTTATTTAAATCGTCAAATAATGATGTCATCGCTGCATCACTATTATGTCATAAATAATTTAATTTATTTAATGTCTAAAAATTATTAAAAAAAACTATGATGTAGTAAATCATTTTAGCTTTCCAATGACTATTTATAATCAAAAATATGATCTTTATAACCCCATGTAAAAATTGTTTTCTTAAAACATATTATGTTTGTGTCATTTTTACTTTTACATTAAATAAAAAGTTATTTATGTCATTTCACAACCAAAGTGGCTAC
This sequence comes from Viscum album, assembly GCA_963277665.1. NCBI lineage: Eukaryota > Viridiplantae > Streptophyta > Magnoliopsida > Santalales > Viscaceae > Viscum > Viscum album. The sequence goes on from OY728150.1 coordinate 1,951,937,794, forward strand.
ATGGGGTCCCCAAGTTGACCCATGGCTTGTCTTGGTCGGCCATGACACAGCCAATTAGGGTAGGACATGTTTCAAGCTCATCTTATTTTATTAAAGCATTATTTTTACCTTAAACTACACTAATTACCACTAATCACGATTAAAAACTTAATAAGTTACTATTCACCAAAAAATTATTTTAATCTCATTGAACCACATTTTACTTCTTAATGACAACCATGTATGTCGGATTTTTGAAAATCAAAACACCATGATTGCGAAATTTCATTTAAACGGAAAATCAGTTTTTATAAGTACCACTTAGTGGTTTCACTATTCATCAAAAATTGAAGTTTTTCAGAAAATTATCAAAAATTCACACTAAGATATATTTGATATTACGAATTCAAAAATGAAGTCTATTTTAAAAAATTAAAAACATATAAGTCACATTAAATAATTTAATAACTAATTGCCGCTGTCAGAGCAAATAGCGTGTTTTTATGAAACAATAAGTATCAAACGATTGACACTAGTTTAAGTCCGATTTCAAAGTGAAATTAATTCCAACGACCACTATTGGATTTAATGGTAAAAATATTTTCTAATTTTACTTTAAAACCAATTCAAAAGATAATCTAATCATATAAATAAATTAGATTAAAAAGTGTTTTTGAATTAAAATACAACATTTTACACTATTCATTAAAAAAATGAACTTTATCAGAAAGGTACCAAAAATTTACACAAAGTAAATTTTGATGTCCCGATTCTAAAGAAGAGTTATATTTGGTCCAAATGAATTTATAAGATCGATCGAAACTATATTTAATGACGGCTCTCCGTCAAAAGGTGATAAGTGGACCTTTCATGAAAATTAGGGTATAAATGCCTAAAATTGAACTCTTTCCGTATTTTAAGCCTTTATCTTTTATTGGGTAAATGTAAAAACATTTAAAAACATATATAATCATATTTTAGTTATTTCTATCCATTCCCGCCAGTACAACAGCTACTCGTTAACTAACATTTAAAATAATATTATTTTATTACTTGTGTGCAACGTAAGTTTTCAAAGAAACTCATCGTTGCGTATCGAGTACGCTATCGAACGTAGAAACCCCTTTTAATTAAAATTAATATTTAATTCGTAAATATTAATAAATATGAAAATTATTTATTCTTTATTTACCAGGGATGTTACATCCTTCCCCCCTTTTGGGAATTGCGTCCTCGCAATTTTATTCACTTATCAAAATAAGTGGGGGTATTTATCCCTAATAGCATTTTCAGATTCCCACGTTGCCTCTTCAATCACATGGTTTTTCCACAAAACCTTTACCTGATGAATCACCTTATTCCGTAACACCTGCTCCCTGTGGTCAAGAATCTGGACCAGTTGTTCCTCATAAGATAGGTTCTCTTCCAGCTGAACTATCTCTGGACTCAAAACATGAGATGGATCTGGCATATAATTTCTCAACATTGAAACATGAAAAACATTGTGTACCTGAGATAAAATCGGAGGTAAAGCCACCCGGTATGCAACTGATCCAACTCTCTCCAGAATTTCATATGGTCCAATAAACCTTGGACTCAGCTTTCCTTTCTTACCAAATCTCATCACACTTTTCCAAGGAGATACCTTGAGAAAAACATGATCACCTACCCCGAAAGATAGATCCTTCCTCCGGTTATCCGCATAACTCTTCTGCCTGCTCTGAGCTATTCTCATGTGCTTCTGAATCAACTGAAATTTTTCTGCCATCTCTTCTACCAATTCTGGTCCCATCGGCTTCCTTTCACCCACTTCATTCCAAAATGCTGGAGTTCGACACCGCTTCCCATATAATGACTCCAATGGTGCCATCTGTATACCGGAATGAAAACTGTTTTTATAAGAAAACTCAACCAAAGAAATATGTTGGTCCCAACTTCCCTGATAATCCATATAACAAGCTCGTAGCATATCCTCCAATGTCTGGATTGTTCATTCTGACTGCCCATCTGATTGAGGATGAAAAGCTGTACTAAAATTTAATTCAGTACCCAACGACTTCTGAAGGCCTTTCCAAAAGTTAGAAGTAAACCTGGGATCATGATCCGATACAATGGAGAGAGGAACTCCATGTAACCTGACTATCTCTTTAAGATACAAACGGGAAAGTTGATCTAGAGAAAAAGTATCTCGTATAGAAAGGAAATGAGCAGATTTGGTCAAGCGATCAACAATAACCCAGATTGCATTATTACCTCGAGATGTCCTCGGTAATCCCACAACAAAGTCGATGGATATGTTTTCCCATTTCCACTCTGGAACTGGTAAAGGCTGAAGCATCCCTTTCGGTAACTGCCGCTCTGCTTTAACCTGTTGACATGTCAAACACTTCACAGTAAAATCAGCAATGTCTCTTTTCATTCCATCCAACCAGTAATACTCCTGCAGATCTCTGTACATCTTAGTACTGCCAGGATGAACTGAAAACGAGGAACTGTGAGCCTCACATAACAACTCATTCTTAAACTGTGAATCACAAGGCACACATAACCTCTTTCTAAACCTCAAAACACAAACACAAACTTATCCAAGAACTCATGGAAAATTTTATTCATAAGGTCCATGAATACATCAGGTGCATTGGTTAACCCAAAAGGCATAACTACAAATTCATAATGGACATATCTAGTACGGAACACAGTCTTCGGAACGTCTGCTTCTTTTACTTTCAACTGATGGTACCCTGACCTCAAGTTAATCTTCGAAAAATACTGAGCTCCTGGGAGCTAATACCACTTCATTCGATGGCCCAACATCTGCTGAAGTTGTTGCAAATGATTTCACCACCCCTTTCTGCTTGTAGTCTGGCTGCATTCCCCCAGCTGAGTTCTTCGTTGGACACTCGTTTTCATAATGACCCATTTCATTACACTTAAATCATCTTACCGTTGGCTTTTCATTTCCTGCTTGATCATCTTCCTTACAGTTACGAGCAATATGACCAGACTTACCACACCGAAAGCACTTACCAGACATGGATAAACATTCTACAGGATGCATTTTACTACACTTCTCACAGGATGGATATTTGGTTTTCTTACCTCCTTGCTTCTTTGATGAATTCTTCCCCTTTGCCTGCCAACTAGACCTCTTATTCTGTTTTTTGTCATAGAACACCTAATCATCGGAAAACTCCATTTCCACCTTCTCCGCACATCGAACAAGTTTTTCATAACTTTTGAACTCACAAGAAGCTAAATCCCTTCGATAATTTGGCATTAACCCTGAGTAAAAATGGTTTATTTTACTATCAAGATCTCGTATGAAGTTTGGAGCATACCTTGCCAATCGAGTGAACTTTTCTTCATAAGCAGCCACTGAATCATCCTCCTGCCTCAATTCTAGGAACTGTTTTTCCATCCTAGGATGAACCACCTTAGGAAAATATTTCTCAAGAAACATACCTTTGAATTCATCCCAGTGAAGATCCTCAATCTCATCACTATCCCTTATACTTTTCACCATCGACCACCACTGATCAGCTTCACCTTCAAAACGATAAACAACAAGACTAACCTTTTGATGTTCTGAACACCCCATGACATCAAAAATCTTCTCTAGTGCTTTAATCCACCCTTCAGCTTGCACAGGGCCAGATGATCCTCTGAATGATGGGGGATGTTGCCTCATGAAATGTTCCACCACTGACATGTTCATCTGCAGTTGATCTGGCTGATCTCGTGCATGGATACCACCACCATTTATAGCCTGAGTCAACTGTGCCATCACTGCAACAAACTGTTCAGTTCCGATTCTGACCATCTCAGGTTGCTGATTTGGAAGGTTATCTTCCTCCTGATGTCGTCCCAACATAGCTTCTTTGTTTCCTCTATGGAAAACCATTCTGAACACAAAAATATCTTAGGCGAAGCAACATGGTAATCCATAAATGCTATATCATTTCAATCATATTATAATTTAACACTTTTCTAACTCCTAAAGTTGTCTAAACCGACCTCTGATACCAACTATAAGGCCCCGACCTTAAACCTTACTTAATATTGAATTAAATGAATAATTCATGTTGAGGATCTTTTCAGGTTTAGAGTTTTAGAGAATTAGAACATAACTATTACATCTCAAAAGATTACAAAGTAGTCACTTCTACTAAGTTTCCATAATAGAGAAAAACTCTTAAAAAGAAACGTGTCTAGTTCCATGTTTTATATAGGATGACATTCCCTTGATCCCATCCTTGACCTTATTCCACATTAAGTCCTGTGAAAACATTTTAAAAAAAACTTGGGGTGAGGATAAAAAGCTCAGTAAGGGATATAGAAAGAATGAAAACTGTTAGTTTTTCAAACATCAAATAAACCATATATACTCTATCAATGTAATACCTTCACCTTTATGAAGTAGTAAAAACTCTTCACTGAATAAAGTATCATTACTTACCTTTTTGTAACCAAAGGATTACCATAAAATCCATAAAAAGAACACATAACAAATATAAAGGTAACTTGGGACATAAACACACTTAAGTGGAATAACCATACGGTCGACTTCTACACATATCACTTAATGGAATAGCCATACGGCCAATTTCCATACATACTTAATGGAATAGCCATACGGCCGACTTCCATACCCAATGCATTGGAGGTTATAACGTAACCACCCATCCTGGTATTCACGGAACCACCCGTCATATGGTTTATAACGTAACCACCCGTTAAAATGTCCAAGTACCAGTATAAAATCATAAAACATAAAACCAATATAAAGGAATGATAACATTTCCACATTTCAATCACAATATATCATAAATATATTGACATAATAGAATCCTTTTTCAAAACCATTTTCAATACCAAAATACATAAAAGAGTATATGGTATTTATTTTATTCTAAAAACATTACAGCTTGTTGAGAAATCCAAAGACCAAATAATACTCACGGCGGTGGAAAAGGTCGTTGTCGCCGCGTACGTTAAAAGAAACATTCCTTTTTTTCGTTTTGTAAAACGCTTCATAGAAAAATATTCCTTTTGTATAAAAGTAAAAGTCAAAGGGGTTTATACACCGTATAAAATAAATTTGTGTATAAAACGAAATATGCCTCAATGAAAGGAGAATGAGACGAAGTCCCTTACCTCGGGTCTGACTTGACTCGATCGTTCTTTAACGTCCTGAATAATAAACTTGAGTTAATTTGTACTTGATTATTAACCTTTTTAAAGTTCATTATTCCTTTTATATCACTTATTTCCATGTTATAAACATTATGTAACCATTTAAGTTAATAAAGTTTGTTTTCTCAATATTTGGTTCTTAAGTCGAAAGTGGACTTCTTACAATTACATGTTGTTCATGTGGTCAAAGGTTCTTTATATCCAGAATGAAATTATCGATTTGGATATAATATGTATCATATATATCAAAAACATACATGTATTTATAATATTACATAATCATTTAGAGGTAAGAAATGAAATACATCGTTCATGGAGACGGTAAGCCGTACGTACGCATGAATGCTACATTCATTTCTTTGTCATATTAATGGAATTAAAACTAAATGAGAGGTATGCATATATTAATTCCAGAATTATATTCATCATTTAGATATATCATTAATTATATATATCCATTATATACATGTACTTTTAATAGTACATTACATTTGGGGATAAGAAATGAAATGCACCGTTCATGGAGACGGTAAGCCGTACGTACGCATGGACGCTACTTTCATTTCTATCTCATACTTTAATGGAAATAAATAATAATGATATAGAGGTATATTATAATTCTAGTATAACATCATATATAATAACTTTAAATCCATCCTTTACACGTCCCACATATGGCATTAACGAATCACATCACTTTGAGGGGGCGGTAGTCCGCACTTCCTTAAATGAAGATATCGTGTTTACCCATAATGAAAACCATAAAGGTATGCCCAAAATGAAAAATACAGAAGCTTAAAGAAAAAAATAAACATATTATATATCATATATAAAAATAGTGACATCATAATGGCCACCTTTCAAGGTGTTAAATGATTATTGAACAATCATCGTTTCAGGAGGCAGAATTTCGCTATCCACGGAAACCGTATGTTATTTAACCATTTGATGTAGTTGTGTGAGAGTGTAGCTCGAATAAATCTTATAACAACATCCTAGTATATTGAAGATACTTGTGTTGTTACAAAAGAAGTATATAAAAAGAGTTTAGAGGGTTGGAGAAGCAAAATAAAACAAATGAACAAGAGAGAATGAATTACCTTTAAAAGTGTAACTCCTTTTGATTTGAGCCTAAAGGCTTTCTTTGAAAGGATTCTTCCCAAAGGGAATCCTCTAGGATGAGGAGAGGGATGTGGAGAGAGTAAATGGTCAGGGGTTGGCCGAGCAAAGGCTTGAGGAGAGTGTGAAATGAGGTAGAGGTGGGGGCCTTTTATAAGAGGAGAGGAGGGGCACTTTTGGAAAGTAAAGAAATATTACTTTATTTGAAAATGTTTTTTGGTTTTAAAAGGGCCCAAATTGATATAATTAGTGTATAAGGTGATAAGGGTTCTAAATACACTCATCCAATTGGTTTTGGACATGTGTAGTTCATAGATTTTACATTATCTTTCAATTTTATTTAAATCGTCAAATAATGATGTCATCACTGCATCATTATTATGTCATAAATAATGTAATTTATTTAATGTCTAAAAATTATAAAAAAACTACTATGATGTATGAAATCTTTTTATCATTACAATGACTATTTATAATCAAAAATCTTATCTTTATAACCCCATGTAAAAATTGTTTTCGTAAAACATATTATGTTTGTGTCATTTTTACTTTTACATTAAATAAAAAGTTATTTATGTCATTTACCAACCAAAGTGGCTCTATGGGGTCCCCAAGTTGACCAATGGCTTGTCTTGGTCGGACATGACACAACCAATGAGGGTAGGAAATTTTTCAAGCTCATCTTATTTTATTAAAGCATTATTTTTACCTTAAACTACACTGATTACCACTAATCACGATTAAAAACTTAATAAGTTACTATTCACCAAAAAATTATTTTAATCTCATTGAACCACATTTTACTTCTTAATGACAACCATGTATGTCGGATTTTTGAAAATCAAAACACAATGATGGCAAAATTTCATTTAAACGGAAAATCAGATTTTATAAGTACCACTCAGTGGTTTCACTATTCATCAAAAATTGAAGTTTTTCAGAAAATTACCAAAAATTCACCCTAAGCTATATTTGATATTGTGAATTCAAAAATGAAGTCTATTTTACAATATTCAAAAAATATAAGTCACATTAATTAATTTAATAATTAATTACCGTTGTTAGAGAAAATAGCGTGTTTTTATGAAACAATAAGTATCAAAAGATTGACACTAGTTTAAGTCCGATTTCAAAGTGAAATTAATTCCAACGACCACTATTGGATTTAATGGTAAAAATATTTTCTAATTTCACTTTAAAACCAATTCAAAAGATAATATAATCATATAAATAAATTATATTAAAAATTGGTTTTGAATTAAAATACAACATTTTACACTATTCATTAAAAAAATGAACTTTATTAGAAAGGTTCCAAAAATTTACACAAAGTAAGTTTTGATGTCCCGATTATAAAGAAGAGTTATATTTGGTCCAATAGAATTTATAAGATCGATCAAAACTATATTTAAGGATGGTTCTCCGTCAAAAGGTGATAAGTGGACCTTTCGTGAAAATTAGGCTATAAATGCCTAAAATTGAACTCTTTCCATATTTTAAGCCTTTATCTTTTAGTGGGTAAATGTAAAAACATTTAAAAACATATATAATCATATTTTAGTTATTTCTATCCATTCCCTCTAGTACAACGGCAACTCGTTAACTAACATTTAAAATAATATTATTTTATTACTTGTGTGCAACGTAAGTTTTCAAAGAAACTCATCGTTGCGTACTAAGTACGCTATTGAACGTAGAAACCCCTTTTAATTAAAATTAATATTTAATTCGTAAATATTAATAACTATGAAAATTATTTATTCTTTATTTACCTGGGATGTTACACATAGATTCAAATATTTTATTGTTTATGGTTTATATATGTTAATCCAATAGGATTTAAAAATGTTTCAATGAATGAGATAACACTATCTTTTAGATTAAGCTCTGGTAAACACGTTCCAACCATAACTAATGTAATTAATTTTTAATGTTTTTACTATTCATTATGACCAAAGATTCAGTTGGAATTATTAAAAAATAATATTCAATATTATTAAAAGTATTGAATTTATATTTCCATATTCAAGTCACAGAAGTGATATAATTTAATATATAATCAAACATGCAGAGGTAGTGAAATAGTTGTTTACCAAAGAAACATTTTCTTACGTATAAAATGTTTTCATAGAAATCTTGAAAATTAAATTGATTAAAATGACCTATATTGGATTACTATTAATATAATTTTACTAATTTTACTTTTATGACCATCAAGAAAATGTAAATTTAAAAATTCTTTAAGTGAAAAGAAATTTTTTATTAAAAATCTGTATAATTCACTATTCATTGAAAATTTTATCTTTTTAGGATAATATAAAAAATTCATATTGTGACACTTAAAAATTTTCTATTTAAAACATTAAAATAATTTTTTAAATTTAATTACCCAACATGTGTAAAAAATAATTTCAAAGAATGTGATAAAACCTGTTTTTAGAAAAATGAATTTTTAAAGAAAAAAATTATTATTTTTCTTATGTCATTGTTTGGAAAAATATTACATTAATGATGAAGAAATTACTTGAATATATATATATATATATATATTATTAAAAAAATTATCAATAGTGACTAATTTATTTTATTAGGATAAAAAGACTTTGTGTGAATTAAATTCTTTTTTTCATTTAGAAAAATATTCATTTTACTATTAACTAAATGTTTACTAATTTCTAATCAAGTAGTAAAAAATGAACTTGTTTAATTATTATGTATAAAATACATTTTTAATAACATGCTTTTTTAAATTCACACCCTCTAGTTGGACGACTACATTATAATGGTTCATTTTAAATAATAACATTAATTTATATATTTCTATTTACTAAAAATCAGTGTTCTGTATAAAGACATATATCTATGAAAACAGTTATATTTATTTTTAAAAAATCTTCCCTAAAAATAGATGTTGTAACATGTATGGAAATAAATTGTATCTATAGGGATCCATTATATTAACACAGTAACATGAGCATATATTATACTAAGATCCTATTTTTAGAAGATACATAAGAGTATATTCACATTTTTGAAGGCTACATATGATTTTAATTCAAAAAAAAGTTGTAAGTGAGAGTAAAAAAAATTATTTGTGACACAAAAAATTAAATTTGATCTCATTTAAGACTATATGAAGTATCCATAAGAAATTAAGTGTAATATCAGTGTTTTAAATGTCATGACACAGGAGAAATATTTAAATTATGATTAAATTTTATTATTAAATACATATATAATGATAGAAATAATTTTTTCATAAAAGTAATTTGTATAATTTGGATTTTTTCTAAGAATTACGTTTTTTCATTAAATACAACATTATATTAAAATTTTCCATAATTTAAATTCAGGAAAAAATGATGTAGATGTGTTATACCATGTAATAAATATCCTGATAATTATTTTAGTATTATAGTAATATTTTAATATATATCTATATGAAGATATATATATATATATAGAATTAAATATAAAATTTTGTGTGTATTTTATTTAGTATGGGACGTTGTACCATTCCAAAATACATTGAATACATTTTCATAGGAATTTTTTTGATGAAAGGATCCATTATTGACAAAAAAATATCATGTACATTTCATAACAAATTGGAGATTTTGACAAGAAGTCTATCATCCTGAAATAATGAATCTAGTTGTTGGAGAAATATCTCAATGAAACCATCTAGTTTAACCTTAATAGAAGTATCCAAAAATATGATTATTGAAATAATAATAAATTTTAATTAGATTGGCGACGTGTAATATTATTTATCCATGTGGCGTTATGGACAAGTTTTCAATTTTCCAATGTTCTATATAAGGGTGAAGAGTAATACCAACAATATCTCTTGGTTGATTTTGATGTTGAGGAAATTGGATGATTTCTTATGTTTTGAATGTAGGGATTTAAATTTGAATATTATTAATATTCCAAGGTATATGTATGTGTATATAAAAGTGACCTAGATTTAAAATAAAATAGATGTTAGAAATGAAAATCAAATTAGGGGGAAAAGAAAGATAGATTGAAATATGTGCTTCAATAAATATATAAATTAAAAGGGATAATAAATTATGGTATTTATTTGTATTGAGAAATTATTTTTTAGGAGAGTAAGTATTAAAAAAATAAGAATAAAATGAATTCAAGATAATCAATGGGGTTTTTATTGATCATATCTTATTTACTAGTCAAGGAACATAGAATAAAATTAGAAATAATCCATGTCTATAATTATATTAATTCAATATTTATATTATTTAATATTAGTTTAAACATCAAATATTCTTCTATTTTGACATGGAGTTTATTATATATAGATTGAGAATTGTAGAAATACCCGGTATACCTTGGAGCATCAGATCTGGAGTCACAGTTTGGAATGAGACATGTTTACATGTTAATCATTGTGTAACCTTTATATTGATAAATTGAGAAAAGACATTCACAAATATAAACTCATATATACTAGTTTATTATATAAATTAGGTGAAGGGATTTCCCCTTTTGTAAAAACATTTAATTATAAAAATTATTAATGTAGTGATCCTTAGTGAGGAGTTACCATTACTAAATTTGTATCCATGAAATTAGTGAGATAATGTATATTTTTATATGAGTTAAATATTGATATATTATCATATGATGTTACCAATTGTGGATGATCCAAGTAATCCTAAATTCCAACCACTACATTTAAATTCATTATAGTCTTTATAATTGGGTGGGGTCATCCTGATTTATAGGTTACAAGGTTATTCATACTAACCACGACTATGATTCAAAAAATAGTTGACATGTTTAAGAAAAATAGACAAAGAAATAACCTAATACACCACCACCCCCACCTACTCTGAGGGTGTATTTTAAGTAACAATAAGTTATATAAAATCATATAGGTTTTGTTTTAAATTAATGAAAACATATTTTTCTTGTATTTATTTTATGATTATAAGTGATATGGTTTATATAGTGAAGGAACAAGATTTTTAGAGATGTTTATTTCATAATTGATAGAATAGTCCATTCTATACATAGAGGTATAAAATATCCCATTTTTTGAACCAATTGGTAGATTCTTAAAGAATTTTAGTTCTATATTATTTTAAATAAAAATATTAAAAAAGCTTCTAAATGAAATTATATGAGTTGGGACACAAGAAATCTTTGTCTCTAAATTGTGTTTATGGCCTAAGAGTTGTCTCAAAATCCTATATGAGCATCATGAGTGTAAATCTTCAGAAACTAATTATTTGGAGACATAGACATATGCATATGATTAGTGAATAGTCAGTACTAACCATTTAGTATAATCTTGAATCCTATTATGTTAAGGAACATTATCGGTTTAACCATGTGGGGGAAGTATTAAATACTATGTAGCTTCATGGGGAGGGACTAATAGGGTTGGAATATATTATTCTTAACCATACACTACAACTATGTAATTTGAGGGGATTTCAGATGTGAATCCCATATATTTGGTTCAATTTTGGTAAACCATGTGTGGAAACTATGTAATAGAGTGGTTTTTGGGCAATGAGGCCTACACTATTCATGCACAGTTCCCCTAATCATAAAGTCTTACCAAGAGACTCATTAAGAGGAGAAAATGATCAATTTACCACTAAAACAAAAACTATTTTTAACATCATCATTTTTCACATCGGTTTTTTAGAACCAACATGAAAATATCTGAAAATTTATTTATCACATCGGTTATTATATAAATGACGTGAAAATTCATTCTCTTTGATATTTCACTTTGGTTATATATGAATAATGTGAAAATCCCATTTTTCATCAATTTCACATCAGTTATTAGATAACCGATGCGAAAGAACTATTTTCTAGACTTTTTCATGTCTGTTCAAAATAAAAGATGTGAAAAATTAATAAACATTACTTTTTCATGTCGGTTATTAAATAACTGACATTAAAAAATGATTAAAACATGTATTTCATTTCCCAAGCTTCGATTGGATAGGTCATGGAGCTCAAACAGAGTTACGTATCAAAAGTTATGGGCATCTTAAGTTGATCATCTTTAAACAAAGTCTTTGGAAATGCCAATTTATGAAAGCCATAACTTTTAATTTGTAACTCCATTTAAGCTCTGTGGCCTATCAAATCAAAGCTTGGGAAATTAACTAAATGTCTGTTAAAATTTTTCACATCGGTTATTTAATAACCGACATGAAAAAGAGATAAAAGTTTATTTTTCACATTGGTGATTTAATAAATGACGTCATAATGGTTTAAAAACTTGTGGTTTATTTCCCAAGATTTGATTTGATAGGTCACAGAGCTCAAACAGATTTTTGGATCAAATGTTATGAGCACTGGAAGTTGATCATCTCTAAACGTTGTTTTAGGTAAGGAAAATTTCCAAAGGCCATAACTTTTAATCTATAACTCTGTTTGAGCTCCGTGACCTATAAAATCGAAACTTGGGAAATGAACTATATGTTTCTTAACATTTTTCTCATCACTTTTTTAATAACCGATGTGAAAAATTACATTTAAAGTCGGTTATTAAATAACCGACATGAAAAAGCCGTGAAAATTGATTTTTTACGTCGATTATTAAATAACTAACATGAAAAATAATAGAAACTTTTAATATATTTTCATTAGGGTTATCATAAAACCCACGTGAATGATAATTTTCATATCCCACCATTGAAATTTTTTATTTTTTTTACATCACGACGTCGACATTTCCAATTGCGGCCTAAAATTTTTAAAACCACATTTTCATTTATCATATCAATTATATGTTTTCCTTATAAACATATCCTAATTTAACGAGCATTTATTTCAACCATTATAATTCTTCTTACTAGAATAATTTGATATTCAATGTGAATCAATTATTTATTCTTTCTGCGATCTCGTTAAGGTATTTTTTATTTTTTCCCATGAATTATGGTTTTTATGATTTTTTTTCTTAATTGATATACCATTTAACAATCATTTCATCCAACCATCATCATTCTTCCAACTCATCTTGTTTGTTCTTCCTTGGGAATCCATTATTTCATCCATCCGCAATATCATTATGGTATTCTTAATTATTTTTTCATTATTTATATTTTTTATGAGTAGTTTTCTTAATTTATATACCATTTAAGGATTATTATTTTATTATAATGATGTATAATTATTTATATCATGGTAAAACTACCAATAATACTTCATATTATTATATTTTTTCTAATACGAAGCTATATTTGGATCTTTCAATCTTTCCTTGAAAAAATATTTCAAACTTCTGATAGTCATAATTTTTGATTCCTAACTCCGTTTGTGTACTACGACCTATAAAATCAAATCTTACAAAATTATCTTCAAGATGGTAAATATTAATTACTTATGTTATTAAAAAACGGACATTAAAAGTCATTTTTGTCATCAGGTTTTAAATAACCAACATAAAAAATGACTTTTCACTTTGGTTTTTGTATAATCGACGTGAAAATTGGGTTTTAAAGGCATTTCTAGATGGGCTTTCCCATAGGTTTTTTTAAAAAACAATGTTAAAAACTTTAAAAAATCATTTTTAACGTCAGTTATTAAATAACCAAAGAAAAAACATATTTTTTACTTCGCTCGCAATAAGGACGCCTCAAAACTGGCGTTAAAAAGCTAAAAAACAGACGTTATAAATGTTTTTTGTACTAGTGTCTCCTATTTTATTTAAATGTTTTTACCCTATTTTCTCCCATATTTCCCTATCACCTTCCCCCAAGTGAACGCCCTCTATAATATCCTCGACCATGTTCCAGTATAGCTAGTAACCTGAGCCGGATTTCTACATGATACTACGATTGCCTCCTCATATTCCAAAGGCCAGTAGCTACCACTTCTAGTCTATGAAGGTAATTTGGGGAGACTATAACTACTTACGAGAGAAATAAATAGTGGAAGTAAAATAAATCTATATAAAAACTATTATAAATGGGAAATGGAATAACAAAATCAATGTTCCAATAATCACCCAATTGGAACATGATATCATAATGAAATATATAATTTACTTGTTAGATTTTCATTCAAATGAAACCTCTAAGTATAAAATAATAAAATATTCTAAAAATAGTTTTGAGTCTCAACCGATTCATAAAATCACATTCTTAAACCAATCATCCGATCAAAAAATTGAACACCATGTTAATGTCTTATTCCATTACCAAAAAACAAGTAGAATCCATGCACGTACCCATGTTCTATAGTAGTTAATTCATGGTGTGATTAATACTCAATAATAAGACCCAAATGGTGTTTGGAGAATAACATGTCTAGTAATAGTACATGAAGAGGGATAGTTATCAAAAGACAATAGTAGATTAACCAGGTTTAATTATTTAACAATATTTAACTTCACCAAAATTTCTCTTGATTTCTATAGATTACCAAACCCATCAAACATACTTCGGACCTTGATGTTCATTTTAACCATATATCATAGAGGTCACAGGTTGAAAAATTATGATCATATTTCAAAGTATCCATCTCAGATTTAGTAAATAATGTATTTCTATCCCAACCATTTATTTTATGGGAAATAGATCACAGAACATGCAGAATAAATTCATTTATCCAACCAGGATTCATGACATCATGCCTAACCATACAAACCATTTAGTATAGGGTCCACAAGTCAAAAAACAAAGAGCATCAGTCTAGGTGCTCAAGTGGGATTTAAAATGACATCTCAGATCCTCCAAACCATGATTTGGATCACCGTGTCCATACACATGGAGTCAGCAGCATTGGTCCATCCATCAAAAGATATGGTACATTGGGGTTCATGGAGCATCAGTCATTCCCAGGAAAAATTAGGGAGTTGAGTGCTAGTATATCATCCCAAAAATATATCATTATTATTAATTTTCATAATTATCACATCATTTATCAAAATTCAATACCGTTTATCATTAATCATTTTCCTTGGTACTAAAGGAAATTTAAAACAAGAATATCGTTAATAATAACAACACCAATTTTTAATATTTTATAATCAAACTATTTTACACTTAATCTAAATCATAGAACTATTAGATGTTAATCAATACAACATAAAAAATAATCAAGTCCCCTAATGTTATTTCATTAAACAATAGGTAATTTTTTTAAATGATTAATAAAAAACTAACTTCCATAGAACATTACAAAACTACCAGTCAAGAAGGGTCTTTCTCTTTAAAAGTACAAATAAAGCCAAATTACATTATTTCCCACCAATTTGATTTAGGGAAACCACCATGACATTTACAAATGGGGTTAACCACAAAAATAATTCAAACAATATTTTTCAATAGAATGAAAACCATTTTAAATCACATTATTGTCAACCCCACCTTTTTAAAACATTACCCAAATTCAAAATATCATTTTCCTTAATTGAAAAACATAGTAGGATCAAAATTCAAAACACATCCTTTAAACCATTTCATCATATTATTAATTATTTCAAAATAGATAGCATACAGACATTTCAATTATCCCTTTAACCATTCACACATACAATGTAACAGTTACAACACATTCTATTTCATAGTTACCATATGTAAATGTTTATCAATTCATTTAACCATTTTCAATGGTTTTTTATACTCCATTAATAGCCCTAGGTTCGATTTCAAATAAATAATGGAACCAACAGAGACCATGAAGGGTCTTTCAAATCAACTAAATGACCAAATTAGTTTCATTATCTAATGAAATGAAAATGTAGTGGGACCGCTTAATTGAACAACCACATATACAAGGAAAATATAACAATTCAGGGAAAATTATTATATACCACCTACCTCATGCTTTTAAAAAACCGCTTATCCAAACATGGAACCTGATGTAAACGAAATTGGTCTCAAACACTATGGTTATAGACACATTAGAAAATATATTTCATGAGATTCAAAAATAGAAGAGACAATAAAAAAGCCTATTTTTGAAAATATAATGAAATGGAGTAAGAGACTTACCTAGAGGTTTTATTCACAATAAACACAACTCCAAATACCTAATAATGTATGTATGAACATCAACATAGAAATGGGGACCTACTATTTCATACCCTAATATGTTAGGAGTTGAATTGGGTGATAAATATAGGAAGAAAAATTTATGGTACAAGGGTAAGAATTGAAAAATAATACATTCAATGGGTAACATAAATTAGAATCATGGTTTTCCAAGTCTTTCATTGACTATGAGTTTCCCACTATCCAAGAGAAAGTCATGTCATATAGTTTTCATGGCCACCAAAAAACCCATTTTATGGCTATAGGAATTACAATATACAATGGAAATAGATTAAATGGTATCCTAGATGAAACTTATTGGTTTAAAAACATGTAATGAATATATGTAACCACTACTATCCTTGGGGGAGCCAGACCACATGGATCCCCCTAGCCACATACACAATTTTGGAAAACCTTGCAGAAACTATGATCCCTACACGGTTAGATTATATCCCATGTTCTCTATATCCTGAACCCCAGGGAAACCCTTGAGACAATTCCTACTCAAGGGAAACATTCCATTAAACCATTTAGGAGGATTATATGAAATGTTTATTATGAATATGAATCCTGACAAACATTATGAACTTAAAACCTCCCCACCTTATAATAAATCTTCATTGACCTACATTTTTAAATTTCACTAAACCCTACAGACACAAATATTGGGTACTGGGATATTATACCCACTTCAATCTCACTAGTTTTCTCTTAAACTCATCCATATTATAACAGAATTTATCTTAATAGTACATTGATACCCTATAATCCTTCTCAATGGTTTTCGTAACACAATAAATTTTCTCCTCATAGGATGCATTAGATTCAAACAAGTAATTAATTAAATAAACCATGTGGTAAAATTCTAGGTAATGCCAATAAAACTACCATAAATAGGGATTATCAATCTAAAAAATTCACTACCCTGGTATATTTAATTAGTACACCTATGGTCTAATTCTCCTTAAAAACTCAAACATCCCATCACACATAGCGATAAATTTCATAGTTTCAAATCCTACTAAAGCTACTATAAATTCCTTTCCTTTAAAAAAATATTTAATAACTTTTAATGGATAAGTAATTCATGGGATCATGATTTATCCAACCACATCCTCCGACCAGTGTCAGTCCACTACTCAAGGACCAGTGACCAGATACGATATCCAAACACTCAAAACAAAGAAAAACCACAACCTTTATCTTCAGACTCCCAATTGACCCAAATCTAGGAAAAAACTGTTACCAAAACCAATACATGAAGTTGGAAGTTATTAAATCTATTCCAAACTAAAACCCCAATCACAACATCTCAAGATTACTCATCAGAATTGTTGTTCTCCCCACCACAAGATTTGGCTTACAACCCTCAACTTCAAGAGTTTGGAACTTACTCATTCAAACTGGACCACTATTACCTCAAACTAAATCTTACAAAACATACTCAATGTGTTTCCCACTAACCATGAATAAATATCCATAAAAACACTAACAAACAATAGAATCCTTCATTTCTATCGAAACGACCGAGAATGGTTTCATTTCTACAATCCGTACATGAAATAAAGGGAACATTAATTTTTTTCAATGATTGATTCCATTATTGAAATAAAATTATCATTTCAAGCATAAAATGAAGATGTATAATAACTCACCACAAATGTTTCATTACTATATCATGTAATACCATCCCTAAACAACTAAAAAAAATTCCCAACTCTCACTGCAAGAATTTTACCAACATTTCTGGCTGTCATGCCATCACACTAAGGAGACACCACCACCATCTGAACGATCAGACTAAAATATATCCATGAAATCATATGGAAATCCACCATCAATGAATAAAATTATCCCTAATATATCATTGTGAATTACTGTAACAACTAACACAAAACAAATACAATGATATTGGTTTTCTTTTAGAACTACCCTGAGCCTAAAGCCAATCCATAACTTGATCAACCACCACATTCAAGGAACACCTGAAAATATTGAGGAATCCAAACGTGTACCTTATAGGTTATTTATTGGAATTTCAATTCCATTAAATCCAAATCATAGTCTAATCCATATAGATTCAAACCTACCACCATGAGATTCATACTCTCATGACTTACATGTTATTCCCCCCAATTTAGAGTTTTGTTACCTCCAGTTTTCTCAAGAAACTCTAATTCACCACATACCAAACTCTAAAAAATTACTAAAACAAAAATTGATTTGGGCATATCACCCTCACATTAGTGGAAGGAGACACATTGGTCATATACCATTCTCAGGTTTTGAAAAAAACACTCATAAAAAGTTCCAACATTTAGTCTTTTACAAGGATCTAAAATAAAAAATTATAGTTTCTCATAGAACACGACCCCAGATCACAAACCTTTCAATGAGGGTTAATATTTCTTAAATACCATTAATTTAACTAAATGAAAACCATTATGTATATTATAATTTATCCAATTACCCCTCTTGGTGTACTAATTATGATGTTAATATGATGGGAATGGTTATCTTTAATAAAGTAGTGCTATAATATTTAATTAATAAATTCAATAAAATGATACATTACTGACATCACTTCTCATAATAATCAAACATCATTCCCATCAGAGACGTGTTCCCCATTCCTATAGGCATCTCATAAACCGCTATACACCAAAACATAAGATGGATTCATTAACCAAAAATCACCACTACCTCATGAATCCCTACCATGAATTATTGATCATAACATTCTTTTGGGAACTAATGTAACCAAACCACTCAAATTCCCCACCATAACTCAAATAAATCTCATTGAAAATACACAATGTCTATAACTACTATCCGAAAAAAATGTCCTCGTGTGTTTCAAGTGAACATCACTCCTATTTTTACAAAAAAATGATAAGTGATTATTTTTGAGACGCCTATTTACATATATGAAAGGGAACTATAAATTTCCATAACCTAACTACCACAAAAAACATAATAGAAAACATGGAAACATGCTTTCATATAACTGTTCACTCAACCCGTCAAAAAATCCAATGCATTGTATTTCACTATAACAAGAATAAAATTACCACTCAAAAGGTGATTATGTCTTCGAGCCTATCATCCTATTTGGTCACGAGGCATCCAAGAAGTTTCTAACCAAAATTATGGCTTTCCAAAAAGTTAGAAACTACCACATGACCACCCATCACCCTAGATATCATTCCCACATAATAGGGGTTTATCTATTCTCTAGTTACTATTTCCTTACATGTCCTATACAAATCCAAAATTGATCTTATTTTAAATCATAACCAAAAAAGTAAAATCCTAAAAAATGATCCCTTACACTTAAAACATAGCCTTAATTCCAAGAACGATCACTCAATGTAATTCCTTTAGAAAATAATCTGAGACATGAACATGCCTTTTACTGATACTCGATGGAACCCAATGTGCATCAACTGAACATCTAATGAATCTACCCATGTTTAACATTCCCAAGAACCTAAAACAATGGGATAATATCCCTCACATTTACCCTTGATTACTCATTAAACTTAATCCTGGACTCAACCAATATTTTATTTCAAAATCCAATGGATTTCCAACTATTCCATACACATCAAAACCTTGACATGTCACTATTCATTGGTGTCACACATACCATTGTTCAAATATAGACAACCCCGAGTGCACTAAAACCAAAAACAAACTTTAGGTCACACATGAAAATATATGTGACCACATAAATTATCACTATGATCCAAAAACCCAATCTAGGGTCCAAAACACATATTGCATTACCTCAAGAAAAATTGGTCACCACATCCATTTTAATAGTGGAAATTTTAAAACCTTGAGTTCACAACCGAATAAATGGTAAAATGAAAAAAATACATTATCTGAATTTTCCAAACACATCAGGGTCTCATAGACTATAACCCAAGGTCTCAAAACAAGGGCACTCTCATAGCACAAACCACCCATACATAAAGTTTGATCACAACAATATGGATACCTGTACTGGTTCTCCTAAAGGACTCTTCATTAAACATTGCGCATTAACTTAATTTTCCATTTTGAAACCCCGGTATTTACACTTTCAAATCCTCTTAATTAACTAACAATGTTTTTTTAATATTTAATCAATTTAAAATTCATTCATTTGGGCTAAACATTAATTCATTCTCAATTAAATAACAGACAATGTATAGATGAACTATCAATCCTATGTTCCATACATGATTCATGAGCCCAAAAAACCTCTATTACCATAGTGGGGAAGATATAAATCCTCATAAATCAAGAACATCACATCCATGATCACCTATCGATGTGGAAATATCAATCAATGGTAAATACAAAAAAGAATAGCATCAATTATCACCCATAGAAAATTTGGGTTTCCTTCTTCCATGAGGATGTAGGAACTGAGGCATGATCTCATTACCAACACCAAAAAAGATATTAGTCTCTTTTATATGATTCCCAAAATGTAGGAAAAAATAAAACACCTATGATTTTAATTTTTAACCCCTTGTCCTGGGTGCCACTATAACTGGTTCCCCATCATGTTTTCCGCACGACCTCAGGCGGGCCACCACATATTCCAAAGACTATGACTAGGATCAATGGTCTATTAAGTTATATTAGGTAGAATATACCTACTTATAAGAGTAATTAACCATATAAATAATATCAAATTATTTAAAAACCATTACAGATTTAAAATACAATAAAAAAAATGTTCCAATAATGACCCAATTGAAGAATGATACAACAACATAATAGACACACTATATTTCAACTATTCATAAAAATCAATCCTCCTTAAACAAGATGATAAAAATATCCTAAAAATTACCGAGAGTCCCATCATGGTCAAGATACCGATTGATCCAAACCATCATCCCTTGTATAAATGAACCAAGAAGTTTCAATCCTAAACCAGTGCTTTAAAATGTAGAATCTACTTGGGTTCCCAAGGGGTATATTTGCCTGAGAAGGGTGTGAGTACAACATAGTAATCAACCACCAACATTGTCTAAAGAAATCCCCAGTTTAATAATAGTGTATGGATAGTTATAGTAATCAAGAAAAAATATTATTTAAACATTTTTTCATTATATAACAATATTTAAATTCAACATAATTATCCTCAGTTTCTAGATATTCAAAATCCCATAATTCCTTCTTTAACCCATAACTGTTGTGTAATAAATATATTACAGACATAATAAGTAAAAAATCAGTATAATTAGTCAATATATCCATCTATGATATCGAATGTCATGTCTAACAATCCAAAAAAATTATTATAGGGTTCACATGTCAGAAACTAAGGATAATCAATACAAGTATCCAATCAGGATTCAGAAGGTCATGTCAAACCATTATAACAATATATTATAGGGGTCATAGGTTGTAAAACAATGATCATTTGTCCACATATAAATTTAGGATTATGAATTTCATGTATGACCAGCCCAACTATGATATGGAATGCCTTGTCTATACACTTGGATTCTCTAGCATCAGTCCCTCATATGAATTCCATGGTCCACTGAGGCACCATGAAAAACAGTATGTCCTACCCATAAAGAGGACGTATATAATCAATCCATCTTCCAAAAATCATTTGTTTATTAATAATTTCATACTTTATCACATAATTTATCAAAATTAAATAACCATAATCATTTATTATTTACCAATGTCCTAACAGACCTTTAAAACCAATGACATCTCATGAATTCCTAATTTTTTTATATAATTTCATTATAATTCCATTTCTTGCTTCATTCATATCACAAATTCCTGAGATGTTTATCAAAAAAAAATTACACATAAAAAATTACACTACATTATCTTCATAAAACCCCACATAAAATTTTTTTAGAGGCTTCACAAAACCAGTCACTTCTCTAAAACATTTTGAAACTACCCTTCGACAATGTTATTCCCCTCTGAACATCCTAAAATGTCGAAAGTACATCAATTCCCTATAATTCATTTATAAGAAACCATGATTCTATTTTCATTGGGGGTAATCCAAACACATAATTGAATACATAAATTGAAATCTAACTAAAATCACTTTTTAATTACATTGTTTCTAACACATCCCTTTTAAAACATTTCCCACTTTCAAATCATGATTTCCCATCATATAAAATCATTAATGGATTAAAATAGACAACAAATCCTTTAAACCATTACAAAAACCTCTTATAAATTTATAAAAAATCTACTATATAAACATTTCAATTGTAATTTTAACCATGAACGCTTACCAATTAACAATTACAACCCATTAACATTCATAATGACTATATCTCAATGTTTTCCTATTCATTTCAACATTTTCACTTGTTTTGAATACCACATGTGTAGTACTAGGTCCTGTGTAAAATATAAATAGAACTAAAAAGGTCTGTGAAGAGTATTTATCATAAAATACATGCCAAATTTACTTTTAATATACAAACACATGAAAATATATTATTTAAAGTCAAGGGAACAACCACACACATAGAGGAAAATATAAAGTACATGGGAGAAATCATATAAACAAGATACCTAAGGATGATAGGCAAACAATAGTAAAAAAAACCCTTTATTTAAAATAAAGCATCTTAAAGAACCATAGTGAACAAAACCCAAGTAAATAGGGTTCAAGAGATTCAGAAAGAGACAGAAAACTAGAAAATCAGCATCTAAAAAATTCAAGGAAATAAATTCTTAGACATACCTGAGTCATCAATTAATATTATAAATCAATAAAAATAACCATGAATTGAGGGAGAAACATTCATGTATAAAGAGGGAGCTACTGGTTTCAACCCTAAGCTGTTGGGTGGGGGGGAAATTGGATGAATAATTGGTGATAAATATTTAGGGTTCGAAGGGAAAATGGTAAAATACCACTTTTAATTAGGTTCATGGTTTGACTTAATATTATTCCAATCTATGCTCCAACCATGTGGTTCCCACTTTCTGAGATAAAAATGACATTCATGGGTTTCCTTCCACTGAAATAGGTTGAAAAACTATGAGGTGACTCTGAACTCACAAATTTCTTATAGGACTAGGCCAAACGATCTACTAGAAGAACACTGATGGTTTAACATCATGTGTGAATGTCATAATCCCATCACTATCCAAGGGATGTCTAGGACACATTTATTCCACTAGTTAGCTACATGGTATTGTAAAATGGAGCAAACATGACATTCCATACACATAAATCCTCATATACCCTTTTATCCACATCCTAATACCTCGGGAAACCCATTATAGATTTTCTAATCGTGGAAAAACCTTCATTAACCCATTTAGGTAGAGTTTAATGAAAATTATAAATGAAAATTAACTTCATCAAACACTGAGATCTTACACCCTCCTCCTCTATTCATGGGATATATCCCATTTTAACTATCTAAATGAAAAACTATCAGATGCATTACAATCCTATAGGTTATTCTTTAACTTACCATACCTAAATTTTTTATTTATTTTATTGTTTTTTGGACTTATCATAGAGTGATCCCATTTTCCATATTTTCAAGATGTTTAAATAGTTATCAATTTCTTATTATTTTGAAATTTTTTAAAGGCCATAATCAGATGTATAAATATTTCTAATCATGAGGTTGGTGGTTTGGATTCTTTTCCGTTAAATATACAATGTTTATCAATAGATTTAATTATGTCGCACACCAAGTTTTACATGAATTTCTCCTATAACATGGAATTACATAATTTATATTCTTATAATACAACATTAATGGTATTTATACCATTTTTCTGATATGGAAGTTGGTGACCTAATCATAAAACACCCCTTTTTGTGTGACCAATTATTCCTAGTCATTGGATGTTTCAGGAAAATGAATAAAACACAACTCATATGTGTCTTGTTTAAATACTTAAGGTAGAATTAATTAATTGAAAATTAATTAATCAATTTAATTATAATAGGGATGTTATACTCACTTGTTTTGAATCCAAATTAATAAATACAATTCCCAAAATTTTCACTCATTAGGGAATTGATAAAAATAATTAAATGAATTGGTATGTGGGTTTGATAAATACCCATTATCACGTATCATTTACATTATTCTTAAATATTATTATGGGATTACTTAAGTGGATAAATTAAATTACAATAGGTCATGTATAGTCCCATGGACATTTTTCACATGTATATGATTTTTTTAATGTTATAATTAATGTAATAGTTGATCATTATGAGAGAAAGTTCAATCTCATTGATTATGGTTATGTATTAAATAAATTACTTGTTTACTACTATTGTACATTGGTTAGGGATTTTGGACTTGAATCTTTACAAAAAATTGGTTAATTATGATAGAAATTACACTCATCACCATTTCATGGAAATTTTTTCACATAATGATTCTTGCCCCCTTGATTTTAAATATTGCACATGGTTCTTCACATCATAGATTTTGATTTTAATAAAAGAAATTATGTATCTATAATTTTAATACTTCGTATAGTGGGTATTTATTTTAAAATGTGAGACAAAATTTTATATATGGTTCAAATTTGTTACATAGGGATTAGATATTTATTATACCCATACTCAACTGATATTACCAGAATGGAACTGTAAGGGTTCATGTCGTGGTATAAACTCATACCCTTAAAGCCAAAAAGATTTATGATTATGAGTTAGATTGTTCTAATAAGGTTGATGATATCTTTTTCCCCATGGGTACACTCTTATTATTATACAATATTCCCTTATCTTTGTTTATTGATTCCTTTAATTAAGTATCATGAATTATTTTTCATAAATAATCATCTTAGGATGAAATGTGTATTGTTCATCGAGAATCCACGAGTGAACTTTTATCTACAAGGTTTACATTGATTTATTTCATTATAATACCTTATTTTTATACCTAAAAACAAAGTAATTATAAAATCATGACTATATTATAATATAAATCATTGGTGGTGGCCTACTGAGTTTTACTCACACATATTTTGAGCCTCTATTAAGTACTCGGATAAAACTCTGGATTACAAGATATGAAATGGATCATTCCTATTTATTATTTCATTCAAATAGTCTCGAATACAACATGGGTGTAGTGGATGAGCATGTACTCAGGATGATATCTGGAGTTTAAATATTTTATTTACATATTCTTTAATCTCTCTAGCCCTTTTTAGGTATGTGTGGCATAATGATGGCATTGTATTTTTGGGTATAGAATGTTCATTCATATTTTATTCATCTAGAATTGTATGGGTTATCTTTATATCATTATTAGTTTGGGATTCATTATTATATTCCATTTATTTAATATTATTTTTAATTACAAGATATTTAGTACTGATCCAAAGGGTATAGTCTCCACAACATACCACCTTTAGACCACCACTGCTATGCAGTATCCAACGGAATATGGGGTGGCATTCTTGAGGTCTTGTTTCCAACTGTCCTGGTTACCATTTAAAGAGTGAACTGATTATTTGAGTGAAAAATTTGTATCAAAACATAATTTCTCTATATCTTAATATTTTGGAGTGGTATACAAGTCAACGAAAATGTTTTGGAACATGGTAAATAGCTCATTTCTAGGAATGACCAACCAATTCATAAGGGAATGATTATGTTTACAATGTGATACCATTTTTCATTCACAACATAAAACATATGATTATTATTTCCGCTTGGATTACCTTGTGTTGTCTTCCAATGGTTATGGATATATAAATTTATAGTATTTATATATTGCCTTGATTTGATAAGAGATTTTTTTCTTCCATCATTTTTGTAACATAGGTCTGAAATTTCATTTAAAATTCAAATCTATATATCATTCTTGTGATTCCATTCATCACATACAAAGAATCATAGCTTATTTGATTATTTTATTTGGTACATTAATCTTATAAGGATGATTGAATAATGAGCATGCATCAACCAAAAAGGTGTTTTCCCACAAATTTTGATGGTTAAATTATATTGAACAGGAATGAAATTATTTATGGAGATAAAAAGATTTAAATTGGTTAATAAATTTACATGTATTGAAAACATAAATTAAAAAATAGTTTATTTTTTTATAAATTAATGTTTTTTATTATTGATTTTAGTTAATTGGGACACCAACTATAAATTTGGGAGATATTTCATCCATAAATTGGGAATATATACCCACTTAACTGAATCCTTTTTTTTTCAAAAGTTAGTCATTGTTGGTCATCCTTAGAAACATATTCCTATATAAAAATCTCTTATAAGGTCAAAGTAATTGAATGATGTTATTCTTGATTCCATATTTTTTTTATAATTATATCAATTATATGGTGTAAAAAATGAAATTTATAATGTAATGTACTTATAGAAATTGGTAATGGTTACCCATAAAACTGAAATTTTTTTCTTGAATTGACCCTAGTATACTGGTCTTTGAATATTATGATTAACTGATAACATGGCCTGACCTCAGTAGGTTATTATTAACTTTTTATGCTTCTGATATGAACCCACTATGGGTGTGAATAATATCTAGTAAATCAACAACATAAATTGGATTATAATTATAAAAAATAGATTATTGAATTTATTAATTGGGAATGGATACCCATATACATGGACAAATATTTGTATGACATAATTCATGGAGCTCAACCTTATCTTGTATGCCATAGTACTCAACCCCAGGGGGTATAATCATAATTAATGGGATTTTTGTTTAATGTTTCAACATCCAATGATATGGTGTTTCATATAAATTTATAGCGTAATCTTACATGAAAAATCAACTTAATAGAAGAAACGTCATTTTTTCTCACCATTTAGAATATACTGAATTAAGATTTAATGTAAAAAAAATTTCAGTTACAACAAAAAATGGGTTTTTCCCTTATACAATGAGAATTAAATTTTATTGAACTATGTCCTATTATGATAACTTATAGATAATAAATGTTTTAAAAAGAAATTATGAGATAATTTTCCTATTGTGTTCCAAGGCATCAACTATTTGAATTACCAATTATAGCATGTGAAATGTTTTCCCTATTAAATGGTACTTCACATTGAATATATATAATAATTTTTAATTTTTATGATTAATATAAATTGATATAACCTCTAAAATAAATACATTTATTTGTTTTATTAATAGAGAACTGTCATGTAATTTTTTTTTAGTATTTCCTTGACTAACCTAGAACATGAACACAAGAATTTTAGGTAGGATCCTAAGAACTTATTATTTTGAGTTGGTCCATAAGGTTATGTGGTAGATCATAGTGACCTTATTGGAATCACCCATGTATTATAGTTAATACATGATAATTTTGTGAGGGGTAAAATTATTGTGGTATCACCCTTGAGATGATAAACTAGTAGACTTTTGATCTGAGTGTCTATGCTTGGTAAGTGTTGTGTATTTGACCAATTGAGTTGGGATGAAATATTATTTGATAAAACAAGAATCCATAGTGGGTTGGTTGTTTTTTGGTATGTTTAACTACAATGTCATATTACCATATGCTTATAACCAGTGAGTTTTATATCCTTATCCTTTTTACTTTAGCATTCTGATCCCCAAAGGAGAAATACCCTATGAAAATTTTCAGAGAGGACCAGTTCCCTGAAGGATGATTCATGGTAGGTTATTTTGGTGTTCTTGTGTCAATATTTATTCAAATTTTTATATTAATGATCTACTTACCTACTTCTAATTTTACTTCAATAGAGATATCTTATAGTCATGTTTTATGTAGTGTAATATATTTCTTAATGATAAATGTGGTTCCCATGTGAGAGACCATAATAATATGTAGATGGAAGTATTTAACCTATTTTGAGACTTCATTAGTACGGTAAGGGGGAAAACCTAGAGTCCCTTAATGATCACATGAGACATACCATTTTAGTGTCTGGATTGACTGACAGAAAACTATGAAGTGGTTTTGACCAAGATTACAAATGTCATTTGGGGTGGTGAACTTGGTTTAATACTATTCTTGAGAATGATGTATGGAAATCGCTACAGTTTTGAAATAAAGGCTTGATGATTCATTTTGTGTCATAAAAATAAATAGTTAGATTGATGGGTATATAGATTACCAAAAATGGGATTGATTTTTTGGGTGGCTAGCCCTATAGACAAGTGCTTATAGGTTATGATTCAATTTATTAAATTTCAACATGATGCAGCCTTTCGTTTGATAATTTATGGCACATTTAAGTTCCAAATTTTGAATTGGGTTTCCAATGGAGCTCTTGGAGTGTTAGGAAATTAATTTTTTTTTATAATAGTAAGCTTTTCCATATTGATAGATGAATTGTGGGAGCTTGAGTTGGGTCTGGAACCTGGTGGTATGAGATGTGCACCCATTTTTTTATAGAATGTTTGATTCACGTTGGTTGTGTGTAAGAATTGGTTGATGTGTAATATCGATAAGTGGCCAGGTGCAGACAGAGGATTTTCAAATTCTATTATGAAACTTTTGAGCATGGAGATTTTGAAATTTTGGTAAAAAATAAAGGATTTACCTAGGATGAGGGATAACATAGAAATAAAATGGGTTTTTTGAGATGTTTGACCCATGGGTAGACCTTGACACACACATTCATGAGACATGGTTTGTAGGTTTTGTTAAAGAAATGTAGATCCTAGTTTAATTTTAGCATAACATGGGGTGCTATATACACACAACTTTATGTAATCTGTCTGTAGTACTAGTTTATAGATGACCCTGATGAATATCATACATCATCCCATGTATGTTAATAGGGTTTCGACTCTATGTTGAGATACATAAACCTCCATTTTGTATAGGTTAATGGACTCCATGGGATTTTTCCTCAATGAATAGTTTAAGGTAATATATATGGTGAGGAGCACACAATTATCCATTGATGGTGAAGACCCATGTCATTAATTTAATATCAATGAATTCCATGGGAATAATTCCCGAGAATTAGAAATGAGTGTTGGGAGACATATATGCTAGCATGCTTGAGTGAGTGGGTTCTTTACCATTCCAGAAATTGTGAACCTGGATAAACCAGTAATGGGTTCTGGTAGTTAGAAAATAATTTCATTGGTGTGAAAACATGGATCTCCAAAGGTGGGTAGAGAGATGTTGGTAACTAGTGGACGACCCACATGGGAGAAGGGTCCTGATTCCTAGATACAAATTGTATGATGGTCATTTTTTATCTTGAATAATATTGGAAAAACTAAATAGTGTAGAACTAGCCTCCTTAGTAAATTCTAGGTACATGTTCAAATATAGTCTTTGGGATGTTCAGGTGAGGGAATAAGTCCCCAGATAGCTTGTGAAAATACAAGTGTGTGGTATTGGGAATTAATAGGTGTAAATCATATGGAATGACATTTTTTTTGAAATAGTTGGTTTGTAGAGAGATTTAATAGAATATTGGTTACAAGAATCAATATAAATGATCAGTACAATCTCAGTGTACCTTGTTATAATTATTTTTAGATTCTATTTTTGGTGAAACATCTTTTGCTAAGGTTGAGCACTATTGAAATTAATTAGCTAAACGAGGCGCAATTTGAGTTTCCTCAAAAAAATTATGTGTTTAGGGAGGAACCACATATATAACAACATTGGGATAAGACATGTGTTGCCTAATCATTTTTGGGAGATTCTTAAGGAAAACCTCGCATACCTAGGGCAGCTTAGTAAATTGGAAGTAATAATTTGCATCAAATCAATGAGTGAGTGTACATTACTCGAGTGTTCCTGGTTAGAGTAAGATATTAAACATTCATTGAGAGTATATAGGAAATCAAGGATGTGTTTAGTAGGAAATTACAATAATGGATATACTGTGGTTCAGAATTATCCATTTGATGAATGAAAATATAGAGGGGAATTCCAGTGGCCCAATGATAAAAGAAATAGTGACATGATAACATCTCAAGTTCATATTGGCTTAGGTAATCATCATCTTATGATTTCATTACTAGTTACGTGTTTTGTCATGGAGTTTAGGAGTGTATGATTCGTATTCTTATAGTGGATCTTAGAGGTGTGTTGTGGATCAAAAAATGAAATTCATCAATTTGAAAGGTATTTTCCCAACTTAAATAGGCATGGAGATGTTTTTTTTCTATTGGTTCTTATGACCGAATTTATGTTCCATGGTATGGAGGTGGAAAGATCCATTTTCCCACTTGATTGGATATTATAATGGAATTTCAATTTTGAATTTCTGGATTGGAAGAATCTTCAAAAACCCCACATAATTATATTGTGATATTTGGAACACATAATAAATTTTTTATATGGGGTTTAATGCTCTAGATTTATATTAGAAGACCAGATGTGTTTTTGGAGCATCGAGCTTTGAAAACATCATTTCATGGGAGATGGTCTTGGGAGAACTATTGGTGCCTGGTTAGTATTAAACATAAAGAGCAACTATGCATCCAATATTGTTAAGGAACATGGTTGGATTAACCTTATGAGGGGATCATATTAATATATATTGTTTGGAACATAAAATAAATTGTAATTTCATGGTCATAGCATGGTTTTACTAACTCTTCATAGTAACCGTGTATGGTGAGGATGCATGGGTAGTGAAGAAAGCATGGTTGTAATTCCATTAGTAAACCAACAAAGAAACTATACATCAGAGTGGTTCTTGGGTAGTGTGGGTGTCATAGTTGGTTAATATCTTTTCAAACTATGAATCCTAACTATATACCTATTAATGAGGGGAAAATGAAAATTTTTATCTGTCCATTTAAGGGTTTGTCCACTTTTCTCCCTCATTTGGCCCATCAACACCCCCACATGTGCAGCTCCTTCTCCTATACTCATGAGAGATATACCTCATTATTAATAAATAATGTTTTTTATTTAATATATTGGAAGTCCAGTTGTGAGTCTAAAATTCCTCTCACCTCTCTTATATATTTCTCATATTGTTTTGGTGTTATCATTGTGTGAGATCCAATGCCCTATTTTATTTTTGTTTTCTTATTTCCACTATTTTAAAAAATTTCAAAAATAATTAAAGGTTGTATTGAATGATATAATATTTATAATAATTATGTCAATTTTCTATATTCTTTTACCTTAATGTTTGTTTGATTATAAATTTTCTTCATTGTGCCACACATCATACATTCCACATGTTTCTCCAAAAATATAAATTAACATAAATCAAATGACTAGAATATAAAAATCATTTTAAAGATATCAAATATCATGATAGAGGTTTGTGACCTCATAATGAAAAACCCCATTTGGAGTTTCTTATTATTTACCCTCATTTTCCATTAATTGAATTTGACCAAAAACACCACTCATGTGTGTCTGTAATGATTCAATAAGTCAGAATGAATTAAATGATAATAAATGAATTGAATGAGTTACAATAAGGCATAAATACTGTCATGGAAAATATCTAAATTGTTAAATTCTTTGATTCAATCCTTTTCACTCATAAGTCAGATGATATATATAATAAAATTAACTGTTCGGTGGGTCGGATAATCGCACTTGGCCACTGATCATTTACATTATATTTGACTATCTTAACAGAATGACATACATGGATCAATAAAATTATATTTTGTCAAATATAATCATATGGAAATGTTTTTCACATGTCTGTGATTTATTTGATGATATTAATAATGTAATGGTTAATCTTAAAGCGATAAATATCTATCTCTTTGATTTTATTTAAGTATTAAATTATTTATTTTTTATTACTATTAGATAATGGATAAGGATATTGGACATGAAAATTCACACCCTTGTTTCAAAATGATGGAAATGATGTTTCTCATTATTTATTAGGATATTGGAATTTTTCTCGTCATCAATTATTAAAAAAACATAGGCATCATGCTACACAATCCCTTAGTTTTTGTTTTTGACATGGAACTCCACATCGTTGATTGTGATTTTTAGACATGTAATAATGTATCATCTGTTTAGATTATTAGGATGATGACTTGTTATTTTTAAATGTAATTACCTTTTTTATATATAGTTTAGACATGATACAAAGATATTACCTAGAGTATTTACATAGACTCAGTACGTTTTAATATAATGTAATTTAAATGGGTCACCCATTATTTTCCATGTAGACACTTTGATTCATACAAATTTACTATTACATGTTGGGTTGAATTTTCAAGACCCGTCCTCGGGACCCGTGCTGTGACTACCCCAAGCCCACCTTCCAAAGGCCTGGGGCAGGTGACTATCACCAAAGGCATAAATATCTAAGCTGGGAAGACATTGACTTTATAAAAAAAGAAATCACACACAATCAGAGTACACAACTTGAAGCAAAATACTAAGTAAAACTGAATACAAAGGTAGTGCTGAAAGTAAATTGTCCAGTATATAAACCCAATAGAATAACCAGAACAAGTAAAAGTAAAAAGGGAAATCAGCTCCTGGATAATCCATTGGGGATTCCTACCTAAAGGGGAGGTACAGAACTCGAACAACTCATCCCTGCGGTACGTCCCATCTAGTCTCACTCCAAGTATCCTCCTATCCGTCACCCTGAGCCTTAATCACTACTAACCGTCGTCTGGACAGAACACAACAAGGTACGGGCGAAGCCCTTGCAGGGGGTAGTATAATAATACTCAGTAGGGGACCTAGAGACCCCCAAAGGTCTCCTAGAATCCTCAAAAGATATACCATAGTAGAAAGATACAATCACGAAGTATCAACAAACCCTACCTAGGTGTATTCCCATACATATACCTAAGGTATCAATCACAGTCTGGATCCAACTCTCTATCCCAAGAAAAAACCATTCCAAAAAGAAAGTAAAGTCATTCACCATGATGATAATGGTTAAAAGACATAAATCAGCTCACACATGTATATATATTTTGTAGAGTGATAGAGATGATCAGATGTAGTCACTAATTTATCTAAGTTGTCAGACCCACACAGGATACATGACCAGCTATTCTTCAACTAAGCTGTCGGACCAACACAGGATACAGGACCAGCTATTCTGTCGGACCCACATAGGATACAGGAACATAATTAAGAACTGTCGGACCCACAGAGGATCCCGGTATAGTAGTCATTATTGATGAACCCATGGAGGATTCCGGTATAGTAGTCATCACTGTCAAACCCACGAAGGATTCCAGTATAGTAGTCATCTCAGTCGCAGCCAGCCCTAGGGTTCCCGCACACAACATGCTCAATTCTGGGAGGGTCCACTCCTCGAGCCAAGTGTTGATACATAAACTATCAGAATGTCCTAAGTTGATGTATCCCATATTTCTGTCTCATCATAAGGAACCTAACACGACAAGTTTAGGCTCTTCCTAAGTGAAACATTCCCCAAAAACCCAACGGTACCCTCAGATTTCCAATTTGAGTTACCGTTTAAAACTTATGAATTTTATAATAAAATATTTTCCAATTAATTATTTTATTTTCAGACAAAAACTATCTTTCTCTAGTGGCCCTCGCCGACCCAAGTTAGTTTCTGCTTAAAGAAATCTTACCCTCACGAGTTCAGTGGTGGTCTCAGATTTTTAATCCGAGTTACCGTTTGTGAGTTTTAAGAATTTGAAAATTAAATAACTTTATTTAATTGTTCTATTCACAGTTATGCCATTTTTGGGTTTTCTCAGAGGAGGCCTGCACCGACTAAACATAATTCACGCCTAGGCTAAACCCGCCATCCTGAGCGCAACGTTGGCCTCCGATTTCTTATTCGAGTATAAATTTACGATTTATTCCACTTTTTCTGTAAAACCACATATGTGCATTAATTTAATCATAAATAAACTTTGACAGATCATTTCGGGCACTCTGGGCCTCAGAATCTCACGCCGTCAGAAACTACGGACTCATAAAATTCCCAAGAATTTATGAAAAAATTACTACGGAATTTATGGGGCTTTAAATTCTCCCCAGCTCAGGGATTTACGTCCTTGTAAGCTACAACTCACACTATGGAAACAAAAGGGGTACTGAGCACGTATCTGAGCCTCCCACTCCCATGTGCTCTCCTGGAGGTTTCTGTGCTGCCAGCGAATGCGCACCAGAGGAACCGTCCATCCACGCATGAGCCACGCCTGTCGATCCTCAATCTCCAAATAAATCTCCATTAAAGTTGCCTCGTTATTGATGTCCAGCTCCCCACGGTAAATGATGTGGGACAAGTCATGCACGTATCTCCTCAGCTAAGATAAGTGAAAGACTTCATGCACCAGGTGCAACTGAGGTGGAAGAGCTAAGTAGTAAGAAACCTCACCTACTCTACTGAGGGCCTAGAAAGGATCGATGAATCGCAGAGATAACTTACCGCCTCAGCAAAATCTCTGTATACCTCATTGAGGTGAGACCCATAGAAAGACGTGGTCGTCATTGTCGAACTCTAGATGTCTCTGTCTCCTTGATGACCTGTGCCTTCTCAGAGGTAGCCCATACCATCTCTTGTTAGTAGGAAGCTGGCCGACTTGGTATGTCGGTCGATGATCACACAAATAGAGTCTTGTCCCTTGGACGTACGTGGAAGATCCATCACAAATTCCATTGATATCTCATCCCACTTACAATTTGGGACCTCTAAAGGCTGAACCAAGCCTCGTGGTACTTGATGCTCCACCTTCACTTTGCTGAAAAGTGAGGAATCAAGAGACAAACTCAGCCACTACATTCTTCATACCTATACATCAGTGCTGTTGTCGAAGGTCCTTGTACATATTCACCACTCTTGGATGTACTTCTAAAGGGGATGTGTGAAACTACTTCAACACTTCCTCCTGAAGTGAAACTAGAACCATTTTACGTTCTCTGAAGAGAAGTACGTGCTCCCCACCTTCAAAAAATCCATCTGCTGCCTGTCATGTGGATATTTGAGCACGTCATGTCTCACAGTTAGTGTCCCCACGCTGTGCCTTCTTGACTCGCTAAAGAAGTTGTGAAGTGACTGTAAGTGACTGTAGAAAGGCTGCTCCATCTCTATCCATAAAGGATATATGCAACGCGGCCAGCTGCTCTATTGCCTCTCCTTACAGCTGAATGCCTGGTCTCCTCCTGAGAGCATCTGCTGAAACATTTCCATTCCCAAGAGTATAGACTAGTAGTCCTGGAGGAACTAGATCCATTATCGCTGTATCAGGTTCTAGACCTTCTGCGAGAAGATATACCTAAGACTCTGGTGATCTGAGTATACAGTAAAACGTTCTCCCATAAGGTACTGGCACCACATCTTCAAGGCAAAGACCACTGCTACTAAATCTAGGTCATGGGTAGCGTAGTTCTTCTCGTGTTATCTCAGATATCGAGAACCATATGCGATCACTGCTCGCTCCTACATCGGGACACATCCATGTCTGATCCCTGATGTGTCGCAGTAAACTACATACCCAATGCCCTCTTCTGGTAACCTTAAGATAGGCGTACTATTAAACCTCTACCTCAGCTCCTGAATGCTTTGCTGGCATCTCCCTGACCATACAAAGGGTTTCCCCTTCTTCGTCAAAGATGATATTGGTGCTGCAACTCTGGAAAAGTCTGGCACAAAGGTAAGTATGGCCGACTCATAAGTGATCGACTACACCCTCTTATGCATGATTCCATCTTGTGCGGCCTGAGTTTTCATTTTCGTCGACCAATGAAAACCCCATCTGAAAATTGTAGATAAACCAACACCTTTTTCCCTAATACAGTAAATTTGTGTATGAACTGTGGTTGCCTAGTCCATACCCAAAATAACGTCGTAAGGACTCGACGCTGCCACCAAGAGGTTCCAACCGAAACTCTCTCCTCAAGGGTCATTATACACCATCGACATATGTGTGATTATCGAGTCTCCTCTCAAAGGTATCTCCAGATGTGAAGGTGAATTCAACAGTTTAACCAAAAACTCTAGGTTTGTGACAAGATTCGTGGAAGGAAGGAATGATTGGTACCTATGTCTATTGATAAGGTAGCTATTAGTAGACATAGACCATTCCTCAAATCATTCACAGAGCCCTTGGGACACACTCCGTGACTGCATGCAGCTACTCTCTTCCGCAGCCCTCCTGCTCCTGAGCCTAGTAGGGACTCCAAAGGCGGGCAATTGCAACATGTCAAAATGATCACCACCTCATGATGCTCTCGTAGCTCTGCTTCCCCATCTGCTGCCCTGCAGACTCCACTATCCTTAACACTTACTCTTCCTGAAACATCTCACACGCCCAAGTCTTTGAGACTGACGCTAGTTTGCAGCTTCCCATAGCTAAAATTCACTGGCTGTATTCGCTCAGCCGAAGAACATTCAATCACAAAAATTATCTCTAGCACCCTAACATAAGTAGGAATACAGAGAGGAAGAAGTTCTAGTTTGGATGTCCTTAAACAAACCTCGCTCAGAGGTCCGAGCTCTAAATCACTGTTCGCACCGTATTCATTGAGTACCAGGAATTGATGGTACCCCTCGATGAATACTCAACTACCGACATGTCAGCCTGCCGAAACTGTATAAGCTCTAGAAAACTCTAAGAAACCTCCTCAAGCAAATCCTCATCCGCCTATAGGTCAGACTCATCTCAGTTAATGAGTGATATCTGGTGGTTAAACACATGTAAGGCACTAAAAATACAAGTGTTCTCTACCAGTACCACTAGTAGTGCTTGCTGACCAACGGGCAGTGATATTGTTGTCACACTGCTCGAAAGAACCATATCGGAAAATGGTCGAAGTACCAAAACCTCATCACTATTCGGACCATCCTCATGGACACTCACTAAAAAATATTAGTAGCTAAGATCCACATCTGCTCAACTAGTGTCTCAACTAGGAAGAAAACTCCAGTGATCACCTCCATCCAGTCCTCTGTTATCTGCAAATCTGTCTCGCCTAGTAACCTCGGAGGCCTCTGCCGTTGGAACTCGTGCAACATGATCACTCAGTGTGCACCATCCTCCAATGTGGCTGGTGGAATCTACTGCCCAATGGGTGGTGTTGTTGCTGGTACATCACCTGAAGGTTCCAACATAGTAAGAGGGCCCTGCACTGGAGCCTCATTACTTAGTGGGCTACCATCTTGTGCAAAACTCGGAAACCCTAGCTCTCTATCTATGCAGCGGCATCCTGATAAGGAATAGGTGCTCCATCATCAATTAGTTATACCTAGTGATCTGACTCAAAGATTTCAAAAATAAGACACTTGAAAACACACTCACAATCAGTGTTTTCGTGCACTGAGTCAGGAATCAGAATTCAGGTTCCTGGTGTATGGATACGTCTGCCACCGCACCTACACTGGACTCCCTGGACTAAAAACCACACTCAATACTCTTGACACTACTGCTTCACTGTAATACAGATCAGAGTGCTATGTTCTGCGATTGAACCAACTCCTCTGATAACAATTTTCCACGACCCATCCTCGAGACCTGTTCCGTGACTAACCCAATCCTACCATCCATAGGCCAGGGGCTGGCGACTATAACCAAAGGTGTAAATCCCTAAGTTGGGAAGGAATTTCCTTTATAAAAAAAAATAAATCACACACAATCATAGTACACAACTGGAAGCAAAACACTATATAAAACTGAATAAAAAGGAAGTGATGAAAGTAAATGGGTCAATATACAAACCCAACTGAACAACAAGAACAAGTATAAGTAAAAAAGGGAAATCAGCTCCTAGATCTTCCACCGGGGAATACTACCTGAAGGGTAGGTACAGAACTCGAAAAACTCTTCCCCGTGGTACGTCCCGTCTAGTTCAGCTCCGAGAAGCCTCCTATCCGTCACCCTCAGCCTTGATCACTTCTAACAATCGTTTGCAGAGAACACAATAAGGTGCAGGCGATGCCCGTGCATGGGTGAGTATAACAATACACAGTAGGGGACCCCAAGACCCCTGAAGATCTCCACGTATCCACAAAGGATAAACCACAGTAAAGATACAATCACAAAGTATCAACTAACCCTACATAGGTATATGCCCATATATATACCTAAGATATCAATCACATTCCGGCTCCAACTCTCGAGCCCAAGCACAAACCACCCCACAAAAGAAGTAAATTCATTTACCACAATGATAATGGTTGAAAGACATAACTCAGCTCACTTAGTTATACATATTTTATAGAGAGATAGAGATGATCAAACATAGTCACTAATTCATCTAAGCTATCAGACCCACATAGGATACAGGACCAGCTAATATGTCGGACCCACATAGGATACATGACCAGATATTCTTCATCTAATCTATCGACCCACACAGGATACATGACCGTCTATTCTATCGGACCCACACAGGATACAGGAACAGAGATCAGAACTGTCGGACCCACAAAGGATCCCGGTATAGTAGTCATCACTGTCAAACCCATAGAGGATTCTGGTTCAGTAGTTATCGTTGTCGAACCCACTGAGGATTCAGGTATAGTAGTCATCTCAGTCGCAGCTATCCCTAGGGTTCCCACACACAACATGCTCGATTCCGAGAGGGTCTGCTTCTTGAACCATGTTTCGATACATAAAATATTACAATTTTCTGATTTGATGTACCCTGCAGTTCCGTCTCATCATATGGAACCCAGCGCGATAGACGACGCGTCAATCGGATGCCCGGTCTGAGAGTAATTGGAATTTCCGTTCCAGGGGCCTGGTTGGTTTTTAGGCTCAAACCAACCCGTCCATTCCCCAACTGCATCCAAGCCTCATGTGGAGTATGCCAAAAGAATCATATCGCTCCAATAATTTCTATTAACCCATGCGGTATGTCAATCAGACACCCGTAGCCCTAGATGCAGGCTAAATGTTGTAAATGGCCATAGCGGGTCCGGGTCCGGTCCGACCTAGAAGTCTGACCCGGCCCGACCCGTTCCAAAGGGGAGGCCTGGCCCGAAGATGTGGCATGGCCCAGAGGCATAGCCTAGCCCAAAGGCGCGGCCCGGACTGATGGAGGCTCATCCCGTTGCGACACGGACGAAGGCGGCATGGCCCGTAGCGGCCGGGCCGAAGGTGGCCCGGCCCGTGACCGCCCGTCCGAAGGCGGCGACCCTTGGTGGCCCGACCCAAGGCGGGCTGGCCGACGGCGACACGGAAGAGGGCGGCCTGACCAGCAAGCCAGCCAGCATGGCTGGCGGCTAGCCCGTGTGGTCGGCCGACCGCGCATGGGGGGGGGGGGGGGGTTATGCCCCCTACCTTCCGTAATGGTCGACACTTGGTGTGCCAACCTAATATCTGCGAGACCCTAATGGGTCCCACCTTGTCTGGCTGGCTGAGCGGCCAGCCGGTTTTGGCTCAAGGGCAGCATGGTGATGCTGCGCCCTTACATTGCATCCCTCCATGGCTATGGTACACATCACCGGTGCATCACACCGGCGCCGCACCCCTCTACCGATGCCCGCCCTGGCCGCAGCTCCCCTTCAGCGCGGCACAATGGTGCTGCGCCCTCTTGGCAACCCGGAGGCCATGCACCGCCATTCTTCTTCGCAGTCGGCCTGATGTCGGCCACCATTTCTCCACCTCCTCCATCAGCACAACCTGAATCAACAACAACAAGGTGGGAGGGTCGGACCGTGTTCGTGCAATCTGATCCCTCCTCGTTACGTTGTTAATAATCAGCATCTAGAAGCACAACATTCAATGAGGGAATGAGAGTATAACTCATACATAAAATAATTCAAATCCCCCTACCTTGATTTTGGTGTCGTTTGACGGTGTCACGAAAAGGTGGAAACATTCGTTCAACATATTAAGAGGAAGAGAGGTACACATTATTGGCTGACGATGTTCGAAGGTGATGAAGTCGAAGACAATGTCAACGTTCCTCACGGGCGTCGCTTCCCTTTCCTTGCCTCAGTTAAAGAAGAAAGAAGACTTGATGATCGACATTCTTCGGAGATGAGGGGTGTTTTTTGTTTGCATAAGTCATTATCCAAGAACTCCAGAGCTCCACCAAGAGAATAACCTACCAAAAATAAAATAATAGCTTCACTATTATTTTTTTCCATGCATTACAAAAAGAATTCAAACAATTCAAATTAATTAATTATTCCATTAATTAATTGTGGGTTGGCACACTTATGAAGGATGGTAAAGAGGCCCCACAATAAATTGGGAGTTCCAAGGGTTAAAGGGGGGTTTGATTCTCATGTCATCCACACCATATAACATCCTCCCAAGGGAGGTTATGTGCGGGTGAGCCCCACAACTAACCTCCGCTTGGAGGTTTTAACCACCACATATAAAAAAATACATGAAACACATATTTTTATTTAATTTACTTAGAAAAACCCCATTATTAACAGCCATTCTCACTAGAACGCAACTGCGGTGAAGGTCTCCTTAAGAAAATACTGGCGATTCAAGATCAATGGTGTTCTCAGATTTCAATCCAAAGCAGTGGTTCAAAAGTTATTAAATGTCACTCATAGTATTACTGAACGTACCCAGAAAATGTTTGGAAAATTATTAATAGCCATCCTCAACCCACTTCTGTTGAGTTTAGGCATTGCCTAGGTGAAACATGCCCCAACAAACCCAACGGAAGTGTTGGATTTCCAATCCGAGTTACCGTTTAAATAATCTGAATTTTATAATAAAATAATTTCCACTTAATTATTTTATTTGCGGCCAAAAACTAACTTTCTCTTGTGGTGCTCCCCGACCCAAGTTAGTATCTTCTTAAAGATAGCCTACCCTCATGAGTTTAGTGGTGGTATAAGATTTTTTTATCTATGTTACCGTTTGTGAGTCATAAGTATTTGAAAATAAAATAACTTTATTTAATTATTTTATTTACGGTTATTCCATTTGTGGGTTTCTCACAGAATGCTCGTGCCGACTAAACATAAGTCATGCCTAGGTTAAACCCACATTCTTGAGCGTAATGGTGGCCCCAGATTTTTGATCTGAGTACCCGTTTAAGATTTATTCCACTTTATCAGGAAAACCACATACGCGTGTTAATTTAATCTTAACAAAACATTGACGGATCATTACGGGCACTCCAGGCCTCGGAATCATGTTCTGTTAGAAACAACAGACTCGTAAAATTCCCAAGAGGTTGAGAAAAAGTTTTTATGGAATTTCAGGGTCTTTATATGAAATATTCTGGATGATGATTCCTTAAATTAACCTTAGGCCCACTATTATTATTTTACATGATGAACATGAATATTTCGATGGGTTATTTTAGCTAATTACCTGGTCTTAAGTTTAGATTATATAGATTTTTCCTAAATAGGTATAGTTGGTTAGGAATCCTTAAGGGACCTAAGATAGACAAGTTTTAAATTGATTTATTTACATACCGTATCATATTATTATACATTATAATTGTTTCATTTTAAATACATTTATGAATTGAATTTGATATCATTGGAGGTTAGCTACTATTTTTTACTAACACCCTATTCTGGCTTCCATTTTGTTCCCAAAAAGTTCTTTTGATAACACAATAGGACATGACATATGCCTCTTAGATGTTCCATTATTATGTGCTAGGTCGTATCATGAGAGTATTTTCAAATATTGTAATAGGGATGCCATCCATTGTTGGAGTCATTTATTTACATATTCTATTATCTGTCAAGACCGATTGTATGCATAATTTTTTAGTTGATAAACTTGTATTATTTGGCATTTAAGAGTCGTGCATTGTTGATTATTGTTTTTCTAGAAATTTTATATCATTATTATTATATGTCAGGGAGTCATTATTATCTTTCAATAACATTCATTTATTTACTTCCCAATTTATTTTTACTGATCTAAAGGGTATAGTCTCAGCACAGTTTCAAATTTATACCCTCGTTGATAGTCTACATCTTCTTCCATACATCGAGGCATGCTTAGGCCATTGTCCCCAACCAGTCCCATTACTTTTGGGAGAGATAATTTTTTTGAGACATGAAAATGTATTTTTTTAATACATGTTATATTTTATCTATAAGAGGATTCTCATTGAATATCATCAAATAACATTTAGTGGAATCTAATGGGGGTTTCAAATATCAAATATGTATGGAAAGAGAAACACAATTTTTATTCTAATATTGTAATGTGAAAATTAATTAATGATATGATTGTGGGATATATTGAAGAATAATTTTATTTTTATAAATTAAATATGAAGTAGAAAAATAAGATCATAAAATGATATAGTTTATCCCCATTTATTCAAAAAAACTAATTCCTTTTAAAAATTCAATTCTAACTCTATAATACAATTTCTTATAAATTCGATGATGTATATTATACATTACTCAAATGGTTGGAGGATGATTTAAGAAACTTTTATTCCACCTTAGGGGGTAAATACATTGATTTTATATGCATTAAAAATTTTATATTCCTTCCTTGAAGAGTTATATGAAATTCTTTGATAATGAAGGCTAAAGAAGTATTCTTATATTGAAGATTCAGTGGGAGGAAATTGAAATTTTATAGTGGAAGAGATAACATTAAATGGGTTAATTACAAGAATGAATTATAAAATAACAGAAAAAAGTGATTCAATTGAATTTTTTTATTGGGTTGATGTTAAGTAGGTAAAATGGAGAAATTGATAATGTAATAATTATTTCCTTGAGAAATTTGTTTATAGATAAAGTGAAGATAATATATTATAAAATAAATTATGTCAATTATAATTTTAAAAAATACTAACGTAGATATATTTTAGGATTAGGAACCATGAGGGAGAGTCTAATGTTTTTAGAATGTAGTATAATAATATATATTCTCACATGGTGACATTAGAATATACCATGAAGAAAAAATATCTAACCTCAATGTAAACTAAAAATATAAATGAAATATTTTGGCATAAAATTATTCAATGAATAATGTTAATGATGGTTTAATTTTACAAAATAAGTTTACACACAATGGATGTATGTAAGAAATAATTACAATCAATAATTAAATGTGACATGCTAATACATCTCATAATTGAAGGTTATTAAAAGGCGTGAATATTTTTGATGTTTTTTTGTATGTTATAAAAAAGGGTATATATCTAGTTACTAAACTATTATAATGAAGATACTAATATTGAAGGATCAAATTACTTATATGGAAGAAAAATAATATAAAAGAATATGAAATAATTAATTTTCATAAGAAAATATTTCAATATTTAATAAAATTTGAAGATGAATATAAAAGTAGTGTTCCTAAAAAAAATGGAAATGAGTCTACAATAGTGTCCATATAAAGAGAATAAGTAACAATTGAATTAAAATTATATAAAATATGTTTCAATAAGGATTAACAATGATGGTATAAATGAATGATAAATACTTTATAAGATAATGATGGTTATCCCCAGAACCTAAAATTTTGATATATGTTTAATGAAAATTTCATGATGTTTTAAAAAATAAAACTGGTTTTGAGGTAAATCATAGAGTACAAGAAATATTCATTTATAAGTGTTCTGACAAGTACCACTCTGAGGTTTGAAAAATACAATGTTGATGTCGCTATCTCAGGGATAAATAATAATAGAGTCGAATGTAGGATTTGTAGTACACTAAGGGAATGAAAATTTATAATATTAGTAGTATCACACTGAAAAATTGATCAAAATGAACAAATTATAGTATTTGAAATAAAATATATAGAATTATTTTTGTACATGTGGTTTTATTTAATGGGAACACACCATGATGCCTTGGAAGGAATATAAAAGTAATTTTTTGGGAGGAAATTAAGAAAACAATTCTCAAAATTTTGTTGCACATAGAACCCACCTCTCCAAATGAACATAATGTGATATATCTAATGTTTGGAATGATACAGGTTAAATTGAAACATATGATCCTTGTGGTATGTGTATTGTAAAGAATGATAAATTTGAAAAACAATTATTATACTAAAAACAATATATTTATTACTATTGAATTTGATGTAATATCAAGGATGTACAAAAGATTCCCTAAAATATCATATGGTAATGGTGGTTTTTATATAAAACACAACAAGTATCCAAAAAAAAAAATTTGAGACAGCTAGAGGATGATCAAGAAAAATTCATAAAGCTCATATTTTATTTATTTATTCTACCATATGGAATCATCTGATTATTTTACTGGATATCATAATCTAGTAAAAGGGAAATCCCATAATGAAAATTGTATTCCAATTTGGATCCATGTAATGAATAAATTATGGGTAATTTTCTAGATGATTCAAAGGTAATTTTTCATATATGTAAGAATAGAAATATAGCCCAGTGTTAGGAAGATCATAGATTATATATTTAATTTTTTTTCAGGAAGTATAAATCTATTCAAAAAG
The DNA here is from genome assembly GCA_963277665.1 of Viscum album. Lineage (NCBI taxonomy): Eukaryota > Viridiplantae > Streptophyta > Magnoliopsida > Santalales > Viscaceae > Viscum > Viscum album. The sequence continues at coordinate 1,951,982,408 of OY728150.1, forward strand.
TGTTATATTCATACACTTTTTAAATTATGTGTTATATTGTGTTATTTCATTATAGTATGAGTGATATCACATAGAAGAATGTTGGATAATGTAAATTATTCTAATTGTATGGGATATATGGAAGAAATTTAATGACACAAATATTACAATGACTCATTTTTTCTATAAAATGTGTGATCATAGTAGACTAAGAGAATTATTAAATTACTCATTTATAAGTGTTAAATTATCTCATTTTTATCATTGATAAAATTATAATATAAGTCTAATATTTGAAGTAATTACATATGGGGTAGTTCAAAGTCATAAAATCTGGATATCACATATTATTATTTGAGTACTAAATTGAGGAATAAAACAATGGAATGATAAAACAGAAGCATTTTCTTAGGGAATATTATTAATTAATTATCCACAAAATGGGTATTTATGATTATTTAGATACTACCATGGAATTCCATAATAAAGGGTAGACAATAGGAAAATATAAATATAAAAATTATATTTAAGAAAAATATTAAATTTTTATTCCAAGGGGAAAATAGATGTTAATGAATCCATATTATTAATTGATAAATATAAGAACATAAATTAAATTTAGTATTATATAAATATTGATGTAGTATTTTCAAAAACAAAATCCAAAAGGGTCGTTTTTTCAACCAAGGAATTGGATATTGAATTCCTTAACCATTTGAAAACAAGATTAAATTTATTTTACATAGAAAAAGATCCGATGTTTTCACAGTTGAAAAGATAATAGAATGATTAACACAGATACGGAATGATATATTTTATTTGTTTTATAAATATTGATGGAGAAGGAAGTGGTATGAATAATTGAAGATAATTACATTGTTATATCTTTATATCATCTGGAGGAATTGGTGGTATGAACATCCAAGATCCTATTAATGAATATTATAATATTGGAAGAGGTGTGACATGTATGGGACAGAACTAAATAATTTTGGAATTAATTATTGAAAAAATTAAAATCATTATTAGATTAAATGACATTATAAAAACCAAACATTTTAAAAAATATAAATTTTTTGGAGTTGTGTGTGGTTAAACCTTATTTCATGGGCTCTGTTAAATTATCTACAACTAATAGATTTTATGTAAAAATAAATTTCAATTTCGAGAGTCCTTCAATGATTTTATTAAAAAATTTGAGGGATAAAAAATATATGGGTTCCAATAAATGATTCACATAACAGTAACTAGGTTGTTCTAAGTTCATATAAGGGTATAAAGAATCTCCCATAGAATTTAGTCGAAGTATGCTGATCCACATAGGATTAATATTTTTGTTTCATTGTCCATGAAAGAGTATAATGGGAACAAATAATATTAAATGTTAAGTTTCAAGACATATATAAGAATAAATATTAGATAAAATATGAATAAGATTGAGTTTGAGTGGTCTATATATGAATAAAATGGATTCTAAAAATGATATATTATATAAATAATAGTAAATTTTTGGATACAATAATCATAATACATGGATTTTTTAAATTATAGTAAGTGTTTTTCTGTACTGATTAGTATATTTTAATTAATCGTATTGAAGTTCTATAACTAAATTTATATTGTGATATAAAGAATATCGTCACATCACAACACATATAAATGTAAAAGAAAGAGATTAAGAACCTATATTATCATGCCACAAGGTGAGTAGCCACATCATGATTCTTGAAAAACTAAATTATTTTAATATGTTAGATTAAATATCATCTTCTTATAATCCAATAAGTTTTATAACATGAGTTTCAAATATATAAATATGTATTTAAGCGTGAATAGAAATTTCATTGTGATTCATTGGATGAGGATAATGTATAATAAGATAGAAGATCATTTGTGGTTTTAATTTTGTATTTAAATCACAAAAATCAATTTTTTTAAAAAATAATTATGAAGAAAAAGAAGAGCATATAGTGACACAAATTAAGTAAAAAGGGATAAAAAATTGTTACAACCCTAAATTCAAAATTAAAAACATTATATTTAATATAATGTATGACATGAAACACCAAGCGTAGAAAAAAATATATTATCCTATGACATTAAGATATATTTAATATTTTAAAACTATATATTCTTTATATTTTAATGCATGCAAAACTGAGTTATCTTGCATTACAAGTAAGAAGGACCTTTTTACATTTTTTGCGTTACATACAAGATTGAGTTCTACTGAACAATAATATATTATTAAAAAAATAATTATTTAATTAAATAAGATATAATATAGACATTATGTTGGTGGGTTTTAATATTATTAAATAACTTATTATAATACATGGTTTAATTCTTGGTTAAATATTAATTAGAAACGAATATAAAAAATAACTGAATACAACGGGAATGTATATTTATAAAAACTAGTTTTATGATCCCAAAGGAATTTTCTCTTAATAAGTTAAATTAATTCATTTTTCTGAATGATATTAATTAAATTTATATTTTATTTATTCAATAAAATATTGTTTACACTCATAGGAAATATTTGATAAGCATAATATAGATGAAAACCCGATTTTACAAATAAAAAATGTATATTTTGATAAACACAGTTTTATCATATTTTAATGGAGAACCTATTTTAGATATAATAGTTTTCAATTTAATAAATTTTATATTTCACAATAAAATTTATTTTAGAAATAAAAACCTAAAAACAATGTTAGGGTGAATTTTTGGTGTTTTTATGTGAAGTTGGAGTTTTAATGAATATTTAATAAATACTAACTTTTAACCATTTTTTTAATTTATATATAATGTTAAATTATTTTTTCCATTGGTTTTAAAGTTAAAATAGATTAATTATACATAAATTAATATAATTCCTATCATTTTAATAAATTTGAATTTGAAATTGGATATAAAAACTTACCAATAATTTGAACATTTTTACTTTAAAAACTAGCATTTTTGTCTCATCTGTAGGATTAAATATCAATATATTTATTCAGAAAATTGATTTGGGTTTTGAAAAATGGATTCCATATTTGGAAAATGAATATTTATAATGTATTATATGTTAAATTTAGTTTTCAAAAATACATTAGTGGATGTGATTGAAAGTTATTACTGTGAAGTGATGATGACGAGGGGGTTCCACTGTTAGGGGGTGCAGCTCAAGGAGGCTCACTGCTCAAGAATCTAGGTCTCGAGGCTTTTCGATGGAAATGGGTTTAACATGATATGTTTTCGAATTGAAATATTATTTTGGTTATTTTGTTTTACTGTTTTGGATTTTAATATGAAAATATGTGTGGTTTTTTCTTGAATTTGAATATGGGGTCCCCACTTAACAATAATGTAGATATTAAAAATAAAAAAAAGGATTTGGGTATTATCATTACAAGGGAATAATACTTAAACTAAAGATAAAAATTACCTAATACACTTTTCAAAAATCTATTTATTGTTCATATATTGACCCTATCCTCCATTGGATTGAATTTGGATCATTATTGGAGCCACCTTTCATAGAAAAAACACCGGTGAAATTCCTCTTTAATAAATTTACTTGAATTCCAATCCTCCTTCAATCTAAAATGGAACCCAAACCTCCCAATTATTTACTTATATAAAGATATTTTGATCACCCAATATTTTTAAAAATAAGCTCCCAATATACCAACCCTAATCATAGAAGCCGCCCTTGGGACAAATGAGAACCAAGGAATCCCTTTGGTGCATTCTAGAAGGAGTTACTCGATTATAAGGTAACATTTTCCAATGATAACTTTGATTTCAGTACTTATCTATCCATTAAATTATTTTAAAACAATTCATATATAATAACACCAAAATCCTTAATATATTGCGATGTTTTAATTCTATGGGATTGACAAACAATTACACACTCTTCCATATTATGGGTAACAATCTTATTGTTTGTGTACGATGTACTACCACTGCAAAAAATGATGATTGTTTATTTTTTACATTACAACTTTTCGTTCATGATAATTTGTATAAAATAACAAAATTTTATTACATAAATTTTCATTACATTGTATAAAAAATGTCTTCTATAGTATATTTTATTGTAAATATGGTTCATAATACATGAAAACATAAATTTTTTTTCTAATCAACTGGAATGCTTTTTTCAAGGTTAAATCCTAATTATATTTACATTATCTCATAACCTTGGTTCATACATCAATTTAAAGGGTGGTATTTGGGAATGGTAAGGGATATCAAGGGAACCAAATTACAATTTATCCTTAGTGATATGAATAAGTACATGGGAAATATCATTATGACATGAGAAAAAAATGAGGCATATCATAATAAAAATGACACTAATAATAAAATGAAAATATTGGTAAAAAATTTAAATGAGACATTCATTATCATATTACCATGGTTTTTCACCGAGGTGTCATTACAATTACCAAGGTTCATAAAACATATCATTTATATAGATTAAATTCATTAACCAATGAAGTCGAGATCATTAAGGACACACCCTTCATATGTTTTAATTTATACGAGCTACATAGTTCATAATAGAAATTTCCATAAATTATTGTTGAAAAATAAAAGAAAAAAATTTCATATTAAAAAAATTGAATTTTATAAGGGCTTAAATACAAGTTAATTGTGTCATTTTTAACCCATAGAAATGAAATAATGGTTCACTTTAGGTTAAATCACAAAATAAACTATTATCACATCTTGGTGAACACCTATAGAAAATAAATAGGTATTCTATTCATAATAAAATACAATATAATATATTTTCTAGAGAAGAAGAGAGAAATTTCAAGAACTAACTTTGACAACATAACTGGTACAAAATTTGGTTTTAGAAAAGGGTGAAAAGAGAGTGGACAAGGGAATTCCATTTATAAAACATTATTTTGAAGTAATTGTATGATAAAATTTTTAACATAATTGAGTAACAATAATATTGTGAAGACATTAAAAATATTTTAATGAATCAAATAAAAAAGGAGTATAATTCCACTACCTTGAATATTTGTTCCTATGTCACGATGATTGAGACATTAGTGGCTTGAGGACACCATTGGAGGACTCATTGGGAGGTAAAAATACCAAAGACACATGGAGGATTGATTGAGAGTGAATGTAAATGGAGAAATGGGTGTGTATTTATATAAAATGTGGAGGATTTGATTATTAATTTTGAAATATAGGCCTTGGAAACCTAGGTTTTGGAAAATGAAAAACCATCGGATTTCCTATGGTATTTTACCATTCGTTTGGAAAATGTATTGAACCAATATTTTATTCATGAAAATTATTTTTGATCTAATTAAATTACTTATTATATAAAATGGTTATATAAAACATATGAACTTCCTTGGTTTTATGTTTTTGGATTTTAAAATACTGTTTATAATTATTACCAATTCTAGTATAGCTGTTGAACAATGATCACATGGTTAGTACAAATATAGGGCTTTAACAAATCCATTTTAATTAGAATAGTGAAATAATGGACTCATCCAGTAGAGTTGATCCATATTTTGACCATTTTCAAATCTTGTAATGGATGTAGCGTCATTGGGCTTCGTTGTTGACCATTCCCAAAACGAGCATCAACATGTTAAGCTTAAACTGAACCCCCTACGGGAGAAGTAGAAATTAATTGAGATTGCCACCCGAGTGATGTTATTTGAGCCACCCCATGCGTCTTTCACCATCAAAAACCTAACCCTTAGGTCTTATGTGGGTATTATAAGGGGTTATGTAATAATACCCTAGCACTATGACTATGTGCATATTTTAGTTTAGAATAAAGAATATATATTTTATTATTATTACTCTAAGCACAAATAGTAATTTCTAGTTAATATTTAAATTCAATTAAGAAATCTATTTTGATGAATTAATGGATTTTTAAATTAAACAATATTTTAATAAAATTTTATTACTAAACTACTTTTTATTAGATAAAAATGATCATATAATTATTATGAATACAGTTGTAATTTTCATTAAGGGTTGAAAGTTTTTTTTCAAAACCAATGAAATTTTGATAACTTTCAGTTTGTATTTTAAAATTTAAAATCATATATTTAGAAAATTATTAAGAAAAAATTAATATTATTTTTGTATTCAGGACATAAATATTATCTAACGGTGAAATTTTCATTAGTTTTTGTGACATTCAAGTTTTTGGGTAAAAATTAAATACTATTTAAATATATATTGTGTTTTATGAGATCATAATTATCCAATAGTGATGTAATAAAATACCATAAAAGGGTTTTTCGGCCAATATATGTTATAAATTTGGAATAATTTTATTTTATAATTGTTTAATTAATTTTATAGTGCCATTATGGACCTTCCAAGACTTATAAAACATATTATCATTCTGTAATGATTTTCTTGAGAGGCTGACTCACCTCCACATAAGCAATCCTAAAATTTTAATAAGTTCCTAAATCTTCCTTATAAAATAATTTATTACACTCCCCTTTGGAAAAAACCACGGGAAAAAACTGTGGGTTGGTTTGTGGTTTTTAATATTAAATTTTATAGATTCCAAAACTAGAGTTTGTGAAATATTAATGAATTCCCTTGTCTTTTCAAATAAAAACCCTCCAAAGATCCCACTTATATTCACTAAAAAACCCTGGATAAAGACTCTATTATTCTCTCCTATCATTATAATCCTCCCATGGTTCCCCAATCTCCCAAGGAGCCTCTATTTAACCTCTCCGAATCCTTTCAGATCACACTTATTTGTAAGGGATTTCTTCCTCTCTCATTCTTATCAAAGTTTCTTTATGTTGATATACCCTTGTATATTAAATTTAAAATTTTGGGGTATGATATAAAACCTCCAATATACTTACCTCCTTATGTTTTAATGACGTGACATCCCTTCACTCTCATTAATTCCTCCCATGAACACCACTTTCCATGCCGGATTTCCGTAAGGGATTTTTTCTTTTATCCTTTTCATCTTAATTCCATTAAGTTGTTATAACTTTTTTTTGATTAAAAATGTTGGGGTAGTAATAAAAACCTCCCCCAAGTTTCCCTTCTTATATTTGAATGATTTTATACATCTTTATCTCCCATTAATGCTTCCCATTACACCCATTACCATCCCGAAATTCTGTAAGGAATTTTTCTCTTCCCGTTTATATACAACAAATTATTTTATATTAAGATTATAAACACCATTAAAAATTTTGGGATATTATGTTACATGACCCCATTACGTCCCATTTCATGTATAAATAATGTGATTCCCTTTTATCTCTCATTAACCCATTTTACGATTTCTATTTGACGTCGTTATTCTTCCGAAGTTAGATAATAATTTCTGATACCATAATCATCTTGAAAGTGAATACCATACCCATTTATCTATCAAGGGTATTCACCTTTATTCACACTTACTTGTAGATTTAAGACTTAAATTTATGTATTCAATATATCTTATTCATGTATATATGTATGATGTTTAATTAATCCATGTTGTCTGATCCATGTGGAACCCTTATGTAACAAATGAAATGATTATAAAGGGTGCACTGTGATAGCAATCCAAATCATTGCCTAAAAATTAGTATCATGATACGTCAATTGAAATGAGAGCATACTAACAATAATTCAAGTGCAATGATGGTTTACTCAAGATCTATGGGAAATGAGACTTATCTCATGCTAATATCATGTTAAATGTTTTTGCCACATTTCCATGTTATGATAATCAGGATATATCATGCTGTTATGTTCATGTTTCTCTTGTGATCCATTAATATGAATATTTCCTATAATTTACTATATTCATCATGTTATACCATGTCTAATACCTTACTGAGCTTTAAAACCCACCCTTTTCTTATGTATGTCCTTAAGTTATCCAAGGAAATACTAAGTACGAAGGAATGTAGTGGTTATGGAAAATATGTTTTTAATAAAGATGTTGACTTTTATATTATAAGTTATTGTGTATTGTTCCTAATTTCACAAGACACTAGACCTATCAATACTTATAGTTTTTTCTTTAGGGATTTTTATGTGATAAATAATTTATATGTCAGTAATAAAGAGCTGGGTTTTTATAATTGGTTTCAAAGGATAGGTGTAGTTATTTTTGGGATTCAAAATAGAAAAACCTAGTGAATTCCATAGGGATAAGACTAAATATAATAAAAACATCCCTATATTTTGGTTAGTTTATTTAAGTGGATTACAAAGAAAATACATCCCTGTTTGGATACGAACATGTAGAGACGGCTCTGACACAGATGTATCTAGAGGAAAAACCCGGAAACACCATTTTGAGCTAGACTCGAATGGGAACTAGTGCTTGAAAATATGCTTTTCTACAATGTTGGATTCAACACTTCAAAAGGGTATTTATTTGTAAATTCATAATCTTATTATGAACCATTATTAAGGGAATAAAAAATTCCCCTAAGAATATATGGTGGGAATTAGATCATGGATAACATAGATGAAGCCTATAAATTCATAAGTTAAAGAAATAAATGTAAGTTATAAGTTATACATTTCTTAATTTTAAATACCCTTTATGTATTACCCCTAACGTTCCTTTTTTCCCATCTAATGGATAGTAATTGGAGGACTCGAGCTAACAACAATTGAAAATAACAATGTGATGATTGTTCTAATGAGATTCCTAATCCGATGGGAGTGGGAATCACAAAAATTGTCATGATACTCTCTCAGTTAACTTAGATTTTAAACAGAAATATGGTTAGAGTGGATCATCCAACCCCCTGAGAAATAACACGACACAATGGAGACCTTCATGAAAAAATGTCTCTTACATTTAATGGATCATCTGATCCCTCAATTTCCGAACAATGTATCTAGTCCATTGAAAATATTTTCTCTATCCTTCAATGTTCTGAACAAGAAGAGATTTTATTGGATTCTTATTGTATGGAGGGGGAAGTTGATCAATGGTAGACACTGATCAAAAATATGAAGCCTGAAGAAGAGAAAAGGCCATTGCAATGGAAGGATTTTTGCAATTTTTTTTGATAAATATTTTCCTCACGCCCTCCAACTTATGACTGAAAGGGACTTCCATGAACTCAAGAAAAAAGGTTACGAAACCATTAGAGAATACTGGGAAAACTTCACAAGTCCTTCATGATATACCTCCGGATTTTTCGTTACACCCTAATTCAAGGTTGACCTCTTCTTTGGAGGGATAAAACCTAGCCAATGGAAAGCCCTTGTGATCCATGACTTCGATAGCTAGGAGTAAATTGTCTTATGTGCCCTAAAATTTGAAATGGAGATCAAAGAATCTAAGAGTTATTGGGGGGATAAGAAGCGAAAAGTGGAAATTCATTCTAAGGGTCTGATGGATAAAACCAACACTGATAGGAAATTCTAGCACCCAACATACCATAGGCATGGAATAAAGAACCCCAAAAATTTCCCAAAGGGGATGGAAAAATGTTTTTGGTGTGGAAGAGAAGGAAGCATTATCATTAACTGTCGGCAATAAAAACCCACTAACATGACATAGGAGAGGAACACATTGTTTGACCCTCAACACGTTATTCATTGGGTCAACTACAAATAAAAATGGATCTTTTCCTACTAATTCCATTATCCAAGGGTTTTCAGAGGCAACCAAAAACTTATAATGCATCAAGTGTGAACCTTTTTCATCACTACTGCCAATGCAAACCCCGACAATTAATTGGTGAAAGGTACACTAGTTATTCAATAATTAATAGTGAACATAATTTTTTATTCTAGTTCTATGCATTCTTTCATATTCTGAATGATTAGTAGACGAATCCCAAAACCACCACAAATCATGGATGTACATATATCGGTGAGAATGAAAATTGGTGCAATAATTGAAACCCATGAATATGACTCCTCTTTAGTGAAAATTTGTGAATTTCACTTCCTGAAAAACCTCATCATGCTCCCTCTGGTAACATTTGATGAAACTCTTGGCATGGATTGGCCTTCCCTATATTGATCTAACCTAAATTTATATGAGAGAGAAATCACTCTCCATATGAATAATCGACCCCTGATTCTGTATAAGTGCAAGAAATAGGATGAATCTTCTTTAGCACCATAATCCAAGAATTTATATTACTACCCTATGACCACATGTATCTTGCACATACGATTGAGTATAATGAAGAAACCATTACAAAATACATGCATATTGGGAGGGAATTCACTGAAGTGTTTTTTTAGGAATTCATGGTCTTCTACAAAGAAACGATATTAAACTATTAAATTATCTTATACTTGGGGAATTGCCAATATCCAAGACTCAATATAGAGTGGCAGTTGTGGAGCAAGAGGAGCTAACGAAGCTACTATAGGAGAATTTGGATAATGTTTTTCTATGCCTATGTTATTCACCATGGGGTTCTGAAGTCCCCATTTTCAAAAAGATGGATGGATCAATGCACATTTTCAATGATTATCATGAGCTCAACAAAATCACGATAAAGGAAAAGTATCCTCTACCACAAATTGATTATTTTTTTATTAGATACATGGAGCACAATAATTCTCCAAGGTGGATATGTGGTCTGGATTTTACCAAGGGTGAAGAAAGCAGATACCTCCAAGATTTATATCCTTACAAGGTAATGGTACTATGGATTCATAGTAATGCCTTTCCAACCCACTAAGGTTCCAGAAATCTTCATGGACTTGATGAATAGAGTATTTAGTGATTAACTCAAAAAACTTATGGTATCCATTATAGACAATATTATAATATACTCCAAAACTAGAGAGGAGCATGAAGAGCATTTAAGCATTGTACTAGAGACCTGGTGAAATGATAAGGTTTATGAAAAGTACAAAAAGTGTGAGTTCTGGTTGAATTATGTCTCACACTTGGGTCATATCATCTCTAGTAATGGGATATCTATGGATCCCTCCAAGAAAGATGTAGTTGAGGGATGGATGGGGCCAACATTGGGGATGGATATCTGTAACTTCCTAGTGTTTATTGAATATTACCACCGCTGTGTGAGAAATTTCTCACGATTGTCAAACCATCATACCAAGATAACTCGAAATGGAGTCATGTTTTTTGGAGTGATGAATGAGAGGACAACTTCATTGAGTTGAAAATGAGTGTTATCACTATGCATGTGCTTACAGTACCCACAAGGAGAGACCCTTTTATGGTATTTAGTGATGCTTCGAAGAATAGCCTGTGTTATGTATTGATGAAATATGAAAAATTTATTTACTATTCATCAAGAAAATTAAATGATCATGAGAAATACTATCCAATACATGGTCTGGAGTCAGCTACAATTATCTTCTCATTAAAAATCTGGCAACATTATCATTTTGTGGAGAAGTGTGAAATATCTATGTATCAAAAAAGCCTCAAGTATATATTCACATAGAAAGATCTGAATATGCACCAATGAAGATGGTTAGAGCTAATCAAAGACTAGGACTGCTCAATCAATTACCACTTTGTGAAAGCGAGCATTGTAGGAGATCCTCTATGTAAAAAGGACCCAGAAATTCTATCATTGATGATAATTGAAAAGGATCCAATGTTTTTATATCTTATGAAGATGTACAAGGGAATCATAAATATGGGAATATCATCAATACTTTGACAAACTATTTCTCAACTATCTCTTTTAGAATGGTTAAAGGATGCTCAAAAGGATGAGGCGGTAATTTAGAAGAATGTGGAAACTATCCAAAAAAGGGAAATCCTGAGAGTTTAATGTTAATGAAGAAGAAAATGTGAGACGTTTGACAAGAATATGTGTTCAATAAAATAAGAATTTAAAGAATGAGATTTTTGATGATGCACATAGATTGGATTTTTCCAATAACCCATGAATCCAAAATATATATCAAGAACTCTAAGAGCATTAATGTTGGGATAACACGAAGAATGATATCACTGAGTATACATCAAAGTGCTTGGTCTGTTATCAAGAGAAGGATGAGAGGCACGTGTAAAAGGGGATGATTGAACCATTACCCATACCAACATAGAAATGGGAGAACATCATCTCAGATGTCATTGGGATTTCAGAGACATCAGTAGGAAATGATGCTATCTAGGTTGTTGTGGATCATCATACTAAGAATGAAAACGTTATTGCAATTTGGGAGGAGTTCTCATTAGACCAACTAGCACATATATACATCATATAATTGTTAAAAATACATGGAGTACTGCAATATATTGTATCTAATCGAGATCCAAGATTTCCCTCTATGTTCTAGAAGAGTCTCCAACATGCTCTGAATACTGAGCTGAACTTCAGTATGGATTATCATCCTTAAACATATGGACAATCTGATCGAACTATCCAAACAATTGAGGGTATGTTAAGAGCATGGACAATTTACTTCAAAAGAGTATGGGATCAACATTTGCATCTGGTTGAGTTATCTTACAATAACTGATTCCACCTAAGCATCCAAATAGAACTTTATGAAGGCCTTTATGGGAGGTGGTACTAAACATCGACATGTTGGGATGATGTAGGGTAGGGAAAACTCCTAATTACAGAAATGGGGGAGGAAATAGTGGAGAAGGTTAATACCATCCAATCGAAAAATAAAGGTGCTCAGAGTCGACAAAAGAGCTATGCTTATAATCATTGACGAGACCTATAGTTTGATGTTGGAGACATTATATTGTTTCTTACAAAACTATGGAAGAGAGTTATGAGATTTGGGAAGAAGGGAAAGCTTAGTCTAAGTTGCATCATCCCATTTAAGATCCTTGTTTGTATTGGTGTAGGGGCCTATCAACTAGCACTCCCACTGAACCTATCTCAATTACATGATGTAATTCATGTATAACTCTTGAGGAAGTACTTACATGGCCTATCACATGCACTCAATCTAAAGGTGGTACCATTGGAGAATGACTGCTCTTATGATGTGAAGTCGATGAAGATCTTAGATCATTGGGAAAAAGTTATATAAAATAAGACAATTCATCTCATCAAGGTGTTGTGGAAAAAAATTATGATGAAAAACACATGAAAAAGAGGATGTGATGTAGCAGAGTTACCCTCATATATTTTAGTGTGGGAAAAGGAAATTTAGAGTGAGATATTTCTTAATGTGGGTAGTTTGTAATGACCAAAACTATCATAAATGAAAATTATTTTTGATCTAATTAAATTTATTATTTTTTTCAATGGTTATATAAAACATATGCACTTCCTTGGATTTATGTTTTGGGATTTTTTTAAAAAATATTAATTTTTACCGTTGTCAATAGAGCTATTTAACAGCGATTACATGGTTAGTTTTAATAAATGGCTTTAAAAAATATAATTTACTCAGAAAAAGGAAGTGATGGTCTCATCCTATAGAATTGATCCATATAAAGCCCATTTATCAGAGCTCAAAAAGTAGGTAGCATCACTAGGAATTTCTCTTGACCAAGCCCATGCTGAGATTCCACACATTAAGTTTGAATGGAACCGCCTATGGGAGAATTGGAAGATAATAAATATTACCACCCAAGCGATGTTACTTGAGACACATCAAGAGTCTATGACCATTGCACACCTTACCCTTAGGTCTTATGAGGTTATTATAATCAGTTATGTAACAAGGACCTATCACTATGATTATGTGCATTATTTTTTGTTAGATCTACTGGGCTAGATACACAGATGGGGGGTGACTTAAGGTATGAAAAATTAAAATAACATCCCCTTTTGATCTTGTTTTGATGTTAGAAAATACACCCTTTTCTCTTTCTTATTCCCACTGCAGATGAATGAATTATAAATCAAGAATTGGTCATATCAATTTTATGTGGTTCACCCTCACTTGGAAACATCCAAAGAGCATACACCGACGATGTGCCGATGTACCAAATCCACTATAAGCACACTGCTGTTTAAAAGTTCAGAGCGAAATCGTTGTCTCTCTTGGTTTACAAAAACACACAATATGAAAGCTCACTACTCTATCAACTGAAGTGTAATCACTAATTCTTCAGAAGATCCTCTCATTATTTATTGAACTGTAAGTCTCATTATCATATCTAATGAAATCTACATCCTTAACTTTTGATAGATTATCTATTGAAATCCAGCATTCACCTGAATATGAATCTCTCTTTGCACTGGGGGTACTAGGAAACCTAAAATATTTTGTGCAACCCCTACGGTGTCTTGCGTGCAAATTTAATTCCTTGTGCGCAAGATTCCACTTTTTTCATGAAACACCCTTTGTGTGAAACTTCAATCTTTTTAGCATCTCAAACTTTATTCACGACATTCTTAGCTTGCACGACACTCAAAATATTTCACACAACTCCTTTTGTACGAAATTATTACACGATCCAATGCTCAAATTTTCTCTAAGTATAGAGCCCTCTCTTTGATTTTAGGTGGTCATATCTTATTTATAGACTTCATTGAACCCTGCGTGCAAATACTCTTATACATCACACAAGATCCTGACACGTCGCGCAAAACACCATTTTAAGTCACCTTTGGCGCGTAAGTCTCTTTCGCGCTAGCCTCTTCTTTGGCACCATACTTGAATATTTATTGAGCTTCCATCCTCTTCCATTTTTTGATGTTCATACAGAAAATCATGCCTAGCACACAAAACCCCATTTGACATCGCCTTTGGTGCACATGTTTATTTTGTGGCAACCTCATCTATTGCACCCTTCTAGAATCTTTCACATGCTTCCTTCCTTTTCAAATTTTCGAAGATCAAAACCTGAATCATGTCAAGCACAGAAAACCCAAATTGACATTTTCTTAGGCATGCATGTTTGTTTTGAGAAACCTCCTCTTTTGAACCAATGTTTAATTATTTTTCGCACCTCATTCCTTTTCCGTTTTTCAATGTTCTACTCCCGAAACATGACTTGTGCGCAGGTTTCTAGACCACCATAGTTCTTTCACACAATGTTATTTTCCGAAATCATGTTTCTCTATTTTTTGTTTTTGAGGACCAAAAATTTGGAAAACACAAAAAAATGACTCCCCCTTAGATCTGTTCTTTTTTTACTTCCTCTAGATCATCCATTCCTTTGTTGAGGTTCTTCTGTCAATTATGGATAGTAAAACATATCTCTTAAACTAGAAAAATCTCCATGTAAACCCCGTTTTTCAACAAATTTGTACATTGTGTTCTCCTTTATCAACAATCACAACATGGGGGTCCTCTTTGTCAATAAACACAATCACCATAAAAATGCCTCAAGGATACCTTCAAGGATTTTTTCCCAACAATCTCCCCCTTTGGGTTTGTTGACAACTCTTCTCGTTAAAATTCTATGCACTTTGATACATCATTAAAGATCATTATAGCTGCTACCACCATTCGCCTATTGAGATTATGATAGAGATCAAAGATTCACTAAACACATACTCTAAGCCCACATGAGCAATGATTGACATGAGAAACAAGAGTAAATTAAATGTTCATCAATGAAACACTTCATTTCAGACACCAATTGTTGATACCACATTAATACCAATTGATAAACCGATACCAATTAGTGAACACTGGAAATTTACTCATACCATTCCAGAATCACACTTCTGTTTTTTTCACAGTACTCAACTATCGTGATATCAACTCTTTGATTGATCACTTCTATCATCGTCAGATTTAATACTCTTACTCCGCCTTTCTTGTTTCTCTCCCCTAATCTCGTTGCTCCACCTTCCAGCTTCTCCCCATGTATTTGACAAAGTAATTGACTCCCTTCCTTAACCACATATTCTCCTACTAGAGGAGTCACTATTTCTCCCACTATGTCAACGAACCCAAAGGACACTCCTTTTTGGTCTGCAACATTGGAAATAACACTTATTAGCACAGTAGTGAAAAACATAAATTCCCTCAGGGAGAGGGGGAGGTCTCATAACCACAGTTTTTCAAGTGCAGGGAGTCTACTGAACACCACGATCCAGTTGATTCCTCTCAAAGTCTTCCTTGGGTAAGGCCTTTGTCAACATGTCTAAAACATGTACCTCCATAGGCACATACTCCAACATTAGGATTCCCTACTCAACCTACTCCTTTATAATATGATACTTTATCTCAATGTGCTTTGTCCTTGAGTGATGAACATGATTTTTCTTGAGATTTATAGAACATGATTTATCATACTGGATTCCGATCGGAGACTTAACTTCTACTACCATATCATCAAGCTGCTGCTTCGTCCACAATAATTGTGTGCATGCTTGAGTGGCCGCAATATACTCTCCTTCTGTGGTTCTCAATGAAATGAAATAATTCTTATTTCTTAGACAAGATATACATAATGCACTAAGAGATAAATCACCTTCTAACATTGATTTCCTATCATCTGCTAAACCATCCCAATCTGTATCAATATATCCCAATATCTTTGATTAAGATTCATCACTATATATCAAGATTAATTTCACCATGCCCTAGATATACAAAAGTATTCATTTTTTACTACAAGAATGTTGATTTCCTTGGGATTACTCTGACAAATCACTGCTTGGAATGTCGCGAATTCAATTTCAGGCCTTTTTTAGTCAAGTAAAACAAAATTCTAATTATTTTCTCGTATTCTGTGATATTAACTGTCGTTCCATCCTCATCATTGGATAGATTCGTCCGGGTAGCAACTAGAGTTTTCATCTCCTTGGAATTTTCCATTCCCAATATTCTCAAAACCTCTTTGGAATATTTGAATTGAGAAATGATGGTTCCATTCCTTTTTTGTGTCACTTGTAGACCAAGTAAAAATGTTAGCTCTCTAATCATTGACATTTTGAACTCACTTTTCATGAATTCAGAAATCTATCTACACTGAGCTTCATCTGATCCACAAAATATTATGTCGTCAAAATAAACCAGGACCATCATCATTTTATTACTATTGTTGTTGAAATAGATATTGTAATCAACTCCACCATGCGGGAAACCAATTTTGTTTAAATACCGATGAAGCCTTGAGTACCATTCTATTGGAGCTTCTTTCATCCCATATAACACCTTCATCAATAGAAAAACCTGTTCTCATATTTATTAATGAGAAAACCATCTGGCTGTTCGATATACACTTCTTCCTCCATAATCCCATTCAAGAATGTAGTTTTGACATCTATCTGGAACACATTGAACTTACATTGTACTATAATGGTGAGGAATAATCTGATTGTCTCTAGCCATGAAACAAGTTAAAATGTATCATCAACATCAATTCTCTCTATCTAAGAATATTCTTTATACACTAGTCATGCTCTATTTTCAATCACTATTACATCTTAATTCATCTTGTTGTGAAATACGCATTTAGTATCGATGATATTCTTATCAGATGTCCACGAAACAATATCACACGTCTGATTCTTCTCAATATGATCTAGATATTAATTTATGGCCTAAACCCAATTTCCATCTTCAGCTGCATCAACAAAGCATGTAGGCTCTACCTGATATAAGAAAGATGAATTCTGCAGTGATTTTGTTATTCTTTTCTGAACTGGAGATGAATGATCCCAAAAGATATTTTTCCTATAAATTTCATCTCGACACCTTGGCTTCTATGCATATACAAATTTTTATTCTTTATACTCATCATCAGTATCTTCTTCTGAATTAGCATCATCCACTTCTACTCCTCCTGCATTACATTCCTTCTTATCTCTTTCATCTAGAAATGTTTCACTATTCTATTTAATAATATCTTCATTCTCTACTATAGTGACCTAATTTGTCTCTACTACATTTCTTTACCTTTTGTTAAAGAATTTTTATGCTTTCATTCTTTCCGAGTAGCGAAGGAATTTCCCCTCATCTCCACGCGACTAAAATTTCCAATATTTCACCTTGTTGAGGATTAAGCACTTACATCCAAATTTTTTAAAGTATTTCACTATTGGATTCCTTCCATACCACATAACATTTAGAGTCTTTCCATCCTTAAGACACAATATAGCCATGTTAGAAATGTAGTCTGATATTAATACTTCCTCCTTCTAAAAATTCTTTAGTATGTCTTGTTCAATGAGCATCATTCTAGCCATGTTGTTGATGATCCAATTTCACCTTTCAACCACTCCATTATATTGGGGATTTCACACTGAAGAAACTTTATTCTTTAGCCCTTGTTTCTCGAGATAGTCTTCCACCTGGCTTTTTGTGAAGTCCATGCCATTATTATTACAAAACATCATAATTTTCAGTCCAAGCATCATTTCGCACGCTCTTCGGTATTGTTTTAAGAAGTTGAACATATTAGACATATGGGAATTAACAAATACCCATGAAATTCTTCTATATTCATCAATAAAATGAACGTAGTAATTCTTTCCTTCAATTTCTAATTGTGTGAATGTCCCACAAACATCAGCATGCACCAATTCCATCACTATTGTTGTCATATTTTCCATTTCATTATACATATTTCTGATGATCTTCCCCTGTTGGCATGCATCACACATGTGAGTACGATCAAGTGATATCTTAGGGAGGTCTCTTTCTCCATCACACATTACCAGATCTTCCACAGATGGATGATATAGATGACCAAGTAATTTATGCCACAACTTGTTTTCTTCTTCTCTTGATAGAAGGCACATATCTTCATCTCGAATTACTAGGTATAGATTTCCCTTTTTTCTTTTTCCCTATAGAACCACTGCCCTTTCTCTTCCTTTGACGATACACATCATCTTAGTAAACCTTATAGAATGTCCTAAGTCACATAGTTGTCTCACATAGAGAAAATTGAGACTGAGGACTTCTACAACTAAGACATCAACATGTCTCATCTCTTTGCCAACAAACTTAGATTATCCTAAGACAATAATCATCAGGCATTCGTCATTTCCAAACATGAATAATCCATCTTTGTAATATTTTATGCCTATAGAAAGATTCTTATTACCAGTCATGTGAGATGTGCCACCACTGTCAAAGATCCACACACCAAACTGATTTGATGCTTTAAGAGAAATTTATTCCCCCACTTCCTTCTCATCCCTTTTCTTCTAGGTCCATATTTTTTCCATCACACTCAGCATAGATTGAGACATCTGATATTTTTCAGAGTATGATGGTCCAGCTTTATCATGTAAATCTATAAATCAATTTTTCATTTCAAACACACCAGTTGGATCATTGATCTACTACTTGGGAACATTTTGATTCTCTTTTGGCACATTACTTCGTATGGTCAAAGTAAAATACCTAGCCATGTACCCAAATCCTATTCACCAGAAGAATTTTTCTTCAAAATATGTTCTAGATAACCATTCTCTGTTTGGATTCAACCACTATTCTTGTGACCATTGATATCTCTTGGATATGGAACACACATACAATGAATGTCCCATATTTCCACAACAATAACACCTGATATACGACACATTCCTTCATGTCACCTCATCACTAATAGTTTCCCCTTGGGATCTCTAAATAATCTGAATCATCTTTTTTCCCAAATAAACCTTCAATCTTGGAATGGGTGCCTGCGATCTGACCTCAATTTTTGCATCTTTTTGTATTTGATCAAGCACTCAATCGACCTTCGCATCTGAACATAATTTATGCTTCCTTTCTACGGAACCACTATTTTTCACTTTTAGCTTCTTAGTTATCTGAGTGATCTAAATTCTTGATGCCTCAGTAAGAGTCACGAGTTTTTCTTGATCCTTAACTTGTTTTCACAAACCGAAAACTTATCCTTCATGTTTTTCAATACACTTGATTAGATCCATCCTTGTGTTATTCAATATATCAATCCCCCTTTTCTATTTTTCAGACTTTATTTTATACTCAATAACTGATTATGAGTTGTCTGGTGTTGATGACTTGTGTTTCTAAATTTCATCCATCAACTCAGACTTCTCTTCTTCATGATGATTCATATAGAGTTTTGCATCATGAACAAGTTTTGTGGATTTAATTTTTTTGTCTACCCAAACATCTATCTCCTCAAGAGAAACCTCTAACTCAGCTTTCATATCCCTTCTTACCTCTAATTCTTCATCTACTTCTTCAGCTTCTATTTCATTCTTCTTCTGAGAAATACTGACTTCCACCACAACATTTTCTCCAAGAACTCTGCAGTTCTCTATCTCTTCAACCTCTTCAACCTCAGAATCGTCTGATCTGTCACATTCTTTTTAAATAAGGTTATTCTTCTTAAATAAATTTCTATTTAATAGTTTCTTGTCGTTCCCATAGGTTGGAGACTTATTCTTGAGAATTTTGATTTCATCGACATCATCATCCTCTTGGAACGTTTTAGGGGAACCTTGCCGCAATATGTCCAAACTTTCCACATCAAAAACACGCAAGTGGAAACTTCCATTTTAAATATTCCTTTTCCTATTTAATGGTTTGAATAGAGGAATGACATCACCTCATATGTCTCTTCTTCTTCCCGAGAATCTTCAATAGTGAGGTTCTTCATGGCCTTGAATGCGACCACTTTGGATTTCCTTTTTTCCATAGCATATTTATCATCATTTCTCATTTCATATTCTTCAAGGGTGTTGTACAGGTTATCCAATTTCAGGACTTTATCTTCCAAAACTAAAACTTTTGGATTCATTTGAGATGAAAATTTCTTCAAGATACATTTTATAATCTTTATGTCTTCAATAACTTCCCAAGACCCCTCATGTCTTCCACCACAATATTTAACCTATTGAAAAATGCATCAATAGACTCATTCAGGTTCATTCATAGATCTTCATACTCGTCCCACAACACTAGCAGTTGTGCCCCTCTTACCTTTTTATATCTGTCATATACATTCAATAGATTTTCCATCATGGCATGTTTTGTTTTTTAGGACATCTCTTTTGTATAAATAGCATTAGATAGGGAACCCCCTAAATCATTACTTATTTTGGAATCAACATTAAATTATATACCCTTATATTTAGATAATGAAGCACTATTAATACCCATTCTTATACCATGAATTGCAGCTATGAATACATCCACTCCCAAAGATCTAAAGTAGTGTTGCATATAATTCTTCCATAGCTGAAAATTGTTCCCGGCGAAAATCAGAATCCCTTTATGATTGGTGACCACAATTTGGGAGAGATGCACTGATTTTAACCTTTACCTCAGATACCTATTGTTAGATACACTAGGATAGATACCCTGGGGGTGAATCTGGGTATAAAAAAATAAAATAACTTCCCCTTTTGATCTTGTTTTATTGTTAGATAAAACTCTCTTTTCCTTCTATCCTTCCCGTTGCAGATGAATAAATCTTAAAGCAAGAACAGGTCACACCAATTTTACTTGTTTCACCCTCACTGGGTTACATCGAAGGAGAATACACCAATGATGTGTCGATGTACCAAATCCACTATAAGTGCATTTTGGTTTAGAAGTTTATATTGGACTCACTATCCCTCCTGGTTTACAACCACTCAGAATATGAAAGCTCACTACTCTCTCAACTAATGTGTGATCACTATTTTTTCATAAGATCCACTGATAGTTTATTTACGTGTAGGTATCTTCATTATATCTACTGAAATATGCATCCTTAATTGTTGATAGATTCTATGTTGACTTCTAGCTTTCATCGGCAGATAAATCTCTCTTTGCACTGTGTGTACTGGGCATCCTCAAATCTTTTGCGCAACCCTTACTACATCGTGCATGTGAATTTAATGCCTTGCATGCAAGATTCCACTTTTTTCATGAAACACCCTTTGCGCTCAACTTCAATATTTCACGCAACTCAAATCTTACATGCAAATTTCTTAGCTTACATGCAACTCAAAATCTTTCACGTAACTCCCTTTGAACGAAATTCTTACACGATCCAGTTTTCAAATTTTCTCTACATTTAGAGACCTCTCATTGATTTTGGTGGTTCACCTTTTATTTATAGACTTCATCGACCCCTGGGTGAAAAAACTATGATGCATCGTGTAAGATCCTGATGCGTCGCACAAAACCCCATTTTATATCATCTTTGTCGCGTATGTCTTTTTCACACCAGCCTCTTCTTTCGCGCCCTTCTTGAATCTTTCGCCCTCTTTCTTCCTTTTTCATTTTTTGATGTTCGGACAACAAATCATGCTTGGTGTGCAAAAACCCATTTTACATCACCTTGGCACACAATTTTCTTTCAATCGAAGCTCATCTTTCACACCCTTCTGGAATATTTCACGCACTTCCTTCCTTTGAAATTTTTCGATGTTAGGACCGTGAATCATGTCTGGAGAGAAAAAACACATTTGACATCGCATTAGGAGCACACGTTTCTTTCACGCAACCTCCTATTTCTTTCCAATGTTCAAATATTTCCCAAACCTCATGCCTTTTCCCTTTTTCGACGTTCTTCTCCCTAAACATGCCTCCAAATCGTCCATTCCTTTTTCGAGGTTCTTCTGTCAATTATGGATAGTAAAAAATATCTATTGAACCCAAAAAATACCCATGTAAACCCCCTTCGAGAACAAATTTATACATTGTGGTCTACTTTGTCAATAATAACAACATGGAGGTCCGATTTTTCAACAAACACAATCACCTTAAAAATTCTTCAATGATACCTTTAAATATTTTCCCAACATTTTTTTGTTGAATAATGAATATACCATTTATTATTTTTAATCTGAGCACAAATAGTATTTTTTAGTTAACACTTAAATTCAATAAAGAAATATATTTTGATGAATTCATGGATTTTTTTATTAAATAATATTTTAATATAATATTATTAGTAAATTATTTTTTATTAATTATAATTGATCGTATGATTTTTATGAATAAAATTATAGTTTTTAGTAAGGATTGAAAGATGTTTTTTGTCAAAACCCATGAATTTTTTATAAATGTCATGATTTATTTAAAAAAAACTAACATATTTAGAAAATTATTTAGACTAAATAAATAATATTTTTGGACCCCGAACATCAAAATTATCTAATGGTAAAATTTTCATAATTATTTGAACGAACAGAATTTTTGGATAAAAATTAAATACCATTTAAATATATAATGTGTTTTATGACATCACAATGAACAAATAGTGATCTAATAAAATACTATAAGAGGTATGTTAGAAAAATATATATATTCCCTTTAATATAATGAGATTTTAGAAAAAAAAAATATTCATTTTATGGTGCTTCTGTAGACCCTCCGAGACTTATAAAACATTTTAGCCTTTTAAAATAATTTCCATGAGGGTGTGACTCAACTCCACATAATAATACCTAATATATTTCAATTTTCTCCCATATAATTTATAAAATAATTTTCTCCACCACCCTTTTTTAAAAACCATGGGAAGAAACCATTGGTTCGTTTTTGGTTTCCAAAATAAAATTATATAGATTCCCAAACCTAATATTTTGACATATTAATAAATTCTCTTCTCTTTTGCTATATAACCCAAACATATCCCACATCACTTCATTAAAAACCAATATACAAAATCCCTAATCTACCTTCCCCTTTCTATAATCCTCCATAGGTTCCCAAATCTCCCAAGAATTCTCTATCAAGCCTATCCCAAGCATTTAGGATCACATTTCCAAGTAAGGGATGTCTACCTCTCTCATGGATTTTACAAGTTTCTTAATGTTGATATACCCTTGAATTTTAAATGAACAATGTTGGGGGTATGATTTTTAAACTCCAATGTACATCTCCCCATATATTTTAATGATGAGAGACCCCTTTCTAGATCATTAATGCCTACTACATACACTCATTACCATGCCGACTTTTTGTACGATATTTCTTCTTTTCTCAATTTTGTCTCTATTTCATTATGTTATTATACCCTTTTATTTTCCATTAAAAATTTTGGGGTATGATTTTTCAACTCTCCCATATTTCCCACCTTATTTTTATATGATTAGAGTCCTCTTTCTCTCTCATTATTTCCACTAATGTTCATCTGTTACCATACTGACATTCTGTAAGGAATTTCTCTTTTTTTTCTTTACATTCATGAAATTAATTCATATTATGCTTATAAAATAGATTAAATATGTTGTTATATTATGTTCCATAACCCACTTAATTCACATTTCATGTATAAATTATGGTTTATCCCTTTATCTCTCATCAACCCATGTAACAATTTTTATTTGACATCATTAAGTTACCGAAGTTACACCATTATTTCCCATGCCAAAATCTTCATGTAAGTGAATAGAATACCCATTTCTTTACCAAGGGTATTCACCTTTATGAGCATGTGCTTGTTTATGGAGGACATAAAATTTTGTATTTGATACCTCTTATTCTAGTATTAAAGTATATTGTTTAATGAATCCGAGTTGTATGATCCATATGGCACACTTATGCATAAAATGAAATGTGTATAATGGGAAATCCCTGATAGCGCTTCAATGCATTAGGTGAATATTAGTATCATGATACGTCAATTTCAATGGGGGTTTACTAATGCTAATTTAGGTGAAATGAGGGTTTACTCATGCACCACGCACAATGACCCTTGCCTCATGCTAATATCATGTTAAATGTTGTTTCCACATTTCCATGTTATGATAATCTTGATACCTCATGCCTTTATGTTCATGTTTCTCTTATTCTCCATTGATATTCCTATTGCCTATGATGTACTATATTATTTAGGTTATGCCTTGTTTACTCCCTTATTGGGCTTTATATATTTCCCTTTTCTTATGCATGTCCTCAGGTTATCCCATGCAATGATAAGTACCGTGGAATGTTGTGGTCATGTAAAATTAGTTTTCAATAATGATGAAATTTTTTATGTTGTAAGTTGTTGTATAATGTTTCTAATTTTCAAAAACACTATACCTATCTATCCTCAATGTTTTTTTACGTGAAACATTATGTAATAAATCATGTTAATGTGTGTAATTAAGATGAGGGTAACTATAGACACTTTTTTATATTTCATTTTATTTAATCCAAAGTATTAAATAATCATTTTATATTACATTATTTTTAATGGAAAAGTAAATTCTCCCAAAAAATATTTATTTTAATGTTAAATTTTATATTTTAGATATTGAAATGAAAATTATATGTTTGGAAAGTGATTAAATCTATTAAAACCAATTATATTAATAAAATTACATATAATAATTTGTTGATTGTAGTTAATTAGTTATTAAATCATTATGACATAATTTTTACGTCATTATTCATATATAAAAACTCAAATTGTATGTTCACTATTCATCAAAAAATTACATATTTTAGAAAATTATCATAAATTAACCATAAAAATATTTTTGTGCAATGATTTCATAAATTATATTTATTTTTTAGAGTATTCATTTAAATATGATAATTATAAATTTTAAATATAAAAATCCTTATTTATATAAAATAACAATGGGTTGATAATCCATAGTAAAATTTCCCACATTTCAAAAAACGAATAAATTAGTTCATCATATATATTTATATAAAATTCTTTTTATAATAATATTTATTTAAAATATGTATTATAAATAATATTTTAGTTTATTGTAAATATTTATACGTTTTCTATAATGTACAATTTCATGTATGAAAGATAAATATATCAAATTCCATCTAAATTTATTAAGAAAACCTATTATTAAAATGGAATTGATGGAAGAAATTTTTTATTTATACAATAGAATTACATTTTAAGAAACTAGGGACTTGACACATAACCTGTTATACCACCCAAATATTGAATAAGTGTAAGGTGTGTGACAGTGATAGACTCATGGGGCGACTCGACTAACATCGCCCATGGGGTAATTTCCCCTAACTAGAATTTCAACCATATAAGATTTTGTTCGAGATTAACTATTTCAATATTGGTTAGGGATTGGTCAAGATAGAACCCTAGTGATGCTAACTCTATCTCAAAATCTGACAAATGGGTTTAATAGGCACAACTATACTGGTTGAGGCCATCCTTTATTCTTTATGTATTAATTATTCTTCATCATTTGAACTTACAAATTATAATGTAAAAATTATTTCCAAGAGTATAGTATCCCAATATAATATTGGCATATGGTCGTATTTTTACAATGGTAAAAAATTGTTTAATCTCGATGGTCATGTTTCCCTTTATACTGACTTAATTATTAATGAGATATGGTTTTTTGTGTACAATAATAACATAACACACATTTTCTTAAGAAATTTAATTTCACTCAAATAGAATAGGGTGTCACATTCTTCCCCTCTTATGAAATTTCAACCCATTCTCATAGTTTCTAAAAGAAGTGGTTACTTCTTCCTCATTGATTTCTCTAGTTCCCAAATATTTTCTTTATATATATTTTCCCACAACAACACTTTTAAGAGATGTATAGTCTTGTTGTATAAAACCTTTCCTTTATGGTCCATGATCTCTAACAACAATTCCTAATAATATAGGTCATGTTCCAGTTGTATCACCTCCATATTTTGTACATATGAATGGTTTGATATGTACATCCGTAGGAAGGACACATGGAATACATCATGAAACTGAGATTGAATTGGTAAAATTTCTAGCTGATAGGCCACTAATCCTACGTGGTAAAGGATTTCATAAGGGGAAAAGGTACCGGTAAATAAGCTTCCTTTTCTTCAAAAACCATAAGAATCTCTTCCATGGTGAAATTCAAAGGATGAAATTTTTTCTAACATCAAACACAATGTCCCTTCGATGGTTGTCATCATAGATCTTCCCCCGAATATGAGAATCCTTTAAGTGTTTTTGGATATCATGAATCTTTTCTGTCATCTCTTAGACAAGATTTTTCCCAATAAGCTATCTCTAACCAAATTCATTCCAATAAGTAGGATTTTTACATCACTTTCCATATAGAGCTTTATAAGGTTCTATTTGAATACAATAATGAATTTTTTTTATACGAACTCAACTAATGAGAGATGTTAATTACATAAAACATTAAATTTTATTGATCATCTTATTAGAATTTACACTAGTGTCTACATAGTATTTTTATATAGTTCATTGGTTTGGTGTGATAGGTTGTAATAAAATTCATTCCAGTATTCAAATCATGGTGAATAATACTCCATAATTTTTATCTAAACCTTAGATATCAATTAAAATGATAGAATATGGTTCCTCATGCCACCTCAACACTTCCATTACATAAATCCTTGAAAATATTATCAAATTGGTCAAGAGAGAAATCATCCCGAATTGTTATAAAATGGAAATTCGGGGTGAGATCATCCATTATGACCCATATCACAATGTTTCCTTTATATGTTCTTGGAAGACCAGTAACAAAGTCGACAGTGACATTATCCCACATCCATGTTGGTGTAGTTAGTGGTTTTAATACCCATATAAGAAGTTTTCTCTCAACCTACACTTGTTGACACACCAAGAGCCTTGTATTGTATTCGACAATATCCCTTTTAATGTTATCCCGCTAATAATGACCACAAAGTTCAATATACATTATAGTGCTTCCATGATGTATAAATAATGTTGATCTATGAGATTCATTAATCCAATCCTTCATTATTTCCAGAATAAATAAGAAAAAAATCCATATAGAAAATTTTAATATAGTTTCTTGAATAATATTGAATTTAGAAAACATTTCATTATTTATAGACCGTTTATTCTATTGTGAAAAAGGATATTATCTTTGACCATTATTAATATTCAATAGTATTGATTTTTGAGAAATAATTTTTGATAGAGATGATGATGTCCCTTAAATTATGATTCCTATGTCTAGTTATACATATTATTTGATCAAGGGACCTCCTTGAATCCTCATCATTTCCATCAAAATAGGGACTTTCCTAATTAATTCATCAGTGACTCTATTTTCTCTTCTGTGGTCAAAATGAATTGAACAGTCACAATCATTAAAAAATCCATCCATCACCTATATCTCATGTTAAATTAATTTTTTGGGATAAAATATAATTTAATATATAATGGCTTGTGTATATATCTAATTTCCGCTAAATATAGTGTCTCCATATATTTAGGAAAAAACCCATTATTAGTTATAGGTCATGCATAGGATAATTCTTCTTGTGAGAATTCAACTATAGAGATGCATAAGAAACCACCATTTCATTTATCAAGAGGACTTCAACAATTCATTTCAGTGATGAATCCCAATTAACAATGAATCCTTCCCCGATAAAGGGAAGAGTTAACAAAGGTGCCATAAATAATCTCTTTATCCACACATGGAGAGTTTCTTTACATTCTTTATTTGATGAACCTAGTACGTTTTCAAGTTAACATGGTTAGTGAATTAGAATGCCATGATTTTTTTAACAACCTCTTATAATACCCTGATGAGCAAAAGAAACTACTAATATCTATCACTAATATATAAAGGTTCTACTACTCAACAACCTTAGTCTTCACTGGGTCAACTGGGCTTTCTTCATTGGTTATAATGTTCTTAAAGAGGAAACCATATTGTAACCGAAATTCACATTTTATTAACTTTCCAAATAGATTTTCCTTC
Source organism: Viscum album (assembly GCA_963277665.1). Lineage (NCBI taxonomy): Eukaryota > Viridiplantae > Streptophyta > Magnoliopsida > Santalales > Viscaceae > Viscum > Viscum album. The sequence continues at coordinate 1,952,010,850 of OY728150.1, forward strand.
CTCAAGTTTTCAATACAACCCTTATATATTCTTCATGTTATTTTATAATTTTATAATATATCAAAATATCATCAATAAAGACTACTAATTTTTTAATGTATTCTGTAATGACTATATTCTTAAAATCCATTAATATAGTTGGAAAATTAGTAAAGACATGGGTAATAACAAAAAAATACATAATGCCTATGTCTAGATCGGAAGATCATATTTGGATGATATAATTTCTTCACCCACAATTGTTGATAACTAGATAGATGATCAATATTGGAGAAGAATTGAGTCCCTTGAAGCTGGTAAAATAAATAACCAATCCTTTGGATAGGGTACTTTTTCTTTATAGTGATACCATTATGTTCCCTATAATAAATGTATAGGTTTATTGATCCATCCCTCTTCTTCAAAAAGATAATTGGTGCTCCCCATGGAGACACAGTTGGTCTAACAAAATCCTTCACCAAAAAATCTTGAAGATGTTTTTAATTTCCTAATATCAATAATTTTCATTACATATAGGGTATTTGATATTATCTTTGATATAATAATGTGTTAAATTAGGAAATAAAATATTATATATGGGTGAGGTCCAGGTAACTCCATTGTAAATTCATCAATGTATTACAACATGATGGGTACATTTTATATTCATATACATTCATTTCCTTATCCATCTTCATCAATCATTTCAAAAAATAAGTCTATGGGAGGTGCTTATAAACTACGGTCAGGTCGAGATATATCATCTTTGAAAACAATAGTATGTTTTTCATTCAATACTACTGAAATTTAATTTCTTCTAATGTTAACATTTTTATTATTCTTTGAGAGTCAACCCTTCAATACTATACTGTCAAATTCTAGCTTGGGAATGACCACTAGATTTGTGATGAAATTGTGTTCAGAAATGTGAGTACAAGAGTTTCTATACCCTACTTATTCTTGTAAAATATATCCTAGATTATTGAATGATAACTATACCTTTAGTAGTTCATGGGTTGATTATATATTACTCGTAAAATTTGAAAAATAAAGTAATTCCCAATACCAAAATCAAATAATGTAATTTCTACCATTGGAAGAATAATGAGAGTAACTTCCATCACATAATTGTGAGAATCTACTTTAGCCATCATGATATTTGATGCCAGAACATTCTCTTTAATCCTATTCTAAGTATGATGGTGATTCCCCAACATTTTATTATAATTTGAAAAATGGTTGGAAAAGTTCCCAAGTTTTCCACACTTATAAAATTGGAATTTAGGCTAGGCCTACACCATCTACCAATTGCCTTTATTGTTGAGAAATTTAGGCTTCACTTCTCTATGACAGTTTTGATAAAAATAAAAATCTCTTCTACACATGAATAATTTACAGTTCTGAATCAAGATGTTCCCAAAATCATTATTCATGCATTTGTTTCATGTGGGGAGTTTCACTATCTGTACTCATCTTCTATGATTAATGTTCCTTTTTATGCTTGGATCTATTTATCTAAACTTTTCATTTGATATATGGGACCACTTCCTCTAACAAAACTATGGTTCTACCTTCATATCACTTCTCACTATATCCTTATATCTTTCATTGTCTAGATTGTCTCAATTCATCCATAGATTAAGACTTTTTCCACTGAAGAATCTATCAACATATCCATTAGGATCCATGAAAATTCTATAGGATTAATGATAAGTTATTATAAATATAATCTCATATATTACCAAAAACACATTTTCCTGTTGCTTAAGTTCTAAGAATACCTTTTCCATTTTCATTCACATTGAACATGGAAAATAATTTTGGAAAAAGGTTCCCTTGAACTCTTACAAATACATAGAATATATATCCATCATTGGATTTATATTTTTAAGCAATTTCTACCACTGATCAGCTACTCCCTATATGTACTAAACAGTAATTGTGAATTTCAATTATTTTACACAAAGATGTATAGAAAAAATTCTTTCTATAGAGCTTATCCATTGTTTAGAAATCAATGGGTGGGATTATCCACTAAAAGAAGTTATTTGTTGACACATAATAGACTCAATAGAATTTGTTTTCCTTTGAGGTGAATCTAGTATCTCAGCTCGACTCATAATATTTATCATAACTTGAGTCAATTAATTCATCCTTCATTTTATGTTTTCCATTTTTTCTTCCATCATAGGGTTTTCAACACATGGTCTATTGTGCTCACCATTTTAACGATTCCACATATTTCCTTTAATATTATAAAATAAGAAAACCTTATTGATAAATGCGTTTATTTTAATAATCTTATAATTATAAATTAATTTTATGTCATAAAACATCATTATTAAAAATGTTATTCTTTATCATCAAATAAATTGTATATAAATCCTTCATAATTGTTCATAAAAATTTATGATTAGCCTAATATATCATCTATGATTATCAGAAAAGAAGTGCATAATGTTCCATTGTTGTGAACCAGTATCAATTTGAGTGTATATCAAAGTGGTGTTTTTTGGGATTTACCTCTAGATACTTGTGGGCGGGAGCCATATACACTTGTTCGTATACAGAAATGAATTTCTTTTCTCAGAAACCACTTTCTTAATACATCACCAAAATACCAACATGTTTTCTATATTTAAACTTGTACCTATTGTTCTTAAAAATTTATTAATATTATAATTTCCAAAAATAACTAATCCTTATTTGATATGAACAATAGAATCCTACCTTTTTATTACTTAATTTTTCATTACATTGTAAAAATAGAGAATGATTTAACGTTTGGTTTCTTGGAAAATGATACATAGTAAATAGAAAACAAATTCTTCTTATAAAGTTTAAAGGATTATTAAAAGGTACATACTATGTAAATTCACTTCATCTCATATATTGGGGACATACATCAAAGGAATGAGTGATCTTATTTCCCAATAAGGAATTCAAGGGAAACTGTTTACAAGGGATTTTGAGGAATATCAATAAGGACATAATGAATATAATTATGGAATGATAATTGGAACATGAGGAATATCATAATAAAAACAACATAGATAATAAAAATTAAAAGTTGATAAAATATTTAAATGAGACATTAAAAATGATATTAACATGGTATTTCACCAAGGTGTCATAAAAATTATGAAGGTTATTCCCCAAGGTATGAAAAAACATATCATTTATAGATATTAAATTCGTTACCCTGTGTATTGGAGTGCTATTAGGGCGCAGCCTTAATATGTATTAATTAATTATATCCACATATATCATAATAAAACATTTCATAGATAATTCATGAAAAATAAAATTAACATGTTTCATATTAAAAAACATTGAATTTGAAAAGTACTCAAACATGAGTTTATTATGTCATTTTTAACCCATGAAAATGGAATACATATTTCATGAATATAAAATCAATGAATAAATTATTTTAATATATTGATGAATACCACTAGAACTAAAATAGGTCCTGAATTCACAAAAGAGAAATAAATGAGATTCTTTTGAGAAGAATAGAGAAATTTTGAGAAGTAACTTCAACAGAATAACGTTTATAAAATGTTATTTTAGAAAAGGTTAATAATTGATGGTAAAAGGGTATAAAATTTATAAAAAAATTTGAATGTAATAATACAAGAAAAAGGGTAATATATGAGTGTAAACACAACCTATAGAATACATATATGAAAAGAGTTTCTTGAATCAAATAGAAAACATTTATAATTTATTTACCTTGAAGTATTTTTCCTAAAGCATGAGGATTGGAAACTTGGGGGCTTCACAACACATTTATAGGACGCCTTATAAAGTAAATATACTAGAGAGTAGTGGATTATTGATAAGAAATGAAATAAAATTGGGAAATGGGTGCGTACTTATAAAAAAAGTGGAGGATTTGTTTATTAGTCTCTAAATAAATGCCTTGTAATCCAAGGTAGTGGAAAATAAAAAACAAAGTTCATTTAGTGGTTATTTGACCATTATTTTCGATATTTGATTCATATTTGATGTTATTTTAATCCAAAATAGTTGATAATATTTTTATACTACTTTTTTTGTCTTGAAAAAATTACTTGTTCACAAAAATATTGATTTTTAATGTCAAAGATTCCATTTTAGACATTGGAATGTAAATTATAGGTATATAAATTGATTAAAATATTTTAAAATACATGATATTAATTAAATAAAATATTTTATGTATTTTATTATGATTTATTAGTTATAAAATTATTATTAAATTATTATGAAGTTATTATACATATAGAAAAACTCAAACTATATTTTTACTATTCACGAAAATATAATGTATTTTAAAAAATTATCATAAATTCACACTAATCTAATTTTTGAATTATGATTTCAAAAAATATATTTATTTTATCTCAATATATAAAAAAATATTTAGAATTCCAATCATTATATATAAAAAACCATATTTGTTACAACTTATAACGGGTAGAAAATGCCTAGCAATGTTTTTGACACTTGAAAAAAATAATTTTGTTCATTTATATTTAAATAAGATATTTTTTATCATAATATTTTATTAAAATATGTATTACTCATAAAATATTAGTTTTTATAAGAATTTATATCTTTTCGGGGAGGTACATTTTCTGTCCTAAAAATAAATTTATCAAATTCTATCAAACTTTTATTAAGAAACAATATTCTCAAAACATAATTTATTTTAATAAAAATTTTATTTGTAAAATATAATTAAATTTTATGTAAATATGGTGTCAAATAATAAACCCTTAAAATACTCACATATGATATACATGTAAGGAGTGCAATGGTGTTAGATTCATGGAGTGTATGAACTAACATCGCCTTAGTAATAATTTCCACTAACATGAACTTTCCTCATAGGTGATTTCATTATAGATTTCCTTATTGAAGAATGACATGGTCTTGGTCAATATAGAACCACAATGACTCTTCCACCCTCCCATGCTCTGAAAAATGGGATAGGAACGACACAACACTACTGATTGGGGCCATAATTTCCTATTTCCACATTAATTATTCATTATCATTCCTACTTAGAAATTATAATATAAAAATTGATACAAAGAGTATAGCTTCCAAAAGTAATTCATAAAAATGGTAAATTATTGTTGATTCCTAGGTTAAAATTTCCCCTTTATACACACTTCATTATTAAATAGATATGGTTTTGGTTTGTACAAAAAAAATATAACACATATTTTCTGAGGAAAATATTATCATTCAAATAGTATTGGTCATTATAATTATAATGGACACAATATTTATATATGATATATATGATATTTATAATTTCATTTTAATTATTTAATTTTAATAGACTATACCTTTATTATTTCCATTTTATAATAATGTGAAAACATCACTTGTGGATGTTTCTACTACTACCTCCTCAATGTGATGTGATTCTTTCACATGATAAATAGAATGTATAAAGGATGGTTTGGATTTAACATATGTTATATAAATCTCATCAAGATGATATTAATGACATAATTAATTCTCTATTTATATAATATATAAATTTTTTATTACCCTTTTTTGAAACTAAAAAGTGATAACATCAGTCATCGATGTGTGGACTACCGACTCCTTGACACGATGTGATTACTTTTAAACCACAATAATTATATATATAATTATATATGATTAATAACATTGTATTTATTATATAATCATCATTATACAAATATTTAATGTCAATTCCCTTCTTTCCAAAATTATCACTAAAAAATAGGAATGTTACTCATGCGTACATACGACCTACCATATTCATGATTGAAATATAGGTTCATTTCCATATACTGATTTAATAATTGTTTTTAAAAGTATAATTGATTTATAATTTTGATAATAATATCATGATTATTATTTTGGTGATGTTTATATAACTAAATATTTGACCATTATCTACCTACCAAAGTCATTTTTGACATGTGAACTGAATTTGGTAAAAAGCACCCAACATAAACATAATTCTTTATGTAGTTATATAAAAAATTATTATAGGTGAAGTAAAAAAAGTAAATTTGGAAATAATTTTTAAGCATGTAAATAATTAACAAAAACTAATTATTTAGGAATATAAAGACACACGTGACATGTCAGACTCAATGTAAGGGATTTCATCTCAATTTCTATTCCCTTATGAGTTATTAGTTTTTATTCACAAATTCACTTTTATATAGTGTATATGCTTTCCTTTAACATGCTATATCAAGAATATCCATATTATAATGATAATATAAGTCTCATTTAATATTTTTCCTTCATGAGTATTATGATTCAAATGCTTCAAAATGGTATGAGACACTATGGAGTGTTTAAAGATTATTTTCCATAACAATTATTTAATGATATTTCAATGGTTTTTCCATTCATATATGCCAACAATAATTGCTATTACTTTTCCTCCACTAAAGAAATATGGATAAAAATGTTTTCCTTAATCAATAAAGATATTTTATAATAAATTTTGTGTATTAATTAAATTGATTACCTGATATGAGGAAGGTTTTAGACTGGTGGTGAAATCCAAGGCCTAGAGATTATATATCCCCTCAATGAATCAAAAACTTCTCATGAGACAAATAAGCTGTCTGAATTAAAAATGTATCTACAATTAGTTTTAAACCATCTTCTAGAAGGTATTGACTATATAAGTTTTCAAGTGCCTCAACTATGACATCAAATAATTAATCATTTCATACATAGATATTTCAGTTATCATTGTTATTATTCATGAGGTTTTTTATTTGATAAAATCTTTGGATGAATATTTTCTCAGTTGGTTGATTAAATGCCATATATAATTAGTTATATAAATTTTATCATTGATTTATTTTTTTTATTCATTATTTATTTGTATTTATTTAACCATACTAAGCATTTTAGATAACCCTTATTATGTTTCCTTTCCATATGTCATTAGGAGTAATCATCTAAATGAGTTTCAAGGACGCTGAGTGTTTATATGTGTTATGTTTTATTTTTATTTCTTAACGTTTTATGTGTATCATGTATGTAACATGGATTTCTAAAATTGCTAAATGATTCCTTCATTCATAATTCTATCCAATTATAATCACGCCAATGTAATGAAATAAAGAAATGTATCATGGATTTTGGGGAAGGGGTGTTTCTACTGGTATCAATGGAATTTTAGTATCAACCTTGGAAAGAATAATCAGAATTCATTAAATAGTTAACATAACTAAAAGATTGAATTTGAGGATATGTATAGATGAATAACCTATATTTTTTTGTACGATAGAGATTATGTGGGCCTTCTTAGAAATAAATCTCTATCTGGATACTACAAGTGGATGTGGGTCTAGGATAGATGTACCTAGTGATAACAACTCCAAACAATTTGGTCAGACCTGACTCAAGCGTAACCTGTAACATGGAAATGGGCCTTACATCACACCATGTTTGAAACTCCCAGGGGAAACTCTTAGGATAATTTACATTCTCTATAGCAACCACTATAACATATTTGAAAGTAATTATACCCCCAAATAATCAATTTTTATAATTCCGAGATTATCTATGCTGGGATTTTTCAATTTATTTTAAGTGTTATCCCATATTTAGAATTATACAATTTTAGTAATTTCATTTACTAATCTGGTATGTTCAATTTTTTAGAAATGAGGGTTGGATGGACGAATGGCATCACCACTCCTGGAATATGTAGATAATAACTTACTAAGAAAACCAATATATTAGGTATTAGAAAAAGAAACATATGTCAAAATTAGGTAAGATTAATCATGTAATGCCCTAACCCAACTCACCTCTAAGACAGTGGCTGGACTGGCTGTCATGAGCCAACCCGGGTCGACCCTGAACCGATCAGCCGAACAGGCCCACGACATGGCCTGAGGGGCATTCCTGATCCCCACAGGCTGAAAACTAGTGTCGGGCAACAAAAGTAGACAAGTGGGAACAATTTGGCCCAATGAAAATAAATAAAGAAGCGAAAACAATAGAATAACACAAGGCAAACAAATGACACGAAAAAGGAATAACAACCTAGAACAAACTAACCTGACCACAACCAAAACTCCTCGCATCTCTGAGAGTCGCTTACCAGTCCACAACCAACTCTCGCCCACAACGAGTGAGCTTAAGTCAAACATGCAACAAATCTAAAAAATAGGAAAACACTATAGGTGTGAGTATTAGAACTCTATAGGAATTCCCAAAAAACTATTCCCAAAGCAATACCATTAAAAAAAGAAATTTACTAATTCTTGGTTTGAACTAAATTATACAATATATTGGTTTCAACACACACACTTCCATTTCTAAGACAAGTAACAATCCATTGCCCTTTTTAATTTAAAAACTATTTTAAGGTTTGAATGGAACATGAGCATTGCATTTTAAAACATTTCCATGAAAAATGTAGAAATTTAAATCTCATTTTTTAGTCAAATGGAAAACCACACACAACAAAAAACACACACTAAGTGCAAAGGAAAAGAAGTGGAACACATGGTCCAACAACTGAACTAGATCTCTCTATTGTCCACAACAAAAAGAAAAACACTAATGAAAACATGGGTCGAACCTAGGAGCTCGTGAATAATCTAGAAAATACCATACATGTGACTCATACTAAAGGAATACCTACTCTCGATGACTTCATAATGCCCTCACTTCCATTGTTTCCCTTCATGGCCTAACTGAGGGCCCAATCCCCTAGCAATGTGTGATCCATACTAGGGGCCACTAGAAAGTGTGTAATCTAAACTAGTGCAACAATCTCTCTCAGAAGATTCACTTACTATGCCAGATTCAATGTCAACATGTATGATTAACAGGAATGGGGTGAGTAAACAATGTCAATAAAGCAGTACAAACATCACTCACAAATCATGCAGTCAACGTACACCAAATATCACCCCCGAGTCACCCCAAAGAAGTTTTTTCCAAAATAGTTGATTTTATGAAGTTTTCAAACAGGCCTTCACCAATATTAACAGAAATCCTTATTTCTCAAAATAACTCAAAAACTTGTTCATGATTCAAAATAAATCATTTATCAATAAACTAGAACTAAATTTGAAATTCTATGAATAATGTTTAAAGTCCAAACAAGAATTCTTTCACTACTGGATGTCCTCTCATCAAGAAAATATTTCATGTGTTGTGTATAAAATAAACAGCTATTTTTACACCAAATAATCATTTTAAAATTAATTAACTTATATTATTTCTCATTTATTAAAATTAATAAAATATTAAGAAATTAATAAATTCTGAATTTAAAGGCGAGTGCAGTGGGGGGACCTACCTCGGCTTGTGGTCTAAGCACAATGGCACGCAATGCCTCAAACGGGCGCACCATCACGTGCAAGCTGAAAATCGCAGAATTGCGGAGTTATCTCACCAATGCGCTGTGGAAAATGCCAGATAATTGAAATCCCATAATCATGGACTTAAGACAAACCAGATGAAAAAACGGCACAAAAACCACCTCGACATACTTTCAAATTATAACTCGCACTATCGATACTATTTAATAAACCACTTTTAATTTTTTTTAAAAATTCACAAGAGAAACCCATGGCTTTACACACATAAGACCTACTCAAAACCCCCCTTTATAATTAAAAGTGCACTCACAACACACCATATCAGAGTGTGCACTACTTGCACAATTAAAATAACAAATTACACAACTTAATACAAATACCCACATGTCAAAAATCGATTTGGAAGACTTAAAACACAACTAAGTGACCCAAAAGGGTTTACACAAAGAACATCTCTTATTTTATATAAACACAATACTTTAAAAACAAACTCATATTCAACACTTTCAAAATACCACTTTCACACCATCTAAATAATTCAATAAATCATTAAACTGTTTATTATATCATTTCCAGAAAAACAAAAAATTATTCACAAAAAAATACATATAAAATCCCCATTTTGAAACCAAATTTACCCCTAGAACCATTTCACAACGGAATATGCATCAAATTAATGACTTGATAAATTATTTAAATAGCTCAAAGAACATTATAAAAATAATTTAAAATTTATTTCAAGGGTGCGCAATAAGGAGAACACACCAAAATAATAATTTCCCACTTGTACGCATGTCAAAACACTTCCAAAATAAATTTCACACCACAAAATTTAATCATAAAACACATTTATAAAGCCAAATAACATATTAAAATAGTTAATTAATGCAAGGGTATGGAACGGCCTACGTCAAGATAGAAAAGATCAATATATCGGTGTGAAACCAAAAATGTATGTCAAACGCACCGCAAGCAAACACGAATAATCCCTAAACATGAATATGAACCAAAATGAGTCCAAATCAAACACTAAAAAGAACCTAATACCCCCTGAAAAAAACTCAATGGATAAGAGGAGATACCTTCTCGGAGGTCTTGCGCCAGAGGTCGCAGGTCATGGCCAGAGGTCACTGCACATGGAGATGGGACAATGAAAGCAGGTTGTGTCGGTAGGAAGAAGATGGCGCGTAGGGCCGGCTGGCTGGGAGGAAGAGTGTGTGCTGCCGGTGTGAGTGGGAAGAGGCCGAGGTGTGTCTATGGGTTGTGGGTAGTGTCGGGGTAGCTGAAGTGCTGGGGAGGCACCATAAGTGGAGAGGGGAGGTTGGCCGTGTGTTGGAGGTGAACCAGGATGCGGGAAAGAAGGGGGCACTGAGGAAGGGGGCGTTGTAAGGATGATGGTAGTGAAGGGATGGAAAGTGCACAGGAGAAGGTAACTGGGTTGCATGGGGGTCGCACTGCTGGAGGAGGTGCGGCGGTCGGGTGTGTCGATGGCCGGCTGGTCGGGTGGCTAGAGGCGTGACGAGGGGGGGATCAAGGGTGAGGCTGGGTGCATGGTAGGCCGGAACTGTGACGTCCGGTTTTCCGCTAGAGCACTGGGCATGAGGCGACGATGAGGGCGAGGTCGGCTGCATAGGGAGGCGGGGGGTCTGGGTGTGAGGCACTGGGAACATGTGGACCGGCAATGTAAAAACTGGACGAGGGGTTGGCGCTTGGCTTGTTGGCCAGAGGCGCAAAGGAGAAGGGTAGCGAGGGGGAGTCCTGGTGCGCCTGGTCTGGGAATGGAAGGAGGGGTGCGGCCGCGACATGGAACATAAAGGGGGGGGGGGGGGGTGCGCCGCTGGGTATTAGGGTTAGGTTCATTTTTTTATTATTATAAAAAAATAATAATAATAAACAAAATCTGAAATAGAATAATAAAAATAGATATAAAATAATAATACTAATAATAATACCAAAATAATAATAGTAATAAAATTAACAATAATAAAGATAATATTAATAAAATTTATTAACCATTAAAATAGTAATTAAAATTAAAATTAAAATAATAATATATAGAATAATGATAACAAAATAATAATATTAATAATATTAATAATATAACAAAAAATAATAATAATAATTTATAAAGAATAATTATAATAATAATAACAAACTTATTAATAATATAATATAATAATAAATTTAATAATAATAATAATATAATAATAATAGTAATAATAATATTATTAATAACAATTTATTAACAATTATATTAACAACAAATTTTTAAATAACAATGATATCACAATCAATTCTTAATAATAATTATAATATTATCTACACAATAGCATCATTATTATTATGATTAAAATATTAAACGAATTTTATTTGAATAAAATTTTATTTATTTTAAACATTAGAATATTGCCCGACATCCGAGCTGACTGTGCGGCTACCGCCTACCATGCGGTGACCATGCACGGGTCCGAAACCCACTAAATGTTTTTAAATGACAAAAATTTTAATCCAGGACCCATCCCAGACCTTGGTGTGAGGACCTAGAGCCAAGTAATTCTAAAATAAAAATTAATTAAAAAGTCGGGGTGTGACAATTCTACCTACCACAGACACTTTCTGCCCCCAGAAAGTCACCTAGTCAAACAACAGACAAAACAAGGACCCACACACGAATGAATCCAAGGGAAACCACAATATGAGAGAACATGTGAACTTTATAGGGTTCTCCCCATCACAAGAGTTCATCTAATGTAGAAATTTAACACCCAACCATAGCACCCCGAGAAGGGGGGGAGCTCCCAACCTATCTAATCTATGTTCTATAGCACGAGAAATCAACACCTCTACTGAAACATGGAACTATCGACCCATACCAAAACACCCAAAAACTAGAGAAAACCTTCGAGTAGAACATACCCCAAACAATGAACCTGAGCGTAACCACAATCTTCTACTCTTCCATAGGCACTTACATCTCCAAACGAACACAACCAAACTGAGATTAACCCCCACCTGGGTCAAACACACTTTTATGAGGAACACAAGATTCAGAAAACCATAATCTGAAAAAAAAAAGATGATCTGATTATATCAAAACATGTCTATTATAACTCCACGATGAAGCAATGACCTTACAACGATGACAAAAATTTAATAGCAGAAAAGGAATGGACGAAAATACTTTAAATGGTTCACTGCCAATAGGAAACACTAAACCCAGACCAAGACTTCACACCCCAAGAAACTCCTGACTGCGTACGAGCATCACCCCAAGACCTGTCGCTAATATAACGACCCATAATTTACATAAATTATTAATACTTCAAAATTGAAGAATACTTATTACAACATATAACAAAACCACAAAAGGACCGTATAGGTATAGTGTCTTTAGAAACTGGGAAACATAAACAACTGGTTCATAAAGCGTCTACAATGTCTCCCATTTCTTTCATCATATCTATAGTCCCTTTTGGAATATCATACTTAATAACCTTCTTCCTGACATGGGGAAAGAAAACATACAAAAGGGTGAGCTCAAATGCTCAGTAAGGGTAAACAAATGAAATATCAATCACATCATATTCATAATAACATAACTTTTGGAAATCTTAACCTGCAAAAGAGAGTAAAATTTCATAACATGGGATAAATCATAGTAGTGAAATGGAATACCAATAATCATAACATAAAACATGAAACATTGTGGCATACACACATAATCATATAGAATCATTTCTTATTAGTCAAGACTTATTTCCAAGACTATCTTAGTGGACAAAGTCCATTTCTGAACGGAGTTCACTCCGTGTTTCAGTCCTGTTTCACTGAACCGGTATAACCTACCGTTCCATCCATGTCTATCTCATGAGATATAAAATCTTTACCCAATGCATTGGAGAGATATATAGGTCCCACCCATCTCATAATGGTACCATTCTTATGTGTGCCACGAAATAAAAAATCATACATCATTAGATAACCTATGTAATAAAAATGGGATTCTTAAACATCATTCCATCATAACATAATCCATATAATATAAAAGGACATCATAAAAATAATTCGACCATAACATAATCTAATAAATGTAAAAATAGGGATAGTAACAGAACCCTATATTATCTTAGATGGAAAATAATTTTGATAAAACACTTTAACTCCATTCTTGAGGAAAATATCCTTTCTACTTCAAAATCATTTTTCCTTTCTTAACATGTCATACAATTTTAAACTAAAAGAAGTTGATTAAAAATAAACATGAAAACTTGTAAAGGAAGCTTCTTGGAAAATAGGTTTTAAAAATCCATTCATGCCGTATAAGTTAAAAAAACATTCTTCTCGTACTTTAGTCGGAAAAGTCAAAAAGTACCTCGTACAAAAAACGACAAAATATTCCTTTCATATATTTTACTAAAAACTCACCGAAGGGTAAAATTGGATTTAAAAAATTGTAGGAGGATATAAATAATATTACATATTGAGGAAACATGGATGTGGATGATAAAATACACCCTAGTAAATTTCAAAGTATAAAGTATCTCGGATAAAAATGAGATTGTGATATTTCCCTTACCTTAGGTCTGATTTGCTTTGTAAGTGTCTGAACCTCCTGTATAATGATTTAAATAATGTTATTTACTTATTACAGAATCATAATTATTGATATTATATCATATATGGTCATATTCTTAGCTTCTTATTAGTAATATTTCATTACTACTTGTTATTCGGTTGTTTATTACTTTTTGTTCTTATGCGTGTTTTGTCGAATAAATTCTTATTCTTCTCTTTAGGTTATAGATACCTCATTTCCAGAATGGTATTAGTGTAATATATATCATATTCATTAATTCAATTCATTTATATAATCATTATGAAATGAAGATCATGTAGAACGAGTGGCATCACATCGTGGAGACGGTATTCCGTACGTACACACGAGTGATGATATTGTTCCTATGATCGTGGAATTGTATTGGAGTGTATGTATACTATTTCAGAATCAATATAAATTTATAATAGTAATATATAGTCATTATGTAAACCATTATACCCATCCAAGTAAGGTGGTGGTGGAAAATAGATTACACCACGACGTGGAGACGGTATTCCGTACGTACGCACGCGCGGTGATTTCTTTTTCCGTAGGATGGATAAATGGTGAAATAGAGTTGTTTCGTACATATAATAACATATTATTATATTAGTTATACTGATATTATTACTTCATAATTAAACAACTAAAGAAGAATAAGTGTAAGAAGAAATAAAGATGAAAGAATCGGTAACGGACATTACCTCTTCTTTGAAGTGCTTCTTTGAGACCTCCTTTTAGGGCACTAAAATAGGTATTTGAAGAATACCAGAACCTCTAGGATGTTTCTAGGGAAGTGGAGAAGAGAAATTGGCAGGGGTTGGCCGAGATTGAATGCTCAAAGTGGTGTGAGGAAGAGGGGGAGGAGGTGCCCTTTTATAAGGGAGGAGAGGGGCACCTTTGGAATAACTAAAAAATATTATTTTTTTATAAAGTCAAATTCGGTTTTTAATAGAACCAAATTGATATATTTGGAAGCTATGGTGGGTAGGGGTAGAAATAATCTCAACCAATAGAATTTATACAAGTTTAGGTATGAATTTAAACCTTATCATTTAGATTTAACTTTAAGTTAGATAATTTAACTTTTACCGTGTCTTCTTGTTTTCTTACACTATAAGGTTAATAAACTTACCATATCAAGAAAAAATAACCCCAAGTTGTTTATTATTAATATATATAACCTTATCTAAGTCATGTGGCCGAAACTCAGATTTTTAAGAATAAGATAACAGTTAGTAATATAATATTTGTTTTAAAAACTATTTTATGTCAATTTTGACACTATTTAGTAATTGATTTTTTTTTGAAAATCATAACAGAATTATTAGTTCGAAGAAAGTTAATTAAATAAATAATAACATGTCATATTAACATAAAAAATTATTGGAATTCATAAAAAGTCTCAAATTACATTTATTTGGGTATTTATAACATCAATTATGTCAATATTTTATTAGTAAGATAATTACTGCATCATATATGTGTCATAAATAAATTAATTTATTCAATGTCTAAAAATTATAAATAAAATAACATTATGTAGGAAATAGTTTTATTTTTCTAATGAATATTTATAGTCCATTTTATCTTATTTATAACCCTATATTAAAAATTATTTTCATATTAAACAATGATTTTAACTATTTTAACCCTTCTTTAAATAAATTAATAATAAATGTCCTAATCTAATCCATGTGGGCCTAAATGGTCATATGTTATTCCTAAGGTTGTTTTTGGTCGAATTACACTTGTCCAATATAATTAGTACATGCTTTAGGGTAATAATAATATCATTTTTACCCTTAATTGACCTATTTACTTTTAACCGTGGTAAATAAAAGTAAAAAGTTACTATTCGCCAAAAATTAATTTCATTTCATTGAACCAAATTTTACTTACTGACATCAACTGTGTCTATCGGATTTTCGAAATTTCACTCACAGAAGTGGAAAAATTATGTTTTATGAAAAATTCAGTTTGTTAACTATCACTTAGTGGTTTCACTATTCATCAAAAATTGAATGTTTTCAGAAAAATACCAAAATTTCACCCTAAGCTAATTTCGATATTCCAAATCCAAAAATGAAGTCCATTTTGAAAATTAAAATTAATAAATTTTCAAAAAATGGCTATTACTATTCATAATGGCTAGTTTTAATAATATTTTAATAGCATATCATTGTTTAGTGAAACTCGGTATTGTGTACGACACAAGCTATCGAGGAAGGCCGCAATTGCGTGTAAAGAAAGAAAATCTAGTGTTGTGTGTAGTGAAAGATTCCTTTGATGATTTATATAAAATAAAAACAAAATATTTCACATAAAAGTCTCGGGTGTTACATTCTACCCCCCTTAAAATGAATTTCACCCTCGAAATTCCTCACTTTGTAACAAACAGATGAGGATACCTCTCCCTCATCATATCCTCAAGCTCCCATGTAGCTTATTCTAATTGGTGGTTCCTCCATAAAAATTTTACCAATCGAGTGGTCTTGCTTCGTAGGAATTTTTCGCTACGATCTAGAATCTCTATCAGTTGTTCTTCATAAGAAAGATCTTCCTCCAACGGTACAACTTCTGACCTAAGTACATATGAAGGATCAGGTATATACTTTCTTAGGAGAGATACATGGAACACATCATGAACTTGAGAGAGATTCGGTGGAAGCGCCAATCGGTAAGCTACTTCCCAACATGATCCAGTATTTCGAAAGGATAGATATATCTAGGGCTCAACTTCCCCTTCTTTCCAAATCTCATGACTCTCTTCCAGGGAGATATTCATAAGAACACTTTATCACCCACTTCAAACTCTAGGTCTTTTCTTCGGTTGTCGGAATAAATTTTCTGTCGAATCTGAGCTGCTCTTATGTGTTGTTGAATAGATCTGACCTTTTCTCCCATTTCATCAATGAGATCAAGTCCTAATAGCTTTCTTTCCCCAACTTCATCTTAGCAAGTTGGAGTCCTGCATTTCTTTCCATAGAGAGCTTCATAAGGAGCCATCTGAATACTGGAGTGAAAGCTATTATTATAAAAAATTCCACTAGAGGTAGGTGTTAATCCCAACCACCTTTGAAATCCATAGACCAATCTCTCAACATATCTTCTAGAGTTTGAATTGTTCTCTCAGACTGACCGTCTGTCTGAGGATGATAAGCAGTGCTGAAACTCAACTCTTTATCCAAAGTATGCTGAAGACTTCTCCAGAACATCAAGGTAAATCTCGGATCCCGATCAGATATAATAGAAAGTGGTACTCCATGCAATCTTACCACTTCCTTTACATATATCTTGACAAGCTGATCCAGAGTGAAATCCTCTCTAATAGCAATGAAGTGTGCAGAATTTTGTATGACGATCAACTATGACCCATATAGCATTATTGCCTTTGGATGTTTTAGAAATTCCTTTGACAAAGTCCATAGTGATGTTTTCCCATTTCCATTCGGGTATGGGTAATGGTTGTAACATCCCCTTAGACTTCTGTCTCTCAGCTTTAACTTGCTGACAAACCAAGCATCGAGAGACATATCATCAACATCTCTTTTTATGCCATCCCACCAGAAGAACTCTTTCAGGTCCCTATACATCTTCGTGCTTCCAGGATGAATAGATAATGAAGAACGATGAGCCTCATCCAACATCTCCTTCTTTAATTCCGGTATGGGAGGAACACAAACCCGATTCCTGAACTTTATTATCCCATCACAATCAAGGTTGAATTCAGGAACATTTCTCACCTTCTTTTGTAACTCGGCATCTTCTTTCTGTGCCTCTTTAATCTTCACATGTATAGATGGTTGAACATTCATTTGAGAAAGATAAGATTTTTCCCCTTCAATTATAATTCCAAGTTCCATCCTTTGTAAATCCATAAATATTGGATCTTTTTTTATCCTCATCATGGATAAACTGGCATGGTCCTGTCGACTTAATGCATCTGCCTCCTTGTTTGCTTTCCCAGGGTGGTAATGAATTGAGCAGTCGTAATCTTTAATCAGCTCCAACCATCTTCTTTGGCGTATATTCAGCTCCTTTTGTGTGAAAATATACTTTAAACTTTTATGATCAGTATAAATATCACACCTTTCACTATAAAGGTAATGACTCCAAATCTTTAATGCAAAGATTACCGCAACTAACTCCAAATCATGAGTTGGGTAATTTTTCTCATGGATTTTCAACTGTTTGAGGCATAAGCTATCACCATATCATTTTGCATAAGATCACACCCCAATCCCTTCTTAGATGCATCACTATAGATCACAAACCTTTCTCCACTACAAGGCAGTGTGAGCACAGGTGCACTGGATAACCTTCTTTTCAACTCCTTGAAATTCTCTTCACATTCTTCCGTCCAAACAAACTTAAATCCTTTCCGAGTCAACTTGATGAGTGGATTATATAATCATGAAAAATATTTCACAAAACATCGATAATATCCAGCCAAACCAAGAAAACTTCAGATCTCAGTTACTGTTGTTGGTCTCGACCATCTTTCAATAACCTATGTTTTGCTGGATCCACGGATATCCCCTCTTTTGAGATTATGTGACCCAAAAATGCAAATTTTTGAAGCCAAAATTCACACTTGGTAAATTTGGCATAAATCATCTCCTTTTTCATGGTCTGCAATATAATTCTCAAGAGATCTTCATGTTCTTCCTTGCTCTTTGAATAGACAAGAATATTTTCTATAATGACTACCACAAATTGATCAAGATAGTCTCTAAAGACTCTATTCATCAAATCCATCAAGATAGAAGGGGTATTAGTAAGACCGAATGGCATCACTATAAATTCATAGTGTCCATACCTTGTACGGAAAACCGTCTTTGGTATATCCTCCCTTTTGACCCTTAATTGATCATACCCTGAACAAAGATCAATCTTGGAAAAGTATTGAGCTCCGCGTAGTTGGTCAAATAAGTCATCAATGTGTGGGAGAGGATATTTGTTCTTGATAGTGATCTTGTTAAGTTCTCGATAATCAATGCAGAGTCTCATTGATCCATCTTTCTTCTTAACAAATAGAACAGGTGCTCCCCAAGGTGACACACTAGGGCGTATGAATCCCTTATCAAGATTCTCTTGGAGTTGCTTCTTCAATTCCTGCAACTCAATTGGGGCCATTCAATAAGGTGTCTTTTGAAATAGGCAAAGAACCCGGTACGAGTTCTATTGAAAACTCAACTTCATGATTTGGTGGAAGACCCAGTAATTCATCTGGAAAGACATCATCAAACTCCCGTACAATGGACATATTCTTAATCGCGAGTTTCTCACCAACCATTTTAGATAAATAACCTTCATTTAGTGGAATCAATACCCATAAGATGGAAGGAATTTCAACTGGAAGGTTATGTTCATCCTTTCATTGATAGACGATCATAGATTGATATGGAATATGAAATGTGACTTCCATTCTTTAGAAATTGATATGATCTCCATATAATGAAATCCAATCCATGCCAAGAATCAAATCAAATTCCACTATAGGAAGGATCACAAGATTTGCAGGAAGCACTTTCCCACAAACTTAAATCGGAGAAGAAATATAAACTTTTAATGCGACTGTTGTGCCATTAGGGGTTGTCACAGCTAACTCAACATCTAACTGTTGAGGTAATATGGTGATATCCTTAGAAATTTTTCAGAAATAAAAGAGTGGGTGGATCCAAAATCAAATAAAACATTTGCTACTTTAGAGTGGATAGTAAGTTTACCTTTCACCACATCGTTATCGTACTCCACATCACAGATAGAAATTGCATGTGACTTTCCTTTGTCTTTAGCCTTAAGAGTTTTTTGACGTCGACCATCATCATCAATCCTTGGATTAGGGCATGTATTGGCAAAATGTACCATCTCCTTGCACTTGAAAAATTGAAGTGTAGTAGGTTCATTTTGTGTATCCCTTCCTTTGTTTGCATCATTAGACATCTTCTTCCCATCATCGCGACATTCAAATGCCCGATGACCTTCCTTTCCACATTTGGAACATTTACTTGTCCCTTTAATACAACTCCCTCCATGTTTCTTTCCACACTTTGAGCATAAGGGAAAGCTCATATTCTTTTCAGTGTGCTCTTTAGATTTTCCTTTGAATTCCATTTTTGTCTTCTTATCAAACCCATATGACTGATGGGTTACTCCAATTTCTATCTTGACTTTGAGAGCACATCAAATGATTTCCTCGTAGCTATTGAAGTCCCTTATGGCTAACGCCCTTCGATGACTTGGTTTTAAGCCACTAAAGAATCGAACGATCTTACTCTCAGGTTGGATAATAATACCAAAAGCGTACCTTGAAAGTCTTGTAAAATTTGCTTCATAGGTACCAATAGATTCATCATACTTTTTCTTCAGTTCAAGAAACTATTTCTCCATATTTGTTCAGAGAATATGAGGGAAGTACTTATTGAAAAATAAGTTCTTGAAATCATCACATTCCATGGACTCAATTTCATCCCTTTGCCTCATATTCTTAATAAGATTCCACCATTGATCAGCATCACCTTCCAAACGATACAATGCTAAGATGAATTTATCATGCTCAAAACATTGAACAACTGAAAATATATTTTCGGTAGTACTAATCCATTGTTCAGCAACTAATGTATCAATAGACCCGCTGAATGAAGGTGGACGCTGTCTCATGAAGGATTCAATAGAATGTTGCTCCTTCCTTTTCTCGTTTAGAAGTCCTACATGATTCATACCATGATAAAGTTGTGTGAGCATGGCTACAAGATTTTTCATTCCAGCTCCCATAACGTTTGGTTGCTCAGGGGGACAATCATTGCATTGCCCGTCGCATTCCGCATTAACACGGTTCCTTCGGGTTCCAGCCATTGACTAAAACCAAGAAGAATAGTGTGAGCAACACTAGTTATAATATGAAAAACACATAATCAAGAATAAAATTTCACACTTAAGGTCTTATCCTAGGTTATTCATGGCCATTTCTAAAACACTAAGATTGTGTTCTATGCTTAGACTTATCCTTAGGGTTCTTACTAAGGCTTTCACGTCCTATTTTCCAAAGGTTGACTATACCTTTCCTATGACACCAAATATAAGGACCCATACTTTCCATACATTGTTAATACTTCAAAATTGAAGCATACTTATTACAACATATAACAAAAACACGAAAGGACCGTATAGGTATAGTGTCTTTATAAACTGGGAAACATAAACAACTGGTTCATAAAGCATCTACAATGTCTCCCATTTATTTCATCATATCTATAGTCCCTTTTGGAATATCTTACTTAATACCCTTATTCCTGACATGGGGAAAGAAAACATACAAAAGGGTGAGCTCAAATGCTCAGTAAGGGTGAACAAAAGAAATATCAATCACATCGAATTCATAAGAACATAACTTTTGGAAATCTTAACCTGCAAAAGAGAGAATAGTTTCATAACATGGGATAAATCATAGTAGTGAAATGGAATCCCAATAATCATAACATAAAACATGAAAATTTGTGGCATACACACATAATCATAGAGAATCATTTCTTATTAGTCAGGACTTATTTCCCAGACTATCTTAGTGGACAATGTCCATTTTTGAACCGAGTTCACTCCTCGTTTCAGTCCTGTTTCACAAAACCGGTATAACCTACCGTTCCAGCCATGTCTATCTCATGAGATATACAATCTTTACCCAATGTATTGGAGGGAGATATAGGTCCCACCCATCTCATAATGATACCATTCTTATGTGTTCCACAAAATCATAAATCATACATCATTGCATAACCCATGTAATAAAAATGGTATTCTTAAACATCATTCCATCATAACATAATCCATATAAGGTAAAAGGACATCATAAAAATAATTCCATAATAACATAATCAAATCAATGTAAAAATAGGGATAGAAACAGAATCCTATATTATCTTAGATGGAAAATAATCATGATAAAACACTTGAACTCCATTCTTGAGGAAAATATCCTTTTTACTGCAAAATCATTTTTCCTTTATTAACATGTCTAAAATTTTAAACTAAAAAAAGTTGATTAAAAATAAACGTGAAAACTTGTAAAGGAATATTCTTCGAAATAATGTTTTAAAAATCCATTCATGCTGTATAAGTTAAAAAAACATTCTTCTAGTACTTTAGTCGGAAAAGTCAAAAAGTACCTCGTACGAAAAATGACAAAAGATTCCTTTCATATATTTTACTAAAAACTCACTGAAGGGTAAAATTGGATTTAAAAAATTGTAGGAGGATATAAATAATATTACATATTGAGGAAACATGGATGTGGATGATAAAATACACCCCAATATATTTCAAAGTATAAACAATCTCAGATAAAAATGAGATTGTGATATTTCCCTTACCTTAGGTCTGATTTGCTTCGTAAGTGTCCAAACCTAATATATAATGATTTAAATAATGTTATTGACTTATTCCAGAATAATACATATTGTTATGATATCATATATGGTCATATTCTTAGTTTCTTATTAGTAATATTTCATTACTACTTGTTATTCGGGTGTTTATTACTTTTTGTTCTTATGCGTGTTTTGTCGAATAAATTCTTATTCTTCTCTTTAGGTTATAGATACCTCATTTACATAATGGTATTAGTGTAATATATATCATATTCATCCATTCAATTCATTTATATAATCATTATGAAATGAAGATCATGTAGAACGAGTCGCATCACATCGTGGAGACGGTATTCCGTACGTATGCACGAGTGATGATATCGTTCCTATGATCGTGGAATTGTATTGGAGTGTATGTATACTATTTCAGAATCAATATCACTTTTTAATAGTCATATATAGTCATTATTTACACCATTATACCAATCCATGTAAGGTGGTGGTGGAAAATAGATTACACCACGGCGTGGAGACGGTATTCCGTACGTACGCACGCGCGGTGATTTCTTTTTCCGTAGGATGGATAGATGGTGAAATAGGGTTGTTTCATACCTAAAATAACATATCCGTATATGATTGATACTGATGTTATTACTTCATAATGAAACAACTAAAGAAGAATAAGTGGAAGAAGAAATAAAGATGAAATAATCGGTAACAGACATTACCTCTTCTTTGAAGTGCTTCTTTGAGACCTCCTTTTAGGGCACTAAAATAGGTCTTTGAAGAAGACCAGAACCTCTAGGATGTTTATAGGGAAGTGGAGAGGATAAATTGGAAGGTTTTGGATGAGATTGAAGGCTCAAAGTGGTGTGAGGAAGAGGGGGAGGAGGTTCACTTTTATAAGGGAGGAGAGGGGCACCTTTGGAATAACTAAAAATATTATTTTATTATAAAGTCAAATTCGGTTTTTAATAGCTCCAAATTGATATATTTCAAAGATATGGTGGGTAGGGGTCGAAATAATCTCATCCAATATAATTTAGACAAGTTTAGGTATCAATTTAAACCTTATCATTTAGATTTAACTTTAAGATAGATAATTTAACTTTTACCGTGTCTTCTTGTTTTCTTACACTATAAGGTTAATAAACTTACCATATCAAGAAAAAAGAACCACAAGTTGTTTATTATTAATATATATAACCTTATATAAGTCATTTTGTTGAACCCTAGATTTTTAGGAATGAGATAACAATTTTTAATATAATATTTGTTTTAAAAACTATTTTATATCAATTTTGACACTATTTAGTAATTAATTTTTTGAAAATCATAACAGAATTATTAGTTCTAAAAAAGTTAATTAAATCAATAATAACATGTCATATTAACCTAGAAAATTTCTTTAATTCATAAAAAGTCTCAAATTACATTTATTTGGGTATTTATAACATCAATTATGTCAATATTTCATTAATAAGATAATTACTGCATCATATTTGTGTCATAAATAAATTAACTTATTTAATGTCTAAAAATTATAAATAAAATACCATTATGTAGGAAATCTTTTTATATTTATAATGAATATTTATAGTCTATTTTATCTTATGTATAACCCTATATTAAAAATTACGTTCTTATTAAACATTGATTTTAACTATTTTAACCCTTCTTTAAATAAATTAATAATAAATGTCCTAATCTAATCCAAGTGGGCCTAAATGGTCATATTTTATTCCTAATGTTGTTTTTGGTCGAATTAAACTTGTCCAATAGAATTAGGTCATGTGTTAGGTTAATAATAATATCATTTTACCCTTAATTAACCTATTTACTTTTAACCGTGGTAAATAAAAGTAAAAAGTTACTATTCACCAAAAATTATTTTCATCTCATTGAACCACATTTTACTTACTGAAATCAACCGTGTCTATAGTATTTTCGAAATTCCACTCACAGAAGTGTTAAAATTATGTTTTATGAAAAATTCAGTTTTGTAACTATCACTTAGTGGTTTCACTATTCATCAAAAATTGAATGTTTTCAGAAAAATACCAAAATTTCACCCTAGCCTAATTTCGATATTCCGAATCAAAAAATGAAGTCCATTTTGAAAAATAAAATTTATAAAATTTCAAAAAGTGGTTATTACTATTCATAACGGCTAGTTTTAATAATATTTTAATAGCATATCATTGTTTAGTGAAACTCGGTATTGAGTACGACGCAAGCTATCGAGGAAGGCCGAAGTTGCGTGTAAAGCAAGCCAAGATAGTGTTGTGTGTAGTGAAATATTCTTTGATGATTTATATAAAATAAAAACAAAATATTTCACATAAAAGTCCCAGGTGTTACAACTAAGGCTCTGATGGTGGAAGCATCTCATGCCTCAAAGTTAGGAATGAGAATCTCTCCAGTCACAACGTCTTCTCCGAGCGACGCTTCCTGCAGAACTTCTCCAAGTGACCTAGACAACTGCAATGATGACACATCTTCGGAGGGGTGTGACATGAAGACATCACGTGACCGAACCTACCACACTGGTGGAACACCACTGAACGGTCCAATGAACTAGGAGCCAGAACCACTTCAGATGACTCTTTAGAAATAGGTCCCTCTGGCATACCCTTCTCTCTAAATGGGAACCTTTGCAAGCTACCAGATAGGCTGGATTTCTGACTATCTGCACTTCAAAGTCCCACTCAGTTAGGAAAGCCTCATCCACCAGTTTCTCAAAACAATGGCCCTTCAAAGGGAGGACCTACTCCTTGATCTATGGATGAAGATCCATGATAAAGAGGGAAGCCTTTATCAATCCCTACGATGCTACTTCCGGAGAAAATGAAAAAAGCTCGTTCAAATGGTCAACATATGCCTTCACTACCCATTGGTCTTGTTGAATACGCACAAGCTCTTCCCTTTTCTTTGTCTTCACTTCTTTAGGTATAAACTATCAGACAAAGACAAATTTAAAGATATCCCACATAACCCCAACTTACATTGACGGTGGGGCGAGCAACTCTCATACGTCTAGAGATGGACCTTCAAATAGTCCCAAAAAAACACACACTCTGACAGCTTCGGGAGTTACAAACATCCTAAAAGCACACTCGACCTCTTAAAACCATATAACTACATTTAACGGACCCTGGTCACCATTAAGTACAGACAATGTCCGAGAAGGACCAAAAACTGGGCATGACTTATCAGAAACTCTCGGGACTTTTCTGGGTGGCATGTTCTGAACAAAATATATTCATATAATAAAAGGGAATTCCCGAGAGTGGCCTTTTCGAACCCTCCACACTCAAGAACCCCCCTCCCCACGAAGAGATCATCCAGGGATGCCCCAACCGGGGAGGAGCCGTTGTCAGCCGAGATGACATTGCATCCCGTGGGGTAACAACTTGATCAGCGATGGTTCGTCACAGCAATCCGTCAGCCAGGTGAAGTGCGCCCATTCTGCCCACCCGGTGAGACACCGAGTGACCCGGCAAGATGAGTGGTACATGGGAGGCGGAAATTCCCCCAAGAGCGGGCTCCCAGGAATCGAACCCCAGACCTCACCAAACACCGTTGCTTTGATCCTCGACCCTGCACCACTACGCCACTGCCGAAGCGGCGAAAACGTGTTGTATGGGAAACGAGGTATAGGGCTGGCCTGCCCACCTGCGCGCCGCACGCCCCCAGCTAGGCCCAAGGTAGCCAACCCTTGGGCTTGGGCCAGTTCCCACAGAGTCGAGGGGACGAGAGGTTCGCTGACAAATGGTGCACGTTGCCTTTTTGAGGACTCGAACCCGTAACCTCAGCGACGGGTCGCCACCGCCTTGAACCAACTCACCCAGCCCCCGCGGGCTTCTGAACAAAATATAAAACAGAGAGCCAATACCAATATCCAGACAAAGCAATATCATTGAAATCACTTTGATCCAATAACATCCAACTCAAAAACCAAACAAAAACAAACAAAAAAAATTCTTTTTTTCACTTTAGATTTCAAAATCGCCTTTCTTCAGGTCCACTTCCCAAATTAAAAACCCACTTTTCAAACGAAATTCAATTTCCAAAAATCATTTCCATTTTTAAAATGAATTTAGAAAAACAAGGTCAAGCCTTTTGTTCCATGTGCACACCCCAATAATCCCATGAACCGTTGAAAATGTCTTCACCCTCTTCAATCTATACACACCAACACGCACATCCCATGCATTACCTCACAAGTGAAATTGTTCATAAAGAGTACATGAGGTTGCACTCAAACTATATCTCTACCGGTTCCAAGAAAACACCAGATTTTTAGACCAAGAGATTTCAGTTTTAAAACAAACCAATTTAACAAATTTGAATCCCTTTGAAAGAAATCATTCTAATTTCAAAAACCCTTTTTCATTTTTAAAAGTTCACTTACACCCACAAGAACCAAGACAACACACAACTTGCGTCAAATCACCAAAGAGAGGGACTATTAGTTATGCTTAACCTAGTGATATGGTATTGGGCCATGCCCCAAGTAAGCATCAACGACTAGGAAGAAATTAAATCTTGTACATGGACTCCACTTAGGTCACTACTCCTTGTAAAATCACAATGTAACATCAGTTTGGATCCGTTTTCATCCCTTAATCTAAAACAAATTAGAATGAGAAAAGAAATCAATTCCCAGACTACCCCTAGCACTCGAGGTACAGAACGGGCGAGGGTTCATGATATCCTTCCCATACATACCTCTTGAGTACCGACAGTCCTAATCTCCATCTACTGGACACTACAAATAAGAAGGGCTGCTCTGATACCATTTTTTAACAAACCATTCTGGGTCGGCCCTGAACAGGTCACCCGAGCCGGTAAGAGACATGGCCCGAGGGGTGTTCCCAATCTCCACGGGCTGGAAACTAGTGTCAGGTATCTAAACTAGACAATAGGGAACAATTTGGCTTAATGAAAATATATAATTATGTGAAAAAATAGAATAATGCAAGGAAAACAAATGATACAAAAAAGGAAGAACAACCATCCAACAACAAACTAACCTGACCACAACTGAAACTCATTGGGACTCTGAGAGTCGCTCACCATTCCACCACCAACTCTCGCCCACAGCGAGAGAGCTCAAATCAAACCTGAAAAAAAAAACTAAAAAAATAAGAAAACACTATAGGCGTGAGTATTAATACTCAGTAGGTATTCCCAAAAAACTATTCCCAATGCACTACCTTTAAATAAATAAATTTTCTAATTCCAGGTTTCAACATAATTATACAAAATATGGGTTTCAACACACACACTTCCATTTCTAAGACAATTAATAGTCCATTGACCTTTTTAATTTAAAAACAAGTTTATGGTTTGAAAGGAACAAGTGAATTGCATTTTAAAACATTTCTGTGAATTTTTTTGAAAATTAAATCTCAGTTGTTAGTCAAATTGAAAACCACACACAACACATAACACACACTAAGGGAAATGGAAAATAAGTGGCACATAGGGGTCAATAACTGATCAAGACCTCTCAATTTCCCACCACAAAAAGTTAAACACTAAAGAAAACATGTTTCGAAACAAGGAGCTCATGAAAAATCCCGAATATACCATACATCTGACTCATCTGGAAGGCATGCCTACTCTCAATGACGCCATAACGCCCTATCACCTGGTGTTTCCTTACATGGCCTAACCGAGTGGGCCAATCCCATAGCAGTGTGTCATTTGTACTAGGGGAACACTAGCCAGTGCGTAATATTTACTAGTGCAGAAATTGTTCTTAGAAGATTCACTTACTATGCCACGTTCACATGTCAACACGTTTAATAAACAGGAAAGGGGTGAGTCAACAATGTCAATCATGCAGTACAAAGATCACAAGCAAATCATGTAGTCAACGTACACCAAATATCACCCCTCAGTCACCCCAAAGAGGGTTTTTGGAAAATTATTTATTTTATGATAGTGTCAAACGTGCCTTCACTAATTTTAATAGAAATCTGCTTTCTCAAAAGAAATAACACTCTTGTTCATGATTATAAATAAATCATTTATCAATAAACCAGAACTACATTTGAAATTATGTGAATTATGCTTAATGGACAAACGGGTATTCTTTCACTACTGGGTGTCCTCTCATCAAGAAAATATTTCAAGTATCGTGTATAAAATAAACAGCTCTTTTTACACCAAATAATCATTTTAAAATTAATTATATTATATTATTTCTCATTTATTAAAATTAATAAAATATCAAGCAATTAATAAATTCTAAATTTAAAGGCGAGTTCCGTAGAGGACCTACCTCGACTCATTGTCCAAACACAATGGCCTGTCATGCCTCAAATGGGCGCACCAACAAGTGCAAGCTTGCGGTCACAGAATTGCGGAGTTACCTCACCAATGTGCTGCGACAAACGCAAAACAATTGAAAGCCCAAAAAAATTGAATTAAAAAAAACATATGAAGAAATGGCACTAAAACACCTCGACATACTTTCAAAACATAACTCACACCGTCGATACTATTTAATAAACCACTTTATAATTTGTAAAACTATTCTAAAGAGAATCCCATGGCATTACACACCCAAGACTTGCTCAAAACCACCATTATAATTAAACGTGCACGTGAAACACACCATATCAAAGTGTGCACTACTTTCACATTTAAAATAACAAATTACACAACCTAATAAAAATACCCACATGTCAAAAATCCATTTTGATGACTTAAAACACCACTATGTGATGCAAAATGTCTTTACACCAAGAACAAGTCTTATTTTATATAAACACACTACTTTAAAAACAAATTCATATTCAACACCTTCAAAATTACACTTTTGCGCCAGCTAAATAATTCAATAAATCATTAAACAATTTATTATATCATTTCATGAAAATCCAAAAAGACATCACAACAAAATAGATATAAAATCACCCTTTTGAAACCAAACATACCCCAAGAACCATTTCACACCCAAATCTACATCACATGATTAACTTGATAAATTATTTAAACATCTCAAAGAACATTGTTAAAATAATTTAAAATTAATTTCAAGGGTGTTAAACATGGTGAAAACACCAATATAATAATTTCCCACTTGATCGCATGTCAAAACACTACAAAAATACATTTCAAACCACAAAATTTGATCATAAAATGCATTTATAAAACCAAATAACATATTAAATTAATAAATTGATGCAAGGGTATGGAACCACCTACCTCAAGATAGAAAACATCAATATCTCAGTAAGAAACCAAAAACGCACGTTAAATGCATCGCAAGAAAACACGAATAGACCCTAAAACAAGAATGTGAAACCAAATGAATCCAAATAGAACACCAAAAAGTACCTCATACCCCCTGAAAACCCAAAAACACAAGGGATAAAAGGAGGTACCTTCTTAGAGGTCTTGTTCTAGAGGTCACGGGTCATGGCCGAAGGTCACTGTGTTGGGAGACGAGATGCTGGAAGAAGGTTGTGTCGGAAGGAAGAGGATGGTGCGTAGGGCCAGCTGGACTAGAGGAAGAGGGTGTGCTGCCGATGTGAGCTGGAGGAGACCGAGGTGTGTCCGGGGGTTGGAGGTTGTGCTGGGGTAGCCGGAGTGATGGGGATGAACCAGGAGTGGAGAGGGGAGGCCGACCGTGGGTTGTAGGCGATCCACGATGCGGGAAAAAAGGGGGTGTTGAGGAAGGGTGCGCTGCAAGTCTGGTGGCAGCGACATGATGGAACGTGTGTAGGATGAGGGAACTGGGTTGTAGGGGGTCACGCTGTAGGAGGATGTGTGGCGGTCAGGTGTGTCACTGGCCGGGTGGCTGGAGGCGCGACGAGGGCGGGGGGTGTTGGGGGTGAGGCTTTGTGCATGGGAGTTTGGAACGATGAAGGCCGATTTTCCCCTGCAACTCTGGGCGTGAGGCAATGGTGAGGGAGAGGTCGGCTGCGCAGGGAGGCGGGGGGGGGGGGGGGTCTGGACATGAGGCACATGGAATATGGGGAGCGGCGATTCAAGAATTGAACGAAGGTTTAGGGCTTGGTTTGCTGGCCGAAGGCGTAAGGGAGAAGGGTAGCTAGGGGGAGACCTGGTGCACGTGGTCTGGGAAGGGGAAGGAGGGGTGAGGCCGCGACGTGGAAAAGGGGGGGGGGGGGCGCCGCTGGGTATTAGGGTTAGGTTTGTTTTTTTATTATAATAAAATAATAATAATAATAATATTCTGAAATAGAATAATAACAATAAAAATAAGTAATAATACTAATAAAAATACCAGAATAATAATAATAATAAAATTAAATATAATAAAGATAATATTAATAAAATTTATTAAATATTAAAATTGTAATAAAAATAAAAATAAAAAAATAATATATAGAATAATGATAAAAAGATAATAATAATAATAATAATAATAATAATAATAGAAATGATAATAATATTAATTTATAAAGAATAATAATGATAATAATAACAAACTAAATAAAAATATGATATAATAATAAATTTCATAATAATAATAATACAATAATAATAATAATAAAATTATTAATAACAATTTATTAAGAATTATATTAACAACAAATTTTTAAATAACAAATATATCACTATAAATTCATAATAATAACTATATTATTATCTACACAATAGAATCATTATTATTATGATTTAAATATTAGAATAATTTTAATTGAATAAAATTTTATTTATTTTAAACTTTAGACTATTGCGCGACATCTGGGCTGACAGTGCAGCTACCGCCTACCGTGCGCTGACCGCACACGAGTCTGAAACCCACTAAAGGATTATTAAATGAAAAAAAATTTAATCCAGGACCCAGCCTGGACCTTGGCATGAGGATCCAGAGCTAAGTAATTCTAAAATAAAATTAATTAAAATGTCGGGGAGGGACACTGGCAGTGCACATGACCTCAGGCACATCTCCCCATTCGCCAGAGGCTACCAACAAACAAAGAGGGTCTTAATAGGTGATAATAGGTAGACTATTCCCTCTTATTAGAGTTTCAGAATGGTATAATAGTGTACAAATAAAATAAAAAAGAGGATTTAGTAAATAATTAATTGAAAAAATAGTGGAAGACAGTATTTAAGAATTTTATAGTAGTTGCCAATGCCAAATTATGAAACAGATGAATGCATGTCATGGTGATGATATATAATTTAACACCCCAAGCTTCCATGGTACACTTCTCTTTGAATAACACAATAGCATGTATTTTACGCAACATCGAGTTCTAACACACCACAACCAATCAAACTAGCCATTATGAATAGGAATACCCACTTTTTGAAATTTTATAAATTTTATCATTCAAAATGGAATTCATTTTTGGATTTCGAACATCTAAATTAGCTTACGGTGAATTTTTGGTATTTTTCTACAAACGTTCAATTTTTGATGAATAGTGAAATACACTGAGTTATAGTTTAATACTGAATTGTTTTTAAATAATTTTTTAGTTTATTTCAATTTTTTTAGATCAAAATAGATACAGAATACCTATATATTTTCAATATAATTCATTTGATTAAATTTATAATAATTTTTTATATATAAAAAGTTTATTGAACTTTTCACCGTCTTTTACCCACCTCCTAGGAGAATTTGCAAATTCACATAAAACTAAATTTTACGGCTTATGTGCGTGGAAGTTAAAATATCCAAGAGAAACGGTTGAAATCAGTAAGAAAAATTTGGTTCAATAAGATGAAAACAATTTTTGGTGAATAATAACTCTTTACTTTTATTTACCACAGTTAAAAGTAAATATGGTAATTAAGGTTAAAAAGGAAATTATTATTACCCTAAAACTTGTCCTAATTCTATTGTATAAGTGTAATTCGACCAAAAACAATCTTAGGAATAAAATATGATCCTTTAGGTCCACTTGGATTAGAAAAGGACATTTATTATTATTTTATTTAAAGAAGTGTTAAAAGAGTTAAAATAATTGTTTAATAACTAAAATTATTTTAATATTGGGTCGTACATTTTATAAATTTGACTATAAATATTCATTATAAGTATAAAAATATTTCCTACATTATTCTATATTTTTTATATTTTTAATACATTAAAAAAATTAATTTATTAATGACAGAATGATGATGCAGTAATTACCTAATTAATGAAATATTAAAATAATTGATATTATCAATATCCCAATAAATGAAATTTGAGACTTTTTATGAATTACACTAATTTTATAGGTTAATATAACATATTATAGATGGTTAGATGTGTTGTCTTTGAAGTAATAATCCTATTATTGATTTAGCAAAAACAAAATACCAAATAGTGTCAAAATTGACATAAAAGTGTTTTTAAAACAATTATTATATTATTAATTGATATTCTATTCCTAAAAATAAAATATTTTTCCAAAAGTCTTATATAATGACATTTGTATCATTAATGAACCACTTGGGGTTCACATGGAAGTATATAGTATATTTATTAACCATATAATATAAAAATACAAAGAGACATGGTAAATGTCATACTATTTAACTCTGAGTTAAATCTAAAAGATAAAGTTAATCTAGTGATCCAAACCTGTATAAAACCTATTGGTTGAGTTTTTTTGACCTATACCCACCATAGACATTGAATAATTCCTTTTTGAGCCACTAGAAACCGAAAATGATTTTATTATAAAATAATATTTCTAGCTTTTCCTAAGGATCCCCTCACCCCTATTATAAAAGGGAACTCCCCTTCTTACTAATTCACTCCTTCGAAACCATTTGGCTCAGCCAACCCCAACCCAAATACCCTTTCAACTGTCCTACCTTCATCCTTTAGGCCTTCCTTTAGTCATAAATCTATCCTAATGAGTAATTTTGATCAAATCAAAAGGAAGATCTCGAAGAAAAGGTAAATATTTCATCACATTCTTCAAGTTCATTTCTTCTTCCACTTCCATTTTCTTTGTTTTTCCTATTTTAAAATTATAACTCCAACATCTTCTATATACTGTGATGTTATTATAAATATGGTATGACCATATTCATTATTCTATCCATCATTTGAATGACATGTCACCATACGTGCGTACGTACGATTTATCGTCTCCATGTCTTGGTGTAATTGTTTTTCAGTAAACTATTATTTGGATGGGAATAATAATGATGTGTAATTGATGTAAATAATCAATATAACATGATAATGATTCTGTATAAATGATATACCATCCAATTATATATTATTTTAATATTAAAAGAATGATATTGTTTCTCGTGCGTACGTACGGATTACCATATCCACAAACACGATGAGATTCATTCCCCATCATATCCATTCAAGTGTAATATTCATTAGATTATTAAAAATAATGTTTAAAGACTTGATATCATTCTTCATGTGAATATGATACATCACATCCCTAATAAATATGACTCACATAACAAATAATATAAAGGAAAACAAATCCATTAACACCCGAAACAAAGATAATACTATGATATTATTAATAAAGAAATGTTAAAAGATCATATATGATATCATATTAATGTATATGATTCTTTTTATAATTTAATAACAATTTTTTTACCATTATACAGGAGGTTAAACTACCCTTCTCCAAGGAAAAGTACAAGGTAATGGTTAATCTCACAATCTCTTTATTATCGGAGGTTGTTTTTATGTAAGTATCTACTCGGACCTCATTATCATCCACATCCATGTTTCTTATAAATGTATTTCAAAACATTTTTACTATTTACTAGACTATGGGATAAAATCATTTTTACCTTTGTTTGAATTTTATAAGACGTTTATAAAGTAATCTTTCCGTCGTTTTCCAAACAAGGAACTTTATAACCTCTTCGATAAAACTATGGTAAGAATGTATTTTTTAACATATATGGCGGGTGCGGCTATTTTCTGCGGTTATAACTTCATCAAAGCTTCCCTTACAATCTTATAAGAATATTTTCAAATACAAATATTTTCCTTTAAAACTACGTGACTTTTAAATGATTTCAAAATATAAAGAGATATTTGCATAAAAAGGTTTTTATTTCATCTATGTCAACATCCTTCGATGGATTTTAATATTATTTGAAGTTGATTTATTGTGATACAAAACATAAATTTTGTATAGAAGCTTTTGTGATATGTTTGAATCTCGATGTGTTATTTTTTCACAATTCATGGTTTATGGATAAAGTATTGACATTTCATATTCTAGTTTTAATATGAATGTTTATGTTATGTTTAAAACTTTTCATATGAGAAATGCATTGGACTTAGTAAGTGATGGGTGGAGCCCACAATAGCTCCTCGATGAATTAGTAGGTCTCTTGAGACAAACTCGTGTCTTGGAACAAGGCCTTCACAAAATCTTATTTTTGGTCTTGGCACAGGACCTTGACTATGTGGTTATGAGTGTCTGGAATTATGCATTCCGTCATTGTGAAAGTGGATATTGATATTTCATGGGATTATTCGACTAGTAGAATATCCATGTGAATAATTAAATGTAATTATTTGATTTTATCTTTACCATATTATGCTTAATTTCATGCTTCAATGGCTTTTGTTTTAGTCTTATACATTTCATTTAATGTTTATACTTATTTAGGAATGTTTCCACAATATTGTTAACCTTACTGAGCATATGTGATCACCCCTTTCTATGTTTTATTTTTCCCATGATTCAAAGAAGTATTTTAT
Organism: Viscum album; assembly: GCA_963277665.1. Taxonomy (NCBI): domain Eukaryota; kingdom Viridiplantae; phylum Streptophyta; class Magnoliopsida; order Santalales; family Viscaceae; genus Viscum; species Viscum album. The sequence goes on from OY728150.1 coordinate 1,952,045,824, forward strand.
GACTAACCTACAGGGATAGTCTATGGGGATATGAGTGTGGTCTATGAAAAGAATGTTGTTGTAGTTTTTAATTTTATGAAGTAATGTAATCCTTATGAATGTATCTAGTACTACCAAGGCTACTAAACTAATCGGTATTTCAATATTTGATCATTTTTCATCATGCCAATGATACATAATAATGCACCAACTCTGGGTAACCCGGGACGGGGCATTGTAGTTGGTATCAGAGGAAGTTTAGTACAAACCTTGGAATCTAGATTTAGATAAACACTGATTAGATCACATTACCCGAAGATAGACGTTGAGGATTAGTAAATAAGAACTTCCTAGAATTTTGGTATTCTATAGATTCAGTGAGTTTTCAAAGAAATACATCCTTGTCTGGATACGAGCAGGTAGAGGCGGCTCTAGCACAAATGTAAATCGGGGTAAAACTTGAAAACACCGCTTTGAACTAGACTTGAACGAGACCTAGTGCACAACAACGGGCCTTGCTGCACTCTTGGTTACGACACTCCTGAGGGATATGCTTAGGTTAATTCTCCTTTTCTATAAAAACCATTATGAAGGGTTTATGAATATATAATTTCTCAAAGAAAACAATTTATTATTATTATGGATTATATCCATAAACTGTTCAGTTTATGTTAAATGTTTTACAAGTTTGGATTTATGTATTTCGATTCATAAACTAATCTAGTTAATTCCATTGTTTAGAAATGGTGCCTAGTGGAAGGAATGGAAACCGTATCAATTCATGCACTCCATGTAGGGATTTCCCTCATTCTCAAGATAATTATAGTCGAGATGGTTATACAACTGGTGCTGATCAACTTATAACTATATTGGGACAACTCACTGAGGTTATGAATTATAGCCATACCCGTATGGATCACCCTGATCCACAACATAGAGGATAAATGTTGGACCATTTCATGAGGTGACAACCACCAAAATTCAATGGGAGTACAAATCCATTAGTAGCTGAGAAATGGATAAATTCCTTAGAGAAAAATATTCCACTCCTTGGGGTGTAGCGAAAGGGAAAAATTTGTCATGGAAGTTTACCGCCACACTGGAGATGCTGATCAATGATGGTCATTGATTCAAAACACAAAAGGAAGATGATGAAGTATCAAATATGGAATGGAGGGAGTTTAAAGAGCTTTTCTTAGAAAACCACTATCCTGATGACCATCGAGCAGATATGGAAAGGCAATTTTTGAGTATGAGGAAAAAGGCTGATGAGAATGTCGCAAAGTATGAAGATAACATTACATGGTTAGCGAGGCATGCATCAAATTATATACATAACCCAATAAGTAATATTGATCATTTCATTGATGGGAAAAACCATTTCTCCATCGAGCATTAGTCTCACAATCCTTCTCATCATACGAAGATATTTTCTTATGTGATATCAAGACAGAAAAGGAATTCTCTAAGTCTTACGACTTAAAAGAAAAGAAAGAGGAGAAGATATTTGCTGAACACTTAGGAAATGGAAATAAGGGAAATAACGGAAAAGTTGAATATCAATCCTGTAATAAATGTAGGAAGAAACACCCTGGTACTTTCCTGAAGTGAATGTGAGTCTATTAAAAGTGTGGTGAAAAAGGCCACAAATCTTGAGATTTCAAGTGAAAAAAGGCTGTTGATGTTGAATTCTACAGTTGTTGAGAAAGTGGGAATTTTACAAATGAATGTCCTAAGCGTCAGGGGAACTTACCTTAGAAAAGGCAAAGGGATCAAGCCCAAGCTTATGCTATCACTACTACTAAGGTGGTTACTCTGAAAGATGAGGTGGCAGGTAATTTAATGGTTTCCTCAAGTTTAGAAAATGATTTATTTGATTCTGGATCATCACATTGTTTCATATCTTCCATGTTTTCTATGAAAATTAGATATTTTCAATTTGATTTTTCAAGGGAGTTTCCAGTAAAAACTCTTAAGGGAGGTATCATTGGAACAAATTTTTGTGAATCAGTCCCCATTAGAGCATATAAATGTTCTTTATCTGCTGATCTCATCGTCATACCCAATATTGAATTTGATTTATTCTTCAGTGTGGATTGGATTTCAGACCATGATGAAAAATTTTGATATAAGAAGTAGGAGGTTACTATTTTTTATGACGATGATAAAGAATGCCTTATATTTTGAGAAGAAATGTCACCACCTGATTCATATCTAGATCCACCCCCAGTAGCTCAACTAAAATCAATTATTGTCGAGGAAGTGAATGAAATAACTATGGGGGAGGAAAGGAATGTTCAAATATAGGATGTACCAATTTTGAAAGAATATATTGATGTGTTTCTAGAATATTTACCTGGATATACTCAAGAATGAGAAATTGAGTTTTCAATTAATTTAATTCCTAGTTCAAGGCCCGTATTGAAGACCCCTTATAGAATGGCCACTATGGAATTAGTGGAACTAGAGAATTAACTAGAGGAATTGAGTAATATGGGACTTATTCCCCATAGTGTTTCTCTATGGGGAGATCCTGTCCTTTTTTACGAAGAAAGATGGATCTATGAGGTTGTGTATTAACTACAAGGTGACCAATGCTATAACAATAAAGAACAAGTATCCCCTTCCTTGAATTGATGATTTATTCGACCAACTTCATGGAGCTCAATAATTTTCAATGATTGACCATTGATATGGATACCATCAGTTGTGCGTGAAGATGGAATACATTCTGATGACAGTATTTCAAACCTGGTATGAGCATTATGTGTTTATAGTAATGCCTTTTGGATTGACTAATGCACCCTATGTATTCATAGATCTAATGAATAGTGTTTTCAAAGAAAATCTCGATGATTTTTTAGTGGTATTTATTGATGATCTATTGGTATACTTCAAAATCTACGAAGGTCATGAAAATCACTTGTGCTTTATCATGAATGCTCTTCGAAGACATGAATTATATGAGAAGATTGTTATGTGTGAATTCTGTCTTCAGGATATTTCTTTTCTTGGTCATATTTTCTCTAAGGATGGAATTTGTGTTGATCCTTTAAAGACCAAGGCAATCCAAGAATGTCTAGCATTAATGAGTATAACTGAGGTACGCAGTTTTATTGGTTTAGCTTGTTATAATTGACGTTTCGTCCAGAATTCTTCTTGGTTGGATAACCCATTAACAAAGCTCACATGAAAAGGGGTTAAATTTGTTTGGAAAATAGACTGTGAATAATTTTTTAAATAACTAAATAGAAGATTAGTCTATGCTCTAATATTGAATCTACCATCGGGGAATGATGTGTTTGTTATTTATAGTGATTCTTCAAAGAATGTACTTGGTTGTGTGCTTATGCAGAATGATTTGGTTATTTCCTATGCAACAAATTAGCTAAAAATTAATGAGAAAAACTATCCAACTCATGATCTTGAGTTAGCAGCTGTAATATTTTCTTTGATGATTTGGAGACACAATCTCTATGGTAAAAATGTGAGATATATACTGATTACAAGAGTTTGAAGTATATTTTCTCACAAAAATAACTCATCATGAGGCAATGGTGATGGCTTGAACTACTCAATGATTATGATTGCTCAATACACTACCACCTGGGGAAGGAAAGTAAGGCTGCTGATGCTTTGAGTAGAAAGGATCATGGAGTTTTGAACAAGACGATAGTTGAAAAGGATCTTATATACATGGATATAATAAAGATGGTTATGGTAATAACCATAGAAGGTGAAACATAAATTCTTTTTCAAATGGTTTCCAAACCATCTTTACTAGAAAGTAAAAATAATTCTTAGACTGGTGATGAAGAGTTTCAAAAGAAAATTAAAACTGTGAATGATGGGAGATTGATGGAAATTGTGTATGGAGATGGAATTTTGAAATTTGGGAAGAGACTTTGTGTTCCCGATATACCTGATCTAAAAATGGAATTGTTGGATGACACTCACAGTTCCAATTTCTCTATACATCCAGGGAGAACCAAAATGTATAGAGATTTGAAGGAACATTTTTTGTCAGAAAACATGAAGAGGGATATTGCTGATTTTTGTGTCAAGATGTATGGTTTGTCAACAAGTGAATTCTTGAAGGAAACAGCCTAGGGGAGTCATTTAACCTCATCCAATACCAGAGTGGAAATGGGAAAATATTACGATGGACTTTGTCCTGGGACTACCAAATAATCCTAGTAGGAATGATGAAATATGGGTCATTGTTGATCGTCTTACCATATCGGCACATTTTCTTACTATAAGAGAAGATTTACCATTTGAACGTTTAGAAATAATATATATTAATGATGTTTTGTGACTTCATGGAGTACCCCAATCAATTGTTTCTGATCGTGACCGACGTTTTACATCAAGATTCTGGAAAATTCTACAGAAAGACATGGATACTAAACTTTGTTTGAGCACTGCCTATAACCCCCAAACTGATGGACAATCCAAACGTTCTATTCAAACCTTATAAGACATGTTGAGAGCATTCTCACTTGACTTTTAAGGTATCTGGGATCAATATTTACCTCTGGTAGAATTTTCCTATAACAATTGCTTCTATTCAAGTATTCTGATGTCACTATATGAAGTGTTATACGGAAAGAGATGTCACACACAAACCTATTGTGATGACGTCAGTTAAAGAAAACTCATAGGACTAGAACTGGTAGTGGAAACGATGGAAAATGTGAAGTTAATCCAAAACCAAATCAATGCATCTCAAAGTAGACAGAAGAACTATGCCGATAACCGAAGGAAGGGATATGAATTTTAGGTAAGAGATCATGTTTTTTGAAGGTATCTCCATGGAAGGGTGTTATACGTTTCGGTAATAAGGGAAAATTGAGTCCCAGGTACATTAGAAATTTTGAAATTCTAGAATGAATAGGGGATGTAGATTACCGTTTGGAAATGCCGCCATGTATCTTCAAAGTTTGTGTTGTATTCCATGTATCACAATTGAGAAAATAAATGCCTAACCCAAAACATGTACTTACCTATGAGAAATTAGAACAGGAACCTGAACATTGGTATTGCGAAGAGCATGTCATAGTTCTTGATACAAGAGAAAAAGTGATGAGAAACTGGACGACTTGTCTGGTAAAAGTTCTATGGAGAAACCATAAGTTGGAAGAGGCAACGTGGGAACCTGAGGAACTTATGATGAAGAAAAACCCATGTTTTTTATGTAGTAATATACTAGAAATTTCAAGGGTGAAATTATTTGAAGTAGTGGAGAATGAAACACCCCAAGCTTCTATGGTACACTTCTCTTTGAATAATTAAATAGCAGGTCTTGTGTGCAACATCAAGTTCTAACACCCCACAACCAATCTAACTAGCCGTTATGAATAGTAATACCCAGTTTTAAAAATTTTAGAAATTTTATCTTTCAAAATAGACTTCATTTTTTGATTCGGAATACTGAAATTAGCTTAGGGTAATGTTTTGGTATTTTTATGAAAACTTTCCATATTTGATGAATAGTGAAAAACAATGAGTTATAGTTTAAAACCGAATTTTTATTTAAATAATTAATAATTATATTTAAATTTATTTTAGGTCAAAATAGGTACATAATACCTATATAAGTTCAAGGTAATTCATTAGAGTAAGTGTATAATAATTTTTGATATATAAAAATTTTGTTAAACTTTTCACCATCTTTTACCCACCTCTTAGGAGAATTTGGAAATTCACTTAAAACATAATATCATGGCTTCTATGAGTGGAATTTCAAAAATCCAAGATACATGGTTGAAATTAGTAAGAAAAATTTTGTTCAATAAGATTAAAGTAATTTTGTGAATAGTAACTTTTTACTTTTATTTACCACGGTTAAAAGTAAATATGGTAATTATAGGCACACATGACATTATTATTACCCTAAAACATGTCCTAATTCTATTGGATAAGTTTAATTAGACCAAAAACAACCTTAGTAGTAAAATATGATCCTTTAGGTCCACGTGGATTAGAATAGGAAATTTATTAATATTTTATTTAAAGAATAGTGAAAAGAGTTAAAATCAATGATTAATAAAAAAATTTAATATATTGTTTTACATAAGATAAATTGGACTATAAATATTCATTATAAATATATTATGGTTTCCTAAATAATGGTATTTTATTTATATTTTTTAGACATTAAATATTTTAATTTATTTATTAATGACACACTAATAATGCAGTAATTACATAAATAATCAATTATTAAAATAATTGATATTATAAATATCCCAAAAAATGTAATTTGAGGCTTTTTTTGAATTAGACTAATTTTCTACAATAATATGACATATTAGGGTTGGTTAGATGAATTCTTTTGAAGTAATAATGTTGTTATTAATTTAGAAAAAAATATCAAATAGTGTCAGAATTGACATAAAAGAGTTTTTAAAACAAATATTATATTATTAATTGATATTATATTCTTAAAAATCTAAGGATCTTTTAAAATACATATATAATGATAGGAGTATCATAAATGAACCTCATGGGGTTCTCTTGGAAGTATATATTATGTTTATTAACTATATAATATAATAATACAAAGAGACATGGTAAATGTCCAACTATTTAACTAAGAGTGAAATCTAAATGATAATGTTAATATATTGATCCAAACCAATATAAAACCTATTGGTTGAGTGGTTTTTGTCCCTTCCCAACCTTATACGTTAAAGAATCTATTGTGGATCCCTTAGAAACTGAAAATGTTTATATATTAAAATAATATTTCCAGCTTTTCCTAAAGTGCCCCCACCCCTCTTATAAAAGGGAACTCCCGCTTCTAACTAATTCACACCTTCAAATCCATTTGGGTCGGCCATACCCTGCACAAATACCCTATAAAAAGTCCTCCATTTATTCTATAGGCCTTCCTTTTAGTCAGAAATCCAACCTAATATGCCCTTTTGATCAAATCAGAAGGAAGAACCTGAAGATGAGGTAAATATTTCATCACCTCTTTCAAGTACCTTTCTTCTTCCACTTCCATTTTCATTTTTGTTTCCATTATAAAATAATAACACCAGTATGTTCTATATACCTTGATGTTATTATAAATATTGTACAACAATATTCATTATTATATCCATCCTTTGAATGACATGTCACCATATGTGAATACGTATGGCTTACCGTCTCCACGTCGTGGTGTAATTATTATTCGATACATTATTATTTGGATGGTTATAATAATGATGTGTAGTATATGTAAATAATAAATATAACATGATAATTATTCTGTATATATGATATACCATCCAATTATATATTATTTTAATATCAAAAGAATGATATTGTCGCTCGTGCGTACGTACAGATTACCGTCTCCACGAATGCGATGAGATTCATTCCCCATCATATCCATCCAAGACTAATATTCATTAGAAGATTAAAAATAATGATAAAAGACTTTATATCATTCTGGATATGAATAAGATACATCCCATCCATAACAAATATGACTCACATAACAATGAATATAAATGTAAACGAATCCATTAACACCCTAAACAATGATAATAGTAAGATATTATTATCAAAGCAATGTTAAAAGATCATATAGATATCATATTAATATATTAGATTTTTTTATAACTTAATAACAATTATTTTACCATTATACTGTAGTTTAACCTACCCTCAACGAAGGAAAAGTACAAGGTAAGTGTTAATTTTACAATCTCTTTATTATCCAAGGTTGTTTTTATGTAAGTATCTATTGGGACCTCATTATCATCCACATACATGTTTCTTTAAAATGTATTTAAAATCATTTCATCTATTTAGTAGACTATGAAACAAACTCATTTATACAATTTTTTAAATTTTATAAGATGTTTATAAATGAATATTTACATCTTTTATCAAACAAGATAATTTATAGCCTTTTCAACAAAACTAAGGTAAGAAGTCTTTTTTAACTTATACGGAGGGTGCAACAATTTTCCACCATTATAACATCATCAATGATTCCATTAAAATATTATAAGAATATTTTCAAATATAAATGTTTTCTTTTATAATTACATGTCTTTTAAATGATTTCAAAATATAAAGAGATATTTCTCTTAATAGGTTTTGATTTCATTTATGTTAACATCCATTGATGGATTTTAAGCTTGTTTGAAGTTGATTTATTATGATACAAAACTTCCATATAGTATTGAAGGTTTTGTGATATGTTTTACTATGGATGTGTTATTTTTACACCATTCATTGTTTATGAATAAATTATTGACATTTTGTATGCTATTTTTTACTACAAATGTTTATGTTATGTTTAACCTTTTAATATGAGGAATGAATTAGACTTAGTAAGTGACGTGTGGAGACCACTATAGCTCCTCGATGCATCTGTAGGTCTCATGACACAAACTAGTGTCTTGGAATAAGGACTTGAGAAAATCTTATTTTTAGTCTTGGCATAAGGCCTTTACTATGTGGTTGTGAATGTCTGTCATTATGCATTCCATCATTATGAAAGTTTGTATTGATATTGAATATGATTATTCGACTAGTAGAATATCCATGTGAGTAAGTAAATGTAATTATTTGATTTTATCTTTGCCATATTATGCTGAAGATAATTTTGAAAAGGATTTTTTTAGTCTTATACATTGCCTTAAATGTTTTTGATTATTTATGAAAGTTTCTGCTATATTGTTACCCTTACTGAGCATATGATCTCACCCCTTTCTATGTTTTATTTTTCCCAAGATGCGAAGATGTATTTTATGACAGACCTGTAGGGATAGTATGAGGGGATATGAGTGTTATCTATGGAAAAACTGTTGTTATAGTTTTTTATTTAATGATGTAATGTAATAATTATGAATGTATCTACTACCTCCAAGGCTACTAAAATAATCAGTCTTTCGAGATTTGATCATTATTGATCATGCCAATGATACGTAATAATGCCCTGAATCTGGGTAACCACGGCCATGGCATTACATATAACTCAGTAAAGAATACTAAATGCCTGACGACATAGTAAAATAAAAAATAATAACAGTAAATCCCCATGAGTGATCTCGATGAGAACCCCAAGATGTATCTCGGTCCCTTGATCCTAACTCCCAGATACGGACATGAAAATATAATCAATCAATCATGTTCTACAGTCCATCATACAAGAAGGGTCTACTAGGGTACCCTAGTGCAATGGTGGCCCGAGTAGTGTGTGGGAAAAAAATATCAGTAGGCTGGAACCACCAGTCTAACCCAATCCAGACAATGCAAGGTGAATTCACAAGTGCACAAAATAAATTAAATGGTGAGTGATAACAAATGTAAAATTGAAACGTGGTCTGGGTTGCTAAATGGACACCCATCCCATACCACCAACTTCATCCTAAGATGAAAATATGAAATGAGTACATGTAAGAAGAATGGTGTTTATATATATATATAAATGACTAGAAATTAGAAGACATAAAAAAGATAACACACCATTGTTTGTGAATTGACATGGGGTCTCATTGATGTGTCAACAAGGGTAACTTCAAGAACTAAAAAAGTATCACAATTCAAAAAGAAAACAATTGTTGTATAAATAAACACATTCCCTGCATCATTACTATTATTATTTTCATGTTCTACAGTAGGTATCCAATACCTTATTGAAGGTATCACTACGGTACATCCTTCAATAAATCGAATACCACTGATCCCATCCTAGGAAATCCTTCCAAATATCATGTATCGCTCGAGGCATGGATTTATCATGAGTCTATATCTATATCACACAGAACGTGTCAAGTATCACCCGAGGTATTGTGTTTCCACTTTTCCAATGGGTTAGTCCCATAATTTCCCTTTGGTAATTAGTATCACTCATGAGTATTTTAAAAACAAATGAAACCACTAGTCTAGAAAAACAAAAGACATCATTTTCCTGGCATAATGTGTTACCAGTCAAGAATAGAGAGTCCTTGTTTAGTCCTTAATAAAAACACCCACATTATCTCACCACCATAAATTTAATTAGTTTTAATGGAATAAGATACCACAAAGTATATATTTATAATTTCAATAAGACAGTATAAGTAACTCAACTATGTCAAATGATCATTTAAACAGTGCGGCTCTTGCTCATGAAATTTATCAACAAAAGTAATAAAAACACACATATAAATTTATAAAGGCACAAAAAGATAATAATTGAACAAGTAATAAAATTATTAGGCCATAATTAACCAACCCATCCAAAGGTTCATTGTTCACAATTTCCCAACATAATTTATTAAATTAACACCCAGGAAAACAGATCACACAACATCTGAAATTAACTAATTTATATTAATTGGGGGATAACAAAAAATAGGCGAAGAATTCTGGCACATCCAAAGGGGTATTCAACTATGTTTAAATAATTTAAATAGGTTTTATTGCTTCACAAAAAGGTTTTAAGGTTAAGAATAATAATTTATCAAATTTAGAAAGGTTAATAAAATAGACATCGTAGGTAGGAACTAACCATTGCAACAAAGTGATATTTAAATGACACAACAAAACAAAACAAAAGAGTGTAGAAACCCTACCATATACTCATAGAGGATCCTAAAATTATTGGTGATCATTGATTTGACCTAAAACGGATGAAATCAGAATATTTTAGAATAACCATAATATGTGGTAAAATCCTCCCATGGGAGATCATGTGACATATTGAGAATTTGATCTCACAATTCATGGTGCTTGAGGATAGCATTACAGAGAGATTTACTACACACCCGATGATATCAAAATCGGAGAATAAAAAAAAGTAGTGGTCTTCCGAAGGGGGAGAGGAGAGGAGAAGGTGCACCACCGGGGTGGTGCTACATGCGTGATGCATAGGGAGAGAGAGAGGAAAAAAAGAAAATAAATAATGAAAAAATAGGGAAAATTAAAAGGGAAATAAATAAATTAGTAAAAGAAAAATTTGAAGGAATGAAACAGTTAATTAAAATAATTTTACCCCATTTTAATTATTTTTAATTTCTCACCAATCATTTTTATTTTATAAATTTTTTATCAATCTTCAAATTCCATTAATTTTCATTAAATTATTTTAATTATTTTTTAACCCATTTAAATTATGTTTGTCCCAAATGCATCACTGTAGTATGATGTAAAAATTTTACATAATGATCTTGTAATTTTATAATTAATTTTAATAGCAGTCTAAGACCCACAATAGGGTGCGCAGTTGCATGCCCTGGGTCGCATTAAGAATTTGGGCTTAAAATATAAATGGTATTCACCTTGTTATAATGAGATACATTACAAGCATTTATGTGGTAAAATAATATTATTTTATCCAGCCCAACAATAAATATCAGCCGATATATATATAAATTATATATATATATATATCTATATAAATATATATATACACTCACACATTTTTATATAACTACATATATTTTTAATCCCCATATATATAGATATACATCATATATATATCAATGTTTTTTCTCCCAATATAATAATAATAAATATAATTATTATTATTAATATTTAATACAACCCATCAGTGAGAGTGAATGAAAATTAATTTTTTCTTATCAAAGTTCCCCTATTAAGGGCTGATGGGGAAACTAGCATGAAATCAATGAAATTAAACAACAACAATGCACCTCATACCAAAGTCTCAAAGCTAAAAACTATCCAATTAATGATGCAATGAAAAACCCCACCCCAGCATAAAAACATTAATATCAGAGTCCACCTTCTCATCACAACTTGGATAACTATCCCATGCAAGGATGCACGAGCCCAGTACTGATGGAAAAAGCCAAATCATCTCAAACATAAATTTACAGATAACGATGATTAGTAGGAATCTCCCTTCTCTGAAACTCTTTTGGAGTAGTCTGTTGAAGAGAACCAGATGCAATGACCCATGAATCATTGGCCATATTGGAACAAATCAAGCATTCCAAAATCAACCAAAAAAACATCATCATCGCAAAACCACATACCAGTTCATCCTTCACCTCCATCCCCACCTTAACCAAATAAAACATCACCCTAATTAGAACCTATTATCTCGGTGGCCGTATTTCAGGGAAAATAGAACCACCTTAGTATTGAAATTCTAGAGTGTTGGTGGAATTGAAATTTTCATCATGATAAAATGCTCAACAATCCATATGAATGGGAAAATTCTTATAGAATCACCACTCAATGAGACTGAAATAGAAGATCCATATAAATTGAAACAAATTACATATAGATCCATGGAGAAAACCGTTTTCATCAAAAAGACATATCATCAAGATCCAGTGTCGACCCAACAATAACATTATCCTAACACAAATCCTACCTTGTTGATAACATTTTGGACAACAGATCTGAAAAACCCCATGAAAATCCACGAGATCTCCACTGATATCCCAACCACAAAACCCAAAGATTAAGGTATAACCATGATCACAAAGTTGAACCACCGTCTCCCAGGACTGAATGGACACATACTGAACCAAGGAAGTGTCAAAGTTAAAGATAACGGGGCCGAGCAGACTCAATTACACTACTCTGGGCATGGATCCAGTGAGATCTGAATCACAGAAACACCTTCATCGAATTACAGGGTGTGTGAACCAGGGATGTAGAATAAATCATCCATGATAAATGTGAATAAAAATGAGGGGTGTCGAAAACCCCTTCTGATCTCCCCGCATCAAAATACCAAAATGAATCATAGGGTAGAGAAGACATTCGAATGAAATACCTTCAAAATGAAAAGAAAAACAAGAGTAGAGGGAAGGTTTAGGTGATGTTGGCCTTCCCAAAAAAAATCCATAGTTTTGATCCCCTTGATCAACACCAAGGGTAGACCCTATATCACAATGGGATAGAGAGAGCCGCTGCTCTGATACCCAACTTTCAACCCATTAATGTCACCATTAATAATTTTAAACAATAACCATAAATAAAAGATAATGGTTATTAAATTAATATTGACTGTGTATTAGTATTTAATTGGAAAAATTAATAAAATCACATTTATTTTATTTCCCTGACATTATTTACACCAGGATAGAATATATTAATTTTGGATGTACATTATCATTTGTTGTCTTCAAAAAAATAATAATATAAAAAAATTAATATTTTTATTTCTAACTTCCCACAAAAAATATTTATATTCCAATTAAATTATCATTGGGTTATCTCTAACAAAATGTCTGATGATCTCAAAAGTTATACACTTCTTATGGTAAACCCCATGTCCCAGACCTAACAGTGGCCTCATATTTATGACAGGACACATTGTTTGAGAGAAATTAGTTTTTTATTATATGAAAAATGGAATAATAAAAGAATTAAAATTAAGGAGGGTATTATCTCAAGCGAGGTTTTCAAACACCCAAATCAGATCAATGTTATACCATTCCTAGGTTAAAACTGGAATTATAGAGCTAACGATGGTCTCAAATTTATTATATGACAAACCATTTGAATTTTATTTCATTTTTTTGAAAAAATGCACATGTATGAGTAAAATAAATTTAATATTTTTATTCTATCAATGTTGTGGATCTAGGTGTCTTGGAATACCATGCTGAATCATCATTTAATTCTAAAAATAATTAATTGAATATTTCAATGTTTTAAAAATGGATTTTACACTTCATTTAATTTAATTATATTTTAATTTTAATCATTTTAATTTGAAAAAATTAATTTAAAAGATGCATCACATTATTAACGATCAGAATTAAAAGGTTCTCATGCTTGGTTTTAGAACTAACTATCCCAGATAATAGAAAAATTTAATTTCCTTCACTTTTTCATCTGGTTCAAAATAACAGGCATTACAACTTTCCCCCCATAGAACTTATCATTCCAAGGAAGCCTTCTAGAATAATGTTACTCTCAATCGATCTATAGTGTCATGAAGCATCATACAAAAAGACATGTTGTTTCTCAAAACTCCCAACATACATTCAATCATTGGTTAGGATCTTGACACCTAATCCATTAATATCTGACCCCAAAACTCATTTTCCAACTGAAACACTGAGATGGTAATTATCCAAACTCATTTTGCTAGGGACATGACTTTGTCGTCATCTCATTAGTCATTTGTTAATTTTTATTTCCCACCTTAGATTTTAATGTTAGAAAGGGAAAAGATTGGGGACAAGAACATCACTTAAGGAATAGTACACTAAGAGGATTATAAGATTGAAAAAAGAATTTTTTTTAAACATTTGGTATGAAACCCAAACCAAACGGACCCATGTATCGGAACACCCGATTCTCTGAAAGTCATCATGAGCATTGGGATGAACTTTATTTCATTAACATTGAAGGCATTGTACAACAAAGATGACCTGAAATGTATTTAATAGAGCAGTACATGATGATTACACTAAACTCAACTGGTTCATTATAAAGTTAGTAATTTGACGGCACTACATACATAAACCCATACTACCCTAAGGTGGTATAGAAACATGATGAATTTTAACTTGGAGGATGATGTACTGAATCATCCATCAATATAGAGCTGAGAGGGTTGAATGACCTATGATGTAGTTGAACATGCTAGAGGCATGTCTAACCTACAGATAAAGAAACATTACTCAATACTCATTCCAAAAAATGTCAAGGATAACAGGACCACCCATCCAATCTACTGGTCATTTATAAGGGGAGGGGTCTGACAAGGGACAACAACATGAAAAAAAGTCAGAAAGGTCATATATTTATAAAGGATATTATGTTCTAAGGGTGATACCTACTATGGGCCAGTCCCTTACGAAAGAAAAAGCGCCAACCTTATATCTACATCACACCAACAGAAAAGTCATGAGACTCCCTTTTAAATCATAGTAAATTTTTTTTAGAAAAAGCATCCAATTACATATCAAACAAGAGAGAATGTCAGTACATGATGCTAACATAAATAAACCTTTTGTAACCATGGAATCATGACATTTTAATGATAGAGACATCATAATAAGAATATAATCATGATACAAAGAAAATATGTTTGTAAACGGAAAACATGGAAACATGCTAGAATGATAAATATATCACAAAAACATGGTATATAAATATACATGTTAAATAACTACAAGATATGGCATGACATTCAAAGAAATCAATCATATCAGAAGGCAACCTATGAATGCCGCTACATAGAATGGAATATGCAAGAAATGTGAATACAAATGTGTTTATTATGATGCATGTAATGCTTCATCCTTGCCTTATATGAAAAAGGGTAAAATACCATAAACACCATAAATCTATATGCAGTAGAAATTACAAAAATCACAAGAGGTGAAACCATATCATCGGTAATATCGAAAAGCATGAACATCAACTCCCAGCCCTAGCCACATGGTCCTTTCTCATACAAGAAGTGATCAGTCCCAAACACGGCTATTATCCGTGAACCGATACATTCCATGTCCCTTCTCTACCATCCCAAAACAGCAAGATAAATGAATATACCACCTCTAAAACCTTTTTGTAATATCCCGACCCGGATCACCTCTAAGATGGTGGCTGAACTAGTGGTGACATGACCTATGGCATGTCTCTGTGTGTGGAGGATGCTATGGACTAGAAGTGATGGTCTCGGGAGGTGATAGCAGGGAGTCTATAACCTATTATTAGAGTTTCACAATAGTATAATAGTGTATAAATAAAAAAAATTGAGGATGCAGTAAAAAAATAATATAAAAAATAGAGGAAGATGATGTTTACCAATTTTATAGAAGTGGCCAAAACCAAATTATACAACAGATGAATGCCTGCCATGGTGATAATATATAACTTGTTAAACAATAATACATGATTGATGGAATGGTTATGTAATAATGAAGGACTGTAAATCCCCATGTGTGATCTCCATGAGCATCCCAACCTCAAGCTCAGTCCCCTGTTCCTAACTCCCAAATATAGACAACATAGTATCAGTAATCATACATGGTCCATAGTCCTATAAGCAAGACAGTTCTACTCATGTACCCTAGTGAAATGGCAGCCTGAGTAGGGTGTGAGATAAAAATATCCGTAGGCTAGCACCATTGGTTTCTATCCCAATCCAGATAACGCAAGGTAAATTATGAAGTGCACTATATTAAATAAACAGTGACTGATAACAATTGTAAAATTGAGATGTGGTCTGGGTTCCTAAACGGACACCCTTCCCATACCTCCAACATTGGCATAAGCTAAAACTCTTAAATGAGTTTATGTATGAAGAAGAATGTATATATATATATATAAGACTCGAAAACAGAAGAAAGATGAAATGATCACACACCCATGTTTTTTCTTTGACTTTGGGTTTAATTTATTTGTCAACAAGGGGTCCTTCACGCACCAGAAAAGTATCAAACATCACAAAGAAAATAATGGAGTCATAAATAAATACATTCCATGCATGATTATTTTAATTATGTTTAGTTTGAAGAGTGAGAGTCTACGTCTATCCTGAAGGTATCAGTACGGTACATTCTTCAAAGAATTCATTACCACCAAACCGTTCCAGGGAAATATTTTGAAGGACCAAGTATTTCTCAAGGCATTGATTTATCAAGAGTCGTTCTGGTTATTACATAGAAGAGGTCAAGAATCACCCAAGGCATGACATAACCACTTTGCTAATAGGTCCATCCCCGAATTTCCCTTTTCAAACCAGTATCACTCACGAGTATTTTAGAAACCCAGTAAAACCCTCATTTTCCAAAGCCTAAGACATCATCTTCCTAATATAATGTGTAGCCTATTAGGAATGTAGAGTCCTTAGGTAGTCCTTAATACGGAATACACATTATCTCTCTACCCAGATTGTAATTAGATTTTAAGGAAGAAGATATAATATGGAATGCATTTATAATTGAAACAAAACCATATAGGTAACGTTTCCATGAAAAATGATCATTTCGACTAAATGGTTATAGACAAAGAAATTTACCAGAAAAAGAAAAAAAATGCACATATAAATTTATAATGGCACAACAAAACATAGAAGAAAATAATTAGGTAATAGTTAATAACACAACCAAAGGTTCATTGTTCACAATTACCCAAAATAATTTATTTAATTAAAACTCTACAAAAGGGATCACACAACATGTGTAATTAATTAATTTAATTAATTTGGTGTTAATGGAAAATATTACATGTACATAGAAATACACAATAAGGTAATCCAATGCTGTTTTGATAATGTAAATAAGTTAGATTTACTCACAAAAAAGTGTGATGGTTTATAATAATATTTTATTTAATTTAGAAAGGGTGAAAAATAGACATCACTGGTATGCACTAAAAAGAGGCACAAGTTGTGATTTAAAAGATGAAAAAAATGAAGGAAAATATAGTAGATTCGCAACCTTATACTCATTGAGGATACTATGATCCTAGGTGATCTTTTATTTGACATAAAATCTAAGAAATAAGATGATTTAAGAAAAACCCCAATATTGGGTAAAATCCTTCCATGGGAGATCATACAACAGACTGAGAATGAGAATGCATGATTCATAGTGCGTGAGGTTAGCCTTACTGAGCGCTTTACAGTGCATCAGCCGATGTCAAAATTAGACGAGAAATGAAGTCGCATTGGGATTCCAAAGGAGGAGAGGAAAAGAGGAGGCAAACCATCATGAGGGGCGCTACCTTGGTGATGCATAGGGAGTGGGAGGATAAAGAAAAAATAATAGAAAGAAAGAAAAAGAAATGAAAAAATAAAAAGACAAAAAATAAATAAACTAATAAAATAAAATTAGAAATAATTAAACAATTAATTAAAATTGTGTTACCCCATTTTAATTATTTTTTATTTCTCTCCAACTGTTTCTATTTTATAATTTATTTTTTATCCATCTTTATATTCAAATAATTTTATATAAAATAATTCCTTTTTAACCCATTAAAATTATTTTTGCCTCGGATGCAACACTAGAGCACAAGGTAATAATTTTTCATATTGTTTGAGTAATTAACTAATTAATTTTAATTGCTATCAGGGACACGCATCAGGTTGCACATGCACACACCCTGGGTCAATTTTTGAATTTGGGCAAAAAATTTAAATTGTCCACACCATGGTTTATGTTGTAAAGTTATAAGAATTTATATGAATAAATAATAATATTTTATCTAACCCAACAATAAATATCCAGCCATATATATATATATAAACATGTTATATATATACATACATATGTATAGTCATATATATACACCTGTAAATTTATATATTACTACATGTATATTTAATCCCCACATATATAGATATACATTATATATATATACATTAATGTTTTTTTTCTCAATCTATTAATAATTACTATAATTAAAATTATTATTATTTAATACAACCCATTAGTGAAACCATTAAATATTAAAAAACCATAACCATAAAAAAGGATAATAATTATTAAATTAATATTTATTGTGAATTTGTATTTAATTGTTAAAATTAATAATATCACATTTATTATGTTTCCATGTTATTTTTTATAGTGCGACACAATTTATTAATTGTGGAAGTACATTTTCATTTTTTGTCTTGACCCCAAATAATAATATTAATAATAGAATTATTATCTTTATTTCTAACTTACCAAAAAAATATCTATAACCTAATTAAATTATCTTCAGGTGTGCTCGGAAAAATTTATGATGATAGAAAAATTTATACCCAGCCTAGTGTAAACACCACATCCTGGAACTAATGGTAGATTCATATTTCTAATATGACTCATTATTTGAGAGAAACTAATTAATTATTATTTAAAAAATATAATAAAAAATTAATTGAAAGTAAAAAGGGTATTATCACATGTGAGGTTTCCAAACACTCATCCCACAAAAAAGTAATACCATTTCAAGGTTAAACCATGAATTCCAGACCAAACAGTGGTCTCATATTTCTCATAAGGCGCACCATTTGATAGTTATATCATTTTTTTTTGAAAAAAACATAGACGCATGAATAAAATAAATTTAATATTTTTATTCTATCGACGTTGTTGGTCTATGAGAGTCGTAGTCCCACGCTGACACATCATCTAACTCTAAAAATATTTCATAGAATATTTAATAGTTAAAAAGAAGGATTTTACTGTTCATTTATTTTATTTCCGTTTTAATATTAATCTAAATAATTTAATAATATTTATTTAAAAGACACATCACATTGTAAAATATTGGAAATAAAAAGTTCTGACTATTGGTTTTATAACTGGCCTGCCCAGCTAACATATAAATTCAATTTCATTTGATTTTTCATCCGGTTCAAAACAAAAGATATTACAACTTTCTCTCCATAGAAGCTATCACCCATGAGAAGCCATTAGGAACAATGTAACTCTCACCCAAACTATAGGGCCATGATGTCTCATACAAAAATTCACGTTGTTTTTCCAAACCCCGAACACACGTTAAAAAAATGGGTATGAATGTGGCCCTCTATTCCATTAAGATCTTAGCCCAACACTCAATTTCCAACTGAAACACTGAGATGTTACTTATCCAAACTCATTTATCTAGAGACACAACCATGTCAACGTCTAATTAATCATATGGTCAAACTTATTTCACAACATAGGTTTTAATACTAGTAAGTGGAAAGGTAGTGTACATGCTCGTTGTTTATGGAAGATTATAATAAGAGGATTAAAAGATTTCTAGAAGGTAAAATTTTCAATATTTTGTGTGAATGCCAAACCAAAATTACAAGTGTGTTAAAACACTCAAGTCTCTGGAATTCAACTCGAGCATTAAGAAAAACATGGTTACTTTAACAGAAAAGTAATTGTTCAATGGAGATGACCAAAAAAGTATCTAACAGTGCAAGACATGACAATTATACTAAACTCAGGTGGTCCATCAAAATGTTAATAACTTGACAACATCGCGTACATGAATGAATAATACCTCGAGGTAATAGAGAAGAATGATGAATTTTAACTTGGAGGATGCCATAGTGGATCATCCTTCACTATGGAGAAGAGAAGGTTCAAATTACCTACGAAGCAACTGACCATGCCTGAGGTATGTCTAACCTACTGAAAAAGGAACATTACCCGATACTCAAGACAATAAAATAGTCAAGGATACCATTACCACCCTTCCGAACTAGTGGGTCTTTTAGAAGTATTGGGGTCCCACGAAGGACAAAAACATAGAATAACAAAAAGGCATAAATCTCATATCATTAGAAAGTATATTTTTTTCTAAGGGAGATACCTAATATGGGCTAGACCCTTATGAAAGAACAAGCTCCAACCCCCTCACTTGGTCATGCCAACAAAAATTTCACTAAACTCAAATTTAATTACAAGAAATAAATTTTATCAAAATCAACCAATTACAAATCAAAAAAAGTGATCATTTCAATAAAATAATCAAATAGATAGAAACGATTTGTAACCATGGAAACATGAAATTTTAATCATATAGAAATGTTAATTAGAATAGAAGAATGATACAAAAAAATATGTTAGTAAACAGGAAACATAGATAGAGGATAGCATGATAAATATATCACTAAAACATGGTCTCTAAATAGGTAGGTTAAATAAATACCAGACATGGCATGAAATTCAATGCACATAATCATATTAACATGCATCCTATGAATGAAGCTATACAAAATGACTTAAGTATGAAATGTGAATCCCTATTTTCTTATTATGATGCATGCAATGCTTCATCCTTTCCTTAACATTCCATTGGTAAAATACCATAAAATCCATAAATCCATAAGCATCATAAATTACAAAAATCACTCGATGTAAAATCATATCATCTCTAATATTTATAATCAAGAGAATCAATTCCCAACCCTGGACACTAGTTAATTTCTCGTACATGGGGTGATCTGTCCGAGACAACGTTATTAACCAAGAACCGACACATTCCAAGTCTTTTTTATACCATCCCAATGTAGTAAGATAAAGGAAAATACCCCCAATGATATCTCTTTGTAACATACTTACCTAGATTTACTACATGTTTTTAACACAGATAGAGGTTCCACTGCATACTATTGAGTTTGATCATTTCTTGTAACATATAATACTTTTTCAATTGATAATGCGTTCATAAGGTTTTTATGTTTTTCAAATGGTTTTAATTTTATTTTAAAATTTTATAGAAATTATTGAACATCTTCATCATTCATACCCTATAATAGGGACTACCAACCAAAACATTTAAATTGTTTTAGAGGATGACAGGTTACTAAGATTCTATTCTAACTTCATTCAATTGAAATATTACAATTAAAAACAATGTTTCTGTATTTTCTTATAGAGGCTTACGAATTTACTACAGTATATGGGGAGAGTATGCCAACATAATGAAACAATACTCAGAAACCAACAATGACCCCACTATGGGTACTTATCATGCAATTACTTAGAGAAAAAAGATTGATCTGTATGCTTTCCAGGTAACTATATATTGCAATATCATTAATTTCATTAATAGCCATATAAAATTCATATAACAACAATTCTTTTTAACCTTATTATATAGGGTCATCATCACAGTGAATCTTCACAATTATTACCATTGATGAGGAAGAGGATCTAAATTTACCATTTTAGTTTAAATTTATTAGAATCTATATACCACATTATTGTAATATTAAATTTACAATTGTGTTGTAGGATAATGAAAGCGCTGGATGATCAGGAGTCAGTTACAACAATGAAATTGGATTTCTTACAACTACAAATATTTCATCTATTCAGGTAGATTTTTTTATTCATTATATTTTTTTACACCATTGGAATTGAAAATAATGAACTTTTTCAACTATATTTACTATTTTTTTATTATAAAAACACATTGCATTTGTTGTTCTCAAATGAAAATAGGTAAACATCATAGTTCTGATGATATATACTGAACAATTAACAAATTTCCCTATTTATTTCAAAAGCTATTATTAATTGTTATAGAGATTGACATTGCTCTCAACCAACAGACTGAAGTTTTTGTCCACTGCAGAAAAGTCACACAACATTTTCAGTTGGATATTACTAACATGGAAGTATGAACATATATTTTTTCAAAATAACAACCCATATACTGTTAAAAACAGTAGCTATTTGTTATATTTTTCACCCTTCCTTTCAGTAATTAAACCATATTTTGTAAACATATTTTTATGTTTCCCTGATATCAAAACAATATCTATTATATTACATTCACAATTTCAATTATCTATTTCCATTTTTTATTACTTCTTTATTTAAATGTGTGATACTTGATAGATATTCATTCTATTTTAAATATAATTTATTCTTACTACTATTTAGATGATTTTTGAGAAAATTATACATCTATTCCAATATACATCACTAATGTTGTAATTGTAACATATTTTGAGCAGTGTATGATTTTATTTTGATTAAGTTAATAGTTTCTTTCACTTGTAGAGATATCTGTTGACTGAATTCGATGCTGATTATGCATTCAGACACAATGTCTCACTAATTAATGACTCCAAAGCACCATCAACTGATGTCACTAATCTTCATATTCGGATAAAGGATAACATCAAATAAACACATAAAAAGTGGACTACAAGTTTTCCTTGAAGTACTTGCCTATTTTTAAAACACATTTTCTGGAATCTATATGTTTCAAAAAGCCCGTTACAAATATTTTATCCATTGATATTTCTACCTATTCTATAGTTTAATAATACAGTGTAGTAAAATTTTAAAATCATAAAACATATAATCCATATTCTGTTTATTAATTTCTATTTAATCGTTTCTGTATATTGAAATATATACATTATAACTGATGGTTTTTTTTAAAATAGGTGGTTATCTGTTTAAAACAGTTTCTTATTTGTTTTAATAAATATTGTTTAATAATTTCTGTTTCATAATTTCAGTTCAACAATTTCTATTTAACCATTTTTGTTCACTAAATTCTGTTTAATGAAAATAAAAATGGTTATTCTATTTAATAATTTATACATTTTATGGGAAAATTATATACATTTAAACATATGATTATTCTGTTTAATATTTTATGTTTAATTTTTGTTTAATAATTTGTGTTTAGTTTGAGTTTTAATAACTTCTGCGAATTTGGTCTTTGTCATATCAATTTCTTATTCTCAAATAGATTTATTTCAAAAATAATCATTTTTAGTTTCTGTAATACAGTTCTTAATTTTAGGATTCTATTTAATATTTTATGATATTCTTTTGAAAGAGGCATTGGAAGTGGTCCTGCTGTCTTTGGATTAAGCTGTAATACTAACTCTTTCTCTAGAAAGCATAATGTCCACTCATCTGTATCTACCACTGCTCCTCCGAAATTGAATGGGATGAAAATCATGAATTCCGAGAAGACCAGTCAGTTTCTAGACTCTCTTAATGTAGAGGGAGAGGTCATCCTTGAGGATGCGTTGCGAACTACTAGCCTAAATTGGATGGTTGTTGCTCCACCACAAACAGATAATGTCACATTTACTGTTGATGAGTACCTTAATCTTAAATTAAAGTGTGTTAGTGCATTTAGTGTTTTTTATGTTCATGGAAACTATTTTTGTCCAGATCCTTAATGAGGAGGATACACATATCCAAGTTCAGGTGGATCTGGAAATTTTCAACATTCCAATTCAAGGAACATCCAAACATCAACAATAAATTTTGTACAAATAAATATATACTAGAACTGAATGATCTTACCAGGATGTTTCATGTTGGGCAGGTAAGAAATAGTGTCGACCTTCTAAACTAGAGAATGGATACTGTACAACAGACAATGGTACCTCTTATAATCAATTGTTGGACCTTGATATTTGGGAATGAAACATATCTGAGCATCGAGTATCACCAATAATAAAATTTTGAATGCATAATGTGGTGGTTTCTATACCATTAAAAGCTCTTCATGAGGCCTCATCCCGAATGATGTTAGTTATTGATGGGTTTCATGTAACATATTAAATGGATTTTAATACCCACCCTACCTTTTACATAAGCTGAACATGGACTTATAAAACATTGATTTCATTTTCCTTCTGTTATTTTTTGGCCATGTAACTCTGTGTTCATTTATATGTTTTAGGATCATGTGTGAATGGAGCTTTCATTGTGTTTGGTGTCTTTCTCGAATGACGTTATTTGCTGCTCAGTTACAGGTGTGGGCTTCCAGAGATCTTTGACTACCAGAAAGTATGCTTCACTAACTCTATAGTTGTTTTCCAACATTCACATACATGTTTTATAGGGTGTTCTTGGTATTTATTAGGTGGATGTATGCTATATCTTATTTTCAAGATTGTGTTAGAACATGAAATAATACAGTCATTTTTTATAATTTTATATATTTTTAGTGACTTGAATTGTACACTGTTCGTCCTCTGGATAAATGAAATTTGATGGTTTCATTCCATTTGAGGCCTAAAAGGTTAATGTTGAACTAAAATAATAATCTATATATTAAACTTTTCTATGTGGAACTTGATGTTATTTCATTCATTATTTTTTTCTTTATTCATATTAAATTATTTTCATATGGATTCGAAAAAATTTATCTAATATATATTTTTTGTATGTACAAGGATGAGTCAGTGTTGCTAATATTATATGATTCACTATTTTCAAAATGACGTCGAAAAAACCATATGGTAATCACTGCATTCTCTCCACTACTCAAATATTAGTTTAACCGGTTATTTCCAACAATTTTTTGTACATTAAACAAAAAAAAATAATCCAGACTTTCTAAGCTCATATAGATTAATCACTTTTTAGAGGATTGATCTAGCTATTCACTGCTTTCAAACTACCCATCCATATGTATTGATTTTACAAAATACTAAAAAATACAAAAAAATGTTGTATCATACATCATCAGTATGTTATTCGTCATGAATAAGATGATTTTATCGTATGCCAACACTTTTTATCCCCCTTTATTCCAACATATCATCCATTATTTTCTTAATATACTCATAGCTTTAATAAACATGACTATAAATATTTATACAAACATCCTGCATGTGACAAGATCTGGCTATTCATCACCTTATGTAGTAAATAATAATTAGTTACCATGTTCCCAATGTGACATTCACAATTACAGTGTTTCGGTTTCAATATTAATTACTATTAGTTATTATTTCTGTAGTTTGTTACAGCATATATATGATTTCACAATGGTACAAAAAAAATTTATTCCTTTTCATATAAAATTAAGGTTTACTAATATTGTGATAATTTCTTAGAACCTTATACAACTATTAGTTATTATTTTAATACTATGTTCATTTATATGTTATTTGTTTTGATGAAAAATTAAAATTTGCACATATGATCATAGCATTACAACCGTTTTAGAATGAGAATGGGTGATAAATCATTTTTAAACCTTACCAGTGTTGGGATGTTCTTGATCCTATATCGAGGGTCACAGAGAGGAGACACACTACAATTCGATGGAATACACCATCATGGAAAGGGGAGTAGTGACTCATTTTGGTGCTGGGAATCTTTACAAATTAGTTTCTCACTAATGTTGGGTATGTTTTTATTATTTCATCATGTTTCAAGATGATTTTTATTTTATAAAATCTTTTACATTTCCACTTCTCACATATTTTTTTAAACATTTATTTTGAATAATTGTTTTGAACATTAAACATAAAAATCATTAGGAAGTTCCATGCTCATATATATTATTCACCTTTTAGAGGATGGATATAGCTATTCAATACATTCAAACTACCCGTCCACAACAATTGATTTTACAAAATACTGAAAAAATACACATAATGTTCTATCATACATCATCAGTTAGCAATTCATCTTGTATAATATTATGATATCGTATGCCATCAGTTTTTATCCCCCCTTATTCCCACTGATCATCCAATTTTTTCTAAATGTACTCATAGAATCAATAACCAAGTCTATCAATATTTATTCAAACTTCCTGTATGTGACAAGATCTGGACATTCATCACATTATTTAGCAAATAAATAGTAGTTTCCATGTGCCCAGTGTGACATTCAAAATAGGTTCCCATAAGATTTTTTGATATGTCAAATTTAACATTATTTTCCAAAATGGCACCTGTTATCTATAGTATGTAATGGATTTTGATCATTCCAAACATGTTTGGGATTTACCATTAACAAAGAGTATGAATATTTTTATATTTAAAAAATAGATCTCCTTTATTACCTATAATATATAATACTTTCATGGATCTATTTCAGTTGTGCCATTGAACTTGTGTTTTAAAACCATTGTAGTTATCACTTATTAACATATTAGTTATTATGTGTCCAAATTAATTAATTAACATTTGTAATGTTTATTAATTGGTTTTCCCAATTCATATATCATCAACTAGTGAGTTTTACCATAATACCATGTGCTTCTATGTTATTGGCCATTATGCTTCAATGTGGGGTCAGACCATTGAGAATTTACAAGACATAAGATTTATCGATTATTAAAGTATTTTTTTTCAGTTATTACCTCTTCCAATGTATATATAATACATATTGATGGTGGATCGATATATTTTTCCTATTTTAACTCATTATTATTCTTTCTATATACCCACATATGTTTTGTTAGATTTTATCTTGCATTGTGCCCCTCCATTATATACTCTACGGGACATTAGGTAATATGTGATGACTCATTTGCTGCTTTATATTATTTTTTCTTCACACCTATGGGTGCCTTCAGTTTAGTAAGTATTTTACCATGTAAACTATTTTTGATTTTACTAAAAGATATTTTTTTCTTCGACCTGTGCACTCATAAATATATATGTGTTCTATATATATGCATATATTATAGCAATGTATAATTATAGGCCATCTATTGGATAAATTGTATAAATAAAAACCTCTATTTTTGGATAAATTAATTATATTTTACATTCTAGATGCAAATGGTATATTGAGAGATATTGGATTCCCCATTAAAGAAGGTGGAAAATTTGAAGGTCTCCAAGGGAAATGCAGGAAAATGTTGAAGTATATCTGAGTATGGTGTAAATACCCTTACAATTAGAAGGAAAATAGGAAAAACTATTAAACTCAGAAAACATGTTGAACCTTGGGAGAATCCAAACACTTCTGCTCAAGCCAAAAAGGGCGTTACTAGTAAAAAAAATATTCACACCCCTTCTCTTTTCCCCAGAAAAAACTTATAGTCGTCCCATCTTATTGAACAACCTTATGTTAAGAAACCCCTTGTTATCTAATCTTTATTTTGGTTACTAATTCACGTATATTGACATTCATATTTTGGATTCTGTAATTTTTTTATGTATTGATAAGTATTATTATATTTAAATAAATGTTTCCTATGTATGAAAGTCTATTCGATGCTATTGAAGATGAAGATTTTTTAAATGTGATATCATTATTGGGTGACAGTGTAAAACTTCAATTCACATTCAATGATATATAATGTTTTAAAAATACAAACATGAATATTTATGCTATATAAGTTGATAGAATTTTTATCAATAGGTTTTCCATTTTCTCATTGAATATATTAAAATAATTATTGGTAAAATAATTGTCAGCTATAGTTGTTATCATCATTTATAATTCATTGTAAAAAACTATTATTTCAAAAATGATACTTGATATATAGGTTTAGTTGTGGTTTTTATTTTAAATACATTTTTTGAATGTTAATTTTATTTCAGTTATTTGTTTCTTTTGCATCTATTTAAGGTTACTTTCCTTTTATTAAATCTTATTTTGTCATTATATCAATTAGTATCTATTCTTAATGTTTTATGTCACTTATATTCATTATATTATTGCTATAAGATATTATGTTTTGCAATGTAATCATTTATTCTAATGTTTTTTTTAAATTTAAATGGCCTCGACTACAACCTTATTTATCATAATTAACATAATTTCAAATTTCCATTAGAATGTTATTTTAATTCATGTTACACTAGATTTCTGATAAATAATAAATCGTGGAACAGCAGAGAAAGTGAATATTTTAGAACAAGTATTGATTTTATTTTGTTTTATTTAATAGTTTATTTTAATTTTACTAAATTTGAATTGTGATACACTTTTTAGATAGTTGGATTATTTATTTTTCTATATATTCATTTATTCCAATGTTTGTTTAAATTTTTATGGCCTTTATTGCAACATTATTTATCTTAACTATCAGAATTTTTAATGTCAATTTAAATTTTCTTTTCATTCATGTATTTCATATTTCAATGTGAAAATAATTTTCCATTTATTATAGATTCACCTACATCTTTTCAAATTTATTTATCCAAAATGTCACCTACTATCATAGTGATGTCTATATTTTCACTTATAGTATTCCAAAAATAATTATAACTATTTTTTGAATTTAATATATTGAATATTCTTGTTTATTATTAATATTAAAATAATGAATTTTATTCTCAAAAATAATCATTGAACTATATGCCCATGTGAACACATAATCTAATAATTGTTTTATATAACGGTGCAAATACACGGGTGAGTACTAGTATTTACAAAAATTAGGAAATAAAATAACCCAAGGAAATGAAATTGGGTTATTAAACTATTTTCAAGTCATTAACACTTAATTAAAATCCACTTTTATGAGAAAATTTAACATTAAATTCAAAATATATGAATAATGAATTAATCATGTAATAATATGAAAAATTGGAAGTATGTACCCCAAATATAAGTAGTTAGGTTCACAATAAAAATACATGTCTCAATGAATGGGAATTGAGACGAGGTCCCTTATTACATGTAAACATCTCAAATACAATCCACATTAAAGAAGTAAATTCAAATTAATCCATAAATATCATTAAGATAAATTTATTCATGATAATAAATTCTACAGTATCCTTATATACTCCAAACAAATGAAATATGTTTTGTGAATGGAGCAAGCATTGTAGAAAGAAAAGAGAGACAAGAATCCCTTAAATTGCATTTCTTTTTCAGTGAACATCCATTAAAATACAATATAATCGTTCTAAATATTTCAATAACTTATATTAAAATTATACATATATATATAATATCATATATTAACTTATCATAATATCTTATTACCTATTTTTTAATAAGAAGACATAATTCTAACTACTTCCGGTGTTAATTGCATGATTTGGTGGGAATGTTTTAACTTGTTATTTTTGTTCCTATTACATAGATCATGATTTCATAGTATAGAAATTTTAAAACATTATGCAAATATTATATATATATATATATCTTGTATATATTTATTTATAATTATACATAAATTTTGGAGACATGAAATGAAATACATCATTCATGGAGACGGTAGGTCGTACTTACGCTTAAACGCTACTTAAATTTCATTTATATATTTTAAAAGAATGAAAAGTTAATGACTAATTTGTATATGTATATTATAATTATATAATAATATTTTTTATATATTTTACATTTTTTATTCCAACAATCCTTTATAAATTCAATGTATAGCATGGAGTAATCACATCTCATTAAGGGGGAAGTTGTACACAGTTCCACAAACGTTGTTATCATATTCCCACTATGGAAACCAAGAAGATATTTTTTATATAAGTATATAAATAATCATAATAAAATTATAATTATCATATATATCATATATAGACAGTGCTTATAACATAATGCCTAACCATGGGAGGTGGTAAAGTAAAAAATAAACAATCAACATTTCACAAGGTGGTTGTTCTCCAAACACGAACAGTAAATTCCTTACCGATTAGATGGAAGTGTGTGTAAGTGTAGGTAGAAGCCTTAACAGGAAAAAATATTTATTTTGAGTATACTTATTTTATTACTTAATCATGAAATTAGAATTTTTTAAGGATTTGAGAATTAAAATAAAACAAGAGCCTAAGGAAGGGTGTTACCTATTCTTTGGGAAACTCCATTTTAATTTCCCTAGTGGGATTCCTTAGATGAATTTATTCCAAATGGTAGGAATATAGAAATATTTTATGGGCCATGGGAGATTATTTTTTATGACTTTGGTCATGAAAAATCACTTG
Organism: Viscum album; assembly: GCA_963277665.1. Classification (NCBI taxonomy): domain Eukaryota; kingdom Viridiplantae; phylum Streptophyta; class Magnoliopsida; order Santalales; family Viscaceae; genus Viscum; species Viscum album. Next base: position 1,952,075,855 of record OY728150.1, read on the forward strand.
AATAGTCTGAGGAAGTGGGTAGGGTGTGTGCCTATTTATTTTTAAGGAGTGGAATTCTTGTAATTTTTTGAAAAGGGAATTCCAACAACGTTTTTCTGATTAAAAGTGTCTATAATAGTTGAATTGTTTTGAGAAAATAGATTATATGGTCAAAATATGTCTATAAAATGAGTTTAAAAAGTATCTAGGACATTTTTCTCTTAATTTTAATGTTTAGTCTCTTATTAAGATAAATTTTTTCATAATCACTATAATAATTTTTATTTACATTCACAAATAAATATTCTCAAAAATATTTTTAACATATCAGATATTATAAATTATACTGATTCCAAACATGGAAGTTTTTTGGAATTAATATCACATATGTGGAAAAAATTAATTTAAATTCCACCCCATAGACGGGATGACAAAGAAGGTTTTAACGTAAAATCATCCAAGTTTTTCTATGTTTTTATATCCAATTTAAACAATAAATTAAATAAAATGACCAGATTTTGATTAATTTATGTATATGTTGTCTAATTAAACATAATTTTTTTTCTAATCAAAGAATTTGATGAAAAAACAGTTTTGAATTAAAATTCATTTTTTCAGTATTCATAAAAAAATTAAACATCACCGAAAAATACCGAAAGGTCACCCTAAAGTATGATTGATATTTCAATTTAAAAATGAATATTAGATTGACTTATTAAATCAAAAAAAATTTAAAAATTGAATTTAATATAGGATCACCCTTAAAAGGCGGTAAATATCCATTTTATAAAAATAAAAATTTTATGCATAAAATTGGATTAATTTTTATCTTTTTCTTATCCAACATGTTGGATCGATATATAAAATATGTGTTATAATATAGAATATATTTATTATATTAATATTAATAAATAATTGAAATTATTTTTAATTATTTGGATAAAACACCTTTGTAAGCATAAATACATTTCCTTTATATTCAAATGGTTCATGTTTTCATTTTTAATAAATTGATAACCAATGAATTCATTTTATAAATTTTACACCATATATTTTAATAAGTTATTTATTTATTTTCATAAAAACTTATTTAATGGATGTTTAATATCTTATTATATTATATAATTGTAGTAATATTTGATAAATCTCGGTCTTGCATGTAATATAATCTATCGAAGAATTTCTTTATTGATTGTAACATAATATAACTAAGTATTTGACACATAGAAAGATATATCATATATTTAAATTATTTTAAATATTAAATATATTAAAATCATTGGGATATTTTATTCCATTACAGGTTTGGTGTTTTGAGTCATACACACTGTTGAATACGATTTTTATACTTTAGTATTTTGGGGTGTTACATTAAAGAATGAGATTATTACATAATTTTCAAAATTATTGTAATTTAATTTGATGAAATAAATTTAATTTCTTAATTCATGATGTAATAATTTGCTTTTTTTTATTTCTTTAATTTTTAAAAATAGTAGTTTTTAGTGTGAATAATGGAAATGTCTGATTTGACAGAAATATCAATTTTATTACAATATAATGATATATGAATAAATTAAATATATATGAAAAATATTTATAAAAGAATATATATTAAAAATTACTATAATTCATATAAGATATATTTTTGATCATATCAATAAATATTTATCATTTTGGAAAGCTATGTATCCTTTGGGTTTAAATAAAATATATTTTTATTCCTGCCAATTTAATCAAGAATAAAAAAGAGTCTAGTTAGTTTTAGATTGGGTGGAAATAAAAAATAATTATCAATTGATTTAACATAATCCAATTAATTCAATAGGAATCAAAATTATGCATTATTTTTAAATAAAATCATTTTTATATTTAAATTGATATAGTTTATCGAAAAAGTTTTCCCTGCATTTTATTAACATATGTTAAAAAAATGATGGAAATTATAAAAATTTAATCATTTTAAATTGTTTATATTTTTAAATAATCATAAGAATTTTTTTTAATAAGGTGATAGAAATTATTTTCCATAGTGAATTGAAAAAATTTATAACTTTTTAAGTACGATTAATGTTAGATGGGTTTATCAGGACATGTTAAACAAGGAGATAAAGTTAATAATACCAACAAAAGTTGTATAAATCATATTGGTTGAAGATATTTGTAACCTATCATATTTTACGTTCAATTTAATAGTTAATGGGTTCTACTTCAATCTGATAATGACTTTATATAATTTGACTCTTTAAAGTAATCTCATGGGTATCCCACCACTCACTTACAAAAGGAAACATATTCTCCACCCATATTTATAAAAATTGATACATATATATAATAAATAACATACCAAAAAAACATTATTCCATCTCTTAATTATTTATTATTTTTTCTTAAACTCAAACCATTCATTGATTGCCTAAGGTGTATGCCAAAGAGGGTATCTCAAAGGAGATAAAAGTCAACTTACATAACTCTTTCAATGTTTTTTATACATTTAATTCATATAAATTTATTTATAGATGAAAAAATATTTAATAAAATATTATAAATATTATTTGACATTATTATGATTATTGCATGACCATTTTCCACTAATTTCAATCATATGGGAAATCATAGTATCATTCCTGTATATGTGTGGAATATCTACTCTATGTAAAAATATGATTCATTTCTCTCCACCACCCCATATTGGCTTATAAAATTATGGATTTAATAAATACATATGATATTTATTATATAATTATAATTTTTAAATGGTAAACTATTATTTATATTTATGTTATTTATTTTTTTTAGAAAATAAAAATTGTGTTCATGAATACGTATAGATTTATTTATCCATAAATAATGTAATTAATTTTTATATATTTGAAAATTATTGATGATTATAAATATTTTTAAATTAAAATTAAATTATATTCATATCAAAAAAAAAATATTTACATTATTGAGTATCAATAAAAAACTATAGACCTTAAATTCTAAATCAAAATATACATGAAAAATAATTGATTTAATACCTAAAAAGATGATGATAATAAATGGTTTTCAATGAATTAGAGAACATATATTACAAATAAAGAACATAAGGTATTTTAGTAATTAATATTTATATATTATAGATGTATATAACATTTAAATTTTTTAAACAAGATATTGAAAGTAAAAATGAATAAGTTTTGACCATATTATATAGTTTTATGTTATAATCTCACTATTTATCAAAACATATGATACATAAATTACTAAAAATTAAATTATAAAAATATTATCTTTTTCATTATATTTTTTTATTTCTATAAGTTAAAATTTTTATTTTCACTTTCACTTTTTTATTTACTAAAAACCCCAAAATAATATTTTTAAATAAAACTGACTTTGTTATTATATTCAATCGAGAATCCTTAACTTCAATATCCATATTTTCTATAAAAGGTTTCCAAGAATTTTCTTTGAATCATAAATTATTAATTAATATATTTTTTAATAATTTATGACATTTTATAAATATCATTGAAAAAAATATTCTTTTCATTTCTCTAATGAGATATTTTCCTCAATTATGAGAATAGTATATTTGTTTTATGATATACTATGAGGACATTTTTCACACTGTCATAATTTTTATTTTCTATAAAGCTTTCATTAAAATTTTCCATTATTAGTTTTAATAAAAACAATTTTCCTAAAATTCAACATAATTTGAGATTTTTAATAAGTAGTTTTAATATGAAATGAGTTTCTTCCCCATGAATTATTTTATTAATCTTTTGAATGTATTCTCATATATTATATCTTTATTTGATATGTTTAAGGATTCACTGGGGATATAATCTAATGATAATGTCTACCACACTACTAATTCTAGATTATGATCAATTTTATCCAGTGAATTACTGCGGAAAATATTAAAATTATCTATATTAGTTCTCCAATGTGAATGTTTACGTTGATTCTGTACGGAATGATCATTTATTTCATCCATATAATGAGACTAAGTTTGTAATAGATGGGTGTTATTATATTTCTTAGATGCATCAGTGTGTCTCGTGATGGAAACTATTTTTTATATTTGGAATACACCTTAACTATTTATGTATGATATCTTGGGTCAAGGATTTGATTACTAGATTGGGATGGATGGAATTAATCATTACCTCATTCTAAAAATAGTTATTATTATGAATTATAATATTTATATTTTTGTGACATCCATGTATATATTCCCATTTAGGATATTAGTTATATATAATATTATAAAATTGTTTATCTATATCATATTATCCATGATTTATTTATTCAATGATAGAATTTATTTATTGATTTCTCTTATAGGACTTCTAATTTAGACATTTATTTTGTTTCTCTTTCACATGGAACCTATGAATGGATCAATGAATTATTTTAGTAATATACTAGAAGAAATAATAATATTAACTATTTAATTTAAATTTGTATTACAATTTTTCTAATATATCATGAGAATTAATTATGAATCCACTCTCACGTGACTAATAAGATATTAAATCCTTAGGATGTGGTCTATTTTATCTTTTTTCAAATAAAATAAGATAAAAATAAACTATGGGTTACTATATTTAGGGAGTTATAAGAAATTTAGAAGGGATTAGGTTTAGAACTACTTCGGTGTGTTTGATATCATATTGGGAATTGCTTTTTTATAAAACAATACTACTTCTTTACTGGACTCATTATTATTATTTTCTAGTATATTTTTCTTATTAGATGATCAAGGATCAGTGATTTGACATAAATTACCTATTCATTTTATTGTATGTGGAATTATGATCTTACATGTATTATAGTTAGTGTGTTGGATTAATAGTGTTATCCTTATTGTATCAATGTTTTTGGGTGGGTTTGGATGGATATAATTTAACACTTAAAGGGTATTTATTGGTAAAATGGATTGGTTATTAGAAAACATCACCATATTCTACTTAATTAGTTATGTAATCTTCTTTATTAAATTGGGTCTACAGTTAGATATTCATGCATCATTAATGATTTGGCCACGAAGTAGGTTAGTACATGGGTTTTGGGGATGAATACATTATTTTTAATGATGTTCGGTTCCTGAACATGGAACCTATAAATTACATCGAAGTGTTTATTATGAATAATCCAATGGGATATCATAGTTGAACTCTTATTTTTTGGATATTTATGGGAAAAGAATTAATATTTTTACCTTGAACTATTGTTTCATGTTTTACATATTTTTTGTTGATATAATGAGATTTTTTTAGGTAACCATGATCTGAGAAATGGAATGAGCTGTTGTGATATTATTTCATAAGATCATTGATATCATGTTTTCTATAACTAATATGTGTGTGTCATGAGATGATGATATTTTACCAACGTTGAGTTAGATTATGTAGTAAGAGAATTTATGTAGAAGATGATATTAGAACCCCTGAGTATGATGGGGTGGTCGAAAACATGATTTGGATACTACCACTAGTGGGAGGGTGTCTCATTAGACGTAAAAAATGATATTAGATTTTATACAATATAATATGAGACCCCACCCTTAGAGAGAGGGTCATGGTGTGGTATGACGTGATACCTTCACCTAGGTGAGAGGGTTGTGGTATGTGAATATCTATGAGATTGGAAAGATAGTATAATAGCTAACCCCAATGGATTTGTTAGTGTTCATGACTTAGTTGATGGTAATTTCCCAAGAAGATGCGTCTTGTGATTGGTTACATTGTGAGATGAAACATTCCATTTAAATTTTATACAAAATGTGTGTGCATTAATCATGATGGAATGTTTAGAATAAAATGAGTAGATGTATTTTTATACAATTTTCATTTTATGTAATTTTTTCAAATGGGTGTATTGAAAAAGAATAAATTTTACTCTTACATGTTTTTTGAGAATATATACAAGACAAAATCAATTCTCCATGTGTTTAGGATGAAAGGGAAATCATAATAGGTCTTTATATTGACCCCTACACATGTTTATGACATGAAATTCCTTTTACATTTGGGAATCTTCATGATCTATTCAGGTAGAGAATCCATTTATAGTATGAGATTTTGTTTAGGTATATCAGGTTATGGGGGTCCAATATTCATCAATTATGAATATGTTATTAGGGATGGAAGACATCATTATTCAATTTATTGTTTTGTATACATATATTTAATCTAGATTTTAGTTCTCGTATCTCTTTGATGATTATTTTGATACATTTTATATGAATGTCTTTATTTATTTATATGATAAATCCTATATTTTTTTTATTAATATAAAATCTAGACTGAAGGGGACTTATAAAATAGTTGTTTATGTCTAATTTTTTTAGTTCATTCTTCATTTGGATGAGGTAAGATTAATTTTATACAGATTTGGGCATGCATATTGGGATTTAATTTTAATATATCTGCCTCCCAATGAGTTTTTTTATCACCATCACAATTTTTTATCCTCTGGGGTTTGTTGGTGAGGCTGGGGAATAGTAGATAAACTTTTTCGATTTGTCTTGTCATACCTAGATTTTGCAATTACAAATTTTTATCTAAACATGTGTTTGGTTGGTAAAGTCGTATTTAGACATGGAGATAGGTTATCAGGTCCTGTGAGGTATACCCTAATCATTCGTGGGAAACGTAGATTCAATTAAAACAGTTCTTTTTATGGGACTTCTATTGGTGGGTCTAGTTATACTCATCATGGATATGGTGTTAGAACATGAATCCAAATATTGGATGACTGAAACTCAGGATGATCCACAAGAATTACCGAGGATGCATTGATTTTTTCTACTATCATGATAATTTAATTTTTATTTAATGATACATAAACCTAATGAAAGAGTTATTTTACATGATTCATATATTGTACCACAGTTAATTAAAGAAACTTATAATATATTTGATTACATCCTGAATAAATTATATGTTTTAATTATATTAATAGAAAATTTATTGTATTGTTGGATTGACAATGAATTGTGTTCAATATGATATTAGAGGTAAATTATTTCTTTGATATTATATTTTCAATAAAATATATATTTTAAATTAAAATATCATTTAGTTGAATGAGCCATGTGTGACATGGTTTTATAAAATAGTTTTACATGAAATGACTTTCGATACTAGTTATTTTGAAATGATTTTTGATTCCATGGTTTTAAGTAAATTAGTCAAAATGGTTTTTTGAAATTTAATTAAAAAATTGAAATTTATTAATTGAATTATCTTTTTGGGAATCAATGATTTAAGGGCCAGATATTATGATTTTTTGTTGTTGGTGAAATCTTTAGGATACCATGATGAGTTTTGAAAACTATAATGTGTTTTCTTGGTAGAAGGTATTATTTTTTTAAATAATTAATTAGTAAAAATTATTCAATTTTTATACAATATATTGAATCTAATTTTCCTAGAGTATTCCTAGTTTTTGTTGATGATTGAGTTTTGGGAAGCATGACGAGGTGGTGGTTTAGATCCAATTAAATTGTATCATGTGTTAGAGTGGATCAATAAAACATAATTAAGAGTTATGTTTTAGAATATGATGATTTAGTATAAAATTAACTATTAATGGTATCTATGATTTACTATTGAATGATAATTATGAAATATTTTTTATGATAGATATAATAGTGGAGTGAAATTAATGACCTTTTAATTTTATCTTCACTTCAAAAGTTGTAGGTTCGGATCATTTCCCACTTAGTGGAATGGTGAATCCGAATTTCTGATTTTGGATTGATGGAAGGATGTTGAGATAATGTTTATTGTTTTTGAGGAGTTTTAGATCCATAAAAAAGAACCTAGAATTAGATCATGGGTTTTTGTGGGGGAGAATAAACAGAGATGTTCTTGATATGAAAATTGGCTACCTTGTTTTATTCCAATGAGTTTATAGTGTGGTAGGTAGAGTGGATTTCACTTTTTTAAGGCCATATAGTTATAATTTCCTTACACAAGGTACCTAGTGGCATCATTATATACCAAGTCAGGTCATAATGTCTACAATGTATATGTCTATATAGTTTTTAGCATGACTATAATACTCATTTCACAATATTAACCTTTTCCATTTTATGTTGTTGGGTCTCAGGGGTGGTCATTTTTTTGACCTCGAAATATTTTTTTTCTCACATGTTGTCTTAAGGTTTCCCATTTGATTATAGATGATTCAATGTGATTATTAACATGAATATGTGGCATCAGTTATCGTATCATATCATACATGATTATATCTTCTTTATACATTAATATTGCATTTCTATATATGTTTTTAGAGAAACCATTTCACTAGAGCATGGTAGAAGCATCCTAGTTCAAGGGGTATCTATGTTAATGAGTAAAGGGGGTCCCATGGAAATTTTTTGGAAATAATTTTTGTTGTTTCACATTACATATGATTCCCATTGTATTTAATTAAAAATTTCAATGAAATTTGATGATCATGACCATTAGATCGATATAATAATTTTGGCCATTCACTATTCATAGGATTCAGTTCATGTTTAATGTAAGATGAACCATGTGGATTATGGTTCGAGTGTCATTGTACCATGCAATGAGTTAGTAATATGGTAATCCAATTGGTCAAAATCGGTTTAATTTCGTGGTTTATTAATTTAATGGTGTTCATGTATGTGATTGGTTCTCATAAATTCTAAGGAGGTTGGTATAAACATGGGATTAATTTAATGATTTAAAAATTACTTATTAAGGATTTATATTACTATGTATCTGGATCATATAGTAATTTTATGTTGATCATCTATCATTTTGGTTATTATTTCCATGTTTTCATGAAATTTTTAATACAATCTGAGGAAATGGCATGGAAATGAATCTAAATAATATTATTAAAAAAATACAAAATAATAAATAGGTTTTTTTGATTCCACAAAAAAATAACTTATATAACCTTTTGTACTTCATTTTGTAGTGTGGTTGATATCCAAAAAACATTATAAAATTTTATTTAATTTTTTTTAAACCGTATTTATTGAAATGGAATTGATAGTGAAAATTGTTTGGTTTTAGGAATTTAATTTCTTTTTTATATATGGAATTATATGTGTTGTATTTTGTAAAATTTATTTATAAAATAAATATATTAAAATAAAATTTTAGGCTTAAAATGGTTATTTAATATGATAGTTTTGAAAAGGAATATTAATCCAATATGGGGTTTTTAATGAAATATTTCATTTGATTTCTATACTTGGTCTTAGAAAGATTATATATATAATGTGATGTCTTTTCTAAATGGTTATGTAAAGATAGATGTGATTTAATTTTTTTAGGTATATGTGAAATGGATTCATCGTTGATATACTATAATGTATTTTTCTTCACGTATGCAAGTTCATATTTTATAAGTTAATATTTTTTTATATGTGCTTCCTCATTATGATTAATTTTTTTCCCATTATTCATGATAATGAATAGTTTTATTATATGTTTTTAAAATTATATGAAATTTTTATGTGAGGGTATGGTCTAAATTTCTTATATGTTCATCAGTTCGCTCGATAATGATATTTTTTTATGAATCAACGTGGTCGACTAATTGTGGTTGGATGTAATTGACCTCTTTGGTGGAAGTAGTTTGTAAAAATTATTAGTTATAATTTAATATCATGGAATTATATGATTTTAGGCAGGGATATCTTATAGGGTAAATTTGGAATAGAGTGATCCATTATGGATTAGTTGAATTCTATGTGATCTTGTAAATTGATATAAGCTTTTGGTAAAAAAAATGTTATTTATAATGGTATCAGGTGAATGATCATGGATTGTACGACTATCCTAGAGGGGTTGGGTTTTTGAGGATTTTAGGAAGTTATCATGTAATATTATTCTCAAGATACTTTGATGGGATAGTATTTATCATTCAGATGTTGCTTCATAATTTAATTTTTACTCATGTTTTCAATTTATATTATCATATCTATGGTTATGATAGAATGATGTGTGCTAGAATGGTTGTTCGAGATGTGATGGAATTAATCAGGGATATCAATTCCTTTCACAATGAGTTGGTTGTTCCCTAAGAGGATAACATTTTATAAGCCCTAAGTAAGAAGGTGTATTTTAAGGCCTGATATGAGAGATACTGTCTTTCTTCCCTAGAGTTATAGGGAATGGTTCGGGAAACAATTTGGGTCCAATCTTATGTGGGATGGAAGAATATATGATTTTATACGAAACTTGAAGTAGTTACTCCCTTGGGAAAGAGTGGTTAGTTAGGGACATGATGTGAGACCTCACCCTATATTTGGGGGTGGAGGTATTGGGATGTACATGAGTTCAAGACATTGTAAGAGACTCCAACCTATGTGATAGGGAGGTATCCATGACTCAGTTATTGGTATTTTCCATAAGATACGAGGAATAGGATTTCTAGAACAATAAAAAAACTCATTCAAGATATATGGGCTAAATCATGCCTGGTTAGGTTTTATGGTAGATTTGTTATCACCAAATAACCTGACAAATTTTCTTACATTTTTAATTTTATGTTTTTTTTTCATGGTGGGGTTGTTTTATCATAATAACATTCATTATTCCCAGTTTTTCATTTACATAAACTTGATTACAATAAGACTTACTTTTTTAATGAGAGTAGTGGAATATTATTGGGCCTTTGGACTCGCCCAATACACTATCATATAGAATGGGTTTGAATATATGAGGGTTATAATTAGTATACAAATTTGGGAAATGGTAATTCTAGTATAAAGATAAATGATTTAATTTTAATAGGGCATAAACAATATAAATATGATTAGGGTAATTATTTGTGTTCGGTAAGAGGCCATTGTTGGTTAATTTTAGTTATTATTCAACATATGTATTGACCATTGGTCCACTACTGAATCAATAAAATGATTCCTACTATATTTTGTATCATCGGTTGATCATATGATTTATATGATGAATTATATATTCTATATATTGTGTTATATGTATTTTTTTTACTGTCAGGCCCACCTTGGATTCCTTTTTATGTTTAATGGATTTTAGGATATCCTTCACCTGGATAGGTCATGATAAGTTTTTTGTATATTTTTCATGGTATTCAAGAATTATTATTGGGGGTGTAGTATCCACATTACTATTCTAGACCCCTAACACAATAAATAATTTTTTGGGGGGAGGCATGCCTGAGGTCCAGTGATGCCACATGATCGGGTTCCATTCAGGTTATCAATTATAAGGACATACACCTACATCTATTTGAAGTTAGATTGATGATAAAAGATTCATCTATTTTGACATAAATTTTATCATATCACAATTGGATCATATTAGTAATGTGTTATAAAGATGATAATCCCATATTTAATTGTGATTAATACTATTTTTTATCTGCAAGATGATCTGCAATTTTCCATGAAGATGATAAAATGATAAGGGAACAATAAATCTATAAGATGACATCCTTTGGTGAAGTATGCAAAAGAGGAGAATGTATTAACCCATGGCTTCTGGTGTGTTATCCAAAAAATTTTAAATGAAATGAGATTTGGAAAAATGTGAATTGTGGAAATTTATATCCTGATAATTAGTATAATATTTTATATATGGTATATCAGTTCTTTGTTAGGGTGTTATCCATGGATGTATCTCAATACAAATGAATCAGTTAAATAATCTATAATCTACACATGATTTTCCTTCACTACACACTTTATTATTAATTTCCTTCATCATCATTTATTATTTAAAAACTAATTCATAATAACTGAGGAATAATATCTTTTAAATGGTGACTAGTTAAAAAAAATAATTCATTAGGAAGCACAATTAAACTCCCCTCACCACTTTGGTTATCTTAGAATCACTATAGAAACCATATAAAAAAGTGTCGAGTCAAGAATATTCATTTAATATTTAAATACGATATAAAAAATAAATAAAAATAAATAAAATTAACAAATATAAATAGAGATAAAGGACACCTATTGAGAAATATAACTAATAAATGGACAAGAAGGAGAAATATTACAACCTAAAAAACATATGATAATGATAATTCAACTTAAAATCCACATTTTAAGTGAATTATGTATTGTTGAAATGGTAAATGGTAATAAGAAATTTATACGTAAAAAATTATCATAGATAAGAAAATAAATTTCTCAATATAGAGAGTGAAGTTAATAATTAACCCAATATAAATTTCTAACATGGCACATTTCAATTTTGATGAGATACGAGAAGAGAAATACTTTACTAGGATTATTATTAGAAGAATTTATTTTTTCCCCATGTATAATAAATTCATATTTTCTAAATATATATATATATTTATTTATTTTATATATTTAGTTAATAATTTTTTTACGATTTTATATTTCCAATTTATTAATCATTGATTCTTAAAATTAACTTTTTAGTGATAATTTTTTGCATTGTGATAAAATTTTCTTTGTATTGCGGTGTCATTCATTTTATCACATATCATGTGTTTATAAAATCTCTAATATTAATTGATATTTAATAGATATGTTTGAATAGATTTGGGAGTTCCATGATTCATTCATTAATGTTACAAGAAATGTTCAAAGGGAATAGTAATAAATTATCATTTAATATGTTTTTAAATGTAAAATGACATGAATTTATTTTTAAATGTACTAATTTATTTTAAAACTAATTAATTAAAAAATCATATTAAGTTAATCATAATTACTATAGATCATTAATATTTATCATTTCGTATTCATTCAAAATGGATGTTTTATAACACCATTCATGTAATATATAAAAAAGACCCAAAAAAACATTCCCTAAATAATGTATGTGTAATTTTATATTATCATATAAATTTAATAAAATATTTATAGTAGATTATGATTTAATTTTGAGGTCTTTGAGTTGATATATCAAATTTGATAAGTGTTTTATGATGAAAAAAACAAAACTTTTTCGGATATCATACCACTAGAGTTGAATAACAAAATCTTATCTTAGAAATATTCTTGGAAATAATTGATTAAGTAATCCTTCCCATGAGCAAAAGTTAAAAATTTGGTGGGGTTTGATAAGAAGGAATTTTTTCAGGGAGTTATGTGGAATAAAAAGTATATTTATTTATCATGTTTGGTGGAGTCAAATTATTATTATTTGATAATCTAAGTAGTATTTTCACAAACACATATCCCTTAATGTGTAAAAGATGTCATTTTACAAGGAAAGTGGGTCCAATGTAGAAATATAATGGATACAGGTCACTCATCCCCTCATCATATCAATCATATATAGAAGATTATATATATATATATTTTAACTTTTCCCTTTAATTGAACTATTTTAACAGTTTTTCCCTTTTCAAATGGAGACTCCCTTTCGTTTGGTAACTGATTTTTTTGGGGAATATCTTTTTAATTCACTTTATTCCTAAATTTGGAAATAAATATTCCATAAATTAAATTTATTTTATTTATCTTAATATATAAAAGTGACTATAAATTAATACTAAATTACTAATGATGAACAAAAAATAAATAAAATAATCCTTTTAAAGTAATTATTTTTGTTACGCCCGAACCCTAGATACCCAGAGTCGGTGAATTATTACATAACATTGCCATGATCTCAAAGGATCAAGTCTCAAAAGACCGATTAGTTTAGTAGTCTTGAAAACACAAGATATATTCATAAGTCATACATTACATCATAAGGTAAAAAAACTAACACAACATCTTATCTTCATATCCCCTCATACTATACTTGCAGTTCATTCATAAATTACTTCTTCTCATCCTAGGAAAAATAAGACACTAAAATGGGTGAGCTTAGATTCTAAGTAAGGATAACAATATAGCAGATGCTTTCATAGATAAGCATAAACACTTATAGCAATTTTTAACTAAATCAAAAGCCTTTTAAACGTAAACTTCATCATAATATGGAAAAGATAAAATGAAATAATGCCATTTACTTATTCACATGGATATTCTACTAGTCGAACAATCACATGCAATATCAATAACCACTTTCATAATGATGGAATTAATAATTCCAGACTATCATAACCACATAGCCAAGGCCTAGTGCCAAGACTACAAATAAGATTTTGTCAAGGCCTTGTGCCAAGACACTATTTTGTCTCATGAGAGCTACTGATGCATCGACGAGCTATAGCAGGCTCCACCCGTCACTTACTAAGTCCAATACATTCCTCATATGAAAAGTTTAAAACATAATATAAACATTTGTATTAAAACTAGCATACGAAATGTCAATACATTAACCACAAACCATGAATGGTATAAAAATAACACATCCACAGTCAAACATAACTCATTTGATACAATATGAAAGATTGTATTGTATCAAATTAACCTCAATCAAGAATAATTAAGTATGCTTCCATAGATGAAAATAATCATCAAAACTATTTGAGAGAAATATCCCCCTTTTTCTTGAAATCATTTAAAAGTCACATTATTTGTCAAGAAGCCATTTAAAAATAGATTTTTGAATCAAAGTGTACCATACCACTTTGAAACTTTTAAAAGGAGATTTATTTTTAAAACTTTAATGTCCATATAAATAAATCCTTAAAACCATTTTTTAAAACATGGACATTAATGAGCAAGATTTAGAAGAATAAGTCATTAAAAAATTTAAAAATGTTATTTTAGTTAGAGTTTCTAACATAAAGAGAGATACTTGAATACAAATGATTGAGGTAATAAAAACATTGTAATATTATGAGAACAATGGGATTCAAGATATACTATGTCAAAGTACATTATATACACCACATAACAGTGATTTGGTGTATAACAACAAAGAAGTCTCAATGGAATTTAAGTTGAGATGAAATCTTACATAAAGGCCATTTCCTTAGGTTAAGGATAAATCAATGACATAGTTATGTGTGACAAATATAAATACACTAAATATGATTGGATATTCAGTGAAAAACAATCAAAGGATATTCACACATAATCTTGTAAAAACAACACCAATGAATTGGATGATTAACTCAACAAATGGAGAATGAGTTAAAATTACTCTTATCAAATTCATATCGATGACTTGAGAAATTATCAATGGAGTGATTATGTGTATCAAAAGTATATCCACAAAAAAAGGGGAGTGGAAATTATAAAATAATCAAATGAATAGTTATTCCACACATAATCTCGGAGTAAAATAATCAATGAAGTTTGCGTAATGCCGAATAAATGGAAATTGAAATTTCGAATTCCCTCATCGATTAGGTAACATACGAAACATACTGCCATGAAAGAAGGATAATACAATGAAGATGTAAATACCCATAAATTAAATTATATTACACAATTAATACAATCTTAGGCAGTACACATACACCACATGCAATAATTAAGTGGTGAACAATGGAATTCTCACGAAATTAAGAGTGAGTTAAGAAACCCCTTACTTTGTCCTTTTTCCTTGTTAGATGGTAGTTTAACCTCCTGTATAATGGTTAAATAATTTTTATTGAATTATACAAGAATCATTTACATTAATATGATATTATATATGATCTTTTAACATTTATTTGTTAATAATATCTTAGAATTATCATCATTTCTGGTGTTAACGGGTTTATTTTACTTTATATTATTTGTTATGTGAGCCATATTTGTTATTAATGGGATGTATATTATTCATATCCATAATGATATCAAGTCCTTAAATATTATTTTTAATCATAAAATGAGAATTATACTTGAATGGATTTGATGGAGAATGAATCTCATCGCGTTCGTGGAGACGGTACTCCGTATGTACGCATGAGCGAAAATATCATTCTTTTGATATTAAAATAATATATAATTGGATGGTATATCATATATACAGAATCATTATCATGTTATATTTATTATTTAAATGAGTTACACATCATTATTATACCCACCCAAATAATAATATATTTAATAACAATTACACCACGACGTGGAGACGGTAAGCCGTACGTACGCACGTATGGTGACATGTTATTCAATGGGTGGATAGAATACTCAATATGGTTGTACCATATTTATAATAACATAACAGTATATATAAGATACTGGAGTTATTATTTTAGAATGGTAATAACAAAATAAAGAGGAAGTGGAAGAAGAAAGGAACTTGAAAAGGGGTGGTGAAAACATTACCTCTTCTTCAGGTTCTTCCTTTTGATTTGATCAAAAGGGCTCCTTAAGTTGGCTTTATGATCAAACTAAGGACTCTAGGTTGTAGTAAGGGAAGTTGAGAGAGTATTTTTTCAGGGGTTTGATGAACCAAAAGTCTTTGAAGGTGTGAAGAAATGAGAAGGAGGAGTGCCATTTTATAAGAGGGGTGAGGGGAACCTTTGGAAAAGTTAGAAATATAAATTTATAATAAATTCATATTCGGTTTCTAATGGCTCCAAAGTCTATTATTCAAAGGTTAAGGTAGGGATAGGTCGAAAACCTTTCAACCAATAGAATGTAGACATGTTTGGGAAATTATATTAACCATATATTTTAGTTTTAACTCTTAGTTAATTAGTTTGACATTTACCATCTCACTTTGTATTTTTATATTATATAGTTAATAAACATACTATATACATCCAAGAGACCCCAAAGTGGTCCATTAATGATACACCTATCATGATATAAGTCTTTTGGCCTAACCGTTTAATTTTAGTAATTTAATATCAATTAATAATATAATATTTGTTTTAAAAACTCTTTTATGTCAATTTTGAAACTATTCAATAGTTGATTTTTTGTAAAACTCATAACAGAATTATTACTTCAAAGAAAGTTAATTAAATAATTACTGACATGTCATATTAACCTATAAAATTAGTGTAATTCATTAAAAGTCTCAAATGATATTTATTTGGGTATTTATAATATCAATTATTTTTATTTTTTACTATTATGGTACTTACTGCATCATCATTGTGTCATAAATAAATTAAATTATATAATGTCTAAAAATTATAAATAAAATACCAATATGTAGGAAATCATTTTAGCTTTCTAATGAATATTTGTAGTCGAAAATCAAACATATATAACCCTATGTAAAAATTTATTTTCTCAAAGATATATCATTGTGTCATTTTTGTATTCATTATAACTTAATTAAAATAAAGTGTCCCTATCACTTGCAAGTGGCTCCATGGGGTCCCAAAATCGACCCAAAGATTCCCATGGTCGGAAATATATCATCCAATAAGGTTAGGACATGTTTTAAGGTAATTTTTTATCATTATAATATTGTTTTTTAACCCTTATTTACCGGATTTACCTTTTAACCATGGTAAATAAAATATTTACCGAAGTAATTATTCAAAATGTCTAAAAATAAAAGTTACCTATTTACAAAATTTGGAAATACTGATTCCAAATATGCAATACATTTTTCCAAATTCAATACGCAGAAGTGGCAGAAATTAATTTAAAATTAATTCTCGTTGTTAAAACAAAAAGCATGTTTTTAAGAGATAATAACTATCAAAAGATTGGCACTTGTTTATGTCTGGTTTTGTTGTGAAATTATGTCCAATAAAAAACATTGAATTAAATGGTAAAAATATATTATAAATATACTTTAAAACCATAGAAATTTATAAATTATCAATATTAATTATTTCGATTAAAAAAGTTTTTTTCATTAAAATTTTGTAATTTTCACTATTCATCAAAATATGAAAGTTATTCGAAAAGTACCAAAATTTTACCCTAATCTAATTTCGATATTCCAAATCCAAAAATGAAGTCCATTTTGAGAGATAGAATTTATAAAATTTCATAACGTCTAGATTGATTGGTTGTGGTGTGTTAGAATCTCGAAGTTGCGTACAATGCACACCATTGCATTATTCAAAGGGAAACATATGGTGGAAGCTTGGGGTGTTACATTCTCACCTCCTTCAATAAATTACGTCCTCACAATTTTTAAAATTGGGCTTGAGAATATAATGGAAAGTCCCACATCGGAAAAAGTTTCAATAAAACTATCACTTTAAAAGAAAGGAAGGGAGGTATAAAGGTCACCCAAGATAACCCATACTAAGATTCCAGGCAGGAAAACATGGATGTGGATGATAAACTATGTGTCAAGTTCTGATGGAGAGGGATAGAAATCATGATCAGGAGAAAGTTAAAAATAAGAAAACCACAAACTTGTGTTGGGACAAATGATCATTAGTCTACTAGTAGGAAATGTAAACGGGCAAATTTTTTTTGTTTTAAGTTACATTACGTAAGGATGAGGAATTAATTTATGATATTGACTAAGAATATAAATATATATACTTACTTTTTAAGTAGAGTTTCATTACTTAATAAATTTCCACCACTAACTCATTTTTTTAAACGATGATTATTCAAGAAGACTTGGTCACACTGGAAGAGCTAGAATAAACTTCTATAGAATCACATGATCCATCCAGGATAAACTATATATTTCCTTTAGAGATTAATCAAAACCAAAATGGTTAGTACAAGATATAATGATCCCCCAAAAGGATATTCCTTGAGAGAAATAAACACTAATATTAATTTCTAAAATTAAACCAATAATACCCAAAAGTTAAATAAATACCATTCAATAATCAATTGTCCTTAAAATCCTTCAATATAATCCAAACTAATATTGAATCCCAAAGCATAAAAGAATTTGATTATGTAGTCTCCTATGTTAAATTTTATCTCCAAATGACATTAATTACTCTTAATGTCACATAATTAAAACTAATTAACCTAATCATTTCCATAAATAACCCAAATCAAAATAAATCCAAAATACAAACATAGAAAAAAAATCCACCATTACTCCTCAAATGAAATCCCATACTACTCTATTTTCCTTTGGCATATAGTGTTCTCAATAATGAGAACAACTTCCAAAATAACATTTATCACTTAATCACCAAATAATTTTCCTATACTAAGGGTATTCATTTGGTAAAACA
The DNA here is from genome assembly GCA_963277665.1 of Viscum album. Lineage (NCBI taxonomy): Eukaryota > Viridiplantae > Streptophyta > Magnoliopsida > Santalales > Viscaceae > Viscum > Viscum album. The sequence continues at coordinate 1,952,094,794 of OY728150.1, forward strand.
TAAGATCCAAAATAAAATTATTATTGTTCAATAAAATCATTTAACTAAAAATAATAGTCACACTAACCAGGGACTTCACGTAGTCCAGTGGTAGGAGATAAATCCCAATCGCACTTTAGTTGTGGGTTCGATTCCCACAGCTTTGTCTGACGCGATGGGTTGTCACACGGTCTATGTATTGTCCTTTTTCAAAAACTATATTTTATCACATTACCAAAATGAGATAAATTCCTCAAAATAACCATAACATAATTTAACCAAAAATATTATCTCATAACTTTCATTTTCATCCCAAGTTATAATAATTTGTAATTTCCTCAAACCCAATGATCATATAAAACAAAATGATTATTTATAACTATATCCACAAGAGAAAAGATAATTACTCCATAAATATCATTCTCGCATGGAAAACGTTAGGGTTACAAATACAAGAGAAAATTATTCCAAAGTAAACCCATCAACAAGGATCACTAATAATTTTTAAACATTTATCCAACCATTTATTTCCACATAGCTTCTTCTCTAACCAAGAAAATATCCTATAGAACAGGACATTCACTCGGGTAATGGCCAGGTCTCCTACATTTATGAAAAATGGTTGTAAATTGATTCTTGGGACCATTTTTATCTTTTTCCATAATACTCTTCATTTTTCTTCAGCAATTCTTCACTTTATGACCTTCCTTCCCGCACGTAAAGCATTTCTTTGTCCCATTAAGACACTTTCTTGGGTGTCTCATTCCATATTTCCTATATGATGGAAATTGAGGATTTCTTTCTCCATGGTCTCCACTACTGGAGCTCTTATCATTCATCAACTTTCTCTTCTTTGTTTAGTCCGGTAATTGGTTAATATATATATTTTTGATCATATTTTTGGAAAAATGATTTTTCATAAAGACGATATCTTTTACGCCTATCAACATTCCATTTTGTTGCTCATTTCCACCACCGTTCCCACCTTGTACATCATTCTCAAAGTCACTATGACTTCCATGGAATCTAGCCATTGACTAAAACCGGGAAGCATTGTGTGACTAATAGTAGTCATAAAATCATTTAGAGATTAACATGTCACCATATTCTAAATTTGAAACATATTAGGATTAACCAAGGTCATTTACTCTCATCTTATATATATTGCTTCAAATTGGTTTGTAAAGAAAATGTAAATTATCCTAAGCATATCCCTCGAGAGTGTCGTAACCAAGAGTGCAGCAAGGCCTGTTGTCGTGCACCAGTTCCCGTTCGAGTCTAGCTCAAAGCGGTGTTTTCAGGTTTTACCCCTAGGTACATCTGTGCCAGAGCCACCTCTACCTGCTCGTATCCAGACAGTGATGTATTGCTTGGAAAACTCACAAAATCTCTACAATACCAAAATTCTAGGAAGTTCATCTATACTAATCCTTATAGTTCACCTTAGGTCTACGTGCTCTAATCCGAGTTTATCTAGCTTCCAAGGTTTGTACTAAACTTCCTCTGATACCAACATTAACGCCCCAACCCTAGATACCCAGAGTCGGTGCATTATTACATAACATTGGCATGATCTAAAATGATCATGTCTCGAAAGACCGATTAGTTTAGTAGTCTTGGAAACACTAGATATATTCATAAGTCTTACATTAGATCATTAGGTAAAAAAACTAAAACAACATCTTGTCTTCATATCCCCTCATACTATCCATGTAGGTCATTCATAAATTACTTATTCTCATCCTGGGAAAAATAAAACACTGAAAGGGGTGAGATCAGAAGCTCATTAAGGATAACAATATATCAGAAGCTTTCATAGATAAGCATAAACACTTAAACCAATTTTTAACTAAAACAAAAGCCTTTTAAACATGAACTTCAGCATAATATGGCAAAGACAAAATGAAAAAATTCAATTTACTTATTCACATGGATATTCTAATAGTCGAACAATCACATGAAATATCAATAACCACTTTCATAATGATGGAATGCATAATGCTAGACTATCATAACCACATCGCCAAGGCCTCGTGCCAAGACTACAAATAATATTTTGTCAAGGCCTTGTGCCAAGACACTATTTTGTATCATGAGACCTACTGATGCATCGAGGAGCCATAGAGGGCTCCACCCGTCACTCACTAAGTCTAATGCATTCCTCATATGAAATGTTTGAAACATAATATAAACATTTTTATTAAAACTATCATACGAAATGTCAATACATTAACCACAAACCATGAATGGTATAAAAATAGCACATCCACAGTCAAACATAACTCATTTGATACAGTATGGAAGATTTTATTGTATCACATTAACCTCAATCATGAATAATTAAAGATGTTGCCATAGATGAAAATAATCATCAAAACTATTTGAGAGAAATATCCCCCTTTTTCTTGAAATCATTTCAAAGTCACACTATTTGTCTAGAAGCCATTTAAAAATAGATTTTTGAATCAAAGTGTCCCATACCACTTTGAAACTTTTAAAAGTAGTTATAATTTTAAAACGTTAATGTCTATATAAATAAATCCTTAAAACCATTTTTTAAAACATGGACATTAATGAGCAAGATTTAGAAGAATATGTCTTTAAAACATTTAAAAATGGTATTTTAGTTAGAGTTTCTTACAAAAAGAGAGACACTTGAATACAAATAATTGAGGTAATAAAAACTTTGTAATATCATGAGAATAATGGGATTCATGATATACTATGTCAATGTACATTATATACACCACATAACAGTGATTTGGTGTATAACAACAAATAAGTCTCAATGGAATTTATGTTGAGATGAAATCTCTCATAAAGGCCGTATCCTTAGGTTAAGGATAAATCAACGACATAGTTATGTGTGACAAATATAAATACAATAAATATGAATGGATATTCAGTGTAAAACAATCAAATGATATTCACACATAATCTTGTAAAACCAAAACCAATGAATTGGATGTTTAACTCAACAAATGGAGAATGAATTAAAATTAATCTTATCAAATTCATATCGATGACTTGAGAAATTATCAATGGAGTGATTATGTGTATCAAAAGTATATCCACAAAAAAGGGGAGTGGAAATTATGACATAAGAAAATGAATAGTTATTCCATACATAATCTCGGAGTAAAATAATCAATGAAGTTTGCGTAAAGCCGAATAAATGGAAATTAAAATTTCGAATTCCCTCATCGATTAGGTAAGATACGAAAAATTCTCCCATGAAAGAAGGATCATACAATGAAGATGTAAATACCCATAAATTAAAGTGTATTACACAATTAATACAATCATGGGCAGTACACATACACCACATGCAATAATTAAGTGGTGAACAATGGAATTCTCACGAAATTAAGAGTGAGTTAAGAAACCCCTTACTTTTTAATTTTTACTTGGTTGATGGTAGATTAAACTCCTATATAATAGTGAAATAATTGCTATTGAATTATAAAAGAATAATTTACATTAATATGATATCATATATGATCTTTTAACATTTATTTGTTAATAATATCTTAGAATTATCGTCATTTCGGGTGTTAACGTGTTTATTTTACTTTATATTATTTGTTATGTGAGCCATATTTTTCATTAATGGGATTTATATTATTAATATCCAGAATGATATAAAATCCTTAAACATTATTTTTTACCATCAAATGAGAATTATACTTGAATGGATATGATGGAGAATGAATCTCATCGCGTTCGTGGAGACGGTACTCCGTACGTACGCACGAGCGAAAATATAATTTTTTTTATATTAAAATAATATATAATTGGATGGTATATCATATATACAGAATCATTATCATGTTATATTTATTATTTAAATGAGTCACATATCATTATTATACCCACCCAAATAATAATATATTGAATACCAATTACACCACGACGTGGAGACGGTAAGCCCTACGTATGCACGTATGGTGACATGTTATTCAAAGGGTGGATAGAATACTGAATATGGTTGTACCATATTTATAATAACATCACAGTATATATAAGATACTAGATTTATTATTTTATAATGGTAACAATAACAAAAGAAGAAGTGGAAGAAGAAAGGAACTTGAAAAGGGGTGGTGAAAACATTACCTCTTCTTCGGGTTCTTCCTTTTGATTTGATCAAAAGGGCGCCATAGGATGGCTTTCTGATCAAACTAATGCCTCTAGGTTGTAGTGAGGTAAGTTTAGAGAGTATTTGGGCAGGGTTTAGCTGAACCAAAAGGCTTTGAAGGTGTGAAGAAATGAGAAGAAGGAGTGCCCTTTTATAAGAGTGATGAGGGGCACCTTTGGAAAAGCTGGAAATATTAATTTATAATAAATTTATATTTGGTTTCTAATGGCTCAAATGTTGATTATTAAAATTTTAAGATGGGTATAGGTCGAAAACCATTCAACCAATAGAATTTAGACAGGTTTGGGTCATTATATTAACCTTATCATTTAATTTTAACTCTTAGTTAATTAGTTTGACATTTACCATGTCACTTTGTATTTTTATATTATATAGTTAATAAACTTACTATATACATCCAAGAGACCCCAAAGTGGTCCATTAATGATAAAACTATCATGATATAAGTCTCTTGGTAGAACCTTAGATTTTTATGAATTTAATATCAATTAATTATATAATATTTTTTTTAAAAACTCTTTTTTGTCAATTTTGACAATATTCAATAGTTGATTTTTTGTAAAACACATAACAGATTTATTACATAGAAAAGAGTTGATTAAATCATTAATAACATGTCATATTAACCTAGAAAATTAGTTTAATGCATTAAAAGTCTCAAATTATATTTATTTGGGTATTTATAATATCAATTATTTTAATTATTTACTATTATGGTAATTACTGCATCATCATTGTGTCATAAATAAATTAAATAAATTAATGTCTTAAAATTATAAATAAAATACCATTATGTAGGAAATATTTTCATATTACTAATGAATATTTGTAGTTGAAAATCTAACATATATAACCCTATGTAAAAATTGATTTTCTAAAAGATATATGCTTGTGTCATTTTTGTATTCATTTAAACTTAATTAAAATAAAGTGTCCCTATCACTTACAAGTGGCTCTATAGGGTCCGAAAATCCACCCAAAGATGCCCATGGTCGGAAATGTATCAACCAATAAGGTTAGGACACGTTTTAGGGTAATTTTTTATTATTATAATATTATTTTGTATCCCTTATTTACCGGATTTACCTTTTAACCATGGTAAATAAAATATTTACCGATGTAATAATTCAAAATGTATAAAAATAAAATTTACCTATTTACACAATTTTGAAATCCTGATTCCAAATATGGAATCCATTTTTCCAAATTCAATACACAGAAGTGGCAGAAATTAATTTAAAATTAATTCCCGTTGTTGAAACAAAAAGGGTGTTTTTAAGAGATAATAACTATCAAAAGATTGGCACTTGTTTTTGTCTGGTTTAATTGTGAAATTATGTCCAATGAAAAAAAATTGAATTAAATAGTAAAAATATATTCCAAATATAATTTAAAACCACTCAAATTCATAATTTTCCAATATTAATTATTTTGATTAAAAAAGTTATTTTTAATTAAAATTTAGTAAATTTCACTATTCATCAAAATATGAAAGTTATCCGAAAAGTACAAAAATTTCACCCTAGGATAATTTCGATATTTCGAATCCAAAAATGAAGTCCATTTTGAGAGATAGAATTTATAAAATTTCATAGCGGCTAGATTGATTGGTTGTGGTGTGTTAGAATCTCGAAGTTGCGTACAATGCACGCCATTGCATTATTCAAAGGGAGACGTACCGTATAAGCTTGGGTGTTACAATTTTAATATTAATAAATATCTATATAAGATATTTTAACCAACAAATTAGTTTAATTTTTTTATAAATAAAAACCATATTTAATATTTATATCAATTTTAAATCCTAAACATTGATATTGTAAGATTATAAATATATCTATAGAATATATGTAGGTTAAAAATCCAGATATCTATTTTCTATATAAAAAGAAACATATAACCAACAATCATATACATAAGAGCCAAACAACATTGCTATATATAACCATACATGTTTCAATAAAATCATTCATTTAATTTGTTTATTTATTTTTTCATTACCATTATGAAATTCATGACATTTTTAATTATTTCCATAACTATCATTAATAATATAATCTTAATGGGAGATCATGATTCTGAACACCTAAATATTTTGTAATTTTATTTTGTTGTTGTTTAATTAATTTTGTAATTTTTTGAATTATGGTTCACTTATATACATTTACTGTATTATTATATATTCAATTATTGAATTATTTTTTAATGGAATAATAAATTGTTGTGTTCAGATAAATGTCACAGGTATCACAATATATCGATCTCATTAGAATCATTAATTCAAAAATGAATTCATTGTAAAAATTCAAATTGTTACAGGTTATTTTAAAACCATATAAAAAGTCATAAAAACTTCTTATTGACATTCATATCTTTTTTCATCACTCACTCCATTTTTTACAAATTTAAAATTATTTTATACCAAGGATCCAACAGTAGGAATTTTATTATGAAAATAATATTGTTAAATTTTTTCATCACTTTTTAATATCTTATTTCATGTGATGTTCAATTTTTGTTTCATAACAATATCCAAAATTATATGATTTATATTTTTATGTTTTCCTTACATTTTCATTATTTGAAATTTTAAATTAAATAATTATTTGTTATAACTTATTTCAAAATATTTTTTATATAAATATTGCATCGTTTTTTATTTCTCGAAATTGAAATAAACTATATTCTTTTTTACATTGTTGAATATTTAAACAATGTGTAAAATCTACCAATCAGTTTCTTTAATCACTTGGGATTACATTCATTGTTATAAAGATAATTTCACTTCTGTGAGTACAATTTTGGTACCAATATTGATGTGAAATGATAATTATTATACCAATGGCTTTCCATTATGGTTATCTTATACTTCTTTATTCTAATTAGAATATATTCACCAATATAATAATACCATTTTATTGCTTGGAGGAAACTATCTATTTTCACATAAATTTATTTATTACCCAAAGGAAAAAAATAAACTATCATTAATTGATCATCCTTGTATTAACATGATAATTATTATTGATTTTATCATCCAAACTCATTTTTTTGTATTTATTTTATTCCATATCAAATATTATATACAACCATTTTTAGTTTCGTGCATTAATCATGCTATAAAGTTTGATTTTTTTATTTAGAAAACACATGTACTATCTATCAGGATATGTTGGTTAATCCAATAATTATATATCCCTCCAATTAATTAGATAGTTATTTATACCACATGCGATTATGATAGGACCTAGGTAAGTTTATTATATCTCGGCTTATAAAAAATAGAACACCCTTGGCCCACCTATAGTAGTCCGTGAGTTTGTGACCTAATATGAGGATCCATGGTATAAGGGAAAGAATTGACTCAAAATGAAATATTCTACCTACTATTAAGAATCATTACTAACTAAGAAAAATATGAAATATGTGCTAAGAAGTGAAATAAATCAATATATAAAAAAAATTTGGGATGCAATATCAGAATATAAAAATGAAAAATACTCAAAAAAATATTCATAACATATGTAGGATTTGAAAACCATGATAAGAATTTGGACATCATGATGAGATATATACTCCACTATTTATCGATATTAGTCACCCATATTTAGTATCCTAAATGACCCATAATCTATATAAGATATTATTTATGGAAGTAAGGTGAAAAAATTATATGTGAACTTGTAGGGGTGAGAATAATTGTAGTAAGAAAATTCCACAAACATCATAACTATACATGTGTCAATAGTCTATAAAGTGTGGGGAAAATGACATCATACAACATCATCATGATACATATCAATAATAATGAAAACTAATTATTAATCTACAGGTGGGTAACTATCATCAACCATACCAAATTACATAGAATTATATTAAAATATAATAGAAATATAATATGACACCAATTAATAGATTTCCTACACGATTATTCAAAATATTTTCACTAATCATAATATGCTTGAGTAAATTTCTCTCTCCACCTATCATAAAAGAAATCGAGAAAATAAACCTCTCTGATTATAGAAGAAATATATATTTATATTCCAAAAAGGTAAAACACATATCATGGTATATAGTTATAAATCATGATAAAAGTGGAAAAAAGATCACCATGGATACAACTATATGTTTTGTCATCATTTATTTCATTTTTTTGTGTAAGATAAGATAGTTTATATCATGTATAATAATCCACCTATATCCTAGATCAATGGGAGATAAATGGTGTTACAACTCCGGTAAATTATCATATATCCTGTTCTTACATCGGGATATTTGGGGAGTTACCCAAATAGATATATCCCAATTAGATGATTATAGGGGGACTACTAATGTCATCCTATCTTTGAGTGAATACCATGATTATATTAACCTAGATATATGGTTGAATTGTGGTATATGTATATAATTATATTTATATACCTTCCTAAATCAATGTGTGAGAAATATAAGGTAACAACCATTACAAAATTTTTTTATCCAAAGGTTGAGTGTAATGGATATCACTACATTATCCCATAAACTTTGATATAGATTTATCAGAAGATTATTTTCTTATCAATGTTGATGGTAACACAATGATAAAATAAATCATACCTATGGATCCTTTGATTAGTCATAAATTAATTCACTATTAGAAATCTCTATCATACATTATCTTCAATAGATCCCCACATTTCTATGTTAATTGAATTATCGTATAAAATATTATAAATAAAAATTAAATATCATTATGAATTTCATATTGAATTATTCATAAATCCACCTCATAATTTATTTAATATCATTATTAATTTTCCTTCCACATTCCTCATAGATTTCAATTAATGTTTCAAAATACACGATCACTATATTTCACATCATTTTCATTGTTGCCGAATTTATTGTAAAATAATCAAACATTATAATTTAGTGTGTTTCACCTATTCATTCACTATTTTTGTAATAATTATTCAAAAATAAACTATGATTTATTACGAACGTTGAATGTTTAATATTAGATCATATTTAGGAAAATGTTTGAATCCCAACTAATTTAATTATTAATTATTATTATAATTACCATTTAATGCACTATAAACCATGTTAAAATAAAACTTTATCTTAGAATTCAAACGTTCAATATAATATAAAAAATAATTATATATATTTATATATATCATTTTATAAAACTACATTCGGATTGTAACCTCATTAATTAAAATAAGAATGTTAATGATTTTTTAAATGATTAACTTTTCACAATACAAATAAATTAAACATCAATTGGGTGATTAAAAATTAAATGAAAAATTAATTGAGTTGGATGAATGTTATATTTTTGAGAATCCTATCATGAAGTGAATTATGAAAAATTGAGAAATGAGTGAATCTAAATCAAGGAATGGTAGAAAGGTAATTTTTCTTATAATAAGAGTTGGAGCACCCTTATAAACACCATAATATCATAACTTATAGGGTATATAAATTCTTCACATTGGATGAATTAAATGAAAAAGATATATGGAAATCCATTTATGGGCATTAGAACTTTTTATAATTTTATTTATTTATATAATGTATGTAGATGAGTTGTAGGAGCTTATGAGTTCAATGAATATGAAATGGAATTATGTTTTGTTTAGTTTAGGTGTGACAAAGAATGAAATGAAATATCACACCATGATAAATATGAATCATAGCAGTTTAATCAAATTGATATATAATAAGAATGATAATAATCCATGGGATTCAAATTGTAGGGAAACCGAACATGTATAATTAAATTAATGTACCAATAAAAAATAAATAATTATATACTTTGAATTATTATGGTGAATTAATTTTAATGTACATAATTAATATATATTCCAATAAAATTTATTAATCCTTAAATTTATGAGTGGATATATGATTAGGAGGATTTTAGATGATGATTATTGAGGCTGGTTGAGGTAATATAAAATGGAGAATGTAAACTATATAAGGCATCTGATTATTTTGAGAAAAATTAGGTATGTGTGATTAACCTAGTCTAACCTCCATAAAATTTCAAAAAATTCTATCAGAGAAGATAATAAAAAAGTGTAATTTAAAGTCAACTAAAAATTATTACAAGTAAAAAAATTCAAATTTTGGTTGGGGTTTCTTACAATTGTAGAAAATATAAAATGCATTGGATACTTGATTATGGTTACACATATGAGATTATTGGAAATAAAATTATCTTAAATGATATATTATGTTTTGATAGAGGTGTTTTTATTTTAAAAAATGGTCAACCACTCAATGAAGGAAGAGATTAATTCACTAGGACTAGTTTAAATTAATCAAAAACTGTCCAATTTATCTATGGGTTGAAGTGTAACCATTTTATTGTTTCTTAATTATTAATAATTGTAAAATGGTTATATTTATCAAGATTGGATGTCTCTTATACAATATTAATGATGGAAAAATATTTTAAAATATATTTCTAAATAATCGTAAAATATTTAAAATATCAAAATATAATGACACATCTTCCATGAGCATGAAGGAGGAAACAATTATGACATTGGAGGACTATTTATTTTGAGAAAAATTAATTGGTTATGAATGTAAATAATGATGTTGTAAGAAATATATTGAAACTAAATCTTGAAATGATGATTTTTTTAAAAATTTAATAGAGGTAAATTAGTGAACAATAGACATAATTTGGTGGAGATCAAGATAAATTATCCCTTAAAGGTAGAGTACATAAAAGTGTGCAGGCCAATTTCATCAATGAAATACAATGGATATTGGTATTTCATGTTTTTAGTATATATACGTTATTTATGACTATATTAGCATGAGAAAATAAGAAACTATTGGGAGGTTCTAATATTTTCAAAGAATTATTAAGAAATGGGTGGATATTCATTCAAAAGATTTTATTTTGGTAATGGATAAAAAATAATAATGAAGTGTTTGAGGTATAAGTTTAGAAGAACAGAATATAGAGTGGGTATATGACTTCATACACAACCTAAAACAATAGATTCACTCAATATAAAAACCATGTATTGATAGAATTAAGATGGAAAATTCTATAAGAGCATACCACATATGAATTCTTTAGATAAAGACCACAACATTGGTATTCTACATTATTAATAGATTCCACATTATCCAAATTAATTCCACAAGTTATACGATTTATGGTTAAAATGAATTCATGATATAATAGTTTGAAATTTTTTTAAAGACTACACATTTTCAATATTAAAGGAAAATATTTAGGATATATTGATGAGAGGGAGTTTGGATATATAATTTAGAGACACAGACCAAGTAGAAGGAATTATTTATGTAGGAAGAAGAATATATAGATAATAATTAATCGATATTAATAGAAAAAATAAACACTTCAAAAAAATCACATTCAAATAATGATGAAATTGATCAATATATTAGATAATATTTTGAAATATATGAGATTATTTGAGATATATATTTAGATTTATTGACCATTCATTACGGTTTTAAAATGTCCAGTAATGAGGAACCCTTAATGAAATGATAGAATACTTCCACGATACATGGGATTCTTGGAAAAGATATGAAAATTATTGGATATAACCTCAATTAAGATCAAACATAGAGGAGATTTATAAATTCATGATATACAAGATTAATTTAAATGTTAAACTATTGAGTGTTGAAAAATCATTGAATTATAAAGACTATATAATAGAAATATATTCTAAGAATAGTAAAACTGAGAATATTCAACCATGGGAATTAGTGAAACCTCTTAAATATAACAATATGATAATGTAAAAGTGTGTTTTTGTAATAATTTCAACGAAAATGAATTATTAGAATGAAAAACATTTATCATGTTTTCAAATGGATACCCTTGAATTTGTTGTATTGATTTTTATGATATGTTTTCTCCAAAAGAATTGAACTAATTCAATTATTTCTCATGATAGAGTCTTAAGGAAATTATAAATTCTTTTAATTATATTTAATATAATAATTTTATAATGGTCAATTTTTTCATGGTGTCTACATTTGACATTTGAAAGAGTTTATGTTTTTATGCTGACATCACTAATTTTTAAAACCTAATTAAGAATGTAGACAGGTTCAAGAATGAAGACGAACAGTGGTATTCATTTCTAAATGGAATAATGAATTGAATGATATTCCAGAAAAGAAATTTGGATTCAAAAGTCTATATAAAATGATAAAACATAAATTTCAATACTGGAATTATGAATATTACCACCATATTGTTTGTTAGAAACCAAGAAATAATATGTGTGTATAATATCATCCACTTGATGAGAAATCTTATGTTTTACATGATATGTGATATGATATTATATTGGGGTATGGAAGTCGCAAATACGGAATTCCCTATCTCTTAGAAGAGAAGTATGCTTGTGAGTTATTAGAGATGGTTAGAATCGAAGAATTTAGAATGTTATCTACTCATATAACACATGAGACCAAGCTGTCTACTATTAAATAACGAAGGAATGTTAATTATATAGAGATATATAGGTAACTTATTTTCCAATATTACTTGAAATAATATGTGTATATATATATGACATTTTATTTACAGAAATTATTTTTTCTTGATTCTAAAGAAATACATTTGAGTTACTTCATGATGTTTTGGACCAGGTCATACACTATATCAAAGGTTATCTAAATTTTATTTTGAGTAATGAATGGAACAAAGTTTTTATAAATTGTAGCTATTATAATGGAGATTGGGAAATAGATTTCAGAGATCATATATTTATTTTAGTTAGATTATTAATTAATTGAGGATGATTTGTTATTGGACACTCCAAGAAAAAAATCCATGACATTTAAAATAAATGAAGAAAAATGTTCTTTATAAACCTAATTAATTATTATAGTGTTTTTAATGAGGTCATAGATTGAATATATGAGAGTGGATATCTCACGCCCTTTAAAAATTTCCATTACAAATCAAAATTTGTTCAACTTTTCAACAAATATGGTGAAATATTAAATCTCAGTGAATATTAAAACTAAGTAACACTTCATTAATGAAAAGTTATCGCACAATGATATTTTATGGGTTAATGTTTCATCCAATGATATGGTATCAAATATCATGGAATATTCCCTGATACATTGTTTCTTTCACTTGATTCTGTTATTGGGAGGGTATACACTCCCAAAATCACGAAAAGATTTTATGGAGGTTTAAAAATTTTATTATTTTTGTTTAATGAAATTATTAAGAATACAAAACTTGATATTATTAAAAATTATTGTAGACTCATATATTTTTTGGCCCTTGATGATCATGGGAGAAAAAGTAGGTATTATTAGATAAATTTGAAGATTGAAGATTGGTTATTTCATTAATTTGCAGGTTTACAAAAACTATGAGGGGAGGGTTGAAGTCCCATTAATATATTGAATTTTATTTGATGATTAGGGGGTGATTATTTTTGGACATTATATTATCCAATAAAAAAGTTAGCAAACAATGTTGATTCATGAGTAGATATCAATGGATACATAATCATAATGGATTTATTACACCAGTAGATGTAGTACTATAAAAACACATCATATCTTATGGTGTAGTGTCTATCTGAAAATTACCTTGGAATAGTGGGATTAATTGAATATTTATGAAATTTATTTGTGGGATTTATAAGTGTTTATATTTTTTATTTATTGAATACCTGTGTATTTATTATTTAGATAAAATTTAGATTTAATTGGATATGAAAGGAAATTGTGTTTTTCTTATTTGAAAAAAAATCACAATGGAAACTATATTATTACTCATGAAGAAGTTGGTGAAGAGTAAGAGTGTTGTCATAAAATTGTTTCTTTCACTGAAACTAATTTTTATATATAATGTTCTCAAGGATTATATGTTACATGATGTAAAATAATGACTCAAATTGTGATTAATTTAACTAACTGGTTGTGGGGAACTACTCACACAATGAATCCCTTGCAATGAATTTTTTTATTTTCACTAGTAATGGATCTAATTATCCTCAATAAATAGTGACATGAATCATGAATCTATCATTCATTTCATGATATTGGGGGTTACTCCAAGTGATTTCCATGTCTTAGTAGAATAATTAATAACAATGATTACCCCACCAGAAAAATGGAACTCGAAAAATAAATATTCCATGGAAAAATGTATGTATGATGAGATATAAGGTTTATGTCAGGAGTAAATATGTTACCTTACAATGGTATTAGAGGATATTAAAAATTCTATTCTTATATCTATCATATGTGTCCATCATATTGTGAGGGAAGAGTTCACACTAATATTAATGTATGTTTGATAAATAATATAGTGCATCTCCCAAATAATTTGTGGAAAATTGAAACAAATATATTAGTTACTATATCATTAATTTTGAGGAGTTTTTTCAATGATGAATTTACTAACATTTGAGGATATGAATAAAGGTAAACATGTTTTCAATAATCTAAATGTACTTGAGTTATTACAAGAAGATATTGATTTATATGTTCATTATTTTTGTTATATCGTGTACTTGTTGTTTTGGTCAATATCTGTATTACAATATTTATTATTATTATTATTAAAATATTAACATGGGTAGAATGGTCAAAACTGTATCTCACTAGGGTAATCCACCTAATTGAAATAGTCAGTGAGCCTTTTATTTCATCAATATATTGTGGGTGTTCTTTTTCACTCTTCTGATAATCATCATTTTATTATCTTTGAGAAAATTTTCCCGTTAATAGGTTTATGAAAATATATTTATAGTTTTTTATTAGTAGTCAATTATTCACCCTCACTCCCACTCTTGGTGACTTTCTATTATCACTCGATTCTTTCATTAAATCACATTGACTGCTATTTTTTTAATAATTACCTTATATAATAATATAGTATAACTTTAATTTCATTAATTATAAAATTTAATCGAGGTAATTTCAATTCATTAGTTACAAACTTTCCCCGAAATTTTAAACATAATAAACACTATTTAAAAAACATGTTTTTAGACACCATATATGTTATCATACTACCCTATGGTACAAAGTAAATAACTAAAAATTATTTATTTTCATTATTTTAACCATATTTTATCATATTTCATATTATTTTAATATATCAATATACATTATTCCACTCAACCTGGAGTAACCAAATCCAATTCCAATATTTATAATATATTCAGTTCGTTCTATGGAATGTAAATTACCTCTATGGAAAATGAATTAATATATAATTATTTTTGCATTATGAATTATAAATATTGAACCCAACAATCCAATAACCAAGAAGTTGTGATGACAATAATAATAGAATCCTCTACCCATTTGCGAGTGTTCAAAACTTGCATGGATTTTATCATTATATTGGGTTGTTTCTTTTGAAACTTCTTTTTAAGTGCATGATGTATTCTATTTAATTATTCCATCTAGAATCTCTGGATGATGATGGACATGCATTCTACATAGTTTGTGGTTTTGCGGGTGAGGCTTTCATTGCTGTAAATTTTGGAATATCATGGGATTTATGAAACATGGAATTTGTGAGGGGAGATACAACCAGCAGGATAACATCCAACAAAGTACATGGGATCATGGTTCTTATAGCGTGATATGATTTTGAGAAATTTTTGGAGCATAAAAGTCATTCATTATAGAATTAAACAAATAAATTAAGTGCATGTGTGACCGAAAATTTGAGAAATTTTCCATACAAAATAATATATATTCAAATATGATTTAAATAACATCAATTTGGATATTGTCCAATTCATGGTGGTAGGAATGGGGGCTAATACATTTCACACATTTGTGCCTTTCTATTATTTTTTCATGTAATACCTTTTATTAAATATAGATTATTAATATTCAACTGTTATTAAATCAGTTTATTTGGAGTAGTAAATGATATCCTCAATAACAGACTCCATTATTTTTATTTACAAATTTTAATAGTTATCATAGTATATCTATTTATTAGTTTAGAATCATAAATTTAATTACACTGATAACATAATATAATATTAGTATTCTTAAATGACATTATACAATATTATCAAAATTTTATCTTCAAAATGTTTTACTAGAAAAACATTCTCCACACACATCCTTGTCGGTAATTAATTTTAATAATTTATTAATAATAGTTTAATTTTTTATCATCATCATTATTAAATACAAGAAAAAAATTCAAACCAGACACAATATAAATAGATGTCCAAAACATACACACACACATTTATCGATTTAATATATACACATATGTTTATATGTTGTAATAAATAACAATTTAATCATTTACATTTTTTAACATATAACTGTAATAGATATATATATATATATATGAATGAAATGTGCACTAATTGTAATGTTTGAAAAAATATTTGTAACATTTTTTTTATTATTTCTTTATTCGTTTTTTCATTCACTCATGACTAATGAAGGAATCAATAGACCCATCATGTTTTTTTGACATATTTTTATTATTTTAATCTTTATTTTTATGATTAATTAAAAAAACTATAAAATTTTAAATAAATTAAATATATTATATATTTTTTTGATTATATATGATCCCATGTCCAATATTTACTTATGAAAATATTTAAATTTTCATCAATTTTAGTCATATTGTTTCTGCTAATATACTTAAAAACATTGCCTATAATTTCATGAAAGTCTACTAGCATTATTTACACAATCTATAAGCCGTTGAATTAATATCATTATAATGAGTATAGTTTTTTTGTATTGTTTGTTGTATATAATAAAATAATTGAAAAAGGCTAATAATCCATCTCTCTAGATTGTATCAATAAATACAATTATATTTTAAAATAAATTTATATCATTTAAAAAATAATGAAATACTTAATATCATATATAAATTATTCTTCATGACTTTGTGTTATATAGGATCAAAATATATAAAAAGGTTTTGGCCAATCAAACTTCTCCCTAGGTTTAAGAGAAATTCATTCACCATATTTTGAGCATTATAATTCTAATATTTTTACCATGTTAGATAACATAAAATATATAAATTGTTTTTCATGAATAAAAATATAACTTCTTGAAAGTTTAAAGAAATAGAATCATAAAATAATTTTTCACAAGACCAATGTCATAAACAAAGATCAATATTTTGTTAATGATGTTACCATGTTCTCCTTTGATGATTTTCACTATAATGGGGGTCTCAATGAGAGAATATTCCCAAAACATATCCCCCTAAATTCATTTACATATTGATTATAAATATGTTGATTAGTTTAGAATTAATATAACTTAAATAAATATATTTATTATAAAATCTAACAAAAATTATTTGAATTATGTTGACAACATATAAAAATGACGAAATTGTTATCTCAATGAAATTCCCTTCTTCCAAACTCAATTATGATTTATTTTCTTGATTCAATATAATATAGAGTAGAAATTCTGTATTATATTATTTTTCATATAAAAAATTAATATTATCATTAAAATTTTGATTAGATCTACAAATATGTTGTTATAAAATGTAAAATAATTAAAAAGTTCACATTAACTAAATAAAATTAAAATGTGTGTCTAATTATAATTATAAAAAAATTTATTCCTAAGCAAAACTAATGGAGTATTTGGTTACCCCAAATTTAATATATTATAAGAGGTTGTTATCCTAGCCCATAGTGATATGAATATCATTGTGGTTATTCATGAAATATGTTGTGATATTATTTGTTTATATTGTTACTATATTCTATATTAGGCTCATCATGTATTTTAATTATTCTAATACTTCCATATTCTAATGATGTGGAAATTATAATTATTTCATAATGGTCGATTAATGGTTCCAAATTATAATATATAATGGTTATATACCACACAGAATTAATTTTTAATTTTGAAAAGTAATGTTTGTATATTATATGGGAATTATAATGCCTTACTTTGGGGGCCACTCAATAGTTCCTATGATGACAAGAAACAAGACTTCAGTCATTCCACTATGTTTTCCAAATGATACTGACATGAATAGAGGGCCTAATCCTTGTAATGGGAAGAAATTGGTATTTAAACAACATGAAATTTATATTAGAAATAAAAAATGAATCCACATATAATAAATATCATAGTATCTATAAGAAATTTAACACAATTTAATGAAAATTTTCCTATGTGGAAAAATACAATAAAAACAAATAAAAAACTTTGAAAATAACATATAAATAATAAATTGAATATCAAATTACACACAGACCCTCCTTAAATACAAGGGCCTCAAAAATCTTATCTTCATATTGGGGTCGTGATTTTCAATCCCAATCCACGACACATCCTATGATCTAATATATAAAATTGACATAATTGCCACATGAGCACCATTTTCCCCTTGTATGTTGTCCGAAATATATCTCTGTACAGTTTCATAAAGATTCCATTCAAAATTACAATAAATACATGAACACAAGAGAAAAATAGGCATATCACACAAACATTCACGATTTTGTGTGTGATCCCAAACAAAGTGACTACATGACTATTCGATCAGCATGTACTAAGTAATAAACTAAGTTACATAATCAAATAATTTGTTGAATCATGTCAAAAAATAATTATTTCCTTATTATATCATACAAATATCACAAAACATATTAAAATAAACATCATAGGGAATATCATTGAGCCTTAACCACTACACGATAGTGTATGGAAGGGTTCCTGGTTTATGTCTAAGACTACCGCTCTCACATAATACGGGCCTTCCTACAACTTATCAATGAATCTCAGGTCATAAAAATTCTAAAAACAACAAAATCTATCTAGGTAGGTCTTACCATATATATCTATAATTATAATCACATTCCAACTAGGACCCCTCACTCATGGGTGGTCATACATCACACCCACCACACTTGCACTCAGGATAGGGTCACAACCAGATATATCCCCTATTTTAAGGAGGGTCACAAATGAACTGGGGAATAATAACCTATCAATAAAGGTGGTATCCTCTTTTATTCTCTCACATACGGGATTTCCATACATTCAAACTACTTACAACATAGATATGGTACATTTTTGCACATCATTCATGAACATATCACCAAGTGAAATGTCACGACCTGCACATTTAAAAAATTTAATATTGTTAAAATAAATAGCCACAAAACTAACTAATATGTTCTCTAGTAATAATAACTAAGGACATAATACTTCTTCTCAAAGAGTGCTCGGAGTTCTTTTTTCCACTAGGGATAAAATCTTAGACTATCAAAATCTATGCTCATTGATAAAAACTCATTCTCATCAACACATGGTGACCTCAATGACTATAGTCTCATTATAATATAGCCTATAATAGGTAGGTGTCATCATAATCAGATTAAAATGTCATAAAATTACAAAATAAACTAATTATAATCTTAAAGTAAAATTCTATACACCACTCAAAAACACATTTTCAGTCCATGAAACCATTATTGTAATCCTTACCATGTCTCATATAATATACCCCAAGAGAAATAAATGAATACCCCACTTAGACAAACCCAATATCTAATAAATCATGTCTTTGACCAAGGGGACTATCCCACTAAAAAATTTCACTTATTATAAATCCACCATTCTTATGGATTTACTAACATGGTTCAAGATATATGACTGTTTCACCAATAAATTTTATGAAATATTCTCTCATTATAGTTTAATTATCCCAATAGAAATTTTTAAAGGCTCTATTCCTCTCACATCACATCTTAAGACCAACTCATGGTTTCTCACTAGAAAAAATAAAAAATATCATTTCCTTGGAAACCTAATATTTTGGTGACCACAAACACTCAACATGTTAAAGATAAATTTTCCAAACCCCATGTGTTCCAAATTCCACCATATCCCTTTCTCGAACGCTATCTTTTTCATTATATATGTAACAATATGATATTAATCTATATTAATAATATGTTTATATAATTTTCATCACATAATAATAACCTAAAATAAATCCATGATATTATAAATTATATTTAAAAAAATAATAATATATAAATAAGATTACTGAGTTTAATAGGAAAATTCGAAATTAGGAATTTTACAATTAAAAAATAAATATACAACATCGAGTAACATAAGTATCAATTATGAAGATCAAATTTTAAAAATATATAATATAATTATCCATAAGGGGTTACCCTAGAATAGTTCCAATCCTAACACTATAAATTATGAAATTATTGAAATTGAATGTGAGGGAAGTTTAGGCTTGTAGAATTTTCCCCAGGATCAGTGCATGTAGAATAACATCCCACAACTACCACTAGAGCATAAATTATGATTCAATCCTATAGGGATATACTGATGGGTTATGAAACTAGAAATTATGTTGATATAAACAAGTAATTATTAATATAATTATTTATTTATGAGGTTAATTTTTTTTCATCTAATTTTTTTAATTTTATTGAAATATAGTTTTTATAATAAAATTAAAAACATCAATTTACACTTAAAAATTATTTTTTTATAAATTATATATATTGGATAAATATTATAATTAATTAAATATATATTATATATGATATTTTTGTGATATAAATATTGTTTTAACATGAAAATAATTGGTTATTCCAAATCATCAAAATTAAAATATTTATTTAAAAATCAATTTTATGGAAATTGTGGGAAACCAGTGAAGTTCAGAATACAAAATCAATTCAAACATTATAATTGATTATAATTCCATCCCAAAATAATTTAAATATGTTGGAATTCTTTACATTAAATAGTCATCATTCAATGGACTTATTCTTTTTTTCCATATTGTCTTTACTGAGGTCCTCAATCTAAAAATCCTTCTTTATTGTAGTCTACACATTCACCTATAATCTTGTTTTCACCTCATTAAAACCACATCTCAAGTCATATACAGTTTTTTAATCCATGATGATTTTTTTTCATTAAAATAAACTCAGAGTGGTCTATCAAAATTTTGTGTGCATCCTCCACAGATAACGTGATCAAGAAAGTCTCATCTAATACTTCGTTATTCAAGTGAATGAGAATCTCCATGGTGTTTCCTGACTCAAAAACATCCTTTTATGTATTTTTTGGATTAGTGGTAAATCATTCCTCTTCTTATTTTTCAATCCCCTCATCAATTACCGAAGCCACATGCATAATAAACCCCATTCATTTAATCATTAGGTTGTCAACATTATCACTCAATCACCCTTTGGGGAGTTTACATTTTATATAAGAACTTGTAATAAGAGGGATCCTAAAATCTGAGTAGTCCTTCAATATTAATAACCTCCAAATATGATGAATATAAAAATATAAATCCATATTCGTGTTATTTACGTTAATTGAATAGTATCAGAAGCACTCTTCTGTGAGGCCCCCTCCTTGGTCTCCAAGGACCAAGATTTGGAGAAAGAATCATTATCCTCTCCCTTTTCATCCATCATAACTCATAAAGGATGATTTACTTCATATAAATCCTCCACAAAAAATATATTTTTCAAACAGGGTAAACCAGTATCTCCCAACACCACAAAATGGTTTTGTAAACCATGACACAAAATACCAGCTTTTTCTATGTAAATTTGATTGGGAGGCTTTATAGCCTCACATAGAACATGTGCATCATGAACCACAATTGGGTTTCCTTGTTCACTAGTCTACACTCATGTACCAATCTCTCTAAAGAATATTTCAAAAATTATCTTTACTTTTGACACCATATGATCGATCTTAACATGTTTTTAGTATCATTACCTCTTGAGGAAAAATATAATAAGATTTCGCAACATCTGAAAATGAGGGTGGTTTCCTTGAGAATATTCTCTAAACTGAACACACACCTTATTCCTCCATCGAAACTCCTTAAACCCATAATGACATTGAAATAAAACCAAAATCATGCCTCAATAAAGACAAGACACTCTATATCCATGTATAAGAATTCATTGGTGTCACCTATTTATGGATTATTGTATGATGTCTCAAGTGCGCAATACCTATTGGATCCACCTTAGGGATTTTCATGTTAAAAAATCATTAATTTTGAGTCCAAACTTCCTTTATCCATTCATGGTTTGATATTATTCCATGGATGGAATTATCTACTAAACAATTCCAAAACATACATGAAAACATCTACTGAAATCAATACTATGTCACTTATATGATGAAAAAAACCCAGGATTCACATCATACCTTTTGATACAAAAAAAATCTTCATCAACCATGATGAAGAAATAATCTAGTGGGTTCTTGGCGACATCAGATTAAATGCAAATCCTTGGGGAGACTTGATGATAAACAATACATGTATTAAGATCAATGAAGTGAAAATTCCCACCATATTACCAATAAAACCAAGATTTTTGAGCTTCTTAAAAGGTAAGTGAAGACTGTGAAGAGATATCCAGATCATCATGATGGGAAAATTTATCTACAGGTGAAATTAAAAGGACCCCCATATGAGAGAAAAATGGAAACCTAAAAGGACCAATTTAGAATTGGACAAAGCAGATATAAGGTCTTCTACATTCAAGAATAGAATCAAGATAACCCTTGAATCTTGATGCCCAACAATCACATATTCATAAAATGTCCATAAAGAGGAAACAAATTGGTCAAAGTCATCTATGGTGGGGTGATGCTTCCCAAAATGATAAACCAATTAGAGATCAACCATAATATAATCTCACATCAACATTAGGGAAAAAACAGGGTCCAACATAACACCATTCTAGAAAGACATTATGGAATATATCGATTGAGGGAAAAGGTTGATGGGATGAAGGGTTAGTGATGAGGGAAAATAGAGGAGCATGATAAAATGATGAGTGTGTAAGGGGATCCTCATCCACCTCATATTAGAGGGGATGACCATTGGATGTTATGAATTTTCCATGAAAAAAACCATCATTGAATAAAGGGAGAGTTGAGATCATTAAAGCATATTCACTTCTCTTTCAAAATAAGAATAAAAAAATCAGACAATTTTAATTAGTTATCTTCCTATGAAAATGGGTTTGATTATATTTTTATATTAATTATATTATTCCAATTTCATAATTTTAATTTGATGAAATTAAATTCATTTTTAGTTATAAAAATATTATGATATCACTAGAAAAAATTGGATTTTTTTTAAAGGATTGATTTTTTTTGAATAGTGAAAATATTTTATAAATATTATGACATTATTAAAATATAAGACATGGAAATTTTAAAACCATTTTAATTTATATATTATATAAGAATAATTTACTTTTCAGTGTACAAAAAAATTAATTACTTAGTTAATAACTAGTTACTACAATTAGACTCAAAGGTGTTAAAAATGGGAAAAAATAATAACATAAAAAAATACAGTTTATAAATTAATGGTTCTTGTATAAATCAATAAAAAATTATCTTTACTACATTATTTTCTATTTTTCATCATTCTTGACATGTGAATCACGTTGTCGAATTATATTAAATTGAAATATTTACATGAATTCTATACTCAACACTTATACAATTCACCTCCCAGCACACCTTCATGAAAAATCCCAAAATTTGGTTTCCACTTAAACATATTCCAAAATTAAAACCCCTATAATCATTTCTAACAAATTTATTGTTTTTGAAATAATATATTTGTGAAATTCCTCCCTATTAAAGGATTTCTATAAGGGAATACTCATGTTCTCAACATGAGTACTTGTGTTTCCATAATTTCATTTAAAAAAATTAATTTTACCAAAATTAATTTATTATCCCAATTTGATGAAATTTATATTGTTTACACGTAATTATATCATTATATTGTAATAATTAATAAATTAATTATCCCTCTTCCATTGCATAAATAGAAAATGGCATTGATGTGTTTATGTGGACTATAACTTCCATGAAGTGATGTAATCTATTTTCACCACATATTCTCTTAAATGAAAAATATGATATTGCAACAAACCAAGTAATAATAGAAAATTTTGATTTCAAATTTAATCATATTATTGAATTAAATAGTGAAATTCATTATTAATATATAATGTAAGTTTTAATAAAATTTATTACTATTAAAATAATTTCTTATATAGTTGTATTTAAATGATTAATTTTGAAATTATAGAATTTTAATTTGAAACAACTAATGAGTTTTTAAAATAATCATAAAATAATCAGTCTATGAATTTTTTTAATTTATTTAAATTGTAAAATATTTAGGGAATAATTAAAAATACTATTTTTATATAAAATACATTATTTTTGTGATATCATCAAGGCATAATTATTATTTAAAATTTATTAAACATATGGAAAGGTTGATATATGATATTTTAATATAAATATCATATAAAAATAATTCAAATCATGTAAATTATGATTTAATTATTAATAAATAGAAAACTTATTGGCATTGTCGACATAGTGAATGAACAACTTTAGAAAAATTAAAATAACTTTTTATAGATAATAATTGAGATAGAAGATGTTTTTTCATGACTTTTTTTAAATATTTTGTATTTATGAGAAATTTTTTGACATTTTAAATTTTTTATAGTTATATAACATGATTATCAAAAAAATTCTCATGAAATTCTTAAGTAAGGAGAGAAAAGTCATATTGAAAAATTAAAGAAGAATTCTTGACATTGATTTGAGTAAACTATATAATAAATGAATGAGAAAGATTATATTAAAGAAAATTGATTTGTTTCATTATGATATTAAAATATATTTAATTGTTTTTATGAAATATTTACCTTTAATGCTTATGAAACCCTGATGTATTTCTTTTGAAAGAATAATGAAAATAAAAATAAATATTTCAAATAAAATTATAAGAACAATTAAATGAGCCAAAAAATTGTCTAAATATTATTATATGACTAATTTTAGAGAAAAATACACCTTGTGTTGAATTTAGAAACTTTTTGAACACACTTATTTAAAATAATGTACCTTATAATATTTTATTTAAAATAAGGTCCATCTTTTCAAAATATGGATATTAATATGTAAAAACTTTTAATATATAGTTTTATAGAATATATATCCAACTATACGTAGTATCTCAAAAGAAATTATTTTATCTTATTTAAGGATTTTTAATATTTTTAGTCAAAAAATAGATACCATAAATTATAATAATACAATGATGTTGTAATAATAAATTTAATGGAGAAATAAAATAAATGATAATTATAATATTAAAATAAATATAATTTGAGGTAATTAGGGGGATCCTTGAATTCTCTAGATAACTGTGATATGAATTGGATAAAATAAAATATATGGTTTAAATTTTGAAACTCTATTTTTATGTTTTTAAGTTCATAGTATTGAATAATATTAAATTTGACAATAATGATTTTTCATGAATATTAGGTTTTATTAAATTATTTAAAAATAATAAATTTTTTGAATAAGGATAATATGGATAATTTGTTTCTCAAAAATTCCATACCCAACTTTTTATTGGATATTTGTACATCTATAGACATATACTAGTTGTATTATATTTTAATATTTTAAGAAATTCCTAAAACACCCCTTAACTCAATTATAAAAGGGAAGTCCTTCCTTCACTTTATTTAACAAACTATATCCTTCTATCTTGACTGTACTCTAAGAAATTTTGTACAACTCATTCCTTAACACATTATAGTGTTCCTAAACTCCCCAAATGTCCAATTCCATGTTCCTTATGGTGGTTCTCATAGAGAAGTTATTCAAGAGGTAAATTCAACATTTTTCTTTCAAATTCTTCCTATCTTTTACCATATCCTCATCCCTATAAAAATATGAATGCAAACTCCAGTGCTATATATATACTATAATATTATTTTTTTTGTTGGAAGTCCAATATCAAATCTTTCCTTTTATCCTTTTATTCCTAAAAATTGTAACGTCGTCCATGGTATGTCGACTCACCACCTTAATGGATGATGAGTTTTTTATTCCAAATACTTTATCATAAAAAATATTAAATTAGCTTATAATTATTTATAATGACCAATACAAAAAATATATTATATTTCCTCACATTCTAGATTTAATATATGATCATAATATTTAATATAATGTAACTGATTTTCGATGTCCAAAAAATGGACAAAATAAACTAAACCATTATCATTAATTTGTTATCAAATGAATCATCCTCGTTTAGGAAAGAAAAATCTCATACGGGGCCATTTAAAATATTGGAGGTACATGAATAACAAATAAATTAACTTCTAATGTACAACAAACATTTTTCATGAAAATCCACAGTGAACATACCTTGAAATAATAAAATGAAGAAACCCAAAACTATGAAATATTATTAATAAACGGGACAAATGAGGTTATAAAAAAGTAATATAAGATATTATAAATATGAATATAGTTTAAAAAATTTAATAACATTATATAAAGCATTATATAGGAGGTTCGAAAATGTTTTATAGATATCAATCCTCTGGTAAGGGTATTTTTATGAAAAAATTATTCTTTTTTATGTTCCTTTTTTAAAAATTCCAAAATATTTTTTTCAAACTATGTTGGAATGAAAAAATTTCCCACATTCTTGTTTCCTTAAAATTATTATGTTTACATTAATATCTTATATGGTTAGAATTGAAGAAAATTTTTTCCATTTAACATGGGCAGTTTTTCAAATTGAATGATTTTCAACATGGAATGTTTAGTTTCTACAAAATGTGTTTTATAAGGAACTATTTCATGATTTTTGATGAGATTATGGATATTGGGAATTATTTTAGATGTTTTTTGGTTCCATTAAAACACTATTATGTGATGTTTTGCAATAATTGAAGGATGATTATTTACATTATTAACCAATGATGGGTGGTCCCCTGATAAACCAATGATTGGTGGTTATGTTATAATCTCCAAGGCATTGGGTAATCTCAAGATGGAATTTATAAAAATTGGTTACTTAATTTTTCATAGTGATATGTAAAATGATATCCCATGTTACCTAATTATAACTTATATACATTATCATCAGTTTTGATGAAAATATTTAGATTTTGATGAGTTATGATAATGTTTACATGAAAAGATGATTTCTTTTTCAATGAAAAAATATATGTTTAAGAGAATTTTTTAAATATTTTCAATGGAAAAAAATGTTCTCTTTTTATATCAATTACTAAAATTTTATGCTCATAACATTTTTAAAATTTTTTTTGATGGGATTTAATGGGGACTAGAGATAAGGATTTTATCAAGAAGAAAATTGTAATAATTTTTCAGGAAAGGAAAACAACTTTTTTAAAGAATTTGGTTTGATGAAAAAAATGGATACTATATATATGTGTCCACCTGTAAAATATGGGTTTATCATGTATGATTTTTAAAAATTATACTAAACCATTAAATGAAAGTATATTTTGGAAAATAAATTGATTTATAGCTTTAAAATATCTAGAATATATATTAGTTTATGTCTAGGTCCTTATATTTGGTATCAAAAAATATTTTATATAACATTAGGGGATATGATAATATTTATAGAAAAACCATGAATTATTTTAAATTGTGGTTAAATAATATATCATTTGAAAATTACCATATGTATTTATATAAAATATGTCCATTTATAAATTTTTTCCTCAGAGGTAACAATGATGCTGTGGTGGGAAGACATCGTGAGGAATAAATTATTTCAAAACATCGTCCTAAGTAGTTATAATCGTAATAGAATATTTTTTACAATTGTTTGTTAGTTTAAAAAATAAATAAAAAGAGGTTTTATCCATGTAATGGAGCATCCAGATTAACCACAGAGGAATATGTCTGCAGTCAAGCATTTCATTGGTAACATCCTCCAACATTTATTGGATCCTCAAATCTAGTGGTAGTAGTAGGACGAATCAACACTCTAGAAATTATATTAAACATTGAAAGTTGTTTTTAAATCCTAATGTTAATCCAAAATGATAATTGTTTTGAAGGTTAACCTGATTAATTTGGTATGTAATTGATAATACTAAAGAGGAATATAATCTGGGTGTTATTAAATGGGATGATTTTAAGAGTATTTTTCTAGAAAAATATTTCCATTATATAGTTTGAATTTTAAAGGAGAAACAATTCATAGAACTATTTTAGAGGGATTATGATTCTATACCTACCCATGGAGGTAATTTTACAAGATTTTCCAAGTACATACAAGATTTTTTTGGATATCGATAATAAAATTATTATAATTTAGTCTTTTCTGAAACATATTTTCAAAGAGGTTTGTATACATGAGAGTGTAATAGCTATGAAAAACGTTTTCATTTTTCTGAAAAAGTTGAGATGGATTTTTAATAAAAAAATGCCTAGTTATAATATTAATAATAAGTGTTGAGGATGGAAGGAATTTGGGAATAATTCATTAGAGAAAGTTGGAGGTTAGAATATAAAATTCCATTATGATGAAAAGTGTGGAAAGAAGCACCCTGAGTAAATAAATTAATTAGTGAAAGGTAAATTAGTACCCCATAATTTAAATGAATTAGTGAAAGGTATGATACTTGTGTGTTAAAATTATTCCAAATCCATAATGGATTTTGGATTTTCACATTATTTCATTTTTGAGAAATTTTCATAAATACATTGAATATAACATCCTGAAAGAATGATATTACTTTTGGGGAATACAGCTGGAAGAATTTTTAAACAAAACATGATTTATAGAATTCTTCTTATTGTTATAAATGAAAAAAAATTCCAATTTTTTTTTTAAAAAATACCTGTAGTTTTGTTTGATATTTTTTTCCATGTATTGATTTTTTTTTCATCAAAATATATATTGAAGATGGAAGAATGTCATTTTCAATGATTTCATAAAATTAATAACATTAAAATAATCTTTGAAATTGATTATAAATTGTATTGAATGTTACATAGAACATGTATTTGAAAAGAATGAAACTATTTAGATTAATGAACTGACATTAGTGAATGAATACATGGATGTTTTTTGAGTTAATTTTCCATGTGTTGTTTCTAATTGGGATGTTGAGTATACTACTGTCTTAGTTTATAATTCTATATAATTTAAAAACTCCCATATCGAGTGTGTAAATTTGAACATCTAGAATTGAAAGAGAGGTTTTAAGAGTATCTTGATAGGGTTTTTATTCATCATATATCTTCAACACGGGGTGATCCTATTATGTTTTCAAAAAATAATTACGGGATTATGTGTATTTTTATTTTATATATTTCCTTCAATGAAATCATTGTAAAAAATAATTACCATTTTACACATAATGATGATATGATTAATCATATATAGTGATATCAATATTTTTCCTATCTGCTGAAGGTAATGAAGGTTGATAATCCGAAAAAAATTCCATACAAGAAATGGAAGTTATGAGTTTGTAGTCATTCCCTTCAGGTAAAAATATTCCCATCCTATATTTACGGATTCCTTGAATTTTTTATTCCATTAATATTTGGATATGATTGAAATTTTTTTCTTGATAATATTTTGGTTTATTAAAATGGATATGTGATACATAAAAACATATAGGGACTATTATAAAAACCATTAAAGAAAATAATTTTTATGTAAAATATAAAAAATGAGATTTTTTTACAACTGATTTGTTTTTAGGGGAACATTATAAGTAAATATCGAATAGTTGTTGATCCTACAAATTTTTTTTTTGATGAATGAGAAGGACCTAAAGATGTTAATGAAACTTGATGTTTTATTTTATTAGATGGCTATTACCATTGTTTTTTTGAAAAATATTATTGGTTATCTCACCCACTAAATATATCAACTTGAAAATGAGTTAAATTTATCTTGAAAAAATAACATGATGATTTTTTCTGAAAAAAAGAAATAAATATGAGTGAATGCGCCAATTTTTTCATTCCCTATAGAAAATGTTATTTACCATCTACAATGATTCTTCATTAAAGGGGCATTGTTGTGTTCTTATGTATAATTATTAGGTAATTACTTTTGATACATGAAACAGAAACCTAATGAGATTAATTATCCTCCCCATGATTCTATGTTAGATATTGTGGGTTTTAATATTATAATTCCAAGGGATCATCAATATATTGAAATGTGTGAAATATATACTAATCATAAAATGATGAATTAGTTTTTCACACCAAAATAGTTGAATATGATGCCGAGAAGATGGATGAAACTGATTAAAAAATAGGATTTCATGATTCACTGTCTTATTATAAAATAAAATAAAGTGGTCAATGCTTTGAGTTAGAAAAGAAAAGAACCATTAATGATGTAACATATAGATAACAATCCTTGGATTATTGATTTTTTTATAATTTTTATTGGAATTAGTGGGAAAATAAAATTCTTATCTTTTTTTAGGTGTTAGTGAAATCATCTCTGAATTCAAAATTATGATTGCTCACAAGTTAGATCATTAGATACAAGAAAAGAAGAATTGGGGAGTAAGGGGATGTTATCTAAATTTAATTTCAATAAAGGGTTTATTTGGAGTTTTTGAAAGTTATAATTTTTCCATATGATTCTATGATGATGAAAGAGTTGATAAGTGATGATCATAGATCTCCATTTGCAATTAATCATTGCATCACTATGATGTATAAAGACCTTTAGGAGTATTTGTTTTACAAATATAGAATGAAATGATATATTTGTTATTTTATAATGAAATTTTTGACTTGATGATATATTAAATAAGAGTAAAAATTAACGAAGTGGTTTCTGAATCCTTTTATAGTGAAAAATTGAAAATGGGAAAATATATTGGTGGATTTCATGATGGTAAAAAAAATATTTCTCATGTAAACAATAGATTAGGGTTATTGTGGATCCACTAACTGAATGAGAATATTTCTATTCTATTCAATATACTATATATTTCTATTAACTTTAATGATTTTAACTCAATGGTATTTTTTGGATAATGGATAACTTCTCTCCATTATATCATAACATTAGCCCAGGTTGACATGTATATTTAGGAAAGGCCTTTATAATTTATTTGGAACTGAATTAAATTTCATCAGTTCATTTCATCCTTAATCTGATGGAATAAAATGTGAAAAATTCATACTTTAGATGAAATTATTAGAGAATTTTCAATGGATTACCTAGGATATTGGGATCATCCTTATTCATTAGTTGAGTTTTCTTATAAAAGTAGTTTTCATTCAAGTATAAAATGGAACCATTTGCGTAATATATGAAAAGTGAAGTTATTATTTAGAATTTTGGGATGCTGTAAGTGAAATAATGTTAATGGGAATATAATTTGTAAAGGAAATGGATGATAATGTCAAAATTATTCAGAAATTTATCAGGAAAACTGAGATCAAGCATGATAGATATAAATAAAAGAGAATTAAAGATCTTTTATTTGATTTATGTGATCATGTATTTCATAAAATATCTCAATGGAAATGTTATTTGATGTTTGGAATGGATGGAATGTTAAGAATATAGTTCATTAGACCTTACTATATCTATGAGAAGGATGGACTGGTTTCCAACAATGTAGCCTTACCTTTGAGTTTATCATAGGTGCACAATGTTTTTCATGTTTCCATGTTATGAATGTATATTTCTGGTTCATCTCTTATTTTGAGAAAAAATGTAGTACCATTGGAAGAGAAAATTTCTAATAAGGAACAACCGTTTTTATACCATTGACTGTAGAAAGAATGTCTTCTAATGCAAGTTAATTCACCAGATTAATGTTTTATTGAGATACCATATGGGTAATGGAGAAACATTGGAATATAAAAATTCTATGAGGAAAATGTATCCCCATTTTTTTAATAGGTGAATAAAATTGGGGGGGACATAGTTTAATAATGGGGGAGAATGTAACAACCTATCTACTGATAAATCAATTTTCCATTTTTTTCTGCATCCTCCAATTAAGTAGTTAAATTTATTATGAATATACAATGTAATTATGAAAACAAATAGATTTATTAAAATAATTTTATATATGGTTATATATAATGAATAATTATTAAATTATTGTATTTTAATTTGAAAAAACTAATTTCATTTTTGATATCATCATATCAAAATTAGTCTGTGGATAAATTTTGTGAATTTTCTAAGAAAGTAAAATATGTGGTGAATAATAAAAAAATCAGTTTCTTTTATACAACATGGTATTTTTGTGATTTTTTTAAGAATAATTATGTTTTAAAATTTATTAAACATGGTTATTTGATAATTTGTGATATTTTAATTTATAAATTTAACAAAAATAATTCAAAACATATAAACTATAATTTATTTCCTGAAAAATATAATAATAATTTTCATTACTGATGTACTTCCTACACAACATTAGAAATGTCAAAATTGGTGTATTATAAATAATAATTTAGTTTAAATAAGAATTTTCATGAAATTTTTTTTTATATTATATATATGATGTTTTTTTAATTTTTCATTTCAAGAGTTATAAAACTTAAATCTTATCCAAATAAATTTGCAATGCAATAAAGGTCAAATTAACTACTAATAAATGTTTTTTTGACATTAATATAAGTAAATATACATAAATAATGGATATAAAATATTATATTGAACAAAATGAATTTAAATTTTTAATAAGAAAAACCTATTTTCATTTTTTGTGTGTGAATTTTTTTTAATGCATATAAAACACTGACAGATTGCCCATTCATGCAGAATAAAAATAAATAAAATTAATTTAATTAAAAATATAAGAGCCAAGAAATGACCTAATTTTTAAAAAAAAATTATGTGTATTTATCCACCAAAATGATCCCTAGGTCAAATTTTTGAACTTTTCAAATCAAATTTTTTGACATTAAGTCCCTTGTAATATATTATTTAAAAGAAATTCAAACTATTCACGCCACATTTTTTATATATAAATTCTAATATTTATCTTTCAAGAAGTTATATTTGAATATAAATAGTCTATTTGAATTCAAAAGTTTTATATTATTCATATAATTTTATTTATAATATATTGAAAATAAATTCATACGTTACATGCTTACCAATCGAAGATGTAGTTATTATTTAGTAAATAGAAAAATAAAATAAATCATATAAACAATATTAAAATAAATATAATTTGATGTCATTAAGATGATACATGAACATTATAGATAAATATGACATGTATATGATATAATAAAATTGTTTTTTGAATTTGAGTCTTTTTTTGATGTTTTCAAATTTAATTTAATGAATACTATTCAATGTGAAAATAATGGTTTTTCATGAATATAATATTTTGTTATATTTTCTAGAAACCATAAAAATACCTAAAGATTAAGGGGATAATATTTTGTCCAAAAATGTCACCCCCTCAGATTTATAGGTCATTTTTAAATCTTTGGAACAAGAATTGTTGTTTTATATTTTAATATTTTTGAACATTTCTAAAAATCCCCCCACCTCAATTTGAAAAGGTCACTCATTCCTTCACTTAATTTCACCAGATTGAAAATTTTATATCAAAAATCCTTTAGATAATTATATTTTAATCATCACATGACACATTATAGTGTTTATGGACTCCCAAAAATACCAATTCCATGTTCCATAAAGAGGTTCTCAAAGAGACAGTATTCAATCGGGAAATTCATCCTTATTTCACTTTTAAATTAGTTCAGCAATCCATTATATCCTATCCCAACGTACCATGATAAATGATAACTAAAATATCACATATTTACTTGAATTTTATTTTATTACTTTAATATCCATCATAAATTCTATTCTCTTCTAATTTTATTCTTAAAAATGAAAACATAATCCATGGTATATCGACTCACTACCTTCATAGATGATGAGGTATTGTTTCCCATTAATGAATTCATGGAAAGATTGAATTCAATTATGACTTCATAAAATGAAATAAATAAATATATTCATTTTTTTCAATCAATATGGATTAATATATGGAAATAATATGAACTAAAAAACTGGTTCACAGTGTTACGAAAAATCATCCAAAAAAATAAACTTTTATCATTAATAATTCCTTAAATTAATTATCCTTATGTGAGAAGTAAAAAATACATATGGAACAATTTATAATTATAGAGATACAATAATACCATATTATTTCACATATATTAGACTATTCTAATTTAATAATAAGATCCATACTAAACCAACTATGTAATAATAAAATAAACACACCTGAAACAATTAAAATAATGAAATATAATTTAAAAAAGGGTTGAAGGATGTTATAAAAAGATCATATAAGGTATTATAAATATAAATATAGTTCTAGAAATAATTAATGACACTAATTAAACCATTATTTTGAGGTTTTAACATTTTTTAAGGATGTTGAACTTGAGGTTGGGTATTTTCCTTTAAAATTACACTTTTAATGTTTATTTTTAAAAAATTCAAGAAGATTTTTTTACCTACATAGAATTAATAGAATTTCCTGATTTCTTGATTCCTTAAAAATTTTATGTTTAATTTACATTTATATGTGGTTAAATTATAATAAATTTTTTCACTATACATGCACAATTTTTCAAAATGATTTATTTGTAAAATGTAACGTTTATTTTATTTAAATAGTGTTATGTGATGCATGATTTGAATATTTATGTTGTTGTAATGGTTCATGCGAATTATTTATAATTATGGGTTATTCTATTATAAATCAATTACCAGTGGGTCCATAATAAACTAGTTATGGGTGGTAACAATATTAACTAATGATAGGTAGTTCTTTTTATAAACCAAGGATGAGTGGTTATGTTATAGCCTTAATTGAATTGGGTAATCTAGATATCGAATTTGTCCATATAGGTCTCTTAATTTATAAGAGTTATATGAAACATGATTTCCCATGTTTCTTAATAATATATTATATTATTTCGAATGATATTTCATGAAAATCAATTCGTTTTCAAGAGGTAAGATAATGATATTTTATAAAAGTAGATTTATATTTTGATGTAAAAAAGGTATGTTTTAGTGAATATGATTTTATTTATTTTCACCGGACTAGTGGATTTCTTTATTATATACCTTTCTTTGAGATTTTATGATAATACCAGGTTGTCACAACCCGTCCTTAGGGCCCGTGCCGTAACTACCCCATGCCCGCCTTCCATAGGCCAGGGGCTGGCGACTAGCACGAAAGGCGTAAATCCAAATAACTGGGAAGGCATTTCATTTATAAAAGTAACAAAAAACCACATAGTACAAGCGGAAGTAAAACACTAAGTACAAAAGAAAGTGCTGAAAAGTAAATGGTCGAGAATACAAACCCAACTGAAAGTACAGCTACAACTGAACGAAAGTACAACAGAAAAAGGAAAACAACTTGAAGAAAGGAATCAGCTCTTGTGTCATCCTCCTTGGATCCTACATGATGGGTAGGTACAGATAGAGAAACTCCTAGATTGTCCACGACGGATCCTACCTGAAAGGTAGGTATAGATAGCAGAGCTCCTGGATCGTCCACCACTGATCCAACCTGAAGGGTAGGTACAGATAGCCTCCACAACTCTCTCTCCCGTCAACCTCCAACGGGTGTCATCTCGCCGTGAAGTCCACCTCCGGATACTGACTCGTCATGAGGTCCACCTACGGGTACCGTCCAGTCCTCGAACACTCGGCCTCCGTTAGAACTTCCCATCATCTGCAACCAACACAACGAGTTGTGGGCATAGCCCGTGCAGGGGTGATTATAAAGATACTTTGTAGGGACCCCGAGACCCTCAAGGTCTCTCTAAAACCAACAAGGATAACCACAAAGAAGATCTAAACCGATAACCTCTACTTAGGTATATGCCGATACTTATAACTAAGTTATCAAGTAACCCATCTCAATTATGAAGAAACACAAAGATTATGAAATCAATGGATAACCACTACCCAGGTATATTTCCATACATAAACCTACGTTATCAAGTCACCCATCTCAGTCATGAGGTAAACTCAAAGGTGATAGACTCAGCTCAAACCAGGATTTTCATTATCGAAACTGTAATTGCTAAATATCCCCATCTCTAGAGTGTATAGTGGTCCTGTCACGACTCCGAGGTACTGCTCACTAACCTAATAATGCTGAGGTACTCCTCCTTTCGAGTATCACGGGTCAGCCACCCAAACACAGTAGTGCTTCTCACCGGGGTATGCCACCCAAACATAGTAGTGCACACCCCCTAATAGCCTGCAGAGGTACTCTCAGGATGAGTACCGCGGGTCTGCACTGTCACACAGTAGTTTTCCGTCCGCCATGGGTCTGCACCCAAACAAAGTAGTGCTCCGTCCACTGGGCAAGTCGACTCACCCCAAGTCTTGTCGGTCAACGAGTCGTTAGGTCTCAGCCGGCTACATGGTCTCTGTACTCCGTACGCTCATCCATGGGAGGGTCCGCTCCACGAGCTACAGGTTTATACTCCACGTATCTCAATGTCCCACGAAGAAGTATCGCAAATGATCGCCTCGTCATAGGTGTCTAAATGCAATAGACGACGCGGCAATCAGACACTCGGTCTGTGAGTTATTATCATTTTCGTCCGAGGGGACAGATTGGTTTCGTGTGCGAACCAACTAGGCCATATCTCAACTGTACCCCGAACACTCATAGGGTATACTCATTGGGACCATTTCTCAACTTGATCACCAACGCCGCTGACGGTTCGTCAAACAGACATCTGGTCTGAAAGTTATCAGATTTTCCATTCCAGGGGCCCGGTTGGATTCGTGTGCACTCCAACCCAGCCACTATCCAACTGCATCCAAATCTCATGCGAAGAATGCAAAAAGTCCCATCTCATCAAGAGGAATCGAACAATGTCGATGGCACATCTATCGGACGTCCAGAGATCAAGATATAAGCATTTCCGCTCCGAGGGCCTGGTTGGTTTCATATCCAAACCAACCCTGCCATACTCAAGGTTCTCTAAAACCTTGAGTGTAATATAGCGAATCTTCCCCCTCGATCAAAGGATTGCTACACAACTGACGGTGCGTTGATCGGAGGCAGGTGGACCAAGATATGGGTGAAAGACCGAAAAAGGTCCGGAAGTGGGGGTTTCGTGTCCGGACCGCTCCGGCCCAAGACCCCCCGGGTCGGCCCGAACCGGGTCCGGGTCCAGCCCGCTTCGGTGCGGCCCAGCCCGGCTAGCACTGCCCAGCCTGGCCTGGGCGTGGCCAGGGCCAGCCTGGGCACGGCCCGTCCT
Organism: Viscum album; assembly: GCA_963277665.1. Classification (NCBI taxonomy): domain Eukaryota; kingdom Viridiplantae; phylum Streptophyta; class Magnoliopsida; order Santalales; family Viscaceae; genus Viscum; species Viscum album. The sequence continues at coordinate 1,952,132,124 of OY728150.1, forward strand.
GGTGGTCCTATCCGACGCGCTGGCCAGGCCAGGTGGCTCGGCCAAAACGGCCAAGCGGATGCACAAAGGGGGGGGGGGGGGGGGGGGCGCCGCCCCCCTTGAATGAAACCGTGGCCCCGTGTGGGGGCCTCCCCTTCCCAATGGACGTGGCTGAGCACCGTATCCCACCTCTCTCGGTCCCGCCCGGTCGCGGGACCAGCGGCCCTCCCTAGCGGCCCGCCGGCGCGGCTCGCTTGCGGTGTTTTCTACGGACCACCGGACGCGTTCCGGTGGTCCATTTTGCTCGACTCTTTCACCAACGGTCCTCCCGAGACCCTACCTTCACTACAAAGTCTTCAAATTTACCTTTTGGCCCCGTTTGTCATCGCCCGCCAATCCGCACCCAACGATCAACCAGCGGAGTCTTCAATCGCCTCCACGGCCCAGACTCCGGTCGCGGTTTCGTTCGGCCTCAACGGCGCGGCGCGACGGTGCCACGCTTCTTCGTCACGTTCTTTCTTGTTTCCCTGCGGTGCTGTTTCATCGCGCCGCCTTTGTTCGTGCCCCATCAAATCAAAACAACAAAGGGGGAGGAGATTCAGCCTTGTTCGTGCGGTCCGACCTCCTCTCATTATGTTGGTAACAAGCGGCCCAAAAGACGAAGAACAACAAGGATTTTTCACGAACAAAATAAATAAAACCAAACAGTTTTCCCCGAAATCAAGAATTAACAACACGCAAACATAATATTAACGGATCAACCTAATATTTAGTTGATCTGCATTCTTAGATTTAGAAGAAAGTAAACAAGGGTTCACTAACAATCACAAATAAATTCCCTACCTCGAGTGCAGTCGTCGAATGAGGTTTTTCGCGGAAATGGATGTCGCGGAAGAAGACGTCACGGAAGGAGTATCGTCGCGTCGGGGAGAAAATATTTTTTGGCGTCGCGTCTTCAATCTCCGAGGATCCGGCGTTCTTCGCGTTCTTCGTCGAGGAAGAAGAACTCCAAGACCTTGAGTCGTTCTCTCCAAAATCCTCCCGCACAACCAACGCAACAACAATAAAATAAGGGTTACCTTATTTTATTACTCACGCCAAATGTTTTAAAAATTCAAAAACAAATCAAACAATTAACTCAATTAATTACAACATTTTAAACCGCCCAATTAAAAGAGGCGTTTATTATAATGTTTAAATGCAATAGTTGACTTACATTTAAAATGGGGGGGGGGGGGTGCGGGTGTATACCTTAATCATAGGTGGGGGTTTCGTGGAAGTTGAAAAGGTGGGGCTCATGTGGGCCCCACCCCAAAAATATCCTACCTAGTGGAGTAGGATATAGTGGGTCCCACTTCAACCACTTAGCTTAGTTTAAACAACTTTAAATAAAATAAATTGGTTTCCCCGTTTTATTTTATTCATTTACATAAAACAAAATTTAGTAACCACACCCGAAAAACGCAACTCCGAATAAGGTGTTTCTAAGAAATTACCGGCACTGTGATTCCATCGGTGCCCTTGGATTTCGATTCCGAGCATCGGTTCAAAAGATAATAAAACCCGCTTGTTCGTTCACTGAACGTACCTGAGCTAAACTTCTGAAAATGATTCCGGCCACACCGGGCCTCAGAATCAGGTTCCGTCAGAAACTGCATTCTTGTAAAGTTCCAAATAAAATTAAGAAAAAAAAAATTTCCTTGAAATTTATGGGTCTTCACATTACTCCCACCTCAGGGTTTTACATCCTCGTAAAGCATTAACACAAACTAATGTTGAAAAGAGGTACTGAGCAGGCATCAGAGCCTTACTCTCCCATGTGCTTACCTGGAGGTTCTCGTACTACTAGTGAATTCACACCCAAGGAATCGATCGTCCTCGTAGGATCCCCTCCTGTCGATCCTGATCCCCACTAGAATCTATGCGTATGTCACCCTGTCATCGATGTCCAACTCCATGGGGTCGATGATGTGTGAAGGATCATGCACGTATCTTCTCAGTTGAGATACGTGCAAGTCGTCATGCACCAGGTGCAACTGAGGTGGATGGGTTAAGCGGTAAACCACCTCGCCTACCCAGCTGAGGACCTGGAATGGTCCATTGAACCTCAGAGATAACGTGTCGCCTCGACCACATCTCTGTAAACCTCGTCGAGGTGAGACCCGTATAAAGACATGATCGTCATCCTTGATCTCTAGAGGTCTCAAATTCTAATTAGAACTGATACTCAAAACGACTGCTTCCATGAGGGTAAGGTCGACCGACTCAAGACTGATCAGTCTTACCCTCCTGTGCATGATTTTATCATGTGCTGCATGGGGTTTCCTTTTAGCCGACCAAGGAAAACCCATCCTGACGTCATAGTTAAACCACAACCTTTTTTCCTAATACCGTAAATTTGTGTATGAACTGTGATTGCCTAGTCCATACTCAAACCAACATCGTAAGGCCTCGACGCTGCCACCAAGAGATTCCAACCGAAACTCTCACCCCGAGGGTCTGACCAAACCGTCAGCGTAAGTGTGATTATTGAGTCTCCTCCCAATGTGTCTCTAGATGTGAGGGTCAAGTCCAGGGCTTAATGGAAACTCTAGGTCTAGGACAAGATTCGTGTAAGGAAGGAATGATTCATATCAATGTGTGCTACTACGGCATCTAGTAGTGGACACAGAATGTCCCTTGAATCATTCATAGATCCATTGGGTCACTCTCCTTTAAGCTTCCTCTTATTGAAACATTTATCACGCCCAAGTCTCTTAGACTGGCACCAGTTTCTTGTTTATTACTGCATTGTGCAGTCTTCATCCGTTCCGGGATGATCTCCACCTTCTTTTCCTACATTCTGAAAGAGCTACTAAAATTTCTCCTTTGCTGAAAACAGAAACTCATTCTCATACCCTGGATGAACCATGACCATTTCCTAATACAATCAATCCAAACATGAATGATGTATTCATGCCACAAATGACGTCGTAAGGACACAAAGTTACAACCAAGAGAGCCAACTGTCACTCTTGCCTCCAAGGGTCGAGTCACACTGTCGGCATCAGTGTGAGGTCATTGGGTCTCCTCTAGTAGAAATCTCAAAAGTGAGGGTCAAGTCAACATTTTTAACTGGGACCACTCAGTATCAACCAAACAAAAGGACAGGAAATAAAGTATCACAAAGATAAGTGTCTTTTTGTTATTGCAGATCATAGTACAAAGACACAAATACAAGAACAATATGGAACTAGAAGTACAAGGTATGTATCCACTAGTTCTGTTCTTGTCCACCTACTCCCAGAGTTCTACTGTCTTGTCCAATGCTTGGTTTTTTCTCAATCACCAGCCACTAATTCTGCCTCGGTGACTCCCCCAACGCCTGCGGATCAACTGTGCGAGGAGTAAGACAGTCACGTGCCATGTGGCCCTTCCTGCCGCAGAAGAAACACTGTCCGTTTATAGAACGCCTGGCTCTGACTCCACCCCAGGTGCCCCGCACTACTGATCCTATAACCCAAGGTCGCCCACCTTCTGGTCTGGTCCTCTTAGACCTCTGCATCATCTGTCTACTGCCTACAGATGACTCGGCTACTGAGGGAAAGACTTGCAGAAATGTCAGCAGCTCCTGAACACGCTCAGGGTGCAGAGCTACTGGTACAAACTCCACCTTGAAGAATGTCTCGAAGTCTCCCCATGTGAAGGTCATCCCGTCGCAAAACTGGAACAAGCGGCAACACCACCTGCCTGCTGCTGCCTGAAGGAGGCTGGCAGCAAATATCACCATGAAGTCTACTGGCGTCCCCACTAGCCTGAAGACTCCCACCACAGCCTCTAGCCAATCCTCAGCCGCCTGCGAGTCCGTCTCTCCCCAGAACCTAGGTGGCCTATGGCGCTAGAGCTCGTGCAGCGTGCTCAAGTGGCGTGCATCGCCTACTGCTGGGTCTGGTGGCATCAGTGTCCCAATGTATGGTAGTACCGCTGGTGCCTCCACTAGTGCCTCAACTGCAAGAGGGCCATGTACCGAAGCCTTGTCGCTCGACAGGCTGTCAGTACGCACATCCCTCTGGGCTCTAGATGGTCATCCATGGAAAAGCATCCTGAAAAATACATACATGACACGGTCAAATGATTTATACCTGGTGAGATGACCTGGTTTGATCTGACTTTTAAAAACATTTGGAATCACACACGCAATCAGTTTTTTCATGCACAAAGTCAGAAATCATTTGTCCGGGTCCTGGTGTATGGATATGTCGCCCTCCCGCACCAACATCGGACTCCCTGAACTGAAAACCACACTCGGTACCCTTAACACTCTTGCTTCACAGAAAGAAAAACATCAGAGTTATATGTTCTGAGGTAGAACTGACTCATCTGATACAAATTTGTCACGACCCGTCCTCGGGGCCCATGATGTGACTACCCCAAGCCTGCCTTCCATAGGCCAAGGGCTGGTGACTAGCACCAAAGGAGTAAATCCTGATAACTGGGAAGACATTGCTTTTATAAAATTAAACAAAACACCATAGAGTTCAAGCGGAAGTAAAACACTAAGTACAAAAGAAAGTGCTGAAAAGTAAATGGGCCAGAATACAAAACCAACTGAAAGTACAGCTACAACTAAATGAAAGTACAACATAAAAAGACAAACAACTGGAAGAAAGGATGAATCTCTTAAGTCGTCCTCCTCAGATCCTACCTGAAGGGTAGGTACAGATAGTGCAACTCCTGGATCGTCCACGAAGGATCCTACCTGAAGGGTAGGTATAGGTAGTGAAGCTCCTGGATCGTCCACCACGAATCCTACCTGAAGGGTAGGTACAGATAGCCTCCACAATGCCCTTGCCCGTTAACCTCCTCCGGGTGTCGTCTCGCCGTGAAGTCCACCTCCAGATACTGACTCGTCGTGAGGTCCTCCTCCGAGTACCGTCCAGTCCCTGAACACTCGGCCTCCATCAGCACCGCCCGTCATCTGCAACCAACACAACGAGGTGCAGGCATAGCCTAGGCAGGGGTGATTATAACGATACTCATTAGGGACCCCGAGAACCTCAAGGTCTCTCTAAAACCAACAAGGATAACCATAATGAATATCTCAACCGATAACCTCTAATTAGGTATATTCCCATACATATACCGAAGATATCAACTAACCCATCTCAATCATGAGGAAACCCAAATATTATGAAATCAACGGATAACCACTACCTAGGTATATTACCATACATATACCTATGTTATCAAGTTACCCATCTCAATCATGAGGTAAACACAAAGGTCATAGAATCAGCTCAAACTAGGATTTTTATTATCGAAATCGTAACTGCTGAAGAGCCCCATCTCTGGAGTGTACAGTGGTCCTGTCACGACTCTGAGGTCCTACTCACTAACCTAAGGCTGCTGAGGTACTCCTCCTGTCTAGTACCACGGGTCAACCACCCAAACACAGTAGTGCTTCCCGCTAGGGTATTCCACCCAAACAAAGTAGTGCACACCCCCTAATAGCCTGCAGAGGTACTCTCCAGATTAGTACCGCGGGTCTGCACTGTCACATAGTAGTGCTCCATCCACCATTGTTCTGTACCCAAAAAAAGTAGTTCTCTGTCCACTGGGCTAGTCAACTCACCCCAAGTCGAGTCAGTCAAGCAGTCGTCAGGTCTCAGCCGGCTACACGGTCTCCGTACTCTGTATGCTCTTCTCCGGGAGGGTCCACTCCATGAGGTACAGTTTGATACTCCAAGTATCTCAATGTCCTATGAAGAAGTATCTCAAAGGACCGCCTCGTAATAGGGGTCTCAACGCAACAGACAACGCGTCAATCGGACGCCCAGTCTGTGAGTTATTAACTTTTTTGTCCCAGGGGCCTGTTTGGTTTCATGTGCGAACCAACCCGTCCGTATCTCAACTATAGCCCGATATCTTACAGGATATACTCAGAGGGACTGTTTCTCATCGTGATCACCAACGCCACTGACGGTTTGTCAAACGGAGGTCCAGTATGAAATTTGTCAACTTTTCCGTTGTAGGGGCCCGGTTGGATTCGTGTGCAATCCAACCCGGCCACTATCCAACTGCATCCAAACCTCAGGCGAAGTATGCCAAAAGGTCCGTCTCATCAAGAGGAATCCAAAAAAGTCAATGGAATATCAATCGGACGTCACGAGCTCAATATATAAGTGTTTCTGCTCTGAGGGCCTGGTTGGTTTTGTATCTGAACCAACCTGACCGTACTCAAGATTTTCCAAAACCTTCAGTGTAATATACCGAAACGACCGCCTCGATCCTAGGATCGCTACGCAACTGTCGGTGCATCGAATGGAGGTCTGTGGCCCATGATATTTGAGAAAAATAGAAAAAGGTCTGTAATTGGGGGTTTCAGTCCCGGACCGATCTGGCCTGAGATCCCCTGGGTCGGCCCGACCCGGGTCCGGGTCCGACCTGCTTTAGTGAAGCCCAGCCCGACCGGCATGGCCCGGCCCAGCCTGGGTGTGGCCCGGCCCGGCCTGGGCGAGGCCCGGCCCGGCCTAGGCGCGTCCCGGCCTAGCCTGGCGGTCCGGCCCGGTGCGCTGGTGCGCTAGCCAGGCCAGGTGGCTCGGCCAAAACAGCCGAGCGGATGCGCAAGACGGGGGGGGGGGGGGCTGCCCCCCTTGAATGAAACTGCGGCCCCGTGTGGGGGCCTCCCCATGCCAATAGACGCGGCTGACTGCCGCGTCCGTCCTCCCTCGGTCCGGCGCGGTTGCGGGACCAGCGGCCTGGCGCTGCGCCTTCAGCCGCGGCGGCCCTCCCCGGCGGCGCGCCGGGCGCCGCGGCCTCCTCGCGGCTAGACGGTGCCGGCCACCGGCGCACCATGCCGGTGAGGTGCGCCGACAGTGTTTTCTGCGGACCACCGGACACGCTCCGGTGGTCCGTTTTGCTCACTGCCTTAGCCAATGGTCCTCCCGGGACCCGACCTTCACTGCGGAGTCTTCAACTTTACCTTGCGGCCCCGTTTGTCATCGCCCGCCAATCCGCGCACAATGATCAACCAACAGAGTCTTCAATTGTATCTGCGGCCCCGACTTCAGACGTGGTTTCATTTGGCCTCAATGGCACGGCGCGGCGGCGCCGTGCTTCTTCATTGCGTTCTTTCTTGTTTCCGCGCGGTGTCATTGCACCGCGCCGCAATGAATCAAAACAATAAAGGGGGAGGACAGTCGGCCGTCTTCGTGCGGTCCGACCTCCTCCCGTTAAGTTGGTAACAAGCGGCCCAAAAGACGAAGAACAACAAAGAGTTTTCATGAACAAAAGAAATCATCCCGAATAGTTTTCCCCAAAATCAAGAATTCCCAACCCGCAAACATAATCTTCGCGGATCAAGTTAATATTTAGTTGATCAACGTTATTAGATTTAGAAGGAAGTAAACAAGGGTTCACTAAGAATCACAAATAAATTCCCTACCTCGAGCATAATCGTCGAACGAGGTTTGTCGCAAAAAGGGACGTCGCGGAAGAATATGTCATGGAAGAAGACGTCGCGGAAGGAGGATCGTCGCGTCGCGGAGAAAAGATTTGTCAGCGTCGCGTCGTCGATCTCCAAGGATCCGGCGTTCTTCGCGTTCATCATCAGGGAAGAATAACTCCAAGACCTTGAGCCGTTCTCTCAAAAATCCTCCCACACATCCAAGGAAACAACAATTAAATAAGGGTTACCATATTTTATTACTCACGCCAAACGCTTTAAAAATTCAAAAACAAATCAAACAATTAACTCAATTAATTTCAACATTTTAAACTACCCAATTAATAGAGGCATTTATAATAAAGTTTAAACGCAAGAGTTGACTTACATTTAAAAGGGGGGGGGGTGCGGGTGCGTTACCTTAATCAAAGGTGGGGGTTTCGTGGAAGGTGAAAAGGTGGGGCTCGTGTGGGACCCACCCCAAAAATATCCTACCTAGTGGAGTAGGATATAGTGGGTCCCACTTGAACCACTTATCTTAGGTTAAAAAAAATTAAATAAAATAAATTAGTTGCCCCATTTTATTTTATTCATTTACTTAACCCAAAATATAGCAACCACACCCGAGAAAACGCAACTCCGGAAAAGGTGTTTCTAAGCAATTATCGGTGCTGCGATTCCATCGATGCCCTCAGATTTCGATTCCGAGCACTGATTCAAAAGTTAGGAAAACCCGCTCGTTCATTTAATGAACGTACATGAGCTAAAATTCGGAAAATGATTCCGGGCACACCGGGCCTTGGAATCAGGTGCCGTCAGAAACTATGTTCTTGTAAAATTCCAAAGAAAATTAAGAAAAAAAAAATTCCTTGAAATTTCCGGTTCTTTACAGTGGTTTTAAATTTTTTTTCATAGGATTTAAGGGGGACTATAGACAAGGATGAGATCAAGGGGAAAATTTTGAATTTTTTTCATGAAGATAAAAAATGTTTTTTATAGTATTTTGTTTAATACAAAATATAGATAATGTGTATTTTTTTTACATGTAATGTATGGGTTTAAAATATATGAGTTATTACAAATTATATAATAATCTAAAACTAATGTATTATTTGTAAAAGAAATTAATTTAATGCGTTTAAATAATAAGAATATATATTGTATTAAGGCTAGGATTTTATATATAAAATATTTTAAAAAATTATAAATATATTATATTATTATTATTATGAAGTGAAAAATTATTTTTCACATAAAGTTTCAGTCATTAATTGAGAAATAAAATCATTAACCATGTCTACCTATAGACTACATCCTCTATGACGTAATATATCTCAGATTCCATCATATTCTTCGTTATTTTTAGAATAACATCAAATATGAATACAAAACATGACATTATATTAAAAATATCATTACACTTCAATAACTGAGATAATTTCCTAAATAAATAAATTTCATAACAATAATCACCCATAGATATTAATGAATTCTTGTTTGGTTTATTTTAACCACTGACATGAGCATTAAAATAAAATGGTGTCATAGATTAAAATGGAAATATAATTAATGATCATATTTGACACGAATAATTAAATTATTTTTTGATTTTTATTCATGGATTATTACTATAAAGTTAAACACATAAATTAAAAAATAGATGACTGATTTTAATAAATCACTTATACTTGATCATCATCAATTTAGACATTAATGATTTCAAAAAAACTAATATATAATGTAATTATAACATTATAAATATCTCTAAATAATTAAATAATTTACATTTTATGATTTATGAATTATAAAATTTGGGATATGGTGAAATAACAACATCTGTATTATAAAACAAGTCCAAATAGAACTTTATTACTCACAAATAATATTGATAATACATAATGACAAACTAATATAAATGTATACTATAATTATAAATTGTGTTTATAAAAGTTTTTAGATAATAATTAAGATATAAAATATTTTATTTAGATAGTTATTTTTTATAGATTTTATTAATGTTCCATAATATAAGTCAATAATTATATTAAGGAATTATTTCTTTCATTTTAAAATCCATAAGACATGTTTGATATCACATATTTTATTTTATTGTATATATTATACAAATATTATTTGATATATTATGTCATTAATTATATTTTATTCATTTCATTTTAAGTTTAATATCATGATCCCTATTTAAATGGGTTTTAATTATAATGTTACTTAAGTCATAATGTTTTGTTTCTAGTCTTATTTCCAGCCCTGATTTTCTTACAAAATAATCCATCTAGGAAATTATTATTTATTCTAAAACCTATCATATTCTTTTTGTTATTCATAATTAGTTAAATTTTTCCTCAAAATTTTATTTCTTACTGACTTGTGTTTTACTCGAATTGTCTATTTTAATGTAAAAAATGATTATTTTTTTATCTGGGAACCTCCCTTTTTCATGTTTTTATAAATGGGATTTTTTGAATAATTTCATTATGAATAAAAAAAATTAGTTATTTATGGGTCATTTTCATCAAATTATATAATTTATTTATAATTTCTTTTCAATTTGAACATATATGATATCAATTTTCCCATTTTTAGTAATTCTTCCTCCTTAAAAACTCACTGCATTAAAATAAATTATAATACTATATATCTTATAAAATGTTAATTTTTTATATAATAATTTTTTTAAAAGTTAAAGGATATTCCATATTTTGTAATCTATTTTAATTAATTATCCTCAAATTTGTTTTTCATCAGTATAAAAATATTTTGATGTATTTTATGCCTCATCATGTATTCATTTGAAATATTACTTTTTCATTTTTTCACTAGATATATTATGAAGTGATAATTTCTATAAGAGGATTGATCAATCTCTACACTTTCATTCATAATAATTAACTATGAATTGGAATTACTAACATTATATGCATTTCCTATTTTGAAAACAATGTTATAATTATGCCTAAATGAAGGGATTTGACCATGAATTCACACATCTATTGATTAGGTAATATTTTCACAAAACATAACACTATATATATATGATTTAAATATCATACATTTCATAATTTTATATTTAATTACAATGTTACTAAATATCATTTCATACTAATTTATTTTACGTGGGTTTATTAAATTATGATTATTTATGGAATTATGAATTTTATCATTATGATATTCCACTATAAATTATATGAATCCCATTTTAATTTAATGGTTTACTTATAATATTATTAAGTATTAATATTTATGTGAAACTTATCTGTATATAGAAATAATTGGTGGGTTATTATATATCCACAAAATGAATAAATTATTCTTTATATTTGATTACATAGAAAGGTACAATAAAAATTAGTATATTCACAATGGTGTGGGCATAATGAGATCTATCAATTTTAATGTGTTGAGATAATGAGTTCTTTCTTGATTGATTGGGAATAATGGGTTTTTTATAGGGTTTACTGTGATAATTATTCTGAAACCATTTTAGTTTAATTTTACTGAAATAATATATTATATTCCTTGTTTATGAATTTTTTTTGTAAAATATTTTTAATTTATTTATGCTCCCATATTGAATGATTAATATTTTTTTATTCAATTAAATGTCCTTATTGTTATGCATCATTGATAAGTGGAAATACCATTACATGATAATATATTATGATATTCCTCATTTCATGACATATAATCTATGATTTTTTTATAAAACATTATAATTTTCACATATGTTCATTGACTATTGATTCTAATGTATACACTTATACGTCATATGATCTCACCCCTTTCATATGTTTCTATATCAATTTGTTATTGATAAAAGTAATACATATGATTTTTCAAGAAGATTATTTTTAGCGGATAATTCTTGAGAGATGTTGAATAATTTTCATTGATTATGATGTTAAATATATAGTGGAAAAATGACAATTAGATAAAAAAGATATTGGTTTTATTAGTTAATGTTTGGAACTATATCTTTAAAAATTTAAACATAATAGAAGAAGGGAAGGTATTTTAATTCCACATTCTATTTAGTCAAGTAATTATGGGGTTTTCATATTTATGGGATTTCATAATCCATCTTCTAGATCCAATGAAACATGGATATTGGAAATACAATCATGTATAGCTAAAAAATGTATTTGTATTATAGAGACCATGAGTAACACCCTAATAATTTATTATATATTTCTCTTTATCAAATTTGATGTGTTCAGTATCATGTGAGTAATGTAACAACTAAAAGATGTGAATTAATCCTTATTAAAAATATAATATAAATGAAAATAATATATCATGAAATAAAATTGATTAAATTTATGTAATAATGTAAATTAATAACTTTTAAGAAATCTTGGGTTAATGATAAGTAATTTTAGTTTAGTAATTCATGGAAAATATAAAATGTTTTTATAATTGTTTTATTATATGTTTAATTGAAAATTTAATTAGGTTTATTTTATGCATTAAAAATATGGAATTTTTTTATCATATAAATAAAATTGAGTTATCACTTAGGAATCTATTATAAAGTGGTTTGAATTGAAGGTAAAATTATTTGGCAGTAAAAAGTTATATTTATTAGAAAAATGTTTTCATGTGTATAATTTGTTTTTATGTTAACAAGGTAAATTTTAGGAAAATGATGAATGGTTTAATAAAATATATAGATAATGAATCAAATGAAATATATTAATATTTATTTAATATTTTTTTCTAGGTATGGATTGAGAATACAATCAATTTAATCCAAAAAAATTATTATTATAAAAAATGGGTTTTTTGTTGATTTGTGCTCGGATAATATAATTAATCTCTTATACAAATATTAATTTTTTCATCAAATATTCATTTCATATTCATAATGAAAATTATTTTTTGGTAATATAATGAACTGAATTTCTATACATACATAATAATTTCTATGGTAAAACATTTTTCACTTTGTTCAGGATTAAAAGGGTTAATGAGGGTGTTAAACTAAGAGATAATTAGAAAAATATCTCTAAACCTTATCAAAAACTAATTATAAGAATGTATTTGAACCATAAATTATCATATATTAAAATAATTCTCTATTTATTTCCACATTCCCATTAAAATGGTTTTATATTTTTTTTCAACATCATATATTTAAATGGTTCTCATACCCCAAACTTAAAAAAGGAAAAAGAATCATATAAATTATTCACACACCCTAAAAAATTTATCTCAGCTAATACCTAATCTAATATCATAATTAAATTCTACCAACTAACTTGGGGTACTGGTTTTTAAAAAATAGCATCTCATGAGGGCATAAGGTATAATCTGAGGGAAGATACTCAAACTAGATGTAATTTTATTTAATGATACATTTCCAGTTTTTTCCTCTATTTTCAACCACCAAATATTATATAAATAAATTGTTATTTTTAAATAATTATAATTTATAGACATAAATGGCCTTATTTTATGGTTAAAACCTATTTTTGTCCCTTATTCATCAAATGGAAAATGGATGTGTTTCTCATTCACATGTATAGATTACTGTCTCCATTAATTAATGTGTTTTATTTTTAATCAATTTAGCACAGGTGTGGTAATATTGATAAAATAAGTTAATATATGTAAAATATATGAAATTAATAATATTATTTAATGATAAATCATTATTTAACTTCCCTTCATTTCATCTATTGTAAAATTAACATCTCACCTGGGTGTATATGTGGAAAACATTTTCTATGAATGTTTGAAATTAATTATATATAAGTCCCATACATTGATTAATATAATTTTTTTTATAATAAATACTTATGTTATTTATGAGTTAAATAATATTTTTTAGATAATTGAACAAGGAGTATGGTTCAATGGCTTGAATCACCAAACATATTCTTGCATTTAGATTTCATTGTCAACACTAAAATATTGAAATTATTAGAGAATTATTAATAAATATGTGGTTGAAAATTATAAAAGAATCATATATATAAATAGATGTATTAATATGTGTTTTATATAGATATATTATGAAACATTACTTTGTATAGATATGGAAAGATCTCACATGAATCTATTTTGGACTATTAATAAAAGTATATGGGAAAATATCATTTTTAATTGGGATTATTCAAGTTTAAATCTCCATTTGGGAGATTTTATGTAGTCTAAATATATACTAAAAATCATGTAGTTTCTTATTCTATATTAATTTCATGATATTGGTATAATTCATACTATTTTCTCCCTTATTGGAACTAAAAATGATTAAAAGAATATTAAAAAAATGAACTTATTCGTATTTATTAGTTGGGTATCATTTTCATACCTACCCATACTAATTTAATATTTATAATAATGCTCTTTTAAAATCAATGATTATTGTATAAATATATATTCATCCATATTTAACATTAATTAAAGGTTTTTTAAAAGGAATATTTATCAATTTTTTCTTGGAATGTTTATATTTTTATATTTCGTTCAAAACTGTGAAGATTTTTAATCTTTTATCAGATGAATATATTTTTCCTACTATAATGAAAATTATTAATTGTAAATATTTATTTATAAGTTCCCAATTATATCCAATTATAATTCTATTCTAATTATATTTTGAATTTTTAGTATTAAAAATATATAAAAATGATGTTTTCTGTTGTTTTTGAAACAAAATTTTTTAATTATTTAAAAATTTATATGTCAACTATATTGATATTATTTATAGAATTTTATAATTCAGTAGATATGTGATATAAATATATAATATGTTTATTTATATGGGTGGATTATTATTTTGTTATTAATAAATATTTATCAAATTCATTTCTTTTTTACGTGTTATGCTATGATGAAACAATGAATATTATAATCATATTTTCAATAACATATATATGAGTTTCAAAATTTGTCATGTGAGAAAGGTATTAAATAACCCTATATATAATTGGTAATGATTTATTACTCATGATTTTGTATGAAGTGAAATAAGTATGGATCATAATAAAATATGGGACACTCTCCATTATGATTAAAAAGGGAACTAGGAGTGAACTGAACCTAATATAAGAGTTTTTATATAAAGAATGAAATGGTTGTGGGAAGAGATCTCAATTAACTACTATAATATTACTACAATATTAGAGGAAATTGGTAGAGAACCTTGAATAATGAAATTATTTGTTATGCACAAAATTTTATCACATTCTTAAGAATTATTCATATAGTTATGATACAGTCTCACAGATTAGGATTAATTATTCACAATATTTCACTCTTTTGACTCATTCGCTTTGATATAAATTTTTTTAAATCCATGAATCATTTTTATGATCAATAAATAATTTTTTATTATATTCATAACCTATTAAAAATCAATTAAACAAGTATTCTTATCTTATTATCACTTATGATATTTGACTGATGTATTACATATTTAACCATACAATGAATCTGGGATCACCATTTATTATGTTTATATTTTCCTTGGGTATGAATACATGTATTAATTAGGATATGTCTATGAAGGTTACCATGTGAAACGAAATTTTCCAGATATGTGGAAGATCTTTCATGAAATAATCACATTATGTATTTAGACTCTAAAGATACTAAAACATTAAAGATTTTGGTCGTGTATACTTGTGATATTAATTGAACTATCATATCAAATTATTCAACATTATTATATTGAATAATATAGTCACCTTTGTTTATTTTTTAGTATTAGGTTGCAAATAATGTAAGGATAGAAATTAAGATAATCATTGATGAATATAAAGGAATAAAATTTGTACGTAATGTATTAATATTTTATAAAAAATTGACATAATTTAAGAAATATTAGGAATTATTTCCATTAATATATTATTTATAAATTTGATGAATTATTCATAATTACTAAAAGTTACTTTTTATATTTTTTAATGACTATAAACATGAGATATCAAGTTATCAATGGACATAAAATGTTATGTAATGACTTCCCCCATGATCTAACAAACAACATGCAAGTCAGAGTATGAAATCTTATATTTGTACTTAAATAAATCTATAATGGTCATAGAGGTAATGATATTACATAAAATTAATTTAAAGGTAAATATATAGTTGATTCATTTATAAGGAACACATCATCCTTCCTTTAGAGGGTCCTCTAATCTACTAATCTCCAAACAACATATCATTACCACTAATGTTTTATTTTTATTTTCTCTAGTGATCATAGGATGAATTTTTTTCATCCTAATTAAAAAATTTAAAGTTTAAGAATATATATATGGGAGATACTTTTTAAGAATATGACCCCAAATGATGAAATTTATATAATTTTATGGGAGGAGTGATTAATCCAGTTATTGTTTTTGTTTTATTTTTTTCATAAAGAAGACAATATGTATGTTGTATATATTTTATAGAAAAGAATATCATATATTAATTTTTTTGAATCCAATAATTTTTATAATAAAATGTATTTTTTCCTTCAAAATTGGTATTATGGAAAAGTAAATAGAAATAATGATTGTAGAATTCATTTTCTATCATATTTATATGATAAAAAAACATTATAGAAGTGATTCCATAATATATATATATCAAATGAATGATAAGGATAATAATTATTCTATGAATTACTATATATAATCCAAGTAATGATGTCTTCATGATAATAAATAGTGATGATTATATTTTCATATCTATATTTAGTTCATGAATAATTTAAATTGATAATGGTGTTTCCTTGGTATTTTTATTGTTACAATCACTTGATAGAAAAGGTATGTGATGATAATTTCATTGAATATAATGTACTATATAGTCTAGTTAGAATACATTAAATCTTAATATTAATGTAATTATCTTCATAGAGATATTAAATGTGATATTCTGAGGAATCATTATATATATGAATTTTTAATGATATTGATGTGTTTTTGTTGTGTACAGGCTCCTGATTTGTTGGTTTTGTTTTTTTGTTCTATCCAAAATATAATATGGATATAATGATGAAATAAAGAATCCATATAAGGGGTGTTAATATGAAAGGAGAATTCATTTTTTCCTGGATAATGTTTTGGAGTGATTAAAAATGACTCTTAAATCTTTGAGATATAATAGAACATATTTTAATATTGGCTACAACATGGAGCTGAAATTAGAAAAATGGAAATGTCCCAGACTGTAAGTCATATTTTACCATATTTAATTATAATCCATTATAATAATGTGGATTTCTAATCATATGACTTAAATATGAACAAAATTAAATTATCTAGATCATTTTGAATCATCCATAAAACATTGATTTGAATGAAGGTTTTTATCTTCTAGAGTTATCAACGTAATGGAATCATAATTAGTATTTATGTTAAAATATAAGATAGGGATATGACTTTATGACTAAAAATATTTTTATGTAACAAAAAAAGGATTGAATGCAATTATTTTACTTATATTTAAAGAATTAAGAATAAGAATAGTAATAAATTTAATTATATTTTATGATGGTAATAATTCAACAGCTTGCACATTTATAAGGGTATTTCTACAAGATAAGAAAATATTTAAATATTTTAGTTCTGATGAATCAAAATAAGATAAAAATCAGAAAATTTATTTAAAAAAATCTTCATGAATCAAACATCATGATTAAATAAGAGGTCCTAATTAAAGATGATATCTCAGGGTGTATAAAAAAGATGTATAAGAATATAATACTAATGGAATTATACATTGTATACTACATGATATGCATTTCCATGATAATGTTGAAATATATAGAAAAATTATTTCCTTGGATTTTTAGAATATTTTAATTAAGAAGTATTAGGTGATTTTTCACATATCATAAGGAATGAAAGAACTGATTCTTCTGTCTATCATTAAGGATGAATCAAAATGAATCCTCGACTAAAACATTATATGTTTGAATGAGTCGGATAATGTTTTAAATCTCATATATTTCGAAAAATTTCATTGAAGAAATAATTAAAATATATTATATGTGAATATATATATTTTAAGATATAAGAAATAAAAAAGAAGAGTCTCTTGACTGTGCAAACCTATGAATATATTACAAGTTGAAATATGATGAATGGTTACAGTGTTTTTATATGTTGATGGTGTTAACATTCCAAGATGGATTTATGATAGAAACTTCTCAAATAAGGAAATCCAACTAAATTGTTCAAGGTAGGGAGAATCTCCATAAATATAGTCTAGGTGGGATTTAAGACATCACATGGGACATTACAACAAATGATATACATGACTATTATCCTATATAATGTTTTAAAACCATCTATATTGATTTTTAACTGGTAAATTCTAATATAAAAGGGTAAATTTCACACACTTAATTGTCAGTTAATATTAATAATAAAAAATTAATGATTATGGGGTAACAAACAAAATCCAATGAGGATATAGTTATCTTAAAGTATATGAACGTTATTTACAAACCCTAGTGTTACGTGTTTTTTTATTGATTAGTATCATTATAATATCCAAAGGAGAGATAAATAAAGAGATATCCTCCCACTGAATATATGCATATGGGGTTAATAGCTAAATGTAAATTTTTTGATAAAGTCTCCCTTAATTAATTTAGAAGCCACTATGTGTTTCTATATCTCAAACCTAACATATTAAATTGTATGAGTGCATAAGTCACTCTTATATTAGATTATAATATTTTAAATTATATTTGGAGGATATAAATTATATATTAAAAACAATATATTATTTTATGATTTTATGAAGCATATTAATACACTATCAAAGAAATCATTGATACAATTTCTACTTTAACAATGAAGAAAAGGATGAAAATCCAATAAAAGATGTCGAGAAAGGCATCTTTAATTAAGGAATGAATTCAAGTATTTATATATTATTATAATAGAATATTGTTTTTCATATGTTATTGGTCCTAATATTAGTGAATATAAGATGATATTCCGCAAGAAGAAATAGGGAATGGAAAATGTTTCCCCATGTTTTAAATGAAGAAAACCTATGAATAATATATGAATATGTGGGGAGTGAATTCACCACCATGATAGAAGATAACTATCTAGACTCGTGTAATTGAGAACCCATATAAAAATATTTTGTACCAATAATTAGTTTTTTGTTTTTTTCAAATAAATGACAACATAATAGCAAGTATGATCACAATTATGAGCATTCACAAGTTGTATAAATTATTTTCATTAAAAATATAATATTAAACTAATGTAATGGAATTATCTCATATATTTTTAGAAAATTTTGTGGAATATAGAAGTAGAACACCGACTATAATGATGATAGTGAAATGATGAAATGTTTTGAAATAAAGTGTAAAAATTAGTGTCAATCTCTCAATAAATGATGGTGTGACAAGTCTAGATAATGTAAAACATGATGAAAGAGAAGAAATATTTAAATATGATTTGATAAAAAATAATAAATATGAGTATATAAAAATAATTGATAAAAAGAACCATGAATCTGAATTGAAAATTTCCATTACAGATTATGAACATGTGGTCATGGATAATTGGGTTAAATAACATGACCTAGTGTTATATGTAAATATTAAATTTAATGAAGATGAAATTAAAAATAAATGAATGGTATTTGAATATGAATTAAAATAATTTTAATAAAATTATTGTGTACTTAGTATAAAATTTTCCTAACATGAGATAAGTTTTAATAATATTGAATCTTTTCAATCCAAGTTGTCACACCTAGTTGAAAATAGAGATCCATCCACAAAAAATGTCCACGGGTGATTTTATGATGAATGTGAACTATCTCGTGGGAAAAAAATTATGAATCATCTACTACTCAATCCAAAATGGTCTTAAATAAAAAATAAACATCAAATAATAATAAAATATTTTTATTTAATCCTCATTTCTGAATGTTTTTATATTTAAATTCCGAATATGTTCAAATATAAATGATTTAAAATTATGAGATGCCCATCATTATATGAATGATTGATAAAAGAATTGTTTTGTGAACTTATTCCCTGAATGAATACTATTTTTTCCAAAGGTAAAATACATTGAGAATACAATTCTACAAAATCAAGACATCGAGTGATTTGTAAAATAGAAAACAAGGATTGTTGGTTAACATATTTCCAATAAAAAATTCATAAATACCACTATAGATTTCTTGTATAATATGTCACTATATAAAATGAAATTAGATCCTACAGTGTGGGGGGGGGGGATTTGAAAATACACATCAGACACACGATATGATTATAATTGAATATATAAGAAGTATATTTTTCATAAATGAAATACACTATCATTTTAGAAGTGGTCATAGTGAAAAGGAATGCAAGTCTATATAATTAAAGAATATAATATGAAAAATTATATGGATAATAACATATACATGAATGAATGATGATGGTATATCCATGTGAAATTATCAGGATAATCATGTTGAAAAAATCATTTCTCGGACGCCTATAAAAAAATCTTTTAATTTATCATTGGTTAATAAGAAAGTGGAAAATGGAGAAGTTAAAAACAATATTAAGAAGTAAAATATAGAATCATTCTAAAAATGGGGAATTTATTTCTTTTTTAATAAAATATCTCCCAATATGTGTAACTATTAAATATTTTAGAAAAGAAATTGTTTTCGATAGCATATTCGACATGCCACACCAATCATAAATGACTAGTGAAATATAAAATTTATATATATAAGATGATAAATCAATGAGTAAAAAGTATATTAACTACTTTATGATATATATATATATATATGGTTTTGTGTGTTTTTACTTCTAAAATATAAATTATTCATAATTTTCTAGTACATAATCAATCAATTTTTAGTAATGTAATTATAATTTTCAAAAATATGTTTTTTTCCAAAATAGTTTTATTAAATTCTATACAAAATATTATATTTAATTTTAAAAAATTTATAAATTATATTTCATAAAATGAATTTCAATTTTTAAATTATAATATTATAATTTTACTTTCATTCAAATTTGGTGTTTTTGGAAAAATTCTTATTTCTAAGTGAATAGTGAAAAATAATTTTTTTCCTAAAATGTCATTTATTTTCAATAAATTGAGAAATTTAAAAGTAAAATTACGTTTTTAATTTTATTTCATTTAATATGAGTGTATGTCATTAATAATTAATCTAATTAATTTATTTTTAATAAGATTTATATTGGATTTTAGTATATGGTTTTCATTGATTTAAAAAAAGGTTTTATTCTAAAAATTAATTTAATTTTTGTTATGTTTATCCTTTATTGTTATTTAAAAAAATGTAATGATGAATGATATAATTGAAATTAATAGGTTATATGTTAATATAAATAAATTTATATTCATAAAATGATTGTCATTATTTATTGTGTTGATATAAAATCATATTTTTCTTCAAAAATTCACTTACATAAAACCAGATTTTTCATCACGTCTACAAATTTATTGTTAAATTTAAAATTTAAAATACTATGTTTTAAATTTTTAAAAATTAAAACCATTTTTTGAATCATAATAAACTATATTATATAATAATTTCAACATAATTACTAACTGTACTGATTATTAAAATAATAAACAATAATTACTGATGTTAATATAAAAACTGGTTTACTGTGTGAAAAATTAAAAATATAGGGATTGAAAGTGCATAAAAATAAGTCTAAAATATATTTTATGTTCATATTTTTATGTTATAATTGCTTAATATTTTGAATGTTCCATGTTGTATCATTTTCTCAAGTGATAACCGTGTGTACACCTTTTTTTAAACATACTAGTTTGCCACTCACCACACATAGAAGATTTTGCATCTTATCCTCTCTTATTAATTGAATAAAACCCTTTTGGATTATACCATTCAAGAATAAAATTCCAAAATTCCATCATATCATCCTAAAATTGTGTTTTCAGAAATATATTCTAGCAATACATTAGTTATAATCCGAAAGAGGTGGTCCGAGAAGATGTTAAATTCCAAACAATGCATTTTTGTTTAATTTATTCTTCCATATTAATAAAATATTAATATTTATTTATTATATAATAAAATTTATCTCACATATAATTGAATTTGATTATATTAATTGAACAACATAAATCAATCTCCACTACTATTAAATGGGATACATAATCATCATTAGTGTGTACGAAGGACTGCCGCCTTGTTAAATGATAGAATTTATTTTCCATCATTGCCTCTAGAATTTTACATTAATAATTTAATTTATTAATTCATAAAATATTTTTATAATTCATTTACATATGGAGTTATGGTATCTCATATAACTTCTTACTTTCTATTCCATGGGGGCTATGATAATGTCGCTCGTGTCTACAATGGACTACTACCTCATGATGGGATGTTATTTTTTTCACTAACAGATAACTTTTATGGTAATAATGAAAATGTTAATGATTATATGTGATATAAAATAAATATAAAATATATTGACGAAATGATTAACATTATGAAAATATAATATATCATTTTCCTTCTTATACTAAAAATTGTAATGTTGTTCATGTACATGTGGACTACCACCTCAATAGGGTGATGTGATTCTCTTTTTTTCATCCCTAAATCAAATGAATGATATATATACGTATTTTTATATAACTATTATGTTATTTATTATAATTATATAATTATTTAAAAATAAAATTCTTCATACATAATTTCTATAAATATCATTACAAATTTAAATGTTACTCAAATGTACGTATATCCTACCATCTCCATGATCGTAACATAGTTATTTTTTATAACCATAAATATATATTTGTTCATAAATTATAATTGATTAGTTATTTTGATAATTATTAGTAATTATTATTCTATAATGGTTTAAATAATGGAATCTTTTAACATGGTCAACAAATCGATAATTTTTTTAAACTATACATCGATGATCCTCAAAACACATGTTGTGGATTTAATAAATTTGTAAGTCAAATATTTATTTTTACTGAAATAAATTTGTAACACCCCAGGTAAATAAAGTATATGAAATTTTCATATTTATCCATACTTGTGAATAAAATATTTATAGGACTTTAATGGGGACGCTATGCTCGATGGCGTACCCAACACGCAACAACGAGTTTCTTGGGAATCTTACGTTGCACTCTAATAATAAAATAATATTATTTTAAATGGTAGTTAACATGTAGCCATTGTAATGGTGGGAATGGATATAAATAACTAAAATATTATTATATATGTTTTTAAATGTTTTTACATTTATCCAATAAAGGATAGAGGCTTAAAATATGGAAAGAATTCAATTTTAGGCGTATATGCCCTAGTTTTCACTAAAGGTTCACTTATCACCTTTTGATGTTGAACCATAATTAAATATAGTTTTGTTCACTCTTAGACATTATTTTGGACCAAATAAAACTCTTATTAAGAATCGAGACATCAAAATTTACTTTCTGTAAATTTTTGGTATCTTTCCGATAAAGTTCATTTTTTTAATGAATAGTTTAAAATGTTGTATTTTAATTCAAAACCTCTTTTTAAAATAATTTATTTATATGATTAGATTATCTTTTGAATTGTTTTTAAACTGAAATAAGAATATATTTTTACCATTAAATCCAATAGTGGTCGTTGGAATTAATTTCACTTTGAAATCAGACTTAAACCAGTGTCAATCTTTTGATACTTATTATTTCATAAAAACACGCTATTTTCTCTGACAGCGGGAATTAATTATTAAATTTATTAATGTGACTTATATATTTTGAATTTTTTAAAGTATAATTCATTTTTGAATTCGTAATATCAAATATAGCATAGGGTGATTTTTTGGGATTTTTCTGAAAAACTTCAATTTTTGATGAATAGTGAAACCACTAAGTGGTACTTATAAAAACTGATTTTTCCGTTTAAATGAAATTTTGCCATATTTTTGTTTTGAATTTCAAAAATCCGACATACATGGTTGTCATTAAGAAGTAAAATGTGGTTCAATGGGATAAAAATAATGTTTTTTTGGTGAATAGTAACTTATTAAGTTTTTAATCGCGGTTAGAGGTAATTATTGTAGTTTAAGGTAAAAATAATGTTTTAATAATATGAAATGAACTTGACACATGTCCTAACCTTATTGGATGTTTAATGGCCGACCAATACAAGCCATGGGTCAACTTGGGGACCCAATGGAGCCACTTTTGTTGGGAAATGACATAAATAACTTTTTATTTAATGTAAAAGTAAAAAAGACACAAACATGATATGTTTTACTAAAACAAATTTTAAGTGGGGTTATACAAGTCAGATTGTTTATTATAAATATCAATTGGAAATCTAAAAAGATTTCCTACATCATAGTAATTTTTTTATAATTTTTAGACATTAAATATATAAAATTATTTATGACATCATAATGATGCAGCGATGACAACATTATTTAACGATTAAAATAAAATGAAAAGATAATGTAAAATCTATGAACTACAAATGTATAAAACTTATTGGATGTGTTGATTTCGAACCCTTATCACCTTATACACGAATTATATCAATGTGGGACCTTTTAAAACCGAAACACATTTTCAAATAAAGTAATATTTCTTACATTCCAAAAGTGCCCCTCCTCTCCTCTTATAAAAGGCCCCCCACCTCTACCTCATTACACACACTCTTCAAGCCTTTGGCTCGGCCAACCCCTGCCCATTTACTCTCTCCACATCCCTATACTCATCCTAGAGGATTCCCTTTGGGAAGAATACTTTCAAAGGAAGCCTTTATGCTCAAATCAAAAGGAGTTACACTTTTAAAGGTAATTCATTCCCTCATGTTCATTGGTTTTATTTTCCTTCTCCAACCCCCTAAACTCTTTTTATTTACTTCTTTTGTAACAACACCAGTATCTTCAATATACTAGGATGTTTTTATAATATTTATTCTAGCTACACTCTCACACAACTACATCAAATTGTTAAAGAACATACACTTTCCGTGGATGGCGAAATTCTGCCTCCCGAAATGATGATTGTTCAATACTCATTTAACACCTTCAAAGGTGGCCATTATGATGTCACTATTTTTATATATGATATATAATATGTTTATGTTTTCCTTAATCTTCTGTTATTTTTTCATTTTGGGTATACCTTTATGGTTTCCATTATGGGTAAACACGATATCTTCATTTAAGGAAGTGCGGACTACCGCCCCCTCAAAGTGATTTGATTCGTTAAATACCATATGTGGGGCGTATAAAGGATGCAACTATGATATTATATATGATATTATACTGGAATTATAATATACCTTTATATAATTATTATTCCATTCTATAAAATACGAAATAGAAATGAAAGTAGCGTTCATGCGTACGTACGGCTTACCGTCTCCATGGACAGTGCATTTCATTTCTTACCTCTAAATGATTATGTAATGTTATAAATGAATGAATGTACTGGATATATATGACATATATGATATATAAATCATGAATAAAATTCTGGTTATAATAAACATTTGACCACATGAACAACATGTAATTGTAAGAAGACCACTTTCGACTTAAGAACCAAATATCGACAAAACAAACATTATTAACTTAAATGATTAAATAATATTTATAACATTTCAATAAGTGATCTAAAAGGAATAATGAACTAGAAAATGTTCTTAATAAAGTGTAAATTAACTCAAGTTTATTATTCAGGACGTTAAAGAACGATCGAGTCAAGTTGGACCCGAGGTAAGGGATCATACACCTCTCTTTCTTTTGAAGTACACTCTTTTATGTCATTCCCTCTAAAGATAATCTTTCTTGTTATTGGGATGTTATTTTATATTAAACATACTGTAATTTTTATTTTCATGTGATGAGAGACCATATTCTCTCTCATCAATCCATTTTGGATGTTTTGAGTGGCGCCATTAGGCTGCCGAATTTTCGTAAGAGATCTAACCTCTTTCTTTCTTTTTAAGTACTCTCCTTTATGTCACTTCTTTTAAGCTCATTTTTGTTATGTTGGGGATGTTATTTTGTATTCCTCTTTCTGTAAAATTTATGTTGATATGATGAGAGACCCTATTTCCTCTCATCAATCCATTTTGGAAGTTTTATGTGGCGTCGTTAGGCTGCCGAGTTTTCGTAAGAGATTTTTCATCTCACTTTTATTCCCGTGAGATTTATGCTACATTTGCCACAATTTACTTTGAGTGGTTTATGTATGGCCCATTATTACACTAATTTTTTAATATAATTCCATTTATGGGTATTTAAATATTCATTGTATGACACTTCTTCAATGGAGTGTACTTTTCGAAAGTTACCCAAGTTGGTAAGCGAACCTTTCACCCTACTCTTTTTTAAAAGACTTCTTTTGTTAGGTCTTTAAATTTACCTATTGTTATGTTGGGATATGTTCTCATATATCCTTATTGATGTAAATTTTATTTCCAAGTGATGAGATACACTTTTTATCTCTCATCAACTCATTTTGATGTGATGCCGTTAGGCTGTCAAGGGAACTTTTTAACCCAATTTCGATTTCTTTGGGTTCAACATGTAGTCATTGAATATGTCATCCTTTGAATATGTGTGAATGACCTTTTACTGTTTTACACATAATATCCAATTATATTGGTTGTATTTATATTTGTCACACATAATTTTGAGATTGAATTATCCTTAACTTAAGGATACCTTCTTTATAAGGGATTTCATCACATTTGACATTTCTATTGAGAGTTCATTGTTGTTATGAACCAATTCACTCTTATATAGTATATACACTATCATTTGGAGTATTATATCATGAATCCATTTATTCTCATGATATTATAAAGTTCTGACTAAATGTTATTCCTCAATTATTGTATTCAAGTGTCTCTAATTTTGGTAAAACCCCTTTAACCAAAATATCGCTTTAAATGTTTTAATTATTTGTTCTTATTAATATACATGTTTTCAAAATGGTTTTAAGGATTTATTTATATGGATATTAATGGTTTAAAATTTTAATCTTCAAGGTGGTATGGGACACTTTGATTCAAAAATCTCTTTATTAAATGTTTTAATTGGTTTTGGAAATGGTTTCTTTTTGTATGGATTCATTATTTCAAAACACTAAAATGTTATATTGTGATTGAAATGTGGAAATGTTTTGTTTCCTTTATGCATGTTTTATGTGATACGTTTATGTTATGGTTATTGGGCATTGTTATGAAAACGGGTGGTTCCGTGATAAACTAAGGGCGGGTGAGCCCGATATAGCTCTCCAATGCATTGGGTAACGCGAAGGAGTGAAACGTTAAGGTTTCTCCGAAGAGATTTAGGGAATATACGGTGATGGGTATTCCAAACGTAACCAAGAGGGTTACTCCCTACGTAAGAATGTTATGAATGCCTCAAGTTACCTTTATGTCTTATGATTTTTATGAGTTATTCATGGTTTGATGAGGTATGTTAAAGTACCTATGTTTTATGGGTAAAGTATGATTTCATTCTTATGTATATATGAACTCATGTTTTCTTTACATATTTTTATAACCCTTACTGAGCTTTTTATGCTCATCCCATGTTTTTGAAATGTTTTTCTCAGGTCAAGGGAAATGTACATGATGTGGTGATAGTGTCAAGGATGTGTCAAGAAAGAATCCATGTTTTATTTTCAATATGATTCCGTTGATGGGAAGAATGAATATTGTCTTTTATGTAACCACTTTGTTTAAATGTGGAATGTAATGCAAGTTTCATGATCTAATTCTCTAAAACTCTAAACCTGAAAAGATCCTTAATGTGTAATCTTGTAATAACTCAAGATTAAGTATGTTTTAAGGCTGGGGCCTTATAAAATTAATTAATATAAATAAAATATTCTATACCTGAAAATAATTCTAATGAACTCATATAATTTATTTAATCTTGTTATAATGGATTTAAAGGCCATACAATGAAATAATAGACTCAATGTAAGGGATTTCCCGCCTCTTATTTATTTCAATGATACATATTCTATATTAACCACATATTTTACTTGTATGATGTTTATAATACATGTGAATTTATTTTTTGTATATTTTATTATAAATTTTTAGGATTTAAAAATTCATATTAGGTTCTCTCTTTCATGGGGTATTGATCCAAATTATAAAAAAGTGTAAGGTACTTAATCTCAATTTCCATTTATTATAGAATATTATAATTATATGCACCTAATTAAATTTATATAGTGTATACACTGACCATTATAAATTTTATAACATCAATAATTTATACATAATTATATTTTATGTTTGAATTATATTTATTTTTTTATATGGATTTGACATGATTGTCACAATGTGGTAAAGTGTTTCTTAACTCAATTTCCATTCATGTGGTTATAACTCATTCCCATTGATTTTCATATGAAATGATTATGTGTTAATATATATATATATATATAATATTTTTATTCTATATTTTTATACTTTTTGGGGATTTAAATATTTTACACATAATTACTCTATTGATTAATTCTTAGGTAAATCAGATGAACATTGTAAGGAATATACTTCTCAAATTCTCTTTCTTGGGGACACATATTGATGTTATGTCACAAAATCCATTAATTTGGTTTATATATTTATCCTTTTATATTAAATATCATTAATACCATTATTTTCATGATATTATATCTCTCATTTTAATTTCTTCATTCTTGTGGAATATAATGGAAGAGTTACCAATGTAGAAAAGGATTTATGTTACAATCTATATTATTTTAGTATTGTTGATGTTAAAGTTTCTTTTAGAGGAAATTAATTGATATTTTTTTAAAATGGATTTTATTATTCATAAGAAATGAGTATTTATAAAATATTTTATTTCCTTTCTATCCCTTAATGGTTGATTAAATACTAATAAAGTTGATAGTAGGTGATGTCTATAATTTATCTTCTTCTAGACCATGAATCTTTCTCTTCCATATCACTGTATTCTAAAAATTGTTTATAAAAAAATATTTAAAAAATAAATTATTTCTTATATACATTTGAATATATCATTTTTCTTCTTATAAAAGGCTTTAAATCAATTTATTAATGTTTTTAAATGGGACTCTTTTGATTCCTTTTTTGAAAATGTATTTAAAATAATATTAATTGTTATCATTTATAACATGAATATATTTTCCTTCCATCATGTCCATTATGTTCATTAATGTTTTATTATATGATTCATTTTTTGAAAAGAATATTATTTTCAAAATTTGAATTTGAATTTTAGCTTAAAAAATGAATTTTGAAAAGAACTGGATATATTCCTCAAAAAATATTTTATGTCATTTGAATGGTATTTATATTCATCAACATACACAACCCTTGATCATTGTTTCACTCTACTGAGGATATATGGCACTGATTAATTCATTATTATTTCACCAGATGGATTATTATATTGACCTGGATCCAATTTCTTTTTCATGGGGTAATCATGTCTCAAATAGATTTTCAAATAACCAGATTTTCTTCCATGTGTTTATTATGTTACAAAGAATTTATTGTAGAACTGGGGTATTATCCATAGAGTAATCATGATTCAAATATATTTTCATGGATCCCATATCTTTTTGATTTGATATTCATGTTTCACTGATATTTTTGTGGAAATAATTTATTTTCTCCAAGATAATTATGTTTAAACAAGATTGTTATAGAACCCATTTATTTTAAATGAGTTAGTCTTGTTTAAAAGATAATATTATAGAAGACATTTATATTAGATTGGATAATCTTTCTTCAAATAGATTTTTATAGAACCCATTAATTTTAAATGAGTTAATAAAATTTCAAATACATTTTTAGAAAATCTGTTTTCTTTTCTTAAGTTATTCATTCCCAAAAAAGTATAATGGGTTTTATAAATGAGTTTTATGATTAAATGAATGAACTATTTACATTATTTCATGGATTAAAATAATAAATTATTAATGATCAGGGTTGTTCCATAGTGAACTAGGTGATCCAGATATAGATTATATAATGGGTATTCCCATATAGCATCATGTAATCACAATATATCTTATATAATCTGTTTTCCCAAATAGAACTCCAATGCCATAGGAAAGGAGTACGACCTCAATAGAATTATATTGAAATAATTTATATGCTTATTCCAGAGTATAAGGGTTCATTTATCATTCTATGATAATTTTCCAAGATACAAAATTGTGTTATGTTTTCTTCTTATAGGTTTATAATACTTCATTTGGTCAATATTGATATCAAACGGCCCATTATTATTGATTTTTGAGACCATTTTATTTTTAAAAGATTTATTACATATTTCATGATTAATGATTCCTTTAATTATTTGAATTAGTTCTTTTAGGATATGTTTATGGATTTTGATTATATCGGCATACCCTTATATACTTCTTGTGGTGACGAATGACTATAATTCTTAATAATTATGTTTACCCATACTAATATTTTGAGTTCACCCTTGTTATATCTCCATTTCCTAAGGTTATAAAAAATTATATATAATGAATAATTTCTTGAAGCGTCTTACATGGATAATTATGGTGACATGTTATGAAATAAGAAAATCTTGGTTATGTGGGAGAAGATATTATTTTAAAAAAATTTGTATAATTTTTGTTAGAGTTTCTCCTAATCATATAACACTCTACACCTAAGTGTCCTTGAGAATATATGTGATAAAATATTTAATTAATATGTTGTATGTTTTGGGTTTTGATTACGGGGCCACCTTTAGTGGTATTAACACAAAAAATTAAATTTTTTCAACAGAACTACGATTGTGGGTTTCACTATAAGAAAATCATCATGTCGTGGTGTTTTTATTGGTATGGTGGTGGTTAAATCTTCCACCACATGGATATGTGATGGTTTAAAAAGACATTCACTCAGATTTATGTTGGCATCCAACACACAACAAATTTTTCATTTTAGTATAATCATATAAAAATCACCATAGAAAAGGAATTTAGAAGTGGTTTTCTATGTTTTATCGGTTGTTTTATAGTCAAATAAACTATGGTAATTTGACAGTGGTTACAAATGCCTCTAAATTTTGATGTTTTTTTACCAAAAAAAACTTCATCTAAAATAGCGAAAACCACTGCTAAATTATTTTTTTTTCATATTTAGAAGTGGTATTAACTATTCCAAAAAATACCACAATATAGTGGTTTTTTAAATTTCTAATTAATGTTGAATTACAAAAATAATCTATAGAATCTATATCCATAGAACCTACACCCCCAGAACAACCTGAAAACAAAATAGTTCACAAACTAGATCATTCTACCATATAGTTACACCAAAATTTATATATCTTATAATCACAGTACACATAAATCAATAGATTAATATCACAAAAATGAAAAACTACATATAGATTCATGGTTATAAAAAACATACATATATCATAAATTATCACAATCCCATCTAAAATATAAGGAAAAAACTCTATGCAAAAAATGATACCAGAACAAACCTCGTCCACTAATCACTGCCTGATGATGAACTCGGCATGTCACCCTCTCCATATCCATCTCGACATTATGCTTTCAAAACATGTAAGACAAATATATTATAAATTAAATAAATAAATACATATATATATAAACATAAAATAAATTAATGTTTTCTTACTAAACGATTTTGGAGTTGAATGATTATCCTGCTCACCACCAGTAATCGATGCAATCAGATCTAAAGTTAGAAAGTGGAAAAAAATATGTACCAAGAGATTAATTTTTAAACTTTTATAATTTTAGAGCATAATTCAATTAAATTAAACCATAATTTATTAAAATGAGATTTATCTATGAATAAAACACATTCTGTTTTCATGATGAAGGCATATTCCTCCAAACATTTTACGTAGTTGGAATGGAAACTAGATCTACTTCCATCTATCCTAGAATCTGGAAAAATAATCTTCCAGATTCATCTATAGTGACCCCATAATAGTCAAATGGGACATCTATCTTTAGTGTGTTCATATTCTAGAAAGATGAAATTTTCATATTTTTCTTCAGAGTAGAATAACTTCCATATTTTATGGAAAAAATAGTTAGTAGTATAAAATAAGTGCAATAACAATATTTATATAAAAACATTTACCTATAAAAGTCACCCTCTAATATCCTTATAATAAACCAGGAGTAGAAGCATGATCACTTATTCCCATTTCTATCTTTTAATGAAATAAAATTTACTTCAAAAAATATATCTCAAACTATTTGTCTAGAAAAAAGTAAAAATGATAAGAGATGAATAATATTTAAAAACAAAATACACATAACTATAATAATTAAGGACTATAAAAATGATATAATTGGTTGATAAATTAATGGATGAATTCACATACAATAATTTCTTCTTCAATCATGTAGTTATCCATCAACATCATTTCTCCATCTTCATCATCCACTGTTGTATGACTAATATTTTCAATACCATGATGGAAAAAAGTTTTATTGATGTTTTTTATGGATTCAATGTTATAGGACAATTCATCCACTTCATATCCTATATCATGCAAGTCTCTTTTTTTATTTGAGAAAATACACTCCTCCCTTCACCCATGACATCATCCACATAATATACCATTTTTTATGATGATGATAAGATTGTAGATCATGTAACTAATGGTGACCAACATCTATCAAGTGAAATAAGTTTAGAGAAGTAATTTCATTGAATTTATTTTAACATCCACGATAATATAATCATAATTGAATTTGAATAAAACAACTAACAAATGCCTATGCTAGTTTAATTAGATAATATTATTCAAAATTCAACAGTATACCACTTTGAAAAAAAAAAAAATATACTACTATTTTGTGTTCTCTAACTACCATCTCGATCAACTATACGATATTTAAATCCATTAAAATTGAAAGTGTTGAACCTTGTAGCCTATTTTAGAGGAACTCCTGAAAAAATTCATATCTTATAACAACCCATCTTGAGTATCAGTATTCATGATTTTAAAAAAAAAATATACATTATTGGATTTAAATGTTTATGTGTCAATGTAATATAGATTTTTTTGCAATATTTAGAAAATTACATGCCATGTGAACCATTCTACAAGACCATTATTCATAAAATTTGTTACATATTTCCCATTTCTTGTTTGGAAACTCAAATGAATACTTGTTTATATCATGAAAATATTAATAATTGAATTTACAATTTCACTATTTATAAACACCTCTCTATATACCTGGAATAAATCTATTTTTTTGATCGTATCATTTGAGCACCTCTGAGATGATCATCCAATACCAGGAATGATTTTTCATTTCCCATGTAGTTGAGATTGGGTCAACACGTCATCAACATCTCCAAATAAAGTAAATCTTGTCTTCATATAATCCAATTATATAGAACAAATGGTTACAAACTACTATATTTAATAGACTATAGAAATAAAGTCTTCATAATGAGCATTATTTTTCACATATGATTTCAAATCCCCAATAAATATGATAAATAAAACAAATAAACATTATTGTGTGTTTAATTAATTGAAAAGAATTATTTTCATAAATGTAAAACATTTAAATAAAGCATCTATCAATTGGAAGCAACCATCGATAATATACGAGGCCTCCTAATTTATCTTCCTCGACAAAATGCACAGTTAAATGCATCAAGAGAGTAAAAAATATAGTAATGATCATCTCTATTGTGCATAGTGTCAATAAAAATATATTTAGATGGTTTTCAAGCTCAAATAGTTATACAGCTTTATCACATAGTTGTCTAAATACTGTTAAAAATTTGAGTTTAACAATAGTATACTTTTTATGTAAAAATGTATGCAATGTCAATGGTAGAAACTACTATAACAAAATATATCAATCGTTACTTTTTAATTCATGTAACCTATGATTCTTTAAGTAAACACACATTGAGAAGTTACATTGATATCAATCACATACCTTCACACTTTATAAAATTATAATGAATTTATCTTTATCCCTATGTTTTATTGAATACAATATTGGAGTATTCTTTCCATTCTCATATGTCAAGAGATCATGCTTTTAGTTCATTATTTGAATGTATTTTAAATCATTGTGATGGTCATTTTATTTTCCATTCTCATTAAGAAATGCGGTGATACAATTTTCATAAACATTCTTCTCAATATTCATAACATTGATATTATGACTAAATGATTTAAATTAAAAATATAGATGTTTGAAGAATATTGTTTTTTATTCTACTGTATCGTTCTTATTTCTCATGATGATTCACTTAGAACTCAATTCCTAAAATGATTAAAATGATGCACCTTTACAAACTCTGTTTCAACATTTCCAAGTTGTTCTAATTTTTTAGAACATGATAACAACTTTAGGGGTGTCCTACAATCAGTATAACCCATTAATTTTGAGTTGTTAATCCAAAATCTATGAGATGCATAAAAAATCATCGATGGCACAAGAAGAACCATTTTTTACTATGATGTTATCATTATGGAAAAACAATAATGTATCAAATAGGATAATCCAAACCTGAGTAACTATTCCAACTATAAAAAATCCAAATTTTGTGTAATTCAGTAATGGTTCACATTAGTGAATCATCCATTTTGAACATTGTTCTAGAAGATGAATCCTATATATCAACACCGTTGTTCCATATATCTTGTAAATATTCAATTAGATGCTACAGGGACACATTAATATCATTTCCATGCATTTGTTTTATAGGAATAATCATCTAAATGATAAAAGGTAATTTCTGCATACACATCCACAAAAGCAGACTATAAGAGATCATAACAACCAACCAAATGCTATAAGTAGTGAATAAAGTCCCAAATGGGTTGAATCTATCAGAAGAAATTTCAAATAGAACATTACTAGAATCATATGAGAAATATAGATGTAATGAATAACATTTATTCCATGATTGTGAATATCAAGTATGTCATATTAACCCATAATTGTTATTATATTTTGAATTCCAATTCATATATTCAGCGGTTTTTGATTTCATGAAAAAGCATTTTCATAGAGGATTTAATGGAAAGAAATGAAAACCATTTGTAGGTGTGATCATTTTCTTCTTCTTTATTATTGTATGTTGATTCCGACTTCCAACATGCCACATTGACTTCAATCTAGAAGAAGAATATTTTTTGAAATATCTTTTTCTTGAATCATATCTCCAATAAATAATACAATCATTAGGACACATATGTAATTTTTTGCAACTAAAACCAGGATTAGTAAAGCCTTTTTCCATATCCTAAAAATACATAGAGATCTATTCCTTAGTAAATAAATCTCGAAAAATTCTAATATCATAGAAATCACCTTGTTTGTATTTCTATAACATTTTATTTTCCATACCAAATCCAACAAAAATATTGAGTTGGAATATTCTACAAGATCAACTATTTATAAAAAAACATATCTCTTCAACCATCTTCTAAATTTACATTTAGGACATGGAAATATTATTCCCTAATCAACATATCAATTGAAAATTGAAAAATCTAAAAAATTAATTCAAAATCAATACATACTAAGGTGTGCTCCTAGGTAATGTGATATTGCTTTTATCCGTAACATAATTTCCGTAAAAATTATATAAAAAAAAATTAAAACACAAATATATTAATAAGTATGAAAAGTGATAAATGGAAGTGAAAAAAATATATCCCAAGTAATTATAAGATGAATCATATAACTAATAAAATAGTCAAAGTAAAAAATGAAATCAATAATGGATTGTATTATATAAAATAGTAGTAAATGAAAAATCATACTTTCATTATTTTAAAATCTGTATCATGGGACAAAAACCAAAGGGTCTCTAAGTCAAGGTGAACCATGTAATTCACAATCATCATAGTAGTAGATTTAGAGTTCTAACACATATCTAGCTATGGGGGGGGGGGGTTTCACATAATGATTCATTAGCATTGATAGTGTTGATACAAGATATTATATTTATGTATGTTATATTACATTTTATCTTATTTATAGATGATACATATCAAACCAACAAGATTATTTTTAAATTTACCTAACTGATCCACTGCATTTCATGCGAGAGTATTTGAAGATATTTTAGTTGTGGTGAATAATTTGATCATATATTGTGAATTTTATGATTTAATCATAGAAGAGGATATGACCTCTACTCAGTCACCTATCACCATGGATAAATAATTCCTAGAAATAAAAAATTCAATCCTAAATGTCTCTGAAGGTAAAAAAATAATGTATTTTGGTCAAATTTTTTTCTACTTTAATATTTTTTATTCCGTCATACACTCATAATAAGAGAATAATTTTTTTTTAGATTTCCACATTGTAATTGGTACGATCTCTATGAATAAAGTTGTTGAATATAAAAAAAATTATTTGGGAAACAAATCATGTTAAAAAAAAATGATTTTTTTGGAAAAATAGAAATATAATTTTCATTATTTTGAAGAAGAAATAGATTTTTAATTTTTTTAATGGATTTTACTATTTAATCAATAAAAAGGTGTCGGATAAATCATCTATCTGGGACCCTTGTATTATAACATATGAAGATAAATATATGAAAATAAAATTTGACATGATCACAATCCAAAAGAAGTATATTCCCAAAAATAATATATTCTAAAAAATATCAATTTAATAACTAATTTTTTAAAAATAAGTGGGTAAAAGTGATCAATAATGAGAATTAATTAGTGATACGAAAATAATGATTCTAATTGAAAAAGAGATGTAAAAAAGTCTAAGAAGTACTTGTAGAAAATCATTAATGAGAAAAAACGAATATAAATAGAATCAACATCAACTAATGTAAAATATTGAAATATAACTAAATTAAAAGAAAATTGAAATTAAACTACCAGAAGGAAATAAATTCTTAAAACCATGGGAGAACCTCTAATTCCACTAAAACTTGGGTAACCTAGTAATTATAAACCACTAATTACATAAAACCACCGACTTTTAAATGTAACCACAACTATATCTTTTGGATAATGGGATGAATGAAAAATTAATTAACTAGTCATGGAAACACCATAACTATTGTAAAAGACCTCATCATTATCTAGTTTCTCCAACCCAGGAATTCGGGGATTCCTAAAAAGGTTGTCATAGGAAGCTAAGGAAATATTATTCATATAATAATCCGATATAAATAATAAGTATAATGACGTATATAAATGAAACTCATCTTTTCACCCACATTTGTATTTTTCTATATTATATCCATAATTACAACACAAGGTTACAACATAACTTTTCGATATTTCTTTTAGAAGTAAACTAGAATATAACAAAATACCCTTTAGAAACCAAAACTAAATAAATGTACTAAAAATTCATTTTTTAAAACAACATAGTCTTAAATAAATTCTACTTGGAAAAATTTCAGATCTATTACAATGAGAAATAAAAAAAATAAACATCAAAACAACCATACCTATATAACGAATTCTTATGGAAACCAATACCACCCTTATTTTAAGAATGTTTACTCATAACATTTCATTTAATTAGGATAGGCCATTAAAATTTCATTCATTGGAAACAGAATTCATTATGAAAGGCTATGGAAGCATAAAAACAGAAACCCCATTCATTAAATCAGATTAAAACTAGTGTTAATAACACAACAATTTTGTGAGGATCAAATTTCACATATTTCATAGCCTATATAATACAAAAATGTAGTCTGAATATAAAAAATTAATCAAGGGGTAAGATTTTAAAATTTATTCATGGAAACTTCTACCTAAATCGATGACTCCCAAAACACTACAGAGCCCACATAACCTCTAGTGGGTCAACAAAAACATCAATCAACCCTAAACACCATTAAATTTATTAACTAAACTCATCAATCAAAAAATACTAGAATGGATGAATAAAATCTTAACTAACTGGATGAAATAATGTTGTGAAAACAATAACAAAAAAGTATGATCAAATCCCAACACCTTTTTTAATTTCCTAGCCTAGGATGTAGGGGTAGTGCAGTTCATGGGAGAGAGGGGCCAATAACTCAGACTCGGGATTGGGGAGCTCATGTGAGAAGGGGGGTGGTGGCAAGGGGGATAATGGGAGATAACTATGGGGGGAGAGAGGGGATGGTGATGAGGGGGAGAGAGGGGAAAAATAAGGGGGATAAGGAGGCAGACATGAGGGTCTGATTGGGGAGGGGTTGTCGATCTTGTTGGATGGGGGGGGGGGGGGGTGGGGTGGGGATGAGAGGAAGTGTCGCAGTTTAAAAAAATTATCAGCGGAAATTTCATAATTTTTTGCAAATAACTAGTTGTATTATTGTGTTTGGGTCTATGGTAGTTGGTATGGGAGAAATAATTCAGATAATATTGTTTGTTAAAATGTGTTTATTTTAGGTTATTATAACATTTATGGATATTGTAATTGGTATATTATATTAATCATGATCATAGGTTCTATTTCGTAGACACCAATTTGAGGTTTTAAGAGAGGAGATATTAATGTTAGTACTGAAAATTTAGGAGATGAATAAATAGGTTAAAAATATCTAATGATTTTGTTTAATGTGAAAAAAAATTTTATTTGTAAATAAGATTTATGTTATTATTAACCTTTATGGTTTACATGATCTTGGATATTAAGGTAGTAATGGGAAGATATGTTTTATCTTATAGATAAACATGAGATTGAAAATTAATTTCAGGACTATGTTTTAAATGGTATTTTAAAAAATAATCACCAATTTTTTGGGATTGAAATATTTAAGGTATGCGATAAACTTGTAGGTTTTAAACCATCTATAATTTTGAGGTTATTTATTAATGATTGATTTTGAACTTTGGGTATTACTGTTGAATTTTTGAGATTAATGTACTAATTTATCATACAATGGATTGCTAATATTAGTAAACATATTACCATGTAATAATAGTTTTGGTTTCATATTGTCTAAAAATACCTGTAATAACTTTATTATCCCCTTTATCATTTTTTCCATTAAATTAATATTTTAATGTTCTAGGAATAGAAAAACATTGGGAATAATCTTCATTTGGAGTAAAATATATGTTTGTAGTTGAAATTGATAAAATAATGAAATTATAATTATAAAGTATCTATCCATCCTTATTCTCATATTCTATATGGTAAATGAGTTGTTAAACTCCCAGAGAAGGATTTCAAAATTAAATGATTTCTTTTTACTATCATTTCCGATGAAATCAATTGCCTTTTTTATATGTATTTGTTATTTGGTTTTGTGGCTATTAAATTTAGCTTGATCATTCACTCTTTTGTGGTCAAGGATCTATATCACATAATATCATTATATATGAATTGAGATTTTATTCCTTGTCAATACAATCACCTCTCACCTATTTTATAATATTTGAAAACCTAATATCTATTACACGATTTGACCTCCATACTTCCCATTCTCTTTTATCAAGAGGAAATTTTATTAACCCTTTTTATGACAGGGGTTTACAAAAAAAATTATTTTAAAATAATGAAACATTCATTGTCAATATAATGTTCAAATTTTGTAGACGTAATTTTTTAAAGGGTGTGGATGTATCTCTACATGATTTTTTAAATGAAAATTATGTTCGATGGTGAATTTAGGATGCAACACCGAGATTAAAATATAAAGTCCTGGAAATTGTGTGGAAGTTTTTTTTCATAAATACATGATATTTTTAAGAGACTGCGAAAATTTTGGCGCTTGATTCCGAGGCCCGGTGTGTCCAGAATAAATTTCTGTAGTTTTGTTTGGGTATGTTTAGTTAACGTACGAGTGGGATTTTGTAACTTTTGAACCAGTGCTCAGAACTGAAATCTGAGGGCACCGTTGAACTCGCAGCACCAGTATTATCTTAATAAGACTTTCACTTCGACATCCGTGATTCGAGGATAAAAGTTAGTTTTTGGGTTTTCTTAAAAAAATGGTAAAGTAAAGTGTAACACTTTATTTTATTTTTCAGCCGCCATGTGAGTGCGGGTAGTTGGGAACTCCACTTGGGAGTTGATGGTGGGACAGCCACACCCCAACCTCCCATGAGAGGTTCTGGTGGTTAATCCCACCCGAGCATAACCCCCCATGAGAGGTTACAATGTGGGGACCACCCGAGACCCATAACCTCTCTATTAAATGATATGGATGGGGATCATCGGATCCCTATTAATGATGGATGATAAAACCACCCACCTCTTCCTCTTCAATGAGGGAGATACTCTTTCCTTCCACATAATTAAATGTGACACCTCTCAAGAATTTAATTAGGTGGGACCCTCTCTTTTAATTCATCGATTTTGAATTACGTACAAACGTAATAATAGACAAACCCTCTTATTATTTTCGTTGGCATAATATTCTTTTTGGTTGAGGCATTGAGAGAAAAGATATGGGTAAAATCTCCCAAAAAAGAACGTGAAAAACACGAAGAACACCGGTCACACACTTTATTCTTCGACTTCTTCCCCGGTCACCTACCGATCAACCATCCGCAACGTCGTCAATGAACAGAAACAGCTTGGAATTAAGGACTTGCGGCGGACACGATGAACGACGGGCTCCTCGGTCACCCATTCGCGACTTTGTCAACAAACGACGTGGGTTGAGCGACGAATCAATAGGTAGTGGTTTCATTCTTTTAAATACCATTTTCTTCCTTCGATAATCAATGAATGTTGATGTTTACGTTTTTTCAGGTGTGGTGTTGTGCTTCGTTCTTGAGAACTTATTGCTACCACCCTAAACGCAGAGGGAGCGGGCCAAACCATCATGGCCTTACCCATCCATTGTTCTTTTTTATGATGATTTCATGATGGTCTGAAAATTAAGAGATGACGTTGAAGACGGCGAACAAAGGCCGCGCTACCCGCGGCCTCCGCGAATCGCGCCACCCCTGCGCCCGTCCCGGCTCAACTCGCGACATGCCTGGCGCCCCCGCGCCCTGCTGCCGGCCGGTCCTGCACCCCCTCGCCCTAGCGTCGGCCCGGCTCCAGGCGCCCTGTTGGTGGCCAACCTGGTGCCCCCGTGCTGAACAGGCAGCTGGCCCGGTGTGCGGCCTGCCAACCCGACCCTTGCCATGACCTGTCTGATGCCCCCACGCCCTACCATGCCCTGCCTCGGGCCCCTGCGGTCTGCCCTGCTGCCTTCCGCGCCCTACCCAGCGCACCCGAGGCCTGCCCGGTGACCCGCCGACCTGCCCGCGTCTCGCGCGACCTACCTGATGGCCTCCCAGGTGCCGACCTTCCGAGCCATGCCCCTCGCGGAGTTCGCTGAACTGGCTCTGGCCTTCGGGCCGAGCCCCCTGCGTGGTGGCATCCGGGTTGAATGGCCCTCACAGTCTGATGGGCTGGGCCCAGCAGTCCAGGACTAACATAGTGGGTTGACCCATCCAACAGGCTGGGTCAGACCCATCGGGTCCATCCGGGTTGACCCAGACTAGGTTAGCCCAGACTGGGTTGGGTCGAGTCTGTCCGACCAGGTCGGACCGGACCCAGGCCCAGTACCGACCCTCTGCTTTCTTTGGCCATATCTTTGGCACCAGACATTTGTTTGACGAACCGTCAGTGGCATTGGTAATATCGATAAGAGATGGTCCCTTTGAGAATACCCCACTAATGTTCGGGGTATAGTTGAGATACGGCCAGGTTGGTTCGTACACAAATCCAACCGAGCTCCAGGGACTAAAACGAAAATAACTAACAGACCATGCGTCCGATTGACGCGACATCTATTACATTAAGACCCCTTTGACGAGGCAGAACATTGAGATACATCAACGTGGTTCTTCAAGACACTTGGAGTATCCACCGTTTGATCTTGGAGCGGACCCTTCCGGTGACGACGAACAGCGTTGATAGAGGCCAAGAGTGCCAGGACTAGACAGTACCCAGAGGAGGTCCTTATGAAAAGTCGGTACACAGAGGAGTCTGACAGATGTGTAGTGCTGAGGTGGCCATCTTAACCTACCCTTCATGTAGGAACCCTGGAGGAGGATCGATGAGATGCTCTTTACCTTTTAGCTCTTTTTCACTTTTTCAGTTGTAATTGTACTTTACAGTTGGGCTTGTATTTCTGGCCCCTTTTACTTTCCAACACATTTTTGTATACAATATCTACATAGTGTTTTACTTCTAGTTGTGTACTCTGATTTGTTTGTTTACAGTTTTAAAGGCAATGCCTTCCTATTTTAGGGATGTACGCCTTTTGTACTAGTCACCAGCCCCTAGCCTATGGTAGGCGAGCTTGGGGTAGTTACGACATGGGTCCCAGGGGACAGGTCGTCACATAAAAGACCTGTGAAATATATAAGAGTTGTATCATAGCCATTGAACTGATGGTAATATATAGTATTAACTAATTTAAAAAATATATATATATTTATATATTTATTTATATATTTACTATTCCATTAAAATTATTGATAATTTTTTAGAATATAATAAATAAATATTTTGTGAAGTAATATTATTCTTCAGAAATATGTTTTTATGAAAAATTATTTTTACTTATTTTCATAAAAAAATATAAATATTTAATATATATTTTTGAAAGTTTATTTTATAAAATTAGATTCATTTTTTAAATCTAGGAAAAAATTACTTTGTTTGATTATTTTTTATTTTAATAAGAATATTTATTTTTTGGTGAACAGTGAAAATACTGATTTTTTAAAAATATCATTAATTTTTAATAAATTAAATAATTTAAAAGTAATACTATGGGTTCAATATAATAAAAACTAAAATAATTTTTATTTAGTTATTTATAATCTACTTCATATTTGATTTTATTATAATGTTGTGTTTGGGTTTACAATGGTATTTCTTTGAAAACTATTTTATTATGCAAAATATTTCTCCATTTTAATAAATTAAAACACATCTTAATGAAGAAAACCAGATTTATCATCATGTTTGTTGGTTTAATTTAAGGTTAAAATATTCCACATTTAGGAATTAAATTTGATAAAATGGATCTAATATTTATAATAATGATATTTTATATTATCAAATATTTTAAATTTAAATTTTTACCACAAGGAACAATGATAAATAAAATATTTAAATACCATGGTAAAGATAAAAAATGAGTCACTATAGGGTTAGACTAAATATATAATTATTAAAATGAAAAAAAATTCTAAAAGTATTATATGGAAATATTTATGCCCTATAATCTATTATTATCAATAATGGTTCATTTTGGAGCCTTTTCACATTGAAAAAATACAGGTACACTTTTTCATTTCAAATATAACAACTGTGCAACTAACCTCGCTAATAAAAGGCCACCCCCTTTCATATCTTTTTCATATATTAAAACCTATAAGGAAAATCCAATACATTTAAAAATAACATCCAATGATACATAAAATTATCCAATAATCCTTGGTTTTGTCATTAGTCTATTCATAAATAAATTTATGAATTATCATAAACATGTGGTATGTGAAGATGTAAAATTACAAGCAATGTGGTTTTATTTTAAGTATTTATAAAAGACATTAAAATATTCATAAAATTATGATTATACAATAAAACTATTATCTACCATATAATTATATTTAAATCTACTAATGTAATAACTTAAATCCATCTCTTCTTCTATCAAATGTAAAACATAATCATTATTCATGTGTACAATGGACTACAACATCTGGAACTGGTGTCATTTGTTTTCCATTATAATCTCTCATATTTTTCTTAAATGATAGAAAAAAATATTTATAAGTTATTTTAAAAAAATATATTTATGATACCAATTATACCTTAATAATTTACATTTCGTGAGAGATGTGATAATATTTATCTTGCGTACAACAGACTACCTTCTCATGAAGCAATGTGATTTGATTTTCACTAATGCTCTACATGGTATTTAATAAGGATAAAGATAATTAATATATGATAAATAAATGAAATAATAATTATATTAAATAATAATTTTTCATTTTAAAAATAAATGTGTCATGTTATTTCTTACACTAAAAAAAGATAATATCGTTCATGTTTGTGTGGACTACCGCCACCCCGAAGATGTGCGATTCATTTTTTTCATCAATAAATAACATGGCTCACATATATAAGTTTATTTAATG
The DNA here is from genome assembly GCA_963277665.1 of Viscum album. Classification (NCBI taxonomy): domain Eukaryota; kingdom Viridiplantae; phylum Streptophyta; class Magnoliopsida; order Santalales; family Viscaceae; genus Viscum; species Viscum album. Next base: position 1,952,175,650 of record OY728150.1, read on the forward strand.
AAATTTAATTTAATTTAATATATAATTATATTTATTAATGGCTATATTAATTATTTTATTCTTTTAATAATGATAAATGAAAAATGGAAACTTTAGTCATCTGTACGTATAAAATACCTTCTACATGATCTCAAGGTATTTAATTTATTTAAAACATCTTTACTTATTTTTTTTAATAATTAAATTTGTGAATAAATGTGATAATTGTTACATTATTATTATTTGTGATATTTTTAAATAATTACCACTTTATCCCAGGTTAACACATTGAATTTGTTTCGAAATAATGAATAGAAAATCCTCAAAAGAACTTATGTAAACTAAAATGATCATGTATTTAAATATTATGCAATAAATAAATAATATAAATTATTTAGGTATAAATTTTTAAAACTATAAATGGTTTTTAAATAATAAAATAATTTATTTAAACATATTATATAGGAGTAAAATTACATACATTGAAATTCTGGACTCGATTTAGGGGTTCTCTTTTCATACATTTATTTCTATGAGACATATTACATATTCAACACTAATTACAGTTTTTAGTGTATATAGTTTCTATGAATGTATTTTATGTTAATTTTCACAGAAATTTTTGATATTTAAAAATATGTAAGATGTTATCACTTTTATGGGGGTTTGATACAGATGTTTCAAAAATCGTATGGGATTTGTTTCAATTTGCCTTCATTAAGGCATATTATAATGCAATGAATCTAACCTCTTTTATATGGTTCATACACTAGCCCTTTATATGTTATTTAAAAATCCTTTATAATTCATGGTATTTTTATTCCTAATTTAAATTATTTCATCTAATGGTATTTAAATTGAAAATTACAATGGGGTGATGGTTTTCTTAAAGAAATTTCCTTTCGGTTGGGTGTTACTCTTTTCTATTGACATTATTATATTATGATTATATTTCTATATATATATGTAATATTTTATTAAGTATATCTATTTTTTCTGTATTTTCATCTATTAAACATATTCACTCAATTTATTAATTTTCAATTCAATGATATGATCTTTTTCATTGTTATTTATCTAAAATACTATATCTTTAGGACATTTATAGATGTTACAAACCGAAATCCATTTATGATGGTTATATACATACCAATTCACTAGAAATATCCTTAATATATTTATATTTATAATACATAATGTATCATTTATTTTTATTAATAAATATGGCATAGTATTTCAGAGTGACCAATGCGGAAAAGGCATTATATTACAATGTCCTTTGTTTCATGATTATTGATGTTACAGTTTATTTTGGAGCAAAAAATGTGATATTAATTTTTTAAACCACATATCATTTATTATCCTCAGTTTAGTAATGTGTTTTAGATGAATTATTTATATTTCAACAATAATTTGTTTATGACATATCATGAAATTTGTTTACATGTTATACAGATCATGTATCTTTTTTAGATCAGGTATCATTGTCTTCCATATCGATGATTTCAAACAAAATTAAAAAATGTTCATTTATTAAAAAAAATTATTTCATAAATCCATTTTTAAATAAATTTTAACATATTTTAATTGATTTAAATGTTAATTTCTAAATATATTCCAAATTTCCTACTTTTTATCCCTTTTTAAAAATGTTTTAAAAAAATACTTATTTTTACGATTTATGACCTGGACATATTTTCACAAAATAATTTTGGTTCTATTATTGGTTATTTTATTTAAATTAGTCCATGCATTTTTAACAAAAATTATTTCTATAATTAAATGTGAAAATTTTGTATTTTAACGTGAGTTTCAAAAAAAATTCCCACAATTTTTTTATATATTAATGGTATTTCCATTCATCAATGAATAAATAGATATCTCTAGCTGACCCTGATTTATCTTATATGATGGGTGTATATAGATAACTCTAGATGATCCAGATATAGCATGTAATAATTTTACTCCTTGATAGCACTCTAATGCAATGGGTGATGATTTTGTTCTATAAGGAATTATGTTGGAAGTTGGTTTTATTGTTGTTCTAATTGTATTAGTTATATATGGAAACTATGATGATGATATTCTATGATATAAATATTGTTTATCTATGCTTTCTATGGATTCATAATCCTTCCTTCGGCTAAGATTGATATTTGACAAATCATGGTTGTTGAATTATTTGTCCCTTTTTAATCCATATCCTATATTTCATGATTGAGTACTTTGTTATTGATGAGTACAATTTCTTTTATGATTTCCTCATTCAATATGATTATGTCTTTATACCCTTATTAGACATTTGAGGTCACAATTATTATTTTTCCCTTTCCACGAGATATTAATAATGATATTGAATGAATTATCTCTTTAAGGGTTTCATTTGGATGATGAAGTTTACATGACATGAAATAAATAAATTTGGGTTAATTGGGAGAAATTCTCTAAATAAAAAATGAGTATTTTTTGTAAAACATTTTCCTAATTTAGTTCAACTATAGACCTAAATCATCCCTAAGAATGTAATAGATGCAATTTTTACTTCTGACGTTTATTGTAATTTTTTGTGATACTTGGGGTACCTTTATTGTTATAAAAGAAATAAAATTAATGTTAGAACATGATTTGGGAGAGTATGTTCAAGGATATTATACCATGGAAACATACGAACTGGCCATCAATGTGAGGTTTATAAGAAAAAAATGTTAAACTAAATGAATAGAAATATAGGTAAATTAAAGGGCTCAGTTGGTTAATATCACATCTAAAACTCCATGTCAGAAATGAAAAATGAATAAGTGTATTGTTAGTACATTTCAATATTCCATAATGCTTACTGAGATAAATCAAGACAATTAAAATCACCAAAAATGGTAAAATAAAAATGGAATTAAAATGTTATACAAATGGAATAAACCAAAAATCATGATATATTTAAAAATATGATAACATGATAACTCACAAGGAGTTGTGTTGAAGGTAATATTAGTCTAGAAAAAACATAAACAATTGTGTCATATCTATTCTATCAAAAGACGATCCCATGGATAACAAGGAAGCTATATCAAGAGATGCTTGTTTATTGATGGATCATGTTGAAGGATAGATCCTACGAAAGGAGAGGAGAAAAGAGACCCTGCTTCGTAATGAATGATTGGAATTAAAAATTTATTATTTTATATTGAAGTATTTATTTGGAAATTATGCCAATTTAAAGAGGTAAATCTATCATGGATGAAATTTTAAATCCAAAAACTCACAATGATCATGAATATAAGATCCCACCCTTTTCTGGAGTCAATATTTGGCATTTTTTCAGGTTCTTTTGATGTTTTTAAGTACCCCTATTTAGGAGTATTTACTTGGGGTTCATTCGGGGGAACTCATAAGTAAATCTAAAGGGAAGTGGGTTATACACGGTTTGTACACGGTTTGACAAACCGTGCGACCAAACCCTGCCAACCTACCAGAACTGGATAGAGAGGTACGCACAGTTTATGCACGATTTGAGAAACCATGTTACCAAACTGTGTGTACCATGCAAATCTAGATAGTGAGGTCTGCACGGTGTGTGAACAGTTTGACAAACCGTGCGCCACTATTTGAAAAACCGTGTGTACGGTTTTTATTTCTGAAAATAATTGTTTAAACCTCCCTAAACCCGGGACATACTTATTCTATACTTGGCTCGAGTATGGATTTTTATTGGTTTTTCCAAAGACTCTGAGAGATATTTCATGGTGATCCGAACACCTTTCCTTAACATTGAAGGATCGAATTGATGAGCTCCTCACCTTCCAGTAAGTATATTTCAACATGTTGTTTCTTCCGTTCTTTCCTCAATATTTCCACGATCTATTCATGGGACATTTCAATCGTTTCCATGGATATAAACCTATGAGTTAAGATATAGATCTAGGATTGTGGATCTTGGCCTATTTTTTCAAGATCTTGATGACTTTGATCTTATTTTGGGTTTTAAGGATTTAGATCCTGAACTTGATCGATGACGTGGGGCCGCTTGGATTTTGGGGATTTTCATTGGTATAACAGACATCAATAAATCAGGGTAGGTGGTTTAAAATCCAATCATGCAGTCTCATCTTGTTATGTGTATGCATTTTTATAAATGTCGTGGCATAAACAATTAATTGATAGTTTGGTTATGCTGTTCTTTGTGAATTGTGGATCTAGTTGAATATGGGTGAGAGTTATGATGGAAGGGTAAGGATGATTAAACATTTGATTAATGTTGTATATGTGAATTAGATATTTGATTTGAAAAAGGGTTGTGGGACATGGAATGATGCTCTTAATACCCACACGGGTTCTAGACATGGTGTTATAGAACCAATGACATGCATGCAATTGATATTTTATGGGATAAGGACTGATGCTCTAGATACCCATGGGGTTGTGAGGCAGGGAATGATGCTCCAAATACTCACATGTGTGCTAGACATAATGTTCTACACTCTTTTATTTATTTTTTACTAATGTTTCATTTGGATATTCATAAACATAGTATTGTGATATAGTAAATATGAATTAAATAGGGGAAATGGTTTAGGCCCCTACATGGGCTGAGTAGGCATTGTGTTTTGGGTGTTCTCAGGAACCTAGGTGTTTAATGTATAAAAGAAAGGTAAATTAGATAAATATAATTGTTTTCCCTATTGAATTTATTTAGTATTGTTCAAACTGCATACATAGCTTATGAATGGATTTGTTCTTTCCACTGTTAGTGGCGATATACTGAGTTGTACTCACACCCTACTCGGGCTGCCTGATTGGTACCCGAATAAACTTTGTTGTTGTAAGACAAGACTTGGGAAAGAGCCCTGGGTAGAGTGCTATTGGGGTTGAAGCATGGAAGAGGGAACCAGATATGGGTCGGGACCTGTTTGGATTCATTATGTCATTACCTTCTATTTATTTGTAGACACTTGACACTTTCATTATCATAGCATTTTTTTACTTTTCAGTTGAGTATTGTATTTACGGTTTTGATTTTTCTAGGGACATTGTACTGTTATATTTATATATGTTTCCACTATTTTTGGATACTTCTGCTGTTATTTTATTCTGATAATAGAGGGTATAGTCACCCAAGACTGACTTACTGGACCCTTGCTGCAAGTCGGAACCCTCTGGTGTAAGGGGAGGCATGCTTGAGGGCTTGTGACCAACTGGCTCGGAGCACCGTTCTGTGGCTCCCAGGTCGGGACATTACAATGTGGTATTAGAGGAGGTTTTCCTTTTTCTTCTTTGTCCATACTATTTGGGAAAGGTAGACATGGTATTAGGAAAATTCGGGTCTAGATAATGAGCTCGTTCATGGGATTTACAAACAGATGTATAGGGCACAACTCAAGTACTCAAGGTGGGATTGCGATTATTGGTGTTTGTCATTACAGTTGAATATTATTCACCTTGGGTGATTCACTTGTTGTGTGATGTGATTATTATTTTTGGAAATTGTTGCGTAATGATTCATGTCCCATAATGGAATGAATTTTTTGTCTACATGCATCATTCTAGGCACTCAAGAATATTGTGACATACATTACTTTAGGCACGCACGAGAAAAAATATTATGGGTAGATTGTTGAACATAAACTTTTTCTTTTCCTTTCTTGTGAAATTGAAATGAAAATGGTGTCTAATTTTGAAATTGAAAGAAAGAATTGTGAAGTGATATGAATAAATTTGTTGTGTGAGATTGTGGTAACATTGTGAACTGTTTCCTAAGCTATATGTTTGGCTTTGTATAATTATGCCTCCATTATGCTTGTTGAGAGGACGAGCGCGGGGTATAGTTAGAAATGTTCCTCTAGTGGTTGAACCCGAGGCACTAATAGAAAAAACTGATGAAGAATGGGAAAATTTTAAAGAGAACCTCACCCGTTTCATGCAAATGATTGAAAGAGACCCAGGGCGGGTTGTGAGAAGTATGTCTAATCATATGAGGGAGTTTCAGTTGCAAAACCAACCGACTTTTACTAGAGGGTGGTCCGAAGAAAGATGAGTTCTGGATTGAATCTACCCCAAATATACTAAACCACCAGAAGACACCTATTGAGAATAGATTGTTGTTGGAAGCTTAAACATTGTGCGGTCAAGCGAAACGTTGGTGGGACATCCAGACTCAAGATGGATAGCTGGAAGCTATTGAGTGGATGGATTATTAGGAGAAGTTTTTTGATCACTTCTATAAAGAGACGCTCAGATAGAAGAAATTGGCTAAGTTCATGAGGATAACTCAAGGGAATATGTCGGTAACAGACTGTTCTGGATGCTTTACAGACGTATAATGTTTTTCTCCAGCATTCGCAGAAAACGAGGCCTCTACAGCAAGACAATTTCAGGAAGGAATAAAATGTGAATTTAAGTCTCAAGTGAATATTTTTAGGATGAAGAAGTTTCCAGAAGTGGTAAATCAAGCTATCATCTCTGAGATGATTCTAAAGAAGGATTCTAGCAGTGGAAAAATTGTTAATACTGGATGGTCAGGTTGTGCAACTTTTGAGAGCAGAAAGAAAAATTATGAGAATTTCATCTAGTGAGGTGGGAGAAAGAGTAACCACGTAGAGGGGTCGGTTACACATAACCTTACCTAAGTGTTTTTCCACCAGTTTGGAAGGTCGGGACACTATTGTAGTCAATACCCCATCCCACTATTTAATGCAGATCCTACGGTAGGATAAAACATCTCCATATGTTCTGTAAGAACCCAAAGGAGTCAGGTGGTGATGGATTAGCTAAATAGAGTCAGAGTGTGAGAAGGGGATCTCTTGAACCTTTTTAGTCACGAAGTTGTAGTTTTACTAGCCGAGGTGGTAAGGGTAAGAGACAAGATGATCTTGGGTAGAAACGCCCATATCAATAGAGTGGTACATGTCCGGGAATTCAGATGGGATCACAGGGAAGAGGAGCAGCACAGTTGCATGCAGTACAACCTACACTTGTGGATAATGAGGCTAGACCATCAACTGTGAGAGGTACTATTCTTGTGGATTATACTTTAGCTAATACCCTATTTAATAACGATGCCACTCATTCCTTTATATCTACAAAACATGTTAATGGTTTGAGTTAGGAGGTGGTGTTTGTGAGTGTGGCTATAACGATAGTCACACCTTTAGGGGTATAGTCTAGAGGAAGATGTTTGTGCAAGGGATATACTATTGAGATCAGAGTGTACTGTTTCCTATGGGATCTCTATATCCTTGATACGATAGGGTTTGACCTAATCCTGGTTATGGAATAGTTAGTCACATACTGAGCCCACATTGATTTTTATCATCGGAGGGTGACATTTATGTCACCTGCGGGTGACCATTACATTCACCGTGGGGAGTGGGATATCCAGGCAGGCTGAGCATTACCAATTACACAGAAACTGGGAGAGATCATAGACCTTGTTTCTAGTATTTTTGTAGATGATAAAGGTGTTAGGAAGTATTTCCTTCCACTACTGGTTGAGTTGTTTCAGGATGTATCCCCGGAATATTTATTAGGGATGCCACCTCGGAGAGACGTTGAATTTATTATTGAGATCATTCCTGGAGCTGAGGCAGTATCTGTTCCACCATATAGAGTGGCACTGACAGAGATTTAAGAACTCAATGATCAATTGTAAGACTTGATGGATAAAGGATTTATCCATCAAAGTACGTCTCCTTGGGGATCACCTATTCTATTTGAAAAGAAGGATGATGGGAGTTTATGTTTGTGTGTTCATTACCAGAGGTTGGACAAGATGACTGTGAGGAAACAATATCCTCTACCACGTATTGATGATCTATTTGACCAGTTGATGTGAGCCTGCGATTTCTCAAAAATTGACATAAGATCGGGGTATCACCAGTTGAGATTTCGAACATATAATACACCGAACACTGCTTTCTTGAGTAGATAAGGGCTTTATGAGTTTGTTGTAATGCCATTTGAGTTAACAAACTAACCAGCGATGTTTTTTGATATGATGAATTTGATCTTTATCCGTACCTAGATCAGTTTGTGGTAGTATTTGTGGAAGAAAACTTGGTGTACTCCCAGACTCATGATGATCATGCCCAACATCTTGATATCATCCTCAGTACACTGAGAGAGAATAGGCTATATGCCAAGCTATCTAAGTGCCAATTTTGGATTGATCATGTACAATTCTTAAGACACATCATCTTGAATAATGGTTCTTCAGTGGATCCATGGAATGTGCAAGAAGTGATTTGTTCTAAGAAACCTTAGAATATTTTCCATATATGAAGCTTTCTGGGGTTAGCTAGATATTTCAGGATATTTATCCAATAATTCTCCAATTTTAAAACCCCACCATTGGGCTTGAACAAAAAGGGAGTATTGTTTGAATTGTCAGAGGCTTGTGAGATATATTTTCAGGAGTTGAAGAAGCGTTTGACGTCCGCACCAGCTTTTTCTCAACCTGAGCCAGGTAAAGAGTCCATGGTGTATTATGATGCTTCTAGGGTACGACTCAGAGCTATGTTGATGAAAAGAGATAATGTTGTGGCGTATGGGTCTTGACAGCTTAGGCCACATAAAAGGAATTATCCAACGCATGACCTTGAGTTTTCAGCAGTGGTTTATGCTTTGAAGTGTTGGTGACACTACCTCATGGGTGAATGGTTTACAGTTTATACTGATCACAAGAGCTTCAAGTACATATTTTCTTAGTTCTATTTGAATCTTCGACAGTAGATATGGGTTGAGTATATGAAGTATTTTTATTTTTAGCTGGTATATACACCCAAAAAAGGAAACGATGTGGATGATGCTTTGAGTATGAAGACTCAGACTCAGATTTTTCGGGAAACTAGTGTTGAGTGGATGATGATGTTGTTTCTAGCTGAAATGCACTTTTTGGATCAGGAGAGAAAATATAAAATGACACTCAGGTCGGTTTCAATGGAGTATACACTTTTGAGACAGATCAGTGACATGCAATATGAGGACATTGGATGCATAGCCTTGAGGGAAAACATTGAAGGAAGGGAGACACCTTTAGACTGGAAGATAGATGAGGATGATATTGTTTATATGAAGAATCTGGTTGTTGTTCATACGAGCATGTGAAAGGAGGTCATGTGGGAATTTCATGCCTCACGATGGGTGGTGCACCCTGGAGTGACCAAAATGTATCATGATCTGTGATGATAGTTCTAGTGGCAAGGCATGATGAAGGAGATAACCAGGTTTGTGACACGATGCTTCACTTGTTAGTAAGAGAAGGTGGAGCATCAACAACCTGGAGGTTTACTACGACCTTTTTCCATTCCAGAATGGAAGTGGGATGACTAGACCATGGACTTCATGATATGAATTCCAAAAACACATAGGAAGAATGATGTTATTTGGGTAATTGTGGATCTACTGGAAAAGGTGGCACATTTCATGCCTATAGGGGAAACTTTTATAGTTGAGTAGCTTAGAGAGCTATATATATATTAGATAGATTGATTGAAAGGGTTGTAACGAACTATAGTTTCCAATTTCGATTCATGGTTTACATCGTGCTTCTTGAAGGGCTTGCAAAAGGAACTTGGTACACATGTTTTATTGAGTATGGATTTCCATCCGCAAACAGATGGACAGTCTGAGCGTACTATACAAGTGTTTGAGGATATAGTGAAGGCTTGTGTACTTGACTTCGGTGGTTCATGGGAGAAGAACCTAGATTTAGTGGAGTTTTCCTATAACAACAGTTATCATGAAACTATTCATATGGCACCATATTAGGTTTTTTATTGTAGGTCATGTAGATCATCGCTATGCTGGATGGAAGCGGCTGAGTCGGAGTTCTTGGGACCGAGTCTCGGATAGAAGACGACTGAACAGGTTAAACTGATTTAGAAACGAATGACTGCGGATCAAATTTGGATAAGTATTTTGCTGATATATGGAGGTGACCTCTAGAGTTTATAGTTGGTGATCACAATTTCCATCAGGTATCACCTAGGTTGGGTCACCAGAGGATACAGATCCAGGGAATGTAGGCACCCAGTTTTGTTGGACCGTTTGAAATCGTGATGAGAGTCGGGATTTTAGCATACCAATTGGATTTTCCACAGATATATAGTCCTGTGCAAGATGTTTTCCATATATCACAACTACGATGGTTTCACCCTGACCCTTATCATGTAATCGATGTGTATGATGTTGAGCTTGAGATAGATGCGTCCTTTGAGGAGCATCTGATACGTGTGTTGGATCACAGTGAGAATGTGTTGATGGGAAAGACTGTAAAGATAGTTCATGTATTATAGCAACATCGACGTGTGCAAGAAGAGACATGGGAAAGAAAGACCGATATGTGAACTCAGTGGCCCGATCATTTTAGCTCCGAATCTCAGAGAAGTTTGGGAGTATAATAAGAGGAAGAGATGTTATAAGGTGGGGAGAATGTAATATCCCAACCATTTTAGAGTCAATCATGGGCACATTTTCATGTACTTTTAGGTTTTTAGGTACCTCTGTTTTGGAGTACTGAGGTTTGATGCGTTTGGGGGAAATTTTATGTAAAACTAAAGGTAAGTGGGATGTGCAAGGTTTGCGCACAGTTTGACAAACGATGCAACCAAACCGTGCCAAGCAAGCAGAACTGGACAGAGAGGTGTGCATGGTTTGAAAAACTATGCAACAAAACCATGCAGACCGTGCAAATCTAGAAGATGAGGTCTTCATGGTTTGCGGATAGTTTTACAAACAGTGTGCCACTGTCCAAGAAACCGTGCACGTGATTTTTATTTTCAAAAATCCTTTTTTAAACCTCCTGAACCATAGGAATTCCTTATTTCCTACCTTGGGCATGGATTTGGATTTTTCTAGGTGTTGAAAAAGCCTCTTATAGAGATTCCAAGGGGATCTGAACACCTTTCCTCGAGATTAATGGTTCGGATTGAAGATCCTCTCTCCTCCCAGTAAGTGGATTTAATCTTGTTGTTTCTTTTGTTATTTCCTCTTTATTTCCTTGATATTTTCATGGGATATTTACATCATTTCCATAGATCTAAAGATATGAGTTAAGGTATAGATCTAGGATTGTGGATCTAGACCTAGTTTGTAAAGATCTTGATGCCTTTGATCTTATTTATGGTTTTAAGGATTTAGATCCAAAACTTGATCGACGATGTGGGGCCGCTCAGATTTTGGGGATTTTCAGTGGGCGAACATCCATCAATAAATTGAGGTATGTGGTTTAAAATCAAATCCCATAGTCTAATCATGTTATGTGTATGTAGTTTTATAAATTTCGTGGAATAAATAATTAAATCATTGTTTGGTAATACAGTTCTTTGTGAATTTTGGATCTAGTTGAATATGGGTGAGAGTTATGATGGAAGGATGAAAATGATTAAACATTTGATTATTGTTTTATATGTGAAATGGATATTTGATTTGAAATAGGGTAGTGGGACATGGACTGACACATCTAATACCCACATGGGTTCTAGACATGGTGTTCTAGAACCAATAAAACGCATGAAATTGATATTTTATGGGACAAGGACTGACGCTCCAAATACCCATGGGATTGTGAGACAAGCACTAATGCTCCAAATACTCACATGTGTTCAATACATGACATTTTATACACTTTAATTTATTTTTTAATATGGTTTCATTTGGATATTCATAAACATAGTATTCTGGCAAAGTAAATATGAATTTAACAGGGGAAATGGTTTAAGCACCTACACGGGCCCAAGGAGGCATTGTGTTTTGGGTGTTCTCAGGAACCTAGGAGTTTAACGCATCAAAAAAGGTTAATTGGATAAATATAATTTTTTTCCATATTTAATGACATTATTATTAATGAAACTTCTTACACTACTTATGACTGGATTTTTTTTGACACAGTTGGTGGTGATCTACTGAGTCGTACTCACACTATACGCGGGCTGCCAGATTGGAAACTGAATAAACTTTTTTGTTGTAGAACTAGACATGGGCAAGAGCGCTAGGTTGAGTTGTATGAGGGTTTGAGCATGGAAGAGGTAAACATACATGGGTCAATACCCATTTGGAGTCATTGTGTTTTTACCTTCAGTTTCATTGTAGACACTTGGAACTTGCATTGTCATAACATGTTTTAATTTTTAGTTGAGTATTGTATTTTAGGTTTTGATTATGCTAGTGACATTGTACTGATAAATTTATATGTGATTCCTCTATTAATTGGTTATATAAATAGGTATTTTATTATGATAACATAGGGTATAGTTACCCCAAGACTGACTTACTAGTCCCTCGCTACTAGTCGGCACCCTCTGGCGTACGGGGAGGCGCGCTTGAGGACATGTGACCAACTGGATAAGAGCACCACTCATTGGCTCCCTTGTTGGGATGTTACAATGAAGGATGTCTTATTGATTCTATAAATCATTTATATAATTTTTTAAACATGTAGATAATTGACGGTGACGTTTGTTTACAGTTCAGAAAAAAGGAAATGATGTATGATGGAATAACTATTCTAAATTGGAATAAGTCACTATATTGGTTATCTTTTAGAAATGGTATTATATGAAATATATAGATAAGATTAATATCATTTTGATGATTAATAGTCTATCATAAACTAGTCAGAAGAGTGATGAAGTTATCCATATTTCCAGTATTGAAAAATAATGATATCCTAAAGAGCGTTTAATAATGTAAAACCTCTCTAATAATGAAACAATGAAACATTTAATCACATTTTCATATGAAAAAAATGAATCATAATTATTAATTTATCTTAATATCACACTTGATGATGTGATGTTGAGGTTCATCCCTTAAGGGAGATTTTTATGAGATGCTTCTAGGAACATTGAATTCTTAAATATCTTAATTTTTTTGGATATATCATGAGGTTTCGTCATTGAGAAAGGCATTAATGATAATTTAATCATCTTTTCTTGTTTGGAAATTATCCTAAAATTAATGGTGAAAAATATTGTTAATCATTTATTAGAATAGAAATTATAAAAAATTGAAATTCTCTAAGGATGATTGGAATGAATACTATGAGATTATAGTTGAATATTTCTAATATATGTTTAAAGATAGTTTATGAAATATTGGTTAAAATTTTTCTCTAATTTATTTCAATAATAATTGAGAATTAACTGTTTTCATCTATCTACATGTGAACAACCCATGATGATTATAATAGACTAAGATAATAGGTGGTATCATATTCTAGTGATTTTGTGTAGACTTGATATCTAACTGAAACTCTCTCTATTTCTGAATTAATAATTGATGAAGTAGACATGGAGTGGAATTATTGTAGGAACTATGAAATAGTGGGACAATCCAAGTTCATATGTATTGTAATTGTTGTAAATAATAGGGAGAGATAATAATATAGAATAAGGTAATGATTTTAAAATGGAATAAATGAAATAAGTTCCTATATTGAAATTCAGATTTCTATGACTGGTAATAAATTAAATCAAAGGGTTAGATCGATTAACCCATTTTTTGGGGTTGTATTTAATGTCATGGGAGGAGGTAATATGAATGATGTTAATATGTGATTCATGAGAAAACATTATAACCATTGGGTTGACCCCAATAATTTTTATAAGTATTTCTCAATTCGTACTAACATAATTGTGTGTATGGAAAATTAGATAGCAATGATAATTGTAGAAGTTGGGTATTTTCATATTTATATAAAAATTAAAACATTTATCAAATTGATTTATTTTTTATATGAATAAAATGATTATAATAATTAATACACTAAGAATTACAATTCACAGTATGATTATTGTAGTCATCATGAGTAGAACGTGTTGTTGGTAGGTGTCTCAAATCTATATTTGGTTTGATTAGAAATGATGATGGTAATAGTGCATCCATTTTATTTTTATACTTCCAAGAAGTTTATTAGAATATAAGGAGGTTGTAATTCCATTGATGATATGGTTGGATAGATTCTAGGATATAGACTTAATATATTAATATTTATGTACTGATCATCATGTAGTCCGGAAAAGTGATCTCTAGAGGATGAATTATCCATATCAGATTAGAATGTTCTATATTTAGAACTACTATGAATATCATGAAATGCTATTGGTTATATTAATTTAAGAAATATAAAATAAAAAACAGAAAAGATGAACTAATAAGTAATATTTAAAATGATTATTTTTTATAAACGAAACATTTAAGATTCTAGGAATTTTGATTTTATGTGATTAAAATTGACTTGATTTTATATGAAATGTTATAGAACGTATTTATAGAATAATTGAAACATGGATCTATGATTTAAAAAAATGAATGTATCCCTGAAAAAAATATTTTCCAACTGAATTTAGTCCTTCATATTACATTATATGTATTTGCAGTTCTTATATAAATACTTTTAAATGAATTTATTTCCTTGATAAAATTCATAATTCATTAGCAAAAAACATTGAACTAATCACAACACTTTGATCATAAGGATTGAGCATCATAAAGGATTCATCATATGTCTTTAAGTTCCACCATAAGAATTTGAGTTAATCATATGAAATTGAAGTGGTATATTATTTAAATTAATGGACTATTTTATGTTATTGACATTGATTTTAGTAATTTAGAGAATAATACATTATAATAAGCTATTATTCTGATAATAATTCCAACTGTTAGAGACATTTTTCAGGGTACTGTTGTATGAATTGTTATGATTTCATAATTAATATTTAAAATACATAAATTAAGAAATATATAAGATGAGATAGTGAGATGAGTTCATTATGATTCAATAATCATTATCAAATAATATTTCATAATTTACATTATTATTAATGGGGATAAACATAATGTAATTGAATTTGATAATAAGGGAGTTACACCCAATATATTATAATATGAACATATCCTTCCTAAGGCATAAAATCTATTTATTTTAGTATAATATTTCAATTAAAAATATGCTTATGTTGTTTCAAATGACTCTAGGAAGGAATAAACAAACTCTCCAGTTATATATTTAGGGAGAATAATAATGATGTTGTGACTGAAATACTACTTGTTTGAATGAGATAATTACTTTTTGGGAATCATGAACACTATCATAAATATTCTTGAAGAAATATTTCCATTTTATTTCATGTTAATATATATATATATATTGTATGACCCAAATAATAAAAATGAATCATGTTTTAAATGTTCACACCTAGGAATATATTATAACATGATAGAATAAAATGATTGAGTTCAGATGTGATGCTGCATAAACAATTGAAATAAAATGTTTGGAGAGGGATATGTCCTAACATAAAGCTATAGATTTTTCATGAACATTGAGTTAGCCCATACGACTATTACATGAAGGGAAAATGAACAATAAATATTGTTTATAAGGTACATGTTCCATCAAATGTGATCATGTTTCAATGAATGTAAAACCATATCCGCATATATTTAGGGACATTAATCCCACTTTTTATTTTTACCATCTCAGTTCTAGTATTACAAGTTTATGGTAATTACCTTGACTAGGTTTCTTTGGATTATAAGAAGGAAGATACACATGTGGGATAATAAGGATTCATCGGGAACATAATCTTATGAATGGATGTGATCCTTGATAACAAACATTGATGTTATGTAGTGTTAATTTCATGTTCAATATAAATATATTAACCAAGGAAGAGATAAATGTAGTGATAAACACATTGTTAAGAATTTAATATATGAAAAAGGGATATAATTATAATAATATTGAAAAATATTCACCATAGTGATTCACCCTATCAGAATATTTTCATATACCAAAGTGATCATGTCAATTGGTAGAAAATAATAGATTACACCACTAAGGGTTTATTATATTTGATTTTCTACTTGATGAATTTAATTTCTATATTACAAAATTTTATATTAATTAAATGTTAAATAATTCCTTCTAAAATGTTTTTAATGAATTAATGGATGAGATTTATGTAATAACCCAAGTTATAGTAGCCCCGAGTTACTATCATACATTATTAAATTGAAAGAGATATAATATTAAAATCCAAAAGAACTATATAATTCAAATGTTTTTTTAAAACAATTATATAGATGATCCAAATTTGAAATTGGGAATAGAAAATGAAACATAATACATAATAAAAATAAAATTCTCAGCATCCATGAGAACACATTCAAAAGAATCATCTTTATATCCAAGGGAGTGGTAAAAGACAAGGATGAGAACAAATTCCTAGTAAGGTTAATGTAGAGTGGAATCTATCATAAATAAATAATCATAATCAACATGTCAAGGAAGATAACTGAATCCAAATTAAACATAAATATCTAGATAAGTCAAAATCAACATGGGAATGTATATAACTCAAACACATTCACCTTAATTAATAAACAGATTATAAGATGCATACATAGATAATTTCCTAGAAAAAATATAATTGATATTGATAATAACTTAATTCTTAATGAGATAAATTATTAAATACCTGATACTTTATTTCCCAGGTACATGGATCCTTTATCTTTCTAACCATTTATAAGATGGTTTAACATACGATGTAAAAACAAATATGATTTGGCCCAATGATTCATCTAATTAGACTACCAATGGATTGAGGACCTAACATTAAATGCTAAACAACCCATGTCATATTATTCCAAATAAATAATTGTATATAAAATAATAAATTTAACTCATAAAAAAATTCCCATATGAAATATTTTCTTTGAGTAAAGGAAACTGATTTATCAATAATTATCAATTAATCAAATAACAATAAGAGTATAGAAAATATGTAAAAATGGTACATGATTTAGATAAGAATCATATAATTTATATATAATTATATATATTTAATAGAAATGTAATTTAAAATAAAAAATTAATGAAATAATGTCATTGTTTTAAGATAAAATCAACAATCAAAATAGAATGTGATATTTTATAATAACATAACCTGTTTGGTTTTCTTCAATTAGAATACCCTTAAATGTAATAATTAAAATTATACTATAAAAAACTAAATATAAAAAATGATATTATATTTCAATTGGTATGTGTATACGCAAGATAAAATTGAATTTCTTTACAGTAACAAATAACTCTCAGTGGAATGAAATTTCATATAATATCCCTTTCCATGCAATTATTTTCAGTAGAATTATATTTAATCTCATGTATAAGGGTTATTAGAAAATTATTAACTTAAAACCCCATATTATTATTTATAAAATTATATACTATTATTTTATAAAATTTTATCACCTATTGTGTTATCACCATTCATTATTTTGAATGATTTGGGTCTTAGTTACTTTTTTTATTAGGATGTTTTGAATTGCTATTTTTTGTTCCTCTTACATAGATAATTATTTTATGATCTAAATGACTTAAATAATGATTTTAATATCATATATGTTCAGAATAAATGGTTTTATAGTGACCCAAAAATATATCTATAGGAAAACTAAATGAACCATGCATGGAGATGGTAGGTCGTACGTACACATGAACACTATTTCCATTTTTCTATTGTATTAAAGATACAAAAATAAATTATATATATTTATAAGATTGTTAAATTATAATATTTTTTTATATAAATATTACTTTTTTTATTAAAATAATTATTAATTTAGTCCATGTAATTTTTTAACAATCACATCACTTCGTGATGAGGTTGTCCACCATAGTAACGAACAATGTTATTGTGTTTTCATAAAGTCGATATTATTAAGGTATATATCATATATTAATAAAAAAATAATAAATACATCATAAATATCATATATAAATAGTATTTACATAATTATTCCAAAACATAAATGGATTTAATTGAAAATTGAAATATAATAGTTCGTGTGGCAATAATCCGCCATACACACTGACGGTGATATCATAACCCAATTGACGGTAGTGTAGGAGAAACTAGGTAGTACCAATTATATAAAACCATAAATATATATTAATGATCCTTTGGTTGTTTCATAAGAATTATATAAATGTAATCGATGGAGGTGTTTGAGAAAAAAAAAATAATTTTAAAAAACACTACATCTTCTTTAACCATCCTCCTTATGTTTGAACTAATTATATCGTAACATCAGTTTATTCCAAATATAATTCTTATAGGATAAGGGGAGGGAATATGGTGAGTGATTGATTCATGTATTGGTCGAACCTAATTGGTTTTAATGTGTGATGATAGTGGGAGAGGGGGCAGCCATTTGTGAGATAGGTAAAAACACACTTTTCACTGTTGTGAAAATGATGGGATTCTCCAAGGTTTAACATAGAAAAGGATTAATTAATTCAACAAAATACCTAAATTATTGTTTGAGGTTGAAATATTTACATCCATGGGTTGTTTTAAATGTCTCCAGATCAATTTAATATTATGATTAATGTCTATTCCCTTAGTAAACTTGTTTTTATCTTATTCATTGTAATTAATTTAAACTATTTCAACTAACCAGTTTATAAAAAAATTAATATCGACATATAAGTTATTATATATTATTATTAATCCAAATACATGATCCATATTTCCAAAAATTCAATACACAATCTTATAATAATGCAATTTAAATTTAATCCCCTAAATGTAATGAATAAGAGTGTTTGTAAAGTGAAAATAATTAATATATTACTATGTTTTTATATTTAAATTCATTATAAAAATTATTCAATGTCACAAATTAGAATAATATAGTTCTTACTGATATAATTTTACAATAAAACCAATATAAAATAATATTTAACCATAAAAAATATTTATATATAAATTCCATTTTTAATTAAAAATCAGTATTTTTCACTATTCATCAAAAAATAAAAAAATTTAGAAAAAAATCACACTAACTTGTTTTTGGGAATTATATTTTAAGAAATGTATTTTCCTGTTTTAAATAAAATTTATAAATGATTCAAAATTGTGTTTTAATTTTTTCTGTCATTTTAATGGCAGCAAACATGTATTTAGAAAAATACGAATTTTTAGGCATAAAATTTTATTTTTTCTTATAATATTCCCTTAAAATATGTTATATTAATATTAATTTTTTTTAATATATAATATATAAATATCATTAAGATCATTCAATAATATTAATTAATTTAATTTATTATGATTAAATTCCATTGGTGAAGAAATTAGGTTTTTATATAAACATTTTCATTATATTCATTAGTTTTTATATTAATTTATAATTAATTGGTAACCAAAGAATTGAACCAATTAATTTCAAAATATATTAAATCCAATTCATACAATCCAATTTTAGGGATAGTCAATATCATATTTTATAAAATTATAATTTTTTAAGAATATATTGTTGATTGATAAAACTCAGTCTTTTGTTTAAGAAAGGTTACCAAAGAATGTTGTTTGTTGCGTGAAATCAAAGATAACTCAGTGTTGCGTGAATAGAAAGATATATCACCATAATTAAATTTATTCTAAATGAATCATATTTTAAAATTTTGTGGTTTCATATTCTTTCCTTATATAATAATTTCTTCGTTGAAGTATAATTTACATAAACATCTAATATAATGAGGGTAGTTCTTTTTTATAATATCCTCGGGTTCCCATATTCTTTCTGTTGTTTTGTGATTCCTCCTCTATACCATTACCAGATGATTTTTCCAATTCCTCAATACATTATTTATCATGAATCTAGAAGTTTTCATCATATCATGTTAGATCTGGTTCAAAATCTATTTCATTGGATGTGAGAACATGTATTGGATATAACATGTACTACCATAGAAAATATATATGAGGAACAACACATATTTTTGAAAAGCCTAGAAGAATTATAAAATTATATACAACAAATAAAATTATTTAATGAATATTAAAGTTTCTAAACTTCCCAGGTATCATTGTACCTTTCTTACCTGAAATCATTACATACTTACATGGAGATACTTTTTAAAAAATTTGATCTCCCATATGGAATTCCAATGTTTTTCCTTTGATTATCAGAATAACTCTTTTTCCAATGTTTAAAATCATTAACATGTGATTAAATATTCTTTATCTTTTCTATTCTATCTACAACATGTTCTAGGCATACATGTTTCCATAAATGAACATCACCCCAACATGTTGGAGTGATACATATTATTCAATATAATTCTTCATATTATTCCATTTTGTCAATTGAATGGAAATTATTGGTTTTAAAAAATTATACCAAGATAAATAACAATACCACATTTCTCCATTGTCATGTGAGGATGACTTCAAATATACTGATTTTCTATAATCTTTGTTTTGGATTTTTTGATCAATCATTGGATGGTAAGATGTTCTCAAATGTAGCCTAGTATCAAAAGCTATTGGAATGATATTTCAAAATGTCAATGTAATATAAAGAACTTGTTTTGAAACAATTTATTATGGTGTGCCATGATGTTTCATGATATCATTAATATATTTCCTTGTGAGGATATCAAGTGGTTTATCCTCTCATATAGAAATTAAATGTATAGATTTGGTTAGGCTACCAAATATAACACATATTTCATCATCCATTATATTTTTCATTGGAATCCATGGGATAGAACTCATAGAAATTTAATCCTATTTCCACACATTAATAGGAATTGGATACATTACTCTATTAGGATTTCACATCATAGCCTTATCATTTTGGAAAACCAAACATCTGGATATATAATCAGTAATTTCTCATTCATCTTATACCACAAAAAATGTTCTTGGAAATACCTATAGATTTTTTCTCCACCATGGTGTATTGATAAATTTAGGATATGGGTGTCATAAAAAATTCCATTATTATCTCAGGAATATATAGAACACATAATCTGATTACAAATATCAAAACACTATCTTAAAAAATAAGTCTACTATTTTCCATTGTTAAAAATTTAATTTTCTTCTGAAAGAGCTCATCATTAGAATGATAATTATTATCATTAACTAATAAATATTGGTTTTATTTCATTTGAAAAATTATTTATATCCTCTTTCCTTATTAACTTCCATGTTTATCTTTACAAGATCCATGAACATATTATCCTTTTTAATCATTATGTGGGTGAAAAAATCATGATACATTCTACTTAATTTATCAATAAACTTATTTTCTTTTCCTGGGTGGTAGTGTATTGATAAATTATAATCCTTGTGTACCTTAGTCCATAACCTATGTCTCTTATTGATTTATTTCTATGATAAAATGAATTCTGGGATTTTATGAACCATTATATCTCATATCTTTAACTATATTGATAATATATCCATATCTTCAATGAAATTGTTACAACTTCTATATCATGATAATTGGTTGGGTAATTATATTCAAGAATCCTAAACTACCTTTATGCATGTGAAATAAATTAATCATTTTGAATTTTTACACAACAATGTAACTTCTTTAATGAATCATTATTAATAAAAACCCCATCTTTTTTAGATAATATAGTCAAAATTGGAGAATTGACCATTTTCCTCTTAATTTCAACAAAATATTCCTCACATTACTCACTCTAATAAAACATAACCCCTTTTCATGTATTCAAGGTTAATGTTTTATCCAATAATAAAAAAAATTTAATGAATATATGATAGTAACATGACAAACCAATGAGCCTATGAACCTCAATTATGTTCATTAGTGTTCGAAATTCAATGAATACCATTATTTTTCCATGATTAATTGAGATTCCCTTTTTGGAGACAATGTATACAAGAATAGAAACATCATAAATCCATAAAAAACACTAACTAAATTTCTTATAGATCTCCTTCCATCTATGATTCATAGGAATAATCATGAAGTGATTTTCAGGGCCCCCATATTTTTTAGAAAATACCATAATATCATCAAAGCATACAAAAGAAATTAATTATAGTCCTCAAAATATATATACATTTACGTTTAAAAAATAAAAGGTGAATTATTAAATACAAATTATTTTACTGAAAAGAAAACTCGTAATTTCCATACCGCATTCATAAAGTTTTCATTTGAATTTATTCTACTTTATTTGAAATTTATGATTCCAAGAACCAAGATATATATATTTGAAACATATTGGGCCCTGTGATTTAGTTCAAATAAGTTGTAAATGTGAAGCAGAGGGAACATTCTCTATATATTAATCGCATTTATTTACTAATAATCAATGCGCAGCCTCATGGATCCATCCTTCATTGCAATGAAGAGAACTTGATATCCCCTTTGGAAAAAAATATTGTGAATAAATCCATTATTATCCAAATACTATATTTTTTCCATCATCTATACTAGTTCCACATTTCCCATTATATAAGGCTTCCTTGATTTTGTACATTCAGTAGGAATTGAATCATTGTAAAATCCAACATCATATTCAAGGGTGTGTTCAGGTAATTCCTAAAGAAAATATATCAATGTATTCCAATAAAATAATTACTTGATCAATTTGGAGAATAAATTCTTCACCCATTTATGTTGTTTTATCCTTTTCCCCACGAATATATTTTAGTAGAGCTACTTGGGGTAAAAGTGGATAAGAATCAAACGACCATGTTTCTGCACTAAAGAGAAGAAGTTATATATCTTCTTCTCAAATCATTATTTACTTCATCAGGAAATAAATTTTCCAAAAAAATTACAATTAAATTCCATATCATAGATTATATCACACTCAAAAAAATGTATGATAATAAGGGAATAAAATAAAGAAAACATATGTGTCATAATGGGTATTACCTGACAGATCCTTAGTTCAAGGAGACTCCCCTGGTGGTTTTGACTAACAAACCCTATAATAAATCTAAAGGGGAATGGCTATTTTTCTAATAAAACTATATAGATAAGAAATAATGATGTGATCAAGAAACAAATAAATAATTTTTTAAATTTTAATATGGGAATAATTTGACTCCCACTATATCATTTTGTATTTATACCTTAACTATAATGATAACATAAGATTGTTCATCTGCCTTGGCCTCATCAGTCATATATTCCTTTCTAGGTTGGATAATTCATTTGAATAGTGCACCATAATGTTAAAGTTTAAGCCTAGAATAGAAATTTTTAATTCATTCCCCATTCATTATATAATATTATTTCTTTTTCAACACAAATAAAAAATTTCCATTCGCTTCAAGAATTTACCAAGGTGATTTCATCCATATTTCTCACATGCTGAGAGTTTCTTGATCTTATTCAACTTTTTGGAGGAATTTCATTTTTAATACAATTCATATGAATTATTATTATCTTGGATTACCATGAATATATGGTATCAAGATAATTCCTCTCAATTTTTAGTGCACATAAAAATATTTCATTGTATGATGAACATGTTTGAGAAAGTAATACCCTTTGGAGATTTGTCTACATGCCTTCAAATAAATGGTCAATCATACACTCTATGTTTCCTATATAATTCATAGAATATATATCCAATCATCTAATGTTATGTTCATTATCTATTAAATTTACTTATTCATTTTTCCTTAATATGAGTAATATTCTCTTCAACTAAATTTTTTCCTGTGAGGGACATATTTTTCAAATAATTAGTCTTTAAGAGTTTTTCCTTCCATGTGTTTTATTTCCTTTTCCTCCCAAATAGTCTTTACCCAATATCACCATTTATCATAAATTAATTTTATATAATACACCACAACTATATCCTAATATATCTTCCCACTTCATATGTCCATAAATATAACTTTTAAAAAATTAATCCATTTCATTACTATAATCGGATTAGTAGTCCCACTAAATTATGGGAGAACATGTCTCATAAGTCTATCCATAATAGGAAAATATATTCATCGAATAGGTTTCAAAATTTGGGGAAGGTTATTTTTTATAACAATATTATAATTCTTTAATATAGCTATAAATTTCTTCTTTCCAATACTGACTGTATTGGTTTCTGCCACAGTGAAATATATAGATTGTCAAAGGGTATTGATATCAATATTACATCTTGGATTAATTTATAAACAATACAATAGACTATATTATCTTATAAAATTTTGAATTTTAAGTCATAATGTATAGATCCCAATATTGTTCTCAATAAAAATTAAAGAATTATTTTTTAATCATAGAATCATTAATATTGGTTTCATTTTAGATATCATTGTTTTCCAATTTTTCATAATGGTCTATAAAGAATATTATAATTTTCCTATTTATACCCCCACATAGATTCCTACTATGTACATAGTATGGGAAATTTGTGTGTACAAGATTTTGCTCTAGTCAAACATGACACACCCTTTCCAGAGTAATTACCCCTAGACGTACTTGTGCCAGAACCACATCCACATGTAATATCCAGACTGGGATTCATTACTAGTAATGCCCATATATTTTCTACCATTCTTAAATTATAATAAGTTATTCTATACTTATCCTAAATTTTCAAATTACTGCTATTTCCTATAATCTATGTTATCATATGTCCAGATCAAAATGTTTCTACTAAACATAATTTGATACTAACTATAATGACCTCGACCCATGTAGCCTGGAGCCCATGTCATACATTATTGCATTGACATAGATAGACGATTAAAATCCCAAAGGAAAAACGTTTTGGAAGTTTTTTAATACTATATTACATATACAATACCCAATTTTATTTGGGAATAGAAAATATAACATAATACATATGAAAATAAAATGATCTAAATAATTGAAAACTCATTCAAAAGATTCCACTTCATATGTTGGGGAAAGAAGAAAACCAGGTGAGTTCAAATGATCATTAAGTATTACCTATAATAGAATCTATAATGCATCATTAATCATAATAAACCAAGAATGGTAGTTAATTGGACAATATGTTCACATAAATATCTGGATAAGGAATGATCAATATAGAAATGTAAACAACTGAACAAAACTGCATTTTATGGGAAAACTATGTTTGAAAAGAATCTATAGATAATATCATAGAAAATATTTCATTAATTAAAACAAATAATTTTTCAATGAATTAATTTTTTAAACAATGGATTCCACATTTTCTCGTAATAATAATCCATTACTGTGATGTCCTTTAACAAGATGGTTAAAATCATACAGGGTAAAAAACCATCTTATTTGGAAAACTGTTCATCTAATGAAACTTCTGATGGATCAATAAGATTAATTTAAAAAGTAACCATATATATCATAACATTCCAAATAATTCATTATATATCTAATAATCAATTAATCATATGACCAATGCACCTTATCTAATTGATGTTTGGAGTAAAGGATACAAATTTATCAATATTTTTACAGTTAAATTTTTTTTAAAAGTAAATGTATTATATAAAAATGATATTATTTTTAAGAAATAAAAATATAAGTTAAACCATAATGTATATATGTAATATAATGGTAATTTAAAAATAAAAATAGTTACAATAATGCGATTGTCTTAATAGAACGTTTTCAATCACCAATGAAAGTGATATTGCATAATTAATTACACCATTCTATAATTTTCAAGTCGTATCCCTTAGATTGAATAATTCAAATTAAAACATGAAAAACATTAATTATTAATCATAATAAAACATGAAATTTGGTAGTTATATACACTATATAAAAGTTAATTGGTACATAATATGAAATATATCAAAGTGGAATGTAAATTAAGACGAAATCCATTACCTTAGGTTTTCTTTTTATTTAAACCTCATTAAAATACTATATAATTATTTTAAGCATTTATTAATATTAAAATATAACTATATTAAAATTTATAATAACTTATATTATTCTTTAATTGAATAATATCAATATTTTTTTAATAATAATTCATTGTTTTCAATGTTTTGGGTGTTAATTGCCTTATTTTTCATCTATGTTTTAACATGTTATATTTTTGTTAGTATTTTATAGATTACAGTTTGATCATAAATATACCTTAAATAATTATTTATATTTAATATATTTTCAATATATATATATATATATATTAATACATTAAATTAGTAGATAGTGAAATGAAATTCACTGTTTATAGAGACGGTAGGCAGTACGTATACATGAATGTTGCTTCAATTTTTTTTATTGTTTTAATGAAATAAAAGTGAATCACACACACACACAAATATATATATATATATATATATATATATATATATATATTAACTATTTCATCATATTAATGTTTTATATGCCCAAAATATTTACTAAAATTTTCTGCAATACATTACATTTTCCCTGTGAAGGAATCATATATCTTCGTGAGGTGGTAGTCCATCGTACATATGAAAAATGTAATTGTATTTGGAAAAAATGGAAATTAATAAGATATATATTATATGAAAATTTAATAATTATGAAAACAACATAAATTTCATTAATATCATATTTATATTGTATTTCCATCATTATTCTAGACCTTGAATGATTGTAATGTAAAAATGAACAACATTGGTTGATGAGCTGATAGGAAGTCATACACATTAACGATGATTTCACAACCCATTTAATTAATGTGTGTGATGTTATAAGACATTCCCTTATCATGACTACATATTAGTATATTTATGATAATGATGTTATTATAAAATAATTATATAAAAATAATAGAATTTGTTGTGTGAGGAAACACAATAAATAACAATTATAATAACAATACCTCATCTTTATGTATCCTCTTTAGGATTTCACTAATGCATTACTATGTTGGATTTATAACCAATGTGTGAGTTATAGGATTATGATAGGGAATTTAATGAGTTATTTTTTTTTGTTATTGTACTATCTTAAGTGGTTTAAAGTAGGAATATAGTGGTAGAGCTGCTGGCCCTTTATAAGTGGGGGAGAGAACACACATGGAATATTTGAAAAGGACACTTGTTTAGCCAATTATATACCAATAATAAGATTATATAATGCATTATTTTTTTCAATTATTTTGATGTGTCTAAATATTATCATCCCATTTAATTAGGATAAATATCATGGTCATTTACCCCTAATTTTTAATGATTACCCATTAGTAGAATAATTTTTCTCTTAATCACATTAAATAATGTTAAGTATTATCATTAATTAATTTGGAAAAAATTGTGCGAGAAGAATTATTAAAATAAAATTATCCTAATTATAAATTGTGAAATCATTTTAAAAAATTAAATAAAAAAGTGAAAAAATAAATTTAAATAAACCCCATAGATAGAATGAAAAAGCATGTCTTTAAAATGAAAATCATCCAAAGCTGACTATGTTTTTTTAACTACATTCATTATTTAAATGACTAAAATGACATGAATTGGATTAATATAAGTTTAATTGATATAATTTTACATTGAAACTAATTTTAAATATAATTTACCACTATAAATTATTCTTATGAAATCTCATTTTTCTTTTAAAATTCTATATTTTCACTATTCAAAAAAAAGAAATTTTTTTATGAAAATACAAACAATTAACCATATCATTATTTTAAAATTAATATTTAATGAAATAATTTTTTTAAATAATATTTATAAAAATTTCCCTATTTAGTTTTTTAATAAGTTCCCATTAAAAGTTATCTGAACTTCTTTTAGAAAAATAGTGATTTTTACATGTAAAATTAGATTTGTTTATCATTTTTATTACCATAATATTAGTTTGATGAATGCAAAAACATTTGATTGAATATGTAATATATAAATTTAGTTAATGTGATTCATTAAGTTAAATAAAATTTATTTATTCTATAAAATCCTATTGGTATGTAAAAATAGTTTTTATATAAACATTACTATTATATTCAGTTGGTTTTTAAAATCATTTCTATGTAATGGGTAACTAATGATTTAAGGAATAATTTTTTATATATTTTTAAATATTATTCATACCATAAAATTTTCTCCCTAGTTTATTTGTTATTATATAAAATAATAATATTTTAAAAATATATTGTTTATCAGCATAAATGGGTTTTGTTTGTAATGCATACTATCGATAAATGAAATTATTATGTGTAACACATGCTAAATCGATGTTTCATTCATTGAAATCCATATCAATAAAATTAAATTTATTATATAAGAAAAAAATATAATGACTTGGGGTGTTATACTTTCTTCAAAGGTAGTATATAAAAAGAAAAAAAATAGTGGAAAGTAAACTGATAAAGGTATTTTAAAAGATGAAAGACTCTCTATGGTTTAAATTTAATCATAGTGGAATAATATTTATCAAATATGTTATTGAGAATCATACAAAAAATATAATTACATATATTATGAGAAAATAATGAATTAATAATTTCCCAATAATTAAATTTTTTATAAACAAAATGATGCATGCATAATGAAGATCCGGTGGGTGAATTTACCCCTATAATAGTGGAAAATACTACAGTATCATGTAGTTTCTCAACCATGAATGAATATGGAAAAAATATCTTTATTTTTCTCAAACAAATAAATATGTATTAGTGAGGAATATCATACATAAAAATATTGAAAAATATCCCAAGGTTCGCAAAGAAGAAATTATAGTTGAAAAATTAATATGAAATCATGATCTTTTGGTCTAGAAAAATACATTGATTAAAGATAGAAAAGCGGATCAGAATACATTTTCAATGAAACTAATCACATTGATGATTAATGTGGTCTCTCATATTCAATAAATCATTTTTATGCATTCTATCCATGCAACGAATTTATGGTGATATTTTTCTAAAAAAATTTCAAAATGAAATAAAGTAAGCTTGAAATACTGTTCTTATTTAGAAGAGGCACCATATTGGTTTAATTTTTAAAATGGTAATCCATGTAATATATTTATAAGTCATATACTATAATCATGATGAACAAGATCTAAAATTCTAATCTATATAGTGATTAAAGTACCCATCTATGATGGAATTAAAATACATGATGTACTAAAGAATGTATGAAGATATGAATATACACTAATGAAGAAAAAATAAATACAACAATATTGGCCTTATCCTAAGAAACAGAATCATAAATTTTAATTTAGGATGAATTATCTATTGATGATGTATTGATAATGTGCATCCTTTTAGGGGGAAATGTTTTAGAATCGTCTAGGATGATTCAATTCATAGAAATATAATATCTTTAGAAGGTACCTATTGTTAAGCCAATTAAATTTTTTGAATGACCATAATATCATCAATGATTTTCATGAATTTATCAAAAAAATAAGGGAATAGTTTTATGAAATGATAAACAGGTTATTAAACATGAAATCCTTCTGGGGTGATTAAAATCAAAAACTATTTATTACACATAAATTTTTGAATATATGTGTTAAGTGAGTGTATAAAATTCTAATTAAAATTTATCAATAAATATTAAGAAAAATGTTATCAAAAAGTTGTATCATCTAGGATAAAATTGAAATCACACTAAGGTATAAAAATAGAAATTTTTATAGTTAGAATAAAATTTAATTGACTATGGATAAATTTAATATCGAAATCAAACACACTTGTTTTCTACATAGAGAAGGTATCATGTAGACTGAGTGTGTAATGATCTATTTTCCTTTACATTTAGGATACCACAAACTCTTAAATGATTTTTAGTCTTTTCAGTAAGGGAGAGAGAGAAAAGTTGAATTAGATAATTATTATAGAAATGAATATATAAAACCTAATCATATATTGAAATACTATTTTATACAATTTGGTGTAGAAGTAAAATACAAAAGGGGATACTGATAGACCATAAATATGTTTGAGTAGTAATTTGAGCTCAATGAAGTAGAAAATGAAATATTTTTATATGATATGGGGGAGAATATCATAGAAGGAATACATTAACCTAGGAATGTTGATAATTAAATTGGAAGTGTCACTAAGATAACTTGTTTTATATAAAATCATATACGAATTACGGTTGTAGAAGGTTGTTATTGTCATATTTATATTAAAATTGAATTAGTTGTGGAGGTGATAAAATTACCTATATAGAAAATTAATGATATTCATCATTATGATACTATGTGTTACTATGATGACCCTACTTATAATGGTCTTCATGAGATGAAATTATTTATTGTTTCTTATATCATGTTTTGTTACATGAAGAAATGATGGTAATAATGGTGATTCGATTGTAGTTTTTATGTTCGTGTAAACAAATAGTGAAGGAAAAGGTGGTTATTTACTTTTAATATCTTTTTGTAAATATTATATGTTGAAAAATTTAAATATAATGATTAATGTATAGTTTTATAAGGAGTTATGACATCTTTTAGATTAAGGAATGATTGTATATATTAGTTTTGAACAAGCTTAATCTATAGTAGTTCTTCAGTACATCACGAGTTTTTGGTTATATTTTTCAATGATAGATAAAATAGAATATGGTTGAGATGATGTAATGAATACTTCATCCAAGGAGTTTTAATCTTAAATGAAACATTTATGATTCCTTGGAAAATATATGGATGTTTTATAAAAATACTCTAGTGTCTTTGTAAAATCCTATAACTCACTTGAGCATAACCAAAAAAATAGAGAAAAAACAAGAAAAATATAAATGTCCTTGAATATTTTTCACTTCCTACTCAACCTATTGATTTTTACTACTTTATGTCTTTGATTTAAGATCCTATGAATTTAAGTTGAACATAATCCCTTAAACCCATTTTTAAAGAGTCATTATAAAACATTGGTCTAAATATAATTCATTCATCATAAATATTTATCATAATTATTAAATTCCAGAATAAGAATTTTTAATTTCATTAGGATAGAATTTGTTTCAAGAAAAATAATAACTGATTAATCATATGTCTTTTAGTCTAAGAATATTAATTTTGAACAGAATCCTTTACAATAAACATGAGTCCTTATATGAATTATAACAACTAAAATGTTTGAGATATTTTTCAGGGTGATGGTTAAGGAGATTTTAGGATTTGTGATTTTTTTGAATAAATAAAATAATAAATAAATCAGAAAACATTCTCTGAAATATTCATCAGGATTCAAACATCATGAAAAAGTACAAGATCATGATTTAAACTATTATTAATTAGGATAAAGAATACATATAAAAATATGATATTGAGGGACTTCCCCACTATATATTGTTGGATCAAAATAAACCTTGTTATTTTTAAATAACAATAAAACTAAATGTAATGTATTTTTTGTAGGATTCAATTAAAAAATCCCATGGTATTTCCAATAATTTAAAATAATGATTTAATTGAGTTATTATTCTATATTTTTGAATGAATATGAGTGAATGATTTTCTCTAAGATTAGGAACCTTAAAGAGTTAAAGATATTCATAAACATATTATATCCCCATCAATATTAATGAAACATTACTTCCATGATATTGTAAGTAAATACATATATTTTAGGATCCAATGAAAATATTAGGTTGTTCTTTGATATGAGTAGTAGTGAATGAAAATCATGTAGAATTAAAAATAATAAATCATAGTTTTGTTATTAAAATAATATTCACATTACATTTACGGATTCTAAGATAGAAATCCAATAAAATCCTAACACACAATCTTAAATAGCATTGAGGTAGTCCCTTTGACAACTTCAATTGGGGAAGTTGATCAATACGTCTAGTCTAGGAAGGAGTCGATCCATTATAATTTATCATTCATAAATGTATGTACAACCCCATTATATAATATAAATAAAAAAATACATCAGTTAAATTATATTTTGTCCATGGTAGGATAAATGGTAAATGTAATACCATTTTCCAAGATGACTTTTATAATAAAAGGATGTTTTGTATCTCGGATGATAACCTAGATGCACAAGGGATATATTCAACTGAAACGTTGTGAAACTTGTTTATAGTCTCCATTGTTATCAATTATTTCATTATTACTCAATAAATTCATATTGAATAAATTTTATATAAGGATATTGGGATCAAGTCACCGAATAAGTGAAGTAGTGATTGAGGTATTGAAGGAAAATTGAATTAATAAAGGCTCTAACGCAGATCCCCCCACACGTTTTGGGAATATATTAATATTATCATATCAAACCGTCCAAAAGATTATTTTCTAGTCTTTAATTTTAAAAATATCTTCATAAGAAAATAATAGTGGAATCCCCTGAGATATTTCATAAGGATAACAATTATAATATTTCTAAAGTGGATAGATTAATATGACTCAGAAGATGGACCTTCGGTTTTCTCATTTTTCCTGAAATAAAAATTGATCAACTAATTAGTTGTTTAAAACAATACTCTAAAATAAATTATCTATAAAAGACATTATAAGATATTTATAAATAAATTATATGTTATACTAGGGAATAATTAGAGACTATAGAATCAGATTATTCTTTTTAGTAATGGGGATAAGAATAGAATATGTAGATAGAAGTAAATTATATTATTAAAACCCATAGAGGAAATAAAATTTATCATTATTCATTTAAAAATTGTGGAAATATGAATAGGGTAAATTAATTTAAGGGGAATTCTGAATGTCATATTTTTGTAAAATCATTAAAATAATTTAATGAATTTGCAACAGATATGAAGTGGTTATTCAATGACATGAATGGATAGAAAATTCAATTGAATTTACCAAGCACAACATAATTCATCAATTGCAATGAGTATTAATATTATAAAAACTACTTCATGAATATGAGAATGAGTGATGAAAATCATCATCAATAACCTCATAATATTATGTATAAAAGGAAATGTCATTTGATTACGACCTCTAAAGTGGGTCACATGAATAGAGTGGTGGAAAGTACACTAATCATTTTCTCTAGAAATCAAAATGTATTATTTCAATCAATATTTACTACTCATTTAAATATGATGAAATTATAAAAAACGTCACTTAGATAGATTAATGATTTTATTTTTAATTGTCACTATCGATTTATAATTTTATGATGTTCTCCTTTAATTTTTGTAGATATTTTATTATAATAGATTGTGGGAATATGATTACTCAAAATATTTATATTATTTCAGTAGTTGAATTTTATGTTATTTTTTGAATTTAATATAACTTAATATATTATTTCAGTGTGATGATGAATATTCACTTATAATGGAATTTTTTTTCATTATTTTGTTGTTACTACTTATTTATGTGGATTAATTATCAAAAAGGGTTGGTGAGAGATTAAACATTGAAGTCATTCCCATGTTTTTGGAATACTTAAAGGTGTTTCAAGAAGAGATACCATTTACTCTCATAAATAATGAAGTTATAAATTCAATATTAGTCACATATGGGGATATAACTATTTAAATTACTCAGTATTTATTTCCATTAATTGATTTTTAAGGAAAGAAAAATTTAACTCCCTGAGAATCTGGATAAGGAATTTTTTTCATCCAAGGGAATCCCAAATGGGTTATATATGTTATTTTTATTGAAATGAATCTGGGTTACATTATATAATACATTTAATATTAGCATTATAATAAGATAATAATCAATAAAATGTATCTTAAACCCCACATTGATATTTTTGATGATTAATTATGAGAATATTAATACATTTCAATTGTTGAGATTTCAAATTGATAACATCAGTTATGTATTAAAAGTTATGACACACCCAAAAAAGCCTTATATTTTGTTTATGGACATTTATGAATTTATAATGATTACATTTTGGCATAACAATATCTCTCTATATTCATTATTCTAATTATTAGAGTCCATAGATATTACCTTGATTATCTTTTAGCAGTCTTTATCGAATATATTATAATATAGTCTATGAGAAAGTAAAAAAATGACTATTAGTTTGGGATTATATTTATGACCATATAAAAGGATAAGTTATATTCCAAAATTTAACAAATTATTGTTTTGGATATAAAAATTATCATTCTTTGTTCATGTACCACCCAACCATAGTTGATGTGATGCATTGTTTTTATGGATTGGTTAGATGCTATAAATAAATTTTTAAAAATTTATACTGTTTTTCAAATTCTGAAACCTTAATTACATATAATGGTCTCTAGTTCACTTGGATTGATGATTAAAAAGAAAATTTAAATTAGTTAATGATAATGTTAGTAAATGTATATGTGGTCACACTACACTATAACAGAGAAATTATTTTAATGTATATTGATTCTTCATTAAATTGATTGGGTTATGTTCTCAATAAAATTTAAACGGTTATAGCTTAGTCATCATGAAAATTAATTGTTCAATTGAAAAATTACCTATCATATGATATGGAGATTATACACGTACATTTTTTTATGATGATATAGAGGCCATATATTTTTGAAGAAATGTGTGATTTATATACCAATAATATTAACATCATGTTTATATTCACATTTAGAAAGATAAACATGGACTAAAATAGAATGTATGAGTTAATTAAATATTTTTATTTCCCAATAAATTACTACCCAGAGATGGTAAACATGGAAGTTGTTTTCTGGAAAGGGAATGATAATGATAAATTGTTTGTGATGAATATTTAAAGGGATTCAATACTTTTTGGTTTTAAAGGATGGATCCTGAAACCATGATGTAAATATATAAATTATATCTCATTAATATAGATGGTTAACCATCCATTTATGTAAATATTAAATACATACAAATGAAAATGTGGAGTTTTATATAATGGTAATGAATGTTCCATAATTTAGATATGTTAGTGATGGAATGATTAGTTTTGGGAAACATATATGTGTCCCATCATTGAAGAATTGAAGAGTAACATATTGGAAGAAGAAAATAGCTTATCATTTTCTATCCATCCCATGAGTAAAAAAATCTAATGAAATATTAGAGAGAATTTATGGTTGTAAAATATAAAGAGATATGCTGGTAATTATGTAAAAAAACTCTAGGTAGGTTAGTAAGTCAAGGATGAACATTATATATCTAAGGTGATGATGCAACTTTTACCAATATGTATTTAAAAATGGTTAAATAACAATGTGGATTGAATTGCAGGAAACCCAAGGTCATCTATAGGATATAACACCATTTAAATTATATTATAACATCATAAAAAATATGTGTGTTTCAAAATGATGATGGAATATATCCATCTTTACAAAATTTCTAGGATATACATTAAAGAAGCGTTAAAGTTTCCTAAAGAACAACTCATAATCACATCTCTGTGATTTGAGGATTAACTATATTTTTTTGGAAAAATCATTATCAAAAATTTAATATGGAATTGATATTTAACACTAAATATCATGTTTAGATATATGGTCAACATAAGAGAAACGTTAAAACCATTTATGATATTCCATGATATCGCTATATGGAATTGAAAGGATGTTTTTATAAGCACCTTCCATTAATTAAATTTTCTTAAAACAATTTATTCTCCTCAATTATTCATATGGATCATTATGAATAAAAATATGTAATAAAGTTTAGAAATATGACATTATAGGTTAAAATTAGATAACAAAATATATTTCGGACCGATCTTGTTAACAAAATTGAAGAGAATGTTATAGATATTCCACAGTACATCAGGGCATCACATAATCGATAGAAGTGTAGTTTCAATAAAAGTTGATGAGTTTTATAGTTTGATATTAGAGAAAAGGTATTAACATTGATATATACTTGAAATATGGTTATCATGTTTTAATGTAATATGAAAATGAGATGAGATATATTAGTCCTTAGGTGATTTTTCATCATATCAGGGTGGAAACATATAATTTAGAACTTCCACCAAACATCACATATAATCATGATGTGATCCTTGTATCTATTTTAAAAAATTACATTCCTAATCCAAAAAAGTTACTAAAATAAGAGGTCATACTAATAGAATATGACCTTTTTATGATAAACACCTATCATAAATATTAGATAACAATGACAAATTTTTAGGGAATAAAATAAACTATGTGGTTACGGTTTTCAAGAGGAATCATAAATATAATGATTATTTATTGTATCTAGTGGATTTAATGATACAAAATTATCTTTATCTTTTTCAGTTAGAATAATGGTATTTTAAAGGATAAATTATTTAATGGGGGGTACAATGTGACACTATATT
Source organism: Viscum album (assembly GCA_963277665.1). Taxonomy (NCBI): domain Eukaryota; kingdom Viridiplantae; phylum Streptophyta; class Magnoliopsida; order Santalales; family Viscaceae; genus Viscum; species Viscum album. The sequence goes on from OY728150.1 coordinate 1,952,211,621, forward strand.
ATTATAGAACATATTTATCGCTAATAAATTTTATGGGTCTTAGAGTTTGTATTGCATGAAACACGAAACAAAAGTGATTAATTTTAAATTTTAAATTTAATATAAAAGAAAATAATATTTAATTACATGAAATTTATATTATTAAATTTGAAAAAATACTATAACTAAATTCTTGAAATATTTGTTAAACGATAAGGAATGTCAGTTTAGTAATTCTTAACTAAACAAATATGTTATATTTAGAGAACTTATTTTTATTATATGTTTTATTTAAAAGATATCTTCTAATTATTTTATGTATTAAAATGTTGGAAAATTATTATTTTTAAACTTGTATAAAAATGATTTTTCATTCTCAAAATCATTATAAAAATAATAAAAATGTAGATAAAATCCCATACACCTAAAAAAATATATTTTTTCAGAAAACTATTTTTATGCATAAATTTTTATTCTTTTTAATTAACTAAATTATTAATAATTTATGATTGTATTTTTTTTAATGTGTACGTATTGTATTAAATAAAAAAAATTAACATTAATATAAATTTTTTAGTGGAAAATTTATTACAGAAAGTAATTTTAATGCTTAAAAATAATTGTTTTTTCAAAAAAAAATCTTATTTTTTGTAAAGATATTAGAATTAATTACATAAAACACTAGAAATTGAATCCTAAAAAGTGATAAAATATTTATAATCAACATGAAAAATAATAGGTAATATTTTTTAATTTATTTTTATCTATAATGTATAGTTATGATGGTAAAAATTGTACTTTTATATTAATGGAAAAAAGGGTTTACCATTGGTTAATGTAAGAGATATTTCTTAAAATACCTATAAATTTTTCCAAATAATGATTGAGTTAGTGGATTTAAAATCATTAATATACCATATTATAATATTTTTATTTGGTTAATGGTTCTATTTAAATGATTTTAAATTATTTGAAATCATTTTATATTTATAGGGGTTTCACACCCCAATCTTATCCAAGTGAACCTTTTCTTATCATTAGATAAAAAATAATGATCACTCTCTCATGGTACATAAATTATAAAATATATACAAAAAATTACTTTATATTTCTTGGATATAAATTTATTATAAAAATACCATCATAATAATTCTTATGGTGTAATCCAAAGGTAGATACTCAATGAAAAGGCAATTCCCTTTATCAACTTATTTTATGTATCATTTATCTTCTACCTCAAACAAATAATTTATAAAATAATTAATATAATTAAATATGTATCCTTAATATATATATTTTCTCTTCTGAATTTTAAATCCCTTTTTATCTCTATCCATTCAATGGAAGATGGACGTGTCCCTCATGCATACATACTAGCTATTGTCTTCATGAAGTGATGTGTGTCATTTTTCATCAACTCCTCCCATGGAAGGAGGTGATGATAAGTTCAATTAATATATATTATATTTATGATATAATTACTATTATTTAATTTTATATTATTATTTTAAACCATTTATCTTCATCCATTGAAAAATGAAAGAATCTTGTATGCCTACATGCAGATGAACACCTAAAAGAGGTGATATAATTTATTTTTCATGACCGACTGACTTGATGTTTTATAAATATTTATATAAAGAAGAAATATGATATTTTTGAAATGATTAATATTCAAGATATTATTAAACCAAAACCAAAATTGAATTAACATAATCACTAAATTAACATATGATTTAAACAGTAAAGGAATTACCCAAGAAAATCAATTATTATGAGAAAATATTAATAATTATATAAATAAAAATTATAAATGAATCATATATTATAAAGTACATATGAATATGGATACATTATATATATATATATATAATAATAATAATTCATTTTACAATAATTTAGATGACGTACCGTGTTAGTCAGGACACGAGTTAAGGGTTTACGTTACAATATCAATTTTAATCTTGATTGTTCTTATTTGAATCTTCATTTGGGAAATAGTAATATCTCTATATCTTAAAAACTATTTTTTCATATCTTATATATTTTTATAATGTTTAATACTAGTGTTTTTATTTCCCCCACCATTATACTCTAATATACCAATAGAAATTTTTAATTAAATTGAACATTTGTTATCTATTTGTTGTGAAAAATATTTTACATTATTTTCGATATTCATTATAATTTTCAATGAAACTTAATTTATATACACATATGGTAGTATAATTTATTTTAAAAATATATTTGACTCCGTATTTTGGATTTTATAATTTAATTTTTAAAAAAAATTCCATAAATTTTTTATTATTACTCATTTTACAGAAGTGTCAAAATAATATTTTTTCACATTTTTTTAATGAATGGATTTTCCAAACATCATAACTATTATATTATATCAATATCACATTAATTTTTTATAGTTTTTAAAGAGATAAAACAATTCCCATTTTTATGGGGAATAAACATTGAAGTACATTACGCCGTGTTTTCTACCCTAACTTATTTTTTTGAGTTAGTTTTTAATTAGGTGAAATATTAGGTCCTTTATGGAACTTTATAGAAGTTTTTATTATCTTTTATGTCTATTCATAATTTTATTATAGTTTGGTGAAATAATGTGGTTCTTCTTATTATACCCTGTATCTTGTTAGAGAGGGGTAGTAGGTGGATCATGGTTTGAACACAGTTAAAAATAACCATGTAACATTGACCAAGAAAACATATAACTCTGAATAGAGAAAAAATAATTTTTGGTTCATACTTTACAAAGATATGAGTAAAAAAAATCACTATACCTTGAATATATAAAAATTCATACATGGTTGGTGTATGGATTAGTAAACTACATGACTACACCTTGCCTAAAATTTTAATTAGTCCAAAAATAGTATTTTGACATGAGACCTATAATTATTCATCTTAAAATAGGGAACATTAACCAAGGGACTCTAGTGGTTGTTGATGGAAATATTACCTCCCTACAGGATCAATCTAATGTGGATGTAGATCATTTAAAGTATTATATTTAATTTTGATATGTTGTTCTTCATCTTTTCATTATTTTTACATTAGAGCTCTTCACATCTTCTTGGATGGATCATAGATATAAGATATCATTAATATATCTAAAATTTATATTGTTATCTAATTATTATTTCTGAATTTTATTGATTATTGGTGGTAAGATATAAATTATTTTTATCATTTCTTAGATGGATTTATATCTACCCTTAGTAGTGAATCACACAGGGTTATTTGATCAATACATAAGAATGTGTTTTGTTGTTCTTGTTGAGTTTTGATAATATAATACCTCATGAAATGAATTTTGATTTTATTCAAGATATATATGTGTGGGCATGATTCAGTTATAATTAATGAATTTGGGAATTTATACTATTGAGAATATAAGATCATATTGTTTTTTGAATCTTATATATTAATGGTATGATGTGATATGTATATGGTTTCGTGTGTATACACGATACATTTTCCAAAAATTATTCATTTTTGGGTGAATGAGATTTTGTGTGGCCTCGTGGATGGATAAAATCCTCAGATTTTATGAGAAGACATTATGGTTGGGATCACAAATTTCATTCCAAGTAGTAGCTAGTGAAACATAACAATTATTGCATACTCTGTTATGTTTTTATCTTAGAGATTCAACAACTTCAGGGGAAGGATCCTAAATATGATGCCAATATATTTTATTCTAAATATCGGACACCAAATAATATTAGATTATGATCCTTAACTATTTTTGGTATAGTATTTATTACCACATCTATTGGTTGTAATTTATATGATAAAATAGTTTCCTATACTGTTATATATTCCCTAATCTTAATAGGTTGATCTTTTCAGATAATTTATTTTATGAATTTTTTTATCTTGGTACAAACATGGGGTTGATGGTAGTCCCTTTCTAGATATTTATAATGATTCTTATAGTAGTTTTTGGTTTGGCATATTAAGGATATTTTTTTGATCATTTAGGTGAATCGCTTCAATTGGATTTTGCCATAGATTTGTAGACAACTTATTAGGAGAACAATGTCTGCTACAAAAGGTGAGTATCATGTATTATTAGTAGGTCGAAGAATATTTTTTTGTTTAGTGGATAATATGATGGATTATGAAAAATTATACCGAACCATATTAATTTTAGAACTACTGTTATAATTGTAGAATGAATGATACATTTGACCGATTTGAATGAAGATCCATCCACCATTTATCAAATTGTTGATTATAACATGAAAAAATTTCATGAAATAATATAAGGACTTACTCCTTGAATAGGAATTCAATTCAATGTTGACCTCATTCCCGGAGAACAAACTATATTTCTCCCTCTATAATATATATATCAATCTTAGTCAAATAAATTCAATGTTCACATTGTCGATCTAGGGTGAAGGTCATTATTAAATCGAGAACTTCTCAATGGGTGTTTCATCTTTTTTTTTTGAAATATGGTTGATGGAAGCCTTAGACTATCGAGAGACTGTAGGAAGACCAATTAGTCTGTGGTGAAGAATAAGTTCCCATTGCCTTGTATCGAGGAATTACTTTATTAGTTTAGGGGATCCTAGGGATTCTGTTATATTAACTTTTGATCAATCTACTTCTACCTTTAAGTTGATTTATATGATATATCTAAGGATGTTTTTATGTTATAGATTGGAATGCATGATTATTATTTAATACCATTTGGTTTACATAACTGTCTAATTGGGTTAATAGTTTTCATAAATAGTATCTTCAATCCACACACTAACTCTTTTAGCTTATATTAATTGACGATATACTATTATACTCATAGACCCTAATAAATATTCCCAGATGATATTATTTCATGTTTAGAACATTTAAATTTCATTGTATTTATGAAAGGTTTTGATGTTTAAATTTTGGATATATGTGTTTTTTTCCATAGAAATGTGATTTTTGAGGTTGAAATACATGTTGATCTAGTGAAGGTAAAATTATGATGTCTCGGGAGTTCCCATGTAATGTGTTTGAGATTAGGGGTTTCGTAGGTATGGTAAGGTAATTTCAATGTTTCATTCATGATTTATCATACATTATATAACCTTTTATGGGTCTTACAAGGAATGGGGTGAATTTTTAGTGGACATATCAGTGATAATTGGCCTTCCAAAATCTAAATTGGTCATTGAGATTATAATGGGTTTTATCTTTTCTAAATCCTAGGATTAAAAATTTGGTGTACTATGATGCCCCAATTTCAGTTTGGGTACCATTTTAATGTATATTGATATAGTAGTTGGGTAATATCCCAAAATCATCACTTCTAGATCTAAAGAAAAGAACATTAAATTTACATTTGTGTCTTATATATTGATAAATGTGACCCAATTTATCACCATAAAAACATACATCACCAATTGGAACTATTGGATCCCTTATTATCCCAAGGACCGTTTAGGTTTACTGTTTTATATAATTATGTCAAACTATTAATAACTTGTGTTAATAAAAAATTGGTTCTAAAATATCAATATAATCCCCCAATATATCCATCATTTTATAATACGTTCAACGTCTCCAACATCTCCCCTAAAAAAATTTGCATATAAAACCTGTATAAAAGGTCATTATTTATCATCATTCCTTATATCCAAGGAAAATGAAATATAATAAAGTTGGATCACATATACTCAGTAAGGTTAATCATGGGATATATAAGTTGATAAATATATGAAAGCATAAGATAATTTTAAGGGTATAATATTATCACCATAAATTATAATGTTCATACCCAATAAGACAATGATAATAAGTATGAGTTATCCTAAAACATTAACATTTCAAAACACAAAAATCATAATAATGAGATTTCACAATAACTAAATCCAGCACCAAAATCTATTGAATTTTTTTAGAAACTATTCGTGTTAGATAGATATTCTCCATTTGATACATAAATGTAAACAATACCAAATAATGATGAGAATATGAAATAAACCATTACAAATTTTGTATCATTTGAATCATAAGCCCCATGAAATAAAGAACAAAATGTGGATTTTTTATCCATTAAATTTCATGAAAATAATCTTTAAACACTTTAATATTTATTATATAATCCACTAAAACTAAACTAGTACCATATAAATCATGTGGCCCACAAAAATAAAAGTTAGATGAAAATCCCTTATCTTGATTGTGATTCATTAAATTTTTTCAACATCTCCATGAATAAAGAAAACAAGATAATTTATAATTTAATAATATAATTTTTTAATTTTAGTATTCCTTTTATATTAGTTAATTTAATTTTATATATTGTAATATAATCATTTATGATTACAGGAGATGTTTTAATGAAATTTAATTCACAAGTCTATTATGACATCAGTTGGTTAACTACGGTAAACATGTTCTTTAACACCAAATTTATTTATTAATAATAATTATATAATTATCAATTTTTATACTAAAATTATACTTTACATCCAATAATTATGAATGTTCATGAAAAATGAACTATGTTACAATCAGGGAGATAAAAAGTCATTCATAAACATGAGTAATTTTTCTATATTTCAATGACAATATTTTAAAGAAAAAAAGTATTAATTTAACATTCAAAAATTGTAATGATATCACATAAATCATATAAATTATTTATATATACTTAAAAATATAATCTATGTGACATGGTGATGAAAAGGGAACCACATCACATAATGGATGTGGTAGTCCACAACTATGCACATACGACAATATCATTTTTTAGTAAATGGAGTGAATATAAGATAAATGATATATTATAATTTTTGAAATAAAATTATGCCATAAAGTTCAAACTAGGAACTGACTCAAAAGGTTCTCATGTCCTCTAAAAGAGATACAACTCGGTCCCATGCCTATCGGAAAAGAACAAGGCCGAGAAGGTTGAATGGTAAACTTATGTGGTCAACATCTTCATGGATAAAACCTTGAAGTACACAAAACATGATACCTACTACTAGATGCCTTTCCATTCATAGAACCCATCCAGATTCACTCTAGTGGTAGACCTCCTCATGATTGAATCATTTTAACCACTTCCTCCATCATCTATACATCTTGGTTGTCGTCAAAGTGAAGGGAGTAACAACGTACTGTAGTGAAGGACATAGTGCCTCCTCTAGGAGCCTTGCTCGAGAATCCTAATATGTCTAGTGATCCAGAGAAAAAACATGGAGATCATTGAAATTGATCTGCAGTTCCCTTGATGGCACATTTTTGTACTAGAGGGAGAGTAACTCTTGTCACTTCTCAGCCTTCATGGTCGATGAAAAGAATTCTTCATGGAAATATTTCCCAAAATCGACCCATAGAATATCAGTTTCCTTTGTCTCCTCTATGTTGTGCATCCAACACTAATGGTAAAAACCATTCATACATCTAACATCCAATAGAATCCAGTACTCAATCAGAGCCTAGATCTGAATGATGGATCTCTGAAGCTCCTTGAGCCTGCTCTCTATCACTGTATCTAAAATGCTGCCATCATACTTTCCATGATTTTGTTGCTTGAACGAGAGAAGTGTCTTTTGGCACTAATTTTCCTTCTCATATAGATCAAGACTCCACTGATTAGCCTAAGTGGCTACCTGAGCCTCCACTTCCTGAGCCACTCATTTATGAAGACTAGGTTCCATAGCTGAATGGTAAGCAGGGAACTGCTAAGCTTGAGTAGTATATAATTTATTCAGGATTCATATTAACTCATTGTTTATTTTAATATCCTGTAAAAAACCAAGAGAAACATGAACTAAAGTCATCATAATGCATGTACCATCCCTAGGGTATATATCCCAAAAACAATGTAGCCTCCCATGGTTGTTTGGTATGCTCAGAGTCCTTGCATCGGATCCCAAGGGGCCTAAAATCATGTGACCTAGCCGGTCATACTTGGAATATGTCATGCCCCAAGATCACATAACATTGTTTCCCTACCAACCAAAAAAAGTTTCACTATTCCAAAGTCCAAAATCCATCCTATCACTCAACCATTACCTCTGATTCATTTTTATCATGATCCTCCTTCGCCAAGATGAGAATGATATAATGACCGCCTAAGTACCACCTCTAGTAGGCCCAGGGGTGTTGAACAACACCAAGGGTACACAAATATCAAAAAATGGGAGGCATTTACATTTTTATAGTAACCATGATCAGGATATAAGATCTATAAACCTAAAAAAACCTCAATAAATTTATATAAATGAATCTGAAATCCACCCCACAAGCTTGTTTAAAGTTAAACTGCTAGAAATACAATGAAAATATCTAAAGTAAATTCTAACAGAAAATCTATGAAGCAACATAAAAACTTTTCCTGACATCCAAGATAATAATTCCATGAAAAGTCCATGTAATATCCCTGGAAACAAGATTATGGTTTTATATATGTATGGTGAGCATACAAGCAAACTCATAGAAAAAAATCCAACGTCTCTTATGAAAAAGTGGGGGAAGCATACAATTACCACTTTGAGAAATTAACAGAAACTCGAAATAACCTAACAAGTTATACTATCCACCCCTACATCACCAAGGAACACTCATTAGATAAAAAATTTCAAGTAAAGTAAATTAGTAAGACCATCTATATTTGGGCACACCGTAACATTTCTCATTGGTTAACTACTTATCCCTAATAGTGAACATCCTGACGCTACCATGGTCTTTCACTAGACCCAGAGTCACAACACGCACGCACCACCTTGGCCACATACCACATACCACCATCAAACAAAAGATCCAAAAAACAAACACCACATCCCGAAGGCACTTGGAAAAGTTAAAAATATTTCTTCCCAAAGACACATGGGAAGAACACGTCACCCACAGACACCTGGGCCTCATAATCATTCCAAAACCTTCCCAAAGGGTCTAGGGTTACCAATTCCTAGAAGAGGGATCACATAAGTTCCAATAACCATCCATCCATCCCCCCATTTGGATATTGGAAAACAAAACCCTCCTCCATAACAATTGGGGTGTTCGGTAGGTAGGGCTCACATTGGATGGGGTGCATATAGAAATTTGGAGGAAGTTAATGTGTGTATATATATAGGTACCAAACACTGATCCAAACCTATACATTTTAAAAAAAACAACCATCACACAAAAAAAAATCCTTGCTGCCACATCCATTGCATAACCACAAAGCTAGAAACAAACATAATTCACATTCCCAGTCAATTCATTTAACCAATTAACATTATATATTATAAATTCATTTATTTATTTATTCCAACTCTATCGAGAAACTACGAATAAAAACTCACCACAAATAACATCATAAAAAAGCACATATATCAAAAAACTATCTAGAAACACAGGGCGAAAGGCCCACACAAGGTAACAACATCCTTCTTCAAAATGATCCCTCTCAAACCATCCTCGGTATCCCCACTACATGAAAAGAACCACATCCAGCTAAATAAAAATACTCAACCAGAATGTAGCCCCATGAAATAACAAGTTCATCCATTATACAGTAAATCAAACTCTCCCACCTGTGATTCTATTACACAACCTACACCTCCCCATACAAGAAATTCACTACAACGATTAACAAATCCAAACATAACCATACACAACACACAGCCACACTAGCCAAATATAGTGTATTCATATTTCACATACATTGTTCATTAATTCCACATTCATAACATAGGCGTTATCAAAAAATATGTTTTATCTAGTTCCATCCATTTAATTTACTAGATATACATGATAAATAAAATTTTTATGTTCATTTCCATTCAACAGAAGGTTAACAACAAGAATTCATGAGTTTGTTGCGCAAATAGAGACCACCAACATCCATTATATTTAGAAGGAATACACTCAACACAATTAAAAACATATTTCAAATATAAAAGATAGAAAATAAAACAATCATCTTCATTATATTTTCATCCTTTCATTTATTTATATGGTAACATAACCCATGATCTTAATAGTTCTTTTCATCTTCAAAACACAATATATTTTAGATTTAGATTCGATCGTATTATTAAATATACTTGAGTTTACCCACCCACTATGATAAAAAACCAAAAGAGAGATGATTTAATTCCAACATTGAAAAATAGATGATAACTAACATCTCCTTGACCTAAAAACATAGGGTTCAAATGTTTGAGGAATGATTCTAAGGGAAAACTGGATCAATGGATGCCTCACAAATGAGTCTCCTCTAAGAAGAAAGGTTCTGGGTGCACTAAGAGAAACCAAAACACATGAGGAAGAGAAGATCTAAGCATTAGAGAGTGATATCCTATATAAATGGAAGGAATATTATTTCAATGTACATAAAATTTTGATCATGGTTAGGACCATACACCATGACTATTTCAAAAACCCCATAACATTATGATAGTAATGATATAATTAAAAATCATTGAAACCCCATTAGAAATGCTCTAACTTAATTTTAAACTCGATATAAATAAAATTAACATTAGAGGGGAAAAGATAGATAAACTAGAAAATTCATGAAATGTCTAATTGATGGGTGAATCACTGAAATGAGTCAACAATAGTGAGTAACCATTGCCTAACTCACCAACGTAGCTCCCCGACATGAGTCACTAAAGCGACCCACCAAAAATAAGTCATCTATGTGACTCACTAATTTACGACCTATCGACGCCTGACCTAGAGACTCCCTGACCTACTGATGCCCTGACTTATTGACACCCTTCCCTACAAATAGAAATACTATAATTTTCGAAAAATATTGAAATGAGCTATTTTTGCCTCCCTAAACACCCCGAACACTATATTGTCTAAATGTAATGGACAAGGTTGGTCTGGGATATTACATAGATAGATCTAATAAATGTTATTTCATTATATCGCTTAAACCAATTATAATTCTCTATTAATATGAAATGTCAACACTAAAAATGGTTGTTTGAATCAATTTTAATAATTTTACAATTTATTATATTCTTTACGTGTATAGATATTTGAATAACGAAATATCCATAAACCAATATAACCTACCCACATTTTATACAATAATCAAATCATAAAAAATTGAATCAATATTTTTGAAAAATTCAACTCTAAATTTTAGAGATGGTATACTTATTGTAAATGGTATTGTACATGTAATGGTAATCTAATTTTTTCGTAAACTGAATTATATTAAACAAGATAATACATTATAACTTTTTACTAATCTAATCATCAAAAAATAATCACAATATTATCACATTAAAAATATGTTTCCCTTATACATTATTTGATATATGTCAAGAATAATTTTTTGACAAAACACCCCATTTATGCACATTGAATTGGATAACAATAATTGGTAGAGTATAATATAGAAGAGGTTATTAAATTATTCTGATATTTAATAGTGAAAACATATTCTCTTCTGAAATCCATTCATAAATGTTAACATGAAATGATAACTTTAGGAAATATTGGCTTAACAATGGAATATTCATTAAATACATACAAACCTTACTATTCTTAATTTTTTTGTATAATCAATAGAAATTCATCTATCTTATATCATAAAAGTATTAGAAATATATCTAAATTTTTTAGTAACAACATTCATATTATATCATCTTGAATCTCATCCAAAATTTTATTAACTAATTCAATTTTAATCTCATATATAATATGATCTGATTTCAGTATCAACTACATAATTTTTTAAGTATTCATCTCAATTTATGGTCGAAATTTTTATTTATAAATATCTATGTAAATTTAATAACAACTTCTCCAAAATTATCCACAAAAACAGTTCCAATAAATTAATTTTGTTCACAAAATATAACTCCCTAAAATCCTATAATAATATTGGTAGATATTAAAAAAATATTTTAAAATAATATACCTAAATAATCATTTATTTTCAATTATTTCAATAAATATTTAGAAATAAAAAAAATTCATTCACCATTATAAATTTTTAGTACAACGATTACATTAAATGTTTAAAATTATGTTATCACATGTCTATATTCTATTCCACATATTTAATTTTCAAAAAAACTATATTTCTCTAATACATAATAACAATATTATTCATACAAAAAATAAATAATATTTATTAATTATTATAGTTATTTTGATACACACTTATATAGAAAATATAATTTTATATCTTACTATCATATAGTGCTTCAACATATCTTACACAACACGAACTCGTTGTTACATAAATAGTTATTTTTTGGCATCTTTCATCATACATATTTATAATTCATAACCAACTATCACAAAAATTTAGGAAAATATACCATCATCGATTGCATTTTTAATTTAAAACCAAGGAAAACGACTTATAAATCATTTCTTTATGGTTTTAAACAGTTACAACTATGTTTTATGTTGATAATTGCTTCATGAATTTCCCTATTTTTCTGAAAAAATAATTAATAGCGATTGTTCTTAATTAGAAAATGTTTTAGGAAACTATATTTAATATTATACTTAATGTACCATAATTAGAAGAATTTACATAAGTTACACTAAATATGGTACACTTAAAATATTCAATACCATATTTAGCATTTTTTATACCCATTATACTTATGTATATGTGGTAAAATTCATATATATATATATATGTGTGTGTGTGCTATTTTAGTGAAAACTTCAATGATGATATAATACGTCTCACCCTTAAATGATTAACAATAAAGACGTAAATATTTTTCTAGTATAATAAAACAATGATAAAATTTCCTATATTTTAATATATAAAAACCAATATATAATATAACTCTATAACATTGCAGTATAATAAATGTTTTGTTAATTAGTGATCAATATATCATTTTTTCCAAAAACTTCACTCCTCAAATCCTTCAATCCCTCTAAATTAGTCATAATTCCCCTCATTTTTCCCATATTTCATTTCTCATATCCCTAAATATATTTTTGTTAAATTAGAAATATTAAAAAACATATTTCAAAATAATAAAGCATCTATAAGTGATATATTCCAACTAATTATATAAAAATTATATGTTATGCGAATTAAAAATTAGTTTATATAATATTATATAAATAACTACAAAAATTATTAAATAACATATATAAAAAATAAATAAAACATAAAAGAGAAATAGATGGTCCACAATCAAAAAGAAAAATAAATCATGTAATGTGAAGTAACTAAATAGAATTATCTTTAATAAAAACCATCATATTAATGGAATTTCTTGAATGACCTACATTTCAATTAAAATAGTGAATAAAAGTGTTAAACCTTTCCTTAGTAGTTTAATTTCATATTTTAACACTATATTTCCATGAATTAATTATCTTATTATAATATATAAATTATTTTTAAAAGAATATTACAATTATAAGTTCAATATTTTAATTTTATGTGGTTTTCCATATTTTAACATTTTAGTTATAAATTTTCACACAATAGCTTTATATTTTAGAAAAGAAGTTACATATTTGAACACTAAGATATTATATTTCATCTATTTTATAAAAAATATTATTGAATGAAATATTAAGCCTATTATAATAACATCAATTTATAAAATCAACGGAGGTTAACTATTTTGATTCTGGTCATTAGAATTAAAATTAAGAAGTAAAGTGATAAAATTATGAGATATATTTTTAAAAAAATATAAAAATGTTATTTCATTCCCCCATGCTTGTTTGGGGAATATTTTTTTAGAAACATTTCCTTATAATTCATTTCGAAAACATTCTCTTTAATTTCATTCAAATTTAACACCTCTAAAATTTATCCACTACTCTAGTGGAAGGCCCTTGTGAAAATCCATTACTAATTGTGGTAGATAATTCATTTTTTATTATAGATAATTGGTTTAAAATTCAATCTAGTATGGTTGATACTCTAATAATTAATATCTTTGATCTGGTAACTCAAATGGATCCTCTAAATTCTTTGATGTAAATAACATTTTCATGTGAAAAACCAGCAGATTTTATTCAATAAACTAATCCTATGTTTAGTAAATTTTGGAAAGGTAATTAGTTGAAAATAAATCTTCTTCATTTATAAAATTATATCATCAATTTATCAAGAAATGCTAAATTTTCATGATATATGTTTAGAAACTCTACCAAATTACCATGTGGGACATGAATGAATTTTTTAAATTGTGAGAATAATTTAACACTTTTTCTAAAAGACATCAATTTTTTAATTTTTATATAATAATATTTTGAGACTAATATATTGTGTAATTATTTTTGACTTCAAATGAGTATAGTGAATTGAAGATGAGATACTATAAAAGGCCACCTATGATGCTACTAGCTATTTATCCAACCATATAGATTCATGAAGTATTAATTACTTTTGAAATCACATTATTCACACCTGTAATATTTGATAAACAAATATAATCCTATCAACAACACAATGAGTGATCATGATTATGAAAATATAAATTTTATAAGTATTGATTGATTCATGGATGATGAATTTTTTTCATTCTAGGTACAAGTTGGCTATAAAAGTCCACTTAGACAGTAGATAAGAGACATTGTTAATCTATTAATATCCCAATGTAAATTTTATGGTATCCACTAGTAAAAAAATCTCATTAAAAATTATACTGGATAATTATGTGTCAATTATAAATTAATATATTGATTTGGGCAAAAAGGCTAATACATGTTATTAAGAATCATAGAAAATAATTTTCATCGATATGGATGTTATATGAACCTATAAAGGTTTTCCTCCAAGCCTCATAAATAGGGACTTCTGAAATATTAAACTAAATTGATGGGTTAATAATTTTATTATGATGCCTCAAAATTTAAGGGGTTAAATCAAACAAAATTATATCAAAACAAATGGAACCATATTTTCCAGTTCTGACATAATTCAATTCAAAATGAATTTAATTGAATTCAAAAAATTATAAATTAATTGATTGGATTATCATTGAATAAAATCTATGTGAATAAATTTTTTAATAAATGAGCAATTAATATCAATTGAACTAATCCAAATCAAACAAAAAATAACTAATTTGATACCAACTAATATAAAACAATAATAATAAATTTGTTCATCTTTTTATGTGAATGTGGTGAATTGAACACTAATTTTTATAAATAGTAATTATAATAAATAAAAATAGAAATGTTAATTAATAATTACTACTGATCCTAAATACCCTAATAGTATTTTTATTTATTTATAAATAAATAATATTATCCTATAAAGCAGTTTAGGCAATTTACTGTCAAAAGATAACACTTGGTGATACTTCGAATTAATAAGTGACATTAAATATTTTATATTGAAATTAATTTTATGATTGTAAATATATTATTTTGAACCACTAAAAGATATTATATTGATATAGGTAAGGATTATAAAAAAACATGACTTTCAAATCCCCTGGATTGAATATGTAAGAAACTGAAACCCCACTTTCAAGGATAATTTTCTTTTCCAAAAACACATGCATACCATCATCCAAAGATACTGATGTTGATAGGTAAGGATTGGTATCCCTAACTAAAGGGTTTATTTATTTAAATGGAATAACATTATTAAATTTTAATTTATTTTAATAATAATAAATGGTAATTAAAATTTAATACACCATTGTTTCATATTGAACTATTCACACAACTTCTATCCTCCACATCTCCATCCATCAGAAAGGATAACTTCTCTCCCTAACATATATAAAAGTATGAATAATAATAAAAAATAATATTTTAAATAATTGAAAATATTTACAAAAAGAAATTAAAAGGTACTAATACATCTTGTCTATTAAAGAATCTCATTGAACCTATTTCTTGTTAAAACACATTCTTTTCTTGAAAAGTGGAATTTCTCCTAAATCACACATAATATAATAATAATTAAAAATTATTACATATTAAGAATAAAATATTACTAACATTGTCAAATATAACAATATACTTAATGTGATTCTACCTAATTTTGATCAAAATATTACTTTGTGTATTCCTTATACAGTCCCTTGGGACCCTTCTCACACATATATGAAATTGATAGAGCGATTTAATTAAATTCATGTCACATTATCCACATAAAATAATTTCATTTAATTCCTATATTTTTAATTTATATAGATTAAAAATTAGATCTGTAATATCAAAACACAGTAATTTATTCTAATAAAATAGATACATTTCAATTGATTATTAAGATACTATGAAATATTATTCAATCTAGCAGTTCGGAATCCACAAGCCTAAAGCATGATCCTATTGACAAGACATTTTTTTAAAATATTGGGAATCACATAAATTTAGACTAGATATTTTATTAGTCATGGTAAACTATATGCATACATGATTGTTAAATTATATTTGGATAGATAAATTACATCATAATTTTTTTAAAATTTGGTGATAACATTATTCCATTTTTAATATCCATAAAAATAAATCAAAGTAAAATTAATAGAATCCTTGGGAATAGAAAAATATAATTGTTTAATTAGAAAATATATAATAGTTTTGTACAATAGAATAAATGATGAACCAATGAGGATAATCACCATGTCATGGTAAATAAGTGAAAAAAATTCCATGTAACCAATGAACTGTTGAGGAAGTTCCTTAATAATATACTATGGTAGATAATTTAAATGACATTCCATTTAAATATCCTTACTATCAGGATAAGATAAGGAATATTCAATATGTCATGCTAAATAATAGAAACACATAATATTTAATCAATAAACAATGAATGAATGGAATTATATATTTTTTAATTAGCAATGTATCATATATAATAACAACCAGATTATGAATGTATGCAATTATTGAATACTAGTCTACATGAGTCCTTGTAACATAGAACCTTTTCTATAAATACCTTTACCAAGATATTTTATAACTCCCATATTGAATCCTCTTTAGATGAGTCTAGACATGTAAAATGTTTCTTGAGACAACTGATTCATATAGAGGTAAGAATTAATATGTGCCTAACTCATTTAAATAAATTTCTAACTAGTCAACATATCTTGAATAATCTATTTTATTCATAAACAATGATCCTTATCATCATGTATAAGTGTTGAGTAATGAATATGGATTTTTGAATATTTTCCAAGTTAATAAAATTACAGTTAAATTAAAAACTTTATGAAATATGGAATACAATTCCTAAAATAAATGTATCCATAATGAATAATAATTTCATTTTGGGTAAATTTAATGTCCACAAGAAAGTGAATTATTCTTGGTAAATTTAATGAAAAAAAAATTAATCATGAAAGTAATTGTCAATATATTCCTTAGAGAATGTGTTTGTAAACTATCAAGATGAAGGTGAAGGATAATATTAGAAAAATATATAAACATTTGAGTAATAATAAATTTTGGTTTTCATTAATGAATATAAATTCTATAAAAATAAATTTTAAAACATTCATGATTAAAATATGATTTTCATTTAGATAAAAAATTCTAAAAATTATATTCTTTGAAAATCACTATAACAAAATAAAGTATTAAAATTAATTTTGAAAATAATTTTCATTGAAAATATACATATAAACAAATAATTTTAACTTTTAAACATTTAATAGGTATTTAAGGATGGAAATTCCCTTACTTTTGTACATCATAAAAAATATTATTTCCCTTTTTGGTAAAATAAAAATGATCATTGTTTTGAAAATGATATAAGATTGCATTGAACAACATTTATAGATAGTGAAAATGGGTTTAAATTACATTTATAAATCATTTTGGGAATGCTAAAACATTTTACAGATCACATTTAGAAAATAATTTATTGAAAGAAAACATATTTTTGGATGAGGGGAGAAAAGAACTCAAATTTTCTCAAAAACATTTTGTAAAACATTTTAGATAGAAAGAGTGTAATAATTACATTATTTTTTTTAAAAAATATCATTAATAAATATGGGAAAATGAAATTAAATTGTTTATTAATCAATGATAAAATAATTTCCATTAAAGAAAATTAAATAGTAAATAAAACCATATAAAATGATATTATGAAGTAAACCCTCATATAGATTATAACGTGAATGTGATAATTATTCAATGAATTGATTATGCGAATCAACGTTGAATTCCTATAAAGTAATTTGAAATAAAGATATCAATACACAAAATTTATAACACACATAATAATAGAATACCAAGGAAAACTCATAGTTAATAAATAATAATGAAAAGAAAATGAGTTTTGAAATTATTTAAAACTTAGTAAATTTCAATTAAAACCCTATTAGATTAAGTATTCAAGTGAGTCAAGAACCATCTTAGCTTCACCCTAAACCAGTCACCTAATTAGTTCTATGACAAAGCCCGAGGGGTGTTCTCAATCCTCCAAGGTTAGAAACTATAGAATAGATAATATACTCAATAGGAAATCATTTTCCCATAAAATATTTACAAATGAGCAGGAAAAAAATAAAAGAAAAAGTTTGTGATGGAAAAATAAAATAAAACTAAATGGATAAACTTACCTCCAAGTCACCTCATGAGTCAACACCAATCACAGAACCATTCCCCCTCTATGAGTGATCCAAAATTGGAAGAACCTAAAACTGAAAATATAGTGGATGGGTGGTAGTCGAGTTTATTAGTAGGGATGCTAAAATTAGAACCTCATCCTAAGACTTATCATTAAAAGAAAATAAGGGTTTTTATAAAACAACTAGTGGAAGCATAATAGTTGATTTTTTTTCATAAAAAACATCAAAAAAAGAATGAAATCAGAATACATGTGAATAATATATCATGGGATATACAAAACAACTGAGTGAATAGAACCTATATCTACCCGGTTAAGATCTATATTCTGGAATATAATTAAACTATGTAATCAATAACCAACATGAATGAAATCCTGTAGTCTCATCGGGGGTACATACCACAAGGCCTATCTCTTCCATAGGGGTCTAGGCTATCTAATTTTGACATATATAGAAACCATTATTTGAATATCATAAGGGTACCTATAATCCCATAGCTATAGAAAAACATGACAGGCAAGGAATCCATAGAAATATAACACATATATTAAGGAATTCATTATTCATTCTTATAACACCACCTAACATCATCCACGTGAATTTCCCCTAAAATGGAGAGTATCAATGGAGGCATCATCTCATTCATGAAAATTAAAAAGGTACTAACCGAGATTAGACGTACTGATATTTTCAAACCATGTTCCATGAAACTCAAAAAGGATTCAAACATTTCATACCTATTTTATTGAAAATTAATTTAAAAAACTAATCAAAAATTGAAAATACATTACTTTTTTTAATAAAAAGTTGAAGGAATGTTTTAACCTTAAAAATTACCTAGAAATTTTAGGTAAATTATGAAAAGAGAATGAATTTACATATTCTATGTGACACAAATAATTTTCATAGCATATAATTTATATATAAAAATAAAACTATATTTTTGGAACAATGAAAATTTAATGGAATTTGAATTAATGGGTTAGTCATTGGGAACCTACCACAAAAAGAATATTACAACGCTGAAATACCGCCATAATAGAAGATTATATTCATGAACACTCGAAACATCCATTTTTCACTTGAACTCATATAGAAATAAACATATACATAAGAACAAATTTACCCTATTTACATATTCTCATGGACACAAATATGTACTAGGGTTTACTATCTAATATTCTTACACATGAATATAACCCTTTAGGATTACATATGTATTAATTTTTCACTTATCTATATAAGAACAGTTATCCCCAATATATATATTTATACCTCCATGAGTGAATATATATAATGGCTTAAATAATATATATAAATATGTATATTCATATATATATATATAAACATACATATTATAAAAAATGCATACATTTGTAAGTGTCCACTGAATTTGGGGACTCGAATCCACCATAACACTTTCCAATGAAATAGAAAAAAATATAATAAACAAATATTTTGTGGTACTGGAGAAGCACTGTAGTAGGGAACTGTTGCAGCGGCAATATTGTAGCAGCAGAGGTATGATAGAAGGAACTATAGTGTCAGTGGTACTGAATCAGGTACTATACCATACCAAGTACTCTAACAGTACTATTCACTGAGGGGGTCCATTGGGCCAAAAAATAGGATATCAAGCCTTGTATTTAAGACACGTGTCCTTGGTCCTTCGGTCAATGTAACGGGTATCCATCTAACAGGTCAAAAAGAGGTCTTTGATTTAATAATAAAATGAGGCTTCAGCCCCAACTATTAAAAAAATTAAAATATCTCCTATTAATGATTGTACAATGAATTAAATTGGATAAACCCATACAAAAAATCGATAACTTTCCTACTGCCTTCGATGTTATATACATGCACTAGCATCAATAGGGTTTAAAAACCCATACCACCCATGGAAATATAAACAATATGGACACCTACTATACATAGTGTTTGGTAAAAACAAATCACACCCATGGGGAGGATGAAGTCAATAAAAATAATAAAAAAAGGGAGGAGGAACTGGACAATACAGATAAGACACAAAATAACCATCAAAATGTGATGAATCTTCATGCTAAAATAAGATAACATGAGTGGGGTGTGCCACCGAGAGAGGGGTTCAATTTAGATTATTGTGTGTACTCGACCAAGGGGGACTGTGAGAGGGAGGTTGTCAGAGGATAGGGGATATCACTATGAGGTAGGTCATGTGATGGAGAGGGGTGAACATAAGGGATAGGGGATCCATGAGGGAGATGGGTTCCAAGAGATATATGGTTTTTATATTTATTGTGTTCTTTAAAAATATTTTATTTTTAATTATAGTTTAACTAAATTATGTTAAAAAAAGATAAAGGGAACAATGTGGGTCGCATGGGTTAGAAAACTAGGAGCCTACTTTTTCCCTCTACTAGGCTCCTAGACCATCCTGCAAAGGCTCGTGGCATGGTTTAGAAGACCATGTGACACAATGTGGTTAGATCTGTCAAAAACTAATCATGATGACATATGGTTACCAAACTATTTAACAAATGGTGTGATATTCTTTTCATTTACCAAAACAACCATTTCAAATACCTGAAAGATAGTAAAAATAAATTGAATTTGAAGAATAACTAAAATAATAAATTTTTTTGTAGGGGTGTGAAAATTCACCCCATCATGACACTTTATACCCCTAGAAAGTACTGAGAGACTTTTTCAATCATGACCAAAGTAAGGATGAACTAAAACATAAGGAAATACCTTATAACTTGAAGACCTGAAAACTGATACTCTCCTTCAATCAAAACCTAAATCTATGAAATCAAAATAGAATCATCTAGAACATCCTAAAAAATTCATACATACAAAGATGATATACCATGAGACAAAAGGGATGGAAAATACATAAGATATTATAAATAAGAGACTCAAAATTTTGCAAATATAGTGCAACATGGAACACCTTATCCCAAAACATAGAATCCAATAAAGAAACTATTTGTTTTCTATTTAGGATCTCTATTATCATTTATCTTATAACCCACTATCCAATTCAACCAACATGTGGTGTATAAGAAATAAGAAAGTTCTCTGTCCAGAACAACTAAATAAAGAAAACCCCAAACACTTGTGTGACCTATTAATATTTTTGAGTCACACCCAACCAAATTAAGAATAGATATAAATGATAAACATAGTGGGTCTCCACACTATTTAGAAATCAACTATCATAGATGAACCTCTAGCACTTGGGTGGATCAATGAAAGAGACTTTAATCCAACACCTAACGAAAACATGATATATAATTTCTATAAGACACAATATTCTACAAATAAGAACTAATAAAAAATTAGAATCAATCCAAAATAATTCCACCCATTAAAATGTTTACATCCATAAGGTACATCCCTATAAATCCTTATTAAAATATACCATGAAAATATCACAACAATAAGTTACATAAATGAAATTCAACCTTAAGAGGAAATATAAACAAGTTACAACCCATCATCAGAGACAACATATTGGCTAAACAACTATTACACTTGAATAATCCTCCAATGCATAGAATTCATCACTAGAACATATATGGATGGATTTATAAATCCTTGAATCATCTTTTTCCCTATTTTAAGGAGGTATAAATCAATGACCAAAACATTTCATTTTAGTATCACAATTTATTGTACCCCTATCAGGTGACCCAAGCTTAAAAAAACTGAAAAATCTTCCCATAAGACAACTATTAATGTGGTATTATTCTATTTTTTTGGGCTAAATAAGGTGGAAGGAAATACATTAATACTCAGGTGTTGTCCAAAGTCAGGAAATACTCATCCCCCAAATCTTAATTCAGAGTCTGGGTACACTCATCAATGGGAAAACCCATGGAAGTAGTTATTCATAATTTCATTTGAGATTAGAACCACAAAAAATTTGGTATGATAAGACCACTAAATGATAAACAACACTAATTTTAAAAATCAAATAACATATACTATACTAAATACAGAAAACTAGATACCATCCACTAACTCCTCACATGGAATTTACTTGGGAATACTCTGAAGTTATAAAACAAAAAATCAAATCAAAGTGCTCTAAAATGAGAAATTTCATGTCCTGATCAATTAATAAAAACTCAACTGAAACAATACCTTAATAATATATCCATCAAAATCCAAACCATAAGGTGTAAAATAATACTACAGAAAAGGAAACATGTTAACACTCCCATGATTCAAAACACAGAAACCCTTTTTCTAAAACCTTTTTAACCAAACAACCTTAACTGGTTAGGTACCAATCATTAGTATTCCATGAAGCATCACAAATAAGAATCCTTATTCTAGCTCAAGAATGAATCTAAAATGATAATAACCATATTTACACTTGGCACGAACTAAAATTCATAAATTTGATCATTCATATGAATAATGCGTGTCAATTCCAAAAAAATACATTGCAAAAAAAAATAATTCAACCCAAACTCAAATTCCCAACAAATTTGAGGTCATAATTTATTATTTCATAAACATTAATTTCTAAATTGCCCATTTTAATGTTACTTCCAATTAAAATTTTATAATACCATCCAAAATCCCGAATCACATTACTATATGACTCCCAGTTTCAAAACAAAACATTTCATCTTTAAAAATATTCAATGATTTCATTTTGAAATGAATTTTTTGTTAAATAAATTTCCTTTTTTTCAAACCAATAAATATTTTTAAATCTAAATTTTAAAACCTCCAAACCATCCCAGGACAACCATAGGAACAAAAAAATAAAAACCACCACTCTACGGGTCAAAAATACCAAAATATGAAATATAAATACTACTACCCAAGGCTTGGTCGCACATTTGGTAGGTCGTTATCCAACTAAGTGATCACATGAGAGGTTAAAAAGTTAATTTGTGTGGTCTGTTCATTTTTTTCTAGACCAGAACCACAACCATGGACCCTATTAATTGCTCCAAAAATCCCCTCTAACTTTTGGAGTTTTGAAATACAATTATTAAATATTCAATTGATTTCATGGAAATTTCAAAAAAACAAACTCGTCAAAACATCCTAGAATCAATCTTGGATTTTGAGGGAAACACAATCCACAATGACATAGAAATTCATGTGTCCTACCGAACATGTAGTGATCATGCACCCACCCATGACATACCAATTTAATTCCAACATTCATAGCTCAAAATTACTAGTCATAACTATATAAAATGGGTAAAACTTCTCGAATACCATTTTGACCAGAACCACCCCGTGTCGACCCTAAATTGGTCACAGAAGTCGGCCCCTGACATAGATCGAAATTAATTTATGATTTTCCCTGGATGGAATCTCAAGGAATACATGAAATATACTTCATTGGAAATGTTTTATTCTATAAAATATAGATACATAAATAATAATAAAATAAAATAACATATTAAATGTGAAAAAAATTAAACTAAACAACTAAAAATACTTTTATGTGAACTTGATGGTAATTTCCAATCATAGAAAAACTCTCCATCTAAGAGAAATATCAAATCAAACTAACCTAAAATTGAAAAGATGGAGTAGGAAATAGAATGGAGATGTTCATTAAAGATTCCAATATAATAGCCACACTGAAACCCATACCTTTAAAAGAAAATCATATCATGCTAGGTTGAAATACATATACTTAAAATATGTTTTTAATTTCCTTCAAAAATAAAAAAACAAGATAATAATTTAAATGATCAACTTTACAACCTTTCTTCCAACATTATTTTACAAGAGTTATTTTTTTACAAAAAAATAATTTCATAAAGAACATGTGGTGAATGAATTACCTCAGTGGAAAACAAGAAGGGGACAGTGGAGTACAAGTAAATAAGTTTCCTTATAAAAACTACTAGTGGAAGAATTAGAGTTGAAATTATATCTATTATAAAGATCATGAAATGAGTTAAAGTAGAGTACATGTGAATCAAATATCAATGGATATACCTAAACGTAGAGTGAATACACCATAGAAGTACCTGGAATTATTAATTATTTCAGCATATTATGCAGGTATATAGTTAATAAACAACTCGGCTTATTTACACAAGCCTCACTAGTTGCTGAACCAGCAAGAGAATTCTCTACAAAGGGTTTGTATTCTTTCGATTTGGAACATAGATACAAATTGTATCTTGACTCTCACTATGATTCCTATGATCGCATGGCTATAGAAAAGATGTGAGGTGAGGAAACCATGGAAATATGAAACCAATATCAACAAGTCACCATTCATGCTTTGCGCACCTCCTGACATCAACCGCAAAATTTCCCCTAAAATAGAGACTATCCATGTAGTCTCCATCTATTTTAAGAAAAAAAGGTACCAACTAACCCTACACATCAAGCGATTTCAAAACCATTTTATGAGAAATACATAAATGATCCAAATAGGTCATACCACTTTAAATGAAGCATCATTTAGAAAACCAAATTAACAGTAAAAGTAATTCAATACACCGATCCAAAGTTGTATTAATATACATGTATGAAATAGTAAGATTTCTATTTTAGGTTAATTATGTGAAGAGAATGAATTTAACAGTTAAAATTCCACTAATAATTGTCATATTAATTAATTTTTCATAACATGTAAAACATATTTATAAAAAAATTATGAAATGATAGAGTTCATATTAATGGGTTATGTATAGGGAACCTACCTCAAGTTGAATAGGACCATGCATAAACACCTTGGTAATCGTTTCATCTATCGAAAACCACTTGAATCTTCTCTTAAGAATGTAACAACCCAAAGTTTCATTATTGGAAAATACCTCTTGATCTTATTAAATGTCTCTTTATATAAAATGTTTTTATAAAATGTCAACTTCTCTGGTTTTATGTTAAGAATTTAGACTGTTGCAAATATAGCCATTGAACAGTGATCACATGAATAGAATAAATATAGGACTTTAACAAATCCAATTTACTCAGAAGGAAGTGATGGCCTCATCCAGCAGAATTGCACCAAATGAAGTCCATTTGACAGAGCTTGGAAAAGAGGTGGCATCTTTGGGCTTCTCCCTTGACCAAGCCCAAGCTGAGCTTCATCATGTCAAGCTCGAACGTGACCGCCTATGGGAGAAGTGGAAGTTGATTTAAATTACCACTCGAGAGATGTTATCCGAGCCACCCCAAGAGTCTGTCACCATCGCACACCCTACTCATAGATCTTATGCGGCTGTTTTAAGGGGTTATGTAACAATGAATTAGTAATATGTTCATGTACATTATTTTTGTATATAATAATGAATATAACTTCTAGTCATTTTTGATACATTTTAAATAGTTTTTAAAGTACAAATGGTGTTTTAGTTATTATTTAAATAAAAAATCTATTTCATTAAATTAAGGGATTTTTTAATTAAATAATAATTTAATAAAATAATAATATTATTATTAAATTTAATTTTATTAAATATAAATGATCTTATAATTTTATGAAAGCAAATAAAATTTTTATTAAGGTTTGAAATCCATTTCTGTCAAAACCCGTGAATTTTCAATAAATGTCAGTTTTCATTTTAAAAGTGAAAATTAACATATCTAGAAAATTATTTAGATAAAATAAATGTTATTTATGGAATCAGGATGTCAAAATTATCCAACGGTGAATTTTTCCTATTTTTCTGAGACAGTCAAATGTTTGGGTAAAAATTAAATACCGTTTAAATATATAATGTGTTTTATGACATCATAATGACCCAATAGTGATGTAATAAAATACTATAATCTTTTTGTTCGGCCAATATATGTTTTAAAATTAAAATAATGTGATTTTGGTTTTTTTTTCTTACTTTTCAAAGCATTAATGGAACCTCAAGACTTATTCAACACCTTGCCTTTTTAAATTAATTTCCATGGGAGTGTGACTCACCTCCACCTAAGCAACCCTAATATTTTAACAAGTTAGGACTTTGTCCATAAAAAATATTTTCTTACTATTCCCATTGACAAAAACCATGGGCAAAAACCATTATATGTTTTGTGGTTTGGATTAATTTAATGTAAGGGGACCCAAACCTAAATAATAAATAATTCCCTCACCTTTCTTATATAAACACACTCAAGCTCCCACTTCCTCCTCACTAAAATCCTTTTTAGTTCGCCCAACCTCTCCCCTAATCTCTCTAGAATCCTCCCAAGGTTCCCCAAGCTTCCAAGAAGCCTCTCACAAGCCTTTCTCTAGCCTTTGGAAGCACACTTCCAAGTAAGGGTTTTTTCTTCCTTTCTCATTTTTGTCCACATTTCTTTAAGTTGTTTTTCCTATTTAATTTCAATTATGAATGTTGGGGTATGGTTTCACAACACCCTCATACTGAAATCTTTATGTTTGAATGATGGGAGACCATTTCTCTCTCATTAAATGCCTCCCATTTACACTCGTTACTATGCCGAAATTCCGAAAGAAACTTCTCTCTCCTCTTTTAAATTCAAGAAATACTTTTGTATCATGAATCTAAATTCCAATAAAATTGTTTAGACATGTATCTATATGACCTCCTTACTGTAAATTACATCTAAATATGATGTGGAAACCCTTTCTCTCTCATCAACCATTTTTATGAATTCTTATGTCACGCCCTTACGCTGTCGAAATCACACCGATTTTCTAAGCCAATGTCATTGTGTAGTGAATACCATGCACATTTCTCCTTCTAGGGTATTCAACTTTAAGAACATTTACTTAATGATTGTAATGTTTAATTTATGAATTCCACATTCCTTTATCATGGAATAAATGATTATATTTTATCAATCCATGTTTTATGATCCTTGTGGTACACTTATGCATGAAATGAAATGTTTTAGAAGGGTGTGCCCTTATAGCGCTCCAATGCATTGGGTAAAGTATAGTATCATGATATTTCATGTGCAATGAGTGTTGACTCAGGCTAATTAAAGTGCAATGAGGTTTTACTCGTGCTTTATGTGCAATGAGGATTTACTCATGCTCCATGTGCAATGGGTCTTGGATCATGCTAATTCCATGTTAAGTGTTGTTTCCACATTTCAATGTTATGATTATCATGCTGTATCATTCCTTTATGTTCATGTTTCTTTTATGCTCTATTGATATTCTTATTTTCTAATATTTATTTCACTCCTCATGTTATTCCACATGTACTCCCTTTCTAGGGTTTATAGCTCACCCTTTTCCTATGCTTGTCCTCAGGTTATCCCATGCAATGCTAAGTACGAGGGAATGTAGTGGTCATGTAAAGGAAGTTTTCAATAAAGATGTTGTATTTCATGTTTTAATTTTTTATGTAATGATCATAATCCCCAAAGACAGTGTACCTCTCGATCTTCTTTTTTGTATCAAGTGATGTTTTATGTAATAAATCTTGTTTATGTTTGTAAAAAAACAGGGTTGTCATAGTTGGTATCAGAGGATTGGTTTAGTTATTTTTGGGATTAGGAAACCGTAGTAAAGCCTTATATACAAGACTAAGTATAATAAAAACATCCCTAAGTTTTAGAATGTACTGAGTAAGTGATTTATCAAACAAATACATCCCTGTCTGTATACGATCAGGTAGAGGCGGCTCTGGAAAAAATGTATCCTAGGGGTAAAACCCGAAAACCCCGCTTTGAGCTAGACTCGAATAGGAACTAGTGCACGAAAACGGGCCTTGCTGCACTCTTGGTTACGACACTCCCAGTGGATATGTTTTGATAAATTCACAATCTTAGTATAAACCCTTATTTAGATAATTAAAAAAATTCCCCTAAGAATATATGTTAGAAAGTAGATCATGAAAATCCTAGATTGATGCCTATAGACTCATGAGTTAAGGAAATGGAAGTTTATTTATAAGTTATCAACTTTTTTACTTTGGATTACCCTTTCTATGTTACCCCTAAATTTACTTTTTTCCAGCCAATGGCCGGTAATAGGAGGACTCGGGCTAACAACCGTTGTGATGATCATTGTGATGATTGCGCTAATGAGATGCCAAATCCAATGGGAGCGGGAATTGAGAACTTTGTCACGCTTCTCTCTCAGCTAACTCAAGTTTTGAATAGAAACACGGTTCAAGAGTAATGATCAACCCCCCCCCCCCCAATAAAGAACAAGTCACTATCGAGAGCTTCATGAGACAAAGGCCTCCAACATTTAGTGGATCATCGGATCCCACGATCGCTGAACAATGGATCAACTCCATTGAAAATATCTTCTCCATCCTCCAATGTTCTGAACAAGAGAAGGTTCTCCTGGATACTTACCGTATGAAGGGTGAAGCTGATCAATGGTGGACATTGATCAAAAATGCAAAGCCATAGGAGGAGATTGAGACTTTGGAATGGAAGGATTTCCGGAAGATGTTTATCGATAAATATTTTCCGCGCTCCCTCCAGCTGACGATGGAAAGGGACTTCCTATCCCTAAATAAAAAAGATTAATAATATGTTGGAGAGTATGAGGAATAATTCACAAGGCTTGCACGATATGCTTCCGACTTTGTCTTTACCCCCAAATGCAAAGTTGACCACTTCTTTGGTGGGCTGAAGCCTAGCTTGCGGAAAGCATTACCAATCTGTGACTTCGACAGCTATGAAGAAATCGTCCAATGTGCCCTCAAGGTCAAAATGGAGATTGGAGAATCATAGGGGTATCATGGGGAAAAGAAGGGTAAGGTGGACATCAATTCTGGAGGTCCAATGGATAAATCCAATGGTGATAAGAAGATCTAGCACCCCACTTGCCAAAAGTGTGGAAAGAAGCACCCTAAAAATTGCCTTAATGGGATGATAAAATGCTTCAGGTGTGGAAGAGAAGGGCACCTAGCTATTAACTGTCGGCAAGAAAGACCCACAGTTGTGACAGATGAGAGGAACACTCTGTTAGAACCTCAACGCATTGTTCAATGCGACAAATGCAAAGAACCATGTCATTTTGCAAATAAGTTCCCTAATCAAGGGTTTTCGGAGACAACAAACAACCTCCAAGGAATCAAGGAAGAGCATTTACCATCACTTCTGCCGAAGTGAACCTCGAAAACGAAGTGGTGACAGGTACGCTAGTTATTCATTCAAGAATAGCGAGCATACTTCTTGATTCAGGTTCTACACATTCTTTTATATCTCGAATGTTTAGTAGAGCAATCCCATCACCACCACAAATCATGGAAGTGAAGATGTCAGTGAGTACGGAAAATGGGGAAATTATTACATCCAATGAATATAAGTCCTCCCCTGTTATAATATGTTGATTGAATTTCCCTGTGAACCTCGTCATACTCCCTCGGGTGGAATTTAATGCAATTCTTGGCATGGATTGGATCTCCTTATATATAGCCAATATAAATTGTTGGGAGAGGAAAATCACACTCCATATGGAGAATCAACCCCCTATTCATTACAAGTGTCCGGAGGAAGATGAATCTCCTTTAGCTCCATCATCTCATGTTTGGATATTACTTCCCTATGAGCATGCATATCTGGCTCAGATGATTGAGTCCATGGAAGAAACTATCCTTGAAGAAATTCCTATTGTGAGGGAATTCGCTGAAGTGTTTCCCGAGGAACTGCCTGGTCTTCCTCCAAGAAGAGATGTTGAGTTCTCAATTGAACTTATACCTGGGGCACTACCAATATCCATGACTCCATATAGAATGGATTTTGTTGAGCTTGAAGAGCTGAAGAATCAACTATAGGAGAATCTGGATAAAGGGTTTATACGCCCAAGTGCTTCACCATGGGGTGTACCAGTCCTATTCGTCAAGAAGAAGGATGGGTCAATGATGCTTTGCATCGATTATTGTGAACTTACCAAAATAATGATAAAGAACAAGTATCCTCTCACAAGAATTGATGACTTGTTTGATCAACTTTGTGGAGCACAATACCTCTCCAAGGTTGACTTGCGGTCAGGATATTATCATGTAAGGGTGAAGAAGGAAGATATCCCCAGGACTGCTTTTCGCACAAGATACAGGCACTATGAATTCATAGTAATGCCTTTCAGACTCACCAATGCTCTTGAAATATTCATGGACTTGATGAATAGAGTATTTAGAGATTACATTGACAAAGTTATGGTAGTCATTATAGATTATATTCTAATATACTCCAAAATCAAGGAGGATCATGAGGAGAAATTAAAAATTGTACTAGAGACTTTACGTAAGGAGAAGATCTATGCAAATTACACCAAGTGTGAGTTATGGTTGAAGGAGGTCTCATTCTTAGGCCATATCATCACAAGTAATGGGATATCTGTGGACGCCTCCAAAACAAGTGCAATTCAGGGATGGCCAAGGCTAACATCAGTAATGGATATCCGTAGCTTCTTGGGGTTAGCTGTATATTATAGACGATTTGTGAGGAATTTCACACGATTGACCAACCCTCTTACGAAGATAACTTGAAAGGGAGTAATGTTTTCTTGGAGTGATGAATGTGAGGAAAGTTTCAATGAGTTGAAAAGGAGGCTTATCACTGTGCTCGTTCTCACTTTACCAACAAGTGGGGAACTTTTTGTGGTATTCAGTGATGCTTCAAAGAAGGGATTAGGCTGTGTGCTGATGCATAATGATAAAGTGATATCCTATGCCTCAAGGCAGTAGAAAATCCATGAGCGAAACTACCAATGCATGATCTGGAGTTGGCAGCTGTGATATTTTCCTTGAAAATCTAGCGGCATTATCTCTATGGAGAGAAATGTGAGATATATACTGACCACAAGATTCTTAAAAATATATTCACACAAAAAGAGCTTAATATGTGCTAGAGAAGATGGATAGAGCTCATCAAGGATTATGACTGTTCAATACATTACCAACCTGGAAAAGCGAACAAGGTGGTAGATGCCCTAAGTAGAAAGGACCCAATGATTATTTTAATGATGAGAATTGATAAGGATCCAATCTTCTTAGACTTGATGAAGATTTACATGGGAATCATAGATAAGGTAACATCATCAATCCTTTCACAAATGATTGCTCAACCGTCTCTTTTGGAAAGGTTAAAGGATGCTCAAATGGATGATGTGGGAATTCAAGAAAAAGTGGAAGCTATCAAAAAGGGGAAATCCTCAGAGTTTAATGTTAATGATGAAGGAATTGTGCGGTTTGGGAAAAGAATATGTGTTTCATCAAATCCGGAGCTGAAGAAGGAACTTTTGGATGATGTACATAGTTCATATTTCTCTATTCTCCCAGGGAGCACAAAGATGTATCGAGATCTCTGAGAAGACTTTTGGTGGGATAATATAAAGAAGGAGATCGATGAATATACATCAAAGTGCCTACTGTGTCAGCAAGTGAAGGCAGAGAGGCAGAAGTATAAGAGGATGATGCAACTATTGCCCATACCAGAATGAAAATGGGAGAACATCACCATGGACGTTGTCACCGGACTTCCAAGGACATAAAAAGGCAACAATGCAATTTGGGTTATTGTGGATCATCTTACAAAGACTGTACACTTCATTTCTATTTAGGAGGATTTCTCTTTAGATCAACTGGCACGAATATATATCAGGGATGTGGTAAGGTTTCATGGAGTACCACTATCTATTATGTCTGATCGAGATCAAAGATTCACCTCTATGTTTTGGAAGAGTCTTGAACATGCTTTGAATACTGAACTGAACTTCAGTATGGCCTATCATCCTCAAACTGATGGCCAATCTGAGCGGACTATCCAAACACTTGAGGAATTATTCGGAGCGTTCTCCATGGACTTTAAAGGAGGATGGGATCAACATCTTCCTCTGGTTGAGTTCTCTTATAACAATAGTTTCCACTTGAGCATCCAAATGGCACCATATGAAGCCCTGTATTGGAGAAGGTGCAGAACACATGCATGTTGGGATGAGGTCGGTGAACGTAAGCTGCGTGGAACAGAAATGGTCGAGGAAATGCTAGATATGGTAAAAACCATTCAGTAGCATATCAAGGTAGCTCAGAGTCGACAGAGGAGTTATGTAGAAACTCGTCGACGAGACCTTGAGTTTAAAGTTGGAGACATGGTGTTTCTACGCATATCTCCATGGAAGAAGGTCATGAGGTTTGGAAGGAAAGGGAAGTTATGTCCAAGGTACATCGGCCCCTTCGAGATTCTTGATCGTGTCGGGGATGTGTCCTATCGACTAGCACATCTACCTACCATGTCCAAAGTACATGATTTCCATCATGTATCCCTCTTATGAAAGTACATACCAGACCCTTCACATGTACTCTCTTCTGAGGTGGTACAATTGGATGATGATCTTTCTTATGAGGAGCAACCAGTGAAGATCTTACATCATAGAGAAAATGTTCTATGAAATAAGACAATGCCCCTCATCAAGGTGTTGTGGAGAAACCAAAAGTCTGAAGAAGCATCTTGGTAATCATAGGATATGATAAGCTGAGTTACCCGCATTTTCTTTAGTGTGGGAGAAGGAAAGTTTCGAGGGAGAAATTTTTTAAGGGCGGAATTTTTTAACGACCCAAAGTTTCATTAATGGAAAATCCCTCTTGATCTTATTAAATGTCTCTTTATATAAAATGTTTTTATAAAATGTCATCTTCTTTGGTTTTATGTTAAGAATTTTGACCGTTGCTCATATAGCCGTTGAACATTGATCACATGATTAGTATAAATATAGGACTTTAACAAATCCAATTTACTCAGAAGAAAGCGATGGCCTCATCCAGTAGATTTTCACCGTACGAAGCCCATTTGTCGGAGCTCAGAAAAAAGGTGGTGTCTTTGGGCTTTGACCTTGACTAAGCCCAAACTGATCTTCATCATGTTAAGCTCGAACATGTCCGCCTACGGGAAAAGTGGAAGTTAATCGAAATTACCACTCGAGCGATGTTATCCGAGCCACCCAAGAGTCTGTCACCATCACACTCCTTACAATTAGGTATTATGCAACTGTTTTAAGTGGTTATGTAAGAAATATGTAGTACTATGTTCATGTACATTTTTTTGTATATAATAATGAATATAACTTCTAGTCATTTTTGATACATTGTAAATAGTTTTTAAAGTACAAATGGTGTTTTTAGTTACTATTTAATTAAGAAATATATTTTATTAAATTAAGGGATTTTTGAATTAAATAATATTTTAATAAAAAAATATTATAATTATTAAATTAATTTTTATTAAATATAAATGATCTTATAATTTTATGAATGCAATTTAAATTTTTATTAAGGTTTGAAAGCCATTTCTGTCAAAACACGTGAATTTTCGATAAATGTTGGTTTTGATTTTAAAAGTGAAAATTAACATATTTAGAAAATTATTTAGATAAATTAAATTTTATATATAGAATCAGGACATCCAAATTATCCAACGGTTAATTTTTCATAATTTTTTGAGACAATCAAATTTTGGGGTAAAAATTAAATACCGTTTAAATATATAATGTGTTTTATAACAACATAATGACCCAATAGTGATTTAATAAAATACTATAATCTTTTTTTTCGGCCAATATATGTTTTAACATTAAAATAATATGATTTTGGGTTTGTTTGACTTACTTTTAAAAGCATTAATGGACCCCTCAAGACTTATTCAACACCTTTCCCTTTTAAATTAATTTCCATGGGAGTGTGACTCACCTCCACATAAGCAAACCTAATATTTTAAGATGTTAGGTCATTGTCCTTATAAAATATTGTTTTCCTATTCCCTTTTCCAAAAACCATGGGCAAATACCATGATATGGTTTGTGGTTTGGATTAATTTAATGTAAGGGGACCCAAACCTAAATAATAAAGAATTCCCTCACCTTTCCTATATAAACCCACCCAAGCTCCCACTTCCTCATCACTAAAATCCTTTGGAGTTAGTCCAAACTCATCCTGACTCTCTCTAAAATCCTCCCAAGGTGCCCCAATCTCCCAAGAAGCCTCTCACAAGCCTCTCTCTAGCCTTTGGAAGCACACTTCCATGTAAGGGTTTTTCTTCCTTTCTCATTTTTGTCCAAGTTTATTTAAGTTGTTTTTAACTTTTAATTACAATTATGAATGTTGGGGTATGGTTTCACACCTCTCACATACTGAAATATGTATGTTTGAATGATGGGAGACCCTTTATCTCTCATTAAACGCCTTCCATGTACACTCGTTACTATGCTGAAATTCCGAAAGGAACTTCGCTCTCCTCTTTTAAATTCAAGAAATACTTTTGTATCATGCATCTAAATTCCAATACATTTGTCGGGACACATATCTATATGACCTAATTACTGTCCATTACATGTAAATATGATAAGGAACCCCTTTCTCTCTCATAAACCATTTTTATGAATTCTTATGTCATGCCCTTACGCTGCCGAAATCGCACCGATTTTCTAAGCCAATGTCATTGTGTAGTGAATACCATGGCCATTTCTCCATCAAGGGTATTCACCTTTATGCACATTTACTTATTTATTGTAATTTTGCATTTATTAATTCCACATTCCATTATCATGGAATAAATTATTATGTTTTATGAATCCATGTTTTATGATCCATGTGGCACACTTATGCATGAAATGAAATGTTTAATAAGGGTGCACCCTTATAGAGCTCCAATGCATTGGGTAAGTATAGTATAATGATACGTCATGTGAAATGAGTGTTGACTCATGATAATTCAAGTGCAATGATGGTTTACTCATTCTTTATGTGCAATGAGGATTTACTCATGCTTCATGTGCAATGGGCCTTGGCTCATGCTAATTCCATGTTAAGTGTTGGTGCCACATTTCCATGTTATGATTATCATGCTTTATCATTACATTATGTTCATGTATCATTTATTCTCTATTGATATAACTATTGTCTAACATGTGTTGTACTCCTCATGTTATTCCACGTGTACTCGCTTACCGGGCTTTATAGCTCACCCTTTTCTTATGCTTGTCCTCAGGTTATCCCATGCAATGCGAAGTACGAGGGAATGTAGTTGTCATGTAAAGGAAGTTTTCAATAAGGATGTTGTATTTCATGTTTTCAGTTTTTATGTAATGATCCTGAGCCCAAAAGACACTAAACCTATCGATGTTATTTGTTGTATCAAGTGATGTTTTATGTAATAAATCATGTTTATGTTTGTAATAAAAGTAGGGTTGTCATAACGCATGTACACGCATGAAAATTAGCTAAAATATAAAGACACCTTACCTATATGTAAATATTTTCATAACCATGAATATATTAAAGGGTGTCCATATATATATATATTATTACATGTGAATTAACCTATTTACACTTAAACACATATGTATTCATTATATTTATATAAGACCTTCTAGACCTAATATATTTATTCAAACTAGTATGAGGTAATATATATAATGGGAGAATATATATATATATATATATGTCTACCTATACATATGCATGTACGTTACCTTCAGTATCAGTGACTTTAATCCACCTAAAAAAGGACCAATGTAATATTTAAAAAATATAACAAACCAAAAATTACCAGATCCCCAATTAATGTTGGGTAAAATTTCTAAAATGAGAGAACCATAACCAAAAATAAGGGAAAAAACACCTCCCTCGATGATTGTGGCTAGAACTAGCTTGAAAGGGGCCCAAAAACCCTAGCCACCAATGAAACCATAAAAATAATGTTAAAAATTAGACCTATGGTTCGTCCAAACCATATAATGCCAACATTGAGGATTAAATGAAGATAAAAAATAAATAAATGGATGTGTAAACTGCACAATGGATATACATACATAGATCACCATGAAAATTCGATGAATGCCCATGTGAAGAGGAAGTGACGTCAGAGGGAAGAGCCTCTAGGATGAGTGTTCATATCTTTGAATCAGGCATGAGTGGAGGATATCCCGTATGATGGCTTGGCTAATGTGGTGTATGGGAGGGAGGTTACCAGAGGGGATGGGAACTCTTTGTGAGGGTGGTTACATGAGGTAGAGAAAGATATGTAAGGGAGAAGGGATATGTGAGAGAGAGGGGAGTAGAAAGGGAGAGGGAAGATACATAGGATATGGGTATTATATTTATGTTTTTATTTTAGTTTATTTTATATTTTGTTTTTTTTAATTTTATTTTAAATAATTTAATTTTTTGAAAAAATACATGGCTTACTGTCTAGGCCGAACTATTTTGAAAACAATGTGCCAACTATGCGCCCTATACTACACTCATGGAGCACCCCACATAGGGTGTCAAAATCGTTTTGTAGACCATGTTCCAAATAAGTGGTCATCTCTGTCAGAAACTATAGATTCTAAATCATATTAACCACACAATTTCCTAAATGATGCACCATAACCATGAAAAATGATTTGCAAATAAAAAACTACCATTTCACAATTAAATAACCTAAAATAGAAAAGAAATAAATCATATCTAAAAATTATTTTTAAAAATAAAAAAACCTCATTTTAGGGTGTTAAAATAGGTATTATATACACCATATAAAAGTATTTAGGTGTTTAACTTTACAGTATTCCTAAGGAAATGAAATTGTGATGAAATCTCATATCTTGTGCTTCTTTTTTGATTGAACATTCCTTAACCTCCAATATATTTATTAAAGACATATTATTTAATTATTATAGAATTATTAATATTTCTATTATCACATATGATCCTTTTATTACATCTTATCACCTATTTGTTAATAATCATTCATTTTGTTATTTCTTCAGGTGTTAATTTCCTTATTTTTGAGTATTTTTTGACTTGTGGTTTTTTTGTTAGTATTTATTAAAATATAATTTACTAAAATAATTAATTTAAAATATTATATACATATCATATATATTCAAAATATATTTATTTAGGGTAATCCATAAAATTTTGTGATAGGGTGCGAAATAAACATTTTGTGGAGATGGTAGGTTGTACGTACGCATATATGTTATTTCCATTTTCTTGTCATATTTAATGAAAAAAACGTTAATGATATATATTATTATTATGATATTATTTTTATGCCATATATAACAAATATTTTTATTAAAACCATCCATAATACATTCCATATAATGCGTGAATGAACCACATCCCTTAGTGAGGAGGTAGTCCTCCATACACACGAGCGATTTAATCGTATTCCTGAAAAATGGAAAGCATGATGGTATGATTAATATGTTAATTATTGAAGCATGAAAACATTATAACAATCATATATATATTATATAAACTTTAAATCTATAATTATTCCCAATAATTAAAGGTGGTAATGGAAAAATTAAATACATTGGATCATGAGGCGGTAGTCTACCGTACAAACGAATAATGATTTCATGACCCATTTGATGGAAGACTGTGATGATGATGTTTGAACCCTTATAATAAAAACAACTATATATATTGAGTATATTGAGGTTTTAAAATACAAATGGTGTAATAATAATTTATGGAGGTAGATAATGAAGTAAATTAATGACACTATAAGAACATTACATCATCTTGGGGTATCCTCCCTAGGTTCTCACCAAAACTATGGTTTGATGGATTTAAGAACAAAATAAAGATTATATGATATGGGTAATAAAATTTATAATTTATTATCATGATATATGTTAATAAAATGATATTTATAGGGGTGAATAAGGGAGTAGAGTGGGTAGCCTTTTATAAGTAGGTATAGAGAACACGTGGTAATTTTGAATTATATTACATCCTCCAACATTTTATTCATTTAAAGTGGATCAAATAATGGAAAAATATCATTATAATAAAGAATATTATATAATTACGTCCATCCAATGGGTGTTTTATATTTTTCTTTTTCATTTGGACTCTTAAGATTAATGTTTAGTCCCATGGTAAACTCTCTTTTCTCTTAATCACTATAATTAACATTAACTGTTTTCACTAATCACATTGTTAAAAAATTATTTTGAACTTATTATAAAATATATATTATTATAATTAAAAATTTATATTTAATTTAATAAAATTTATCTCAAACTTGTGGAGAAAATTTAATTTAAAATTAATCTCATAGATGGAATGAGAACGTAGGTTTTTGAAGTTAAAATGTTCAAAGGTATACAGAGTTTTTATTTCTGAATTCAATATTAAAAAGATTATAATGAACTAAATTGGATAAATATATAAATAATTGAATATATTATACATTATAAAATATTAAATTATAAATTAAACTTAGTGATTATTTATATGGAAAGTCAGTTTTCTATAAAAATTTATTATTTCTCACTATTCATCAAAAAACGAATCATCTTTGGAAATTTTCAAAAATTCAATATAAGATAATTTTAAAACTACTTGTTCAAATTGTTAGTTTATTGTTTAAAATTATACATATATATATTTCAATATATAGTTTTAAAACATGTTCCCCATTAAAAGGTGGCTAAAACCCCTTTTGAAAATACATATTTTTATGAATAAAATGGGATTTGTTCTTATCTTATCCTATAAAATATATTGGATGAATTAAAAAAATTATTATATAATTTGAAATTTTAATTAGGATAATCTCTTAACATTAATTAATTAATTTTATCTATTTAAAATATCTTTGGAACATAAATGTTTCCTTTGTATTTAATTGTGTTTTACATTCATTTCTAATTAATTATTATTGAATGAATTAAATAGTATATGTTTATAATTAATTTAATATAATTCATAACATCCAGTTTTCACACTAGGAATCAATAGACTTTTTAAATAATAATATTAATAGTATTCATTAAAACAATATCTTGTGTGTAACACCAGCCATTGAATAATCTTATTGTTCTATGTATTACAAGACAAACTCGTCATTGGGTACATTTTGATTTATGTAATGTTTTGAATCTACATAAATAAGTAACTATATCATAATGTATAAGGATGTTATATTAAATTTTGTTCTATGTTTTTCAACCCATACACATTGTCGAACATGATGTCCATATTTTTAAATTTTGAGGTTTTACATTCCACGCACTATAAATAAATTACATACTCACAATATAATTTCGATCTTGTTAATTAATGGTTTGATTCCATTTTTGAAAGAGAACATGATAAAAGGTTTAATTAAAATTCACTTATTGATAGGTAATTTGAATTATAAATTTCCAATGGATTTATATACAACTAGGTTAGTAAATAGTATAACATTAGGGGCCAGTGATGATATATACATGGTATAAAGTTGTATATAATTATTGGGAGTGATTGAGGTTATTTATCAAAAGAAAGTGAATGATAAATGGAAACATGAGGGCCTATTGTCCCTTATTCCAATAAGTTTGAATTTTTTTTTGATATCATTAGAAATATTTCTAGTATAATAGAATTTTATTTCATGGTATTTTCCCTATAGTTTTGTAATTATTTTACCACATAAGAATATAATAAATATGCTTACATGATATGTTTATATAAAAAAATCATAATTTTGTTGTTCTAAGATAAATTTAAAATTTATTTATTATTTAAAGAAGTAAATATCGATAAATGAATTTTTATGCCTGAATAACTAAAATATATTTTTAATAGATCGTAAAATCCATAAGAGGGAAAATTACTTCTTGATTGTTTCTACCTATTTTCCAAAACTAATATGATTAATAAATTAATTTATAAACAAATAAATTAATAGTAATATTTCATAATTATTAGTTTTTTGTGAAATTTATTAACTAAATACAATGAAATATTAACTAGGACATTATATAGGCCTATGATCAGTGTGATACCCTTATCATCCTTTGTCTTAGGAAAAATCACCACATCTTTTCCATACATGACGTGTTGTCACAAAACATATACATTGTACTATTTAAAAAATATATTAATATAACACCAATATTTCCCCCCAAAAAACATTATGTAAATCCTTAAAATAATTTTGATCATTAAATGAAATTTTTACTATGTTTTTCATTGAAACAATTTTTTTTGGAAAAATAATTAAATATTTTATGAAAATTATTATAATTTCATTAAGGTTTATAAAAACACTAATGGTTTAAAATATATTTAATAATATGTTTATAAAAAGTAATAAAATTATTCATGAATTAAATGTTTTCATAATATATATTTATTCTATAAATTTGCCCAAAAATATCAATATTTTCAACAGACCCCTTCACAAAAAACAAGAAATGTTGTTTTTTAAGACATTGAGATCATAAAAATAATGGAATCTTAAAATTTTATGTTGATTAATAAAAATTTTCATATAAAAATTAATAGGATCATTTTATTTTTCATGATTCTTGTAACCAAAATACTAGTTGTAAAACCCTAAAAAATTTATTTATTTAATCAAAATACACAAATACATCATCCAATTTATTTCCAAATAGGTCATTCCTAGGACTATGGGTTCACCTTGTTCATTCATTTTGATAATCTTTTCAAATCCTTTAAAATTGTTTGTAAAAAAATGTGAATTATCAAATTTATTTGGGAGTGTCAGACTAGATGTATAGTAGGGAACATTGTCATGTACCGCGTTCTGATCGATTCAATCATTGTGAGCCCTTTTCAGAGGTATTACCCCTAGGTAAATATGTCCTAGAACCACTCCCATAGATATTATCCATATATGAATTTATTACTAGGAATAACCAGATAATATCACCTTTGTAAAATCAATAAGATGTTCTTATATACTAATTTATGAATTCTATCATAGGTGTATGTTCCCTAATCTATGTCATAAAGAATATAGTTTCGAAGGTTTCTATTAAAGATACAATGATTCCAAATATATTGACCTCAACATTAGTATCCCAAATCTGGTGCCTAATACAATTACATTATCATGATTTACAATGAATCACAATCACAAGGGCTGAATATTTTATTAGCCTTGGTAAACAAGATATATACATGGGTCTTATATTAAAATTTAATACACAAATGTAAACATTATATTTTTATTTTGAGTGGAAAATTATTCCATCTAGGATATTCCTACAAATAATTCAAAGTAAAGATCATGGAATCATGGGGACTGAAAAAAAACAACAGTGAGATAAAATTTTCAGTAAGGGTTAAGTATTGTAACAACCTAAACATTTGTAAGTAAACTTCTCTATTTAATTCAATAAAATTAAATTTTATATAATATGGACAAATAAAGTAAATGAAATTATATGGTTATTTTATATCCTATCAAATTTTAAATACTATTAAGTATCATTAACAATGATAATATATTCATTGAAATGTAATAATATTATTAGTATAAATATAAAATTTTATCAGATCCAATTAACATAGAAAACAGAAGTGATGACCTCATCCAATATGATCATACCCTATGAATCCCATTTATCAATTATAATAAGGGAGATAAAGTCACTATGGGATTTCCTTATATATCCCAAGATGAGATTCAGCAACTAAATCATGAGAGAAATTGTTTATAAGTTAAATTCATGATCATAGAAAACACAACCCAAACCATGTATGTGGAACTACCTCATGAAATTCTCACTGTCACACTCCATACAATTACGGAGTTTGACGGTGTGTTAAAAAGGTATGCATAAAGATCCAAATAATAGGATTATAAATATGTTATTTTCAACATAATAATGGTTATATTTACTTCTCATTGTTATTCAATAAATTATTTTTATTTTGATACAATAAAACACAAATTATATATTTTAAAAAATTTAAACATTAAACTGAGAAATTCATTTTAATTAATTAGTGTATTATTTAAATTTTCAGTATTTTATTAAAATATTATTATTAGATATTTTTTATAAAATTGTAACAATCATATTATTTTAATGAATTATAATGTAATTTTTATAAAGGTTCGAATACTGTTATTATAAAAAAATCCAACTTTTATTTAGAAATTTACTTTTTAATATTAAAATTAAAAACT
The DNA here is from genome assembly GCA_963277665.1 of Viscum album. Classification (NCBI taxonomy): domain Eukaryota; kingdom Viridiplantae; phylum Streptophyta; class Magnoliopsida; order Santalales; family Viscaceae; genus Viscum; species Viscum album. Next base: position 1,952,253,953 of record OY728150.1, read on the forward strand.
CACAAAATTTAAAACATTAATTGGATAAAATAAATATTTTTTTGGAATCATAATTTTGAAATTATCTAATTGGTAATTTCTTATAATTTTATGAGGGAGTTGAATTTTTGGGTAAATATTAAATACAATATAAATATATTATGGGTCTTATTAAATCTAAATAACCCAAAAATGGTGTAATTAATACTATAAATATTTTACAGGACAAAATATATTTTTACCCTATAAAATTATATTATATTATGATTATTTATTTTAATTTTATAAATATTTTAAGAATCTTGACAAAACCTATAATATATTTTATGCTTTTAAAATTATTTCTTTAATGAAAATTACTCACTTCTACCTCAAAACGGGTATTATTATTACAATTTTATACCTTGGACATATAAACTAATTATAAAACCACTATTTTTGATAAATCATGGGAAGTAACATAGTATGGTTTTAGTTTTTGGATATTTTATTATATATAGTCCAATAGTAATGTTTGATAAATAAAATATCTTTTTACTATATAAATCCAACCAATCTACCATTAATAGTCACTAAAAATCCTTAAATCACATTTGTATGATTCACTATACTTTCTAGAGTTGTCACAAGGTTTCTCCAATCACTCAATAATATCCAACCAAACATTATGAATCACCCTTTATAGGTAAGGGATTCATCATTTATTCCTTTTTTTAATAATAATATTTTATATCATGCATCTAAGATTACCAAAGGTAATGTTTGGGGTATAATTTTATAGATCCCTGTTAATTTTATTTTTATTCCCACGTTATTAAAAACCCCTTTCAATATAAGTCCCCATCTTGAAATATTATAAAATCTTCCGTTGAGTGAAGAATTAACATTGAAGATATTTTCAGGTTTAAATTTTTAGAGAATTAATCCTTAACAATTACATTAAATATAAATTTTTTTAAAGAATAAAATTTTATTTTATCCATTTTTTTACAATAACAAAACACCCTAAATAAAATAATAATTATTTACTGAATAAAAATATTATTTAATTCTTATTTCTCTTATCATTTCTTATACCCTAAGAAAAAAATTTCAAAAATGTGGGTGTAACATAAAATGCTCAATAAGGGATACAAAATAAAGAAAGAAAACAATTAGTCCACGAATACATACCAATCAGTTAAATCATTATTTTTTTATCATAAAACATAATCTCTGTAACATACCTCATAAAATCATAATATTTATTAATAACTCATAAAAATCATAAATCATAAAGGTAACTTGTGAAATCCAGAAGAAACATACATTGTAGCTTTCATAGATTCATAGAGAGTAACATTCATGATTATGTTTGGAATACCCATCAGAGTGTATTACATAAATATCATAAGAGGAACATTAATATTTACTTCTATTCTGTTACCCAATGAATTTGAGAGATATCATGAGCCCACCGGACCTAGGTTTGTCACGGAACAACATGTATTTAGTTAATCATGTAACCACCTGTCAAATATACATGTAATATTACATAATAATAACACATAAAATATTTAAATGAACAAAATTTCACTAATAGATCACAAGAAATAAATTCAAGATATTGAAATATTCAATCTAATTACAAAAAACAATTTAATATATTTTTTGTATCAATGGGTGTTATACAACATTAGAACATTTAATATACATTCAAGGAATAAAATTTTAGAAAATATATGTCCATATAAAAAAATCCTTAAAACCATTTCAAATAAATGTAAATTAATGATAAATATTTAGAAGAATAAATATTTAAAACTTTTTAAATGTTGTTTTAGTTAAAAAGTCTCATAACCCATGAGAAACCCTTGAAAAAAATAATTAAATAATAACATAAAATTAAACCTTAAATATCTTGAGAATACAGAAATTCAAGATATAAAATGAAAAATGTTTTTTATATACACCATATATGATATTAAATATTAACAATATCAAGATATGCCTCAATGAAATGAGATTGAGACGTAGTCCCTTACAAAGATCGTATCATTAGATTAAAGAGAAATCAATGAAATAATTATGTTTGATAAATATAAATACAGTCAATATAAGTGGATATTCAGTGTAAAAAATCAAATGTTATTCACACATTTTCATGGAAAAACAAAACTAATGACATGGATATTCAACTCAACGAATGGAGATTGTGTTAAGAATTATTTTACAAAGATCATTTTGTTAATAAAATCAATCGATTAGGTTTATTCACAAAAAATAAAAATAAATCAAGTATAAATAAAATAAATAATATCATATTTTGTTTTTCCCATAATCATAGAATGACATAATCAAGAATTAGAAGATTAACCAAAAGGAAATAAATTGGGTTAAGATGTTTCTTTAAAAATTTCGTATAAATTACTTAAGAATTAATCAATGGGGTTATTTTGTGTAAAAATAGTATATCCACACAAAGGGAAATGTAAATTAAAAAATAAATAAATAAAAATTTATTCGACACATAATAATGGAATAATATAATCAATGATCTGTGTATAAAACCCAATGAATAGAAATTAAATATTGAAATTCCATTACAAAGATAATTTTTTCCTTAAAATAGATCAATTATGTGTATTCAGTATAGGTACATGTAAAGAAAGTATAAATACATGATTGGACATAAAAAGTTATTTCTGACATAATCATTCCCTGATATAATCATGAAGTATAAGATTATCCAAAAAAATGGAAATTGGGTTAGGAGGTTCCCTTACCTCGAATCCGACTTGTCTCATTCATTCATTATAATCCTGAATAATAAAATTAGATTAATTTATAATTTTATTAGAATATTTTTCAAGTTTATTATTAATTATAATACATATCATCATTTTATAAAAATAATAAAATTATTTATGTTTATATGGGTTGTTTTTTTTTTCTATTTGGAACATGAGTCAAAAATTAACATTTTTTTATGTAAATTGTCGATGTAGTCAAAATTATGTCATCACCAAAATATTATTCATTATTTAAATGACATATATAGATATTGTATATTTATTTATAATATTCCATAACATTTAGAGATAATAAATTTAATACAACGTTTACGGAGACGGTAGGTCGTACGTACACATTAATTTTACTTTTAATTCATTCTCATATGAAAGGAATGAAAAAAATGATATATAGGTATTTTATAATTAAATTATAGTTTCTATTTTATATATGTTACATAATTTAATTAATTACATCTTTTATCCATTCAATGTATTGAATGAATGATTCATACAACTTAGAGGGGCGGTAGTCCGCACATTCTCAAATGAAATTATCCTATTTACACATTATGGAATGAATAAAGGTATGATGTAAATAAAAATACAGAAGAATAGAGACAATAAAGAAAAATATATTCATACATACATACATACATATATATATATATTTCAATCATAATGGTCACTATGAGAGGTGGTAGGGGAAGATTGAACAACCATCATTTTGTGAGGTAGTAGTTCATCGTATCCAGAAACAGTATGTTCATATCAATTAGATGACAGTGTGTGTATGTGTACGTAGAATAAATCTCATAAAAATATCCAAGTATATTTAGGATACTATTATTTATTTAATTAAATAATTAATAGTTCATGGGTATTGGAGAATGAAAATAAAATAAATGAACTTTAGAGTAGACGCTACCTCTAAAATGAGTAACCTCTTCTGATTTAAGGAAAATGGAAATCTTTATTTTCATTCTGGAAAAGGTAATGATAAAAGAAGTAATGGAAAGATTTTGGGATATTATTTGAGTATAAATTGTATGATATAAGTGGCTTTATAGGTTTGAGTAAATTGGAAGAGTTGGTGTCCTTTTTTAATATGGAGGAGGGGCACTATAAGAAATTCTTGAAATAATAATTTAATATAAATTATATTTTAATTAAAAATGAGTCCAAATTTAGTTAGTTAAAATAGAAGTTCATAAAATTAGAAATAAATATTCCAATAATAATCATATAGGTTTAGGATATTTTTTTAATCCATATCGTTTGGATTTAATGGTTTTTTACTAATACTATTTTATCAAGCATTTAACACTTTCAGAATCAAAATAGTTTTCAGGCATGAAAAATGTACAATGAAAGAGTTATTATTAAAATTTTAGACTTATAATAAAATTTTGGATTAATATTATATTTTTTTGGAATTTTATATTCTTTAATAAAATATATTATATATTAAAATATCAATTATTCCAAATTTGAAACTTTATTTCATGATTTTTAAAAAAATCTATAACAACATGATTTCATTGAAAACACATCATTAATTCCAATATAAAATTCCTTATAATTCATGAAAATTCTTAAATGGCATCAAATAATCAAATAAAATGTATTTTAACAATTATACTACCATTTATTTTAATCCTTTAGCAATGAAGAAATTGCTACATCATCATTGTGTCATAACTAAATTTATTGGTTTAAGGTCCAAATGTTATAAATAAAATATCATGATGTTGAAAATATTTTTAACATTCTAATTACTATTAATACTCGAATATATCACTCATCTGACCCCATATAATTTTTTTTAAAATATACATGTTTATGTTATATTTCCCTTTTTATTAAATTAAAATTTATAAAATGTCATTTTCAACCGACACGGCTCCCAAATGAGAACATTTCTGTCTAAGGATGCTCAGGGTTGGAAATATCTTATCCAATAATATTAAAACATGTTTTACGGTCGTTTTATATTATTATAATAATATTTTTTACCCTTATTTACCTAATTTACCTTTAAACAATGGTAAATAAAAATAATTACTAATGTTACTATCCATAATGTACAAAAATAAAAGGTATATATTTAAAAAATTTGAACCTTTTTATTCCAAATAATGAATATATTTTTCCAAATTCAAAAAAAGGAAATATAGTCATTAATTTAAAAGAAATTACTGTTTTCAAAACAAAAATACATGTTTTAAAGAAGAAAAAACTACCAAAATATTTACATGTGTTTATGGACGATTTCAATGAGAAATTACTTATAATGACCAAAATTGGATAAAATGATAATAATAATATATTCCATTTATAATTTAAAACCGTCAAATAATATTATTTAACCATATAAATTATCTAGATGTAAAAAGTTCAATTCAATTAAAAGTTAGCGTATTTTTACTATTCATCAAAAATGATAATTAATCGAAAAATATCAAATATTTTTCAAAAGTAAATTCTATTTTCCCGCTTCTAAAGAAGAAGTTTATTTTGTCATATAGAACATATAATGGTGTCAAAAAATAAATTTAAAAAGTTTTCTCCATTAAAATTTGGAAAAACATCATTTATAGAACAATAGTAATTTTATCTGAAAAATTAAATTTGTTCGTATAACATATCTATAAAACATATAAGATGAATTTAAAATTTGAAATTGAATAAATATAACATATATTTTCATTATATAAAACTTCAGAATTATGGATAGGATTTTATAAACACACATATCCTATTTTAAGTATGTTTTCATAAATACACATCTTTATATTCATTTGGTTTTTATTTCCATTTATAAAAAAAATTTAAAACCGATGAATCATTATTTAAACATGTGTAAACCATAATTTTATAATTCAGTTGATACTATTCATTCTCTCCATTCTAATAGCTATGTTATAATTGAAACATTTAAATAATAATATTTAGTTGTTCATTTAAGATCAATGTTGCGTATCTTATATGATATTGAACTTACTATTTCTTTGTTAAAATTCGCGATGCTACAAAATTCCCCCAATTGGAAACTTCATCCATAAAATTTTATATTTTCACTTGGTATGTTAATTGAAAATACAAAATTAAAAAAAGTGTCAAATAATCTATCACATTAATGGAGAGAAAGAGAAGTTAAAAGGCAGATGAGATAACACATACTAGGATTCCATGTAAGAAAACATTTCTATGGAAGAGAAACATACAATAACATTTAGATGGAGAGTGATAAAAACATTAGTATGAACAGTTTTCCACAAGAAAATCACAAACATGTGATTGTTTAAATAGTCTTTGATTCCCCATTAGGAAAAGTAAACGAAAAATGTTATTGTTTTAGGGTCCTTTTCATAATGTTGAGGAATTTATTTACAATCTTGACTAAGAACATAGGGAAACATACTTATTTGTCATGTATAGTTTCATCCTTTAATTAATATATACAAAAAAACTCATTTTTTCTCCAAATGATGAGTATTCTGGATGACTTGGTCACACCGGAAGAGCTAAAGTCAACATCTAGAGAAACACATAATCCACAAAAGAAGAACTACATATTTTCCTCGTCTTAATAAATTAAACCAAACCAAAATGGTTAGTACTGGATTAGATATTCCCAATAAATGATAATCCTTTATGAAAAGAAATAATACCATTAATATCCAAAATTCAACAATGAATACACAATGTTCAACAAAGGTCATTCAATAAACAAATGTCCTTAAATTTTTTCAATGTCATCCAAACTATGATTGAAGCACAATATTCCGAAGGAATAGATCACCTAGTCTTCCATGATAAATCTTAACATTTATCTACAAATAACATTGACTAGTCTTAAAGTCTCATACTTACAACTCATTAACCTAATATGATATTTTCCATTATAGGATAATCATTATCATAGATAACCCAAATCAAAATATTTCTACAATAAAATTTTTTTTTTCCAAAATAAAATTCAACAATTACTCCTCAATGGAAATCAAATTGTATTCTAATATAATTAGGCATATAGTGTTCCCCAAATAGAAAATGTCTTCCTAAATAACATTTATAACTTAATCACCTAATAATTTTTCTATAATATGGTTATCCATTTGATAAAACTTAAGATCCCAAAAATCCACTTATTATTGATCCATAAGATCATTTCACTGAAAGAATAAGTCCTACTTAAAGGGGACGTCATGTTGGACAGTGGTAGGTGATAAATCTCAGCCGCACTTTAGTTATGGGTTTGAATCCCACTTCTTTGTTTGATGCGATAGGTTATCACATGGTCTATGAGTTTTCCATTTTCAAAAATTAAGTAAATATAATAAAATTAAAAAATGATATAAAATCATCAAAAATAAACATATCATATTTTAACCTCAAATGATATCTCATACAACACAATTTTCATCCCAAAATTTTATAACCCATAATTGATCTGAATTCAAGGATCAAATAAACATTAATGGTTCATTATAACTGTATCCAGAATAGAAAATATAATTCTTCCACAATTATCATTTTTATATAACAAACATAGGGGTTGTGAATACTTGAAGTCTTCCAAATTAATCCCATCATTAATATATTTAAATATATCATCATATATTGACCCAAAAAACTCATTATTTCCTAAAATATAGACATGTTAGTCATCAAAAATTCTTTATGATATTTTATCCATGTCATTCCATCATATTCGTTTATATATCTTTCATAAAACAAGATCATGCATAATGTCTTAAGATTCACTAATGTAAAAACAAGCGTTAAGAAAAAATCCATACCTTTCATAGGTCATTTTATGTTTCCTCATCTACAATTGAAATGACATTAGGTACTGGTAAACAAATATTTGTATGGTCCTTATGATCCCGTTCCCAAACCATTATTGTTGGAAAAATATTTTCATGATGACCATGCACACCACATTTAAAACATTCAAATGATACCTTGAAAATAACTTCTTTCCCTTTCCTCGAGTCAACCTAACACTTCATTTTCCCATGGGAGGTTATTAATTCATGACCTTCATTACCACATATATAACATCTTCATATACGTTCATAACATTTTCCCATGTTATTATTTCTACATCCTTGACACGTAGGTTTTTTAATATACATACCTTTAGGAATATTACGTGAACATCCATAATGATTCATTTATCACATATATGATTCCTTAGAAAAATCACCATGGATCCTATGGCCAATCATGACTCTATATATTTTGATGATAATAAACACAACATTTCTCATTGATGCTCCATTTTCATTCTTTTTCATATTCGTTAAACCACCATAGTTTCCTTCATATCCATTTTTACTTTGGTGCCTACTATATCAAGATATTTACTAAAACAAAAATGGTCAATATGAGTATATCAGTAAAATAATCATATACTATCATTTGAGGTGGGTAAACACAAAAATATAAATATTCATTTTATCATAAAATCATTCAATTTATCTAAAATAACAATGAATATTTATAATATGCTAACAATTATGGTTATATTAAACATGTCACTTATGCTTAAATAACACCCTTACCATTTAATTTAACTAACCTGACCACTGATACAAAATATAATGTCGTCGACTTCAAAAATACATAATCATGAGTTAAATAAAGAATTCACATTAAGGATCATTTCACGTTATATGTTTTAGAGAATTATTACATAACTTCTACATTACATATTAAATATCAAAATGTGGACAATTATACTATATCTAATTTTTTACAAAAAAATTAAAAGACTTTTAATAAAATAAGACTTATTTTCTTGATAAAAATACTCATGAATTATTCATTTCTCTTATCATTACTTATAACCTATTAAAAAATTGTCATAAATATGGGATAAGCATAAAAATCCTAGTAAGGGATATAAAATATCCAAAGAAAATATTATTCTGTGTATACATACAAATCAATGAAATCATACTTTTTCTCATAAACCACAATCTCTTTAACATACCTCTTGAAATAGTAAGATTTATGAAAAACTCATAGAAATCATAAATCACAAAGGTAACTTGTGAAATCAATAAAATACTTACATTTTAGATTTCACAACTACATAGGTAGTAACCTCCATGGTTACTTTTGGAATAACCATCACAGAATATTCCCTAAATCTCTTTGGAGAAACATTGATGTTTACCTCTATCACATTACAAAATTCATTTGAGAGCTATCACATGCTCACTCATCCTATGTTTATCATAGAACCACCTGTATTTAGTTTATTGTATAACAACCTGTCAAATGTCGAAGTACCATCACATAATCATAACACATAAAATATTGAAATTATTAACATTTCACTCATCAATCAAAAGAAATCAATTAATGATATAGAAATATTCAATAAACTTCAAAAAACATTTTAAATATTTAATAAAGATATTTTTGAATCCAAGTGTTCAAAACCACATGAAAGCATTTAAATTAATTTAGTGGATTAATAATTTAAAACATATATGACCATACAAATAAATCCTTAAGACCATTTTGAAAAAATAGACATCAATGAGAATGATTTAGAAGAATAAATGTTTAAAACTTTCTAAATGATTTTTTAGAAAAAGATTATCTTAACTATTTATAAACACTGGAGTAAATATCATTAAATAATAACATAAAATGAAAATTTATATATCATTAGAATATATAAATTCATGATATAAAATTTCAAATGGGTTTTATATGATCATAATAGTATATTAAATTTGCACAATATCAAGATATTCCTCAATAGAAAGATATTGAGTAGTAGTCCCTTACAAATATCATATCATTAGGTTAAGGATAAATTAATGACATGATTACGTGTACAATATTTAAATACACTCAATATAAGTATATATTTAGTGTAAATAATTCATAGTTCATTCACACATATTCGTGGAGAAACCAAACCAATTACATGAATATTTAACTCCATGAATTAGGACTGAGATATGATTTCCCTTATAATGGTAATTTTGATAATAAAATAGATCGATTATGATTATTCACAATAAATAAAAATATATTAAGTATAAACAAATATATAATATATCAAAATTTTTTGTCACATAATCATAACACGACCTAATGAATTGGTATAATATTTTCCAAAAGGATAGAAATTGTGTTAAGAGGCTCCCTTACATAGTTTGTATAAATGACGTAAGAATTTTTCAATGGGGTTATTACCTGTAGAAATAGAATTTCCACAAAAAGGAAATTTTAGATTAGAACATGAATGAATAAAAAGTTATTCCATGCCAAATCATGGCATAATATAATCAACAATGTTTGCGCAAAACCCCTTGAATTGAAATTGGGTTTAGAGATTCCATTACAAAGATATTTTGAAATTAAAATAGATCGATTATGTGTTTTTACTATAGGTACACATAAATAAAATATAAATAAAATATAGGAGATCTAAATTTATTTTTCACTTAATTATAGCACAACATAATCAAGAATTACAAGATTATCCTAATGAATGAAAATTGGGTTATGAAGTTCCCTTACCTGGAATCTGACTTGTCTCTTTCATTCTTTACAATCAAGAATAAAAAACATAGGTGAATTTATACTTTATTCAGAACCATTTTTAATTTTATCATTAATTTTATATTAATTATCATCATTTTATAAAAATGAAATTATTATTTATGTTCATATACGTTGTTTTTCAATATTCGGTATTTGAGTGAAAATGAACTTGTTTTGATATAAATTGTCCATATAGTAAAATTTACATCACAAACTGATATTTATTCATGATTTAAATATCATATATATCATGTATATAGGTATTTAGAATAGTTGATAACATTAGGATATTGAAAATGAAATTTACCGTTCATAGAGATGATAGGCCGTGTGTATTCATGAACACAACTTTCATTTATTTGTCATGTTAATGGAATGAAAACATAATGATACATAGGTATGTTATAATTAAAATATAATATCTATGTTATATATGTTACATAATTTCATTAATTGAATCTTTTATATGTTGCATGTATGTCATGAATGAGTCATGTCACTTTGAGGGGGATGTAGTGAACACTACCTCAAATGAAATTATTGTATTTACAAATTTTGGAATGCTTAATTGTATGTTGTAAATAAAAATAAATAAGCATAGAAACAATATAAATATAATATATATCATATATAAACATAGTTCTATCATAATTTCCCACATGAGAGTTGGTAGGGTAAAATTGAATTATGATCATTTCGTGAGGCAGTAGTCTGTTGTACCCAAAAACATTATGTTTATATCAATATGATGGAAGTGATCATAAGTGTATTTTGAATAATTATCTTTAAAAAATACCAGTATATTGAGGATACTTGTATATTTATCTTATTACAGAAGAAGAACATAAAAGAATGTTTAGATGTAAAATATAATAAAAGAACTTTTGAGAAGACGCTACCTCTAAAACGAGTAACTTCTTTTTTTTATCCAAATGGTATTCTCGATTTTTTTTTTGCCTAAGGTATGATTTATAGAAGGAATGGAGGGATGTTGGGAGATTATTAGAGAATATTTTGGATGATAGAAGGATATTTTTAGGTGTGATTTAATGGGAAGAGGTGGTGGTCTTCTATAAGATGGAAGAGTGGCACTTTTGGAACATCTTGAAATATTAATAGATTATCAATTCTATTTCAATTAAAAATGAATGATAATTATATTAGATCAAATATAAGATGAATATATGTCAACATAAAATCATTAAATAATAATTAGAACAGTTTTGGATATTTTTTTAATCCTTATCAGTTTGATTTTTCCATTTTCACTCAATCTGTTTTATCAAGCATTTAACACTTTGAGAATCAAAATAGTTACAAAAGGTGAAAAATTCCCAATGAAAGATTCATTAATAAACTTTTATACTTATAATTACCATTTTATAGAATCATAGATTTTTTAATTTAATAATATTTTATAAAATATTTTATATAATAAAATATGAATTATATCAATTTTGGTACTATTAATATCATGACATTATTAAAAATACATAAAAACGGAATTCATTCAAAAAAACATCATTAATTCAAATATAACATGTCATATTAATCCATAAAATTCTTTTATGGAATCAAAATAATCCAAATACATTTATTTTAAAATTTCTTATATCAATTATTTGAATCCCAAATTGATGAAGCAATCACGGCATCATCATTGTGTCATAATTAAATTTACTTATCAAATGTCTAAAAATTATACATAAAATATAATGATGTAGGAAATATTGATATCTTTATAATTTATATATCTATTTTTAAATAGATGAGTCACCTAATCCCATTTAAAAATTGTTTTATTAAAAGTTTCATGTTTATTTTAAATTTCCCCTTTCTTTAAATTAAAAAATATAAAATGTTATTTTTGGTGCCAACTGGATCCCAGATGCCAAAAGATCAGCCTAATGATGTCACAACCCCCTCCCCCAAAAGTGTACCCCCCCCCCCCCATTGGGTCTGCAATGTGAGAAGGGAGATAATAACCCCCCGAGTATCGCCTCCAGTACGCCCTTGGTTGGCAACTAGCACCGAGGGTATAATAAACACACAAATGGGATGCATTACGCTATTAGAGAACTCATGCAGAAGAGAGAGGTAAGATAGACACCAACCAACATCAACTCAAAACTGAAATATAAAAGAATCCCAGGTGCACATATGTAATTCCATGAAAAACTACTTCAACTGAAAGGGAAAAAATTTCATGTACCCAAAAGAATGTTAAAACAGCAGCAACCACAAGCCCGAATAGCTCCTTCAACCAAACGATAGTAAACACCAGCCTGATCTCCATCCTACTCAAAGTGAACTAAAAAACACTTTATATATAAATCGGTTGAGTATAACAGTATACTCAGTAGGATCCTCACCTAAGCCTCTCGTGTAAAAGTTATGAAAGAAAACTAATGCATAGTGAACAAAAAGTGAAAATAACTCGTCACCTAAACAGGTATACTAAGTACCCTACCTCACCATGACTACTCTCACCAAGTAACTCATACAAGAATATATCATATTATAAATATTAACAGGGATACCCCACTACTACTTCCCCACCGGTTTTCCACTTTTCCCTAACATCGCACGTCCTTAGAATCTCTCTCCCAAAATGATTGACCGCATACACCTGGGCGAAGCACCACAATTTGCACCTCATGAAAAAAAACCACCACGCTCACACACCAATGTAACCAGGTAGTTTTCAGAAGCCACCACAGCTTGCATAATTTGTATCATACGTCGGGTATTATACTTCAAGCCAACACAACCCATACACCGAGTAAGGATCCTAAAACCATCATAGCCTATACACATTACACCTATAGTAGTCCATAGAAAAAAATATCCAAGAATATATGTGTTTGAAAAACCAAAATCCATTATATCCCTCTACACACATATATTGGAAAAACTAAACAATGTGCCTGTCAGTATAAGTACCTACAAAGAGAAGAGAGCGGGGCCAAAGGGGGTAGTCATACATCCATCCTCCCACCAGAATGTTTGGGGAAAACACCCCCCAGGGCACAGAATCCCCGAGGTGTCAGTTTCCCTTATTGACATGGTGGAGTAGCTTACAGAAACAAAAAAGTACAGAATATACTATAACTCACAACCACATGATTAGAATAAACTAGTCTTAGACACAACTACAGCTAACGTCTCTCAGACTCTAGGCTGCTACTTCTAAGACTTGGTATCCTATAAGCACACAACCATTTAAATATATTTATTAGATTAAATCATTACCTTTTAATTAGTTCCAATTTTTGTTAATTAATTATTTAAACATTAATTATCCATGAAAAAATACACATTAAATTTCATTAGCATTTCACCCAAAGTCTATTGTTCCATCAAAATAACAACCTCATCATTATGTTCCAGCAACTCCACCCCTTTGGGGTAACATCATTCATTCAATTATTCATTATATAAAATACTTTACCACATTCCCAGGAATTCTAGAAAAAACATTCTATACTACTAAACACAAGGGGCTCAACATGGTGAGTAGATGTACTACTCGTCGAGTCTTTGCTGCTTATAGAAGAGAATATACCCATACATTCTTGAGAAGCTAAACATGAAAAGTACATGACATACCCCACGTGTCTTTGCCTCTTTCAGAATAAGGGTAAGTAAGACCAGCTACCTTGAGAAGTGGGAAAATTAAAGCAGTTAAACAACCAAAGAAATAGAAAGCATCCAACAATCACATCCATCCCATTCCAACATCCCTAGTGTACTCCTCGACACCCATTGCCATAAAACAATGAATCTCACCACTATAGGTGTCATCTGCTGCCACAACCAAAAGCCTCCCTGCCTCCACATATTACCACAACCATCCAGACTCACATCAAAACACAATTAGAAGTAAAAAAAACATCTTCACAATTGGGCTCTTGGCCCTTAAACAAAAAAGTGGGTAACTCATAACCCTACAAGTAATTATCTTTTAACAACCACTAGTTCTTTAATCCATCTTGGATTAACTGATTTATTATTCGTTGGTTCTAAATTTGGAAAACCTAACAGTAAGCTATCACAAATAAATGAAGACACTTACTACACGAATTAGATTAACATAAAATTACAACAAGAACCAGATTCGTTTACATGCCTATTTATCTTTAGACAAACAATTATCAATTAATCCTAGTTTACGTTCTTTACCAATTTCCATCAATAACAAGCATAAATATCACAAAATATAGCAAAAATAAGAGGCAATAACATCTGATCAATATCAATTTATTTATCAGGTTCAAATATTTATTATGTCAATTCCATTTTCATCCAGTGGGATAAAACATGATAAAGATATAGTTGCACATAAAATAAATATAAGCAACGAATCACCTACCTCAAAAAGTTCCTCACATTCTTTATCCACACAACGGGTCACGATCCTCCACTCGCAACAGCTTCATCCACCTGGGGATGCCACGGTACGACCACACCAACCAATCCACAAGAAAACCCCCTATAGAAGCATGTAGATTTCATACTTTAATATAAAAAGGTTAAATAGGATAATATAGTCCCTAAAGTAATGACGATAAAACATACCTTATATTGAAGATTGATCGATATAACTTGGTTGCATCAAAATAGAGTAGAACCAATCTGAGGGGTAAAGTTTGATTGTGAAACTCTTACAGGAAGGATTCAAAGGATCTAGCATCTCATAGCCGAGAACAAAGATGAAGAAAAAGGTAGGAAGATATCTTTTCCCTTTTGAAGATTTAATGGGGCAACAATTTAAGATACGCTTAATTCCCCATTAAATGCAGATCTCATTAAACCACGTGTTTTGACTAAGTAAAAACATCCCAAGCCATATGATTAATTAATATAATATTTATGTCCTTTGAATCGACCTTAAGAGTCCTTAAAATAAGACATTAAATGTATTTTACATCAAAGGAAACATCAAAGGAGGAAATTTGTAGGATGATGGAAACACTGTACTCTTATCGTTACTGTACACCTACCGTTACTACATGTAATGTACCGAATTTTTCCATGTATTATTTTAATATTATATAGGAATTAATTCGAGACCAGGCTCTGAGATGGCGTGCAGTTCCGAGGCCCACTGAGCCTGGAACAAATTTTTGAATTTAATTTAATGATTAAATTACGCGCACGTGCGGGTTTCCTGAAAATGCGCAATATCTCCCGAAAGGGTGATCGGATCAGAAATCTAAGGGCACCGTTGCTTTCAGAATATAGATTTACCTAAGGTGAGGCCTAACATTGGCCGACGCAAGTCGGTGGTGAAATATGGTTTTTGGACGCAACAATAATAAAATTTTTTATTTAAATTTTTTATTTAAATCTTGTTTCTGTGGCTAGAACTTTTAAATCTTGTATCATTTGTGATTTTTAAAAAAAGGCATGCGCAAGGGGGTCTAGGATTAAAAACCTCAAACCATGAAACCCTTGGCGGCTCTGGAGGCTCTGGAGAAAACCTCCCAATGCGGCGACGACGACGCAGCGAGCGAATCTTCTCCAATAAACGCAGTGAATCCATGTAAGATAATTGCTATTGATTTGTCCTTCCCCCGTTTTTGATTTCAATGACGAACATGGACTAATCCACGAACAGATTATCCCATAGATCGATCGTTTTGCGGGCAGGTGTGATTTGGGTTTTTATCAGGAGATCAAATACTATAGAGTATAATCTATTGATTGTTGTGGTTTTGATCTAATGGCGACAATCCCGGATCGTCACGAACAATGATCGAGGTTCATCCCCCTTGTTTAATTCTTGTTTCATTACTCCCTCACGTTATTCATTGTGTTTTTCACGTTCTTGGAGGAAATCTATCGTTGTTCATTCTTTTGTTGGCGCAATGATCCACGATTCAAGATCCAACCCTAAAGTAATGCCACGGAGGGGCGACGATGGTTTTGGCAAGCGATTCGGAGCGGTTTGGGAGATTCGGGTTTTTGGGCGTTTTTCTTCGGACGAAGCGTTTGAGGTTTATGAACCGATTAGAAGACTGAAAAAACCCGTTTCGGTGTTCTTATGATAAGGAGTACCAAACACTGGAGTATTGGGATGAACGGATGAGAAAACGAAGATCCAGAGGATCGGCCGAAGCGCGAGGAAGAAGACAGAATTTTTGGAAAAATCCAGACAACACGCCGTGTTGTATAGGCTACACGGTGTGTGTTTGTTGATAGGGTTACCTGGTGTGTACTCTGAGAGTACAAGGGAATGGGAAGGGTACACGGCCAGGGACATGTCGTGTATACCCCTTCCCGGCCAGATACATGGGATACCCCATGTACTGATACATGGGCAAGCAACATGGACACGGGCATAGACCGTGTACGGGAACATGGCCAGCGTACACAGAGCGAGCCCAGGTGCTCGAACATGGCATGTGATTTCTTATACACACCATGTAGTTTCTTTCTATCCGAAAAGACGAAGGACACGGGCCGTTTACACGGGTAGTACCTAGGGTCAAGGAACACTGTGTGTACTTTACTACACGCCGTGTAGTTTGGTTTTGCATGGCTTGAATGAAGGACACATGCCTTTTTCACGGGTAGTATCTGTTGTCAAGGAACAGGGCGTGTAACCATACTACACGCCGTGTAAAATTTTCTTCATGACTTGAGCCACTTGTCTTTTGTGAACTGGACTAGCCTTCTTAGGGTTCGTACCCTCGCCCTTTTTCTCTGAAGGTTCTGGTATCATTTCCCTTACACAGGAGTTTGATCCCTTCTACAGAACTCCCTGAATAGAGTGGTTGGAATCTCCTCTGTGAGACTTAAGGTCAGATCCTCTATTCATTCCCGATACCCTAGGTAGAGTTCTTGGTATCGAGATGACCTACCTTACCCGGCCGTCGATCCTCTACCTAGCGAATTAGCTCAGACTGAGTTGTCAGAATCACCCCAAGACTTGGTTGTGATCCTCATCTGAGCATCATGTTGTCAAGGTACATGTGGAGTGTGTTCTCCTGAAATGAGTACTTCGTGTGTCTCTCTCTCCAGACCTAGGAGTGTGTTCTCCCGATGGTATGCTAAGTGGAATCTTCGAGCTGGATCCTAATGGAGGTATCGTGAAGGTCATTTGTGTATGAGTATATCTAGATATTCTTTTTATATGTTCTGTAGGCATATACTATGTAGAGATGATTGTACCTTTCTTTGTGGTATTTTCCTTTGTTGTATTCCTTTTTTGGTTTTTGGGGTGTCCTACTGGGTATTATTATACTCACCCATGCACGGGATTTTCCCGCACGTGTTGTGTCTTGTGTAGATGAGAGAGCCTTTGATAGGATTTTAGGTGGACCAGGACCGGACGGTGTTCAGTGAGATCAGACAGGACAAGGTTTGTTCCTTCGGTGATAGGTTGCAGTCCACGTACCTTTCTCTACAGGTTGGACTTTGTTGCCAACTCTCTTTTGGTGGGATTGTACTTTTGGCCCAATGTTTTACTTTAATATACTTCACATCCCTGTCATACTCTGTTGGTTGGGTTTTTAGTGTATGCATGATTTTTCCATATTTAGTTTTTTTTACTTTTCAGCTTTGTGGGCTTGGAGATGTGTGTGCGTGTGTACAGGTTTATAGGCAATGCCTCCCATTTTAGTAGCATGCCTACTCGGTTCTAGTCACTAGCCCCTGGCATATTGGAGGTGGGCTTCGGGAGTTGCGGCTCGGGCCCCACTGGGACAGGTCGTGACAGAGTGTTATCAGAGGTGGCTGGTTATACCTTAGGAACGAGAGTCTGTGAGTTGGTTTGGGGAAATAGTGTTAAGTGTTTCGACTTTGTCTCTCAGGCCAGGGACCCCAGTGTTAGTGCGGTGACCGACGTATCCATACACTAAGACTCAGATGACTTTCTTTTTGACTCGGAACATGAAAACACTACTTTCATGGGGGAAAATAATGGTACTTGCATCATATAGGAATGGGTTGTGGCTTCCATGTCCTTCTTGAGTCAACTCTCCAGATATACTCACTGACTGTGATACATATTGTTTCTTAAACAGGATGCCTCCGTGAAGCACACCCGCTAGGATCTAGCATCTCGTTCACGAGGATGACCCCCTCAATGATGAAGCTTTGATACAGGGACCAGATCCCCTAGTTCTACCACCAGGTGGCGTGCCAGTTATTCCACCACCTGTGGGGCAGTGTTTAGCACCCCTTTTACTAGTGGAGGAGGAGTGCAGGCTAAGCACACTCCACAAGATTCAGAGACAGAGACCCCTTAGGTTTCGAGGTGAGCCTGACCCTCAGGCTGCAGAGGACTAGCTTGAGGCGATGGCCAGAGTCTTCCATTTGGTCAGGACACCAGCAGACCAGATGGTGATCCTGGCAGCGAGCCTTCTGCAGGGCTCGGCAGGGTGATGGTGGAGTTTGGTCATCTAGAGTCACGACGAGGTGACTCTTTCATGGTCCGAGCTTGATCATCTCTTCATAAGGGAGTTTTCACCAGTTTCCCTAAGAGCAGTACGCATACTAGAGCTTCATCAGCTCCAGTAGGGAACCATGTCGGTGGCCGACTATTCATCGAGGTTTACCGACCTCTCGCAGTACTCGATGGATATGGCCAGAGATCAGTACTTCAGATCTCGAACTTTTTAGCGGGGCTTGCACAGTGATATTCGAGCTAGAATCATCCTTATGAGCATTCATACTGATGCTGGGGTGCTCGAGCGGGCTTTGGTGGTCGAGAGCTTCCTGACAGAGTAGGGACAACCGACAGTTGTCAGTAGTGGGCGAGCTGGAGCAGAGACCTCGACAGTAGGGAGCCGACGTCAGGGACCCAGGAATAGGAGACGTTTCTAGAGGGGATCCCATGATAAGAGATCGGCCGTACGTGGTTCATAGGGAGCATCCATACAGCCTCGAGAGAGGCGATGTTACTCATGTGATGGAAGGGGACATCTCGCTAGAGATTATCCGACCCGCCGTACTACTAACACGGGAGAAGTGTATGGACCACCGAGTTAGAAGCAACGTGTGGAGAAGGTAGATCCGCAAGGCGACGAACATAGAAGAGGAGCTGGGAGAGAATCAGGAGGTGGTCGGCGTTTCAACCCTTTACGGCCACCACCCCTAGGAGATCCACCCCAGGCTCAGGGGGCCGGTAGACAGAGGTAGGGGAAGATCCAGGCGGCAGAGGCTTATGACCCAGGTACTCCCGGAATGATTATAGGTACTATTTGTGTCTTTTCTACTTTGGTTTCCGTATTGATAGACACATGTGCTAGTCATTCCGTTCTGGCTTCTTATCTTTTTCGAGACCTTGAGATTCCAGTTGAGCCGTTGACTCAACCCTTACTCTTAGAAACACCGACTGGAGAAGATTCAGAGATCACACACCTTTGCATGAAGTGGACCTAACCCTTGGAGGCGAGAGTTTCAGTTGGAAGCTCTTAGTGGTAGCATCGAGGCCTTATGATGTCATTCTATGAATGGACGGGCTATCCACAGTTCATGCCCAGATTGATTGTTTTAGGAAAAGGGTGCGGTGTGTCCGCAGTGATGGGATGAGGTTCTCTTTTGTCGGTGAAAGAGAGACCCAGGCAGCGCAGGATGGACTCGTGCATAGGAGGGCACAACCGATTTCACACCCATTGGCTAGCCTAGCCCTTGGCGCTGCAGATTTTATGAGTTTCCAGTTTCCAGCAGTGGTGGCTGAGTACAAGGACGTCTTTCCGGAGGATGTCCCCGGGCTACCTCCCTGTCAGGAGATAGATTTATGCATTGAGTTGCAAGCCGGGTTGACCCCGATATCAGCATCAGCTTATCAGATGGCTCCTACAGAGCTTCGTGAGCTGAGGATGTAGTTGGACGACTTGCAGAAGAAGGGCTTTGTGAGACCCAGTGTTTCGCCTTGCGCGACCCTAGTGCTGTTTGCCATGAAGGAAGACGGGAGCGTGAGGCTGTGCGTGGATTACCGGTGCTTAAATCAGGTGAACGTGAAGAACCGGTATCCACTACCGAGGATTGATGAACTCTTTGACCAGTTGAGAGGGGCACGATGGTTCTCGAAGGTTGATTTACGATCAGGCTATCACCAATTGCGAGTACATGTGGAGGATATACCGAAGATGACTTTCAGATGTTGCTACAGTCACTATGAGTACTTGGTGATGCCCTTCGGCATGACGAACGCCCTGGCAGTGTTCATGGGACTCATGAACTGGATCTTTCAGCCCTATCTAGACCGGTTTGTAGTGTACTTCATCGATGATATCCTTGTGTACTCTGCGTCCGAGGAGGACCTTGTTAGACACATAAGGATAGTTTTGGACACACTTCGAGAGCACTGATTGTATGGGAAACTCTCGAAGTTTCAGTTCTGGTTATAGGTGGTCCACTTTTTGGGACATGTTATCTCAGCGGATGGTGTAGCGGTGGACCCAGAAAAGGTGGAGGCAGTGCTAGTATGGGAGCCACCCCGGATCATGACAGAGGTGAGGAGTTTCCTTGGGTGGGTAGGCTACTATCGGAGATTCATCCATGATTTCTCCAGGATTTCAGCACCCATGACACCTTTGACTTGAAAGGGACAGCCTTTTGTGTGGACCGAGAGGTGCCAACAGGCTTTCCAACAGTTGAGACAGAGTTTGACGAGCACCCTGATCATGAGATTACCGGAAGAGGGTGTCGAGTACATAGAGTTTTGTGATGCATCAGGAACTGGGCTTGGTTGTGTCCTGATGCAGAGGCAAGTGGTGATTGCCTATGGCTCATATCAGTTGATACCACACGAGCAGAACTACGTGACCCATGATCTTGAGTTGGTAGCGGTAGTCTTCGCATTGAAGATGTAGCGGCACTACCTGATGGGCGAGCGGTTTACATATACTCTGATCACAAGAGTCTTAGATATATCTTCTCTCAGAAGGATATGAATCTGAGATAGAGGTGATGGCTTGAGTTCCTCCAGGATTATGACATTGAGATCATTTATACTCCTATGAAGGGGAACGTGGTGGAAGATTCTCTCAATAGGAAATCCAATTTGCAGTTGCAGGATGAGGCGACAAGGCAGTTGGCCTTTTTTCAGTTGTCCTTCGTGGATGGATATGGGGGAGCTTATCTTCAGTCGATGGTTGTTATCCCTCCACTCTTACAGCGAGTCACGAAAGCACAACACGAGGATTCTAGCTGTGAAGATCTACGTGCTCAGATATCCATAGGTGATGCTACTGATGGATATTCATAAGGTGGAGAGCACGTGGTCCTTTTCAGAGGGCGAACGGTTGTACACGTGACGTTGCGGGAGGAGGTTCTGAGTAAGTTCCATACATCCCCTTTGGCGGTGAATCCAAGCGTGGAAAAGATGTACCAGGACCTCTGATGTCAGTTCTGGTGGCCAGTAATGAAGAAGAGTGTGGCAAAGATTGTTTTTCGGTGCCTTACTTGTCAGTAAGTAAAGGCAGAGCACCAGGTTCCAGCATGTTTGACTCATCCCCTTGAGGTGCCAGAGTAAAAGTGGGATGGGATATCCATGGGCTTCATGACGGGTTTACCACGTACGTCAAGGGGACATGATGCCATCTGGGAGATCGTTGATCAACTCACCAAGTTGTCCCACTTCCTAGCCATACGAGAGCAGAGTTCAGTAGAGATATTGGGACACCTCTACGTGTAAGAGATAGTTCGACATCATGGATTACCATCTATGATCGTCTCAGATCGTGATGCTCGTTTGACATATCGGTTATGGGAGGTATTGTAGGATGCTTTTGGGACTTAGTTACGCTTGAGGACAACGTTTCATCCCAAGACTGATGGTCAGACAGCGTGAACCATCCAGGTCCTGGAGGTTATGCTACGAGCTTGCAAACTTGACTTCGATCATATCTAGGAGGATCACCTACCACTGGTGGAATTTGGTTATAACAATAGTTATCATTCCACTATTGGTATGGAACCATTCGAGGCTCTATACGGGTGACCATGCAGGTCGCCACTTTGCTGGACTGACCTGGGAGAGTCATCACTCATGGGCCCAGATATGGTGAGAGCTACTAAAGAAAAGGTACAGGTCATCCAGGAGTGGATGAAGACTCAACAGAGTCAGAAAAAGTCTTATGATGACCAGAGGTGGAGGCCCTTGGAGTTCGAGGTGGGAGACCATGTGTTCCTTCAGGTCTCACCTCGACAGGGATTGCAGAGGTTTGGCCGAGAAGGCAAGCTATCTTCGCGGTTCATTGGCCCTTTCCAAATTCTGAGTAGAGTTGGAGAGGTGGCGTATCTCTTAGATCTACCTTCTCAGATGGACTAGGTACACAACGTCTTCCATGTGTCGCATCTACGGAGGTATGTTCATGATCCATCGCACATCGTCAACTGGGGCGAGCTGGACATCGACGATGGAGTGACCTTTTCTGAGTACCCAGTGGAGATCAAGGATCGGTAGGAGAAGATCCTGCGTGGAAAAGATATTCCCTTGGAGTGTGTCCGGTGGCCGCATGGGAATCTCTAGGAGAGTATGTGGGAGTGGGAGACTCATATTGACGTGTAGTACCCATATCTTTTTGAGTAGCCCTTTTTTCGGATTTTTGTGGATGTAAAATCCCTAAGGTGGGTGTGATGTAATGTCCTGTATTTTTTCATGTATTCTTTTAATATTATATGGGAATTAATTCGAGACCAGGCTATGAGACGACGTGAAGTTCTGAGGCCCATTGAGCTCGGAACCAATGTTTGAATTTAATTTAATGATTAAATTACACACGCGTGATGTTTTCCTGAAAAAGTGGAATAACTCTCGAACGGGTGCTCAGATTAGAAATCTAAGGGCACCGTTGCGTTCTGAACAGTGATTTCACCTATGCCGATCCTAACATCGGCCGGTGCAGGTCGGTGGTGGAATCATGTTTTTGGACGCAATAGTAATAAACTATTTAATTAAAATATTTTATTTAAATCTTGTTTCTGCGGAGAGATCTTTCAAATCTTGTATCTTTTGTTCTTTTTTAAAAAATTTTCTGCGTAGGGGGTCCCGGGTTACAAACCTCAATCCCTGAAACCCTTGGTGGCTCTGGAGGCTCTGGAGAAAACCTCCCAACGTGGCAACAATGAAGCGGCGAGCGAATCATCACCAACAAAGGCGGTGAATCTAGGTAGGTTAATTGTTATTGATTTCTCCTCCCCCCATTGTTGATTTCTATGACGAACGCGGACTAATCTATGAACAGATTAGCCCGTGGATCGATATTTTTGAGGGTAGGTGCGATTTTGGGTTTTATCGTGAGATCAAATACTTGAGATTATAATTTATTGATTGTTGTGGTTTGGATATAATGGTGACGATCCCAGATCGTCACGAACAACGATCGAGTTTCGCCCCCCTTGTTTAATTCTTGTTTCTTTTCTCCCTCGCATTCTTCGTTGCATTCTACGTGTTCTTGGAGTAAATCGATCGTTGTGCATTTCTTTGTTGGCACAACGATCCAAGATTCAATATCCAACCCTGAAGCAATGCCACGGAGGTGTGACGATGGGTTCGGCAAGCAATTCAGAGTGGTTTGGGAGATTCGGGTTTTTGGGCGTTTTTCTTTGGACGGATCGTTTGAGGTTTATGATCCAATTGGAAAAGCAAAAACACCCATCTCGATGTTCGTATGATAAGGCAAACCAAACCCTGCGGTATTGGGATGAACGGATGAGAAAACAAAGATCTGGAAGATCATCCGAAGCGCGAGGAAGAAGATGGAGTTTCTGGAAAAATCCTGACAACACGCCATGTAGTATGGGCTACACGGCTTGTGTTCATTGGTAGGGTTACCCGGCGTGTACTCCGAGAGTACACGGGCATGGGAAGGGTACACGGCCTGGGATACACCGTGTATACCCATCCCCGGCCAAACCAGGCTAGATACACAGGATACCTCATGTACTGGTACACGAGCAGGTGACACGGACAGGGGCAGAGACCGTGTACGGGCACATGGCCACTGTACACGGAGTGAGCCCACGTGCTCGAACATGGCGTGTGATTTCTTCTACACGCCATGTAGTTTCTTTCTATCAGACAAGCCGAAGGACACGGGCCGTTTACACAAGAAGTACCTGAGGCCAAGGAACACGGCGTGTACATTACTACACGCCATGTAGTTTGTTTTTTCATGGCTAGAATGAAGGACACATGCCATTTAACTAGGGTCATGGAACACGACGTGTAACCATACTACATGTCGTGTAACATTTTCTTCATGACTTGAGCCACTTGTCTTCCGTGACTTGGACTAGCCTTCTTAGGGTTCATACCCCTGGTCTTTTTCCCTGAATGTTGTGGTATCATTTCCTTTACACAGGAGTATGATCCCTTCAGCAGAACTCCCTGAATAGAGTTGTTGGAATCCCCTCTATGAGACATAGAGCCAGATCCTCTATTCATTCTTGATACCCTAGGTAGATTAATTGGTATCGACGTGACTTACCTTACCCGTGCGCGGATCCTCTTCCTAGCGGATTAGCTCAGACTATGTTGTCGGAATCACCCCATGACTTGGCTGTGATCCTAATCTAGGCATCATGTTCCCATGTTAATTTTGGAGTGTGTTCTCCTAGAACGAGTACTTTGTGTATCTCTCTCTCCACACCTAAGAGTGTGTTCTCCCGATGGTATGCTTAGTGGAATCTACAAGCTGGATCCTAGTGGCGGTATCGGGAAGTTCGTTTGTGTATGTGTATATCTAGATATTATTGTTATATGTTTCGTAGACATATGCTGTGTAGAGCTGACTATACCTTTATTTGTGGTATTTTCCTTTGTTTTATTTCCTTTGTGGTTTTCGGGGTGTCCTACTGGTTATTGATATACTCACCCCTGCACGGGCTTTGCCCGCCCGTGTCTTTTCTTGTGCAGACGAGCAAGCCTTTGAAAAGATTCTAGGCAGACCAGGACCGGACGGTGTTCAGTGAGATCAGACAGGCCGAGGTGTGGTCTTTCGGTGATGGGTTGCAGTCCTAGTACCTTCATCTACAGGTTGGACATTGTTAGAAACATTCATTGGGTGGGCTTGTACTTTTGGCCCAGGGTTTTACATTACTATATTTCACTTCCCTGTCATACTCTGTTGGTTGGGTTTTTAGTGTATGCATGATTTTTCCATCATTAGTAGTTTTTACTTTTCAGCATTGTTGGCTTGAATATGTGTGTGTGTGTACAGGTTTATAGGCAATGCCTTCCATGTTAGTAGCATGCCTACTCGTTACTAGTCACCAGCCCCTGGCCTATTGGAGGCGAGATTGGGGAGTTGCGGCTTGGGCCCCACCGGTACGGGTCGTGACACTGCACACCTACCGTTAGAGGTTACCAATAGGCCTCATTGTTCTGGAAATACTATACACCTACCATTACTGTACACCTACTGTTACTATGCACCTACCGTTAGAGGTTACCGATAGAGCTCACCGTTCTATAAACATTGTTCACAAAAACTCACAGATATACTATTCACTGAACCTCACCGATAGAACTATTCACTGAACATCACCGATAGAACTGTTCGCCAAACCTCACTGATAAAACATTTCACTGAACCTCACCGATAGAACTGTTTGCTGAACCTCACTTGTTAAACTATTCATAAAACCTCAACGATAGAACTATTCAGTGAACATCCCCAATAGAACTATTCACTAAACCTCACTGATAGAACTGTTCACAAACCCTCACCGATAGAACTGTTCACTATTCCTCACCAATAGAACTGTTCGCTGAACCTCACCAATAGAACTGTTCACAAAACCTCACTGATAGAACTATTCACTGAACCTCATGGATAGAATTGTCTACTAAACCTCACTGATAGAACTTTTCACTGAACCTCATAGATAGATCTGTTGATGGATCCTCACTGATAGAACTGTTCACTGAACCTCGCCAATAGAACTGTTCAAAAAATTGGAAATTTTTCTAAGTGTTGGGGATAAGTCACCTTGACCTCCTCGAACACCTCAAACACCACAATTTCCCAATGTAATGGACCATAGAGGTCTTATCCATTACATCAAATACCTCTCAATACATTCTCATCCTCTAGAATTCAAAACCCACCTAAAGAGAAGAAAAAAAACGTGGTCTGAACAACCTCCCATCGAGATACCTCTCAAAAGAGAGCAAGCCACAAGAAGAAACAAAATAAATTATTATTAAAAACATGAATGGTCTAAACAAAAATAGTACATCATTAGATGAAAAGCGTTAAACATCAAACAACTCTGGGTACTGAGCATGTATCTATGAATCATGTTCCCAGGTAGTCTCCTCCATGCCACCGTTTCCCCACAAGACATAGACTAAGGGGATAGAATGTCTGCGTAACACCTTCTCCTTGCGGTCTTGGATCTCCACAGGTCGCTCCTCGAAGGTTGCATCATCATTAACATCGATCTCTCCACAATCGATAATGTGAGAGTGATCATGAATATAACAATGAAGCTATGATACACGGAATATATCATGTATCTGACTCATCTGTGGGGGAAGTGCTACTCGATCCGCCACAACTCCTACACAAGCTAACACCTCGAATGGCCCAAAAAACCGGGGAGAAATCTTACTTCCACGACCAAACCATTGCTTCCAACAACGGGTAGTCACCATTAAAAACAAATGATCACCAACATTAAACTCTAAGGGTCTCTTTATTTGATCATAATATGATTTCTGAAAATCTTTCCCTTTCTTCATCCTCTCACAAATCACCTGAACCATCTCTGTTGTATTCTGCACTAGTACTGCTCCGAGAAATGATGACTCTCCAACCCCAGTCCAACACAATAGAGAACGACATGGTCGACCATAAAATTCTTCATAAGGTTTCATAATGATTGTTGAGTGAAAACTATTGTTGTAAGAGAACTACAGAAAGGGTAAGTTTCTTATCCATGAGCCTCCAAAATCAAGAACACAAGAGTGTAACATGTCTTCAAGAGTCTGGATGGTTCGCTCTATCTGACCATCCTTTTGAGGATGAAAAGCAGTGCTAAGGTGTAGTTGAGAACCAAAATCATGTTGGGTACCTCTCCACACCATGGAGGTAAATCAAGGATATCGATCAGAAATAATAGTCCTAGGGAATCCATAATGTATCACCAACTCCTCTAGATACTTCCTCGACAAAACATTCACTGAGCTTGACTCCATGATTTCAATGAAGTGGGCCTATTTTGTTAAATGATCCACTACCATCCAAATAGCATCATGTCTTCCTGGAGGTCGAGGTAAACCAGTAACAAAGTCCATTGAGAAGTCCTCCCACATCCACTGAGGAATATTTAATAGCTTGTGAAGACCGCCAGGAACACGGTCTTTGGCCATCACCTTCTGGAGGACTAAACAACGAGACACAAACTCTGCTACCGCATGTTTCAGCCCAGGACACCAAAATGGACTTCTCAAAGACCAGTACATCTTTTTCACTCAATGATGTACTAATAATGGAGAACTATGGAACTCTTGGAGAACCATCTATCACTTAATCAAGGGAACAAAAATCCTTCCATGATACAACACTCGATGTTGTTTATCCTCCAACCAATTATCAGTAGAATCACCACAAACAACTCGGTCTCTCCAGACCTCCACATCTTGATCTCACAACTGGGACTCTTCCACCTTTTCCATCAGGTATCACTCTACTATCATCTGAAAAAGACAACCTCTACCACCAACTTCTTCCATATCCAGATGTAATGCAGACAGTTATTCCATTACTCTCCAGGAATCACAGGATTAATGCACAGCATCACTACGTGACTTTCAACTCAGCCCATCTTCTACAACATTCCCTTTTCCAGGTGTATACAATATTTTGAAGTTTTATTCATGTAAGAACTCCATCCACCAACACTATTTTAAGTTCATGTCATGCTGGAAGAAAACATACCTCAAACTCTTATGATCGGTGAAAACCAAAAAGTGCTCACCAATGAGGTAATGTCTCCACAACTTCAGAGAAAACACCATGACTGCCAACTCAAGATCATTGGTGGAAAAGTTGAGTTCATGGGAACGCAACTGCTGAGACCCATAAGAAACAACTGTGCTCTGTTGCATGAGAAAACAACCTAACCCCAGATGTGAAGCATCGTAGAAAACATCAAACTGAACTCCCTTATCTAGAAGAAAAAGGACTGAAGCACTTATTAACTTCTCTTTTAGATACTTTAATTATTCCTTACATTGCCCATCCCATATGAATTCCCTATCCTTCCTAGTCAAAGCTGTCAGCTGAGTCACAATTCGCGATAAATCGGCAATGAACCTCATGTACTAGCCTGCAAGACCAAAGAACCATCACAACTCTAACAACGTCTTGCGGGATTCCCAAGACACAACTGCTTCTATCTTCGATGGATCCAAAACTACTCCCTATTGGGACACAACATTCCCCAGGAAACAGAATTCTCGAGCCCAAAACACATACTTCAACATCTTTCCCAACAATTGATGTTGGCGAAGAACTCCCAAAATGGCTTGTAGATTCTCTGCATGCTCTTCTTCAGATGTGGAGTGCACTAGGATGTCGTCGATGAAAATTACCATGAACTTGTCCAGGAACTCATGGAACACAATATTCATCAATCCAATGGATACACCTAGAGGATTCATCACGCCAAATGGCATTACAACAAACTCATAATTCCCATGACGACAACAGAAAGCAATGTTCTGGATATCCTCATCCTTCACATGTATATGATGATATCCCGACCACAAGCCGACCTTCGAGAACCAGCTTTAACCCTTCAGTTGATCGAATAATACATCAATCCATGGAAGATAATAGAAATTCATTATTGTTAATTTGTTTAAGCGATGATAATCGACACACAATAGCAAACTGATGTCGACCTTCTTTACAAACAAAACTTGTGCCTCCCATGGTGATAGACTTGGCCAAACAAAACCGCACTGTAACAGACCATCAAGCAATATAGGTAGTTCTCATAACTCATAATGGGATATCCTATATGGAGACATAGAGATAGGAGATACTCCTGACTATAGCTATATACCAAACTCGATCGCTTGTCGAAAGGGTAATGCTACAACCTCTTCTGTAAAGACATCAGTGTACTTATTTATGACCCTAGGAAATTCCAACTTCTTAACATGTGAAGAACTCAAAATCATCTCAGCCATCATGGATGATAAGAATGGAATTCACCTATGACCCATCCAAGGATCTCTCTCACCAACAAACACCACTTGCTCTCTATTTTCACCAATGAAGAGGAAATTATTTCTGAAGGAATCCATGATAGCTTGCACCAAATAAAACCAATCCATGCCAAGGATGACATCATATGGTTGTATTCGTAAACATAGGGAATATCCCCAAGAGTGGTGTTTCCCCAAAACTAGATCACAACCTATATACACATCAAACATGTCAGCTCGACCTCCAACAAGCGTAGTCAAGGCCAGTGGCACTGGAAGCCTCTCTACCTCAAGTCCCAAAGCATGGACATGGGTAGGTGATATGAATGAGTGTGATGCTCTTGAATCAATCAAGGCATACACCATGGTAGAAAACAAGCAATGGGTACCTCGAATGACATCTTTCTCTCCTGGAGATGGCAACGCTAGAGCATGAAGCTGACCACAACCTCCTCCACATCCTCCCAGACCCGGATGACGACCAGCACCATGGCCGCACTCTGCTCTCTGAGGATGGGGAGTGTCATGGTGATTTCCTCTGCCTACCCCATCTATCGTCTATTGATCTAATGTTGGTGCAACTGGCTGCTGCTGCCTCGGCTGGAACTACCTCAACAGAGGAACATGAAGCACAGCGTCTGGTGTACGATGGCCGCTCTGAAAGATTTTGCACTCCCGTGCCTTATGACCGTGACCACAACATGAAAAACAAGTGCTTGATCCCTTGGCATAGGCCTGATAGTTGCTATCTCTGATGAAATGATATGTGAAGCGCTGGGACCTACCCCCGGCTGAATGGATACTCTTCTGCCCTAAAAACTGAGAACCCCGGACCACAGCACTACTTAGTGATGAATCATGTCGATTCCCATATCATGATGATTTAGTCTGGGCCAAATTCATCTAAACAACCTCTTCCCTCACTAACACCTCAAGATATGTTTTCAGCATAAATGGGGTGACCTGGCACTGGATCTCTGGATGCAAAGCATCCTCGAAATGCCTCGCTCTGGCCTCCTCATTTGGAAGTTGGTTTGAAGCATATTGTAAAAGGTTCCTGGAATTGATTCCAAACTCATGAACACTGAAGATCCCCTATCGTAGGGTAAGAAGCTCCTGGCAACTATAAGCCTTCGTAATCGAAGAAAGATACTCAACTCTAAACCTATCTTGAAACTCCTCCCATGAGATCGCTGACTCCTCACAATCCACGAGGAACAAGAAATACCAGTGTCTCACTGTTCCATGCAGCATCATCACAACAAAGGACACCCAGTTCTCCTTTTGAGCACGAATCAAACTATAGCCAATCTCAACCTCCTCTAACCAGTCTTTTGGGACTGCATTTGAAACGGAGCCCTCTTACCTTTTCAGACTTTGTCATTGAAACTCTTAAAGTGTCTTCATCCAAGTGTCTTCGTCGTCAACCTCAACCCTGTACCAATCTGTTGGAATAGCCTGATGGACATTTTCAGCACAAACATGATGAGGGCGTCGATCTAGAGCCATACCTGTAAAATAACAAACCGTTAGAGTTACAAAACATTGAATATGGAAGACTCAACATTAATTACTTAATTATTTTATTTTATTCATTTTAGGGTATCCTATCCCAAGGTCTAACCATTCAAACATAGGCACAAAAAATAATGATTCATGATCCTTTACTAGGTCTCTACCATGCAACTAGTATCACCTTGTTTAGTAGCAATTGTAAACATAAAGGTCAGTACATCAGATCATAGAGGGCCCTAAATGCCTATGTCTAAGCCTGTCTCTAGTGTTTACCTCACTTGATATACATGAAAGACACCATTTCCCTACCAACCCATGAAATATCACCTATACCTAACTCCAAACTCCATCTTATCCCTTAACCAGAGACACTGATACCACTTTTCCATGACCCCCTCCCCACAATGTGTACCCCTCCTGGGTCGGCAATGTGAGAAGGGAGATAATGACCCCCCCGAGTCCCGCCTCCAGTAGGCCCCAGGTTGGCGGCTAGAACTGAGGGTATAAAAAACAAAAAAATGGGATGCATTAACCTCTATGTGAACACATGAAGAAGTGAGAGAGATATGATAGACACCAACCAACTCCAACTCAAAACTGAAATATAAAAGAAACCTAAGTGCACATATGTAATGAACTGAAAACATACTACAACTGGAAGGGGAAAAACTGCAAGTACCCAAAAGATAGTAAAAACAGAAGCAACCACAATCCCGAACAACTCCTACAACCACAAGCTAGTAAACACCATCATAATCTCTAACCTTCTCCAAGTGACCTGAACAACAATTTATATATACATAGGGTGAGTATAATAGTATAATCACTAGGATCATCCCTGAAGCCTCCAGTGCAAAAGTAATGAAATCATGGTAAATCATAGTGAACACCAAGTGAAACTAACTCATCACATAATCTGGTATACTAAGTTCCCAGCCTCACCATGGATACACTAGCCAAGTAATGCATACAAAAATATATCAAATAATAAATAATATCAAGGGTACCCCGCTAATACTTACCCATGGGTTTTTCACTTTTCCCCAACACTGCACATCCAGAGCATCTCTCTCCAAAAAGGCTTTCTCTAGACACCCGGGCGAAGTACCACAATATGCTCCTCATGCAACAAAACCACCAAATCCACACACAGAATTAACCAGGTAGTTTCTGAGAGCCACCAAAGCTCGCATAACATGTATCATATGTCAGGTATTATACTTCAAACCATTACAGTCCATACATCGGGTATGGATCCTCAATGCATCATATCCTATACACGTTACACCTGTAGTTGTCCATAGAAAACTATATCCAAAATATATGTGTTTGAATAACCACATTCCATTACAGCCCGATAAACACATACACTGTTAAAAATATCCAATGTGCCTACCAGCACAAGTAACAACCATGAGAAGAGAGTGGGGGAAAATGGGGTAGTCAAGTATCCATCCTCCAACTAGAATGATTGGGGAAAACACCCTCTAGGGCTAAGAATCCCTGGGGGTCAGTTTCCCTTACCGAAAGGGTGGAGTAGCATATAGAAACCCAAAATGTATAGAATATACAATAACCCAAAACCACACAATGGGCATAACCTAGTGTTACACACAACTCTAGATAATGTCTCTCAGACTCCGGGATGCTACCTCTATGACTTGGTATCCTATAAGAACACAACCATTTAAAGAGATTTATTAGATTACTTATTTCCCTTTTTGTTAGTTCCACTGTACGTTAATTAATTCATTAAACATTAATTAACCATGAATAATTCTACATTAAATTTCATTAGCATCACACACAAAGTCTATTGTTACTTCAAAATTACAACCTCATCATTATGTTCCAGCAAATCCACCCTCATGGGTTAACACCATTCATTAAATTATTCATTAAAGAAAATAATTTCACACATTCCCATGCATTCTAGAAAATCATTCTATGCTACTAAACACAAGGGGATCAACACGATGAGTAGATGTACTACCTGTCGTGTATTTAGCTCTTATAGAAAGAGAATATATCCATTCTTCTTTGAGAATCCAAACATGGAAAGAATGTGGAATACCCCGCGTTTCTTCACCTATTTCCAAAGAAGGGTATGTAAGACCAGCTTCCTTGAGCAGTGGGAAAAGTAAAGCAGTTAAACAACCAATAAAACAACAAGCATCCAAAATTCACATCCATCCCATTCCAATATCCCTAATGTCCTCCCCAACACCCATATGCATAAAATGATGCATCTCGCCACTCCAGGCATCATCTGCTACCACAATTAAAATCCACCATGCTTCCACATATTACCACAACCATCCAGGCTCACATCAAAACACAAGAAGTAGTAAAAGAAACATCTTCATAATTTGGCTCTTGGACCTTAAACAAACAAGAAGGTAACTCACAACCCTGCAAGTAATTATCTTCATACAACCACCAGTTCTTTAATCTATCTTGGATTAATTGATTTATTATTCGTTGGTTCTAAATTCAGAAAACCTAACAGTAAGTTATCACAAATAAATGAACAAGATTCCTCCACTAATGTGAGTAACATAAAATTTAAACCAGAACCAAATTTGTTTGCATGCCTCTTTATATTTAGCCAAAAAATTATGAATTAATCATGGTTTACGTTCTTTACAGATTTCAATCAATAACAAGAATAAATATCACACAATCTAGTAAAAATAAGAGGCACAACCATATGATCGATATCATTTTATTTATCCAGTTTAAATATTTATTATGTCAATTCCATTGTCATCTAGTGGGATAAAACATGATAAAGATACAGTTCCACATAAAATAAATAGATGCAACAAATCCCATACTTCTAACAGTTCCTCATGTTCTTTATCCACACAACGGGTCACGATCCCCCTCTTGCGACAGCTGCACCCACTCGAGGATGACACAGTACGACCGCACCATCCAAACCCCAAGAAGAACCCCATTAAAAACATGGAGATTTCATGCTTTAAAATGTAAAGGAGAAACATGAGAATATGGTTACCAATGTAATGATGATAAAACATACCTTATATTAAAGATTGATCGATATTGTTTGGTTGCATCAAAATAGAGGGGAACCAATCTGAGGGGTAAAGTTTGTTTGTGCAACTCCTATGGGAAGGATTAAATGGTTCTAGCTTCTCATAGCCAAGAACAAATATGAATAACAAGGGATCAAGATATCTTGTCCCTTTTAATGATTTCATGGGGCGTTGGTTTCTGATATGCATAATTCCCCATTAAAAGAGGATAACATTAAACCATGCGGTTTGACCAAATAAAAACATCCAGAGCCATATGAATAATTACTATAGGATTTATGGCATTTGAATCAGCTTTAAGAGTCCGTAAAATAAGGATTTAAAAGTATTTTACGTCAAAGGAAACGTCAAAGGAGAATATTTTTAGGATGTTGGAAACACTGTACACCTACCGTTAGAGGTTAATTGTAGCGGTTACCGATACACCTCAACGTTTTGGAAACACTGTACAACTTCTGTTACTATACACCTACTGTTATTGTGAACCCATCATTAGAGGTTGCCGATAGAGCTCACAGTTCTGGAAACACTATTCACAAAACCTCATAGATAGAAGTGTTCACTGAACCTCACCGATAGAACTGTTCTGTGAACCTCACCGAAAGAACTATTCACAAAACCTCAATGATAGAAATGTTCACTGAAGCTCATGGATAGAATGTTCACTGAACCTCACCAATAGAACTGTTCACAAAACCTCACCGATAGAATTTTTCATTGAACCTCACTGATAGAACTGTTCATTAAACCTCACTAATAGAACTGTTCACAAACCCTCACCGATTGAACTATTCACTAAACCTCGCCGATAAAACTGTTCACTGAACCTCACCGATAGAAATGTTCACTAAACCTCACAGATAGAATTTTCCACTGAACCTTAATGATAGAAATGTTTACTGAACCTCACTGATAGAACTGTTCATTAAACCTCACTGATAGAAATGTTCACTGAACCTCACCGATAGAACTGTTCACTAAACCTCACCGATAGAATTGCTCCGTGAACCTCACTGATATGAATGTTCACTAAACCACACCTATAGAACTATTAACTGAACCTCACCGATAGAACTACTCATAAAATGGGGAATTTGGCTAAGTGTTGGGGATAAGTCACCTTGACCTCCTATAACACCTCAAACATCACATTTTCATAATATAATGGACCGAAGAGGTCCGGGCCATTACATATGATGCTAATGGTCAAACATATCACATCTTATTGGATTAGTAATCATTTTAGGGTTGTTTTATATTATTATAATATAATGTTTTCACTTATTTACCTGATTTACCTTGTAACCATTGTAAATAAAAATAATTACTGAAGTTACTATTCATAATTTCCAAAAATAATAGGCAACTATTTACATAATTGGAACCTTTTAATTACAAATATGGAATCCAATTTTGAAAAATCAAAAAAACAAAAATTGTAGTAATTAATTTAAAATTAAATCGTTTTATCAAAACCAAAACCGTGTTTTAAAAAAACATCCAAAATTTTGACATGTGTTTATGTTAGATTTCAATGTTAAATGACTTATAATAACGAAAATTATATTAAATGATAAAAATATATTCCATTAATTTTTTAAAACTATTAAATAATTTTATTTAACTATATAAATTATCATGATGGAAAAAGTGGTTTTCAATTCATAAAAATAAAACAAAATCATAAAAAGTAAATTTTGATGTCACACTTCTAAATAAGAAGTTTATTTTTTCAAATAGATTATATAATGGTTTTGAAAAAGAAAATAAAAATGTTTCTTCATTGAAAGGCAGAAAAACATCATTTTTAGGAAAATAATACATTTATGAAAAAATTAATTCTTTTATATCATATCTAGAAAACATATACGATTAATATAAAAAACTACATTGAATAAATATAACAAATATTTTTCATTAATTAAAAATCCATATAGACTGATATGATTTTATAAACCCAATTATCCTCCTTAATGACGGTTTTTATAAAAAACACATCATTTATATTCAATTGGTTTTTATTTAAATTTGTAAATAATTTGGTAACCAATGAATCATTATTTAAACATGTGTAAACCATATTTTCATAATTCATTTCATATTATTTAATACCGTGATTCCAATGACTAGGTTATAATGGTTACAATTATAGAATAATATTTAGTTTCTCATTTAAGAACAATGTAGTGTATATTGTATGCTATTTAACATACTGTTTTTTCTTAAACACGAGATTTTACATTATATCCCATTAATACCCCACATGAAAAATTAAATACATCAGTTTCAATGCCCAAATTAATTAAGGGATCATCTCTTTATCCAATTTATTAATGTTTTTTCATTATCTTATATATTTTATCTCCAATTCATAATAATGAAATATGTTTTTCCATGTCCCAATCAATGTAAATTTAATGTATAAATAATTATATACCTATTTAAGACCCATGAATCTTTTCCATGAACTTTTATAGGCATCTTCTATGCTACCAAAGTTTCCCTTTGATTTTCCATGCCAGGAAATTGTGTAGTGAATACCCGTACCAATTTACCATGATGGGTTTTCACCTAAATGAAATTATACTTATTTGTTTTGGTACTTAAATTTATGAATTCCAAACTCTTTGATCTTAAAATGACATGTGATGATAAATTATTCCATGTTTTAAGATCTTTGTAGAACACTTAGGCATGATAATGAAATTAAATTGGCGGGTTCTCTTTGAATTAGTTATCCTGATTTATTGGTAGATATCCTTGGCCTATGTTTATGATATAGTGTTTTATGTTTTTGTCACATTTCTCATGATACCTTTATGATAATAATGTCATTCCATGACTCATTGTTAATTTTTTTATTATCACTAATTTTATAACCCCTTGATATTCCTAATATCTAACCTGTATTAATTTATTTGTTTTATTCTATTTTTATTCCCATGCTAGGATTTATATCTACCCCCTTTCTAAGGTTTCTCCCTATGTTATCCCATACAGTTTTATTTACGAAGGAATGTTATGATCATGTTAATGATGTTGTCAATAATGGTGGTAAACTATATATTTTATGATGTTATGTAATGAAACTAATTACCTAAAAAACATGATTCTATTTTTTGGGATTTATTAAATTTAATATTATGTATTAAATTATGAATTAGAATGTAATATATATATGGGTTATCAAAGTTGGTATGAAAGGATATTTTTGTTATTTTGGGATTAGATTAGGAAAACACAATCAAAAGACTTTTGTATAATACTAACTATAATTAACATCCATATATTTGATAAGTATAAAGTATGTGATTTATCATTAAATGACATACCTATTAGAAATCAACTAGTGGATGTGGCTATGAAACATATGTAAAATGGGGTAAAACCCGAAAACACTACATTGAGCTAAACATTATAAGGAACTACTGAATGACAACAGAAATTATTTCACAACTAGTTTTTCACTCCTCTAGGATAAGATTTTCTAAAATAATAATCTTATTATGAACCATTTTTAATAGAACAGAAATTACCTCAAGTATTTATGTCACGAAAAAAATAATGGATCAAAAATATTTAATCTTATAAATTCATAAGGTAAGAAATAATTTTCATTTATATGTTATCCATTTAATATCATTGCATTTTCATTTATGTGTTTAATAGTTTAAAAATAAACATCCCTGATTTTTTATTTATTAAATTCAATTTATAAAAATAAGGGGAATCAATGAAAAATACAATGTGACGGGAAATGTGACAACATAAAAAATGAGATTACCAACCAGATTAGAGTGTGAATCACAAATATTATGATTATACACTTTTAGTTGACTCTATTTATAAATAGAAACATTGATCAGGAGGAGCACACAAATCTACCATAAAAATAATAATTTGTAATTCATTCAATTATGTGTCATGTGACTTCGTCTTTCAATAGATTATCTAATCCTTTTAATTTTCAACATATCTTATACTTGGGGAATTTCCAGTATCAATTACTTCATTTAAAATGGTTATTGATAAATTCAGACGATGAAGAAAAAACTATAGGTGAATCGGGATAAATGGTTCATACACCCATGTGATTCACCATGGGGTGAAAAAATCCTCCTCATTATGTACAATGATGGATCAATTTTATTTTACATTGATTATCATGAGATCAAAGAAACATTATAATGAAAATGTGTTATATTCCATGGATTGCTGACTTTCTCAACCTACTACATGGATCACAATACTTCTACTAGGTGGATCTTTCTTCAAGATATTATCAAGTAACGGTGAAGAAGGTGGCAACCATAGAAATTATTTATGCACAACGTAGAACCACTATGAGTACATATTAATGCCATTTAGACTCACTAATACACATAAAATCATCATGGAACTGCTTAATTGAGTATTTTGAGACTATGTAGTTAACTTTTTGGTATTTTTTATAGATGATATAACAATATACTCTATAAAACAAGGAGTAACACGAAAAAAATATGAGCTATATGGAAACCCGTAGAGAAGGAGAAAATTTATGTAATGTAAAAAAATGTGAGTTTTAGTAGAAGAATGTATCATTATTGGTCGTGTATTATCATATAAACATGGATATTGGTTCACCCATGAAATATGTAATCAATTTAGGGATGGCCAAAGACAATATCTATGAAAGGTATCCCTTGTTTCATTGGATTAGCAAGGTATTATTTTTGATTTGTGATAAATTTATCAGTATTATCAGAACCTCTAACCAAGATAAATTGGGAACAGGTAATTTTTACTTGGGATAATTAATTTTAAGCAATACTTGAGGAGATGAAAGATGGTTTTATTACTTCACATGTGCTAACACTACACCACAAGTGGAGAACATTTCCTGTTATTTAGGGATGCTTCAAAGAAGGGATTAGGATGTATGATAATGATTAATGAAAAACTGATAGCCTATGCTTCAAAACAAATAATACTTCACTAACAGAACATACAAACAGAAAATATATTGTTAGATACTGTGATACATTCATTGTAAATCTTGCTACATTATATCTTTGGTGAAAAGTGTGAAATTTATATTGATTACAAAAGCCCCATGTATAGATTCACATATAATGAGGTGAATATGTCCCAATGAATATGGTTATATTTTATAATGGAATATTCTTTCTCAATCCACCATGATTATAGGAAATAAAATAAAGTGTTATTTGATCTATTTAGAAAGAATCCCATAATTCTATCATTAATGATTATTGAGAGGGATCTAATCTTTCGATATTTCAAACGTATGGGCATGGGAATCATAATGGACAAAACATAATTAATACTATCACATATTATTGATCAAACATCCCTTATTGAGATGATATTGGATGCATAAAGGCATTTAAGGGAATATTCAGATGAATGTTGAAGCTCTATGAAAAGGGAAATCCATGTAGTTCAGTGCTAATGAAATAGTTGTGATATTTGGTTAAAGAAATTAAGTTCAATAA
This sequence comes from Viscum album, assembly GCA_963277665.1. Taxonomy (NCBI): domain Eukaryota; kingdom Viridiplantae; phylum Streptophyta; class Magnoliopsida; order Santalales; family Viscaceae; genus Viscum; species Viscum album. Next base: position 1,952,293,533 of record OY728150.1, read on the forward strand.
AATCTTTAGTTAATAAAGGGTTTGTTGGATGATGTGAACAGATCAACCTTCTCAAACCATCCATAAAAAACAATGGTATATCATGACATCATAGAGCACTATTGGCGGGACATAATCAAGATTATTTTTTGAATATACATAAATATGTCTTGTATGGCCGATACTGAAATAATGAAGGCATGAATCCAAGGGGATGATGCAACCACTACCCATAACTATATGGAAGTGGGAAAAAATCACCATGGAATTTTTTTACATAAATATTAAAGACATGAAGAATAAATAATTTTATATTTGATGTGTTTGATTATCTTGTAGTGACTGATCAATTTATTTCTGTTTGAGAGGACTTCTCTCTTAATCAACATACATGAATATACATCCCAGATGTGGAGAGGCTTCATGAAGAACCAATATCAATTGTATCTGATTATGACCCAAGATTTACCTCCATGTTATATTAGAGTCTCTATCATGATCTAAATATATAGTATAACTTCAAATCATCTTGTTACCCCAAAAAATATATACATTATGAGTGTACTATCAAGAAACACACAAATTTGTAGAGAGAATTAAATATTGGATGGAAATAAGGATGGTATCAACACATTCCTCCAGTTGAGTTCTCATACAATAAAAGTATCCACCCATGAATCTAAATGGCCCACTAGAAATTCATGTACTGTAAGAGGTCTTTAATTTCAACATGTAAGGACAATGTTGGGGAATGAAAATTATTTGTTCCTGAAATTGTTGAGGAAATGGTGGAAAAGGACTAGACCATTCATAGCACCTGAAGACTTAATAGAGCTAAAAAATAGATTCCATAACAATCATCTATAAGTCCTATAGTTTGGATTTAGAAATAAAGTATTCTTATACAATTCTTCAATAAATAACATTATGAGATTTGAGAATATGGGAATGCTTGGTCCAACATATATCTATCCCTTTTATTTCATTGTTAGAATCAGAGCGGTGGATAATTGACCAACACACACACCTAAACTATCTTATATACACGATATTTTCAACATATAACACTTGATGAAGTACATATGAGACCAGTCACACGTACTCAATACAAAGGTGGATTCATTGGAGAATGATACTTACTTTGAGGAGAAGCCGATGGAAAACATATATCATAGTGAAAATGATCTACAAAATATGAAAACACAACTAGAAAAATTGCTATGGTGAAACCAAAAGTTTGAAGAAGAAAATTGGAAACCGAAGGAGGAGTATAAACTAAGATACAATCAATTTTTTAGTATATGAAATGAAATTTTCAAGGGTGAAATTTATGCAGAGGGAAGATTGTAAAAAACCTCACTTTTATTAATAAAATTCTCTTTTAATTTAATTATATAAATTTTTATATATTGTAGATATAGAAATCATATGCACTTATTCTTTTTCCTTTATGTCTTATAAGATTTAAAAGATCAATATGCATCATTACCATTGATAATATATATATTTAATAGTGATCCAATGATTAGTATAATTATAGGGTTTTAACAAATGCTATTAACACATACAAAGGAAGTGAGGACCAAAAATGGTAGGATCATTCCCTATGGATCTCATTTATCAAAGCTTCTATGTGACATAGAGTAATTGGGATTTTCAAATGACCAAAAATAATCTATGATATAAAAAATTATGTATGAGTGAGGCCATTTATGAGAGAATATTAACTCATAGAGATAATTCCCAAATAATATATACAGAACCACCTCAAGAAATTCTCACTGTCACAAATGTGAGTCATAGGAAGTTTTCTGGTGTATTGAAGGGATATGTATCAAAACCCTAATAATATTATAATCAATATTTTATTTTCATGAAAATAAGGCTTATATTAACTTCTCATTATTACTATATAATTTTTTTTATAAAATAAAACAGAAATGGTATTTATTTTAGTTTTCAAATTAAATTCATAAATTTATTTATATGAATTAATTAATATATATAATAACTATCAATTTGGTAATGTTTTATAAATAAATTAATTTTAACAAATATAAATTAAAATATAAATTTTTTGATGTGAAATTTAATTTTTAAGGCTTCAAAAGCGATTACTGAAAAGGAACACATCATTTCTCAATAAATAACTATAATTATTTTGAATGTTAAAATTCACATATTTTGAAAATTATGTGAATAAAATAAATATTATTTTTTGAATAATAACTTGTTAATTATCCAATTGTTATATTTAAAAAACTTTTTGAGACTGTCAAATTTTTGGTAAAAAACTAAATACAGTATAAATATACCATTTGTATTATGACTTCATCATGATCCAAAAATGATGTAATAAATACTATAAATACTATAAACAAAAAATATATACATTTTACCTTTAAAATAATCTCTTTTTAATTTTTTGTAGATAAAATTTATAAATCCTTTATGAATATCCCAAAACTAATAATATATTCTAATGATTTAGAATCATTTATTTTAGGAAATGAATCACTTCAACATCAAAAGGGTTTTATTTTTACAACGTATCCCCTTAGACAAATCAAATAATTAAAACCAACAACATTTTTAATAATCCATGGTAAAAACCATGGAATGTTTTTTGATTTTGGTTATTTTATTATCTAGAGTCCAAAACCTATGTTGATTAATAATTGGGAATTATCTTTTCTATTCGAATATAAACCCACACAATCCCTCATTTCTCTTCACTAAAAATCCTTGGATCATATCCTTACTCTCCCCTCTTCTCTCTATTGACTTCCCAAGGTTCCCCATGCTATCATGAAGCTCTTCCAAATCATTTGAAGTCACCCTTTTAAGGTAATGTATTCTCCATCGCTACTTTATAATCAAGAATATATTTTACATTTTACCTCTTAAATTACATTAGTTCATGTTTATGGTTTGTTGTTATACATGAATATTACATATCATTTTAATTAAATATTATGATATAACCTTTTATATAATTTATCTCTACCATGATCCTTTAAGTCCACTCGTTATCATGACAATATTTAGTATGGCATCCCCTCCTTATCCTCTTTATTCATGTTTCTTCTTTATATTTTTTCTTTTATATACAATTTAAAATAATGGGATGTTTTATTAACTATCCCCATTACTGTACATTATATGAATATATGATCACATACCCCTATCAAACTCATCAAACCATTCCATGAACATTTATACTCCCCCATTATGATATAAAAATATATCTTCGAGATTCAATTCCAATCAATTGTGTAGTGAATACTCATTCAAATTTCCTATCAAGGGTTTCACCATAATGAACATATAATTATTTTATTGGGGACTTAAATATATGTATTCCAAAATAAATAATAATGTAACAAAATGGGTTGATAAATGATTCGATGATTATTGAGTGATGTTGAACAATTAGGCATGATAATGAAGTGAAAGTGATGACTGCACTCGGTAATTTATAGCTCTCCAATGTATTGGGTAATGTTCTAATATAGTGATACATCATCTGTGGGGTTAGGGAGTGAAGGTAATCCATCATAGGAATTTTTATATCATTATTCCTTCATAGTTTTTCTCGACCTATATTTATTATGAAATTTTGTATGTGGTTTCCATATTTCCTATGTTTCATTAATGATATTCAAGTTATATCATGTAGCTCTATTAATGATTATGATTATCAATAATTTTATGCTATAATGATATTCCTATTTTCTAACATGTATTAATTTTTTTTATTATGCCATTTTTATTCTATTATGATGATTTATATCTCACCCCTTTCTTATGTATGTCTCTAGGTTTTCCCATGAAGTTTTAAGTATGAAGGAATATTATGATCATGATAATGATGCTTTTAATGATGGTGATTTATTCAATACGTTAATTTTTAATTTAATGTTACTAATTATCAAATAAAAATTACTAATTGATATATTTGATATGTTTAGTGTAATATTATGTAAAAAATCATTAATTGATATATAATAACGAAAAGTGTTGTCTTAAGTAAAATAGAATAAATGTCGAGTCAATGAGAATAATAAATATAGAAAGGTGACTAAATGAACACCTTTTACATGTAATAAATAAACATATAAGAAAGTGTGTATATAATATTTAATGTTAAATAAATAAAAACACTTTAGATTTAAATAATGTGGCCCACATGAAAAGATAATGCATGATCAATATTTCATTGTAAATAACATTAACACATTTCAGTTAATAAATACAATTTTAATTAAATGAAACCATATATTTTTACATAGTGAAAATTTCATGTATAATTATAATGGAATTTATAATATTGAAACGGCTTAAATATTGTATTACATGTTTTCCATGTACATGAAACCTTTACCATCACTACATTTCACAAGATGGTTTAAAATATGTTTGTATAATCCCATTTAGATGAGGTTATCCATCTTTTTCCTCCCACCATGCTACTGATTCATCGAGGGGATTGAATTAACTTGTCCCTGACCTGTTATATTTATATTTTGATAATTCATCAAATATAAAATAATTCAATTAATTCATATGTAATGTTATTTATCATAAAGTGTCCATATTCTGTAAAGGATACAGATTTTTCTATATTTCTCCAGTTAAAAATTTCACTATAAAAATGGACACCACATATAAAAATTGAATATAGTTTATCAAATAATCATACCCACGATTTATTGTATTGAAATTTATGTTAAATTTTATTTCTAAAGGAATGTGAATATTTCCAGTTAAATGTAATGAAAACAAAAATGGATCAAGAATGTGAATGTCAAGACCTTCCATGGTCAATGTGATCTTAAACCATCAGGTGTATTATTAAGGATGACATCAATGAAATATATACCCATTTAATTAATAATAAATTGTTGTTTTAATTTATTAATATAAGTACCTCTATAAATATTTTAAACATTCTTGAGGAAAATATCCTTTTTCATTTTAATTTTTTTCAAAAATTATATTAATTTAAAATAACATTTAAGAAATAAAATTCTAAAAACAATTTTCAAAATTAAATTCATTGAAAATAAACATTAGATAATATAATTTATTATTAATAAAATTTTAGTGTTCACGATGGATGAAAATTATTCACCTTCCATACACATTAGAATAATGTTTTCTTCCTCTTTCTTTAAACAATACAAATAAGAATTGTTTTTAAAATTACATAATATTCATTTGAAATAAATTCTAAAAGTGGAAAAATGGGTGAAATTACATGTGTAAACAATCCCAAATAAAATGAGATTGTGAAGTAATCCCTTTCAAATATCAAAATGTTAAAGTGAAAATTAGTCAATGAATAAACAATGTGTATTTAAAATAAATCAACATAAAATATGTATAAATTTAAAAATAGATAGTAAAAATTCATTCCACCAATAATCTTATAATAACAATAACATCAAAGAAGAAATGTATCCTAATGAAAAAAATGAGTTATGAAGTTGTTCACTACTCGGTTACATTTAATTAAAAAAAATTTGATGATATAAATAAAATTGATTGTTAAAATATCATTAATAATAAAATATTAATGATATTACATGTTAAGGGGAATTATATATTCTTTAAAAAATTTATTATTTGAGTAAAATTACAATATACGTTAATGAAATAAAATTGACATAAAACACCCTACATAATTCATCCATTTTGTTAAACATGGTTTAAAATTATTTATAATGGATATAAACATATTATTATCATATTACATAACCATGTTAATATATATAATATCATCTATGATTCTTTTATAACTTCTTATCAACTGTTTGTTAATAATATTTCATTATTTTTACTGCTTCGGGTGTTAATTTATTTGTTTTTCATGTTTTTTGACTTGATATTTTTTTGATATTATTGATCATATCGTGATTTAAGAATCTATTGAATCTAAATAATGATTTAGATATCATATATAGTCATTAAAATTTTATTTATATTAATCCAACAATTTCTTTGATAGAAAATAAAATTTTTCATTCATGGAGATGGTGAGCCTTATGTATTCATGAACATTGTTCCCATATTCTTGTCATATTAAAAAAAATAAAAGAGTTTTATATATATATTTATTATAAATATATTATAATTTTTATGTAATATATATCAAATATATTTATTAATCTCATCCATTTTACATTCCTTGTAAAACCTAAATAAATCATACTACTTCTCAAGGTGGTAGTCTTCCATACATACGAGTGACGTTATCGCATTCCCACAAAATGGACAGCCTAAAAAATCTATAATATATTATCTAAAAAATAATAAAAAGGTATAAAATTCATAAATATATAAAATATATAATAAAAACTCATCAACATTCCCAACTACAAATGTGGTAATAAAAAAATAATGGCATCGATTCACAATGTGATTGTCCATCATACACACGAACGATGATTACATTAATATTTTGACATAAGTTTGTGAAGTTGTATGTCATAAAAATAATATAAAAATTAGAATTATATTTAATATAATTTAGTTATTAAATAATCATGTTATAATAATAATTCAATAACTCGTAGAATGAAATGAAATAATATTCTTTTAGAAGAACATTATATATTCTTCGTGTATCCTCCATAGGTTTGCACCAAAATCATGCTTGGAGATATTTTTGAAAAAAATAGATATTAAATGATAAGGATTTATATCTATTGTATTTATTTTCCTAGAAAATATTTGATCTAAATGGATTCATAGGTGTCAATTATGGACGATAGTGCGTGGCCTTTTATAGGAGAGAGAGAGGGGGGAGCAATAGATTTTTTTAATAATGTACTCAGTTCTATGATGTGGTTTCTTGTAAAATGGATCAATAAATTCCAATATATATATATATATAAATATATGATACAAATATGTACATAAAATATGTTTTGGACATGTTTGAGGCATTTTTTCATTTAAGTTTAATGATTAGTCACTTGGTAAACTCGTTTTCTCTTAATCGTTGTAATTAATTTTAACTATTTTCACTAATAAAGATGGTTAAAAAATTATTTTTCCAGATTATACATTATAAATTTCTATGGTTCAAAACATAAAATGAATTTCTATAAATTCAATTCAAATAATTGTACCAATTAATTTAAAATTTATCTTGTTGATGGTACAAGAAAGCAGGTTTGTAAAGTGAAAATGCCAAAAAGTTTACCGATATCTAATATCCAAATTCAATTTATAAATTTTTCAAATTATCTAAATTTTATTAATAGATATATAACTTATATAATTTTGTAAAAAACAATATAATTCATATTTTAACATTAAAAATTATTTAGATGAAAATTCAGTTTTCAATTAAAATTTAATATTTTTCACTTATCAAAAAATTAATTTTTTTAATAAAAAAATACTAGAAATTTCCCATAAATAATTTTGATATTATTATTTGAAAAATTAATTTAATTATTTTTCAAAAAAAATTATAAATTTTTGAACATTTAGTTTTAATACAAGTGCTACATTTAAAGGCTGCAGACCTGCCTTTAGAAATAGATAATGTTTTTTGTTTAAAATTGGATCTCTTCTTATATTATCCCTAGAAATAAGTTGGATTAATGTACAATATTTTATTGACCATATAATATAATAATTAAATTAAAATCATCTAATAAAAGTAATTTATTTATTTTATTTTGTCAAAATAACTTTGGTACATAAAAAAATTTCCTTTATACATGATTTATTTTATATTAATTTATAATTATTGGTTAACTAATTAATTCAACCATATATTTTTTTATGTAAATTAATACTATTAATAAACAATAATATAATTATAATGAGATAAGTTGTTTTAAAATAATAATATTAATAATATTCATTAAAACTATTTCTTTCATTTAACACAAGCCATCAATGAAAGTCATTGTTGTTTATAGTGAAATCTAAAATCATTGTTGCATTAATTAAAATATATCATATGTATTGAAATTATTTTAAAAGTGATATATATATATATATCGTAATGTGTCTAGATGATATATTCCTTTATACACATGGTGTTTCATGTTTTACAGACTATATAATATGGTGTTCATATTATAAATTTTCGAGGTGTCACATTCAATATCATCAAATATGAATACATAACTAAATAGTTCATTTTTTTACTATCAAACAACTCATTAATCGATGATAATGAATGCTTTCTCTAAAATAAGAAACTATGAATATTATAATCATTTAATCACATATAATTTTTCATAGGGACTCACGATAAAAATTTAATATATTCTAGTGGTTGATAATGAATATTGCAATTGGTTATGTATAATAATTTGACATAAAATATTATTAATAACATTAGATAATTATTGAAAAAATTTATATTCAAATTATTTATATTAAGAACATAAAATATATTCAAACCAATTTGTAATTTATTTGTTAACTAAAAGTTACAACTCTTCCTCATAGTGAGTTTTACTCCTATAATATATTTTTTTTCTTTCCCATAATTTGTATATATATCTTCCAACAATATCTACATTGTCTAGTGCATAAATGTGTGCATATATATACTGTAACTCTATCAATTAAAAGTATGATACTGTTAATATTCTCTATATAATTTTATTAAATATTCATTATTTATTAAGTCATGGAAATTGAATTTTATTCTCATCTACCTATCTTACTTGATTGAAATTATAGTAGCCATGTCCTTTTATAGATATCATTACATGATTTTAAGAATAATAATGCATTATATTACATGCAAAGGATCATAATGTCTAGTACCTTGGAAGAATAGTAACATAAAATTTGATACATGGGGATAAATAATACATTTTTTATTTATCCTTTATAAAGAGATCCTAATTTCCATTTTTCTCATGTATATTCATAGGATAGTTTGGGGATAACCTGAACAAATGGATGAGCTAAAAATACTAGTAAGAGATTAAACATATGAATAAGGATTTAGATCATTCATCAGAAGGAATAACATAATGATATAAAAGGGAAGGGAAGATATGGAATAATAACATATATAAAAGGAAAGTTAAAAAAATTAATTCATAGTAATGTGGAGGAAATAGGAAAAATTACTTTTGCTCGAGTTAAGGCACATTGCACATAGAGGAGCACAAGTAAAGATTAACAACCAAGTCCTTTTTTCAGGGTAGTATGTGTCAAGGCAATCCACCATGAATGTAGCACATAAAATCTCAGGAGACTCAAATTTACCCAATGAATTGGAGCACTATATCAGTGAATTCATCATAACATGTTCATGAATATTTTGGCCACATATATAATCATACGCAATCAATCATAACTAACTGTAAGGGAACCTATAAAATAAAATGGGTATCATATTAATGTTATAAAGCATAACAGATGAATGTATCATACATGTATCCATGAAAAATGGAATTAAAATATTCATGGTCATTGATAATCGAAAATAGGCATATATCATGGTGTGGTTTTTCAGACATAAGTGAGAAAATGTAATAAGGGTATTTAATAAATTTTAACATTAAAACATGTTAGTGTGGTTGGAATGATTTCATAATTTTTTTTATAAAACCATAATTGGTCCAATAAGGTTTTAATAATGAAAATAATTATTTTTTAAAAACCATGGTGACCTAAAACAAATGATTGATTTCACTTGTAATTTGGTATGAATTTGAGAAGTCCCCTTAAAACGGGGTTGCTTATCAGGAATTATTTAGGAGGGAACCACAAACAATCTTGTATATCCCTAAAAGTCAAAAATTTATTGGAATCGTTAAATGAGTTTGTAGAATCAACAAATCAATTATAATATTTACATAAAAATAACAGAAGTCTTAATTTCGGTAAAAATAATGGTATAGAAACTTAAAGGAAAAATAGAGGTTCGGGTAGAATCCTTTACCTTATGTATGAAAGTGTTATTCCTATGATCTTAATTTCTTGGATAACCAAATTAAATTTATTAATTAATATTTCCAAAACCACTTCTTTATGTAATAGATTTATTATAACCTTATTAAGTTCATTCAAGACCATTTTGATGGGCTAAGAGGTTCAATTTCATTGTTTGTTTCATTGGTTTTCATGATTATTTTAGTTATATTCATTTATCGATAAATATTTAAGATGAAAATGGTTGTCCATAATTGGATTTATATGTTATTAGTATTCATCTAGTAGATTATTTGTTATAAAATTATTTTTCATATTTAAAGTTATAATGAATTATTATATAAAAATGTCATGATAACAGTTTTGGTTAATAGACAGTTTTTATCACATCAAAGACATTTTTAATTACAAATTAATATCACATGTAAACATTTATATATAACCTTAAATTTGATAGACTAAATCTATTATAATCTGGTTCAACTATAAAAATGGTTTCATGAATAGAATTGAAGGCAGTAATAGAAATTGAAAACCCATCATCCTTGAATGTGAGGATTTCAGTCATCTCAGATGGTGTATTCATTTATAATATTTGAGGGGAAAAGTTATGATGATTAATTATTACATAATAATAAATAAAATCTAGTACATATAAGTTATTTGATTTATCATAAAATTTTGACGATGGAGGTTTGGAATGAAAAAGAAAATTATAGAACATGAAAGAAAATAAAAAAAATGAAAAGTGGAATTTACCACTTGAACATATCTTCCCTGAGAGCCTCTTTTTGGGATATAATTTTGTATTTTGAAGAGACCAAGGGATTTTGGAAATGGGATATGGTCTTAGGGATAGATTTCATCATAATTTAGATTGGGAAAATGGTTTTAAAGAAGTGATGAGAAGAGGGGGTGGGGGTTATGGTGGTATTTATGGTGTGTGAGAGTAAAGTTTTTCAATATTATAATTATTATTTTCTTATTTTGCACAATATAATCAATAGTACTGATTATGAGACATAAAATAGCAATATTTTCATTTTATTTCTAACCTAGGGTTCATACATCAGCCATGACAGAATACATAGTGTATTTAACTTAAAATGCATATAAACAGCAAGTTACTGTATTTTAGTTCACCGAAAATTCAAGTAATTCATAAAAATAAAACAAATTCAACCCAATAATTATTAAACATCTATAATTCAAAATTGAACTTCATTTGATAAAATTAATTTCCTAACTATGTAAAAATTAATATTTAATTAAATTCATAATATAATTGAAAAAAAAAATTAAAAATAAAACTACCCTTCTAACACTTTTAAAAATTAATTAAGGTCTATTAAAATTATTATAAATAATAAGTCATAAAAATAATTATTTATGAAAAAAAAAATTGAAAAAAAATTTCCTAAAAAATTATTAAAATGATCCTTGCATTGTAATTGAATATACATCACCCACAAAAAACCTACACTATCGTATTTTTACTTATATGATTGATAAATTTTATTTATACATTCATTGGTAATGTCATTTTTTCAATTGTACGATTTACTACTCATATGGGTGTATAACCATTCATAAGGGTATCATTACTTCTAATAACTGTTTGTTACTATTCACCAAAAAATAATTTTTCATTATCAGAATCCAAACATGTTTCTGATAGCATTTGTGTATGTCAAATTTTTTAAATTCAAATCACAGAAGTGGAAATGTTATGATTAATGGTCACATAGAACATAGTAGTTCAAAGTGGGTTGATTTAATGTGATTATACTATAAAATAATAAGAAAGTAAATTCCATTTAATGAGCTTTGGGTTGATACATTATTACCACCTTTTGAAATTTCTCCAACAAAATTATGTTTTATATTTTATGCCATAAATAACTGTGGGTAATAACTGTTGGAACCATGGTCTTCTATGCATGATTTGGAGTGTGGTTTGTGTTTGTTTTCAATCATCAATGGAAGTTCGGATCATGTACTAGCAAAGAGATCATACCGTTCAACCACACAACAGTATTTAAGGTGGCTCCGTTTCCCAGTGTTTGCCAAATTTATGGGGTCCAAAATTTGGAATTTGGTGAGCATCGCGAAAATAGGATTTCCATGAAGATCATGATTTAATATGGAAAAGGCATGAATTTAGCGAAGATAGGATTCATGGTTTGGAAGTCGCGAAGACCAGAAGAATGGAGGCGGTGAGTCATCGCGATTACGTCAAGCTTCGTGAACGGCAGAGGCTGAAGCGCATCGCGGCGGAGAAGGGATTTGCGAGGGAGCTTCGCGGCGAAGGCGCGAAGGAATGTTGATGGCGAATCTTCGCGATTACGTCAAGCTCCACGAATGGAATATTTCCATGGTGCTTCGCGATTTGGACAGAATTCCGGAGGGAACTTCGGAGCTTCGGGATTTGAGCAGACGTGGCGCTGACTTCGTGCGGAAGGGTCGAGGGTCAGTGGAATCACCTATAAATAGAGGCCGACCCCCTCACGAGAAGTAGAGAGAATTTTAGAGAAAGACCTTTGCTCTCGGTTCGCAAAGTACTCTCGCGAAGGTAGTGGGATTTGCGAAAGAGGAGCTTCGCGGCGGCTATTCTAGCTCCGCGAAAGAGGAGCTCCCCGCGTTGGCTCAGTGAGCTTCGTGAAGAGGCAGGACTTTCGCGATAGCCAAGCATTGCGAAGGCTGGAGCATCGCGAGAGTGCTTCGCAATTGAGCTTCGCGAAATGGAAGGGGCTCTGCGAAGGCTTGTTTGAGCTTTGCAAAATTGGGAGCCTTGTGAAGTAGGGTACTTTGCGAAGGCCTTTTCCAAAGGTTGTTTGCCCTGTGGACAAGGGAGAAGGGGGTTTTCATCAGTGGTTGGAATTTGGATTTTAACAGAGCATTAACTCAGGACTCTGATGCAAACAAATCTCATGTTGAACATGGGACAATGAACTTCATGACTATTAATTGAAGAGACCTTCACGTCTATAAACTGAGTGTGACTTCACCAACGGTAGTGAGCCAGAGGGAGTCAACGGGAGTGACCCGAGGGAAGCAGTGAGCTATCTCAGAAGCTTTGTAAAGGCAGTGAGCCTGGGACAGAGTGACTATGCTCGAACTTTTGTAATCTCCAGCTAGTGAAGCATAGTGGTTTTTGGTACGACCGACAACTTGTCGGCGTATGTTCCCTGGACGTAGCCCTTAGTGGTGAACCAAGTAAAAACGGCTATGTCTTCTCTGTGCATGTGCATGTTTGCTTTCTGATCTTTTTCATCATATAGGTTCAACAAGTTCCTACCATCGTGGGAACAATATCCATGACTTTGAAAAGAAAAAGTTGTCACCCTGATTCACCCCTCCCCTCTCAGGGTGTCCCGAGGTCCTTCAAGTGGTATCAGAGGGTAAAGGTTGCTGGTGTTGAATCAGACCTTTTTCTTCATGGAAAACGCGGTCAATGTCAGGGGAGTCCATCCCTTCGATGGAAGCAATTTCCAGATCTGGAAGAACAGAATGAGATCTCATTTGAGATCTCTTGGAATGGAAGTTATCTTTTCTACTGTGCAAGGAATACAAGTCACTGATCCATCAGGCCTTACTATGACTGAAATAGACAGGAAACTTCTTGATGCAGATGCTAATCCACAGAATGCACTCACTGTAGCCCTTTCTAATCATATCTACCTAAAGGTGATGAATTGCACCTCAGAAAAATCCATGTGGGATAAACATGAGAATATTTATGAAGATGATAGCAAAGTGAAGGAGGCGAAACTACAAGTGCTGCACAATCGGTTTCATGATCTAAAGATGCATCTAGACGAGAATGCAGACTCCTTCTTCAATCAAATTACTGAAGTGGTCGGAGCTATTCGAGGTCTAGGAGAAGAAATCAAAGACATTGATATTGTAAAGAAAATATTTAGAAGACTTCCACCTCTGTATAATGCGACGGTGTCAGCCCTTGAGGAAAGAGATCTTTCCAAACTTTCTCTAGATGATCTACTGAGCAGTTTAGTAGCATATGAAATGAGAGTCAAACCTGAAGATGATCCGACTCGGGTGAGCAAGGAAATGGAATTCAAGGCCATGGATAAACTGAAAATCTCAAAGGATAGTAGTGGTGAAGATGATGAAGAAAAATAAATTCTTTCTCTCATTGCAAAGAAGTTCCAGAAGGGGAAAGGGAAATTCAAGGGGAAGTTACCTCTCGTGTGTTTCCGTTGTGGAAAAGTTGGGCACATTGCCTCTCAGTGCTTAAAAATGATCAATGATGAAGATAGTGAGGATGAAAACTTCAAGAAGCCTCAGAGAAGGTTCTTCAAAAAGGGAGACTTCAAATCTGGTAAGAAAATGAAAAGGAAGGGTTTTGTCTGTGAAGAGGAAGAAGATGATAATGAATTCTGTGATGAACAAGAACCAGAATTCAAAACAGGGAACCATGCTTCTCTGATTGCCACTGTTGAAAATCCAGAAGATACTGAAGGAGAAAAACAACTATGAACTTGTGAAGATCCTAAGATACAACTTTAGGATGCGGTTAGTAAGCTCAAGATTAAATGTAAAAGCTGCAATAAGTGGAAATCAATTTTAGAAGAATCAACTGAATACGTTGATCAACTTGAAGCTGAAATTGAATGACTGGAAGAATTTTTTTAAGGTACAGTCTAAAATAATTGAATGTAATGATGATATAGTAGATCTGAAGCTTAGAATTGAAAAGAAGGCAAAGGTCATCAATGACCTCACCTCCAGACTGGATAAAAAATCCAAGACTACTGATGGTCTTGAAGAGGATGTAGTTACTCTAAGGAGGAAACTGGTGACTGAATCAGTTCCAAAAGAATCGAAGAAGAAAAACCAGTTTGGAAGATTCTCAGATGCAGAATTACTAGCAAGAGCCAAGTGTGGTTCATATGGGGATGGAAAAATCTTGAGTAATCAAAGACCAGCTTGCATGGGAAAGAGTGTAATTGGCCGTGAGGTGGAGACATCAATAGCTGGAAGTGAAAAGATTCAAAAGAAAGATAAGATGAAATTTGAAACTTTTCCTTGAGTACCGAAAAAGGAACCCTCAATCCAAACTAAAAGGGGACCTAAAAATTATCCTCAAACATTCAAAAATGATAGATAGTCTTAATATTCTCCCAAGGAAGAAGGTATGAGGAGAAATTCAAGTGATAAGACATTTCCTCTCATGAAGTGTCAGTTCTGTGGCTATCTGGGCCATACCATGTCATATTGTGAAGAGGCAAGAAGCTATCTGAATGGAGAAGATATAGACTCTCAACAAAGGAGAGCAATTTCATATCCTAATTCTTATAGAAGAAATAATTTCTATGGATATTGTTTTTGTTGTTCTAACTTTGGTCATAAGGCCGCTAATTGCAGGCAGAAAAGGGACATGGGCACCTCATACCGATGTTCAAGACAAGTCAAGTCTCGTCAGCAAGACAGTGTTGCTCTTTCAAACAGGTTTTCACCTCTCAAAAAAGACTTTGACTATGAAGAAACTGGGTATGAAGAAGAGATAATTGAACGACCATCAGTTCTTTATACTCGATATAATGTCTCATGGAAGGAAAGGAAGAATATTGAGAAATCCAACCTTGCAGTGGTGGCCCTAAAAGCTACAAAGAACAACAGTACCTGGATTCTATATAGCGGTTGTTCATCTCATATGATAGGTAATTCTGACCTACTAACGAATATCATAAGGAATGTCGATGGTACAGTACGATTTGGTAATGATGGGGCTCTGAAAATTAAAGGGAGTGGAAGCACCGAATTAGCTCGTGGAGAACTAAAGAAGAATGAAGTCCTTTACGTAGATGGCCTACGTCATAATCTCCTCAGCGTGAGTCAACTCTGTGAATCATGACATATAGTCACGTTTAATCAGAAAGGCTGCACTATCAAGGGAAAGACTGGAAGTTCACTTATGAAGGTATGCAGAAAAGATGGCAACTTGTATCAGGTTGATAGTGAAGAAAATGTATGTTACATGACTATTGAAGAAGAAAAAAATTTGTGGAATCAGAGACCGGGACACATCAATCAACAAGACATGGAGAAAATATCAAAATTGAGAATATTCATGGACATTCCCAACCTGAAGCATGAGCGTGAAAAATCTTGTGATGCTTGTATTCGGGAGAAGCTGGTCAGCAGTTCAAATCAGCCAAAGAAGAAAAGAGCGTCTCACCTTCTTGATCTGATTCATACTGTCACACCCCGACATGCGCGTTTATTTTATTTTATGATTTCTTTGACTTTAAATTATATTGTTACGGTTCATGTTCAGTATCAGACCAGGTTTTTGAGTTTTTGTTAAAATGTGCGCTTTTTGACGCGATGTCGTCGGGCGCGTGAGCGGAGCCTGTTCTGGAAACCCCGCTCGTCCCTGCCCGGTGTATTTTCGCATCCCGTTGTCTTTGGAGAATTTTAAATAGAGTCTTTATATTAAACGCGCACATCTATAATTATTAGTTAATAATTATTTTTATTATTTAAGACGAAATGAGTATTTTTACCATTTGTATTTTTCTCAATATGATTATTATTATCATTTGTTTTTTTATCATTATGTTTTGTTAACGTTGCGGATAGTAGTATAACCGTTATTAAATATGTTTTGTTATTAATATTTATTATTGTTATTAGTATTATTGTAATTTATTATTATTATGATTTTGTTTTGTTTTATTTAATTTTCCTTTTTTTCTGTTATCTTTTCATTCTTTCCCCTCCAACCCTAGCGGCCCACTTTATATATATATTTATTTTTTTCTTCCCCGCTGGAGCCGCCGCCTCCTATTCCTCTCCCCCACTGTCCGCCTCGGCCCCATTCCGGATACTTCTCCTGCGCGCCGCCACCCCCAGGTTTCTCCTGTCGCGAGCAGGCACCGCACCCCTCAGACCCCGCGCCCTCCTGCAGCCCGCAACCCCCTGACCAGCATCACCTCTGGCGCACCCAACTCCGCCCTGCCTACTCTCCCGGCCTCCGCGCATGCCAGGCTCACCTAGGTCGGCCTCTGTTTTTTTTTCTTCTTCCTTTCTTCACGCAGCAGCACCGCCGGTTTCCCTCCTTCATCCGGCACCGCCTCCTTTGCGCAGCACCCTCGAACCCCCGCGCAACCCTCCTGTTTTTTTTTTCTTTCTCCCCCCTGGTTTGCTCCCTTGTAGAACACCGACCACCTGTTTTCCACCTCAGCGCATCCCTGCTCTCCCTTGCAGCGCTCGGCCGCAGCAGCGCCAACCACCCATCCCGCGCCCCCTGCCTCCTTCCGCAGCAGCAGCCGCAGCAGCCGCACCCCCTCCTTCTTCCTCTTCTTCTTCTCTTCTCTTCATCTTCCTCTTCTTCTTCTCTTCTTCTTCTTCCTCTTCTTCTTCTATTCTTCTTCTTCCTCTTCTTCTTCTCTTCTTCTTCTTTTTTTTTCTTTCTCCTTCCTCCTGTCCCCCGCTTGCTCCCTGCCTCATCCCGGCGCCCCGTCGCACTCCCCCCCAGCCGGCGCCCCTGCTCTCTCCTTCTTCTTCTTCTTTTCTTCTTCCTCCTCTTCTTCTTCTCTTCTTCTCCTTCCCTTCTTCTTCTTCTCTTCTTCTCCTTTCCTTCTTCTTCTTCTTATCTCCTTCTTCTTCTTCTTCTTCTCTCCTTCTTCCTCTTATTCTTCTCTTCTTCTTCTTCTTTTCTTTCTCCTTCTTCTGCTCCGCCGCACAGGTCCGTTTTTTTTATTTTAATTTAATTTGCTATTTTATTTTATTTAATATGTTAATAACATTTTTTTTGATCATTATTATTATTAATGTTAGTATTGCTAATATTATTATTATTATTATTATCATTATTATTATTAATATTATTACTATTAATTTTATTATTATTATTATTATTATTATTATTATTAATGTTCATATTATTGTCTTGTTATTATTATTATTGTTTTTCATATTATTATTACTATTATTATTATTATTATTATTATTATTATTATTATTATTATTATTGTTAATAGTATTAACATTATTTCGTAATTATTATTATTATTAATGATATTATTATTATCATTAATGTTAATATTATTAATATTATTATAACTATTATTATTGTTATTAATGATGATATTATTAATATGATTATTGTTATTATTATTATTATTATTACTATTATTATTATTATTATTATTATTATTATGTTGCCATTACTATTATTATTATTACTATTGTTATTATTACTATTTCTATTATTATTATTATTACTAATCCTATTATTATTATTAGTATTATTATTACTATTATTATCTTTATTTTCATTATTATCATCGTACTCATGTTGATGGTGGATTTTTATTTGTTGGCTTAGGACTTTTAGGACCGGTGCAGGGCGTTTCCAAGTGAGCGCCACCGCCGCGCCTTGTTTCCGAGGTTCCGTCATCGCCACGCTTTGGTTTCGAGGTGAGCGTTTATTCCCGCCGCTTGGTTTTGAATGCTCTGGTGAGTTTTGGATGTGTCTGAGTCCTTGGTACTGACTATGCAGAGTGTTAGACCTTGTCACGTGGTTTTGGACACACGTCGTGTCATCGCGCCTTGGATCCTAGGTTGTTTGTCGACGCTCTTGTTTTTGAGGTAGGTCCCCTTTGCACTGCTTTTAAAATTTAAGTTATATTATTTGATGCTGTTTGCGCACCCTAATTGTTCAAAATCAACATTTTATTAGTTGTAATAAATATGAGCTAATATACGATAATTAATTTTTAATATAAGTTGGTTAATTTTTAAATGGTTTTTTAATGTCAAAAGGAGCCGTTTATTTTATACACGACACATGAAACATCCTTTTGACGAGCGGACACCCAATAATGAAAGAATGCCCGTTTGGCTTTTAAACATAATTCACGAAATATAAAATAGAGTTCTGGTTTAATGAGAAATGATTTCTTTTGATGCGTGAACAAATACTTTGGTTCGTTTGAGAAATTGCCAGGTTGGCTCTTAAAGTTTATTTGGAAAAGAAAATGGTTTGGTTTGGTTTATAAAAACACTGGCAACCTGTGAAGTAGTGTTCTGGGGTTCTTTAAACGGTTTTAAACTGGATTTTGTCTCATAAAGAAGTTCTACCTGTCTTTGAGTAGTGTTTGTGAAATGTATTAAATGCCCGTTTGGCACTTTATGGAAAGCGATAAAAATGTTTTGATAAAAACCCTCTTAGGGAGACTCTCATGCCTTGGTTGCAATGGATTGTTTAGGAGGCCGCGCTTAGAGGCTCCCGGGTACTTGAGTAGTTAAAGGCAAGAGGTTGTCCCATGGAGTGGCTCGGGGAATGCATGTTGTTCTTTATATATAGATATATCTGATTGGATGCTCGGTTAGCATCGGTTGGCTCACCCCTTTTTCTTAAACACTTGAGACATGAGAATCTGGCATATTGAGAGAATATTCTAAGAACGATTGCTGCACTGGTAGGTTATGGTACTGACCAGTGGCCCATAGTAGGTGGATATATTGGGTTTATTACTATGGGATTTGCCCTCGACCTGCCTGTGAGTGGATGGTCGAGCATTTTGTGCGTTTTGATTTCATCGTGACATGTCAATAAGGATGATTTCTGATGTATTGGTGTCTTCTGGTTTATTCTCGATCTCCTAGGTTCACCCATGTCTATTAAGCTTTTGTAGCTTGCAGTAATGATTATGATGCTCACGTGTATACTTACATTTCCCTTGCTGTATGTTTTACTTTGTGCATTCTGGCATAATGTTTTCCTTGGAAACTGATAAATTGCTTTTTAATGGGTTTCTAAAAATTGTTTTCAAATGGAAGTGTTTATTCCATTTTGTACAAATTTGAAAATTTAAACATCACTTTCCCCTTTTTCCTGAAATGTCATTGGCACTAATGAAATGAACACGAATTTGGAAAATGGCTAAGGGCAATGGTTCGTACTTTGTGTTTAAGTAGAATATTATTAAAAACATACTTTTATAGATTGTAGTTCAATCTTAAAATGATGTTTCTTTTATTTTAAAGGTAGTGCATTGGGAATAGATATCGGGCTAGCCTACTGAGTTTTAATACTCACGCCTATAGTTGTTTTCTGTTTTTAGTGTTTGTGCAGGCTATAGCTTGAGTGCGCTCGCCTAGGGCGACGCTTGATCGTTGAGTTGGAGAGCGACCCGCGAGGTCTCACGGAGTTTGTTCGCACGTCGTGTTTGGTTAGTTTGTTTCTTGTTTGTTCCTGTTTAGTCACTTTATCTGGTTTATATTTTCTGCACTGCTCTGTATTATTTTCGCTGTCTTATTTATTTATATTGGGCGAAATCGTTCCCACAATCTCTAATGATGCCCTGGCGCTTGTCGCCAGCCCGGGAGGATCGGGAACGCCTCTCGGGCCATGTCGCGGACCGGCTCGGGTGACCGGTTCAGCGTCGACCCGGGTTGGTTTGTGACAAAATGGTATCAGAGGGCCCTTTGTTATTTGGGATGTCAAGGTAGATGGAGTAGGATTGTCGGGACTTGAGGGGTAGGTGCGAGAAGAGCGTCGCGAACTCTTGCCCGTAGTGATCCTCAAGTTTCCAATGGAAGTCCGGTTTAATTGGTTTGTTTGGGTTTTTATGGAAATGTTTTGCGATTGGGGTACGACAAAGGGAGTTGGGCCATTAGTCCTCCTAACCCGCGCGGCCTGGCAAGCCATGTGGATCTAGGGGCATGGTCCATGAAGGCTCTCTGTGTCAGGGGCGGGTTTGGCATATGGCTGCCAACCATATGCTCAAGTCACCCACTGACACTAGTCCCCTGTTTGATTTGTTTTGGGTTTCCGTTGATTTCTGATAGTGGTTTGAATCAGAAAAGTTGGTTTTGAAAAAAAAAGTGTTGTTTGAAATGACATGTTTAATTTGTGGATTGTTTTAAAAGAAGTGGTATGAATAAATTGTTTTTGGAAAATGAAGTTGCTTTGTTTTGACCTTGGTGTTCTGATGATTTCTCACATGCATTGTGGTATGTTGGAAATGTGGATGGATCTCTGGTATGTTGGATGGATTCCATGGGTGGCACAGATACATGCATGTGAGTGAGGCTCTAAAGAATACAAATGGCGAAGGTTTAACCCACTAAGCTTGTTCTAAATTAAAGATGTTTTCAAAGAGAATTTTTTTGATGTTATGATAACTTGTTTTCTCAGATTTTGAGCTCGTCACCTATGAAGTGTTTGATTTTTAGGTTGTTATTCATTCGCTGAGTTGGAGTTGATTGGGTTTTTGACCTTTCCTTGTCCAGCGGTTTTCCCTTTGAAGCTTCGATGGGTGATCGTAGTGCGGTTGATCAACCTAAGGATTTTATGCTTGAGTTTCGGAAGATGGATCCACCTCTCTTTTATGGTCAAGCAGAAACATCCGTGGCAGAGGAGTGGATGTGGAAGATTGAAAGGGACTTTAACCTCATTGAGTTGCCCGAGTCGTTGAAGGTCAAGTTTGCGACCTTCATGCTTGAAGGTTCACCGTGGATGTGGTGGAAGTCAGTGTCTCGGAACAAGCCCCGTCAAGAGGTTACTTGGGAGTTTTTCAAGGCCTCGTTCATTTGCCAGTATTTCTCTGAGGAAGATAGGGTGAGGAAGGGGATGGAAATGTGTTGTCTGCAGCAGGGCGACAGATCCGTGTTAGAATATTTCCATCGCTTTGTGGAGCTAGTACCTTATGATTCAGAGTATGCCACAGATGACCCCGTGAAGGCTCGACGCTTCGAGGCGGGTCTCCGCCCTGATCTACAGTCGAAAGTTTCAGAGTCCAACCTGACTTCTTTTGTCGATGTGGCGAGACAAGCTTTTCGTATCGAAGCCGCGATGGCAGGAGTGTTCAAAGTAGTCCTCCCTACTTCGATCCCTAAGAGCAGTGGTGAAGATTCTGGAAAGGAGATGAGTATGCAAATGGAAGTGGATGGATCAGGTCGTGGAATCAAGAGACCTCGGGATCTTTCATCAACCTCTTCGGAGCGAGAGATTATTGTGTGTTATTAGTGTGGCAAGTGGGGTCACAAGAAGTCATCGTGCCCAAGCGCTCTGAAGCCCTGCCAGGCGTGTGGACGTCTGGGTCACTTGCGACGATTTTGTCGGGGCGTTGCAAGAAAGCGTCGCAGAGGGTGTTCTCAGAAGTAATGTGCTATTGGGTCTTTGTTCAGAGTTCTTGGTGTAAGTTTCCTATCAGTTTAAGGGATCTTTTATCGTTGTAGTTGTACTGGTGGTGTTTTCGGTTTGAAATGTATGGGAACTTCATGGGTCTTTTGACGAACCACGGCTTTCAATGCTGGTGTGTTTTTAATTTTAAAATCTTGTCCTTCAATCTGTCAGATAAAAAGATGTATGTTTCTTGTTGGGATTATCAGAACCTGACTGCGAGGTAGAAGATGCTTCATCCATCAGAGCTCCAGCCAAAAGGTCTCGGAGTGAAGCTAGCGCGTAGTCAGGAACCCCCCGGGGAAAATTTTAAAGAGTCCGGTTAAAGTAGTGCTTCTATCGTCGTGGTGAGATAGTTTTAGTGTTGTTGCTCTGGTTTCTCTGTCGTTGTAGTTCTCTCTTGTCGCAAAGTGCGTGATGGACTTATCCCTCGCATAGTGTCGGGAGTCGTGCCTCTTGGATGTAAGTTGCTGATCAGTGACTTTGCGTGGGCCACTGATGTAAATCAGTTGCGGCCCTGGTTTGTGTCCATCCCGGAGTGATGGGTCATGAGTAGTCGTACGTCGTAGTTTCAGTGATTTGATCCTTGGGCCCACCCTCCCTGCCCATGGGGTTAGGGTTTTAGTTGCGCAAAGTATCCATTTAAGCTTCTATCCCTTTCGGACGGGAGTAAGTGGTTTAAATGTTTTTGCTGTGCTTTTATAGCTTGAGTAAGGCCCGGTTCTGGCCTAAGTTTGGATTTCTGGTTGGTCGCTAGGAGGTCAGTCCTTTTATGGTGGGGAGACCCACCATGAGTTTCGTTGGGTTTTCTCTTAAATTGTTATCGAATTCTAGTGGATCTTTTATGGTGGGGAGCCCGTTCGGGCCTCTCTCTGTTGGTGATTTATTTCGGGCAATGAGGTTCAGTCCCGCTGGTAGTCGTTGTGAGGTCCTTGGGTTAAGAGGTTGGATGGTGTTGTGTGGAATCCTTAGGTGTTGATCGATCGACTGGTTGGTGTTGTGGCTTTCCGGGGGCGGAAAGCGTTATGGTGGGGAGAATTGTCACACCCCGACATGCGCGTTTATTTTATTTTATGATTTCTTTGACTTTAAATTATATTGCTGCGGTTCGTGTTCAGTATCATACCAGGTTTTTGAGTTTTTGTTAAAATGTGCGCTTTTTTACGCGACGTCGTCGGGCGCGTGAGCGGAGCCTGTTCTGGAAACCCCGCTCGTCCCTGCCCGGTGTATTTTTGCATCCCGTTGTCTTTGGAGAATTTTAAATAGAGTCTTTATATTAAACGAGCACATCTATAATTATAAGTTAATAATTTTGTTTATTATTTAAGACGAAATGAGTATTTTTACCATTTGTATTTTTCTCATTATGATTATTATTATCATTTGTTTTTTTTATCATTATGTTTTGTTAACGTTGCGGATAGTAGTATAACCGTTATTAAATATGTTTTGTTATTAATATTTATTATTGTTATTAGTATTATTGTAATTTATTATTATTATGATTTTGTTTTGTTTTATTTAATTTTCCTTTTTTTCTTTTATCTTTTCTTTCTTTCCCCTCCAACCCTAGCGGCCCACTTTATATATATATTTCTTTTTTTCTTCCCCGCTGGAGCCGCCGCCTCCTATTCCTCTCCCCCACTGTCCGCCTCGGCCCCATTCCCGATACTTCTCCTGCGCGCCGCCACCCCCGGGTTTCTCCTGTCGCGAGCAGGCACCACACCCCTCAGACCCAGCGCCCTCCTACAGCCCGCAACCCCCTGACCAGCATCACCTCCGGCGCAACCAACTCCGTCCTGCCTACTCTCCCGGCCTCCGCGCATGCCAGGCTCTCCCCGGTCGGTCTCTGTTTTTTTTTCTTCTTCCTTTCTTCACACAGCAGCACCGCCGGTTTCCCTCCTTCATCCAGCACCACTTCCTTTGCGCAGCACCCTCGAACCCCCGCGCAACCCTCCTGTTTTTTTTTCTTTCTCCCCCCTGGTTCGCTCCCTTGCAGACCACCGACCACCTGTTTTCCACCTCAGCGCATCCCTGCTCTCCCTTGCAGCGCTCGGCCGCAGCAGCGCCAACCACCCATCCCGCGCCCCCTGCCTCCTTCCGCAGCAGCACCCGCAGCACCCGCACCCCCTCCTTCTTCCTCTTCTTCTTCTCTTCTCTTCTTCTTCCTCTTCTTCTTCTCTTCTTCTTCTTCCTCTTCTTCTTCTCTTCTTCTTCTTCCTCTTCCTCTTCTCTTCTTCTTTTTTTTCTTTCTCCTTCCTCCTGTCCCCCGCTTGCTCCCTGCCTCAGCCCGGCGCCCCGTCGCACTCCCCCCCAGCCGGCGCCCCTGCTCTCTCCTTCTTCTTCTTCTTTTCGTCTTCCTCCTCTTCTTCTTCTCTTCTTCTCCTTCCCTTCTTCTTCTTCTCTTCTTCTCCTTTCCTTCTTCTTCGTCTTCTCTCCTTCTTCTTCTTCTTCTTCTCTCCTTCTTCCTCTCCTTCTTCTCTTCTTCTTCTTCTTTTCTTTCTCCTTCTTCTGCTCCGCCGCACAGGTCCGTTTTTTTTATTTTAATTTAATTTGCTATTTTATTTTATTTAATATGTTAATAACATTTTTTTATCATTATTATTATTAATGTTAGTATTGCTAATATTATTATTATTATTATTATTATTATTATCATTATTATTATTAATATTATTACTATTAATTTTATTATTATTATTATTATTATTATTATTATTAATGTTCATATTATTGTCTTGTTATTATTATTATTGTTTTTCATATTATTATTATTATTATTATTATTATTATTATTATTATTATTATTATTATTATTATTAGTGTTAATAGTATTAACATTATTTCGTAATTATTATTATTATTAATAATATTATTATTATCATTAATGTTAATATTATTAATATTATTATAACTATTATTATTGTTATTAATAATGATATTATTAATATGATTATTGTTATTATTATTATTATTATTACTATTATTATTATTATTATTATGTTGCTATTACTATTATTATTATTACTATTGTTATTATTACTATTTCTATTATTATTATTATTACTAATCCTATTATTATTATTAGTATTATTATTACTATTATTATCTTTATTTTCATTATTATCATCGTACTCTTGTTGATGGTGGATTTTTATTTGTTGGCTTAGGAATTTTAGGACCGGTGCAGGGCGTTTCCAAGTGAGCGCCACCGCCGCGCCTTGTTTCCGAGGTTCCGTCATCGCCGTGCTTTGGTTTCGAGGTGAGCGTTTATTCCCGCCGCTTGGTTTCGAATGCTCTGGTGAGTTTTGGATGTGTCTGAGTCCTTGGTACTGACTATGCAGAGTGTTAGACCTTGTCACGTGGTTTTGGACACACGTCGTTTCATCGCGCCTTGGATCCGAGGTTGTTTGTCGACGCGCTTTTTTTTGAGGTAGGTCCCCTTTGCACTGCTTTTAAAATTTAAGTTATATTATTTCATGCTGTTTGCGCACCCTAATTGTTCAAAATCAACATTTTATTAGTTGTAATAAATATGAGATAATATACGCTAATTAATTTTTAATATAAGATGGTTAATTTTTAAATGGATATTTATTGTCAAAAGGAGCCGTTTATTTTATACACGACACATGAAACATCCTTTTGATGAGCGGACACCCAATAATGAAAGAATGCCCGTTTGGCTTTTAAACATAATTCACGAAATATAAAATAGAGTTCTGGTTTAATGAGAAATGATTTCTTTTGATGCGTGAACAAATACTTTGGTTCGTTTGAGAAATTGCCCGGTTGGCTCTTAAAGTTTATTTGGAAAAGAAAATGGTTTGGTTTGGTTTATAAAAACACTGGCAACCTGTGAAGTAGTGTTTTGGGGTTCTTTAAACGGTTTTAAACCGGATTTTGTCTCATAAAGAAGTTGTACATGTCTTTGAGTAGTGTTTGTGAAATGTATTAAATGCCCGTTTGGCACTTTATGGAAAGCGATAAAAATGTTTTGATAAAAACCCTCTTAGGGCGACTCTCATGCCTTGGTTGCAATGGATTGTTTGGGAGGCCGCGCTTAGAGGCTCCCGGGTACTTGAGTAGTTAAAGGCAAGAGGTTGTCCCATGGAGTGGCTCGGGGAATTCCTGTTGTTCTTTATATATGGATATATCTGATTGGATGCTCGGTTGGCATCAGTTGGCTCACCCCTTTTTCTTAAACACATGAGACATGAGAATCTGGCATATTGAGATAATATTCTAAGGACGATTGCTGCACTGGTAGGTTATGGTACTGACCAGTGGCCCATAGTAGGTGGATATATTGGGTTTATTACTATGGGATTTGCCCTCGACCTGCCTGTGAGTGGATGGTCGAGCGTTTTGTACGTTTTGATTTCATCGTGACATGCCAATAAAGATGATTTCTCATGTATTGGTGTCTTCTGGTTTATTCTCGATCTCCTAGGTTCACCCATGTCTATTCAGATTTTGTAGCTTGCAGTAATGATTATGATGCTCACGTGTATACTTACATTGCCCTTGCTGTATGTTTTACTTTGTGCATTCTGGCATATTGTTTTCCTTGGAAACTGATAAATTGCTTTTTTAATGGGTTTCTAAAAATTGTTTTCAAATGGAAGTGTTTAATCCCTTTTTTACAAATTTAAAAATTTAAACATCACTTTCCCCCTTTTCCTGAAATGTCATTGGCACTAATGAAATGAACACGAATTTGGAAAATGGCTAAGGGCAATGGTTCGTACTTTGTTTTTAAGTAGAATATTATTAAAAACATACTTTTATAGATTGTAGTTCAAACTTGAAATGATGTTTCTTTTATTTTAAAGGTAGTGCATTGGGAATAGATATCGGGCTAGCCTACTGAGTTTTAATACTCACGCCTATAGTTGTTTTCTGTTTTTAGTATTTGTGCAGGCTATAGCTTGAGTGCGCTCGCCTAGGGCGATGCTTGATCGTTGAGTTGGAGAGCGACCCGCGAGGTCGCACGGAGTTTGTTCGCACGTCGTGTTTGGTTAGTTTGTTTCTTGTTTGTTCTTGTTTAGTCACTTTATCTGGTTTATATTTTCTGCGCTGCTCTGTATTATTTTCACTGTCTTATTTATTTATATTGGGCGAAATCGTTCCCACAATCTCTAATGATGCCCTGGCGCTTGTCGCCAGCCCGGGAGGATCGGGAACGCCTCTCGGGCCATGTCGCGGACCGGCTCGGGTGACCGGTTCAGGGTCAACCCGGGTTGGTTCGTGACACATACAGAAGTTTTTGGGCTAATAAATGTTGCCGGAACTCATGGAGAAAGGTACTTTTTCCTTTTCATAGATGATTAAAATAGAATGGCATGTGTGATGGTCATTCACAGGAAACAACAAGTCTTTGACTGCATGAAAACATATCGGCGAATCGCCGAGAATGATACTGGATGAACAATCAAAGTGTTGCGATCTGACAATGGAGGAGAATAAACGTCCATTGAATTTGAGAATTATCTAGAGAAGCATGGGATACACCATGAGGTAGCTACTGTGAGAACTCCACAACAAAATGGAGTTGTTGAACGTAGGAATTGATAGGTGAACAACATGGAACGAACTATGCTGATTGAGAGTCGTATTCCACGACATTACTGGAAAGAGGCTCTTCAAGCCACAATGTACTTTCAGAATCGAACAAGACTTTATATGGGTGAGACGAAGACACCATATGAATTGTGGCATGGACGGAAGCCTTCTCTAAAATTCTTTCGTGTCTTTGGAAGTAAATGTTTCATCAGGAACAATGATGGAAATCAAGGGAAATATGGCGACAATGCAGATGAAGGAATTTTCCTCAGTTACTCAATGAACAGAATAGCCTAAAAATGTTTCAACAAGCGTTTGGGAAGGATTGTGGAAAGAAGTGATGTTAAGATAATTGAAGAGAAAACCACAAATGCTTTAAGGACGCCATATGTTGATGTGATAGAAAGTCAGGAATAATGTGAACGTGAAGAAAATACAATGCAGAAATAGAGGAAGCTGTTCAAAACACTCAGCAGTCACATCAAGATGTTGACTCAGAAGAAGAATATGAAGAAGAAACTATGGCTGAAGAGAATACTAATGAACCTCACAGGAGAAATCGAAGAGCTGATATTGATCCATCCAACATAATTGGGGACAGGAGTGCACCCACTCAAACAAGAAGGATGAGGAATACCACACAATCTGCATTTCTATCAGTTGTAGAGCCATCCTCATTCGAAGAAGCTGCAAAAGATAAATCTTGGGTGAAAGCCATGAATGATGAATTAAATCAGATTGAAAAGAAATAGACATGGGATCTTGTACAGAGACCAGAAGGTCACAATGTGATTGGTACCAAATGGATCTTCAAAAATAAGTTTGATGAGCATGGAAGTGTCATCAGAAACAAGGCATGACTGGTATGTAAATGATACTCCCAGATTGAAGGCATTGATATTGAAGAAACCTTTGCTCCAGTGGCTAGACTGGAGTCAATCAGGCTTTTCCATGCCATGGCACTCCAAAGAGGATATAAAGTATATCAAATGGATGTCAAGAAAGCATTCTTGAATGGTGTACTCGAAGAATAAGTCTACATTTAACAACCAGTGGGATTTGTTTTGGGTACTGATGAAACAAAGGTCTACAAACTGAAGAAAGCTCTATATGGTTTGAAGCAGGCACCACGGGCATGGTACTCACGGCTGGACTCATATCTCAAGAAGTTGGAATTCAAAAGAGGAGGAGTTGATCACAATCTTTATGTGAAGAATTCTCCAAAATATCAATTCATGGTTCTTGTCTATGTTGATGATATCATATTTGGTGGCAGTAGGCAGAAATCAGTGGATGAATTTGCCAACCACATGAAATCAGAATTTGAAATGTCTATGATTGGGGAGATCACATATTTCTTGGGGCTGCAAGTGATTCAAAATAAGGAATACACATTCATTTCTCAGGAAAAATATGCAAGAGAGTTGCTGAAGAAGTTCAATATGAAAGACTCCAAACCAATGTCAACTCCGATTATAGTTGGAACTAAACATGGAAAGCATGAGGATGGGAACTCTGTTGATCCCACCATGTACAGGAGGATCATTGGAAGCCTACTATACCTGAAAGCGACAAGGCCAGATATTGTCTTTGCAACATGCCTTGCGGCCTGCTTTCAGAGTGATCCAAAGGAGGAACATATGGCAGCAGTAAAAAGAATCATGAGGTACATTCAAGGTACACATAACTTTGGGTTATTTTTTGCTGCAGGTAGGGACAGTGAATTATCAGCTTTTTCTGATGCTGACTGCGCTGGTGATGTAGTGGACAGAAAGTCCACTAGTGGTGGAGCTTTCTATATTGGGCAGAAAAGTGTTGGCTGGTTGAGAAAGAAACAAGAAAATTCTTCTCTTAGTACTGCAAAAGCTGAGTATATCTCCGCCACAAAGGCATGCACTCAACTACTGTTGATGAAGCAGCAATTAACTAACATTGGCGATGAGGTGACGCAACCAATGGTGATTTACTATGACAATAATAGTGCAATTGATCTTACGAAGAATCATGTTCAGCATTCTCGTACAAAACACATTGAAATCAGGTATCACTTTATCAAAGATAATGTGGAGCAAAGCGTGATTAGATTGGATCATGTGGGAACAGATGAGCAAGTGGCTGATATCTTGACAAAGCCACTGTCAACGGCTGTGTTTGAGAAGCATCGGTTGAACCTCGGTGTTCGACCACCTCCCAATGCATAAGGAGAATAAGTAATACCCCTCTCCCCATTTGTTTTAAATGTTTTAATCTGTTTATGGATATGGTGCTGGTTTATAGGGGAGATACTATCTAGGGGGAGTATGGTTTGAGTTGAACGTGAAAAAATTTTCTGGTCTTTGAATTTTTTTTCAATGGGGGAGAAAGGAGAAGGAATAAATTCAGGCAACTTCTGTGATGAGAAGAATGAGAAGGAAAATAGTGGAACCCAATTCAAGCCTCCTCTCTTGTTTTCTACACCGAGCATTTCTCACGTATACTTAGAGTGTTGGGTTGGTTTTCAAATAGAAGAAGATCTATTGATTTTTTCTTCTGATTTCCAACATACCCAAAGGGGGAGGTTGTTGGAACCATGGTCTTCTATGCCTGATTTTATATGTGGTTTGTGTTTGTTGTCAATCATCAATGGAAGTTCGAATCGTGTACCAGCAAAGAGATCATACCGTTCAAGCACACAATAGTATTGAAGGTAGCGCCATTTCCCAGTGTTTGCCAAATTTTTGCGGTCAAAAATTTGGATTTTGGTGAGCATCGCGAAAATAGGATTTCCTCGAAGATCATGATTTAATATGGAAAAGGCATGAATTTAGCGAAGATAGGATTCATGGTTTGGAAGTCACGAAGACCAGAAGAATAGAGGTGGTGAGTCTTCGCGATTACGTCATGCTTCGTGAACGGTAGAGGTTGAAGTGCATCGCGGAGGAGAAGGGATTTGCGAGGGAGCTTCGCAGCGAAGGTGCGAAGTAATGTTGACGGCGATTCTTCGCGATTACGTCAAGCTCCGCGAACGGAAAATTTCCGTGGTGCTTCGCGATTTGGACAGAATTCTGGAGGGAACTTTGGAGCTTCGCGATTTGAGCTGACGTGGCGCTGACTTCATGCGGAAGGGTCGAGGGTCGGTGGAATCACCTATAAATAGAGGCCGACCCCCTCACGAGAAGTAGAGAGAATTTCGGAGAAAGTCCTTTGCTCTCGGTTCACAAAGGTCTCTCGCGAAGGTAGTGGGCTTCGCGAAAGAGGATTTTCGCGGCGGCTATTCTAGCTCCGCGAAAGAGGAGCGCCCAGCGTTGGCTCAGTGAGCTTCACGAAGAGGCAGGAGCTTCGCGATAGCCAAGCATTGCGAAGGCTGGAGCATCACGAGAGTGCTTCGCGATTGATCTTCGTGAAATGACAGGGGCTCTGCGAAGGCTTGTTTGAGCTTTGAAAAATTGGGAGCCTTGCAAAGTAGGGTACTTTGCGAAGGCCTTTTCCAAAGGTTGTTTTCCCTGTGGACAAGGGAGAATGGGGTTTTCATCAGTTGTTGGAATTTGGATTTTAACAGAGCATTAACTCAGGACTCTGATGCAAGCAAAGTCTCATGCTGAACAGGGGACAATGAACTTCATGAATATTAATTGAAGAGACCTTCACGTCTATAAACTGAGTGTGACTTCACCAACGTTAGTGATCCAAGGGGACTCAATGGGAGTCACCCGAGGGAAGTAGTGAGCTATCTCAGAACCTTTGTAAAGGCAGTGAGCCTGGGACAGAGTGACAGTGCCTGAACTTTTGTAATCTCTAGCTAGTGAAGCATAGTGGTTTTTGGTACGACCGACAACTTGTTGGCATATGCTCCTTGGACGTAGCCCTTAGTGGTGAACCTAGTAAAAAGGGATATGTCTTCTCTGTGCATGTACATGTTTGCTTTCTGATACTTTTCATCTTACAAGTTCAAAAATTTCCTACCATCGTGGGAACAAGATCCACAACTTTAAAAAGAAAAAGTTATCACCCTGATTCACCCCTCCCCTCTCAGGGTGTCCCGGGGTCCTTCACTAACACTTTATTTCCTCCTCCAGTTTCTATATTGCCTCTTTTTACTTCTATTTCCACCACATTACATTGATTAGGTGAGTAGACTTGTTGCATAGAACTTTATCTCTGCGATTATGGATCTTCATTATCTGTTCCTAATAAAAAAGATCATTCTCCAACTCTACCACCTATGAAGATATTACAAGTGAAAGATATGGTATATACCTTTTAAGAGGGATTGATGGAAGGCATTGTGTACATTAGACATGGTTGGTGGAAGTGCTAGTTGATAGGCCATATCATCTACACGATCAAGAATCATTAAGGGACTGATGTACATGGTTCATAGATTTCCATTTTTCCCAAATATCATGACCTTATTCCATGGAGATATTAGGAGTAATACATTATCTCCAACTTTGAACTCATGTTCCCATCGATGATTGTCTTCATAAATCTTATGTCATATTTGGGCTACCTTAATGTGTTGTTGAATGGTTTTCACCTTCTATATCATTTTTCAACCATTTTAGGTCCAAGAATCTTACTCTCATTGACGTCATCTCAAAATGATGATGTTATACACCTTTTCCCAAAAAGGGCTACATACGGTGCCATTTAGATGCCGGAGTGGAAAATGTTTTTGTATGGGAATTACAATATTTGAACATGTTGGTACCTTCCTACTTTAAAGGTTATATATCATTCTCTCAACATGTCTTCTATCTCATGAATTGTTCTCTTAGTTTGGCCATCATTTTGAGAATGAAAGGTTGTACTAAAGTTTAGATCAGTCCTTAGAACATGTTGGTGACTTTTCCAAAACATTGAGGTGAATGTTGGATCTCAATAAGATACAATAGATAGTTGTAATCCATGCATCATTACCACCTGTTAGATATATATCCATGAAAATGATCAAATGAGACATCCAAGTGAATTGTGATAAATTGAGTTCTCTTTGAATAAAGATCCACAATGACTCACAAAGCATCATTTCCTCTAGACATCTTAAATATGCAGAGAAAAATTTCATGTTTATGTTCTTCCAATTACATGTTTGTATGGGTTGGGGTTTCATCATCTCCTTATACTTCATTCTCCCAGAATTCACTTGTTAACATACCATTCATTTTAATGTATATTCATCAATCTACATCCTCATATTTTCCTACAAAATGTTCTCTCAGAGATTTTGATACATCATTGTACTACCTGGGTGAATAGAGAAGGTGATCCATGTGCATCATTCAAATGGTCCTTATTTATCAATATATCAGATGGTACACATAATCATGACCCAAACCTTACAAATACTTCCTCAATAATCTTAAACATATATAATTTTCTATATCTAATAGCTTACAACCTTTATAAAAGTTAAACATCTTTTCTTTTAAAATTCTTTACATTATCCAAGAGGGATGATTGATCAGCCATTTGAGAAATGAATAATGATGTTCATCCCTTAAATAATTCCATGTACAGCATATGAAAATATATTAAGATTGGATCCTTTTCAATTCTCATAAATGATAAAGATCAATGATCTTTTCTATATAGAGCGTCTGCCACCTTATTTTCTTACAGGGGTGGTATTAGAATTAATAGTAATAATATTCGGTAATATCTAACTAAATTATTTGGCGCATATTAAGTTATTTCAGTGTTAATATATATTTGTGACTTTTTTTATCAGTATATATCTCACAATTCTACCCATAGAGATAATGATGCCATATTTTCAAAGAAATTACCATAGATACCAACTCCGGGTTATGAGTGGGATGGTTTTCCACATTGATTTTAAACTATCTCAAGGTATCAACTATCACGTTATAATTTTTCATCAGTAAACATCATTATCCCTTAAATGAAGCATCGCTGTACTCCACAAATAATTCTCCACATATTGAGAGTTTGAGTATTAGCACAGTGATGTGCATATTTTTGAGCTCCTTAATGATTTTTTTCACATCCTTGTGTCTAGAAAAACAACACCCCCTTTCGTGACAACATGTTCATTGGGTTTGAAAATCATGATATGTTCTTCAAAAATCACCGATAATACCAAGCTAGAGCCAAAATGATGTGGATCTTCGTTACAGATGTTGGCCTTGGCCACTCTTCAACTCCCTTTGTCTTAGAAGTGTCCACAGATAACTCTTTTATGGTGAAAACATGCCCCAATAATGATATTTCCAACATCCATAACTAGCATTTACTATACATTGCATACATTTTCTTCCTTCTCAAAATCATCAACACGGTATTCAAATGCTCCTCATGAGACAACATGAACTTGTTGTATATTATAATATCATCAATAAAGACTACCACAATTTTGTTGAGGTAATCTCAAATGACTCTATTCATTTAATCCTTGATTATTTTCAGAGCATTAGTGAGTATGAAAGGCATCACTATGAACACATAGTGTCCATACCTCGTTATAAATGCAGTGATGGGAATATCTTCCTTCTTCAGATTTAATTTGTGATCTCCTAACTGAAGGACCATGTTAGAAAATAAATGCCCCCCCACAAAGCTGATTGATGAATTTAACTATCCATGGAAGGGGATACTTATTATTTATCGTGAATTTATTGATCTCATCATAATCAATGTAGAGGTAAATTGTTCTATCCTTCTTCTTGAGGAAGAGGATGGGCACACCCCATATTGAAGTACTCAGGAAAAAAATAAGTCCCTAGATTATTTTGTTACTCCTTAATATTCTCTTACAACTCTACTGTGGAAATTCTATAAGGTGTATTTCATATAAGAATAAATTGAGGATTACATTAAATTGAGAACTCAAACTCTCGATCATGAGTAAAACCAACAAATTCTTCATGGAATACATCAGTGTAATCTCTCACGATGGGAATATCGTTCAGAAGAATCATCTTAGTTGTTTAAATAATTTGATCTAGACATGATTTCACATAAAGAATTAATATCTACACTTATGGAAATGATTCAAAAACAGATTCAACTTCCTTTAATCACTTGTAAATAATTGGAGGATGCTTTGAGGTGTGGAGTGCGATCTCTAGTTCTTGATAGTTGATGTTGACTTTGTATAAAGATATCCAATACATGCCTAAGATAACATATTACTTTGATAAAAGTCAGATGAAGATCTTTCATAAAAGTATTAGTCCAAACACCCTATCCCTGGAGGATTTATATACTTTGGATGCAGTAAATCCCCTATTTTATATTCTCATAGATAACTGAACCTCCAAATTTTGAGGTGGTGTTTGAATAAATCTAAAAATCATAAATGATATGAAAGAATGTGTAGAACCATAATCAAATAGTGAATTGTCAATTATTTATTGAATAAATTGAATACCTATCACCACATTATTGTCTGGATCCACCTCGGTATTAGTGATAAGATAAGAGATTCCATGATTCCTGGGATGTTTTTTTTTTTGATTTTCTCTGAAAACCCTTCACGTAGATAATTTTTTGGCCTAATACCCATGCTCCTTGTGGTTTTATCACTTTACTACATGCAGCGCGTTGATCATAACCTTCCTTCATACTTCCAAATTAATGGGATTATTCATATCAATTTGGTAGTTCTTTTCTATATGTATCATCTTTCCACATTTGATGTAATTACTGGTACCCATTAGAGAGTACCCAATATTCTTCTTCCCATTATTTTGACACACGGGATTTTGGTTCTTCATTTAATCATGGTATTCATTTTCTGAACCAATAATATTAAAAACTATTTTCCTTTTTACCAGGTTCATGAGACCATTGAGATTATCTGGTCTCCATTTCAACCTTTAGGGAACAATGTTATATCTTTTTATAATTTTCAATGTCACAAATCTCCAACGCTTTTCCTAATATCGACACTAGTATGAAAAATAAGAGATAAACCATGATCTCGACAGTCATGAAAAATACGGAGGTGTATTTTGAAAGACTTGTGAAGTGTTTTTCATACACCTTGATGGACTCATATTCCTGATTCTGAAGTCTAAGGAACTCTCTTTCCATCTTTAGATGGATTTTTTAGGGAAAATATTTATTGAAAAACATTTTCAGGAATTCCTCATAATCCAAGAAATTAATTTCTTCTTGGTACATCATATTATAAATCAGTATCCACCGCCGATCATATTCCCCATTAAAATGATAGATCACATGTATGACATTGTGTCCTTTTATCACTAGATGATAGAGAATATCTTTTCAATGGAGTTAATCCTTTGTTCTGTGGTAATTGGATCAGATGTTCCACTAAACATGGTAGGCCTTTTCCTCATGACGGATTTGACTACAACTTCCTGTTTACTAGAAGGGGGAGGGAATTCCCCATGATTCATGTATTTACTCTTAACTTGAGCAAAACAAGAAAATATTTTCATGAAACATTGAACACCCATTCCCATAATATTTGTAATATCATTATATAATTCATTACATTCCCCATCACATTGATTATTTTAACATATTCATATATTTCCTATCAATTACTAAGAAAAAGAATGTATAATTAGGTGGCTTGAATTCTTAGCTAATAAGCAAAAAGGTAATATAGAACCTAAATGGATATGCTCGTAAAGGAGAAGTATATCATAACTTGTGATTTCATATGTTTCAATGTTGGTTATCCTTGAACTTTTACATAAAAAATATTCATATGGGGTTATTTTTTTGTTCCCATAATAATTTTTGGTACTAATATTATGAATGTACAAAGACATATCCTCTTAGAATGTCAACTAGGAGTGCAGAATGGAATTTTATCATGAACCTATTCCCATTATAGTCTAGCTCATAGCAGTGTTTTTAGGTTTTCCCCCTAGATAAATCTGTGATAGAGCATCATCCACTTGTTAGTATCTAGATAGGGATTTATATTCTTTATAAATGACTTATTCTATATATACCAAAATTTAGGGTTTCTTTCTTATACATAGTCATATATCTATGGTTCTCACTAAAGTGACCTATTCTTAATCACTCAAAATCAATATAAAATCATCTAATACCAACTATAGTGAACCTATACATTGACACATATAATTACAAGATTTTAGAGATAAAAATGAATCATATTAAAAACCAATGATACTAATTTCTAGTGTCATGGAATATAGGGTAAAAAATAAAACATGGGGATAAATAAATCATTTCATTATTTAGTCTTCATATAGTTCCCCTAACAACCATTGTGCTCATACATATTCATAAGATAAATTCAGGAAAACATGATCGAAGGGATGAGCTAAAAATCTATCAATGGTAATAAATATAAGAAAAAGTCTTTAGCACATGGGTCAGAAGGCATAAAATAATGATATAAAGAGGCAAGGAGCATATGGAATCATGACATATAAACGTGGGATCATATAAACATCAACTCATAGTAATGTGAATGAAACATAAAACATGACTTTAGAACAAGTCAAGGCTCATTCCACATAGGGGATCACAAGTCAAGGTTAACCACTAAGACCATTGCACATGGTATCACGAGTCAAAGCTAACTGCAAAGACCGTTTCTATAATGACCCAACCTTATTACATTACATAATATTGAATTTAGTCAATAAATCAGTTCCTTTCACAATGAGGATCTTTTCAAGTTTATAGCATTAGAAAACTAGGAAAAAATACATTCATATGATTCCACATTAATACAAAATCTTATAAAATTAAATAGTAATCATTTCATCGATAATATAAATATTTTCAAATAAAACACATCTACTGGATAAATGTCCTTAAAATTTATCATGAATTCCTTGTTTCTATTGAAAATCCATATACCATGTGAAAATCATTTAGAAAATTTGCATGAGCACAAAAATCTCAGTATGGGATATAAAAATAAGGAAATAACACAATAGTCTAGGAATCCATGTAACG
The DNA here is from genome assembly GCA_963277665.1 of Viscum album. NCBI lineage: Eukaryota > Viridiplantae > Streptophyta > Magnoliopsida > Santalales > Viscaceae > Viscum > Viscum album. Next base: position 1,952,331,073 of record OY728150.1, read on the forward strand.
TATGAAATCATTTTCAAAAATCCATAATTGTCACCCATATAATCATAATATATTAAACATGAGATTTCAAAAATATTTCCACAAAAAATATAGAACATAAATATAACCATAAGGGTATCTTGGGGAATTATGTAGTATTTTTTGTTACCGTCATGGCAACCTTATGATTTTTAACCCTCACACCTACCATACAATGTAACTTTCACAGATGTCTTATTGTGTAACCATAATAGTCACACTTAGAGTAACCATATGTCCAACCTAAAACATACAAAAACCAATGAATTGGATGGGAGTAAAGTTCCCACCCTTCATCATTAACAATTCACAAGATCTAGAACAAAATCATAAACCATGAATAATTGTGTAAAAACATCTCTTTTGTATTTTGTAAAACAGAATTTTTAAAGAGGATTTTAAAAGAAATGCCCCTTTCAAATATCATATAATTTATGTGAGACAAAATATAGTGGATGGACTATGTATATAAACTAAAAATAAACATAATTAAACATAATATAAACAAAATTATTCAACACAATAATTTTAAATTCCATATAAATAATGAAGTAGTAGGTTAACCCAAATAATGGAAATTGGGTTAAGAATTCCCTTAACTCAGGTTTTCTTACTTAAAATTCATTTAAACCACTTTTATAATAGTTAAAATATTGTTACTAATATATTAAAGTAACATATTAATGATTATAACACCTTATATGATCATTTCATAACAACATTTCACCCTTTAATTATTTGTCTTTTATTACTTCCATTATTTTGGGTTCGTTCTTTACATGATGTACATGGTTGGTTTGTATTTGATTTTATTTTCTAATGGATATGAAATTCCAAAAGTTGAATAAATGTGTATTAATATACTTCCAAAATATATAATGATACCATAAAATATTTTTTATGATATATTATAAAGGATATTTAGAGAAAACAATAATGATATTTGTTTAGATCATTTGTGGTGGTTCCTCGATAATCTTGAACTTGTATTATTATATAATTTTATGTCAGGAATTGAAGTTCATTCCAGAAAATAGAATAGGTTAAATAATAAAATTTACTTTTTAACTCCACCATTTAAATTGTTTTATGATAATATTTTAAGGTATTAATTGAAATTTAAGACGAATCATCCATGGTTTTGGTAATCAGAACTTCACAAAGAATGTTTTTTATTTTTAGAACAACTGGGATATGATATAAAGAATTATTATGAATCTTTTACATGAACATGATAACATAAAAAATATCTATGATTTTTTATATTTCATACCTCTTTTATGAGTAAATTAGTTGAGAGTATAATAAAAGAAATGAATTTGAATGAAAAACATGAAAAAGGAAAAGAATTATTACCACTTCATCTCTTCAAATTGAGATCCCCCTTAAGGACTTTGGGTTTGGCCTTTTGGTTAGAACAATAGATCTTGGATGTGTGGAAAGAGATTGAGGAGGGGGTTTTGAAGAACCTAGGTAATTTTAAAGGCTTCAGTGGTGTATGAGGATGAGGGGAATGATGTTGGTATTCATAGTGTTTGTGAGGAGGGATTTTACAATATTTTAATTATTATTTTAATATTTTTTTCCAATCCTATGTATATCGTTAATTACTATGATCAAAATAATTATGAGGTCATGTGAGGTCATGAAAAGTTGTCTTATAGAAGCTATGATGTCATAAATAGTGTATTAACGTGATAATTTGTATATACGATATTTTACCATATTTCACAATTCTAAAATATAAATGAATTTTAAAAAAATACAAAAAATTCACTCCAACCATTTTTCGATATGTAGAATTCAAAAATGAACATCATTTTATGAAAATAATTTTCTATATATTATTTTTATTATTATATTCAAATAAAATCATAATTTATTCAAAAATAAAAAATTTAAAACTATAACTCATTTTTTAACACCATGAAAAATTAATCCAAATGACATTATCTTAATAACATAATAAAATAAAAAAATCATACAATTTTCTATTCCTTAGGGTCATATTACTATTCATATTACATTTTATAATGGGACGTTTCTATTCACCAAAATAAATAGTTGGTTCTACGAGACTCTAAATAGCTTACTGATCACAACCTTAAAAGAATTATTTTGAAATTCATACACAGAAAAAAAATTATGTTTAATGGAAATTTATAACTATCAATTTTAAAAATGTTTCATGCATTTAAATTTATTCTCAAAACCATAGTGTTTTACATTATCCCCACATTCAAGAAATTGAATCCTTGTAATTTTCATTACTTATTAAAGAAGTGAGGGTATCTTTCCCTCAACATTTTTAGTCTCCCATGTTACTTCTACAAAAATTTGGTTTCTCCAAAAAACTCTTTCCTATTGGATTACCTTATTCCAAAATACATGTTCCCTTTGATGAGGAATTTGATCTAGTTTCTCTTCATAAGAATGGTTTTCTTTCATCTGAACTGCTTCTAGGATGAAGACATGAAATGAATTTGGCAAATACTTTCTCAACATTGAAACATGGAAATCATTGAGTACCTAAGATAAACTCAGAGGAAAAGAAACTCGGTATGCAACTGGTCTGTATTTCTCCTAGATATCATAAGGTCCAATAAACCATGGACTTAGCTTTCTTTTCTTTCCAAAAAGCATAAATCTTTTCCATTGTGAGATTCTAAGAGAAACAAGATCACCTAACTCAAAAAAAATCATTCCGTGGTTGTCATCATAAATTTTAAATATTTACTGAGTTGTACTCATGTGTCTAGATATTCCTCACTTTATAATCCACTTCCTCTACTAGTTCTGGTACCATCAACATCCTTTTGTAGACATCATTCAAAATATATGGAGTTCTAAACCAATTCTTATACAATTTCTCAAATGGTTACATCAATATACTCAAATAAAAATAGTTATTATATGAAAATTAAAAAAAAAGAAAGAAGTTGATACCAAAATCCCCGGTAGTCCATTGAACAAGGTCTAAGAATATCCTCAAATGTCTAAATTTTCTGTTTTAAATTCCCATCAGATTGAGGATTAAAATTTGTACTGAAATTTAATTCTATGCCCAATGAATTTGGAAGGACCTTATAAAAGTTAGAGGTGATAATGGGATCCCAGTGAGAAAAAATGGAAATAAGAACTAAATGTAACCTTCCAATCTCTTTGAGGTACAATTGAGATTGATAATCCAAATACATTTTATCTCAAATATGGGGAAAATGTGCACATTTAGTCAGTTGGTCAATAATAAACAATATTGCCTTGTTATCTTGACATGTCTTTTGTAGTCCCACAATGGAGTCTATGGATATATTCTCCCATTTCATCTCAGGAACTAAAAAAGGCTGAAGCATCCCCTTTAGTAACTACAACTCTTTTTTAACCAATTAACATGTCAAACATTTCACAGTAAAATCCAATGTATCCATTTTCATGCTATCCCACCAGTAATACTTCTGATGATAGTTGTACCTCTTAGTTCTACCAGGATGAACTTAAAATGGAGAACTATGAGATAAAAACACCAATTATTTCTTCAATTTGGAATCACAAGTCGTACAAAAACTTTTACCAAATTATAATACAAAATATTTATCAAGAATAAATTTTTTAAAGATACGCATTTTAACAAATGCTTTCTTTTTCAATAGGTCCTGGTTATCCTTTTGTGATTCTTTAATTCTGTCTGATAACAGTGAATGTGTTGTGACCTAAATAAATAAGGCTATTTACAGTACCAATAACTTCGAATCCAAATTTCTTCAAATTATTAATAAATGGATCATGTTCCTAACATAACATGGTTAATTATGCATGATGTTTTCACCTCGATGCATCTACCACGTTGTTTTTTTTTCACGGGTAGTAATTTATCTTTCAATCACAATCCTTTATCGGTTCAAGACATCTTTTTTGCCTCATTTTTAATTCATTTTCAGTGAATATATACGTCAATATTTTATGGTCAGTATATGTTTCAAATTAATTCATGTATAAAATATTACTCCAAATTATCAAAGAAAAAACTATAGGTGCCATTTCTAAATCCTATGTGGGATTATTTAACTCATGATGTTTTATATTTCAAGAAGAATAATTAATGCACTGATCAATCTAAATTAGAAAAAACCATATCCCTTCAATGAAGAATCACTGTAGAGGAAAAGTCACCATTTTGGAAAGGCATTTCCAAAACTAGAGCATTCTCCAATCTCATATTCAGTTCCTAAAGATAAACATCACATTCATCATTCCAAATTAATTTAACATATTTTCTTGTTAAATTAGTTAGATGTCTTGATAATTATGAAAAGTTCATAACAAAATGTTTGTAATAACATGTTAATCTAATAAAACTATGAATCACTGTAACATTTTTATTTATTTACCATTAATCAACCACATTAATTTTGTTACAATCAACTGTTATTCCTTATTTACAATTTTTCCAAGTAATGAAATCTTTAACAATCAAAAAAACACACTTTCAGAATTTTACATACATTTTATTTTCTTTTAAGGTTTTCAAAATAACCCTTAAGTGTTTTTCAGTACCCTATTTACTCATAAAAAATACCACAATTTCATAAATAAATATAGTAAAAAATTAATCCAAGAACTCATGATATATTCTATTCCTAGGATTCATGAATACTACAGGTGCATTAGTAAACCCAATCAATATAAAAAAAATTAATAATGACGGTATCTAGTGTGAAATACTTTTTTTGAGATGTAATCCGCATTCACCTTCAACTGATGGTATTTAGATCTCATGCCAATCTTGTAAAAGTACTGAGCTCCCTAGAGATGATCAAACAATTCAACGATATGAGGAAAATGAGACTTTTTTTAATAGTGATGTTATTCAAGGCTCTATATTCAACAAAAATTCCCATGGAACAATATTTCTTTTTTTTAAGGTCACCCCATGGTGATGTTTGAGGATAAACGAATCCTTTATCAACCAACTCCTGTATAAATTTTTTTAATTCAATAAGTTCCATATGCGCCATTCCATATGGGGGTTTTGAAATTATTATAGCCTAAGGAACTATGTCAATTGTGAATTGGAATTCCCAATCAGGTATGAAACTAAGTAACTCATTAGAAAAAACATCAAGGTATTCATTTACCACAGACACATCATTAATCTGAATTGTTCCATTTTTTTTTGAAATATGAGATAGAAAATTATAATTTCCATATTTAACCATTTTTCAAACATACTGATAAGTTATCAATTTCATGGGTTCATTCATGTAAACAAACTGAAACCCTTTCTAAAAACAACTTATTTAGCTCTACATTAAATCTTTTCATGATAAAGAAGAATCCAATCCATTCAAAAAATCACACCAAAATCTTCTAAGGTTTAAATAAAAAAGTTTTTCAGGTAATGTTATTACATAGACCACCATTAAAATATTCATATAATTCCTCTTTACTGTAATATTTATCCTAGAGTTTTAACAATAATTTCAGCTCTCAATCATTGAGGTGATATTTCTAATTTACCCAAAAATTCCTCAGATATAATGGAATGTGTAGAGCTCCTATCAAAATATTCAATAGAAAAATATCTATAAAAACCAACATACCTAATACAAATTTATTCAATAGCACAACATCTGCTAAAATATCTATAAAAGATCACACAATACCTTTCTCCTTATAGTTTGGATTCTTTTCATAATTCTGATATCTCTTTGGGGAGGAATTTTCATAATGAGCCATCACTCCACATTAAAAATTCATAATAGTTTTATTATTAGGATTACTCTTCGGGTCATTTTCATTATAATATCATTCCATATTTCCAAACATACCACATCAAAAACACATCCCAGTTTTGTATGGTATTCACCAGGGATTTTTTCCACACTTTTCAAAAACTCAAACCTGGAATTTCTTACCAACTTATTTATTTTGATGATTATGAACCATCACATTCCATTTGGACCTCTTCTTGTCCTTGATTTCAATGTGCATGTGATAATCAAAAAAGCAATCTCTACCCTCTCAGCACATCAGAGAAGTTTCTCATGATTTTTGAATTCACGGGAGGTCAATTCCCTTAGATACCTTGTCATTAATCCTGAGTAAAACTTGTTGCTTTTTTTATCAAGATATTGAATAAGATTTTGAGCATACCTCCCTGGCCAGGTGATGTTTTCATCATACACATCCACTGAATTCTTCTCCTATAAGCTCAATTATAGTAATTTTTTCTCCATCCTAAGTCACGCAACCTTAAGAAAATATTTTTCATTGAAAAGTCTTTTAAGGGAATCCCATGCTAAGGCATAAATATCCTCTATATATTTGATATTTTTGACCATTAACTAGCACTGGTCAGCTTCACCTTCAAAGAATACAATGGAAATACTTACCTATTGATTATCTAAACATCCCATAACATCGAATACCATTTCAAAGGCTTTAATCCATCCTTCAGCCACTAATGGTTCTGATGATCTGCTAAAAAAGGAGGGTGTTTTATCATAATATGATCCACTTTCATCATGTTCAGTTGTAGTACATATGGATACAATCATTAATGGATTCCAACAAAATTTGTTTCTTGTGTTAGATGATCAATTAATATCACAAACATCTCAGTTCCAATCCTTACTGTTCTGGGATGCAAATTTGGAACGATATCATTATTCTAGTACCTCTCCTATTTTTCTTTCATGTTTCTTATGAGGAAAACCATTCAGAACATACTTATCTTAGTTGAATCAACATGGTAATATTTATATTCTATATCATTTAGAATTAACCCTAGGGTGAAAATCATTTATGGTACTATATTAACATCATCATAACCCGTAATGTTCTCTTAAGCATCCTCTAGTGCCAATTATAAGTACCCCCACATTAATACATTACCTAATCATGAAATTAGTCTAGAACTCACTTCCTTACACATTGAGGATCATATTATGATAGAGATTAAATGAATTGGGACATAATAAATTCATAATAGTTCACATTAATACATATAATATATAATAAAAATTGTAATAATTTCTTCCCAAATATAAATCTTTTCATGTAAAACATGATTTCCTGATAAATCTCTATAACATTTAACTTGGATTCCTTCTATTTATTACACAAAATTATAACCTATGAAAATATTTTTAAAACAGGAGATCTGAATAAAAAATTTATTAGTAAGGGATATAAAAATAAGGAAAGAACACATTAGTCCATGAATACATGTAATGAATGAAATCATTTTGCAAATTATATAATTGTCACCCTTATAAACATACATTGTGAAATTGAGATTTACTTGAGATTTATAGAAAACATATAGAACCTAAATATAACAATAATGGTATCTTGGGGAATTAATTTATTAGTTTTGAAAACATCATGGCTACCTTATGATTTGAAACCCTCACTGCTACCATTCAAATTAACCCTCAAGACTACCTTATTAAGTTATAGTTGCAGTTACACATGGAGTAACCATATGACGAACCTCCAATATAGACATTCCCAATGAATTAGAGGAAAATATAGGTCCCACCCATCATCATAAATAATTCCCATGATCCATAACATAATCCTACAACATGAATAATTTCCTAGAAACATTTCATTTTAATTTTGTAAAAACGAATTTTTAAAGCGGATTTAAAAAAAATCCTCTTAAAAATTTTATATAATTGAAGTGAGACTTAATATAGTGGATGGAATATTTATATAAAATGTAAATACCCATTATTAAACATAATATAATAAAAATTTACCACACAAAAAATTTTAAATACCGCGTAAAAAATGAAGTAGAAGGTTAACCCAATGAATGGAAATTTGTTTAAGAATTCCCTTACCTCAAGTTTGTATTAAATAAAACTCATTTAAAACTAATTTATAATTGTTAAAATAGTGTTATAAATATCATAAATATTCATATTAATGTTTATAACACATTATATAATCATTTCGTAACATCATTTCAACCTTTAATTGTAAGAATTTTGATCCTCCCATTGTTTTGGGTGTGTACTTTACATGATTTCCATGGCCGGTTTGTATTTGATTTTCTTGTATTATATAAATAAAAATCCATAAGTTCAATAAAATGGTATTAATATTCCTATAAAATATATAATTATTCAATAAATCATTTTTTCATCATATATGATGATGAATATTCTGAAAAAACATTCATGATATTTATTTGGACCATTTTCATTGGTTTCTCAACAATCATGAACTTGTTTCGTTACATAATATTATGTCATGAATAGAATTTAGTTATAGAAAATAAAATAGGTTAAATCATAAAAATTATATTCTATTTAAAACATTAAAAGGGTTTTATTATCATATTTGTTTGAAGTAAAAGAAATTGAAGACACATTATCCACAATTTCGGTAAATTGACACTTTGAGGAAGGTGCTTTTATTTATTGAACAATATGGAGAGGAGAGAAAGAAATGTGACGAAAAGTTTACATGAACAAGATAATATACAGAAGATATATTATTCTATATATTTAAATCCTCATGGATAAGTGGAGGGAACAAGTGTATAATAAAATAAAGTAATTGGAAAGAAAAAACATGAAAATTGTAGATGATTTTTACCTCCTGATATCATCTCCTTAAGATCCTCCTTAATGCCTTTGATTTTGGAATTTTGGTGAGACCATAAGGTCTTAGACATGGGGAAGAGCCTTGATTATGGGATTTGGGATAAATTAAAAAATTCTCAAGACTTTAGAGGTGTGTGATAAATAGGGTATTGAGGGTGGTATTTATAATGGAAGAGAGAAGTGATTTTCCATTATTTTAATCATTATTTTAGTATTTTTGACCTTGAATATGAGTAGTCTTCATTATTGTGATAAAAATAGTAAATAAATAATTTGATTTCGAATTAAGTGGGATTACATAAGTTATGATGTAATAAATAGTGTATTTACCTGATAATTTTTATATACAGTATTTTACCATATTCTACTATTTCTCCAAAATTCTAGAATTTTGAAAAAATCCCTAAAATTCACCAAAACCATTTCTCAACATGAAGAATTCAAAAATGAACTTCATTTTTTTGAAAATAATATTATTAATATTTGTAATTTATTTTTTTATAAAAATCATAATTTATTCAAAAATAACAACATTGAAACAATAACTCATTTTAGCACCTTAAAAAATTAATCAACATGTCATTATCATAAGTCCTTATGAAAATGAAATAAAAATAAAACTAAATATTCTTTAGGGTCATATTACTATTCATATTAATATTCATAAGGATATATTACTATTGAAGAGAAAAAAATTTAGTTCTATCAGACTCTAAATAACTTACTTATCACAATCATAGATGACGGATTTTCAAAATTCCATACATTAAAGTGGCACAATAATGTTTAAATGCTACTTATAAATATCTAATTAAAACAATGTTTCATGAATTTCAATTTATTCTTAAAACCTTGGGGTGTTATACTTATACATAATGTATCATGTCACTCAACTTTACCCAATGCATTGTAGCGCTATCAGGGATCAACCATCATAACATGTTAATGAATATTTTTCCACGTATATAATCATAAATAATAAATCATAAATAAACACAAGGGTACCCATGAAATGAAATGGGTAGCATAATCATGTCATAATGCATAATAGATGGGTGTATTATACAAGTGTCTTAGAAAAAAAGGTATTAAAACATACAAGTTAATTGACAATGAAAAAATATGCATATATCATGGTAAGTGATATCATACATATGTTACTAAATGTAAGAAGAGTATCTATGAAATTTTAGCTTTAAAACAATTTAGTTAGGTTGTAAAGAAAATACTAAATAACATTTAAAATAGAAAATAGAATAATATTATATATTAAGCAAGAAGTGAAACAAAAATGTTTTAAAAATAAGAAGACTGATTTTATATAAACAATTGTGTCTTAATATATATGATATATTGGACTTAGAATAGGGTATGATTTCGAGAAGTTCCATTAAAACTAGGTTGCCTATCAAGAAGTATTAATAAAGGAACCAATTAAAAACATGAATTTTCCTAAAACAGAATGATGGATGGACTTTGATAAATGAGTTTTGATCAAGCCAAAAACATGTAGAAGATGTAAATATGAAGAAAATATAACATAATTTGGTTAAAAGGAAATATATAGCAACCCGAAGGAAAAATAGAGGTTCGAGTTGAATCATGTACCTTAATTGTAGAGGTGATATTACCTTGATCTTAATGTCATGGATAACAAAATTAAAATTATTAATTAATATTTTTAGAACCACTTCATTTTGAAATTTAATTTTTATAAACATATTATTTTTATTAATGAACTTTTTGATGGGTTAAGAGATTCAATTTCATTATTAGTTTCATTTGAGTTTATAATTAGTTTACATATTTACAAGTAAGAATAAAAATTTAATATGTGAATGGATTTATATAATTTGAGATATATTTTACTAGTAAAAATCTATTTTTTTTAATTGGTTATGAAATTCATTTAATTATTTTGAGTGAAGATGAATCATTATATAAAACATTAATGATAATTATTTTAGTTAATTTTCTGTTTTTTGATCATATCGAACACATTTTAAATTATATATTAATATGATGTATCAAATAGATTACAAAACATTAAATTATACATAATACATATATTATTGTCTGGTTAAACCATAAAAATGTTTTTATGATCGTAATTTATTGTGGTAATAGAAATTAAAAACCCAATATCCTTGAATGTGTGAAACTAACACATCAGAGATGTTGTTTTCCTTACTAGTATACAAGAATGTGAAATGAGAGATAATGATGAATTATTCAATTATCATAACTAAAGTACAGTATATGTATGGTACTAGAGTAATAATATGATTTGGATGATTATATTTGAGGAAAGAAAAAAAAATAATGGAACTTGAAATAATTTAAATGAAATTAAAAGGGGAATTTACATCTACAATAAATCTTCATTGAGAACTTGTTTTGGGGAGGGGATTCAGTCTTTTAAAGAGAAAAGGGGAATAAGGATGTGGGAGATAGGATTAGGGATATATTTGAGTAGAATTTAGATAAGGAAGAAGGCTTGAGAGGAGTGAATAGAAGAGGGGGAATTGTGAGGGTGATTTTTTATAGTGGAGGAGAGGTGGGTTTTCTCAATATTTTATTTATTATTTTATTATTTTTCTCAAGAAAATAAATAATTTTTATTCTTGTAAAAAAAATTAATTTGTCATGTGAGTTTCAACCCAATGTTCTTAAACCATCCATGACTCAATAAAGAGTTTATTTAACATATAATGTGTACATAGAGTAAATTATCGCATTTTACTATTCACAAAAAAATCATGTATTTCAGAAAAATCCCAAAAAATAACCCCAATAATTTTTTGACATGTATAATTTCAAAATGAAATCTATTTTATGAAAATAATTTTATAAATATGTGAAATTTAATTTCTTATTTAAAATCATAATTTAATTGATAAAATTGAAATTTGTAAAATATAAACTTCATTTCTAACAATTTGAAAAATTAATTAAGGTCTCTTAAGATTATCATATAATCATAAGTAATAAAAATACATATTTATGAACACATTTTTTGATTTTTTTAAATTATTAAATTAATCATTAAATTGTAATTAAATATACATGAATCAGAAAAAACCAACACTATCATATTTTTAATTAAAATGAGTATAAATATTATTTATACATTCACTGGTAATGTTACTTAATCAATTGGAAAATTTAGTATTTATAAGGGTCATATTACTACACATTATAGTAACATTTCTATTCATATGGCCCGGTTACTATTCACCAAAAATTATGTTTCTCTTATAAGACTCAAAACATATTACTAATCACAATCGTGTATGTCAGATTTTGGAAATTAAAATCACAGGAGTTATAATATTATGTATAACAGTCACATAATACTTATTAGTTCATTGTGTTGTGATTTCATGTTATTATAATATATGACAATATTAAGGTAATTTATATTTATTGATCTTTTGGTCATTATAGAATATATTCATAATCTAATCCAAATATATTGAACATATAGTTATGCACTCTTATATTTGGTTATCCTAAACATTAAAAAATTAAATTATATATTTTTTCATCATATATGAATTTAGAAGAAATGAACACCTAATGAAATAATATAATATATATGTAAATAAACATCATGATTAATATATTGGACCATTAAAATTCATTAAAAAGGATAAATTAAAATTAATGTTCCATTATATGGATTGAAACAACTAATAAGGTATGGTTCATATAACTTTAGATTCAATGACTATGTCAGTATTTAAATTAATTTCAATAGTTATAATAAATCGGGATAACCATCTCCCAATGGGAAAATGTTTTTATAATTATTTCTAGATATTTTTTAATCAATTTGGATTAATGTATTCTTAAAACCCTAGTTAGTGAATGTGAAAATGTCAACCAGAATTATAGATATTAGTACAAAATCAAATTGTAAAATTCTAATGGTAGAAACATATACAAAATCAAATGTGATAAATAAAATAAAATCACCTTGAAATTCTACATACATATTTATTCTGCACTTTAATATTTTTTAATCATTACAAGATGTCATCTTTTTTATAATTTTTTATTTAAAAATTCACCCAATGATACTTCCAATTATCATTTTTTCATATATCACTATTGATTACAATTTTTTATCATTCCATGAAAGATTTTTGATGATCCATAGATTTACTTAACCTATTAATCATTTTATAAAAAATATTACTACTAAAATTATTCTCATTATGCATAAAATCAATATTTTGACATTAAAATTACAAAAGAAGGTCCATAAAGAAAATATAATCCATTTTTTTCATTATTTTGTTCCACATGTACCTGATAGAGTTTCATGTCTTTTCCAGCATTACATTAGATGAATAATTTTTTCATACTCACTAACTACATTTGATAGTTATTGCAAAATATATAATCTACATAATAACTGTAGTGGATGACTTAAATTAATTTTTCCATTGTACTATGAATTATTGAACTAAAAATGATGAGATGGATCTTGGAATCAATGATGAAACATGGAACACTAATTTTTACTATAAATTATTCATTTAAACTCTAAATAAATATTATATAATTTTAAATAAAAATTTAAAAGTCCAAAAAAGGCATATATGGTCCACCTTAGGGAATAATGAATTTAGAACATTTTGGTGGAAGATTAACCATACATTTGTATAGTATAATTCCATAAATCAATCAATTCATGGACAATTGAATGAATTTATATATCAATGATATATCTATGAAATTTAAATATAATTACAATGACTAATATAATGACTGAAATTATTTTTGTATTTATCTTAGGAGGTATGGAACAATGGATCAAAAATTATATCAATATGACATAATTTGTTCTTAAAGGCCTAAAAAGATTGAATCTATCTTCTCCCAATCCAAAATTAAATTCTCTATTATCAAGATAGAAAACCAGATGAAATGACTCAATGTTATTATATTATCTATAATCTCTTGGAAATAACATGAAATAATTTTTAATACATTCCAATTTATTCCACATCACATATTTAATGGGTTCTGAAGATAGAAATAATTATTTTAACAATGATTTAAAGAGAAGTAATGTTTAAACATTAGAACAATTTTTTTCTTATTTGTAAAGTATTAAATGGATTAATACTAGTATTATTATTCATATACATATATTAATATGAAAACATATTTTTAACTCCAATATCATTACATTGTCTCTATATTATAATGTTAAATCAGTAGAACAAGCGTGTATCTTTTTATTGTTGAGTACTTGAATTTTAATAAAGATCATAATCTCAAAAATGATATATAATTATTAATTTTGGGTCATTTTAAATTTTTAATAGGTTGTTGAATTAAGATTATATAATAAAAATTTCCATTTTTAAAAATATATATTTCAAATACCCTTAATTTGAAAAATGAACTTATTTAAAAAAATTGTAGGTATAAATAATCGGTACATTAAATTATTTTCTCCAATTCATTATTGATTCCGAGATAAAATTATATAAATCACATTATATATAAAATAATTTTTGCACACTCCAAATAATATATTAATTACTCTTATAAATGTAATCTATAAAACATATTTTTTAATTCATAGTTTATATAAACACATTATCGATGAAAAAAATTTTAAAATACAAAATTTAGATAAAAAAGTTGTTATCTTCAATCTAAATTGTAGTACTCTTCAAAAGATAGTATTAATTTCATATCATGTTTATTAACTAAAAATAACCTAGATAATGTTTTATATATAAAACTACATGAAAGGAATTATAGGGTAATACTATCATCTTCCACATTTTATCATGGGATACAGATGTAATGAAAATAAATAAATACTATATTTTCTACCAATGACTACAAATTAAGAAAAAAAATAAAATGTATACAAGATAAATAATAAAAACATATAAAATTAATGAAAAATATAGAGATTAATGAAATTTTTAGAATTTCAATGTAGCATAATGTTTTAGAATTGTTGGTTGATCAATATTGTTATTCTACTTATATGATTTCTTAGGTTGTTTTCCAGTGATTTTAGTAGTAATTCAAACCATTATCTTGAGTTCTTTTCAATTTCATGTTGAAAATAGAGAGTCTTGAAGAATCAAGAAGATTTTTTTGGTGGAATAAAACACCATAAAAATCCACAGGTGAGGCAACCTCAAATATTATGAATTTTATTTATTTTTGTAGTCATAGGAAAAAATAATCCTTGGACTAATAGGTTTCAACTTCATTGAATTTCAACAATAAATTTAGAGAATATATATATATAGTTGTTCTCTACTTTTACATGGTTGATTACTATATTAATTATGTATCTTTTACCTTATATAGACTATATTTACACATATATAGATCAACATCATTGAAAAAAAGGTTTTTATTGATGATTTTATATGAATGTTTTTTCAAAGATATTCAAGAAGACCATACCAAACAATTAAAAATTATACGTTAAGTCACTATATATTGAATTGATAATTATTTCAGTTTCCTATTTTTAGTAGTCTACACAGTTTGTACACATCTTCCTTATGGTCACATGAGTATTACATGTGGTAGATCAAATATCAATGTGCGTTCAATATAAAAGATGGATAAATTTCTTTATAGTCTGCATATTGCTGACCTTCCCTTATACATATGTATCTATGAGTATAACCTTACATATGTACCCCTATGAATGAATTAATATTATTTGATTAACTTTTTCCAGGTCACATTATTATTTTTTCAATACAATATTCATTTGGTTGGTCCCTCAAAACATCATTTTGTTCGAAATCTTTGTCCATGATCAAGATATTATCCTCACAATAAATGTAAAATAATTTTGGTCTATTCCATTGTTTTTTTAATCAAAAATTAGACTTATAAAACATATGTTACATTATTATTTCATTTAATATGACATTTGATAATTAAAATAAAGAATTTTCAGACTAGAAAAACTATATCCCCTTATTTTGATAATAAATCATGGGAGGATAAATATTTAAATTTAATTAGAAGTCCACAAAACACAAATTAATTTCAATTTGGTTTCCATTTATTTTACATAAATATTTTAATATCATTAACTACTATAATTCACTCTCCCTTTTGATATTTCCTGAAATATACCAAAAATATTAAATAAAATAAATAATAATGTGAATATAATTTGATGAAATTTGAAAAATATGAAAAAAATAAATGAATATAAAAGTTGGATGAACAAAATTGATAATATATTCATTCAATAGATAATATCATAAAAAAATATAAAATAAATTATTTTTCATCCAATTAAGAATCAGAAGAAGTATCTCTGGGGGAATTAAGATATACAATTTGTGTTCAATTTTTCATTTAATGATTAGTAGTAGGATAGGTAGTAGTAATATAAGTTATATAACTGATGATTCTCTAAGAAATATATTTTAGTTACTATATATCCTATGAAGATGAAAAAATAAATTCCCTAGAGGTAAGAGACAAAGGGGTGGGCACTACGGTAACTGAAGATGATAGATAAATAGGGGAATTTCATAAGGCATAAATAAAGATGTATTTATAACATAATTATATGGTTCCTACATCCCATGTGAAATCCCTAATAGAAAAATATCCATTCTTCATAGTCATAAGTAATTATCAATTTTCATCTATAAAAATAATCAGTATAGGTGCTGACACTATAGGTTTACCAACATGACTTATAAGGACTTTGATTAGGGGAGTTTTATTTTGTAAAATAAAATAACTTAATTTTTTTTTTAATTCATCATTTTTATATATCCTAGATTATTATAAAATTATTTTCTTTTTGTTATCTCAATTTCCATTATAGATTTATTTGAATCACTTATGACATACTCAAGAGTTATGTAAGATATGATCTGGAATTTAGATAGAATCATCACTATAATGTTTGTAATACTGAGAAAAATATCTTCTCCCTCAGTAAAAATGTACCTTATCAAAGAATAAAAAACATTAGCATTATTTCTTATAATAATAGAATATGTCAATACACTGGATGAAAATTTCATCCTATACTGGATATGATTCCTTTATCCAGTCATCATTTTTTATAGATCCTCCTTTAGAACTCCAACACACAACATTAGAAATTGAATCACCATATCATTGAATTAATACATACTAAAAATTTTGGGAATATGGGTATATATATAGATAAATCTTCAAGAGAAATGCCTTATACCCTTGTAGATTTAAAAATTATTCAAAATCTAGAAATAAATGCTTTTTCTCCATTATAAGATCTACGATGAACTTACATGATGCGTATTTTACTACTGTTGATGTATAAATTGTATAAAGAGATGTAATATCATAGAGAGAAAGATATGGAGATTCCTTTATGGGAGATAAATTTATAGAATCCATATTATCATTTTTTCATAATTTTTTTCCACTCTCAAAATGAAAAATCAGGTATTATTTCAACAATTTCTGGGTCATAAATAATCTTTTTCAACTCAAAAATTATTATAAATACCTCATCATAATTTTTTTTTGTTATTCGTAGAAAAACCATATCAAAAAATGGTTTGAAATTGTCGTCTAATGGATGTTTTTCATGGCTAGGAGATGGGAACTCCTTCAATTTCTCTATTTATAGTTATTTCACTAACAACCCTTTATTAACAGCTGGTCTAGTAGGGTTGTAAGGAATAACTATGACGGATTTTACAATGAACTCTATTGGATATAATACATCATTATAATCATAAAAATCATCCCAAGAGTTATATTACTCTGTTCCTATTAAATATCACAAGGATTCATCCACTTTAGAATGTAGAGTATCATAACTGATGATTGTCTCCCCTTTTCATCCACTAGTGGAGTCCCATTCTTACAAGACCTATCCTCATGTTCACTATCTTAATATCTTTCAATAATGTGAATAACATTATATAGCTATCCTAATTTTTCATTAATGTTTATTACAAAAACTTATCGGTAAACAACATAGAAGCATTACAAAACTCAGTTCCAAAGGATTAGTTTCTTCAAAAAAATTAGGAACATCAATAACTAAAACCCAATAAATATAATCATTTATTTAATTATTTCTTATCAAGATTATTATTGGACCTTATGTTCTCTTATTTAAAAGTATTCACATGAGGATATACATGAAATGAAGGGGTTATGTAAAATACCGGTAAGAGGACGAATAAGATACAAGATACATGGGAGAGAATAATCATTATCAAAATTGTATATTAAAATTATAATAATAATCGTCATGAGAGGAAAATTTTGATAATGTCATGTATTTGGAAATGTATAAAAATAAAACATCATGTCTTAGTGGAAAAATTACACAAATAGTAGTGAAAAATGATGGCATCGGTATCACATATATTTTACTTTTTCTCATGAGATTCATCAAATTACCCAATGCATTGGAGTGAAATATAATTCTAGGCACACAAATCACTTCATAAAATTTCCATGTGATATATAAATCCTAGTGCACCCGTCCAATCCTAAATTTGTTTTTATCACAAATCCCAAATATATCATATATCAATCATTGATATGAAATAACAAATGGAACAAAATTTGTTTCATTTGAAAAATCATAAATTCTTGAATGAACCATGGTTCCCTAACTAAATGATGGAATAACATACATGCTAATTTTTTAATAAATCTTGAGAGAATTATAATCAAACTAATGAAAAGTAAAAGATTAATTTTTGGAAAGAACTGTTATTTTCGATAAATAATTGATTTTTTCATAAAACAAAACTGGAAACTTGTATATAACGTAGAATAAAGGGGAATGAAAATTCCAATAATAATTTTGGAACAATAAAAGTACATATATACTGTAAATGGAGTGAATGTGGTAAAACCCAATGAAAGAGAGTTGGGTTTGATAATCCCCACACCTTATGCTTGAATGCTTTACTCACATTAATATCCTATATAATCAAACTAAATTAATTTATTAACAAATATATATCATTATATAAATATTTTTTATTCATTATAGTTTTGATTTTTTTCATTTATATTCTTTTCGGCGAGTTATAGTGGTCAATTTCAACATTTGGGGGGTCTGTTTTCATTGTTTTCATGACCAATTCAATTGTATATGAGTTTATAAATTTATCTAAAAATTGAATGATTTTCTAGAATTGATATTTTATTTTATTAATAAATATAAATATTTTAATTTGTTATTAATTTTAAATTTTTTATTTGGTATGAGTAGAATTCATTATATCAATATTCAATGAAAATGAATTAATTTAAAGGGAATATTTTAGGACCATTATGAGCATGTATAATTTTAATTATCATCATGATTATATATTGGTTATATATAATTATATAACTTATAATATGTATAATAAAATATTATTTAATGAAAATGATAGTTTTATAACAAAAATTGATGGTGGTAGTGAAAAATGAAAACATGTCCCCCATGGTGGTGGTAAATTGAAACACCAAAAACATTATATTATTTTTTAGAATAAAAATAAATTGGAAAAGATAATAAGATTAATAATTCTATTAACATATTATAATTTCATTATATAATATTTAATGGTGTTATCATGCCTCTTGGATAGGTTGAGGAGTATGGAGGATAAAAAATAAAGGAAATTTCAATGAAATTAAAAGAAAAAGAAAGAGGTATTTTTGTCTTGAATTTATCCTCCTTGAAAAACATCATAGGGAAAAGAGTTTGGCCATTTGATGAGACCAAGGTTTTATGGAAATGGCGGTAATGATTAGGAAATGTATTTCTAAGAACTTGGACAAGGATCAAAGCATGTAAGGTGTGAAGAGAAGTGGTGGCGATGCGTGGTATTTTTAAGGGTGGATAAGGGTGTTTTCTCATTATTTTATAAATTATTTTATTATTTTGGTTCTAGAATATGAATAGTTTTATCCCCATAACTAAATATATTAAAATTAATAGTAAGAGATTTAGATTTTTGTTTTACATAAAACTTACAGAATCTATTAATCAATAATTAATTTACTTAGCTTTTATAAAAAATTATCATATTTTTCTATGAAGAAAAAATTCATTTATTTCACAAATATCCCAAAAAATAACACAAACCATTTTTAGATATATATAATTTAATAATGTATGAACATTTTATGAATTAAATTTTCTAAAAATGAGAAATTTAATTTTTGATTAATATTATCATTACTCGGAAAATATAGATTATACAATTATAACTCAATCTATAAAATTTTGAAAAATTAATTAATGTGAAAAAAAATATATTTTAAAGTTATATGTTGGAAAATTATTAACTTATTAATAATTTTTATGAAAATAAATTTTATTATAAAATATTAAATTATTCAAAAATATTTAATGAAATAACTATAACTTAAAAATTGTCAATAATATTTTTTTTAGTTTTAATACATTTATTTACATATGAAACGAGATAAATACATCACAGTTTCATTAATATGATTCTCAAATTTGATTTCAACTTTCATAGGTTAGTTTACTATTTTATTGGTCAAATTACCATTCTTAATGGCCATATTACTTTTCCAATGATCAATTTATTATATAATTGGCATTGGTTTCATAGAATCTATAAATACCTATCATTTAATTAATTCTTCCTTTATAATGTTTTTAGTTTGTTTCATTTTTTATTTTTTATTGATTATACAATATTAGATAAATATAAGAAGATAATTTTCATTGATAAAATCATGGGTCATTACATTCCTACCCTTTATTATATTTCTACCTCAAAATTTCTCTTTACATACTATGGTAAAAAAAAGTGAGGTTACTTCCCCTTAATCACTTCCTCTAGATCCCATTTTCCCACTTTTATACTCGTGGTTCATTCTTAGTACATTGACCTAGTTAATAGTATTGTTTTATTGAACATTATCTCTATAGTGTATGATCTTCAATATATACTCTTCAAAAGAGAGATAATTATCAAATTGTACGACCTATGGATTCAATAAATGTGAGGGATCTGGTATATAAATCATTAAGAGGAATACATGGAATACATTATGTACATAAGACATGCTAGGTTGAATTTTCAATCTATATTACATAGAACAAACTCAATTAAGAATATAAAAGTGACCTATGTACCCAGGAATCATCATTCCATTATTCCCAAAACACATAATCCTCTTCCTTGAAGATATTTATAGGAATGCCATGTATATAACCATAATCTCTAGGTCTCATAAAAAACTGCATTTATAGATATTCTTTCGACATTAGGCTAACTTGATGTTCTTCTAAATGGTTTTATCCATTTTGACCATTTCATCAACCATTTCAGGTCCTAGTATAATACATTCACTAACTTCATACCACCACCTTAATGTTCTATATATTTCCCATAAAAGGTTCCATGTAGATCCATTTTTATTCTCAAGTGAAAATTGTTGTTGTAAGAGAGCTTGACCATAGGTGGATGTTGGTCCCTTCAACTCTCAGTGTATATAGAACATATACCCACCATGTGTCGAGATCCTAATATTTCTATCATATTGGAATGAAATTTGAGTTTGATAAGACAAACTGATGTTCTGTTAAGTGTTTAGAGAATGTTGGAGGCTTTACCAGAGCATGAAAAAGATTATATGATCTCGATCAGAAATAATAGATACTGGTACTCAATGTAGACTTACCACTTATCTGATGTATATCCAAGAAATCTTATCAAGTGATAAGTCCTATGAAATTCTTACAAAGTAATCTGTCATCATAAGATGATCCATAATAACCAATATATCAGTGTTCTCTCTGGATGTATTCGGAATTCTGGTGACAAAGGACATGGTGATGGTTTCCCATTTCCATGTTGGTATATGTAATGTTTTCTTATCCCTGTATACTTCTTCCTTTCTTCCATTACATGTCGACATACAAAAAATATTGGTATATATTCAACTATCACCTTCTTCATATTTTCCCATAAAAAATTATCTCAAAGATCTCGATACATCATAGTGCTCCCTCGATGAATAGATAAGGTTAAACTCTGTGAATCATTTACAAGATCCTTTTTTAATATCCGGATTCTATGGTAAACATAATCCTCAATCAAATATTAAAACTAATTCCACATCTATTTTAATCTCTGATGATTTCCCCTTTCTCAGAGCTTCCACCTTCTTCTTAATTTCCACTTTGTTTCTTTGAGCATAAGTTATTTGACCATGAGGGATGTTTAGGAAATAATTTGAAAATGAATGATGATATTACATCCTTAATTATTTCTTTTTCTATTCTTCTCAAATCTAATATTATTGAATCCTTATCAATTCTCAACATTGATAATGTGTTTTGATCCCTTCAACATAGAGTAACTGACACTTCATTTTCCCTTACATAATAGTAGTGGATTTAGTATCCATAATACTTGGTGATATATAATAGTCCTCAATGGTGAATATTAAACCCTTTCTATGTGAATAGATATTTGTGACTCTTGTTATGAGTATATATCTCACACTTCTCCCCATAGAGATAATACTGCAAGATTTTCAACACAAAGATCACAACAACTAACTCTAGATCATGCATGGGATTTTATTTATCATGTATTTTCAACTACATTGAGGTTTATTGAGTCACATTATAATTTTTCATCATTACATACCCTAATAACTTCTTTGAATTGTCAATGTTTAGCACAAACAGTTCCCCACATTTCGAAAGTGTGAGTACTAGCGTGGTGACAAGCCTCTTTTTAACTCTATGAATTAATATTCACATTCACCAGTAAAATTTTTTTGTTTCCCTTTAGAGAAATCTTGGATAGCGAGTTTGAAGATTGTGATTAGTTTATCAAAAATCACAATTAATACCCATGTCGACCATGAAAACCATGGATCTCCATTACAAATGTTAGTGTGTGGAAATCTCTAATTGCCTTTTCATAGAAGGCTCCATAGATATTAAATTTGTTTGTGATAATATTCCCCAATAATGTTAACTCCTCAATCCGAACTTCATTTTTACTATACATTTATATAGCTTCTCTCTTCAAAATTCTTTTAATATTGTAATAAAATTCTCTTCAGGTTCATCCTTTCTCTTGGAGTATATCATAATTTCATCAATAAAGACTATTAAAAGTGGTTTTGGTATTCCGGAAAGACTCCTTTCATTAATTAGATGAATATTGTTGGAGGATTATAGTGTCTGAAATGAATCACTATGAACTCATAGTGTCTGCACTTCATTCTAAATACAATATTAGAAATATCACCCTTTTTCATCTTTAAATATAGAAATCCTGAACAATGGTAAACCATCAAAAAATAAAATTCCCCATGAAATTGATCAAACAAGTCCTCTATCTGTGGAAGGGGATAATGTTTCATTATCATTATTTTCATTATTTCATGATTGTCAAGGTTTAAGCGTATGGACCTGTCATTCTTCTTGATGAAAAGGACTATTGAACCCCATGGTGAGGCACTCAGGCATATAAAACCTTTTTCTAGATTCTATTTTAAAAACCTCTTAAATCCATCAAACAAAATGGTGGAATTCAATAATGTGTCTTTGATATAGACTGATATTTAAGAATAAGTTCAATTGAGAACTCAACATCTTATTCAAGGTAAAGACTATAAAATTATTTGGGGAAACATCAATGTATTCCCTCACTATGGGCATGTCTTTGATCAGGATTCCATCCTTTGTATCAATAATTTGAACCAGATATTCTTTGTCATGATATAATAATATAAATAGTTGAGATGATGGATCTAAAGAAGATTCATCATCCACATTAAAATTTTAAATAATTGAAGGATGCTTCTATATGTGAATATTTAACTCCCTTTCGTAACTATTGACATTTGATTTGTATAATGATAGTCAATCCAATCCCAATATAGAATCAAACTCCACCAAAGGAATTATTACATTATTTCATAGGAGGTTCAATCCATATACATTAACTATGGATGAGTTATATTGATTGGATTCAATAATTTTCCCATTTTTTCCTTATAGATAACTGTATCCTCATATTTGGGAGGGGGGTTTGAATTGTGCTTCTAAACAGGAAAGATATGATAGAATTCATATAACTAAAATAAAATAGTATGTTCCCTATTTTAGATTAAATAACCACCGTACCTTTCCTACACCATTTTTAACTCAACCATAATAGAATTTATGTCATCATACTTCCCATGCTCTATTGGCGTTGGGGGATGATGATTCTGATTACCTCGAGGTCTTGTGGTTCAGTACACTAGCTTGCATAGTGACCGTTCATTCTTTAGTTGAAGTATGGAACTGTGTGTGGTGCTATCCTTTCCCCCCACCACATTTTCCTTATTCATCACGTCTCTTCAACATTTATGAGCATGGGGGCCTTCACTCCAACACCTATAAAATTTCCCCATACCATTAAGGAAATTCCCAAGATGCTTCTTACCACATTTTTGACATGTGGTAGAATGAGTTGTCTTTCCACATTTTTCATTACATCCCCCAATATGGAACTCTGTCTTTAATTTTTTATATCCATATCCTTGTAAACATTTTCCGAACTCTATATCCACATTGATAGAACATAAAAAAATTCTTCATAACTCCATTTTTCTTGAATTTATAGATCATTTCCAGGTTGTGGTTTCAAACCTCTAATAAATCTATCAATTATTCTATCATGACTGATAACCTACCATAATGAGTACCTAGAAAGCATTGTAAAATTTTCTTCATAATCAATGAAATATTCACTACAATTTTTCTTCATGTCTATAAATTCTTTCTCCATAAATGTGTGATGTGTTTTAAGAAAATACTTGTTAATAACCATTATCTTAAATGGATTCCAATCGATATTTGTATTTATTTCCATTGAATTTGTATACTTAATCAATGCCCAATATTGATCGGCAACTCAATCTAGTTGATAGATGGTCAAAGTCAACTTCTCTATCATATAATTCTGATGCAAAAAAAAGATCATCTCTATTGAGGTGACCCACAATTATGAGACTAGTGGATCAGAAGATCCACTAAATATCGGTGGTTATTTCCACATAATGGACTCGATAGTCAGTTTCTCCCTTATACATGGAGGATAAAGTTTCAAATTGTTTATGATATTTTTCATATCCAAGAAAACATGGTAAGAGTCACCATGAAATTTTGAATTCCACCTCTTAAGGTAATGAGGATATCATTTTAGCAGCCGGTTTGTTGGCCTATATTCTATTGTTACCCGAAACATTGTAAAATAGAAATTGTTAAAATAAAACAAAATTAAACTAGTTGTAAATATGTTTTCCTATTGTGAAATTAAATCTAAAGGTTTGTATTCTGAAATCTCTATGTTTAAAAAAATTCTTTTGTCATTTCATATACTTAGTCTCATACTAATGGTTTTCACTAAGGTTCTATAATCCTAAACCCTAGATTGACTAAACTATGCTCTTATATGAACTATATTGACCATTTTTTGTAAATTATTATTAAATTATTTTACAGGTAAAAACATAAAATTGTCACATAACCTGGATCCAAAGATTTAGCGTCTTAGAAAAATTAGAACCATTCATGACTTTAATATAATAAAACAAAAAACTTATTTAATTCATTATTCTCTATCTTCCTATTGGACATCATTTTTTCCGTAGTACAATTATTAACCAGAGTATATACATAAAAAGTATAGGTGCGATAAAATCCCAATAAGAAGATGAATAAGGGTCATCAAACATGGGGGATCATAATAATCATCATCATAATATATGAAAATGGTCAAAATCATAATCATTGGTGAAAAAATTATATTATGGAATGGAATGTAGAAATTCCTAAAATTGAATCATCATTTCTTAGTGGTAAAATATCATACATACTTGTGAACAAGGATGACAACATGTCACATATATTTCACTTGTTTTTAAGAGATTAATCTCATTACCTAATGCATTGGAGTGCTATAATATCATTGGAAAACCCATCACATCATAAAATTTGCATGGGGTATATAATTTAGAGTGAACCCATCACATTATAGAATTTATTTTATCATTTATGACACATATAATGTATATCAATTGTAACGCCCCATTTCTAGGTGAGGCCCAATGGTGCCACGAACCTGGTTGGTCCGATATCCTCAAAAGAATTTCCCCAAATACCAGAGGATTCTAACTAGAAGTGAGGTCCATGGTAAGACATTGGTCAAAATATGAACCTATTGGTATAGTATCCACAACAAAATAACATTTGATAAATAGTTTCAAAAGCAGTAACACCATGCAACAAAAGTAAACAGCAGAGGACTGAAAGAAAATAAACAACAAGAGCACATATACATATTATGGATGACACAGATGACTAGTGAAGAATCCAAATAATTTACAATGATGGAAATACAATACTAAACCATGTAAAAAAGATAAAAATTAAACTTTAACAGCATCGGAAGCCACATCTTGGTCCCATGCTATCCGGCATCAAAATTAATCAAGTACCTGATTAAGAAAGGCATTTTCCATTATCTATACCTGCAACAATATAATATTCTTGGGACCAAAAGCATGACCCAAATAGGGTGTGAGGAAAATCCAAGTAGGAATCCACCAATAGATCTATGCCTAATTGTCAGTGAATATATATAGAAGGAAATATGCAAAAATAATGCAATGACTAGGAAATAATAAAACATAAATAACTATACAGTTTTCAATTACAACCATTTTAATTTATAAATAATTTAAACTACTGAATAATGTATCATTGGGATATCACCTAACCTCTGTATCGCCATATTTATTAATTACTGACAAACATCAGAAAAGACAATCTAAATAATAAAGTAAGACTGAATCCGAGTTTCTGATTTGGCTTGAAAGACTCATTACAATCATTCAATCATTCAAAAATTCATTCATGTAAATTTCTCTCTGTATAAAACCATATGGTTCAACATATGATCAGTTCCATAAATACTTACCCTCTAGGAAAACACACACAGTCTAACCCCTTTGGTCTCATATAGCACTAGTCATTTATTAATGACCACATGTGTAGCTCTCATGGTCAATACCCCATTGGTCTGCATTGGATAAATGCTATATAATGACTCTCTAGCTACTGTCACAGTCAATGCCCAATGGTCCAACATTCTTATAATAATGACCATCAGGGTAGATTTCATGGTCTAACCTCTCTAATCAATGACCATTCTGTGTCTCTCACATTTAATACCATTGAGTCAACATAAAAACAATTGTACATAAATGTCCCTACATGTGGAGGCTCTTACAGTCAATTCACATTGGCCATACATTCACAATTCGAAACACATGAATCTCAAATAAACAATAACTCTATTCTAACCACTCTAGATAGGGGAAAAAAGTAAGCCTAACATGGTTTCTAGACCAAACTGCCATAATCAATCAAACTCGGAAAACACACCCATAATTAAGGTAATAAAGATTATACATAATAAAAAACCCTTTATCAAACAACCACACAATAAAAAGTCCTAAAAGGGTAAAACTCTATATCATGAAATACCCTAAAAATGGGTATTCATCTGTTTTAGCATATATAATACAATGACAAGATAAGAAAGGCACAAACCACCTACCTTGATGTTATATGATGAACAATATTGAATTTCAGACCTTGAATCGGCCTATAACATCATATTTATATACAAAATGGTCAATATCATTCAACCATGAATAACATAGGAGAGTTGACAAATTATGAAGAGAGGCTCTAGGGAAAGAGATAACTCACCAGTGGGAATCCATCGCATGTGACAACCTCTCAATCAGAGCTCAAATGAAGGAAAAGGAGGAGGCCTAAATTATTCAGTCACATGTCTCACTCTTGAAAGAAACACGGGGATAAGAAGAGGTTTTTGGAGATCAGATGAGACACCACTACGTGTAATCAATTAAAAAGAAAATTACAATGCTTTTTCATTTAATGTATATGCCAAGAACTAGCCTCAACCAGCCCCCTCTTTAGACAGTATTCCAGGTAACCCACACAACCATGTACTCGGTCGTTACACAGCTAATACATAGATACACATGGAAACTTGGTACATGACATGTACTCGAAATTACACAACATGTCCATTTAAATTTTTTAAATTCTACCATTTTCCTAAAAAAACATCCCAAAACAACAATCCATAACTAAAATGAAGATCTTGGTTCTTAAAAACATCCCCCTTAAAAGAATTCATCATCGAAAATCCCTTCTATGAGTGGAGAAGAAGAATATTCAAACATCAATGGCTACTATGATCGTACATCAGCCTACCCCTCCCAAGTATTCTCCTATACTCGACCGTGCTGCCATAACATCATACCATAGGAACACACTGGCCATAGAGATCATTGGTTATATGATCCACAATCAGTATAATGTGATCCATGAAGGTTTCATCCACCTCCTAATGAACCACATAGGTTTTAAAAATGTTAGACATGTTTGAAAATTAACGTTTAAGTAGTGAACCATAGAATACATCGTACATAGACTGATACCACTGAGGTAACTACAAACGATAGGAAACCGACCCGAGTATCTCCAAAACCTCAAATATAATGACATATCTTGGTGAATACATCCCCTATATCCCAATACACCAGTGTCCCAAAATTATTGTGACACGTATGAAAACAAGATACCCAACCTCAAAATCCAATAGGGAATCTTCATCTATCCACATAATTTTTCTGGTGAGATTTTTTAGTATCCATCCACTTCCAAGTAAACTATATTTACTCAGTGGTGTCGTAGACAAAATTATGTCCTGGAGTAGATTCCTTGCCGACCTCCAACCAACATAGGGTTGATCAGCATGGCCTACCATGAAAATCTTCATAAGGATACATTGGAACCATCTTCTAAAAATTTTTATTATAGGAAAACTCCACAAGTGATAAATGTCTCTCCCATGTGATCCCAAAATTTATGACCCATGCATGAAGCATGTCCTCCAAAACCTAAATCATATTGTTGGACTAGAAATCTATCTAGGGATTGTATGTTGTACCCAGAAGTACCAGGGTACCTAAATCCTGATATAGTCCTATCCAGATATGAGAAGTTAAATGGAAATCCTGGTCTAAAAGGACAGAGTGTGGAACCCCATGTAAAAACATAATCTCTCGAATTTACCACCATCCATGATCATCTACAATTAATTTTTCATTTATTGGTATGAATTGTTCGACATTTGTGAGTCTGTCAACAATAACCCAAAAAGAATCATTCCATTGAGATGACATCAAGAAACCTATCAAAAAATCAATCACGACATCATTCCACTTCGACTCATGAATTGGTGACTACTGTAAAAGCCCGGATAGTCTCTGATTCACTACCTTCACCAACTAATCAGTAGAAAATATCATAAAAAACTAGAAACACCCCTCTTCATACAAGGCCAAAAATACAGATGGTGTATATCTCGATACATCTTGGTGACACTGGGACGAACTGTCGAAAATGAGGAATTAAAATCTCACATCAACTCCTCACATAAGTTTGCTGACACCCATACACATCCTTGAAAACACAATATCTCGTTTTTTTCCAATGATCCATCGAGGAGACAATTCCTCTCCAAACACACTCTCCCATAGTAATGGGATTTATAATTCGATAGATACCTCATTCGCACATGATATAGTAGAGTAGAGGTAACAACTAAGAGGAAATAAACATCTCCACCTGTCTATCATTCCCCTCCAAATTCATCTTAGAGAATATATCTATAAGTCTTCACACACTATTGGCCTATTGTGATTCATATATCTGAGTCCTACTCAATGCATCAGCCACTATGTGGCCTTTTGAAGGAGTGTATGCAAGATAAAAGTCAAAATAATGAAGGTACACAACCCATCAAAACTGTCTATAATTCAGATCACATTGAGTAACGATATACTAGATATTTTTGTGGTTAGTGAATACCAAAATTGATTTCCCAAAAGACAATGTTTCCAACAATGTAAAACATGATGAACTGCAACTACCTCGATATCATGATTCGGGTATTTATTCTCATGTGGCCTCAACTACAAAGACCAATATGCAATGAATCCTTCCCCCTACGTAAGAAGTACTTCTAGCCTGATACCTGATTCTTCATAGTCAGTGGTCTAGATTTTTCTTGACTCAGGATAAATTAGTACCAGTGAATAAGTCAATATCCCTTTTAGCTCAATAAAGGCTAAATCGCCAGAATCTGTCCATAAGTAATTTGTAACCTTCTTAGTTGGGCCTGTTTGTGACATTGGAAAGTGTGAATACTCTTTAATAAAGCACCAGTAGTATTGAGATTACCCCAAAAAACTCTATACCTCATAGTCATTTTCGGATGATCGCAAGAAAATACTTCTCTAAATTTCATTGGGACTACTGACACTCCTTTCTCTAAGATAACATGACCCCTGAAGTGAATCCAATCAATAAAAAAGTTTCATTTTGAGATCTTAGAATATAATTGATGATATCTTAGTGTACTCAAAACAACCTCAATGTGGGTATCATGGCCATGTAGAGTGTGTGAGTACACCTACATATTGTCCATGAATACTACAACCATATAATCGAAGTAAGGATGGTACACTAGGTTCATTAGTCCCATGAAAACATTTAGCCCATTCGTAAGGCTGAAAGGCATAACTAAATACTTTTATAGACCATTCTTGCTCTAAAAGGGCGTAATAGGTATATCTGATGGTCTAACACAAAAATGATGATAATCGGATCTCATATTTATAATCGAGAACACTCAGGCTCCTCGAAGATGATCAAATAGTTCATCAATCCAAGACAAGGGATATCATTTCTTGACCATCAATTGGTTTAGATTTTGATAATCTATCATCGTCAGAAACTGGATTGACGAACCCCAAGGAGATGTAATGGGTTGGATGATTCCCTTAACCTGTAACTCCTCTAACTGCTTCATAAGATCTTGTAACACTAGTATAGCCATACTATATTGAGTAAAGGACACCAGTGCCTCTCTAGGCATGATCTCAATATAGAAATATACCTCTCACCCTAGAGGTAAACCAAAAATGTTGTCTAGATAGACTTCCCTAGCGTTATCCACCACTATAGGAATTTCAGTATGTGCAGACCCCTAGTCATCCAGATATAAAACAGAAATGTGGGCTGTAATTCCTCCCAAAAAAAGATGCTCGAGTCTAACTCTACTTTCCTGGACATCATATTATCCCATGTGAAGAAAATAACTTCCCTATGGTGACATGAAACTCACCCTACAATGATATCATGCAACAATGTCTTGAAAATAGAATAAATAATCAATTCCAAGAATAACATTGAAGTCGGTCATCTCTAAGACATAGAGGTCCCATAAGAAGTGACACCCACCAACCTCAAGAGGAAACAATTTTCAATAACGGACACTAGATATCCTAATCCCTAACAGAGTGTCTATAATTATAACATCATGAAGAATTAAATATACATAGCCCCATGATATTTACAATAGCATCAAATATGAAACTACTGGAAGCCCCAGTATCAAAAAGATCAGAAGATAAAACTAACTTAACTATAATCATATATATAACCATAGTGGGTCAAGGATCCTAATCATGATGGGTCTCCACCACTTAAAATGTTTGACATGTACCATGACCATGTGACCCTACCTGTCTTCTGTGAGTAGATCTACCTTACTTCCATTGAAAGCCTATCGACTAGCTACCACGACCATGACCTCCTCCTCAGGCTGGATGGCTGGAAAAACTCCAGTTCCCCAACTAATGAGATATTGGTGGTCCTGGTCTTGAATGTGGAGTAATTACAGAACCCATGTGACTCGATGAATATTAGAATAGCACGCAAATTTTTTTGATGGTGACCCATCTAGCCACAAGACCGTCACTGTAACGACCCAAAATTTTGAATAAATCTTGTCTCCTAATTTTGTGTTTATTTTATTTTTATACTCAAAAAAAATGTTTCATTTGATAACATGAGTATAATTAAAATGAGACCGTTGGGTTTTGACTGTATATGACCATTGCTCAATATGACCACTAGAAACTAAACATTTTGATTATTGACTCTAAATACAATTAATCGTGATTAATTAATATAGAAAGATGATTCGATGGCCTCACCCAGTAGTCTTGGACCGATCGAAACCCATATAACAGAACTTGGGAAGGAGGTAGCACCACTGGGCTTTACTCTGGACCAAACCCAAGCCGAACTTCATCGTGTGAAGCTAGAATAGAATCGCCTTTGAGAGAAGTTCAATTTGATAGAAATTACTACTCATGCGATGTGAGCCGAGCCTCCCTCAAATTCTCTCACCTTAGCACACCTTACACTAGGGTCCTATGCTGGTGTGATAAGGGGCTATGTAAGGAGACCGTAAATGCCCTATGTAATCCTTTGTTTTGAATAAAAAATAAGTATTTCTTCTTTTGATGAAGTTTATGAATTTTCAAATGTCCGGATAAATATAGTATGAATTTTTTGGATGAATTTTAGAAAAAAGATATTTTAAAAATGTTTAGGTAAACCTTAAATAAATAAAAATGTGTAATGATTTTAAAAAAATGGTCTTCTACAATTATGTTCAGTACAAAATTTAGAGTCTAATAAAATCAAAATAATTTTATATGAATAGTAAATATTGAATAGTGATTTTATGCTTAGGATTAGTAATGTGACCAAATGGATTAGTAATCTCACTTAAATAAATCATTAATATAATCTAGACACCTTGATTACGTAATGTGTTTCAATAAAATGGTTAAATAATAGTTTCATAAATTATTATTCAAGTATTAGTTTTTTCTGGTGAAGAGTGTTTTTAATTAAAAATTAAATTAAAAATATTTAGAAAATTATTTTTATAAAATGGATTTCATTTTTGAACCCAGAGCATCGATATTATGTTAAGGTAATTTTTGGGGATTTTTCTAGAAAAAATGAATTTTCGGTGAATAGTGTATTTATTAAAAGATTAAA
The DNA here is from genome assembly GCA_963277665.1 of Viscum album. Classification (NCBI taxonomy): domain Eukaryota; kingdom Viridiplantae; phylum Streptophyta; class Magnoliopsida; order Santalales; family Viscaceae; genus Viscum; species Viscum album. The sequence goes on from OY728150.1 coordinate 1,952,363,755, forward strand.
TTAAAAATATTTAGAAAATTATTTTTATAAAATGGAGTTCATTTTTTAAATCAAAGCATTGATATTTGGTTAAGGTGATATTCTGGGATTTTTTTGAGAAAGTTGAATTTTCGATGAATAGTGAAAATACAGTTTTTAAGTTATGGGTGTTTAATGACATCTTTAAATGATGTATTAAGTATGTAATCAATATTTTCGACTTATTAATAGTATGATAATGTATGAGGTTTCCCATTTGGCCAATAACATGGGAAAATACCATGGGGAAGCCCATGTTTTTGCCAAAACCACTAATGAGGTGTCCCTTGCCATTAATGTTGTGTCCCCTCACTTTCCCTATAAAAACCATGCCATCCTCTAATCCATTCGACTCACCACTCTTCCTCAACGAAGTTATGGTCTCATTACCTCCCAATGAGTCTCCCAAGGTTCCCCCAAGCCCTCATGGTCCCAACCATTGAGTTTTTCGAGTTACGTTTTAAGGTAAGGGATCAGAACTCTCTCTTTCTTTTCAAGTAATCTCTTTTATGTCATTCCTTTTATGCTCCATGTTCTTATGTTCGAATATGTACTTTTATATTCATCTTACTTACCTTTTCATGTTCACATGATGTGATACCCCTTCTTTCTCTCATCAAATATATTTAATAAATCTTAAGTGACATAGTTAGGCTGCCAAATTTTAAGGGATTCTTTCACCCTTCTCTTTTTCAAAGTTCTACTTTCATGTCAAGTCTTTCATGTTTTTTTATTATGATGTGGTATGATATCTTTATCTATAATAATGAAATAATATTTTCATATTATGAGAGAACCTATTTGATCTTTTCAATTCATTTTTTTAAGGTTAAGTGACGCCGTTAGGGTGCCGAATTTTTAAGGGGATTCTTTCACCCTTCTCATTCTTTTCAAAGTTCTACGTTCATGTCAAGTCTTTCAAAATCCTTTTTCTAATTATGTTGGGGTATTATCTATATATCTATCATACTGAAATCTTATTTTCACATGATTAGATACCCTTTTTGATCTTTTCCAATCATTTTTTTGAAGTTTAAGTGACGCCGTTAGGCTGCCGAATTTTCATAAGAGAAATCTAATTTTTGTCTTCCTTCAATTTTTTTCATTTCAAATGTTATGTCCATAAAATTTCATTACCATGTTCATATATCTTTATTTTTGGTCCCTCTACTGTTTTATGGGTCATTTATGAATGTTTGACCCATGTCCCCTATCTTTTCAATGTTTTCTAAAACCCAGAAACATAGCCATTATGCTGCAGAATTTTCGTCTCAAAATGCCTCTCTCTTTTCTCAAAATTATATTATGTTATAAAGTGAATACTCAAAGCTCTAATTTCTAGAAGGGTATTCACATATATATCAAAATTTTCTATTTTAAATTCTGGGATTTACATACATGATACCTTCTCTCCCCTTCCGTGGGATTAAAGTGACGTGAAGATCATGCCTTTAAAGCAGTTTTTAAAATGTTATGATTATGAAATGAAACCCATTTATTTTATGCTATATGGGTTATTTATGAAATAATTGATGATGATATGTGTGGATCACATTATAATAAATGAAAATTTATGTTTGTGCTCTGACAGCGCTCCAATTCATTGGGTAATGATGTAACTACTAGAGATTACAATTTACAAGATATCTTGGTGAATAACCTTGGTAATTTTAAAATGACACCTTGGGGATGGACCATGGTGATATGTTCATTATTGTCTTGTTAAATGATTTAGCCACATCTTAATGTGATGAAAAATTTTATTTTTTTATTTGATATATCTCATGATTTCTTTCTAATGCCTTAATGTTCTTTTCATGACCTTATTGAAGTATCTAAAGTTCACATGTAAAATGTTTCTCTGGTTTCCCTTAATGGGCCTTCTGCTCACCCTTTCTTTTGATGTATGTCTCCCGGTTATGAGATGAAGTAATGAACCTAATATGAACCTGAGGAGAATTAATTCAAGTGTTTAAGAAGAATGTTTTATGTTTTCATGTTTTATGTTCTTGGTTTCCAAGACACTAAACCTTAAAGATCCTCAGTTTTGTAAAATGTAATGAATGTTTATGTGATAAAAATGGGGGATGCTATAGTTGGTATCAAAGGATGGTTTAGGTATTTGTGGAAATTAGGATATAAAAACTTTAGGAAGAACCCTATAGAAAGGTTTAAATATAGGAAATCTTCTTGGTTTTTTGGTGAGTATTGAGTAATGGGTTTCCAAGAAAATACATCCATGTTTGGATACGAGCAGGTAGAGGTGGCTCTGGCATAGATGTACATAGGGGTAAAACCCGAAAACACCACTTTGAGCTATACTCAAATATGAACTGGTACACAACAACGGGCCTTGCTACACTCTTGCTTATGACACTCCAGCGGGATATGCTTCGGTAAATTCATAAGCTTAGTATGAACCATTATTAAAGGAACAAATATAAAATAAAATAAAGATTCACATAAGAATATATGATCATGGAAAACCTAGATCGGAACCTAGGGGATAACATGTTAGGGTATACTTTTGTTCTACATGTTATCCTTCTATGATTGAAGTTCCTTTTCCTGATTATTGGCTATGTAATTAAGCCCCTAATTGTACTTTCTTTTCTTAGTTACTGGCGGAAAATTGAAGAACATGTCCCAACAACCTATGTGATAGGAAATTCAACGATTGACATATTAATATGACAGACATGATTAGGGTATTAAAAGAGATTATTATTTTGGAAGACGTTCACTATTTTGGGGACCCTATATGATCAAGGTAAATAGATTACTACGGTATTTTCTTTGAGGAGTTAAGGGTGACTTATATTTTAAAGAATCGATGAATTTAAGGTGAACTTATGGTATTATAGGTTACTTATGGAAATGATTAACCTATCTTGGGGTAAATATGTTTAGGTTTGTTAGTTTTGTTATATGATTTTAGGGGTGGTTGATGTTGTTTGGAGATTAATGATAAATTTTACCTTGGAAGACTATGTTATCAAATCCTTCGTGTAATGGGGTTTCAATATTGGTTTGGTTTATTTTGAGGAATTTAAAGGACCGTTATTTATGGAATGGTCTATGATGAACTTTGGGTAGTACCATGGAACTTTGAAGACTTAAAATTAGTCTTCATTCCTATGGGATCATTTCTTTTTGGAAGATTTGTTTTATCTTACACTTTCCATTTTTGGGATAATGTTTAAAGATCAACGAAATAGATAGTTAATCTTTGGTGGATTATGTGGTTATCTATAAGATGATTCTTGATCCTTGATGAGACCATGTAGTTTTGAATGATCATCATTTGGAGAAAAGATTAGTTTTGGTAGAAAGTTATTAAAGGATGAAATTATACTTGAAGGTATGTATATTTCTTTATGTTTTTGTTCTATGTAGTAAACTAATTCCTCAAAATTATGAAAAGGAACGTAAAACAAAAACGTTGTTGGTTAACGTTTCCTACTAGGTAATCAAAGTCCATTTACACACATCATAAGTTTGTGATTTTCTCATGGTCAACTTTATCCTAATAATGTTTTCTATCACTCTCCCTCTGAACATGACCCTTTGTTTTTTCTTCTATATCCATATTTCCCTACATGGAACCCTAGTATGGGTTAACTCAGGTGGCCTTTATACTTCCTTTTCATTCTTTTAAAGTAATAGTGTCACTGACACTTTTTCCGATGTGGGACTTTCAATGAAATTTGAAAACCCAATTTTAAAAATTGTGAGGACGCAATTTCTTAAGGGGGGAAGATTGTAATGACCCATAATTTTGAATAAATCTTGTTTCTTAATTTTGTGTTTTATTTTATTTTCATACTCAACAAAAATGTTTCATTTGATAACATGAGTATAATTAAAATCAGACCGTTGGGTTTTGACTTTATATGAACATTGGTCAATATGACCACTGGAAACTAAACATTTTGATTATTGTCTCTAAATAAAATTAATCTTGGTTAATTAATATAGAAAGAAGATTTTATGGCCTCACCCAGTAGTCTTGGACCGATCGAAGCCCATCTAAGAGAACTTGGGAACGAAGTAGCAGCACAGGGCTCTGCTCTAGACCAAACCCAAGCCAAACATTATCGTGTGAAGCTATAACGGAATCTCCTTTGTGAGAAGTTCAAACTGATAGAAATTACTACCCATGCGATGTTGGACAAGCCTCCCTCGGACTCTCTAACCATAGCACACATTACACATAGGTCTTATGCTAGTGTGATAAGGGGTTATGTAAAGAGACCGTAATTGCCCTCTGTAATCCTTTTTTTAAAATAAAAAATTGGGATTTCTTCTTATGATGAAGTTTATGAATTTTCAAATGTCCACATAAATATAGTATGCATATTTTTGATGAATTTATGAAAAAGGATATTTTAAAAATGTTTTGGTAAACCTTAAATAATTAAAAATGTGTAATGATTTTCAGAAAATGGTCTTCTACAATTATGTTCAGTACGAAATTTAGAGTCTAATATGATAAACTTAAAATTTGATGAATAGTAAATATTGAATAGTGCTTTTATGCTTAGGATTAGTAATGTGACCAAATGGATTAGTAATCTCATATAAATAAAGAATTAATATAATCTAGGCACCTTGATTAAGTAATGTGGTTCAATAAAATGGTTAAATAATGGTTTCATAAATTATTATTCAAGTATTAGTTTTTTCGGGTGAATAGTGTTTTTTAATTAAAAATTAAATTAAAAATATTTAGACAAATATTTTTATAAAATGGATTTCATTTTTTAACTCAGAGCATCGATATTATGTTAAGGTAATTTTTGCGGATTTTTCTGGAAAAAAAGATTTTTTGGTGAATAGTGTATTTATTTAAAAATTAAATTAAAAATATTTAGAAAAATATTTTTATAAAATGGAATTCATTTTTGAAATCAGAGCATTGATATTCGGTTAAGGTGAAATTTTGGGATTTTTCTGAGAAAGTTGAATTTTTAATGAATAGTGAAAATACAGTTTTTAAGTTACGGGTGTTTAATGACATCATTAAATGATGTATTAATTATGTAATCAATATTGTCAAATTATGAATAGTAAGATAAGGTATGAGGTGTCCGAAGTGGCAAATACCTTGGGAAAACCCATGGTTTTGCCAAAACTACAAATGAGGTGTCCCTTGCAATTAATGCTGTGTCCCCTCACTTTCCCTATAAATACCAAGCCATCCTCTCACCCATTCGACTCCCCACTCTTCCCCGACTAAGTTCTGGTCTCATTACCTCCCAAGGAGTCCTCCCAAGGTGCCCCCAAGCCCTCAAGGTCCCAACCTTTGAGCTTTAAGAGTTACGTTTTAAGGTAAGGGATCCGAACTCTCTCTTTCTTTTCAAGTAATCTCTTTTATGTCCTTCCTTTTATGCTCCATGTTCATATGTTGGATGATGTTATTTTATATTCATCATACTACCCTATTCATGTTCACATGATGGGATACCCCCTCTTTCTCTAATCAATTCGTTTTAAGAAAGATTAAGTGACGCCGTTAGGCTGCCGAATTTTAAGGGATTCGTTCACCCTTCTCTTTTTCAAAGTTCTACTTTCTTGTAAAGTCTTTCAAATTACTTTTTATTATGTTGTGGAATGATCTCTATATCTATCATACTGAATTATTATTTTCACATTATGAGAAACCCTATTTGATCTTGTCAGTTTATTTTTTGAATCTCAAGTGACGCCGTTAAGCTGCCGAATTTTTAAGGAGATTCTTTCACCCTTCTCATTCTTTTCAAAGTTCTACTTTCATGTCAAGTATTTCAAATTCCTTTTTCTAATTATTTTGGGGTATGATCTCTATATCTATCATACTGAAATATTATGTTCACATGATGAGAGACCCTATTTGAACTTTTCAAATCATTTTTTTTGAAGTTTAAGTGACGCTATTAGGCTGCCGAATTTTCGTTAGAGAAATCTAATTTTTGTCTTCCTTCCATGTTTTTCATTTCAAATGGTATGTCCATAAAATTTCATTACCATGTTCATATATCCTTCTTATTCTTTACCTCTACTGTTTTATGGGTCATTTATGAATGTTTTACCCATGTCCCCTCTTTTTCAATGTCTTCTAAAACCCCGAAACATAGCCGTTATGCTACAGAATTTTCGTCTCAAAATGCCTCTCTCTTTTCTCAAAATTATTTTATGTTATTAATTGAATACTAAAAGATCTTATATCTACATGGGTATTCAAATATATATATCAAAATGTTAAATTTTAAATTCTGGGATTTACATACATGAGACCCGCTCTCCCCTTCCGTGGGTTTAAAGTGACGTGAAGATCATGTCTTTAAAGCAGTTTTTAAAACGTTGTGACTATGAAATGTAACCCATTTATTTTATGATATATGGGTTATTTATGAAATTTTTGATTATGATATATGTGGATCACATGATAATAAAGGAAAATTTAAGGGTGCGCCCAGACAGCGCTCCATGCATTGGGTAATGATGTAACCACTAGAGATTACAATTTTCACGATATCTTGCTGAATAACCTTGGTAATTTTCAAATGACACCTTGGGGATGAACCTTGGTGATATGTTCATTATTGACTTGTTAAATGATGTAGCCACATCTTAAAGTTAAGAAAAATGTTATTTTTTTATTTGATATATCTCATGATTTCTTTCTCATGCCTTAAAGTTCTTTTCATGACCTTATTGAAGTATCTCAAGTTCACATGTAAAATGTTTCTCTTGTTCCCCTTACTGGGTCTTCTGCTCACCCTTTATTTTGATCTATGTCTCCAGGTTATGAGATGCAGTAATTAACCTAAGATGAACATGAGGAGAAGCCTTTCAAGTGTTTAAGAAGAATGTTTTATGTTTACATGTTTTATGTTCCTGGTTTCCAGGACACTAAACCTTAAAGATCCATGGTTTTGTAAAATGTAATGAAAGTTTATGTGATAAAAAGGTGGGATGCTATAGTCACTCTACTAGGTCCTTTGGGAAATTTGGTCTCATATGCCCACTCTTTCCGCACTGCAAGAATACAACCTATCTACCTAAAGAAACATCATGTTAAAGATCCTTGTGTAACTTCTTGCTATATGTAGATGGAGTACCCTCCCTAGATGATGAACCTCCCAGATCACAGCTCCCAACTCCCCTAGATTATTCTCAGTAATCAGCACTAGATTCACTATAATTGTCACCGAAATCAGCCTGAAAACATTAACCTGTGATCAGATATCATAATTGTGACCATCCACGGATCTCCTTGACACATATAACTCATCGCATAATAGAAAAGGTGAAAAGTGCTGACTCTCGGTAAAAGGATAAGAGAACTCAATCACTATAATAGAGCACTATTCCAAATGCATGAACTCAGGGGCACGATTGACCATCAATGTCTTGGGATAAAAGTAATCCTAAAAGGCTGTCTAAAACTCTTCCAAAGAAATATAACAATGATTTTATACACATGAGAAAACATACCACCATCCCTTGATGGAATCACATAACATGTACGTCACGAGATTCACCCTCCTCTCAGGAGGCATCTCCAGATGCTCAATAACAGCAATCATGGCCTCCGACCACATCTCTTCAGCCTATGGTCCCCCATCCCCTAAAAAGGGGGAGTACGCTGGTATTGGAACACCCTCTTCAGCTCTTCCATTGACATGAAATGATGTAGTTCTCCATAGAAATTAAATAATTTACTCCAAAACACTTCATGGAAATGTGCATCAACACCTACGTCTAGTATAATAGATAGTGCGAAGACGAGCATGAATGGAGTTTCTAATGGTATTCCCTGATCTACTATTTCCAATTTTTGATCACTTCCCTTTATATGGCGTACAACTGGAGGACGCCTCAGTGGAATGAATCTGCATGGTCAAGTGTGCACCTCAGTTCATGAATGTAACAGAAAACAACTTACAAGTACATGAAAGGAATAAGATAAAAATACATTCTTGTTTTACAAAAACATGGTTACCTAGCATGTATAACCCCTAAATGGTGTGTTACATTATTCTTTTAAAATGGCATGTACCTCTTCCAAACCTGGTTGTGTAACTCCCTTAAACATGGTGTGTTCCCCGTGAGGTATGGTGTGTACATGAATCGTCCCTCCTCTCCAAGTAAATCTACACATCTAGAACTACACGGTTCTCTATCGGGAAACACTACACAGTGTGATAAACCTAGACACGATGTGTATTATGTTTTTTATAAACTCCCATGTCATTAGTCACCAAATTGGATAGATGGTTGATAAATGAAAAACGTGCACAATAGATACACAACATTTACAACCTAATCTTCATCCACTAATCTCATTTGTCACCTGGCTGGATTCACAGTGCTAACAACACAATATGTAGAACCCAGACACGATGTGTTCTACCAATGTTTACCAAACCCGTTTTCCTAATCACACTTTCATTCAAATTCATACACACTACACGCCATTTACTTTTAGTACACTGAGTGTACTTAATAAAATTTGTTTCTTCTAGAAGAGAAGATCAAACGCCATGTGCTAATAACATCACACATAGGGTTATCTGGTTTTCCAGATATTATGCCTCTGAAACATATCTAAGACCCTTAAAAACAGAGAATTTTGTCCAATGCATGAAAAATTCCAACATGTGAGAGCCCATACTCCCACTAATCAAACATTGGCATCCTTATTTATGTCATAACATGAAAAACATAAATTTAATATTAAAAAATGATCCACTAAATTCTGTTCCAATTTGGCCCATAACCCATTGGTTAGAGGATCAAAACCTTCATTTGATACTACATTGTAACGTCCCAGTTCCGGGTGTGGCCAAAAGGATCCCTGAACCCGGTTGGTCACATAACCTCAAGCACATTTCCTCAAATTCCAAATGATTCTAACTAGAAGTTAGGGCCAAGGTAAGACATTGGGGACACAGTCCCCTCATTTGAAGAGTATACATAATAGAATAAAAAAATGATAACTAATAGTTGAAGGAGTAATACCATGAAAAAATGTAATCAATGGAAGACTGATAGTAAATAAACTTCTAAAGCACATATAAAAATGATACATGGCACATATGTCTAGGAAATCATCCATACAAGTCACAATTTGGGAAATAAAATACTAAACCCTGTACAAAAGAATAAAAGTAAACTCTAATAGAATCAAAGGCCTCAACTTGGTCCCATGCTCTCTAGCCCCAACCAAAATCACGTACCTAATGAAGTAAGGTGTTTTCTCTTATCTATACTAGAAACTATATAATCTATTTGGGCCCAAAAGAATGACCCAAATAGGGTTTGTGATGAATCCAAGTAGGCTACCACAAAAAGATATGTGCCTAACTATCAGTTAATATATATAACAAGAAATATACATAAATAGAGCAATAAACTAGGAAGTACTCAAAATTTAATAATTCTATAGTATTAAATTATATTAAATTTTATTTATAAATTAATCAAACTATTGAATTATATAACCACAAGATCTATCCTATGTTATATATCCCCCTTTATAAAAGTAACACACATACATCTCAAAATACCATCTAAAAAATAAAGTAAGACTGCATACATGCTTATGCTTTGGCTTGGAAGACTCATCACAATCATTCAATAATTCAAAAGAAACTATATAAGAATGTTCTCATATTCTAACCCCTCTATTTCAACATATCATGAGTTCAATAAATTCTATCCCTTTGAGAAATCTAACAAAGTCGATCAGATTTGGTCCCACATAGAAGTAATCATTTAAAAATGACCTCTTAGATAGCTCTCACAGTCAATTCCCCTTTGTTATATAGAGAAACAATAAAATATACTGACCCTATGGAAGATTCATAGTCTATTACCTATGGTCCAACATTCATTTAATAATGATGATCAAGGTAGCTTTCATACTCTAACCCCTTGATATATGACCACCCGGTAGCTCTCACAATCAATACCTCTGAGTCAACATAACTACAATTATATATAAATGACCCCACATTGGGTTTATAAAATAGTCAATTCCCCTTTTCCATACATTCACTATGTGATACACATGAGTCTCAAATAAACAATAACTCCATCATAACAACACAAGTCATGGAAAATAAAGTATGCCAAACATTCTTTCCAGAACCAATGGCCATAATCAATCAAACATGGTAAACACACCCATAATCAAGAAAATAAAGCTTATTCATAATCAAATACCATTTCTCAAACTGCCACATGATAATAAGTCCTCACATGGTTAAATTAAATAACATGCAACACCCTAAACACGGGTATTAGAGACCATTAGAATATATAATCCAAAACAACCAATAAATGGATGAAACCACCTACCTTGATGTTATATGAGAAACACACTTGAATGTCAGACCTTGAATTGGCCAAGATGACTATAGACATACAAAGAGGTCTATGATTTTCATACTTGAATAACCCACGATAGTGGAAAAATTAAGAAGAGAGCTATAGGTAAAGAGAGAACTCAATAGTGGGAATCAAACGCACCTAGCAGCGTCTCAATCAGATCTTAGAAGAAGGAATGGGAGGGGTTAAAGTTGTTCACCCATACGTCACTCTTCTATTCGAAACAAAATCAGAATGAGAGGCTTCTGAAGATTAGATGTGACCCCACTCTGATTAAACTCTTAAAAATTATTGTATAATGTGTGTTCATTTAATGTACATGCCATGTACTAGCATCAATTGGACCCTTCCTTAGGCTGTCTACTAGGTCACCCACACAACCATGCACTCTTCCATTACACGACCAATACATTGATACATGTATCATCTATGTACATGATGTGTACTCCAATGTATAAATCATTTACTTAGAAAATTTCCAAATTATTCCTTTTTCCTCAAAAACAACCTGAAATAATGATCCATACATGAAATGAGGATCATAGTTCTTACATTAATCCTAGACATAAAATAACCCATGGAAAGAAATGGTTTCATTTAAGAAAGAATACATTCATGACATAACTTTGGGGTTCCCAAATCAATTAGTTAACAAAAAACTCCGTATAATAATCACAAATCATTAGTGAATAAGAAAAAGTTTCATGAGAGGTAAAAGATGTATTTTAAAAAAAATTATTTTAGAAAAATAATTGTATATGTCATAAAACATGACCAGAAACTTGTCTCTCCTATAAAATAAAATTTAAGGAGAAAGAAATTATATTTAATTATCAATAAAGGTTCAACCATATAGAATGTGGATGGACAGAGGAAAACCCTAATTAAACAGATTCAGGATCGGGAATCCCCTTACCTTAACTCAGAATTCTTTATTCACAATAATATCCTTGATAATACAATTAATTATTGTAAATTACAAATATAAAGAATCTTATTGAATAATTTGATTCATAATATATTAATTATGTTCAAATATGGGATTTTTAACCTGTTATATAGGTCAATTTCAATGTTCAAGTATGTATGTTTGTTTTTGCGTTCATGATCAGTTCACTTATATATGAGTATGGATGTTTGTGTAAAATGGGAATGATTATCCAAAATTCAAATTATTTGTTATAAATTATAATTATGAAAGTTATTGGGTATTACATTTCATGTTTTATTTTTTATCAGGTTGAATCATTAGATAAATAGTTAATTAAATTGATGTAAATTATTTTTTCAAATTTATGAGCATTTTGATCTTGTATCATTTTATTTAACATAATGATTATATGTTTGTTATATATCATTATATAACTTCTAATACATATAATATAATATAATTTAACCATAATTATGTTTTTATATCCATCCCTGATGGTCGAAGTGGAAATGAAATTTACATCCTCCAAAATGGTGGTAAATCAACACACCATAGTTGATATTTTCATTTTTCGGGTAAATGTAAAATCGAATAGATTTAAAGATGAATTATTCAATTAACATAATTAAATTAAAGTATATAAAAAATAATTTAGTTTTAATTCTTCATTAATAGGCGTAGGTGATGAAAGGATACGAAAATAAATAAAAATGGAATGAAATTTAATGAAAATGAAAGAGGGGTTTACCTGTTAAATTTCTCCACATTGTGAATATCATTGGGGAAAATGGTTTGGTCTTTTTATAAGTACAAGAGATTCTAAATTATAGGGAGGGGATTGGGAAGTTTATTGGGAGGATATTTGACAATTATTAATGCATGAAAGGGGTGAGTATAAGGAGTGGTGATGGGAGGCATTTATATGGAAGGAGTGGGGTATTTTTATCATTATTTTATTCATTAGATTATTATTTTTTCTCAAGAATATGAATATTTTGAACCTTATTAATATATATATATATTAATATAATGAAGTATTTCTTGTGATTTTTGGCTTACATAATCCTTATATCTTCTATGACTCTATAATTTATTTATTTTTAATTTAATCATAAATTATTGAATTATACATACAATAAAAAAATAATATATTGTAGAAAAAATACAAAAATTCACCCTAACCATTCAGGAATGTTCATAATTAAAAAATTAACTCTATTTCATGAATTTTTTTCAATTATGTGAAATTTATTTTTTAATTAAAAGAAATATTTATTCAAAAGATATAGTTTTTAAAATTTTAACTTATTTTATAAAACTTTCAAAATTTAATTAATGTCTCATAAAAATTTCTCCAAATCATAATAACAAAATAATAATTTCTGAATTATTTTTATAAAAATAAATTTTCTTTTATATTATTATATTAATCATAAAATTTTAAGTAAATAATATTGATGTACAAAAAACCAACACTTAATTTTTCATTTTTATTTTTTTACTTATACAGTGAAAAAAAATCATATTTACATTAATAAGATACGTAAATTTTGATTATAATTTCATATGTGAGGTTACAATTATACTTGTTGAATTACAATTATTATGTTTCATATTACTATTACAAATATAAAGTTAATATTTTATCAGAATAAATTCTTTAAATTCCTTAAAATATCACTCATTTCCTTCATTATTCATTTATGAATTATTATTTTATTTTTGGACTTTATTTGACTTATAAAATATGAAATAACTATAATATGGGAACTTACATTGATAATATTTAGTATCATTACATATTATAACAAGATTATTTATCATCCTCATAAATGGAAACTATCCTTTGGGATTGACATATAGTTTTTAGTATCTCCATTGTTATAATCATAATATTATTCTCATAATAGTAGAGATAAATGAGATACAATAATTATATATGATAAATTTATATAAATTGTTCTTTTAAGAGGATTTGGTTGAGAAACATACCCTGGATTAAGAGGTCCATGAACTTCTCTATCCAAATCCTTAGGAGAGGTAATTCTCACATATTAAAAATCTCTCAGATCTTCTTCATTTAAGACAACCAATTACACATTTTACCAAATATAATCAGGCCTAGAACCATCAAAAACATATAAAACCTCATCTATATAATATTAAAGATATTACACACAAGAATATTACACAACTTTATCATGCTTCAGGCATAATTTTTTTTTAATATTAGGGATAATTGGAAGTTAAAATTCATTAGAAACATCATATACTTTTTTATAATAATCCACCAATGATTTATACCAATGATTCAATACCATTATTGATAGTTTCATTCAAACAAATTCATATTATTATTTCCAACATAAATTTTAAGGTGTTTAAATATGGCAGTTTAAATGATATTATTTATAATATTTGACTTGTTTAACTTGTTTTTTGTGTTATTGTATAACAGATCTAATAGTTGGAAAAGAAAAGAAACAATGAATATCATAATACAATAACAACATCGTACGACTCCAATAAAATAGAAGGCTTCGCTTGATGTTTAGTATATATGGGACAATCATGGGATATGAAATTGAAGGAAAAGAGAAAGAAAAAACCTTTTGGTGACACAAATTTATGATTCATGTCACATTAATATTACATAATATTAAATAATTAGATCGATTGAAACTAAAAACCAATGTGAATTGAATAAAAGTGAAATGAAAAAATCCATTAACAGTACACATCGTGCAATTGTTGGACATACCCATTTACAAGTCATTAAATAGATTATGAATGAAAATATAAAATTTAATGACCTAAGACCGGATTATCACAGCCTTTTAACCCATACTAAATGGAATTGAATATTTCATGACCCAACAAAATGGAAATAAATTCTGAGGAAATATACTATTTTCAAAGTGATCATGAAGAACAAATTGTGGATTGAGATGATTCACTGTGCACGATCCTCACAAGTTTCATTTTAATTTTCATCATGATTTATTTTTACTTATACTTTATAGATTATTCTCTCATATTTATGGTGATGGGGTAAACCTACATTGTGTTGGGGTAGTGTAGTAGATGGGGGAGGGTTTTGTAGGATGTATTAATTTTCTATTCAATTATTTGTATTGAATAAGTTTATTTAATCCATTTTTAATCCATTCCTTTTAAATATTCCGTTCCCATTGGTGTTTGAATATGAAATAACATTAAAAAATTTCATCTAATTATAAAAAGTGGCATGCTCGATTTCAAATTTAGTGTAATCGAGTCTATAATTTGTATAAAAACAACCCTGATTTTCTGAAGCACTAAATTACCTAATGAAGGGTAGTAATGGATTTTCTCAATAATGAAGAGATTCCATGGCTATTAGATCCCTATAATATAGAATAAAAAACCAAACATGGATTAATCAATTTGTTTTATAAAATATTATTTCCCATGAACCTTGAAACAAAAAAACCAATAACATTTTCATTACTAATTGCAATCCAATCATTCTTCTTTTCATTCATCATTTGTCTTATTTAAATAAATCGAACTCATATCTTCTTCTCCTCTTAATTATTTATTATTTGAAATAAAATATTTTTAATACCAAAATAAACTAATTAAACATCTATATGGTTTTGACCTTGACCTTCTTCATTACTCATTTTAACTAATTAGTTTCATTTTTTTATCAATAGACCCTTTGAGAAATAACAAATCCATTTTGTCCTATAAAATATCATTCTTGAGGATATCGACATTCAAATCCTTGATGAACAAATTCGTTGAATTATACAATTTGTGAGATAATCTTTGGGTATAATAAGTAATTAAATTTGGATGTAGAATGAATAATATATATTATGTGCCTCATTAAAAATATATGTAAGAAAATAATCACAACATTATTTATCAGATATAATATGATATAATATTTATGTATTAAAATATTGAAATATATTTTTGTTGGCAAGATCCATTTTCTTAATAAATTAAACTAATAACACAAATTCCCCATGTAACTCCTTAGAATACACTATCCTTTGATTCTTGTTTATTCTATTTTATTTTAGAGTTTTTTATGTATCAAATATTAGATGACCAATAAGATATTAACATTTAATTATATTTAAATCAAAATTAAGAATAAACTATAAAAATGTTTACCATTAGTTGGAATGACAACCCATCTTATCACCATCCATACTTTTGGTGAAAACTTATATTTACTCACAAGCATTAAATTCTACCTTGAGAAATAAATTTTTCAAAATCCTTCAGTAGAATGGTAATTATTTCATGCTAATACATTTTATCTAGTTATATAACAAAACCTCAATCAAAAAAGAATATATTATTTATTCAACCAGTCAACATCATTTTTTTCAATAATCAATATGTTATTTAACTGAAATTGGTTTCACATAACAGAATAAGTATACGAGTTATATTTTCTATCATTTCATGAGGTTAAACAATAGTGGAATTTAAATACCATTTATACTTCACATAAACAATCATCAATGTGGGGCTGATGTCTTTGAGAGAATATTTTGGAAAATAAATCATTTTAAGATCATTAAGGTACTTGAAATAAAAGGAATTGATTCTAAGTAAAAAAATTAAAGATCATTTAGGGAATAAATTATTAAAATATGGGAAAAATATAAAGAAATAAAATAATAAAAAATACTCAACCATAATGGGATTTTGAATGTTTATAAATGGGATTTATTAAATGAGGGACTGAAAATACTAGGTGTTTTTTGAAAAAATAACAACATTAATAAAATTTACATTTATGAAATTAATATTATCATGGATTTAAGTTAGTTTTAAATTAAATTTTACTACATAAGTTTTAATTATCCTAATGAATTCATGTATATATGATTATAAAATTAATCTTTAATAATCAATAGCTTCTTCTAAACTATAACCTTTGCTACCATATTATTTCTATTTATTAATATTCTTAAATATTGATCATTACTTTTTATATACTAACATTTATTTCCAAAGGTATGTTTGTATTTTAGTCTCTAAAATAATTTTGATAACTTAATTCCTTCTTATTGAAAAATTCTCCTAGAATATCTATTACCAATTTTCAATACTTATTGACTCATTAATTTTCAGAGGTTCCAGTTATGTCCAACACACTTGATGTCCAACCTTGTTTCAAGGACGGGTCATGTTTGAGAACCTCTGCCTTGATGAACTACAAGGACATGTATGGAATGGTATTTATGTGTCCTAACTATTCTAGGACTTGAAATTATTGTTTATTCGAATTATGAATAAATGTTACAATGTAATTAGTTTGGGATTATATGTGATTTTTCTTATAAAACAGTTATATGATTATTTGTCTTAATGGTCTTATTGATATTTAAATTTTTTATATCACCCTCAAGGACATCTAAAGAAACACCAGCTTTATGAGGATTCATAAAATGAAATGTGATATGAGTATATTCTTCCACATTACTAGTGAAAATATTAAATACTATATAATATTTTCATGTGGTTCGATAATCATTAAGTAAATTTCACCACACTATGGTGAAAACAAATATTAATTTATATCGGTATAATGTATAATGATGTTACAGACCAAAATATTCATGTAACATATGTGTTCTACCATTTCATAATTAAAATATATACTTATTTAAAATTTTATTTAATTGAACTCATTTCTTACATAATGGATTTATTCGCTGCTTCTACAAATAGATAAATAGTTAAGTTATTTTCAATAAGTAGAGTTCTATAATTTTTATATAATGTTTTTCCTCTCCTTTTAACAAAACCATTTTTTACGAGGTGTTTGAGGTTCAAAGAATTTGTGATTAAATCCACATGGGAGAATAATGTTTCAATGTCATGAATCTATTATTCATTTACCTGATTACCTCCCACAGTTTCAAATTTTTTTATACTATGCTTCTCTATTTATTTTGAATACATTATTAAACTATAGAAAGCATAAATTTGGGTCTTAGGAAAAATACACATTTTAATTGGGAATAAACATCAATGATAAAAAATAATACTTCCTATTATATAGAATAAAATATCTATGAGTCCTAAATAATTCCATGATATTAGTCTTTATGAAATATGAGGTAGAATATTTTTTAAAAGAAATTTTTGGTTTCATTCCCTATTGATATAGACTATTATCCTCATCTATTCAGAATTCAAGATTATGTATATCCCTATGTAATACTTTTCTAACATGATTCTTCAGTTAGTGTATATTTTTTTGACCTCCTTATATATTTCATAGTAAATATTCATAATGAAAGGAACTTATGTCGGAAGCCTTTTGTGAATATGAATAATCAAAATTAATAGCATAATCATTATCATTTTATAATATAGAAAATATTTAAACAATTATTGGAATCATATATATGACATGAGTTATTTAAAAATTTAATATCATTCTAATAATAAAAGAACATTGATATTGTAATAAAATTATATTTTATACCATTGAAAAATACAATTTTGGATATAATACTGGTTTTTGATTTAATAATTCGGTTATGTCCAATTATTCTTCAGATTTCATTTTCAATAAATGTTACATAACAACTATCAAATTTTATGATTCTCAATATAACTTAGTAGTCTCTAATCATATTCTTGGAAAACAAAAATTACAATTACCATAATACTTTACTCAATCTATGAAATAATTTTTTCTATAAAAAAATTATGAATATAAAATTTTATAACCCATGATTATGATGTCCAGTGATGTTAGTAAACATAATTTTCAGAATGTGAATTTTAGAATATTTTTTTTAGAAAAAATTAATATATTTTGAAAATAAAGTATTAATTTATCTAAAATATTGAGAATAATTTTCACCAATAATACGTTATTTTCTATTATAGATTACAATATTATTTTTGGATGTATGAAAAAAATAATTTTTGTACAACTTTCTTCTCTATCTGCAGAAATATACTATAACTATACCATATTTTTATTTCTTATAGATTCCCAATATCATATTTAAAATTTCTATGACATTGGTAAATTTCTAAAAACCCTTTTTGAGTTGGTCATTTGAAAATTTAAAAACCATGTTATCCTATAAATGTCGGTATTTTTTCCTTTTTATTTTTCATGGATATTTTAAAATTATATTAAGATATAATATATATCTATTATATGTTGTCATATTTATCATTATATTCATTCAAATTTTCATCAATCATATAAATGTATGCAAATAATTATTCAAATATAATTTCATATTAATCATGAAATTAAATTTTAGAGTATTTAGAAGTAGAATATGTTATCTCATATGCAATGGCTATGAAATATAAAATTTATTTTTCATTTTAATCATCCCATGTATATGATTAATAAAAAGAGTTTTTATTTGAATCAATTCATTTTTCCAGGATCAAATAATTGGGTTTATTTTCTTCAACGTCATATAAAATCTTACACACTTTCTTTTAAAAAGAATCCTTGATATGTCCTTTTTTTACATAGAAGATAGCTGACCATATTTTTCTCTCTTCTATTTTACTTTTTTCTATACTTTATCTTTCTATTATAAATTCATAAAATCTTCTTCACTTGGTATAATTTTTTAAATATTATTTTATGAAGTTACACCTCCTCATCACACTCAAAACCTGATCACATCCACATGAATCGTCATTCATGATCACTTCCTTTGATTTTTATTAATATATAATTAAAGAATAATTTATCATTTTTAGCTAAACATTTTCAATTTCTATGTTAAATTTATATATAATAATTTTTTTAATATGACCATTGACCTTTTCTTTCCTAATTTTACATTATCATATAACTGATATAACAATAAATCGACATTTATTAGTCAAATAAATAATAATCTTAAAATTTTTATTCTTTTAATTCCTTGGATATCCATGAAAATAATCATATTAATAGTCATGTTTAATTTTCAATACATTAAAGAAATGTATTCCTAAGTTTTTATCATAAAATAATCATATTTCACAACTTATGTTTATAAAATGAATTCATTGACGTATTATTTTCATTTATGAAAAGTAGAAAGAGTATCCCAAATTTCAAAATTATAAGCACATTAATATATTTTATTAAATACAACATTACCAAATGAATCAAAAAAATTATTCAATTATCTACAAATATATACATAATTATCCATTTTTTCACCACTCACGTTTTCTATAATTATCTTCTGGTTTTCATATTTTTCATTAATTTTTTCTAAAACATAAAAACACATGTGCACCAAATGTATTTTATTTCATGTTTTAGAATTATAATATATTGTTTGATAAAATAAAGGAGGTCGATTGGTAAAATTACTTGAAGGTATCTAATCTATAATATTAAATTAATGAATATTTAAATTAATAATGTACCACTAGAAATTAATCAATGTAAAATGATAATTATTAGGAGAAAAAATGTAATAATAGAGAGACAAAAATAATATGATTTGTTTGTAATGTTTTTTAGGGTTGGAATTTACCAAAGTGTAGTGATATGATATAACAATATTAATTTTTTTTAAAGTATACATTGAAATTTAATTTTATTTCCAGAAAACTCCCATTATTAAAATATAGTCGGTTTACTAAATTTTTCACTTTAAAAAAAGATTACATAATGAAGGATAAATACATAGTTATAAAAATTTAAATAGGATTATCATTTAAACTATTTTATCCACACCAAACACATTATATATATCATTTATAAATTCAAACTGTTAATGCATGTCTTCATAAATCCTGATTATAAAATAAACATTGAGATGAAATTAAAATTCATATGGACATAAAACAAGAGGTTTTTTCTATGATTAATATTAATACTATATAGATGATACTAATACAATACTTTTAAAATTTAATAAATCTACTTCATAGATCAATAAACTGGATTGGGTGTGATAAAAAAACTATATTCATGGTACATTTGGATAATTATATACTCTTGCATAGTAACTCATAAGATAGATGAGTAATTAAAATAAATGGAAAGAGTTTGAGAGTAATACTAAATAAATCACATGATAATTATTAATAGATATAAAACAAAAATAATAATGCATAACAATTTTATATAAAATAGAGATAGTGAAGAAATTGTGAGAAGTAAGATGCAACTCAATTTTGTACCATGTTTGTCTAATATGTATGAATATTATCCTAGTATGAATATTAAAAGAGTGTTGGAGTTAGTACATTTGTCAATCTATAATCATTATTTATTTTTGAAATTTCATATAGAAAAAAAAGACTAGTGAGTAATCAATATGTTTTAGAATAACAGAAATAAAACTTCATTATTTGACATTTTTTAGATATCTTCTAAATTTAGGATGATTTTTTCATCAAGAAGGTGCTGAATCAGAAAAGTTTTTTGAATAAATTTTCACAAATTCAATGACATACTTAATTAAATATAAAACCATATCCTTTGTTTTTTATTATAGAAATAATACAACACTCTCTTCATGTGTTATATTTAACCCCCCTTAAACTGGATTGAACATTACACAATAGTAGTATGATGTAAATTTATTTTTTAAATTATATATTTATTATTTTATATGGTTAAATTTACTTGTAAAACAATAATCTAAATACCCAACACATCATTCATATAAATTATTGTTTCTATATTTGACTAATTGATAAAAATTTATCTTCTTTCTTAGTTATGTGTTCTATTGCATTATTCTATAAAACATCATCCATTAATATGTTTTATTCTGAAGCAAGATGTCATATTTTTTTAATAATCATTAATATTTAAAACACAAATATTTGAATCAATTAATTTGTTGAATTCATGATGGATTGGATTTACTATTCTTAATAAATTGTCTAATAGGTTTTGAGTTTAAATATCATTCTTCATGGTAATGTCTTATTTATTTTGATGTAGGAAATTGTTTTTCATTATTTACAAATATTTAGAAATTATATGAAAACTACACGATGTTGAACCAATAATTTTCTTATTCTCATAATCAATATAGGTATTTCACATCATTATTCTATCTGTATTTTAGTTATAATTTAATAACATATTAAAAGTAAGTTAATGGAAAAAGTGAATGTATCTAGAGGATCATAGAGGCGTCATTCCAAGGATATCACTACCTAACCTTGCCAACCATATAGTAGAATACCATCATATTATATAGTATAATACGTATAAGAAGATAAAAATAATTCATTCTCATCATCTTGTTGGTGGATATTGCTAAAACCGACAGATTTATAATAGTTCCATCTTCTAGCCAATGGTATCGTCTAGAAAGCCAATTAATTTTGTATAGATCAATCAATTGGATATTATATAATGGTAGAAAATAATTGAATCAGTTCATTAATTTCTAGTGATACAAAAGGATCCTTTAGTACATATAAATACATTATATAGACACCAAGGGAGGCACAGATCTCAACATAAATACTCGATTAAATCTCCAAATCGTGGATAGATCTATGATGATAAATTTGAATATATTTTCATGTTTAAATAAATTACTAATCATGGAAAGGGATACAAAATTTATGTTATTCAACACAATCTCTTCTACCCATTCACATTGAGTCTGTTTCTACATTGATATTATTCTATAGGGGCCTTCTTCTACTACCTCTACATCTATCAATCTTCATTTTTCATATTTTAAATATCGTCTAAATAGTGTTGAGTGTGTGATTATGGGTTTGAAAAAATAAAATATTCTTATTCATCTTCTTAATTAGGTTCTCACAAGAAATAAAATGATTTATTATGGTTTCATTCTATTTATTAAAACCATGATTTTTTATTCATTCATTGTTTGGTTTATTTTGAAAAAAAATATTTCATCCATCATTGTTTTATTAATTATCAATAGTGTTAATGTAGAAATATAAACCTATAAAAAATTCACGAGAGGATATGTATGAGATCATTCATGACCTAAAACTGAACTCCTTTAGTATATTGTAACTTTTAATTATTGAAATTTAATTTCCACTATTCTAAATGAATTTATTGCTTCTCTTCCCAGTATAATTTGAATATTTTATTCATAAATTTATTTATATTATGATTATATTTTTTCTTTCAAAGTACTATGTTAAGGTTGTTTTAGGAAAAATCACTACCCACCCCACTTTCCATTTGATAATACTATATCCAATTTTTTTTAAAGACTATATCTATAGTATCCCAAAATTTGTGGTTACTTTATTATATTGGATACCAGTAAATGTGATCTCATCAAAATATAAAAAAAAATTATTATTATTGGTAAACCAGATGCATAAATTATTTCCATATTACATTTTAAATATAATAACATTTCATTAAGAAAATTCATCTCCCCTTTATATCAATCAAAATATCATTGATTATATCATGGAGAAAGGAAAAAAATAGAGGGTGAGATCAAATGCTTAGTATGGGTTATGTACTGTGGAATCTATGGTGATTAAATATGGAATATTCAATATAGAAAATTAAATAATTGAAAACTCATATTATTTTATCAATAACTTGATCATGGAGAATAATATTGTATTAATAAATAATGATAAAATAATTTATTTAAATAATCAAATGATCCTAAAATGTATCTATGGACTTCATTGTTATAAATTTAATAAAATTGAAATTAGTAAATGATTTAATAATTATAAAATGTATAATGTATATCATCTTAAACAATCCATTGTTTCATAATGTCAAGAGATTTACATTTCAGTCATGTCTAAGGCTAAGACATCTTCTATAAATGGGTAAGGCCTTATCCGGATACCCAACTTGTTTTGTCATTGGAGACATGATGATACATCAATAAACTATATAACATTTATCCCACCTATCACTTATATGTACAATTATAAAATTATTTGAATAAATAGTATAACTTAATGAACATGCCTTAAAATCATTAAATTCCCATATTGGATGTACATGAAAATAAAATAAAATACTTTCTCATGTATAAATGATTATTAACCATCTAGATAAAGAATAAATATAGATTCATTATAAAATTTCTTCAATTTTTTATAAGTAAAATATGGGATTATTTACATTGATGAATTGAAATACCTTAAAAAGAACCCTTAAAATATTCTTTAGTAAAATTCCATTTTAAAATTGAAATTAACTTTTACAAACTCTTGTTTTAGAATTTTAGGAAAAACATTTTCATTGATAAAATAATTGAAACTATTAATGTGTGATTACAAGCATTAATGTTTTATGAAGATGGGTATATTCTGTTTGTGAGATGAAAATTAAAATTATGATTCTTTTAACTTTTTCGGTAAAAGGTAAAGGTACCTCATTTAGAAAACTGATCAATGATTATATTAAACCCATTTTAGAAAAGGGAATTATTTTTTAAAATAGATTTTAAAAACTCTAGGATAATCATACATAAATTCATGAAAACATCTTTAAAAGACATGGACATAGATGGAAACTAATTTATGACTAAAGATAGAATTAAATTCGGTGTTCCTTAAACACATTCTTTTTGTTTCATGAGTAATTAAAAGGAGATAATAAATGTAAGCATTAAATTATCAAAAAATAAGAAAATTTATAAGGTGTATTGTATATATATAATGAAATTTTTTCAATGAATGATTCAAAATAAACAATCCTGAATGATGATTAGATTTTAAAATTAACCCACAAGTCTTTGGTAACATTTTAATCACAAATCCCAAAAAAATAAATCTCTTCAAATTAATATTTAAACAGTTATAATATATATGAAATATTGATATTTCATATCATAATAGTATTATATATACCACATGAAAGATAAAATATTCCAATATGGCATATGTCTCATATAAAAAAAAGTGAGAATAGATACACTTACCATAGTTTTTGACTTCCTTCAAATGTGATTGAATATCCTCTATAATAAATATATACTTATTATTACTCTATATAATTTTCTCATTCACATATTTCATACGTTATATGATTTACTTATAACCATTTACCACCTTTTAATTAATAATTCATTATTAAAATCATTATTTGAGGTGATAACTACATTGTTTTTCATGTATGATATTGTTCAGTTGATTTCATCCTTCTAATTTGAACATTGATACATAATATCCAGAATGTAAATAATTATTTAAATATTATACATATATATATATTCATTATATACGTAGTTATAATCCACCATAAGTGGTATAGATTGAAAATTAAACATTGTTGTTCACGGAGATGGTAAGCCATACATATGATTTAACATCGTTTTCAATTTTTTAAATATGGATTAAATGTAATGTAAATAATAACTAAACATTACATGAAAATATTTCTATCCTATATATTATATATATTAATTAAATATATTCTAATTACCATCCATGTAAATAAAAACAAGAAAAATGATCATATCACTTCATGGAGGTGGTATTCATAAATATACACAGCATATATTATAGTTTTCTAATATATTGGAAGATAAAAGGTGTGTCACGACCTGTCCCCTGGGGCTCGTGTTGTGAGAACCCCAATCCCGCCTTCCATAGGCCAGGGGCTAGCAACATGCACCAGAAGGGCATATCCCTAAAATAGGGAAGGCATTTCATTTTTTAAATGAAACTCACACAATCCAAGAACACATCAAAATAAAAGCACAAAGTAACCTATATAGTAAAAAGGGTGAGTTCAATAAGTAAAGGGTCCAGAATAAAACCTCAATTGGAAAGTACAAGTAACACTAAAAAAATATCATGTGAACACTAACCAATGATTCTACCTGATGGGTAGGTATAGCTGTCAAACTGTCGTCTCTACGGTATGTATCATCTAATGGTCCACCTATGTGAAGCCTCCTGTCATGTCACCCTCAACGTCAATCAATGATGTCCATCGACTGCACAAGACATGGCATGGTGCGGGCATAGCCCGTGTAGGGGTGAGAATAACATTAATCAGCAGGGACCCCAAGCCCCCCGGTGGTCTCTCAGAATCTACAAAGGATATACCCAAAAAAAATAGCATGATCACAAACAATGAAAACTACAGTCAACCCTACCTAGGTATGTTCCCATACAAATACCTATGTTATCAAGTATACCCATTTCTTTCAGGAGGAACGATGAGGCCTAACTCTTTAGCTAAAATCACAACTGTTCCATGAAGTAATGAATACCACAATGGTAAAACCATGTGGGTAAGAACCAAAAAGGAAACGTCACACAGAAGAATACCACAACATATCACCACACTGAATTGTTCCAGTAATGCTAAAGAATCATCTCACACCATGTATAACTTTTGTACAAAAGTATTGATGATTAGGTGTATTGATAGATCATCTTACTTCAACGAGAAGATATGATATTGACCCACATAGAATCAAATATAACTCACACAAGATATGAAGATGAACCACAAAAGATCTGGAGATGACCTACACATGATCTGAAGATGACTCAAACAAGATCCGTAGATGCTAACCCACACAGGATCCGAAGATGACCCACACAAGATGTGATGACAACCCACACAAGATCTTGAGATGACCCACACAAGATCTAGAGATGACCCTCACAGGATCATAGGAATTTTCAAGTACAACCATCCACATGGTTCTCTCACTAAGAATGGTTGATTCTGAGAGGATCCACCCCTCAATCCTTCGGTCAATACTTCAACTACCCCAAAGTCCCAAAATGAAGTATCATGAAGGTTTCTCCCATCATTAGGGACCCAACACAATAGATGATGAGTCAATCAGATGCTCGATCGGTAAGTTATTAGCATTTCGGTTATGAGGTCCCGGTTGGATTTGGGTTCGATCCAACCCGACCAAACATTAACCCTATACCAAACTCATGGGGATAATACCAAAATGACAGCCTCTTTCCAAGGATTCTAGAGTTGTAGACAGTTTGTCAAATGGATGTCCAATTCTCATGATATGGCAAAAAAGGTGTATCTAAGACCAAATGGGCCTGGGTCTAGTCCAACCAAGTCATACCGACCCCTCCCAACCCGAACCAGTTCGGGTCTCCCTGAAACAGTCCGGGTTCATCTTGGATGGGCAAGCCCATGGTGGGCCCGGCCTGCTGGGCCGTTTTCCGGACTGACCCTCAAAGGGGGCCTCCCTTCCCTCTAGGTGTGGCCCACTCAGTGTGTCCTGTTGTGCGCATCCCACCAGGCACCTCCCACGACCAGGGTGGCCCATCGTGGCGGGCCCAACTTAAGCCAACACCCGGGGGAGGCGCTTGCTAGATTCCCAAACGGCCCAAGGGCTGTTCGATTTTGGCCACCACGGCTGTGCCATGTGGCACCACCTACTGGCATGATGGACCTACCGAAGTGGGTCCTACCCAGCGTGACACAGCTCGCCAGCTCCCCTTATAGTGGCGTGATGGCACCGCTGTCCTCCGGCGGCCGACCGGTTGCCGGCCACCCTTGGGCGCCTCCGTGATTCAACAGTCGCGACCTCCTCCTCTACTGGTGGCGTGGATTCGCACCTCCCTGCCTCCATACAGCCAGACGACTTGCCGACCTCCATACTCCTCTGCGGCGACTGACAGGCCGTGACATCCTCTGGCGGCACGGTTGCACCACCACCACCATCATAGCCGGAAGGCATGCTGGACACCACCTCATTCTCTATCGGTGCTGGTTACTGTCACTGGATGCCAGCAGTCTTCCGTGGTTCACCAGGTGTGCTCTGGTGGCCCGTTCATAAATATGTAGAGTTCAAAGTTCATCTTGGATGTCTTCGTCGCATCTATCCTGACCTGGTCGGGTTCCTCTCAACCTGATGATCTGCCCAAGAAGAACACATCAATCCACAAGGTTCTATTTGGATTAGGTCATGTTCGTTTGGCCTAGGCCATCCACGTTAAACCAATAGCATGCGTCTTGAGAAGAATGATTCAACGTAAATTAATGAAGAACAATCATAAACAAAATCCATCCTTGAAATGTTAGAGAATCGTCCACACTAGTCGGGGGATCATGCTCTTCGTTCCCGCGACTTTTTCAAAAAGGCACCTCCCACACATTCACCTATAGTTTGGTGTCATCCGTCACCTCCCGCTGGGTCAGCTTCATCTTCTAAGGGTCTATAATTTTGGTGTTCTAACAGAACACCGTTTCTTGGTGAAGCATAACTGATACCCCTTTCCCAAGATCTCTATTTATAAGAAAGGGTTAGAGTAAGTAATAGTGTATGATGTTAATGGGTCTTACTAATAGGAAGCTTCCAAATCTCCCCAAATGTTGATGTTACATAGATGGGGGGTCAATCCATTTATTGGCTTGATACGTCATCGTTCCCACCTTACCGCTTTTCCGTTAGAGGAATAGAATAAAAATAAAATATTAATTTTATTTTAATTAATCTATTAAAATAATCCAAAAACAACATTTTTTCCGGACCTACTGCAATCAAAGTGAAGCCTCCCATAAGTGAATTCTGGAAATGTGGATTCAATGGTTCCCTCATATTTTTTAAATGAGAAAATATTCAAATGTTAGAAAATTACACCCACACATTTACTGAAATTACTAGAAAAATAGTTCATAATTTTATTCCTGGCACCCTGGGTATCAGAATCATGCACTGTTAATTGTTGAAAACTCGTAATACATCCATATAATTAAAAAAATACATGGAAAATCTGTTTCTTTACATTCTCCCCACCTCAAGGTTTTCCATCCTTTAAAGACACAACACAAACTAGAAAAACACATGGGGGGTACAAAGCATGAATCTAATCCCCTCACACCCATGTTCTCTCTTGGAGGTTCCCATGCTGCCAATGTATGTGGACCAGAGGTATCGATCGACCACGAAAGAATCTCTCCTCTTTATCGTCAATCATTACTAGAACCTCCAAAAACGTTTCCCCATACTCGATGTCCAGATCTCCCAAGTCAATGATGTGTGAAGGATTATGCACGTACCTCATCTTCTATGATCCTTAGAAAACGTCGTCCACCCCGTGCAACATAGGTGAAAGGGATAGGTGGTATGCCACCTCACCGACTCTACAGAGGACCTGAAAGGTTTCTATGATTCTCAGAGATAACATGACTCCCCAACCATATCTCCATAAACCTCAAAAATTGGAGGCCCATAAAAAGATAGGTCACAATTTTTGAACTCAAGAAGCCTTCATACACATCCATCATAACACTTTTGCATGATCTTTGTAGTCTTCATTCACTCTTGAATGATCTGTACCTCCTTCATAGTAGCCCGTCCAATTTTTGGTCCCATGATTTCTAACTCCCCTTGATCATTGCAGTATAGAGTTTATCTGCATGGTTTCCCATACAATGCCTCAAATGGTGACAAAAAAATGGTGGAGTGATAGCTATTGTTGTATGTGAACTCTACAAAGTGCAAGTGAGCCTCCCGGCTGTGGTCGAAATCAAGGACACAAGCATGAAAAATGTCATTGAGGGTCTGAATTTCCATTCTATCTGACCATCCATCTGAGGATGGAAGGTAGTTCTCAATCAAAGATGAGTCCCGAACACCTCCTATAACCCTTTCAACAGCCGAGAAGTAAAATGTGAATCACCATCGGAGACAATCGTCAAGAAAACTCCTTGAATCTGTACAATATTCTACACATAGAGGCATCCAAATCCCTATACTGAGACCTAATTGCTAATAGGTGGGTAGTGGGCCGACATGGTGAGTCAGTCAACTATCACCCAAATGGAGTCATGTCCCTTATACATGCATGGATGTCTTGTCACAATTTCCATGGAAATTCAAGCCCACTTCCACTCTGGATCCTATAATGGCTGAAAGAAGCCTACTGGAACTTGATGCTCTGTCGTTACTTGCTGACAAGTGTGGCACGAGTAGAAGAACAATGCCACTATTTTCTTCATTCCCGACCACCAGTGCTGACACTGAAGGTACTGGCACATCTTCACCACTTCTAGATGTAACTCTAGAGGTTACATATGGAACTCCCTCAACACTTCCTCCCACAGAACCACCAGTACCATAGTACATCCTCTTAAGATGATGATTTGTTCTTAACCTTAGGAAATCCATCACATGCCTTTCCTGTTGATATCTGAGG
Source organism: Viscum album (assembly GCA_963277665.1). NCBI lineage: Eukaryota > Viridiplantae > Streptophyta > Magnoliopsida > Santalales > Viscaceae > Viscum > Viscum album. The sequence goes on from OY728150.1 coordinate 1,952,393,204, forward strand.
ATGTCGAGCCTCGCAGTCAGTGTCTCCATGCGGCACCTCCTTGACTCGCTAAAAGAGTGGGGGAAGTGACTGACAAATATTGAAGATAAGATGCACTATCTAGATCCGTGTAGGATATAAGAAAAGTGGCTAGTTATTCCTTCGCCACAATCCTCAATTGTAAACCAGATATCCTAATGAGCTTATCTTCTACTACATTCTCATTCCCATTAGTATAAACTATCTATATGTCATAGTCATAGAGGCACTCAAGACAATGCAGCAATCTCGGGTCCAACTCCTTTTGAGAGAAGATATACCCGAGACTCTAGTGATTAGATTAAACTGAAAAACATTCAACCATTAAGTAATGTTGCAACATATTCAATGCGAAGAACACTACTGCTAACTCGAGGTCATGGGTAGCGTAGTTCATCTCAATCTGTATCAGCTATTGAGAACTATAAGTGATCACTACTCACTCCTGTATCTAGACACATCCATTCCCACTACCTAATGTGTCGCAGTAGACTACATACCTAACGCCCTCTTCGGGTAGCCTCAATATGGGGGAACTCGTCAGTCTCTACCTCATATCTAGGAATCATCCTTGGGATCTCTCAGACCACATGATTGGTTTCCCATTCTTTGTAAATACTGATAAGGGTGCTGTAACTCTGGAAATTTCTGTCAAAAACTTCTGATAGTAACTGCCTAGACCCAGAAAACTCATCACCAACATCACACTCTTGGGAGGCTCCCAAGAAACCACATCATCAGTATTCACTAGATCCATCGCAACTCCATCCTTCTAGATGATGTGTCCTAGGATGTGGACCTCTCGGATCCAGAACCAGTAATTTGAGAGCTTACCATAAAGCTGGTGGTCTCGGAGTGTGTCATGAACTATTTGCAGATTATAGGCTAGCTCCACCTATGTAGCTGAGTATACCAAGATGTTGTCAATGAAGACTACCATGAAGCGATAGAGGTATGACTAGAAGACCATGTTCATGAGTCCCAGGAACATTTTTGGGGAGTTGGTCGCGCAAAATGGACAAACCAAGAACTCATAGTGTCTATACCGACATCTGAAGGTCGTCTTCTACACATCCTTGTCTTGTACCCTGAGCTGGTTATAACTATATATGACGTCTATCATCAAGAACTACCATGATTTCTTTAGTAGATCTAGTAGACCATCAATCCTCGTTAGTGGGTACTTTTTCATCATGGTCACCTACTTCAGCCGCTAATACTCCACATAGAGTCTCAAACATCCATCTTCCTTTTGGGTGAACAAAATTGAGGCTACCCAATGAAAAATAGTAGGCCTAAATGACCCATTGCTCTGCAAGTCCTCCAACTATACTCATAGCTCTCGAAGCTATGTAGAAGCCATCAGATATGTTGTTGTAGATATCAGTGTTGTCCGAGGTTACAAGTAGATATAAATGTCCACCTTCTTATGAGGTGGTAGGACTAGAACATCATCAGGGTAAACAACAGCATACTCATCCACCACTAGAGGATAGCTCTGACTCTCAACTTCAACCACTCTGTGGGTAAGGCTCGCTAACTACTGTGTGATCAGATACACCCTCCTCCAGGCAAGTCAATTCTATGCTGCAAAGGTTCCCTTATCACCGTTGAAGGAAAAATTTGTCCCATACTCATGGACACAACAGAAATTTCGCATAATACATTCTATTTGAGCATGGGCTATAGATAACCAATCCTTACCCAAAATGATGTCGTAAGGCCTCGTCGCCGCTACTAGATGATCTCAGCCGAAGCTCTCACCGACTAGAGTTAACTAACACTACCGAAACTAGTGTTTAATCATAAAATACTCTCTTGTAGAAGTAAATAGTCCTAAATATTGATCCAAAGGCTCCTCCGGAATCGCTGAGGTCCGAACGAGGGTTGTGGCAATAAAAGAGTGACTGACACCTGTGTCTATAAGTATTGAAGCTAAGATGGATTAGACATAGATCATACCTTGAATCATCTCTGGAGCATCATGGTCATGGGCCTTAGCTGCCTAGAGCTGAGCTCATTCTTTTCCACCGGATCTCTATGGTCATGGAGGACCACCTGAATGTGGCGGCGGTAGAACCTCAAATCGCAACCAACTGCCTGTTTGCATGGCCAGCTCCTCTTCCATGTCTGTCTACTGCCTGGAGACCTCCTTGATCAAATCTTCACCTCTTCCCTAGTGTTTTTCCGACCATCCACTAGTCATCTGAACGGTGTGTAGAGAAGTCGCGAGCCATGTGACCCTGCCTGCCGCATGAGTAGCACTGCCTACTCCTCAACTATCCGACTATGTCTCGAGAGCCCCACACAACCAATCCTTTATCCTTCATTCGTCCACCTATAAGCCTTTTCCTCTTGGACCTCTTCTTCATCAGCCTCCTTCCAGGTGCATATGACTTTGCACGTGATGTCAAGTGGTGGGTCTCGCTACCAGTGACTACTCAGCATGGAATATCACCACTAAGAGTGCTTGATCTAATACCCCTGCTTGCGTCAGGATGCTGAGGGAGATCATCAATGATCTAATCTCCCATAAGTGTCCCTACTCGAAGGTCTGGGACCTGAATAAAGGGTCGTGGACCATGTCAGTGGAGTAGCATGAGAGTTTAGGGAACCTCACTGAATACTAATCCACTGTCACGCTTCCCCACTGCATGTGTAAAAGCTCATGTAACCGCACTGTGTGTAATGTCATTGGGATGAACTATGCCCTTAATAGGCTCTCAAAGTCCACCCAGAAATGTGTCACCTCATCATGAACTGGGAGCATCAATCTCCAAAATCTCCCTACTACTACAAGAAGAATACTGGCTGCAAGGATGACGATAAGTTAAGTTGGTGTCCCTACTAGTCGAACATCTCTGACTACATCCTCCATCCATTCCTTAGCCGCATGAGGAACTGTATCACCCCGATAACTTGGTGGCCTATGGTAGTGAATGTAGTGAAACACACTCAATAGGTGTGAACCCTCTATTGTTGGGGCCGGTGGTATCAGCTTCCTGATTGGTAGTGGTGCTGCTGGTACACCACCCGATGGGACAACTGTCGAATGGGGGCCCGTCACCGAAACACCATCGCTCTATGGGATGTCATTGCATATTATTCCTAGAACCCATGTTGTCTGGTTGCATGGAGGTATCATGAAAAGAAACAGGTGATCCACGATAAAAAAATGTTATTCATGTTTACCTAACTCATGAGATTACCAATAAAATTTTTCAATAACAAACATACAATCAGTTTTTTTTCATACAGTGAGTCGGAAATCTGAAGATAGGGTCCTAGTTTATTGATACGTTGGTCGCTATACCAACACCGGATTCCTCAAACTGAAAACCACCCTCATTACATATTACATTATCGCCGACTCAAAAGATCAGAGTCCAGGTTCTCTGGTAGAACTGACTCCTCTGATACCGATTTGTTACAACCCGTCCTCCGGGCCCCGTGCCCTCACTACCCCAAGACCGCCTTCTATAGGCTAGGGGCTAATGAATAGCACCATAAAGTCATTTCCCTAAAACTGTGAAGGAATTTCCTTTTTAACCAGCAACTCGCACAATCCGAGCACAAAACAAGATACAAGCAGAAAGTAAACTATATAGTAAAAAAGGAGAGTACATAATGTAAAAGGGATAGAATAAAAGCCCAATATGAATGTACAAGTTACACTGAAAACAGCTCCTGTGAACATCGGCCAAGGATCCTACATGAAGGGTAGGTACAACTCTAGAACTATGTTCATTGCAGTATGTCTCATCTAATGGTCCACCTTCGAGTAGCCTCCAGTCCTGGAACCCTTATCCATAAATGATGTCTGTCGTCTGCAAAAACACGACACGGTGAGGGTGTATTCATGCAGGGGTTAATATAAAAATACTCTGTAGGGACCCCGAGACCCTTAATTCTCTCTTATAATCCACAAAGGATAAACCGAAAAGCAATACCATGATCACATAGAATGAAAAGTGCAGTCACCCCTACATAGGTATATGCCAATTCAGATACATAATTTATCTAGTATACCCTTTTTGTACATGAAAAAACTCAAGACCCACCTCTTTAGCCAAAAGCACCACTATTGTAACGCCCCGAGCATCCATGATACACTTCTCATTCAATAATGCAATAGCTTGCATTGTACGCAACTTCGAGTTCTAAAACACCGCGACTAATCAAAGTAGCCGTTATGAATAGTAATAACCACTTTTTAAAATTATAGAAATTTTATATTTCAAAATGGACTTCATTTTTGGATTCGGAATATCGAAATTAGCCTATGTTGAATTTTTTGTATTTTTCTAAGAACTTCTAATTTTTTATGAATAGTGAAAAATACTTAAAAACAACTTTTTTAATAAAAATAATTTATAGTGATAAATTATACTATTTAGTGGTTTTAAAGTATAATTAGAATATATTTTTACCATTTTATCCAATGGTGGTCATTATAATTAATTTAACATTGAAATTGGAGATAAACAATTGCCAATCTTTTGATATAAATTGTTACTTAAAAACACGCTATTTGTTGTGACAGCGGGAATTAATTATAAAATTAATTAATGAAACTTATATGTTTTTAATTTTGTAAAATAGACATCATTTTTGAATTTGGAATATCAATTATAGCTTAGGGTGAAATTTTGGCATTGTTCTGAAAAACATTAATTTTTGATGAATAGTGAAACCGCTAAGTGGTAGTTAAATAACTGATTTTTCGTTTAAATGAAATATTACCACTCCTGTGTTTTGATTTTCAAAAATCCGACACACATGGTTGTCATTAAGAAGTAAAATGTGGTTCAACGAGATTAAAATAATTTTTGGTGAATAGTAACTTTTAAGTTCTTAATCACGATTAGAGGTAATTAGTGTAGTTTAAGGTAAAAATAATATTTTAATAATATGAGATGTGCATGACACATGTCCTACCCTCATTGGATGTGTCATGGCCGACCAAGACAATCCATGGGTCAACTTGGGGACCCCATGGAGCCACTTTATTTAGAAAATGACATAAATACCTTTTATTTAATGTTAAAGTAAAAAATGACACAAACATGAAATGTTTTACTAAATCAATTTTTACATGGGGTTATACAAGTCATATTTTTGACTATAAATTGTCATTGGTAAGCTAAAACGATTTCCTACATCATAGTAGTTTTTTTATAATTTTTAGACATTATATAAATTAAATTATGTATGACATCATTATGATGCAGCGATGACCTCATTATTTAACGATTTTAAAAAAATGAAAAGATAATGTACCATCCAAGGATTAAACTTGTCCAACGACTATTGGATGGGTAGATTTCGAACCCTTATCACCTTAGAAACGAATTATATAAGTGTGGGTCCTTTAGAATCCGAAAAGCATTGTATAATAATGTAAAATTTCCTTACTTTCCAAGAGTGCCCCTCCTCTCCTCTTATAAAAGGCCCCCACCTCTACCACCCCATTCACACTTTCAAGCCATTTGGCTTGGCCGACCTCTGCCCAAATACTCTCCCAACTTCCCCCTCTTACTCTTAGAAGCCTGCATTTGGTCAGAACTCTTCCCAAGGAAGCCTTTGGCTAAAATAAAAAAGAGTTACCCGATTTTGAGGTAATGTCTTCTCTAATGTTGTTTTGTTTTATTTTTCTTCTCCAACCCCCTAAACTCTTTTTATTCATTTCTTTTGTAAAAACACCAGTATCCACAATATACTAGGATGTTGTTATAAGATGTATTTGAGATACACTTACACTCACCTACATCTAATAGTTAAAGAACATACAGTTTCTTTGGATGGCGAATTTCTGCCTCACGAAACGATGATTGTTCAACACTCATATAACACCTTCAAAGGTGGCCATTAAGATGTCACTATATTTATATATGATATATAATATGTTTATGTTTTACTTATGCTTCTGTATTTCTCATTTATGGCATACTTTATGATTTCCATTATGGGTAAACGCGGTAATTTCATTTTAGGAAGTGCGGACTACCGCCCCCTCAAAGTGATGTGAATCGTTAATGCCATATGTGGGATGTATAAAGGATGAATTAAATGATATAATATATTATATTATACTGGAACTATATTATACCTTTATATAATTATGATTTCATTCCATTAAATACGAAATAGAAATGAAAGTAGCGTTCATGCGTACGTACGGCTTACCGTCTCCATGAACGGTGAATTTCATTTCTTACCTCTAAATGTTATGTAATATTATAAATGCATGTATATACTGGATATATATGATATATATGATATCTAAATCATGAACATAATTCTGGATATAATGGATATATCACCACATGAACAACTTGAAATTATAAGAATTTTATTTTTGACTCAAGTACCTAAGATCGACAAAATGACCGTTATAAAATTAAATAATTACATAATGTTCATAACATGGTAATAAGGGATATAAAAGGAATAATGAACATGAAAAAGGTTCTTATGTAAATAGAAATTAACTCTAGTTTATTATTCAAGAGGTTAAATAACGGTCGAGTCAGGACAGGACGCAAGGTAAGGAAACTTCTTAACCCAATTTCCATTCTTTGGGTTAATCTCCTACTATCAAATTATATCATGATATTATTATGTCCTATATTGTATTTGTACTTTAATTATGTGTACTTATAGTGAATACACATAATAGATCTATTTTATTTTAAAAATGATCTTTTTAAGGACTTTGTCTTAATCTCCTTTCATTGAGGCATATTTGGTTTTATATACAACTTTCTTTTATACGGTGTATAAACCCCTTTGACTTTTACGTTTATTCAAAAGGAATCTTTTTTATATGAAGCGTTTTACAAAACGACAAAAAGGGAATGTTTTCCTTTCCGTACTTATGTGGCGACAACGACTTCTCCGCCGCCGTGACCATTATTTGAGTTTCGGCTTCCTCTACAAGCCATCACTTTTTTTAAAGAAAAATAAATACAATGTTTTAACATTCTTTTATTTTGTTATTGAAAATGGTTTTAAAAGAGTTTTTATTATATCAATGTGTTTTATTGATATCTTGTTATTAAAATGTGGAAATGTTATGTTTCCTTTATGCATGTTTTATGTGATACGATTATGTTATGGTTTATGATATGTTAAATCCTATTCATATGAGGAATGCATTGGACTTAATAAGTGACGGGTGGAGCCCGCTAGAGCTCCTCGATGCATCGGTAGGTCTCATGAGACAAACTAGTGTCTTGGCACGAGGCCTTGACAAAATATTATTTGTGGTCTTGGCACGAGGCCTTGGCTATGTGGTTATGATAGTCTGGCATTATGGATTCCATCATTATGAAAGTGGTTAATGATATTTCATGTGATTATTCGACCAGTAGAATATCCATGTGAAGAAGTAAATAGAATTATCTCATTTTACTTTTTCCATATTATGCTAAAGTTAAAGTTTAAAAGTCTTTTGTTTTAGTTATACATTGCCTTAAATGTTAATTTTTATTTATGAAAGCTTCTGATATATTGTTATTCTTATTGATCATCTAAGCTCACCCCTTTCAATGTTTTAATATTTTCTAGGATGTGAAGAAGCATTTTAGGAATGACCTGCAGGGATAGTCAGAAGAGGATATGAGTGTGGACTATGAAGACTTTGTTATTTTAGTTTTTCACCTTATGTTGTAATGTAACATTTATGAATGTATCTAGTGTTTCCAAGGCTACTAAACTAATCGGTCTTTCAAGACTTGATCTTTTGTGATCATGCCAATGTTACGAAGTAATGCACCGACTCTGGGTAGCTGGGGTCAGGGCATTATAGTTGGTATCAGAGGCAGTTTAGTACTAACCTTGGAAGCTTGATTTAGATAAACTCTTATTATAGCACATAGCCCAAAGATAGAATTTAAGGATTAGTATAGAAGAAGTTCCTAGAATTTTGGTATTATAGATATTTTGTGAGTTTTCTGAGCAATACATCCCTGTCTGGATACGAGCAGGTAGAGGCGGCTCTGGCACAGATGTACCTAGGGGTAAAACCCGAAAACACTGCTTTGAGCTAGACTCGAACGGGAACTGGTGCACGACAACGGTCCTTGCTGTACTCTTGGTTACGACACTCCTGGGGGATATGCTTAGGATAATTATCATTTTCTTTACAAACCACTATGAAGGGTTATGATTATATACTTCGTCAAAGAAAACATTTTTTATGATTATGTATTGTATCCATAAATAGTTCAATTTATTATAAGTGTTTTCAAGTTTGTTATTATGTATTTTAATTCATATACTAATCTAGTTTATGCCATTGTATAGAAATGGTGCCCAGTAGAAGGAATGTGAACTCCATCAATAAGTATGATCCAAAGAGTAAGAAGGATCATATCTTTCATGGTATTAAGCCAACATTTAGAAGGGAAATGTTCTCCCATGTGTTATCAATATATGAAGAAATAGTATCATGTGTTAATAAGATAAGTAGAGAATTCTCTGAGTCTTATGGATTTGAAGGGATGAAAGAGAAGAAAAGGATGGAAGAGAGAATGATGGATAAAGGGATGAGGGAAAAGAAGAATTTTCCAATATGTGATAACTGTGGGAAGAAACACCTTGGAATTTTCCTGAAGGGAATTGGAGTTTGTTATAAGTGTGGAGAAAAAGGACCCCAAGTGCATGAATGCAATGGTAAGAAAAAGGTTTCAAATTTACAATGCTTCATCTGCAAAGAGGGGGGACACTACGCAAACCAATGTTCAAATCATCAGAGTATTCCCCAAATGATGTTATTGGATAATAATCAAGTTATGATAATACCACAGATGAGGAGGAATGATTATAGTTCTTATATTGTTATTAAAGAATTTTGTAATTTTAGTGTTGTATCAATGATGTATTGGTTATAATAATTATGGAGTATATAAGGATTGTACTGCAATACTATTTTATCTAGGACTTGAGATTGTGTGGAACCAAGAAAAGTGACTCCACAGTAGGTTAAATTTTTGGAAAATATATTGTTGATAGAAAGACAAATCATAATATGGTTCTGATACCGAGATAGTGATTTTGGAATAAGACATGATTGATTCGGATAAATTATGTTGGATATTCTTAACATCCTTGAAACTGATTAATGATTTGTATACATTTTTGGATAGAAGGAGTATATCTAGTTTTCTATAATGAATAATGTATCATGAATGTAATCAATAAGGATTTATGGTAATTCAGTATGTTGTAGTGTTTTAAAAGAATACATGATGATGGTGTTCACCTGTTGTTAACGCAAAAAAAAATGAGCTTCATTATGTTTACCTTCCTCATAAAATCTGGACTGTGAGTTGGACAGAAGTATTTTGGATAACTATAAATGTTGGAATGGATTATATTTTACATTGGATACTATTGTTAAGGTTATTTTTGGATATTTATAAAAAGGACAACACACAGACCGAGTGACAACCCATCGCGTCGGACAAAGCTTTGGGAATCGAACCCACAACCATAGTGCGATTGGGATTAATCGCTTACCACTGGACTACGGGATGTCCCTGGTTATTACAAAGTAGTTTTTCTAATATAAATGGTATGTGTTAAAATTTGGAACCTTATACAATTAAGATAAATAGAATATTTTTTAGTTCTATTACCTCTTAGAGTGAAAGATGGGTTTTTGGTAAAAATTTATTAAAGAATGAAAGTCTATATGAAAAGTATGAATATTCCCTTATATTCTTAGTAAATCTCCTAAATAAATTATTTAACTTTATAAAAGGTAACTTAAAACAAAAACATTTCTGGTTAACTATTCCAACTGGGGATTCAATGACCGTTTAACCAATCACAAGTTTGTGATTTTCTTATTGTTAACATTCTCCTAATCCAGTTTTCCACAACTCTCCATCAGACCTTGATGGTTTGTTTTTCTTCCATATCCATATTTTCATAGAATCCTAGTATGGGCTATCTCAGGTGACCTTTGTACTTATCTTTCTTTCTTTTAAAGTTATATTTTTATTAACCTTATTTCCGATGTGGGTTTTCCACAAAGGTATTTTCTATTTTCAACCTTTTATTTTCCAAGAAAAATTTCAAATTGCGAGGACACAATTTATTGAAGGAGGGGAGAATGTAACACCCTGAGCTTCCATGATACGCTTCTTATTCAATAATGCAATAGCTTGCATTGTACGCAACTTCGAGTTCTAAAACACCGCGACTAATTAAAGTAGCCGTTATAAATAGTAATAAACACTTTTTAAAATTATAGAAATTTTATATTTCAAAATGGACTTCATTTTTGGATTCAGAATATCGAAATTAGCCTATGTAAAATTTTTGGTATTTTTCTGAGAACTTCTAATTTTTTATGAATAGTGAAAAATACTTAAAAACAACTTTTTTAATCAAAATAATTTATAGTGATAAATTATACTATTTAGTTGTTTTAAAGTATAATTAGAATATAATTTTACCATTTTATCCAATGGTGGTCATTAGAATTAATTTAACATTGAAATTGGACATAAACAATTGCCAATCTTTTGATATAAATTGTTTCTTAAAAACACGCTATTTGTTGTGACAGTGGGAATTAATTATAAAATTAATTAATGCAACTTATATTTTTGTAATTTTGTAAAATATACATCATTTTTGAATTCGGAATATCAATTATAGCTTAGGGTGAAATTTTGGCATTGTTCTGAAAAACTTCAATTTGTGATGAATAGTTAAACCACTAAGTGGTAGTTAAATAACTGATTTTTCGTTTAAATGAAATATTACCACTTCTGTGTTTTTATTTTAAAAAATCCAACATACATGGTTGTCATTAAGAAGTAAAATGTGGTTCAATGAGATTAAAATAATTGTTGGTGAATAGTAACTTTTAAGTTCTTAATCACGATTAGAGGTAATTAGTGTAGTTTAAGGTAAAAATAATGTTTTAATAATATGAGATGAGCTTGACACATGTCCTACCCTCATTGGATATGTCATGGACGACCAAGACAATCCATGAGTCAACTTGGGGACCCCATGGAGCCACTTTAGTTTGAAAATGACATAAATACCTTTTATTTAATGTTAAAGTAAAAAATGACACAAACATGAAATGTTTTACTAAAACAATTTTTACATGGGGTTATACAAGTCATATTTTTGACTATAAATAGTCATTGGAAATCTAAAAATATTTCCTATATCATAGTAGTTTTTTTTATAATTTTTAGACATTATATAAATTAAATTATGTATGACATCATTATGATGCAATGAGGACCTCATTATTTAACGATTTTAATAAAATGAAACGATAATGTACAATCCAGGGCTTGCACTTGTCCAAATACTATTGGATGGGTATATTTCGAACCCTTTTCACCTTATCCACAAATTATATAAGTGTGGGACCTTTAGAGTCCGAAAATCATTGTATAATAATGTAAAATTTCCTTACTTTCTAAGAGTGTCCCTCCTCTCCTCTTATAAAAGGCCCCCACCTCTACCACCTCATTCACACTTTCAAGCCATTTGGCTCTGCCAACCTCTATAAAAATACTCTCCCAACATCCCCCTCTTACTCTTAGAAGCCTGAATTTGGGCAGAACTCTTCCCAAGGATGACTTTGGCTCAAATCAAAAAGAGTTACCCGATTTTGAGGTAATGTCTTGTCTAATGTTGTTTTGTTTTATTTTTTTCTCCAACCCCCTAAACTCTTTTTATTCATTTATTTTGTAACAAAAAAAGTATCCTCAGTATACTAGGATGTTGTTATAATATGTATTAGAGCTACACTTACACACACCTACATCTAATGGTTAAAGAACATACAGTTTCTGTGGATGGAGAATTTCTGCCTCACGAAACGATGATTGTTCAACACTCATATAACACCTTCAAAGGTGGCCATTAAGATGACACTATATTTATATATGATATATAATATGTTTATGTTTTACTTTTGCTTCTGTATTTCTCATTTATGGCATACTTTATGATTTTCATTATGGGTAAACACGATAATTTCATTTTAGGAAGTGCGGACTACCGCCCCCTCAAAGTGATGTGAATCGTTAATTCCATATGTGGGATGTATAAAGGATGGAGTAAATGATATTATATATGATATTATACTGGAACTATATTATACCTTTATATAATTATGTTTTCATTCCATTAAATACGAAATAGAAATGAAAGTAGCGTTCATGCGTACGTACGGCTTACCATCTCCATGAACGGTGAATTTCATTTCTTACCTCTAAATGTTATGTAATATTATAAATGCATGTATATACTGTATATATATGATATATATGATATCTAAATAATGAACATAATTTTGGATATAATGGATATATCACCACATGAACAACTTGTAATTATAAGAATTTTATTTTTGACTCAAGTACCTAAGATTGACAAAATGACTGTTATAAACTTAAATAATTACATAATGTTAATAACATGGTAATAAGGGATATAAAAGGAATAATGAACATTAAAAAGGTTCTTAAGTAAATAGAAATTAACTCTAGTTTATTATTCAGGAGGTTAAAGAACGGTCGAGTCAGGACAAGACACAAGGTAAGGGAACTTCTTAACCCAATTTCCATTCTTTGGGTTAATATCCTACTCCCAAATTATGTCATGATATTATTATGTCCAATCTTGTATTTTCACTTTCTTTATGTGTACTTATAGTTAATACACATAATAGATCTACTTTATTTTAAAAATGATCTTTTTAAGGACTTTGTCTCAATCTCCTTTCATTGAGGCATATTTGGTTTTATACACAACTTTCTTTTATACAGCGTATAAACCCCTTTGACTTTTACATTTATTCAAAAGGAATCTTTTTTATACGAAGATTTTTACTAAATGAAAAAAAGGGAATGTTTTCCTTTCCGTAATTATGTGGTGACAATGACTTCTCCGCCGCCGTGACCATTATTTGAGTTTCGGCTTCCTCTACAAGCCATCACTTTTTTTAAAGAAAAATAAATACAAAGTTTTAACTTTCTTTTATTTTGGTATTGAAAATGGTTTTGAAAGATTTTTTATTATATCAACGTGTTTTATTAATATCTTTTTATTAAAATGTGGAAATGTTATGTTTCCATTATGCATGTTTTATGTGATACAATTATGTTATGTTTTATGATATGTTTAAACCTATTCATATGAGGAATGCATTGGACTTAATAAGTGACGGGTAGAGCCCGCTATAGCTCCTCGATGCATCAGCAGGTCTCATGAGACAAACTAGTGTCTTGGCACGAGGCCTTGAAAAAATCTTATTTGTGGTCTTGGAACGTGGCCTTGGCTACGCGGTTATGATAGTCTGGAATTATGCATTCCATCATTATGAAAGTGGTTAATGATATTTCATGTGATTATTCGACCAGTAGAATATCCATGTGAAGAAGTAAATGGAATTATCTCATTTTACTTTTTCCATATTATGCTAAAGTTCAAGTTTAAAAGGCTTTTGTTTTATTTATACATTGCTTTAAATGTTAATGTTTATTTATGAAAGCATTCGCTATATTGTTATCCTTACTGAGCATCTGAGCTCACCCCTTTCAATGTTTTAATATTTTCCATGATGTGAAGAAGTATTTTAGGAATGACCTGCAGGGATAGTCATAAGAGGATATGAGTGTGGACTATGAAGAATTTTTTATTTTAGTTTTTCACCTTATGTTGTAATGTAACATTTATGAATGTATCTAGTGTTTCCAAGGCAACTAAACTAATTGGTCTTTCGAGACTTGATCATTTTTTATCATGCCAATGTTACGAAGTAATGCACCGACTATGGGTAGCTGGGGTCGGGGCGTTACAACTATTCTATGAATGATAGAAGACCCGAAGGTAACACCATGAGGGTAAATACAACAAATGTTATGCCACACAGATGAATACCATGAAGGTATCACCACGATGAAGTGTACCACAAATAGTAATGACTCAACTCGCATCAGGTATAACATAAGTACAGAAGTATTTTTGATTAGGTGTATTGATAGATCATCTTATTTAGTCAAGAATCTCTGTTGTTGACCGACACTGGATCAATGATGACCCACACAAGATCTGAAGATGACCCAAACAGTATCTGGAGATGACCCTCACATGATCTGTAGATAACCCAAATAGGATCTGTAGATACTGACCCGCACATGATCCAATGATGACCAAAATATGATTTGATGTTAACCCACACAAGATCAAGATATTACCAACACATGATCTAGAGATGACCCACATAGGATCTGATGATTTTTCATGTACATCTAGACAGAGGGTGGTCATACTAAGCATGCTTGATTCCAAGAGGATCCGCTCCTAAATCCATTTTCCAAAACATCAACAGCCACAAATTCTCATGATGATGTATCATGAAGGTCTTCCACATAAAAAGGTACCCAAAGCGACAGACAGAATGTCAATCGGACTCCCGATGTGTACATTATTAGCATTTTGGTTCTGAGGGCCTGGTTGGATTTGGGTACGATCCAACCCAGCCATACTCAAACATTATCCAAAACTCAAGTGGAGTATAGATAAAGTATTTTATCAATCCATGGATTCAAGCGCCATAGATAGTTCATCAAAAGGAAGCCCAGTTCTCATGATATAGCCAAAAAGGTATATCTGAGTCCAGATGGGCCCTGGTCCGGTCCGACAAGGCTTGGGCTGACCCGACCCGGTCCTGGTATGGACGAGATGGGACATACAAAGGCTGGCCTAGTATGCGGGTCCACAGTCCTGCCCAACCTGCAAAAGGGGCAGCCCAGCCCACAGAGCGCGGCCCCAGCTAGGTTGCCCAACCATGGCGGGGCACGCCCTCACTGACACCCAGGGGAGGCACCCCCATATTCCCAAATGACCCAAGTAATGTTTGGTTTTACCCAACATAGGGGAGCCATGTGGTGCTGCCTGTTGGCATGCAGAACCCATCGGAGCGGGTCCTTCTCGGCGTGACGCGGCCTGCTGAAAATCCTGTCGGCTCCCCTTCTAGAGGCGCGACTGCGCCACTGTCCTCCCACGGCCTAATGGTTTCTTGCCGACCTACTACGCTGTCGTGTATAGATAGTCGTGGACTCCTCCTCTACCGGTGGCGTGGACACGCACATCCCTACCTCCATCTGGTTATCGATAATGCCGACCACTATGCTCCTCTACCACGACCAACGGGCCGCGGACTCCTCCGGTGGCTCGGTTGCACCGCCACCACCATTGTGGCCAGCCAACATGTTGGCCACCTCCTTTTTCCTTTTCGGTTCCATTTTCTTGCATCGGTCACCGACAGACTCCCTCATGTCACCGGGTGAGCTCCGGTGGCCCGTTTTTGAATCCATAGAGTTCAATGTTCGTCTTGGACGTCGCTGTCACATCTATCTCAACGTGGTCAGCTTTCGCTCAACCCGATGATCCGCCCATAAAGAACACATAAATCCACAAGGTTGTGGAGGGATCAGACCATATTTATTTGTCATGCACCCTCCATGTTATACCGATAGCATGCATCTTGAGAATAATGATTCAACGTAAATTAACGACGAACAATCATAAACAAACGCTACCATGAAACTTTAGAGAATCATCCACACTGGTCGGTGGATCATTCACTTCGTTAATGTGACCGGCTCCCAAAGACGCCACTCACACATTCCCCTTTGGTTCAGCATCGTTCTTCAACTTCTACTAGGTCGGCTTTGTCTTCTAAGGGTCCGATGTCATGGTGTTCCAACAAAACATAATTGCTTGAAGATGATTTTCAGATACCCCTCCCTCAAGATATATATTAATAAGAGAGGGGGATTGTTTGTAATAATGTAGGGATCTAATGAGGCTCACTAATAGGAAGCCACTAAATTTCCCCCAACATTGTTGTTACATAGATTGGTAGGTAATGCCATCTATTGGCTTGGCACGTTGCCTGTCCCAGCTCACTACTTTTCTGTTGGAGGAATTGAATAAATATAAAATAATAAGGTTATTTTATTTATTCTATTTAAAGGATCCCAAAAATAACTTTTTCTCCGTACCCACTATGGTTGAAATGAATCCTCCCTTAAACGAATCTCAAAACCGCGGATTCAATGGTGCCCTTAGATTTTTAATCTAAGCAATGGTTCAAAAGATAGAAAATGCTACTCATGCATTTAAAGAACGTACCTGTTAAAAAGTTCATAATTTGATTCCGGTCACACTGGCCTTGGAATCACACACCGTTTATTTTCACTAACTCGTAATATTTCCATATAATTAAAAAAATTACTTGGAAAATTCGGGGTCTTTACAATTTGGATATTTTAATTTAATTATATAATAATAATTATTTCATTTATATCCTAAATATTCATTATTTCTATCCTTATGACCATCAACAAAAAGTGGTGATGAAATATAAATTACATTGTAATGTGTAGAGGGTAATTCGTATGTACGCATGAGAAATGTTTTCTCATTTCATATGAAGGAAAAGAAATAAAAAATTGTTCAAAAATAATAATAATAACATATTAGAATAATTTTCATATTGTATTTATTATTTTAATATTGGTAAAACAACTTTACATGATGTGTATGATGAAAGTAGTTCTATGTAGAAAATATATAGGTCTACTAAATTTATATGCATCATTTAGATTACATGTTAAGGAATCAATGAATGGAATTTTTAGAAGGACATAAAATCTACATAGTGAGTAGTTATGTTTATTAGATACTTTTCATGGTCTTATCAAGATAAATGGATCTATTTCATGTAAATAATTGATAAGAAGAAATCACCTTTTATTTGGGAGGTAAAGGAAGTACATGAAATTTACGAAAAGATTAATATATACATATAATTCATTATCATAAAAACTTATAAATGGAAATAAAAAAAATAGTCTATAGATGATGTGACCTCATCTGATGATGTTTATATTGGCTATCATGTCACATAAATCATATCTATTAATTTTAACACATTTGGTAACTGATTTCAATGATCATGTTGTAATGATTTTTTCCATATTAAAGGGGAATAATATAACATATAAGTTAAAATATTTCTCATAAATATACGCATTAATAAATTTTAAACGATTTAACATTATAAGTGTCCTACTAAATTATTTTTATTACATTTAAATAATGTTTGAAAAAAATTATATTCGAATATTATTAATGTTATTTTTGGGTAAATCCAGATATTGCTACCTTGAAAAAACATGAGAGTATTAGAAAATGAATGTAAACATTTCACAAATATCTAATAGGTTAATTTTATCTAAAACATTTTTTTCCCATAATTATTCTCTTAATTTTATTTACTTTTCATATTTTTTTAAAAAATATTAAATTTTTTAATAAATATAATAAAATATATATCATCATTCCACAATAATTTAAAATAATTATTTAGAAACTAAAAATTATAAATAAATTACCATGACAAAAATAAAAAAAATCTTTCTGATAAAACTTTATAAAAGAACCAATTTTCTTTTAACCATATTAAATCTTTTTGGAGATCTGAAATTCAAGAGAGTGACACTCTATATTTATTATGTCATTTAATTAATAGATAAGTCAAGAACAAAAAAATATAGTCCCAAATGGCCTTATATTCAATATATTAATCTATACATCCAAACTCCACCCACCCAATAAAATAAAGGAAACAATTGGGTTGATTTGAATACCATATCCCTTGTTTTTAACCATATATTACCTATATTGAGGTCACAAATATTTACCATGATTACAATTCATAATAGGAAAAAATAAATGAGACCAATTTTTCAAATTTTAACAGACACATTCAGAACATGGTCTCAAAATTTTATGATTTAACATATAGTAGTGGAATAAATAAATTTTAATACAAATCTTTAAAATGCATGTTAAAATGGATATTCATAAAAATGTGTTTTTATGTTTGATTGTTTACAGAATATATTAATAAAAATATTATTTGAATGAAAAAAATTGTATTATTAATAATATATAAGAATATGTTTTTACTTTTAATCCTTTTTTTGGAAAATGGAACACTGTAAATTATTCATGAAAAAAATTCACTTTTTGGTAAAAAAAGTAATTTTTAGTATTAACTAAAAAATCATTCTATTCTTTGAAATCTCAAAATTTTAATCAAATATAATTTGGGAATGATGATTTAGAAAATATAATAATTTTTATTAAAAATTTTATGTAAATGTTTAATAAATTAATTATAATATTATGTCATAAAATTAAATAAAAACCAATTTTAAAGAATTTTTTTTGATGAATATAGATTCATTACTAAATATTTAGAGATGATGTAATAATAATTAATCAATAAATTTTTATTGATCATATCATATATATATAATAATTATTCTATTCTAAATCAATACATCCTATGTAATTTCATGGTTATAACAGTAATATTTAAAAAATAATAATACATGGTTTGTCTGAGATTGTTGTGGCTTGCTGAATATGGTATCAAACACTGTTATCTATCAATATCTCAAGTTTTAACATTATCCCATATATATATAATATTTTTTTACCTTATAATATTATATTCTTCATGGTAATGAAGGTTTTGAAATTTAAAAATTCATTTTATCAAAAACACACATAAAAACGGGTTGGAAAGACATCCTCATAAAGTAGGGAAATAAAAAAAATAATGTTCATCTGGAATTACACATAACTACTTTTTAAAAGTCGAAGAAATTTATTTTAAATTGAATATAAGGATGTGAGGACATAATAAATTCACTAATAATTATGGATAGTTGTAGATATCATTGATCACAATAATGAAAACTATAATGATAATTTTAACGAGCAAAAAAAACATAAATAGAAATGGTGAGAGAATTTATATCGATTATCTATGAATGTATGTAATAGAAAATATTTTGGTTTAAAGATCATTTTCCTAGAGTAGAGGAATTCCTTTTCCAAAAAAGACTAAATATTTATGGAAATATACTTACCTGTCAAGTATAATTTCATCCCTTAATCAATTTCAATGGAAATGCCATCTTTTACACCAATAGTTAGTTTTCAAGGAGAATGAATCATTATTGAATTAAAAAATTCAACATCTATTGTGTCACATTATCAACTAAAGTATAACCAAATATTACTCTTATTATTAAATATTAACCTAAATTGAAACTATTAATAAAATGGAATCTTATATCCATAAAATATAAGCCTTAATTTGATAAAATAATATATTTTCCTTCAAAATATCCCAATAACACCAAATGTTAAAATTAGATTATTATAAAAATAAACTACCCTTCATCCCATTTAACCTCATTAACATCAAAAGTAATTAATTTTTTTACACTCATAGGTGAAATAATAAATTTTAAATTGTATATTTAAAAATTTAATTTCTTTGTTCTGAAATATTATTTTATGTTACACTACATGTAATACCAAAAGAATACATATACCTAAATCCAATGAAGCATCCCGAAAAATATCATAAATAATGATATAATATTATAAAATAGTAAACATCACACAATAATATACTGATTCAAATATAGATACTAAAAATGAAAGCTAATCTTTATTAGGACCATAAATAACATTGAAAAAATCACCTTATAGACGATTCGCAATTTTAACATTTAATTTAAATATATTACACTATCTTATCGACCATAATTATAACACCATGGGTTTTTATGAATTATTTTTTTCAAATACATTTGAATTCTTTGATAGAATGCATTCCACACTACACTAAGTTAAACATGAATTATACACAACACCAAAATACTATTACATTGAATTAAATTATGATTTTAGATTTCAGTACATGCTACACATATTTTTTGTATGTTGCACACAATAATTTGTTTTAGGTGTGTAACATGCCACACCAATCTAATATTTCAATATATGCAATATTAATCTTATATAAAACATGAAATATAATTAAAATACATTTATTGTAACCATATATAAATTTGAATGGTGGGTTTGAAAAGGATTGACTAAATTAAAAAAATCTGGTTTATTATTTGTTATAAAATTAATTATTTAAACTAGATATTGGAAATTTAATTAAGAACTATTTTGAAATTATGAAAATTCCATTTCTGAAAAAACTATTTTTTATGACCAAACACATTTCATATAAATATATTAAACAAAAATAATTTTAAAATAATTTTAGTGAAATTTATGTATTATATATTTAATTAAATACATTATATTCATATTTTGTGAATTATTTATAAGGGATAAGAATAAATCCATTTTTAGGAAAAAAAAGAATCTTCTAAAAGTATGTTTTATCTACTTTTAAGGATGCAATTATTTAAATTTTTTTGACACATTTATAAAATATATTTCAAATATTATAAATCATTTTTTTATTTACATTTTAAAAATTATGATGGGGTTATGTTATAGTATTTTCTTAAGGAGATTCATTTTTTGTGGAATAGCGAAAAATTCTAAATTGTAATTGAAATCCTCCTTTCAGTATAAATTATTTATTTAGTTAAATTATATTTTAAATTGTTTTTAATTTATAATTTTAAAATTTTATGTATATTAATCCAATATTCTTCATTTTAATAAATTTCATATTGAAATTGATTATAAAAACATTGTAAACTTTTGATCTTTTTTGCTTAAAAAACAAAATGTCTCGACACAACTATATGATACATATTAAATTAATTTTTAAAAATTATGTGAATTAATTTATAAAAATGTATCAAATAATTTGAATAAAAATTATTTACAATTTATAATATATAAAATTCATTTTTATACCTAAATTATTATTGAAAAAAGTTAAAATTAATCACATCCATTATGAGGAAAAATGGGATTAGTAAGTGACTAAATTTTACACTTAATGGAAACAATGAGATATTAATATGTTAAAAACAAATGTATGGAAATATTTTCAATATAATCTAATTTATATTTTATAATGTGAAGTTTTATGTCTTTTATAGGTAAAAATGTGGGTACACCAACCGTCTCATCAAAAATGAAAATTATGTCCTCTACCCCACTTATAAAAGGCCACACCATATTCCCCTATATTCACACCTATAATTACCAATTTTGTAGAAAAATAACATAAAAAATAACTTTCCAAATTCATTATACAAATCTTAGATCCCTTACATCTGGCAGAAATCCGTCAATGAATTCCTTTGGTGTAAACCAAAAAACGATTCCCAAACAAGATGTGACATTCATCAAGGAGCATTGGGTTTTGTGTCTTCCTCAATCCTCATCAATTATTTTTTACATTTTTTGTATAATAAAAACAGTATAATATTTATACTATTAAATTTTTATGAAATCATTTTTACCTAAAACAAATCACACTTTCCTTAAATGCGTTATTAAATCATCATTTTTGTGTACGGTAGACTGTAACCTTACGACCATATGTCACTCTTTTTTACATTACCACCATTAACAGATTGAAATAATTATAGGAATACTATTTATATATATTATATATATATATATATATTATATATGATACGTAATTATTCTAATGTAATTTTTATATAACACAATACATATGGATTTCCATTTTCTGAGAATACGATAATGTCATTCTTATGTGTGATAACTTACAGTCTCAAGAATAGAAGAGATTCGTTCATAATTCTGGTGGATTTTGTTAAGGATGGGTTTCAAAATAATATGTTAAATATATGAGATAATATTTTACTATAATTATTAGAAATATATATACATATACCATTTACTTTCTCTCTTTCAATACAATATGAAAATAGAAACATCATACATATATATGTACGACCTACCATCTCTGTGAATGAGGTATATCATTTCATTTGAATAAATTTTATGGGATACTATAAATATAAATTTAATTAATATTTATGAAATGTATATCATGGTTTAAATTTTTGAAACTATAAAATCATGTCCAAATGTAGCGGACCAGAAATATAATGACAAAACATATTTGAATAAAAAAATAGTTATTAATTGAAATATAAGTTTAATAGGGGATTGTTAATAAATCGGTACCATAACTACATAATAAAATAATATATTTTAGGACATATATATATACTTTGTTGTAAAATATTTATAATAAAATTATAATTATTATATTATTGGTTTGAATGTGTAAGAATGAAGTCAAGACAAAAGTTAAGGGAATCATCTCATTTTTTACTTTCATGGGGCACATGCCATGTTCGACGCATATTTCATTCATGGGGAGTCTATAATTTCAATGAATTTATATTATTAATTTCTTATATAAAAATATTTTTATTTACTCATCCATTTAAGGATGTATCATCAATGGGTTTTATGGTTCCAAAGCTAACAAATAAGTAGTGGAATTTCATCTCACTTTTTACTTTTGTGAGACCAATGTTATATTCACCACATGTTTCATATATATATTTTATATAATGAAACTAAATGTAATTTAAGGCTCTTGAACATAAACATTTTTTTATTTACAAAACAATTTGAGTAACTCTATTTCATGGGGTTACAGTTTCTAAGTTTCTAAATATGTATGGTAATTTTATCTCAATTGTCATTCTTTGAGAAAATTGTAATGTTATGAACCTACTATATTCTACGAGGTGTATAAACAACCCATTTGACATGTTATATCATAAATATATATATTTAATTTATATTTTATTATTCATTTAATTTTATTCTTTCATTGTGATAATGATTCAATGATAAAAAACTGTTAAGAGTTTATTGATGTAATATCATCTTCTATCCGAACTGTTTATGACAATACTTCCATTGATGAAATATTATAATACATATATCTATAATTTACATGAATATTATTATTTTCATGTTATTCCTTGTATATTCATATACTTTTTCAATTTTAATATACTTTTTTAGTTAATATAATTAGGAATTTTTTTCATAAAATTCGACATTATTTATCTTTTCAGTAAAAAATATTTTTTCTCCACAATCCATGAAATCTAGAATTATTTTAAATTTTTATAAGTGAAACATTAAATTTATTTTTATTTATTTTTTTTAATATTATTTATATTAATTTATTTTAACTAAAGGTTATTTTTATTATGAAATGTTCGAATTTAGATATTTTATCCATTTCCATCAATGATGACATCTTTTGATATAGTTTATTAATAACCAAGAGTATTATCCAAGGACACAATTATTCTTCATTATTTTAGTGGATTATGTTTATGATGAATACTTTTTTGGGAAGCTGGTTATCTAAAATGGTTTATATCAAAATAAATTTCATATGAAACAAAGGTCTTTCCATAAGTTATGTCGTGATGATATGATTACTAATCCTATATATTTTTCATAGGTTATAATACAATTAAATGTTTATTATAAAAATTTCAATTCAAGGGTTATGATATGATGACTGTTTATGATATTTTCCCACACATATTTAATATTTAATTATTTCATGGGGGTGACTTAATTATCACTCCAATTAATTGGGTAAAGATTCATATATCTCAAGATATATACATGGATGAAATGGGGAGTGATCCTATTACAGTAAGATAAGTGTTCCACTAAGGAAGGTGGTGTCTCACACCTAGGAGGTGTAACTATATATGTGTGAACCTGATTACAGGTTCATAATGTTAAACATTAACCTAATTACAAGTTTAAAATTATATATGTGAACCTGATTACATGTTCACAATGTCATGTGTGAACCTCATTACATGATAAAAATGTTATATATGGACCTTTTTTCATATCCATAAGTTTACGATATGTCTTGATTTAATGTACAAAACATAAAAAATTTGACTATTTATATTTCCACATGTTGACAATATTATAAAAAGATGTGTATTTATCAAGCCTATTTATCATTCAATTTTTTTCCCATGAATCATGTATTTTTTTTATGATTAATTTATTATAGACTTCTAATCATTATTCAATAATTTATATTTATGATATATCATATAAAGGGTATGGATTTATATTGGTTTCTTAATGTTCTTATATACTTATGCTTATTTCCTTCATATATATATATATATATTCCATTTATCCATTAATGATAATTTGATCTCACCTTTTCTTATGTTTCCATTCCCCTGGATATAAAGAGGGTTTTTAGTTGGGGTAATCTTGTGGGGAGTTCTAAAGGGGAAGATCATTATGGGAGATGTTGAAGAAATTTCTCCATGATATAATATTATGATTCCATGTTTCAAAAGGTATTAAAATATTTAGGTCCTTGGGCATGTAATTTTTTAATGTAATGAATATTCATAACATGTGATGTAATATCCTTTTATAAAAAAATATAGGGTCTCTATAGTTGGTATCAATGGAAAGGCATAGTTAACCATTACAAATAAGGATGGAAATCCTTTAGTGAGATCCCAAGGGAAATTTTTAAGGATGTTTCTAGGAACGTCTCTAAGGATTATTTAAAGTGTAGGAAAATGTCATGTAATATAGGTAAATGGTATAATTAAAGGTTTCCTATAAACACACCCATACATGGAAACTAAAAGTGGATGTGAATCTAAAATAAATGTACCATCGGGTAATAACATTAAAATCATTGTATTTATCTAGAGTCAATTGAGATATAGATAATAAAAATGAGACTTAATTCACACATGTTTTGACACACCTGGTGGATATTCATTACAAATTTATAAACACATTATGAACCATACTTTGTGATTTAAATAGAAGTTGAATATGAATAACATATGATAAAACTAATGTATAATAGATTAAATAACAAATATAAATTATTTATATATTCTATAAATGATTTTTGATGATTATGTGGTTCCGCACAATGATTATTGATTATTATATTATGATTTTTGTCATAATTAATAGAAGGAACTAGTTGTAATTGTGTTAGTGAGTAATATAATGGAAAATGAAATGATTTTCCTTCTTTGAAACCTATTGTTATGGGTTATAGAATGAACCAAAATCCTGAGGTGATCACACAAAATTTTCAATTTATGAATAATGGTGAACATACAAATTATAAAAGGATGTAAAATAATTTCTGATTCCCTCCTAAAGAAACAACCACATTCTTCTAGTGGTTCTGTTGACTTGTGAGTCTCTGAGAAATGGATTCGTACGAATGAAAAATTATTTTCTATTATAAAGCATACCGTTAATGAATAAATCACTATGTCAATCTACTATATAGAAAGTGAGTATGATCAATTGTGGGAAATTATTTAGAATCAGAAGAAATAATAATAAATTAACTCTAGGAATTGAGACGAGTCAAAAAATTAATTTTTTCTGAAAAGTAACCCCTATACCTATATGTAAAATAATAATAGAATGAATTCATAGTGAATGAAAATAAGGATGACCAATTAGAAAGTTTCAATGGAGAAAATTTTATAATAATTTCCCGGTACACTTATGGTGTTATAATTCATCTTCAAAGTATTGTTGACTGATTCATTGGTGTCATGAAACCATCGCTTTGAATAGTAATATCCCTAAGAGACTTTGGATTATATGATGAAATAGTTTGATGTGCAATAAAAGTTAAAATAAAACCAATAAGACCTATTGGTTCTCGTGTTTGGAAAAGGAAAAAGGGGTTCTATGGAAAATAAAATTGTATATCACAAGGACAGAAGGAGATGTTTCGCATTCATACTCTATAATACTGACAGAATGATCACATTGGTGAATTTTCAAAATGAATATGAAGGAGTTTCATGCATGAGCATCCTGACCATCTAGAAAAATAATATAGAATTTATTTTAAGTGGAAAATTTGTGAAATAACTTAATAAGGGGAATAAAAAGCAACCCTCAATACAATGTTTTGAGTAGTAGGTGTTTAGGAGTCATAAGAATCAATGACCCAGTCCAAGGGATAATATGGATGAAAATACATGACATTCTCTGAGTAAAAAAGAATTAGTGAATACATATAAAATCATAATGGATCAAATTAATATATATAAATAGGTAAGAAATGTCCTTCCGTCCATAGTTAGGATTTTCAGGTTTGAATTTTTATTTATATTCTAAATGAAAATCACATTTTTAATTCTTTATCAAAATTTCATGTGATTATAAACAATGAATTTAAAGTAATGAAATACCATTCTATAGCATTAGATGAATTAACCCATAACTAGAATTAGTTTTTCTATAACCTAAGAGATATATAGGTAATATTGAAGAATGAATGTTTCCAATTTTGTTTTATATTAATACTATTTATTAACTATTTTAAAGGAATACATGATGACGTTATTCAAATTTTTTGTATGTGAAAATCATGAGATAAATTATGATATATGGAGGATCTATGTTATGATGATTATGTAAAATTTAATGACCTTCTATTTTAATTTTGGATTTTCATCATTTAGATGGGTTATAAGGTCATCCATTTATATAACGGTCTATGTTAAAATCAAATGAGGTTATTGAGATTAAAGTATTATCATTACATATGTGGATTTATACATATTGGAAAATCTATGCTACCCATTTTTTCATGTTGATTAAAAATACAAATGAAATTAATTAGTATCCTATTTATGGAAGTCATTATATTTTAGTTCTTTAGAAATGAAAAACCAACATTCATAAGTTAGAGTAAAATAAAAAGTATAATTTGATCGAGGAACAAAAAAGTGATATTTTTTTATATGAAATGGAATCAATTCAAGTAAATATATCTCATGAAGAAAACTCTTCAACTTTTGGAAAATTATCTCAAAAAATTATATATGTAACTTCGTTTCTGCTGAATCTAATGGTCCCTTAACTCACAAATTAAATGTTTTTTCATTGTTAACTTTCTGTTGATCACCGAATTTATTATGACCAGTGATCTCTAACACTATATATTATTATTTATTATTTTATTCCATGTTCAAATATTCAATTCTCACCGAATTTCTCTAATGTGTAAATCTAGTTATGAGTTACTTTGGGTAACCCTTATTTTCCAACAAATTTTTAATGGTATTTTTAGTATTTATTTTTTCATTATCGGTTCCAATGAATGGAAAATCAGATTTTTAAAACATTTATTACCTAGATGAATCTAAAGGGTGAAATTAACTTTATGGGGTTTGAATTTAAGAACTCAATATTTTATAAATTATAATTTTTCAAATAAATTTTAATTCAATGATGGCGTATATTGCAGAATAAACCGTGTTATAGATTGTTTCAATGAAATACCTTGTTAAAAATGGAAAACATAAAGAAATATTTTTAGAATTGGATATATACAACACTATGTTTGGATTATGTTACATAGAACACCAATTTTCATTTTTGTTTCACACAACACAAATCATTTCTTTCATTATAGGAAACACTATTCTCAAGCAAAACAAAATATATTTTGGAAAAAATAGTATAGTGATCAACATTCCTTTGGAACTGACGGTATGGGATGAATTATATAAGTAATAAAAAATAGTCTATTCCTGGTTATGAAATTGATCATTGGTATCCAATTAATTTTAGGAGGAAAGAATAAATATTTTAAATTTAAGAAATTTAGTTTATGAAATAAACAATATTATTTGCAAAAACATGTTTCATGTAAATAAATTAAAAAAATTGATGATTTATTTTAATTATATATATTTATATACATATATATATTAGATAAATTATATATTATTAATTTTATATATTTTTGAGACAAGAGAGAAGAATAAATACAATTTTATATACAAAAGGATATAATTCTCTATAAGTTAGTTTAACCATCTTTTAATAGTTCACATATTTTAAATGTAGTTTTTTATAATTTTATAAATACAATTTGACAAAATAAACTTAATTTTTGTAAGATTAATTTCAAATTTATCTTTTTTTCAGAGAAGATTAATTTTTTGATAAAAAATGAAAATACTGAATTTTAAATGGAAAATCCCTTTTCATATAAATACTTTATATTGCTGAATAATATATTAAATTTGATTTATAATATAATTACATCAATAATACAAATATTAATCCAACATATTTCGCTATAATCAATTTGATATGGAAATTGAATATAAAAACATTATAATCTTTTTTATCTTAATCACATTAAAAATACGATTTCTAGACACACAGATGGGATTAATTTTAAATAAATATTTTCTTATCTTTTGATTATAATTTTAATAAATTAATTATATAATTTAAATTATAATAATTTATAATTTCTATAAAATCCGAAAATATTTTGTGACAAAAATATTCATTTAAATATAGAATATTAATCTCCTCAATAACGAGAAAAAAGTCTACTAAGAGAAAAATAAAACATAAAGGGGAATATGAACTAGAAACATTTAAGAAAACAAATTTATAGAAATATATATAAAATAATAATTAATGGGAAAAATATATTTCATTCACCAATCCTTTTATTGTTAAAACTTGGGTACACGTAACTTCTTTTCAAAAATTGAAGGTGTGTCCTCTCCCCCAATTATAAATGGCCATCCCATATTCTAATATATTCACCAATATAAATACCATTTGGATCAAAAAATATCTTAAAATATATATTAAAAAATATCCTGCACTAATCTTATGAGCATCACATTAGGCATAAATCAAACCAATGATTCCATTTGGTGAAAACCAAAAGGAGATGTCGTAAGAAGAGGTAACATTCATTAACAAACATTTTGTTTTATTTTTTCCTCAAACCCATTAAATTATTATTTGTATTTATTATATAATAACCATGGTATCAAAAATATAATTAGATAATCTTATAATTAAGGTATTAGCAACAACCACACACACTTCTATCAAATGGGTTATAAAATCATCATTCCCATGTAAGGTAGACTACCACCTCGCGAACTGATGTCATTTGTTTTGACATCACCACCATTGATGGTTGGTAAGAATGAAACAATTTTTTTTTTATATTTCATATAGATGATATATATTATTTATTTATGATTCAATCATTATTATATAATACAGACCACCATTCGTTCCATTTTTTAGGAATACAATAATGTCATTTTTGTGTACGGTAGA
The DNA here is from genome assembly GCA_963277665.1 of Viscum album. Taxonomy (NCBI): domain Eukaryota; kingdom Viridiplantae; phylum Streptophyta; class Magnoliopsida; order Santalales; family Viscaceae; genus Viscum; species Viscum album. The sequence continues at coordinate 1,952,422,280 of OY728150.1, forward strand.
CTACCACCTGGAAAAGAAATATCATTAATTCAAACACCCCATGGAATGTATTGAAGATGGTTTTAATAAAATAATGTGATATATATGACTAAATTGGAATAATATAATGATAATATAAAAATAAATTTATACCATTTACTTTGTATCTTTCAATACAATAAGGAAACAAAAACAATGTTAATGTGTACATATAGCTTACCGCCTCCATGGACATTGTATATAGTTCCCAATCACTAAGTATTATGGTTTACTAAAAGTTAATATATAATAAATATGAATTATATTCAAATCATGTTTTAAATTATTTAAATTATGATATCATGTTCAAAGAAACAAGATGAAAACTAACAAGTAAAAACATATACAAAAAAACTATTATTAACCAAAATGTCAGCTTAACATTGTATTATTAATAAAAGGGTAACATAAAGACATAATAAAATAACATATGGTATGATATATATTAATATATTTATTTTATAAATGTATAATATTATTATATTTATTATATAGGATGTTAGAACATATACGAAGGAAGTTTGGATTTATGGTTGGGGTTTAAACTCACTATTTTTACTTCACATGCCATGTTCACAAATAATTTATATTAAGATGGTTGTATAGTACCCATTAATTTTTGATATTATGTTTCAAAATAATACTACTGGTATTTAAATATATATTTTAGGATGGCTCCTTCAGGAGGTGTATTGTTTAAAAGATAATAAATATGTCTGGTATTTCTATCTCACTTTTTACATTTGTGATACAGAATATATATGAATGGTTTTTTCTATATGTTTATTATATATTATAAAATAAGTGAATTTATTATTATTCTAAATATTATTTTTGGTATTTAAAAATTCTTTTTAGGATCTCCCTTTTATAATGTCATAGTTTCCATGTTACCAAAGCAACAATGGAATTTTGTCTCAATTTTGTTTCATTGAGAAAAAAGTTATGTTATATATCTATAATATTTTACGAGGTGTATATAGTTCAAAATTAAAATCTTATATTATTTATATTATTATATTCATTATACATTATAGTTAATTAAATTTTATTATTTCATATGGATTATGATTTGTTGTCTCAAAATTTGTAAGCGTTTATTCCTAAAATCTCTGCATCTATCATGATTATTTATGACTATGATTCAAAAAATGTAATATTATGATCAAAATTAGAATAATTACCATAAAGTTAACCTCATATGGTTATTTATTATAGCATCAATTAATGTTACCATTTTTAAACTCTTTGGTACCTAATATAATTAATAAATGTTTAAAATAAAATCCAACTATGTTTCTAATCTCGATGAAAAATGTTTTATCTCCCATAACAATATATTATAAATTTTTTTAGAAAATTACTTATAATTTATTTATTAATTTAATTTTAAAATTCAATATTTAGAAGAATATATTTAAAAAAAATAGATTTCATATAATGGTTATTTTCCTAATGAAATGTTTGAAGTGATATTTCCAAATCCTTCCACATCTAAGATGGAATGCATTTATATTGTTTATGGTTTACTGGGGATATGATCTTAGGAAACCATTATTATTATTTATTTATTTGGTTTATGTTAATGAAGAAATTTCATTTATGAGCTGTTTTCTCTTCCATGGGTTACACCACGATAAAATGATTATGAAACACACTTCTTTTAACAGTTTATGTTCTGATTAAATGATTATGAATCCTATCTCTTTTAAAAAGGTTTTGATATGATGCAATGATTGTGATACACATTTCATTTCATGTGTTATGATATGAATATTTTTTTTGATATTTTGGAACACATATGTATGATTTCATTATTTGTTGTGTGGGACTTATATCACTATACAAAAAATTTGTAAATGATTTATATATCTCATGAGATAGGCCTAGATGTAATGAGGTTTAAACCTAGTACAGTGTGACATGACAGCCACCAGGGACGCTCATGTGTCTATAATGACCCAACCCCAGTAGCCTGAATATAGTGAATTATTTTAATATATTTTTATGATTATAAGAAATCAAGTCCCAAATGACTAATTTGTTTAGAACTATTCAAAAATATATTACATACATGAAGCTTTAATTACAATTTTTCAGAGAAAATAAAACATAGATAATCCTTTGATAATTCAATTATTATCATAGTGTAACCCTACATATCAGTCATTATACACGTCTTGGAATCATGGGAAAATAAAACATAATAAATGGGTGAGATTAGATGGTCAATAAGGGTAAACAATATAGAAGATGTTTTTATAAATAATAATAATTTTTAAGTAAATGTATAAGCTAAAAAATCCATTAAAACATAATAATCATCATAATATATAAATAATAAATCAAATAATTTCATTCAATTTTCACATAAATATTTTAGTATTCGAATAATCACAAGTAATATGAATAAATAAAATAATAATGAGGGAATGCATAATGCTAGACATCATAACCACACCATCAAGGCCTTACACTAAGACCATGCATAAATGGGTAAAAATGTAACTGAATTTGTATTATGAGACCAACCAGTTCATCAAGTTTCTCTAGAAGGCCCTTCCTATAACATAATAAGTATAATACATTCCACATGTGAAAAAAATGAAATATAAATAGTATAATCATTTTTATTAAAACTAGAATACAAAATATTAATACAGTAAACATATACCATGAATGGTATAAAAACAGAACACCCATAATAAAAAAATTTCATAAATCTTTAAATACAATATGGTAGGTTTTATCATAAACAATCAATCAAAATTAAGCATAAATTCAAACAATGGATGTCGACATGTATGAAAATAATGAAATAAATCATTAAGAATTTCTTCTAAAAAATACCCATTTTCATTGAAATAATTTATTCAAAAGGCCAACAATTTTAAAATAATACATTTAAAAATAGATTTTATAAATCAATATATCACATAAAACTTTTAATAATCCGAGTTAAGTTCAAAAATTAACATTTAAAAATATTCATGCCATTTTAAATAAATCCATAAAACCATTTTTGAAAACATGGACATGAATGGGATATATTTAGAGGACTAAATAATATGAAAATTAAAAAGGATGTAATAGTTATTGATTCCTTTAAAAATAATTAAATAAAATAATCTTTCTATTTTTTTAAGTAAAATGGGCATGTATGATAAATATGTCCAAATAAATATTGATGTATAATCAATCTTGGATAATAATGAGATTGTGAAATTTATTATTATGGTAGGTCAAATTTCATCCATATGTGTCTAAAACTCTTCAGTAATGGTTAAAATCACATTATTTACTTGTAAAAATATAATAATAATATTTATTTTATCATATATTATTCATTAATGACTTTATATTAACCATTATTTAGACAAATCTCAGTCAGGGTATCATTTTGGGTAATAATCTCTTCGTTTATCATACATGTTTTGAATTGTTTCTCATCATATTATTACATAGATTATGATTTACTTACTTATATAATGTAAACGATTATTTATATATCATATATATTTATTATATAAATATATACATAATAAATAGATAAATGAAATTGAATAGATGATTTATTGAGATGATTTTTTGTATAGATGCAAGAACATTGTTTCTGTTTTCTTCTCATATTTAGTGGAAGAAAGTAAATGATATATATATATATATTACTCTAGTATAATTATTATTCCATAAATTTCATATTTATATTTTATATAATTTTTTTAATCATTTTGAAATGGTTCTATTGGACGATGATTCTCATCGCATTGTGAAGATAGTAGGTTGTAAATATGCACAAGAGATGATTTAATTTTTTAATGGTAATGGGTAAGGAATTGGATGTAATATAAATTCTTCATAAATAATATAATTTCATATTTATTATTTTAATTTTTTAAATAAATATTTATACTCATATATATAAAGAATATATGCAAAACAATTTCCACCATGATGTGGAGATGATAAGTCATGCATACCCACGCATGGTGAAATTATTATTTGTATGATGGATAAAAGAAGAATATACTTGTACCATAGTAAAAATTACAAATCAGAATATATATAATATTTTATTTATTAAATTTATATGTAATAAATATAGTAATATTATGCATAAGAAGAAAAAAATTAAATTGAACTGGTAAAAAAATTACCTTCATTTCATGAATCTAGTTTGGATTTGTATGAATAAACTACATTTGATGAATTTATTCGAATGGTATGACCTCTATAATGAATTAGGGGTATTTGGAAGGAGATATGGGTAGGTTTTGGCGGATTCAATGTCTTTTAAAGGTGTTAATAAAATAGTAGGAGATGATCCCTTTAATAAAAGAGGTGAGGGTAACTTTAGGAGACACCAAAATAATTAATTTAATATAAATTTATATTCAATTTAAAATAGATCTAAAGTGAATTATTTATAATATTAGACGATTATGGGTCTAATAATTTTCAAAAAATAAATTTTATACTTTTTAAGATTATAATCATAACATTATCATTGGGATTTATCCCATAGTTAAACAATTTAGCTTTTATCATGATAAGATGTATTTTTAAACTATAAGGTTAATATATTTACTATAAAATGAAAAAAGAACACCAATTGTACCATTTATAACAAATTATATATTATAATTGTTATTTGGAAGAATTATTTTTTTATTAATTTTATTTTATTTTATAAAATATGATTTATTTTAAATTATTAATTTAGTTAATTTTGGTGTTGTTTAATAATTTACTTTCAAAAGAAAATAATAACAACTTGATTACCTATAAAAAATAGATAAACTAATTAGTAGAATGTTAAATTCCTCCAAAAAATGTGTGGATGGCATAAAATATTTCAATTTAGAAATATTTTAATATTATTAATATAATTTTATTTATTTCTCCTTTAATATCATAATTACTACAACATTATAATAAAATCCATTAATTAAATTATGTCATCTCTAAAAATTAGAAATAAATTATCATGATAAAAAAAAGTTCATTTATTTCTACTGAATTATTATTGTCAATTTTATCTTATGTATAACCCTATATTAAAAATGATGAACTTATTATAACTAAGAGTATGTAATTTTTAACATATCATTATCTAAAATCTAATAAAAGACTTATCCGTACACAAGTATCTTAAAAAGATAATAATTTCAGCATAAGTTTGGTATTTTTAAACCCACTTATCAAATTAATGCACGGAAAATGTTAGACTAAATATTATTTATTATAATATTATTTTTAAATTTAACTACCCAATTTATCCCTTAACTGCAGTAAATAAATATAAATTTACTAAAGATAATATTTACCCAAAAAAATAATTTGATCTGATTAGATCAAAAATTTCATCCAAATTAAATCCACATAAGTTCATTTTTTAATACTTTCTTCCCTAAAGATGTAAAATTATGTTTAATGCTAATCCTATACATTTGACTGGAAGGTAGGTATAAGAGATGTTTTAATAATCATTAAATTATTATATATAATTATATAATATAAATTATTTCAATTACCAAAATTTTAATAAAATATGTATTATTTTTCTATTGTAACTTTCTACTCGATTTATACTAAAATATTTATTTAAATTAAAAAGATGGTTCTTATAAAAAATTTAGTATTTTTTACAATTAATCAAAAACTGAAACTTTTTAGAAAAATATAAAATATTTAACCGAAGATAATTTTCATATCACAAATTTAAAAATAAATCATACTTTTTAAAATAAAAATTTTCATTTCAAAATATCATTGTTAATATTCATTGTTACATTTTAAATGACTAGTTTAATAGATTATGGAGTGCCCGAACTTTGTGTTGCATGAAATGCAAGGTATTGAATTTATTCAAAGAAAAATTTACCATGGAATCAGGGGGTGTTACATTCTCCCCTCCTTCAATAAATTGCTTCCTTGCACTTTCCGAATTCGTGTCAGTAATTGGTGTTTGGCTATTAAAAATTCCTTTTTCGAAATCTTTAATCAGATCAAGGGTCTATAAAAGGTCTAATTTAAAATAAAGGGATGTACAAAAGATATGATGATAACACATATAAACATTACCTATAGGAAAAAATTAACATAAATGAAAAATATAAACATCATGTTCAAATAGAGAGTGATAGAGAACATGATTAGGATAATGTTAACAATCAAAAAGCTCTAAATATATGATTATTTGAGGTACAATTTGAATCATCGGATGAAGTACAAGGATTTCATTTTTTTCAAGGTCCATTCCTAAAGTTGATTAATTATTTCACTCTATATATATATAAGTAAATATACATTTCTAAAAACCCAATTTTACAATTTTATTTTTCATTGAACTATTTATACATATTTTCTTAGCATAGATTGACTCATATGGTAAATTAATAGATCAACCTCTAAAATAATTTCCAATCTTCAACATAAACCATTTAATAAATGCCTATCTTTTACAAAGTGTTTAAATCACACTAATGTATCTTTTTCTGGTACCATAAAATCTCAAATACATAATGAAATAGTACTATAGTAAAATCCTAATATATCCAACAATTATATAACCATTACGTCAATGATAAAATAGTCAAATTAAAAAAATCATAAATCCCAACATAAGCAAATTGTTAATTCTTATTTATCCATGGGAGTAGTATAATCATGAGAATGATCCATTAGACTCTTTTATGGTATACTCCTCTAACACTTGAGATATTTATTTGTATTGCATTCCATTTGTTTACATTTGTATCATTGAACATTGATAGATTCATTCATTTCATTATATTCATGAGCATGATGGACTATTTAACTTCACTTGAATAAAACACATTTTCCTTTTTAGTGGCCTCTAGGATGTTTCCTTCAACAATTAACCCATTTGAAAAAATACATCTATCCCTTCGACCCTTTATCAATATTTTTTCTATAATTCTATTTATTCTAATGATTCCCTCTAAATCCATAATAATTAGAGTGATCTTTACTAGTCTCACTATCACATGATATAATGTTCTCATATGATAAGAATTAATAAGATATTATTTCACTTTGATATATTTACTTTAAAAGATTAATGATATGATCCTTATTACACATTGGATCATGTGCAGTAGGGATGTTTACATTCCATCTACAAGTTACTATTTATAAATGATGACATACACTAAGATAGATCATTTTGTAATTTATAATCCCAAAACTAGAACAACGATTTACATGAATTAATGATCCAATAAGCATGTACCTGAGTTGTAAAGGCTATGGCTTGGTATCCAAGAGATCCAAGATCAAATACACATGATGAGGAATTAATGTGTTACTGTAGATGTATTGTAGTAGGTACTGTTAAGAACTATAGAAGTATAGAGTATTTAACTGATTTGGGCCTTCGGGCCACCAGTTTGGGAATATGGGTCTTAGGGACTTTGGGACAGCAAAGGCCTTCGTGCCACATGGCCTTTTGGCCACAAGGATTTCTGGCTGTAGAAATGCCCAAAGTAGGGCATACCACAAAATATATGGCCCAAAATGATTTAGATCCAAAATTAGCAAAAAAATAGAAGATATAATTAGATTAAAATAATTAGATGGTATGGATGATACCATTGGGACCCCACACCAGGAAACTTCGCACAAGGCAATGCTTCTAGAGCCACCATGTGAGGGGCGGAGCTAGGTGCCTTCATTATGTATTGATGGGGAGGGACTGTTTCATGTGGGTCAATTCTTGGGACTTTAGGGTAATGTATTGGGGTTTTTATGGGCCTTGGGCATATTGATATAGTAAAGGTTCCCCTTCAACCCTCAATAGGTGGAATAGACTAAATAAAAAAAGGCATTCTCTCAATTAGGACATAAATTAATGATTTATTCATATCGAGTATCATAATCATTAAAATGGTTTCCCTGGGGACATATATACATTTACTTCCTTCATAATGGTCTATAAATAAAATGTATTTAAACTATGTATATCCTCAGGGAGAGTCAATCTAGGTGAACAGTAAGCCTCGTTGTCATGTACCAGGTTACCCAGAGTTAGTCCTAGAACACCGTGTTGGAGTTATTAATCCTACGCTAACCTATACTAGAATCACATCCACTTAAATAATCTGGGATGGGATGTATTTCAATTAATACCCACATAATCTCATCCTTACTAAAATTCTTTAATGTTCATCTACTCTTATCCTCAAAGTAATTCTTTTGGTTTTTTATCAGAATAAATGTTTTCTAAATCTAATTTCCATGGTTGTGGATTAAATTCATTTGATACCAACTATAACACCCTGACACTAGTAGAATATAGTTGGTTCATTGTTTGAATACATTTCAATGATTACATGGAAAGACCCTCAATGTTCTGATTAGTTTAGTAATCATGAATTATATATTACATACATGAATCATTAATTACAATTCAAAAAATTAAATAAAACACATATATTAATTTGAGAGCTCCATTATTCTCATATATTAACCCGGAATGTCAGAAATAATACACATCTTAGAATCATGGAAAAATAAAACATTTGAAATGGGTGATCATCGATGCTTACTAAGGGTAAACAATACAACAGATGCTTCCAGAAATTAGCATTAACATTTAAGGAATTGTATAAGCTAAAACACAATCCTTTTAAATATAATCTTCAAGAAAATATGTCAACAGTAAATCATATAATCTTAATAATACATTTAATTATATATTATACTAATCTAATATTAACATGTAATATAAATAAGTAATCTTATAATGAGGGGAAGCATAATACTGGACATTATAACCACACCGTTAAGGCCTTTTGTAAAGACCAGACATTAACAGGTTAAAAACCAAACTAGTCTATCTCATGAGATGTACTGATGCATCGAGGGGCTATAATAGGCCCCTACCTTCACATACTATATCCAATAAATTCATCATATGAAAATAGGGAAACAAAATAAACATATCCAATAACTTTAAAACTACTATGCAAAATGTTAATACAATAATCATAAAAACTGAATGTAATATAATATAAAATACATATTCAAACATATCATAAACCCTTCAATACATTGAATTAGGTTGTATAAAAAAACAATTAATCATAATTAATAATAAAATAAAACTATGTATGTAGACATTGATGAAAATAATCTCATAAAATCATAAAAAATATCTTGAAAAAATTCCCTATTTTATTTTATAGCATTTATTTAAATGAAATAAATTTATAAAATAAAAGTTTAAAAAATATATTTTTGAATCCAAGTGTCCCATTCCACTTTATATTTTAGACATAAGCTCAAAAAATAACATTTAAAAACATTCATTCCTTATAAATAAATTCATAATTTCCGTTTTGAAAACATGGTCATGAATAAAAAAATTAAGAGGAATAAATCATAGAAATATTTAAAATGATGTTATAGTAAAAGAGTTTCTTACATAAAACATTAAAAATATTCTGTTTTATTTTTGTTAAATCGTGGATATGGATGATAAATATGTTCCAATAAATACTTACATATAAAAAATCTCCGATAATTATGATATTGGAAAATTAACCCCTACATTAGGTCTGATTTCCTCATACATGATTGAGAATACTATATAGTTGTTGTAAAAATATTATTAACTTGTAATAGAATCATAATAATATTTATGAAATCATATATAATTCATTTATATATTTATATTATCCTTTCATTCGATAATTATATGTTAATATTGTATTTCAAGTAACAATAGATTTGTTTATCATACGTATTTTGACTTTTCATTCTTGATGTTATAACATAGATAATAATTTAATTAGCTAAATAATATGAAAAATTATTTATATATAATATATATTCATTATATATATAAGATATATAAGTGAAATAAAACCCACCATTCATTGAGAAGTTAGGCCATACGTATGTAAGAACATTATTTCTCCTTCATTATCACATTGAATAGAATAATGTAAATGATATATGTATATATATATTAAACTAGTAGAATTATTATATCATATATTTTATATTTATTAAATATATTCATTTTTATAATCATTCTAAAATGGTTGTAATAGAAGATGATTCTCATTTCTATGTAGATATGTTAGGTCATTTGTACAGAAGAGTAAAAACTTCATTCTATAATAGTAAAGGGTAAGGAATCGTATAAAATAAGAATTATGCAACAAAAAAAATTTATATTATATTTTTTATTTAAATTATCTATAATCACATTTATATTCAAATAAATAATGTATAGATGAAATATATTTTACACTACAACATGGAGACAATAAGTTGTGTGTACGAACACATGGTGAAATTGTTATTCACATGATGGATAAAAGGCAGTATATATTTTTACTATGGGTATACTAATATCTCAGAGTATAGATTATACTAGATTTAATACAATATTATGGAGACACCATTATAAGAGTATGTATAAGAAGAAAATAAATTGAATTGAATTATTAAAACAATTACCTCTTTTTTTAGTATCACCTATTGATTTATACAAATGGACTATATATGATGGATTTGTACCCAAATAATTACCTATAATATGATGTAGGGTAGTTTTAAGGGGAAATGGGATGTTTTTGTCTGAGATAACGTTTTTAGAGGTGTGAATAAAATAGGATAGGAGATCTTTTATAAGAGAAGGGAGGGGCACTTTAGGAAACCCTAAAACAATTAAATTAATATAAATTAATTTTCATTTCAAAATAGTTCAAATTGAATTTTTTATAATATCAGATGAGTATGTGTCTAAATTATATTAGACCATAAATTTTATACATGTTTAGGTCACAATAGTGACATTTTTGTTTTGGCATGAACCGTTTGTTAAACAATGTAACTCTTACTCTGAAATTTTCTATTTCTACACTTTTGGGTTAATATATTTACTATAAAATACCAAAAGAACTATAATTTGATCATTTGGTATGTCATTAACATTATCCTAGTCATTTAGAAAAATTATTTATTTTTATGAATTTTATATCATGAAATAAAATATGATATTTTAATGTATCATTTTCGTGAATTTTTATACAATTTGTTAATTGACTTTCTAAAAAAAACATAAAAACATTATTCCTTCAAAAAAAAACTACCTTAAATAATTAATAACCTATAGAATTATTCCAAAATAGTTGTGGATGGCATAAAATATTCCAAATAGTATTTATTTTAAAATTATTAATATCATTTTATTCAGTATTCGATTAATACATTAATTAGTGTATCATTATTATTCAAGTCATTAATTAAATTATATATTCTCTAAAAATTAAAAAAAAATTATCATGATTAATATAAATTACATATATTATTAATTAATATTTACATTATAGTTAATCTTTGGTATAACCCAATATTAAAAATTATCTGTTTATAAAAATTATGAGTATGACATTTTTAACATATCATTAGATAAAATATAATAAAATTCATATTCTTACCCAAGTAGATTAAAAAGATCATAATATCAAAATTCGGATTATATTGGTCAAAATAAACTTATCCAATGATGTTATAATAATTTTTAGGGAAACTTTTATATATTGAAATATTATTTCTACCTTTAATTTATAGATTTACCCATAACAGTGGAAAATCAATAAAAATTTACTAAAGTAACTATTCCAAAAAAATTTATTTCATCCTATTAGATAAAAAATTCATACATATAAAAACCATTTATATCAATATACATAAATTCTATTTACTCAAGTAGTAAAATTATGTTAAATGCATATTGTGTAAATGTTGTAAGAGGAATGTTAAAAGAGACGTTCAAATGTTCAATAAACTTTTATATCGAATTATACTATAAAAATGATTTAAATGAAAAAAATTGGATTAAATTTTTTATTTTTTATATATTGTTAAATTTACATCAATTTAATTTAAAAAATAAATTTAAATGAAAAAAATCAATTTTAAACAATAATGAAGTATTTTTCCTTATTTATAAAATACAAAACATTTCAAATAAATAAATAAATAATAACTATGATATAATTTTTATATTCCAAGTAAAAAAATAATATATATTCATCAAATTAAAATTAATCATTTCAAAATTTTCTTAGTATTATTTATAACCTTTTGTAAATGACTAGTTTGATAGATTATGGTGTGCTCCAACATAGTGTTGCGTGATATGCAAGCTACTAAATTTATTTAAATAGAAATGAAATGTAATCATTGGGTGTTATAGTGTCTCACCCAAGAGGTGTAAGAACATATGTGTGGACCTAATTAGATGTTCAAAATGTAATATGTTAACCTGATTACATGTTTACAATGTTATGAACGGACATGACGACATGATCAGAGTGTTATACATGAACATGATTACAAGATCACAATATTATTTGTAAACATGGTTTAATTTCCATATGATTTTTATAGTGTATTATTTCATGTATTTAATTTAATGAGTGATACTTTTTCGATGTAAAAATGATGACAATGTAATAATATGATGTTTATGACACAATTATATTTCTTATCAAAATGTTAATCTCCAATGTCTCATGTTTTTTTATTTCTATATGATTCATGTATTATATTCAGTCAGTATCCATGATTAATGCTTAGGATCCTTGATGTGCATGGTTTTGTTTTACAATTTTATGCTCTTGTTCTCATATCATTATGCTCATATTATGCTTACATATCATCCTTGTTTACCCTAACTGAGCCTTTAAGCTCACCATTTATTATGTTTCATATCCTTTGGTTATATAGAAAGGTTCTAAGTTGGGAATTTTTGAAATGAAACTATTGTGTAATATCATTACTTAACATGATTAAGATATTTCACCGAGTTAGAAGATTCTATTTCCATGTTTCTAATGGCACTCAAATATTTCGTTCCTCACACAAGTAGTTTTTAAATTTAATGAATATTCATAACAAATGATGAAATATCCTTGTATGATAATCTTACTAATCAATAACAAATTATCATCAAATAATTCCATCCCAAAGGGTTATTTAATCATTAATATAGTTTTATACATAAAACACACTAAATACTTAAAATCAAATCAAAATACAGTCACTTAAAACCTTAAAATTTGTTTTCAATAACTTTGTCCTTATGAGAATCATTAACATATAATTAAATTATTGTATCAATAACTATAAAGTTCAACTAAAAAAATATTCTTTTAAAAATTTACACAATCCTTATTCCCTAAATAAAATTATAGATTATTTAACCAAATTAAAAAAAAGAAACAAAATTCCTCAATGATTACCTGACTCACATTATCACAAAATCACTAATCAATTTTCAAGGTCACCAATACAAGAACATTAAAATCACCAAAGTTTATCATCTCATTATCCCAACTAAAAATTATAAAAATACCAAAAAAAATAACTTTTATTATCAATAAAACCAATTAATCATGTGTTTTAATATCAATAATGAAAGACTAGTATGTAATAATAGGTAGGTATTTTATGATTCATACATCGAGAATAAAATTAAAATAATAGATTTGGAAGATAAATATTGTATCCAATCAAATTAAAACATCAATACATACAATTTAATGATTTTTATAATCATATGTCCTTCATTGTTTTATAAGTTAAACCTTGGATTAGGGCATTGGCATGTATAATTCCTAAATTCCCATATATAATATATTGAAATACAAATAAAACATTGGGATGAAATTCACACACCTCCATCAAACTATCCATTTTTTCTTGATAATAACTTTATATATGACATTATATTCCACACACAAACATTTCTCATTTCATTGATACATTATTTGTGGAGTCACTTTCCATATTTGTGACTTCAAAAAAATCGTAGTTCCTTCCTCTTGGGTCTCCCCAACTAGAGCACTTAGAAAATCTATTATTTTATTCATTGTTTAGTCTCAGATTTATTAACGGTGTTTGTTGTTAATTATATATCATGATAACTAATAAGGAATAATCAAAATAAATATTTCTCCAGCCATCGTCCAACATGGTTTCACATAATGACTATATTTTCTGTTACATTAAATGTTATCATTATTCCACTTGGATTCATCAATTAACTAAAAACTTATGGTATGGGAAATAATAGTCATGTTGAAAAACATATAAATATAATTAATTAAATGTTTAAATTATGAAAAACTATTTTAAATATATTATTTTTTAGGTTTAACACAACAAATTAGTGGTCCCCATCAATTAAAAGCTTTCATAATGTATTTTTAATTAAATGTGAACTATCCCAAGCATATTCCCATGGAGTGCAAAACTATTTCCTTAGTAATAGAAATATCACTATGTAAATGAACGAATACTAATATATACATAACCAAATAATTTATGGGTTATTTATTATAGATGTATCTGTTTCAAAAACCACATCATGTGGTACTATCTAGACATGGATATATTTTAGGTAAAACCACATTATATCAACATTATGTGAACTTTTTGATGTTTTCTAGTACATACAATTATTCTCAAAGTCACAGACATGTTTATTTACATAAAACTATGATCTAATAAATCCATTTCCAATGATTTTTTCTAAACATCCATTTATACCAACTCTAATGAAGTAGAATCATGTAGTTTAAAATTAGTGGTTACGTTTTTAATTTTGAACTATATATATTCATTTATATCATAATGAACTAATTAGTTTTGTTCTGTTTCCTTGTTTGGTAAAATCAAGATTCCCATATTATATTATATATATATAAATATATAATATGAAATATTCTTTCATTTGTGAAAGAATTCAAAATATACTACTTCATATCTTGGGGAAATGAAAATAAATAAAAGGTGAGATATGATTTTCAGTAACTGTTTTGTATAAGAGAAGCTAGTATAAATAAATAATTCATATTTAATGTCTCATAAAAAAATAACTGAAATCATATTTCATTTAAAATATTCATTGATCACTATGAATATTATGGAAGGAATAAATGATTATCAAATAATTCCATAAACAAAGCATGATCTTGAAATATATCATTTGATATCGTAACAATTCAAATAATCACATTGATATAAATAAATGATTTATTAATGATATTACATATAATGTTGGACATCCAAAACTTATCATTTTATCCTCATACCAATAATTCTACATACTATCAAGGCCTTGTGACAACACATCATATACAATTGGGTAATACTATGGCCAAATACCCATCATCTTTAGTATCATGTTACCTAATGATGCATTGAGGGGTTATATAAATTTGGTCCCCGAATTTCACTTCATATTTCAATTCACTCATCATATGAATAATAAATACAACTTAATCATCATTCCTTAAAAATCAATTAATGCCCACATTAGATGAACTAGTTTATGGAATGTTAATACATACCACATAAATATGATAATAAAAAGTGTATATAGAATACGTAATGATAATATCATTACAATATACCCCCAATATAGAATAATTAAAATTATTTATTTTTTATTAATGATTTAAATTACCAAAATAATATATTTAGTAACATTATTGTGTAAAATAACATTTTGACATTGAAATTCACATTTACAAATGAAAAGGTAATAATAATATTAGTGGAAAATATATTTGAAAATTATCAGGGAAATTTATAAAATAATCTTCATATAATTATTAATTCATGATGCGATAAAATTACTTTCTTTTCATAGACATTAATACAATTATTCTAATCATATTTCTGACAAAAAAGTACAAAGTTCCATGTTGAATAAACTATAATAAGATTCCAATAAAATAATTCTTTAAAATTTTATTCATGTATAAAATTAATTAAAAAATCAGGGTATAATAGTAAATACAAAATAATCCTTTTTAGAAAACAAGGACATGGATGAAAAAAGATTTTCAATAAAAGTGAACAATAATGTTTCTTTTCCTTAAAATTATTCATTTTTTCACTTGAGTAATTAGAAGTGAAAAATAAGAGGAAAATTTATTATTTTTATAAATAAGTACATAATAATAAAATATATTGTGTTTAATATTGAAAGATAATAAAATTTTCCATGTGGAGACTTAAACAGAAGCAGTTTTGCAAAAAAATGAGACTATGATATAAACCCTTACAACACTAGTAACTTTGGAATCATAAATCCCATGAAAGATATACTTTTAAAGGAAACATTAAACACCATGAATATATATGGAATAATTATATATCACATAAAAGTATTAATAAATAAACCACACGAAGGAAACAATTTGTGAATATGATATATGTCTCATGGAATCAAAAGTCAGATGAGAAACTCAAACATTAAGTTTGAATTCCATGGAATGAGTTTGAACCACCTATATGGTCAATATATATTTATATTAAACTAGTTTTAGAACTGTAATAATATATTTAATAACATATAATATATAATTATTACCTTTTACCCATTTTTTAGTAATTCATTAATAAAATCATTGATCAAAGTGATAAAAGCATCATTTTTCATGTATGTTTTGGTTCGGTGGATTTATTCATTCTAATATGTTCATAGTTAAATAAAATATAAAATTTTAATCTTGATATTAATATCATATATATTCAATATATTTATATTTATAATTATCCATTTAATATAGATGTTGAACAATGAATTACACCATTCATGGAGACAGTATGATGTATATACACATGAACAGTTTTTTCACTTTCCAATAAATTGAATGAAATAAATATTAGTAATAGATCACCTACATTGAACCAATTATTTTTCATATATATCATACATATTCCTTAAATATATTCTTATAATCATCCATATGAATCAAAAACAAAAGTGGATCACATCTGCACAATGTCGGTAGTCCACACATATGATCAAGTGACGTTAGTGAATTCCACTGGATTGGAATAAGGAAAAGGAGAATAGATATTATATTCCAATAATAATGATAAATTAATAAATATTATTTATATTAATTATTTCATTCATTATTACCATCTAGGAAAAGTTCTCAAGAATTATAAATTACACTATTTTGTGGAGATGAAAAGTCGAATATATACAGGAGTGATTTTTTGTCTTTTTAGAGGAAAAACTAGAGCTGTAAAATAATTTAACAATATCAATAATGATTTATCAGAATATATTATATATTATATTTATTATAATATTTTATGTTAAATAAATTTAGATTACGTAGAAGAATAAAAAATCAAATGGGTTTGTAAAGTTGATTATATAGTCTTCATTAAAATTAATTTAGATTGCACTTTAAAGTCCCTTGGAATTTAATATCAAGGATAAAATAACCAATAAATAGTGTATGGATTAGTTTTTAAGATAAATGTATAGGTTATTTTTGATCTATCTATATTAATGAAGTGTGAAAAAATGAGATATAGGGGAGTCTAATTATAATGGCGGTAAAGGACACCATTGGGTGTTCTAAATATATTAAAAATAAAATGTTGTGATTATTAATAATAATGATTATATGTGGAAATAGGTCACATGAAAGAGAGTATATGATAAAAATATCATCATATAGGTTAATTTAGGGCAATTTTGGTATAATTTTAATCCTTATCATTTGGTTTAACCCATTTATTTAATAATTTTATCCTTAACAATGATAATGACGGTTTTCATTTTAATGGGATATAAATATACATATAAATTATGAAATATCTGCTAAATTTACATCGGATTATTTTTTCAAAACATTTATCATCTTAACTATTCTATTTCATTTATTTTATGTTTAAATAATAAATCCTATGCATCGACATTTTTTTATTTATGCATCCTTAAGATAATATAATGGGCCTGATCAATGAAATATGGAAACAATAGAAATATATTCAATAATTTGGTGTATGTAGCTGATATAAACCCATAAAATAGGTTATAGTCATGTTTTGGATTTATTTTGAAACCTTTTCTCATTATTTGGAACCAATTATACATCTTTTAACTTTACCGAGAAGACAAATATTTAGCTCAGATTATTTTAATAATGACCAAACATAAAATGGGATAATTTACCAAATTTTAGCTTCCTAATTCTAAAAATTATCTCCATTTATAAATTTTAAAAATATAAAAGTGGAAATATATATAATTTACACAAATATATAAAATGTAATGAAAAATAGTGTTTCTAAAAAATGGGGTCTATATATATTTTTTTATACCGAATGTGTTCGTAAAATTGATTATAATGAACACAATTGCATTATTAGTAATATAGATGAAGTCATTTTACCATGAAGAAATATTAATATATAAATTTCTATTTTAAAATTCGTTAATTAAAAATACAATTAAAGATTCAAACATTATTTTTTACTTTTCACTCGTGATGCAATGTTTTTTTTAAATTCCCAAAAATTCACCTTAACATAATTATGTAATAGTGATTAATTAAATGATAGAATATTTATCAAATAAAATTATATAAATTTGACTAAATTAATTATAATATTCTCTCAAAAAAGTAAATTAAAACCATTTTTATAGAAAAAATTATTTGGATGAATAATTTTTTTTACTAAATATTGAGTTTTTATTTCCTAATAATTAATTAATAAATCTCTGTTGAGTATGTTATATATATATATATATTCCAAAGTTTTGTCATTATTATTCATACACACCAATTAAATGACTTTTTTGTAGTAGTTACATTTAAAAAATTAACATTTCATCATTTTGTTAGACTCAAGGTGTGCATTATATATATTATCAAACGTAGTTTTCCTTTAAATTGATTGGGTTTCACAAATTTGGTATTATAAGGGGTTTTATATAGAATTTTATTTTTTATATTAAATCAAAAATTTTATAAATATAAAATTATGATAATGTTATGGAATTTTAATATATCATATTTCTCAAGAAACCATGGTGTCACTAAATGGAAATATATGGGCCATGCACATTATTTTCAGGGCTATAAGTATAGTAATTATCAAAAAAAATTTATCCATTATTATTACAATTTTTTATTTAGTAGGATGAGTTTTCATGAATTTTTATATTCCAATCAGTGAAAAAGAAGAAAACTCAACACCTGGTGATATTTATACATAGGAATTAGATGGTAATATTGTGGACACCATATTATTTGGTGGGAATAAATTATATTATTAATTTATCTAAATGAAAACTACACCTTAAATATATAAAATCATAAAAATTACTCATAATGAAGGAAACGTAGTTAATGAAACTATATCTTATATGTATAGGAAATATTTTGAATATTTTACTATGTATCATTATAAAATATATTACTAGGATGTTCACATTACTGATATATGAAAAGGTTGATACCATTCCAGTGATATTATTACTAAATAAAATATTGTGAATAATATTCATTGGTTACTACCATGTACCTTTGAACCAACGTAATCGAATAATCCAATGATTAAAACAACTTTCTAGTAGATGAGCTCATCAGATATCTAATTCTTATTAGACCAATATGAATTGAAAAGATGATATATAATATATGGAATTCAAGGATAAATTTTTAACTGATTTTAATTAAATTAATAATTAATTTTATAGTGGTGATGTAATATATCATCTTGATAAAATATGGAAAAATATTTAAAAATAAATAATTATAACCATTATTCCAATTAGAAGGCTAATCAAAGTGAACAAGAATAAAAATAATTCAATTACAACAAAAAGTGAAACATAAAGTTGGAATAACCCTTCATCCCAAATTAATGAATTATAATAAGAATAAAATTATGAAATAATTTAAGGTTTTAACCATAATTACAAGGAAAGATCCCCACTCTTGACATGAATCAAGCAACGAAATAGTCATGTGACTAATGAATGATTTCCTGTGAATTTTTATAAATAGAAAATATCATAATGAAACATGTTATGTGGATTGTGAATAACCTTGAAACATGTGTGGGGAATCCTCCAAATTCATTCACCATGAAAAACTCATTATGGGATGCATTAAATTTATTGATAATTCAAGATATAATAATCAACAGTATATGTAGTATTGTGTTAATAATTTTTTTATTTTCAAGTGCTTTTAAACTAAATTACCACTGAATTTCCTGGTTTTTTCATATTTGTTTGAATGATTTTCAAACAAAATATTATAACATTTTTATTTTGAAAGTAATATTTTTAATGTTAATAATATTGATGACATTTATGTGATCAATATAAAATATGGTTTTTCATATACTATTTTATATATTAGTGTTCATGAAATTGAGTCTTGGAATTAACATGGACTCCTTAGTCACTATAGAATATCAAAACTATTTATTATCAACTAAAATAATGTATTATGTGATTTACCAAAATTAAATTTCAAAGATTTTGTTGTTTGATAATATTACAAAGATGATAACCAATTTGATTTTTATTTTAATCATAAATAATAATTGTTAACTTCTAAATTCATTTACCTTGTTCAATATGATGTTTTTATATTCGGTCAAGTATAAATTATTTGAGTAAAATAATATTCCTTTTTGATTTTAAATTATTATTCAAGATTCACATGGGTGTTTTTCTTGGGCCCTAGAAATAAGTATTGTGTATCCTTTATATGATTAATCAGGATAGTCGAAAATGTTAATGGGAATAAATAATTTCCAATTAATGTGATCATGGGAGAGTGTTTGATTATAAATTTTTTACAAAAATAAGTTATTTCATGTTGTTATGATTGATTATTTTTCTCCTAGAATAGATCAAACAAATGGAGATGTTGAAAGAAAAAATCAGAATCATTCATAAATCTCATGATCTAAATTAAACAATTATAAAACCATTAATAATTTTGATCAAGGTAGTCAATATTAGTTTTTATATCAAAATATTTGGACTCATGTGACCCATCGTCAAAGAGACCACTTAGGATATTTGGAAAATAAATTAAGAATGTTGCGTTTTCAATATATTTATAGGTAAATGATATATTCAAAACAATAAATACAAAATTTTGAAATATGATCCAAAATAAAATGAATAATTATTTATTTAGTGTTCGAATTTAATTAAATCTAAATACATATCAAAATGATGAATAAAAATAACTAAATAATCCACTATTATCGTGTTTTATGAAAATATTTAGAATCCTATTTCACAATTAGATTATAGTGTGTAAAATCATGAACCTTTTACTTGAAATGGTTCACCTTATCCTAGTGTGGCTATCAAATATTAATATTCTTCTAGTCAATTACAATGAATTTTAAAAAAATATATTGACCACACCTTGTTGAATATTATCAATTATATGATACCGCAAACATTCACTAGAAGTTCCACCTTTATCAAAGTTGATCATCATTAATTTAATTATTTTATAGAACGAATAAAATATTAATGGTGAAAAATAGGTGATTCAAAGAAATAATATATTAACCAATTCCATCATATTAATTATTCAACTCATGTTGAGTGACATAATTATCTCCTCGTCATTCGTACAATATTTGTTCATTAAAATAAATTATATGAGAAAGAAAAAAATCACATTTCAAAAATACAGAACCAATTACAAAGGATATAATCATGATTATTGAATATATTATTGTGAAACCTTTTCACTGGTCAACAAACTAGAATCTAATAAAATAGTATTTACATTATCCAATCATCTAAATTTTACACATTTTATAATAGATATTAAAAATTATTTTTGAAATTCTTGATTACAATTTTTTTTGTTTAATAACTACCCCATTATAAAAATAAAATGGTTCTAATTTTTCTTATCAACAATGGATTTATATATTTTGAAAATAATCCCATAGGAGTTGAATGCATTATTTTTTTTATCAAATGATTTGAAAATTTTAAAATCATATTCAAATATGATTTAAAAATGATTTAAATTATCTCTTAATCATTCAAATATATTTCGACGAATTAATATTTTGGATCATAAAATGAATATATTTATCATGAATTTTCAAATGTTATGGGAATTGAATATGGAATAATAATTATGGGTGTGTTAAAATATATTATCAATTTTCAATTATCATAAATAGTGACATATATTTTCTTTGATACATAAATTAACTAATTGTCTTTTAACCCATTTTGGTATCGACCAGGTTGATGTAATAAATTCATTGAGGAGTAATTGAAGTTCTCTAATATTGTATGGAGCATATGAACAAGTTAAAAATTATTTGTAGAGAATCATGATTGGGAGTGTTATTTACCTTGGTCCCTTTCAGACATTATTTATATGGTTTTTTTCACTCATTCTTAATCCAAACTTAATGAATTGAATTTAAAAAATCTTAAAATTATAATTTTTTAATTTCTACATGGATTTAAAAACCATTGATTATTTTGTCTTAAATTAAACTAAATTTATAATTCATGTTTTACAAAATAAATTGGTGATCTCAAGAAAAATGAAAATTAAAACATGGGATTTCTACACATATAGAACATTCATTAATCACTTGGAGTGGTATGATGATAAATGTTGATTCTATTCAATAGTTAAAGTGGAATATATACCCATTGGTAGTTCTTGTGAGAAAATTATATTGATGAAAAAAATATTAGAACATAGTTCAACATTTCACGATGTTTTAAATAAATATAATTTCTCATGAACCCATACAACTCTTGAAATCATGTTCACATTTCACAAAAATTATACATTAATATTTGAAATCACTTTTGTGTGACCACATTAAAAAAGGATGCATATTTTAGGAATATATTATTATGGAACATAATATGGATAATAACATCACAAAATTATATTCTGTAGACTATTTTAATTTAATTAATGATGATTTAAGAATAATATTATTTTTATTATTTTTTATTATAACAACATGCATCTATTTACTCTTAAAATATTGATAGTTTTTTAAAATGATTTATGTTAGTGTGTAAAAAAATATTTTTTATATTTTTAAAATCATTTTTTGTAAATTGTTTTTATCTTATTCATTTTTATCACTTATCAATGTCAAAATAATAATAATCCCTTTTTCCAATAAAATATGGAGTGAATATTCTAACGTATATGGTAATATAATATTTAAAAAGATAACATAAAATTGATTTTGATTTAGTGGGGGAAATGATTCATGAAAAGGGAGTAAATAATCATCATTTATTTCTAATGTATAAGAGATAATAATAGTTAAATAAAAAATAAGGAAATATTTTTCGATTTAATGGGAGAAAGGTATAATGGAATGAATGAAAATATAAAACATTAATGGGGAAGTATGATGTGATGACCCCGTCCCCACAAAGTGTACCCATCATGGGCTGGCAATGTGAAAAGAGAGATAATGACCCCCGAGTCACGCCTCCCGTAGGCCCTGGGTTGGCGACTAGCACTAAGGGTATAGTAAACACAAAAATGGAAGTCATTACCCTCTAAGAGAACACATTCAGATGAGAGAGATAAGATAGACACCAATCAACTCCAACTCTGAACATGAATATAAAAGAAACCCAAGTGCATATATGAAATGTCATGTAAAATTACTACAACTGGAAGGGAAAAACTGCATGTACCCAAAAGAATGTAAAGACAACATAAACCACCAGCCCGAAAAGCTCCTGCAACCCCAATTTAGTAAAAACCAGCTTGGTCTCCAACCTACTCCAAGTGACCTGAAAATAGTTTATATATACATAGGGTGAGTATAATAGTATACTTTGTAGGATCCCCTCCGAAGCCTCTCGTGAAAAAGTAAAGAAAGTATGCTAAATCATAGTGAACCACAACTGAAACTAACTCATCACCTAAAAAGGTATACTAAGTTCCCAACCTCACCATGGATACTCTCGCCATGTAACACATACAAGAATATATCATATAATAATGAATATCAATTGTACCTCACTACTACTCCCCCCTGGTTTGCTGTTTTTGACAAACGTCACACGTCTTGAGCATCTCTCTCCAAAAGGCTTTCCCGCAAACACCTGGGCGAAGCACCACAGTATGCACCTCATGCAAAAAAACCACCACATCCACAAACCAAAGTAACCATGTAGTATCTAGGAGCCACCACAACTCGCATAATGTGTATCATACGTGGGGTATTATACCTCAAGCCATTACAGCCCATACACTGAGTAAGGATCCTCATGGCATCACAACCTATACATGTAACATCTATAGTAGTATATAGAAAAATATATCCAAAATATATGTGTTTGAATAACCACAATCCATTACATCCCTCTACCCACATATATGGGGAAGACTAACCAATGTTCCTGCCACCACTAGTAACTACCAAGAGAATAAAGTGGGGCCAAAGGGGGGTAGTCAGCCATCCATCCTTCCCCCAAAATGTTGAGGAAAACACCCCACAGGGATCAGAATCCCCAAGGTGTCAGTTTCCTGTACTGACAGGGAGGAGTATCGTATAGAAACACAAAACGTATAGAATATATTATATCTCACAACCACACTATGGGAATTACATAGTCTTAGACAGAACTATAGCTAATGCCTCTAAGACTCTGGGCTGCTACTTCTAAGAATATATATCTTATAAGAACACAACCATTTAAAGATCTTTATTAGATTACAGAATTCCCTTTTGATCAGTTCCACAGTACGTTAATTAATTCATTAAACATTAACTAACCATGAAAAATTCCCCAATAAATATCATTAGTATCACACCCAAATTCAACTATTTCGTCAAAAAAATTACAACCTCATCATTATGTTCCATTATCTCTATCCCCATTGGTTAACACCATTTATTCATTTATTCATTAACGTATTACTTTCCCCACATTCCTAGGTATTCCAGGAAAACATTCTATGCTACTAAACACGAGTGGGGTCAACACGATGAGTATATGTACTACCCGTCAAGCCTTTAATGCTTATAGAAAGAGCATATACCCGTCCTTCCTTGAGAATATAAACACGGAAAGCATGTGGCAAACCCCGCGTGTCTTCACCTCTTTTGGAAGAAGGGTAAGTAAGACCAACTGCCTTGAGTAGTGGGGAAAGGTGAAGCAAATAAAAAACCAAAAAAATTACCAAGTATCCAAAAATCACATCCATCCTATTCCATCATCCCTTGTGTCCTCCCCAACACCCAAATGCATAACTGATGCATCTCACCATTCTAGGCTTCATCTGCAGCAACAACAAAAAGTCTCCATGCACCCACATATCACAACAGCCATCCCAGATCACATCACAACACAAGCATCAGGAAAACAACGACCACATTAATTGGGCTCTTGGACCTTTAACAAACAAGAGGGTAACTCAGAACCCTAAGAAATTATCAATCAATCTATTCTTAAATCCATATTTAATTAATAGATTTGTTACCCATAGGTTCCAATTTCGGGAAACCTAATCAGTAAGCTATCACAATAAATAAACATTCTTACTACACTAATTTGATTAACATCAAATTACAATGAGAACCAGATTCATTTACATGCCTCTTTATCATTAGCCGACAATAATCAATGAATCCCAATTTACGTTCTTTACAGATTTCCATCAAGAACAAATAGATAATCAAATAAAGCAAAGATATCACATAATCTATAAAAACATGAGGCAATAACATATGATTGATATCAATTTATTTATCCATTTAAAATATTTTTTATTTCAATTCCATTGTCTTCCAGTGGGACTAAACAAGCTAACAATACAGTTTCACGTAAAAGAAAAGAGAAGCCATGAATCCCCTACATCCAATAGTTCCTCACATTATTTATCCTCACAATGGGTCACGATCCTCCTCTCCCGACAACTACATCCACCCGAGGGTGCCACGGTACGACAGAACCAACCAAACCATAAGAAAACCCCATTAAGAGCATGGAGATTACATGATATATCATGTAAAGGAGAAATAGGAGGAGATGATCCACAAAGGAATGACTATAAAACGTACCTTATATCGATGATTGACCGATATAGCTTGGTGGAATCAAAAATAGAGCAAAACCAATCCGATGAGTAATGTTTGATTGGGAAACAACTAAGGGAAGGATTGAAAGGTTCTAGCATCTCATAACCGAGAACAAAGAGGAAGAACAATGGAGTATGATATCTTGTCCCTTTTGAAGATTTATTGGGGAGACGGTGTAAGATCTGCATAAATCTCCATTAAAAGATGATCGCATTAACCCATGCAGTTTGAAAAAGAAAAAACATCCCGAGCCATATGAATAATTAAAATAGGAGTTATGGACTTTGAATCGGCCTTATATTCCTTAAAATAAGGCTTTAAATGAATTTTACGTCAAAGGAAATGCTAAAGGGGTGAAACTGTAGGATGTTAGAAACACTGTACACCTACTGTTACTGTACACCTACAGTTAGAGGTTACCGATAGAGGTTACCAGTAGACCTCACCATTCTGGAAACACTGTTCAAGTTTACTGTTAGAAGGTCCCCGTTGGAACCTCACCGTTTTAGAAACACTATTCAAAGTCACTGTTAAAAGGTCACCTTTAAAAGGTTACCATTTTGGAAACATTGTTCATGGACACCGTTAGAAGGTCCCTGATAGAAAGTTTCCATTCTAGAAATACTATTCATGGTCACCATTAGAAGGTCACCGATAGAATGTTACTGTTCTAGAAACATTGTTCACGTCTACTATTAGAGGGTCACCGTTAAGAAGGTTACCATTCTCGAGAAACTATTCATGGTCACCGTTAGAAGGTCACTGATATAAGGTTACCTTTCTTGAAACACTGTTCAAGTATACCATTAGAAGGACACCATTAGAAGGTTACCATTCAGGAAACACTGTTCATGGTCATCATTAGAAGGTCACCGATAGAAGGTTACCATTCTGGAAACATTGTTTACAGAACTGAAAAAATTGGCCAACTGTTGGGAAAAAGACACACTAACCTCCCAGAGAACCAAAATACCATAATTCAACAAAGGAATGGTCCGGAGAGGTTCAGGCCATTACATCATATACCTCTCATAACATTCTCATCCCTGAGAATTCCAAAGAAACCCAAAAGAAAAGATGGATCCGAACAACCACCCCGTAAGATACCTCTCAGGGGAAAACCACCCTGAGTTGTTCAAAGGATGAAACTAAACCACGACATCTAAAATCAAGGAAACCAAAATTCCATATCCAATAAATTTAAGCATAACATTACATAAAAGGTACATAAAAGAAAGGATCAACGAAAAGTCACCACATCAACTTAAAACAGCTCTGGGTACTGGACACGCATCTAGGACTCCCGCTCCCACGTACTCTCCTATGATACCACATTGTCACGCTCCCCTCCCCACAATGTGTACCCCTCTTAGGCTGGCAATGTGAGAAGGGAGATAATGATCCCCCGAGTCCTGCCTCTAGTAGGCCCCGAGTTGGCGACTAACACCTAGGGTATAGTAAACACACAAATGGGAGGAATTACCCTCTAAGAGAACACATGAGGAAAATAGAGATAAGATAGACACAAATAAACTCGAACTCATAACTAGAATATAAAATAAATCCAAGTGCATCTATGAAATGTCATCCAAAAGTACTACCACTGGAAGGGAAAAACTACAATTACCCAAAATAATGTAAAGACAGCGGAAACCACCAGCCTGAACAGCTCCTACAACCCTAAGCTAGTAAAAACTATCATGATATACATCCTACACCATGTGACTATAAAATAGTTTATATATACATAGGGTGAGTATAATAGTATACTCAGTATGATCCTCTCCGAATCCTTTCATGCAAAAGTAAAGAAAGCTTTCTAAATCACAGTTAACAACAAGTGAAACTAACTCATCACCTAAACAGATATACTAAGTTCCCAACATCACCATGGCTAATCTCACCAATTGACTCATACAGGAATATATCATATAATAAAGAATATCAAGGTTACCCTGCTACTACTTCCCCACTGGATTTCCACTTTTCCCCAACTTCGTAAGTCCTGAGCATCACTCTCTAAAAAGGATTGCCCGTAGACACCTGGGCAAAGCACCAAAGTATACACCTCGTGCAACAAAACCACCATGTCCACACACCAATGTAACAAGGTAGTTACTGGGAGCCACCATAGCTCGCATAACGTGTATCAAATTTTGGGTGTTATACCTCAATCCATTACAGGCCATACACCGAGTAAGGATCCTCAAGCCATCACAGCCTATACATGTTACACGTATAGTAATAAATAGAAAACCATATCCAGAATATTTTTGTGTGTATAACCACAAGCCATTACTTCCCTCTACACACATATATGGGGAAAAAACAAAATTTCCTTCCAACATGAGTAACTACCAAGAGAAGAGAGTAGACCCAAAGGGGGTAGTCAGCCATCCGTCCTCCCACCAGAATTTTCGGGAAAACACCCCCAGGGCTCAGAATCCCTGAGGTGTCAGTTTCCCTTACTGACAGGGTGGAGTAGCATATATAAAGGCAAAAGGTACAGAATATATTATATCCCACATCCACATTATGGGCATTACCTAGCCTTAGATACAACTGTAGCTAATGCCTCTCAAACTCTGGGTTGCTACTTCTAAGACTAGGTATCCTATAAGCACACCACCTTATAAAGAGCTTTATTAGATTAATTCATTCGGTTTTTATCAATTCCATAGTACGTTGATTAATAATTTAAAAATTAATTAACCATGAACAATTCCACATAAAATTTTATTAGTATCACACCAAAAGTCAAATGTTCCTTCAAAAAAAATTACAACCTCGTCATTATGTTCCAGCATCTCCATCCCCATTTCATAACACCATTTATTCAATTATTCATTAATGAATTACTTTCCCACATTCCTAGGAATTCAAGAAAAACATTCTATGATACTAAACAGAAGGGGTCTCAACCTGGTGAGTAGATGTACTACCCGTCGAGTCTTTACCGCTTATAGAAATAGAATATTCCCATCCTTCCTTGAGAAGCTAAACACGAAAAGCACGTGGAATACCCCACGTGTCTTCGCCTCTTTTGGAAGAAGGGAAAGTAAGGCCAGCTTCCTTGAGAAGTGGGGAAAAGTAAAGCAGATAAACAACCAAACAAAATTGCCAAGAATCCAACAATAACATCCATCCCATTTCATCATCCCTGGTGTCCTCCCTGACACCCACATGCATAACGGATGCATCTCGCCACTCTAGGTGTCATCTACTACAAAAACCAAAAGCCTCCATGCCCCCACATATCAGAACAGCGATCCAAGATCACATCACATCAAAAGAAGCGGGAAAACAAACACCACATTAATTGGGCCCTTTTCCCTTTAACAAACAAGAGGGTAACTCAGAACCCATTAAGTAATTATCAAAAAATCAGTTCTTTAATCCATATTGAATTAAAATATTTGTTACTCGTAGGTTCAAAATTCGGGAAACCTAATCAGTAAGCTATCACAATAAATAAACATGCTTACGACACCAATTTTATTAACATCAAACTGCTACGAGAACCGGATTTTTTTACATGCCTCTTTATCTTTAGCCAAAAATTATCAATTAATCCCAATTTTCATTCTTTACTGATTTCCATCAAGAGCGAAAAACTAATGAAGTTATTCATTGATATCACACTATCTAACAAAACATGAGGCAATAACATATGATCTATATTAATTTATTTTTCCCGTTTACATATTTATTATGTCAATTCTATTGTCATCTAGTGTGATTAAATATGCTAACAATACATTTGTATGTCAACGAAAAGAGAAGCAATAGATCCCCTACCTCAACCAGTTCCTCACATTATTTATCCATACAACGAGTCATGATCCTCCTCTCGCGACAACTGCATCCACCCGAGGGTGCCACGGAATGATAGAACCAACCAAACCCCATGAAAACCCCATTAGAAGCATGGAGATTACATGATATAACATGGAAAGGAGAAATATGAGGATATGATCCGCAAAGGAATGACTATAAAACATACCTTATATCAAAGTTTGACTGATATAGGTCAGTTGCAACAAAAATAGAGCGGAACCAATTCGAGTAATGTTTGATTGGGAAACTCTTAAGGGAAGGATTTCAAGGATCTAGCATCTCATATCCGAGAACAAAGAGGATGAACAAGGGAGGATGATAACATGTCCCTTTTGAAGATTTAATGGGGTGCCAATTTATGATCCTGTTAATTCTCCATTAAAAGAGGATTGCATAAACCCACAAGGTTTGACCATGTAAAAGCATCTAGAGCCATAGGAATAATGAATATAGGATTTATGTCCTTTGAATCATCATTAGAGTCCTCAAAATGAGGCTTCAAATGCATTTTACATCAAAAGAAACTCTAAAGGGGTGAAACTGTAGGAAGCTGGAAACACTGTACACCTACCGTTACTCTACACCTATCGTTAGAGGTTACCGATAGGGGTTACCAATAGACCTCACCATTCTGGAAAAACTATTCAAGTGTACCATTAGAACCTCATCATTCTGGAAACACTTTCAATTGTCACCGTTAGAAGGTCACTATTAAAAGGTTACCATTCTAGAAACACTATTCATGGTCATTATAAGAAGGTCACCGATAGAAGCTCACCATTCTGGAAACACTGTTCATAGTCAGCGTTAGGAGGACACCGAGAGAAGGTCACCATTATGGAAAAACCGTTCAAGTATACCTTTATAAGGTCACCGTTAGAAGGTTACCATTCTGGAAACATTGTTTATGGTCACCTTTAGAAGGTCACCAATAGAATATTACCATTCTAGAAACATTGTTCAAGTATACCGTTAGAAGGTCAGCATTAGAAGGTTACCATTCTGGAAACACTGTTCATGGTCACCTATTGTAGGTTACCATTCTGGAAGCACTGTTCATAGAACTGAAAAAATTTGGAAAAATGTTGTGAAAAAGACACTCTAACCTCCCAGAACACCTCAAAACCCATAATTCAACAAAGGAATGTGCCAGAGAGGTCCAGGTCCACTCTGTCACGATCCCCTCCCCACAAAGTGTACCCCTCTGGGGTCGTCATTATTTGATGGGAGATAATGAACACCGAGTCCAGCCTGTAGTAGGTCCCAGGTTGGCGACTAGCACAGAGGGTATATTACACACACAAATATGAGGCATTACCTTTTAAGAGAACACATAAGGATGAGAGAGACAAGGTAAACACCAATCAAGAGGTATACTAATTTCCCATCTTCACCATGGATACTCTCCCCAAGTAACACATACAATAATATATCATATAATAATGGATATCAAGGGTACCCCGCTACTACTTCCCCACTGTATTTTCGCTTTTCCCCCATGTCGCACGTCCTGACCATCTCTCTCCAAAAGGCTTTATGAAGTTAATTCATTCCCTTTTTTATAAGTTCCAGTGTACGTTAATTAATTATTTAAACATTAATAAACCATGAACAATAACACATATAATTTCATTAGTATCACACCCAAAGTCAACTTTTCCGTCATAAAAAGTACAACCTCATCATTATGTTCCATCTTCTCCATCCTCATTGGTTAACACCATTTCTTCAATTATTCGTTAAAGAATTACTTTCCAACATTCCCCAGCATTCTAGAAAAACATTCTATGCTACTAAACAGAAGGGGGATCAAAACGGTGAGTAGATGTACTACCCGTCGAGTCTTTGCAGCATAAAGAAATAGCATATACTCATCCTTCCTTGAGATGCTAAACACAGAAAAAACGTGGCATACCCCATGTGTCTCCGCCTCTTTTGGAAAAAGGGTAACCAAGACCATCTTTCTTGAGAAGTGGGGAAAAGTAAAGCAGATAAAAAACTAATCAAAATTACCAAGCATTCAACAATCACATCCATCCCATTCCATCATCCGAGGTGTCCTCCTTGACACCCACATTCATAACCGATGCATCTGGCCACTCTAGGCGTCATATATTGCCACAAACAATAGCCTCCACGCCCTCGCATATCATAAGAGCCATCCAAGATCACATCAAAGCTCAAGCAGTAGGAAAAAACACTACATTAATCGGGATCTTGGCCCTTTAACAATAAATAGGGTAACTCAGAACCCTTTAAGAAAATATCAAACAAGAAGTTCATTAATCCATATTGAATTAACAGATTTGTTTCTCATAGTTTCCAAATTCGGGAAACCTAATCAGTAAGCTATAACAATAAATAAACATGCTTACTACACCAATTTGATTAATATCAAATTACAATAATAAACATATTCATTTACATGCCTCTTTATCTTTAGCCAAAAAATTTCAATTAATCCGAATTTACGTTCTTTGCCGATTTCCTTCAAGAACGAACAACTAATAAAATCAAGCATAGATATCACACTATCAAGAAAAACATGAGGCAAATTCATACGATCGATATCAATTTATTTATCTGGTTAAAATATATATTATTTCAATTCCATTGTCATCCACTGGGATTAAACAAGATAACAATACAGTGTCATGTAAAAGAAAGAAGAAGCAACAAATCCCCTACCTCAAATAGTTCCTCATGTTCTGTATCGACACAATAGGTCACGATCCTCCTCTCATGACAACTGCATCCACCCGAGGGTGCCATGGTACGACCGCACCCACCAAAACCCAAGAACCCCCCCCCCCATTTTAATCATGGATATTACATGATATAACATGGGAAGGAGAAATAGGAGGAGATATTCTCCAAAGGAATGACTATAAAACATACCTTATATCATAGGTTGACCGATATAGCTCAGTTGCATCAAAATAGACTGGAACCAATCAAACGAGAAAAGTTTGATTGATAAACTCCTATGAGAAGGATTGAAAGGTTCTAGAATCTCATAGCCATTAACAAAGAGGAAGAACAAGGGAGGCTGATATCTTGTCCCTTTTAATGATTTAATGGGGTGATGGTTTAAGATCCTCTTAATTCTCCATTAAAAGAGGATCGCATTAACCCACACATTTTGACCAAGTAAAAACATCCTGAGCCATAGGATTAATTAATATAAGAGTTATGGCCTTTGAATCGGACTTAGAGTCCTTAAAATGATGATTTAAATGAATTTCATGTCAAAGGAAAAGCTAAAGGGGTGAAACTGCAGGATGCTCAAAACACTGTACACCTACAATTAGAGGTTACCGATAGAACTCACCGTTTTGGAAACAATGTTCAAGTATACCATTTTAAGGTCACCGTTAGAACCTCACCGATCTAGAAACACTATTCATGGTCACCATTAGAAGGTCACCATTAGAAGGTTATAGTTCTGGAAACATTGTTCAAGTCTGCCGTTAGAAGGTCACCATTAGAAGGTTACCGTTCTCGAAACACATTTCATGGTCACATTTATAAGGTCAACTATAGAATGTTACCATTATGGAAACACTATTCAATTCTATCGTTAAAAGGTCACCATTATAGAAACATTGTTCATGGTCACCGTTAGAATGTTACTGATAAAAGTATAGCGTTCTGGAAACACTGTTCACAGAACTGAAAAAACTGGCAAAATATTAGGAAAAAGACACCCTAACCTCCCAGAACACCTCAAAAACCATAATTTAACAAAGGAATGGGTCAGAGAGGTCTAGTCCATTACATTAGATACCTCTCAAAACATTATTGTCCCTGAGAATTCAAAACCAACTCAGAAGAAATGAGGGCTCCGAACAACCACCCCGTAAGATACCTCTCCAGGGAAAACCACCCTGAGTTGTTCGAAAGATGAAATAAAACCATG
This sequence comes from Viscum album, assembly GCA_963277665.1. Lineage (NCBI taxonomy): Eukaryota > Viridiplantae > Streptophyta > Magnoliopsida > Santalales > Viscaceae > Viscum > Viscum album. Next base: position 1,952,455,995 of record OY728150.1, read on the forward strand.
ACATCCAAGATAAAGGGAACAATTATTCCATATCTAATAAATTTAAGCATAACAACACATAAAATGTACATAAATGAAAGGATCAAAGAAAACTCAACACATCAACTTAAAATAGCTCTGGGTACTAGACATGCATCTGGGACTTCTGCTCCCATGTACTATCCTCGACAACACAATGTCACCACAATACACAACCCAAGATAATAGAACTTCCATGAAACACCTTATCCTTGCGGTCTAGGATCTCAATAGTTTGTTCCTAAATGTTTTCATTATCATCAAAATCGATCTCTCCCCAATCAATGATGTGAGAGTCATCATGATTATAATGACGGAGGTGAGATACGTGGAAAACATCATGTATCTGACTCATCTTTGGGGGAAGTGTTACTCGATACGCAATAGCTCCAACATGAGAAAACACCTCAAAAGGCCCTTGAAACTGGGTAGAAAGATTAAATTCATGACCAATCCTTCACTACCCATGATGGGGTGTCACCTTGTGAAACACATGATCTCCAACATTAAACTCCAAGGGTCTACTCCTTTGATCAACATATGATTTATATCGATCTTGTGCTGTCTTCATCCTCTCACTAATCACCTAAACCATCTCTGTTGTATTCTACACTAGTTCTGGTCCGAAAATTGCTGAATCTCCAACCCTAGTCAAGCATAATAGAGAACGGAAAGTCCGACCATACAAGGCAAAAAATAGTGCCATGCCAATGGTGGAGTGAAAAATATTATTGTAACCGAACTCCACCAAAGGTAAGTGCCTCATCCATGAACCTCTAAAATCAAGAACACATGAGCGTAACATGTCTTCATGAGTCGGGATGGTTCGCTCTGTCTGACCATCCCTTTCAGGATGAAAATCAGTGGTAAGGCATAATTGAGAACCGAAAGAATTTTGGAGACCTCTCCACACCCTAGAGGTAAACCGAGGATCTCAAGCATAAATGATCATCCGAGGGACTCCATGATGTCTCACCACCTCCTCTAGATACTGCCTCGACAAAACATCCACTGAGCTTGAATCCTTGATCATTATGAAGTGGGTCAATTTTGTTAATTGATCCACTACCACCCAAACAATTACTCACATTCTTTATCCATACAACGGGTCACGATCCTCCTATCACGACAACTACATCCACCCGAGGGTGACATGGTACGACAACACAAACCGAACCACATGAAAACCCCATTAGAATCATGGATATTACATGCTATAATATAGAAAGGAGAAACATGAGGAGATGATCCCCAAATTAACGACTATAAAACATACCTTATATGAAAGATTGGCCGATATTGTTCAGTTGCATAAAAAATAGAGCAGAACCAATCCAAGGAGTAAGGTTGTATAGGAAACCCTTACGGGAAGGATTGAAAGGTTCTAGCATTTCATAGCCAAGAACAAAGGGGAAGAACAAGGGAGGATGATATCTTGTCTCTTTTAAAGATTTAATGGGGTGATGGTTTAAGATCCGCTTAATTCCCCATTAAAAGAAGATCATATTAACCCACGTGGTTTGACCAAGTAAAACATCCTGAGCCATAGGAATAATTAATATAGGAGTTATGGCATTTGAATTTTCCTTATAGTCATTAAAATGTGGCTTTAATTTCATTTTACATAAAAGGAAACGCTATAGGGGTGAAACTTTAGGAAGTTGGAAACACTTTACACCTACCGTTACTGTACACCTACAGTTAGAGGTTATCGATATACCTCACCATTCTGGAAACACTTTTCAAGTCTACCATTAGAATACCACCGTTAGAACCTCACTGTTCTGGAAACAATGATCACGGTCATCGTTAGAAGGTCACCGTTAGAAGGATACCATTCTGGAAACACTGTTCATGGTCATAGTTACAAGGTCACCGATAAAAGGTTACCATTCTGGAAGCACTGTTCATGGTCACCGTTAGAAGGTCACCGATAGAAGGTTACTATTCTGGAAACACTATTCAACTCTACCATTAGAAATTCATTGTTATAAGGTTAGTATTATGGAAACAATGTTCACGGTCACCATTAGAAGGTCACCGATAGAAGGTTACAGTTCTTGAAATAGTATTCATGTCTACTGTTAGAAGTTCACCGTTTGAAGGTTATCATTTTGGAAGCATTATTCATGGTCATCATTAGAAGTTCACTGATAGAAGGTTTCTTTTCTAGAAAGACTATTCACTAAACTGAAAAAAATTGTCAAAATGTTCGGAAAAAGACACCCTATCCTCTCAAAACACCTCAAAAACCATAATTCAACAAAGGAATGGGCCAGAGAGGTCCGGGACATTTCATATGATCTATGAAAAGAAGGGTGATATCCAAATAGGGGAAATATATGTTTTTAATGGAATGGTAGCAATGTAATAGAATGACCTTGACTCAATTGGGGAAATCTAGATTCACAGATATGGTATTTCTTTAAATTTGGTACTTTATATATTTTATATATAATTCATTCTTTTACATTTTCATACAACCTTTTTATATTTGTTTTTGTTTTAATAACTAATGAATTTTTCATTATCATAAAAATATATAGATCATTGAATATATATATTTTTATTATCAGAGTTCGTAGAGATCTTTCATACATTATTTTTGAGTGTATTTAAGTTATAAAGGATGATCACATTCAATATATTGTAATAGAAAGAGTGATAGAATCCTGGGGAGTTTGGAGGAAATATTTCAATGTCCTCACATCCTAGAAATACTATCCAGATGGTTGACAACCATTATCCATAATGTAAAATAGAGAAAAGTAGATTTTACTACCTCAATCCCATTATATATCCAATGGAGTCTGAATCAGACGTGATAGATACAAGAGTCTCACTAGCTAGATAATGTTTTGGATCCCAAAATAGTCAAATATGAGTAAATATTTATCTAAAAAATTAAAATCTTCTATTTAATTGATAAATTTGACCAATGGATCACTTTTCACCTCTGAATAAAATAAATAGACATCTAGTGAGGCTTGAATATCAAATAAAAAAATTTATCATGTTTTATTAATCAAACTACATGGACGAATTTCAAGAGGGCTATAAGAAAACATCAATTCCAAATCAATAAATGGTTAAATAGATTCTTCTTAATCAATAATTATTATTTTTCCAATTCTCTTAGAACCTTTCTCCCAATTGATTATATTCCATTCGTATCTTCCACCATTTTACTTTTTTCTATATACCTATCTCCAAATCAATAATATTATACATATAGGCAAATTAGTTTTGAGTTATTTATTATGGCTTTGTAAAAAAAACTCTCTCTTCATCATATTCATTAATTGCTTGACACTACTATTAAAGTGATTGTTTTGTGTTTCTTGTTTTCCATTAAACTCTAGGGATTTCATCCTTATATTATTTTTTGATTTATATTAAAACCAAGGGATTTAATTATTTGTTAGTTAATATAATTACATGAAGGTAAAGGGATAACCAATAATCCCTTATGTATTATTGAGGGGAAGAGATGAATTTTTTAATTTTTGAAATAATGCATAAATCCATTATAAATTTGTGATTTTTTATTTCTATAAAATATTTTAAATTTAACTTAGACTTTTAATTTCAAATATGATCACTTTACAATGTTTTTATACAAAAAATTTATTTTATCCATGATAATAAATTTTACTTTTTTGGAATCATTTTAAAATTGTTTTTAAATGGATTTCAGAGACCCCTTATATTTTATAAAACACTAATATACACATCATAGATATTAGGGAGAAAATTATTTAAATATCATGTCCTTAAATTCTACATATTTCTTCAACCATTTTTTTAATTAAATATAATACATGGATTTTTATTCATCCGTCAATTTATTCATTGAAAAATTAAAAATCAAATAACACATATCAACCCTGAACCTACCAATATGTGTTCCATGTTATATTAATAAAAAAATAAATACAGCATCAATTTCCTAAAATTTAAAATATAAAATAAATTTAAAAATAATATTTATGATTAAAATAATATTTTATATTTAAAATAAAATAGAAAAAAAAATAAAATACATATATTTTATACCTAGGAATGAAATCACTTATTAAATGATGAAAAAATTTATCCTAAAAGACATAGTAGAAAAAATAGTGAGTGTTCTGACTCTACACATAACCACTTTAAAAACCATTCCATTAATGAATGAATAAAACATTAAATTCAAAAACAACCAATGTCACTTTATTTTCATTTTTTTTATTAAGTTACAATTTTGATCCTGATGTAGCATTATAATTAGTAACTCATGATTTTACCTAAGGTTATAAAATTACCCTAATGACATATCTCAGGTAAAAGTGAAACACATATAATGAGTTAGGGAAATATTAGAACCCATCACAAGAAGGGGAAGGGGAAGGGGTATATAGAGTAAGAATATTCCAAGCCCATCTCGACCATAAAAATGGTATCTAACATAAGGTGTATATGAGTAACATGTATATAACAATAATATAACACTTTTAAAGACACTATATCATTCTCTTACGCCAAGTGCATTAGTTTTATCATAAATAATGATAGTATATTACAAAAAAAAATTGTAAACTAAATTATTAATCATATTCACGTTGAATAAAAATAAATTCAATGATTTAACCAAGAATTTAAATTAACCAATCAAAGTGTATGAATTAAAATTTCAATATAAACACTCAATTATCATATAATAGTTTACATTATGACATAATCAAAATTTGATTAACATATATTTGGAAATGAAATGAATAATTTTATCTTTTAAAGATTATATGGTTTGAAACATACCAACATTAATTTCAAAAATAACTTAATATGTATAATTTATAATTTTAATAGTGAATTATATCATATAAATTTTCTTGGATTTTAATTATTATAAATACGTAACTATAAAAAACATATTTGTTTCAAGGAAATAAATAATTTACCATCCAATGATCCAATATGGCCAAAAATAGATATAAAACATTCATCCGTTTATTGGTAAGAGATCATAAAAGGGAAAGGAAAGAGGTCATTTGCGAAGGATGTGCCTGTTTTATGGGCTCAACCAATTGAATTATACTAAGGGATGGGTAGTGGCATTATAGATGAATATGAGTGTTTAGTAATGGAGGACTTTCGTGTAGCTAGGGCTATTCCATGTATATGTTCAACTTCTGATAATGGTAATGTCAAAAGATGCCCAAAAAGAAGTCGCTCAATTTTAAGGGTCTTGTAACACCCTTGGTTATAAAAATAAATTGAAATTCATCAAACAATAAGTCCCTACATAATTAAACGTTGTTTTAAGTAAATAATTATGATCTAGCTGTTAAACGAAATTTTACCACTTCTAGGATTTGAATTTCAAAAAATATAAATCTACAGTGGCAATCAATAAATTATTTTGAGTTTGATATAACCAACTAGTTTTTTTGGTTAATTGTAACATACCATTATGAAGAGTATTATGAATAGTAGTATGACCATTATGAATAGTAATTTTTTAATTATTTTAATATTTTAATTTTATATGATAATGAGATATTGATTAATTTTTCAAGCTAATATAATATCAAATATATTTTTAAAATTTTTATTTTTGGAATAAATTATGACTTTAATTAAAACATAATTTTATCATATTAATAATTCTATGTAGATAATCTGGGGTTCATTGATGAATTCTATACAGTGAAAAATGGCTTTGGTTAATATCATTTATTTTTCGAAAAAACTCGATTTTTTTATTAGTAATGAAATACAGTAATTTTTTTTGTATACAATATATGTTAAATAAAATATTACTAGAATAATGGTTGATGTAATAACCCTTAACACTAAAATTCTTTATTTACTACATTGGGTCACATGAATCAATATTATTCATAGACATTATGAAAAATATTAATCTATTTATTAAAATAATGAAAAACTGCTCCTTTTATCCACTATAAGTACCACCCCCACCACCCTCTTCCTCTCACACCTCTCAAGATTTTATAATTTTCTACATTCTGAACTATCCCCTTCCCATGTATCTTACCCATGTCCATGACCTACTAGTAACACAAAAAGTCCAAAACCAAATTCATTAAGGAGGATCTTATGGAGAAGAGATCTAGATGTAAAAATACACTTTCATTTTCAAGTGTTTTCATTTCAATTATTTTATTTTCTTATTCTCCATTCACCCCTAAACAGAAGGAATTAAATCTCTAATATTATATATATTCTAGAATTTTTTCTTGTTTATGGAAAAATTCATCATTTTTCTTCTTCTCGTATTATACTTATTCTAAAAATAAAAACATCATTTGTTATGTGTTGATTTTCCGATATCGTTGATGGTGTGCCTTCAATTTCATTAACATCTCCAAAAGGTGGTTATGAGACAATTTTAATGGTTAAAAAATATTATAATGTGTATTATATTTCCTATTTAATGTTCTTTAATTTATATATATATATATAATATTAATTTTATACAATTAAACATGTTTTTGATTATAAAAGAACCGCCAAATGATGTACACAAATATCACTATTCATTTATCTAATGATTCATCCTTAGATTTTATAACCAAAATGATTTATAGAAAAATTTAATATTCTAGATACCTAATAAAACCATTATTTCACCTCTCTAGTTCCTCTTCCATTCAACATGATAATCCATTATGAACCGATTATGGAAATCGTGTAAAACGCGCACATGAAAAAATCGAAATGACAAAATATTAAAAATAAAGGGGTCGAATGATTTTATAATATTATAATATAAGGTCTTGTAAACATGATTAATCTTATGAAAAATATTAATAAAACATTTTTAAATATTAAAATATGTTTTAATCATGTTTTAATTAAGATGAACCAGAGGTAAGGGAATTTTTATCCTAATTTCTTTCCTTTTGGGGTAACCATGTACTTCATTAATTAAGTGCTACTAAGATTATTTGTGTGATTATTTTTTTATATTTTTTTTCATTATGGTTTTTTTTGTATATATACATAAGCCTTTATGATGTGGGGGACCTATAGCTTCCTATAATGAAATTTTTATTTCTATGTTTGAGGTTGGTCGTATGGTTACTCCACGTGAACTCCGATGGTTATTCCATAAGGTAAATGTGAGGGTTGCATTGTAAGGTTGTCAAGAAGGTTACAAAACATATGGTATCTAAAAGGGTTAAAATATCAGAAATTACCTAGGATACCCTTATGCTTTTATATATATTCTTTAAAATTTTATTGATATGTCATATTTCACAAAGTATTTATGGGTGAGAAGTATGCCATTATGAAAATGATTTCACATGTTTGTAAGTATTCATGGACTAATGGTTTCATTCATTCTTTTTATATCCCATATGAATATTTTTATTCTAATAACTAGTTTTTTATTCTTTTCATAGTTTGTAAGGATATGTAAGAGGTATGAGGAAGTCAACTGAAATGTTATTAGGATTTTTAAAAAAAAACTTATTGTTGTTTTTGTTTAAAAGTTTCAGATTTAGTAAGAAATGGATAATGTTTTAATGGCATGCAAATTATATACATATGGGTTGATATGTATGAATTATTTCCTAACAATATAAAATAATAAACTAAAATGTACTTTTGGAATGTAAAGAAGTGAAATCTAGTTGAAATAGCTAGATTATATAATGTTCAATGACTTGTCTGTATAGCTGGATCAAAGTACAATTTAGATAACTTTAAGAGTTATTATAATGTTAAAATAATAAAATAAATTAGTTTTAACTTATTTTTATATTTAAATTGAATGGGATTTGAATATTAACATGTTTGTTCATCTAAAATATATCTTTTCAGAATGGTTTTTCTGTGGATGAACTTAGGCAGCTGAAGTTGTATTTAATCAAGTGGTTGATATATTTATAATCCTACACCTAGTAATGGTGGGAATTTGAATCAAGAAGTTTGTGACATTAATGAATTGGATGAAAAAGGAAATAAATGTCTGTAAAATCCATTCAATATATCCTTTATACTAACCACAAAGGAACATAAAGACACTGAAATTTTTTATGAGGAAACACCCTTATCCTTTCAGTGGACCTTCTAACCCAGTTGTGATGTAAGGATGGATTAAATCCACTGAAATGATATAGGATGTTATGGGATGTTTGGATAACAAAAATCTTAGTCTTTATATTAATTTGTGGAAGGTGAAGCTGATTAGTGGTGGTCAATGTTCATGAATATCAGGGATAGAGATAATATTGAAGTATTAGAGTGGAATGAATTTAATAGTCTTTTCCCGGAATAATATTTTCCTTCGGTGCTTCTAAATACGATGGATAAGAAATTCCTTGAATTGATGAAAAATTAGTAAGATTCAGTGGGCGTTGATGAAGAAAAATTCACCTGACTAGAAAGGTATGCTGCAAATAATTTTCAAGATCTTGATGGAAAAATCAATTGATTTTACTCTCAGTTAATGCAATGATACTGGAGGGCATTAGAATCGTAATAATTGAAAATTTATGAGAAAATATTCTAATGTGATGAGAGTATTGAAATAGAGTTTGTTAAGGATCACTTGTACTTCGACAACAAACTAAAGAAGAGTAAAAAAATAAAGTGATGGGTAAGAATCAATCAATAAAATATTATTGTATGAATGTACAGTTTTCAGTTACTGAATAGTCCAGTAAAAATCACCCTAGGGTATGTATTACCAAAACCAGGATGTGTTTTTGATGTGTAATGTTTCCACGTATGGCCCGAGATTGTAATTAAAATTACATTAAGATCAATTCTTATAAGAAAACTATAAAGTGTTTCAAATGTGGTGAGATGGTTAATTATTCCAATGCCAGCTGAAAAATTATCCAAGTGAACGAAAGTATCCATGCAATATGTAAAATAGAGGTGTGATATCCTATGCTACTAAGTCATCATATATTGGGCCATCCAATTAATTTTTATCAGGTATGTTGTTAATTCAAACAATTTTTTTAAAGCTTTGTTTGATACAGGTTCTACACATTCCATTATTTTTAAGAAATTCTCAGTTAAATTGAAATTATCAACTCAAAAAATGAGGCCAGAACTTATTTTTAAATATCTAGGGGAGAAATTTTACATGAAAAAGTCATTTTAAGAATCTTCATATTATTATATGTGGAAATACTTTACCTAAAAACATTTTTTTTACCCTTAATAGAGTTTGATGTCATTATGTGTATGGATTGGATTTCTATATATACTGTTAATATTGATTATGGAGATAAAAATGATGTTTTAGAAAGTTTTTTAGTTTCCATACAACAATGGACACATAAAATTGATAACATATTAGGAAGCTGAGAAATTTTTGTCGGATGAAAATGAAAGTTATGTTTCTAATATTTTTTAAAATAAGTGAATTGTTCAGATTAATGGTGTGGTAATGGTAAGTGAATAAATTTATGGTTTTCCTGATGAGTTTCCCAATTTCATACCTAATTAGGATGTTTAATTAACAATATACATAGTTCCGGATGTTAATCCAACATCAAATCCCCTTAATCGTATTTATCAAATCGAACTTCATAAATTGAAATATCTGTTGTAGGGTTTTCTTGATGAAGGATTAATTTTTCCAAGAACTTCACCATGTGGAGATAATTTTTTGATCATTAAAAAGAAATATGGTTCCATGAGGCTTAAACTAATTGTAGTAATTTTAATAGCATTACATTTATGAAAAATTATCATTTTCCTCACATCATTGACTTGATTGATCACCTTTAGGGTGGTCATTATTTTTTAAATATTGATTTGAGATTTGGGTACCATCAGTTGATGATGAAAAATGATGAAATTATAAACATTTTTTGAACTAAGTATAGTCATTAAAATTTTTGTGACATGTTGGCTTGGTTAACTAATGAACCTACTATATTAATGGATCTTATGAATAAAATATATCCTATGTTTTTGGGTAATATTTTTGTTTTTTTATTGATGACATTATGGAATATATTAGAAGAAAATAGGAGCATGAAAAACATTTAATGGGTTTTTCAAAAACCTTAAATTAAAATCAATTGTATGGAAAATTCAGAAAGAGTGAATTTTGGTTGAAATAAATAACTTTCCATGGTAACATTTTTTTTCTAATCACGGCATAGATGTTGATCCTTCTAAAATGATAGTTGTTGAAGAATGGAGAAGGCCTTAAAATTTTACCGAGGTTTTTTGATTTCATGGTTGGGTAGGCTATTCATAGAGGATTTTGGAAAATGTTTTTGGTTATATTATCTACTTACCCTGTTAAATAGAAAAAGAGTTCAATTCTAATGAAAAAAAAATTGATGATTTTTTTCATTAATTGAAATGAAGATTGGAGAATTATCTAGTTCTAAAACTACATTTTATAACTTGACAGTTTTGATCTACAATAATGATTCATTAAAGTTACTTGTTTGGGTTATGATGCAGAGTTATTAAGTAATTAATTATGCTTCAAGAAAAAAAATCCTTATGATTAAAATTATCCCACACATGATTCATAATTTCCAATTGTGGTTTTATCTTTTAAAATCTGGAGGAATCATTTATACATATCCAATTGGGAAATATATACTAACCAAAACATTCTGATGTATATATTAACTCAAAATGAATTAAACATGAGTTCGATAAGATGGATTGAATTGTTAGAACATTATGATTTCATTATCATTTACCATCGGGGAAAAAAAATAAAGTGGAGGATGGATTGATTCAAAAACATCATGCATCATTGACCATGATATGTTGTGCACATGACCCCTTGATTAATTATATGATGAATTTTGTCATGGAAGTTGTTGGTACAAGACATTACCCTATTTTGTTTTAGGATTCAATGATTTTATCATTGTCAATCCGAATTAATAAATTATAAAAGGATGGAAGTGAGTTATGAAAAAGGTAGAATTAATTAAAATGTGTGTATTTCTAAAATTTAACATTGATAAATATTGTGTTCTAATATTTCAAAAGAGATTTTTTGTTCCATGTGATTCTCAGTTGAAGAAAGAATTGTTGTGTGAAACACATAGTTATCCATTTTATTTTCATCATGTCAACTCAAAGATGTAAATAAGACTTTAATAATATTAATGGTTTTATGGAATGAAAAGAGATATTATATATTTTAGCCAGAATATATTGACATGTCAACCGGTTAAAGAAGAGTGGCAGTTTCCATAGGGGGTGCATCATCCTTTACTAGTGCATGAGGGGAAACGGTAAAATATATTCATGGACTTCATTTTGGGACTACCAAAGACTTCTCTAAGTAAAAACTCATCTTGGGTTATTTTTTATTGAGTAACTAATTCTACTTATTTCCTTATTTTTCGAGATATTATATATTTTGATCAACTTTAACGACTTTACCTCAATGATATTTTTAGCTTACTTGGATTTACTATTTCCATTGTATCTGATTATGATCCTAGGTTAACATATATCTTTTGGAAAGAAATTTAGATGTCATTGGGACTAGAATTAAATTTCGTTATGGATTTTCAACCTCAATTAGATGGGAAATCAGAATGGATGATTCAGAATTTGGAGGAAATTCTTCAAGCTTATTCAATAGATTATTGTGGAAGTTGGGATCCACATATCTCATTAGTTTAGTATACTTATAATAAAAATTTTCATTCTAGTATAGAGAGGACACCTTATGAGGAATTATATAGAAAGTAGTGTCAAAATATAGATTTCAGGGATGTGGTCAGGGAAATAAAGTTGATTGTACTAGAATTAGTTTAGGAAGTGGTTGAGAAAGTGAATATGATCTGGAAATAGATGAGGACAACATAGAGGAGGCAGAAAAGTTGTCTAGATAGTAGGAGGAAATACTATTCTTTTGAGGAAGGTGATCGCATTTTTCATAGAATCTCACCATGGAAAGATTTTTTGAATATCGGGAATAAAAGAAAGATGTGTCGACGGTTCATTAGACTATAGAAAATCCTAGAGAATGTTGTCCCAATTACCTACTGAGTATATTTTACTTGGATTTTATCCCATATACACAACGATTTTTACGTTTTGATGTTGTGAAAATATGTGCCCGATTCATCTCATATTTGGAGCACATATGTAGATCAGCTAGAAGAGAACCTTTATTATGAAGATAAACTTATTCAGATTTTGGATCAAAGAGAACAAGTGTTTGGGAATAAGGTAATAAACCATGTACTTGTTTTGTGGAGAAACCAAATGGTTGAAGAAGAAACATGGTAATTTAAAATGTTTATGAGGTAAAGGTACCCTAACATATAAAAAAAATTAAATAAAATTATAAAGAAGTGGATTCCAGAAGGTGGGGAGAATGTAACACCCCAAGGGTGTAAAAATAAATTGAAAGCATCAAACCATAAGTCTCTGCATAATGAAGCATTTTATGAATGATATAGTAATTAACTAACCACTAAACATAATTTTTCTGATTTTATGATTTGAATTTCAAAAAATGGATATCTACAGTTGTGATCATTATGCTATTTGGAGTATGATAGAACCCTTTTTTTGGTGAATAGTATCATAACCTTATAATTAATTATATGAATAGTAATATTACCCTTATGAGTAGTAAATAATATTATTATTTTATTTTTTACGGTTATATGATAATGAGATCTTGATTAATTTTTCCAGGAGATTTAAAATGAGTTATACTTTTAATGTTGTTTTTATTATAATAAATTAGGAATTTATTTAAAAAACTAAATTTCTCATATTAAGAAAATTATTTTTATAAATGGAGTTCATTTTAAAATTCTACCCATAAAAATTGGGTATAATGATTTTTTTGGATTTTTCCGAAATACACTAATATTTGACGAATAGTGAAATACGTTAATTTACCATATATATACATTATATGTAAAATAAATTTTTTTGAAGTATATATATTCTATGAACCCTTTGGTTTATCTCACATTCTCTATGAAATATTTTTGGTTACATTAATCATGAATATTCATTTTCTTTAGAAAAAATATTAAACTAATGATTAAAATTACGGAAAACTGCTTGGCTCCTCGAATATAAATTCCACCCACATCCCCTCATCCCCTTAAACTTTTCCAGATTTGAGAAGGGTCTAAATTATTCCCAATATCATTAAAAATTATATTCCTCACTTCCATGTTATTCTGTTCTTACTAGGTTTTAAAAAAAGTCCTTAATAAGTATCTCAATGAAAAAGAGATCAAGTAGTAAAAATCCTCTTTCATTTTCATATATCCACTTTTCAATTATTTTCATTTCTTATACTCTCTTAAACCCCTTATACAATAGGCAAAAAATATCCCATATTATATATATTCTATATGGTTTCATTTTTATGAAAAAATTCATCATCATTATTCCCCTTCTCATTCTCTAATTTTTAAAATAAAAACACCATTTATGATGTGTTGGTTTATCGACATCGTGGACGATGTTTCTTTAACTTCCTTTACTTCCTTCAAGGATGGTTGTAAAAACATTTTAATGGTTGAAACAAATTGTAACATGTGTGTTATATGACATCTCTTATGTTATGTAAATCACTTATATGCATAATATTAAAAGTATATTATGAATAATGTTTGTGATTATCGTATAACCTCTAAAATGGTCTAATTAAATATCCCTAATGATTTATCTAATGATTCATCCTCATAAAATACAATGAAAATAATTTGTGTCATAATTTAATATTATAGAAACATATTAAAACAGTTTCTTCCACTTTGGAAGTTTTGCTACCATTTGATAAGAAGATACTTCATGAACCGAAAATGGAAATCATGTAAAGAACGCACAAGAAAAAAAAGAAAATAACAAAATATTATTAATAAATGAGATAAATGATGTTATAAAATGATGATATATGGTTTTATAAACATTAATATAATTTATTAAAATATTAATATCATGCTTTTTTCTATTATATAATAGGATCAAACAAGTTATAAGTAAAATTAACTTAAGGTAAGGGAATTCTGAACCCAATTTCCATTATTTTGGGGTAATCTTCTACGTCATTAATTAATATCTACTAATATTTTTGTGTGATGATTTTTTTATTATGATTTATTATGTGTATTGATATTTAATAAACAAAATACTTTCCCTATAATAATTAGCAATTTAATTATTTTATTTTTCAAGGGACCTTCCTTTAAAAATAATATTTTAAATTTGAATTTTACAAAATTCAAATGATATATTTTTAATATATTATCAATTATTTATGATTATTTTTTTCGTGGGAATTTTTTATAGTGAAGGGTGGGACCCATTTCTATCTTCCATGCATTATGTATGTATAAATTGTAGGTGGACATATGGTTACGCCTAGTGTAACCGTGATGGTTACACCATAAGATTGTTGTGAGGGTTACATTGTATGGTATTTCTGAGGAATAAAAACAATAATGTATCCACAAGGGTTACAATATAAGTATTTAACTTCCCATGACACACTAATGGTTTCAGGTAAAATCCCAACAACAATTTCTTGGAGTAGGTTCTTTATTACATTACATCGTCATGATTATAAGAAAGTCATATAATAAAGAAATGAATAGTTTAGTAAATTTGGAAATCCAAATATTTATATTTGTTCAACATTAAAACATGAAGTAAAAGAAATATAACCGTTCCATTTGGAACATCCACCACTCTATGGTTAACCCTACAACTGAATCACAATATACATCTGTATGTCCTAGAAAAAAAGAAACATAAGAAGGGAGATTTGAGATGCACAATATTGGGCAAAACATAGTGGAAGATATCATAAACATAAATATAAGGCATGGTGAATAATTAAAACCACATTCCTTTAAAATACATGTACTCATTAGGGCATGAATATGAGGTGAGTAAACATTTCCATATTAAAACATAATCTTGGGTATTCTTCAAGTCCAATAAACACATGAACTTTGAATTTTTAGTGTCATAAAGAGAGTACTGCATATTCATAACATTCTAAAACATACCATCAAGGCCTAATCCATGAAATATAATAATTATTAAGTCCTAAGCCAAGACCAGATCTAAAAATGGGAAAGGCCTTGGCCGAGTCCCTATCTACTTGTCTTATAAGACCTACCGATGCATCTAGGGGCTATAGAGGGCCCACCTATCACATAATATATCCAATTAATTTCTAATATGAATGGGAATATAAAAAAAATACACTCATATTGAAACTAACATATGAAAAGTAAATAACTTTCCATGGACATAAAGAATAAAGACAAACCATTTAGAGTAAATTGATAAATGATTTTCAGATATCTCATCCACAATCAAAAAATATAATAATCCATTCAATTAAATATTTTTTATGATATCATAAAATATTAATCCCAATAATACATTAGAATCAATAACTGTGCTGAAACAGATGAATATAATTTTATAATATCATTGAGTAATTGTTGAGACGAAAACCCTTTTACATTGTAATGAAGAGTTATTTTAGAAAATTAATGGTTTTAAAAAATAAATTATGTAATATTTTATTTATATAATATAATGTGATTTATCATAAAGACAATGTAATCTAGAAAGAAATTACAGAGTTCCCATGAAAATAAGTAAGAATTTTAGAAATTCCATTGAATTAGGCTTGTATTCCAAGAAAATATTTTTGAAAGAATATTTAAAAACATATAACTCCCTATAAATAAATTTTGGATTTGGGTTTGTAAAAATATATATAATATTCACATATATTTTATGAGGATTGAAAAATAATTAATAAGAATTAAATGTAGCTATGTAGATAATAAATGTAACCCGAAAAAAAGTGTATGATCATGTCAAAAACTATTTCCTTAAGTGTGAAGGTGTTCCTCATATGATCTTAATTACCTAAATAATAAAATTTATTTTAGTATGTTAATTATTCCAGAACAACCTATATATGTAATTTAATTATTATTACTTTATTAGGTTCATTCATGGCCTTTTATGAGTTAAGAGATTAAATATCATTATTTGGGAGAGATTTCCTCCTTGGTTTTCGAGATTGGATTACTTATATTCAGGTACACATAAACATGCATAATGAGAATGGTTGTAAAAAACTGAATATAAATATGATTTGTGAAAATCATTAAAAACACATAGTTATAGAATTCATTTTTTATTTTTCGTGAATATGAATAATTATATAAATATTTAATGATAATTGTTTGGGTAATTTGGTGATTTTTGATTAAAACACGGTCATTTTGATCGATAAATCAATAAAATTAGTAAAAAAAAGATTACAAAACATAAATATGATATATTACCTATATAATAATCTGGATAAACCATAATAATGGTTTCATGACTCAAAATGAAAACATTAATTGAAATTGAAAACCCGTTTTCCATGAATGTGATAAATTAGCGCATCTCACCTGGTGTTTTAATTTCTTTTACAAAAGAAGGGGAAATGAGAGATAATTATGAATTATTGCATTATCATGAAAAAAATACCCATACATGTATTGTAATATTTTTATAATATCATCTGGATGTGGGGAGGTGTGTAAAGAAAATTAAAAGGAACTCAAAAGAAATGAAATGAGAGGTGGAATTTACCTCTAGAAGTTATCTTCCATGAGTGCCTCTTTAGGTAGAGATTTTCATCATTTTATGATTCAATGGGATTTTTTATTTTAGGGAGGATATTGGGATGAGATATAGGTAGCATTTAGCCAAGTAACACGGATTTATTGGAGTGAATATAAGAGGATGGGGGCGTATTGTGGAGGAGAAGAGTGATTTTGGAATATTTTATTTATTATTTTATTATTTTTCTCTAGATACAAATAATTCTTATTATTGTGTCAAAAAAAATTAATATGTGAATATATGATTCAAAAATGTCCATTTATATAATCCATGACTAATGAATGATGCCGAAATTTACTTAATTAGCATTATTTTAAATTATCAAATCTCATTATTAACAAAAAAAATTATTATTTCAAAAAATTCCCAAAAATAAACCCTGACCATTTTTTCCACATGTGGAATTAAAACATGAACTCAATTTTATAAAAATAAATTTCTAAAAAATATAAATTTCTTTTTCAATTAAAATCATTATTTCCATGAAAAATACTAATTTAAATATAAAACTGATTTTATAATACATTCAAAAATTTAGTAAGAATTATTAAATTATAATAAAATTATATGACAAATAAAATATTTACTTAATAATACATTTTATGAAAATTAATTCTCATTTGAATCAATTTATCAATATAAAATATTAATTATATACTTATAACTCACAAAAATTACTACAATTAATTGTTAATTTCTATAATACTCTATTTCATTTATAAAGTGTCTAAATTTTGTTCTACTCTGAAGGGTGTTGTTACTATTCATAATGGTCATATTACAATTCATAAGGATACAATACTATTCATATGGGTGAAGTTACAGACCCCAATAATAGATA
Source organism: Viscum album (assembly GCA_963277665.1). Taxonomy (NCBI): domain Eukaryota; kingdom Viridiplantae; phylum Streptophyta; class Magnoliopsida; order Santalales; family Viscaceae; genus Viscum; species Viscum album. The sequence goes on from OY728150.1 coordinate 1,952,473,492, forward strand.
TGTTTATCTTTTCTGACTCTAAATATCATACTGAACTTAACCATGTATGTTAGTTTTTCAAATTTCAAATCATAGATGTGGTAAAATTATGATTACATTCTAGGTTATATTGAAGTGGTGTTTTTTAGAGACATAGTGTTCCTATAATTCAATATTAATTATACTTGAGAATTCATGGGAGGTTACATTCTCCCCTTCTTACAAAAAAATCATCCCCAAAATTCACATAATTTTACTACATTCGAATTTTTGGTTAGGTAGTCATCATAAGCACCTCATGTTCCAATGTTGCTTTTACAATTTTATGATATTTCCATAGTACCTTTACTCGTCATTTGATTTGATTCCTTAACAACTATTCTTTAGTATCTAGAATCATGATAGGCTCTCCAGAATAAGTTATATTAGGTGCCAATTCTATTCCTTCAGATGTGAGCAAATGTGTTGGGTCTAACATGTACATTCCAAATATTGAGACATGGCACACATTGTGAATGTTAGACATTCCATGTTGAATTTCCAAATTAAAATCTAGAACATTAATTATCTCTAGAATTTCAAAAGGGAACATACATTAGGGGCTTAATTTACCTTTCGTCCCACAATTTTTTAACACCCTTCCTTGAAGACACCTTTAGGTAAACATGATCTCCCACATAAAATTCCAAATCGTTCATTCATTTATCAGAATATCACATTTGTCTACTTTGATATTCTTTCATGTGATTTTGAATACTCTTTAACTTTGTGTTGTTTCCTCCAAAATCCCGGGACCAACAATCTTACTTTCACTAACATCATCTACACATATTTCTATACCACATTTCATCCCATACAATGCTTCATCTGGTTCCATTTGAATACTTGAATAGAAAATATTATTTTAGGAAAACTCCACTAAGGGTATAAATTGATCCCACATACCGTGAAATCTATGTGAACATTATATCATCATGTCTTCTTTGGTTTGGATCACCCTCTCCAATTTCCCCTCAATTTGTGGGTTATAACCAATATTCAACCAAATCCATGTATAAAATGATTTATAAAGAGTTTTCAAGCATTTTTATGTAAATATTGTATCATGACCAGACACAATTGAGAGAGGTTCCCCTAAAGTCTCACAACTTCATTGATATATAGTCATGCTAGGATTTCTAGTGGAAAATCCTCCCACATATCGTAGAAATGTGGAGATTTCGTAAGTTGAACAAGAATTACCCATATTGCATAATCCACCCTTAGAGTTTTTTGCAATCTAGAGAAAAAATCCATAGTGGTGTCATCCCATTTCCATGTATGAATTGGAATAAGTTTCATGTCTTCTATAGGATATTTTCATTTATCCTTTAATTGTTGAAAGGCTAGGCATTTTGATACATAATCAGCAATTTCCCTCTTTATGTGGTCCCACTGGATATGTTTCTTAAAATATCTATTCATTTTTGTTCTACAAGGTTGTATAGAGAAATTTGAGCAATAAGAATCAACTAATAACTCTATTTTCATCATAGATATATAGGGAACGAATTGACTCTTCCCAAATTTCATAATTACATCTTTAAAGATGAAGGCATCCAACTTCCCATCATTAACACATTTAATTTTCTTCTAATTATTCTCATCATCACATTGAAAAGTTTTAATCCATTCCAATATAGATGGTTGGGAAACCAAATGTTTTTTTATTTTTAACCTTCCTTAATAATTCTTATATCCATATTTACTACATCCATAAAAAAGTATCCCTTAAATCCTCATTTAGTATAGGAAACCATGATCCTGCCTATTCAATGTATCAACTACCATATTTTTCAATCCTAGATAGTAGTGTATGTAACAATCATAATCCTAGATTAGTTCAAGAAATCATATGTGCCTCATGTTGAGTTCTTTTTATGAGAATATATATTTCAAGATCTTATGATCCTTATATATCTCACATATTTTCCCATTGTTATAATGTCTATATATCTTCAGAGAAAGGATTATAATTCCTAACTCAAGATCAATATTAGGATAGTTTAGTCCAAGAAACTTTAATTGTATTAATTTATAGGAAATAACTCTATAATTCTATATAAGGACACAACCAAGTCATTTCTTGGATAAAACACTGTAGATCACAAATCAACCATTCTTTTATGGTAGAGTCTGGATTGGATTATTCACTAATATCCTGTTAAATTCTCTGAAACATTCATCAGATTGTTTTTTCCAATACGAACAGAACTCCTTTACGTGTAATCATGGTCATTTCATTTTATAAATGAGTGAAGTATCAAAATAAACACCAATATATTCTACAAAACCAATAAAACTATGCACCTCAGTTATGTTTATTTAAGTAGGACATTATTTCATAGCCATTTTCTTTATAGGATCAAAATACATTCCATCCTTAAAGAAAATATAGAAATTAAAGGAAACTAATTGAAGCCAAAATACTCACATAAAAAACATACCATATAAATCATTTATTCTAAGATTATTTAGAATAATGCGCATGTGATTTCCATGATCTTCAATGATTTTGGATAATACCAAGATATCATCAAAAAAACAACCAAAAATTCAACAACACATTCCTTGAAATTTTAATTCATTAGACTCATTAAAACAAAGTATGAATTAGTTAGTCCAAAATTAATTTATGTAAACTCTTAATCCCCACACAATGTTCAAAATGCTGACTTCAGAATAAATTCAATCCTATCAGACAACTGATGATATCAATTTTGATGTTCAATCTTCAAAAAATATTGGGATCCATGAAGTTGGTCAAATAATAAAATCAATATGGTGTATGTGATACTTTTTATTTGTTTTTATAGCATTCATCTCTCTGTATTAAATGCACAACATCATTGATCCATCTTTCATATCAGTGAATAAAATTGGGTCTCCCCCTAGATAAACACTATGATGAATAAATACTTTATCACTCGATTCCTCTAGTTGTTTCTTCAGTTATAATCATTAAATAGTAGACATTATATAAAGACTCATTGATATAGGTCTTCAACCAGGAATTTAACCAATAGAGAAATCATCTTCTAGCTATAGTGGATTTCTAGGTATTTCCTCTCAAAAACATCCATATATTCTGGAATACTAGTTACATCCTCAATTGGAATTTTTCATTCCTTACCCATGGATATTTCATTATCATCCTCACCACAAATTTCTTTATATAGAGATACTATGTTGGATCTACATAAAATCTATATGATAATGATTTTTCTCTAATGATAATGGATTCTACATAATTCTCAAAAATTATAACATCATTATTTGTAAATATATATTTCACTTCATGATTCAAAATTCATTCCACATTGAGTATTATATCAAATTAAATCATGGGTATGATAATAAAATCACTATATGAAGAATTTTTATATTCCATAAGATAGACTACCTGATATATCGTTGTTGCAATGAGACTTTCCTTACAATTTATAACTGAAAAATCCATTTTAAAATCTATTTAAAAATATATAATTTTCATGGAAAATTTTGTTGATTTGAAAGAATTGTATGCCCCTGAATTAAATAAATAATTTTCTATGTTTTAGGAAATGATTAATGTACATACCACCACATCATTATAAACTTCAATATTAGTGGTTTTGAACACATAAGATTGTACCTTCTCCCTTAGCCTTTTTGGTGGAATGTTTTCTTAATTCTTTGGTAAATCATTGGAATAGTGTTCCATATCCCTAAAAATATATAATTGAGCATTAATAGATTCTTTCATCCCCTTACAATCACCCGCCTGATGGACTTTTTGTCTACACTTTTAGCACACCCCTTTTTCATTTATATAGCTACTAGTGTGTTTAGTTCCACAATTATCAAAGGGTGGAATGTAAAGTATTCACTTATTTCACATTTCCATAATTACGTTTCCAGAGTTTTCAATTTCCCCTATCATTACTATTGTTCCTTTGAAGTCGTAATAATTGGAGAACTCTTTTTCTATCTTAATAGAAAATGATACTATATCTTCGTATGATGGGAAATTTTGGCAGACCATACCCATCATAGGAATGGATTTCAGCCATCATGGAATCAATAAATCTCAGTCATTGGATTACATATATATTCCATAGTATGCCTTACTATCCTTGTGAAGTTATCCTAAAACATTGGAACAATCTCATCTTATTTTTTCCTAGAATTCAGAAACTACCTGTCCATATTCAATCTTTGTTCACAAATAAAAGTATTTCTCTATAAAATGTTAATTTATTTTACTCCATTCTATGTTTTATATTTCTTCCACCTCCTTTTTGTTTTGAAATATTGACCACTATTGATTAGAATCTCTCGATAGACGATAAACTTCCATGACAACCTTATCCCTTTCATTACCGCCCAAGGGAAAAAATATCTTCTTTATGGAACTTATTCAATGTTCTTCTACGAAAGGGTTTTTAGTACCCTTAAATGATGGAGGCTATTGTCTCATAATTAAATCTAACATAGCATCTCTAAGTGGTTGATATGGGTTATTCATATGAGTAAGGTTATTTTCCATAACATGAGTAAACTATCGTAGTATATTTATAAGATTCTTCACAGTAATTGTAGTTCTAGAGAAAATATCATTATATTTCATAAGAGGGAAATCTGTACATGGGATACATGTATTCATGTGGTTTCTATTCCTTTCACTAATCACTATTTCTAAATAATGGAATAAACTAAAATAGGTTATGAGTCATAATGTATTATCTATACATAGAAATATAATTAACATTAATTGAAATCCTATGCAAGGATATTACCATTAATCATAAACATGGTTTTTTTGAGAAAAAATTTACATTTTAATCATTCATAATATCTTGTAAAGAAAATGAGAATTACCCTAAAAATATCCCTCAAGAGTGTTAAACGAGGTGCGTAGTATGTCCCATTTTCATGTAGGAGGATACCCCAATTCAAGCCCAAAACTCTTTATTGTATTTTTCATTCCTAGGTACATCTATGCCTGAACCACATCCACTTTTAGTATCCAAATAGGAATATATTTTCTAGAAATATCGATTTAATATATTATATAATAAAATTATCAGTTATTATTGTATAATTATCCTCAAATTCTATCTTAGGTTTTTTTCTATACTCTATATTTTACAAATATAGTTTCTATGTTTCCTACTTAACTTCCTTTGATACCCACTATAATGACCTAACCACAGTTTCTTAGAGCGGGAGCCTTGTTACATTACATTGTCAAGATTTGATGAAAGTAATGTCCCAAAGGAATAAATAATTTAATAGAATTTAAAATCCATATATATACATAAGTTTAACATTAAAACATGAAAATAAAAACAACATCAATATTCCATTGGGAACATCCACTATTCTAAGATTATCCCAACATGTAAATCATAATATACCACTAATTATACTAGAAAAAATGAAACATAGGAAGGGTTGATATTATATTGTTAGTATGTGGAAACAATAAAATAAAATATTTAAAAAACAAAAACATCAGTCATGTTGAATAATTGAAAAAATAGGCTTTAAAAATAATATACAAGAACACATTTAGGTAGGAATACGTGCTAAGTAAACATTTCAATAGTAAACCATATTCAAGTATATTATACTAGTTTAAAAACCACATGAACAATTAATTTTGAGCTTCATAATGAGGGAAATGAATATTTTGGACATTTTGAATCATATAATCAAGGCCTTGACCAAGAAATATAATAATGACTAATGTTATAGCCAAAAACGTATCTAAAAATTGGAAAGGCCTCAACCATGTCCTTATCTACTTGTCTTATTAGACCTACCGATGCATCTAGGGGATATTAAAGGACCCAAATATCAAATAATATGTACAATACATTCCTTATATTAATAGGATTATACATAAACAACATATACATTCATATTGAAATTAACATATGAATTGTAAATAACATTATCTAAACATTAAGCATAAACACTAGCCATTCTGAGTTAATTGGGGAATGGTTTTGTGATGATACATCCACATAATAAATTATCCAAAACCATTCAATTAAATATGGTAAATTATATCATAAAATATTTATACCAATAAGGCTTTTGAATTAATAGGTGTATTGAAAGAGATGAAGACACTCATACAAAATCATTGAGGTATTCTTGAGATAAATAATCTTTTACTTTGAAAAAAAGTGTTCTTTTGTTTAAGTAATTTTTTAAAAATCTAAATAAAGTAACCTAGAATTTTAATTTTAAATTGATATATTTTATTAACATAGTTTCTTCTAAAAATATACTATACAGTGACCTAGAAAATACGTACAAATTTGAGAAAATTCCTTGAATTGGGTCTGTATTTGGGGATAATGTTTTTAAAATATCCTTTCAAAATATTTAAATACCCTTGAATAAAAGTAAAATTCTGATTGGTACACATATATATAAAATTAAAATAGAATTTATATGTTGTACATATGAATGTATAATTATTTAATTTAGGTATGTTTAGAAGAAATGTAACCCAAATGAAAATGGAGGTTCAGTTGGAAAACCCTTCTCTAATGTCTGAAGGTGTTCTCAGCTGATCTTAAAGACCTATAAAAAATAAAGGTTCATAAATTAATGATTTCAGATCATATTAAACATTTAATTGATTTATTTTAAGCATATTATGTTCTTTCATGACCTTTTATAGGTTATTATATTCAATTTCATTGTTTGGGATCATTTTCTTCCATTGTTTTCATGATTGGTTTGATTATATTCATGTACGGATAAACATTTAGAGAATTATAGTTAAAAATTGACGATATATAAGATTAGTGGACATACTGTAGATTATATCATTATTATATTAATTTGGTTATTTGGAGGAAAGATAAATCATTATTTAAAACATTAATGATAATTGTTTGGGTTATTTGGCGAGATTTTATCACAACAAACTCATTTTGATCTATAAATTAATAACACATTAAAAAATACCTAACATTATATAGATATATTAACTATATAATAATATGGATGAAAAAATTAAATTGTTTAATTACCCAAATTGATGATTTTAGTATAAATTGAAAACCCACCATCCTTGAATGTGAAAAATTAGCACATCCCGGTTGGTATATTCGTTTCAAGTATAAAAGAAAGGGAAATGAGAGATAATGATGAATTATTACATTATCCTAAAAAAATTTGAATAAATTTATATTACTAGAGTGATAATAACATCTATATTATGAGAGGTGAAAAAATAAAATGAAAATAAAGGATCTCAAAATAAAAGAAATGAGAAGAGGAATTTACCTCTTGAAGATATCTTTCTTGAGAGAATTTTTAGGGTAGAGGTTACGGCCTTTTTATGAGACTAAGGGATGATGTATGTGGCTGATGATCTTGGGAGGAGATTTAATGAGAATTTATAAAAGGAACAATTATTGAGATGAGTTATGAGTAGAGGAAGTAAGGGTGGGTAATAGTAGAGGAGTGGAGTGATTTTTGAACATTTTATTCATTATTTGATATTTTTATATAGAGAAGAAATAATGCTGATTAATTTGATCAAAAATAGTAATAAGTATATTTGATTGTTTACCGATGTACATTTACACTATCCATTACTGAAGCATGATGCATAAATTCACACAATTATCAATTTCAAAATTATCAAATCTCACTATTCACAAAAAATAAAGTTTTTTTAGAAAAATCACAAAAAATTAACCCTAACCATTTTTTGAATTGTATATATAAAAAAATTTACTTTATAATATCAGAAATAAATTTCAGACTAATATAAATTTAATTTTTAAATAAAATTATTATTTTCATAAAAAATATAAATTCAAATTTAAAACTAATTTTATAAAAATTTCAAAAATTAACTATGGTTTTGTTAAATTTTTATAAAATTAAATGAAAAAAATATTTATTTTTTAATAAATATTTTGAAAAATTATATTATTTTTAAAAAATTTATTAATTTATTTGTTAATTACATATTTATTACTCATAATAATACTGACACATAATTATTAATTCATATATAACTCTTTCATTTATGAGGTGTCTATTTTATTTATACATTCCTAGATGTTGTTACTATTCATAAGGTTAATATTACTATATATAATGATGTGTTACTATTTTTAAGGGCCATGCTACAATTCACCAAAAACATAAGTTCATCATATCAGACTCTAAATATACAACTGAACGCAACTATGTATCTTAGTTTTTCGAAATTCGCATGACAGAGGTGGTAAAATTTTGTTTACTGGACAGGTTATAAAAAAGATTTTTTTTTGGGACTCTATGTTTCATGGATTCAATATTGCATTTATTTTCAAAAAAATTTTGGGTAACATTATATATATGTACTTTAATGTTTTATGGACATCTCTTGTTTCACAATGTAAGTATGTATGGCTGATAAGTACGTCTTTCTGAAAATGATTTCATGTGATTTTAATAATTCATGAACTAATGGTTTCATTACTTCTTTTTATACCTCATACATTTCATTTTATGCTCATCCATGATACAAAATATGTAATTTAAAAATAACTATCAAATAATAAATTATTTTGTATTAAAATAAAAAAACAACTATTAAATAATGTATTATTTTTGTTCAAATACCGATATAACTAAATCTGTCAGTTAAAAATGAATAAATATAGTGTTTATGTAAATAATATTTTCAAACATAGAACACATTTTTTATAATAAAATTTTACAAAATTAACACTCAGTATATATATTTTTTAGTTTTAATTCATTGAATATTTATTTTTTTCCTACATTATTAGTTTAAAATTATAATTAATCTTCCAAAATGTTTTCATTTTCCATTTTAAATTTTTATAACCAAAACAAATTCAATGCCACTCATACATATTTCCTTTAAATTTTATTCTTCCCCAATAATCATTATATAGAAACAAATACAATTAATTTAAACTTGATTAAAAAATTTATAAAAATATCAATAATTAATAACCGGTTTGAATCATCAATGTAATTACATTCATAATAATAATAAAACAATAAAAATTGTTATTTTCAATCCATTTTCTGAAAATAGATCTTCATCATCAATAAGATTATATATTCTATATTTTCCACTATTTTTATATCTAAATTATCTAAAAATTCAAATAAATTGTTATTGAATTTAATATCTTTAGCATATATTAATATAATGTGTAGAAATCCAATTTTATTTTCAAATAAGATAACTCAATTAGTTAATCAGTATCTGAGAACTTAAATCCTCACTATAGTTCCAATTATTCTAAACCATGTATGTTATTGTAGTAGTCAAAATTACTAATCCCAACATAAAACTTATGTTGTTTATATTTTCATAATGATTTTTTAGTAGATAAATATTTTGACTATATCAGAATACTTTATTTATATTCACTGTGAATTTCCAATTATAAATTACTTCATATCATTATAATAATTTACCCAATTGAATAAATTCATAATACACTATATCCATGATACAAAATATAATCACTACTCATCCATAGTATGATTAGTTTATTTCAATGAATATTTAACATTAATAAAAAAACATTATCAAAAGTATATTTATGTATTCCCAATTGATTTTTTTTACAATTTAATAACACTAACTATAATTTCCAAAACTACTACATATATATACTATTATTGTTCAGAAAAACATATCACCACATCAAATCTTTTGGCTACTGTTTTCAATGAATAACATTCCCTTTATGAAAATACTTTTTGGGATTATATATTGTAAAAATATAATTAATTAACTATAAATATTCACATTAATATAACATTAAATCAACTAAATTTTTAATAAAATCTATTTTCTATTGTCTCATAAATATTTTCAAATATCTCTCCAATATGATTTACTATAAGTGATTTATTACATTTTTACAACTTCAATATATCATTAAATATTGTGGTGGTGGACTGTTTTATTAACATAAAAATAGGGTTTCTATCATTCATTTTTTAAAATCATTCTTAAGCAGTATAGTAATTATTTTTTTCGTCCCTTTTAACTAGCACAATAAATATGAAATAATTCTGACAGGGAATATGGTCTTCATCAATATCCTCATTACAATGAGGGAGGTGGTCTAATTATATGGATTGACATATGTTTTTTAATATACAACTCTTAAAAATCATTATATAAACTGTAGTGATTATATATATTTCATAACATCAATTCATCATTTCCAAATAATCATTATTTATAATTTTAATTATCCAAATGAAATCACTAAGGAACACTTATTCTTATTATAAAATCCTATTTCAGGGTACAAATATTACATTATTTAAATAATTCCACTTCATCAACCTTATAATAATTTTTTGATAAAAAATTATTTTTTACTATATAAAAATAATATTTAAATAATTCCTCATCTTTTTTATAATAATAATCAATATTTAGTTTTTATAGAACTACAATCCCTTTCTCTTCTTTTAGTGTGTATCAAACCACATGGTTATTTAAATTATGATTGAATAATGGTAATAAAATAGCTCTAATTATAATAAATTTAACCACATCTCTAACATATTTCATTAAGATAAAAAACCACATCTTAACATTTTATTTTTAACTAATTCGTCATTTATGGTTTATCAGTTTTCATATTTATTATCATTATTTTTGATTAATTCACTAACAATTATTCAAATACTCTTCTCTTCTAAATGTTTATACTGTAAAAATGTCATTATTTGATAATAAAATCATTAAAATAGAATAAATTAACTATAAATCTAATTTTTATATTTTTGTAATCGGACATGTCCATATGTTCAATGATTTTATGCATAAAAATGTTATGTTTGGAACTATCCTACTATCTTAGGGAAGAATATGTTTTATGACTGAAAAAATTTGAATGAAAATGTTTCTCAAGAATTTATATAATAACATAACCCCGTTAGAGATATTCACTCAAATGGAGAATTATTCTATCATAATAAAAAATATTTTTTATATCTATTAATTTCTATTAATATAATTGTCAATACTTCCACACGAAAGACTATAACATGTCAATATTTCTATTAAAAATAATATGTTTTATTATATATATATTTAAAAATAATTGTTTACCAAATCTTGTAAATAATTTATTCTTTTATGATACATACTAAAAAATATTATTCAATGCGTCTGCATTGTTAAACATTTGGTAATATTTTTATATTTTACATGTGTTAGTAATTAAGATGAATTTATAATTTGTATTAATTAAGGAAATGTATTTTCTATAATAAAATTTTATGATATTCATAATATATATTAGAAACATTATAATAATTTATTATTATATAATTATTTTCTTAGATATGAGACACATATTAATATTTACTAATAAAACAAGTTAATTTTAAGTAGCATTTGATGACTTGGGTTTAAAATTAAAAAATTTATCATAACAACTATCTAACATCCCAATAATATTTATTGTATTAGGATTATTTCATTGAGACTACATCATTAATTTATCTTTTAGAATAAACATCATTATATTCTCCAATCAAATTTTCTATCTCTAAAATATATAAATTAAATATTCTGAATTATTTATGTTATTTAGCATAAATTTTATATGAGTTCATATCAATATACTTATATTGTAAGTCTCTCCTTTGATATTCTTCAATTACCATATGAGGTTGGATTTTTTTTCAATATTATCCTTACTCTTATAGTTATGAATGAAATCCTCATTAGATCATTCCTCTTCATTATCTTATTAATTTTCACAACTTATGGATTTTTACCATATCCATAATATGTTATCCTTTTCATCTCTTTTAATATAAGTTGTATTCTGTATTCATTAAATCTACATATATGTCTTACATTGACCTAATTTAGTATAATAGACCATATATTTCATTGTGATAAAACATACCAAATTATTTTGGATGTACATTTTATAACATGAGATAATTTCATAATGGGTGAATGTTACATTGTGACATTGTTTCACAAATGCACCCATTAATGATACTTTACTCACATAATTATTTATTTTTTAATATTAAAGATTTTAAATTTATTAAATCAATTCAAATTTGGAAATCATTATATCAAAATAATCAGAGAATAAATTTTTTAAAATTTTCTAAAATCTTTGGGATTAGTAACAAATTGATATTTTCATTAAACTTGTATTTTTTATTACATTAACATTATATAATAATGACTTAGAATTTTACGAAAACAATTAATTAGTGAAATATGAATTTAATGAAAAAATATATACATTTTCAAATATTATTTTGACTAAGAAAATATATTCACCTTATCCTTTACGCATAATATTATATGATTTTTAACATAACCCTACATTTATTACAACCCAATGATCATGATTCCAATTTTATTGTGAAGACTAGGTACATGAAACATAAAAATAAACTAAAACAAAACAATTTTTTTATTTTCCTTAGTGATATACTAAATCTATTTGATCTCATAAAACTATATGGGATAAACTGGGAAATATATAAAATGAATGGTTAAGCTATGAAACCATTATAGGAATAATCATGATAATGGAATATAATGTGAGAGTCAAAGGAATAAAATAATATCATAAATGTGGATACTCATGAGTAATCCAAAGAAATACTATCCTAAAGAACAAGTTATTAGACTATTGTAATTACCATAGAAATGTATTCTCAGCATGTTACATGAAATAAGTATATGTTAATTCTAACTACAAAAATAAAATTGCATGGTAGAGAAAGCATAATAACATATTATGTTTACTCCATAATACATTACATAACTTCCCAGGAGACCAAAAATGTTACATAATGAATTAGGATGATATCTGATGGTACCCATCATAACATGTATGTTTTTATGTGCTATAGATAAATGATGTCAGCATAAAGGTATACAGAGAGTAATTACTAATGAAATGAAATAGGTATCATCATATTTTTTTATTTTATTTTCAAAATAATCTTTATAATTAATGAATTTCATAAATGTGATTATGGAATGTATTTCCATTTTTAAGAATAGATAATGAGCTATGTATATATATATAAGAACCATTTATATGTAATTTATAAGAAATATATAACATGAATTATTTTCATCATTAAAATAATCAAATTTAAAATATCACATATAATATTCATCTTGAAAATATTCTTTTTAAATTGAAATAACTTCTTTAAAAGAAAAAAAATTCAAAATATTCTAAAAATAATTTTATCTAAATTGAACATGGAAACTATTTAATGAATAATTATACAGTTGAGTTTTCATGACAGTTGTAAATTTCATTCATTCCTTATATGTTAAATGAAAACAATTTTTCCACCCATTTGTATAAAGTTCAAAAAGTACCTTGTTTGTAAAATGATTTAAATATTATTATTAAACAATTTTTCATGGAAATAAAAAATGAAAAAAAATTAATACATAATTTGATAATAGTGAAAACCATTTTTAAAATACCTTTAGTGAAATACATATATAGATAATAATGAGTCTAGATTTTAAATAAGATACATGATTGGTATTATTTACAATTAATGTTTGTGATGTATCAATATTTATTAATGGAGAAAATGGGATAAAATATCAACAACCATCATGAAAATATAATAAGAAAATATACATTGTTCTATAAGATAATTGTGTTTTATTTTCCCTTAACAAACCTTGAACACAAACTATCTTGAAAATATAGAAGATTATAATATAAAATTTTTAATGCTTTGGTAACATTAATATAAAATCATGTTGGATGTCATAAAAAGTGTTGTAATATAAAATACAATAAAGTATTGTGGATTCTTAATATAATATATAATATTGGTACAATATAAACCATAAAGAATAAATTATGTTTATAATATTAAAATATCAACCAATGAAGTGAATATTGGATGAAATCCCTTAAAATAATCATAACAATGATGTGGGACTTAATCAATTACGTGATCATTTAAACAAATGTAAATCCAAATATAATAATTTAACATATAACATTAAATCATAAGATTCACTACTCTTAAAATCCTGATATAACATAGTCATATAAGTTTTAATATAGCCGAATAATTTTATTTGTTATAAAACCCCTTACCTTGAGTTCAATTATCCACATACATAAATTATCTTCCAAAATAATAAAAATATGATAATTATTTTATCACATCATAAAAATTAAAAGTTTATCACTCATTTTATTTTATTTCATAACATTGAATTTTTTTAATCAATTACTTTCATGTAGTATGTTTTGATAATATTCAGTTTATATGTAAAAAATTACATCGGGAAGTTAAAAATGTTAAAAGAATTAATTTCTCCTTAATCTCCAAAATAAAAAAAATAAATATTTATAATTTTTAAGAATATATTATTCTTTTAAAACCATACATGAAATATTATAATGAAAAATGAACTATATTACAATGATAGAGGCAGTGAGTCGTTAAAATACATGAGAAACATTTCCATTCATCAATGATCATGACGGAATAAATGTAAAAATTACTTTATATTCACATGAGGATCAGTGTATTATAAATAACATAGTATTTCATTAAAACCAATTATATATACCGTCTTTATGATGTGATTATTAAATTAATCATGTCACTTTGGGGACTTAGAATTCGACATGTACGCACGAATGACACTATCATTTTTTAGTGAATGAAAATGACATAATTATATGATATATTTAAATAAAAAAATTTCTAATATATAGTTAATAATATATATATATATACATTAAGTCATTTATCATAAAGATTAATAAGATGCGGTGATGGAAAAATAATTACATCGATTCCCGATGAGGTAGTCTAGAATACACATAAATTATAGTTTTGTATCCCATTTGATGGAAGGGGATATGGATGTAGGTTATGAAATTATCATAAAAAATATAATAATGTGGGGATGTATTGATGGTATTTTATCATAATTTTTAAAAAATATATTAATGATGTGAAATATTAAATAAAACAAAAATGTTCAGTTAGTTACGATACCTCTTCTTTAGACAACGTCTTTTGGTTTTCACCAACAGGCTTGATATGGGGTTCGATAAACAAACAAAGGCCTATGATTGATGAAAATTTATGTATTTAATGGATTAGAGAAGTAATGTTCTGAAATATAAGGCTTCTTATGGATGAAGAAAATATCATAGGTGGTTACATTTTATAAGTGAGAAAGAGTGGTTTTTGGTAAATTCGTAAAACTATTCAATAATGGGAAGTGACTACTACTCCAAGGGAAACCATAATTGATAAAGGTGGTATTGTGTGGTTGAGAAGGATTATAAAAAACTCTGAATTTTGAAATGTATAATCTTCTAAAAATGTTATCCTTTTAACCATTATTGTAATTCTATTTTACTAGTTTATGTATCACCACTGTAACAGTTTATTACCTATGTAAATTATCCATTAAGACTAAAATTTAACTGAGAATTATTAACAATATTCCAACAAATAATTATAAATATGTTATAAAATTTATATAATAAAAATCCTATGTGTTAGTAAAATCTATTTTAACAAAAGGTTTTTCAATGATCAAACCCTATTTTATCAATAACAATTATTATAAATTTTTACTATAATTAATATTAATTATGAGAAAAAAATATTTTGACCATATTACCTAATTCTAATTATTCTAATTAAAAATATATAACATTATTTTTGAAATATTCAATTTATAATAAAGGGACAATTTAATTTAATTTTAAACTCGAAAGGAAAGATGATAAGCTATTTTTTTAGGAACACACATTTTTTATGTAATATAAGAGCTTATATTTACTCTATGGGTCAATATAATTATTATATAATTTTAAATAAATATATATAGAAGAATATTTTATAAAATTAACTAAAATAATAAATTACTATAGGTTAATTTAATTAATTGAAATGGATAAACACTATGCGCATAAATTGAGTATGAAGAGGAAAACATTTTTAGAAATAAAAAACCTGATATGAATTTTTTTATTCATATATAATTAACTATAGTATTAAAAATAAAATGGATTAGATGTTAATTTAAAGAATAAATTTATATAATATCAATTTTAAATTAATTTATACAATTAAAAGAATTAATGGTATTTAAAAATAATCAATTTTGACTTTTCATGGAAAAATAACTTATATCAAAAAACAATCACACATTTCACCAAATATTAATTTTATTATTATAATAGAGAAAAGTAATTTAATTTTATTAGATGCATTTTCTAAAATTTCTAGAAATTATTTATTATATTTTGTCAAAAAAGGAAATGAAAATGTTTTTATAGAATATATATTTTTTGAAGAATATATATTGTTTGAAAACTATGTTTTAATAGTAATATTTAAATAATAATATTTCATGATTTGTTTTCGCTTAGTGATGTGTGTACTATAATATATATAACATTGTTTTATTTTTAAAATCATTGGTTGATAAATTCTCTACCTCCCACATTTAATAAATAAAGTCCTAAAAATATAATCATCCACATGGTTATCACTTAATTGACATTTGAGAAAACCATTCTCGAAATCCATCATTGTAAAATGTGATTAAAAATATCTCTTGATATGAGAGAAATGAAAATATAAAGGTATAATAGGATAGTATATAAATAGGTTTATTAGTTGGAGATAATTTGTGTAAAGTGAAAATTTAGACACGGAAAAAGACATATTTCCCAAATAATGATAGAGACTAACAGAGTCCATTGATAAAAATATAGAAAACGGCCATAAGAATGATAATGTCTACAATACCAAAAAACATACATGGGTGAAAAACACCATCAATTAATAAAACATGAAGGTAATTAGATTACATTTTAATTTCAATATCTTATTCCTCTACTTTAAAAATTTACCTACCATTAAAACTCTAAACATATGCAAAATATGCTTACATGATAAGTATAATTTCATTATATAAAAAAATATTTCCAAAATTGCATCTTTTCTACAAATGGTGAGTATCAAAGATGAATTTTTTATGCTTCAAGAACTCGAATAAAATTATAATATATCTTAAAATAAAAACAATGGATTAATATTTATTCCTCTTATCATTAGACATCATCCAAACCAAAATTATTTGAAAAATTTCATGTAATCCTCAAAATAAATAAACCTTCAGAAAATTAAATACAAATTTCATAAAAAAAATTGGAAAAAAGTATCTCCCAATGATGTACATATATTATATGATCAATAAATATAATTAAAATGCATAAAAAATCCATAATAATATTAGCTTCCAAAATTTGAATGATTTTATAAAATATTTTCCAATATAAATTAAATATTTAAATCCATGTAATATAAATTACATTAAATATCTCATAAAAATGTATATTCATAATTTATATGAAATTAATTTTAATAAATAACCTAAATTAGTTTTATTCTACTGTAAAATCATATTTCCTTACAAAAAATACCACAATCTATAGATATTTATATATCATTATAAACAAAACAGTAATGATAAAAATATATATACATCATAATTCTCGTGTCCCAATATGTATACACATTCACCAAAATGATTTATATCACATTCCACTTTCCCTAAAGTAAGAGTTAACCATTAAATGGTATAATTTACCTTGATAATTACCAAGATCCACAAATTTACGAAAATTATATATAAATCGATCTCCTGGATGAAGTTTATTTCCCTCTTTGGACCTCATTATTTATTAATAGTATTATGCTTCCCTATAAACCTATCTTCAACACATAAAAAATATTCCAGTTCATTTGGTATAATCTTCTCGGCGTCTCTTCGAAAATAAAATTAACATGTATGAAATTGAACCTTCTTTCTTCTATAGACACCTCGACCTGAGTTATTCACAGACTCAATCATTCTATTTTTGGTTGAGTATAAATCATGGTTATCATACATATTATTAATCATATATCATTATTTCTTGTTAGGAATAGTAAAAATAGTTTTTCTATAGTAATAATATTATTGGGCTACTCAGAATCACTAAACATTCCTTAAAATTTAGTGTTAACATCTCATATCATCGTTCTATCCATTGTCTAAAACCCAAAATACATAGACTGAGAAACAATAATGCTCATCATGAAAAAAATTAGTAGTATTTCTAAATAATGAATCCTTATTGTGAATCTATGAAATTATTTGATAGACTTACATTATCTCTGATCCGCATCAATTACAATCCGTTATGATAGTTAATGAATAAATAATAATTTAATCCATGCATTTCTTGCCAGAGTGTCAATCCAATTGCATAGAAAAAAAAATATTGTGCCTTAGTAAGAAAATTAAGACATAGTCCACCAATTTCATTCATTTCAATTACCCTAATTTGATTATATCTCAAAATTGTATCCACTTTTATTATCTAGACAGATATTTTTTTTATAACCACATAATATCATCTTTAAAAACATTCGGGTGTTATATTATACATAGAAAAATACATGGATTTTCTTATAAAGTTCAATAATCATAGTCCACAAAAAAAATAAACTTTTCTCTAATAAAAACTATAGAAAACCCATCATTTTTAACATATTATTATATGAATTATAAAAAAATCATCAATTACAACCCATGGGTCATGAGGGTGACTTCATTTGCAAGGCTTAGTGTATAAAATATCAATATAAAATAAAACACAACATATTCATTTTTATTTTCCATAGTGAGATTATAAATCTATTTTATCTCCTAATAATGTTTAGGAATACATTGAGAGTGCATACAATAAATGGGATATCTAAAGTGCCTAAGAAGGGATTAAACATAATAAATATACACTTTATGTGTATCAAATCTATTACATGATCTTATAGAATTGATTTATCATGAAAAAATAAAATATTATCATAATGAACATGGTATGATAATATTGTCGTATTATAATATATGGGGCCAAAACATATAACATTATCTAAGCATTAGTTATAGATAACTAGAAATACAACTACACGTTGTGGATGTAGTCCTATAATAGATTCAGTTAACTTATTAATACAATATATTATGTGTCTTGAGACCCAAAATATTACATAATTCATTTGAGTTTCATCTGGACATGCCCATAGTTATATTTAAATTCTAATGTGTGTGATGAAAATGAAATCTATAATTTGGTATAAACCTAAGAATTATCTATGGGATGAAATGTTATTTATAATCTAACATCTAGTCAAAATAAAAGAAGATTTCATAAATAACGAATTTTCAAAATTAACTAAACGAATGTATTAAACCATTAATGGAATGGATAATTAGATATTTATACATTTAAGAGACATATGTAAAAAATTTATAAGCAATATATGATAGCTATTTATGATTACATATGTTGAAGATAACATGGTATATTTCTTATGGAAGGTACCAATTTCCAAGGGAAATCACTTCTTCAGAAACTAAATTTTATAAAATAAGTAATTTTTTAATTTAAATATATTTATGGAAAATGAAAAGAAATATTCAATGAATTAGGTGGTCTAGATGACAGAAAATTATTTTCATAATATATAAGTAAAAATAAAACATTCTATTCACAGAATTGTTAAATAGGTCAAAATATACCCAAATTTGGAAAGTGATTAAAATATTCAATTTAGAAAAATTAGTAAGGAAATTACTACGTGGATAAAATTTCTATAATAAATACTTGTATAATAGAAAAAAAATATTAAAGATATTTTAATGAAAATATTGACATGGAAGTGAATTTATCTTAATCTGAAAATAAGATAGTGGATCAATGTTATATACAACTATATTTCTTTACATTCCATTATTAAATAATGGAGAAATTAGAAACTAAACATATAAACCGTAGTCATGAAAAGAGGTGAATAAATTATTTTTTGTTTATAAAAATATTATTATTGGATTTCACCCAATGAAACCATAAACATAAACAATCTTTCAATGATAGGTGGTTGTATCATAATTCCAATACCTCTTGGTAACATTAATATAAAATCCATAATGATAAGGTAAAATTAATTATAAGTAAAAATAGTGAACATTATGAATGATTCATGATATATTATATAAAATAGGTAGCATATAAACCACATAAATGAAATTATATTCATAACATTAATATATTCCTTAATTATTAGTACTTGAGATAAAATCCTTCGTAAAGAACATCTTATTGATGTGAGAAATAATGAGTGGAATGATTATGTGTAAAATTTTTATATCCACTGGAAACAGTTGAAAATATATCATATATTAGTATGATTCATTCCATAAATAATCATTGAATAACGTAGTCAATAAAGAAGCAATATTCCCCAACTAAAATAAATTTATACATGAATCCCTTTACCTCAAGTCTAACATATCACATACAATATTTATCTTTATGAATAATATAATTATGTATATTAATTACCTGATTAAATATTTTTCATGTTTTCATTCATTTTATTTCATTTATTCATTTTTTTTATTTACTTACAAAATTAATGTTGTTCATACAAGTTGTTTTGACAATATGGGGATCATATGTCCAAAATTACAATGTTATGTTGACTATGTAAAAAAGAATACATTATTAAATAATATATAGAATAATAATGATTAAACTATATTAATATTTACAAATTAATTATACTTTTAAAATCAACCATGAAATATGGGTATATAAAATGATCTACGTAACAATCACGGAGATGGATAGCCATACAGATTCATGAATAACTTTTCCATTTATGAATGATCATGGTTGATAAAAGGTAAGTATTATATTAACATAAAATGGTTATAATTATATCATAAATATCAAATCATTTTGTCAATATCAATTAATTATACCTTCCATTTGATTTGGTGATGAAACAAATTGCTTCCCTTCGTGGAGGTGGTAGTCCACACATACACACAAACGAAATTAATTTTTTTTCTAGTGGATCAAAACATAAGATAATATAAGATAAATTACATTTATCTTATGATAAATCTGTAATTAATACTATATATAAATTTATATATAATAAATAAATCATTATAAATATCTATATGAGGTGACAATGGAAGACAAATTACATTGGTTTACGAAGCAGTATTCTTCCGTATACATGAATGTTAGATTTGTCTACCATTTTATTGAGGAGGATATGGATTTAGTTTATTAAATTAAAAAAATAAAATATAATTATTTTTTAGATTCTAATTATATTTTGTCAAAACAGTTGAATTTTATTTCATGTAGGTGGAATAAGAAATAAAATAAAAATTCTTGGTTGAGAATGATACCTCGTATTTCGTCAACCTCTATAGGTTTTCCCCAAAATCCATCATAGGAGGGTTCTATAATGAAACCAATGAAACCAAGATATGGTTATGTGTGTAAATAAGTAATATTTATGGTTATTGTCAGATTAAAAGACATTTTCATTGTAAATAAAAGATGAGATTATATTCCCTTTTATAAGTGTGGAGGTGTGGAATTAATTGTAAATACAAAAAAAAAATTCAATAATGGGTTGTCACTCTAAAAACTGTGCATCCAGAATTCATAATTGGTGTAGCATTGGAATTTTATGCTTTCTAAATACTTCTAAATTAATAATTAATTATTTTTAAACATGTTGTTCCATTTAATTTTATGTTTACACACTTTAACCATTTCATTTTTCATCACGGTAACTATTTATTTATTACATAGGTAATTTATTCTTTGATAGTAATGCATATATGATAATTACAAGATAATTTAAGCTAACAGATTCTAAATATTCAATCCAATTTATCAAATAAATATCCTATCTCGGTTGGAAATTAATTTTAACACATCGACATGTAATGTGCAAAACATTTTTTTATCCTTAAATGAGGCAATAACTTTTGATTTTTATTACTATTAAATATGGACCAAAATTAAGACAAACAAATTAATTAACCGTAACGATTTGAATTCCAAATATATAATAAATTTAAAGAGATTAAATTAACTTAATATTTAGTTTTTATTTTAAAAGTATACCTATAAATCGAGATAAAAAGGTAGTTTTTTTAAGAAATGATTTTTTCACTAAATAGAAGATCTGATATTATATAAAAGTATAAAAATAATTATTATAAGAATATAAATTCATTTATAATGAAAAATAAATAAATTTATTTTAAATAAAATTTTAATAGGTTTTTTTAAAATTTATTAAAAAATATAAACATTATACACATAAAAATACATTTTTTAAAGGATTTTTTAAGAATAAAAATCAAATTTTACATAAATCAGGAAAGATTCTGATTAAAAAAATTTAAATATTTTATTATAAATTTAATGATTCATATTTAAATTTAATATAAAATATTATATATAATAAGAATTTCATATTACATGATTTGGGGAAAAGAAATGAATGTATATGAAAAATCTGTAATTTTCACAACTCACATAAAAACAAATCATTTTAGAAAAAATATAAAACATTCATCATAAGTTAATTTTAATATATTTATTTGAAAAATTATGTTACTTTAATATTGTAAAATTTCCAAAAAAAATAACTCTTTATGAATTATGATATTTTCTCCCAAAAAAACATAAATCATATTTGTAAAATATGTATTTCGTTAAAATAAAATAAAATATAATCATTACAAGTTTTAGTTCCAATTTAATTAGAATTTTCTAATACATTTATTTTTAGAAGAATATTAATATATATCTCATAAAGTATTTAATCCTATTCATACACTCCTATTTAATAGCTAGGTTATATTAGTCATATTTAAAAAATATTATTTCATGTTTCCTTTCGGCTTGATCTATTGTGTTGTATAGGAAATTAGGTTTTTTTTATTTTTAAATTCTACTGTTGTTATGAAAAATATTTGGAAAACATATTTATAAATTATTTAAAATTTATGTTAATATAAACCATATTTTATACGATTTCATCAAGTCAATTATTTTCATGGAATATTTATTTTTTTTGGAATTCAAAGAAAGCCTTATATATTAATTTATTTTACAATAAATTAATTTATGTCCATAAAATTATCAACCAATATAGGTTTATCAAATACACTTTTTTGAATCCTAAAAATTTTATTTCTCTAAAAACTATTTTAATGTTATTAAGTGTACTAATTATTAAATTTATTTCTCAAACCTTCAAAAAAAATGATTAAATGAACTTAAAATTAGAAATTTGAAGTATAAAATTACTTAAATGTTCCATTATTAAAATTTTCTATTAAAATTAATTATGACATCTACAAATATATTGTAGTTATAAAATTAAATTAATTTTAATGTTAAAATGCTAAAAAATCACTAATTGACGTCATGATATATATAAAATTAGTAGTAGAGGTGATTTCTGATCCAAATTCAAGTTACTCTTTTTTTTAGTTTTATGGAATTTTAAACATGAATAGATCATTTCATTATTGAAAATATATAGTCACTCCCAAAACTACTCACTCATTAACTTATAAAAGGATAACATTTTCACCACTTGAATACACAGATCTCATTAAAATTTATTCTTGAAAGTACTACATTTATCATTACCAAGAACCCTCTCACATATTAAAAATATTTTTTTCTGCATTACATATTAAAATCCCTTAATCTCCAAGGATAATACTGAGGAACAATAAAAGTCATCCACAAGAGTATTATCAACATATTATTTTTCTTTTTAATTTACTTCTTTAAAATTATTTATATCCACACTAAAATAGTTAAATTCTAATAATTATTATAATTTAATGACCTTTTATCAAAAATATTGTCATTATTTATTAAAATAACCCATACATTAGAGAAAAATATTTCTCTTCATGTGTAGTGAGGACTACCACCTCCATTGCATAACATGATTACTTTTAATTCACTTACATTCATAGTAGTGTAAAATAGTAAAATTAAATGATAAATATTATTTTTATGATATATTTAACATAATAGTGTTAAAAATTTATCAGCCTATTTATGATATGACCAATAAATAACAATCACTGATCTAATAATTTAAAATATTCATTCAAAGGGGGAAATTATTTTTTTAATAGGTAAATGATTTTATATTATTTGAATAATATATTTCTTCATTATAAATCTAATATATAACACTAATAAACACTAAAATGTACACTATACTAATTTTATAAAGATTTTTCAACTGATCCATCATATAATCATTTATTTATCATCGTATGTTCATGTTTGGTATGATTTAGCCACTTACCAGAACAGAAAAATACATTTATGTCATGTATAAAAATTGTGATTTATTTTATAGTAAAAAACGATACATATATATATATTGATTTGGGGATATTATATAAATATATGACTTATTATGTAATGATAACTCATATATTCATAAAAAATCCCAAAAACATCAATATTATTGAAATTATGTTCTAGAATAAGGTATAAAACCATCATGAAAGAATATTGAAGAATTAAATTAATTATAAATAATTCCTAAAATTAAATTTAATGATATAATAATCATTTAATTTTTAAGAAGAACTAATATTTAAAATGAAAAAACGAAACAAGTACAAACCTTCAAAACAATAAACACAGATGTTGAAAATTAAAATAATTCATATTGAGAATGAACATTTATGA
This sequence comes from Viscum album, assembly GCA_963277665.1. Lineage (NCBI taxonomy): Eukaryota > Viridiplantae > Streptophyta > Magnoliopsida > Santalales > Viscaceae > Viscum > Viscum album. The sequence goes on from OY728150.1 coordinate 1,952,498,178, forward strand.
AGAGTATGAATGAAAATAGATATTATTTATTTTATTAATGAATTTATTAATATTTCTATGTTTATTATATAGGAGGTTAATTTTTTCGGGAATTTAGTATAAGAGGTAAGGGATTTTGTCTAATATTACACTCTTTTTAGACAAGTTTTGTAATATACCACTAATATAATTTATGTGGTTTTATACTTTATATTTGAGATATTATATGGAGAAATTAATTTATTCATTGAATTTTAAGATCAGTTTTATGCACTCTTTTTAATTGGATGTGTCAATATTATTACTGAATCTATAAGTGGGGGTTCACATACCTGTTTTCATTTTGTGGGACTCATATTGTAATAGGAACCTACTTTATTTTTTGTAATATATATATTTCCATGGAATAATTTTTCCATAATAATAATAAAGTTTACTGGATTCAATATTATTCATTTTTATCCCCCAAATTTATTATTTTTAATCAAGATTTTTAATTTATTTGGTAGACAAATAATACAATGTTTCTATATTATAAAATTTTATGAAATTTTTTATTAAAAATATCACCCTCTAGATACTAGAATGTATGTATAACTATGGAAAATATGATTCTAGGGGTACTCACTTTGAAAATATTTAGTGATCATTAACTTATTTTACACCCTAATGCATGATGAGTGAGCATAATACAAAAAATTCAGAGAGAAACTCCCGGGTGATATGCGTTGGAATATTGACACAATAATGATGACCCATGGTGATGTATTTTCCTAAAATATCCTTAGTATTATTCCAAAAAAAATTATTTAACCCATTTTTATCTTTCATTTACTACACTATTAATTTTATGTACCCTCGCCCCATATGTTTTTGGGGGAACATCATGTTACATTGATGTTACCCCATAATTTCCAAGCTGATTATGGGAAGCTCTCAATGATATCAACATTGTTATAATTAATAAGGAAGTATAATATTTATGTATTTCTAAATATATGGATACTATGTTTTATTCATTAATAACTTCCTTGGGTAATTTTATAAATGTAATTGATGACTCTTATGGTGAATGAATTGGACTTAATTAGGTGATTGGTGTGGCCCATAATTATATATCCCCTTGTTTTATTGACAGGTTTAACACCCCGAGATTTTATAAGATATATTCTTATTAATTTCATTGATGTCTTCTATTGTACACTACACCAATATTAACTTGTACTATACGCAACAACGTATTAGCTTGCAGTATACACAACATTATTCTTGGCTCATGTTACAAACAATTTCAATTTCATTTTGTGTAAATTATTCTACACAATATTAAGTATAAATTTGGTTTAATTTATAAATGAAATAAGTTATGATTTTTTTATATGCCACACCAAAAGTGAGAATTCACTATACGCAGCCCCGTCATGGCTTGCATTACAAGCAATCATGACCTTCCTCGATAGCGTGTGTATTACGCAATACTGGGATTCACTAAAAAATGATATGTTATTAAAATATTATATAAACTAGTCGTTATGAATATTAATACCCACATTTTTAAATTCTATAAATTTTAACGTTCAAATTTGACTTCATTTTTTGATTCGGAATATCGATATTTTCGTAGGGTTTATTTTTTGTATTTTTCTTAAATCATTCAATTTTTGATGAATTATTAAAAAACACTGAGTTATAGTTTAAAACCGAATTTTTACTTAAATAATTATTTATTTAAATTTATTTTAGGACAAAATTGATACATAATACCTATATAAGATCAATTTAATTCATTCGATTCATTTTTTTAAAAAAATTATATATAAATTTTATAGAACTTTTTACCATTTTTTACCCACCTCCTAAGAGAATTTGAAAATATAAATAAAATATAATTGTGCTACTTCTAGGAGTTGAATTCCAAAAATCTAGGAGACACCATTAATATCAAGTAGTAAAATGTAGTTCAAGAAGAAAAAATTAGTTTTGGTGAATAGTAATTTTTTACTTTTATTTACCACGGTTAAGTTTAAATAGGGTAATTAAGGGTAAAATGATATTATTATTACCATAAAACGTGTCCCAATTCAATTGTATAAGTTCTATTCAACCAAAAACAACCTTAGGAATAAAATATGACCCTTTAGGTCCACTTAAATTAGATGAGGACATTTATTATTATTTTATTTAAAGAAGGGTTAAAATAGTTAAAATCAATGTTTAAAAACTAGAACATTTTTAATATAAGGTTATAATGAAGATAAATTCGACTATAAATATTTATTAGAAAGATAAAAATATTTTTACATGATTTTATTTTATTTATATTTTTTAGATATTAAATTATTTAATTTATTTATGACACAATGATGATGTAGTAATTACCTTATTAATGAAATATTAACAAAGTTGAATTATAAATACCCAAATAAATTTAATTTGAGAATTTTTATGAATTAAAATAATTTTATAGGTTAATATAACATATTAGGATTGGTTATATCTTTTTTGTCGAAAACATAATGCTGTTATAAATATATAAAAAACAAAATACCATATAGTGTCAAAATTGACATAAAAGAGTTTTTAAAACAATTATTATATTATTAATTGATATAATGGTCTTAAGAATATGTGGTTCTTAAAAAAGACTTATATAATAATATTTATGAAATTGATGAGCCTATTGGGGTTCTATTGGAAGTGTATAGTATGATCATTAACCATATAGTGTAAGAATACAAGAGGGCACTATAAAAGTTAAATTATTTATCTTAGAGTTAAATCTAAATGATGAGGTTAAAATGGTAAAAAAAACTTTTCTAAAACCTATTGATTGAGGGGATTTAGACCCATCCCCAACATATCTTAGAAATAAGTCACTTTAGAGCCATTATAAATCAAATATTATTTTCTTAATTAAATAATATTTAAAGTTTTTCCGAAGGTTCCCCTCACCCCTCTTATAAATGGGCGCTCTTTCTTCTCTCACATTCACTCCTCCGAAGACATTTGGATCGGCCAAACCCTGACCAAATACACTCTCAAATATCCTCTCTTAATTCTAGAGGCCATTATTTAGTTAGAACACCAACCTAAGGAGCCCTTTTGATCAAATCAAAAGGAAGAACCCGAAGAAGAGGTAAATATCTCACCACCTATTTCAAGTTTCTTTCTTCTTCCATTCTAAAATAACAACTCCAGTTTCTTCTATATACATTGATTTTATTATATAAATGGTACAACCATATTAGTTATTTTATCTATCCTATGAATGAAAAGGTCACCACACGTGCGTACCTACGACATACCGTTTCCACTTCGTGGTGTAGTTTGTTATTCAAACATTTCATCATTTGGATGGGTATAATAATGAGTATAAATGATATAATTAATATATATAACATTATTAAGATTATTTATATATTATATACAATCAAATTATATAGGAGTTTTATATCAAATGAATGATATTTTCGCCCGTGCGTACGTACGGACTATCGTCGCCACAATGTGATAAGATCCATTCTCCATGTTAACCATCAAATAATGATTATAAAGTATATATAATAAGTAATCATGAAATATATGACATAATAATGCTTCTAGATTTATGTATATATATATTTCATTTACTTCCATTTAATTTTATAAGGAAATGAATAGAGCGTTCATGCCTACGTACAGTCTACCGTCTCCTTGAACGGCGTATTTCGTTCTATTTATCAATCTATTATATATATTTTTATTAGGAATATATATTATATATAATTCAGGTTTTACATTCTGGTTGTAATTAATAATGAACTATGTAATCATATAAATAATTACAAGTCAAAACACGTACGATAAATGAAATGATTTTACCCAAAATGACGCATTAACATGGAATTGACAAATGAACGAGCAATATAATGTCGTAAGTGAATCATATATGATATCATATATATTATTATGGTTATATTAAAAGTTAATAGTATGTATAAACCCACTATACAATAGTCTAGGACACATACGGAAGAAATTGGACATTAGTTAAGGGATATTTTTACAATCTCATTTTTATACGAGATTGCTTATACTTAAATATTTACTGGGGTTATATTTTTCATCCATGACCATAATAGTTTTTTTACTAAAGTGTTTAATATTATTCCATGTATTTTTAAATTCATATTTACCCCCCATTTAATTTTACTTTGTGTTATGGAAGGAATCTATCTTTTGGTTACCCGATGTGGTACTTTTTGACTTTTCCATTAAAAGTAAGAGGAGAATTGTTTTTTAAACTTATATGGCATGAACGGATTTTATCGGTTTTCATAACGCATTATTTTCATGAAACATACCCTACAATATTTCATAACTATTTTCAAAAAAATCCTTCTCTTTTTAAATTTCAATGCAATTTGTGAAAAGAAAATGATGTTGAATAAGAAAGGATATTTTCCTCAAGAATTCATTTCTTGTGTTTTATCAAAACCATTTTCCATCTATGATGAAATTATTTCAAATGTGTATGTTTCAAGTATAATGTCTCTATTATTTATATGGTTTGATTTTTCTTATGATGAAATGATATCCATTTCATTTATATGGATTATGTTATGATGGGATGATGTTTATAAAACCCATTTTATTTGCTGGGTTATTATGAATGATGTATGTTTATTTTTTGGCACACGTAAAAATGATTTCATTATGAGTTGGGTGGGATCTATACCTCCCTCCAATTCATTGGGTAAAGATTTATATCTCATGAGATAGAAATGGCTGTAATGGAATGTTAATCTGGTTCAGTGATATAGGACTGAAACAAGGAGTGGACTCGATTCAGAAAGGGACTTTGTCCACTATAATGGTCTTGGAAGCAATTCCCTGGATACTATAGAAATCATATCAAGTTCTTAATGGTTTTCCATAATTACATGTTTTATTACCAAGATATTTTATCATGATTGATGTTTCTTTATGATATATGCCTTAGGTACTTCAAATATTTATGTCATTGCTCAAGATTTTGATGTTTAGATTTTGTGTTCAAGTTTTCGCATTCAGATGTTTTGGGAATGATTTATGATCCATATTTTTACCCTTAATGAGAATTTTAGCTTGCCCTTTTTATGTTTTCATTTCCCCAGGATATAATGAATGGGTTTAGGTAAGAAAACAAAAGGGGACGATCTTTATGGGATATGTTGAAGATATTTCACCAAGATTAAAAGATTATGTTATGAGTTTCCAAAGACACTAAACAAATAAGTTATTTGGGAGTTTTTTTGTAATGTATTAAGTATTCTGAAAAAGTAATAAAAATTCCTTGTATGTCAGGTTTGGGGTCTCTACAGTTGGTATCAGAGAGAATGATTATTCAGACTTTAAAAACTAGGATCCGAAAAACTTTCGTGAGATCCCTAGAGATATTTCTACAGTATGTCTAGGGATGTCCCTTAGGTTAAGTATAAGTATAGGTTATAGTCCTAGAATTATGGTAACGGCCATTGAGTTAAACCTAAGATGTTGTAGATTGAAATTACTCCCCCATGATAATGCTGTTTTTCTAGTACGATTTTTTCCTCTCATACTATTCTTTTTGGGTTTTATGAAATGGCAGGAAACAGGAGGATTCATGTTAATGGAGAATATGATGGACAATGGAATGATATTTTTAATGAGGAAACAAATGAAATGGGATTTGGATGTACAAACATTGTTATTATGAAAATCAGAAATCTTATAATATGATCAATATTATAAAATTTGGTAAGTTTCCTGACTCAACTAATAAGATAAAGATGGAGTTTTGTGATGATCATGGAGGAAAGAAAGATCAATTTCCCTCATGTAAATCATACGGGAAAAGGAATCAAGGAGAATGTTCAAAGGAACTAGAAGATTCTTTGGGTGTGGAAAATAAGGACACAAAGCTAGTAGTTGCAAAGGGAAATGATTAGAAAACACCATGGAAAAGGATAATGGGATTTCTAAGACATCAACAATGGTTAAATGTTTAAAATGTGGAATGCATGGGAATTATGCAAACCAATTCACTAAGGGAAAGTATCAGCAAGGTTGTATGGGTGGTATTTATGTTGATGATGATGAAGAGACTTCAAATGATATATGAGATGAAAGAATCTTTGAAGCTTAGTTAATGCTTTAGGAAGGTTGTGGAATGATTGCGTGTTTATCAAGAATAATGTATGGTACTTTGGAGTAATGAAACATTTAAGGATTGTTACACTATTGTTTTTCTTAATGTATTTGAATGTATATGTTGAATGGTACCGATAACCATGAATGGTTATTCAAATGTTTTTGGGATAGAAGATGATATGCGATAATGAAGGGAAAAAGAGATAATGAAATATTTTATGGTATTAATGAGCTCATATAAGGAAAAAGTGATATCATGGTCTGAGTATAGAGAAATGTTTTCATTTTGGAATGTGGAAATAGTTGAATTTTGATATCATTCATGTTTTCAAAAAGATTCTATGCTAATTCATGTTTCAAGAGAATATATGATTAAGGTATTCACATGTTTGGAATGTGGCCAACAAGATATATCTTATGATATACGGGGGATAAATGATGGTATTCACATGCTTGGTTGATTACAATTATAGTAATAATTTTCTTTATACTATGATCTTGGATAGAAGTATTTTGGATAAGCCTAAAGATTGGAATGGATTATGTTGGACATAAGTTAGTATTGTTTAAGGATAGAAATTTTTTCGATATTATTCCAGGAATGTTATAATAATATAGTTTTAGAAAAAGGGAGAACCTGAAGGACGGGCGGCAACCCGTCGCTTCAGACAAGATTAAGGTAATCAAACCCACAACCATAGTGCGACAATCCTTTATCACCTTCCACTGGCCTACATGAAGTCCCTGGTTAGTAGAAACTGGTATTATTTTATTACGATATATGATAGATGAAGTATAAGTACATTTTAGGAACCATATACAATTAATCTCACCATAGATGGAATTATGTATATAACTTTTTCTAACCTTATGTTTGAGACAGATGGAATGATCTATCATTCTATCGCATGATCTGCTAACACTTCACAGAAGACATATTCAACTTCATTTCTTTAAGAGAGAAGTGGAAATTTTTCAAATCACAAACAACACTGAGATTGTACCAAAATAAAGTATGTATTTCTTTTAATTCAAAAATTCTTCAACATTAGTGAAATGATCTTGAAAACCAAAAATGTTGTCCTAGTGTCCTCATATCCGATGAATCAGATGATACCTTATATCATAACAAATTTATGGCTTTGTGATTTATTGATTTTTCATAGCCATGTTCTCTAACACTCTCCGTCAAATCTTGATGGTTTGATTTCTCTTCCATATTCATATTTTTACCTATGTTCTCCTATGTGGAAACCTAATGATGACTTAATTTGGGTAACCATTATGTTTCATACATCAGTTTCTAAAACATGTTTTAGTATTCTTTTTTATGATGTGGGTTTCAATGAAATAAACTTTCATATAGTAAACCATTTATAACCCCGACGAATTTCGAGGGAGAAATTCATTTTAAGGGGGGTAGAATGTAACACCCCGAGATTTTATGAGATGTATTCTTTTTAATTTCATTTATTTCTTCTATTTTACACTACACCAAGATTATCTTATACTATACAAAACAACATATTATCTTAGAGTATACGCAACACTATTCTTTGCTCGTTCTACACAATATTTCAAGTTCGTTTTGTGAAAATTATTCTACGCAATATTAAGTATATATTTTGTTTAATTTATAAATGAAATAAGTTTTGATTATGTTATACCCAACACAAAATTGATGTTTCACTTCACACAGCCCTGACCTAGCTTGCATTACAGGCAATCTTGACCTTCCTCAATGGCGTGTGTAGTACACAATACCAGGTTTCACAAAATAATGATATGTTATTAAAATATTACATAAACTGGCCAGTATGAATAGTAATACCCAATTTTTGAAATTTTATAAATTTTATCTTTCAAAATGGACTTCATTTTTTGACTCAGAGTATCGAAATTAGCTTTGGGGGTATTTTTGTTATTTTTCTGAAAACATTCAATTTTTGATGAATAGTAAAAAACAATGAGTTATAGTTTAAAACTGAATTATTATTTAAATAATTATTTATTTAAATTTATTTTAGGTCTAAATTGATACATAATACCTATATAAGTTCAATTTCATTTATTGGAGTCATTTTATAATAATTTTTTATATATAAAATTTTTATTTAACTTTTTACCATTTTTTGCCCACCTAATATGAGAATTTTCAAATTTACATAAAACATAATTGTACCGCTTCTGTGAGTTGAATTTAGAATATCGAAGAGACAAGGTTAATATCAAGGAGTAAAATGTGGTTTAATAAAATAAAAATAATATATGGTGAATAATAACTTCATACTTTTATTTACCACGGTTAAGTGTAAATAGGGTAATTAACGGTAAAAATGATTTTATTATTACCCTAAAACATGTACTAATTCTATTGGATAAGTGTAATTAGACCTTAAACAACCTTAGTAATAAAATATGACCCTTTAGGTGTACATGGATTAGATTACAACATTTATTAATATTTTATTTAAATAAGAGTTAAAATAGTTATAATCAATGTTTAAGAACTAAAACATTTTTAATATAGGGTTACACATAAGATAAAATAAACTATAAATATTAATTATAATGATAAACATATTTAATACATAATGGTATTTTATTTATATTTTTTATATATTTAATAATTTAATTTATTTATGACACAATGATGATGCAGTAATTGCCTTATTAATGAAATATTAACAAAATTGGTATTATAAATACCCAAATAAATGTAATTTGAGACTTGATATGAATTTAACTAATTCAATAGGATAATATAAAATATTATGATTGGTTAGATGAATTATTGTCAAAATAATAACGCTGTTATAAATTTTGAAAAAACTAAATACCAAATAGTGTCAAAATTGACAAAAAGAGTTTTTACAACAATTATTATATTATTAACTGATATAATGGTCATAATAATCTAATGTTCAGAAAAAAATCCATATATAATAATATTTAAGACATTAAGGAGCCTATTTGGATTCTATTGGATGTTTATCGTATGTTCATTGACCATTTTAGTGTAAGAATACAAGAGGATACAGTAAAAGTTAAATTATTTCACTTAGTGTTAAATCTAAATGATAAGGTAAAAATGGTAACCTAAACATGTCTAAAACCTATTTTTTTGATAGGATTTATACCCATAACAACCCTAGACTCGAAATAAGTCACATTGGAGAAATTATAAACCGAATATGAATTTATTATAATATAATTTTTTATGTTTTTCCTAAGGTGGCCCTCACCCTACTTATAAAAGGGCTCTCTCTCTTCTCTCACATTCACTCCTCCCAAGCCATTTGGCTCGGCCCACCCCAAAAAAATACCCTCTAAAATATCTTCCATTTATTATACAGGACATTCTTTAGTCAGAAATCCATCTTAAGGATCCCTTTTTATCAAATCAAAAGCAAGAACCCGAAGAGGAGGTAAATATCTCACCACCTATTTCAAGTTTCATTCTTCTTCCACATCCTCCTTATTTGTTATTTCCATTATAAAATAATTACTACAATATCCTCTATATAAATTTATGTTATTATATAAATGGTAAAACCATATTCGTTATTTTATCTACCCTATGAATGAAAAGGTCACCACAGGTGCGTACGTACGGCTTACAGTCTCCACGTCGTAGTGTAGTTTGTTATTCAAACATTTCAACATTTGTATGGGTATAATAATGATTATAAATGATATAAATAATAAATATAACATTATTATGATTCTTTATATATTATATAACATCCAATTATATAAGATTTTAATATCAAAAGAATGATATTGTCTCTCATTCCTACATACAAACTACCATCTCCTCGATGTGATTAGATTCATTCACCATTTACACCATCCAAGAATAATTATAAAGTATATATAATAAGTAATCATGAAACATATGATATATTAATTCTACTGGATTAGGTTATATATATATATATATATATCTGTTTCATTTACTTCCACTCAATTTAATAAGGAAACGAAAACAACGTTCATGCGTACGTATGGTCTACCGTCTCCATGAACGGTGTATTTTGTTCCATTTATCAATCTATTATATATATTTATTTTATGAATATATATTATATATAAATCATTTTTTACATTCTGGAAGTAATTAATCATTATCTATGTAATCGTATGAATAATTAAAATTCAAAACACATACGAAAAATGAAATGATTTTACCCAAAACAATGCATTAACATGGAATTGACAAATAAACTTGTAATATAAAGTCAAAAGTGAATCATATATAATATCATAAATATTATTATGGTTCTGTTACAAGTTAATAATATGTCTAAACCCAATATATAAGAGTCTCAGACACATATGGATGAAATTGGACATAAGGTAAGGGATAATTTTTCAATATCATTTTTATTCGAGATTGCTTATACGTTAGTATTTACTGGGGTTATATTTTTCATCCATGAACAAAAAAGTGTTTTTCATAAAGTGTTTTATATTATTACATGTATTTTTAAATTCATGATTACCCCTATTTGACTTTAACTTTGTTTTATGGAAGGATTATTTCTTTTGTTTACCATACGTGGTACTTTTTGAATTTTCCGTTAAATGTATGAGGATAATTTTTTTATCTTATACGGCATGAACGGATTTTTTCAGTTTTCATAATGCCTTATTTTCATGAAACATAACCTACAAGATTTCGTGACTACTTTAAAAAAATCCTTTTCTTTTAAAATTGCATGACATTTTGTGAAAAGAAATTGATTTTGAAAAGGACATGATATTTTCTTCAAGAATTCATTTCAATTGTTTTATCAAAACCATTATCAATCAAAGATGAAATTATTTCAAAATAGTATGTTTAAAGTATAATGTAACTATTATTTACATGGTTTGATTTTTCTTATGATGAAATGATATCCATTTCTTTTATATGGATTGCGTTATAATGGGATGATGTTTATGAAACCCATTTTATTTGTTGGGTTATTATGAATGATGTTTGTTTATTTTATGGCACATATAAGAATGATTTCATTAGGAGATGGGTGGGACCTATATCTCCCTCCAATGCGTTGGATAAATATTTATATCTCATGAGATAGACATGGTTGGAATGAAAAGTTAATCGGGTTCAGTGATATAGGACTGGAACGAGGAGTTAACTCGATTCAGTAAGGGACATTGTCCATTATGATTGTCTTGGCAGAAATGCCTTGGCTACTATGGAAAGAATATCACGTGCTTAATGGTTTTCCATAATTACATGTTTTATTCCCATGCTATTTTATCATGATTGCTGTTCCTTTATTATATATTCCTTACGTACCTCCACGATTTATGTCATTGCTCAAGATTTTGATGTTTTGATTTTAGGTTCATGTTTTTGCATTCAAATGTTTATGGATTGTTTTATTTTCCAAATTTTTACCCTTACTGAGAATTTGAGCTCACCCTTTTTATGTTTTGTTTTCCCTAGGATATAAATAAATGTTTTTTGTATGAAAACTAAAGGGAAAGATATTTATGGGAGATGTTGAAGATCTTTCACCATGATTAGAAGATTATGTTCTGAGTTCCCAAAAACATTAAACTAATACCGTCTTTGGGTGTTTGTTTTGTAATATATTAAGTATTCCACAAAAGTAATGTAATTTACATGTATATCAAGTGTGGGGTCTCTAAAACTGGTCTATCAAGACAACACATATTGAGTGTTTTTGTATTCCTATTCAAATATTATGATAATTACTTGATCAATGTCTTGATGAAATGTTATCTGTCTTGGATGAAGTGCCAAAATATATTTTTTTGGATATCCTATATTACTAGTTATATTAGTAGAAGTTCAATAAAAATTCTTATCCATTTTATCATCTATTTTTATTAATATATAATTCCCTCAGTTGATTATGTATTCATGTTATTAATTTTCTCTTTTAATTTGACATATTCCATGTTTGTGTTATTTAAAATTAAATTTTATGACAATCCTTACTACGAATCTGATCTGAACCTTATATTTTCTACCTTTCCTCAGGAAACCTAGAAAACGACTATGAGTAATTCTTAAGGACATGATGGGGGTAATAATGTTCATGAAATATGACAACATTTTATCTTATTTCATTCAAATTACATTTATGTATTTATGTGGTTTTTTATGAGTATTAATCTTTTTGATCCTTTAGGAACTACAATGGCTTAAACTAATTATATAATATAACTACAAGAAATGGGTTTCTAATGTCTGATATGTTACTTATATTGTCTAATTTTAATTTTTAGAGTTCATATTCATATTTAATAATCATTAATATAGACACTAAACCAATTTTTTATCCACCATATTTAATTTATGTGCATTATAAATTATAAAATTTCTAGAAAAATTTCAAATTCATCTACAGCTGAAGATGGTAAAATTTTATTTTTTCAAAAAAATATTCAATATAAAAATTCATTGATATTGTAAGAACCCAGTTTTTGCGATGAAAGACTTTGGAATATTCTTGATGATATTCCAGAGCAGCGCCTTCAGACGGCGTGCGATTCTGAGCCCCGGAGTGGCCGGAATTAAATTTTCAGTGCGTTCACACTGGAATCGCCAAATAAATGCAATAACTCCTAAAAGGTGATCTGGAACAAATATACAAGTGTACGGATGGGTCCGGAATGGGGTGTTTACCCTAGGAACGACATAAAACTTGTCGGCGCGGGTTGTTTGGACCCCTCGCTCGCTTTTGGAACGTTAAACGGATTAATTAATAAATTAATTAATTAGTTTAATGTTGAAACGCGGGGATCTCCTAAACGGTGGCTCGGATTGGAAAAAAAAGGGCACCGTTGAGTTCGGAGCATGCCGTTTTCCCTAGGAGGGGTATATGTTTTACGGGTGCGGGCCGTCTGTGAAAAATGGACGCCAGGGGCGTTTTTGTAATTTAGGGGCTTCAGACGTAAAATTTTATAACATTTGAACGGGGTCTCGGATTAAAATGCCAAGACCGCCGTTGTGCTCGGGAGTTGGTGTTTACCCAAGGGGAGGCTTAACCTCGACCCTGCTGAGGGTTCGGGTTCGGGCCGATGAGCGGGTGGTTAAGCGTTTTCTATTTAAATGCTTAACTCACCCTCCCTCTTCTTCTTCCCCACCTGGACAGAAGCAAGGAGGAAATCGTCCCTATCCTCATGCAGCTCCGGCGAAGTAGCTCCGGCAAGGCGCAGCGCGGGGGCGGACTCCCCGTGAAGCTCTGGGCATCGCCCAAGAGGTAGGAGGTTTTCGCGCGTTTTCATTTCCAAACCTTCTTTCATCCTCAATTATATGCATCGATTGTTGTTCGATTGTCGAATCAAGGCCAATGAGCACGTAGTAGTTTTTATGAGCTATCCGAAACATCTTTCGGATTCAGTTTTGGTGTTCTGAGGAACCCGCAATCATTTTCCAAAGATTGCGGGTTTGTGGAGGAGTTTTGGGGCGTTCCGGCAAGCCAGGGCGGCGGTTCGTCGAGCGGCAGGGGGTCCAGGCCGAGGCGATGGCTTCAGCCACGGCGGACGGCCGGGTGAGCATGGGGGAACTGCGGGTGTCCAGCGGAGGAGGTAGAAGGGGGCCTCGGCCGGGCGCAGCAAGGCGTGGCAGCGGGCCTTGGCGAGGGCAGGCGCGACGGCGAGGCAGGGTCGCGACGCGCGACCCCGTGCGGAGGCAACGACCCGCGTCGCGCGGGTCGTTCCGCGGTGACCGGCTTCAGCCGGTCGGCCACGCGGTGGACCGAGTCCACCGCCGGCCCATGCAGCCCAGCCGCGGGCCAAGTGTGGTGAGCAGGGCCGGCCGCCGCGGGTCGGCCCATGCCGGGCGGACCGGCCGGTCCAGGCCGGTCCAGCCTGAGGGGCCTTGCCCCTCAGTTTTCCGACGCATGTAACATTCATTACAGGTGTCTGTTTTGAGTTCCGTCAGCGGAAACGCAGACCTTGCATCGAGGGGAACACTTTGAGATGGTTTTGGAAATTTTAAATTCCCGAAACGAGGGGCCTCGGTGGCGCGACACGTACATCGAGGGGTTGGTCGTTTCTTCGGGGGATTTTGTTTTGGACGGCACGGACGCGTCCGACGTCCGTTTTGAGCGCCGTTAGTGGCGTTGTGACCTGGGCACCGAGGTGGAGGCTTCCAGGGTGGTTTCGGGTGTTGAGACTTGAGTTGAGGCATGGGCCCCACGGCTCGTCTTTTGAGCTGCGTGCAACTTTTAGCGACTTTTTCCTCGGACATTCGTTCGAGGCGTGCGAGCAGTCAATGTTTGGTGTTTTTTAGAGGGCATCACGTTGGCACAGTCTGCCCGATCCAATTCAAGACGCTGGTGCGGGCCCCACGAGAGCCGTTTGGGCGTCGACAGTGATTTTTCCATCTTAATCACCGAGCGACCGTTTTGGACAAGTGAATAGTGAATCTTGTGTGCTTTTTCGAGAGGATCGCAATGGTGTGATCCGTTCGTTGAGTTTCGAGACCAGATTGCGGGTCCCACGTGGCACCGCTCGTGTGCAGTGCGCCAGAATGCATCTTTTTCTCCAGATATCCGTTTCACTCAAGTGAGTTGTGCTTTTGATGTGTTTTTTCGAGGGGATTGCAATGGTGCGATGCGCCCGACTATTTTTGCGGCCGAGGCTCGGGATCACGGGACACCGTTCGTGCGTGAGGCGGTGTTGGTGACTTTTTCGTCGGATACCCATTTAAGGCGAGTAAGTAGTCGATCTCGCGTGTTTTTTGACGAGGATTACAACGTTGTGATCCGTTTGGCTGTGCGGAGCCACTTTCACGATCTTGGGAAATGTGGAAGCATGGAAGGTTATTCAGTGGTTGTTCGCCTACCTTGTTTGTAGTAGACCCTTAGCGTGTGATCGCGCACTCTTGGGAGAGTGATGTAAATGGTTCCCGAGATGTGGCTGGCCGTGCCTGGGCCTTTTAGGTTGAGTTTTTATGTCTCGCCTTCGTGTTGATGTTGGGTGCCGTGTGCACGATAGCCTTAGGGTAGGAGACGCGGTGTACTCTGGGAGTATACGAGGACGCATGGAGGTACGTGTGGTTTGTACCTGAGAAGTTCGTGCACTCACTTGGGGTTGACTTGTGGCCACACGTCGTGTGGGCCCCATGTGTGTGTCATGTTATGATTTGCGTACATTGACCTCTCATGACGTAGAGGGTCCCTCTGTGAGTTGTTGACCCGCAGGGTTGAGAGGTCTCCCCATGGTTTCGTTCTTGATGGATTTTCCAGTTGCGGTGCTAGTGAGACCCAGTTCTGGAGCAGGTGCTGAACTTCTTTTGGGTGAGTTGTTCGGGAGTTGGGTGGTTGCACGATACCCACTCCGTGTTTGGTTGGCCACTGTTGTACCCTCCAGTGGATATGGCTAGATCAGTTATGAGTTTTATCCTCCAGCAGGGCTAGGCAGTGGGTTACTCATCGACTTCTGAGGGTCTACCCTCCAGCAGAGACTAGACAGTGGGTCACCCAACGACCTCTTAGGGTATACCCTCCAGTAGAGACTCGGCAGTGGGTCACTGAACGCTCTTAGGGTCTACCCTCTAGGAGAGACTAGGCAGTGGGTCACCCAACACACTTAGTGTCTACCCTCCAGCAGAGACTGGGCAGTGGGTCACCTGACGACCTCTTAGGGTCTACCCTCCAGCATGTCTGGGCAGTGGGTCGCCCGTCGTCTACATCCATGTCTACCCTCCAGCAAGGCTCGACAGTGGGTCTCCTATCGACTTAGGCCATGTCTACCCTCCAACGAGGCAGGGCTGTGGGTCGCCTGATGATGTATTAAGGTCTGCCCTCCAGCGGGGCTGGGCAATGGGTCACCGGATGATGTGTTATGGTTTACCCTCTAGCAGGGCTAGGCAGTGGGACACTCATTGGTATTCCAGGCTCAGTCCTTTCTACTAGGCTAGTCTGAGGCTTTCTTCTGTGGTTACCAGAGCGGGACCCTTGGTTATACGGGTCAATGTTGTGACAACTCTGACATTGAGGAGACCTCTCGACTGCGGTGCAGTGACAAGGCGTGGCTTGACTTTCCCTAGAACTCTCATGAACGAGGGACACTTTCCCCACCGAGATGTGTTCTTGTGATGCAATCTAAAACCGTGTGGGCGAGTTAGTGTCTCCCAAAGCGGATAGTG
This sequence comes from Viscum album, assembly GCA_963277665.1. Lineage (NCBI taxonomy): Eukaryota > Viridiplantae > Streptophyta > Magnoliopsida > Santalales > Viscaceae > Viscum > Viscum album. The sequence goes on from OY728150.1 coordinate 1,952,514,448, forward strand.
TCAAGGTGTGGTGGTTGAGCCCCTTGGCTTGCGGTTCAGGGCAGACGTGTGGGATGCTGGGAATCGATGATGGTGTTTGCTTCTGGGACTGTTGGATACTCTTTCCTTGGGCTGAGCTACGGGATGGAGATCCCATTACGACATTGTTCAGGCTTCTTGCTGAGCATAAGGATATGTATATACCTGGTTCGAGTACTCACTTCTTGGGATTGATTATTATCCCTCCAGGAGAGGAGAAGACGCGTAGGGTATGCCACATGCTTTCCGTGTCTAGTTTCTCATGGTTGTATGAGTCTACTATCCTGCTATAGGTATCGAAGAGTTGACGGGAAGTTCATCTTCTCACCATTTCCAGCTCCTTGTGCCTGGACGAGTCTACTTCCTTTCTCTTGTTGGGTTGAGCTGGACTCTTTACTGTACTCTATGTTGTACCCCTTTACTTTCATGTTCACTCTACTTCTCACCCTTTTTTACCTCCTTTTGTTGCTCCCTCGAGCCTTCGGGGTATCCTACTGAGTATTTTTATACTCACCCATTCTTGGGCTTTGCCCGTACTTGGTGTTCCCTTGTAGACGATGGATAGGTTGGTCGTGACGTTCGAGGAGCATAGGACCCAGGAGCTTGGACTACGTGTGGTGGTCATTGTTGGGTTCCAGGTGTGGGACCCTCCTATCTGTTTACTGTTGTTTTACCTGTTGTCGAGTTGTGGAACTTTTTGGTTGGGCGTGTGTTTTTTCCCTTTTCTTTTCAGTTACCTTCATATTGTACTTTGTACTGTTTAGAGGTTGATGCACATCTGTGGTTTATATATATATATATCATTTTTCTGTTTTCCTTGCTTGTCTTTTCATTTACTCTGCACTTTTGCATTGAGTGTGTTGCGTGTGTGTGTACAGGTACTTAGGCAAAGGCCTCCCTGAGTTATTATGCCTTCGGCGCTGGTCGCCAGCCCCTGCCCTATGGAGTAGGGCTTGGGGTAGTTGCGGCTTGATCCCGGGTAGGTTCGTGTCGTAAAAAAGTGGTATCAGAGGTGGTTCGTTCCTTGGGATGCTGTTAGGACCTCCCTAAAATTAACGGAACTGGTTTGGATTTAGGGAAACAGTGTTAACGTGTCTCGAGAGTGGCTCTCAGGCCAGGGAGTCCAGTGATGGTGCGGCGGCCGATGTATCCATTCACCAGGACCCTGATAACCCGCTTGTCTACTCGGCATGCTAAGACACTTGTTGCAGGGAAAATTTGTTTGTGCATCATATAGGACTGAGTCTTGACTGTCCTTCTTGAGTCAGCTCCCCATCGTTGTTGTTATTGGTATATACATGTATGCTCATCTGACCGCGACACTCCTTGATAATATTCAGGATGTCTCCGCGAAGACAGCCAGCCCAGATACCATATTTGGTGTGTGACAACGACCCTATGAGCTACGAAGCCACAGTCCAGGAACCATCATGCGAGCCCCTTTTTCTCCATGTGGGCTAGTAGCAGCACCCCCACCTGTTGAGCAGTAGGATGTTTCAGGAGAGCAGGCTGAGTTTGAGCGCAGGTTGAGCACCTTCTGTGAGTTCCAGCAGCAGAGACCGCTAAGGTTCAATGGTGAGCAAGACCCTCAGGAATCCGAGGTTTGGCTCGAGGAAGTGGTTCTCCTTTTCAGGCTTGTGCAGACGCTGACAGATCAGAGAGTGGCTTTGGAAGCCACCCTTTTTCATGGAGTAGCTTGGCGTTGGTGGAGTCTGGTGAGTTAGTTTCTTGGCGAGTCTTCGCTTTCGTAGGGCGACATTAAGTTGTTGTTCCGTGAGAAGTTTTTCCCCTCCTTATTGGGCTCCTTTCGGATTCAGGATCTCCTGTAGTTTCAGCAGGGAGGGATGAAGGTGTCCGAGTACGCGACTAGTTTTTTAGACCATGCACGCTTTTACCCGGACTTGGTCCATGAAGATAACCTCCAAGCACGGAAGTTTGAGCAGGGTCTCCGCTGAGAGATTTGTGTTGTCATAGTACCATTGGGAATATCCACATATGCCTGGGTTCTAGAGCAGGCGCTGGTGATAGAGGGTTTCCTGTCACGTTCTAGTGTTGGTGGTGGCAGTAGGCACGTTGGAGCCGAGACGTCTGCCGCGGCTAGTGGGCGTCGGCAAGAAGAACCTCAACGCATGTAGATTTCTGACAACCGGACTCAGGGGCCTGGTTGTTCACCACAGTGGCATAGGAGGGCACCAGTGCAGCTCAGAGATAGTCGGTTCTATGCTTGTGACGGGCGAGGTCACTTGGCACGAGACTGCCTGACCCGAGTTGCTGAGAGCTTCGGGCAGGCAGCAGGCGCACCACCACGACAGAGGTAGCGGTGTGATCGGAGTAGTACCCAAATAGGTGGTGCTAGAAGAGGAGTGGGAGGAGATGGTTGTGGGGGAAGACATTACGAGATCTCCCCATAACCATTAGGCGGTCCACGTCAGGCTCCGGGAGCTGACGGTTGGGACCGCGGGTAGCCGCAAGCTTTGGATGTCTACGATCCTACAGAGCATGGGATGGTGAGATGTACCCCTTACGACTATTGTATTTTTTGTAGTAGAATTGTTAGGCTCAGTGCGTGAATGTCTTTTCTCCCTGCTCTTTGTTTGAGGTGTTACCAGGGGGAAGCAGTGCGTCGGGTGTAACCCTATGTTGGTAAGGAAAAAGGCGTGAGACCTTTTCCTTTAGTCGATGGTGTTGACTCTTTCACCTTTTGAGCTTGTAAGAGAGCAACGACTGTGGAACCTTGCATGACCAAATATCCTTGGGTGTTTCACTATATGGATTTTATGAAGGAGGGAATCACCGGGCCTTGTTTCAGTTGCGGGTGGTGATTCCAATCACGGCGTGCGACTTAGAGGTTTGACCGGGGAGGTGAGATACCCCGAGAGCCTTCGGGCCATTTGAGACCGTGCAAAGGAATGGAGAGGTACCCTACCTCCTTTCCCTAACCCCAAAGTATGGAGTGGGTGCACGACATCGGCAAGGGCTGACCTCGCATGAATGGATCAATCCTTTGGTCCGTGTACGGTGACGCAGAGCTGTGCATGGGTTCTACTGGGTATGGGAAAGCCTTGTGTGGGCTTAGTACCCTGTGTTGTTCCCTAGCTTTGCATTTCAGGGAAGAAAAGATTGAAGGGGGGAATGATGTAAGAACCCGGTTTTTGCTACAAAAGACTTTAGAATATTCTTGATGATATTCCAGAGCAGCGCCTTCAGAAGGCGTGCGATTCCGAGCCCCGGAGTGGCCAGAATTAAATTTTCAGTGCGTTCACACTAGAATCACCAAATAAATGCAATAACTCCTAAACGGTGATCCAGATCAGAGATCCCAGTGTACAGACGGGTCCGGAATTGGGTGTTTACCCTAGGAATGACATAAAACTTATCGGTGCGGGATGTTTGGACCCCTCGCTCGCTCTTGAAACGTTAAACGGATTAATTAATAAATTAATTAATTCGTTTAATGTTGAAATGAATGTATCTCTTAAACGGTGTCTTGGATTGGAAAACTGAGGGCACTGTTGAGTTCGGAGAATGCTGTTTTCTCTAGCAGGGGTATAAGTTTTGCGGGCGCGGGCCGTCTGTGAAAAATGACCGCCAGGGGAATTTTCATAATTTAGCGGCTTCGGACATTAAATTTTATAAATTTTGAACGGGGTCTCGGGTGAAAATTCTGAGACCGTCGTTGTGCTCGGGAGGTGGTGTTTACCCTAGAGGAGGCTTAACCTCGACCCTGTTGAGGGTTTGGGTTTGGGCCGACGAGCAGGTGGTTAAGTGTTTTCTATTTAAACGCTTAACTCACCCCCTCACTCTTCTTCTTCCCCATCTGGACAGCGGCAAATAGGAACCCCTCCCTCTCCTCCTCCAGCTCCGGCGAAGCAGCTCCGGTGAGGCGCAGCGCGACGGCGGACTCCCCGTGAAGCTCCGGGCATCGCCCAAGAGGTAGGAGGTTTTCGTGCGTTTTCATTTTCGAACCTTATTTCAACCTCAATTATATGTGTTGATTTTTGTTCGATTGTCGAATCAAGGACCATGAGCATGTATTAGTTTTTATGAGCTATATGACGCATCTTTCGGATTCGGTTTTGGAGTTCTGAGGAACTCGCAATCATTCACTGAAGATTGTGGGTTTTTTGAGGAGTTTTGGGGCGTTCCGGCAAGTGAGGCCGGCGGTCCGGCGAGCGGCAGGCGGTCCGGGCCGAGGCGATGGCTTCGGCAGCGGCGGACGGCCGGGTGAGCTTGGGGGCGCGGCGGGTGTCCAGCGGAGGAGGCAGACGGGGGCCTCAGCTGGGCGCAGCAAGGCGTGGCAGCGGGCCTCGGCGCTGGCTGGCGCGACCGCGAGTCGGGGTCGCGGCGCGCGACCCCATGCGGAGGCAACGACCCGTGTCGCGCGGGGCGTCACGCGGTGACCGGCTTCAGTTGGTCGGCCACGCGGTGGACCGAGTCCACCGCCGGCCCGCGAGTCCAAGCCGCGGGCCAAGTGTGGTGAGCCGGGCCGGCCCAGGCCGGGCGGACCGGCCGGTCCAGGCCGGTCCAGCCTGAGGGGCCTTTCCCCTCAGTGTTCTGACGCCCGTAACATTCTTTACGGGCGTCTGTTTTGCGTGCCATCAGCGGCAACACGGACCTTGCATTGAAGGAAACACTTTGAGATGGTTTTGGGAATTTTTATTTCCCGAAACGAGGGGCCTCAGTGGCACGACACGTACGTCGAGGGGTTGGTCGTTTCTTTGGGGGATTTTGTTTTGGATGGCGCGGATGCGTCCAACGTCCTATTGAGCGCCGTCATTGGCGTTGCGACCTTGGCGCCGAGGCGGAGGTTTCCAAGGTGGTTTCGGGCGTTGAGACTCGAGTTGAGGCATGGGCCCAATGGCTCGTCTTTTGAGCTGCGTGCAACTTTTAGCGAATTTTTCCTCGGACATCCGTTCGGGGCATGCGAGCAGTCAATGTTTGGTGTTTTTCCGAGGGCATCGCATTGGCGCAGTCTGCCCGCTCCAATTCCACACGCTGGTGCGGGCCCCACGAGAGTCGTTTGGGCGTCGACGATGATTTTTCCATCTTAATCACCAGGCGACCGTTTTGGACAAGTGAATAGTCTAACTTGTGTACTTTTTAGAGAGGATCGCAATGGTGCGATCCATTCGTTGAGTTTCAAGACCTGGTTGCGGGTCCCACGTGGCACCGCTCGTGTGCGGTGCGCCAGAATGCATCTTTTTCTCCGGATATCCGTTGCACTCAAGTGAGTAGTGCTTTTGACGTGTTTTCCCGAGGGGATCGCAATTGTGCGATGCGCTCGACTGTTTTCGGGGCCAAGGCTCGGGATCACGGGACGTCGTTCGGGCGTGAGGCAGTGTTGGTGACTTTTTCGTCAGATATCCGTTTGAGGAGAGTAAGTAGTCGATCTCGCTTGTTTTTCTGTGAGGATTACAACGGTGTGATCTGTTTGGCTGTGCTGAGCCTCTTGATTGATCTTGGGAAATGTGGAAGCATGGAAGGTGCTTTAGTGGTGGTTCGCCTACCTTGTTTGTAGCGGACCCTTGGCATGTGATCGCGCACTCTTAGGACAGTGATGTAAATTGTTCACGAGATGTGGTTGTCCATGCCTTGGCCTTTGAGGTGGAGTTGTTATGTCTCGCCTTCGCGTTGACGTTGGGTGCCGTGTGCATGATAGCCTTATGGATGGAGACGCGGTGTACTCTTGGAGTATATGAGGATGCTTGGAGGTATGTGTTGTTTTTACCTGAGACGTTCGTGCGCTCAGTTGGGGTTGACTTGGGGCCACACATCGTGTAGGCCCCACGAGCGTTCTATGTTCTCCTTTGCGTACATTGACCTCTCGCGACGTAGAGGGTACCTCTGTGTGTTGTTGACCAGCAGGGTTGAGTGGTATCCCCCTGGTTTCATTCTCGATGGATTGGCCGGTAGCGGTGCTAGTGACACCCAGTGAGGGAGCAGGCGCCGAAATTCTTTTGGATGAGTTATTCTGGAGTTGGGTGGTTGCGCGATACCCACTCCGTGTTTTGGTTGGCCAGTGTTGTACCCTCCAGTGGATATGGCTAGAGCAGTTCTGAGTTTTACCCTCCAGAAGGGTTCGGCAGTGGGTTACTCATCGGCTTCTTAGGGTCTACCCTCTAGTAGAGATTGGGCAGTGGGTCACCCGACGACCTCTTAGGGTCTACCCTCCAGCAGATACTTGGAAGTGGGTCACTCGAAGCTCATAGGGTCTACCCTACATGAGATACTGGGCAGTGGGTCACCCGACGCACTTAGGGTCTACCCTCCAGCAGAGAATGGGTAGTGGGTCACCCGGCGACCTCTTAGGGTATAGCCTCTGGCAAGGCTGGGCAGTGGGTCGCCCATCGTCTAGTTCCAGGTCTACCCTCCAGCAAGGATCTGTAGTGGGTCTCCTGTCGACTTATGCCAGGTCTACCCTCCAACGAGGCTAGGCAGTGGGTCACCCGATGATGTATTAAGGTCTACCCTCCAGCTGGGCTGGGCAGTGGGTCGCCGGATGATGTGTTATGGTTTACCCTCCAGCAGGGCTGGGCAGTGGGACACCCGTTGGTATTCTAGGCTCAGTCCTGTCTACTAGTCTAGCCTGAGGCTTTCCTCTGTGGTTACCAGAGCGGGACCCTTGGTTATACAGGTCATTGTTGTGACGACTTTGACTTTGAGGAGACCTATCGACTGTGGGGCAGTGACAAGGCATGGTTTGACTTTCCCTAGAACTGTCATGTACGAGGGACACTTTCCCGACCGAGATGTGTTCTTGTGACGCGATCTAAAACCGTGCGGGTGAGTCCATTCCGCCCAAAGAGAATAGTGTCAAGGTGTGGTGATTGAGCCCCATGGCTTGCGGTTCAGGGTAGACATGCGGGATTCTTGGCATCAATGATGGTGTTTGCTTCTGGGACTGTTGGCTAATCTTTCCGTGGGATGAGCTACGGGATGGAGATCCCCTTCCGACGTTGTTCGGGCATCTTTCTGAGCATAAGGGTATGTATATACCTAGTTCGAGTACTCACTTCTTGGGCTTGGTTACTCTCCCTCCAGGAGAGGCGAAGACACACGGGGTATGCCACATGCTTTTCGTGTCTAGCTTCTTGTGGTTGGATGAGTATACTCTCCTGCTATAGGTAGCGAAGACTTGATGGGAAGTTCATCTTCTCACCATTTCTAGCTCCTTGTGCCTGGACGAGTCTACTTCCTTTCTCTTGTTGGGTTGAGCTGGAATCTTTACTATACTCTCTGTTGTACCCCTTTACATTCCTGTTCGCTCTAATTCTCACCCTTCGGTACCTCCTTTTGTTGCTCCCTCTAGCCTTCGGGGTATCCTACTGAGTATTTTTATACTGACCACAGCTTGGGCTTTGCCCGAACATGGTGTGCCCTTGCAGACGACGGACAGGTTGGTCATGAAGTTCCAGGAGCATAGGATCCGAGATCTTGGACCGTGTGTGGTGGTAATTGTTGGGTTCTAGGTGTGGGACCCTCCTAGCTGTTTACTGTTGTTTTACCTCTTGCCGGGTTGTGGCACTTTTTGGTTGGGCGCGTGTTTTTCCTCTTTTCTTTTCAGTTACCTTCAGCTTGTACGTTGTACTGTTTAGAGGTTGATACACATCTGTGGTTTATATATATATATATATAGCAATTTCCCCTTTTCATTGCTTGTATTTTCTTTTACTCTACACTTTTTCATTGAGTGTGTTGCGTGTGTGTGTACAGGTACTTAGGAAATGGCCTCCCTGGGTTATTGTGCCTTCGGCGCTGGTCTCCAGCACCTGGCCTATGGAGGCGGGCTTGGGGTCGTTGCGGCTCGAGCCCGGGTAGGGTCGGGCGGTGACAAATATAATGGATGTAATTTTATTTATCACTTTATTCATTTATAGTTTAAGACGTTATATTTTAATATCACTAAATCCACTGACCCAAATATATTGATAAAAATAGTAACCTTATATTTATAGTATTGAACCTAATAAATGTGACCCCTTTTTATCGAAACCACAAAACATAAAATTGAATTATTGGATCACTAATATACCCAAAGGCCTAATATGATAAATGTTTTATATTATTAAGAGATACACTTAAATAAATAATACCCATTAATTAAAGGGTGTATTTTTCCTAAAAATACAATGTATTTATATTACATATTAAGACTTCAACATGTCACACAATGTTCATATTGTTAGAAATCATTATGGTCAAAAAAATTAATCATAAATATTTTTAACATGGGGAATATGAAATATTTGAATGGTAATCTAAAATGATAAGTAAAGATAAAAATAATCACTAAGAAATTAATTTCATCTATGAGAATAAAAATATTATAAGGATATGATGAAATAAAGAATGTGAATGAAAACAACATAAAGAAATTCATAACCATAAATACATGGATTATCAATCATAAAGCATGGATAAAAGATGTATCATGCTCATGGATCAAAATAATCAATAATAGTTAACCATATGAATTAAATAATAATAAAAGGAATCATTTAAAACTATATAAAACATATATAAAAATAATTGGTTTCATGTATCATCATTTGTATACCTCATTTTAGTCATTTGTTGGAAATAATTGCAGCCTAGTTAAATCAATAATAGAAACCCTCCAGTAACTCTATCCTTCTAAACTATAAATACATGGGAATTATCCAATACATTTGAGGACAATCTTGGTATACACATCATATAATCCATATAGTGATCACCTGGTTCTATCTGGGGAACACATCATATATGCTATCTTGGGATCACCTGTGCTCTATAATGGGAATAAAAAATTATTATAAGTTGTCTATAGATCACCCTTTCATCCTCAATAATTCCTAGGTAACATTCATGAAAAAACATTTAGATTATTTCACATTTACATCATAAAAATAGTCAATGTTCTTGGGTTTCTAAATTAACATGATGAAAAGAAATAGGTTCCATGAATATATTATAATCCATCCATATGAAGAACAAGTATATTATGTATAAAACATATCTCAGTGGACTATAGAAACAATAATTGATTTTTTATGATGATGAATATAAATAAAATTAAAATACCTTTAAAAAAATTCTTGTGGAAAAAAGAGTTTTCACATTAACTAACATCATATGATGACATCTTATTTAAAAAATGAATTAAATAGATCCCTTACAATATTTTTGAGGAAAACATATTTTCCATTTTGAAATAAATTATATAAAAACTATAAATTTTTAAAAAATTAAAAAATCTTTATGTTTTAAAATAGAATTAGAAAATTAGAAATTAGTTTTTCAAATAATGAGTGATCATGATAGTGGGAAAATCCATTCTCGTAATAAATGATAAAAAACATTTTTTTCATACAATGAGTAAATGGAGTCAACATTGTAAATCCTCAAACACATTTACCTAGAGTGGGTGCATTATATAAATACATTGGTATGATTACAAGGAATTAAGTCCCAAAAGACCGATCAGTTTATCAGTCTTGAAAAATAGATTAAATACATGAATGATACATTACACATTAGAAAATAAAACACAACATAAATGATCCTTTAAGAATTCCATTAATCCCTTAGCATAACGCTTCATATTAATCATAATACAATTCTTGGATTCTTGAGAAAATTAAAACATAGAAATGAGAGAGCTCAGATGCTCAGTAAGGATAACAATATAGTTGAAACTTTCATAAATAAGCATAAACATTTAAGACATTGTATAAGACACACAAAAAATCCTTTTAAACTTAAACATCAGAATAATATGGAAAAGATAGAATAAAATAATTCTATTTACTTATTCACATGTATATTCTACTAGTTTAAAAATCTCATTCAATATCAATAGCCACTTTCATAATGATGGAATGCATAATTCCAGACTTTCATAACCACAGAGTCAAGGCCTTGTGCAAAGACTTCAAATAAGATTTTGTCAAGGCCTTGTGCCAAGAAACTAGTGTGTCTTATGAGAAATATCGATGCATCGTGGAGATATAGAAGGCGCCACCCATCACTTACTAAGTCTAATGCATTCCTCATATGAAAAGTTTTAAACAGAACATAAACATTCATATTAAAACTGGCCTACGAAATGTCAATACATTACCCATAAAACATGAATGGTATAAAAATAACACATACATTGTCAAAAATGTCACAAAACCGTATATAAAATATGGATAATTTGTATAATATTAAATAAACTTCAAACATGTTTAAAATCCATTAAATTATTTTGAAATAGATGAAAATTATTTGTAAAAGATTATTAGAGAAATTTCCCTTTTCCATGAAAAATTTACAATTCATACAATTTATAATTGATGAAATTTAAAAAAAAAATTGAATGAAAGTTTCTAATACCAATTTGAAACTTTTGAAAGGAATTAACATTTAAAAAACATTCATGTCCATATAAATAAATCTATAAAAATTATTTTGATGACATGGACATTAATGAGAATGATTTAGGAGAATAAATATTTAAAACATTTGAAATGATTTTTTAGTAAAAAAAAGTTTCATAGAATATTACCTTAGAAAATTATTTCATGAAACATGGACATGGATAATAATTATGTCGTAGTGGATACTTATGTAAAAACAACATTTGATAATAAAGAGATTGTGAAATTGACCCTTACCTTGCACTTTCCTTTGTTTGAGGGGTACATTTAACCTACTGTATAATGACAATTGTATGTTATTAGATTATAAAAGAACCATATTCATATTTATTATATCATACATGATTCATTTATTACTTCATACTAACCATATGCTAAGTATTTTCATGTAAAATTAACATTTTAGTTAATAATCTCTTTCTTTATCATACATATTTTCACTTGTTATTCTAGATCGTATCACTTAGATCCAGATATAAAAATATACATAATACAAACTTCATTTATAAATAATACTTATTTTTAATATAAATATTTATAATAGATAGATATATGAAATGGAAAACACCATTTATGGAGACGGTAGGTCGTACGTACGCATAAACACTGTTTCTGTTTTCATATCATATTGAACGAAAGTAAGTGAAAAAGATATATGTAAGTACATAAGTATATACAGATATATAAATATATATATCTCTATTAGAATTATTATGTCATATATTACATACTTATTAGTAATATATATTTTTATAATCGTCGATGAAAGGTGAACTTGGAAATAAATCTCATCGTGTCATGGAGACGGTAATCCGTACGTACGCACGAGCGACAATATAGTTTCCTTAAAGGTGTGGAATTGGATGGTATATTAATTTTACACCGAAAATATAATTTTATTTTAATTATTTATATACATATTACTCATTCTTATATCCATCAAAATAAGATAGTTTTGAATGACAAATTACACCACGACGTGGAGATGGTAAGTCATACGTACGCTCGCATGGTGACATTATCATTAATAGGATGGATAAAATAATGAATATGGTTGTTCCAAATTTATAATACCATCATAGTATATATAAGTTATGGTATTTATTATTTATGTGTGGTAATAACAAAGAATTAGTAAGTAGAAGATGAAATGAACTTGAAAGAGGGTGGTGAAATCATGACCTCTTCTTTGGGTTCTTCATTTTGATTTGATCAAAAGGGATCCATCGGATGGCTTTATGATAAAACTAAGGCCTATAGGATGACGGGAGGATAGTGGGGAGGATATTTGGGCTAGGTTTGGTCGTTACAAAAGTATTTGGAGTTGTGAATTTGAGATAAGGGGATGTGCCTTTTTATTAGAGGGGTGAGGGGCACCGTAGGAAAAACATAAACTATTATTTTATAATAAATTCATTTTCAGTTTTTAATGGCTCCAAAATCTATTATTTAAAGTCTAAGGTGTGTATGGGTGGAAATCCACTCAACCAATAGTTCTTAGACAGGTTTGGTTCACAATATTAATCTTAACTTTTATATTTAACACTTAGTTAAATAGTTTGACATTTACCTTGTATCTTTTTATTTTTATATTATATGGTCAATAAATATATTATATACTTATAGAAGAACCTCAATTTTTTCATTAATGATAAACCTATAATTACCTATTTATTTTGGCAGATCCTTATATTTTTAGGAATAAAATATCAATTAATAATATAATATTTGTTTTAAAAACTCTTTTATGTCAATTTTTACAGTATTTGGTAATTTTTTTCTAAATTCTTAACAGAATTATTACTTCAAATAAAGTTCTTGTATCCAACCCTAACATAACATTTTAACCTATAATTTCTTTTTAATTCATAATAAGTCTCAAGATAAATTTATTTTGATATTTATAATATCAAATATTTTAATATTTAATTAATTAGGTAATTGCTGCATCATCATTGTGTCATAAATAAATTTAATTATTTAATTTCTAAAAATTATAACTAAAATAACATTATCTAGGAATTATTTTTATCTTCCTAATGAATATTTTTAGTCGAATTTATCTTATGTATATCCGTACATTAAAAATGTTCTAGTAATTAAACTTTGATTTAAACTCCTTTAACTCATCATTAAATAAAATAATAAAAAATGTCTTAATCTAATCCATGTGGACAAAAGAGGTTCATATTTTAGTCCTAATGTTGTTTTTCGTCGAATTATACTTATCCAAAAGAATTAGGACATGTTTTTGGGTAATAATAACATCATTTTACTCTTAATTTCCCTATTTACTTTTAGACGTGGTAAATAAAAGTAAAAAGATACTATTCACCAAAAATTATTTTCAACTTATTGAAACACATTTTACAAACTGATATCAACTATGTCTTTCAGTTTTTTGAAATTCAACTCACAGAAGCGGTAAAATTATGTTTTATGTATATTTGCAAATGCTCCTAGGAGGTGGGTAAAAGACGTTGAAAAGATCAATAAGCTTTTATATATATATAATATTATTACAAAATGACTCCAATGATTTAAATTGAACATATATAGGTATTATGTATCTATTTTTACCTAAAATAAATTTAAATAAAACAATTAATTATTTAAATAAAAATTCAGTTTAAAACTATAACTTAGTGTTCATCACTATTCATCAAAAATGGAACGTTTTCAGAAAAATACCAAAAATTTTCCCTAAGCTAATTTTTATATTCTGAATTCAAAAATTAATTCTATTTTACCAAATTCCAAACATAGAAGTTTAATTTATTAATTTAAAATTAATTCCAGTTGTCAAAACCAAAAAGATTGTTTTTATGAAATAATAACTAACAAAAGATTGATACTTGTTTATGTTCTATTTCAAAGTGAAATTATTTCCTGAAGAATAACATTGGATTAAATGGTAAAAATATAATCTATTTATACTTAAAAATAATTAAAATGTATAATTGAACACTGTAAATTATTTTTGATTAAAAAAGTTGTTTTCAGTTATAATATAGTATTTTTCACTATTCACCCAAATATGAATGTTATTAGAAAAACCACAAATATTTATCGAAACTAAATTTTTATGTCCCGATTCTAAAGAAGAAGTTTATTATGTCAAATTTTATATATAAAAGTTTCAAATATTGGATCTAAAAAAGGCTCTCCATTAAAAGTAAGTAAAATAGTATTTCTTGAAAAATAATTCTTTTATCTGAAAATGAATTTGTTCTTAAATTATGTATAAGATACTCATAATACGGATTCTAAAATTTTAAGGATTTTATAAAGTTCAAAATTCAATTAATACTATGCATAACATCTTTTGAAGAGCTAGTTTAGTGTGTCATGGTGCGCTTGCACTCGGTGTTGCGTGTAGTGGAAGTTATTGAATTTCATTGAAAAAATAACGTACTATGAAATATTGTGGTGTTACATTATCCCATACTACAATAAATTGTGTCCTCACAATTTGAAATTGGTATTCAAAAATAATATGTTGAAAATAGAAACTACCATTGTGGAAAACCAACATCTGAAATTGGGTTAATTAAATTTAGTCTTAATAACAAGGAAAGGGAAATGAAACTGTCACCACAAAATTATGATTTATATTAGGAGAACGTTGGTGAAAATTAAAGACACCTAATTGGAGGTAAAATGTAAATATTTATTAGGAGTGATTGAGGTCCTCAATCACAAATAAGTGTAAAATTGAGGGCCTCAAATCCATCAATATATGATGATTTAAAATATCATCGGTTAAACAAAACATAATTTATTAGGATAACTCATTATTGGTTTTAATATTCCTTCTATAATGTTTGAGGTTTAATTTATTCATAGAATAAGGGATAAAAAGTATACTTGAAAAGTAGAGAGAGTTACAACCTTTAACTAATTTCTACCACAAACTCATCTTTCACTCAAAATGACAATAGAACATAAAATATTCTATTTATCCTAATCGTAAAGGGTTTCAAAAAAATGAATTTATAATTCATTTTTCATAATATTTAAAGAAAAACTGCATTATACAAACTAACAAATCACATAATCCAATGGTAGGTGACATACCATTGTCACCCTTCAGTTACAGGTTCAAGTCTCGTGGCCTTTCCGGACACGACTCACTGTTGCCCGACCTCTGGGTTGTCCTTTTTATAATAATCCAAAAAAAAATCATAATAAATTATTTAACCTTAACAATAGTTTCAAATTTAAAACGTAATCCATTCCATCCTTTATAATTATCCAAAATACTTCTGTCCAAACATATAGTCCAAAATTTGTAAGGAAGGTAACCACAGTGAAGATTTTTTTCTCCACATTATAAACGTAATCATGTATTATTTTAAAACATGGTAACACCCTGAATTACCGTAAAACCTTATTGATTACATTCATGCTACCTTATTCCTTATAGAATTCTATATATATTTCTTATTTCCAAAAATTTTTAATTCTACAAGAATGATGAAATCAACAAACCATTAATCAGTTCAAATGTAGTTAAGAATATCCAATATAATTTATCCAAATCAACCACCTCTTATTCCAAAATTACTAACTCAGGATCATGAACATATTAAGGATAAAAATTATTTCAATCATGTATTTTTTAAAAAAAATTTAACTTGTTGTTGAGTCACTTTTCATAGTACCATATAATCTGAAATCCCTAATAAAATAGTATTGCAGTACAATCCATATTTATTTCCATAATTTTTATAACTGGGACATAATTGATACAACACTAAAATGACATAATTCATTAATAACAACATAATAATTCTAGTCATTCCTCTTCATCTGTGGTATTATCATAAATTTATTATTATCCAATAGCATCATTTGCGGTATACTCTGATTTCTGGGACATCGATTCACGTAGTGTCCCAACTCCTTGCATCTGAATTTTTGTACATTTGAAACCTTTTTCTTACTATTACAGTCACGTACATGGTGTCTTTTTTCCCACACTTATAACAAACTCCCATTCTCTTCAATCATTCACCAAGGTGATTCTTTCCCCAGTTATCACATATAGGAAAATCATTTTTTCCTCATTCTATTATCCATCCTTCCCTCAACCATCCTTTTCTTCTCTTTCTTCCCTTCAAAGCCATAGGAATCAATGAATACATGGGAGACTATTTTCCTTATAAATTAGGGCTTAATACTATGAAAGATACAATCCTTCTTATTCTTGTGAACATCCATATTTTTTGAGTTATCATTCCTTCTATTGGGAGACATTTCTAAACAATGGAACACACTATGTTAGTTTTATGAATCACAATTCATAATTTCAAACATGTAAAATACCTAATGTAAATTGAATAGATTATGGATACAATCCATAATCATAAAATTGTTTTCTTTGAGGAGTTATTTACTCTTAAATGATTCATAATGGCTTCTAATGAAAATTTTAATTTTCCTAATCATATCCCTTGGGAGTGTCGTAACCAAGAGTGCAGCAAGGACCATTATCGTGCACTAATTCCTGGTCGAGTCTAGCCCAAAGCATTGTTTTCAGGTTTTACCTCTAGGTATATCTATGCTAGATCCTCCTCTACATGTAGGTATCCATACATTGATGTATTGCATGGATAACACACAAAATCTCTACATTACCAAAATTCTAGGATGTTCTTCTATGATAATCCTCAATGTCTATCATAGGGTAATGTGATCTAATCAATGATTATCTAAATCTATTTTCCAAGGTTGTTGTAAAAAAATTTCTGATACCAACTGTAACGCCCCGACCGCAGTTACCCAGAGTCGGTGTGTTACTTTAATACAGTGGCATGATTACATAGAATCAAGTCCCGAAAGACTAGTCTGTTTAGCAGTCTTGGAAAATAGATGACATACATGAACGTTACATTACACAATAAAAAATAAACACAACATAAATTATCCCTTGATAATTCCATTAATCCCCTAGCTTAACCCTACTTATCAATCATAATACCCTTCTTGGATTCCTAAGAAAATTAAGACATAGAAAGTGGTGATCTCAGTTGCATAGTAAGGATAACAATATAGAAAAAACTTTCATAAATAAGCATAAACATTTAAGGCAAAGTATAAGACTAAAACAAAAGACATTTAAACTTATACTTCAGCATAATATGGAAACGATACAATAAAATAATGTTATTACTTATTCACATGGATATTCTACTAGTTAAATAGTCACATGCAATATCAATATCCACTTTCACAATGATGGAATGCATAATGCCAGACTTTCATAACCACATAGTCAAGGCCTTGTGTGATGAATAAAAATTAGATTTTGTCAAGGCCTTGTGCCAAGACGCCAGTTTCTTTCATGAGACATACCGATGCATCGATGATCTATAAGGGGATCCACTCATCACTTATTATGTTCCATGCATTCCTCGTATGAAAAGGTTGAAACATAACATAAACATTCATATTTAAATTGGCATACGAAATTTCAATACATTACCCATAAACCATGAATTGTATAAATATAACACATCCACAATAAATTATATCACAAAAAATTCAATACAATATGATATATTTTTATCATAATAAATCAACTTCAAATAAGTTTAAAATCCATTAAAGGAATTTGACATAGATGAAAATGATTTGTAAAACTCTTTGAGGGAAATATCCCTTTTACATGAAAACATTTAAAAGTAACACAATTTAGAAATGAATACATTTTAAGACATTTTTTGAATCAATGTGTCCCATTCCACTTTGATATTTTTGAAAGGAATTAACATTTTAATAACATTCATGTCCATATAAATAAATTCATAAGAACCATTTTGTAGACATCGAAATTAATGGGAATGATTTAGAAGAATAATTATTTAAATATTTGAAATGATGTCATAGTAAAAAAAGTCCCCTAACGGAATCTCATTGAAAAAGAATTCATGAAACATGTAAATGGATAATAAATATATCATAGTAGATACTTATGAAAAAACAACCTCAAATAATAAAGAAATTGTGAAATTAACCCAGACCTTGCACTTTCCATTGGTCGAGGGTACATTTAACCTCATGTATAATGACCATTGTATGTTATTACATTATACCAAAACCATATTCATATTTATTATATCATACATGATTCATTTATGACTTTATACTACCCATTTAATAATAATTTTCATGTTAAATTAACATTTCGGGTAATAATCTCTTTATTTATCCTACATATTTTAACTTGTTATTCTTGATCGTATCATTTAGATCATGATTTAAATAATTCAAGAATATAATCCTTGATATATAAATAATAAATATTTAGAATATATATTTTTATAATAGATACATATATGAAATGGAATTCAACGTTTATGGAGACGGTAGGTCATACGTAAGCAGAAACGATATTTCGGTTTTCATATCGTATTGAATGAAAGTATGTGGATAAGATATATGTATGTACATAAACACACACACAAACACACACACACACACACACATATATATATATATCTAGTACCATTATTATTTCTTATATTACATACTTATTAGTAATATATATTTTTATAATCGTCGATGAATGGTGAACTTGTAAATGAATCTCATCGTGTCTTGGAGACGGTAATATGTACGTATGCACAAGAGACAGTATCATTTCCTTAAAAGTGTGGAATTGGATGGTATATTAATATTACAGAGATATTATCATGTTAATTTCATTATTTATATACATATTACTCATCATTATATCCATCCATATAATATAGAGTTGAATAACAAATTACACCACGACGTGGAGACAATAAGTCGTACGTACGCACGCATGGTGATACTATCATTCATAGGATGGAAAAAATAATGAATATGGTTTTTACATATTTATAATAACATCAAAGAATATATAAGGTACTGGAGTTATTATTTTGTTATGGTAATAACAATGAATGAGTAAGTGGAAGAAGAAAAAAACATGAAAGAGCTAGTGAAATCATTACCTCTTGTTTGGGTTCTTCCTATTGATTTGATCAAAAGGGATACTTAGGTTGGCTTTATGATCAAAATAATTCCTATAGGATGAAGGGAGGATAGTTGGTATGATATTTGGGCAGGGTTTGGCTGAGCCAAATGGCTTTGGAGGTGTGAATTTGAGAGAAGGGGAAGTGCACTTTTATAAGAGGGGTGTGGGGCACCATAGGAAAAACAAAAAATATTATTTTATAATAAACTCATTTTCAGTCTCTAATGGCTCCAAAATGTTTTATATAAAATATAACGTATGTATGGGTCGAAAACCACTCAACTACTATGTTTTAGATATGTTTGGTTATCTATATTAACCTTATCGTTTATATTTAACTCTTGGTTAAATAGTTGGACATTTAACATGTCTTTTTTGATATTTATATTATATGGTTAATAAACTTATTATATACCTCCAAAAGAACCAGAACTGGTTCATTAATTATAAATATATCATTACATATGTCTGTTGGCTGATCCTTAGATTTTTATGAATAGAATATCAATTAATAATATAATATTTGTTTTGAAAACACTTTTTTTGTCAATTTTGACACTATTTGGTATTTTATTTTTGCTAAATTCATAACAGCATTATTATTTCAGAAAAATTCATCTAACCAACGATAAATGTCATATAACCCTATAAAATTAGTTTAATTCATAAAAAGTGTCAAATTACATTATTTGGATATTTATAATATCAAATATTTTAATATTTCATTAATTATTAAATGATTGCATCATCATTGTGTCAAAAATAATTTTCATTAAAAATTGTCAAAAAATTATAAATAAAATACCATTATGTATGAAATATTTTTATATTACTAATAAATATTTATTGTCTAATTTATCTTATGTATAACATTGTATTAAAAATTTATTTGTTATTAAACATTGATTTTAACTCTTTTAACTCTTTTTTAAATAAAATAATAATAATTGTCCAAATCTAAATCAAGTAGAACAAAGAGGTTCATATATTATTTATAAGGTTTTTTTTGGTCGAACTGTACTTATCCAATAGAATTAGGACATGTGTTAGGGTAATAATAATATTATTTTTACCCTTAATTACTCAATTTACTTTTAACCGTGGAAAATAAAAGTAAAAGTTACTATTTACCAAAAATTATTTTTCTTCTTATTGAACAAAAATTTATTTACTGATATCAACCGTGTATCTCGTATATTTGAAATTAAACTCACATAAGCGGTAAAATTATGTTTTATGTAAATTCGCAAATGCTCCTTAGAGGTGGGTAAAAGACGGTGAATAGATCAATAAAATTTTATATATCTAATAATATTACAAAGTGACTCCAATGAATTAAATTTAAAATATATAGGAATTATGTATTTATTTTGACCTAAATTAAATTTAAATAAAAATAATTAATTATTTAAAGAAAGTTCATTTTGAAATTATAAATCAGTGTTTTTCACTATTCACAAAAATTAAAAGTTTTCAGAAAAAACCAAAAAACCACCCTAAGATAATTTTGATATTCTGAATTCAATGATTATGTCTATTTTCAAAAATTAATCATTGTATTTGAATTTGTTAATTTTAAATTAATTCTCTATTTCAAAACCACAAATATTGTTTTTATGAAATAATAACTAACAAAAGATTGATACTTTCTTATGTTCAATTTCAATGTAAAATTATTTCCAATGAATAAAATTTGATTAAATAGTAAAAATATCATCTATTTAAACTTCAAAAGAATTGAAATTTATAATTAAACAATTTAAATTATTTTGATTAATAATGTTGTTTTCAGTTAAAATATAATATTTTTCAATATTCAACCAAAAATGAAAGTTATCAGAAAAAACACAAAAAAATTATTGAAACTGAATTTTTTATGTCCCAATTCGACAGAAGAAGTTTATTTTGTCAAATTTAAAATATAAAAGTTTCATATATAGGATTTAAAAAGGGTTCGTCAATAAAAGGCGGTAAAATTGCATAATTTTAAAATTACTTCTTTTATCAGAAAAATTGAATTTGTTATACAATATGTATAAGAAACTCATAATATGGATTCTAAAATTATAAGGATTATATGAAGTTCAGAATTCAGTTAATAATATTCATAACCACTTTTGAATGGATATTTTGGTAAGTCATGGTGCACTTTAACTTGGTGTTGCGTGTTGTGGAAGTTATTGAATAAATTTGACGAAATAACGTACTATAAAATATTGGGGTGTTACAAACATGACACATTTAAAAAGATTTATAAAATTTCCAGTTTAGAAACCATTAAAATAAGTTCAAAGATCATAAAATATATATTTTTGAAATAATATTTTTCTATAAAAATAACACTTTTAAAAATAATTCAAAATACTTAAAAATTGAAGAGAATGGGAACTAATATAAAAAATACAAGATCAGTATCACCTAATTTTTTTTTCAGGATGTTTATTTAATAAATAAGAGATATAATAAAAAATGCATTTATTAACAATATTCATAACCATTTTGTTTTAAATGGATATATTTCAATAAATAAATATCATATTATTTCCTATGATGGAACATTGAACATAAAAAATCCTGAAAGAAAGGAAATTTTAACATAAACCCTTTTCCACTTTAGTACTCATCAATAATAATCCTATATAATGAATAACATAAAATGATATCTTATATATCGTGAATATAATTATTTTCAAGATATTACATTCCAATGAGGTTTTATATTTACTTCACAAATGAATATTGGTGAATATCATAAACATCATCCCTAAAGATGATAATTTGAGAGGAGAAACCCATATAATGATCATAACATTAAAGTGAAATATAACCAATGAATTTATTATGTCTATCAAATATAAATCCACATATAATAAATGAAATAATACATAATATAACAATATGTCATCATAAATATTATCTTATAATATCTAATATAATCAAACAGTAATATAACCCATGTTAAATAAATTGAGTTATAAACATTATTACCAATTGGTAACGTTCATGTCAAATCCACATGGACGAAATAATTAAAATTAAAATATTATTTTTGAATTATTCATGATATTATTTTTAAAATATTCAGTGTATACACCATTTAAGAAATTTATGTTTCTAATATTTAAATATTCCATAATGAAGGAATACTGAGTTGAAGTCCCTTACCCCGAGTAAAGAAATTTCATGTATTTCCTTTAACTGAAGTATAATAAATTTTTATCAATTATTTGATACATTAAATACAATTTCAAAGTTTAATAAAATATAGTTAAATAAATGTATTTATTTATTCTTGAGTTGATATTAAAATACATAATCAGTTAATTTTGCAATGGGTGTTTTGATTATGTTTAGGTCATTGTTTTAAAATGTCTTCGGTGTGCCAAATTTGGTCCAAGAGGAAATTATTTCAAAATATATAAAATAATAATCTGGAATTAGTTTGAAATCTTATTAATTAGTTATAATTAAAAAAAATAACGAAATTTTGTAATAAAAAATGAACTACGTTGCAATCATGGATATTGTAGGTCATAATTACACATGAGTAACATTTCCATTTTTTAATTAATATTGTGTAAATAATTTAATTATTATGTTATCCTAAAAATAATTAAAAAAATAGAATAAATAAAATATTATTTATTTAAATATAATTATTTTTATCATCCTTGTGGTGTGGCGATGAAAAAATAATCAAATCACTTCATGAAGGAGATAAACCACACATATGCGTGGCCAACATTATCATTTTTTTAGTGAGTCGAAAGGTAAGAATGAACGAAAAATTATCATTTATCAGGGATAAAATGAAATTAATATTAATATTATATCATATATATCACATATATTTAATAAAATTATCATTATTACCTACCAGGTAACGTGTTAATGAAAAAACAGATCACATCACTTAATGAGACAATCATCTATTGTACTCATGTGTGATTTTATCATATCCCCCATGTAATTTAAATAAACATGTAATATCTGATATAATAATTCAATAAAATTAATTATGTTAAAAATATAATATATATATATATATATACATTAACTCCATCATTATATCTTTAAATATGAGGAATTTGTGGACAATGATTAGCATCGGTTCGTGAGATGGTAGTCCATCGTACAAACAAATGATGGTTTCATTTACCGTTTGACATTTGAGGAGATGTATTTTTATTATTATTAAATCATAATAACATCTTATTATATGATAGATATTTTTATTAATAGAATAACATAATTTAATATAATTTTACATTGGTGGAAGAAAAAATAATAATAAAAATATCAGTTAAGGATGACACCTATTATTTGGACAACCACCCTAGGTAAGAACTAAAATCTGAAATAGGAATGATTTATGATCAAAATGGGAACTAGTTAATGGTTTGGTATGTAAGGAAAATATTCTTGAGGTTTTTTTGATCCAAAATAATTTTACAGGGTGATGGGGAGAGAAGAGGTGGTGGCCTTTTTAAGTGAGGGGAGTGGAACACTTGTAATTATTCAAAATAAAATTTTGTAACTATAACGTGCCAAGACAGCTCTTCCCAACACAGTGCTTGAAAATGATGTGTAATGTTTTTTAAGAAACATAAAAATTACACAACACATTAAACAAATGATCATATTTTACCGGACTAGGTTCTGGTGAAAAGATAAATGCTGGAAAAAAACATTAGAGTAATAGAATAAATTAAAATGGAATGAAAGATCAACTCTGCTTCCACACGCGCTACAACAAAGACAATCAACTCTGGATTTCAAGGCAAACTGAAAAACATTATGAAAACATAGGGTGAGAAGAAAGGGCCCAGTAAAGAGTTTTTAAAAACATTTATAATTTCCATTAATATTTTTCCCTTTATTATACGTTTGAAAAATGAAATTGGAAATATATTTTTAATACAACCATTACAAAATACTATAATGTTTTGAAAAATAATTCTACTTTGAAAATAATTTTAAACTAATCCAGTGATCCAGTTGAATATTATATGCAAGCTTTTAAAAACCAAACCACTGTGGACACTCGAAACATTGAAGGCTATCTTAGGCCTACCCACTTGAGTGACGTATTCACTATCCAATTCCATGTCGTATTTACATTGTTGGAGTATCAGTTTTTATAATACATTTTTTTACTAGCTAGCCTTAAATACATATAATTTTCAATGTTGGGTTATTTTCGAAAATATATTTATAATCATGCTTGGATAAAATAAATAATAATCATTACTAAAAATTAAATATTCGACTTGGTACGATCAATTCTCATGATAATGGGGTTGCAAAATCACATGACAGATTAATCAACATATACACACTTAAAATTTCACTCTTATTCAGATAAAAATTGATTTTTTAATGTTTATTTAATTGCTCATGCACATATGTATATGACAAAAAAATCATCAATGTATGGCCATAACATTGAATTTTATATGAAATGTATAATTTTTTTGATATTATTAACTTATATAAATATTTATTTAAAGTAGTTATTAACATTAAAATTATACAAGTAAATATATATATGTGTGTGTCATAATAATAGATTAAAATCATGTTTGGATAAGGTTTCGATAAATAGAAACATCCCTTATCAAGGATAATGTGAAATCAAATTAACACATAAACTATGATACATATGTAGATATATCCCTCTCTTGTAATTAATATGATTCCAAAAAATATTTTATTTTAATTTTTTTGAACTCCAAACTAAATTTATTCATTACGCAAAACCATAAAATTATATTCATAATTTTTAAATTAATAGACTATCAATTACTAATATTTTTAAATAGATATATTTGAAAAAAACTATCCTTGCTAAAATAATAATGGAATTGCAATTGAAGTGAAAATAAATTCCTTGCAAACACAATTGAAAAATTTTAAATCAAGAACGAATAAACAGCATACCAAACTTATACCGAAATAATTGTATTATAAATCACATTACTATGATTTATCAATGTTTTGAAAACCATTTTGTTCTTTTTTGAAAGAATCTCATATGTAAACATAGATGAAACAAATAATTTGATAAAAAAAATACATTTGAAAAAAAAGGTCTCAAAATAAATAAATATTTGAAATAAATATTTATCCCTTAAAAAATTGAATAGGAGAGTGAGTATTTGAAAATAAAAATTGTCTTGCTTGTTTCTTTAGATTATCCTTCTATTTTTGTATACTCTTAGGACTATAATTGATCTCTAATATAGAAGTGGAAAATATTGAGAAAACTAAGAGAAAAAAAACTCTCACTCCCTCATGGACTACCTCACCACACTCCTATATTTATAATAAATGAGGTTGAAGTGAAAAAAATGAAAGGAATGTATATGTGGTACCAGTACATCGATTCATAGATTAAATATTTGATGAATCACTATCTACTAGTGAAATCAGTTACAAGAATGATTATATTTTTTCTAATTTAGTGGACCATATGTAATGATTGTCGAGAAATCAATCATATCATTGAGAATATATTATATATTCAATTCCAAGTGGAAAAATTTAGGGATTACGATGAGAATTTGAATGTCTATTTAAAATGGCACAACATGACAAATGGATTATTTGAAAGAATAAAAACATATTATTGATATGGACATCCAATAGAAAATATCCATATCATTATTGGAATAATCCACAGAGAATGTTGACAAAAATCAATTAAAACAATGTGTAACCAAATTGAATAAAATATATAATTGATGCTAAAAGGGTTTGTATATAGCAACCGAATAATAAATATGAACAAAGATGACAAATAGGTAAGTTAATGCACTGAAAAAAACATTCGGATAGAAGAATACGACAATAATGGAAATCAATGCACTGCATCTGATCAAATAGATACGATTTTTTTTAGAAATATTCAGATAGTAATTAATTGAATATGCAGAAATCAGTTCAACATATAAGTGTTCAGATGATTAAAAAATAGAAACCTACCTCTATTAGCATTGAAACCCAAACCATTACTCAAAAATGACCAGAGACGTTTGATTTCTACTCGATCTGAATAACCCGACTTTGATCAGTCCAAAACTGATCTCCCGAGAACTCAAAACCAAAACCAAACTCGAATCAAAAGAAGAATCATCGACCGGAAACTCGCGCTGCTACTCCACCTCGCCCCTCAAAGAGGAATTAAATAGAGTTTCAAATATATTACATATATCCACAGTTGGCATCAACTCCACTAAAGCAAATGGATCAAATCCAGGATGATGCTCGTCTTTCCACTCCCCGAAGATGAATGATCCTTCTTGTTCGACACCAAGCTCAATATCTCCCATCTGTGATGAACTCTCTCCTATTATGGACTCAATTCTGAAATCTGAACTCACATACAGGTTTCCAGATTTGTCCTATCATCTTATTTTTTTATCATTTCTTTTATTTTTTATTTAAATCATTTATTATTTTCTTATCCATTAATAATTTTTTTTCATATTACTGATAAATATAACACTTTTAATTCATAAATATAAATTAAATTTATATTAATCATAATATAAACATTTATTAATTTATAATTTATTTTAAAATATATATATATTAGCTAAATAAATTTACAATCAACATAAAATAAATATAATAAATACATAATATTTTGTCTTTTTTGAAACTAATTTTTTTAATTATTAATATTATTATACTTTTTAACATTTTTTTAAATCTTGGTTTATTATAAATATATTGTTGTTTATGCTAATTCAAAACATTATAAAAATATATTACATTTATTATTACCTTTAATTATATTTATTTTATATCAACGGTTATCATAATCCATTTCTCAATTTCAATTTAAAAAAATGTAATGGATAGTTTTTATAATGGTCAGATAAAAACACAATAAATATCAATTCATAAGGGCTACCTAGAAAATAATATCTGGATGATCACGCAACTACTTTTGAAAATGGTTTTATATGATCCTCTTATTCTTAGTTTCATTGCTATTGATCTTGCTATAACTTTTGTGGTTCTATATGATCAAAGATTTGAGAACTAACCAATTGTTATTATTGTGTTTCTCTATGGTCTTCCAATTGTTTTTTATCGATGGCAGTGGGTTTAATGGGTTAGTTATTTTGTGTCATGGATGTATTATGGTAATTTTATAAACAATGTTCTTACTACTTATACCTTTTCATTTGGAAATTTATGTATTTTATTGCATCATGGAATTCTTGACAAAACATAACTCTTATTTTTAAACTGCAGATGTTACATTCTCCCCCAGTTAATATAATTTCACCCTCGCAATTCATTTACACTTACTACTACTAATTACCATTTATTATAAGTCTCACATAATTTCCCCAAGGTCCATACGGTTGTATACCACAATTTCTATATATTCTTATTATATTAATGTTCAAATTGGATTTGAAATCCACCACATCCTATCCTTAAATGCAACATGTGCAAGAGGGGTTATATGGATGTAGTCACCGAAAGACAGTCCTCAAGGAATGATAATCAAAATAGTATCCAAGAATTTTGTCTTGAATATGATTTATGTAATAAATTCTCATTGCACCATCTTCAAAAGCTTAAAAGTCATCATAAATTCTTCCTGTGAAGAAAAATCATAAAAGTTGACACATATATGATGCGTGAAGACTCCCTTCATTAATTTCTCTATAAAAAGATGAGATTGATTCTTGCTGCTCAAACATTGTAAAGAACCTAAAAATTCCTTCTTAATATGCCCCTTGGTGTCTATAGAAGCGACGTTGAATCTGTTGGATGTCTTCGAAGATGAAACAAGAAACTTGATGAAAATTTTTTATATCAGGCGTGCCCGATATATTTTAAATTCATTTATAATAAATTAATATGGCTTCGTAAGGCTCAGATTCTTCTTCGGATGACTTTTCCATGATCATAGCAGGTAATTCATCCAGAAGGCCTAAGAGATTTGTTTGAGTTCTCCTTCCTTCCATCTGAAAATTACACTGAAGAAATTTTTACTAAGATAGGATAATCTATTGAAGAGTTATAACTTCCCAGAGTTATCTGGACAGTGCCTTTGATACCAATTATAATGCCCGAGCCTGCTATTCCGGACATAGTTCTTGAAAATGATGTGCGATTTTTTTATGAAACAAAACAGTTAAACAAAAATTTAAAAAACGAGGATCTTTTACTGGTCTAGGTTATGGAAAAAATATACATGCTGAAAAAAAACATCAGAGTCACAAAATAAACAAATAATAATGAAAGATCAACTCCTCTTCCGCGCGTGCTAAAACAAAGATGATCATCTCTGGATTTCAAGGCGACCTGAAAAAAATTTCGAAAACGTAGGGTGAGCACAAAAGGTGCCTAGTAAGGTGTTTTGAAAACGTTTGCTAAATCCCATTAAAATTTTTCCATTGATTATACATTTGGAAAATTCAATTGGAAATATATTTTTAAAACAAACTTTACAAAATACAATAATTATTTGAAAAATAATTATACTTTGAAAGTACATCTAAACTAATCTAGTGATCCAGTTGAAAATATTAAGCACGATTTTAAAAAGAAAACAACTGAGGACACTCAAAACATTGAAGGCTATATTGGGCCTACCCATTTGTGGGACAAATTCACTATCAAATTCCATATCATATTTACAATGTTCAAGTATCAGTTTTTATAAAACATTATTCTATTAGCTTCTCTTAAATACATATAATTTTTACTGGTGTTTTATTTTCGAAAATATATTTATAATCATGCATGGAACAAAATAAATTTTAATCTTTAAAAAAATTACATATTTTACTTTTTACAATCAATTCTCATGATACATGGCATTGCATAATCACAAAAAAGATTAATCAACATCCATGAACTTAAAAGTTCATTCTTATAAATATAAAAATCCTATTTTTTTGTAAAGATTATTTAATTTCTCATTCACAAATGTATATGAAAACAAAAAAATCAATGTATGTCCATAACATTGTCTTTTATATGAAATGTATAAAAAAATATGATTTTATTAGCATCTGTAATAATTTATTTCAAATAGTTACTAACATTAATATTATACAAGTAAATATATATGTGTGTGTCATAATAATAGAATAAATTTATGTTCTGATAATGTTTCGATAAATAGAAACATCCCTTATCAAGAATAGTGTGAAATTAAATTATCACATAAACTTTGATACATATATAGATATATCCCCCTCTTTTAATTAAAATGATTCTTAAATATAAATTTTTTTAGCACCAAACTAATTATATTGATTATGCAAAACCATAAAATAAAAATCATAATTTTGAAATAAATAGACTATCAATTACTATTAATTTGAAATAGACAAATTTCAAAATTAAACCGTCCTTGCTAAAATAAGATCGTAATTGAAATGAAAGTGTAAATAAATTCCCTACAAACACAATTAAAAAAATTTTAATTCAAGAACGAATAAAAATCATACCAAACATATACCGATATAATTATAGTATGAATAACATTACTAAAATTCATCAATGTTTTGAAAAACTTTTTGTTTTAGTATGGATGAATCCCAGAAGTAAAATTAGAAGAAACAAATAATTTGAGAAAATAAAAATTGAAATCACTTAGGAAGATAAGGTCTTAACATAAATTAATGTTTTAAATAAATATTTATCCATTACAAAAATAGAATAATAGTGTGAGTATTTGGAAATAAAAATTCCCTTACATGTTTCTGTAGAGTCTCCTTCTATTTTTGTTTACTCTTCGGTCTCAAATTTCTCTCTCATATAGATGTGGAAAAAAAAGGGAAAACTCAGAATAAAATCACTCCCACTCCCTCATGGACTACCTCACCACACTCTTATATTTATAACAAACGATATTGAAGTGAATTTTTTTGAAAGGAATGTATATGTGGTACCTATACAGCGATGCATAGATTAAATATTTGATGTCTCTGTGTCTACTAGTGAATTCAGTTACAAGAATGATTAGATTTTTTCTAATGTAGTGGACCAATTTTAATGCTTGTCGAGAAAGAATACATATCATTGAGAATATATTATATATTCTCTTCCAAGTGATAAATTAAATGATTCAGATGATAATTTGAAAGTCAGTTTAAAATAGAGCAACACAATAACTAGATTATTTTAAAGAATCAAAAAATATTATTTATATGGACATTCTAAAGAAAATATCAATATTACTATTGAAATAATCCACAGGGAAAGTTGAAAAAAAATTAAAACAGTGCTAAACTGGATTGAATTTAATATAGAATCGATGCAAAAAGGGTTTATATATAGAAACTGAATCATAAATTTGTGAAAAGATGACAAATTGATACATTAATGCACTGAAAAAAACATTTTGATTGAAGAATATGACAATAATGGAAATCAATGCACTTTATTTGATAAAATAGATATGATTTTTTAGAAAGATTCAGATAATAATTAATTGAATATGGCAAAATCAGTTCAACTTATAAGGGTTCAGATGAATAAAAAATATAAATCTACCTCTATGAACATTGAAACCCTAACCATGAAGCAAAAATGACCAGAGACGTCTAATTCCAACTCGATCTGAATACCCGGACATTGATCGGTCTGCAACTGATCTCCTTCAAACTCAAAACCAAAATCAGAATCGAATCCAAAGAAGAACCCTTCACCTACATCTCGCACTGCTACTCCACCTCTCATGTTAAAGTGGAATGAACCAGAATTTCAAATATATTCCATGAAGCCATGGTTGGCTTCGACTCCAACGAAGCTCTTGGATAAAATCGAGGATGATGCTCGTCATTCCAATCCACGAAGTGGAACCAACCTGTCAATTCGACACCATGCTCAATTTCTCCCCTCTGTGATGAACTCTCCCCTACATCAGACTCAATTCCGAAATACGAACTCGCATACAGGGTTCCCTATTTTTCCATTCATCTTATTTTTTTAATCATTTCATTTCATTTTTTTATTTAAATCATTTATTATTTTCTTATCCTTTAATAAAAACAATTGACATATTATTGATAAATGTAACATTTTTAATTCACAAAAATAAAATAAATTTATATTAATCATAAATTAAACATTTATTAATTTACATTTTATTTCTTAAAAAATAATTATATATATATTATTTAAATAAAATTACAATCATCATAAATGAAATTTAATAAATACATAATAATTAGTGCTTTTTTTAAATTAATTTTCATTCTTTTAATTATTATTATTATACTTTTTACCATTATTTAAAATTATTGTTTCTTATAAATATATTTTACATTATTCTAATTAAAAACGTTGTAATAATATATTAACTTTATTAATACTTTGAATTATATTTAATTTATATCTACTTTTTTCATAAGGCATTTCTCAATTTCAATTTAAAAACATATAACATATAGTTTTTATAACGGTCGAATAAAAACACTATAAATATCAATTCCTAAGGGTTAGTCAAAAAATAATATCTCAATTCTAATGCAACTGCTTTAGAAAATAGATTTATATTCTCCTATTATTCATTGTTTCATTTCTATTGTTCTTGGTATAAATTTTCGGCTTCTATCTGATCGAAGAAATGAGAACTACCAGATCGGTATCGTTTTGTTTCTCAGCGGTCTTCCAATTGTTTTATTATTGATAGAACTGGGTTTAATGGGATAGTTCTTATGTGTCAAGGATGAATTATTGTCTTTGTATAAATAATGTTCCTTCTACTTATATCATTGCATTCAGAAATTTATGTATTTTATTGTATGTTAGAGTCATTGATAAAACATAAAACTTATTTTCTAACCAAGGGTGTTCTAGTAACCACATTTTTCACATTCAAAAAGGATATAAAATATATAATTATCTGTAATTATACAAGTTATTGAAGAAATATGAATATAAATTATATTTTATAGATGTTTTCATATCATTTTAAGACTTATCATTTTAGTTTGACCCCTGATAAACTCGTTTTCACCTTAAATATGATAAACATTTTCTAGGGTTCTCACTATTCATTATAAGAAAAATTTAAGTTAAAAATATTATATAATAAAATTTATAAATATTAAAACTATTTACTACAATTTAGAAAATTCAATTCATAAAATTGTTAGAATTATTTTGAGAATAATACCCACATACATGATAAAAAATAGGTTTTCCATAAATTTAATTTTTCAAGCATAAAATGATTTATTTTAACTCAAAGAATATTATTCATCAATATATAATTTTAGATTTTTAAATATTGATATATATACTCCTAATTTCATTTAAATCCTTACAAAAAAGATTTTTAATTAAATAATAAAATGGAAAATCCTTATGAACATTAAAAATATTTTTTAGAAACACTATTTTTATACTCAAAAATAAACATATACAAAAATACAATATAATTATAGTACAAAATAAAGTAATTATTTTATATATAACTCAATTAAAATAATTTTAATTGGAATAATATTCAAAACATAATGTTACATTTATATTCCATGATTTTTTGGAATGAAATTATAGTTTTATTAAAATTCATATATTTTAATATTCACTAAAATGTCAATATTTTATAAAAATACAAGAAAAAAACACCCCTAGTTAATTTTTATCTGATTATCTAAAAAAATTAATTTAATTATATTAAAAAAATCAAATATATCTTGAAATTTAATATAATATTTCCTCACAAAAATAAATGACAATTATTTATGAAAAAACATATTTTTTTAAAATTATATAACTTTACCAAAAATTTATTGATTTTTGAATAATAAATTTTTAATAAATTAATATATTGTACGATATATATATTTATGATCAATTACTCAATAATATTTATTCCATCAGATTTAATGGCTATTTTATTAAAATTATATATTTAAGAGTCCAGTTAAGCTATGTGTTGTTTATCAAATAAGAAATTGATACTAATATTTTTCTTTTAACGTCATGGAGTTTTTGTAAGATAAATGGTTTAATTAAGATATGATATAGTTTAAATTTTGGTTTAAATCCCTTAACACTAGATAATTAAATGTTTAATGGGTGTAGGAAGAATCTTTGGGGTGATCTGGGGGTTTAGGACATGAATAAGAGGAGTTTATAAATTTTTTTCATGTTTCCTGGTTGGTGCATGGTTAGTGTAAACCATGTTCCCAAACCGTGTTAGCAAGTAAGAGGGGTTCATGATTAGTTAAACCATGATAGGGGAGATCAAAATTGTACGACTTGAACATAGGCATTCCATATGGTTTTTCAAACCATTTACTTCTCCCCAGGTAACTGTAAAACCTCAAGTCCTCTGAAACATTTGATAGCACACAATTTGTGCATGGTTTGGAAATTTTGTGGCCAAAACATGAACCCAATGAAAAATTAAAAATATTACCTTCTCCCCCATATTATATTAAGTATCCCACCAGAAATTCTGTCCATTTTTTTCTCCCCTAGCCCTAGTGACAAACTCAGGCTCCCTAATCTTCCCAAGGGTGGATGTCATTGATTTCTATGTCATTTGGAGTGTTGTTTGGTGGGTATTGAATTATTGGGTATGTATAAAAATCAACATACTTCATTTTATTAAAATTAGGTCTTCGGGTATCATTAATCATTATCTGAATCCCTAAAATCCTCTTTTTCAATGGATCATATGATGGGGCTTCATGGTTATTGGAATCTGGATCTATGGGTAAGGCTAATGCTGCATTCATCATAGATTTTGTGGTATTTGGTCTAAAAGTTATATACTACATACAATTTGTCAATTTATTCTTGTGTGGTTTTGTAATTTCCTCCATCATGATTTTTATTTGATACCATTATATGATATGGTATAATTGTATCACTAAAATATTATTTAAACTCCTCGTGACCCCCATGTGATGCTTTGAGATAATATAATAGATTTTGGGACACCCATGGCATGCGTCAACATTCATGAACATGGTTGGTTGCAATGATAATAATATAATTGAACTGTGATAGAATAGAGGAAATGGTAAATATGTTGAAATGTCTATTTAATCCATAGGAGGAACTAATGGTAGTTATTATTAATTTTTTAAAATTGAATAAGTGAATTGTTTTAGATGGTATGAAAAATGTTTACATGGATTGATTTGAATATGAAAATGGATTATTAATTTGTAATAGAAATGAGTAAATGGATTATGTAATATGTGTTGATGAATGTTATAAATGGGACAAATGTGGGTAAATTGTTGAACGAGAAAATTGGTAAATGTTTGGGAATTTTTGTGTATTCTAATTGTGTTATGGTGTGAAGAGGGAAATGGGTTCAATAGGATAAGTTATATAAATGGTAAATATGTTATTGGGTTATGGATTGATATTTTGTTGTATGAAAATGTATATTAATTATTATTTTTATGTGTATTGATTTATTATGTATTCTAATATGGTATATATGGTAAATAGATATATAAGAATATGAACATGACATGGTAGTTTTAGGGTATTGTACTTGAGGATCTACACCAAAAACTCAAGTTAGACTATGGATCACACCCCAACCCCATTAAACATGGTTTACTAAATGGGACTAAGGCTCTATTCCACTAACATTTTCATTTAATGAGACTTCATATAACAAGGACCCATGATCAGTGTTATAAAATTGTTTCTGAAATGGTTATTCCATGTGAGATAGGAAACAATACTTATTAACTTATGCATGATAATATATCATCATATGTTATTTTTTAGATGATGTAAATGCCAAACACATGGAAATACATGATGAAAATGAGTTTTTTAATGAAGACAGAAAATGTGATTGAAATGGAAATAATAATGGAAATAATTCATTTGAATATTTTTATCCAATGGAACGATATTTGTATTCTTCTTAATTTACCATTCCTTTTAGTACATGAAAAAAAATCTATATAGACAAGATATTTTGTAGATGTTATTGGTTGTGGATTAAATAGTTTTACACATAACCTACGCATGCCTACATTAGATACCTAAGAATAATATATGGTTGTAGGTCTGGATAAGGGAAAAGGTTGTATGCTAGAGATTTTAGTTGGGCTCGGGGTGTTCTTAGATGAGGGATTCAAACAACGAGTTACGACCCAATGTTGGGATTCAACAATTCGTCTTTATTCTGAGTTTTTTATTTTTAGAATGGTTAGATTAAAGATAAAATATTTATCATTTGGTTATGATTATACCATTTTTGGGAAATGGTTAATAATTAATGTTTCTTATATATTGTTCATTTTTTCCATCATTTCTTATGTTTTCTATTGTGGAATTATATGGTAAATAGGGCATATTCTCCCCCATGTGATTTACTAATCCCTCAGTGCGAGTAGTAATCCGTTGGGGTATGATTAGGTTCACTTTAGGTCATCTAGACAATCATATTGGGGAACATGTTAGTGGATTCTCAGTCAAGGATAATAAAATGGGGCATTGGGGATATTATTTTATATGGTGTTACTATTTTAGATCGTTTATAGGAGGATAAGAAGTGTCGAACATTGTTATTGAGATTTTTCGTAACAGTATACAAACAATATATGGTGCAAAATCCATGCTTACATGTTTGTAATTGTTGTTATTGATGTTTTTCATTTTACTTAAATGATATTTCAATTTTGGGGGATTCAATTGTTTTGTTTTTTGAATATTTTATGATATTTTCTCAGGGATATAATGACATGAGGTTTTTCATTCATGCATCATTTGTAGGAAACTAGTGACATAGGTGTCATGCATCATGATAGGAATACATGGGATAGGTGTGTGTGACAATAAGGGTAGGATGCATTTTATTTATTGAAAATCTTATAGAATAGTATGCCCAATAAAGATGTATTAAATGGAAAACTAGAAATTATTTTAATAACTATTAAATATTTTTTGTTAATGAATTGGTGTAAATGGGTTAAAATGTTTTTTTAATGACTTGTGAATAAGTTACAATTTTAGATTTAGATAACATTAAATATATAGATGTTCCAAAAGAAGTATATTTTGAGTGGTGGAAGTGAAAATGGTTTTAAAAGAGTGTCTAATTAAATGATCAAGACAATATAGGATGGTTTCCCCATTATTTACCATGACTCATGGTAGGGATGGTTGGGGAAAGTGATCTCGGTGAAAAATGTCCATTGGGTTAGTGTATTTGAAATATGATGCTTATGGATATAGGGGAAACTTATTTTACATAAACTGTGAAAGATTTATGTTATGTGTTATAAAACGTTTTTTCGGGAATTATAGAAAAATTCCCCCATGATGATGGTTACCAGGTGGGTGACAAAAGGATACAACTGATAATACTCCCCGGTAGCAGAGAAAGAAATCCATTTTTTTCATGAATAACATGGAGTAGAGAATTTTTTCAATAAATTCAATAATTTTATCCAGAATATGGAAAGGGACCAATGACAGGTCTTTTTGAATATGTTTAAATTAACTAGAGAGTTTCAGTTTCATCAACCTCCAACATTTTTTAGACCGGGTGGGCCTGAGGTAGTAGTGTTATTGATAGATTTTATCATGATGATCATGGATCATTTGGAGACTCTTACAGAGAAGAGAGTCAATCAATAAGCATACATGTTATAGAAATTGGAAAATCCAAGATTGGATATTCTGTTTCAGAGATTGTAGGCCAATGGTATGTTGCGGAAAGACTATTAAACAATGATTATGGAGCATTTTTATCTAGAGAACTTTATACATGAGTTTTCTATATGATTTATGAAATTATCCTTGGGAACGTTCTTAGGTATGATGCATTCCAATTGATTGATATTCCACACATTGTTCCAATGTTTATAGGGGATAAAACCATAACTAGTAGATATTTCCTAGATGGTATTAGAAATGATATAATGTACCGGGTGAATATATTTTTCTCAAATCTGTTTGTATTAGTGGTATATCAGGCCTTTATTTTTGAGTGGAACATAATGTATGATTTAGGAATTTGGTTTGTGGTTCCTATTGGACGAACCAATAGTGTGACTTTTGAGGGCAATATGCATCGTATGAAAAATCTCTAATATGGGTGAAGTGAGGAGAGGACCCCAAACAGAGGACAAACCTCTCAATGTGATGACAATGTTTGTTTTCTATCAGTGTAGATTGCCAGAGAACAATCATGTTCAATGTCCCCAACCACCAATTTAGTGTTTAGCATGCAGTAGAATAGTGATTGTACAGAGTTTATGTAGGTATCCATGTATGCTAGGAATATATGGATGATAGAGGCCAACGATATGAGATAGAAGAGGAATGATTACCCCAAATCGGGTTGGTTTCAGGAGCTCGGCTAGTTATACCAGTCTATGTGGTGGACATGGTACTCCAGAGAGATTTCAATTGTACTAATAGGGAAATGTTGCAAAGGAAACATAGGTAGAGCCCTAGGAATAAGAACATTCCATATTAATGTCATTCAGTCTACACTCAGAGGTCATGAGGTGTTGTCACAGACTATTCTCAGTACTATCCTTTAGCTTTTAGTCTTACTAGTACATTATTCGATACATGCCCCCACATTCTTTTATTTCTTCTTAGTTAGTTTTTATTTGGGCTATTGATGGAATGTATTTGTGGGGTTATGTTGATTAATACGTTGTTAAGGGTTCGAGTTGAAAATATTAAGCAATTTAAGTGGTGTGCTCTTGAAATTGGTGGTTACCATTTCCTATGATAAATTTTTGTGTCAGATATGTCAGGTTTTGATATGATTTGGGGTATAAACTATATACTATTATACCAATCCCATATTTTTTATTACCCTCATATAGTGAGGTTTAAATATCATGAGGGGGACACTTATTCCGATCTTGGCGAATGAGACATATACGTTGGTTGTGTAGGTCATGGTTTTAATTAGTCGCGTGAAATCACCAACCATGTAGTGTCCACGATAGAGTTGTTAATGTGAACTGAACCTGTTCCCATTCCAGCATATATGATGGCACTATAAGAACTCTGGGAACATAAAACCTAGTTGTAGGAAATGGATAATAAAGGTTTTATTCGTCCTAGTAAATCACCTTGTCGATATTCAATGTTGTTTTCCATGAAAGATGATGAATTGTGGTGATTGTGATATGATTGTGTGTAAATAATAGGAAGCTGAACAAATAACATTTCAGAATTGATTCTCTATTCCATGAGAAAAAGATAGTTTTGACCAAATGAGAGGTGAATTCAGTGTTCTCCATGAATGATTTGATATCGAAGTGTCATCATCTAAGATGAGACCTTCAGGTATACCACAAACTACTTTTAGCAGAATTTACTGGTTGTGTGAGTTTGTTGTGATGACGTTTGGGTTGACCAATTTTCCAATAGTTTTTCTGGGCCTAATGAACCGAATCATTGACCAATATCTTGATTAGTTTGTTGTTATCTATGTTTTTGACATCTTGGTGTGCTCTAACACTCATGATTATCAGTCCAAACATCTTGAAATCATCTTGATTTCACTAATGGATTATATTCTATACACCAAGATAAAAAATTCATTTCTATATTGGAAAGGACCATTTAATAGGAAATATTATTGCATAATATGTTGTGTATATAAACTCATAGAAACTCTAAGAAGTTGTGTTCT
Source organism: Viscum album (assembly GCA_963277665.1). NCBI lineage: Eukaryota > Viridiplantae > Streptophyta > Magnoliopsida > Santalales > Viscaceae > Viscum > Viscum album. The sequence continues at coordinate 1,952,552,513 of OY728150.1, forward strand.
GGGAGAAGCTGAAGAATGTTTCTGTTATCAGAGTTTTGTGGGTTGGTCAACTATTACCAATTTTCCATCAAGGAATTTTCTAATTTCAAAGTGTCACTTTTGGTTTTGATCAAGAAGGGAATGTTTTTTTAAAATTATGGGGGCATTTAAACAATCCTTCCTAGAGTCAAATAATTTCATACCAAATGCACTGATTCTGATATTACCTAAGCTAGGTATGCGGTTTACCTTGTTATGTGATGTATCTAGTGTTGGGAATGGCGTTGTATTTATGAATGATGATTGGGTGGTTGCATACAATTAACAGTTGTTGAGTTCTCATGAGAGAAGATACCATATATATTTTCATGAATTGTCTATAGCGGTTTGTTCGCTTAAATGATTTCATAATTACTTGTTGGGAGAGAGGTTCGAGTGTGTACATCGATCATAAAAGCATAACATATATATTCTATATACATAATATGAATCGTTTTCAGTTAATATAGGTAGAATTCATGAAATCCATTAACGTTTTACTCTTTTACACATCGATAAATTGAAACAGTGCATTCAGATTTTTTTAGTAATAATGCTCAAAATTAGGCAGTTCAAGACTTTATTTTATAGTATAGGATGAAGGCATTGTTCACTGAGATCAATCTAGAAGTTCGGGGTGGATAAGGGAAAATGTTCCTTGCATCCATAGATGTTGAGTCCACATTGAGTAGTCGAATAAAATAGAAACAACATGAATATTGAAAATGATTTTCTCTGAGGGAAAGTATTAAATGTGGGGAGTTACCTTCTATTTGGTGTAATGGGGATGATAGGATCATTTATGTTTATGGTTTTGTTTTCAAGAGAATGTGAATATGAGAAGATTTAATTCAAAAAATCCATGCATCAAAGTGTATAATGCTTCCATGGTTGACTAAAATGATCATGATCTTCATAAACAACAATTGTGGCCTGGGTTGATGGAAGCGGTTTTAGGGTTCATGATACAATTCCTTACCTTTCAGTAGGTGATGGTTGAGAATCTGTGTCCATGATGTTTTTTTAGCCACCACCCATTTTGGAATGGATATTAAATGATGTGATGACGGATTTTGTTATAGGTCTTCTAAGTATACATCGAATGAATGATGAAATCTGGGTAGTTGATGATTGACTAACTATGGTGGTTCATTTATTACTGATTCGCTAAAACCATTATCATCGGTAATTTTGGTGATTTGGATGTTCAATAGTTATTGTATTTTTCTTAGGGTACCACTGACTATAGTTTCTGATTGTGAACAGAATTTTACATAATACTTATGGTAATAATTAGAGATGGTTCATGTTACCACAGTGTTCCTTAGGACCAAATTCTACCCATAGATGGACAAGAGGTCATAGTGTAACATTCAGGTAATAGTGTACATTTTGAGTGATTGTGTTCTTGATTTCGGTGCGTAATAGGAAAATCATCTGGAATATTGTTATTTTTCTCAAAATATTTTTTCCCATTATACAATTTAGAAAGTATAGCTTGAGGATATTTATGGTAGACCATAGATATATTTGTTGTGTTGGTTAGAGGATTGGAAGTCTGAGTTTCAAGGTCTAATTATCATGAATGAGATGTCAGAATAGGTTCAGTTGATTTAGAAATATATTTTTATAACCAAGAGTGGGATGAAGTGGTATGTCCATCAGTTTCATGGACCACTCGAGTTTTTGTTTAGTGTTAATGTGTTTCTTCTGGTGTCAACGAGGATGGGTCACCATAAAATTCAAAAATATGGAATGACAGAACAATGGTACCAAGATACGTTTGAGAATTTGGAGATAATCAGAGTGATAGTGAACTGATTGGGTCTTCTAATATGATATATTAGAATCCATTTTTACATTCAACTGTCACAACATTTACAATATCACCCTGACCCATCTCACATGATCAATGATGAGTAGATAGTTCATGATACTGATGTATCCATTGAGGAACATCTAGTTCATATTGTAGATCATAGTGAGAAAATATTGAGAGGGAAGATTGTGCATATGGTTCATGAATTATGGATTCATTGTAATATATATAATAAATCCTTGAAAAGTGTATCAGATATGCAAGCTCACTATCCCAATATTTTTTCATTGGATGCTCAGTGATTCTTGGGAGTGAGGCTCAGGGATGATATGTTATAAGGTGGGGAGTTATATGATGCAAACATTTAATATGTATTATATTATATAAATTTTTATTATAATCCCTTTATGATTGATAATTAAATGCTTATCATGCTTATGTGGAAGCTCAAGGGTGATCTGTCGGTTCGACACATGAATGAAAGGGAAGTTATGGAAATATAATCTTGTTTCATGGATGGTGCTCAATTACTATAAACCATGATACTAAACCCTACTAGCAATGATGAGGGGTGATCGGTTAGGTAATCCATTAATGTGGTAGAGCCAAATAATTGGGGCTTGGAAAGAGGCATTCTGCACATTTGTTATACTTTTTTTCATACTATAATGATCTCACCAGGTAACTACACGACCTCAAATCCTCATGGATTGTGGTTTACACATGTATTTATCATGGTTTAGAAAAGTATGTATACTAATTATCCCAAGGGTGGAACTCCTTCATTTTTAGGCGTTTTTGAGTGCTTTATGGTGTAGATCAAAGCTTTGGGTAAGTATAAAACTCTTATTTGTCCCCTTTTTATGATCAGGGTGTGAGGTCTCATTAATCATATTATGAAGAACTAAAACACTATTATTTCTGTGTATCCTATATTGGGTATTAAAAAACCTAAATCCAAATCTAAGGATATGTTTAAAGGATAATTCATCACCAGATTCTTGGTTGGTGGTCTACAGGTTACTTCCCAGAGTATTATTAGTGATTTTTACATGTGTGTTTGTGCTATTGATTTTTTCTTGATGTGTTTTTGGTTCCTTTGTTTTATATTATTAAATTTTTTTGGATAAACAATGATTTAGACTACTCATGATCCTTATGGGATGCATTGAAATTATTTGACCGATTTATGGACATGGATTGTGTGTGCTAAAATTCTAGAACATTATAAGTTGTAATTTTAATCATTGAATTTACATGATATTGAATAGAGACCAAGGTAAATATGTTTACATGAAAATTTAAACCATAAGTGGCACCAATGGTAGATATTTCTAGTTATTGAAAATATAATAATGGAATTGTATATCATGATGTTAAAAAGGGTTAAATGCACTATTGTAAATGTGTCATTGGATTATTAAATTTTAATGGAAATTAATAGAAGATTATGAATTTTATAAATGGGATAAATTCATGTAAATTGAGGATTGTGATAATGGTGTTAATAATTGGGAATTATTGATTATGCTAAAAAGCTTATGGTTTAAAAGTGGAAATCGGATAAAAGGGTTAAGAGATATAAATGATAATTGTGTTAATGGTTTATGGCTTGATATTGGGTAATATGAAAATAAATATGAATTATGATAGTATTTTTGTTGATTATGTATTCTTTCTTATATGGTATATGTGGAAAATGGGTTAATAATATTATAGACAAGACTAGGTAGTTGTGGGATATAGGACTTGAGGATCAATGCCCATTGGTCGAGATAGAATGATGCTCTAAACACCAACCAATAATACATAAATTAGAGAAGGGGACTAAGGCTTTATACCTTTTATGGTTTCATTTTATGATACATAAAAGATTGAGGCTCCAAGGTATGTGTTATGAAATTTATTTTGAAATGTTTATTCCTAGTGAGATAAGAAACATGACATATTTCATTATTCATGATAATTGATTAATCTGGGCCCTTATGTAAAAGATATAAATCCCTATCCCATGAAAACACATAATGAGAACGAATTTTGTAATGAAGATGACATAATTGATGGAAAATGAAATCATTTTGGAAATGATTAAATTGTATAATATTTTTTAATGGGAACCATATAATATTATACTTACATTGTCTTTCAATTCAGTATTTTCATGAAATATGTATTTAGATTGGATTTTTATTAGACACCATTGGTGGTGGCCAACTGAGTTATACTCACATTATATTTAGGTCGATGTTGGGTACTCGATAAAACATTATTATTGTGAGGTAAGATAATGGAAAAAGACTTATGAAAGATAGTTCATATGGTATTGTGATGTTCATAGATGAGGTATCTAGACATATAGTGAGGAACATATTTAGAGAGTTTACAATTTTTATATTTTGGGTTTTCTTCACTTTTATAATAAATAGATTGACAAGAAATATTTATAATTTTTTTTGTGATGTTACCCTATTTTTGGAAATGGCTTGTAATTCATGCATCTGATACATTGTTCATTGTTTCCTTTATTTAATATATTATCTATTGTGGTTTACTCTGGTAAAGTTGGTATAGTTTCCCCACATGATTTATTGTAACCCCTCTACATGGCGGAAACCATTGTACTATTAAGAGGCATGCCCAATGGCTTGTGGGAACTCATCTTGGGGGACCAGTAGGTTTCTCCAGGGTTAGAGATGTTACAGTATTACAAATATTATCATATTTCTCTTTAACATAATGTTTTTTAATTAATTAATGTTAATTTATCCCTCTAAACTTACCTAATTATCCTATAAATTACAGTTACTATTATAATACTTCATATATTTTAGATTATCTTGTTAACTCAATAACCATATTTTTAGTCACTGATTTTATGTTATGTATAGTAAACATCACTTTATTAAACCTATTTCCTCTCATAAAATTAATGGATAAAATATTCATATTTTTTATAATTTTAATCACCTTATTTTGATTAAGAGATAGAGGGTTAATTATCATCTTTGTCGTTAAAATTCATGGTCATCTAATCTTTAATGGTTCATTAATTATCCATACTAATCCAAATTTTTTAATGAATTACAATGACTAAAAAATTAATTGGGACTATAGATTTTATATTTATAAATCAATGATAGTATTTTTATTCCATGATTTTTTTGAATGTCCATTATAGAAAATACATAATTTGGAAGACAAAACAAATAAATTTAAAGATATCATATGTGTTAGTATGTGTTTTTAGTGTGTGTCGGTTAATTGAATTTATTTTTCCCATATATATATATATATATTTGTAAATGTACTTTTATGTATGTATTAGTGTTTTCTAAAAAAACCATGTAGAAAGGAATTTAATGCCTACAATGACCATTAATTTTCAAATATGGGCTATGTGATCTATTTATTGGCCACTGATATTTATTCTTAATGTGTCCCAATTATATAAAACATGTATAAAATTAATGCAGATATAAATACATAGACACAAACACAAACATATATATATATAATGAAATATAGGTAGGTAATGAGAGAGAGAGAGAATCTCTCTATGTGTGTGTGGTATATAATATTTTGCAATGATCAACCTGTGTATATGGGTTTTCTGAAGACCATGGGTCACAGTCCCTATAAAGGTTAACTAGAATTTTATATAGCATGTATAGAGTATATAAATGAGTAGATTATGTGAGAATAATTATATATGATGGATATGATGATGTTTTTCCGATATTCCAATATGGGAGAGCTATGTCTAAACATGGGGTTCCATTTTCCATATTATTTAATAATACATGCCATTATATTTTTGGTATCCTTTATAAGGCTCATGAATAGAATGTTTAAATATTTTATCTATATATATATCATTGATTATTTTTTGAATTGTCAATATTATTAATTAATATATTATTGTATCATTTTAGGATTTTGAAATTCTTCTCATTAATTTATTTTTACATGAAATTTACAATAATAATATTTTTCTCATGAAAAAAAACATCATTAAATAATATTGTCATTGGGATTTCATAGATTCATAAATATATACAAAATATTTTCAATATAGTATGATATGAATAATTTTTTAAAATATTAATGAGTGTAGTAGTCAGCTGTGAGCTCTATGTAATCTCTAAAAGTTTGGATGGATTTACTAAGATCATTTAGTATTTAAAATGTTCTTTGATTCCATAATTTGAAAAATTAATTACCAAATTTATGTGTGTAGTTACTATATAGATTCATTTCTATGTTATTATCAAAAATATAATAGAAAATTTCCTTGAAAAGTCACTTTGATGATAATTAATTTTGATTATCATACTGATAAACATTAGACATGATACTTACGGTTTAGCTTCCATGAAATGGTGATGTTCTAGATTAGTTTTTTTGTATAAATTGTTATCTTTCAAAATAATACTATATTTATTTCACCCTATTAAATCATTAATGAAGATATATGTTAACATATGATTACACAAATTTTTTGTTTATTTTAGCAAAAGGATTGTAATTTACCACTATCTTGAACTTTTTTAGTGATACCATACCAATTGTATAATAATTTTAATGGATAAAAAGAATTGTTTTTGATGGGTTATATGTATTTATACATTCAACATGTATGTGAAATAAAACTTGATATTTATAATTTAATTCATAATGATTTTCTATTCCTCTATTAGAGGTCCATTTTTTATGATATATATTCCTCCATATTTACATAATGGAATTTGGGTACACCTCGGGCTTGTGTTTTACTAGGTATTATACAATCCTATATAGTGGGGTTTTATTAGTACTATAATCACAACATAAATTTATGGTCATATAATACTTCATATTATAAAAAATATATTATCTAGTCAGTATGGTTAGGGTCATGGTGACCCCACTATGGTGTGTGTACCATATAAATCCTTCATATTTTGGAAGTGATATTTTTGTTAATATAATGTATTAATTGATTAAAATATTAATAATTTATGTGATGAATTATATAATTAGTGTCTATGTAGTCTTTTATATGATTCAGTGAGATTACTATCCATGAATAATATTTAGTATCATGATTAAGTAGTGGGACTGAGATTTTATATTATTGTTTACTACGTTATTATTATGTATACATATGTTTGTGATTAAATTTTTTGTACAAAAGATTTATAATATGGTATTTTTATGCTCACCCGCGTATGGAAACATAATGATTTTATCATTGATGTGTACATTGTTTTTTTATGATATCAAGGAGTTCATGTTGTTGGTAGTTTTGGTATAAATGAGTTATCCAGTAATGCCTTTGGGAGGGTAACTTGTGTTATATTTGATGTTCTTATTTAATTATTAACTCATCGCATTTTTTTGTTGAAATTATTCACATTATATTTTATTTATTTTGAGATTATTGATTGATAATGATATGATATTTCATTTAATTGTGTCTTTACATTTTTTATTTCATCTTCTCTTATTATGTTAAATAAATTTTATTTTTTAAGTGAATTGATGAAATTATTATCATGACTTATTATAAAATATATTGTACCGTATGTGTATCCCCAATCATTTATAGTCAAAAAAATCAGCTGATTTGAGGTAGGATTGGGGTGATATTCATGGCCTTATAATAAACTCATGTGAAGTATTTATGGTGTGTAGGCATTTCAAAGATGTATAAATGAGTATTTTCTCTTATTAATACTCATTAGATTCTGAGTATGAGATGTATTTTTTTGTAGATTGGGGAACCACTTCTCTTGGGATTTAATTTGGGTATTTTTTACTATAGATTTGGATGAAATATATTGAGGATAACCTATTCTTATGAAATAATTTTTATCATCAATTGATTATCATTAAAATGAAAAAAATTCATTTTTATTACATTTTGGTCGGTACATTCATCTTATATTATTATATAATAAACTATTTTATATGTACTTTTTAGGGATATGTGAAGTTATTATGTTATAAACAACTTGTTGATATTTTAATCATGTCTTTGGATTATATTTTATCCATTACTTATATATATGGTCTTATATATTATTTTATTCAAAATATCTTGTTCATTATGTAGATATTCAATGGAAGGTTATAATAAAATACATAATATGTCTAATTAATCACCATTTAACTAATAACTAATTAGTAATATAATGTGGTCCATGTTTATGGAAAAATATATAATGTATCTACACATGTTTCTATATTAATAATTATCCCACTTTGAAGGTTATGATAAATAATATTATAATGGTGTTATAAGATTATGTTATCCCTATAATAACAATCTTCTAGTGTGATCCTAGAACCCATTAAGTGTATTTCTAGAATTATGAGATTGATAGGATGTATCTTTCTATAAGGACTCTCATATGATAGAATGTTTTTTATGAAGAGTATATTTTGGGGTAGATTATATTGGTGGATAATGTGGACAAACTAGTTTAGTATATGGAAAATTCAAACGCAAAAATAATTCCTCTAATAACCCATGTAGTGTTAAGTAAAATCATTTCAAATTCTTATTAATATTTATTAAAAATATATTATAGAGTAGTATTCAATATATGATTATGATATAATTTCCCATTTAGAGGGAAATTTATTTATTTCTAACCGAATTTGGTTTTCATCCACTAATGACTTAATTTAAATTATTGATTTAGGAAAAATAAAAATTTAATTTGAAAACATTTAGAAATTTTTTAATTCATCTAGTCTGAATTTGATAAGGGTTAATTTTTTTTGAATTTTATGAAACATTTTTTTGTTCTTGAATAGTGAAAATATTGTTTGTACTAAAAAATACATTTTAGTTTCAAATTTCCCAAAATTAACCATCTATTGTGGATTAGTATTAGAAATTTCAAAGATAATTTTTATTAAAAATAGTCCAGTACATTTCCTTGGAATCAAAATTATACATGAATATAGTATGAAAACATTCTTATTTCTAAAAGGTGTATTTTGGTGGAAATAATTTGATTTTTGTTTTGGGGGATTAATTATAAATTTAATCTTTCCATTTATATGAGATATATTTTATAAAATGGAATAAGTATTTTATATAAGAAAAAATAATCGTGGTTAATATATATATGTAAATGTTTCATAATAAATAGTAAAAATAGTAAAACTCATTTTCCATGGATAAGGTTAAAATAGATTTACTAATGGTTAAAATGATATAAAACATATCTAAATATTATTTTATAGAAATATACCTAACATATATCGTTTAATAAGAATAAATGATCCATTTTTATAAAATTTATATTTTTGTGGATATTAATATATTTTAATCCTCTAAAAAATACCAGGTGCCTCTTCACCACATATATGAAATGACACCACCTATCTTATCATATCCAAACATCACAATCCATTTTGATCAAATAATATGTAAAAAATATAACTACCAAATATTAATCCACATGTTTCAAAAGTCTTATTTTTGGAAAAACACCAACTGTATAATGATTAAGGTGCAAATTAAAGGAGTTTTTCAAAAAAATAAGAAGATATTGTTTTTATCCAAAGGTAATAGTATCTTTTTATCTTCAACATCCTTCAATTATTATTAAAGCATTATAAAATATTTACATAATAATTTTAAATTTAATTATATTATATTATGTTAATTTCATATCTTATATCCATACACTTTTCCCTCAAATGGAAAATTAAACCGTCGTTTGTGTACATAGACTACTGCCATCTAAGGAATTGATTTAAAGAGTTTATCTTCAGCATCTATCCTAGTTAGTTATATTTATTCATATAATTTACATGAATGATATTAATGAAATTATTACCATTATAAAAATAAAATATATCTTATATTTTATAACATTTCCATCCATTATAAAATGATAAAGTCAATCACACATACGTGGGGCTACGACCTCCATGGTGAAATGTGATTTGTTTTTCATCACTGTAACACATGGATGCTATATATAAGTTTATAAATAGTGGTGATATCATAATTAAAAATTAATAATATTAATTATGGGAAGATGAAATATTTCTTATATTATTTACCTCATGATAATTAATAAGTGGGAATGTTACTGAGGGGTACACACAACCTCCAGTCTCTACGATTACAACGAATCACATTTAAAATAAAAATAATTCATGGTTAGTTTTAAACTAAAATTAATATATAAAATTTATATTATTTCATTGTTATTATTCTTGATATGATATAATAATTAATGTTTTTACCATGTTAAAAAATTCAATGTTTTGTGAAATTACAAACATATGTATACATGATTGTTCAGATAATGTCTTTAAGAAAATATTACTTTATTTATCCTATTTTCATTAAAAAAATTCAGCAATATCCATGTATTGTAAAAAAATTAAAATCATTAATTATTACTATTATTATTAAATGATTATTTAATTTCATATATAACAATGTAATATTTATTTACAAAATGGTTTCAAATGTATCTTCCATTGGTTTTCTGAAAAGTGTTTTTTATAGATGGTTTGGACAAAAGTTATGTTTTTAAAATTATATTACTGCTGTAATTTTATACCACTGAGATATCCCAATTATTTTATGTTTACATTAAATGGTTCTATGATTATATTCAAATAATTTTTTATTTCTAATATTTTTAATTTTTTTAAATTTTATTTTTGATAATATAATGGTATTTTCATCATGAGTGGTTCAATGGTCATTTAAGAGAATTTCTTTTCAAAAATGATATAAATCCTTGATGTTATATATAATCCATTTGGGAACTATAATTATCATTCCATCCTTAATAATTCCTGGATTATGATTTACTCATTTATATTACCTTAGAAACCATTTCTTTTCATCTAATAAATGAATCTATGAAAAAGTTGTCATTATTATACTGAAAATATTTTTTCCCATTTTATGATTATGTTATAGTTAATTGACATTGTTATTGATGATTTTTCATCATCTTATAACACCTAATAATGGATTATCTAGATATTTTACACCAATTAACTAGGTAAATAGATGTTGTTAACTAGTTTTATGGTTTTCCAAAGAGATTGTTCAATTAATTGAATAAAATTTTCTATTTCTAAGAGTGATTGGAAGAGTCAAAAGATAATTTTGTTCCAGTATACCAATAGGATATGTTTAGGCCTTTATAATTTTATAATATATCATTTTCTCAATGATTATTTTCACAAGGATCATGATTGTTGAATTTTATGAATCTCGTATTATATTAAATTTTTATGTTTTTATGTCTTATTTTATAGGTTTTAATGGGTATGAAGTGCCTTATGTTATGCTCATCAACATTGATTAATAAATTATATCCTAATTTTCATTTAAACCTCAATTATGAAATCCAATTGTTATATTTTATGTTCACTCTAACCTAGGATTTAATATTAATGTTCTTATGATTCATTTTCCAATTTTTTTTTGAAAAAAGTCATGAATTAATTTGTACCATAGAAGGATTCTATCTACAAGTAACATTTTCGGAGAAGATGTTGATTTTATTTACTATTTTTTTTGTATACAGGTTGTTATTTATGAGTGTATCTAAATTTCCTAAAAATATAAACCTAAAAGGTCATTTTTTATGTAGTATATCATATATTTTTGTTTCATATTATTTGTTTTATTGTGTTATATATGGATTTAAATATTTAGTTTCAAATCATGACATTTAAATATTATGTTTTTCACCAGATTCAGTTTTGAGGGTCTTGGGTTGTTACAGTTTGTATCATAGGAGGGCATATATTAAATTAATCATTATGATATTTTCATGTGAGGGTAATATAAGATATTTTATAACCATCATGGGTATAAAAATTTAATTTTTTCATATTTAGTGAAATAAATATTTCTGTTGTGAATTCATGTTATGGGATTTCGAGGTAATTGATGATGTGTAGGTGGAATATTTATTTTGTTCAGGTAATATAACCTGTTGGTTTTATATGAACGATTATTTTGGGGAAATTCAATTAAATTTTTTAGGAGTTATGTTTAAAGGTTTGAGAAATACATTTGAGGTTTAAAATTTTTTTAATGTTGGGGATATTGAGGTTAATTATGATATAGGTTTCTATGTTTATGAAATGATATAATATGAAATTTAATTTAATGTTTTTTAAAGATTAATCTATTATTTAGTAATATTAATGTTTATAAATGTTCTATATTAGCATAAGTTGTGATATAATTTTATTTTTTCGCTTAATAGCTCATGATATAGGGATTATCTTGTTATCATTTAATAGATTTTGTGATTAATTTTATGTTGATTTTAATACTTTAGTCATGAAAAAATTTTCTTTAATACTCTTTCATTGGATAAATATGTGTGACTTGTTCTGAATTTAATAAAGAATGAAATTATACATTTTATGTAATTATATATCCATATATCGCTAGTCAATATAATATGGTTATTCGTCATCACTATGAAAAGGATCTAGAAACAAAAAATTTATCGTATTACCATCGTTTCAAATGTAGTGATGGTCTTTTTAAAACCACACTAGTGAATGGTCTTAGGTTAATTGAATTTCTCATATTCCTTCACTTTCTTTTGATTGGTGATCTCTATCACTCTCAACATTCTTTTGAAATTAAGTTTTCCCTCCATGTCCATATTTCCACTTTCCAAAAATGTTCTTCTATTTAGAAACCGAGTAATGAGTAATTCAAGATGAAATCCATATTTATATTTCCCACATTTTAGTTCTTGTTATCACCTTTGATTATTTTGGCATTCAAAAACAATACTATTAAATATTATTGATTTTTTCAAATAATTTCTATATGTTTTATCCTCCACCTCATTAAATTGATTTGGATTTATTTATTCCCATTCTATTGGGAATGTGATAAAATTGGGAGGAACGAATTTCTAAAGTTGGGTATGAAGATAAAAAACCTAGGTAATAATAATATAATTCAATTTCATGATTTTTTATTAATCATTTATATGATTTTATATAGTTATATTCATTTTAATAATATTATAATGATAATTATTCAATGGGAGGGAAAATATTTCTAATGACATTAGGGTTTAATACATTGTATAGGTTTGTCTAAAATAATGATAAAAATAATATGAAATTATAATGTGAATAAATTAACCAAAATATTTAGTTCATCAGGTAAAACATTACATAAGACAATTTTTTTATTTATTTGATTTTCATTCAATACATTGTCAAAAATAATATGGGTTATTTAAAACAGCCTTTTTATATAGGCAATTATATGTTAAATTTATATTTTAGATTATTTTTATAATTAAAATAATTAATTTTCTATTAAAAATAACTCAATATATATTATTTTAATGATTATTACATGAGTTTTTTTAACACGTTTTTATACTTAAACAAACATTTATTGGAAACCCCTTTTTCATCAGATTTTGTGGGTATAATGTCAAATTTAATTCTTCTACTTATTTTAATTGAATTTGTAAAAAACAATCACATATTTGAAGCAAGAAAAATTAATATTAGGTAATATATTCAACATAATTTTATAATCTTAATTAATATTTAAACTCAAAAAAATATGTTCCCACATTTAAGGTTATGACAGATTTTCCAGGTGTTTACTAAAGTGATTCAAGATAAAATGACCCAAAAACTATTATAAATACTATTTTTTGACCATATATAGACACTATATTATATCATATTTTTATAGGTAATATTTTGGGTTTATTTGTATTTATTAATACATTTAAATAATTTATTGTTTTTAAATTTTCAATGTGTTCCCTCTCCCCACATATAAAAAGAATCTCACTCTTATCTCCTCCCCACACATCAACATCATTTTGGATAATAAAATTCCTACCCAAATACCTTTCTATCATCAATAACCATGTTATAAAGGTCTTATTTTTTTTAGAAAGTCATCCTTATTATTATTATGATGTAATGAAAATGGTGGTTCTTTAAAAAATGATATATAGATTTTAATCAAATGTTTTAGATTAATATATTCTTTATCCAACATGAAATATTCTTCAAATATGTTAAAATATTATTATCTGTATATTAATTTTATTTATATTTCACTATGTTAATTTAATGACCTATATTTATCCCCCACATCCATCAAATTGGAAATGAATCAATCGTTCATGTGTGTGACAGACTATGATCACACGAGCCGATGTAGTTCCTTTTCCATAACTAAGAATCATGAATTGTAATAATGATGAATTTAATGGATATATAAATCATATATTATATTCATGATATTATAATTATTCCTAAAATATACTATATCCACAAACTTATTAAAATTTAATCCATTAGAAAATGATTAATTCATTCATGAATACATGTGGATTACCACTAACAAGAAGTGATGGGATTATTTTTCGATCAAAATAATATATGATCTATATGAGTGTATTTAAAATTACAATAAAATATTTATTATATTATCATAATTCATGAAATTTTAAATAATTCTTAACATGCGAAAATTATGTTCATTGAAAATGGAAAAATATTTTCATGTGTATGTACGACCTTATATATCCATGATTGTAAAATAATTCATTATTTATAACCATATATCAAAATTTGTTTTAGAAGTATAATTAGTTAATGAAAAATAATATTTTATAATAAATATTATCCTAAATATTATGGAAAAATAATTATTTTCCATTTTCAACATACTGAAGTCGGGTTATAATTATTAACCGAATATCTTCAAAACACCTGATGCAGAGTTTACTGATTCTATAATTACATGATACTTATATATAAATGAAACAAATTATTTGATTTTAAATTAATAAACCTGTATTATTTTTAAATAAGTAAATTATTGATATAAATTTAATATATAAGTGTTAAGGGTAATATATGGCATTTCAATACTTGAGGTAAGGGATTTAATCTCAATTTCCCACGATTGAGGAACTTTTTTTATTTTATTCACATAATTTAATATATATATATATATGGGGTAATTGTTTTACCATTTTATATATTATATGCAGAATAATTCATGTTTCATGGTATTTCACATTGTATATCAAATTATTTCTTTCAAGGGGATTTGACAAGAATGTTACCTAACACTAAGGTCTTCTTAACTCAATCATCATTTAATAGGTTATATCTCTTAATGACTAATTATAGTATTACAATATTATCTATTAAATGAATTTTCTTTGACACATTCTCTATTGAACCATTATTTTAATTTACATTTTTATAGATAATCGCTAGATTAATTAATTATCAATTCAATGATATAATTTTAATTATAATTTGTCTCAAATTTAATTTCTCTCGGATACATGTTTATGTTATAAACCAATATTAATTCATGTTGCATATAAAAATAACTATTGATATGTTATATCATTAATATACTTATTTTTATGATTTTTTACATTTCATTTGAATTTATCATTTCAAAAGGATTATTAATCAAAACTTAGAAAAATGATATGGGTATTATGTTTCAATCCCATTTTAATCGGTATTATTAATCATTAAATTTTAATTGAGGAAATTATATTACCCTTATTTTATAAATCCATTTCATTTTTCTTCATATATATATATATATATATATTTATAATCTTGATTTTTTATTTCTATCTTTCCCTCTTTGGTACTGAAAAAGATTTAAAAAATAATCTATTGTAAATTAGGCCTTATTTTTTCACTTTTGGGAATAAATTTTTTTAAATATATATGCTGTGTAAAATGATTTAAATAATGTTTTTGAAATTTATTAAATGATTTTTTATTCTATTTTGTCAAATGAATTTATTTTATTAAAAAAATTTATTTAAAATAATTTTCTTTTTAATTTATTAACTATGTACTTTTTGTCAAAGGTGTGAAAAAATATATTTTTTAATTATTACATAAAGAATAAAATTTCCCATCATCCTAAATTCATAATTATAAAATGATTCATTTAAATATTAATATTTGAAATTTAGATGAAAAATATTCATCAAATTCCACATTTAAAAAATTATTTTTGAAGATGAAATGGTATTTTACATGAGAGTATCTTAATGATCACGTAATTTTATTTTAATTCAACAATAATATCACCCCATGATGTTACATATTCATTACTGGGGGTATGTTATTATGAAACCATCCTTATTATTTTTTATATGGATCATTAACAACATAGTGTGATTTTCCTGGATCCTATTTATTTTCGATGAGTAAATAAAGAAATGAAAGAAAATGGTTGCTGTTATATTGGAAAATATAACCTTTCAAGTCATACAATTAAATTGTTCTTCCTAGACATTTTTATGACTATCAGTGACACTATATAGCTCATGATAGTATGTGAGCCTAATATAATTCTCCATTTTATTTTGTATACAAATGGATTTAAGTGGTAATAGATTTCTCCTATGAGACTATTGGAATTTACCAGTTAGTTTAATGAATTTTTATTATTGATTATATGAGTTAATAGAAAATGATTATTCAATATTCCAAATTTTTCTATTATTTCACAAAATTATAATGGATTCATTAATCATGTATTACATTCACATGGCTTGAAATTGTTTACTTTTATGACTCTTATCTTATATTAGTGTTTTATTTTTTGTTTTAGGTATTATAGAATTTTTAGAAGGGAATTTCAAAGTGTGGCCTTTCTGAACCCTCCACACAATTAAATCCCCTCCCTACGAAGGGGTCACTCACTGGAGGAAAATCCCCAAAAGGGACAGATCTATTTCCTACAGAGATGGAAGAGCACCCTAGAGTGTAACAGTCTAAGTGGAAATGGTTCACAAAAAATCCATCTACATGTGTGGGTTGCACCTCATTTTTTTCCAACTATCACAAAACCGTGTTACCTAGAAAGATGGGTAGATTGCGGGGGAGAGTCCCTCCTTGACTATGGAATCATAGGATTTGATCCTAGAACCTCTCAAAGAATGACCGATTTATTCCACTCACATTAACAATTGTGCCACTACCTAAGTGTCTTGTTATATGTATTATTATTTAGATACTTGTGGGTACAATTTTTTGGATATTATAACATTTCGATTTAATTATTTATTAATACCCTCACTCTCATTGTATTATTCATGGTGACTTATAATTATTAATTCTTATGATTAAACTTTTTTAGAATTTATGCTCAATATTCTTATGTTTCCTTTCCCCATATTTTAAACAACGTTTGTTTTTATTTTATTCCTAATAATGATAACCTATGTTAAGAACTTAGTGGGAGATGATGTATATTTTTATGAACATGTTTTTTTATAAATCAACATTTTTATATATGTTTTATATAAATCTCCAAAACACTAAATTTAAAATTCCATTGGTTATGTAAGAGATCAAATATTTCAATTTGATGATATATGTTTAAATGGGACAAATGATTATTCTTTTTATAATTATCAAATCTATAAATGTAATGATTCTGATTTAGTATAGGTTCCATGTTTGTGGATTTTAGATTATTATATTTCAATGGTATTTTCTAGAATGGGTATTATTCAAACTTTTGCGTGGAATTACGATTATATGAGATGTGTTATTTTTTATAGGAATACTTGAATGTTGTGATGAATTCCTATTGATTCCATTCTATGTTAGTATTCTATAAACATATATATAATGATGAACAACTAGGTTCTCATTATTTTTTGGGATGATTAATAAAACATAAAAATAATGGTATTTACCTCTTAAAATCAAAATATAAATTAATAATTTGGGATGAGTGATCATGTAAGAGAGGTTATATATAATTGATTTCATGTGATATTATAAAATAACCTTTATATTAGGGATCAGACATTAGGGCCAAGAAGGTTTCAATTTTTTTGTTGATCCTATTATAAGAGGTCAATATTGAAGATATTTAGAATTGTGAAGCCTATTATTGAAGGTTCATCAGTATTTCATTACTAGTAATATGTTATATTTTCTATTTTTTTCTATCAAATTAGAAAAATGATTCATTATGGTATCTTGAAATTGCAATAAATTAGAATCTATTTCTAGATATATGATGGATAAAACACTAAAGGTAACACAATGATAGTGGGTCTTAATTTAATATTGTAAGGAATATTACTTGAATGTTAGTGATGGTATTAATATATAATAATAATGTATAGATTAGAGTACAATATCATATTTTTCTTCTTTAACATCTGTCTAGTATACTAGATTTTCATAAATAGAATTTTGATAATGGTTTTTATGTAAGTTTGGTTCTTCAAATAGAGTTATTCCACTGAGATTCATTTTTATTTACACTTGTATATGATAATAGATTATTAGTGTGATTATAATAGTGTGGTGAATCAAAGTTATCAAATAGATTGTAAAATTGGGTTTTAGAATCATGTATTGGGATTCCAATTATTTAATTATGAGGTGGTGATTTGAGGTAATTCTATTTTAATAAGGTATAAAAATATTTATAATTTAGTACTTATTACAAGATATATAGAAAATTATAAGATCACAATGTAAAACTGGTGGTCAATAAGGATTATTTTATGGTATGATTTTCTATGTGACAACTATTTAAATTTTATTAAAATGAATTTTATTAGGGTATGTGGGAGAAAAATCATGGTCATATTATTGTTTAATAAGTCATTTTAGTGAAATATATTAAAATGGCTCTCTAAAAGGTTTAAAATTATTTATTCATATCATGAAAAAACCCAACTAGGATACCTATCATTTTTACAAACTGATTAAAATAACCCCTGAAATCCTTCCACTAAAAGGATATGGGTTTCTAAATAGCACTATGACTGTGGAATTTTAATTTTGTATAATTTACCATTTTTAATTATAATTTAAAAAATATAACATTAATCAACACCTAATAGATATTAAAATATAACTAAATTGAAAAAAAATTGTAATTATTTGATGTCGTTGGGTCTAAATTAACCATAACAATTCCTAAAACTCCATTCCAAGATAACAAGAAGCTACTACAGATTCCAATTATCCCTAAATGTCTTCCAACCACCCTGTAAAATGTTAAAAATGAATATACCAATTTATAGAACCACTATAAAAATATATAAGAATAATATTATGATAATGGGGTGAGTATATAAATATATTCATTTGGCGCATCTCCATGAATATAAATGTTAATGTGGAATAAGGATATTAAATAATCAATGTATTAATAGCGAAACTGACATGCTACCAACTTTAGGGTCATCTACAAACCCATTTTTCTATTGGAATAATCACTAATGGTGAATATTGTATAAATGTAATAATCCATTGAAATATAAAAAAACAAGTACCAGGAACCCACTTCCCTAATGGTGTGGACACCCTCACTTCCAAACATAATATATCAAAGTGTTTCAGATCATTTTTATAACCATATTCCACAACATACTAGTACTACAATAAGTTATGCATCATGTATTATCTACATTACACCACAACTAAAACTAAAAACCACTATAATGGAGATTGGGATATGGGGAGTAATTGATCATCCATTTTCAAAACATTATAAATATTGGAGATTCACAAATAACTAAAATCAAAATGGGTTTTGGTAAGAATATCCTAATCCAGTGGTATAGTGTAGAAATAGATAATATCACATAAACCATTATTGTTAATTAAATTTGAACATATATATATAATCCCACATAGCACAAGACTAGATTCCATGCCATATCAAGTTAATTTATGCTCATCTCCTCACTTGTGTCTTATTCATTTAATAACACACATAATAAACAAAAAAAATTAAATAAAAACATATCGTTTGGAGTTCATAACATTTCTATAGTTACATTCCCCAATATTATCTAATTAATTAATAATAATATATAAAAATATTCAAGGCACTTCATTCATTCAATTAAATTGTACAAAAATAAATGTTCCTAATAATCTTTTCTAACTCATTTAGTCATTAAAAACCTGGGAAACATATATATAACAACATAAAAATAATCATCATGACTTTCATTTTCATTCTACAATATGTTCAACACTATAGTATAAAATCATTTATTAATAAGACAAAAAATTATGAAAATAACTCTAAATTTTATATCATTTTATCTTTATAACGTTTACAAGAATCCCATTTATGTTATATGATGAAATAATACTATTATACATAGAAAATGAATCTAAATCATTATAATTCTAGACAATGAATATAAAAAGTGGTAAACTGAAGATAATCTTCCACAAATTGATTTTTGAACCAATATATTATTGAATAATGAATTAAAAATCTCAAATTAAAATATCCTTATAAATAATCAACAATGATACAACATTATATTTATCTCATTTAAATGATATATTGTTATTTATCCAAAAGTATAAAATAAGGAAGAATCTAGACAAAAGGAAGAAAAACTAAGGAAACTACACTCCAAATTGTGGAGAATCAATCTCATGCTATTAAAATATTATAAATCATTAAAATAGTGCCAAAGATCACATTAGAGGTCCCCAATATAGTAAAGAGACATCCATGAGAATGAGAAAGTAAATTGAAGGGGGGAAACCAATCAAACATAGATAAAAAAGATTTAAAACCATGGATTAATGTAATTCACTTTTGGGTAATGTACATCATCAAATAGATGATCCAAAAAATTTCAAAATAAAAATAAATTCACCCCTTAAATATTATTTGTGACCCTATCATTGAAATCCATTAGTTCCTAATATATAATACAATATATGGATCATAAAGCTGTAATATTATTGGTAAAATTGTTACCCTAAATTTTTTAACATTGAATATTTTCTCCCACAAATTCAATAATTTTTTTCTTTCCTAAGTAGTCATTTATCATAAAATAATTATCTGGATACGATAAATAGGATATTTTAATATAAAAATTCCTCTAAAAGAATGACATAGTACTATGACCGACATACAATGAAAAAATGAACATCTAAGATACCAAACTCATCTCCATAAATAAGTATATTTTTATTATAATTTTTGTGATATAATAAATCAAATAATTGAAAAATCCTACATTAAAATAGAAAATGGTTACTCTTTCCTTGAGATTCAACACATACATGATTCCATCCACATGTGGACCAAATTATGGTTAAATTTATCCCATTTTGACATAATTTGTTTGTCAATATAATATTATTCTCAATATTATCTCCTAATAAGGCACCTCAGGCCCATAGTTCCGGGCATATACTTAAAAAATAAATTCATTAAAATGTTCATTGGATATAAAGTGAGAAAAACAATGATAAACATACATATATATATCCCATAATTTTAATATATATCCATTACAAATCATATTATATTTTAAAATTCCAAGAATGATAGGATTACATTCATTGTGAAATGTTTATTTGAGATACTTATTATAAGATACATGTGAAAAATTATTCATAAGTATGCCACACTATAATCAATGAATTTTAATATGTTATACTCATATTCATAACCTAGAGAATGGAAACATAAGAAGTGGTGATCTATTACACTCCCAAATGTAAAAACACATAAAAATTTCATCATGGGTTAACCTAAACTAAAATGATAAAACATGGTAAGGAGAGAAATATATTACTTTAATAAACGTGGAATAATAATAAGTTTTTATTAGTCATGAATGTTTAACAAGTAATATGAAATAAAAAACATGTATAATGGAATAATAGTGTCAGATAAGCATGAAAACAAAGAATAGTGTAATGAAATCATAATATCATGGAATCATATATATATTTAAGAAGAAAAATCACGAAATCAAAAGCATAATCAAATGATCACAACCAAGATAATATAATATTGTGTGCTTATGAAATCATCCAATGCACAATAAATTTTATCTCATGAGATAAAATAAATAACAATTTTATTGGAGCTTTATTTGGGAAAACACTTTATAATTATAACATTTACAAACATGTTTTCTTCCTAAGAGGAAAATAATTCATAGATAAATCATAATCAAGAAAAAACCATTGAGAATGATTTTTGATCCTTAACATTATCTCATAGAATAACTGGATTCTATATCATACCATTACACAAAAATTAAAAGGGAATTAAATTAATTTATATGTTGATATTTAGTAATAAATATATTTCATTAACATTGATTTTAAATTTATAAAAAACATGATAAAATTAATAAAGTAAGAACAAAAATGATCAACTGATGTGATTATTTTTGAAATGAGTAAACTATATATTAAAAAATTATATTATTATTGACATTTTGAGAAAACATGAATATAATATAGTTTTATATAAAATATTAAATCTATATAAAATTTATTCATCATTAAATAATGTTTTATTAATGTGGAATTAGACATTAAAAAAGAAAATATGAAGTTTCCTTAAATTGGATTTACATAATAGTGAGAATCTTCAAGAAATCTTAAAATAATAATTATGAATAAAAATTAAATATAGAACAAACAAGTTATATATTGAAGAAGTTATACACAGAATATTGATGAAATAAATAATAAAAATACAGTGGAAAATGGATAAAAATAATGATAACATGTAACCCAAATTTAACGATGAAGGTTTGGATGATCTATTTTTGTGTTTTATAAAACCATTGTTTAAACCTATATCCTTAATAAAGGATAATCAAATTTTCAAAAAATGGACATGAATAAATACAATGATAATTTGAGGTAAAAAAATTTCACAATTTGAAAAGGATAACATTTTAAATAATGGAAAATGTAGTCATATAGGATAAAAACCCATTAGAAAGGCCATGTATTCATCCAAATAATGACTTTAATTTTAAAAAGGAAAACGAAGATGTTTTTTATTTAATTAAATATTGTCTCACGACTAAAAAATGTGTTTATCATAAATAATATGAAATTTTACAATAATAGATCTTAGGGATTAATATTTGAAAGATAGATCAATACCTAAATGGATGGAAAATTTAATCTACAAATAACGTTTGGCATTGCTATATTTTGAATCGAAACATCATAATTTAATAGCATGAGATGGATTAGTAAATACATTAGATTCCTAAATATGAATAATAAAAGTACATCATAAGAAAAAATTTTATAAAAAGAGGGGGATATTGGGGAATAAAAATTATATTTCATTGCCGAATGATATAGATGTGTAATCCCATATCTCAAGTCAAGATTTGATAGCTGTGTTTTCTCGAAATCATGAATAACGAAACAATGTTAATTATAATTTCATCAATGTTTTATTTTTTATGATCTATGTATTAACATGTATTATTCTTTTATTTATGGTTTTTTTCATATGTTGGATTCTAGAGTTTTTCTATTAAATTTTATTTAAATTTACATAGTTTAATGGTTCTAAAATATATGTTATAATATACCTTCAAAATTAAAAATATTTTAGAGTTTCATTCCATTATTATTTCCTTAGAACTAAATTTATACAATTTCATAGATTTTTTAAACATGAGCTCAAAATAAGAAATGTTATTGAATATATCAATTTATGGAAGAAACATTTACTATGATAATTTATTGTTAAAATAACTTATAGAATATACACATTTATTATTAAATAATGATAATATTATCATAAATATTATTTTAACATAATAAAAAAAATAATATTAATAAACATTACATAGAAAAGGGAATTGAAAAATATTGTTGTGTTGAGGAAATAGTCTTCACACACACATAGTGGATTATCTCATTTTTTTTAAAATGTTTGGGGTATAAAAATAAGATAATTGTCATTTTAGAATTACAATCATGTTATAAATATAATATTTTATCATTAAATTTCTATTTTTTCTATCCATTTCAAAAGAATATGAAAAACTTCTTTATGATGTTCATGGAGGTGGTAGTTTTCAAGTGCGCATAACAACATCTTCCTTTTGTGAAGAGAGTAATAACATGTATATTCTATTACAATAACAATATTTCATCTTATTAATAATACATATGTTGTTATACATTTATTTATATAATATATATGAAGGTATATAAGAATAAAAAAATCACGAATATCTTATGGACAACATTACATCTCCCTTTGGATGTCCTCCCATTGGGAAACACCATATGGTTCCCTAGATTGGAATTTTTGTAGGAACCATGATTATTATATTTGTGGAGTGAGATTAACAGATCCAAGGTAATTGTTTTGGTTTATATGATGCCTTAAAAAATATTTTTTAATGGTTTTTAAAAAAAAATAAAAAAGGTATAAGATTACAAAAAAGTATAAACTTTGAATCAAAGGAGTTGTATAACCTTCTTCATTTATCCTCCTTTAATAGAGTCCAATGGAATTATGGACCCCAATTATACAATCCCTTGGTATGATAAAAATGTGTATGTGCCTCCAATTAAAATTTTCACAATTAATTCCGAAAAACAGGTTCTATTATTTTTATTTAATCAAATATATATATATATATAATGAAATAAATATTTTCTCATAATTTATCCACTTCTATATATTGTATTACATCAATGGAATTAACCTAAAAATCAACTAAAATCCCCACCCATGACATTAATTTTGAAGGACCATTTCCTTCGATATCATTATGGATTTCCAATGTGAGATTCAACTTCCTCATATCCTTTAGAGATTTAATATTACATTATTATTAACTAGTAAATAATTAAAAAAAATAATCTAAATTAATAATTTATTAATAATGAATAATAAAAATTAAAATAATAATTAACAATTATTAATTATTCTTAAATACTAATTAATATTAAATAAAATTATTTTTTAATGAAAAAAATATATTAATTATTAATTGTATTATTTACTGATAAATACTTTTTTGAATCATTATTTAGACATCCCATTTGTTAAATATATAAAAAAGAAAACCTATTTTAGGCCCTGATGTAACCCATTAAATGTATAACGGCCAAGTAGAAACACATCTTGAAGTCATAGGAACATAAAATAGAAAACCATAAAGGAATTGGTGTATAATGACCTCATATAGATCACTCTGATTTAAAAAAATGACCATATGACCCTAAGACACAAAAACAAAATATTTCTCATGGGTACAAAATACCATGGGTAATGATACATCCCACTAATTAACCACTATCTGACTTTTTATTGACATTTTCAACATCTATATCTTCCACTTTAATCGTCATGGTTTGTCACACCAATAATCTCCAGGCATATGTTGCACATCCCAGATGAAGTCATATTCTGAACAATTTTCCACCTTGTGCCTTGTAGGCCATTGCTCATGCCTCAACAGACAGTTTTCTCCTAGAAATAGAAGAGTTGTGGTATGAACGACGTCATATAGACATCAAGATGATGATCTGTAATAGCCTCACCTATTAATAGTCTCACTCAAGTAATTATCTCCCTTCAAAATATCACTAATAAATACTCACTGTCGCTTCTAGTTTATTAGCATGCCTAATAGACAGATATTTGAAGTTATCTAGGAAGAGTTAGATGCTGAAATTACAGATGTAACATCCACATAACCAACTAAGGGATCTTTAGACTAGGGTATGTACATTTCCTGACAGATTCACAAATTTTTGTATGATGTAAACAAAATATAAAGGAAAAATATATTTTAACAATTTCAAAATAATAGAAAGGGAAATGTAGAAAATTAAAAGTAACAATGAATATTTACATGGTTCCACATTTTATGTCATATTCTATGAGAAGAAAACCACTATGGATTTTATTTTTATTAGTAAAAAAAATAATATTCAAACAAATAAGTTAATGATAAGAAACCATGCATGTGGACCATATAATCTATCTGATAACATAGAACAAATCACTCCAAGAGCCAGTAATGAATCCTAACATAAAGATTGTATCATACTCCCCCGAACTAGATGGAATCACACACACAACCCCATATACTAGACCAAAATTAAAGAAAGAAAATAAAATTCATAAGACAAACAATGAAAAAGATAAATATAGAAAAAATAAATTTCCAAGGAAATAGGATGTTGATTAGGTTGAAGGTCTATTTAATTGAAACTTAACATAAAGATCACTTGTGTGTAGAGAACTCCACTGGAGGCCACCGAAATGGGGAGGTCACAACAGCGTGGAAGCAGTAGCTCAAAAGATCCCTTGAACTCCTACTCTCTCAAATATCTAATCCGTAGATGCTGAAGATGAAGGACTACCACATAGAAAATACTTTTAGATAGTAACAATATCATGGGTAGAGTTGAGGTGATGGGATGATAGAGGTATGACACAAAGGGTTGTGTTGATGGTGGAGGGTGAGTGGATCAATTGTGAAGCCAGACGATCTCAAAAGATCAGAGGAAATACATGACACACAGAAAGAATGAATCATGTCGGAAGCTGTAGATAAGATCCTAGAGAAGTACATATATTGAACATGAGATATATCTGAAGAGGACTTATCAAAGGCTAGAGGTGCATATATCGCATGATTTTCATGACATAAGGAGGTAGTCTAGTGGATCAATGTCATATGAAAAATAACCCCAAAAATACCCATGACCCTAGGTTCATCACAGAGCATATCACCCATGCAAGGGACCAAAAACATTCGAAGACTAGTAATACATAAGGCCCAAGGGTGTACCATCTAGAAAAAAGAGGCCCATATTAAATACTCATAGAATAGTTTTAAAAATAAAAACATAGAAAATTTTAAACTATAAATTATTAAATGAAATATTTTTAAATTTAAAATGAATAATTAAAAATATCCACATTTTCATTTTTTAAACATGATGGTGTTCTTGAACTTCCTAAAAACCGTAAATGTGGTCTCAAATAGTTTTTATTTAACAGATAATAATCCTAAGTCTATAATATATGCCCTACAAAAATACACATTTTGTGTTCCATAGTAGAAGACAGACTATTCGTACCCACCCCTATACTACTTAACAATATTACTCAAACATGCTCAGAAGGTAAACAAACTAAAAACCCATATTAAATATATATTACCAAAATTACGCAATATTCCACTTCAAACCCAATCCTTTATCATATTAATTTTTGAAAAAATGAACATTCTCAGGGAAAAAACATAGTGAATGATAATAACAAAAAAAATCTAAAAAATCATGCGATTACAAATAGTAGAAAAAACTAGAAACATAAAAACATGAAGTTGAAAGATTTATACTATCCACGTAACCCAAAATTATGTATACCATCATATTCAAAACCCTTTCTCCTAACTAAGATCCCCCAAAAAAACATGTTGTGTTATTCCTATGATCGCAGAATAGGAAACAACAATGATTCTATGCCTAACTCTAATAAACAGGTAGCCAAAAATGAATCGTTGAAAATCCATAGTGTCATACTGGGGGCATTACACATGGTAATGGGCCATACTGTCTCTCTTTTTCATGTACGGATATTACCATTTTAAAAAAATAGTAATTCTACACTCAAGACAATAGAAATTCTAAAATATTTTCTTTTATTTTTTTATTTTTTCATTGGACCTATAGTATAAATAAACTTAGTCAAACTCTTAACACTGTTATGTTTTTCCATCAAACTATGTGTATAATAGTCACAAGACCACATAAAAAACTTTACTTCTTCTAATGTTATTTGAACACTACTATACATCATGGAATCATTCAACTACTTAAAATAATCTTCATTAGAATGTAAAAGAATTAAATCCAAATCCTTATCATTAACTTATATAACTATATTAAATTGATCTAGAAGTACTTTATTAAACTCACAAATATGAATACACAAAGAAGATCCATGATTCATTTTGTAGTCATATAACCACATTTTTTTGTAGAAACAACCAAGAAATGATTTGGTCATATACCAATGATCAAGTTTATTCCAAATGGATTTAATTGTAGTGTCATATTTGACTTCACAACAAACAGAATCACCTATGGTTAACATAATAGTAAAATTATCCTTTTCTAGTATTCTAGGGTCTACGTCAACGAAAGTAGTGGTGGACTGGCCATTAGTTAAAATGGTCCCTAAATAATTTTTACTACCTTTTAATGAATATGAATGTCTATTATTATAAAAGAGTTCATGCATTTTTACACTTCGTTGATTAGAATCGTTTTCATGATAAAACATTATGACTTAAAATTTATCAGGACCCATGAAAATTATTAAAGGATTTGATAACACCTTTAAATTTCGTAACATGTTCACTTATTTTTGTTTAATGAAAATCCAACTGAAATAATGAATTAAATTTAACAAAACTGAAGGAAATAGAAATGAAAATGAATGAATGTAAAAGAGACCCAAATGATTTACATGGTTCATACCTTTTTGTCCATACTCTATGGAATTAACATTGAAACCTATTCTATTATTATTACAAATAATTAAAGAACATACCAATTTAGAATAAAATTTAGCAAAACAATTCTCATAGACCATAGAAACTATTTTAGAATAGGGAAATCATCACCCCAAGAGCCACTGATGAATCATTGATTGGGGATTGAAACGTACACTCCCGAACAGGATTGACTCATGCATGAATACCCAACAACCAAACAAAAAATAATTAATGAATATAAAATGCAATGGATGAATAAAGAAAAAGAAACAGATGAAAAAAAATGTCACTGGAGATATAACCTTTCTAGGGTTATATGTCCTTGAAACTGACGTTGTCTAGATATAGATTGTGAGTTCCTAGCTCTCCACTAATGGTCACAGGAATGGGGAATTCACAATTTCATGGAAGTAGTAGATCCCAATACCATTAGAACTCCTCCACTATCAACCATCTGAACCACATATACTAAAGATGAAGATCCACCAAAAAATAAAAGATTCACACAACGTGATAACAATATAAGATGAGATGAGGAGATGGGAAGACATGTATAGGATGTGAGGGGACTTTTGGATTGTGGAGGGTGAGCTGAACAATTGCGAAGCTTAATGATCTCAACAGATTATGTGATATCTAGTAAATTTGAAAGGAATGTAGCAAGCGTACTGCTACAAATACGATTATTGAGAAGAACAAATAGATCACATGAGTTTTGTCAAATAAAGGACAATCAAAGGCCTACAGATCCCATATCTACAGAGTGGCGCGATATAAGGTGGCTAGCCAGCAAATCCACAACCAGAGCAAAGTAGGCCATCATTAGATCACACGTCTCATGGTGCTTCCCGAAGCACATTACACAAGTGGAGGATCAGAAACACTAGAATACTAATAGTAATGAAGTCCCAAAAGAGGAACGACCAGTAGAATGTGGGCCATACTGAATATTCAATCAATTTTTATTATAAAAAAACTAAAATATAATCTCATGAAAAAATTGTAAAACACAACTTTTAAATTGAAAATGAAAAACAATATCGGTTCCAAGAAAAACTATTAGCCTCAAGGGTGGAGAATCCATACTGACACTCATGTATTACCAACACAGTCAAGAAAGGATTTTTCACCAATGAACTCTATAATTCCAACACCATGCTCCCTAATATAACCCATAAAGGATCCAAATACCCCTTTAAACCATGATACACATGTCTAGGGTTTGACACTAGAGAAAACATTCCTTTTCATGGGGTCTACAAGTTCATTGTCTACCCCTACTACATATGGATAAGATTCATCTTGTCCCCCAACACTCATAATCTTAGTAGACTCATGTTAAATGCAATTGAGTATTGCTAGAGCATGGTTTCACTATTTTAAGTGGCCTACCTCTTCTCTGGTGATCCAAACTCACCATCAACCCCTACTACACAGGGCAAGGCTTCACCACCACACAAGACCTTCTTCCCTCTAGTAGATCTCATCTTCCTACCAAACCTAACAATGCATCGAAAGGGTTTACCACCACAGGTGTCCTTCCTCCCCTCAAGAGACCCATTTGACCCTACTAGTTAACAAAAATGAATAGTTTGTTATTTCATTAGTAATTAAATAATAGATAATTCATAACAAATAATATTAAATATTAATAAATAATTATTAAATATTAACAAATAATATTATATATTATTAATTAAAAAATAATAATAAATTATAATTAAAATAATATTAATTACTAATATATAATATTTTTTACTAATATAAATTACATACTACTTCATAATAATGATAAAAAACTAATTAATTTCTATTTAATTACTGATTTCTAATTAATAATAAATAGGTTTTAATTACATAGTAATAAAATAATATTTAATTACTAATGAAAATATATTTAATAACTAAATCATAACAAACTATTAAATTTTTAATATAATTATAATTAAAAATTGATTTTTAATTTGAAATAAGGTAGTCTTATTAATTATATAAAAATAATAATTTCTATATGATATCAATTAATAATAAAAATTAATTATGAATAAATATTTATTGTTATTTTTTAGTTACTAATTATTAATAACAAAAAATATATAATATATAATTATTATTAAGTTATTTCAATAATAATTATATAGAAATTTTTAATAAATATTATCAAATAATTTTTGTAAATATTTTAAATTATTATTTAGTTTATATTTATGTAAAATAATTGTTATTTATTTATTATTTAATTAATATATTTAAATTAGTCATAAAATTAGAAAACCTAACTAATTATTATTATTATGTATTATTGATTAATTGTAATTAATTATGTTTTTTTCAAATAATATGGGATTAAATAAAGTAATACTTTTGTCATCAATAAAATACGTGAAGCACAAAAATATTAACAAACTGATCTTTTTTATTATCCTCTATCAAAAAATGGAGGCTCTCATTGTTATGAGCCACCAAACTAATAAAACCATATCTGTAGCCTAGATATTAAAGATTCCTACCTCCTTCTAAAGTCATCAAATGTTGTCAAGAACCATCATAGCTACATTATTCTTAGGTTTTAACCTCCCTAAATCATTATCCATGTCATTATCTATGGATTTATCCTCTAGAATGTGTTTTGAAACTACCATGTTCGATTAGTTACGAGGAAACATAGTATATCGTGCATTTTTTTTCAAAAAGGGAACTATCAATCCATAAATCAAGTGGTCCAAAACCTGTGTTCCCATTTTCATGATTACCGATGAATGCAAAGGGGTTGTAAGTTGCATTTAGGATGAGCACCTTACCTACTGTATTCCCACCATCCTTGTATGAACTCATAATGTCTTATCTTAATACTTTGAATTTTTTTTGAAATGCGTGTAATCATCATTACAAGGGAGAATAAATTTTTCTATTAGAGAATATAAGTCAGTCTCCCCTATCTTAATATACAATACAATAAATCTTGAATGTTTTAGTGGCCACCGTCTTTATTTTTACTTTTTATATATAGGATTCCAACATCCTATCGTAATTTTTTAATTACTAATAATCATTGGAGTAGAATTCTTATTCCAAAGTAGCCTTGGCTTTCTCTTCACTTTCCTAAAGAGATTTATCATCAAACTAATTTCCATGTACCTTTTAAAAGGAAGATTAGGATCAAATAAAACATTTGATCCTATAAAATACTACTCTAAATGATTTCATGTTTCTCTTAAATGAAAAATTTTGTAATCATCTAGAGAGTTCCACAATACTATCTGTCTATTATGAACCTCACTCTAAATGATATTTCTAAGATCTAACTACATTCTCATATACCATCGATACCTAGATGTGTGAGGGTGGTCCTGCAATAATAGATCATATATCATAATAAACAGGATACCCACTATCTTAATAATGTAGAACAAAATTATTGTTGATCCCCTACTCTCCTCAACATTTTAACTCGCCAAAGGACTACCTGGGAGAGAAGTCTTGTTCTAGATATCAGTGACTATTGATTTCCGATCGATTTTTTTTGTTTCCATATGAGGATAACCAATATTAATATTTATAAAACTCAACCAGTGAAATTATTTAATTTAAAGATAATATATATCTATTTATAGTGTCTATACCCTACATATTGTGAAATTATAATTTTAGGTTATTGAAATAAAATAATTTGATTTAATTGATTTTCCAAAGAGAGGGTAGAATGAAAGGGGGTTTTTTGAATGAAATATTTATATATCTAAAATATATTTTAATTTTAAAATTAACCACTCAATGGTCATTTTTAACCAAGAACAAATATATTTTAATCCTATTAGTTAATCAAAACATCCTTATGAATGAATAAAATACATAACCACGATCCAAAACATGTTCCCCCTTATATTACAGCACCCTGGAAGATGGCCAAAGTTACCCCATCACTCTAGAGTTGAGACTGTTAGGGGGAATGCGAAAAAAGATGAAATAAATGAATACTAGAGAATAGGAATGGGGGAGGTGCAAATAAAATGGTGTTCTCACCTTAGGATTTGGTCTCTTTATTACTCCACATACGCATCAAAAAAGCCCTAGATTTCCAATCCTACATGGTGATAAGGATTTGTTCTCCAATAACAAGGCCCATTTGGATTCATATGTCCATAAATTGTGTGAAGAGGCTGTCCAGGTCATTAAATGTTTATTTAATCATTGAACAAACCATCCAAAAGTAAATATTGGGTATGTCAAGTCCAAATCATGGCCTGAAAGTGTGTGGAACACCATTAACTGAATTGGAACTCATTTTTATTCACTTTTTTCTCTAAATTACATTCAAAACATTTTATATTTACACATACATAAATTTTTTTAGTTGATCATATAGGTAAATATAGTATTGGTACCATCTTTTTTACCTCATTCATAAATTACATGTCATTAATGTGCACCATAAGCATCTAATGTCTTGGGAGTCTATCATTAAGTAGAATTATAGATCTGTTTGGTCACTTTTTCTTGTTTCCATATATTATTAGTGTACCTCCACATATAAAAAAATTAAAAATACATGGATGAATTAAAAACATTGTCATAAATTTGGGTATTTAAATATCTAATCTTTGTGAGTGAAATATACATATCACCACACATAAATAACCTAAACATTAGATTCTTCCCATACCATAGCATTGGCTTGAGAAATTTTATAACCACCCCAATTCATTATAATCATATCTAGTTTACCTAACTACTCTTTATTCATCTTATTATACCATCAACATTGGATTACATATTTCCACATTATCAAACATTATCATAAAACATAATCCTTTCTATAGCTATCTTAAGTGTTAACAATGCACTCAAAGTTCATGTTAGATGGGTGGTTTCATTCAAATTCAATCTGGAATTTAAAAAATCCTCAAAATTGGATTGAAACACCTTAACAATAATATTAGAAAAGATATAAATATCCAAAATGGAAACTACATAGTACCCTACGGGCTCTCATTTATTGGATTTATCAATTTTCATGGGAATACCATCCCTGAAATAAATATCATATAGAATACATAGATTCAACATAATAAAATTTAAACTAATAATTTTAATCCATATTTGGTCAATCATGTTCTTAATCGTGATTTGATTAAACTGGTAATTCTTTATTGAATACTTAGCATACCTTTTTTCAGAGCTACATATTT
Source organism: Viscum album (assembly GCA_963277665.1). Taxonomy (NCBI): domain Eukaryota; kingdom Viridiplantae; phylum Streptophyta; class Magnoliopsida; order Santalales; family Viscaceae; genus Viscum; species Viscum album. The sequence continues at coordinate 1,952,585,890 of OY728150.1, forward strand.
GTGTCCCAAAGCATGTCACCTAAATTCATTAGAGGTTATGATAATATACAAAAATACTAACAATTTGAATGAATATATAATTTTTAGAAACCACATAACTAAGAGATTTCGAATGAGATCGTCTAACCTCCTTGCCATCCCATCAAGAGGAAAACCCATCGAAGTGATGACATAAAATTTCAATGATTAATCCATTCAAGAATAACATTAACATTCACAACTATTTGGATTATAGAATCTATTATAATTTCCTGAATACCATCATCCCCTTTATAGAAGAAAAATTTCATCGAATAATGACCTTCATAAATATAATTACTTTATACAAAAACATAAAATTATTCACTACCACATGTGGGGGTACATAGTAAGATATATCACTACCTACCATAAGATAGAGGAAAATTATATAAGGAAAATCCATGTATGATGATCCCTAGTTGTCACCTCTATGAGCACCCATATAAGATCTCCCAAACCCTGTTCCCATAGAATTGTAATTAATTAACAATTAGTAATTAAATAAGTTATTAATAAATATGTACTTTCTTATTATAAAAATAATTGGTATATGATAAATATTTAATTGATAATAATTAATTATTAATATAATTAATGAAATAAATATTATTTATATGTAATAAATATTAATGAATTGAAATTAATAATTAAAAAAATTAATATTAAAAATTTATTATTAACTATTAAATATTATTATTAATTACTAGAAAATTTTAATTAATTAAAATTAAATAAAAAATAAAATTATTTATTTTTAATAAATTCAAATAATTATAAATTATTTCATTTATAAATATTAATACAAAAGTATTTGTTATTTTTTAATTAATAATAAATAGATATTTCAAATTGAAATAAATATTTAATCAATTTATAATAATTAATCATTAGTAATTAATAATTATCATTGTATAAATGTAATAATTATTATTAATATTCTATAATGAAATTATAATTTTAAATATTTATTATCATTTTTTAGTAATTTTTTTTATATTTAATAAATAATTTATTATTAGCTACTGAAAAAGTAATTAATATTAGTAATATTTAATTAATTATTGTTTAATAACTAATTAAGTAATTAATATAATCTATTGATAATTAATTACTAAATTTTCATTTATTTATTTGTACTTGATAAAACAAATTAATAGTCAATTAATATTTACTTTTTATTATTTTCATTTTATGTAATTATTTATTAATTAAGATATATTTTTAATTAATTAATAATTATTTATAATATTGTAATATTACTTTTACGCATGAATGGGAGAATCAGAATCCCATATTGGAAAAGAATAAGTACTTTCAAGTTACCCTCAGTTTTAAAAAGGTTATCTAAGTAAGGATTTTAGTTATATTTCTATATTCAATTAGTATAAGTAATACTTAAAATAGTAGTAGTTATATTATACTATTATATACAAATATAACAAAAATAAATCAAAAATATAAATTTTGAGACTAATAAATGTTAATTCCAATGGTGTTGGATCCTCCACTAACATTGGCACTTATGAAAGGATAACAGTGTAAAAGTTTAAAATAATGTAGAGGGGTTCTAATTTTATAGGTGAGTGAAATTAAATTATTGTAACTAATATAATGGACAATTCACTATTTTGACAACAATAGCGAGGGAATGTGGTAAGGTCGAGAAAAATCTCATTCACTAATTTCAATTCATGTTTTAAATGTGCATTAGGTTTATTAACATTAGTTAAACCCATTTTACCTTTATTTATATTTACCACAACAACTAATTTTATTCTACGTAATTCAAATTTAAAGAATAATAACAAAATAGATCATATATAGTATTTTAGACCTACTGATTCAAAATATAAAACCTAATGTTTTTCAATTAAATTTTATTTAGACGAAAAGTAAATTTTAGTACTATAACACATAATCGGTCTAAAACATTTTTATAAGAAGTGTATTTTTTAAGAAAACAATTTATTTATTATAAAATTATTCATTTTGTTGATTCCCGTGAAATTAATATTTTTAATACTAATAAAATAATTTTAATATATTTAACAAATGAACGAAAATATACTTCTACCATGGGATATCATAATTTGAGAATAATATGAATGAAAATGGTTAATCATGGGTTTTCCAAATTAAACAAAATATTTTTAATTGAATAAATATATTCCATAAATACATTCTTCATCCTATGAATTTTTTTCAAAATATTTTGATTCATTCATTGATAACGATAAATTAAAGAATTCTATTATATTAATAAAAATAGTTTGTTTCATAATTGACCAAAAAATTATTTCTAATAAATAAAAATATTAAAGCCAAAGATAAAAATAGTTATTATAAATCTAAAAATGATTTTAATTTTTTCATATTCAAAATACAGAAATTAATATTTTAAATTTGAAAACTGGTATTTTTAATTAATAAATATTATTTTTCTTATTTAATATAAATTATTAATTAAATTAATGTTAATTTATTTTAAGAAAATATAATATCATCGTTAAACACTAATGTATTTATTTTCATATAATAAAAAACAAATCATATAAAAAAATAAATTTTTAGGAAAAACTTTTTTTATCATTATATGATTTTTTTCTAAACTAATTGAATTATCAATAAAGACATGCACTATTTTTATTTCAATGTTTTATAAAACATTTACTCTTATTTATAACATCAAATTTTTTGTCTTCTTTTGGAAGATAATATGTATATTTAAAAAAAAATTCATTTTACTATTTGGGTTAGATTTTCTTTCTAAATGATTATAATTTACATAGTATTTAATTAAAGTAAAATATATATTAAAATATTTGGAAGATACGTCACCCTAATTAAATTATGTCCTTATAATTATAGTTATTTATCACTAATGAAAGAATATAAGGAGTCCATATGGAACTTGAGATATCATTTTTTTTGGAGATATCATCCAAATAGTAATATATACTCATTAACTCATAAATTCCTATATAATAGGAAGATATTTTGATTTCACTTTATGTCAACAATTTTCACCAAATATGCTTCTTAGATGGTTATTGAATATTTTAGGAGGAAAATATTCTCAAAATCATTTTAATAATCCTATTTCTAACCATATAATGGAAGCCAAATTATTAAAATATCTAATAAAATATCAGTAAATGGTCATATGAATATAAAAATGAATATGACTATTCCTTCTCTAATGAGACCTTTTTCTCAACCTATGATACTTTTGGTAAAACTATGATATAATTGGAATAACCTATAATTTCTTTAGTTTAACAAATGTGTCCCATGGTCATTTACAAATTTTTATTGTTGACTGAACAAGTTGTATGTAACATCCTCTAATTCAATTTAAATTTTTCAAAATGGTTATAATGAGTGTGTGTTATAAGTTAATCATGCCCCCAAGTGTTTGTATCCATTTTTAAAATAAAATACCCACACATCCTGAAACCAATTGAAGATTGATTTGATATTCATGAACTTATTTTTCAGGTGATTACCTATAGCTACATCTTTGACATAGGCATATCCACGTCCATGTATATACATAAGGATGAAATTTCTTGGTAACCTCAAAATATATAATTTACGAAATTTCAAAATGTTATTCTAAACATAGAATCACCTTTTGGATTCTCAGTAAATTTATTTCCTCTTAATTACCAAAATAAATACATTAATCCTAAATACAACATAATAATACAAAAAATAAGTATACATAACTCATATAGAAACTAAGACACCCTAGACTCACAATATCAGGTAGGGTGCTAAAAACAATTTTTTAAAACACAAAATTATAGAAAAAATTATATATACCGTTATAAAAATATGAAATTTACATAAAAGAGACATTATTACTCATAATAATATAATAATCCAAATAATTGAATATTTAGTGTCAACGAGTAATAATTAAATGAGGAACTTATTTTACAATATGTGTAACCCTTTCTATATAATTCTTCCATGATAGAATCATTCAATAAATATCTAAAACTATACACATACTCAAATCCTCGAGAAGTGAATCATAAAAATGTGTTGATCTCTAACACTCTATATTGAAAAACACATCAAATGTGTTGTCAAATGTTAGATCAAATGCATATGAGAAAACATGGTTTGAGGGGAAATGTCTTATGAAAAAACATATTAAAATCATTTTTTCCATAATTCATGATGGATTAACATTTAATCTAAAATGAAGAAACATTTACCATGGAATATGAGTTTGAGATATGAATAGAAATATGGAATAAGTGAATAAAACCATTAGTTGATGTAATTAAAAAACTATGGAAATAAGATAACTCCTAAAATCATAAGCATAAGTCATTTATAAACTTCGAGACAACTAAACATTTTGTTCTTAAGATGATAACACATTCATTATAATTGGAATATAATGAGATTGAAACATTAACTAATTCATTATATCTTTATAAGGGTCCAACAATAATATTCATAACATGAATATTATTATTTATTCCACAAGTGGAAAAGAATCAATACATAAATCATAATAATGATAAAACCTATAAAATGATGTGGGTTTCATAATATTTCTTAAAATCATAATTGTATGCTATAATATATGGATTCCCAATATAATAGGTAATTATAGTATTTCGGATGTTCGTAATTGATAAAAAAATATTTTTCAAGAAAATTTATGTCTAATGTTGAATACATATAAATAAAACTATAGAAAAATGTCTGATTAAGAGACACTTACATGATGATTTAGGAAATGGGTAGAGGATATTTTAATTAATAAAATAGTATTATTATTTAATTATTTACACAAATTTTACCATGATGGTTTACAAATAATATTCATGGTTAAAATAAATATTATAGAGGTGGAAAATGGCATGTAATAAGAAACATTGATGTTCCCATAAATCAAGTTAATATAAAAGAGAGAATTATGAAGGGGATATAAAACATGTCTTATCCCATTCAAAAGAATTTAAATTAAACTAGTAATATATGTAAGTAAAATATATAAATAATATGGATGAAACACATGATAATAAAGATGGGGTTCTAAATGTCATCTTTTATGTATTAATAATATATTTTTGAAAATAAAATCATTAAAAACATAATAAGTAATTTTTTTGCGAATAAGGTGAAATATTAGCAACAAAGAAGATAAATAATAATGGTGTTTTAAAAAAAGGAAAAAATTGGAGTTAAAGGAAAATATGATCATAGAGGGGAAAATCCATTAATTTTGGTTTTTAAAATCATAACAATGTAATATCTTAAAAAAACATCCAACAAAGTGGTTTTTGATTTTAATTACTGTTTTCCACCAATTAAAAAATCGAATTACCTTACAGAATATATAAATGGAAGTATAATGGAACATAGAAAATAAAATTCAAGAATTATTTCACAATACCTAATTGGAATTATAATTGAATCAATAAAAAACTTATGAAATTTATATATTTGAAATCAAAAACCCCAAAAGTATTAAAATGAGATAAATTTTATAATAATATATTTTGTAATAAAATTGTAATATAATTTCATCTTTGTGAAATATTTACATCACTAAAAAGGGAAAAGTGTTCACTAATAATAATATTCTAATGAATCCAAATTGAGATAAAAAACACCTACTTTAGGGGTTGATTTATTTTACACATGTTCCTGTATTCTTAAAAAAATAAAGTTAATATATAGTAGCTATCACACAATTAGTTCATTTTTTTAACCGTACTAGGTAATCATGAAACCCAAAATAATTTATTAAAAATAAGAAATTACATAGATACCCTTGGTTTCATTTTACTAAAATCTAGCCATAATTCCTCATTATCAAAAAAAATGTCTCACATTAATGTTCTATAGGGTACTCTTCATTTTTTCATTATGATTTGGGATTGATTTTCATTTATATACTCAAGGTATGTAAACGTTTTTCCCTTGTTTTATTATTTCTTTTATAACTATCATTGATATGTCTTACAAATATCACACGATAAACCAAATGGGATGATAATGATCAATCTGGAGGGTTTTAGAGGGATTTGGGATGTTACAAAATGATATAGGCTTTTTTGGACCCAATACATATGATTCCAACCCCGATTTGTTTCACACCCCAACCCTTTTTAATTTTTTTTTCATTATTTTTTTGATGTTGGTTCCTTTTTTGAGGATAAAATTGATTTTATTATTTAAATTTTTATTTTTTGTGTTTACTGGTGACCTTTTGTTTTGTGGGTGGTTTCTATTCACGTTTTGAGGGTTAACAATGTGTCTTATTATTCATGACATTGCTTCCAGTTCAATTCATTCTTATATGGTTTTACTATGACAATTTGAGTATGATTTTTTCCAAACAGTTTGATGATAAAGTGAAATTATTTGGAATTTTAGGGTGTCAAGTAAATGGTGTAGGACTTGTTCATGATTAGTATAATCTTTTTAAAAATTGTGTGAGGCATTATAAAATTATGATATATTTATGGAAAACTTTTGACACAATATTTCTCAAATCAAGGGATCAAACCATTCAGGGTTCCCCTCTTCTCTTATAGGGTCCACAAGGTTGTCACATAGTTTGACAATCTATTTGGTTAAACCATGAATGTTGCATATATTTCATTAAATATGAAGTTCCATGTTTTTACCTATTTTGATTTAACCCTTATCATGATTACCACCCACTTGGATCATATTTGGAAGAAGAATAGACTCCCATTCTCCTTTCTCTTGGTTCTTCACCGTCATTTTGTGAATCTCCACTGGATCTATGTTGAGTTTATTATGGTTTTTGGCTATTTTCATCTCCTCTATCCATCTCCCGCATGCTTCTTGGATTTTCATGGGATGGTTACATCGTGGAAAAACCCTAGAGTATGTGGTTGAATATTGGTTTGTGTTTATTTTTTTTATGGGATTGAGGATTGTTGCTCGAGCCATGTTTGTCTTTACCTTGAAGGTTCATTACATCTTTACATTGCTAAGGTAGGTGTTTACATCAATATACATTATAGAACATTTTATTTTATTATGGGTTTTTTCTAAATAATATATTAATGCCTTTATCATTCTTATATAGTATTATTATACATTTTTGTGGTGTTTCCAGGTTTGATATTTTGGAAAAAATGGTTTTTCAATAAATGTTTATTAATGTATACATATATATATATATATGTGTGCATATAAGTTGTTCAACTAGATGTAAGTTGGACATTAAAAATTGAATGGAAAACATTTGGATTGTTTTTATGCTTTTTATAGATTATGGTAATTGGGTTCTTATTCTAAATTGAGTTTCATGTGTCATTGTAATGCATTGGGGTGGTTTAGATAATGGGTGGGTTGTTGTAATTTTTAGTGATGTTAGTAGTAACTATTCAATGTGGTTTTTGTATAATTTTAAGGCATATAAAAATTTTACCATTGTTTGTGGTCATATTGCTACAGTCATGGGGCACACATAGGGATACATGCATAAACAAAAAAGAATTTCATTACATACATTCTCCTTAAACCCTAGATTTTAAAATAACCATTCCTTTTTTCTTATTTTTGTCACAAGCCATTCTCTTTACAAGTGATTCCCATAAAACACCACTGGGTTTAAAATGGTTTAATAGATTCAAAATTTTCTCAAAATGGGTTTTTAATTTTTTTTTCAAAAATATTGTCCATGTTGGATTTTTTTAATGTCGTTGGTCACTAAAATGGAAAAAGGCCCATTTGGGCCTCTCCTGGTTATCAAGCCAACACAAGACCTAAGTGAGGAGGAAGAGATTGTTTTTTATTGTTTGTTTCTAGTATTTCATGGTGGTCGTGGACATTTATTAGTATTGTAAGGGCATCATTAAGACATGTATGTCTTTATGTAGTTTGAAACTCTTGATGTTCCTGTGGTGTGAACTATTTTGAGTTTCTTTGAAGTTCTGTTATTTTAGCGGTGGAAGGTGATAATTAACTCATCATTATTGGATGAGATGTCATTGGAAGTTGTAATGTATATTTTTTAGATATATTATACATTAGGAGGTAATGGTGAAGAATGTAGAGATTTTTTGGGTGTTTTGTAATTTCTTCAGATGGAAAAGGCTAATGTTGAACTGTTTAAATGTCCGATCCTACTATTTAAAGGTAGAATTTAAGGATTGGATAAATTCTCTTATATACATTTGTGTCCTTAGACCAGATATCAAAGATATATTTTTTTACTGGTAATTTTGGTTTGATATGTTGGACGAAGAGGAGTTTCTATGAGGGTTGCTTCCAAGAATATTGTTCCTAGTGGTTGACGAACATAATTCTCATAGTACATAAGAAGGATATCTATCTAGAAATATGTATGTTCAATATGAACCTGATTTTCTGGAATTTCCATCATTGGTTCATGCCTCGTATTCATCAAACTGATCACTCATCTGATTCTAGTGTGGCTAGTTCAGGAATATGAACACTACATTTTATAATCCCCCAAAGGATTATCATCGATGGGGTTATATTGGTAACCTAGAGATGTTATGCAATAGTACATTCCAATATAGGATGTTTTGATTAAAAGAATTCATTTATTGGATGTATGTTAGCATGTTCTTTAGACATCATCTCTTTAGTTACATGACATAGAGTGATGCTCTTCAAACAGTCACAAATTCAAGGGTTGTGGAGTGAACTAGGAGTGCTAATAGTTTAGGTTCTATTATTCTCATTTTCTTTGTTGTTGTATGTTTCTTCCTATTGTGAAAGAATCATGGTTGTTCTTTTTTTCATGTATTTTTATGTTGGTGCCTTTTGGATATAGAAATTATGATGATTAACCCTTCATTGATCATTCTTAATTTATAGTTATGCATTTTTGGATAATTGTTTTGTTGAATAAATGGTGACATGAATATAGGTAAATTATTTGGTTTCAATTAAATCTATTTTATTTCCCATGTTCGAGAGATTCTAGGTTCATGTTCAGTCAGGTGGGGAGTTCTTGGTACTTGTGTTGGTCAATGCTATCTAGGTTTTTATGTTTGTAAGAACCCTCTAATGATATCATGAGGTTTTTTATATTTTGACTTCCACCAGAAAATTTATAGAGATAATTTTGGAGTTACAGGTCACACCATGGACCATTGTTTTGTTTGATCTTGTCTCATATTGATCTTTGTCTTTGTTCCTCTTATAGAAAAGTGACTGTCTAGGGGAATAATTTTGGGGGGATTTTCACACCCCTTCCTTGGTTTATCATTCATTGTACACTTTTCATGAGATTGGTTTCTTTTTTTGAGGTTGGGAAAGAGATCCCATCTTGAATGTTTTAGATAGGGAGTCTATGATATTATTTTTGGGTGGTGAATGATTTTTTTGAACAGTTTGGGGGTTACCCATGCATCTTATTATGGATGAGGAAATTTCTAGTTTAGTTCCTTCTTTCAGGGTTTTCCGGTAATGGTTTGATAATATACTAGACCAATATATGATAGTCTAAGGAGAAAAAATGTTTCCATAAGGGTCACCATATGCACATGGATAGGGGAAACCATTTTATAATCACGAGATGGATAATACAGTTTAAATAGAGTTGTGGAGCATGGTTGGGACACAATTTCTAAAACTATGTGAGTAAACAATGTGGGGTGACCCTATTCTTGTGTAGGGTTTACACGATTGGTGCATGTTATGAAAACTATGTAGCTAAACCATCTGATTTTCCCATATTTCTTAAAACATGATATTGTATGTTTTTACCTCGTATGTTTTAGCCTAATTTTTTTATTTCCTCTGCCGTTTCCAATTTATTGGCACATGAAAGGCCTATGAATCATTCCTCTCTTGGTTTCTCTCCATCTATTGGTTCCTCTAAATTAGAACTAATTTTAGTTTCATTTTGTTTTGACAATTTATCTTCTCTGCTATACTTCTCCCTTATGATTATTGGTTTTTAAAAAGTGGTTTCCCTCATAGAGTACCCTATAGTCTATCGATGACTTGTGGGGTTTTTTCGAAACCTCAATACGCTTTAGAACAGATAGGGTTTTTAAAATAAACATTTTTTATAGAGAATAGATAAAAAAGAAAAAATGGATAATGGAAGGGTTCTTTCAAAATATGAGGTTTAGGAGGAATGTGTTTTAATACATCTATTTTCAATTTTTTTACATCCATATGCGAGCCATGTGGACATAGGTGTATTCCCATATCGAATGGAACATTTTTTATAAACAATCAATGTATCTACAAATCACTTTAATGAGTTGTCACTAATGACACCACAAGTCAAAACAACCAGCAGTTTCTTCAGACTATCACAAGGAATTAAAATCACATTTGAAACTCAATTTAGAACAATGAACCAATTACCAAAATCCATCCAAACATGTAATGGATTCCAGGAAATTTCAATTTGTATTTCAAAATGAAATTGAAAAATTATGGATTGAATTTAATCTTTGGATGGATTTTGGTAATTGGTTCATTGTTCTAAATTGAGTTTCAAATGTGATTTTAATTCCTTGTGATAGTCTGAAGAAACTGCTGGTTGTTTTGACTTGTGGTGTCATTAGTGACAACTCATTAAAGTGATTTGTAGATACATTGATTGTTTATAAAAAATGTTCCATTCGATATGGGAATACACCTATGTCCACATGGCTCGCATATGGATGTAAAAAAATTGAAAATAGATGTATTAAAACACATTCCTCCTAAACCTCATATTTTGAAAGAACCCTTCCATTATCCATTTTTTCTTTTTTATCTATTCTCTATAAAAAATGTTTATTTTAAAAACCCTATCTGTTCTAAAGCGTATTGAGGTTTCGAAAATGTCTCTTTTTTCAATTATGTTTCTAAATTCTTTATGTTGATGGTAGTTCTGAATATTGATTTGTCAATAAATGGGATACTATCCTATTTTGTATATTTATTTCATGTTTCATGATTTATACTCTATTTTTGGAGTGGTATTTGAAATTTAAACAGAAACAATGATTTATTACTTTGTCGTATTTTGGAAAATGGTTTTGAAACTCAGATGATGTGAAGGAAATGTTATCAATTATGTATGGCTTCCAGTGGAATGGGAACCACAATAGTGTACATTATGATGAGAGGTTAATTACATAGGTGGTGTCGATTATTTTCCTAAGAAACAATGGTGGTTGTGGGTTATTGGTTTGATACATGAATGTGATTACCTCCTCATTCACCATGTACTATTATCAGTGGATTCTTTGGTGTCATCTATAGGTTTGAATGATTTTTTCTTACGTATCATAATTTCATGGGTTGGTAACCCCTAGATTAAGAGAGATTCTATTTGTGATGTTCCATTGGATTGGATAGTTTATATTGGCATGTAGGTAATTAACTATTGAGTTTCATTCTTTGTTGATAGGTTATTATTAACATAGTATATATAGTGATTGTTTTAGATATTTTAATTAAATGGACATTATTATTATATTTATGTTTTATTTTTCTTCTAATTCACCTTGGTGGCCTTGCCTTTTGATATATTCCATGCATGTTCTATTTTTTTTATTTTTCAACTAAACACCTTTCATCCTATAGTTTTGGTTTTGATTTGATTTTTGGTTTTGTAAATATTGCTTGAAAAATGGTAAATCTTTTTTAAATGAGTAATGTTGTGTGTGTTGTTTTAAAATGGGAAATAAAATTATTGGCTCTTTAAAATGGTAAAAATAATTTTGTAAATGAGTTTCAACATAGTGATTATGAAATAATTCATGAAAAAAATATGTATATATTTTGGGGTGATTAACAACTCAATTATTTATTCTCACACCCTTATTGTGCCACAAAACATCAAGAGGCCAAGGTTGTTTTACAGTTTTAGTTTTCTAGGTTGGTTGTACCTCTATAGAAGGTTTGTCTGGGGATGGTGGTGAACATGATGTCTCATGGAGATCATGTTAGTGTGATTTTTTTTTGATTTTTATAGTTTTTAGTTTTTTCTGTTGCGTAGTTGGAAATTTTTATGAAATTGTTTGATCAGTGGATTTTTTTATGTTTTGTGATCTTTTTGGATTATTCTGATCTAGGTTTTTAGTGGAAAAAATCCATTCCATTAATGATATATTTGATGTTTGGTGCTATTCTATAGATTGGGAATGTGGTCAGGAATACGTCACTAGAATAATCTGGGAGATTGTGTACTATCAGGTAGGATGGAAGACCATAGTTTATCATTAAAAAAATGGAATATTATGATTCCTTTATTGTTTTTGGTTTCATGTATTTGTAGATTAGATCTTGCAAAACTAAAGAGGTAGTTATAATAAAGATCACATGAACCACATTACATTATGATCTTCATGTTTTTATGGGTTGTCTAGGTTTTCTTTATTTTTTATTATATGTTAGAGTTTGGAAAGATAATGGATATTATCTTACATTGTGTTATGATCTCATATGGAGTAGTAATGCATATAGAATCTTATTCCACAGTCAAGAGCCTCCTAGTTATTGGTGATTCAAAAAGGAATGACCCACTAACCATGTAACTAGATTATGCATGCCCTATGCTTCCAATCTCAAGAGTTTAGTGTGAGTGCAGTTTTGGTTCTATTTTATTGTGATGATATTTTCAAATGAAAAAAGGAATTTCAGAAAAAGGGATTTCAAAATAGAAAATGATTTCATGAATTTATTTTTAATTAAATGTATGTGCCTTTGAATTTGAAAATTAATTTTGTAAGTAATTTTGGAACTCCAAAAAATGGCCTTAGAAATGGGGGTTTTCAATTTTAAATGGGAACACAGAGGTTTTAAATTGAATTGTAGTTTTCTTAGGTATTTGGTGTTTTATGATTTGGTTTTATATTTTCGGTTTCCAGTTTTTGATGAGTTTTGGTTTAATAATTATTTCATCTTTTTTTCTCTCTCTTATTTTTCAATGTATACCACCCAGAATATCCCTAGAGGTTTCTAGTGGGTCTCTCATGGTTTTCGTCACTTATCAGACTCCAAGTGGGGTAGAATAGTAAATATTTTCTTGTTAATTTAGAATATTTCATGGATATCATGATCAATTATAGGCAGAAAAATGTATTGGTAATGTTTGTAAAGACCTGGAAATTTCAAGGAAATTTTTTTCTTAATTTCTTTAGAATTTTAACAGAATGTTGTTTCTGACGACACCTGATTTTGAGGCCCAGTTTGCCCAGAATCATTTTCCGATGTTTAGCTCGTGTACGTCCAGTGAACAAATGAGCAGTTTTTCCCAACTTTTGAACCGGTGTTCGGAATCAAAATCCGAGGACCCTGATGGAATAACAACACTGGTAATTTTTTTAGAAACACCTTTACTGGAGTTGTGTTTTCTCTGGTGGAGTTTTACTTAATTGGGTTAACTAAAGAATAAAATAAAATATTGTGCACCAGATTTTATTTTTATTCATGGAAGTGTTAACCTAAGCTAAGTGGTTTAGTGGGACCCACATCCTAACTAATCCACTAGGTTGGATAATTATTAGGTGGGGCCCAGATGAGCCCCACCGTTTCTTTTCCTCACCCCCCTCCTTTAATAAGGTAATGCACCCGCACCCCTATTAAGTGGAAGTCAACCCTTTCCTTTATCTGTTTATGAAACACATCTTTTAATTTGGTGGTTTAAATGTTTCAATTAATTCAATTAATTGATCGATTCAATTTTTGAATTTTCAAAGACGTTCGGTTGTGTGTTAATAAAATAAGACAACTCTTATTTTATTAAGGGGTTCATTGTGCGTGAAGTCTTGGGAGTAATTTCTCAAGGTCTTGAAATTATTCTTCCTCGACGAAGAACGCGAAGAACTCCGACCTCTGACGACGGACGACAGTGAGAGACACCTTCCTCGGAAATTGACGACCCGACGCGCATCCTTTCATTCCTTCTTCCTGTGTCAAAGGAAGGGAGACACCATTCCTCCTCGGAAGATCTCTGTCAACGTGTACAGAACCTTCTTAAAAGAAGGGATGAGGAGGTCGGACTACACGAAAATGGCCGACCACCCTCTCCCCTTGGTGGTTTCATATTGTTTGCAGCACGATCAAGGCAACGGGATGCCAAAGCACCGTGCGAGAAATATTAAAGGAAGGGAGGAGGAGCACGGCACCAGCGCGCCGCGCCGTTGAAGACGAACTAAATCGTGGCAACGTCGTGCTGCACCGGAGATCCACAAAGGCACCGCGGTCGGAGCAGTGCCACGACGGAGGGGCGTGGCGCCGTCACGCCGCGTCGGACGGACCAAGGCCGCAGCTATAGGCCACGACGGAGCAGGGAACGGCGGCCGGTTTCCGGCCGCCGGCGTCGGAGCAGGGGGACGGGACCGACCCGGTCCCGTGGAAGCAGCAGCCGGATAGCTAGTGCAGGCCGGCCGGTTAGGGGGAAGTGTCGGGGGTCATAACCCCCGGCTGGCCAGCTGGAGCGGCCCCCCACATGGGGGTCGCGGTTTCACAACGCTCCCCCCCCCCCCCCCCCGCATCGATCGGCTGTTACGGCCGCGCCGCCTGGCCACGCTGGCCAGGCCGAGATGCTAGGCCATGCCAGGCCATGCCCACTGGGACGGGACATGCACTAATGGGCCGGACCTGGGTCGGGTCGACCCTGTTCGGGCCAACCCAGGGGGTATCAGACCCGAACCCCATATTCGCGGACCTCGTTCGGTCTTTTGTCCTTAACATGGGCTGCGGAGCTCCGATCGACGCACCGTCAGCTGCGATGCGATCCTTGGATCGAGAAGATCATTTTGGTATATTACACTCAAGGTTTCAGAGAACCTTGAGTACGGCCGGGTTGGTTCGAAAACGAAACCAACCGGGCCCTCGGTGGGGAAATGCTTATATGTTGAGATCCGGACGTCTGATTGACGTGCCGTCGACTTTGTTGGATTCCTCTTGATGAGACAGAACTTTTGGCATACTTCCCCTAAGTTTTTTTTTGCAGTTGGATAGTGGCAGGGTTGGATTGTACCCGAAATCCAACCGGGCCCCTAGAAAGGAAAAGATGATAACTTTCATACCGGAGGTCCGTTTGACGAACTGTCAGCGGCGTTGGTGATCACATTAAGAAATAGTTCCAATGAGAATACCCTGTGAGAGTTCGGGGTACAGTTTACATACGGACAGGTTGGTTCGCACACGAAACCAACCGGGCCCCTAGGATTAAAAGGCTAGTAACTCACAGATCGGGCGTTCGATTGACGCATCGTCTGTTGCATTGAGACCCCTATGACGAGGCGGTCTTTTGATAATTGGAGTATCAACCAGTACCTCATGGAGCGGACCCTCCCGGAGATGAGCGTGCGGAGTACAGAGACCATGTAGCCAGCTGAGACCTAACGACTACTTGACTGACTCGACTTGGAGTAAGTCAGCTAGCCTAGTGGATGGAGCACTACTTTGTTTTGGTACGGACCCATGGTCGATAGAGCGCTACTCAGTTTGGGTGCAGACCCGCGGTACTCGTCCGGGGAGTACCTCTGCAGGCTATTAGGGGAGATGCACTGCTGTGTTTGGGTGGCATACCCCAGTGGGATGCACTACTGTGTTTTAGTGGCTGACCCGTGATACTCGATAGGAGGAGTACCTCAGCAGCCTTAGGTTAGTCAGCAGTACCTCGGAGACATGACAGGATCAATGTACTCTCCAGAGACGGGGCTCTTCAGCGGCTACGGTTTCGATAATGAAAATCCTGGTTTGAGCTGAGTCTATATCCATTGTGTTTACCTCATGATTGAGATGAGTCACTTGAAAACTTAGGTATATGCTTGGGAATATATCTATGTAGAGGTTATCTGTTGTGATTCTACTTTGGTGTTATCCTTGTTGGATTTAGAGAGACCTTGAGGGTCTCGGGGTCCCTACTGAGTATCGTTATACTCACCCCTGCACGGGCTATGCCCGCACCTCGTTGTGTTGGTTGCAGAAGACGGGCAGTGAAGACGGAGGCCGAGTGTTCGAGGACTGGACGGTACCCAGAGGTGGACCACACGACGAGTCAGTATCCGGGGGTGGACTTCATGACGAGACGACACTCGGAGGAGGTTGACGGACGAGAGCGTTGTGGAGTCTATCTGTACCTACCTTTCATGTAGTGTCACGTACATGACTTATTTTGAAGTTAAATTTCATTTATTTCCTATTCATGCTTTGTTTTGAAGGGTTTCCAATGGTTTTTTGGAGGAATAGATGAGTTTTTTTGAATTGGGTCAAACCGTGAGCCCAATTCCAGATTTAATAATAATTTTTTTTCTTTTATAACATTTTCATTTTTTTTATATTTTTCACCCATTCAAATTTCTAAATGGTCTCCTCTGACTTATTAACACCAAAATATAAATTTGGATCATTTATAAATCCATAATCATGGAGGATTTGGGTTTTTATTTAAGAATTGGGCCAACCCGAAAGCCCATTTCCAGTTTTAAAATGTTTCTTTAATTTTTTAATATCATATTAAATATAATTGATCATTTGGTGATTCCACCTCTCTCTAGACCCTAAGAAATCCAGGAGCGCTCCCATTGCCTTTCCCCCCTCCTTGGAGCTCTTTGAAATCATAAAATAGCGATGATCTTCATGGGATGTCTCAAATCGTCCAGAATTGAAGAGGTAACGTCATCCCTTCTTAACTCTCTCAATTCTTTCTCTTTTCCCTACATTACAGTTCCTAAATTACCTCTTAAATCTTGTTCAAACAATCCCTAAATTTTGGCTGTTTTACATTTCAGAAACTATTGTTTTTGGAGTGATTAATCCAGGATACTTCAAGTAGGTGAGTCTATTTCTTTCCTCTTTCAAATTGCTTAGGTTTTCTTCCCTAATTCTTGAATTATAAAGATTCTAGAAGTTAAGGTTCGTGCCTAGGTTCTAAATTACTGTATTTTGGGTGAAATATTGAGGTTTTAGGTTTCTTTTAACATCTTTCAGGGGCGGCGGTCATGCGGTTGATGTTTCGCCCCAATATTTGAGGGTTTCGACACATTCGGTAGGTGATTCCATGGGTAACCATTTAATGATGAGATAGTTTGCTTGATTAAATAATTTTTCATGTTCCATATATGCTTTTTATTGTGCGAAAAACATTTTTGGTAGCAATAGTAAACCATTTGGTATTAAAGTTACATTTTTGTTTGAAGTTTGTATTTTTCAAATGTATTTTTTGAGTTATCTCTTGTAGTAGTTTTGTAAAATGTTGATGTGAATTATTAGTTGTTGAAAGGGGCTTCCAATTTGGTTGGGTAATAATATAGTGTCATGTGGGACTAAAAATTATGGTCTTTTAATGGGTTTTATGTGTGTAACTTTGTTATACTCTTTGAAAGTGTTTTATGGATTTGTGTGTTCTCAGGGGTATATTTTGCGATATTGTTCAAGGTGATTATATAAAATTTTAAAGTGGATTGTTACATGTTTATTGGGATGAAAATTCGTTTTTGGTAAGATATTGGTGTGATTTTGGCTTTAAAATAGATTTTTCAAATGGGTTTTTTGTGCAAGACATATTTGCACCACTTGGGTTCTTTTTATGAAAATTGTAAATGTTTTAGTTGGTTAAACAAAGTGGGAAAAGGGTGCATATGTACTGTTTGGTATATGTGTTCATGTATTATGGGGTTTTGAAAGGTTAAGTGATGTAATAAGATTTCAAATATTTTTAGAACGTTTTGTAAATTTCTGTAATGTTTTATTAAATTGTGATGTTGGAGCGAAACTTATTTGTGGAATCTTTCGTGTAAGTTTAATGATAAAATTATTTTGAAGGTAAAAGGGGTGTTATGTAATAAGTGAGTGGGCTGTTATGAGAGTTGAAATATATTGTATTGGTTTTATAAATTTTTTTAATGAATTTGTGGAAGTGTTAAAGAAATGTGAAAAGTGTTGTGGGCTATTTTGGTGTGAGTCGGATTTCAAAATCAATTTGAATGAAATGTGGACTTTTGTGACTTGTGTTGTATACATGTGGGATTTTTGGTGAATTTATGATATGGAAATATTATTTTCTTGTGAATATTATATTCATTGACTTGTTGAACTCGTTTGAGCACAAAGGGAAAACCCGGGTATCTAGGTGGGTGGACGTGTACTAGTATGCCAGTAAATCTGTGGGGTATGGCCTCAGTTTCACTTAGCATGATTAACGCTTACAACTCTAACTAAATTATGATGATAATGATTGGGGAACACTAGGTTATGGGTATGTACCCTACTAGTGGCTTGTGCACGAGAATGGATATTTGTGATGGTTACTCTCATAGAGATACGAGGTACCTGGGACCCACAACTAGCTAGTGCCTAGGGGTTATTTTCCATTGCTTGTGCTCACTAGATATTTTGTGCTAATGGTCGGCATACGGTATGAGTGGCAGGAAAAATCAGTAGCCTAGGTATTTATTTTAAAATTGTTAATTCTTTATATTATCCCACTTGAAAACTGATTTTTTTAAGTTGCATGTTTTTGAAATTATAACTAGAAATTACATGTTTTTGAAAACATGCATGCTTTTCATCTTTGAATGTTTACTGCATGGAATCTCTTAGTGGTGGTATCCTAATGGGAATTGGCCCACACCCTACTTACACCTTTGGGTGTAAGTAGAATTGGTTATTTTTTTTGTCACAGGTTGGGTACAATGTTTTTTGTTCCAGTGGTTCGGGGTTCTAGTAGGTCCTTGGTGGTGAAGTCTTGCGGAGATGGCTTGAGGGTGGTGCCCCAGGCCATGAGGGTTCTTGGGCTATTTCATTTTGGTTTTGTACCTTTGGTATAGTATTTTTTAGTTGTTTTAATCTATGTAATTCAGTTCTGAATTTTTATAAATGATAGTTTGGTTTGAAAAATCCAGATTCGTTTTATTGGATTCTTTTGTTGTTTTAAGTTTATAAACTCGAGTAAATCATTCCCAATTCTCATTTTATGATACCCAGGCAATTTTTCCAGCCAGTGGTGATCGGGAACGCCCTTCGGGCCTTGTCATGGGCCAGGTTTGGCACTGTGTTCGGGGGTGACCAGATATGGTTCGTGACAAAATGGTATCAGAGGGTGGTTCGCTCTCTTTGGGTCATGTTATTTGGGGAACAATCAGGATAATATGGAGTTAGGATTTTTGGGACTTTGAATTTCAGTTATGATTAGTGTGGCTGATCACCACACCTCATGATGGGATTCATGTCTCCAGGGGAAGTCGAGCCCTTTCAGAGTCCTTTGTTTTTCTTGGATTAATGATGATTAGGGGAAATGAAAAGAGAGTTGGGTTAATGGTCTCAGTAAGCTCACAGGGCCTGGAAAGCCATGTAGGGCTGAGGAGATTCTCAAGAACACTCTCTGTGATAGTGAGGTTATTGGAATATAGCCTCCAACCATATGTCCAAGTCACCCATTGAAACTAGTTTCCTCTCGCATTGTCTTGTGTTCTTTAGTTTTGAAATCTGGGAACATTGGTTTTAAAGTGACTTGGTTTTAAGAAGTGTAAAGTTTTTGTGAAATGATTTTCAAATAAATATGTAATGGTTTTATTTATTTAATATTGGAACTAAATATTCAGAATTATTTTGAAATGGAAAATGTTGTGCTTACACCTCTTTTGAAAGCAGAAACTATACTAAAGTTGGTTTTCAAAAAGTGTTTCTAATAGAGTTTTCTAATCTATCATAGTGTTTTTGGTTGGGATGAGATGTTATGAAATTGATGTGAATAACATGAAATTGAGTTCTTGTATAAATGGTTGTTTCTTTATAAAAAATTTAGAAAGATTTGAATTGGGATTTGGATCCCTTGGTTAGCAGTTTGGAGAAAAATGATGTGTTGGTTGGCCGTTTTGGTTTTGAAAAGTGGAAAGAATATTTGTTTTAACCATTGGTATTTCCATGAGTGACCATATGCATGGGGTTATATGGGATGATGGATGGTTTATGGCATGACTAGATGAGTTCCGGGACAGATATGATGAGGTTGCCCAGTGTGGCAGAAAAACATGCATGTCTGAGGCCCATGGGGTACCATTGGTGGACACGCTTACTGCTAAACTGTTTGTTCTCAAAGAATTACTTTTAAAGAAAAACATGATGTCTTTAAAAAAAATTTTTATGGTTTCTATTTTGTGTTTTTTAAAATGTTGATGTTGTGGGAGGTTTTGAGTCTAAGAACCCCTTCTGTTTAAACTGTGTTTTGGGTTTGTGTTTGGTCGGTAAGCTGTGTTGTAGGGACGGTTAGTGGTATCTTTTGAAAAATGTTTTGGGATGACTTTACGGTGGTTCCCTTCATGTGTTTGGATCTGGTTTATGGATTTTTTGACCAATGGACCAGATTGGTTGGGTCCTTGGGTTCTTTCATTGGATAAGGTACGCCCCCATTAAAGGTTAATGCATAACTGAAGCGCAACCCAGATTGTTTTTCCATTGGAAAATCCTCCAATTGATCAATATAAGGAATCTATTTCATGAGATTTTTAGATTGAGTATACACCCTTTCCTTTATTGGTTTTGTGTATCCTCTTGTAGTGGGAGATTGATTATGGATGGTTGAAAGTGACCATATCCTTTTAATTTTCCTAATTTTTCGAAGGTGGAAGTGTTATGGGGTTGTTAGAATTGATGCGTATTTGGATAGTGTCTAAGA
Organism: Viscum album; assembly: GCA_963277665.1. Lineage (NCBI taxonomy): Eukaryota > Viridiplantae > Streptophyta > Magnoliopsida > Santalales > Viscaceae > Viscum > Viscum album. The sequence goes on from OY728150.1 coordinate 1,952,606,528, forward strand.
ATAACTCTTGGTCCTTCATAGTCTCTTAGAAGAAGGAGTTCATGTTAAACTACTAGTGTGGGAAATCTGGTCATGAGAAGATATTATGGCCACAATCTAGAATTGTGTTTTGTTTGGGGATGTTGTACAAGTTCCATCTCTATTCATTTTTTATATTAGTCGCAATGGTCATGTTCTATGATTCCTTATGATGTCATATACTCGATTGACTTTAAAGGTGAAAGTTGCGCAATCATCTGAGAGTCTCTATTATGTTGGGAGAATGTCTCCCTTGAAAAAAAACATAAAAAAATATTCCATTTTAGAGGAAGGTGAGTATAAGTGTTCTTTACTTCTATTGTTTCTCACCCAAACAAACTTGGTGTGATGTGTGTACATCTTCTAATCCCTTGTTTCAATGAAATATCGAGTTAGTGTAATGTGAGTTTGGAATGTGTTATGTCTTGGAAAAACCTATCGGGGAATACGGTGTAGTTGTTGTTTTAAACGAAAAAAGAATTCTCATTCAGGTGGTTTCCAAAGCCTAACTACGAGGCCGATGATGCTTCAATCATTTCATCTCTAGCCATAGGTCTCAGAGAGAAGCTGGCTCGTAGTCAGGGGAAATCACAGGGTCATTTAAACCCTTGTGCAAAGTCCTATCCTCAATATGAAATATAAGAAGAGTTTAAACCTATGGTGTCATCATATTTCTTCTACTGTTCATGTTAGGTGGAAATAGGTGGAGGGCCTTGTACCCATGTCATCGCCCAATGTTATTCCCTCCCCCTTTATTATCCATCGAGTCTTTAGAAAAAGGTATGAAGTTTGGCTAGAATGTTTGACCACACGGTTTTCACTTGGTTTGTAGTGATCATGCCCCAAAAAAACCATGTAGACAGAAGAATCTCCACTGTTAGTTCATGGTTTCCCAAACTGTTCAGACTAACCATGTGGTCGTCCCAGCACTTTATATTTTGGGGTCTTTCTGTACCAGCCCATACTGGTCGATTAAGATGGTTGGTTCTTATGGTGGGGAGCCTATTTTTTTCCCTGTACCGAAAACATAGACTTATCCATGGTCATGGATTGGTGGTAGGTAGTCTTTTTCTGATATATAAAGCTACCTAAATCTTCCTTGGGTAACTATTGAGATTGGAGAGTGCCCAATGGTTTAGTTATAGCAAGGTATGCGTAACCTTGTTCGATGTTGTTTTTCGTTAGAATGAATTGCTTGAGTCTTGTTCGGATAGTGTTTGTGGAGTTTTCCTTTGGGATAAAGCCTGAATGTGATTGATTGTCTCAGGAAAGTGGTGTATGTTTTTGTTATGATGTATCCCTTCCTTAATTGATCACGGGATATGTTTTGGCCTTTGGGGGTCAAACCTGGAAAGGGAGTACATCATGGTTTATCAGTTGGGTTTGGCTTTCTTATATGGCCTTTCTGTAGCTTTCCGAGGACGAAATGTTTTCATGGTGGGGATAATTGTCACATAAATGACTTAGTTTGAAGTTAAATTTCATTAATTTCCCATTCATGCTTTGTTTTGAAGGGTTTCCAAAGGTTTTATGGAGGGAATAGATGAGTTTTTATGAATTGGGCCAAACCGTGAGCCCAATTCCATATTTAAAAATTAATTTTGTTTCTTTTATTACATTTTCATTTTTTTATATTTTTCACCTATTCCAATTCCTAAATGGTATCCTCTGACCTATTAACACCAAAATATAAATTTGGATCCTTTATAAATCCATAATCATGGAGGATTTGGGTTTTTATTTATGAATTGGGCCAAACCGAAAGCCCATTTTCCATTTTTATAATGTTTCTTTAATGTTTTAATATCTTATTAAATATAATGGATTTTTCAATGATTACACCTCTCTCTCAACCCTATGAAACCAGGGGCGCTCCCATTGCCTTTCCCCCCCTCCTTGGAGCTCTTTGAAGCCCCAAATTAGGGCTGATCTTCATAGGGTGTCTCAAATGGTCCAGAATTGAAGAGGTAACTTCATCCCTTATTAACTCTCTTAATTCTTACTCTTTTCCCTCCATTCTAGTTCCTAAATTACCTCCTAAATCTTGTTCGAACAATCCCTGAATTTTGGCTATTTTAAATTTCTGAAACTATTGTTTTTGGAGTGATTAATTCAGGATAGTTCAAGTAGATGAGTCTATTTCTTTCCTCTTTCAAATTGCATAGGGTTTCTTCCCTAATTATTGAATTTTAACGATTTTAGAAGTTAGGGTTCGTTCCTAGGTTCTAAATTACTGTATTTTGGGCGAAATATTGAGGTTTTAGGTTTCTTTCAACTTCAATGAGTTGTGGCGGTCGTGTGGTTGATGTTTCGCCCCAATATTTGAGGGTTTTGACACATTCGGTAGGTGATTCCATGGGTAACAATTTAATGATGAGTTATTTTTCTTGATTAAATAACTTTTAATGTTCCTTATATACTGTTTATTATGAAAAAATCATTTTTTGTAGCAATAGTAAAGCATTTGGTATTAATGTTACATTTTTTGTTTGAAGTATGTATTTTTCAAATGTATTTCTTAAGTTATCTCTTGTAGTAGTTTTGTAAAACATGGAAGTGATTTATTATTTATTGAACGGGGCTTCCAATTTTGGTTTGGTAATAATATAGTGTCATGTGGGCCTAAAAATTAGGGTATTTTAATGGGTTTTATGTGTGTAACTTTGTTATATCCTTTTGAAGTGTTTTATGGATTTGTGTGTTCTCATGGGTATCTTTTGCGATATTGTTCAAGGTGATTATATAACATTTGAAAGTGGATTATTAAATGTTTATTGGGATAAAAATTATGTTTTGGTAAGATATTAGTGTGATTTTGGCTTAAAAATAGGTTTTTGAAAAGGGTTTTTTGTGCAAGACATATTTGCACCACATGGGTTCTTTTTATGAAAATTGTAAATGTTTTAGTTGGTTAAACAAAGTGGGAAAAGGGTGCATATTTACTGTTTGGAATATGTGTTCATGTATTATGGGGTTTTGAAAGGGGAAGTGATGTTTTAAGATTTCAAATATTTTTAGAATGTTTTATAAATTTCTTTAATGTTTTATTAAATTGTGATGTTGGAGCGAAACTTGTTTGTGTGCTCTATCGTGTAAGTTTAATTATATAATGATTTTGAAGGTAAAAGTGGTGTTATGTTACAATTGAGTGGGATGTTATGAGAGTTTTAATATATTGTATTGGTTTTATAAAATTGTTTAATGAATTTTTGGAAGTGTTAATGAAATGTGAAAAGTATTGTGGGCTATTTTGGTGTGAGTCGGATTTTAAAATCAATTTGAATGAAATGTGGACTTTTGTGAATTGTGTTGTATACATGTGGGATGTTTGGTGAATTTATGATATGGAATTTATTATTTTCTTGTGAATATTATATTCATTGACTTGTTGAACTTGTTTGAGCACAAAGGGAAAACCCGGGTATCTAGGTGGGTGGGCGTGTACTAGTATGCTATTGAATCCGTGGGGTTTGGCCTCAGTTCTACTTAGCAAGATTGACACTTAAAACTATAACTAAATTATGATGATGATGATTGCGGACAACTAGGTTTGGGTATGTACCCTACTAGTGGCTCGTGCATGAGAATGGATATTTGTGATGGTTACTCTCACCGAGATACGAGGTACTTGGGACCCACAACTAGCTAGTGCCTAGGGGTTATTTCTCATTGCTCGTGCTCACTAGATATTTTGTGCTTATCATCGGAATATGTTATGAGTGGATGGATAATTAAGTAGCCTTGGTATTTATTTTAAAAGTGTTTATTCTTTAAATTATCCCACTTGAAAACTGAATTTTTTTTAAGTTGCATCTTTTAGAAATTGTAACTAGAAATTACATGTTTTTGAAAACATGCTTGATTTTCATCTTTGAATGTTTACTGATTGAAATCTCTTAGTGGTGGTATCCTACTGGGAATTGTCTCTCACCCTACTTACACCTTTGGGTGTAAGTAGACTTGGTTATTTTTGTTGTTGCAGGTTGGGTACAATTTTTTATGTTCCAATGGTTCGGGTTTCTAGAAGGTCCTTGGTGGTTAATTCCTACGGAGATGGCTTGAGGGTGGTGCCCCATGCCATTAGGGTTCTTGGGATATTTATTTTTGGTTTTGTACCTTTGGTATAGTCTTTTTTAGTTGTTTTAAGCAATGTATTTCGGTTCTGAATTTTTGTAAATGATTCTTTGGTTTGAAAAATCCAGATTCGTTTTATTGGATTCTTTTGTTGTTTTAAGTTTATAAACAAGGGTAAATCGTTCCCAATTCTCATTTTATGATACCTGGGTACTTGTGCTAGCCCGTGGGGATCGGGAACGCCCTTTGGGCCTTGTCATGGGCCAGGTTTGGCACTGTGTTCAATGGTGACCAGACTTGGTTCGTGACAGGTAGGATCTGTGGTGGACTATCCAGGAGCTGCACTATCTGTACCTACCCTTCAGGTAGGATCCATGGTGGACAATAAAGGAGCTGTGTTATCTATACCTACCCTTCAGGTAGGATCCAAGGAGGACAACCCAGGAGCTGCTTCCGTTCTTCCTGCTGTTGTCTTTTTCTGTGGTACTTTCATTCAGTTGTAGATGTAATTTTAGTTGGGTTTGTATTTTGGCCCACTTACTTTTCAGCACTTCCTTTGTTCTTAGTGTATTACTTCCGCTTTACTCTGTGTGTTTTGTTTAAATTTATAAAATCAATTCCTTCCCAGTTATTGGGATTTATGCCTTTGGTGCTAGTCGCCAGCCCATGGCCTATGGAAGGCGGGCTTGGGGTAGTCACGACACAGGCCCCTAGGATGGGTCGTGACAAATTGGTATCAAAGGAGTCTGTTCTACCACATAACATATAACACTGATATTTTCTTTTTGTGAGGAAATAGTGTTTAGGGTAACGAGTGTGGTTTTTAGTTCAGGGAGTCTAGTGTTGGTGTGGGCGGCCAACACATCCATACACCAGGACCCTGGCAACTGATTTCCGACTTTGTGCACGAAAACACTGATTGTGTGTGTGTTATCAAAGGTTTCCCTTAAAACAGCTCAAACCAGGTCCGCTCACCTGGTATAATCATTTGACCATGTTACGTCTATTTCTTTCAGGATTCCTTTTCACGGACGACCAGCTAGAGCCTAGAGGGATGTGCATACTAATAGCCTTCCAAGCGAAGAGGCTTCGGTATAGGGCCCTCTTACAGTTGAGGCACCAGCGGAGGCACCAGTGGTACTACCATACGTTGGGACACTGATGCCACCTGCCCCAGAAGTAGGCACTGTAGGCCGCTTGAGCACGCTGCATGTGTTCCAGCACCAGAGGCCACCCAGGTTCCAGGGAGAGACGGACCCGCGGGCTGCTGAGGATTGGCTAGAGGCTGTGGTGAGAGTCTTCAGGCTAGTGGGGATGCCAACAGACTTCATGGTGTTCTTTGCTGCCAGCCTCCTTCAAGAAGCAGTAGGAAGGTGGTGGAGCCACCTGTTCCAGTTTTTCGATGAGATGACCTTCACTTGGGAAGACATTGAGACCTTCTTCAGGCTGGAGTTCATATGAGTGACTCTACACCTCGAGCGTGTTTAGAAGCTGTTGCTTATGCTACATGATTTTCCATCAATATCTGAGTCATCTGTAGGTTTTAGACAGATGATGTTGAGGTTCAAGTGGACTAGATCCAGCTGTACGAGGAGCAGGAAGTGTTATGAATGTGGTAGTAAGGGTCACCTGGCATGTGGTCGTCCGACCCCCCCCCCCATACAGTTGATCCACAGGCTTTGGAGGAGCCACCAAAACAGATGCAGCGGTGGGTGCTTGAGCAACAGCTGATCAATGGACAAGGTGGTAGAGATCCAGAAGTAGGTGGAAAGGAGCGAAACTAGTGGATATGTCCCTTGTACTTCTAGTTCCATGTTTCTATTGTATTTGTGTCTTTGTACTATGAGCTGCAATAATAAAAAGACACCTATCTTCTTGATTTTTAATTTCTTGTCCTATTGTTTGGTTGATACTGAGAGGTCCCAGTTAAAACTGTTGACTTGACCGTCACTTTTGAGATTTCTACTAGAGGATACCCAGTGTCCTCACACTGATGCCGACAGTGTGACTCGACCCTTGGAGGCGAGAGTGATGGTTTGATCTCTTGGTAGTAGCGTCGAGGCCTTACGACGTTATCCATGGCATCAATGCTTCATTCATGTTAGGATTGACTGTATTAGGCAATGTGCGTGGTTCATCTTGAGGATGATACCGAGTTTCTCTTTTCGGAAATGGAGAAATCTTAGCAGCTCTTACAGATCGTAAGCAAAGAAGGTGCAGATCATCCAGGAGTGGATGAAGACTGCACAGTGCAGTAAGAATCAGAAAATCGGCACCATTCATAGAGACTCAGGTGTGTTAAATGATTCAAGAAGAGGAAGATTTAAGGAAAGATGAGTCTGAAAAACAGCAGACGTAGATGTAGAGCTAGGAGATCAGCATGTGGTGGTGTACATTTTAATATGCTACAACCACCCGCCTTAGTTGTCCCCTCCAGGATAAGGGAGCTGGAGGGCAGGGGAAGAGTACAGCTGCTTGTGGTCAAGGAGTGTGACCCATTGGCTCTAAAAATGATTCAACTGATAGTATGTGTCCACTACTAGCTGCCGTAGTAACAGACTTCGATATGAATCATTCCTTCCTTTCACAATCATGTCCCATACCTAGAGTATCCGGTAAGCCGTAGACTTGACCCTCACGTTTAGAGATACCTTGGGAGAAGACTCGATAATCACACATACGCTGACAGTGTGGTCTGACCCTCGAGGCAAGAGTTTCGGTTGGAATCTCTTGGTGGCAGCGTCTAGGCCTTACGACATTGGTCTCGGTATGGATTGGATTCACAGTTCATGCTCAGATTGACTGTACTAGGCAAAAAGGTTGTGGTTTATCTACAACGTTGGGATGGGGTTTTTCTTGGTCAGCGAAAAGGAAACCCCAGGCAGCACAAGATGAACTCGTGCATAGGAGGGTGTAGCCGATCACTCTTGAGTCGTCCAACCTTACCCTCGTGGATGCAGGAGTTTTGAGTTTTAGTTCTAATCAGTAATGGGAGGCCTCTAGAGTTCGAGGATGACGATCACGACCTTATATGAGTCTCACCTTGACGAGGTTTATAGAGATGTGGATGAGGCGACAAGTTATCTTTGAGGTTCAACGGACCTTTCTAGGCCCTCAGTAGGGTAGTCGAGGTGGTTTACCACTTGACCCATCCACCTCAGTCGCACGAGGAGCACGAAGACTTCCACGTATCTCAACTGAGGAGATACGAGCATGACCCTTTGCATATCATCGACCATGAGGACCTGGATGTTGGCGATGAGGTGAAATTTGTGGGGTTCTAGTAGAGGTTGAGGATCGACATGAATGGGTCCTATGAGGATGGTCTATTCCTCTTGTGCACCTTCGTAGGCAGCATAGGAACCACCAGGTGAGCACATGGGAGCAGAATGCCCACATGCGTGCTCTGTACCACCTTTGTATCCCTAGTTTGTGTTAAAGCTTTACGAGGACGTAATGCCCTGAGGTGGGAGTAATGTAAAGACCCAGAAATTTCAAGGAAATTTTGTTCTTAATTTGTTTGGAATTTTGCAAGAACGCAGTTTCTGAAAGCACTTGATTCCAAGGCCCGGTGTACCCGGAATCATTTTCCGAAGTGTAGCTCGGGTACGTTCAGGGAACGAACGAGCAGGTTTTCCTAACATTTGAACCGGTGCTCGGAACCAAAATCTGAGGACACCGAAGGAATTGCAGCGCCAATAATTTCTTAGAAACACTTATTCCAGAGTTGTGTTTTCTATGGTGGAGTTTTACTTAATTGGGTTAACTAAAGAATAAAATAAAATACTATGCAACATATTTTATTTTTATTCAAGGAAGTGTTCACCTAAGATAGGTGGTTGAGTGGGACCCACATCCTAACCAATCCACTAGGTAGGATAATTGTGAGGTGGGGCCCAGACGAGCCCCACCATTTCTTTTCTTCACCCCCGTCATTTAATAAGGTAACGCACCCACACCCCTATTAAGTGGAAGTCAACCCTTGCGTTTATCTGTTTATGAAACGCCAATTTTAATTTGGCGGATTAAACGTTTCAATTAATTCAATTAATTGATTGATTCAATTTTTGAATTTTCAAAGACGTTTGGTTGTGTGTTAATAATATAAGACAAGTCTTATTTTATTAAGGGGTTCGTTGTGCGTGAAGGCTTGGGAGAAATTGCTCAGGGTCTTGAAGTTCTTCTTCCTCGATGAAGAACACGACGAACGCCGACCTCCGACGACAGACAACGGTGAGAGACACCTTCCTCGGAAATCGACGACCAGACACGCATCATTTCATTCCTTCATCCCGCATCAAAGGAATGGAGACACCGTTCCTCCTCAGACGATCTCCTTCAATGTGTACAGAACCTTCTACCGCGGCGTTCAATTCCACAACGAGCCTTCGTTCAACTATGCTCGAGTTAGGGGATTATATTTTTTTTTGTTCATGATTACCTTCATCGCTGTTTTTTTTTCTTCATTTCAAATTGGGCCGCTTGTTATCGAAATAATGGGAGGAGGTCGGACTGCACGAACACGTCCAAACCCCCTCTCCCCTTGGTTGTTTGATATTTTTTACGGCACGAGAAAGGCAACGTGGTGCCGAAGCACAGCGCGGGAAATATTAATGGAAGGGCGGAGGAGCGAGGCACCGTCGTGCCACGCCGTTGAAGGCGAACTAAACCGCAGTGCCGTCGCGCCGCGTCGGAGAACCACAAAGGCACCCCGGCCTGAGAAGGGCCACGTCGGAGGGGCACGACGCCATCATGCCGCACCGGACTGACCAGGTCCATGGCCATAGGCCGCGGCGGAGCTCGGAATGGCAGCCGGTTTCCGGCCGCCGGCGTCGGAGCCGGGGGACGGGACCGCCCCGGTCCCTTGGCAGCAACAGCCGGCCATCCGGTGTGGGCCGGCCGGTCAGGGGGATGTGTTGAGGGTCATAACCGCCTGATGGCCAGCAGGAGAGGCCCCCCACATGGGGTTCGTGGTTTTAGAACGCGGGGGGAACCCCCCCCCCCCCCCCCCCCCCTCATCGCTCGGCCGTTACGGCCGAGCCGCTTGGCCACGCTGGCCAAGCCGAGCCGCCAGGCCGGGATGCCAGGCCGGGCCACGCCCAGGCCGTGTCGGGCCGTGCCCAGACCTGGCCGGGCCACTCACTAATGGGCTGGACGTGGACCCGGGTCGAGTCGACCGAGTTCGGGCCGACCCATGGGTTATCGGGCTGGGTCGGACCTGGCCTGAACCCCTATTCGCGGGCCTCTTTTGGTCGTTTTCCCTTAACATGGGCTGCAGAGCTCCGATCGACACACAGTCAGCTGTGATGTGATCCTTGGATAAAGACGGTCGTTTCTGTATATTACACTCAATGTTTCGGATAATCTTGATTACAACCGGGACGGTTCGGATACGAAACCAACCGGGCCCTCGGAGCGGAAACACTTATATCTTGAGCTCCAGAAGTCCGATTGACGTGTCGTCGACTTTGTTAGATTCCACTTGATGAGACGGAACTTTTGGCATACTTCTCATTAGTTTTGGTTTCAGTTAGATAGGGGTCGGGTTGGATTGTACCCAAAATCCAACCGGGCCCCTAGAACGGAAAAGATGATAACTTTTATACCGGAGGTCCATTTGACGAACCGTCAGCGGCGTTGGTGATCACATTGATAAACGGTCCCTATGAGCATACCCTAGGAGAGTTCAGGGTACAGTTGAGATACGTCTGGGCTGGTTCGCACATGAAACCAACTGGGCCCCTGGGACGAAAATGCAAGTAACTCACAGACCGGGCGTCCGATTGACGTGTCGTCTATTGCATTGAGACCCATATGACGAGGCGGTCCTTTGAGATACTTATTCATGTGAATTTGTGATACATGGAGTATTGACCAGTAGCTCGTGGAGCGGACACTCCCGGAGACGAGCGTGCGGAGTACAGAGACCGTGTAACCAACTCAGACCTGACGACTGCTTGACAGACTCGACTTGGAGTGAGTCGACTAGCCTAGTGGACGGAGCAGTACTTTGTTTGGGTGCAGAACCATGGCGGACTGAGAACTACTCAGTTTGGGTGCAGACCCGCGGTACTCTTCTGGAGAGTACCTCTATAGGCTATTAGGGGGGATGCACTACTGTGTTTGGGTGGCATACCCCGGAGGGAAGCACTACTGTGTTTGGGTGGCTGACCCGCGGTACTCGACAGGAGGAGTACCTCAGCAGTCTTAGGTTAGTGAGAAGTACCTCGGAGATGTGACAGGATCATTGTACACTCCAAATTTAGGGCTCTTCAGCAGTTACGGTTTCTATAATGAAAATCCTAGCTTGAGCTGAGTCTATGACCTTTGTGTTTACCACATGATTGAGATGGGTCACTTGATAACATAGGTATATGTATGGGCATATACCTAAGTAGAGGTTATCTGTTGTGATTCTACATTGTGGTTATCCTGGTTGGATTTAGAGAGACCTTGAGGGTATCGGGGTCCCTACTGAGTATCGTTATACTCACCCCTTCACAGGGTATTCTCGCACCTCGTTGTGTTGGTTGCAGACGATGGGTAGTGCTGATGGAGGCCGAGTGTTCGAGGACTGGACGGTACCCGGAGGTGGACCACACGACGAGTCAGTATCTGAAGGTGGACTTCAGGACGAGACGACACTCGGAGGAGGTTGATGGGCGAGAGCATTGTGGAGGCTATCTGTACCTACCCTTTAGGTAGGATCAGTGGTGGACGATCCAAGAGCTGCACTATCTATACCTACCCTTCATGTAGGATCCGTGGTGGACGATCCAGGAGCTGTGTTATCTGTACCTACCCTTGAGGTAGGATATAAGGAGGACGACCAAGGAGCTGCTTCTATTCTTCCTACTGTTGTCTTTTTCTGTTGTACTTTCGTTCAGTTGTAGCTGTACTTTCAGTTGGGTTTGTATTCTGGCCCACTTACTTTTCATCAATTCCTTTGTTCGTAGTGAATTACTTCCTCTTGTACTCTATGTGTTTTTTTACTTTTATAAAGGCAATGCCTTCCCAGTTATCGGGATTTACGTCTTTGGCGCTAGTCTCCAGCCCCTGCCCTATGGAAGGCTGGATTGGGGTAGTCACGGCATGGGCCCTGAGGAGGGTTTGTGACTATGTTGATGATATATTATGGATTTTGAAGGTGTGCGTGCTTTTGAGTTCTATTGAATGTCTATGTTTGGAGTGGGGTAAGGTGATCCTCTCACCATATTTATAGGATGGTGTGCCTAGGGAAGTGTTCAAGATAACCCTTGTCTAAGGATTTGAACATAAGGAGGTGATGGTGATGAAAGCGGCAAAGCTGTTGGTTGATCAGAAAAGTAAAACAATGGTAAGGGATTAGGTTTACTAGTTTAAAGAGATTGTTTCCTTTTCTCTAGAGGTAGAATCAGAGGAATAGATTAAGGTTCTTCCCTTCACTTTTTTCTTATACTAGGAATCATGGAGTTATTATTTTAATCTGGTGATCTTTAGATTGGTAAATTTGCTAAAGCGATGTCTTTTGTAGATTAGATTCATGTATTATAGTAAGTGGTGGTTGATAATAGGTTTCATAAAGTTCTCATGAAGGCCCGAAATATAGTCATTGGTATATTCGTAAGGAGTATTATTATAAGTAATCTCTTTCTTTGGTTGTGGCATTATGTTCTTTAGACCAATCACTAATGTGGTTATAGTGTGGCATGTTCCAGAATACAAAAATGAATATCCATTATCCTCAATGGTTTATGATTGATGTGGAAATATCTATCACCTGGAGATGTTCTATAAGAGGATTACAAGAAAAGGAAATTCATATTAGAGGATTTCAGATTCTAACTATGGCATATAAGATTCTTTAGACATTATGGATCCAGTACTGGGTCATAAAGTGAATCGCCACATGTAGTCATGAATCCCCGAGGGGGAGGGGGCTAGGAGTGGGAACCATTTTAGTTCACTTATTTTCATTTTTTAGGTGATCCAAGTTTCATTCTATGGTAAAATATTATTAGTGGTTCTGTTTCCATATAATACCATGTTTTTTCTTTATGAATATGGATATTTTAATGGTTATCCTTTACTGGATACATTTTTTACAAGTTCATGTAAGGAGTTGTTTTTTGTCAATGAATTATGAATTGTGTCTTAGCTTTCTATTTGGTTTTAATTAACATTTTTGGATTCAACTTATGATGGGTATTCTAGGATCTAGTTGGTTCATGTGGGGAGTTCTTAGTCTGGGTATTTTTCAGTGCTATCTGGTATCTAATGTTGGTGAGAATCCTTTATGATTATCAAATTTCTCTTCATGTTGTGAATTATAATTTAATTATTCATGTATGGGTTATAGATTGATGGGTTACACCATAGACTGATTTTTCATTTCATCTCACCACTTTTTGATCTTGGGTATTGATCCTCTTATTGTCGAGTGACTTTATAGGGGATGACCGAAATTGGTGGGGAGAATTATCACCAAGTACCACAATTTTATCTCTTATATTATTCATTTATTCACGTTGGTTTCTTTTTTAGGTCATAATAATGTTACCCTTTTGAATTTATGAGTTTTGAAGTATTCTATACGATTTTTGGTCAATGTGTGGTTTGCATAAGCTATTTGGGGTTTAACTATGAAAAATGTTAAGTCTGGGGGAGTTTCCAGTTAATTATTATTTACATTGTTTTCCTTGAATGGTTTCATCATGTTTTTTCAAACCATTCAAGGATCATTAGAAACTATATGGATTTTTTTGATTATAATGGACAAGTAGTGAAACCTACATACAATTAATGGTAACTATGTGTCATGTGTGTGATGGATTCTACAATTTTGACAAAAACATCATTCATTATTAGTGAATGGATTTTAAAAATGTGAGATCAAATGAGGTTGGGTGACCCTCTTCACTAGTATGGTATACATGATTGGTGCACATTTTGACAAATCATCAGGCTAAACTGTTCGAGTTTCCATTATTACCTAAAATATGAAATTTGATGTTTTAACTCTTATTTTTAACCCAATTTGATATTTTTCTCCCTTTGATAATTATTGGAACACTAATGGGATACAAAAAATCCATATCTTGGTTCCTCTCCCACATTTTATACTTATCCTTCAGATATAAGCTGAGTTTCTTATTGGGTTTGAATATTTTATCCTCTTATATTCGTATCCCTATTGATTATTGTTTTTCAAGGGGGAGTTCCCTCTTGGACGAACTATAAAGGCTAGGGATTATTTTTTTGTTCGGTTTAGTCGGTCTTTGGGTGTGGGGATTGTTTAATGACCCCCATTCATCCTTTTTGTCAGCGTTTCATTACATCCGCTCATCATTGAGGATGGTTATTCCATCTATTTCAATTCCCAAACATTATATTTTATGATTAGGTGTTTTTAATGTATTTTTAAATGTGTCTGTCATGCTTGTGGTGTTTTAGTATGAATTTAGTGGTGTTTCCATGTTGGAGATTTAGTGAAAATGGTGTTTTAATGGATTTTTATTAATTTATGTCTATATATATATATATGCATGTAAGGTGTTCAATGAAATGAAAATCAGTCATTCAAAATGAAATTGAAATGTTTTGGATTTTGTTTATGCATTGGTTGGATTTTGGTAATTTTTTTATTGTTTGTAATTGTGTTTCAATAGTTATTCTGATTCCTTGAGGTTGTTTACAGCATATCTAGGTAGTTTTGATTTGTCGTGAAGTTAGTGGAAACTCTTTAATGTGATTTTTGGATACATTGATGGTTTATAACGAGTTTACTACTAGATGTGAGAATTTATCTATGTGTGTGGGTTGATCAATTGGATCAACACGCAATTGAATGTGTATTTCAGGAATCACATTCCCAATAAAATGATGATTTCAAAAGAAACAGTCTATTATACTTTTATTCAGTAGTCTATCTCTTTACAAATGGTTCTTTCAAAAAACCTATATATTATATATGGATTCATGATTTCAAAATGGTCTCAAAATGTGGATTCAAATTTTTTTATAAAATCAATGAATAGTTGGATGTTTTCAAAGTGTTTTGGTCACTAAATGCGATAAATACCTATTCGGAACATTTCGAGCATGTTTTCAATTTCTACTATGTTTTGGAAGTGGGGTTTGAAATGTTAATATAAGAGAATCAATTGCAATTTTTGCAATTTTTTAAATGATTTGGGAACTCAAATAATTTTAACGAATGGTTAGAACTTGTCTATGGATTGTTGTGATATGATCATCCCTATGGTGGACCCTCTGAGGAGAGGGTCATCATATATGTGGTGTCATTGTTTGGTATGGGAACGAATATTGCTTTTGGGTTATTGTTTTGAGCTATTAATGTGAGGACCTCATTATTCACCATGTACTATTATCATGGTATTCTTGGGAATCATCTAAACGGTTGACTGATTGTTACATATCCACCAATGATTAGATGGGGTGGACCTCCCCTATAGTAGTTGAGAGGCCATCTAGGATGTGCCAAAAGATAGACTAGTTCAATGAGTCCAGTTGGTTATTAACTATATAGATACACTATATTCCGAAAAGATAGTCTAAACATAGTACTTCCAAGAATTTATTCTAGAGATGATTTGGAAATTCATATGATTATTATCTGTATATTAGATTTTTCTTCTCCTGGATCATAGTTACATTCATAAACTGTATTTTAATTTCTTGTTTTTTCATTTATTTAATAGAACACAACCTTCAATCTTCTAGTTTGGGTTCTGATTTTAGTTTTGGTTTTGAATATATGGTTTTTGAAATGTGAAATCTGTTTTGAAAACAATAAAGTTGTGTTTGTTGTTTTAATATGGGAAATCTATGGATAGTTTTTTAAATTGATAAAACATATTGTTGAAATTTATTTAAATCTACTGTTTATGTACTATTTGGGGAAAGTAAATGTATGTAATTTATTGTGATTACATAAAAATTATTTATACTCATGACCTACTTTTTCCACTGAGCATCGGTAGATGGAAACTGTTATTGAGTTTTAGGTTTCTGGTTTAGTTGTGCCTTTGAAGGAGGTTGGTCTAGTGGATGGTAGTTACCATGAGGTCTCATGGAGTTGGTGTTGAGAATGTTTTTTTATGTTATGTTTTTTACCTTTAGAGTATTGTTCTGTTTTTAAAGTTGTGTGTTTTATATATTTATCTGTTCAATGCATTTTATTTTTCATGCATTATCAGTTTTGATTATTATGATCCGGGTTTTTATTGAGGAAACTTTATTCCCACAATGATATATTTTAGGAAAAACAGTAGTCCCCATTCCATGTTGATCGAGAATGGATTTTGGGCCCTGTACCGTATTGGGTCCGGTGTCATGTTGGATGGTATCCCGCCCTTGTTCATGACATTTTTCAAATGTGACTATGCATTCTTCATTGTCAAGGTCGGTGTCTCTATACAACAGTTTTGACTCATGAATTACATGATATTCTTATAAAGTCTTTTTTATTGGTGTATGAACATGATATAGTTGAAACATATGTTTTTTTAGTGAAATAAATTGATACAATCCTTTTCAAATAGTTATTAAAGGTTTTATCTTTAAAAAAATATAAACACCATGTGTTTTATAAATTTTTTAAAGGTGGTTTTGACTGTAAAATGGATTATAAATCCTGAAACTATTTAAATTTATCCTATGAATATTTGTTATAAAATTATGATCATAGTTTACATTTGTATATTTACAATACATTTCAAATCAATCATTTTGGGAAACTTTGGTGGAAATATTTGAAAAACAATGTCAGTGTAGAAACACTATTTTTCATGGTTGTGATAATGATAGACTATGCTAGGACTCAGTATTATATTATTTAGGTTTATACCATATTAGTGTGTTCGGTGTGTCATAGTTTTGTACTCATATAGTCTAGATCCTAATTATATTTCACACTCTTGGTTTCATTTATGTATCATGTTCTAAATAATATAGTTTTCCATATGAGTTGTGAAATATTTTTATTATAAAACTCTAAAATTAATTGATGTTTATAGTCATATTAATATGTATTTGAATATGGTTTGTTTTAAAATAGAACAAAGGATGATTATATAAATTATTTTCAAAGGAGATTTCATTATAAAATTGTACTATTTATATTGTAAAACTAACAGTTTCATGGTGACTAACTATATATAAATCCATTTTGGTATCATATTTGGAGTTATCCTCACACCCTATAAAAGAATTTGGGTTATACAGATTTTTTTTTGTAAAAAAAAGTAATTGTATGGGTATCAAGTAGTTTTGTAGACTCTCTTATTTTTTGTTTCCTTTATAGTGGGTTGAAATGTAGGTAAAATTGGTGAACATGGGGATGTGGTTACGGATTTTCTCATGACCTTTTTTTATTTCTAGGTTCAACCCCTTGTCTTGGTTTTTATATATAATTCATTTTTACCATTTCATCAACATTATACTCTATCTTTTTAATTCTTTTTTATTATACACGGGATGCTCCTAATTTATTGTGTAGATCTCTACCTTCTAGTGATCCATCTTGGGAGATGTGTTAGGTCTATCTATGTATATTCATTTGAAAATGGAATCAAAGATAATACCCAAATATAAGTGTGATGATAGTATATAGGTTTTTTTGGGGTTGTAGAAGATAACTATCAGGAACATTAAAACTTGTATGGCTAGTAAAGAAGGGTTTCTTATCCAACCAAATTCTGTGTCATACTCTATGTTGATAAGGGTGACATAGTATTCTTTTTTATATTTGGTCATGGTTGTTATTTTTTTAGTTGATACATGTCTTCTATTATTTTTTTTCTCATTGAATCATTTGTTTCCTCACATTTTTATTTTTACAAGAATTATTATAGATTCATGAGGTCTAAATTATATTTTGAGGTATAATCCAATACTGATATTGAGTTTTTAAATATACTAGATAGAAAATTAAATATACAAGAGATATTCTAAATACAAGAGATGAAGATAAAGGAAAAATGATGTTGGATAATCCTCTAGTACATCCTTCATTAATGGAAATATTTATTAATGTAAATCATATACTAGGAAAAATGGGTGTTGGAAACCAAGGATTGAGTTACGAACCTGGTATGGAATTTAATAAATAAAACCAACCTATATTTTATATTTATAAATTAACTAATTAACCATAAGAGTAAATTTAATGAATTTATAGGATTTACCAATTCTAGATGTCTCTGAATGTCTCAAATGTGGGTTTCAATGGCTATATTCTTAATGCTTTGGGATTTAAATAGATACACTCTACGATGAAATTGAAATTTCATGAGGATATTACATGATGAACTATCATGAAACTGCACAATCATAAATTTTCCCAAAAACATTCTGTGTGGGATAGACTCATGAATTTGTGACCTTTGATCAAGGGGATAATTTATTAATTGTGTGTGATACTAATTTAAGAATGTTAATTCACCTACCATCCAATATTTCTTAAAATTAATATTGTAATGTTGCAATGTTTTAGATTTATTTGAGGGACTGTATTTATCAATTTATAAAAAATTATTCCATTCAACCATTGTTGAGGTTCTTGATCAAGAATTTATTATTGAGAAATAATTCTCCTGGAATGTCAGCTTTGTGATTAGAAATTATTAGAGCAGTGGGAATCTATATTGTAAATTTTACTAAGAATATAACTTTTAATAATGAATCTCAGTTTACATTTGAAATTGTTTGAGCGGAATATTCATGTTAACACCATGCTGATTTCTTACAATGTGTAATGCTTGTCCATAATATGTGTCACTATCTTGAATAACTCAAGAATTTTCATTATTATGGATATCCAGAGAATCTTAACTATTTATAAGAATAGTATCCCATGTAATTAGATCTATATATAATCTTTCAAAATGATCATGGGTGTGTTTGGATGCTGAAAAAGGTGGTGGATTCCATTCTCATGAAAATAGGGAAACCCACCTAATAACAAATTATTATGGATGAGTTGAGTTATAATATCTTCATACAGTGTAGTATATACCTAATTAATCAGAAGTTTGGATATCTAATATGATAGGTATGGTTTTTATTTCATCACATATGGTAATAGATTAATTTGATATAGGTTTGTATCCTTATTTAAATTATTTAATATGTTTAATAAGTTGGGATTACAAATAGATATTTATCCATTCACGACAGATCTCTCTAATACAATGAGAGGAAGGATGGAATGGGGTTTTAAATGTTCCAAGTTCAATGCCAGGATCAGTAAAAACATGTTCATATTGTATTTTCTATTCAATCATCATGACATCTTATGTCTCAACTTGATTAGACTATTAATTTTAATTCCATAATAAAATTTTATAATCATAAAGTATGCGTTAAATAATAAAAAGAGGGTACCCTTCTCTTTTATGTGGACTTGGATCCTTTATTTAGAAGAGTTGGGAATGATATACCATAGGTTGGTATGATCACCTGATATTTGTCAAGAATCATTCTAGAAACCATTTACCGTTACTTAAATGGTACGCTTTCAAATCAGTGTATTTGTGGTCATTGAGCTCTTTCCTAGTGATTATTCTTGGTTACCACCAGAAAGATAGGTAGAGAACACTATTTATAGATTTTGAGGGATATTTTCCATCTCCTTTCACCCATATCATATGCAAAACATGAAGTTGGATAAGAATAAAATTTTACTCTATGTCCTGATTTCATTGTATTTTTTTCATCCTAGTTTGTCACTATGATTAATAGTTTTTTACTTTTAAATGAATATATATTGAAGACTTATACTTATTTTTTTACAAAAAGATTAATCTAGTAACTATTAAGAGAAAGTAAAAATTATTATGTATCTATGACCTATTTGATCAAATCATGTTATCTTCGTGGCTTTCATATATTAATTTTTTTCGAGGTACCATCATCCATGGTT
Source organism: Viscum album (assembly GCA_963277665.1). NCBI lineage: Eukaryota > Viridiplantae > Streptophyta > Magnoliopsida > Santalales > Viscaceae > Viscum > Viscum album. The sequence goes on from OY728150.1 coordinate 1,952,625,543, forward strand.
CTAAGAGGAGGATATTCCCAAGACATTCTATAAAAGAAGATATGAAAATTATGAGTGTTTTTTATTCAATTTGGTCATCCAATTGATGTATTAAAATTTATGGATTTAATTAATTATACAATTAATTACTTTTTGGACACTGTTGTGATTTATTTTATGGTTGAAATTTTGGGGCTCTAAAAATGTATAAAATTATATAAGGATCGATATCATCCTCGAAACTCAGAAGACCAATCTTTTGTATAGAATGGTTTCAATATTTTAGTTTTGGATCAATGATATTTTGTTTTTAAGCAATGATAAAATTTAGAAGGTAATATTTTTGAATTTGGAAATGATACATACAAGAATATCATGAGATAAATCCATAAATTGGTTTGATATCAATAGATTCATGGGATTATATGATTATTATATAAATTTTATTTGATATTTACCTATGATTTTGTATCATATGATAGAGATAACTATTATGATTGTCATGTTTTAAAGGAATAAAGATTTTATGAGATCATTTGACTAACTAATGGTGATAGGAACATTAGTCATAGTTTGGAATCATCCAAAACAAGGTCAGGGATATAATGTTTATTATAATGCCACATAGATAGGATTATTATTTTCTTTCATAGTGGATGACAAATTTGTAGCTAACATTGGATTAAACCCACTTCCTAATTAGAATATATATCATTCTCATATTTTCATGTTAGATAAAGTGATGGATTCTATCAAGACATAGCACCACCACCACCTTAGAGAGGTGTTTACTAGGTATATAGATCATAAGTTCTTGAAACATATTTTCACCCTAATATACTTGAAAATGAAACTAAGAAACTACGTTTAATATTTTCAAGGACAAGTTATATATTATATACACCTAGTAATGTTAATGTGCCTGTTGAGGTGTTAATAGTTATGTTACTAAATCATTACAAGAAGTAAATAGTAGAGGATTAATTTGTAATGTGTTTCTTATCTAATATGATCTTGTATATAGATGTGATTGATTGGTTTGTGGAATTAGTTTTTTTAAAAGGTGATTAGTAATATAATGAATTAATTCAACATGGGAAAGAAAAATATATCTATTTTTAGTAATCTTGTGAACTCTTATATAGCTGAGAGATATTAGGCATAGAATCTTAAACTCAAATAACTTGTAGTCAAATTTTTCATCATTACATTAGAAAAATTTATCAGAGATCTCATTACAATAGAATAAATTAGTTCAATATTATTTCTAATATAGATATATACATGTTTTCCATATTTGGTTGAAAATATAAAAAAAACATAAGAAATATTCCCACATCATTGATATTATTTGTAATATCATTATTCATCTATTAGGGAAGGGAAAAATAATGGGTATGATTAAATTCTCAGTAAGGGTTCTGTAGAATATAATTTATTAGGAATAAATAATATATAATCTGTATAACGAGTTAAATTACTAATGACACGTTCCATTTATTAAATAACTTGAGAATAAAATATATCCATTGATATTATCAATGAAGTAATATCATGGATAATAATTAATGAATTCATAATAAAGGATATTCTTAATGATTAATGTTATAATATATTTAATCGTAATATATTTACCATCAAGCACTTGTGCTAAGATATTTCAATTGATGTGTTTGATACACTATGATTCCCATGTGATAATTGGGCCATCTAGATTGATTAATGAGTCGTGTAAATGCATTAAGTGGATATCTATATCTCGGACCCACCAATCTCCTCATGGCTAATGTATTCCTCATATATTTAACTATCAATTAAATTCATAAATAATATTTCTTATAAAAAAAATATTCCTATTGCAAAATAAATAAGAAATATTATGATTTCCTCTATCAATCAAATAATTCAATTAATAAATCCCCATATGTAGAAATTTTATATTTTTTTTTGGAAATAATCATATCTACGATAAAATAAATATCGATATTGAATATAAAAATTAATTTACATGGAAAAATTGTCACAAGAATATACATTATTAAAGATAATGTTAATAACCATATGAATAATAAGAGATAAAAGATAACTATCCATTCAAAGAAAATATATATTTTTAAAAGAAAATTAAAATCTTTTAAAAAAATTAATAGAAACCTCAAAATGAACTTTTATTGATTATTTTTATTTGTACACCGACTGAAACAAAATTGTATAGGGTAAATGGTAATAGTAGTGGGGAAATTATGTTAATGATATAGATGTTAAAAAGAAAAATTCCTTCTGAATTACAAATTTGAAATTTAGAATTATCATTTAGGGAATAATTTGAAAGAATATATTTTAAAAGATGAAAAACTAAATAATAACATAAAATGATATACATAAATAATTATAGTAAATAAATTGTTCATTTGTAAAAAAATGTTTTAAAAAATATTCCCTGTCTTGATTAATATAGAATTAATATCATATTTTTTTATAATTATTTAAATTATTTATTCAAGATAAAATAGTGGAAAAAATTTCCAAAAATACATTGAATGTCATTATATTTTTGTAGGATAATAAAATATAAGGATTTTCTGAAGGATTTATTATAATATTTCTTCAATGAAAATAAGAGAAAAAAATCATATTACAAAGTATATTCTTACTTCTTATGTACATTTTAAATTAAATCCCCTTAAAAGATAAACATTAATTGAAACATTAATAACGTTAAATAAATAAATTATCATGTTAAATATATCAATGGGAATATATATACACCACATAATAATAAATTGGATTATAATACCAAATATGTCTCAATAGAGTGTAAATTGAGATGAAATCCCTTACAAAAATTCAACATACATTTTATGTTATTTTATCCATTTATATTATAAATTTGTATCAATTATTCATCTACACCATATTTATATATATATATATATATGATATTATATATAATCCACATAAAACATTTCAATACATATTGATTAATAATTAATCAACAAAATCAATGTTTCTATGTGTTAACTATTTCATTTTATATAGGATTCTATTGTGTTGTTCATATCCTTGAATCATGATCATGATACAATAATTAAATCAATTTTTATATGGATATTAAAATCATACATATTAATCATATTGGTATATAAAATCATATTTTCTATACTAATAACAAATATTAATCACATTTAATTGTGGTGATGATGGGTTTTATTTACGCAATAGGGGAATTATCATTTTTGAAAGACTATAAGAATAAAATTGTAAATGATATATTGTATTACTAGTGTAACGACCCAAGTCTTTATAGAATAATAATTTTTAATTTATATTAATATTTATGATCACGATATTAATTTTATATTAATGTGGCCACTTAATTTGATAATGTAATCAATATACAACAACGAGTTTCATTGAAATCTTATGTAGCACACAACATTGAGTTATACCGAAAATTAATATAATAATATTTTTTTAATTATTGTCGGTGTATATCCATTTTAATGTTGGTAATGAAAGAAAAATAACTACCTTATGATGAAACTTGTTTTTTAAATTTATTTACATTTATCGAATATATTTTAGAGGCATAAAATAAAAATGAGTCAAATTTTAAGCATGAAATACTCTAATATTTATTAAAAGGTCAATTTTCCAGTCTTTTGATGCAGAACCATTTTTGAATCTCTTTTTTTGTCACTTTTATATGTTTATTTTGATAAAATAAACTTCTTATTTAGAATAGGGACATAAAATTTTACTCTGGGTAAATGTATGTTCTTTTTTTTGATAAAGTTCAATTTTTTAAAAGAATTTTTAAAAATACTTCATTTTAACTCAAAACTGTATTTACATTTAATTTAGTTATATGAATATATTTTCCTTTTAATTGATTTTAAAGTGTAATTAGATTATTATTTTTATCATTTAATCCAATTTTGGACATTTTATATAATTTTAATTTGAAATTGGACATAAACACATGAAAATCTTTTTGTAGTTTTTACTTCTTAAATTTTTTTTGTTTTGAAAAGTAAAATTAAATTTAAATTAATATCTAAAACATTTGTGTTTTTAATTTTGATAAATATATTCGATATTTTTAATTAGGTGGTCCAAATCGAGTAAATAAGTAACTTTTATTTATAGACATTATAAATAGTAACATCAGTAAATATTTTATTTACCAAGTCTAAACGGTAAATCTAGTAAATAGCTGTAAATATAATAATTAAATTAAATTAAATTACACTAAAACATTTCCTAAACTAATTGGATTATATATATCCCACAATGGGCTTCCATGGGTCTATTTTGGGACCCCATGGAGCCAATTGTAAGTGAAAATAACATTTTATAAAAATTAATATAATGTTAGGGAAAATGTAACATAAACATATATCTTTTAGTATAACTATTTTTATATGAGGTTATATGAGTAATATTTTTGACTATAAATAGTCATTGAAAATATATAATGATTTTATACATTATGGAATATTATTTTTAATTTTTAGACATTACATAAATAAATGTATTTATGAAAAAATTGTGATACAATGATTACCTTATAAATGAATGATTTAAATAATTGAGATTATAAAAATTAAAATAAATTATTTTGAAACATTTTATGCCTGAAAATAATTTTATGGATGATTATGACATTTTATATATTAATTAATGATGATTTTTTTAATGAATAATGTTTTGATGGTTTTTTAAAAAGTCATGATATTAAGAGTATAAAAATTGTACTAAATATGTTTTTAGATAAACTAATATTTTATTAGATGGTAATAATGAACTAAAAATATAATATTCATCATAGTGGTTATAATATTTCTAATATTTTATTAACTACTATTTAATTGGATATTTTTCTTGTTTTGGTAACTATATTTATTATCAAAATGTAAAATTCTTGATAAAATAGTAATAGTAAAAAAGGGTTAAATAAAACAGATAAAAATTAAAAATATCCAAAACTAGTCCTATTATTATTGAATGATTTTATTTCAAATTATATACATTGTATATTCTTTAATGAGTTGTGGACATTTCTAAACTCAAAATAATTTTAAAATAAAATAATTCATTCATGCATTCCCATAGAGATCGTCTGCCTCTTAAAAAGGAGACCATCTATAACCCTTAATCACACCTATGAAGCCCCATTGTCTCATTCAACATCTACCCAAATAAGCTCCCAACATACTTATATTCCACAAATAAGCCTGAACTTATTTATAGGGGAATTCAAGAAGACCTTTTGGCTCAAACCAAAGGGTGTTACTGTATTTAAAGGCAACTTCTTCTCTCAAGTTCTTTTCTTTTATTTTCCTTATATGCTACCTATTCTATTCATATTATTTGATTACATAACAAAAATAGTATCCTAAATATACTAATATTTATGTATAAAAATGATTCAAACTACACTTATTCACACCTCCATCTAATGTATTTAGAAAATACTGTTTCTGGGAACGGTGAATTAATGCATCATGAAATGATGATTGTTTGATTTCCCCTACCACATATTTTGGTGGAAATTGTGATGAGACTATAATTTTATATGATATATATGAATTTATTTTATATATATGATAAAATAATTATAATTTATAATATACCTTTATGCATTTCAGGTTGTATAAATTTGATAATTTAATTTGAGGACGTGCGGAATATCTCCCACTCAATGTTATAAGATTCATTCATGCCATAAATGGAACGTATAAATTATGATGTTAATTAAATTATAGATAATATTATACTGGATATATAATATAACTATGTATCATTTAATTTTCTTTCCTTTTAATATGGAAAATAAATGAAAGTAGCATTCATGCATATATACGGCTTATGGTCTCCATGAACGGTGCATTTCATTTTTTAAATCCAAATGGTATAGAATATTATAAATAATTATATATTGGATTTATATTAAATCTATGATATCTTAATCATGAATATAATTCTAGAGAAAATTGAATTTTTACCACAAAGACAATTTATAATTATAACAAGTACATTTTTTACTCAAGTTCTGAACATCGACAAAATTCCCTATATGAACTTAAATAATTAAATAATTGTTATAGCTAGGTAATAAGTGATATAAAAGGAATTAACATTAATATGTTCTGATGAATTTAGCAATTAAATTATGTTTATTATTCTGTAAATTAAACAATGATCGAGTCAAGTTTTACATGAGGCAAGGGAACCTCTCATTATCCATTATTATTCAAAGAGTTCTTTTATGTTATTTCATTTAATATACATTTTATTAAGTTGATATATTTTATTATATATCATTATTTCTTAATTAGTTTTGAAAACGTTATGAGAGACCATTTTCTCTTCCATCAACTCATTTTTTAAATTTTATTGTGACGTTGTTAGGCTATCATATTTTCTTAAGGGACTTTGTCTCAATCTCCTTCTATTGAGGCATATTTTCTTTTCAGGAAAACTTGTTATCCTATAATATGTATATACTACCATTTAACTATTTATATCATGAATTAGTACATTCGTAGGATATCTAATGTCCTCTTTTATATTATTACTTAATGATTTGTATTCATGTTTTTCTGAAGTGGTATATGACTCTTTAACTAAAACAACGTTTTAAGTGTTTTAAAGATTTATTTGTCTAAATAATTCTCACTAACATACATGTTTTTAAAATGGTTTTAATGATTTATATGGACATGAATGTTTTAAATATTAAATTCCTTTAAAAAATTTAATAGTTGTTTGGGACACTTTTCTTCAAAAGTATACTTTTTGAATGTTCTAATCGAACTGATTATATAAATATCATGAAATGATATATTGTGATTGTGATGTGGAAAGGGTTTTTTTCATATTATTTTATATTTTTTATGATTATGTTATGGTACATGGGAATTTTACGGGTGGTTACCTGATAAACCAATGACGGTTGGTTACGTGAGAAACCAAAGGAAGGGTGGATCTGTGATAAACCAAGGATGACTGGTTTCATTATAACCTCCAATGAATTAGGTATGGAAGTTGGATATAATGATTTTACATTTAGTTATATGTGTGGAAATCTACCCTATGGTTATTCCATTTATGTATATTTATGTGACAATTTACCATTATATGTTATATGTTGCTTTTTGTGGGATTTATGGAAAACATTTGGTTACAAAAGGGTACACAATGAGATTATATTCTGTAAATATTTATTTTTACATCATTAAGTTGAAAAGTATTAATATATAATAAATGAATCATGATTTACACGTTGTTCTGAAAACTAACTGCTTTCCTTCTTGGTTTATCCCTTAGTGATATTTTTATTTTCATCCATAGTTTTTGAAATGTTTTTCATAGGACATCAGGTGGATTGGGGTCAAATATGGGATAAAGGAAAATTCATGTTGTTAATAACATAGAAATAAACATGTTTATTTTTTAAGAGTTTTTATTTTTTGAAAAAATGGATATTAAGTAGAAGTGTCTATAATTTATATTCATGTTATTTTTTATATTTTAAGACATAATTATCTAATGATATAAACCTAAAAAGATTGTCAATGTGAATTATTAAATTAATTTTAGATTATTTAATGTTTAAGGTTGGGTCTTTATAGTTGGTATTAGAGGGAAGTTTTGATACCTTTAGAGGTTACTTTGTAATTTAAGCATAAGTGTCATAAACCTAATTGTTATCATATTATAAAGTTCTATAGTTATATTATATAAATAAAATGTGTTTAAGATAACATGAATAAGTATATATTGGCGTTTAACCTCCTCATAAGAATTTATATGATTATTTTAATAGTATACGCGCACTGACCTTTTTGGTTTTAGTAAATGTTAGGATATATTAGAAACCAAAGTAACTATGGATGTGAAGTAAATAGTGGTCATTTTTTGAATTAGAAACTAAATGAAATGGGATATGCAATGTTAACTATTGTGGTTATTTGTAACAAACTATTTGGTTTCATGATTGACCACTTGAACCTTGGTGATTTTTCTAAGGCATCATATATGAGAGAATGAAATCCCAATGAAAAATAATTTAATAATCATAAAGGTAAGTATATTCAAAAAACTATTTGTCATGGATGTGGAAAAAAAACACATAAGAAAATGATTCTAAGGGACATGAATATGTTTTATATGTGGTAATGAAGGTCATAAGGTAATAAACTTACCTTGAAAAAGGAAGCATCTAGGTGACTATAGGAAAGGAAAAGAAGTTCATTCTAAGGGATCAATTGAATGTTTTAAATGTGGTGTTCATGGTAATTATGAAAATAGATGTCCTAAAAATAAGGTCCAGGAATGGGATCAGTAGAGCAGTAAAAATATAGGTTTATCAATACCTAATGCCATTCCAATTGGGGATGAGGAACTTGAAAATGACCTATGAAAGGTATGGATTATTTCTTAGCTCGTGTTTTGACTTTAATGAAATATTATGACATATTTCATGATTTTTTTGTAGGAAATAAATATAAAATTATATTATGGGAAAACATGGATAATGGTCTAGGATTATTTTTTTATAATTAAAATGTCCAAATATTAGGAATTGAAGAGTTAAATTGGATATTTAGATGACGATATCTTTAAATGTATTAATGATAGGATTACTTTGGATGACTTTTTTCGAGTATGTGTAACCCAAAAGATTGATATGTGAAAATTCTATTCAAGGAAGAATTATGTTTTCTTTTGTGGATATAGTAATAAAAGAGCAGTTGAATTTATATGATCCTTGAATTTTAGTAAATTACAAGTTATTACTTTTTGGGATGAAAATGTGAGGTATGAGATACAATTTGTGGTTAAAATATGATCTGGTTATTTTTGAATTAGTTATTTATTTTTTTTGGAATGTAAAAAAATTATATTGTTTTTAAAAATGGAAAACACACAGACCATGTGAAAACCCCTCTCATCGGACAATGCTACGGGAATCGATCAAAGAACCAAAGTGTGGTACAGATTTATCACCTACCACTGGAAAAAATGAAGTCATTGGATAGTATGACTTATTCATTATTAGTTACATGTTTTTATGGATCAAGAATTTGTTGATTTTGGTAACTTATATTTTATCAAATGGATATCCTTATTATAGAAAAATGATTTTGTGATTTAGTGATAAATTTAATTTTGTAAGAAATTCTCACTTTTTGGAACACAATATGCTTAAGGAAAATAGAATACTATGGGATCTCATTTGTGAAGTAATAGTAGAAATTTTAATTTGTAATAATCTATGTTTTTATTTTGTAATTTTGGTGATTAGGGTTATTTTTTGAAATGATAAACCTATCATAGATAATATGTTATTAAGTTAATTAATAGTATGTATGTGTCTTTAAGAGTAGTAGATGTTATTTGCAGATAAATGTTAATATTAACTGTGAGGACTATGTGATTAAATCCTTCTGAGGTTAGGTTTTCAATCATAGTTTGTATTATATTGAATAATTTTAAGGAAATTTTTTTATTGAATGGTATTTGTTGATCATTGGGTATTGTTTATTTAATTTTAGAGATTAAGAGTTTTATTTATTTTTCAGAAGGTTTTATTGGGGGGGGGGGGTTACCTGATCTTTTACTAACCATTTTGGTTTTAGTTATTTTATATTTCATATTTTTTGTATTATTTTATTCGCTAGAAGATTATTCTAGTGCTTTTGATGTGACCAATTCATCTTGAATATTCATCGTTTGGAGAAAAGTTGACTTTGTTGTAGAAATTTAGTAAATTAAGAAAGTCTACCTAACATGTAAGTAATTTTCCTTATTTTCTCAGTCAAGAACTTAAATAAATTCCCCAATATTATGAAATAGAACATAAAAAAAACATTGTAATTTTATTTTTACTAATAGGGAATCAAAGAACGTTTAACCCATCGCAAGTTTGTGATTTTCAATTGGTTGACTTTCTCCAAATCATGTTTTATACCACTCTCCATCAGAACAAGACAATTAGTTTCCAATACATATCCATTTTTTATACATGTAATCCTAGTATGTGTTATCCCATGTGACCTTTGTAATTCTATTTATTTGTTTTAAAGGGTTATTTTTATTGACACTTTTTTTGATGTGGGGCATTCAATGGAGATTCCAAGACTTATTTTAAAATTTCAAGGATGCAATTTCCAAAAGGGGGAAGGATTTAATGACCTAGAATTTTAAGAATAATAATTTTTAATTTATATAAAAATTTATGAATAAGATATATATTTTATGTTATATATGACCCATAGTTCGATAGAATACTCAAAAAGCAACAACAACTTTCATTGAAATTTTATGTTGCACCCAACTTTGCGTTATACCGAAAAATAATATATTATGATTATTATTTTAAAATGTAGTTAATGCATAGATGTTGTATTATTAGGAATGATCATAAATAACTACATTATAATTACACGTGTTTTTTTAATGTCTTCACATTTATCCAAAAAAATTAGAGGATTAAAATATGGATAAATCTTATTTTAAGCTGGAAATACTCAAATATTCTTTAAAAGGTTGATTTACTTCATTTTGATGGATAACCCTTTTTAAATATATGTTTTGTAACATATATATATTATTTAAGAGAAAAATAAACTTCTTATTTATAATTAAGGCATCAAAATCTACTTTGGATAAATATTTTTTATTTTTATGATAAAGATTATTTTTTAATGAATAGAGAAAATACTACATTTTAGGTCTAAACTGTATTTTCTTCTTATTTATTTACATGATTATATTTCCATTTTAAACGGTTTTAATGTGTAATTATATTATATTTTTATCCTTCAATCTAATTTTTGTCATTATATGTACTTTCGATTTAAAATTGGACATAAACATATGTCAATTTTTTGGTAGTTTTTACTATATGAATACTAGTTTTTTTGGTTTGGATAACAAAAATTAATTTTAAATTAATCTATGAAAAATTTTTGTTTTGAATTTATAAATATGGATTCCATTTTTTGAATCATGTGTTCCAATGTTTTTAAATAGGTTACTTTAATTTTTTGACATTATGAATAGTCAAATTAGTAAATATTTTATTTACCATGGTTATAGGTAAATCTTTTAATTATGGTTGAAAATAATATTATAATACTATTAAATTATCTTAACACATGTCCTAACCATATTTAATGACACTTTTCAGACCATGGGCTTCTGTGGGTCTATTTTGGAACCCCATGGACCCACTTTTAAATGAAAATGACATTTTTAAAAAATAAATAAAAGTTAAAGATAATGTAACCTAAACATATATCTTTTAGTAAATCAATTTTCATATTGGAATATACAATAAATATTTTAGACAATAAATAGTAATTATAAAAAAAATCCCTATATAATGTACTTTTATTTATTATTTTTATACATTATATAAATATATTTATTTATGAAAAAAATGGCAATATAGAGATTTCATTTTTAATGAATTATTTATATAAAAGAGATTATAAATATTAAAATAAATTTATTTTCTAACATTATGTACCATCCAAGAATTTTAGGGATGATTATGACTAGTTATATGTTCATTAATTATGTTTTTTCAAAATAATTAGGTTTTTATAGATTTTTAAAAAGTCCTTACAAGAATTGTATAAAAATTGACATAAATGTGTTTTTAAATAAATTATGATTTTATTAAATGATGTAACGGTCCTAAAAATCTAATATTTTAAAAAATGTTTATAATAATTATAATTTTTTATTAATGATTCTTTAATTGGATAATTTTCATGTTTTGGTAATTATTTTGATTCTCCGAGCGTTGAATGCTTGATAAAATATTAAGAGTAAAAAGGGGTTTAATAAAAAAAATAATGATTAAAAAATATCTAAAACTTGTAAAATTATTATTTGATGCTTTTATTTAGAGAAATATTAATCTTGTCTTCTAATTTAATGAGTTGTGTAACTTTTGAATATTAATATCATTTTAAAATAAAATAATACATTAAATCTTTCTTAAAGAGTCCCCCTCCCACATATAAAATGACACCACCTCTAACCCATAAGCACACCTCTAAATCCCTCTTGTCTCATCTAACCTCTACCCAAAGAAGCTCACAAAAATTAAAATTTCCCTCATATAATCATTTCCTTAGGAAGATGAATATTCAAAAATTATTTTTGGTTCCAACCAAAGAAAGTTACCCTATTTAAAGTTAATGTCATCTCTCTTGTTATTTTTTTATTTTACTTCTCCACTACGTATTATATTCATGTTATATTATTAAATAAGAACATCATTATCCTCAACATACTATGATGTTTTTATGTTAATAATTCTAACTACTCTTACACACACCTCCATATTATGAATTTGGAACATTCTGTTTCAATAGACGATGAATTGTTGCCTCACAAAATGATGATTGTTCAAATTTTCCCCTACCACATCTTATGGTGACCATTATGATGGAAGTGTAATTATAGATCATATAGATTATATTTATTTTATCTCTATGATAAATTATCTAAAATTTATACCATACCATTAATCATTTCATTTGTATAAATATTAAAATTTCATTTGGGGAGGTGCGAACTACTGCCCCCTCAAAGTGATATAACTCGTTCATACCATACATAAAACGTATAAGGGATGAATTTAATGAAAATTTATATGATATTATAATGTAATTATAATAAATCTATGTATCATTTAATTTTCATTCCTCTAAATTTGAAATAGAAATGAAAGTTGTGGTCATGCGTTTGTAAGGCGTAACGTCTCCATGAACTGGGCTTTTCATTTATTATATCCAAATGATAAGGAATATTATAGATTCATATATAATGGATATATATATATATATATATCTTATATATGATATATAAATAATTAATATAATTATGTAGATAAAGTAATTTGTACAATATTGACAATTTATAATTATTACAACTACAATTTTGACTCATGTTTCGAACATCAACAAAATGTCTGATTTGAACTGAAATAATTAACTAATTGTTATAGATAGGTAATAATTGATTTAAAAGGAATAAAAATAAAAAAAGGTTATGAATAAATTATAATTTAACTTATGTTAATTATTCAATAAATTAATGAAAGAACGTGTCATGTTGGACATGTGGTAAGGGAACCTCTCACCATCCTCTTTTAGTTAGAGATTTATATTATGTTATGTATTTAAATTCCCATTTTAGTTATGTAGGGATATGTTATTATATATCATTATTTATTTAAATATTCAGTACATTTTAATAAATAACCTTCTCTATCCCATTAAATCATTTTATGAAATTTAACATAATGTTGTTAGGCTGTTGAATTTTTCGTAAAGGACATCGTCTCAATCTCTTATCATTGAGGCATATCGTGTTGTCATGAACAATTATTATCCAATAATGTGTATATACAATTTTTTTAACTCATTATATTGTGGATTAGTATTTTATCATGATTTCTGAAGTCTATTTAAATTTTCTTATTTAAAGATTTTTATTCATGGGTACCTCAATTAGTAAAGGACTCTTTAACTAAAAGATCATTTTAAATGTTTTAAATATTTATTCTTCTAAACATTTCCCATTATGGTACATGTATTCAAAATTTATTTAAGGATTTATATGGAATTTATTTTTTTAATAATTATATTCCATTCAAAAGGATCAGAGTTATATGAGAAACTTTTCATTAATGATCTACTTTTTTATTGTTTTAAATAAACTATTAATATTAATATCATGAAATGAGATCATGTGATTGTGAAGTGAAAATTATATTGTTACATTATGATTTTATTGTGTTTTATGATTAATTTATGGTACTTGAAAATTTTTTGTGTGGTTACATGATAAACCAATGATGGGTGGTGACTTTTTAAATCAAATGATGGGTGGTTCCGTGATAAACCAAGGACATGTTGTTACATTTTAACCTCCATTTAATTGGGTATGGAAGTCGGTTGTATGACTATTCCATTTAAATATATTTGAGGAATTAGACCCTATGGATATTCCATTTATGTATGATTTTTTCCCAAGTTACCTTTAAATGATATAATTTGCCTTCAATGGGATTTATGGTAATATTTTGGTTACAAAAAGAGTAAGCAGTGATCATATATTCAATGAAATTTTTTTCTACAACTTTATGGTGAAAAGAATTAAATTATGATTAAGTATTTTCGGTCAAAATTTTGTTCTAAAAACTAATATCCTCCTTTCATTGTGTATCCCTTAGTGATCTTTTTATGCTCATCCCATGTTTTTTAAATGATTGTCACTAGACGTAAGGAGGAATAGGCTCAAGGGTGAGATCAATGAAAAGTCATGATTTTTAAAACATGGAACAAAACATGTTTAATTTACTTTATGAATTTTATTTTATATAAAAATTTATACTATGTAGAAGTTAAAACATGTAATATTCATGTTTTATTTATAATTTATGAACTAATGATCTAAATATCTAAATTTGAAAATATTACCAATGTTAATTATTATCATAATTTATGTTTAAATAGAGTTTAAGGATAAGGCATTGTATCTAGGATCACAATTATTTAATAAAGATAATATATTATAATTATTTTCAACTTTATAACCATAATAATAAAATGGTGAGGAAAACTAAATTACATCACAACATAGAAACAATAAGACATACACACACATGATAAATATTTTCACTATCCAAAGGATATAAAATACGTTGAAAATAGATTTATAATAAAAATAAATAATTTTTTCTAAATTTATGGTACTTTTTTAATTAGTATATAATGGATGAAAAATATTTCAGTGAAAAAGCAGATGAAATTATATTTAATGTACCATGTTAAGAGTTATAACTCATTATTGTGAAATGAGTACTGGCTTCTACGTTAGTTCTTGAATGGATAATATGATGGTAAAAAAAGCTATCACTTCATAATGGAGAAGGAATACATGAAATTTTTACAATATGTATTCTTTGAGATATAATTCTGATGAAGCGTGGAAATGATATTAGAAGTAGTGTCATTTTATAAGTGATGGAATGGACTCACCTAAAATTTCATAAATGAGTAAATAATATTAATATCATAATAATGTAAATTCGAAACAAGGAACATTGTATTAAATGGTAATATTTAATTAGGTTAAAACTAATTCAAAAAATTAATATTAGTAATGTGTTGCTAAAATTTTATGTCGTATCTAATAGTTGAGCCACTTCAAAATCATTTTTCCCTTAATTATGACAACTAAATTTTTTTCCATGTCTAAATTATTATTTTTCCAAAAATAAAATTTGAATTATAAAAAATATATAATTTATGATTTCGTATTTGTAATAATTTTTCTTACATTCAATTTCTATGTTTGTATAGAACTATATTTAATATGATAATGTTAAATGCATAAAAAAATATTCTTATGAAACAGTTGAGTTAAGCATAAATATCATTTTACATTGAAATTTAAAAATAATTTGATTTTAAAATAATTTTATTATTACTGATTAGTAGTGAATGTTTTTTATACTTTTGTATAAATGAAACATTTAATTTATTATTCAAACCATGAAATTATATTCAATATCCAAAATATTGTTTTTAATTTAAATAAAGTATAACATACAATAACAAATGTCTTGAATTGGTTCCCAAATTCAAAAATGTATTTTAGTAAATATTATATCCTCCATTTTGAAATAAATATATGATAAATACATGTATTATATAAATTTTGAGGGTTTACCCCATTGTTTAAACAAATTCTCTTTAATAATGGTAGAAAAAATGTATTGTGGAAACTTTTTATAAAGACCAATAGTTAACTAGAACATATTAAATTATATTAATTTGTATCAATCCAATTTTTCAATAAAATTTTTAAAATTAAATTCACATAAGTGGGACAATTTAAATTAAAACTAAACCATCCAAATGAGAAGAAAAGTTGTTTATAAGAAGAAAATAACTGTATTTTTATGTATAATTTTTTATAAAAATATCCAATATGATATTAATTATAGTGAATATAATTGGATAATTAATATTATAAATTATCTAATGTTTCCTTATAACCAATTAATAATAAAATATATCACTGTAAATTCTTGAAACGAAAAGACAGTTTCTAGGAAAAATAAGTATCTTCCCCTTTCCTTTGAAAAATACACATTTTCAAAAAACTGTAAAAAAAATTCAGATAAATTTGATATGAAAATTAAAAATTTAATTATATTTTTATTGAATAAAATTAATAAAAAAATTTATAATATTTTAAAAGAAAACATTAAAAACCAATTTGGATGAAATTTTATATATAAAATATTATATTACTTTACTAAAAAATGAGTACTTATTTACTATAAATTATTCAAATAATTTTATTTATATATATCTATTATAAATATTTACATTATTTTATTATTACTAATCATAAATCTAATTTTAATGGATATGTTATATTAAAATACTATATTATAGTTCACATAGGCTTGAGGTTGCATGTGTCAGAAACTATTTAATAAGTCAAATTTATTTTAAGATAAATATATTATAAAATCTTATTGTTTCACTTAAAAAAAACATAATTGAAATTTCAACATTGAAAATTTTTCATAGTGAGAGATTAAAATAAATATTCATCTATATCATCACTCCCTCAGGATCCCATAAATCTTCGTCAATTTTATGATTTCACCACAAAACTTATACAATGTATGTTGTCTTGTTTCACAGACCATTATATATATGATCTAGAAACTCCAAAAGTTATTCCAAATAAGATATATAATTTTTCATTAGTATGACCAATGAGTTTGTTACATATGGAGTATCATGTATTAACTTCCTCACGAATGATACATAGAACAAATCACGAATGTGGGAATGATTCAGTGGACATTATAGTAGTTAGGTTACAAAACCGATATGACCAATAACATTAATGAGACCAATATATATTGGGATTACCTTAAACATCCTTACAATTCTCATTAAATTAGTTCAAGTAGATATTCATATAAATACCAGGTCAATAACCTGAATCTAGACAACTTTTTGATAACAATCAATATAACATTTTTGATGACTTTAAGACACCATTATTTTTCGTTGAATCGAATTAATAATGTCTTAAATTTTTATATGAAGACCAAGTCTTAAAATATTTATTTATCTAATATCATTTCAACATTTTTATATTCATCACATTATTTTGTATTGGAATTCATAAGGACCTATCTAATTTCATGAATGAAAGTTATTTTTGTATTTAAATTTATCCAAAAGAAGGTGTCAATCCAAAACAACATAGAAATATGTATTGATGTATACTAAAATGAATTCTATAGTTTTAATTTTTTTATATTATTGGCCAAAAATTTTATAATGATAAAAAATACATAAACATAGAACCTTATATAGAGTGTATTGAATAGTTATCAATATCATTGAGGTAAACCACAGATCCTGATTAGAAATGAATTGTAGTCATACTCCCTAAAATATCAAAATATCATTAATGTAGAAATGAGTGATCTTATCAATTGTTAAATCTTCACTAATGGAAATAAGGTATACAAAATGCATAAGTCTGTCAATTCTCACCGAAATTCCATTAAAAAATTTATATTTTTTTGGACTATAGTGGATGAATTCCATGATTATGATTTCCCACTTCAAATTATGTATGGTTAATTCTTGTAATATCCAAATATATATCTATTTATATTACATAAATTATTAACCAAATAGGAATCAGGATACATACTAAAAAATAATAAATTTCACGTTATCCCAACAAAATACTTGTTTAGATCATTATAAATCATCAAATGTATTAGATGAATATAGAATAATGAATAATTAGCATTATCCAATAGCTCATTATTAAAATATAGAAATGATAGAACATATTATTGGATCTAAAATTTTAGAATTCTTGAATAATCATGTTTTAATTCAAGATCATTCATCAATTTCTTTGATAATTCCACATCTTCCTTCAATTCCTCTATTACCCACACATGGATGATGGTTTAATTTTCACATGATAAGGATGTGTCTTATCCACTTTAATTATTATTTCAAGATATATATTCTAATAATATATAAATATTGGATCTCATTCAATAACTATCTCAAATAAACTATCATCGGTTTATATACTCAAAGAAATAATCATAATAGTTGATCAAATCTAGTTTTCTTCTCTTGATCATATTCTACTCATTATTTGTAAATATATACATTTTATTTTATGATTATCATAAATATAAAACTATTCACCATAGTGAAAATACCTCTAAATATGCAATAAAAATATTACAGCTTCCAAATTTAAATTATGATATAATTAATTCATCTTAGGAATATTATATTGGATAGAGTCATAAGTTATGATCATATAATTTTTCATGAGGTTTCACCCTGCTCCCTTATTTGATGTATCTATATTTATCATTAAACCTTCATCAGCACATGGAAGTGTAACCATAGGCCCTCAAACTACCATTCTCTTCATTTTATTTAAATTATTAAAAATTTCATTTTTCCATAAGAAAGTGGTTATCTTCTCCGTCCACATAGTGAGTGGATTAGATAGATATGATAAATCTCTCAAAAATCACCACATGTAACCTTTATTCCTAAGAAAGTATTAGATCTTTGTAGCGAGTTGGTGGTGCCGCATCAAGAGAGGGGGGAAATGGGGCAGACGAGGAGGAGGGAGGAACCGGGACGCGGCTCAGAGAGGGGAGGAAAATGGCGGAGACCTGTAGAAGAAGAAAACCTGGCGGCGTGATGAAGGAAAAAAACATGGGGGGTGGGGGGAAGGCACGCTAGCCAACCCTAGAAGAAGAAAAAAACAAGTAAAAAAAAGAAATAAAAATAAAATAATACCTATAATAATAATAATAAATAAATAAGAAATATAATAAATAATATAAATAAGTGGTATAATAATAATAAGAATTACAATAATAATAATAATAGTAATAAATTAATTAATTTTTTTATCACTTCTTATTTTATTCTGTTTTAATTTTAACAATCATTTAATTTTATTTCTTTATTAATAATTTATTTTATTTATTTAGTTGACCAACGAGTAGGGTGTGCGGTGAACCGTGCGATGTCACGCGGTGATCTAGGAGAGGTCGCATGGCTCTGACCACGGCGTGCTAGACGCAGTCAAGGCCAAACCACATGTTTTCAAAATAAGAACCCCAAAAATTTAATTCGGGCTTCAACCCGGACTACTCGATTCCCAGAAAAATAATAGAATAAATAATGTAAAAGAGACGGGTGTGACAGAGACATTGGGTCATACATATGCCTAAACATTGATTCCATTTTATTTTCTGTATTTAAAGTAAAAAAGATAAATGGTGTATATATTTCATCAATATAGTATTATTTTTATTATATATATATTTTATTTTATTTTTAAACCCATCCTTAATAAATACTATATAATTCATGAGTGAATCACATTGCATCAGGTGGTGGTGGTCTACTGTACACCCGAGCGACATTATCGTATTCAAAAAAATTGAAATAATGAAGTCATGATTAATATAATAACTATAAATTCAATGTAACAACATACATTTCATAAATAATATATATACGATATAAATTCATCATTATTAATAAATTTGAATGGATGCAATGTAAAAATATGCAACATCGGTTCATGAGGAAATAGTCGGTCGTACACTCAAATGACGATTTAATTACCCATTTCACAAAAAATTATGATGTTTTGGTATGCAAATTTAACATAAAAAAATTACATTATAGGGAATATAACTATAATATTGTATAAAAATGGTATAATTGTAAGATAAGGAGGTAGAGAAGGAAATATAATAAAAAACATTTAGAAGTACATTACCTTTACTACGAGTATCCTTCTTATGTTTTCCATAAAACACAATTATTTTTTATTTATTACTATTGTAAGGATTATTATATGAGGGGATTATTTTTTCAATATTATATTTGATGTTATTTCCAAAACCCATTGGGTTTGATGGTGTATAGTGGAGAGGATAGATGCTGCCTTTTATAAGTGGGGTGAGTGGACACACATGGTATTTTTTAAATGTATTAAGGCATACCACAATTCATTCTTGTAATGTGTCTCTTATAATGGAGAATTATCAATAATATATAGTAATGGTTTAAATATTTCCATTAAATTTATTTGTGAAAGTTTATATATAATTTTTCTTCCTTGATTCTAAATTTATCCACTTGGATAACTCATTTTCAAATTAATAATTGTAATAAATTTTTACTGTTTTAACATATCATTAAGGTAAAAAATTTAATATGAACTAATTTTATAATATAAAATTTTCATATTCCATTAATGTAATTCATATATAAAATTCAATTTATATAAGTAAAAAAATTAAATTTAAAATTATTCCCACTGATGTAGTGACAATGAATGGTTTGAAACTGAAAATGTTTAAAATATATAAAGTCGTTTTATATAATTATTATATTTTAAAATGATTTTTTTGAATTGAATTTGATTAAAAGACATATAATTGAACTTTAATGTCTTTAAAACTGGTTAAAAATACAATTTAACATTATAAATTATATATATGAAAATAATGTTTTACATTAAAATTCATTTTTTAGTATTCATCATGAAATGAAACTTCTCTTAACAACAATAAAATTCACCCTAAGAGAATTTTTGTGTCCTAATAAAAAAAATGAATATAATTTTGAAAAATAAACATTAAATTTTTTCCAATATTATTTTTAATATACATACAACACAAAATGTAAAAAAAAAATCTTTTAAAAAAGTGCATTTTGTTGTGTGTAAAATTGGATTTGTTATGATCTTATTCCTATAAAATATGTTATAATAAGGAAATATGATATTGAATATATAATATATTCATGTAATGTTTTCCATCCAGCAATAGTAATTAATTTAATTCAATAAGATAAAATGAATTTGTTGTTTAAAATATTTTGTATAAAAAAAGTATGTTATATTCAATAAAAAAATAATGAATTCATCCACATATTTTTTTAATTTATTTAATCATATTCATAACTACTAATTAAATAGATAAGATATAATTAATATTTTATATAATAATATTAAGACTATTTTGTACTTTCGAAAAACCTGGTCTTTCTTATAATACTTGCAATCGAATAAACATGTTGTTGTGTCTAACAATCCCTAACTCAGTATTGGGTGCGTTGAAATATATTAAATAGATTAAATTAAATTAAAAAAATAATTATATAATAATGATTCAATATTTTACATTATATACAATTCCTAGTGGTGTGTGCCTTCTGTTCTATCATATTTTATGTTCATATTTTAAAATTATAGGTTGTTACACTATTCCCACCATAAATAAATAGAATCGTCATAATTTAAATTTGAACTCATTAATCAAGGGTTTTAAATATGTCAAAACCTTTATTATAATCCCCACATCATAAAATATTTATTAAATATACTCATAATAATTTAGAGTGGTATGTACAACGTTGACATGGAATAATATATAACTAGGGTTCTATATAAAAGAAAAATGGTTGAATATGAAGGTATGAACATAGAGAAAATTCATAAATATTTATAGTGAGTGATTGGGTTCATTAAACAAAAGTAACTAAAATATGAATATAAATTTTTGGTCATCAATGTCATAAATATAATTGTGGTGAAATTTTCATTGGTATCAGAAGAAATTTTGGTAAGAGGATATGATTTTATTTCATGATACTATTTTAATAAATAATAGGAATTCATTTTCTGTCTAAGAATATAAATAAATAATCATATCGATTATACACAGAATATAGTTTGATAAGATAAGCTAGTATTCTTATTAAAAATCATCCTTAGAAAGTAAAATTTTGATGATAATGTTAATTACCACAAAATTAATAATATATAAAATATGAATATCAATTTATCAGAAATGCTTTTCTTATAAGAAAATAATTTTATTTTGGGAAATTAAAAAATAGAACAAAACTATTAATTTATATTTTCATTAAATATTTTTCTTTTTAAAACCAAATTAAAACATATAGAAAAAGTCAAAGCATTATTTCAGTGGTTAAATAATTTCACACTATATATTAAAAAGATTAATTAATTTTTCATTTTAGGAATTAAACACAAAAAAGTACATTTCTTATAATATTAGAAATATTACATTAAAACATTATAAAAAATCAAACATATTATTAATTTCCCTAAATAATAATTTTATAAAATAACAAGGACACTTATAGGTTAATTTTGAGAAACATATACATAGATGAAAAATAAAACCAATTAGAAGATAATTAAGATATGATTTTATTTTAAAATTTTCATTTTATGAAGAAAGATCCAAAATGATGAAATTTTGGATGTCGACAACTGTAATTCTTAAATATCAAGAGTATAGAAAAATATAAGAGGTTTATGATGAAAATATTATAATCTTCATTTGGTTAAAATAATAACCCTAAAAATGAGATTGCAATTGAAATGTCTACCACGTTAGTATATTTTAAATTAACACCCCTAGAAATAGTAAACTAGAATAGAAACATTTATAATAGTGAATAAATATATATTAACTAAAAATACCCAAAGGAATTTATATTTAAATCATAAAAAATTATACTTTTGCATAATTCCAAATATATCTCAATGGTATAAAAGTTGAGATGAAAGATCTTACATTATGTTTAACTTTCCCCCTTATTGATTTTAGCCTACAGTTTGGTTAATTTATTTTTATCATAATTAAATACCAAAAATAGTCACAAAACATTAATATTTTATATTATTGTCTTATAACATTCCAATACCTTTTCATTTATTTTTTTAAATCATCGTTTCACTGTTAAAATTGATTCATTTTTTGTGTGTTTTATATTTCAGGGGCTTCAATCCTTTCATAATTATTTAAATTCCATCAACTCTTGAATTTAAATTGGAATGTAAAAATAAAACAATGTTATTTATATAAATATTTAAAATCATCCATGCTAAATTTAGATGAAAAATTGAATCGTATCACTTCATGTAAAAGGTGGACCATATGTACAAACGAGGGATGTTATCAATTATTAAAGGGTGTATGAATAAAAATGTAAATTAAATATTATATTTAATTTAAAATAAATATATCATAAATATAATATATATTATGTTTTTCAATATTTATAAATATATAATTAAAATGGTGATGAATAACAAATTTCAATTCTATTATAGAGATGATGTGTTTCTCAATTGAACGAGCTATGTTTTTACAATTCATTGGATTAAAAAGTGGTGGAAAATAGATTAAAAGTAATCATAATTATATATAATTATATTTATGACACTGAGGTAGATATTTCAGGATCAGTACAATAAATATAGAATACTTAAAAGAAGAAATAAAATCAAACATACTTGATTAAGAGTAAAACCTTTTTATTGAGAAACATACTTTGGGTTATACCTGATTCCTTGAAAGGATAAATTTTTTAGAAATACTAGAAGCTATAAAATGTGGGAAAATGATATAGGACTGTTTTCTGGAATGTTTTGATTGAAGTATAATTCTGGTGAAGTGTCAATAAGAGAGGGGATTTGGTATCCATTTATAAGGGTGGAAAATGACACAAATGTAATTTCTTAAGAGATAAGATAACATAAATAAAATAATCATATAATATGTCTCTATGGAACCAAATATACAGTGAGAATATGATATAGGATAAATGTAAACTCAACCAGTAATATTTGAGAATGTTTTTGTCCCAATAAATCCTTATATACTAGGTAAAAAATTAAACTCATTTTACCGTTAACCATGAAAACTCACATTTTACCATGATAACATAATTATATGAACAAAAAATTGTCCCAAAAAACTAAAAATTATAATTCAAAATTTTTCATCCATTTCATCATATTTAATTTCTATCGGTGGAAGAAATTACTTTTAACATATGGATATAAAATGCATCAAAAAATTTTTATATGAATTAACAAAGTTATGTACCATCCTTTTACTTGAAATAAATTAGTAAGTTGGTTTAATTAAATTTTTATGGCCAAATAATAAATAAATAATTTTATAATAATTTATGAGGAGGATAGTATTGGTGGAAATACATAAAACATTCCATTAAATTCAAATTCCAAAAATTGTTTTTCATTTGAATAAAATATAACCCATCATCATAATATTCAATCATGGGTTCGAAAAATAAAATAAAAATTTAATTATATTATTCAACTCCTTATACATGTCATTGGTCAAAACAAGTATATCATATATAATAATGGTAATTTTTTATATTAATTATAAAACATTACCCCCATCATTTAACAAAATTTATCTATTTTATTGAGGTGTACATTATTTAATATTTTTACATTTCCCATAGAAAAAAATTAAGTGTTTATTTTTATAAAATATTAATTTTTATGATTCCAAATGTTGATTTAATTTTATAAAATCAAACTGAACGAACTAGAAAATTATAATTTCAAATCAAACTATTGAAATGAGATAAAAATCATTTTTTCTTGAAAAAACTACTCCTTATTTTATTTATTTTTACAAGAATATATATTTTTATTAATTTCAATGACCGTAATTTTATTTATAATAATTTAATTGAAAAAATGTTACTTTGAGAAATATATATTAAATATTTTTCTTTGTAATTTCTAGTAATGAAAATAATATTTCTAATAAAAATCTTCTTTTTCTACTATTTCAATAAAAATCAATATTTTCACAAAACTATAAAAATATTTATTCTGAACAAGTTTTTATATGGTTATTTGAAAAATGATATCCATTTTTTCAATTACATTTTATAATATTTTAATAAATTATTTATAGAATTTTCTATCAATAAGGAAAAATATTTTTAAGACGATATATTTTTGAAGTATTAAAATACTTTATCTAAAATTTAATACTTATTTACAATATATTAGTCAATTATTTTCCATTACATTAACATGTTTTAGATATTTTATCATAATTTTGTTTTTCATATTCAAGTCCATAATTTTTATAGAAATTTTATTATAGAATACTATATTTTGGTTCATATATACTCATGGTTTCTTCAATCAGAACACATCAATGAAATTAAATTTAAATAATGATAAATATATCATTAAATTTTTGGGGAGTAATATCAGATTTGTAGTTTCATACCCTTAATAGAGTATTTAGTTTTGAAGGTGGATAGGTTATAGGGAATTATTTGTGGAATGATTTTATGAACACATAGTAAAAAATTTGGTCCATTTATCATAGAAATACAAATATGTTTCATGATTTCTAATCATGATAATGGTGGCAGGGAATGAGATTATTGATTGAATAATTCGTATCACGATGCCTTACCATCCAGTAGATTATGGTAGAACACTAGACAATTTCCACATCATTATAGACTTTATACATTATGGTGTTTTAGTGGGATGAGATATTTATAAACATCAATATTATTTTACCATAGACTACTAGTGGGTGAGGTGTGATCTTGGTTTCCGTAAATAAAATTATCAAATTAGATCATTTCCATCCAATAATAATGAAAAATAAGATATATGATATCAATAGCATGTATTTCTTACTGATCATAAATCACAATAGAGTACCTTCTGTAATTCAATATGAATATAATCCATGATAGAAAACATGGATTTGGAAGATATTTTTGGAGGTGATGAGTATCTGTATGTAGTTAATTGTATCATATGATTGTTAGTTGGATAGGAAGACATAATAATTCATTCCTATTTTTGATGATATGAGTTGGGAATGAATTCTTGATTATGTGGTTCATGAGAAAAACAGAATATTTTTTTTATTTCAAGGATAATAATAGTTATCTGGATTTTTTTAATATTGATCCGATATAATGGTTATATATGATGTCATGTAGATCCACTTTGTGTTGCACATGTTTTAGAGAGTTTTCTTTTGTTGGATATGGATGTTCCCTATAGATGAAGGACAATTATTTGTTTATATGAAAGATAATAACAACATTTAAGAGCCATTATAAATTAAATGTGTGTCGTCATTGTATTCATTTGGATTTTTGGTTAGCTGGTCCTGATTTTTATGTTATTAATTAATTTTATAGTATTATTTTAGGTAAATGGGGTATTTTTTCAAAATGGATTATTAAACCATTATAGATCATATAATGACTTAGAAAAAAAGAATATTATTAGGACTTTTCATCTTTCTTGATATCAATTTGTGATGTGACTCATGTTTTAATATTGAGGAGGTATCCACTAGACATTTCATGCATAAATGAATGTGAGGATATTGAGCTTGAGAATAACACCTCACTAATTGAGTAACTATTTTTGGTTATGGATTTTCAAGATAAGGTTACATAGGGTAAAAAAATTCCACTGATTCATGTACACTGTATGTGAGGAAGATACATCCACAATACGTGGTTGTAGGAATCAAAGAAAATATGGAAGTGACCTTCCCATTTTCCCTTTTTCAGAATCCTGAGAGCATTTTATTGATTGAATGTGGCTTGAGGTAGAGAATAGTGAAGAAATAAATGTCACATGTATGCTTTATTTGAGACCTATTTTAAATGTTTTGAGTTTTAATTGATTTTTAGGACTGAAGTAGTATTATATTTTTTGTTTTATGAGAAATAGGCCAAGAGAATTGTTTAGGGGAATGATTTGAATGACCATGTGGTAATCATTCATTATGAATATGTTAATTTAAGTGGTGATTTGTATAGTTCGATTTTGTATTTTATAATAGATAGATTAACCTAGAAAATAATTTTGATGAATTGGGAAGGTTCTAGAGGCTATCACACAAATTTTACGTAGTTTTTTATTGTGAACCTATTCCCAATTAACTGTGTCATTTAATTTTTATGGGATAGAAGCTTCTTCATGGTTATAATATGAAATTTCTAACCAAGTACAAAAACTATGTGGCACATAAGAATTTATTAATAATAATAAATTACCCCAAAACCAATAATCATTTTTTACAATATTATCCCTTTATTTAGTCATTATCTTAAGAAAGAATATTTTTATTTCTAAATATAGTTCTTTCTTTATTTATATTAGGAGATTTATTTGATTTGGGTTGATCCCAATTAAGAATATTGAGTAATCAATAGTTCTATTACCTCTATATTTATATATACTAAATAATTCATTTCTTTTATCAAATTGGAACATCAATGGTCTGTAATTTCTAAATCTAGAACATTTTCTGCTGGATTTTTTATTTTTTATATGGATCCTGTCTTGTGAGATCCTAATATCTCCAATTCAAATCACTATTTTCAATGGTAACTTCGTTTGGATATTTAATAAGGTATGTGTCTCAATAAAATGTTTTTAAATAATGAATAATATTATTTTCTTGTAAAATACATTGGTTTGGTTCATTAAAATAATTAATTTTAAACTTATTTGGTATTTTTTGTATAAATACATCATGTGTATCTTGTGAAATATTTTTTAATTAGTTTATCCTTTAAAAATAGTTTTCACACACCAACGTCTTTATAAAATCCCTTAAAGGTTTTTTTGATTAAAAATTTGATTTTAAATCATGGAATCGATGATTCAAAATTTGTAAATAAAATCATTAATTTGTGATAAAGGTTTTCATTGATGTTTTGCGAAATCAAAGAATATGGTACCATTACATGAAATATTGGTGGAGACATATGCTTCTTTAGTATGTGTTGAACAAATAAGGGTTATCGTTATGATATTTATATATTATATTGGAATAATTTTTAATGGATTAATGTTTATGTCATCATAGTCTTACTTTTGTGTCCTAGTTGAGTACTCAATAATGATAGGGAAAATTATGTTTTGTTCCCATGGTTTCATTTTTGTATTATATTTAAAATAATATCATTGTTTTCTTCTAACTTCATAATGTTTTTTATTATTTATATATATAATTTCATTAATGAATATTCCCATATTATTTTGGATTGGAATATGGTTTCTTTTTATTGATCCAAATTATATTTTTATAATATTATTTAAAGATAAATTTCATTATAAAAAATGTTTTCTTTAAAGCTATAGTTAATTGAGAATAGTTATTGACATTGTAATCATTCATTAAGGTATCAAAAATATAAATTTCCTCACACACTCCTTAATAAATTAAGAATATGAATAATTTGTTTTTTGTTATACATTAAGGTGTGGGGTGCCTTATAGCTCATATTTTGCTCTTTTTATTGTTTTTCCTTTATTGGGGGATGATATTGTCTTGATAGAGGTTCCCAATATGATTTGGTTGTATATTTAATCTTTAATATGTTTTTTATAGGTTCAGCTTTCTGGATTGGTCTATATGACTTCTAGTTTTTTACTTTTTCTTTATATTTTTCTCTATTTTTAACTCAATTTTTACTATAGATGAGATATTCAATCCTCTTTAAATTTATCTCTAAACTCTTGTGGGAAATCATATGTGATATTTCAGGTCGACATGAGATTGATATATATATATATATATATATATATAATTTCTGATATTATCAATATTTATGATTAACTGTTTTATTTTTTTTATTTATGAATTAAATGGTTTTTAATTATTCCCTATTACGAAGAAATGTAAATTGAAATATGTCATTTTGAAGAGGTATAAGTTTTGACATACTAATGGAGTATACTCTCATTTTTTAATGAATGTTAGAGGGAATAAAAATATTATAATCACAATTTCAAATTATAATCTTGTATTAAAAAATATTTTTTCTCAATAAATATTTCATTTATACAAACCACTTAAGGACGTTATGGAAAATAGACCACACTATTCCAGTAGGTGGTAGTCCACATCACCATGGAAATATGTTGTGATTATTTGAATTGTTTGGTAAGGATATTGAAAATGGAAATATAATTATAATAATAAAATTTCAAACAAATTAATAATATGTATTTCATAATAATTTAAAGGATGTATTATATTTTATATGGTGACAAAATTAATTAATTAAGTTATATTTGTTTATAAAATTACTCCTCTTTATATATTATCCATTCCGAAATACAAAAAGGATCTTTAGTGTAGTCCTTTCACGATACCAAGGATTCTATGACAAGGGGAGAAATTTAAGGAGATTATATGATAGTGTATTGGTATTGTTAAGGATTTATAATGATTATGAATATAAGGGTTCAGGTGATATCATTTAATGTGTATGGTCAATGGCATTTTTTAATATAATATAATATGCATGTCCATTTTCAAGGGTCAAAGGCATCCAATAATGGAAAATAATTGAGAGGAAATGACGTACAGTTATAAAAACTCTAATAAAATCACTTAAAGACATTGTTATAATTTTTTTAGGTTTATTACCAAGTGTTAAACCCATTATAAATTAATTTACCATTAATGAGATATCTATTTTTTACCTAAGAAATTCATTTTTATGCAAAACGTGAAAATGGAACATACTATATAATTTGTACCTAATTATTTCAAATATGAAATCAATTTTTTCCACTAAAAATTATATGGGTGATAAGAATTAATTTTAATGTTACCAACAACAACACATAAAATCCCATTTTAAATAAAATATAATTAAGGGTAAAATTAATATTTATTACAAATTATTTATGTTTTTTTTACATAAAATTAATAAGTGTATAATGAAAAAAATATTCATATGCCTTAAAATAACATATTAAGTAAGATTTTATAAATAGAAACCATATGTGTTATCATCCTTACACTTTTATATATTTATTTTAAATAATATATTGCTCCAAAAAAATAATCTGAAAATAAATATTTAAAAATAAAAGGATTTTGATATCTATTTTTCTACAATAATTTATTTATTAATAAAATAGTTCTTTATTTTGCATTTTATATTTCATAATGTAGTTTACCTTATTTATACCTGAAAAATTAAATGTCTACTCTAAAATGGTAATATTTCATTATAAAAAGGTGTTATAGATAGTTTTGGTTTTCAGTTTAATGTGAAGAAAGTTTTTAAATATGGTATTTAATTAAATTAAAATATATAAAAAACATTGGGTGTTACTCCTCTTCTCCCTCCATTTCAACTCTCTTAAAAAACACAAAATAGAATGAATGAAATGATGATGTATATGTTCAAATTAGAGAAAAATCAAATGATTCTGATCATCATGAAGGAAAAAAATATTCGAATGGAAAAAAATACACAAAAAATAACCTCCATGCTTTTTTCCCAAACAAACTTTCTATATTGATTGTTATTTAAATGTATATTTATAAAATAAATAAAAGATATATCTACTCTATTAACCTACGTTCTGAAACAAATTTGGCTATTAAACTCATACATCCAAGTCTCACTATAATTTACATTCTTATAATCATCCATGAATCTAAATAATATTCATTAATTATATAACTGATTGATGAGTTACGTTCATCTAGATTTTCTGGTTCTCTTTTGGTTACTCAAAAAAATTTATATCATCCTTAATATTCCACTCACCCTTGTTAATGAAATGTGATTCTCTATGATTATACCTCTAAAGCTATGATAAATAAAAAAAATTAATTCAATACAAAAAATATTGAATTTCCATCCAATATATCACTTTCCATATGCTCTTGGACACCTAAAATGTTCAAATGCATCATTGGGATATTTTCATAAATGTCCCAAGCCACAAAAACCATTGATTAGGAGAGACCATATATAAGCCACATTATTGAACCATAATCATTCATAATATCTTTCAATGATAGGTATAAATGTTATTATTATCATATATTGAATCATCCCACTTTCATTCTACTCACACCATACCCATATAACTTTTATCCATGATTGAACCATTGATCATAGTCCCAAAAAACTTTTTCAGACATCGATTTTCCATACATTGTAAATTATAAAATGTTTCTAATTACTACATGACGATGAATGATATCTATATGTTATTATATGAAACAAAAATGAGATGTATCCAACTAGGATTTCTTAAAATTAAGGACATAATCCTAAAATATATCCTCTAACATCTTGATTTTTTACTTCATCATCCCACACACATGAGAATGAAACATTTATAATCAAAAAAGGGTTCCAAAAAAATTGAAATATCGTGCACTAAAACCAAGTAAAGGATGAATCCCAATATCATATCATGTTTCATGTAACTCTATAGAGTCTCACAACAATGTCCACATAAAGCCTCATTGGATAACAAAATTAAATTTACTCATTAATTAAAAAAATGGTTACATTAATTAAGTGATCCTCAATAACCCATATCCCAATATATCAACAAAAGTATCCAGTAAAAGAAACCATTTAATTCATAGATACATTCTTCCATTTCCACTAAAGTGAATTGTGATATTTAAAATAACTATATACAACCCATTCATCTATCTTTAACCCACTAATCTACAAGGAATAGATATACAAACACTTCTAATAACTTTTTTATATTGACATACACAGTATTATCAATCAAAAAATAGTACACATTTAAAAAATAAATATAAAATCAATAATTTGGTCTATAATATTCATATAAAATGACATCTCGCATTAGCCAATAATAATATGATATCCATGAAACAATGCATGATGATCTTCATCCTCCTCCCATCCTTTCAAAACATCTTTATGAATAATATGAAATAACATGTCTCAAACTCATGGAAATATTAATGATATTCTAATATATAATAAAACAATAGAATGTTTTCCATCTATTTACATATGTACACTCCACAAAAAAACACTTCCTTATCAATATATATGACATAATATTGTATATCACTATACATTGGTGGAAACCATATGACAAACATCATCTTTTTCCTACTCACCCAGTGAAACATCCCAATATTTATTCTTCCCCTTAGTATATGATTTATAAAATTTATAATATATAAATAAATCCTTCCAAATATATTATAAAAAAACATGTACCACATAGAAATGAGAGACTACAAACTTTTTCAATTTGATAATAAATGATTTCACTCTCTAGTGTGGGAATTATACTATCATTTTAGATGAAAGGTCCAATGAAATAATAAAAATTTAAGGAGTTGAATATTTACTCCCATTGGAGAGTAATTTATTTGAACAACAACATATAAAATCACACACATCAAGAAAAAAATAGGTCATGCCTATTTTTAAAGAATTATTACTCACTATGAGAAAAAATATATCCTCATGAAACTGATTAATTAAATAATTGATTATCTAATATAAAAAATATAAAATAATAATAAAGAATTGATTACTCTAAATAAAATGAAGGAATCTATATGTGAAAGAATATATACAGGTTAGGTTTTGTTAGAAATTGGATGAAATCACCTTGTAATTACCATCCACTCATCGAAAACTATCCACTTTGAAAACATCATTGGAAACACTGTGATATAAGATTTACGTTATATTTAATGAATAAATTGAGAACCATATGATGAAATTGAATTACCAATTTAATATAATTAAAATTTCGATAAAATTTACTATAATAACATTTCATGAAAAATTTTCAGGTGAAAATATCTAATTAGACCTTATATGTTTTCAATTATCCATATCTAATCATTAATATGAGAAGATGATTATAGTGAACAACCCCAAGAATATATCTCAGATATCACAAGACCCCAAATATATAACTCTCAAATAATTTTCTTATATATTCATTACTCTATTGTGATAAACTAAAAAAATAAATATCTAAAATAACACATCAAAGAAATATTTCAGATATCCAACTCATTCACTTATATCTTATGGATAAAAAAATATATATATATCATTCATAACCAACTAGCTATGTTAAATTTATAGAAATTTTATCAATTATAAAAAATGGATAATGGTTCTTCAAAATTAATCAGTTCAACAACTAATAATAAAAAATTCATAAAAAATCATCCCCCTTATTATCTATAGTACTAGTTTTTTTCCAGGGAGACTTGATGGATTGAATAAATCATTACTATAATACAATTTCAATATATATCTCAATTCATTAAAATAATTAATATTCTATATAATATTGAGATACAAAATTAGGTTAGTTTCCATGATGTTACTATAACGCAAACATCGCCACATATCAACGATGTAGTGTCTAAACATTATTAAAATAATATTCTGGACCACCTCTAAAGCATTCAAATCATCACAATCATACAATCTTGTATATTTAACATAAATCTCGCAAACTATAATGTAATGGGATCCAAAAATCTATGATCATTATAGTGATCCTTCACACCAATGAATGGATTGAATTCTCCTTATATCTCAAAAAATAATTCCCATCACTAATAAAAGTCAATTATGCCTTCGACATACTTCAAAATATCCATCCCATGTTTTTAATCATATTAATTTATCTTTAACAACAAGGATTTTATAAATTATATAGGACACCATATCATTAAATAATTCCCTAGAAACACCAATATCATTTTCTACGGACTTCATAATGGTATATACACACATCAAATGTCTATTAATCTAGTATTAATTAATCCATAATGCTCTTACTGATGAAGGATTATTAATGGAGTGAAAATATCCCATGTCGATAGAATAATGAGATAGTGTATAATTTTTGAAAATTCTACCTCAAACTACTTTTAGTCCTCCATATTTATGAAACCCAATTTTATACATCTATCTTTGTCCTACAACTACACCTCAACACCCTTAATATAAAACTATACATCATCAACAATCAACACATGGTCCTTAAGGGAAAGGAATTTTACATGAATATACTATACTAAAATTATATCATATCAATGGTTTAATGTCTTAATAACCTAATGGTTATGGATTAATTCAATACGGGAACTCATACTCTGGTGGTGACAGAAATAATGATCATCCATTAACGTCCATGTTGATAGAAAAATTTTGACCAATAAGAATTGTTCAATACATTAACGTTTAGTGTTTTGTTCTACTATAATTATGACATAAAATATAGGAGTTATTTATAGATTAAAATAGACTAAAAAACACAACAAATAGGAGAATGATGTTTTAGGGTGACCCCATACAATTAATAACATTTTATATCTCAAAAAATAAGAATCCGTCTCCATGAGTCCATCATAATTTTTTTAGGATTATCAAACTAATTAAAATCATTTTGTGTTATATATTTTTCAAAAGAATCAGATTTTATAAAAAACATTGTTTATTATGGTAGGTTTAAGGGACTAAATAGGAACTAAATTTACTAGAAAAATACAATCATAAAATAATTTTCTAATCCATATCCATTATTCAAGTGATTATGATAATTGGATATCTAGATCAAAAATTTCACCATATAAGATGAAATGGTCATGTTCCTCTACAAAATAGTCTGAATCCCTATCCATCGAACATGATTTAAAAATAATGATATTAATTACTTCATTAAATAACATATGTACTTCTTCATTATTTTATAATAATTATCATCATCACCATGGTATAAAATATATTAGAATCAATCATATTTTATCAAAAAGTAATATTTCTTTGAAAGTAATTATTTTATCATTACCACATCAATCAAAAATAAATCAATACTCCTTCAATGATTACATTTCCTCTCCATAAAAACTAAAGCATTCATAATTTGGTAAATTCTTTGAACATAACTCACATATAGTATTCCTTAAAAAATTATCCTCTCTTTGATTGATCCACCATTAAATTGTTTATGAATCCATATATTCCTATCCCACCTAAACTGTGTTTTGTTTTCATCTAGCATACATATATACTAACTATAAAAATATTAATTCTATATTATAGAGAATAAATTTATGGTTTTTAAATTTTACACATTTTAATACAATAAATATTACAAATTCAATCACATGTGAAACTAATTATTATTATTCAAATATTTATAAAATCTACCTCAAAAACTATATAATATCACATAGATATGATTATTAGTCTTATAAGGTCCATGATTTAGATTATAGGGGATCTTTATATGTAATATTAAGTATCCCTAGTCTCTATAAAAAACAATTCATAAGGAAATATTATTTTTATGCTATGAAAATGTAATGCATATAGGAGTTGACATTGAACCCCATCATAAAATAAAACACATTCTATGATAGTAATTATTCATGAACTAACCCCAAATAAATTTTACTTTTGTTTGTAGTGTGATTAAAAGTAACACCTAATGCTTAGATCTAACAGACCATGTGTTGGAAAAAACAAAGTGAAAAAATGTGATATAAAAGGAATATCCCTTTATGATCCCAATAAAATAAAATAATCTAAAATCAAAACCTCACACAAAAACAAAACAAAATTTTATATAAAATTATGTTCTATAATTTAATCACAAATCTCAAAAGTATCAATTCCATGAATCCAAAGTTATGTAATGGAAATTATTAACTTCTTCAACATCCACTAGAACCAAGTCACATCCTAGTAATTTTTACCACAATATGTCATGTTTTCCAAAAAAAATTAAAATTGAATATAAATTATAGCGTTATCTTATAGAGTAATTAAGTGGTTGTCCCTAATTTAATCACATGCTCATTTTGAAGAATCAAACAATGTATTTTTGAATAAATAAAACAAAAATTTTACAACATACCATGTAATATATTGATTTATCTCACCCAAAAAACACACTCCATTTCTAAATATATTATATATAGAAAATAATTAAATTTATGTATTAGTTTCACCCCATATACACATTCCCAATAATTATGTTACCATATTGTTCTAAAGTTTTTAATCATGATTCTATCATCCCAACTCATATCTGAAGACCCCTTTATATCATAACCACAACCACATCATTATTGATGTATATTTAAAACTACATTATACCAAATATACTTAAGAACAACTGTAGTCACAAATTTTCCGCAAGATGGGAGAGTAGAAGAGGGATAGTGTACACCCATTCCTTTTAAATACATCCTATTATATGAAGATTAACCTACGATTCATAGATATATGGGTATTGGTAAGGTTATTCAAATCAAGTTGTAGAGCATAAAAATTGGAAATTCTATATAATTTATTGTTGATAAAAAAAATATATAATGAAATATATTGACTTATATAAGAAAAAACAAGTTTTAGGTCTTAGTAAGGTAATTTATTCCCATCCCATTGCTAGATTTATATTTTTTATACAATAAAAAATATAAATAAACACAAATCATGATTTCAAAAAAAATTAAATTTCATATTTAATAAACACTAATAATAATATTCCCTCATTTTAATTAAAAACTAGATTAAGTATATATCAGTTACATTATAAATCATTTATTTAATGATCTAAATTCAATAATTTAATTTTAAAATATTTATCACTCTAATTAATATTCATCTATAAATTCACTTATTTAAGATTTGAGAAATATATAAAGTAATTAATATAATTACATCCATATAATAAAATGATTACGTTAACATTCAATAAAGACATATTCCCCTATAAAGAATGACTATCAATGTTTCACACTCTTTAAAAACTATATAATAATAATGAATAATATATCACATCATCATTATATTCCTATAAAATTCATAATTTATTTTATATGATGAAATGTATATCAAATTAATTGTAAAATAATATAAATAATGTTATTTCTATAATAATTGTAACCAACTGATAGAGGGAGAGAGAGACTAAACTCCATTCCTCAAACTAATGATGAAATATTTATAAAATTGAAGAAAAAAATATATTACTCAAATTCCAATTTTATTATAAATAATTTACAATGATTATGAAATCTATAAATATCATTTCAATAATAAATATAATATAATATATAGTTTTTGAAGATGGAATAATAGTGAGTGAGAGAGACAGAGAGTAAATAATAACTATGGAAATAGTGCCTTGATTCTTCTATTATCTATCTTATCAAATGAGAAAAGTAATCATCATCAAAATAGGACTCAAGATTGTATAAATAAATTATATAACAAAAAATAAGGAATAATTAATTTAATTATAAAAAAATTCTGGTTGATTTAAATGTGGTTAAAAGTAATTACAAGAATATCAACATCCTGCAAAAATAAAATTTAACTCACCCTTCAGAAATACAATTATTTCCAATATATTTTATTAAAATTTACATCATCTCGAGATAATTTATTATGAAAAACTATTGATCTATAATTCATCTTTTATATTATTTTATCCAATTATATCTATTATCTTGTTTCTTAATTAATGTCAATTCCTTATAAAAAATAAAAAATAATGGACACCACCATGTTTTATTAAATATATTCCTTGTAAACCATGGATTATTATTATAAAATTACATCCTCATTGTGAATCCCAACAAAGACACTAAAATATATTTCAAAACACATTATAGCATAATAATAATGAATATAATATAAACAATGGATTCATGAAAGAATTAGTATGTAATAATGGATAGAAAATATATTTTTCCCGTTAATTTCCACACTAAGGAGATGAAATCCTGCTATAATAAAATCATAATATATCCCATTAAAAATTTATTTTTTCACCGTATTGATATTATCCTCAAATTCAACTACCCTTTGACCTCATTATTTTTCTTTAAAAACACATAACGGATGTAAAGAACTAAAAATATAGGCCTTTGAAATGTAATGAAAATATAATTGTTGATAGAATTGTGTTACATTAGAAAAGTATCCTTGATAGATCCAATACATTCTTGATGAAATATTTTATAATTGAAATGGGTACTATAAAAAATGTAGACTATATAAGATTTTTATGTGAATAATAATTGAAAAAAATATTAGGATTTATTTTCATTCATATTAAAAATATATTAATATTAAGGAGACAACATTTGGTGTTATCATTTTTGTAATAAAAATTTCCAAAAATTGTGATCTATTTTTTGTTGTTTTATTATAATGGATTTATATTATTCATACAATCACTTTGAAAGGATAGTTAGCATTTGAATTATTGAAAACTTACCAAATATTATTTACATTATAGGTGTTTAAGGTAATTAACATTAATGAATTATTAAATATAAGTGAATTTATTGGTTATATAAATTAAATTTCTTCCTATCAGGTTTTGGGTGAAAATTTATATTATTTTTTGTGAAAATTATAAATGATCTGAGAGTTTAGTAGAGTTTTTGGATTCTATGTGTCAAGATATGGTAGTGGTAGTATATTTTTAAAAGCCATTTTTTAATAAATTGAAACCATTTTCAATAATTAATGTAATAATATATATGATTTATAGATTGTGGATTAAAATTATTTTAGTTCATATCATGTGCTATACTTAATGTTTTTTTATAAAATAGGGAGTATAAAGTCATATTATAATGTGAGTGGTGATATAGAAAGAACATATAATAGAGATATTTGAGTGTTAAAATATCTCTTATAGAGGTATATATGGGTTTCTCGTGATTATGATTGGTTCACATGTAGTAGTAATGGAAACCGAATATATTGATTTACATATTTTTAAATAAATTCCTATCCTTGTAATGAGAGAAGTCCAATTGTAAGAGTTATAATCGATGGAATAATTTATTATACATACAAAAATAAAAGTGGGATGATAATTTTTTTCTAAATTTATTCAATTTTCTATAAAGGGTAATAAAATTTAATGGATATTAAATTTTGGAAGATGTATTTTGTGCAATCCTTTAATATTTTAGATAAATTAAAATTACTATATTGAATTCAAATCAATAACCAATAATCTAATATATTATCCTATTCACATGATTAAATATATTATATGATTATATTTATTTTATTTTATTTACAATTATTGATGACTTCGTGGACTCCCAACATAATTGATTGATAATATTTGGTTTGGGAAAAAATTCCATAAGTCTTGGTGGGTCATTCTATATTTTGAGTATTGAAGTTTTATGTGACATATCTTTCTAAATAACCTCAAAAGAATGATTGAATGACTAATATAATTCTTCATCCCCAATAAGGGAAATTATTATTTAATTTGTACAGAATTATTGATTATCTATATGTGGATAATTATGGTGATTCGACTGCTATTCATTGTGCAGTGGTTATAGATGTCTATAAATATATGGTTCTTTATGAGTACATATTTTCACTTATACAAGTCCATTATAGGCTAGTTGAATTTTATAAGGAAACAATATACTATAAAATTCATATGTAATTTCAATTTTATAATCTTCTATATAGATTTTTTAATTTTCAGGAAAAATATTTATATAATACAGTAATCTTAGAGTTTTACTCATTTATAATTATCTGTTAACATAAAAGAGATTTTTTTAGAATCTAATAACGATATTTATACCCACCGGCTGCATATATATATTCATTAGATTTAATAATAGATTTCTTTGTGAAAATAATACAAATTATTTAATTTAAATACTTCCATGATAAGGGACTCATATGAAAAAACAAAGATAACATCTCAATTGACCTCAAATTGAAAATTCCTCATTGTAGTATTTCTTCTTAGAAAAAAGGTATTAATTTTAAAGAAAATATTCAATTTCTCAGATCTATTATTTTAGAAATACACATTGTATCCCGGTATATTATCATGAATATTTTATTAGATTATTAATATATTTCACTTTGTTAAATGGAATTGAGATAAAATAAATAGTGATAGTGATCACCCTGAAGTTTTATTATTTATTCACTCAAGGTTATTCCTATTATAAATTTAAATATTGTTTGATAATTATAAAATATGGGTTTCTAATGTATAATTGTATATTAAAATTAATTATAATAATAAGGGGATAGTAATGAAAAAAATGGGCATGACCCAAGGAGGGTCATATTAGTCCTGAAAATGAGCGGCCCAAATACCATTGACTTTTCACAGTGGTAACTCTTTAATCCTTTTAGTGTAGTCGACAAAGATGAGTCATTAAGAATTCACTAAAGTATTTTGCTAAATCATAAATTTTTTTCATAAATATAAAATATAACTATATTATGTAAAAAATGTTAGATCCATTATTGATGGATACTGACATTTATAATGATTCCTTCCCTCATGATGGATGATAGAGTATAGTTAGGGTTTTTTAGAAGTTTATTTTTTTGATGATTCATTTTTGAAAAAATATATATTTTCATCACCATCTTTATTTATATTATCTAATTAATTTTAGATAATTCTATATGTATGTACTAATTTCTTCACATATATATGTGTGTATAATTCATGATGTGGGGAATATTAGAATATAATGCATGGAATTCAAGGTAGTTGTAAATTGATTGGGTCACCGTCGCCTTATATTTATATGTAAAATATTTTTATTATAATATATAAATATATATATTTGTGTATTATAGTTCTATTTACAATGTTGGTAAATTTACAAAATCTCCACAAATTTATAGTGGTGTCGGTAATTATATACAAGAAAATGAGATGTGGTCCCTATAGATTCGAACGGGGTCTGCGATTCACATTTACAACATATAGTTATTTTTTACTGCATATTTTGATTAACAGAACTATCCAGATATTTTTTATTATACTATGAATAGAATATAAGAACAATATTGTTTTCTCAAATAGTGTGTTACTTATAATTAGAAATATAATTTTTTCTTATTATATCTTACTGAAAATAAATAGTTGATTTTATTCATTTTTTATAGAGATCATTATCTTGACTTTTTAATGAAAAATATATCAATTAATATCTATCATTAGAAGTCTCTGTATTTATTCAAAAGATTCAGAATCCGGGCATTAAATTCATTAAAATTATATATTAATTATTATTTTAACATCATAGTTCCATTCCATGGGTATTTTTAAGCATTAAACGTTATAAATTTTCTTATGGATGATTTGAAATTTGACCATGTTTCAATTAATATATAAACAAATTATGGAAATGGTGTTTATATAGATATTTACTTGGTTTCACTTGATAGGGAACATTCATTTATTTCATTTATAACTCATGAAATGGTTAAATGTAGTTTTTAATGATGTAATTTAAATAGTATTCCTTAAATGAAGGTATTATACATAGAGTATGGGTTCATTATAGGTGTGAGTAATATTATTGTCTTCATTATAGATATGATAGAATATATAATTAAAATGATAAAAATAGTATGATCTGTTAATAAATTTTCCATCTTAGTGATCATTAGAGATTATATTGGAAATTTTACCTGCCATTGAAAGTGATATTTTTTGGAAAATTTACTATATCTACTAGAATTTTTATATATTTATTTCATTTAATATTATACTATTCGAAATAAAATAATGAATAAATGTTTGGATATTTGATTCTTTTAATATAAATATTTTTTAGTTAAATAATACACTATTAGAAAAACAATATGATTGTTTATCTCTGATACACTAATACTAAGATACCATTTCTTTTTCCCATGGTGAATGGTTATTCAAGAGTTGTAGATATAAATTTATATAACATGTATACATGTCTATGAGGGGTTCTCGAGAGAATTTTTCATTGATTTTTATTGTTCCTATATGTTAAACCATGTTTTGGTTATATGTTATCCTCTATGAATTGATACTCAGAGTTAGGTATTCCTCTAAATTATGTTTCACATGGAAATGTGAAAACCTAAATTATGGTTTTTGGGGAATGATGACAAAAACATAAGTTTGGATATTAATTAACACTTTCATTATCCTTGATATATTATCTAATTGATAAATGTGTTTTCATGTCAACCCTATTAGAGAGTGTATCTTTATATCCTATGTCCTTTATGGAATTTTGTTTTATGGTGATCTTGAATAAAATATCTGTAGTGGATATAAAATAAAACATAGGTAATTGTGGAATTTTATGATTATTTAGTCCCCCTATTAATATTTTGATAATGTTCTCTTGGGGTGGTATTATGTGGTGAGATCAAAACTATATATTACGATTTTTTGATATTTTATTAGAAAAAATTAGTATAGATGTTTTATTGTTTATTACATGAGTTGAACACATCGATATTTATATACATACACATATATGAAAGTTTGTTGGGTGTTATTATTATTGATGATTAAATTACTTATTAATTTCAATGGATTATAGAGGTCTTTTTGTAGAAGAGTTAGGTGTATAAGAATGACTCAGTAGTGAACATTGTTGTAAATTATTAGTTGTAAATTTGAAAATGTTTTTTAGGATTTTCAATGATTATATATATATATATATTGTATTTTTATTTATGATTACTTTATGAGGATGACATGAGCTAATATTCATGATGTCATGTACTTTTCTATAGATTAATTTATCTTATCATAAAATATGTATATTTTAAAACTTATACAATAATGATATATATATTATATAACAATTGCACCAACCATGTCTATCTCCCCACTAAATTTCAATCACAAACCCAAATATATTAGAGGTGATCTTGAGGTTTCTTTTCTAGACTTATCATCAACCTGTGAGTCATCCAAATAGGGGTCATATAATTTCACTCTCCAATAATATTAATTTTTACAAAATAAATGAAAATTAATTTTATAATTAATGTGAATATTATATACATATTCTAGATATTATAGATTAATTTTTATAAGGGAAAACATCTTCCAAAACATTATAGTATTTTCAATATTTTTCTTATTTTAGTAAGTTATTAATTTGTTTTCTTCATTTAAATTTTATTATAGAAGCAAATAGGGTCTTGTTCAAATTAAAATTTATAATATTAAGATTGTTATAATGGTTTTAGGTTTCATGTGTTTTTTACTGTGGTTTCTATATTTCAATGGTAATAATTTTATTTTTGATTCATAATTTTGACATTTAGATCCCTCTCCCCACATTCCACTACAATTGAAATTACCTTATAGGGTTCAACTAGTGAATTATCTATAAAAAGTTTCCCAAAATATTTATTTATTTAATAACTATAGGTAATTATTTATGATATTCAATGTGATTTGATAGGGAATTTGTGGAATAATTTACTATTTAGTAATAGGGGACTCTACGAAAAAATTAATAGAGACCACAAATAAAACACTAATGAAGAATCTATAAACAAATTAATATTTAACGATGACAAATGAGCTATTATTTAATCTTCAATTATTAGTTATAGATATATTTAGAACTATCTTAAAAAATAAGGTATATATGTCTTCTCGACTTGAAATTTGGGCAGTAATATGAATTATACTTCTTTTAAAGGATTTATTTTTATTCTATAAATATGACTCGACATCTAGAAAATCATACAAAAGATGATGTGATAAGTGAGTGGTTAAATATAATTAAGGGAAATATAATTATATAAATAGGAATCTTTTGTAAAATTATGGGCTGTTTATATTCACTACAACCATCAAAAATCATAAAAAGAATTGTGAGTACCACATCGGAATGATTATGATGACTATATTTGTTCATTTTGTGAAAAATATTAAACTTTATTTGATCCATTCAAAGTCATGAATCATTGATGATAATTAAGAGAAATTGTTAACTTAGAACCATATAAATATGATTTTAATATAAATTATTTAACATTTCATCATTTATATGTTCTTTTATATTT
The DNA here is from genome assembly GCA_963277665.1 of Viscum album. Lineage (NCBI taxonomy): Eukaryota > Viridiplantae > Streptophyta > Magnoliopsida > Santalales > Viscaceae > Viscum > Viscum album. Next base: position 1,952,669,207 of record OY728150.1, read on the forward strand.
TAATTTTACCGAATAATTAAAAACATTATTTTAAAAAGTTGTCAATTAATAATATTGCATATTATTAACCTAACAAGTGGAATTTAGGATTACACCCCAATTTAACTAAAGACACAATATCTTCATTTAGTTTGTGTCACCATAATGGAAATGTTATCCCTGCTAAAAACTTCTCTCATTCATAAATTGGTGAAAAACATGCGAAAATTTAATATAATAAAAAATGTAAAATAAGTGATATAATAAAAGGAACCTTGTTATTGGCTAAAAATTTAAATATCATGGAAACCATTTCCTTTTTTTAAATAACACTTATAAAACATAAATAAATATGTTCTACATGTAAAAATTAATATTTCTCAAATAGTACCATTTAAACAAATTATAAATCATAGGGAAAAACAAAAACTCTTCTCAGTGTACATGGATACTCTTGAAAACATCTCATAAAAAACCTTTCACATTTAAATGATCAATTATAGACCTAACATAATGAAATAAAAAAACCATTAAATTATTTTGATGTGTAATATAGGAATCATGGCGAATCAAATTCATAACATGTGATCACCTGTGTTTAAACCATGTAAGAATAATTAAATCCCAATAAATTCCACTAAATTTAGCAACCTAGTTTTCTCCCACATTTTTTCCGTTGAATAATATATAATTACCCAATTCATTAGGTAGATATATTAGGAAAACCTATTTTCATGAATGAAATTGGGCTCACAAGTCTTCACAAAAAAACTAATGTATCATATTTTTTTTAATATTTTATATATTCATAATAACTCCATTAAAAATCTATTCAAACCATAATTAAAATATAGTCAATTTTCACATAATAATAAGGGTAAATATGAATTTTTTTTGAGAGGTACTAATAATTAAAAAATATTAAAAGTCAATTAGTTATATTTTATTTGAAAATAAACATTATTTTGATGAGCAATATTTATAAAAAAAATAATAGCAATGATACCATAATATGCAGTCAAGATGTATAGAATAATCAAATGACTTCGGTAAAAAATTAAACATCACCCATAATATAAATGAGAAAAATATTATTTTTCAAACCACTAAAAATATAATAAAAATTAATTGAAACTAATTTTTTCAAATATTCTATGTGTGAGTAACAACATTCAAGGATCATTTTTTATAATAAGGTTATAGAGTTTTAGAATTTGATTGGAATACTAAAAAATAATGGTTTAAAGGAAAATCACATAACATAACTATCATCTATCTTCATACATTATATAACCAATAAAAAATAAACCCTTATTATTCTAAATTTTCATATAAACCATTATCTTGTTAATTTTATAGTTTTTATTACATTTATTTCTTTTATCTCAATGAATTATTTGGTTACTAAAATAGTTATTCTCACATTATTCATTTTGGGATGGTTAGATTTATATCCATAAAAAATATTAGTGTTTTTACTATGGATATGTGGGTAATGGTTCCAATAAATCCATAATATCCAAATTTTAATAATTATAATATTACCATGTGAGATTCACTTTTAAAACAAGACTTTTCATGTGGTCATGTTACATTAATCAAACCATTTAACGGAGAGGTTAGTCCATATGCATGAATGAATATAATTTTCATTTATCTAATAGATGGAATATAATTAAAGTATATAATTATTTACATTTGAAAATTAATAAATATATGACACACTAATATTTTAAATGAGGAAGATTATTTTTAATAGCACATTCGACATGAAAAAATAAACATAAATGACATGTGAAATATATGACTACAATAACCAAAAAATTAAATTTTAGTGTATAATTATTATTAAATAATTTATGGAATATATATAATTAATTATAAATTTTAATATATTGACTAATTAATTTTAAATATTTAATAAATTTTTAGTAATGTAATTTTTTTAATCAAAAATATGTTTTCTCCATAAATGATTTCAATTAATTTTTTGTGAGGAGATATTATAATTGATTTTTAGATATTTTAGAAAATTTATTTCATAAATTGAAATAAATTATTAAAAGTGTCATATCAAAATTAAGTAATGGTGAATTATTCAGCTTTTAATAAATATTTATTTTTTAGTGAATAGTGAGAAATATAGATTTTTGTATACTTTCAATTCTATTTAATTAATAAATTAATTTAAATTTCTTGTTATGTTTTTAATATGACATAATATCAAATTAGTATTAATTATTTTGATTTAATCCAATTAATTACATTTTAATCATATTAATATTTTATTTTTCAATATGTTTAATAATGTGTTAAAAATGGGGGGTTTTTCCGAAAACTACTATAAATTACATAATGTTTATCCATTTAAATTAACTATAATCCATAATATCAAATTATTTAAATTAAATTTATATAAATATTATATCATTAAATATTAATTTGAATTCATATACGGTTATTAATATTTATAGAGTTAGTATAAATTCATGTGATGTCTCAAATATACATTTCTCGAAATACTTCTTATTAATTGCGTTAGTGGGTTTTATTTTAAAGGTAAATTATTCCTGATTTGTAAATTGAATCATGAATATGTATTAAATATTTTTAATCATAATCATTCATGTTATCTAAGAATTTTAGAATAATATTTTCTTACTAAATAGTGAAAGTATGAAGAATCGGTTTCTATATATAAGTTGAAAATGGGTTTTCTAGGAATAAAACTAAAATGGAAATGGTTAAAATGAACTAAAAATTAGCTAAATTATATTTCAAGTAAATATTTTGATATTCTAATATATAATTCTAAATAAATTGATCATATAATATGCAATCTATTTTCAAAAAAACACGTGTACACTTTTTTCTTTTCAAATATTACAGGAGTGTTACTCACTAGAGTTTTAATTGGCCAACCCCTCTCTTCTTTTATTAAAACTATAAAATAAAATATTACAAACAAATAAATAACCAAATACCATAACTAATTACCTTAATATGACATAATTTTTCTTATTTTATCATAAAACAGTTCTTTCATTGATTTTGGTTCCAACGTTGGGATATTGATTGGAGTAGATGTTTCATGCTTAACTGATTTTTTTGTTTTATTTCTCTATCCACCTACTTTAAATATTATCCAATAATTATGATGAAATAAAAATATTTTCTCCAATATATAGAGATATTATTATGTTAATTTAATATAGTAAATTCATCTCCATCAATATAAAATGATAAATGATACCATCATCTATGTCTATGGTGGACTACTGCCTAACTAACCATTATAATTCATTGTCTATCACCTACTCTTACAGTTAATTATAATGATGGATTTAAAGTATAAATAAGATACTTCAATCATAAATATACTTATATAGTTATTGTAACATATGTACCTTCTTAATTTCCATTATGTAGAGGATATAATATTGTCGCTCGTGTGTTCATAGGAAAACCGCCTCACGAAGTGATTTAATTTATTTATCAGCAACAAAATAAATGAAATTTAATAATGATTGTTTTATAGAATTAATTATATATATAAGAAATTATTATTATATTAATTACATATTTAAAATTTTTAAAATATAATATATCATTTTATTTCTTACCTTTACACCCACTACAAAATGATAGTGTTGTTTGTTTGTATTTGGGGAGTACTGCGTCTATGAAGTGATGGGACAATTGTTTTCATAAGAAACTTTTATTGATGATATATAAAAATAAATTTAAAGAAATACTATCAAATTATTTATAAAATTATAATTCAAAAATGATTACGTAATACATAACTTTTTTCCACAATGATCGTTGAATAATTGAAACATTACTTAGGCGTACGTACGGGCAAACATATCCTTGATTACTATGTAGTTAATTTAAAATAATCATATTTAATTATTGGATTTTAAATTATAAATTATGGCTAAATGTAAATACTATTTTATAATTATTATTCTAGATATTTTAAAATAATGACCAATTTATAAATGGTCAACACACCAAATCCATTTTGAAACAATTAACTGATCATCCCCAAAACACCTATCGTGGACCTGCCATATTAAATGTTTAATATTTCATTATTAATAAATAATATAAAAATATTTAATTAAAAGGTATTAAATATTTTATTTCTTCTCATGAAATAAAATAATTGATATTATTTTACTATTCATGAATCTAATGAAATACATGGAATGCCTAGACATGAGGCAGGGGACTTCGTCTAATTTTTTTTCATTGAGGCATATTTTTATATTATGGAACTTATTTATTTTATTTTGTATATATACTACTGATTTTATAATTAATATCATTAATCCTTCATATATAATGTGTTTTTATGTTTCAATGTGTATTATTTAAACAATAGTGTTTTTATATGAATGTTTCTAAGTGGTATGGAATTTTATTACTCAATTTCTTTGTGTTTGGTTATATTGATTCTTCAATTCCGTTTATATTTTAAGATTATGTGTGGAATGATTTTTTTTTATGTTATATTGTATTTTTAAATATTTAATTTGTATTTAAATTTTATATACATTATTGAAACAATGACCCTAATAGCAGAGAGCTAGTTTCTCATATATTACATTAAATAAGATACATGGAATCTCACCCCGAAGGGCCAAGTAGTGTAGTAGACATGGTAAACTATATAAACACGTGATTTCCAAATGAAATTGGAAACAAACCTTAACATAATAATTGATATTATAATAATATTATTCCCTCTATCATATCAATGAATATCAATCATAATCCACACTAAGAATTCCTGGGGAAGCAAACAAAATTAGGGAGACCTCAAATTCTCAGTAATGGATAAGTACACTAGAGGATATATTGATTGAATAAGAATAATAAACATTTAATGTTGTCTTACTAAACAAACCTTCCATTTAAATAACAAAAATAATATTACAAGATAAGGAATAATAATCATGGAAAGGTAAATAATAAAACACACATGCCGTTTTTTGATTAATCTGAGAAGGAAATGCACCCATGAATTATATCAAATTGAAAACATCATGGATAATAATAAAATAATTATTTTTGAAGGAAGTAATTAAATATTTTCCCCCATAATCTCAGAAATCATTATGCATTAACCCACATGATTTTTTGAAATTCAGCTACAAACTAATGGTTCAAACCCATTTAATGTTGCTCTACTGAATTGTCTCATGATACATACCGATGCTTCAAGGGGGTATATAATTCCAGTCCCCACATAGAACTGCATTTACAAACCTTTCTATTTATATATCACCTGATTTATATCGTTCATGAAAAATTTCCTTATCATTAAATAAATATATTTCGTATTGAATAAAGATTTATTAGTATTTCAGTAGATTAAACAATATTATTCAATGTAGAATACCATATATAAAAATGATATATAGTTTAATAAATAAACATATTCATTAAAATTATTATTTATATTTTTGAGAAATTTAATTTCCAATCCTCACAGGAATGTTAGTATTTTAAGGGAATGTTGATGACTATTAAAAATGAATCAATAATGTTAATTTTAGTAGTTTTATTTTTAAAAATATTCATAAACATCAATGTATGGAATTAATATGTTATCAATACCACATATCCCAATAATATAAAATTAAGATAACAGGTTATTATCATTGATGAATAGAAATACCATAAAAATATCATTAATAACATTTTTGAGGAAAATATATTTTTCTCTTTTAAGGTATTAATGTAAAAAAATGTTCAGAAATACATTTAAAATAACTTTCTTGAAAAATTATATTTGACTCAAACAATTTATTTTTTGAATCATTTGAGTTTTCATGAATGATATAAATTGTATTCATGTCATAGGCATTAAAAAATTGATTCCATTCACTTTTTTGTAAAATCCAATCATTAATTGGTTTCCAAACAATATGATGATACCATTAAAAAATTTTAAGAAACAATTTGAAAACATTACATTAATAAATTATTTTTACCGTTTTAAAACATTTTTAGACAACATTGTTTTCGATCAAAATAGATTTTGAATCAAGGCGATTAATAAATCTGGATATTCATAAAATAAAATTTCATGTTTTTAATATACCAAAGAGTGGAAAATGGTAATATTAATTGATAATTCCATAAATAGAAATACATGATTAAACTGAAATACTTATTTTTAATAATGATCATTCAATTTACTACAATGTAAATTTAACTACATTGAATCCAGGAAAAAATGGATTGTTAAAATACCCTTCATAATATAACTGCATTGATGTTCATACTACCAAATAAGTCTATTATTTATATCCCACGTAAATCCAAACAAATAAGTTGGTATTAAAAATAATATTGATTAAATTAAATACACCCAAAATTATAGAATCTAATATATATTGATTATGTAAAATAACCCAATGAAAAGAAATTGAGATACGAGATATTTTACTACTAGTTAACATTAAAGTCAATATCAATGTGGATGAAATAATTACAATAATAACATGATATATCATGAATTATTATTTAATTGTGATATTACATGCCCAATGGTTATTATATATACCTTTTAAATGAAATTATCTTTATATAATTATAATATGGCTTAATGAAATAAAATCTAGAAGAGGTCCTTACCTAACATTTTATTTTTCATGAAAATTATTTATCCTCTTTAATAATTGTTTTGAACAATTATAAAAATATAATATTTTTATTTGTATTTTTATTGTATAAAATATAATCCTTTTTAACATCTAACAATCCCATTTTTTATATTATTTCATCATTTTTATTGTTTCAGTTGTTGATTTCATAGAGTTAACAATCATTTTTTTAAGGAAACTTCCGATTATTGTGGATATTAAATATTTATATCAAATATAGATTAATAATGATGACATATTTTTAATATTAATTATTTATTCATACATTTAATACCAATTATAAAATATGGTCTTGAAAAATGATGTATGTTACAATAATAGGCATGGTAGGTTGTATGTATGCATGAGTAACACATCCATTTTTAAAATACCATTATAGAAATGTAGTGAGTAATATTTTATAATAATATAATGATAATAATTTCACAAATACCAATTTATTACTATAAATATAATTAAATATATCATCCTTGTGGGGTGATGATTAAAATGTAGTCCCATCACTCTATGAGGGAAGTATTGCAGACGTACATTTACAATGTCATCATATTTTATTGAGTGAAAATATATAAAATATAACAATATTTTATCATTTTACAATGATAACAAATTCATTATTTACGTAATAATTTATTTTTTTCATGAAATCATTAAATATTTCCTTAAAGCATTCAAAACATAGCATTTTTGAATGATTAATCACAGTGATTCCTGAGGCATTAGTCCGCCGTACACTAGAGAAACATTATCGTATCCCTCAAAAAATAGATGTTAAAAAAATATGTAATGAATAAATATGTATATTTATCTTATAAATATCATATATATTCTTTATATCCATCATCATAGAAAACTGTTGGAGGTTGTAATGGAAAACAATACTATGTTCGTGAGCTTGTAGACTGACATACACAATAATGATGATTTAGTAACCCATTTGATGGAAGCATGGTTGGTTTTATTCCAGGAATATATCATTACAAAACATCAATATAATAAATATATATTTTTTATTATATCATCACTTGTAATAATAATATATGGAGGTGGATGAAGAAATATTATTAAAATACATATTTGGAATTTTATCTCTTCTCAGACCACCTCTTTAAAAATACACCTAAAGTGTTCCTTGAATCAATATATCCATGATAAATGAATTCTGGAATGTATTCATGGAATTTGGGGTTGGGATTATGGTAGGTATTCATTGATCTGATATGATGTGAATGTGTGAGGTAGATAGGGGATAATGTTGCCTTTTATAAATTAGGTGAGCAGTGCAATTATAAATTTTGAATGGAAAACGAGTGGCTCCATTTTTCACATTCCTAAAGAGTCCAAAATGGTTATTTATAAATTAATACTCTTTATAGGGTAGAAATATATCCAGAAAATAAATTTTCTTCAACTTTTTAGTTTAATTGAGACAATATCTATTTTGTTTAACCATGAGTAAATACATTTTTCCGATAAATGTGGAATTTTTTTAAAATATTTTCATTCTTCAATTTTTTTAAAATTGATGTTGTTCATGGTATATTATATAAATATTTTTTATTTTAGATATTCAATCTATTTGAAAAATATAAATACATAGAAATACAAAATTATATTTTTAAATTAATTCCATAAAAGCTACGAGAAAGCCTATATTACATATATTAATGTTCAGAAGTTAAAAATGTATTGATATCAAAATTAAAGATGAAATATTTTCTAGTAAACTAAATTGTATTAATATATTTATTAATAATGTAATTACACTTTAAAAATAATTTATAATATACATTATATTTATACACAATTTAAATGGAAGGCAGTTTTAAGTTAAAATTCCCAATTTTTCATTATTCATAAAAAATTGGAACATTTCAGTAAAATAAAAAACATTTATCCTAAGATAATTTTTATTTTCATATTTAAAAAATGATTTTAATTTTAAACAATTTATATTATAATTTTTTCAAAAAATATTTTTCAACTACATGTGCACAACTCAAAAAAAACTATCTTATAGAAAAAATAATGTTTTCCAAAAAACAGTTCATTTCTATTTAATTGTTTCTTATTTTATTTCTAACCAATATTTAAATATAATTTTCATAATATTTATATTACTCTACATACCCACAAATATAATGGATTGTTTATAATTATATATTATAACAACGTTTATTTTGACTCAAAGAGGTGTGTTTTGCAAGCTAACAACCTGATTAAATTTAAAGAAATATATTTTGTGTTTTATTTATGCTTGTTTTAGCATTTCTCATACTCTATTGAATACAATGTAATTAATATATAATTTCATGTTGTCACCTTTTCCCACACCATAAATAATTTCCTCCATTCTAATTTATACTAGATTTATGCAATGAAGGGTTTTATATTTAGAAATTAATATGTAGAAATCACACATCAAAAATTGATATAATAAAACATGTCTCAATAAGACATAAAAGTAAATATATAGGTTATATTGAATTACACAAAAATATGTTTATATTTATGATATTATTTGTGGAATTTGAAAATATATAAATGTAAATGAAGTGTATATAATTATAGATAATGATAGAGACCATTGAACATAAGAGATTAAATGATCAACGAAATGTTGAGGATCGGAAACCCATAAATATATGATGATTTAAAATACGATATTATTAATTAGACATGAATTTAATTTGATAATTTTTTTCTATATCACTTTTGTAAATTTTCTATAAATCATTTCAAGACTATGAATTAAAAATAAAATCTTTCTGGATGTGGCTCTATTTCATAAGTATAATTTTGAACTTTGGATGTTCTTTTATAAATTTCTAATTCATTAGTTACCTCAACAAATGAATTTCTAAAAAAAATTTATAAATAACTAAAACACACTTTTATCAATTCAAAATATCTGTAATAGAATGAAAAATCAATCTTCATATCTCTATTTATTACTATGAAATTAATTGTTGTTATAGGTTATCCAATATGCATAAGTATCAAAATAATGAGTTAATATATTAATATCTAAAAACACTTATGAAGTTGAACATAACCCTTTTCATAAAAGGATAAACTTTTGACCTTTCAAAAATATTATGATCCAAAACTATAGAAATAATTTAATGACTCATCCTTAAAACATTACTTAATCTTGAATTAAATTGAATAATTCACATTGAGGATCTTTTCATGTTTAGAGTTTTAGATAATTAGGACATAACTATTACATCTCCAAGATTACAAAGCAGACACATCTACTCAGTTTCCATTTTTTTACAAAATAAAAACTCTTGAACAAAAAAGTCATGTCTAGTTGTTGTTTCAGACAACATGATATTTCTGTGATCCCATTCTTGACTCTATTCCACTATATGTCCTGTGAAAAATATTTCAAAAAAACATGGGATGAGCATAAAAAGATCATTAAGGGTTATAACAATATGGAAAGAAAACATTAGTCCATGAATACATAAGAATCAATGAAGTCATACTTTAATCATAAAACATAAGCAATTTAACATCTCTCATGAAATCATAAGATTTATGTATAACTCAATAGAAATCACAATACCTAAAGGTAACTTGAGGCATTATATCATTATTACGTATGGGGTAACCCTCATGGTTACATTTGGAATAACTATCACATTATATTCCCTAAATCTCTTCATAGAAACCTTAGCGTTTAATTCCTTCGTGTTAATCAATGCATTAGAGAGCTATATCGGGCTCACCCACCCTTAGTTTATCACGTAACCACCCTTCTTCATAAACAATCCCCAAGAACCATAACATAATCATAGCACATAACTTAAGCATAAAGTAAAGATATCATTCCCACATTTAAATAACAATATAACTTTTTAAGATATTGAAATAATAAATCCATTCTAAAAACCAATTTCAAGCCAATTTCAAACATTTAACAAAGAGATTTTTGAATAAAAGTTTCCCATACCACATTGAAGATTTTAACATTTTAAACCATTTTTATCCATATAAATAAATCCGTAAAACTATTTTGAAAACATGGATATTAATGAGAAATATTTATAAGAATAAATTATTAAAACATTTAAAATGATATTTTAGTTAAAGGGTTTTTAACAAAACGAGAGACACTTGAATACAAATAATTGAGGAATTACATTTAATCAGAACATTATAATATCATGATAATAAAGGGATTCATGGTATAATATTCCAAAGGACAGTATATACACCATATAAGAGTGAATTGGTGCATAACAACAATGAAGTCTCAATAGAAAGGTAAAATGAGATGAAATACCTTATAAAGAAGGTATCCTTAAATTAAGGATAAATCAATATCTTAATAATGTGTGAAAAATATAAATATACCCAATATAAGTGGATATTAAGTGTAAAACAACTAGATGTCATCCACATATATTCATAGGATGATATATTTAATAACTACAAGTTGAACCCAAAGAAATCGAAATTGGGTTAAGATGTTCCCTTGTAAAAATTTGACAGCCTAACGACGTCACTTTAAAATTTAGAAAATGATTTGATGTGAAAAAAAGGCTATATCATCACTTGGAAATAATATTTACATCAATAAGGATATATAAGAACATGTCCCAAAATAATAAGATGTAAATTAAAACATCTATCACTAAAAGTCTTTTAAAAAGAGGAGGGTGAAAGGTTCCCTAACCGACTTGGGTAACTTTCGAAACGTACAGCACATTAAAGAAGGACTATAAAAATTGATGTAAATACTCATAAACAAATGTATATTACAAAAAGAGTAGAATAATGGGCAGTACATACACCACTCAAAGGAAATGGTGTCAAATGTAGCATAAATCTCACGGGAATAAAAGTGAGATGAAAAATCCCTTACGAAAACTCGGTAGCCTAACATCACCAGTTAAAACTTCCAAAAATGGATTTAAGAGATCAAATAGGGTCTCTAATAATATGGACATAAAAAAGTAAATTATGATAAATATAAAATAACATTCCTAAACGTAAGAAATATGAGCTTAAAATAAATGACATAAAAGGGAGTACTTAAACAGAAAGAGAGAGGTAGGATCCATTATCTCATGTCCGACTTCTCTTGTTCGTTTCGTTATATTCCTGAATAATAAAATTTTTAACTTTATAATTTCATATGTAGAACCATTAAAAATTATTATTCAGTTCATATCACATATTATAATGTGATAATAATTGTTTAATAATGTAAGTTTATATCAGACGTTTTTGTCGATGTTTGGTACATGAGTCAAAAATGAACTTGTTTGAAAATGATTTTCCATGTAGTTATAAGTAAATAATCTCCAGAATAGTATTAATGATTTAAATATCATATATATCCAGTTCATATTCATTTTATAATATTCCATAACATTTGAAGATAAAAAGAAATGAAATGCACTGTTCATGGAGATGGTAGGTCGTACGTACGCATGAACGCTACTTTCATTTCATTGTCATATTAATGGAATTAAAAATAAATGAGATATATATATATATTATAATTAAAATATAATATATATGTTATATAGGTCACATATGTTCATTAATCTCATTTTTTATACATTCCATGTATTGCATGAACGAGTCACATCTCTTGAGGGGGCGGTAGTCCACACTTCCTCGTATTAAATTATCACATTTTCACAACATGAAAAGAATAAAGTTATGTTTTAAATATAAATTACAGAATCATAGAGAGGAAATAAATATAATATATATCATGTAAAAATAGTTCCATCATAATGGCCACCATGATAGGTTGTAGGAGAAGATAGAACAATCATCGTTTCGTGAGGCAGTAATTCACCATCCACAAAAACAGTATATTCTTTAACCATTAGATGGAGGTGTGTGTAATTTTTGCTCGAATAATTCTTATAAAAATATACTAGTATATTTAAGACACTATTGTTATTACAAAATAAAGGAATAAAAATAGTTTAGGGTGATGGATAAGCAAAATAAAACAAAATAACATTAGGGAAGACTTTACCTTTAAACCGGGTAACTCCCCTTGGTTTGAACACAAAGGTTTTCTTGAAGAGCTTTTTGACTAAGGGAAGGATTCTAGGATGATTAGAGGGATGTGTAGAGATAAAAAGGGCATATCTTAACCAATCAAATGGCTTGATAGGGGTGGGTAAAGTGGTAGAGGTTGGGGAATTTTATAAGAGAAGAGGAGGGGCACTCTTGGAAAGTTATAAAATATTACTTTATTATAAAATTATTTTCAGAATTTAAAGGTCCCAAAAGGATATATTTCAGGGATAAGGTGATAAGGTTTATAAATAAACCCATACAATAGGATTATGACAAGTTTATGACTTACATGTTACCCTATCTTCTAATTTTATTTAAATCGTTCATTTATGAGGTAATCATTGCATCATCACGGTGTCATAAATAAATTAATTTATTTAATGTCTAAAAATTATTAAAAAAATATCATGATGTAGGAAGTATTTTTAGATTTATAAGAATATTTATAGTAAAAAATATGTCTTTTATGACCCCATGTAAAAATTGTTTTAGTAAAACAATACATGTTTGTGATATTTTAATTTTAATTTTAAATAAAAAATTATTAATGTCATTTTCCTACCAAAGTGGCTCCATGGGGTCCCCAAGTTGACCCATGGATTTTCTAGGTCGGCCATGACTCATCCAATTAGATTAGGACATGTTTCAAGGATATTTAAAATTATTATAACATTATCTTTACCTTAAATTACACTAATTACCTTTAATCGCGATTAATAAAACCTAAAAGTTACTATTCACCAAAAAAAATTTTAATCCCATTGAACCACATTTTACATCCTAATGACACCCATGTATGTCGGAATTTTGAAATTCAAATCACAGAATTGGTAATGTTTCATTTAAACGAAAAATCAGTTTTCTAACTACCACTTAGTGGTTTCACTATTTATCCAAAATTGACGTTTTTCAGGAAAAATACCAAAAGTTCACCGTAAGCTATATTTGATTTTGCAAATTCAAAAATGATGTCTATTTTTCAAAATTAAAAATATATAAGTTGAATTAATTAATTTAAAAATTAATTCCCGTTGTCAGAACAAATAGCGTGTTTTTATGAAACAATATATATCAAATGATTGACAGTAGTTTAAGTCCAATTTCAAAGTAAAATTAATTCCAATGACCAATATTGGATTAAAGGGTAAAAATTTATTATAATTGGACTTCAAAACCAATTCAAAAGATAATATAATAATACAAATAAATTATATTAAAAAGAGGTTTTGAATTAAAATACAACATTTTCACTATTCATTAAAAATTTAACTTTATCGGAAAAATATCCAAAAATTACACAATGTAAATTTTGATGTCCTGATTCTAAAGAAGAATTTTATTTGGTCCAATATAATTTATAAGAGGGACCAAAACTATATTAATGATGGTTCACCATCAAAAGGCAATAAATCGACCTTTTAGTGAATTTTAGAGTATTTATGCTTAAAATTGAATTCTTTTCCTATTTTAGGACTTTTTATTTTATTGGATAAATGTAAAAACATTTAACAGACATATAAAATCATATTTTAGTTATTTCTATCCACTCCCTCCAATACAACGGCTAGGCGTTAACTACCATTTAAAATAATATTATTTTATTATTAGAGTGCAACGTACTATTTAAAAGAAACTCATTGTTGTGTATGGGTATGCCATTAAGAATAGCATTCCCTTTAAAGTAATATTAATATTTTATTCACAAATATTAATAAATATGAAAATGTAATGTTCTTTATTTACCTGGGATGTTACATTCTTCCCCCCTTTTGGGAATTGCGTCCTCCCAATTTTAAAATTGGGCTTGGAAACGTCATTGAAATCCCTGCATCGGAAAAAGAGTAAATTAAACTGTCACTTTGAAAGAAAGAAAGGTAAGTACAAAGGTCACCTGAGTTAACCCATACTAGGATTCCATGTCAGAAAACATGGACATGGAAGAGAAAACAAAGTGTCATGTTCTGATGGAGGGTGATAGAAAACATGATTAGGAGAAAGTTTACCACAAGAAGATCACAAACATGTGATGGGTTAAACGGTTTTTGATTTCTCAGTGGGAAAAATTAACGAACATCATTTTTGTTTTAAGTTATTTTTCAATGAGGAATTTATTTATGAGCTTAAATAAATTATAAGGGAACATACTTACTTGTCTTGTAGACTTTTATCTTTTACTAGATTTCTAACTCAAACTCATTCTTTCTCCAAATGATGAGTATTTAGGATTACTTGTTCACATTAAGAGTGCAATAATCAACATCTAGAGAATCACTTAATCCACAAAAGAGAACTATATATTTCCCATGTCTTTAGACAAAAACCAAAACCAAAATTATTAGTACGGGATCAGATAATACCCAAAAAGGATTATCCTTTATAAAAAGAAAATCTATTCTTAATCTCCAAAATTTGTCCAACGAAACCCAAAGTTCAACGAAGACCATTCAATAAACATTTTTCCATAAAATTTATCAAAGTAAACAAAACTTATATTGAAACCCAAATATTTGTAGGATTTAATCACATAGTCTTCCAAGGTAAAATTAACATTTATCTCCAAATAACATCAGTTGATCTTAATGTCTCATATTGAAAAGTGATTAACCTAATCATATATATTCCATGATAGGTCAATATTTTCCTAGATAACACAAAATCAACTTATTCTTTATTCATAAAATTATATAAATAAAAATAAAAAGTCATACTAACCAGGGACTTCATGTAGTCTAGTGGTAGGCGATGTGTCCTTGTCGCCCTTCAGTTGTGGATTTGATTCCAGAGGCCTTACCAGATGCGACAGGTTGTCACCCATCCTATGGGTTGTCCTTTTTATAAAACTCCAAAAATAACCCTACCATGTTTTAACCTCAATGGTTTCCTTATACCTCCCATTTTCACCCAAATTCATTACGATCTCAACATCATAATCCTTGAAGTCTTATTTCACCACCATAAGATAAAATAAAATGATTCCCAAAAATGAAGAACACCATACCTTGATCATGGTGTCCATTTGGTTTCATCCTCATCCTATTCACATAGGTTGATGTTCCATGCATTGCAACAATGATTTAGAGATCCTTCAAAATCATTTTCTTCCTCCATCCAAATACACCATGTACAACATGGGTCATATGGGTGTTCACAGAAAAACAGTTTTGGAAAATAATCATGTATGACATATAATTTCAAGACATCTGATAAGACATAATTTCTATAAAATAGCCTGACTAAATTTGTGTTGAAACATTAAATTTATGGTCCTTTTAAAATACCACATGCATGTGCTGAGAGACTATATTTTATAAGAAAATATAAATAGGTTGTAAAAGGGTATCCTTCTTCAGCACCTTCTTTAAAATCATAATATGCTTCAAAATCTTATGATGAGGTAAAATATTTGATAATGCCTTGATAATATCTACCTTTATTGAAAATATGAGATTATTGTAAAAATAGGATTTGTCTAAATACAACACATGATCCATGATGATAACTAGGTATAGTGGAGGTGTTTGATATCTCAAAAAGCTTCTTGCAAGTGAGTTGTATGCTAGAAAATGTTTCATAATAATCTAAACAAGACTTTGCAATAATTATTGCAAGCAAGACATCAGAAAGAGTTAAAAATGTCGTCTGAGATCCTCCTCCATCCATTTCCTTGATATGAAAAAGTTATAAAACAAGGATTTAATTATGATAATAAACATAGGGACTAATCCTGTTTTTAACGAAAATTCATAATCCCTAAAGTTGTCTAAACCGACCTTTGATACCAACTATAAGGTCCCATCCTTAAAACATTACTTAATCATGAATTAAATTGAATAATTCACATTAAAGATCTTTTTAGGTTTAGAGTTTTAGAGAATTAGGGCCTAACTATTACATCTCCTAGATTTCAAAGTAGACACATCTACTCAGTTTACTTTTTTTCACAAAATAAAGACTCTTGAACAAAAGAGTCATGTCTAGTTCTTGTTTTAGACAACATGACAATTCCTTGATCCCATCCTTGACCCTATTCAACTTTATGTCCTGTGAAAAATATTTCAAAAAAACATGGGATGATCATAAAAAGCTCATTAAGGGTTATAACAATACGAAAATAAAACATTAGTCCATGTATACATAAGAATCAATGAAATCATACTTTACTCATAAAACATAAGCAATTTAACATACCTCAAGGAATCATAAGATTTATGCATAACTCAATAGAAATAATAAAACATACAGGTAACTTGAGGCATTCATAAAATTCTTACGTATGGAGTATCCATCATGGTTAAGTTTCGAATACCCATCACAGTATATTCCTTAAATCTCTTCGGAGAAACCTTAGCGTTTAACTCCTTCGCTTTACCCAATGCATTGGAGAGCTATATCGGGCTTACCTGCACTTAATTCATCACGAAACCACCCATATTCATAAACGATGCCCAAGAACCATAACATATTCATAGCACATAACTTATGCCTAAAATAAATATAACATTCCGACATTGCAATAACAATATAAAATTTTAAGATATTGAAATAATGAATCCATTCTAAAACCATTTTCAAACCCATTTAAAAAATTTAATAAATATATTTTTGAATCAAAGTGTCCCATATCACATTAATGATTTTAACATTTTAATCCTTTAATATCCATATAAAGAAATCCTTAAAACCATTTTGAAAACATGGATATTAATTACAATTATTTATAATAATAGATCATTAAAACATTTCAAACGATATTTTAGTTAAATGGTTTTTAACTAAATGAGAGACACTTGAATAAAAATAATTGAGGAATAACATTTAATAAGAATGTTATAATATCATGAGAATAAATGAATTCATGATATAATATTCCAATGGATAGTATATACACCCTATAAGAGTGAATTGGTGAATAACAACAATAAAGTCTCAATAGAAATGTAAAATGAGATGAAATCCCTTATAAAGAAGGTATCCTTAAATTAAGGGTAAATGAATACCATAATTATGTGTGAAAAATATAAATACACCCAATATAAGTGGATATTAATTGTAAAACAACCAGTGGTCATTCACACATATTCATAGGATTATAAATTCAATAACTACAAGTTGAACCCAAAGAAATTGAAATTGGGTTAATAAGTTCCCTTGTAAAAATATGATAGCCTAACATCATCACTTTAAAATTTAGAAATAGAGTTGATGAGAAAAAAAGGGTATCTCATCACTTGGAAATAAATTTTACATAAGTAAGGATATAGAAGAACATATCCCAAAATAATAATATGTAAATTAAATGACCAATCAAAAAATTTCTTTTTAAAAGAGGAGGATGAAAGGTTCCCTTACTTACATGGGTAGATTTCGAAACGTACACCCCATGAAAGAACGACTATAATACATTGATGTAAGTACTCATAAACGAAAGTATATTATACAAATAGTAGAATTATGGGCAGTACATACACCACTCTAAGGAAATGGAGGCAAATGTAGCATAAATCTCACAGGAATAAAAGTGAGATGAAAAATCCGTTACGAAAACTCGACAGCCTAACTGCGCCACTTAAAACATCCAAAAAAGGATTTAAGAGATCAAATAGGGTATCTCATAATATGAAAATGAAAAGTAAAGTATGATTAATATAAAATAACATCCCCAAACATAATAAATATGAGCTTAAAATAAATGACATAAAAGGGAGTACTTAAAAAGAAAGAGAGAGGTAGGATCCCTTACCTCAAGTCTGAAATGTATTGTTCGTTTCTTTATATTCGTGAATAATAAACATTGGTCAATTTATAATTGCATAAGGAACTTATTTAAATATTATTATTCAGTTCATATCACATATTATAATGTTATAATAATTGGTTAATAATGTGAGTTCGTATTAGGCGTTTTTGTCGATGTTTGGTACATGAGTCCAAAATGAACTTGTTTGGAAATGATTATCCATGTAGTTTTAAGTAAATCATATACAGAATAGTATTAATGATTTATATATAATATATACCTAGTAAATATTCATTTTGTACTATTCCATAACATTTGGAGATAAAAATAAATGAAATGCACCGTTCATGGAGAAGGTAGGTCGTACGTACGCATGAACGCTACTTTCATTTCATTGTCATATTAATGGAATTAAAAGTAAATGAGAGATATATATGTTATAATTACAGTATCGTATATAGGTTATATAGGTCACAAATTTTCATTAATCGGATTCTTTATACACTCCATGTATTGGATGAACGAGTCACATCACTTGAGGGGGCGGTAGTCCACACTTCCTCGTATGAAATTATCGCATTTTCATGACATGCAAAGCATAAAGGTATGTTTTAAATATTAAATTCAGAAGCATATAAGGGACATAAATATAATATATATCATATAAAAATAGTCACATCATAATTTCCACCATGATAGGTGTAAGGAGAAGATAGAACAATCATCGTTTCATGAGGCCGTAGTTCGCCATCCACAGAAACAGAATGTTTTTTAACCATTAGACAGAGGTGTGTGTAATTTTAGATCGAATAATTATCTTAAAAAAATACTAGTATATTTAAGATACTGTTTTTCATACCAACTAAATGAATATAAATAGTTTTGGATGTTGGAGAATCAAAATAAAACAAAAGAACATTAGGGAAGACTTTACCTTTAAATCAGGTAACTCCCCTTGGTTTGAACCAAAAGGATTTATTGAAGAGCTTTCTGCCTAAGGGAATGCTTCTAGGATGAGGTGAGGGATTTGGAGAGATAAAATGGGCAGAACATTACCGAGCCAATGGCTTTAGAGGTGTGGGTAATGTGGTAGAGTTGGGGGCCTTTTATAAGAGAAGAGGACGGGCATTCTTGGAATGTTTTAAAATATTACTTTTTTATAAAATGATTTCTGGATTTTAAAGGTCCCAAAAGGATATATTTCGAGGATAAGGTGATAAGGTTATGAAATCCACCCATAAAATAGGTTTACGACATGTTTAAGACTTAGATGATACCCTATAATCTCATTTTATTTAAATTGTTCATTTATGAGGTAATCAGTGCATCATCATGGTGTTATAAATAAATTAATTTATTTAATGTCAAAAAATTATAAATAAAATATCATGATTTATGAAATCGTTTTAAATTGTTATTGAATATTTATAGTAAAAAATATGACTTTTATAACCCCATGTATAAATTGTTTTTGTAAAATAATACATGTTTGTATCATTTTAATTTTAACTTAAATAAAACGTTATTAATGTCATTTTCCTACCAGTGTGGATCCATGGGGTCCCCAAGTTGACCCTTGGATTGTCTTGGTCGTCCATGACTCATCAAATAAGAGTAGGAAATGTGTCAAGGTCACTTCATATTATTATAACATTATCATTACCTTAAATTACACTAATTACCTTTAATCGTGATTAATAAAACTAAAAAATTACTATTCACTTAAAAACTATTTTAATCCCATTGAACAACATTTTACATCCTAATGACAACCATGTATGTTGGATTTTTGAAATTCAAATCACATAAGTGGTAAAGTTTCATTTTAACGAAAAACCAGTTTTCTAACTACCACTTAGTGGTTTCACTATTCATCAAAAATTAAAGTTTTTCAGAAAAATACCAAAAACTCACCCTAAGCTATATTTGATACTCTGAATTCAAAAATGATTTCTATTTTAAAAAATTCAAAACATATAAGGTGAATTAATTAATTTAATAATTAATTCCCATTTTCAGAACAAATAGCGTGTTTTTATGAAACCATATATATCAAAAGATTAACACTAGTTTAAGTCCAATTTCAAAGTGAAATTAATTCCAATAACCATTATTAGATTAAATGGTAAAAATAAATTATAATTGGACTTTAAATCTAATTAAAAATACAATCTAATAATTTAAATAAATTATATTAAAAGGAGGTTTTGAATTAAAATACAACATTTTCACTATTCATTAAAAATGAACTTTATCGGAAAAATACCAAAAATTTTCACAATGTAAATTTTGATGTCCTGACTCAAAAGAATAATTTTATTTGGTCCAATAGAATTATTAAGAGTGAATAAAAATATATTAAATAGGGTTCACCATCAAAAAGAGATAAATCGACCTTTTAGTGAATTTTATAGTATTTATGCTTAATATTGAATTCTTTTATTATTTTAAGCCTTTATCTTTTATTGGATAACTGTAAAAACATTTAAAAAACATATTAAATCATATTTTAGTTATTTCTATTCATTCCCCCAATAAAATAGTGAGGTGTTAACTACCATTTAAAATAATATTATATTATTCTTAGTGTGCAACGCATGATTTCAAAGAATGTCGTTGTTGCGTATTGGGTACGCCATCGAGCATAGAATTCCCATTAAAGTAATATTAATATTTTATTCACAAATATTAATTAATATGAAAAAGTAATATTTTTTATTTACCTAGGATGTTAGAGATAAGGTCACCTTATTTCCAAAAATAATCGTATCATTAATCCCCCATACAACATGTTGTTTCTCTTAATCCTGAAATACAAAATATGTGAATTCCATCATCAAGTGTTTTGTTGAAACATAATTATAACATGAATTAATATAAATCATTTTTTAATACAAGAATTATTCCTTAATCCTTATATAAAACATATTTTATTTTATATAGTCTCTAAATACAAAAATGTTGTCAACTCCATATACGAATGAATTAACCACCTTTCCAACAATTTATTATTATATCTTAATGTAGTTTGAAAAATTCAATTTATGTTATCCATATCAATAATTTATTTAACCCAAATTGATTATCTAAAATAAGAAGTATATTTATATCTATATTTACATCAATCTTGTGTTTCAAAGAAGATCAGTTTTCCACTGAATCATTTTCCATGTTCATCGGTACCGTTCAACATACGCTATAAAATCCTAAATAAAAATATATTATTGTATAATACTGATATATTTAATAATTTTGATAACCAAGATAGCATTGATGAAATTATCATATAAAATAAATCATGAAGCCAATAAAAATTAGATTAATCATAGGCTCGATCATGATCCATTAGCATCATTTTAAGTATATTACATTGAAACGTGGTTCATTTCATAGTTCCACATCTACATAAAGTCGAAGTATTAAATATAGGAAATTTCGTTATTTCATTTAAATAACATTCATAGTTTTATTTATCTCAACACTTACAGAAATCACTAATTTTATGAATGTATATACCAAAGTTTTTCTTTCCATAATTATCCTATCTTGGAAACCCATTCATTATCTTCTTCCCCTTTTATATTTTTTGATCCATTATCCTATTCTTCTCTATCTTCCCTTCAAACTCATAATTCATAGATAATGATTTCCCAACCTTCATAGGACATCATACTATTTGTTCATATGATGAATATTTTTTTTGTAACTATATCCATTTAAAAGATTGTCTTAGACCCATCATATAAAGTATTATTCATAAAATTTTGACTATGTGAATTGATATAATATAAATTCCTTCAAAATGGTTTCACTTATAAATAATAAAATACAATATATCAGATCATAAAATTATGAATCATAATGTATAATCTCATTCATAGTGAAATAATCGACAAAAATTGAAAATTTTATGTATAAATAATCTTAAAATAAAAAACATGGTATCTTTTGGAATGTTTTTTTATCATAAACATATATTCATATCCTTCATAATGGTATATAAAAATCATTATTTTACCTTATTAATATCTCATAGTAGTGTTAAAATAGGTTCATAGTGGTGCCCATTTTGAAGGACCATGACACGAATGGGTCAATACCAATGCACACATTTCAGAGATACTACCCCAATATACATTTGGGTTTGAATCAGGTCATCTTTTTGTATCCAGGAAGAGATATATAGAAATGTAATGAAACATAATCTCTACCATTCCCAAAAATAAGTATGTATTTTTATGCATATCCTTAATGTTTTTCATAGGGTTATGATCCATAATATATTCTTTCCTAAATCTATTTATCATGTTATCTCTTAAACTTCCTTTAATAAAAACTATAGAAAATCTGACCCTAGTATCATAGAGTTGGTGTATGCATTATTACATTAGCATAATATACAAGGAAACATATTATGGATGATTGAATTGTTTTTTCCTTCGTAATCTAGATAGATAAAAGTTTTATAAATTACAATTAAAAACATATATTTTATCAAATTTTTGTTATCACAAAATACATTATTTCTTCTAGAGTATCCTTGAATATCACATGTAGTACACATCAAGTATTCTTCGGGAAGGAAACCAAATTAAAGTGAGATAAAATTCTTAGTTGGGGATAAGTATAAGTGATACTTTCATGATTAAAAAATAATAATAGACATGGAAAAATATAACTAAATTCACATTACATTTAAATAATATTAATTTTGTTAAATGTTATAGAGTAGTCCCTATAGAATGGAAAATATGTGAACACACATGACATTAATCAAAATAATGATATTGGAATTTATTCTGAGATAATATAATTGTCAAAATATCATGGATAATAGTTACTATTTTATTAATTATGTATGTTATTAATTAGTTGATACAAAGATCTTAGGTATAAGGCCCCAGCCTTAAAACTTACTTAATCTTGAGTTATTACAAGATTACACATTGAGGATCTTTTCAGGTTTAGAGTTTTAGAGAATTAGATCATGAAACTTTCATTACATTCCACATTTAAACAAAGTGGTTACATAAAAGATAGTATCCATTCTTCCCATCAACGGAAACATATTGAAAATAAAACATGGAATCTTTCTTAACACATCCTTGACTCTATCATCTTATCATGTACCTTTCCCTTGACCTGAAAAAAACATTTCAAAAACTTGGGATGAGCATAAAAAGCTCAGTAAGGGATATAAAAATATGGAAAGGAAACATGAGTTCATATATACACAAGAATGAAATCATAATTTACCCATAAAACATAGGCACTTTAACCTACCTCATCAAATCATGAATAAATCATAGAAATCATAAGACATAAAGGTAACTTGAGGCATTCATAACATTCTTACATAGGGAGTAACCCTCTTGGTTACGTTTGGAATACCCATCACAGTATATTCCCTAAATCTCTTCGGAGAAACCTTAACGTTTCACTCCTTCGCGCTACCCAATGCATTAGAGAGCTATAACGGGCTCACCCGCCCTTAGTTTATCACGGAACCACCCGTTTTAATAACAATGACCAAGAACGATAACATACACGTATCACATAAAATATTCATAAAGGAAACAAAACATTTCCACATTTCAAACACAACATAACATTTTAGTATTTTGAAATAATGAATCCATATAAAAGAAACCATTTCCAAAACCATTTAAAACATTTAATAAAAAGATTTTTAAATCAAAGTGTCCCATACCACCTTGAAGCTTAAAATTTTAAACCATTAATATCCATATAAATAAATCCTTAAAACCATTTTGAAAACATGGATATTAATAAGAACAAATAATTAAAACATTTAAAACGATATTTTGGTTAAAGGGGTTTTACCAAAATTAGAGACACTTGAATACAATAATTGAGGAATAACATTTAGTCAGAACTTTATAATATCATGAGAATAAATGGATTCATGATATAATACTCCAACGGACAATATATACACCATATAAGAGTGAATTGGTGCATAACAACAATGAACCCTCAATAGAAATGTCAAATGTGATGAAATCCCTTATAAAGAAGGTATCTTTAAATTCAGGACACATCAATCTCAAAAATATGTGTGAAAAATATAAATACACCCAATATAAGTGGATATTAAGTGTAAAACAATAAAAGGTCATTCACACATATTCAATGGATGACATATTCAATGACTACATGTTGAACCCAAAGAAATCGAAATTGGGTTAAAAAGTTCCCTTGACATCCTAACGGCATCACATCAAAATGAGTTGATGAGAGATAAAAAGTGCATCTCATCACTTGGACATAAAATTTACATCAATAAGGATATATGAGAACATATCTCAACATAACAATATGTAAATTAAAAGACCCAACAAAAGAAGTCTTTTAAAAAAAAAGAGGAGGGTGAAAGGTCCCCTTACCGACTTGGGTATCTTTCAAAACATACACCCCATGAAAGAAGGGAAATAGATCATTGATGTAAATACTCATAAACGAAAGTATATTACACAAAGAGTAGAATAATGGGCAGTAAATACACCACTCAATGGAATTTGTGGCAAATGTAGCATAAATCTCACGAGAATAAAAGTGAGATGAAAAATCCCTTACGAAAACTCAGCAGCCTAACGGCAACACATAAAACTCCCGAATATGGATTGATGAGAGTGAATAGGGTCTCTCATCACATGAACATAAAAATTACAGTAGGAGTAATAAAAAAATAACATCCCATTCATAATAAAGATGAGCTTAAAAGAAATTAATAAAAGAGTGTACTTAAAAAGAAAGAGAGTTGTAGGATCCCTTACCTCGAGTCCGACTTGACTCGATCGTTCTTTAATCTCCTGAATAATAAACTTGAGTTAATTTATACTTTATTAAGAACACTTTTCAAGTTCATTATTCCTTTTATATCACTTATTACCATGTCATAAACATTATGTAATCATTTAAGTCAATAATATTTGTTTTGCCGATATTTGGTTCTTAAGTCAAAAATAGACTTCTTATACTTACATGTTGTTAATTTGGTCAAAGGTTCATTATGTCCAGAATGGTATTCATGATTTAGATATCATATATGTCATATATATCCAGTACATACATTCATTTATAATATTACATCACATTTAGAGGTAAGAAATGAAATGCACCGTTCATGGAGACGGTAAGCCGTACGTACGCATGAACGCTACTTCCATTTCTATTTCATATTTTCTGGAATGGAATCATAATGATATAAGATTATATTATAATTCCAGTATAATAACATATATAATATCATTAACTTTATCCTTTACACATCCCACATATGGTATTAACGAATCAAATCACTTTTAGGGGGCGGTAGTCCGCACTTCCTAAAATGAAGATATCGTGTTTTACCCATAATGGAAACCATAAAGGTATGCCCAAAATGAAAAAAAACAGAAGCTTAAGGAAAACATAAACATATTATATATCATATATAAAAATAGTGACATCATAATGGCCACCTTTGAAGGTGTTAAATGAGTGTTGAACAATCATCGTTTCGGGAGGCAGAATTTCGCCATCCACGGAAACCTTATGTTCTTTAACCATTTGATGTAGATGTGTGAGAGTGTAGCTCAAATAAATCTTATAACAACATACTAGTATATTGAAGATACTGTTGTTGTTACAAAAGAAGTAAATAAAAAGAGTTTAGGGGGTTGGAGAAGCAAAATAAAACAAATGAACATGAGAGAATGAATTACCTTTAAAAGTGTAACTCCTTTTGAGTTGAGCCTAAAGGCTTCCTTTGAAAGGATTCTGCCCAAAGGTAATCCTCTAGGATGAGGAGAGGGATGTGGAGAGAGCAAATGGGCAGGGGTTGGCCGAGCCAAAGGCTTGAAGAGTGTGTGAAATGAGGTATAGGTGGGGGACTTTTATAAGAGGAGAGGAGGGTCACTTTTGGAAAGTAAGAAATATTTCTTTATTTGAAAATGTGTTTCGGTTTCAAAAGGTCCCACATTGATATAATTATTGGATAAGGTGATAAGGCATCGAAAGCCACTCATACAATTGGTTTTTTCCATGTGTAGGTTGTATATTGTTCATTATCTTTCCATTTTATTTTAATCGTTAAATAATGATGTCATCACTTCATCATTTTGATGTCATAAATAATTTAATTTATTTAATGTTTAAAAATTATAAAACAATTACTATGATGTAGGAAATCTTTTTAGCTTTACAATGACTATTTATAATCAAAATTTGGACTTGTATAACCCCACTTAAAAATTGTGTTCGTAAAACATATTATGTTTGTGTCATTTTCACTTTAACATTAAATAAAAAGTAATTTATGTCATTTCCCAACAAAGGTGGATCCATGGGGTCCCCAAGTTGACCCATGGCTTGTCATGGTCGGCCATGACACAACCAATGAGGTTGGGACATGTGTCATGTTCATTTCATTTTATTAAAGCATTATTTTTACCTTAAACTACACTAATTACCACTAATCGCGATTAAGAACTTAATGAGTTACTATTCACCAAAAAATTATTATAATCTCATTGAACCACATTGTACTTCTTAATGACAACCATGTATGTCGGATTTTCAAAATTCAATACACATTAGTGGTAAAATTTCATTTAACTGAAAAATCAGTTTGCTTGATTACCACTTAGTGGTTTCACTATTCATCAAAAATTGGAGTTTTTCAGAAAATTACCAAAAATTCACCCTAAGCTATATTTGATATTCCGAATTCAAAAATGAAGTCCATTTTACAAAATTCAAATCATATAAGTCACATTAATTAATTCAATTGTTAATTCCTGCTGTCAGATCAAATAGCGTGTTTTTATAAAACAATAAGTATCAAAAGATTGACACTAGTTTAAGTCCGATTTCAAAGTGAAATTGATTCCAACGACCACTATTGGATTTAATGGTAAAAATATTTTCTAATTTCACTTTAAAACCAATTAAAAAGATAATCTAATCATATAAATAAATTATATTAAAAAGAGGTTTTGAATTAAAATACAACATTTTACACTATTCATTAAAAAATGAACTTTATCAGAAAAAAACCAAAATTTTACACAAAGTAAAATTTGATGTCCCGATTCTTAATAAGAGTTTTATTTGGTCCAAAATAATGTATAAGAGTGATCAAAAATATATTTAATGACAGTTCTCCATTAAAAGGCGATAAGTGAACCTTTAGTGAAAACTCGGGCATATACGCCTAAAATTGAATTCTTTCTGTATTTTAAGCCTTAAGCTTTTATTGGATAAATGTAAAAACATTTAAAAACATATATAATCATATTTTAGTTATTTCTATCCATTCCCGCCATTACAACGGCTACATGTTAACTAGCATTTAAAATAATATTATTTTATTATTAGAGCGCAACGTAAGATTCCCAAAAACTCGTTGTTGTGTGTTGGGTACGCCATTGTGCATAGCATCCACTTTGAAGTAATATTAATATTTGATTTACAAATATGGATAAATATAAAGATGTCATATTCTTTATTTACCCGGGGTGTTACATCCTTCCCCCCTTTTGGGAATTGCGTCCTCGCAATTTTAAAATTGGGCTTGGAAACATCCTTGAAAGTCCTACATCGGAACAAGAGTCGGTAAAACAATCACTTTAAAATAAAGAAAGATTAGCACAGAGGTCACCCGAGTTAACCCATACTAGGATTCCAAGTATGAAAATATGGACATGGAGGAAAAAACAAAGGGTCATGTTCTGATGGAGAGTGATAGAAAACATGTTTAGGAGAAAGTTAACCACGAGAAAATCACAAACTTGTGATGGGTTAAACGGTATTCGATTCCCCAGTAGGAAAAGTTAATAGACAACATTTTTGTTTTTAGTTACTTTTTATTGAGGAATTTATTCATAAGGAAACATAATCACTTATCATTTTGACATTCAACTTTTACTAGATTTCTTAATCAAACTCATATTTTTTCCAAAAGACGAGTATTTAGGGAGACTTGTTTGCATTAAGAGTACTATAATAAACTTCTAGAGAATCACCTAATCCACAAAAGATAACTATATGCATCCCATGTCTTTAGACTTTAACCAAATCCAAAACCAAAAAAGGCTAGTACAAGATCAGATAATCTAGAAAAGGATAACCCCTTATAAAAAAGAAAATCTATTCTTAATCTCCAAAATTTGTCCAACAAAACCCAAAGTTCAACGAGGACCATCCGATAAATAATTTGTCCATAAAATTCTTCAAAGTAAACCAATATAAGATTGAAACCCAAATATTTGAAGGATTTAGTCACATAGTCTTCCAAGTTAAATCGTAACATTTATCTCCAAACAAAATCAGTTGCTCTTAAAGTCTCGCATTGAAAGTAATTAACCTAATCACATATCCTCCATGATAGGTTAATCATTTTCATTAATAACCAAAAATAAACTTACTCTTAATTCATAAAATCATATAACTGAAAAGAATCAGTCAAACTAACCAGGGACTTCACGTAGTCCAGTGGTAGGCGATAAATAACAGTCGCACTTTGGTTGTGGGTTCGATTCCCGCAGCTTTGTCCGATGCGACGGGTAGTCACACGGTCTGTGTGTTGTCCTTTTTCCAAAACTATATAATTCTTAAAACATTCCCCAAAATGAGATAAAATCTTCAAAGATGATCATAACATATTTTAACCTCAAGTTTATCTCATGCCTTTCATTTTCCATCAGAACATATAATAACCCATAATTACCTCAAAAGTAAGGATCATATAAACCCTAATGGTTCTTTATAACTATGTCCACAAAAGAAAAGATAACTATTCCTTGGATAAAATTTGCCTATATTAAATATCAGGTTTACACATAATATAAAAAGTCTTCTAATGTAACCCCATCATCAAAAGAGACTTAACACTCTTAAGAATTTCACCCTAACTCTTGAAGCCCTTATATGTTGACATCTTACTCATTCAACATTCTTCATGATCCATTATCCATTCTTTTCCAACTTATTCCGAAATACCTCTTTCCTACAAACAAAATCATGAATCATATCCTACGATTCCAAAATAAGAAAACAATAGTCACGAAATAGTACATACCTTTGATTGGTCATTGTCAGTTTCTTCATCCTCAATAGGAATGGCATTAGGTATTGGTAAAAAAACATTTGTACGCTCTTGGTGACCCCATTCACGAAACTTCTTCATAGAACATGTGTTTGCATAATGACCATGTACACCACATTTAAAACATTCAATTGATCCCTCAGAAAGAACTTCTTTCCCTTTCCTCGAGTCAACTGGATGCTTCCTTTTTCCATGGCAGGTTCTTGCTTTATGACCTTCATTTCCACATCTATAGCATATTTCTGTCCCTTTGAAACATTTTTCTAGGTTTTTCTTTCCACATCTTTGACACATAGGTTTTTGAAGACACATACCTTTATGATTATTACCTGTACTTCCGTAGGGATTTGTTTCTTGCATATATGATGCCTTAGAGAAAACTCCAAGGTTTAGGTGGTCAATCATGACTCCAGATAGTTGGTTGAGGATAATCAGAAGAGTTCTCATTGCATCTCCCATATCATTCAGTTGCTTGCTCAAAAAACTGTTACAGTTTCCTTCACATCCACTGTTACTTTGGTGCCTGCTAGATCCAGCCATTTACTAAAACCAAAAAGGTCAGTGTGAGTATATCAACAAATCCATCATGTACTAATGAGGAAGATAAACACTATGATACACTTACTCATTCACTTTATCTAAAACTATGACTCTTTCTGAAATCCTAACCATTATGGTAATTTCACTTATGCTTAAAGAGTACCCTAACCTCTAAAGTTATCTAAACCGACCTCTGATACCAACTATAAGGCCCCAGCCTTAAAAGTTACTTAATCTTGAGTTATTACAAGATTACACATTGAGGATCTTTTCAGGTTTAGAGTTTTAGAGAATTAGATCATGAAACTTGCATTACATTCCACATTTAAACAAAGTGGTTACATAAAAGATAGTATCCATTCTTCCCATCAACGGAAACATATTGAAAATAAAACATGGAATCTTTCTTAACACATCCTTGACTCTATCATCATATCATGTACCTTTCCCTTGACCTGAAAAAAACATTTCAAAAACTTGGGATGAGCATAAAAAGCTCAGTAAGGGATATAAAAATATGGAAAGGAAACATGAGTTCATATATACACAAGAATGAAATCATAATTTACCCATAAAACATAGGCACTTTAACCTACCTCATCAAATCATGAATAAATCATAGAAATCATAAGACATAAAGGTAACTTGAGGCATTCATAACATTCTTACGTAGGGAGTAACCCTCTTGGTTACGTTTGGGATACCCATCACAGTATATTCCCTAAATCTCTTCGGATAAACCTTAACGTTTCACTCCTTCGCGTTACCCAATGCATTGGAGAGCTATAACGGGCTCACCCGCCCTTAGTTTGTCACGGAACCACCCGTTTTAATAACAATGACCAAGAACCATAACATACACGTATCACATAAAATATTCATAAAGGAAACAAAACATTTCCACATTTCAAACACAGAATAACATTTTAGTATTTTGAAATAATGAATCCATATAAAAGAAACCATTTCCAAAACCATTTAAAACATTTAATAAAAAGATTTTTAAATCAAAGTGTCCCATACCACCTTGAAGCTTAAAATTTTAAACCATTAATATCCATATAAATAAATCCTTAAAACCATTTTGAAAACATGGATATTAATAAGAACAAATAATTAAAACATTTAAAACGATATTTTGGTTAAAGGGGTTTTACCAAAATTAGAGACACTTGAATACAATAATTGAGGAATAACATTTAGTCAGAACATTATAATATCATGAGAATAAATGGATTCATGATATAATACTCCAACGGACAGTATATACACCATATAAGAGTGAATTGGTGCATAACAACAATTAACCCTCAATAGAAATGTCAAATGTGATGAAATCCCTTATAAAGAAGGTATCCTTAAATTAAGGACAAATCAATCTCAAAAATATGTGTGACAAATATAAATACACCCAATATAAGTGGATATTAAGTGTAAAACAATAAATGGTCATTCACACATATTCAATGGATGACATATTCAATGACTACATGTTGAACCCAAAGAAATCGAAATTGGGTTAAAAAGTTCCCTTGACAGCCTAACGGCATCACATCAAAATGAGTTGATGAGAGATAAAAAGTGCATCCCATCACTTGGACATAAAATTTACATCAATAAGGATATATGAGAACATATCCCAACATAACAATATGTAAATTAAAAGACCCAACAAAAGAAGTCTTTTAAAAAAAAGAGGAGGGTGAAAGGTCCCCTTACCGACTTGGGTATCTTTCAAAACATACACCCCATGAAAGAAGGGCAATAGATCATTGATGTAAATACTCATAAACGAAAGTATATTACACAAAGAGTATAATAATGGTCAGTACATACACCACTCAATGGAATTTGTGGCAAATGTAGCATAAATCTCACGAGAATAAAAGTGAGATGAAAAATCCCTTACGAAAACTCGGCAGCCTAACGGCAACACATAAAACTCCCGAATATGGATTGATGAGAGTGAATAGGGTCTCTCATCACATGAAAATAAAAATTACAGTAGGAGTAATATAAAATAACATCTCATTCATAATAAAGATGAGCTTAAAAGAAATTACATAAAAGAGTGTACTTAAAAAGAAAGAGAGTTGTAGGATCCCTTACCTCGAGTCCGACATGACTCGATCGTTCTTTAATCTCCTGAATAATAAACTTGAGTTAATTTATACTTCATTAATAACCCTTTTCAAGTTCATTATTCCTTTTATATCACTTATTACTATGTCATAAACATTATGTAATCATTTAAGTCAATAATATTTGTTTTGCTGATATTTGGTTCTTAAGTCAAAAATAGACTTCTTATACTTACATGTTGTTAATTTGGTCAAAAGATCATTATGTCCAGAATGTTATTCATGATTTATATATCATATATGTCATATATATCCAGTACATACATTCATTTATAATATTACATCACATTTAGAGGTAAGAAATGAAATGCACCGTTCATGGAGACGGTAAGCCGTACGTACGCATGAACGCTACTTCCATTTCTATTTCATATTTTCTGGAATGGAATCATAATGATATAAGATTATATTATAATTCAAGTATAATAACATATATAATATCATTAACTTTATCCTTTACACATCCCACATATGGTATTAACGAATCAAATCACTTTTAGGGGCGGTAGTCCGCACTTCCTAAAATGAAGATATCGTGTTTTACCCATAATGGAAACCATAAAGGTATGCCCAAAATGAAAAAAAACAGAAGCTTAAGGAAAACATAAACATATTATATATCATATATAAAAATAGTGACATCATAATGGCCACCTTTGAAGGTGTTAAATGAGTGTTGAACAATCATCGTTTCGGGAGGCAGAATTTCGCCATCCACGGAAACGTTATGTTCTTTAACCATTTGATGTAGTTGTGTGAGAGTGTAGCTCAAATAAATCTTATAACAACATACTAGTATATTTAAGATACTGTTGTTGTTACAAAAGAAGTAAATAAAAAGAGTTTAGGGGGTTGGAGAAGCAAAATAAAACAAATGAAAATGAGAGAATGAATTACCTTTAAAAGTGTAACTCCTTTTGAGTTGAGCCTAAAGGCTTCCTTTGAAAGGATTCTGCCCAAAGTTAATCCTCTAAGATTAGGAGAGGGATGTGGAGAGAGAAAATGGGCAGGGGTTGGCCGAGCCAAAGGCTTGAAGAGTGTGTGAAATGAGGTAGAGGTGGGGGCCTTTTATAAGAGGAGAGGAGGGTCACTTTTGGAATGTAAGAAATATTTCTTTATTTGAAAATGTGTTTCGGTTTCAAAAGGTCCCACATTGATTTAATTATTGGATAAGGTGATAAGGCATCGAAATACACTCATCCAATTGGTTTTTTCCATGTGTAGGTTGTATATTGTTCATTATCTTTCCATTTTATTTTAATCGTTAAATAATGATGTCATCACTGCATCATTATGTTGTCATAAATAATTTAATTTATTTAATGTTTAAAAATTATAAAAAAATTACTATGATGTAGGAAATCTTTTTATCTTTCCAATGAATATTTATAATCAAAATTTGGACTTGTATAACCCCACTTAAAAATTGTGTTCGTAAAACATATTATGTTTGTGTCATTTTCACTTTAACATTAAATAAAAAGTAATTTATGTCATTTCCCAACAAAGGTGGATCCATGGGGTCCCCAAGTTGACCCATGGCTTGTCATGGTCGTCCATGACACAACCAATGGGTTGGGACATGTGTCATGTTCATTTCATTTTATTAAAGCATTATTTTTACCTTAAACTACACTAATTACCACTAATCGCGATTAAGAACTTAATGAGTTACTATTCACCAAAAAATTATTATAATCTCATTGAACCACATTTTACTTCTTAATGACAACCATGTATGTCAGATTTTCAAAATTCAATACACATTAGTGGTAAAATTTCATTTAACTGAAAAATCAGTTTGCTTGATTACCACTTAGTGGTTTCACTATTCATCAAAAATTGGAGTTTTTCAGAAAGTTACCAAAAATTCACCCTAAGCTATATTTGATATTCCGAATTCAAAAATGAAGTCCATTTTACAAAATTCAAATCATATAAGTCACATTAATTAATTCAATAATTAATTCCCGCTGTCAGAGCAAATAGCGTGTTTTTATAAAACAATAAGTATCAAAAGATTGACACTAGTTTAAGTCCGATTTCAAAGTGAAATTGATTCCAACGACCACTATTGGATTTAATGGTAAAAATATTTTCTAATTTCACTTTAAAACCAATTAAAAAGATAATCTAATCATATAAATAAATTATATTAAAAAGAGGTTTTGAATTAAAATACAACATTTTACACTGTTCATTAAAAAATGAACTTTATCAGAAAAAAAACCAAAATTTTACACAAAGTAAAATTTGATGTCCCGATTCTTAATAAGAGTTTTATTTGGTCCAAAATAATGTATAAGAGTGATCAAAACTATATTTAATGACAGTTCTCCATTAAAAGGCGATAAGTGAACCTTTAGTGAAAACTAGGGCATATACGCCTAAAATTGAATTCTTTCTGTATTTTAAGCTTTTAGCTTTTATTGGATAAATGTAAAAACATTTAAAAACATATATAATCATATTTTAGTTATTTCTATCCATCCCCGCCATTACAACAGCTACATGTTAACTAGCATTTAAAATAATATTATTTTATTATTAGAGCGCAACGTAAGATTCCCAAAAACTCGTTGTTGCGTGTTGGGTACGCCATTGTGCATAGAATCCCCTTTGAAGTAATATTAATATTTGATTTACAAATATGGATAAATATAAAGATGTCATATTCTTTATTTACCCGGGGTGTTACATTAGGGGTCGTAATACCTCTACTATTATGACATTTCACCAGAGGAATTCAAACTACAAGTAAAACACGCTTTTAATAATAGCATGCTATTTTTTCTCATGATACCAAATAACACATCTATGAAATATATAATTTCATTAAAAAAATAATTTTATGAACAAATAAATACTCATATATATATTTATCAATTCAGTTACTAAACAATGTTTTTTATTATCATATATCTGTATTGAGTAAAGAATAAATTTTTTTCAATATTTCCACTAATAAAAAATAACATAAAAAATATAACACCATATATATAAATAATATAGGTTTTTTGTAATAAAAATGTCCTTGAAAAATAATATGGATATTTAAGGTAAATAAATTTTCAAATATTATTGGAATGTGAATATTTTAAGGGTTCGTTAATGAATACAAAAAATAAATCAAGAAAGTTAATGTAAAAATATTCCTTAGAAAAAATTATCTTAAACCATATATAAAAAGAAACTAAAAATGATTTAAAAATAAAACCATCCAAGTGGATTATATGTAAAATAATGGTTTTTTTTTATTGATGAGTAAAAATAACATAAACATATCATTAAAACTTAATTGAGGAAAATATCATTTTCATTTTGAAAATCCCTTTTTGAAAATAACATTTTAGAAAAAGGAAATATTCGTGTTTTAAATTAATACATAAAATTATAAATGATGTTTTTAAATTTTTTATTTTTTATGGTGATTAGAAATTACAAACATGAAATACATTCGAAAATAAATATTACATTAACATTTTATGAAAATAAAAAAGAGGAATAATTTTTGAAAAGAAACATAAATATTCCTTTCAATGTTTTTTTAAAATGATTAAATGAAAAAACATTTATTTAATAAATAATTTGAAAAAGGTTAAAACCTTAATTATAAACCATGTTTTTAGAATAAAATTTATTTCTAAATGATGTGAGAAAAGAATTAGTGTTTTCATAGAATCATTTTCTGAATTAATTTTTTATTCCAAAGGGTCGGGAAATGTATCTATTACTATAAAAAATGCATGAATATATAGTGGAAATAAAATTAAAGGGTTTATTGATAAATAATAAGATATTTTCCTTCAATGGGAATTCAAGAATTAAAGAACCTTATTAGAATGACAATGTGAAATAATCCCTTGAATATATTATGAAGTTGATGTGAGAATAAACCAATGAATCGATTATGTATGTAAAATTTAAATAAACATAACATTATTGGATAAAAATATAATATTTTCATAATTAAATACAGAAATAATAATAGAATACAAGTTATAATGAATAATTAATATAATATAATAAAAAGAAACTAGGTTATGAAATTATTTACCACTTTAATCAGTTTGAATGAAATAATTGAAATTGAAATATAAAATAATATTAATTATTATATAATAATGATTTCACAAGGAAAATTATAACAGAAAACACCATATAAATTAAATCAAGTGTATATCATTTAAATATGCCTCAATGAAGGGAAATTGAGATGATGTTCGCAAACACTAGCTTTTGTTTGGTTGAAAATGTTATATGCTCTAGAATAGTTGTCTTAAACTTGTTATTAACTAATACTATAACAATATTAATATTTATAATATCATAAAATATTCATTAATAACAGCTTATATCCCATCCATTAAGAATCGTTCATTATTTTCATTGGTTCTGTTTTAATTACTTTGTTTTCTCATGCGTTGTTTTTATAGAAAGATCTGGTTCTTCTATAATTTATATAGATCCCAAATATCTATAATAATAATAATTAAATAATTATTATATTATTTTTTCTATATAGTTTAATACAAATCCTGAATGTTTATTTTGGGAAATGAAGTTTGTTAGGATCATAGACACGGTAGTTCGTACGTATACGGTAGTAATGTTTACACTTCTCAACAATAATTATAGAATTTTGTTAAGTTATATGTTCTAATTATTTATTTACAATAATATTATAAATAACTTTTTATGACATAATATATACTTATATATATATCATCCATTTTTTGTGGTAATGAAAAGATAATTGAAAGAAATTTGTGAAGGAGGTAGTCCACACGTACAGAAATGATGTTATCCTCTTTTAGTGAGGGAAAAGGTAAAAAATAAAATGATATTTTATCATACAAAAAAAATAAATATTTATTTAAAATAATAACTATTTAATTCATATAAAATATAATAATTAACATTTTTCTTTATGACATTCCATGAAATGTAATAGTGAAAGATGTATCAAATTTCATCATGTGGATATAGACTATAGTACACAAGAATGATGTTATCTTATTCCCAATATAATTAAATGTAAAAGTGTATATAATATATAATGACCTATTTTGTATTATTATGTTATAAATATAAAATATATACTTTACATACATTGTCATTCCCAACTGTGAGTGGTGGTAATATAATAATAAATGACATCGTTCTGTGAGGTGGTAGTCTACCTTACACAATATTAAAGATTTTGTAACCCATTTGATTGATGTGGGTTTGTTTGTAGGTCGTCAAATTATAAAAATTAAAAAAAAATATATATATATACTATGTTTAGTGTACTATAAAGTTTTATTAATAATTTTTTTTAGATGGTTAAATAAATTAAATAAAAATGCATAGATAGGAAATGGACATCTTCTTTGGCCACATCATTAGGATTATATATAATGAATTAATATAATGTAATTTTGAAATAATGGAATCTAATATGGTGTTATGGAATTTGGGAAATTACTTTGGATTTTTTTTCATAACCAAAATGATTTTTCGTTGTCAATGTAAGAGTAGAGTGGGTGGCCTATAAAAAGTTAGGTGATTGGATCATTTGTAATATTTTAAAATAAAATGTGTACCCAAGTTTTATACAATCCAAAATCAATAAAAACGAAAAATTATGTGGAATTATTCTTTATATGGATGAAAGATTTCTATAAAATATACTTTATATAATTTTTAGGTCAATTTTAAGCATATCTTTTTAGTTTATCCCCTAAGTAATCCATTTTCATCTTGAATGGGGTAAATAATTTTTTTTCTTTCACTAATATTTAAGGAAAAAAATTAAACCTTTATAAATAATAATAATTAATGTTTTGATGTTATTGAATCCAT
Source organism: Viscum album (assembly GCA_963277665.1). Taxonomy (NCBI): domain Eukaryota; kingdom Viridiplantae; phylum Streptophyta; class Magnoliopsida; order Santalales; family Viscaceae; genus Viscum; species Viscum album. Next base: position 1,952,707,298 of record OY728150.1, read on the forward strand.
TTTTAAGAATTCCATGCACATAAATGGAAATTTTTAATTAAAAATTAATCTCACAGACATGATGAGAAAGTGGGTTTTCAAGAAGAAATTGTTTAACAATTTATAATAATTTTATATAAATTTAAATATAAAAATAATTATAGGGACATAAATTGTATTAATAGATATATAATTAAAATAAATATACTTTGTATCCAATTCCTGTTATATTTTTTATTTCTAAATATTTAGAATGAAAAATAAATTTTAAAATTAAATTCCTAATTTATCAATATTCATTTATAAAATGGCATATTTTAGATAATTACATACAATACACCCTATGAAAATTTTGATATTATAATCTAAAAAATTTGTATAATTTAATCAATAAATTCTATAAATGTGCTAAAATTTTATTTGAAATTGTCTTCACAATGCATGACTAAACAGTCTTTTAGAAAAAATATATAGTTCTTCAAAAAAAAATATTTTTATATTAATTTATTATAATTTTGATTTGAATAATGGATAAAAATTATATTAATAATTTATTTATAAATATTATTACTCTTCAATTTAATTTCTAGAGTATAACTATATGCTATATTATGATTCATTTCATCTCAAGATTTTATGTTCCGCAAGCTATCCACATGATTAAATTTAAATAAATTTATTTTATAGCTTTATTAAGATTGGTGTTTCATGTCACATATGAAATCGAATAAAATGATATTATTTTAGAATATTGGTATTTTAAACACATAATAAATTCATTTAATAATTTTCACATAACTTTATTGTCATTAGAGTGGTTGCACATCTATTTTTTTTCTTTGGGACGTATATTATGATATGAAACAATTGTAATATATGAGGGGTATATACTTCCCCATCAACATTTTATGTCATGAAACTCATTTTGTTACTAATATTAATAGTTTTATTCAATGTTATTATTTCACATTGCTTACACATGAAGAGTACTAGAGTAGAAAGGCATTATATTTCAATCCCCTTTCTTTCAGGATTGATTATGTTCAATGTACCTTTAATGTAAATATTTTGATTTTAGATTCCTCAAACACATATCTCTATTATAAAATGGTTATGAATGTTTTTAACATGTTTAACATTAATTTCGTCCATTATCGATGAAATAATCATTAAGAATTCGTTTTTAATTGATATTTATCTTTTATCTTTATTTCAGATGTCGAGTCATTCTCTTTCATATCCTTGTTTTCTATTTTTTTTATTTATTATTTTATAAGCAGAAATTATTTCTTAAATATAAATTTCATGATATTTAAACATATATTAAAATATTAAAATATTTCTATTTCGTAACATTTTCTAAATGGGTTTCTTTAAATCCATTTTGAAAAGTTTTAACTGAATGTGTATCTTTATCATTTACAACATGAACAAATTTTCTTGAGGTCAAGACCACTCATTTCTTTATAGATTCATTTTTACTTTTTAAATGTAATTTTAAAATTAAATGATTTAAATAATATTATATAATGATTTTTTATTATTTTTTTCCAAATTGAAATGATACTTTCTTAAATATATTATCCAAGTGACCTTTCAAAATCATTTCCCATCAAATATGGCATACTTTTATGTAACTCTATGTGGAAAATATTAATTTAAAAAATGATCTAATGGAATTTTAAATGTATTTCCATTCATAAATGTAAAAACCCTTTTATATTATATACACTCAACTACGGATACGTTGTATTGATGATATATTTATTATTTCTTTGGATTGATTATGATATTATCGTAGAACACTTTTCTTTTCCATGGATTAATCATGCTATGGAATAACATTGATTATGGTCATGAATGATAAGTTAAGAAAATTAAATGTTTGATTTATTAACAGCTAATAGAAATTAAATATGATGAATGTGTTTTCTCAATAGAGGTTATATGAATGTATGTGAACGATTATCGCTCATGGCCGGTCTTGAAATAGATTATACTATATTTGTGAACAAATAGCAATCAGTGATCGTAACATAGGTTATTCGATGGGTGTCCTTTTATGGAACTAAAAAACATTGGATAATGTTCCATGTCTTTATAGGTCTGAACCATTGAGTTACCAGAGTATATATTCAATAGAGTTAACTGGAATACAATTATTATTGAAATAAGATTAAAATGGGTTATGAAGATGATGTTCTATGATACCAATATTTTTTCATTATTGTTTCTTAGATATTTAATGATTTTGTTCATTAATATTGAAATCACATTGATCATGATTGTCGATTATTACTACACGTTCCCCTAGTAATGATTTATCCTATATATCATGATTGAAAATACATGCATAAATGGGTATGAATATTCAAATGTTATTCTCATAAAATTTTATTGTTTCATAACACCAATATTCTATTATTATTCTCATTGAGTACATACAATTGTTAATGTTTACATTTTCCCTTACTAAAATCTTTATCTCACCCTATTTATGTTTCATATTCAAAAGGATAAGAATAATGAGGTTAAATGTAATATTTCTAAAATGAGTTTGAATCTACGGTAATAAGTGTAATATTATAAAGAATTGATATGGAATATGAATTGATAGTTATAGTGGTAAAAAATACTACAATGTATTTATGGATATTTCTTATGCAATAGTTTCTTAGAATTCTATAAAACTCAAAAATTTAAAAGTATTTTTATTTATTTTATCCAATATATTATTTTCAAATTGTGTGGTTCGTATTGAAAAAATTTGTTCAAAATTATTATTATCAATATTAGAATATAATGTTTTGGTTTTTAGTACATGATTTCGGAGTGTGGGTTCTGGTCTAATAAAGATGGTATTAGAACAACTCTTAGATAACTATGATGATTTCTATATTTTAATGATATGTTTTATTAATATTTCTAGATACATCGATGAGATGATTAGAGTAATTTTAATTTTATGTTCAAATGATTAAACACTTTTTTCAGGTTTTAAGCGATTATATCCCAAAGGGAATAATGATTTTTAATGAGGTGTTTAACTGGCTTAAATTTTATGTAAATAATTTTCTAATGGTAATTATGACATTGAAAATATATTATGGAAATTATAACCTTTTGGGTAAATATGATGTTAGATATGTAGGTAATTACGGGAGAATGTGTTTTATCAAATAAATAACCAAGGGATTGATAACTGATCGGATGAGCACATGATTAATGTTATTTTAGAAAGGATAAATATATTATGGGATTATATATTTAAATGTATAAAATTACAATTGAGGTTAAAACACTCTATATTTTTGAACTAAATGAGGTTATGTGAGATATTGGGATATTAATTTATGATATTATTTAGTTTTAATAATTCTTAATATTTTTGATTTTTAGATAATAATTAATTTCTTAGTCATATAAATTTTTACTTATTTTTTGAATTATTATTAAAATTTATCCCCTTTATTGATTTTTTAATGTATAAATAAATGAAAAATATCTTCTGTTCCTTTTTTAATTTATTGATACTCTATTATATTATTTTACTACTTCCTAAAATAGAAATTCATCTTGAATAGCATTATTCGGATAAAATGATGATATTACGGGCGAAATTGATTGAAGGATGAAATTAAAAATATCAAGAAATTATATTTCCTAATATTATTCAAGAAGGAATTGTATGCATTTGATATAGTAAAAATATCTTCAAAATTTTCATTTAATTACATTTCATTCATTTATGAATAAAAAATGTCATTTTTCACACCTCTTTGGACTATAGTTAGGTGGTTGTAAACGTTCTTATGATCATTCACATTATTAATATTAATTTTCTAATTTAGTCTAAATCATTATTTTGGATTTAATTTTTTATTAATTTTTCATGTATTCACATACCATTAATTTTTTTATACATGGAAACCTAGTTATAAGTTGTTCTAAATGGCCTTAATGCTTCCCTATCTCTTGTTTCATGTGAATGTATTTTTATCCCATTATATAATGTGGTATTTCATGAAAAATATTTTAAAATGTATAACTAATTTTCACAACCCTCTCGCCAAACATTCTACCCCTCCTGGGCTGGAAACGTGAAAATGGAGATAATGACCCCCGAGTCCTGCCTCCAATAGGCCCCGGGTTGGCGACTGGCACCGAGGGTATAAAAAACACACAGATGAGAGGCATTAACCTCTAAGAGAACACATGCGTAAGTGAGAGATAAGATAGATACCAAACAAATCCAACTCAGAACTGAAATATAATAGAAACCCATGTACATATATGAAATTTCATGCAAAAGTACAACAACTGAAAGGGAATACTTAAAGTACCCAAAAGAAACTAAAACTGCAGCGACTGCAAGCCCGGACAGATCCTCCAACCACAAGCTAGTAATAACCAGCTTGATCTCCAACCAACTCCAAGTGACATGAAAAACAGTTTATATATGAGTAGGTTGAGTATAACAGTATACTATGTAGGATCCTCCCCGAAGCCTCTCGTGATAAAGTAAAGAAAGCATGCTGAAGCACAGTGAACAACAGTGAAACTAACTCGTCCCCTAAGCAGGTATACTATGTTCCCAACCTCACCATGGCTACTCTCACTATGTAATGAAAAAAAGAATATATCATATAGAAAAGTATATCAAGGGTACCCTGTTACTACTTCCCCACTAGTTTTCCACTCTTCCCTAATGAGATATATCATGTGCATCTCTCTCCAAAGGCTTGCCAGTATACACCATGGATAAGCTCCACAATCTGCACCACGTGCACCACAAAGGCTTGCCTGCAGACACCTGGGTAAAGCTCCACACCATCCTGAAAAATTGAAGTAACTAGGTAGTTTCGGGGAGCCACCACAGCTCGCATAACGTGTATCATACGTAGGGTATTATACTTCAAGCCATTACAGCCCAAAAACCGAGTAAGGATCCTCAAGACATCACAACTTATACATGTTACACCAATAGGATTCCATTGGATACTATATCTATAATATATATGTGTGAATAACCAAAATACATTATATCCCGCTACACACATATATGGGCGAAACTAACTGTTGTGCCCAATGGCACTAGTATCTACTAAGAGAAGAGAGTGAGGTCGAAGGGGGTCGTCAGTCATTCACCCTCCCATCAAAATGTTGGGGAAAACACCCCCCAGGGCTAAGAATCCCCGAGGTGCCAGTTTCCCTTACTTATAGGGTGGAGTAGCATATAGAAACAAAAAATGTACATAATATATAACTCACAACCACACTATGGGAATAACCTAGTCTTAGTCTCACCTGCAGCTAACGTCTCTCGGACTCTGGGCTGCTATTTCTAAGACTAGGTTTCCTATAAGCACACAACCAATTAAAGAACTTCATTAGGTTACTTCATTCCATTTTTCATCAGTTCCACATTATGTTAATTAATTATTTTCACATTAATTAACCTTGAACACAACCACATTAAACTTCATTGGCATCACATTCAAAAACAACTATTCCTTTAAAGATTCAACATCACATTTAAATTCCAGCATCTCTATCTCCATAATTCATCAATATTTAATCAAACTATCATTACAGAAATTACTTTCCCATATTCCCATGAATTCTAAAAAATAAACCTATGCTACTAAACACAAGGGGGCTCAACACGGTGAGTAAATGTACTACTCATCGAGTCTTTTTCGACTATAGCAAGAGTGTAGACCCATCCTTCCTCGATAAGATAAGCACGTAAAACATGTGGCATACCCCACGCATCTTTGCCTCCTTTGGAAGAACGGTAAGCAAGACCATCTTCCTTGAGTAGCGGGTAAAAGTAAAGCAGATAAACATTCAATCAAACTCACCAAGAATCCAACAAACACATCCATCCCATTCCATCATCACTTGTGTCCTCCCAGACACCCACATTCATAAACCAATACATCTCACCACTCTAGGCATCATCCGATGCCACCACCACAAGGCCTCCCTACCACCACATACCACAACACCCCTCTAGGTTAACATCACAGCACAAGCTTCAGGAAATCCAACATCACATCAAATGGGCTCTTGGCCCTTTAACAAGGCATCCATCCTTCCTATGTAATGAGAACTCATGGCACTAAAGAACAAGGCACTCGGCCTTACGAACATGAGGGTAACTAAGAAACCTACCAAGCATTATCTTTTATCAACCAACCAGTTCTTTAATCCCTCTTGAATTAACACATTCAATTCGTAGGTTCATATTCCTGGAAACCTAATCAGTAAGCTATCACAAATGATTTAGCATGCTTACCATGCCAATTTTATTAACATCGAATTAGAACAACTACAATAACAGCCACAAACGGATTCATTTACATGCCTAATTATATTTAGCCAATTGATTATCAATTAATTCTGGATTTACCTTCTTTATCAATTTCCATAAAGAATGAACAACTGAAAAAAGAAACCGTAGATAACACTCTATCTAGAAAAACATGAGGCAAACTGTTATCATGGTACAAATAAACAACAAAAAGTGATTAAACCAATTCTTTTAATTCGGTTCAAGTATTTAATTAGGTCAATTCCATTGTGATACAAAGGGATAAATCATACTAACACTACAATTTCACATAAACAATTAGAGAAGCCACGAATTCCCTACCTCAAATCTTATCGAGGAAACCCACAACGGTCGAAGAACGCCCAAGGATACCGGGATGATTCACCAAGGATCCTCCCTATATCTACTCTCCTAACACAACCAAGACCAAATATCATCAAACGTTATCTACACACTTAAATATACCCATAACGGGAGTAGATCTAAGATCTCGAGAGAAAAGGAGGAGTAGATCTAGTTAAATCTAAGAAACCAACCAAAAAGGATCACTTACCTCGAAAAAACGACCTCGATTCTCGAAGAGCAGCCTCCAGATCACCTCTAAAACGCTTGGGAGAGGTTTTTCCACCTCCATGGAAGGGTAATCCCGAGTTATGGCCACTTAGGGGCTTAAACAAGGCGATTAAAGGCAAAACGAGTTAGATCCACAATTTTAGGATCTAACTTTAAGTGTCTGAATGGTTAGATCGCACGGTTTAAAAAACCGTGGACTAACCGTGCGTTAACATCTGCCTAGACAACCCCTCCTCACATGGTTAGTCCGCACAGTTAGGCAAACCGTGCACTAACCATGTGTAAGCCACTGCCCTCAAGACCAGCCTTGCACGGTTTGGACGCATGGTTTAGGAAAACCATGCGCCAACCATACGAAAGCTATTACCCTTTAACATTCCTCAAAAGTCCACCCAAATGCACCCCCATGACACCTTGACTTCTCAGAAAACATATAGTATCGTATTTTCACAATGGGATGGATCGGAGAGGTCTGGGCCATTACATCAGATACCTCTCAAAACATTCTTGTCCTAGAGAATCCAAAACCCACATAAAGAGAAAACAAAATAGGGTCTGAACAAACCACACCCTGAGATACCTCTCAAAAGAGAGCAAGCTAGAAAAGCAATAAAGGGTTCCATCTCATAAACATGAGGGTTTCATAACCAACATAAGGAATCATCATTACATGAAAGAGTTAAATATTAAACAACCTTGGGTCCTAAGAACATATCTGTGACTCACTTTCCCATATACTCTCCTCCAAGCCACCATTTTTCCACAAGACACGAACTAAAGGGATGGAATGCCCACGCAACACCTTCTCCTTGCGGTCTTGGATCTCCATAGGTCGCTCCTCAAAGGTGGAATCATTATCAACATCGATATCTCCCTATTCGATGATGTGGGAGTCGTCATGAAGATAACGACGTAGATGTGATACATGGAAAACATCATGTATCTGACACATATGAGGGGAAGTGCTACTCGATATGCCACAGCCCCAACATCAGCTAACACCTCAAAAGGCCCAACAATGCGGGGAGAAAGATTACTCCCACGACCAAACCTTTACTTCCCACAACGGGGAGTCACCTTCAGAAACACATGTTCCCAAACATTAAACTCCAAGGGTCTCATTATTTGATCAGATTAGGATTTATGACGATATTTTTCTTCCTTCATCCTCTCACAAATCACCTAAACTATCTCTGTCGTATTCTTCACTAGTTTTGGCCCAAGAATTGCTGACTCTTCGACCCCAGTCTAGCACAACGGAGAATGGCAAGGCCGGCCATACAAGGCTTCAAACTGCACCATAGTGATGTTATATTGGAAACTATTATTGTAAGAAAACTCCACCAAGTGTAATTGCCTCATCCATTAACCTCCAATGTCAATAACACAAGAGCGTAACATGTCCTCAAGAGTCTAGATGGTTCGCTCTGTCTAACCATCCATTTGAGGATGAAAAGCAGTTCTAAGGCATAGTAGAGAACCAAAATCATGATGGAGACCTCTCCACACCCTGGAGGAAAAATTAGGATCTCTATTAGAAATGATCTTCCTTGGGACTCCATGATGTCTCATCATCTCCTCCAGATACTGCTTCGAAAAAACATCAACTGAGATCGACTCCTTGATCTCTATGAAGTGGGCCGATTTTGTTAAACGATCCACTACCACCCAAATAGCACCATGTCCTCCCAGAGCTTGTGGTAAACCTGTAACAAAGTCCATTGAGATGTCTTCCCACATCCACTGAGGAATCTATAAGGGATGGAGAAGACCACTAGGAACACGGTGTTCAGCCTTCACCTTCTGGCAGACTTAACATCGAGACAATAACTCCACAACTGCACGCTTCATCCCAGGCCACCAAAATGGACTCATCATGGATCAATACATCTTTGTCACGCCAGGATGTACTGCTAAAGGTGAATTTTGGAACTCTCTAATAACCATATCGCGCGTCGCCAAGGGAACAAAAAGCCTTCCGTGATACAATACTATATGTTGTTCATCCTCAGACCAACCATCAGGGGCCTCACCACAAACGAATCTGTCTCTCCAGACCTCCACCTCACGATCCCACAACTAGGACTCTTCCTCCTTCTTCACAATGGGATAACATTACTGTCATCTTAAAAAGACAACCTCTACCTCCGAATTCTCCCATATCAAGATGCAACATTGACTGTTCTTCCATTACAATCCATGAATCACCATATTCATGCACAACATCACTATGGGAATTTTGGATCAGTGTATTAGCTACAAAATTCCCCTTTCCAAGTGTATACTATATTTTGAAGTTGTATTCCTAGAATAACACCATACACTGAAGTTGTTGTAATTTCATGTCATGCTAGGAGAAAACATACCTCAAACACTTATGATTCGTGAAAACCAAAAAGCGCTCACTAATGAGGTAATGTCTCTACAACATTAAGTCAAGAACACGACTTCCAACACTCGATCATGGGTGAAATATTTGCGTTCATGGGGAAGTAACTTCCGAGACCAATAAGAAATAGCTGACCTCTACTGCATAAGAACACAGCCTAACCCCAGATGTGAAGCATCATAGAAAACATCAAACTGAACTCCATCCGCTGGAAGACAAAGTTCTGGAGCACTTAATAACTTCTCATTTAGATTCTTGAAAGCTTCCTGACACTGATCAGTCCATATGAATGGCTAATCCTTCTTGGTCAAAGATGTCAGAGGAGTTGCAACCCGTGAGAAATTCACCATGAGCCTCATGTAGTAGCCTGCGAGACCAAGGAAGCATCACACCTCTGAAACTGTCTTGGGGGATTCCCAAGACACAAGTGCTTCTATCTTTGATGGATCCACATCTACTCCCTCTTGGGACACAACATACCCTATGAAACAGACTTATCGAGACCAAAACTCACACTTCGACAACTTACCGAATAGATGATGTCTACGAATAACTCCCAAAATAGATCGTAGATGATATGAATGCTTCTCTTCAGATGTAGAGTACACAAGTTTCTTGTCGATGAAAACTACCATGAACATGTCCGGGAACTCACAGAACACATCATTTATTAAACCCATGAACATAGTTGGAGAATTCATGAAACCAAACGGCATTACAATGAACTAATAATACCCATGACGACAACGGAAAGCAGTCTTCGGGATATCCTCATCCTTCACACGCATCAGATGATATCCTGACCGCAAGTCGATCGTTGAGAACCATCTTTCACCCTTCAGTTGATCAAATAAATAATCAATTCACAGAAGAGGATAGCGATTATTTATTGTCACTTTATTTAAGTGATGATAATCGACACACAACTGCAAACTGTCGTCAGCCTTCTTCACAAATAAAACAGGTGCACCCCACGGTGACACACTTGGATGAAAAAAATCACACTGCAATAGACCATCAAGCTACATACGCAGCTCTTGTAACTCAAAAGGGGCCATGATATATGGAGACATAGAGATAGGAGATGCTCCAGGCTGTAGCTCAATCCCAAACTCGATATCTCATTGAGGGGGTAATCCTACTACCTCTTCTAGAAAGACATCAGGGTACTCCTCTACGACTCTAGGAAACACCAACTACCAAACCTCTGAAGAAATCATCACCATCTCAACTGCCATGGACGATAAGGATGGAACACGGCTATGACCCATCCGAGGATCTCGCTCACCAACAAACCCCACATACTCTCAATCTGCACCGATGAAGATGACCTTCTTCCTGAAGCAATTGACAATAGCCTGCAATGAATACAACAAATCCATTCCTAGGATGACATCATATGGTTGCATCCGTAAACATAGGAAATCTCCCCAAGAGCGGTGTTTCCCCAAAACTAGCTCACAGTCTCTACATACTTCATACAAGTCATCTCGACCTCCAACTGGCGTAGTCAACGCTAAGGGAACTTGAAGCCTCTCTACCTCAAGTCCCAAAGCATGGAAAAGGGTAGGTGATATGAAGGAGTGTGTCACTCCTGAATCAAACAAGGCACACACCAGGGTAGAAAAAAAGCAAAGGTTACCTTAAAAGACATATGGATCCCTTGGTGTTGGCAATGATAGAGCATAAAGATGACCAAAAACTCCTCCATTACCTCTCTGACCCTGATGAATGCCACCACCATGTCCGCGCTCTACTCTCTGAGGATGGGGAGCATAATGGAGTTGTCCCCTGCCTGCCCCATCTCCCCTCTGGTAATCTAAAGCTGGTGCAACTGGTTACTGCTGCCTCGGTGAAAACTACCTCAACGGAGGAACCTGGAACGTAGTGCCTGGTGCACAATGACCACTCTGAAAGGTCGGGCACTCCCGCTGCTGATGGTCACAAGAACCACATGAAAAACAAGATCATGATCCCTTGTCATAGGCTTGAGAGTTTCTACCTCTAGAAAAACGTGATGTGAAGGGCTGGGACCTACCACCGACAGAACGGAATCTCTTCTTCCCTGAAAACCGGGAACCCCGGACCACAACCTTGCTTCATGAGGGATCATGACGATCCCCTTCTCATAATGATGTAGTCCTAGCCAAAGTCCTCTCAACAAACACTGCCCTCGCCAACACCCCGAGATATGTATTCATCATAAATGGGGTGACCTGATATTGAATATCTAGACACAAAGCCTCCCCGAAATGCCTCTCCTTGGCCTCTTCATCTAGTTATAGATTCGAAGCATATCGTAAAAGGTTCCTAAAACGGATTCCAAACTTCCGAACACTGGAGATCCCCTGTCTAAGGGTAAGATGCTCCTGGTGACTAGACACCTTTGTAGTTGAGGAAAGGAACTCGACCTTGAACTTGTCTCGAAACTCCTCTCATGCGATCGCTGACTCCTCACGATGCCCAACGAATAAGAACCACCACTGCCTTGCTACTCCATGAAGCTTCGTCACAACTAAGAACACCTAGTGCTCTTTTCGAGCATGGATCGAACTGAAGCCTATCTCAACCTCATCCAACCAGTCATCCGTGACTGTATCTGAAATGGAGCCCTCGTACTTCTGAAGACTCTGGAACAGAAACTCTCTGAGTGTCTTCTTCCAAGTGTCATCTTCGTCAACTTGTACCTTGCGGCGACCTGCTAGAACAGCATGCTGGACATCTTCTATGAAAACCTGACGAGGACATCAACTTGGAGCCATACCTACAAAATAACAAACACTTAGAGCTCCTAAGCCTGGAATATGGAAGACTCAACATTAATTAATTAATTAATTGTTTTCATTCATTCATTTTTGGTTAACCTATCCCAAGGTCTACCCATTCACACACATGCACAAAGAAGAATGATGCATGATCCTTTCTTAGGTCTCTACCCTTCAACTAGTATCACCTTGTTTCGTTGCCATGGTAAACATAAAGGTCCGTACATCAGATCCTAGGGGGCCCTAAACGCATATGTCTTCGCCTATTTCCAGTGTTTACCGAACTTTCTAAACATGAATGACACCATTTCCCTACCAAACCATGAAACCTCACATGTGCCTAACTCCAAACTGCATCCTATCCCTCAACCAGAGCCTCTGATACCACTCTTTCATGACCCCCTCCCCACAAAGTGTACCCCTCTTAGGCTGGAAATGTGAAAAGGGAGATAATGACCCCCCGTGTCCCGCCTCTAGTAGGCCTCAGATTGTTGACTAGCATCGAGGGTATAATAAACACACAGATGGGAGGCATTACCCTATAAAAGAACACAAGCGGAAGAGAGAGATAAGATAGATACCAACCAACTCCAACTCATAACTGAAATATAAAATAAACCCATGTAAATATATGAAATTTCAGGAAAATGTACTAAAACTGAAAGGGAAAACTACAAGTACACAAAAGAACGTAAAATGATAGCGATCGCAAGCCCGAATAGCTCCACCCACCACATGCTCGTAGTAACCAGCCTGATCTACAACCTGCTCCAAGTGACCTGAAAAATAGTTTATATATGCATTGTGTGAGTATAACAGTATACTCATTTGGATCCTCCCTGAACCCTCTCATGAAAAAGTAAAGAAAGCATGCTAAAGCATAGTAAAAAATAGGGAAACTAACTCGTCCCCTAAGCAGGTATACTATGTTCCCAACCTCACCATGGCTACTCTCACCAAGTAGAGAATAAAAGAATATATCATATAGAAAAGTATATCAAGGGTACCTCTCTACTACTTCCCCATTGTTTTTCCACTTTTCCCCAACAACATATGTCTTGTGCATCTCTCTCCAAAGGCTTCCCCATATACACCTGGGCAAAGCCCCACAATATGCACCATGTGAACCACAAAGGATTTCCCGTAGACACCTGGGCAAAGCTCCACACCATCCTCACAACCAAAAGTAAACAAGTAGTTTCTGGGAGCCACCACAGCTCACATACTATGTATCATACATCAGGAATTATACCTCAAGACATTATAGCCCATACACCGAGTAAGGATCCTCTAGCCATCACAGCCTTTACAAGTTACACCTATAGTAGTCCATGGGATACTATATCCAGAATATATGTGTTTGAATAACCATAATCTATTACGGCCCTCTACACACATATATGGGGGAAACTAACCTTTGTGCCCAATGGCACTAGTATCTACCAAGAGAATAGAGCAAGGTCAAAGGGGGTAGTCAGCCATTCACCCTCCCATCAGAATGTTGGGGAAAACACCCCCCAAGGCTCCGAATCCGTGGGGTGCTAGTTTCCCTTACTAACAAGGTGGATTAGTATATAGAAACACAAAAATTATAGAATATATAACTCACAACCACACTATGGGCATAACCTAGTCTTATTCTCAACTGAAGCTAACATATCTCGGACTCTCGGCTGTTATTTCTAAGACTATGTATCCTATAAGCACAAAACCAATTAAATAACTTCATTAGGTTACATCATTCCCTTTTTCATCAGTTCTGATTTATGTTAATTAATTATTTGCACATTAATTAACCATGAAAAAAACCACATTAATCTTCATTGGCATCACATTCAAAAACAACTCTTCCTTTAACGATTCAACATCACCTTTAAATTCCAGCATCTTCATCCCTGTGAATCATCACTATTTAATAAAACTTTCATTACAGAAATTATTTTCCCATTTCCCAGGAATTCCAGAAAAGCAAAATACGCTACTAAACACAAGGGGGCTCAACACAGTGAGTATATGTACTACCCGTCGAGTCTATGCCGCCTATAGAAAGAGCGTAGACCCATACTCCCTCAAGAAGCTAGACACGGAAATAACGTGGCATACCCCGCGCGTCTTTGCCTCCTTCGGAAGAAGGGTAAGCAACAACAACTGCCTTGATCAGTGGGGGAAAGTAAATTAGATAAACTTTCTATCAAATTCACTATGCATCCAACAAACACATCCATCCCATTCCATCATCACTTTTTTTCCCTGACACCCACATGCATAAACTAATGCATCTCGCCACTCTTGGCGTCATCCGCTGCCATAACCACAAGGTCTCCCTACCTCCACATTCCACAACACCCCTCTTGGGAAACATCACATCCCAAGAAATAGGAAATCAAACATCACATCAAATGGTCTCTTGGCCCTTTACCAAGGCATCTAGCCTTCATACGTAATGAGCACTCATGGATCTAAAGCATAGGGCACTCGGCCTTACAAACAAGAGGGTAACTGAGAACCCTACCATCCGTTATCTTTTATCAACCAACCAGTTATTTAATCCCTCTTGAATTAAAAGATTCAATTCGTAGGTTCAAATTACTGGAAACCTAATCAGTAATCTATCACAAAAATTTTAACATCCATACCATGCCAAGTTGATTAAAATAGAATTAGAACAACTACAACAACGGAAACAACTGGATTCATTTGCATGCCTCATTATCTGTAGCCAATTGATTATAAATTAATTCCGGATTTACGTTATTTATAAATTTCCTTCAAGAATTAACAACTGATCAAAGCAAGCATAGATATCACTGTATCTAGCAAAACATGAGGCAAACCGTTATCAGGGTACAAAGGAACAACAACACGTGATCAAAACAATTGTTTTAATCTGGTTTACGTATTTAATTAGGTCAATTCCATTATGATCCAAAGGGATAAATCATGCTAACTCTACAATTGCACATAAACAATTAGAGATGCCACGAATCCCTTACCTCAAAGGTTTTTGAGGAAACCCACAATGGTCAAAGAACTCCCAAGGAGACCGTGCCTATTCACCAAGGATCCTCCCTATATCTCATCTCCTAACACAACCATAACCAAATCTCATCACAAAAGTCATCCACACTATTAGACATACCCATAACGGGCGTATATCTAAGATCATGGGAGAAAAGGAGGAGTAGATCTAGTTAGATCTAAGAAACCAAACAAAAAGGATCACTTACCCCGAGAAACAGACTTCTATTCGCGAAGAGAAACCTCTGGATCGCCTCCAAAATTCTTGGGAGAGGTTCTTCCAACTCTAAGGAAGGTAAATCCCAAGTTATGTCCACTTATGGGGCTTAAACGAGGCGATTTAAAAAACGAGTTAGGTCCACAATTTTAGGATCTAACTTTATGTGCCCGCACGGTTAGTTTACACTGTTTAACAAACCGTGCGCTAACCGTGCCTTAGCTTCTGTCTCGACAACCCCTCCCCGCACGGTTAGTCCACACGGTTAGGCAAACCGTGAGCTAACCCTGCGTTATCCAATGCCCTCAAGACCACCCTTGTACGGTTTGGCTGCATAGTTTAGGCAAACCATGCGCCAACCGTGAGAAATCTATTACCCTTTAACTTTCCTCAAATGTCTACCCAAACGCACCCCAAGTCACCTTGACTTCCTGGAACACCTATAGTACCTCATTTTCACAAAGGAATGGACCAGAGAGGTCTGGTCCATTACACTAATAATTTTTTAGATTAATTTAAAATTGTGTGGATGAAAAATTATAAAGGGGGGGTGAATCATTATATGATTTTGAAAGAGGAATGCTATGTTCAATGGAGTATTCAACATGATGTAACCAACTCAAATTTCACGCTAAATATGTTACCGTTATAAAATATCTTTTAAATTTGAATGTATGGATAATATTTTATAATTTATGGCATATTTCAATATATAAAAACCCAAATAGATATGAATTTATTGATTATTTCATAATAAATAATGAATACATTTTTATTGAGGTAATTTTATTTATAAAAAATATGCTCTCTTCAGAAATGATTTTATTGAATTTTATGAAAAAAATTATAAAATGAAATGTGATATATTTTATTTATATTATTGGAAAGAATTAAACCAGTTATTGATTTCATTATAGAAAAATTATCTTTTGGATGACATTTTTGGATTTTTTGGAAAAATACTAATCTTATAGTGAATAGTAAAAAAATATAATTTTGTAAAACTATCAGTTCTAATCAATACATTAGTTAATTTAATAGTCCCATTATATTTATAATATGATTTAAATAAAATTATGAATTTTCTTTATAATTATTATAATCAAATAAATTTGATTAATAATTATATTGTATTTTTTATGAGTTTGAATTTTGGATTACAAACTTGTTATCTCTTAAAGCTATTTTATACTGTACAACTCTTATCCAGAATAATAATTAATTAAATCCCTAATTTGGAATGATTTAAATTAAATATTTATAGTATATACTGTTAATTATAAATTTAAATTATTATTATGATGAGTTATAGATATATAAATGATGTAAATATTTTAATTTTGGAAAATATGTTTATTAAAAACCTGGTTTTTTATAAGATCTGTGTATTTTATTTTTAAAATAAATTCATCAACTTCTCTAAGTTAAATTTACAAAAAATTAATGAAATATGTTTTATTATAATTATTTCTATTATATAATTTTATGAACATAATTTTTTTTTGATAATGAATAGTGAAAAAAGTTAAAATATTTCACTGCGGTTAGGGTGAAAATGGGTTTATCATGGGTTAAACAAAAAGATAAGGTCTAAAATAAAGTAAAATATTAGTATGAAATATATATAATGAGAATATTTTGAAATTAAAATGTTTAATTCTAGATAATGTTTCATTTATATCCTTTGCGAATTTTAAATAAATGACTAGCCATCTATTTTTCCAAAAACCGAACCATATCACTAACCTCCCTTAAAAAGGCGAAATCATCCCCACAACACTTAACACCTTCAAAGAAATTTTTTTAGACAATAATATTATATTATTGTTTATAAGTCCTACCATGAATATTATTTCTCATGATTTGATTATAAATCCATCAATATAATGATTTTGGTGCTAACCTAATGAGGTTGTCTAAAGAAGAGGTATTATTCTTAACTGAGAATTTTATTTACTTCCCCATCCACCTATTTCAAATTTTCATTCATTATTATTATATAATAACACAAATATCTATTATATAATGCGATATTATTATGTAATTTTAATAATATAAAACCATATAATATTTCATTAAATGGTAAATGAAAATATTAATCATGTGTATACTGGACGAAAACCTCACGAACAGATGTAATTTGTATTCCATAACCACCTCTTACATTTTTTTATCATTTTATATTTAATTGATATATATATATATATGATATTTTAAACATATTTATACTTCTGGAATTAGTATAACACATTTATCTTCAAACAATTCATTTTGTAGGGATACAGTAATTTTACTCGTGTGTATGACGGACTAATGGCACATAAAAAGATGTGATTCTTTTTCACTAACACATCACGTGCAAGAAAATAAAGATTTTTTTTATAAAAAAGAAATTATATATGGTATATTAATTATATTAATGACATATTTTTAATTTTTAATATATAATATATCATTTTGTTTATTAAACTTTCACTTAGTAAAACACGATAACGTTGTTTGTGTGTGTGTGTGGTCTACAGCCTCTACAAATCGATGTGATTATTTTTTAATCACCCCATCACATGGATGATATATATATATATATATCTGTGTGGATGTATATTAAAATAAATAATATTATATTTTTGATATGATTATAATTCTATAAATATTTAATAATACATAACATATTTTCACAAATATCATTGAAACAACTCGAATGATACATTGATTTTGTTTTGAATAATGAACCGAACATCTTCTAAATTCCCAAAGTTAAAAAAACTAGTTATCTATATAAATATTACAATAAATATAAATAAAAAATAATTAAATTTTAATGTAAAAAATATATAATATGATAATCGTATACTAAATAAATGATAATGGATTATTATACAAGTGTTAGATGACATACACAAAATTTCTGGACATGAGGTAAGGGACTTCTTCACAACTTTCCATAATTAAGTATTTTTTTAATGTTATGGGCCTATTATATTAATAATGGAGCATAAAATAACACTTTTAAATGTAATATCAGGAATCCAAAAAAGATCATTTCAATTTCTGTTTTAATTTTAATTATTTCATTGAATGTGATTTTTATTATTATTACCCAGTGTTAAATAATTTCATAAATAAATTTCAATTAATTAGGTTATATTTCTTCTTCTACGTCATTGATATTATAAGATTATGTGTTTAATGAATTTTTATTATCTTGTTTTATATTTCAATATATTTTTTATGAATTTACATTTGATAATAATAACTGTTTACCTAATTATTTCTCACATCAATGATATGATCATTATATGGATTTCCTGTCTCAAATTGACTTCTCTGGGAAAAATGATTAGTATAAGAAGCTATAAAAATTTAAATGGTGTACATACATACAAATTGAGATTTTATATCATGATACTCTTTATTTTCATGATATTTAATTAGTCATTTCATGTTATTATTTCAATGGTGTTACACATGAATAGTTCAAATGTGAAAAAATATTTATGTTTCATTCAACATTATTTCAAGATACTATATGTTTATTATTTCTTTAGTGAAAATCATATGATGTTACATAATTGAAAAATTATCATTTTTATACACAATTTATTGATGATTCAAAAATGTTTTATCTTCGTTTCATACCTTTCTAGTTAAGTAATCATTATCAAAGTAGTTTGTAAGTGATATTGGTCTTCTAAATTTATTCTAGATTCAAAATAAAACTCTTACATTACATTGTTTTGTCATTTTTTTAAAAAGTGTAATTTTATTAACATAAATGATTTAAATAATCTGTTTTCATGATCATTAACATTATTTTAAAAATTCTGGAATGGTAAATTTCAAAATGTTTATCAATTTTGTCACGTAGACTCCATTTAAATTTTTTTTGAAAAGAATATTAGGTTTTATCATTTTAAACCTGAATTGATTTTCCCATAAGAATGACCACGCAATGTTTTAAAGATTCGTTTTTATGATTAAATTTTTTTAAGGGAAAATATTTCATAATTTATGACATATTTTTTTATTTTAAATAATTTTTATCAAACTGGAAATTATATTTTCATAAATAAATGTTCCTAGTGATCATTCAAAATAATTTTCTTTCTAATATGAGATCCATGAATTTTAATCAACTAAAATAGTGATTTTACTCAATATATTATTTAATTATATTTTATGAGTATTTCAATACATCAATACCAAAAAACACTTTTTTCAATATACACTCCACTAGGATATGTTGTATATATTCCCCCATTATTCTTTCTTGGGATTGATTGTGATACTTTCATTGTACCAGTTTATATTGCATGTGTTAACAAATCTATGAACGAACATAGATTATTTATATGATTTAATATTGAAGGACTCCAACTATTTATACAGAAATGGAACTTTTAAATTACATATTATCAATGGGAGATCCCAATATAGATAAAACAAATTTATGAGAAACTTTATAGCACACAGATGAGCCTGATATACCTTATATAATGGGTGCCCACAAATAGTGCTCTATTGCATTTGGTATTGTTTATTTTTTTAAATAATGAATGGTGGAGATACTAAATGGATTATCCTTTAAATTTAATACTGGTCCATTTATTAATTACATGGGTTTAAAACATGTAATGAAATTTTCTTCCATCATACAAATGTGTTTTATTTATTCCTTTACATGTTTTAATGCTTTCCTAGACCAATACTAAATCAACTGGATGGGGATTGTTTATTTTTATGAATCTTTCATTGGATAAATAATTATTCCATTTTTCATTTTTATGATCATGGTAGTTCTGGTATGGAATTTTATTATATCATACTTATGTACTTTGATTATGTCATCATACACATTATTCCCTTCTAATTTTAACTCAAGACATTCAATTGTTAATGCCTATGTTTACCATTACTAACATATTGACATCATCTTTATTTTGAATAATTTTCAGTAGTTTATGATGAATTTTGATTATAAATTTTTAAACAATAATGGTTTCTAAAATATTGAAAATTATCAAGGATATTAAATAGTGAATAATAAATATTAAAATCTAGATATAGTTGAAAAAATAGTACTTAAATTCCGGGGTATTGTCTACATAATTTTTTTCCCTAATTCACTATAACATTATACCAAAAATTACTATGGAAATCAATAAGATCAAATATGTCATTTTGATGTTGGGTGACATGTATGGAAAAAATTGAGACCCACTTATAAATTTCAATTTCATAAGATAAATTATTTGGTTTTTAGAAAAAGATAAAGGAATCCATCATTGAGGATATTCAAACATATTTTAATACTTTCATATTTCATCACTAGTTCCATCCTTATCACCATCCACATGAGGTATGTATGAAAAATAAATCTCATTACTTCATGGATGTGGTTATACACATGTCTGCATAAGTGATGTTATACTTTAAAAAATAATGGTTTGACAAAGAAGGAAAATATAATCATATATTTTTAGAATTAAAATTATGTTAAATATATCATATATTTACATTTTACACATTTTTTACCACCCATAGGATCTACTACTGAAAAAAAAATAAAACATATTGCTTCGTGGAGGTTGTAGTTCAGACATATTAATGAGTGACCTTATCTTTTTCCAACAGAAGTAAAATGAAATGAAAAATAGTGTACCAAAATAATTAAAAAATTATTATGTATGATAAACTAATTAAATTATTTCATCACATTTTATAAAAATTAAATGAGGTATAAGTAAAAATAGTCATCAAATGCTTATTTTATAATTATGACTTTTATTTTGAAAACCTCTATTGGATTACTCATTATTTCATCATAAGATAGTATTTTGTTGAGGAAAAAACGTAGATCAAATGTGGATAACATTTGGGAATTGAATTGGGTATATATGGTATCAGATATTGTTCTAAATGAGCGAGCACAAGTGATGATTGGAGGTTCCCTTTTATAAGTTAGGGGATATGAGAACTTGTAAATATATAAAACATTTAAATATATTATATGTCTTTCTCAAATAAAGTGGTACCGAAATTAAATTTTTAGTGTCTTTGATGGGTTTGAGTTGAATTAAAAACAAATATTAAAAAAATTATAATCTTTTGCAAACATATATTTTTTTATACCCTACATTAACTATTTTACGCACTACTATGGTGAGAATATTTTACCATGGTAACGATATGTAATGACTAAAAATGAAATTAACAAAATTATAAAAATTACTCCATATTATATATATGAAATCCATTTTTTAGGTTTCAAATTTTATTATCATATAAAATTAATTTTAATATAGATATGAAAACCACAATACAAATATTTTTTAAAAAAATTCCCTTCTAAGCATAAAAATGATTTTATAGAAACATAAAGTATATGTATGACTATTATCAATTTAATTAAATTAGGATTCATCAGAGGTTACTAATTTCACTATAAATCAATTATATGATATAATGTGACTTTTTAAATATATGAAATAAAACCATAGTTTTAATTAAATCATTATTTTTCAATATTCACCCAAAAATTAGTGTTCTCCAAAAATACAAAAATATGACCATAAACTAAATTAGATCCAATGAATATGGAAATGAATTTATTTTTATAATATTAATATTCTATAATATATAAATTTATATTTTAGTTAAAACCACTTTATTCATAGAAATCAATTTTTTTTAAAATAACTTTATTTTTCAATTGAAAATTAATATATTGTCATTTATAAAACCATGAACCATTTGAATCATAAAAAATGAATAAATTTAAATATTAGTATTGAATTATTTAATGGATAAATGGATTTTCACAATTTCCCCCACTTTAAAAATTTAATCCTCATAGTATTACCAATTAGTTAAATTAGTGAGGATTTTTTCCTCCGAGAATTTTCAAATTCCTATGATTCTTCTTAATCATTTGAATATTCCATAAAAAATTAACATATAAAATAACCATATTTTTTACACTAACATTATTTGATTAGAAATAATAATGGACTTAACTTCATAGGAGATATTCTATTCCAACTATACCACAACAATGATAGAAACCAAAGATACATTAGAAAAATATTTATTTAGAAAAGAAACTTGGAACACATCATTTACCTATGGTAAGATCATATGTATGTCGAATCAAGAGTGAATTGATTCCCTTTTTTATAATTTAAAATGATCTAATAATATATGGACTCAACATTCCATTTTTACAAGAACCCAAAACAATTTTCTATAGAAATACGTTTACAAAACATGATCACCTACATAAAATTGAAGGCATCTCATTTTATTATCTGAATAAATCTTATGGATACTCATATTTTACCTTATACGGTGTTGGATCATATTTACATTATAAATCGTATCTTTAACCTATTATTGTCCTAATAACATCATTCACTATCCTCTTCCAAAATAATGGACTTTGAAACCACTTTCCGTATGTTTCTCGAAATGGTGTCATACATATGAATGAATGAAGACTATTATTAAGGGAAAATTATAAAATCAAAATATATTTATCCCAATAATCATGATAATAAAATTATTTGTATAGAATTATACCTTGTAATGTGTTATGTTTTCATCGAAACAGCCCTCTTGATTAAGGATAAAAACAAGACCACTTCATCAGATCGAGATCAAGTGTCAGGTAATTCTTCTTAGTGAGTTTTGATTGATTTGAATCATATGAAATTAAATAGTAATCATACATGAAAAAACAAGTAAGTCTCTTTAAATATTTATCTCTTTAAAATAATAAATTCACCATTCATTTATAGAATAGAATACCATAGATCATTAACCATTATTCTTAACAATTTTTAAAAAATTATTCCCAAATCATTTTCTATATGAATTGACCAACATTCCATGTAAAATTATTTAGTGGAATTGATAAATAAGAAACTTATTCCAAAAAACCATCATTAGTTAAAAAATAATCAAATAATACATTGAATCTCAATTAAATTTTTGGGTTGTGACTATAATTTCAACACAATATCATTAATGGGATCAACAGTTAATCAATTTTTATGAATAATATTATGAATGAATGGAATATAATAAAAGTGAAAATCATAGTTACAAATATTTCCATAATGAATTTTTTCCTTCAAAATATATAAATAAATGTTTATATATTTATAATAATTTTAATAAGACTTATAGTAATAAAAAAATATCATCAATGAAAACTACAATAAATTTATCCCAATACTTGTGAAAAACAGAATTCATAAGATCAATAATAATAATAATGAGTATATTCCTCAACATGAAAGTTATAAACAAAAAACTCATAATTCCAATACATAGAATGGACTCCCTACATCAAAATGTAATCTCTCGTCACCATCATATGGTGATAACCCAATATAAGATCAATCCTTAAATAATAATTACCTTTATGGCACAAATAAAATTACTCATTAAAATGATACAACATATTCTTGTTCTTAACATTGATGTAATAATGTACTCTATAATCAATGTAGAGTCTCATGTAAGCATCCTTATTTTGATAAAAATTACCATGATATATATAAGGTGAACTTATATGGGGATGAAAACCATATCATTAACTCTTATATTTTATTTTTCAACTCTGAATTCTATGTGGTATCCATTCCACGAGGGGATTTTGAAATTGTATTACATTTGGAACTATATAAAAAATAAACATATTGAAAAAGAATAACACTAGTAAAATCATTAATAATTAAAAATAGATTTTTTATTATTACTTGAACATTACTAAAATATATAATTCTTTTTTTTTCAATGATATGTGCATGATAACTTTTACTCACATATTTTATTAATATTAAAACTTGTTGATATTTTATCAATAGTATAAATACTTTTTTCCAAAAATAAAAAAACTAATTTTTAAAAATAACATCATTTTAAATATAATATATCATAGCAATATAACTTAAAATATAATCCATAAACAAAAAACAACTTCTTCTATAATTGAAAAGATAATAATTTTTGTTGGGAAAACTATTTCATAGATGATTACATAAAGATTCTTATAAATTATATTTTCATTTATACTACTAGTATTATTTTTTACCAATAGTTATAAATTCACTTATTAGTATGTTTTTACATTTTACATCAAAATTTAAAAGATATAAAAGAATTATATGGTCTTGAATTAAATTAGAATTTATTTAAATATGAATAATTTTTTAAATTTTTTCTTCACATTAATTGAGAGTCCAACATTTCCCATATGAGTAGTAAACTATTTTTCCATTAATTTGTTTTTAATGTGTATGATTTCAACATTGAGTAAATAAGAATGGGCTTGTGTAACCAAGATTTATCAAATAATTTCAATTAAAAAGTCTTACATCTAGCTAACATTAAATTTTACAATTACTTTTCTCATCAAAACACACTTCCTTTCAGTAAAGAGAGAAATGATTGAGATTTATACATTTGTACTACATTATTAATCCAAACAAAAATTCATTAAAACCCATTTTACCACTTTTGGAACATTTAGGGGTCATAACATTAGATTTTATAGTTTACTTCTTCAATATTTATTTTAGTATAGACCTCTTACAACTCTTATTTATACGAAATGTGTAGGTGTAAAAACTCTTTTTCTCATAATTCTCTTCACAAAAAAAACACATCATGCTTCTAGAATCTCAAGAGAAAAATTATATTAATTAAATATAAATCAGTATAATATAGAATATATGAATTTTTCTCTTGGAGTATGGAATAATATTTGGTGAAAAAATGGATTTTCCGGTAAAATAATTATTCTAAGGAGACACTAGGTCGTCTCCTATTTTATTCAACAAAAAAAATTATATTATTTAATATTTTTAATCCCTTAATTAAAATACTAATCAAGGAAACATAACTATAAATAAAATCCATTATATTGAATCAATATCATCCTTTTTCATAGTATTCCAAATTATATTCCACCCTCGATCAAATTATCCATCAAACTGATTAATATAAAGATGTACCTTTTGATATTTTATATAAAACAAAACATTTAATATAATCTCCAATTCATTTACACATCCAAAATGATTCACCAAGGATAATGGACCACCAAAATCTATAGTTTTTTGATTCATGAAATAATTCCTTACATGGGTTTATCTATATATAGAATTATGTTATTCACTTTCATGGGTTCTTCTATTATTAACATATGTCAAAAATGTTAACACTACCATAAATTATTCTGTTCTAATAAATTGTGATTTTTGTTTCATAAGGTTATTATCCTCTTAATGCCACCCGATATCATCAGCCATTACTAATACGATGAAAGCCATTCTCAATAGCAATGGATTATATTATACAATTTTTAAACATTCAAAATCTATTTCATGGTAACATAATGATAATTTATAGTTACATTGATGATTAATTTATTATTTTCCTAAACTATAAATGAATATTATCATTTTGTATTACTATTTAAGATGAAAGGAAACCTTGAAAACCATTAATTATAGTTTAATATTAATGATATCAATTTTTACATTCTCATGATATTTTTTATAAATAGATTGATGTAATTGGTAAAAAATATTTTAAAATGAATTGTAAACATATAAACATCATAGATGTTTCCCACAAAATTAAGTCTTTATGTTTTTTCCCTTATTTCATTGAAGACACATTGGATTCTTTTAGGGTTAATAAACATTTTAAAAATATTAATATTAATAACATTTAAAATCATCCTTATATATTTGTAAAAACATTTGAAAAAGTGGGTTGATTAAAAAAAGATCAATAAGAGATATTAAGATATTGTAATATCCTTAGTAAGGTAAAGAAACAAAATCCTGAAGACATTTTTTTTCGTCAAAATAATTATTTTTTCACATAAATAAAACATTTCCTAGTGTTAAAATAAATCCATTCTAAATTATGTTCATTTGTACCCAATTGTTATCCTAGTAAATACCTTGAATGATTAACAGGACATGTGGGAACCCATGATTTTTTTTTCAAAAAACAATACATCAACCTTTTAATGTATGCAATCTTTTTATTACTCATGAAATAAATATATTTCCATAAACTCTATTTTTTCAATCATAATATAGTAGTATTTTTGAATCATATTCATAAACCATGTTCAATAATGTTTATCCTATTTTAGAATAACTGAAGACCCTTTAATCCCATAAGACTAACCAACAGGATTATCCCTCTAATTTTAACCTTTGAAAAATATATAACTCTCCAATGAATAATATATTTTATGGAAGGAAAATCTATCCCACCAGTATAGGTTATAAAAATATTTGTGTTTACTTTAGATTAGAAAGTGAAAATCAATTATATCATGAAATGAATAAAACATTTATATTTAATACATTATAATAAAAGTTAAAAGCAATTTTAAATTAATTTTAACATTATTTTATTTGAAATAATATAATTCAACTTATATTTTGAAGATCATTGAAATGGAGGTGAATTATTTTAATAAAATACATTTAACTAAGTTATTAAATAATATACCATACCTTCAGTTCCGTTTTTATTTGTACATTTATATAAATCATGAATAATAAGACTATAATAGTTTTTTAAATGATTAATATAATGATTCAAGTTAATTTCATACTTATTATTAATATTAATTTTATTAATTACAACGATTTATATTGTTACTAAAATGCATAATTCATGATGGCAGGTTTTGGGTAATAAAATGTGTAAACAAAAAATAGAAATGATGAATTAAAATTTGATAAAGTTATTGTGGTTAAATTACATAGAAAATAAAAATATTTTATAATTAATATATGTATAAATTATATACAATTCTAAATCCAACCATATAGTGCTGTAGAAAATGAATAATGTCACTTCATGGAAACTGCAGTCCATAAAAACACAAGGAAAAAAAATTATTCATTCTACTAGTTGGAGGAGAAATATTGATGATAATATTTTAACTATACAAAAACCTAAATATGTTATTAATTTTCATATTTATTCATTATTTTCAAAATTGTGACCTTATTGGTAAGGATAAAATGAAACAAAAATTCATTCCCATTGTGGATGTGGTAGACCACATGTACAAACATTCAGTATAATCATTTGATACATAAATTAAACTATCATTTGTCTTGGTGATGAATAATAAAATACATCACTTCATAGAGGTAGTATCCATAATGTTTTCACGAGCCACGTTATCATTTTCAAATAGATAAAAAAAGATATTAGAATTATTTGTCACATAATAAAAATATCTTTTATTTATATTAATGATAATAATTTTACAACATAATCATGGTTTAATATGATATTAAGGTGTTATTATTATAAATAAACATGAAATTGTAGTTGAATATTTATAAAACATATTTTGAAAGCCTCTATTGTATGACAAATTATACCTTCTTACATTGATAATTAGGTGAGATAAGAATCTCTAAGAAGTGTGTAAGAGATATGGAATCATAATTTTATATGATTTTATGAAATACTATTCTCAATATATGTAAATAAGTGTGGAGTGGAGGTGCACGTTTATAATTTATTGGAGTGGGAAACTTGTGAATACATTAAAACATTAACGATATTATTCGTGTTCTATAATATTAGTGGACCAAATTGAAATATTTTGAAGCTAGGATGAGAATGAGTTTAATTACACTCATCCAAAAACAATTTGTTTTATAGAAAATTGATAATAAAATCCTTCTCTCGTAGTTTTATTCCCTTTGATAAATTTTTTTATCCACTATCATGATGGTATTTTTTCCAAATTTATTATTTTCAATGACAAAAAATGAAATTAAACACATTTAAAAATCTAATACAATTAATTCCAAACATGAAATTAAGTTTTCAATATTCAATTTGTATATTCATTAGAAATTAATTTTAATATAAACAAAACAACTCTAATAAATCTAATTTTTTTGTAAAATTATTATTCTATGAATAAAATTGATTTCATACAAATATAAATTATAATATTTGTTATTATGTAATTAATTAGACTCTTTTTTTATAATATATGAATAATTTCACAATAAAATAAATAAAATACAAAATTTTAATTTTGAAAAACATATACATTCACCATTTTAATAATGTATAAAATATAATAAATTAACATTTGATACGTAAATTAAACAATTATTTTTCTTGGTGATGACAAATAAAATACATCACTTTATAGAGGTAGTAGCCCTACTGTTTTCATGAGAAACGTTATCATTTTGAAATCGATAAAAAAAGAAATTAGAAATATTTGTCACATAATAACTATATATTTTATTTATATTAATGATACTAATTTTACAACTTAATCATGTTTTAATATGATTTTAAGGAGTTATAATTATAAATAAACATGAAATTTTAGTTCAAGATTTATAAAAATTATTTTGAAAGCCTCTATTGGATTACAAATTATACCTTCTTACATTGATAATTTGGTGAGATAAGAACCTCTAAGAATTGCGTAGGAGATATGGAATCATAATTTTAAATGAGTTTATGAAATACTATTCTCAATATATGTAAATAAGTGTGGAGTGAAGGTGCCCGTTTATAATTTAATGAAGTGGGACACTTGTAAATACATTAAAACATTAACTATATTATTATTTTTTTAAAACATTAGGGGACCAAATTGAAATATTTTGAAGCTAGGATGAGAATGGGGTTAATTACACTCATCCAAAAACACTATGTTTTATAGAAAATTGATAATAAAATCCTTCTCTCATTGTTTTATTCCCTTTGGTAAATTTTTTAACCATTATCATTATGGTATTTCTTCCACGATTATTATTATCGATTACAAAAAATGAAATTGAACACATTAAAAAATCTAATACAATTAGTTCAAAACATGAAATTAAATTTTCAATATTCCATTTGTATATTCATTAGAAATTAATTTTCATATAAACAAAACAGCACTAATAAATCTAGTTTTTTTTGTAAAAATCTTATTCTAAGAATAAAATTGATTTCATACAAATATAAATTAAAATATTTGTTATTATGTAATTAATTAGGCTCTTTTATTTATAATATATGAATAATTTCATAATAAAATAAATAAAATGTACAATTTTAATTTTGAAAAACATAAAAATTTACCATTTTAATATGAAATGATATTTTTATGTATTCACCAAAAAAATTCATTTCAAAAAAATCAAAAACTTCACCTCAAGAAAATATAGATTTTATTAATCCAAAAATGAATTCATTTTTATAAAATTTAAAAATATATATTTTTATTAAAACCATTTAATATGTGAAAATCAATTCAGGTTAATAAGATATTTTTAATAAAGAATTTATATAAAGTATACTATAAAAGTATGATAAATATGAATTCATGACAATTAACAATTTTAAATCATAATAATTAATTATTTTTAGGAGTTATTTGGTTGTCACAATAATATAACAATCAATCCATTGGAAAATGAAGAAGGATTTACTATCTTGATGGTGAAAAAATATAATCCTTTCAAGTATTATTAAAATCATCCTAAGATGGTAAAAATCATAACTTCTATAAATATTTTCAATTCTTTAATAGTCATTATTCTTAGTGATAAGGATAATTATATTCACAAGGGTTGTGGTATATTCTATGTGAATCAGTCATTGTAAAAAAATTAAATATTTTAAAGGTTTATGGTTTTATTTAGAAGAGGTTGACCCCAAGTATCTATAATTCATATGTTTTATTATGTTCACAAATCTAGTTGATCATTTCCTTTATCTTTTAAGAAAAATATGGGGAAATACAAAAAATAGTATATGTAACACCCATAATTTCTATAGAAATAACATTGAATTTGATTGAGTGTGTCACAAGAATCGCTAAAATCAAAAGGAAATATAATGTAATTATAATTTAAAATATATTTAATATTTTAAGTAAATTATATCTATGATATATTTTGAAATACATATGATATTGATGTAGTGTGCATTCCAAGAAACAACTCGTTTCACCAATGGTTTTCATTACACGCCACACTGTGTTTTACCGAACATTAATATTTTATTAATATATTATTATTTAACATAATAACATATAACCTAAACATTATATTTATAGTTATAAAAGTGTTAATTATTTTTTCAATGAATATGTTTTATAGAATTATAAAATGAATTCATTACACTACTGAAAAATGCCATATATACTCATTTCACAACCATGGGTATAACCCTTGAAATAGTGAATATTGGTTATACCCATGGAATGAAGGAACTGTTGGAAACTAAGGGGTTGGTATAGCCTCGGCCTATACCCATAGTTTTGGAAATCATTAGTATAGGTCTACTCCACCATTTCATTAACCTATACCCACATTTTGTAAAACCATGGGTATAGATTTGACAAAATACGAATCTGCATGACTCGATCCCTCGACCTCCACTTTACTATTCTAGTTCCTAACCAATTCCCTATTTCTATTATAACTATATATATATATAATTAAACTTCATATCTAGGTAGAAAACCGTCATAATAGGTGTTCTCATGAAAATAATGTCTATCTCGAGAATTGTTTTCCCAACCGAAATTCATGAAAGCTATACCCACAATTATAGATAAATATAGGTATATGTCCTCTAAAAAACAACCCTATAACATCGTTTTTACAATGATTGGGGGTATAAGTCTCGAAAAACAACCCTAACCCCCATGTTTAGGAAAACCCGTGGGTATTTGTCTTAAAAACACCATATAACCATGGTTCTCCATAAACCATGGGAATATGATACCATATTATACCTATACACACTTTTTTTTTAAAAAAACGGGGGTTTAATGAAATTTTCCAGTAGTTTTCTTTGAAAATAAAATAGGAATAAATATGAAAACCTACTAAATAATGAGGAAAATATTATTATAATTAGGCTCAAAATGTTATTTTAACTTAATGAATTAAATTAAGTATAATTTTTGAATGATATTTATGAAATATATATAATATATATTTGATCAAATATTTTGGTTTTTAATCTAGTATATTTTATAGGCATAAAATAATTTTATAAAAAAATTGGCATAACATACTATATTTTTATAAAGGCAATTTTACAGCCTTTTACTAGAAATCCTATTTTAAATCCAATTTTTGGAACTTTTATAAATATTATCTATTAAAATAAACATAATATTTGAAATAAAAACTTAAAAATTTGTTTATGGTGAATTTTTTGGAATTTTTCATATAATGATTCTTTTTTTAATGAATAGTGACGAAAAATTAATTTTAATTCAAAATTACATTCTTATTTATTTTATTTTTTATTTATAATATTTAATTTTAAATTTTTTTATTATTTA
The DNA here is from genome assembly GCA_963277665.1 of Viscum album. NCBI lineage: Eukaryota > Viridiplantae > Streptophyta > Magnoliopsida > Santalales > Viscaceae > Viscum > Viscum album. The sequence continues at coordinate 1,952,738,951 of OY728150.1, forward strand.
ATTAGATTAAATTTTTATTAATTGATCCATTTTATTATTTTTTTCAAAAAAAATTACAATGAAGTCTGGTATATAAAAAATTAGCAAACTATTGCATATTTTTATTTAAAAACCAGCATTGTCCTCCTATCTATGAGATTAAATATAAATTAATTTCATCCAACTTTGTTTATGTAATTTTATAAAATGTATTTCTTATTATGAATAAAAAATTTTATTTACAAATAGTTCAACATTGTTTTCGACTAAAAATATTTTGTGAATGTGATTAAAATAAATTACAATGATTAAAGTGAAATTATGCTTATCAGAAGATTTACCCTTAAAATTAATTGCCTAAATAACTTATAAAATAGTTCAAAATCCATTTCATGTCCATATTTAGTCCCTATTCTCATTTTTATCAACCTTGGTCCATTATTAGAGCCACATACAATGTGGAAAACGTGGGTGAAATTTCCTTTTCCAAACTTTTTAAGAGTGTCACTCCTCTTCCTCTATAAAAGGCACTCAAGCCTCCCCTTCCTCTTACCTCTCAAGACACTTTCGATCAAAAATATTTCTTACCAAATAAATCCTAAAAACCCCTACCCTTATCATAGAATCCTCCCTAGGTGAAAAAATCCATCCAATGATTTCCATCAGTGAAAACCAATATGAGTTACCAAAAGAAGAGAAAACATCTTTCCTTAAGATCATTAGTTTTATTTCCATTATTAACCCCTAAAATATTATTTTTCAATGATTAAATAATAACACATGTATCCTCATTATACTATTATTTTCTTATGTTTTGTGTTATAAATGAATATATAAACACATCAATTTAATTGGCAATGATCTCACATTTCATGGGTATGGTGAACTACTACCTCACGAAATGAAGTTTCTTATCATTCTTTTATAGCCTCTTAGGGTGGAAATTATGATGAAAACATTGTATATATGTGATATATATTATATATATAATTTATTTATTGTAATTTATTTCTTTAATAAATCATAATATTATAATTTTCAGTTTTTTTAATAAGACAACATCATTTTTGGAAGTGTGGACTACAACCTTTTCAAGGTGCTGTGATTCATTCATACTATACATGGAGAATATTAATGATGATTTTAATAAACCAATTTAAAATATAGGAAATTACATTTCTTCATTAGTTATAATATAATTATATTTTATTTATTATTAATCATTTAATTCTAAATTAAAATGAATGCAGTGTTTATGTAGATAAATGGTCTACCATCTCCAAGAACAGTGTATTTCATTTCTTTTCACAAAATTTAATGGATTATTATATACATGTATTTAATGAATTTATATAATATATAAATATTGTTTTAAATTATATATATGAATAAATAAAAATAAATGTAACATTATCAACATGTAACAAGTCAAATCATTCTCGAGAAACTAGGCAATTAACATCCTACATATTGAAAATAATTAAATAAATTTCAAAAACAAGTAATATGATATTATCATTTTATCATATATTATAAAAAATTATTAATACGGTTCTATAATATGTTATTAAAAGTAATACAAAAATTATACATGAGCGTATAATACCATCTTCTCAAAGGAAATGAGAGGGAATGAATTTCATCTCATTTTACATTCCATTGAGTCTTATTTGTTGTTATGAACCAAATCACAATTATATAAAATATCTATTACCCATTGACTTGATTTTTATTAAATATTTATATTATATTGATATTATATGTTTTATTTAATGTTTTCCCATCATGGATTGTATGATTCAAATGTTTTATAGTGGTATAAGAGCCATTGGAATGTTTAATGATTATTCCCCTCAAGAACATTTTTAATGATTATCTTTGCAATATCCCTTTCATTATTTTTTTTATAGTAATATTTAAAAAATATCCTTATTCTAATAATTTATATATCAAAATTTGAGGGTGATGGATATTATTATTTACACATCTATATACTATTCACACGTTAGGTGTTCACTTTGACAATAATTTTATTCACTGAGGAATTCTTAATAAATCTCTATCAGTAATTCAATATGAATATTTTTTTAATGCATAATGAATATTTATTAAATTTATTATTTTATATGATGAATTATTTAGATATTCAATGAATTTTTGTGATCAAGTTCTATATGCATGCTGGATGCATTTATATGTTTTCATAAGACAATTATTTTTGGAAAAATTGAACCTGTAACCACCTATTTTTCTAAACTATATGGAAGATGGATCTTGACTTTATAGGATATCATGTTCTATAAACATAACTTATAATAATTAATAACTTTATTAATATTTATATTAATTATTATTTTTATTATCCATGAGGTTTTCATATTAAAAAAAACCTATGGATTTTCTTCATTATCAGGTAATTAATTAAATGGCATGTTTTGTTTAGTATCAAACCTTTCCATATTAATTAATAATTATCTAGAGATTTTAAAGAAATGTGTTACTAGTTATTTACCCAAAAATGTTTATTTATAGTCATTTATTAATTATTTATTCATATTTACATACCCCTAATGAGAAGAATAAATAACACTTATTATGTTCCCTTTCCCCGTGTTATCAAGAGAAATCGTTTGAATGAGTTTCAACGATGCCGTTTATTTCATTTTATATTGTATCATGTTTGTAGTTTTTATTTAAAAAAGTATTTTTTTTGTCATTTATACAATTTTTATTTTCAAATCAACTAAACTAATCATTCATTTGGGATTTTATTTCATGTAATCATGCCAATATAATAAATAAATACACCATCTCTAGGACTCTAGGGTCGGGTAATTACAGTTTGTTTCTGAGGATGGTTATCAGCAACCTTGGAAACTAGATTTAGAAATCATATTTCAAGAAACATAAAACTAAAATATAAATTAAGGATAATTATATAATAATATCCTAGAACTATGGTAAGGTATTGATTATGTGGGTTTTCCTTGCAATACATACCTATATAGATATTATAAGTGGAATTTGTTCTGGAATAGATATACCATTGGTTAACAACTCTAAAAAGGTCTATAGGTCTTGAAATTTCATAACCTGGTATAAGATAATGGGCTTTATTACATGCTCTTTTGAAACTTTAGGGAGATAGGCTTAGGATAATTCTTATTTTTTACAAACAATTTTGATAATTTTAAAAGTAACAGTATCCCCAATGAAACTAGAGTTTAGGATTCTATGACTTTTGATGAAAAAAAAAATATTTTATGTGTTATACCAAATTTTTAATTATATATTATGATTTTATGAGTTAATTTATTATATTCCATTATTTAAGAAATGGTTCATGGAAGGTATAATGATAATAGTACTCATAACTATTGTGGATATTGTCCTGTTGAGGAAAGTTGAACATTTGTTATTGGATTTAATAATTATATGGAAATAATATGATATCTAAATCAGATTTTGATGCTTAATAATTACTTGAGAGAGAAAAATATTCCACATAGGGAATATCTGATCTGGGATCACTTTCTATGATTGAGGCCCTTATTATTCAGTGGGGCTATAAACACAATAGAGACTGAGAAATGGATTAATTATCTAGAGAAAATATTCATGTCATTAGGATGTGTGGAAATGAAAAAAGATACAAATGTATAATATTTTTTTAATGGAAATTCGGAAAAATGGATGTCGTTGATAAAAAATAATAGGGATGAAGATGAAATAGTGCTTGCGGAATGCATAAATTTTAAGGATATATTATTTGATAAATAATTCCCTCATGTGGAAAAAACATAGATGTAGATATGTTTCCTATGTTTAATTAAAAAATGATATAGTTGTTTAGTAGTACAAAACTTCTTTTATGGGGTAATCAAAATATGATATAGATTTCATACAAAACACAATAGTCAGGATTGATAATTTCATTAAAAAACATAATCAAATTCATCAAAAGTCACTAAGGTCTCATAACATTTCACCATTTGATGAAATAATATTATGTGCTATCATGATATAGAAATAATTCCTTATTTCCGATGTCTTTAAATGGATGTATGTGAAAATGTTAAAGGATGTGAAAATGATTTATAAAATGAAATATGGGACTTATGTATTTTCATACATGTGATATGTTTGGAAATAATAACATTGTTACGTGCATGAAAGGATTGGGAGGTTGTTATATGTGTGGATAAAATGGTCACTAGGTAAATGAATGAAAATTGTGGTAGAAAAGAATTCATATTAAGTGTTACAACTACATCAATATGGGGAACTACACAAATGAATCCCCAAACATTAATAGAATATACCATACAATTATATAATGGGTCAAGGTTATAAATATTTTAGTGAGGCAACTGAAGTGGAATAATTTGGGTATTTCTATATTTTAATTAATGAAATTTGTTTTAAATTTTTTTTATTATGATGTTCTCATCATATTATTTTGGAAATATATATGTATTGCACTATAGTAATCCTAATTTAAAAAATTTACATCACATCTTGAATGGTTGGAAGAAAAATTATTTGGTATAATGTTAATCATTTTAGAAAATACATTGTTAAGGGAAAGAGAATCTTTAATAAGGTCCTAATGTTAAGGAAGTATGTTTCAGATAAATAAATAATAAAGATGGATATGTGATGAATACCTTGGAACTAATTCATTATTTGTCACAAATGTGGTTTATTACATTATTATTAGAGATTACAATAATTTTGGATTTAAATAATATATCCAACAACATGTGTATTACTAAGAGAATTAGGATGAATTCATGTTTCTAATAAATCATTATAGTAATTCATTTTATTATATTATTTCCATAGAATAAATGATCAAGATATTTAAATTTTTGGTATGATATGATTAAATTCCACTTCACATTATTCGATATGTAAATTTAAGAAATTTAATGACCTTACTTCTAAATTATTGAATCATAATATTTTTGAAAATATAGCCATTTATAAAGAAGATTAATTTGTTCTTTTTATGTTGTTTTTGGTGTTCAATAAATTAATTCACTATATGATGATTACTGATCTATAAAATGATGTATAAAAAGTCTAATACCCAACCAAAGGATAAAATTTTATTTATCAACTAAAAATTTATCTTTACTGATATTCTTATAGTGTTAAATAATTCATCATCTACAAGAAAGTTGTATTGAAACAAAAATGTTTCCCTATTATTATCAGTTTTTAATGATATCAATGACCATTTCATAATATGGGTTTAAGGATTTCTTTCCTATTATTTTTCTTAAAATGTTATTTATCATTCTAATTCAAAACATTCTTATTATATTTTTATTAGGTATCCATATTTCCATTTCCCAACTATGTTCTCCTACTTAGGAACCCAATTATGTGACCATAGTAATTTAACATCTTTTATATCAAGAAAATATGTTATTAATAATATTTATAAAGTGTATTTTCCCAGAATATTTTGTTTTAAAATATTAAGTCCTCAAGTACTCTGATCAAGATTAAATTGTGACAATGCAATTTAATAAAACTGGATAGATTGTAACACCCCAAAATTATAATGTAAAAACATTATATTTTATTGCATGTATCACATGAATCACTAAGACTTTTAAGAAATATAATACCTTCAGACTGTACATTATAATGAATATTTTAATTAAACTAAATCTATGAGATATATTTTAATGAAGGTGATACTGTTCTAGCGTGTGTTTTAGGAAACAACTAGTTTGTTCAATTTCATGTATTACACTCAAGGAAATGTTTCAATAAAAAATAATATATTTTGAATATGTTATTATTTAATATAATAAGATATAAAAAATTAGTTCCATTAGTCTTTATAAAACCATTTATTTTTTTGGAAGATTATGGTTTACATAGATTTAAAAAAATAAATGTTTTAAGAAATATTTCAAATTAAATATGAAAACATATTGAACAAAAGGTAAAAATGTTATTTTTTATGCTCACAAATCTATTTTTCACAATAAATTAAATTAATTATAATTTCTGAATTATATTAATTAATTATATATATATATATTATTTAATAAAATAATTTTTATATTCATTGATAATAATTGATCATCATAAGTAAAAGACAAATTTAATTTTATGTATAAAATACCTTATTTTTATAAAATCAATTTCATCGAATTTTAATGGTGATCCTATTTTAAAATTAATTTTATGAAAATTTTAAGATATTATATTTCCAAAAAAAATATCACTGAAATAGGATAAATTTTTTTTTTATGAATATTTTTTATAATTTTTGATAATGTATCATATTTTAATGGATATTTAAAAATAATGAAATTTAATTCAAAAACAAATTAAACGTCTTTATTTATAATGATAAATTATATTTTTATATGGTTTTAATTTTTAATTAGATAATGTTTTACCAATTAAAACAATATTGTTCATTGTAATCAATTTCACATTTAAATTTGATATAAAAATAATCCATACATATGAAAAAATTTACATTAAAAACCTGAATTGTTGTCTTGTATGTGGGATTAATTATAAATTTTTTTCTGCCAATAATGTCATTGGAATTTAGAAAAATGGATTCCAAATTTGGAATCAGAATATTTTTAAATTACAAATATTTATAAATAATGTTTTTAACAAAAAATTTTGTGATTGTGAGAATAAATTATAACATTGACTAGGGTGAAATAAAGCCAATCAAATGAAGGAACCTTGGAAATATGGGAAAAAATAACTTATAAACATGTCTAAAATAAAGTTTATAGCTATAATTAGACATTATAATACCTTTTATCTTCTTTTTTTGATTTTAGGTTCCACTATTAATGCGAGATACATGCAACAAATTCTGTTTTTTAAAATTTACTACAGTGACACTCCTCCACCACTATAAGAAGTCAGTCAAGTCTCCCACATCCTCACACATATCATGACAATTTTGATTGATAAATATCATCAAAATATCTTCTTATAATACCTTAATTAATTCTAGAACACTCTCTTTCGGAATAAATCCATCCACGGAATCCCTTGGGGTAAAACACTAGGTTTTACCCCAGGAAGAGGTAACATCATTCCTCAAGATCTTTAGTTTATTCCCATTTTCCACCAATTAAATAGTTATTAGTTAATTGATATATAAATGCCATATCTTCAACATTATATAATGTTTTATGTTATTATTTTTACCTTAACTTCCACTCACTTCCATCTAATGGGTAACAAGAATACTTTTATTTTGTACAATGAACTACAACCTCACAGAACAATGAAGTTCATTTTTCCTTTACCACCATTCATGATAGAAATTATGATGAAAACACTATTTATATATTATATTTATAAAATTTATTTTTTATTTATTCTTATATAATTATTTTTTAACACATACCTTTATACATTACTTTTTATGTAAATACAATAATATCATTTGTGTAATTGTGTAGAATTGTTTCCTCAAAGCGATGTTATTTGTTCACACCATACATGGAATGTTTTAGTAATTATTTTAAGAAACATATGTGACATATAGGATATTATTATTATTATATAGTAATAATATATATATTTATTATTTACATATCACTCTTTTAATGTTAAAAAGAAATGAAATTTTCATTTAGGCATATGTACGACCTACCACCATCATAAATAGTGTATTTTATTTATTATCTCTAAATATTATGGATTATTATAAATAAATATTTAGTGAATATATATGATAAATATATAATTTTTTAAATTTTGGATACAATGAAATCATGTTCAATGTAATAGGAAAATCAAATAACACGTTAAAACATACTTGGAAACTATATAATTAATAACCGAAATAGAGAAAATAATGAATGACAATTAAAAAACGTTTAATTAGATAAAATAACATGATCATATATGATTACATAAATAATAATATGGTTTAATAATAATTTATTATCACTATTAAAACTATTATATATTAGGATGAAGGAGGATAACCCCTATAGAATCACACGGTAAGGGATTTCTTCTCAATTTACATTCTATTGAGACTTAAATGTTATTATACACAAACTCAATTTTATAAGATGTATATACAACCATTTTAAATTTTATACCATTAATATTAATATTCTAATGATATTATATGTTTCATTTTAATGATGTTCCTTCTTAGAGAACATTATTCAAATTTTTCAATGTGTTATGGGAAACATAGGAATGTTTAATGTTTATTCTTTTCATGAGATTTTTAATTAATGACCTTTGAAATATAAAATTATTTATGATTATTAACTTTATCTTGAAAGTACTAACATATTCAAATAATTTAAAAATTGTAATTCTGGGTTGATGGGTATTATTATTCTCAAAATTGAATACGATTTTTACCTAAAGTGATTAATTTAACAGTTATTTGATTTATAAGAGAGTTATTTGTAAATATGTATATTTTATTAAATAAAAATATTTTATAAGGCATAATTTATTTTGATTAAACCAATTATTTGATATAAGGAACACATCGGATGTGAAATTATTGGTGGGGTTTAGACATTATGTTGCCCCTCGAGGCATCAATAGGTTCTCATGAGACAAGAAACTTTTACAAATTAAATATGTCTCACCCTATAGTTTTAGTCATTTTAGATGATGGGTATTGATAATATATGTTCTCATTTTACATAGAAATTAGGTCCAATAATTATTATTTTCTTATATATATTTATTTCAATTATTATTGTAATTATCCATTAGGTTTTTATTTGATATAATCGAGGGATACATTTTATTCCCTGTTTACTAATTAAATGATATGTGTTTTCAATTTACTACATTTCCATAAAAATAATACCTTGTATTTTTATTTTAATGGCAGGTGATACTAGTTATGTACCTTTCCATGTTTATTTATTCTCATTGTTTCATTATTTATTCCACTTTATATACTATTGCTGAGTATTTTCACTCACCCTTATTATGATTCCTTTCTATATGTTTTGTAGAGGAATCCATTGAATGAGTTTCATGGATGAAGTTTATTTCATCTTTTTATGTTTCATTTTTTAATTTCTTATTTCCCAATATATTTTGGGTATCATGTATGTATAATGGATTTCCAAAATTTCAAAACTAATTGGCCCTTCAGAATTTGAATCCTTGTAATAATTCTAGGGTCATATAATAATGAACAGACTATGGGATTTTGTTGTCAGGTCATTATATTATAGGTGAAGTATCAAATAAATAAAACATATTTAAGCCCAACATGATTTTTTTAAATATATTATTCATAAATGTACAATTATTTGAGTGAATTCATATTATGTACTTCTTATGGTTGTTAGATATTTTTTAAGATACTAATTAAGGCTTTCAATTTAATAGATAGTTAGTATCCATGGTAATATATATAGGTAAATATTCTTTGATCACAATTATAAGATAAAAATGATTTATTGGGATGATAGATGAGTTATAGTCTATTTTTAGATGGATTTATTGCTTTTGGATTTGAAAATATTGTTTCATTGATCCATTTTACTACAATTATCTTCTATAATTATATTTTTAGTATTTTTTTATTTTTGAATGCTACATTGTAGTCATTTATGACTTAATGTAACATTGATCGTGGTTATATGTATACATTAGATCTGTGAGGTTCTGTTATAGGTGTTCTATTTCACCTTTAAAGGTATGTTTCTATATTTTTCACTTATTAAGTTAATTCTTTTTTCACAGTTCTAAATTACAGTTTAGATATACCATAAGTGAGATTATTATTGTTTATTCCTTTAATTAAATTTTTCATATATTTAATATATGATACTCAACTATGAATAAATTCAAAAAATAATCATAATAATTCCATTAAAAAATAGAATCCTTAAGAATATTAGAATTACCTTTATTTGAAAAAACTATATTATTTATTATAATATTTAATCTATTTCATGGGAGTCATTTTATAAAAAATTGTTCAAATATATTTTTAATTCACTTCCACCTTTAGCTTCTTATTTACATAATATATATCTGAAAAAGTATCCATGATATATTTTTCAAATTTAATATATTTTCAATAATTAACATATTAAATAGTAAATAATCTGATAATAAATTTATATGTACTAAATCAAAATAACAACCATTCTAATATTTCTTATTCAATGTTAAACCATTAAATGTTTTTTCAAAACACATATGTGTGAAATATCATTGAATGATATATTATATGGGATATATCATAAATATGTTTTATAGGAGTATGTGACCTTATGTATGATCCATTCCTCCCAAATCGTGACACACTTCCCCCATAAATGAGGCATGATTATAGGCCCATCTAGGGCCATGTGATTCAATGTCAGATCCCATTTATCCATTTTTTATATTTCCTTGTAAATTTATATCCAATGGGATTCCTAAACCGTAAATCTATGGTTATAATTTTATATCCTTCTTCTTCCATTACAAAACACTTTTATTATCAACATTCTAGGGAATATAGTTCATGCTTATTTATTCTTGGATTATATTATTGGATCTATATTTCATCATGATTTCTCCTTCGTATGTGACGAAGTGGAAATTTAAAAATTAGTGGTGGAATTTTTCTTGATTGAATCTAGAGAAGAGTTTCAATATAAGACTATAGTACTATTTAAATCATTGGTTAACTTGTTTTATTTTCAAAATATTCTAGGACATTACCATTTCACATTCTAGCATGGTAATAAACGATATATCGTTGAAAATTATTTTTTTATCTTTAACACTCTGAAAGATAACCCAATTGGTGTTATGAAAAATCATGCCCATATATAAGGAGTGGTCGTCGGGATGGAAGTGTATAATTCCTTGAATAAAAATTTTACTAAAAATGATTCAACGTAAAAAATATTGAAATAATAGCATACTATGAATGTTACCTAGATGAATGGGAAACTAACTTTCACCAGTATAGTGGATCGTTAATAAACTATATAGGATATTCTTTCTTCATTAATTATTGATCATGTAACATGAAATAAATCTCCTATGAGATCTAGTATAATTTTACGTATGAAATATTTTGAACCATTTATATCTAATTTTTTTTCATAACTACATTATGGTCATCCATTTTGAGGCATGAATTGTTTTTATTGTCTACTAACAAAATAAAGGTCTTTTTCCAACACTCTTGAAAGGGTATACACTCCATTTTGACACGAAAAATAATTTTAGGTGTTAAATGTGATATCATTAGAGAAGTAAAGTGTGTAATGATAATTTTTGTGGAACAATAGTATTAAGAAACATGTGAAGATGATATGTTTTGAAAATATAAAACAATTAATATATTTTGAGGAATGGAAATGTGAGTTCACTAATAAGGATGAAAACAACTATAAAGGATTATCTTATACAATATAAGAAAATGAATAATATGTGTAGGTGGATTGATATTTTCCAATATAATTAGGTGTGAAGAAAGAAATTATTAGATTATGAAATTAATTAGTAATAAGAAAATGTACAACCAAGATGTTAAAGGACATATAAATCCTCAAGAAACCATTGAGTTCTCACAGAATTAGTAAACTCTCAATGATAAAGCATCATATAGGTGTTTTGGTGTGGGTATACAAGAATAAAAAATTCATTAACATGTGAGGACTATATTCCTCAAGGTTCTATCCATGGATGGTAGTATGAATCGTCAACATGAAAGGTACATACTAAAGCTCTTCCTAATAGAATTCAATGATAACGTGATATAAGAATATTTATTTCCACAACAATTCAAGGTAAGGAATAAATAGAGATTTCAAAAATAAAAATACTGCTATAAAATAATATAATGAAGTGAGGAACAATGATATATATTTTTTACTAGATAATTTTGGTAAAATACAGAATATATGGGTTCCCTAGGGGGTCAATGAAGATTAGGTTAGATTGAATCACATTGAATTTTAGGATAAATTTATGGATCCTATCTATCAGAGATTTCTTATATCTGAATATGTGTAAGTTTTAAATTCATAAAATATATCTAGAATAAAAATATGAAGAAAAACTCTCATCCTCACATAAAAAATATAGTTTTGATAACTATGAACTCTTCTAGTGTGAATTTTTCCAGAATATTTTGTGTAGTTTTATAATTATTTTCTTATAATATGTAATTTTGTGGGTTCCCACTCACGCATTAAAGTGGTAATCAAAAGGAAAACGAAAAATTGAATTTTAGTTAATAATTCACCATTCACAATACTTATAACGTATTAGATAATTAATTTTAGGATGTTTAACAAATTACTTTAATCTTTAATGTGATAAATGTATTACGAGGATAAATATTAATAATTGTTACATTAATTATCATTTTACTAGAGTATTTATTATGTATAATGTTAATGAGTCCAATTAATCATGATATGGGTTCTTAAAATGGATCTCAGTAAATAAAATACTAAAACCATGGTTTCAATCCCACTATTATTGCATGATTCATTCATTAATCCTTAATAGAAATAAGATATTAACATTATAACGACCCATACATTACATACATTGTTAATTCTTCAAAATTGAAGCATACTTATTAGAACCTATAAAAAACCACGAAAGGGCCGTATAGGTATAGTGTGTTTAGAAACTGGGAAACATAAACAACTGGTTCATAAAGCGTCTACACTATCTCCCATTTATTTTGTCATATCTATAGTCCCTTTTGGAATATCTTACTTAATAACCTTCTTACTGACCTGGGGAAAGAAAACATACAAAAGGGTGAGCCCAAATGCTCAGTAAGGGTAAACAAAAGAAATATCTATCACATCATATACACAAGCACATAACTTTTGGAAATCTTAACCTGCAAAAGAGATCATAATTTCATAACATGGGATAAATCATGGAAGTGAAATGTAATCATAACATTAAACATGAAACTTTGTGGCATACACACATAATAATAGAGAATCATTTCTTGTCAGTCAAGACTCATTGTCAAGACTATCTTAGTGGACAAAGTCCATTTCTGAACCGAGTCACCCTCGTTTCAGTCCTGTTTCACTGAACCGGTATAACCTACCGTTCCAACCATGTCTATCTCATGAGATATAAAATCTTTACCCAATGCATTTTAGGGAGATATAGGTCCCACCCATCTCATAATGATACCATTCTTATGTGTGCCACAAAATCTTAAAACATACATCATTGCATAACCCATGTAATAAAAATGGGGATCTTAAACATCGTGGCATCATAAAAAAATTCATATAAGATAAAGTAATTCATAAAAAATATTTCCATCACAACATAATCAAATCCATGTAATAATAGGGATATAAACAGAACCCTTTATTATCTTAGATGGAAATAATTTTGATAAAACAGTTGAACTCCATTCTTGAGTAAAATTTTCTTTTCCACTTCAAAAACACTTTTCATTTATTAACATGTCATAAAATTATAACCAAAAAAATTTGATTAAAAATAAACTTGAAAACCTGTAAATGAAGATTCTTGGAAATAATGTTTTAAAAATCCATTCATGCCGTATAAGTTAAAAAACATTCTTCCCGTACTTTTATCGAAAAATTCAAAAAAGTACTTTGTAAGAAAAATGTCAAAAGATTCCTTTCATATCTTTTACTAAAAACTCACCGAAGGGTAAAATAGGATTTAAACAATTGTAGGTGGATAGAAATAATATTAAATATTTAGGAAACATGAATTTGGATGATAAAATACACCCCAGTAAATGGCAAAGTATAAACAATCTCGGGTAAAAATGAGATTGTGATATTTCGCTTACCTTACGTCCGACATGCTTTGTAAGTGTACGAAACTCCTGTATAATGATTTAAATAATGTTATTGACTTATTTCAGAATCATACGTATTTTTATGATATCATATATGGTCATATTCTTAGCTTCTTAGTAGTAATATTTCATTGCTACTTGTTTTTCAGGTGTTTATAACTTTTTGTTCTTATGCATGTTTTGACGAATAAATTCTTTTTCTTTTATTTAGGTTATAGATACGTCATTTCCAGAATGGTATTAGCGTAATATATATCATATTCATTCATTCAATTCATTTATATAATCATTATGAAATGAAGATCATGTAGAATGAGTCGCATCACACCGTGGAGACGGTATTCCGTACGTACGCACGAGTGATGATATCGTTCCTATGATCGTGGAATTGTATTGGAGAATATGTATACTATTTCAGAATCAATATCACTTTATAATAGTCATATATAGTCATTATATACACCATTATACCCATCCAAGTAAGGTGGTGGTGGAAAATAGATTACACCACGACGTGGAGACGGTATTCCATACGTACGCACGTGTGGTGATTTCTTTTTCCGTAGGATGGATAGATGGTGAAATAGGGTTGTTTCATACTTATAATAACATATCAGTATATGAGTGATACTAATGTTATTACTTCATAATGAAAAAACTAAAGAAGAAGATGTGGAAGGAAAAATAAAGATGAAAGAATCGGTAATAGACATTACCTCTTCTTTGAAGTGCTTCTTTGAGACCTTCTTTTAGGGCACTAAAATTGGTCTTTGAAGAAGACCAGGACCTCTAGGATGTCTCTAGGGAAGTGGAGAGGAGAAATTGGCAGGGGTTGGCCGAGCTTGAATGCTCAATGTGGTGTGAGGAAGAGGGGGAGGAGGTGTCCTTTTATAAGGGAGGAGAGGGGCACCTTTGGAATAACTAAAACTATTATTTTATTATAAAGTCAAGTTTGGTTTTAAATAGATCCAAATTGATATATTTCAAAGATAAGGTAGGTATGGGTCGAACTCCTCTCATCCAATAGAATTTATACAAGTTTAGGTTCCTATATTAACCTTATCATTTAGATTTAACATTAAGTTAAATAATTTTACTTTTACCATGTCTTCTTGTGTTCTTATACTATAATGTTAATAAACATACTATAAGCAGCCAAACGAACCCCAAGTTGTATATTATTAATATATATAACCTTCTCTAAGTAATTTGGCCTAACCTTAGATTTTTAGGAATAAAATAACAATTAATAATATAATATTTGTTTCAAAAACTATTTTATGTCAATTTTGACACTCTTTAGTAGCTGATTTTTGTGAAAATCATAACAGAATGATTAGTTCAAAAAAAGTTATTTAAATCAATTATAACATGTCATATTAACTTATAAAATTAGTGTAATTCATAAAAAGTATCAAATTACATTTATTTTGGTGTTTATAACATTAATTATGTCAATATTTCATTAATGAGATAATTACTACATCATCTTTGTGTCATAAATAAATTAAATTATTTAATGTCTAAAAATTACAAATAAAATACCATTATGTAGGAAATATTTTTTCTTTCTAATGAATATTTATAGTCGAATTGATCTTATGTAAAACCCCATATTAAAAATTATTTACTTATTAAACTTTTATTTTAACTATTTTAACCCTTCCTTAAATAAATTAATTATAAATGTCCTAATCTAATCCAAGTGGGCCTAAATGGTCATATTTTATTCCTAAGTTTGTTTTTAGTCGAATTAAACTTGTCCAATAGAATTATAACATGTGTTAGGGTAATAATAATATCATCTTTATCCTTAATTACCCTATTTACTTTTAACCGTGGTAAAAAAAGTAAAAAGTTACTATTCACCAAAAAATTATTTTTATATCATTGAACCACATTTTACTTAATGATATCAACCGTGTCTGTCGGAATTTCGAAATTCCATTCACAGAAGTGGTAAAATTATGTTTTATGCAAAATTCAGTTTTTAACCTACCACTTAGTGGTTTCACTATTCATCAAAAATTGAAAGTTTTCAGAAAAATACCAAAATTTCACCCTAGGCTAATTTCGGTATTCCGAATCCAAAAATTAATTCCATTTTGAAAAATAAAATTCACAAAATTTCAAAAAGTTGTTATTACTATTAATGATGGCTAGTTTTAATAATATTTTAATAGCATATCGTTGTTTAGTGAAACTCGGTATTGCGTACGACACAAGCTATCGAGGAAGGTCGCGATTTCGTGTAAAGCAAGCCAAGAAAGTGTTGTGTAGAAAAAGATCCTATTGATGATTTATATAACATAAAAGTCTCGAGTGTTACAGACATGATTTGTAAAAGAAGATAATTATTTTCAATGTTTTAAATACTTTAAAATTTTTGGAAAATATTTAACGGTAAGAATTTCTTTTGGTTCAATAAGATCATCATTATACATATGACTTATATTAATATTGACTAAGAAATAAGTTTATTATTTTTTCCTTATTTAACTATTTTTCCCATCATAAACATTATCAGATATATTTAATTTGTATTATTTATTTTATTACAAATATTATATTTCATTAAAAGGATTCAATTTTATCATATTCTTATTTGTTGAAATGTTAACATTTATTCAAATATAAAATATTAAAATTTTCTATTTACTATGTATATTTCATATAGAAATATAATGATATCAATTTTTTTGATCTAAATTCAAAACATTCCATTTTTTTAATTTCTAAATACAAATTAAAAAGAGAAGATATTATAGGATATTATAGATACCATATAAAATAAAATTTTAAAAAAACTAGTAATCATAAGAAAACATATATAATATTAAATAGAATATGGTTAATTAAAAAACTTCATGGTTTGTGAAATTTATAAATACCATGTCTTCAAACTATTACATAGCCACTGATTTTTTTTCAGTAACCCCAAATCCAGTAACCCAAATTCAGTGTCACCTTTATTATATTGGTATATAGTTCATATTATTCAATATTAAAAGATAGGTTAATTTTTTAGTCTTTAAGAATTAGATATATAAATGATTCACAAATTAAATTGGGAATATAAAATACATATATTAATATCATTCTCTTATCATTTATATTATTCACAATATCCTTTTATAAATCATGTTGAAATGAAAAAATCAATATGTGAGATATAATTCTCAGTAAGTGTTTTTTATAGTGAAATAAATCTGGGTAAATAAGAAATAGTTAATATGGAAAGGTAAATAAATGAAAAAATATGTTATTTAATCTAAATCTTGATCACATAATGCATTAACTGATAATATCAATGGAGTTATCTCATTAATAATGAAAACTAAATTATCAATGGATAAAATAAATAATATCAGATGTCAAGATTTCATATATCATTATTTCAATACAACCGATTCTTTATTCCATGACAGTTTCATGGATGATTATGAATATGAAAACCCATTTAGTTATACTAATTTATTGTTCACATGATACATTTCAATGCATCGATGGGTTATATAATTATACACCCCAATCATCACTACATATCTAATGTTGTCATAATCTATTTAATTTTGTTAATAAAAATATTTGTTATCAACAAATATTTTTATTGAGTAATGAATTTATAATATTAATATTCCTTAGACAATAAAATAACATTCAATGTATAATTTAGTACGTTGAAATGTTATACCATTTATGAACTAAGTATATCCATATAGATATTTAAATGAAATGCATGTCTAATGAAATATTTATCACAAGATATATAATATTTATCGTTAAATTCATTGATCGAAAAATTAATATGTCAAAAAAATTTGACATTTATTTAATTATAAATATAGGATTTAAAATAAGTTCATTTATTTTAATAAATGGATGAACATTTATGAGAGATATTAAAATATGATTTAATAAAAAGTTTTTCTTTGAAAAAACATCTAAAACATATAAAATAAGAATTATATCATAGAATTTTTATATAGGGGGAAATTTATTTATCACTATATATTAAAAAATCATTTTACTATTTTGTATATAAATTAAATGACAATATTTATGGAAAAAAGTATATATATATTACAATAAAAACCTTTAAAAATATATGTATATCATTAAATTTCTACTGAGGAAATAATAAACATATTTTCTGAAATAATTTTATTGAATATGGATATAGAAGGAAAATATACTTGATCAAAAGGGAAATAACATCATCTTTTATTTTAATTATATTTTGCATGATTCAGTTGCTAAATAGAGGAAAATATGGATGAAAATATGGAATCTCTTCAAAAAGTAAACATGAATTGAAACATTAATCATAATGAATAAATATTGATTCATGGAAAATACCTCCATGGGGTTGTATATAAACAAAATTAAAATAAATAGGTGCATAATACCAACTATATCTCAAGAGAGTTGATATTGATATGAAATCCCTTACATTGAGTTCAACTTCTATCATAAGATCTTTTATCCTAATGTATAACAAATACGAATTTAATATGTATAAATTTAATAATGATAAAAACATCAATAATACCTTATATTATCCATTTAAAATATTTTATCTCTCCTTTTTTAACAAACTTTTATTATTATCAATATTTTTGTTGTTAATTTCTTTTTTTCAGGTTTCTTTTGATTTAATAGATCTATTACTTGGATCTTTATCATGGTTCCATCATAAAAATATATATTAAAGACACATATATCACATATATATTCACTATACTGATATTTAAAACCATATATAAAATATAGATATATATAAATGAGTGACATTGTCCATAGAAACTATAGGTTGTACGTACCTATTAACATTATTTTCAACATTCTAGTTACAAAATTAAAGAATGGTAAATAATAATTAATGATTAAAAATTTATAATTATATCATATATATCATTTTTTTAATATCTCTTCATTATCATCTATTCAAAGAATAAATTTAAAACATATCATATCCTTCTGTGGAGGTGGTAGTCCACACAAACAGACAAGTGATATTATCGTTTCCCAAAGGATTGGATGCTAAAAAGTTATAAATGATATTAAAATTTCACAATAATAATTTTTTCAAAAATATATTATATATTCCTTTGATAAATAATTATAACAATACATTTAATGCTGTTATGAGAAAAATTTGACCAGGATGTGGAGACAATAAGTCATACATAAACATGTATGTTGTTTTTCAATTTTCATTAGTTAGAAAATATATGGAAAATTTGTTTTGCATATTCCTAATAAAACATAATTATATATATGATTTTATATTTAATATTTTTTTACGGTTAAAACAAATTATAGTAATGTAGAAAAACATATGAAGGATTATACATTGAAAATTCCCTCTTCATTGGTAATCTTCTGTCAGATTTACTTTTATGGGAATTAAGATTGTTATTTTGGAAGAATAAGAACCTATATAAGAAGAATATGGATATATAAAAGATAAATTTTCTGTGTTTTTTTCTCAAGGAATCTCAATGTTATGAAAAAAATATAGAATGGGTGTCCTTTTATATGTTGGAATAGTGGCATTAATATAATTTTTTAAAAAATTAAATTAATATAATTTATATTTGACATACAAATATGATCAAAATTTAATAAATATGAAAAAATATGAATATATTTATAATTAAATTAATATAATTAAATTTTGAAATTTTTTAGTTATTTTTCAACTATATAATTATGTTTTACTCCCCACTCATGTATGGCCTATTGATAATTACCAAAATATTAAAATTTTCCACCCTTTATGGGTTTGTAATGTTACCATAAGAGGAAAAACCCAATAAATAGAAAATGGTTATTTTTTCAATACATATCCAAATAACTTTGACATAGATAATATATTAGTTTTTTTGAAATCATTTTAAAAAATTGAATTTATTATAAAATGTCATCATTTTCATTTTTGGCATTGTTCATTTAATTGGACTTAAAATACATCAATAAAGTGATTGAAACAAATTAATTAATTTTCATTATTTACTTAAACAATTCCTAATGGATTTTTTGGAAAATTGTAATTAACATAAGCATAATCCCTGGGATTATTAAATGAGGTGCACAATTAGTGCTTTTATCATGTACTAATTTACTCTCAAGTCTGTCCCAGCACACAATGATGGAGTTGATAACCCTGTGTACATTCTTTCCTAAACAACACCCATTATTAATATCTAGAGTGTGATGTATTGCTGGGTAAACCCACATAATAACTACCTCACCAAAACATTATAATGTATTCTATAATTATCCTGAATTTCTACCTTATGAATATATTATCTAATTTAGGTTATCTGAATTCTAGTTTCCAATGTTTCTACTAGTCATTCATTGATTCCAACAATAGAGACCTGACCCTAGAAAACCTGGAGTGAATGTAATAAAATAGTGAAAATGGCATGATTACTATGAATTAAATCTGGGATTAGCTAATACTTTAGTATTCCTGGAAAACAATATATATAAATTGGACTTTTATTAGAAATTAATACTCTAGTTAGATAATAATTATTTTTTCTTTTAAGGTTAATTGTTTTATTCCATATATTTTATCCTTGTATATCATTCTTAGTATACATACTCTATTCCTAGAGAATGTAAATAAAAATAGGGTGAGACCAAATGTTTAATAAGGGTTATGTTTAGTGGAAAAAATAATTACTAATTGAAAATAATCAGTATTGAAAGGTAAAAACTGAACAAACATTCCATAAAATCAATAAAATGAATGGATAAACTGTGTGGAAATGAAAATAACTGAATAAACATGACACATAAAAAAACGGGGTAAGGAATAATCAATACAGAAAGGTCTGAAACTGAAAAAACATTCCATTGAATAAATAAACATAGAAATAAATGAATCCATAAATATATCGACAGAATATCTCATGGATGAATGATAACTAATTCAAAATGAATGCAATTCTTAATTATTGTAAATCATGTATGAGGAACATGAAAAACTATATCATCAAGTCCTTTCACTAGATAGTTTAAAAATATATGTTGAAGCCTATTTAAGATTTGGAGTAAAGTTTTCTCATGAGAACTTATTCATGCATCGATGGGATATATAATGTCTACGCCCCTCCTATCATTACCTCTAAAAATTATTTCTCATATAGTTTAATCACACAACTAATATTATGTATTATCAAATATATGTATTGAATAAAGAATATAGATTTATAAATATTTCCCAAGATAATAAATAATTATCAATGTAATCCACATTTTTAAATTTTTATATAGTTTATGAAATAATCATATCCATGGTAAATGACATGAAAAATTAGGTGAAATTATATAACTACTAATTATAGGAAATTGAATATTCCAAGGGGACTAACAATGGATTTAAAGAAGTGAATGTGAATACATTCCTTTGAAATATTAATCATAAACAATCCATATGAGGAATTAGGATGGTATTAATAAAATATATCCAATGTTGCATACAAACAAAGTGTTAATTTATTTCATGAATATAACGACTATAAATGTTTTTTTGAAAACATTATTGAGGAAAATATCAATTTTATTTTGAATTTTTTTTGGAAATCCTTTTCATTGAAAATAACTTTTAAAAAAATTCTTTAAAAACATACCATTTAAACATTGAAACTAAGATTCAAAGAAATGATATCATGAAAATCTATATAATCCATATGATTTAAAAAGTACATTCATTTTACAAGGTAAAATCGTTATAAAAATCACGTATTCAAAAGTAGAAAAAAAAGATACCATTGAAAAAATTTGTAAAATAAAAACATGTAAAAATAATTACATAATAAATCACATTGGAATTTAAAAAATATATCTAGAAAACTATGGATTTTGAATAAAACAATTTATCAGACTAAAGAAGATAAATAATGTCATTTTTTCTTTAAAATATTTCTTAAAACATTTCGAGTAGCAAAGAATAGAAAAATGGTACTATAACTTGAAAAAAGATCATAAAAATAGAGGATAAAAAAATGAAACCATTTTTTCGATAATTATCCAATAATGTAAGAAAATGATACTTTAAGTGTTAATAATACCAAATAAACTGATATTATTTAGTAAACACCTAAAAAGACCACAATGTTGATGTTATAGTCAAAAAACAAAAAATTATGTATCAAATTTAAAAACACAAAAAAATTGTAAATAAAAAAATGTATTACAATATTATTACACACATAATCATAGAATATTAATTACAATAACGAATTAACATAACCCAATGATATTAATTTGGATATCAAATTCTCATCCACTTTGTAATGCTTAATTAAAATCCCCTTATAAAGAATAATTAAAATTGATCCTAAATATATAATAGATAATGAATGAATCATGATATGATATGTTAAATATTTATTATTTACAAAATATATAAATAATTATGTTCATAAAAATTATTTATGTATCATGTAATGGAAAAACTATTGAAATATAATTAAAATAATTCTTGTGAAAAATAATCATTAATCATTCTATGGTTTTCCATACCACTTGGATACATTTTCATTATATGACTCATGATGAAATAAAAAATTTTAATGTTTAAAATACCATGAAGATAAAATAAATCATGATAAAATATATCAAAAGGCATAGTAGATACACCAAAAAATTAAATAAGGTGTGAAAATGACATTTATTTTCTATTTCTCTAGTAAATCCTCTCTGGTGGAAGGATGCCTCTCTTATCCCCCAGTTCCCCTCTCATTAGTGATTGTACCAAAGAATTCTCCTTGAAACACATTTATTTGGATTTTATGGTGCATTTTAGTTCCATACTTCCTCCTAATATTTATTACAATACTACCTCTCGCATCCTCTAGCTTTTTTTCTTCAGCGGAACTCCACTGCTTTTCTTTCTTTCAGGTCATCGTATTATATTTCTTGAGCTCCTAGGATCACTACGATTACTGTTTTCTTTTATTACTCATGGATGATACTTTTGAAAAACTACACTTACAATATTTAATTCAACTATAATTTATATTCGGTGGTTTTTTTATAATGGTATTTGGTTTCACGATTTGATAATCGATAGCCTCTTAGAACTACTTGGGTTGGTCTACCCCTACATTGCAGGATCAATGTTTTCATCCACATCAATGATTTTTTCATTTTATGTCCTCAAACAATATACAAATACACATACCTCATGTTCCATTTATCCACTCCTTGTCAGATATGCAGTGGTTGTTAAATTAAAGTTTTGGGAGGTGTGGTTCGGTGGCCATCAGGGTTCAAGGCATACGTCCCTGAACAATAGATTTTGTCTTCCTGTTTTCTTTATCCTGCATTCCTTGATGGTTTGTTTTATTGTTATCTTTTTTGAATATTCATAATGATGTTTGGTGATGTTCTTATTTGTGGATATGGTTTGTTTTTTCTAAAAAATTTCTACGGTTGAGGTCATCAGTTTTCTATCGACTGTACAATGGTAATGTTCATAGTCTTCATGTATATATTCGCATGATGGGTTTTTATTATTCACTTGGATATGATGATGAATTAGTGTGGTGATATGTTTTATGGAGGGTTTTGTGGCCTCTAACAATCCCTGATTTCTATTTTTTCATGGTGTTTGAAGGTGATTTTGATGCAATTATGGATGATGATAGTGAATTATGATGGTATGTGATAGGGTGACAAAGGTGATCTTCAATTTTGATTCTCGGCTGTGGAATTATTTTGAATATTAAATTTTGAATATGGTTGATGTTGTTATTTAGTATCCTTCTTGTTATGTCTGTTACGAATAATCCATACAATAATCATTTTGAAAATCAAATTAATGTCTAATTTTTATTCAAAATGACATTTATCTTACATATTTAAAACATCATTTGAAAATACATGATCATGTATTTCCTTTAGGGAAAAAATCCTTTAACAAACTGTATAATAGTTTCAATCATGTAAATAAAATCTAATAGTACCATATTTATATCTATAATATCCAATTTTAACTTCTTAAAATATCTTATTACACATTTGTTAATAATAATTCATTATATTCACTATTTTGGATATTAATTGCCTCGTTTTTAGAGTATGTTTCGAAATGTTACATATTGTTATTATTTTGTAGATAATTATGTCAAAATACATAAAAAGTAAAACTTGATTTAATAGTCATATATATTGAGTATGTATGTATTCATAAAAATATATAACGTTAGGATAGGGGAAATTAAATGCACTTTTCCTGGTGACAGTAGGTTGTACGTACAAATGAACTCAACATTCATTTCTATGTAATACTTTAAAATAATTAAAATTTAATTATATTAAAGTATATGTATATTATAAATCAATAATCATATATATTTCATATATTTTACATAGGTTTATTAATACCTTTTTTATACATTCCTTGTATGCATGAATGAATAACATCACTTTGAGTAGGTGGTTGTCCACACATCCACAAATAATGCTATCATAATCCCAAAAAATAAAATGAATAAAGGTATGTTATATAATAATTAATGAATTATACAGATATTATAAATATTATATATATAATATATCAACATTGTTTCCAGAAAAATCCCCATCCTTGAGAGGTGGTAAATGAAAAACAAAAAACATCTTTTTTTGAGGTTGTAGATCCCCATACAAATAAATAGTACGTTTGTAACCAATTACATCGAAGTTCATGCAAGAGTTTGTTAAACAATTAGAATAAAAAATATAATTATATTTATAATAATTTTGGTTTTATATAATTATTAAATAGTAAAAGTTAAGGGGTGTAGAATGAAAATAAAAAAAGATATTGAGAAAGGATATTACCTCTTCATTGGGTAACTTCTTTTGGTTTTTACGAAGGGGTTTAATTTGATAAATTAATTTCAAAATATATTCTCATATAATTAAGGGAGATATTTTTATACGATATTTAAGATGATCTTTTTATATCCAAAGTTTCATGAAATATTTGTGGAAGAGGGAGGTGTGAGTGGCTTATTACAGTGGAGGAGAAGTGGCATTCATGAAATTTTTTTAAAAGAGGATTCCAACCACATTATTACAATGAAAATTTTCTATAAAAATGATAAAACATATATTTTAGTGTAAATAGGGTATAAATATATGCATAATATTTATTATGGAAAATTTTCTTGGAATTTTTTCCCTTACATTTAAGGTTTAGTCCCTTGTTAATCTAATTGTTCCCTTAATCATTATAATTTATTTTAATCACTTTCCAAAATATTTTTTATTAATAAATAGTTTGGACGTATTATAAATTATTATTTATTATGATTCCAAATATATAATAATTTTTTCCAAATTATAATCACATAATTGGAAGGATAAATTTATATTTAATCCCATATATGGGACAATAAAGCAGGTTTGAAAAGTACAAATGTACAAATGATTGTGTTGTTTTTATATCGAATTTCAAATTGAAATTTATTATAATGAGCTAAATTGGATTATTTAATAAGAAAATTTAATTTATTTTTTAAACCAATTAAAAATATAATTTATCTTTATAAATAAATTATATGGAAAAGATGTTTTGAATTAAAATTTAGTAATTTTCACTATTCATCGAAAAATAAAATCTTACATAAAAATACCAAAAAACCCCTCAGATAATTATTATGTTTATATTTTAAAACTTATATTTATATAATCATAATAAATTAGTTAAATTTCCTAATATTTTATTTCAAATTGGTTCTCTATTGAAAGGTGGTAAAATTTCTTTTCAAGAAACAAACAGTTTTTAAGTGTAAAAGAAGATTTATAATTTACATATGACTATTCAATATATTGGACTAATATAAAAAACTTTATCTAATATATTATATATATATGACCAAAATATCACTCAATAATAGTAATTAATTTAATTTATTAAGATAAAAAAACTTTTTGGGCCGAAAGTTTTTTTTCTTTAAAACATTCCCATTATATTCAATTGCTTCATATATTCATTTCTAATTATTTTTTAACTAAAGATTTAATTTTATATTATTTTTAACCATAAATTAGCATAAGTTATTTATTAATATTAATAACCTATAGTGTAACAACAATGATTTATATTATTATATTAAAATAAAATGTTTTATTAATATATTATTGTTCGGTAAAACTCGAGCATTCAAGAAACACATGCAATTAATGAAAATTGGTGTTTCCTATGATTCATGATAACTCATTACCACATAAATTAAATTATATTTAAAGTTATAATTTTATTTAAATTGTAACTATGTTATAATGTATTGTGATATTGTATTTCACGACGTGCTTGGTGTTTTTTGTGATACATCCTATCGAATACAATATTATTATTTTCGAATTTTCCCGAGATACAAATCTACTCTCCCTTTATATATTATACTCATAATCATAACATGGGGTATGGAAACATAATAAGAGGGTAATTTAAACCATTCATAATAGGAAAAAATAATCAATTTCTCATTAAGGTTTAGATCATAAGCATATATAAAAAGCAAGATCAGTGGATAAATATCTTATAAGAAACAACATATAATATCATGGGATTTCAATAAGTCGTGAAATGAGTACATTTAATCAAAAATGAACAAAATATTCCATGGAATAAGGTAATGATATTGTATACATAATCATGGGAACATAATCATACCCACAAGAAATTAAAAAAAAACTTTTCATAGAATCAAATAATAATGAGAAACTCTGGCACAATCATAATAATAGGGAAATATCCCATTATTGATTTAATTTCCCACACACAAAATTTTTATAAAGATTAATCATGCCCTAAAACAATTATCTCATGATACATCATATTGATGAGGAAATAAATTACACCCTCACTTTCGAGAAGACTGGATATCTCTAATGTATTCATATCACCTAAGATGTTAACATTTAACTAATACATTGGAAGTATATATAGGACCTCACATGTATGATATTAGTTTTCATTGAGGAATTTACGTGTCTTAATATTTGATTAAATATATCAATTTGGGTAAAATAAATGTTCATCAGGTGTATAAGAAAGATCAATGGTGTTCCGAGGGCTTGGGACACAAACTAAAAGAGAATCATCCCATTTTGTATATGTTGTCTTGTCATCACAATGTTTTAGAAAACTATATGAGGGGATAGAAAAAACATGAATTTTGGGATAATGTAATTCAACATGCTTTTTGAATAGTTTTTTAATCCATGTAGTCCTTCCCAGGTGAACATGTGACAGTTATCATATTGGAAAGAGGCAGGTGCATGGTTTTTGCACAGTTGGAGCATGATTTAGAAAACAGTGAGGCCAAACCAAATTCCCTTTACAAGTTGGGAATTTCTAGTTTTTTCCACATGGTATTTTTAGATCCTCACCCAATGTTTCTACCATTATTCCCCAATAAACCCTAGTGATGAAATAAAGCTCACATGTCTTCCCATGGGTAGTTATCCTTCAATTCATGTCTTTTTAAGGCACTACTGGTTGTGAATCAAAGATCCGGGTGAGTCTAATACCTTTATTACTTCCCTTTTTTGGATTATTCTATATTATGTGTTCTCTAATTATGATGAACTAAAATCATTTATTTCTAATGGACACTTGGTTAAAGATTCAAGGGTTTCAGGAATTTGGATCAAAGGATATGATTAAGTTTGTGTTTATCAACATATTCAAGGAATGTGGTCTTGAAATTATATCCCATTGTCATTGGATTGATTAGTTCATTTTTGGTAGTGTAATTTGTCATAGGTTGTTTTGATTTTTTCCCATTGATTAGATTTCATAAAATGATCATATAAATGCTGAATTGAACCCCTATTGATCACTATGGGATTTTTGGGGATGATTTGACCAATATTGGTCCACCCATGTGGTGCGCAGACATTCCCAATCTTATATATTGGTATGCATAAATGTAAATTTTCCATGGGATAAAGTAGATCCCTTGATGATATTGTAAATATGTTTGGTTGATTTGTAAATGGAATAATGATAGTTTTGACTATGGTTGATAGAGTTAGAAGGGGTTGTTTAGAATGAATGAAAACTTTTTTAATTGGGTTAATTGAGATTGTGTCAAATGGATTATGAATTATTTAAAAAAATTAAAAAGAGGGTTAGAATATATCAAATTGTTACTTTATTAATTGGTTATGGATTTGGAGTTTAGGAATACATTAAATGGGAATGTATAAGTGAATTGATGAATATATTAAATGGGATGATATGAAAGCAATTATTGGACACACAAAATGAATTGGGACATGTGAATGAGAATTGGGATAAAATGGAAATGTAATTTAAATTGTAAATGTGTAATTGTGTTGTGGGATAATATTATTTCCATTAGTGATGGTCATGATTTTTGATTTTATGTGTATTTTTTTAGTATGGTTTGTGATATGGTATGTTTTTTGTGATTGGATAAATTAAAATGAGCACATGGCTTGGTAGAGTGGGGTATTGACATGATGTTGTACTCTAATGGGTTGACTAAGACTGAGGATCTAAACAAAACCACATAATACACAGGTTAGGGAAGGGGATGGAGGATATATTCTCCTAATAGTTTCATTTGATGAGACCACCTAGACCAAGGTTTAGTGGTGAGTGCAGTGTTTTTTCTCTGATGTTTTTACCACAGTTAGATAGGGACATGACTTATTCCTTTATCCTTAGTGATTGAATTCCATAGCCACATGTGTAAATGATGTAAGGGCCTAGCCCATATAACACATAATGAAATTTGGTTAGGTAATAAAGATGGTATAAGTACCAATATTCGTATATTTATATAAATTTTTTTTTATATATTGTTAAATAATGACTCTTGGGTTTTCATTTTGTTTACCTTGTAATATATTTCGTACTTGGATGCACATTTTGTTAGACTGGATATTTTGTAAACACGATAGGTGGTGTATCACTTGATCATACTCAAACCCTACTGAGGATGCTGTTGGGAATGTAAGCAGACATCAATATTTCATGTTCGGATAATGGTGAAGGCCTTGTCGTACAGAGTTGAGTTACTCATTGGATATTCCTGGAATAATATCTATAATTAGTGTCCAGATTTGTCTTGGGGATTCAACTGTTGGTTTTTGTTTTGGGTTTCTTACAAATTATGAACTGTTATAAAAACATGTAACTATTATTGTTGGTTTTTGTATGGTTCCCAATTTGTGAGATGCTTATTTATTAATTTGTATTCATGATCACATTTTGTTTCTACTATGTATATTCATAGTAACTGTGGTTTACACTAGTAAGTCACGTATAGTCTCCCCAGCTGAATTATTATACCCTCATTGGTAGTCAGCAACCTCTTCCATATGGGTAGGCTCCCCTGAGGCCATGTGGTGACTCACCTCAGAGAACTTTTTTAATGGACATAGGGCCAGATATGTTGATAAGTGGTATCAAAGAATGTTATTTTCTATGGTCTTTTTATTTGGGATGGAAGATAAGAGAATAGAATGTATCAGGCATTGGATATGAGCTCATTGATGGTTTTATCTAATATATATATGAGGGATGATAATAGAATCTAGAGTAG
This sequence comes from Viscum album, assembly GCA_963277665.1. Classification (NCBI taxonomy): domain Eukaryota; kingdom Viridiplantae; phylum Streptophyta; class Magnoliopsida; order Santalales; family Viscaceae; genus Viscum; species Viscum album. The sequence goes on from OY728150.1 coordinate 1,952,768,342, forward strand.
GAATTGTTTTTCTAATTTTCTTCTTTTACATTTGGATGATATTTCACCATTAGGTGATACCCATTTTGTGTGATGTGAGTATTTGTAGATATTTTATTAATGTTCGAAATGGAATGAGTTTTTTTATTCAAGCATAATTATAGGGTCTTAAGGAGATAGTTAGAATGAATCATGGTAGGTACAAAAAGGATGGGTGTATGGGATAAGACACAAAGAATGAATTCTCCATTTTTGGAAAATTTCATGAAAATGGTGTCTAATAAGAAAGAAAAAAATGGGTTAAATGGAAGTAGTTTTTATGAATGGTTAATGAATTATGTTAAATGAAAGGATGTAAATGATTTAAAATGTTTTTTATAGTGATTTTTGAAATAGAAGACGTTCCAAAAAGAAAGTATTTTTGTTTAGAGTGTGGAAATGGTTTTTAAAAATGGTGTCTAGTGATAGACAACGTCTATGTAAATTACTTTACCCCATGTTGATCATGACCCATGATAGGTATGATAGAGGGTAGTTCTCTAAGTGATGTGAAATCGGTTGGGATAGTGTATTCCATTAGGGTTTTCATAACGAGTAATGATACTTTTTTGTGTTTCAAATGTTGAATCTTTATGTTATGTGTTCTACAGATTTTTTTTGTTATTTTAAGGAAATGTCACCATGAATATATGTGTTGACTAGGTGAAAATATGATTTTTCGGAGAATTCTTCCTCATTTTGGGGATAAAAAATATCGAGTTATTATGGATAATATAAGATAAAAATTTGATAAGAACATAACATTTTTTCTTTATGATCGAATGAAGATTATTGCGGGATGTACAACGTATGTTTGAGCTGACATGAGCATTTCAACTACCCCACCCTCTGACTTCTATGAAAGATGGTCGACCGAAGTTAGCTAATTTCTGTGACACATTCCATCAAAATGAATATAGACTATTTTTATAATCCTTCTAAGAATTGAGTCATGTTGGTGGAATATTTGAGGTGAGTAAAGTAAATACATTTATGGGACATCATGGTTCAGTCTGAGTAGACCAATGTATTTAAATATAATTATTTCTAATAATAGTTTTTATTAAATTTCATTCAAAAATCCATGAGGCAGGGGAAGGCTATGGAAGTTATGAGTTTTAACCAGTGGGATGTATTAATGAGGGATTATGCAATCCATTTTACTAATATGTGGTTCATCATTCGAGCATTGGAATGAGATGTTGAAGCTATGGAAAAATGTTTCGATATGAAACCCTTACCTAGAACTTCATTTTACCAGAACACTCTCAAACAACCTATATGAAAAATATAAATCTCAATAATTTAATTAAAATACTTATTATTATTCATTCACATTTATATACTTTGTTTATAATAATTAATTAAAACTATTCTAATAAAATATAGATTATTTTTACAATCAGTGGGTAATAATTTTAATTTTTGTGCATTCTTATACTATCAAAATTAATCTTCACAATTTTACTACAATTTCATCCTTAAAAAAATTTCAAGGTATATTAATATATTATTTAAAATTTTTTAGTTTCATTTCATTGTGTTTGTATAATTGATCCATGAAAATGGAATTGTTAACAAGATTATTTTATATATTGTTTAACGTATAATGGGATTTAATTAATAGATGATAAATATTCATACTACCTTTCAGGAACTAAAAAAAAATAATTCTTTCACATTAATGTCTAATAGTATAATTATTTATGTCTATTAGTTAATCCATCATTCAAATTTATAGAATATTTTATATAAGTTCTTGAACTGGACAATCCAAACATGTATACTCGAGGGACATGAATTGTTAATGAATTGATTCGTTTCAAATAATATAATTATAACTAAATTATGATGATAATATCTTAATTATTAAAAGATATAAAGTTATTTATAAAAGTATGATAAGGAACATAATAATTGAGAGATGGAAAAATTAATATGTCATTTCGGGGAAGTAATGGTCCGCATGATCACATGGCTGATGATTTAATTTTCCATGGAATGATAGAATGGAATGAAATGGTTTATCATCTCAAAAATCATAATTATTTTATAAATTTAATCATTATAAATTAAATATATTTAATAAATATTCATGTAAGGTGAGAGTGGAAAATAAATCACATCACTCATGGAAGAGTTAGACTATATTTACACATGATGTTGATTTATTTTTCTAAAGAAGGATGATGAAAAAAGATAATATTTTTTCTAAAAAAATTGTATATATATAATTGTAATTTTTTCATTTTGAAATGGTTATTTTGTTTTAGGGGGAGAAATATAGATAAATAAAAATATTATTGATTTGTATTTATATTGAGAATTTTAAATTTTTCTTCAAAAATATCTTTTAAATCAATGATTTGGGGAATTTCAATACATAATTGGGATTATAGAATTGGTATATGTATTTAGAATAAATTATAAGGTATTCAGTGTAATTTCCCAAACATGGATGCCACCCGAAACAGACCCTCAGCCTGGGTTGGCCACATGGCCTCAAGTGCATCTCTTTAAATGCTAAAGGCTATTGATAAGAACAGAGATCCTAGGTATGTTATTTGGGATACTATGACCTCATTACCAATGTATAACCATGAAAGGAAAACATATAATAAATATTTGAAGGAAAATACTCAGTATAAAACTGAAATATAAGGAAAGACAAGAAAACATATCAATAACAGAAGTCTCTCATATACAAATTGATGCAGATGGTACAAGTATCTAGAAACCATCCAAACAGGTTTACATCAATAGAAGAGAGTAGAAGTATCACAGAATGAACAAAGTCCATAATGGTCTCCTAGCATTGGAATCCTCATCTTGGTCTTATGCTCCTTTGGTCCAACACCACAATAAACAACTTGTACTAGGGTTCTTTCTCATATAATCACCTGCCATCATATAATTAAGTTGGTTCTTTAGGGAGGACCAAACATGATGTGAAATAAATATGAAAATTTTTCAACAACCAATGTCTATACTGTTCTAACATCCACATAAAAAGTACAAGAATGTGTAAAAATGTAGTTAAATGAATTGAAATCCCATGGAATATTTCTATTGCACTTCATAAACCCAACTATCCCCCACGGATACTTGAAAAAGAGTCCGCTTTTAACAAGCTAGATATAACAAAGTAAACAAGAAAAACACACAGCCACACCATACATCCATCTATCTCTAGAAATCCACAACCATATTTTATAGAGAAATAATGTATCCCACAACCACAATGCATAGTGATGTCTAGACCGCATCGGCTGGATCCAAGGTTTCATCCAACCAAAATATCCATGTAAAATATTTCTAGAATACATAGGGATGGATCCAAGGATCTTGTCCAATGCATCCTATCGAGTACCATCAGCATCTCTGGTGGAAACATGATTAGGAACTGGTTGGGGTCCAAGGATCATGGAAATAGAAATTCATACGTAAGCCCATGCAAGCCAGATTCACATGGTAGCAATGCCCAAGGAATCCCACTGAATCAATACCCAAGGGGAATGGTCAAACAAATAAATCTAGTACTACTTTATAGATCTATATAGAGATGTCAAAGGCATCTATCATATCATTCATTAATGTATTCTAGAATTCAAATTATAAATTCATAAACATGTTAGTATACCCATTCACATCAACAAGAACATTCCATGAGTATACTCACTCATCCAAACCATTTATCAAACTACCATATGGGCCTAATCTTCCATATAGTCCATTTAACAAGGCATTTTCCATTTCATATATGTATACCCACCTATATTTTCCATTTCAAATTCGATACTACCAAAATAGGCAAGGAATAAAAAGATATTAATTAAGAAAGGAGGAAGTACATATCATATTAAATATATTAAAGCTATCGAGGCATCGAACATCATACTCTAACTAAGAAATCACAGGCACACACCAATTGGTTGGCTTAAACTAGCACAAAGATGCTATTTTCTTAAGGTGCGCCCATCAAGTGACCTCAAAATGAGAAATGGGTGAAAACAAACCTAAACGTAACCTATGGCCATCCTAAAAATACCAAACTATAACTACAATAATCAAATCAATAAACAATGGGGCCTCTCCAGAATTTCTGATGGGTGGAATATCATCTGAATTCCCAAATTGCACAAGAAAAACCAAAAGATTATATATACCACCTACCTCTCTTCAATGGTAGAATACTCGTTAATTATCATGTCCTTATTCACCATGGCTCTGGAAAAAATGGAATAAAAAAATTATTGGGATATTATGGAATATAAATCGAAATCCAGATCACGCAGTCACATTTCTGAATAATCAAGAATAGTTTAAACAGAATCATGGACTTACCATTGTGGATCCAATGAGACAATTCATGACCGAAATAGAGGTCGAATGTAAGAACATGATCAAAGACAATTATAGGTTCCTCAAGGGAGCTCCATGGAGGGTTGATGTGTGGGTAGAGGGAAAACCCAATTGGTTTTAAAAAGAAGATTAGGTTTTTAATTGAAATGTTTTAAAAAACCAATATATAAAGGTCACAGAGTTTAGATGAATAGTTTCTCATACCATTTGTAATCCATTCCCACCTCACATTCTACCAAGGGTCCATTTGAATTGTTACCCCATATAGTTTCAATAACTGTGCTAATGTCATTTGAAACTATTTCTTATGAGCTCGAAACTTTTCATACAACTTGCAAAATTTTGAGTAACGGTGCACAAACTATGCGCCTAATCACTTTCATTCAATTACTTGGTTCTAGCCTCAGAACATGCCCTAGACACCTCTAGAACACCTGTGATCATGTAATACACTTACATAAGGACATTACATGGAATTTAAACATAAAATAAAATGAACAATACCTCATTCAAATATTATAGCTCTTAAAATGTCACCCACCTTATAGAAATTCAACACCAAATTTCTCTTTGAAGGGTTGTTAAGATTCATCAAGGAATAACTCAATTCACTAATCATGTATGTCAGAATACCTTTTTGATGTCTCATCCTATATGTGGTTGTGCTTCTATAGTACCTTTACTAGAGGAACTGATCGGTCTCGAAGAACCATCATGGTAGTGTCAACTATATAGAATCAGATTCTCTTAAAAGGATGCATCAACCAAAATATCACCCTCCATGGGATAGAAAATGTGAGATAGGTCTAATTCATTATGGAAAAACTGATATAAAAAGAATATTTCAACCATATCTCGATACATTTTATATAACTGAAATTGATATGCAACTGACCCCTCTCCCTCCAGAATCTAAAACAGACCGATATATCTCGGTGAATGTTTTCCCTGTATCTTAATCCTCCTTTGTGCCAAACATGGTGAAACACATAAGAAAACATGATCCACAACCTCAATATCTACACATCATCTATGGTGATCGTTCTATGATTTCTGGTGAGACTATGCAGTAGCCATTGACTTCGAAATCATCTAAACCTTCTCAGAAATCTCCCGCATGAGATGTGGTCCTAGTGAAGATGCCTCTCCTACCTCTAACAAGTATAGAAGGGATTGAAATTTCTTTTTTTATAATGCATCATAAGGTGTCATCTGTATTGACTCTTGAAAACAGTTATTGTATGTGAACTCAATCAAGGTATTGTTCCTCTCTATGGAGCCCCCAAAATATAGTATGCATGCTCACAACATGCCATCTAGAACCTGTATTGTACTCTCTATCTGACCATCAGTTTGTGGGTTGTATTCTATGATCAAAAGAAACTATGTACCCATCACCCTATGATATCTTTTCCAAAAATGTGATGTAAATTTGGTTTCCTTATCTGAAACAATAGTGCGTTAAATCCTATGAAGTCATACCACCATTGATATGTAAAACATTCAAATATCATCAACACTAAAGATCTCCTTGGTTGGAATGAAAGGTCTGTCATATGTAATACTATCAACGAAAAACCACAAAACATAAAAACCTTTAGGAGTCCTCAACAAACCAATCACAAAATCTATGGAGATATCATCCAATTTTCACTTTAGGATATTATAATACAATAAAATCTCAGCTGGTCACAAATGTTATGCCTTCACCTGCAGACAGGTGTAACACCTAGTAACAAAACCATCTATATATCTCTTCATTCCCAACCACCATTACATTCGTTTCAAGTCACAGAATATCTTCATGACTCTAGGATTCACTAACCAATATGAAGAATGAAACTCCCTCCTTAACTCCTTGTGTATATTCACTGAAACCTAGACCCATCCATGGATACACATGATCTCATCATCGCCTACCGTCCATCTAGGAGGAGGGTCCTCACCTGCAACACCTTATTATAGAACATGGAATTATGAATCTAATATATGCATCATCCTAACTCTATCTAGTATTGTAGAGGTAACTAATATAGAATATAGAAAAGTATTCCCCTGACAGTCTAGCACCTCTAGATGCATCTTAGAAAACTACATCATAAGCTTCCAAAAACTATTGGCCTACTGTACTGCATGTATCTGATTACTCTAGCTTATTACATTAGCCACTACATTTCCCTTACTAGGAATGTTGGAATATATAAATTCAAAAGAGTACAAGTACTCCACCCAACATTGCTATATCATATTTAGATCACGCAGTGTAACGATATACCTGAGGATTTAGTGGTCCGTGTACACCAAAAAAAGCTCAGATTGTAAACAGTGCCTCTAATAACGCCACCGATTTACAAATATAACTATCTCGAGATCTTCCATTGGGTATTTCTTCCCATGATCACTTAGATTTTGAGACCTATATGTCACGACATGATATACTGGCATTAGTGCTACCCCCATCCCAAAACCTAAAACATCACAATACACCATGTATCTCATGCCCTGCTCTGGAAGTATCAATATTGGTGTTGATTTCAATCTCCATTTATTCTCTTAAAAGGTTGTATCACAAGAATATGACTATACATACATTACAGCCTTCTTATAAAAATCCATCAATGGTACTGCACAGTGTTTCAAGTCCATTATATTATAAATGTAGTAACCAGCTATCCCCAAGAAACTCCATATGTCAAAAATTGTATTGGGCTGTTCCAAGGAAACTATAACTCTCGCCTTCATTGTGTCCACTAACACTCCTGTCTCCGAGATGATTTGACCCGGGAATTGAATCTGATCCATCAAAAAGTGCCACTTTTTATCTAAGAATCTAACATATTTTGTCTTAGTGTATTTGGAATGATCTCAATATGGTAGGCATGGTCATGCTGATTGTTATAATACCCCAAGATAGTGTCCACAGAAAACACCAAAAACGAATCCATGTAATGATGGAATAATCATTTCATCAAATCCATAAATCTGACGTCGGTGTTAAAGTAGAATATGATACTATGATTGTTCACCTCACCATATACGGTATGAGGTACTACTCTTTTCTTGTCTTTTGAACTTCATATGACTATCCTACACCATATCCCTATAACCCTAACTGGCTACCATGAGCTGATCTGCTATGTTGTCTCTGAGAACTTGGTGTCTGGCTACCATGACCACGACCACCACTACCCTGTCCTGACTGTCCTACGCTACTCTAGCTCCCAGTCTGACGTGGATCTGAATACCATGATCCTAAATATGACGTCAGAGCTACCCCTACCACTCATAGCTTTATGGAAGGTCCCACAAAAATGCCACATGTGCCCCATCCTACCTTAATCTCGACACTCAACTGGGAATAGTCACACTGATTCCTCATGTCTCCTCTCCCCACAACACTGATGAAACAACACCAATCTTCCTGTACCCACATCCTGACTAACACTCGTTTCATGGGAAGTCTCAAAATGGCACTTTTTTCCTGAAGGTGTAGATCTACTAGGGATAGAAACATCACTCTGGTGTTCTATACCCCCAGATTCCCAAAGGATATTCTCTGTAATCGGTGAATGATTTACAATCTCATTCATAAATGTCAACCAGGACATGTTGTATTGTGATATGACAGCATGTATACGACATATCTCAAATCGCCTCACCCTTTATAGCTCATTAGTAAGATACATTGGTGAAAAATGTTATAGCTCTGTATGGAATGCTGAGTATTCCATAACCATGGTCACACCATGATCCATATGCATACACTAAGTATCCCACTCTGATCATAGAGTCATGGAATAAAATTAGTTAAAGAAGTGTGTTTGTAATTCATTCCAACCTATATCATGCAACCCATCAGTGTAGTTCAAAACAACACACCAGCATTATTCCGCTCCACGTACCATATACGTTGCGTGCTTGAATCTCTGCTCCATATGTGTCTCCAGATTGTTTTAAATTTATAACCTTGGCTCCAACCAAAGATCTGCATCCTATGGTCTTCCATCCCTTGAAAATATAGTAAGTTTCTTCTACTGGAACACCCATTCCATCTCATCCATATTTAATGATTTCTACAGTTCTTCATGTATAGTTTTCATATAGCGAATGAAATCCACACAGAACTATTTCTCCACACTTATTTCCAGAATAGCCTCAGGTTCTGCAGCTGGAACTATTGGAGGATCAAATGGTAGCCCACGTACCACTATCCCCAAATTATGTTCATCGCCTCTCTTGCGGCGTAGCACTGGAGATAATCGTGGGGGAATGTTTCTACAATGCCGACACACAGGTCATGAAAGAACAACATCAACAGAAAATGATTAAATGCATATGATAGGTCAATACACTCCTCGAAATCAAGTCAACCCCACAACCTTCTCCTAATTCCCAGACTATATAATGAAAATCCAATGAACAACTATAAACTATGACTATTTTAACTCAAAATAAGGGTCTAGGACAAGTATCTATTTACAATTCATGTTATATTTCCATTTCACATTCAGTTATTCAAGAAATTCAAACAAGGGTTTACCATTTTCTGAATACATGAGGTCCTATTACACCTCATGAACCCAGAACATGGTTCCTATTCGAACCATTGATGTAACATGTTCATTTTAGCATTTACCTTCCATCAGTGCAATATTTCCCAATTCATAAGTTCCCATACACCTTATGTATTGAAATATGAAATCACGTCTTTATCTATAACAAACAACTAACACAATATTAGACACAACTATAACATCCACTATCATAATTGCATGTAATATTTAATTTATCCTAGATGGAATTGAATAATTCATGGAAATGTGATTATAACAAGTGTCCATAGGATGCATGAGATGGAATAACCTCATATCATCAGGTTTCAACTAAAATAGTACCCATAATTGCATCAATAGGTGACACCCAATGATGAAATAAAAACAATTATAATAGTCAAAATCTAGAAAATCCTTAGTCAATTAAAGGAAATTTGGATTTTCCATGTATGTATTGTAGCTGTTGTTAGGAACAATTTATTACCAAATTCCATTTCCTTCATATCTGTATCTATTGACTCCAAATAATAAGGAAAACTAAAAAACCACTTTAATAAATATTTCTAAAGTGTCGGACCCAAATGCAACCCAAAAAACAGCACTGATCTTAGTCAGCCACATGGACTCAAGCACATCTCCCCAAACTCTAGAGGTTGTCGATTAGCAGGGAGGTCTAAGGTGATTCCGTGTGGAGAAGATACCCTCATTACATGAGTATCACAATTGAAGGAATAATATAATAAATAGAAGAAGAAAAACAAATAGAAGACAACTAAAAGATAACACAAGACGTCAATACATATCAAAAACAGAAGTGTATCATATAAAAATTGATGCAAATGGTACACAAGTATATAGAAATTATCCCAACAGTTTCATTGAGATATAATATAGTACAAGTATTAAAAAAAGACCAAAAAGTAAACCCATCATTTCAAGATTCATCTTGGTCATATGCTACCCTTTTCTAATGCCACAGTAAATAACATGAACTAGGGTGCTTTCCCCCATCATCACCTGCATTCATATAATCTGTCTGGGTCCCCAAGGAGGCCAAAAGACTGTGTGAGATAAACATCCAATTAGGAAACCACCCAATACTATACATTTATAACAGCAATATAAAAAGTGCTAGCTAGTGTAAACAAGTAGTAATGTTATTTGAATGCCACTGGCATATGTCTACTGCACAATGTAAAACAAACCATCCCCCAAGGAAACCGGAAAAATAATCAGCTTATAATAAGGTACCTATAACAAAGTAAACCCAAAAATTACACGGCCTGGACATACATCCATTTGCCTCAAGAAATACATAGCCACACTATATATAAAAATCAAGTATCTAGTGACCACCCCGTATAGTGATGTCTAGACCTCAGGGGATAGATCAAAGGTTTCAGTAGACCAAGGAATCCATGTAAAAAAATTCCAGACCATGGAGGTGTAGATCAAAGGATCTTGTCCAAGGCATTCTATCAAGTCCCATGGGCGTCCCAGGGGATACTTGGTTAGGAATTGGTTCGGGTCCTAGGAGCAGGGAAATAAATATTCCATCATGAGCCCACGCAAGCCCGATCCATGGTGTAGCAAGGCCTGAGACATACCACAGAATCAAGACCCAAGGGGGAGGGTCAACCCAAGGCATCCACTGTCACGTTCTAGTTCCATGGAGAGTAGTCCAAGTCATCTATCAAACGATTTATTCAAGCATTCAATCATTCAAATTGATCATTCATAATCATGTTATTATACCCACTCACATAAACAAGAACAATCCATGAGTACACCCACTCATGAAAAACATTTATCACACAACAATATGGGCCTACCCTTCTATATAAAAAATTTTACAAGACATTATTCATTTCATATAGGTATACCCACACACATTATCCATTTAACATTCCAAAATTTCAAAATAGGCAAGGCATTACATGATATTCAGTAATAAATAAGGAATACTATCTCTTAAGCAAGATATTAATGCTATCAAGTCATATAAAGGATTTACTAAACTATAAAAGAAAAATAACACACCCATTGGGTTGTTTAAACAGGCATAAACAAGTTATTTCTTTAAGTCATACCCCTCAGTTGACATTAAAATGAGTAACGGGTGCGAACACACCTAAACCAAACCTATGCCAATCCTTACTAGGTCCGACCACAACTACAAAAATCATCTCACTAAAAATAGAGGGATCACTGGAATGACCGATAGGCAGCATATCAACAGAACACTCGAAATCACAAGAAAAGAAAAAATAAATTGTTAACCACATACCTCACCTCAGTAGTAGACAACTGATCCAGTATCAGGTCCAGATTTGTCCTGTTTTGGGAGAAACATGAATAATGGGCGAAGAATAAGATATTAGTGCATATGATCCAAAATTAAAATAGCATAGCCTTTTTTCTGAAGAATTTTGAATTGATAAAGAGAAACCTAGGAGTTACCATAGCATATCTGATGAGACAATGAGTGATCGAAAAGGAGGTCGGACAGAGGAATAGGCTCGAAGCATATGCCAGACTCCTCAAGGGAGATCTATGGAGGGCTACTATGTGTAGTGAGGGAAACCGCAAATGGGTTTTCAAAGAAATTTTTTTTAATTAAAAATTTTCAAAACAATCCAACATATAATGGTTTCCCAGTTTACCCACATTGTTTCCAAAACCGTGCATCAACCTTGCACAACTCATTGTCTAGAAACGAGACCTTCACATGGTTACCCAATACAGTTTGACTAATTTTTCACATACAGTGTGAAACCATCTATTAAGAAGCATCAACATTTCATTAATCATTCACAGTTTATAATAACTATGTACAAGTCTTGAAAAAACCTTGTGCCATGACATTTTCAGCTCAGAACTAGGTTCCTGCCTATGAACAAGACCAGTACACCTCCATAACACTTGGGATATAGTTAAGCACTCACATTGGGCCATAACAAGTCATTTAAACTGTAATGAAAAGAAACAATACCATGTACGAAAACACAGATTCTTACATTATGTTCATGAAGAAATTTAATTATATGGTGGGATTTATTTAGTTGGGGAAAGACCTTTTTTATGTGGATTAATTTATATTTTTATATATATAACCAGTTCATGAAAATGAAAACATATTTCACATGAAAAGTTGTTTCAAAGTGGAATATAGTGAATATGAGATATTTACGGGTTAATAAACACCACCACCCCAATTTTATAGTAATTATTATTACCTTTTTTACATATATTTTACACTTGAACTCTTTTTAACTTAATTTAACCATGCCTTGGGGAAAACATTACCTCGTTTAAAAATATTTATTACTAAATATGGAAAAATAATATTACCAAATTTTGATAATTTAATTTTAAAAATGTTAAATATTTTATCAAATAAAATTTCTAATATTGGAAAATAGTGATATTAATATTAGCACACCCATTTCATAAAAAATCATTTTGTTGGGATAAATGTATTTTTAAGAATTAAAATTATATTTGTGATAGAATTTCCCCTGTTTTCAGTATCTATGTAATAAATTAGTTTATTATTACGAAAATAGTATTAATATATAATAAAAGTTAATAAAAAGCATAATTCTACATTTATAATTAACAATTAAAATAAAAGTATGTAAAATATTTTTTTGTTAGAATAAAAGATTACATAACTTTAAAAATGTTCACCATTGAGTTCATAATTTCATAAAAGTATTTTTAAAATAAAATTACACTACTAAAATACATTATTGGTAATTAAAATGTATTATACAATTTTATGACATTTTTTGGTCATGTTATTTCAAAATCTCTGCAAATTTAACAAAAAGTATATTATTTTCAATCCCGTTAAAATCATTGGTTTTAGAAAAGTTCCAAAAAAAAGTAATCATTATATAATTTTTTATTAAAAACAATATAATTGTGATAATTTTTAAAAATTTAAATTATTGAATTTTTTCATTAATATTTTAATTAAAATTTTCAAATTATATTTATATAGTTTTTTATAGGAAAATATGCCTTTAATATATTAAATTTCTTTATACATTTTTCCTATCAATTAATAATTTTATAGGTGTTAATTAACTCAACATATCAACAATATATTTCATCTATAATATATTTATTTTCATAAAATATTTCACATAAAGTAAAAATATAGAGAAAAATAAATTATTTTCAATATATGATGGTCTTATTAGTTACTTATCTATATTGACTATATTTATTTAGTGCATAAATAATAAAAATAAAATTTATTTTTCATTAAATGTAAAAAATTATGAAAGTTATAAAATACTTGTCATATATATATATATATTATTTTATTTTAAATTTAATTTTATTATAATCAAAATATCAATTTATATTTAGTTTTCTATCTAGTGAGGATATTGTGGAATATTCTACAATCTTGAACTTCTCTCGCATTCGATTTCTCTCCTTCCATTATTGTTGGAGTTTATCTTTGGATTGGACATAAAAAAACCTTGTTGGGGTACCTAATTTACATTATTAATAAAATAGTCTTCATAAGGAATCCATTAACTACAAGATTCAATTTATTCCCTTTTTTATATGAATTTCATAATGTGGTTACTTTTGTATATACATTATGATTTAATGTTCATATTGTAATGGTAAAATTCAATAATTTTAATTTAAATTATTTTTGTTTAATTTAAGTTCGACTTATCTATAGAATAAAAATATGAGATATATTATTTATTTTAAAACATAAAATAATACTAAATTAATATGGTGTAACATTCTAACCTTAAAAAATCATGTCCCAAAATTTTTTATTATCACTTCTAAAAAAAGGTAAGGGTATATCAATGAAAGATAAGGGTCAATATATAATTTATTATGATATATATACCACACGAACATAGGTAAAACTAATAAACATAATGGGAATGTCACAATATTGAGTTTCTCTCCATTATATTGTGTTAAAATGAATTGTTATTGACAATTATGTCCGATGTAGCGGAATTTATTTTTCTATAGATTTCTATATCAGAATTGTACTGATAGATGATATTATGTTTATTTTTAATATGAAAAATTATTTCACTATTTTATTTATTAATATAGAGTTGATGAAAACCAGTCCCTTTATAAAATAACGACAAATTTGTCTAACAGAATAATAAAATGATTTTAAAGAATCACATTCTTGATTAACTTCTATTTCAGTTAAAATAATATTAACACTACATTATTTTCTCATCATTCAACATATATTTATTGCGGTTTCATTTTGATGTTCTAAAGAAACATTTGAGGTACATAAGTGTGTGTTAAACAAGATATAAATATAACAAACATAGTTTTTGAGTGGATGATTTGTGTTTCATACTCCACATCCTTGTTGGAAACCACTTCTATATTTTTTGTCATATAATATTACCAATAATCCTTGGTTTTGAATTATTTTTATGCCAATCATCCTTATTATCACATGTATTAGGGTGTTGATGTGTATAACGTCCATGTTTCTCACATTCACGTCATTGAATTGTTAGTGGTTCCACAAGATTAGTTTTTATCGCTTATAATTTTCAAATTTTCTATGTATTTTATCCTTAGTAATTTTATACTATATTAGGTTGATTTCAACTCAGAAAAAATTGATCTTTCATTTAATACATAAACATCAGGGCTTCTTCTCACATTTCTAATATTTTTATGCAGATTTTTCTCTCTTTCGTGGCCTTTCTAACTTGAAATTTAATGAAACACAATACATATATTTTTAGTGTGTTTTTAAACCTAACTATATTCATGCGTTTAATAAAATTTCCTAATAGATGATCAGTATAAAAGAAAGACCATTCACTCTACTTGAATTTTCCTCTAGTTGATCATTAGGGAAATCTCTACATTTCCCCGAGGACCAATTTTCTACTCTGATTCTTCAAACACAATCAAATTATAAAATAAAAAATTAATAATATTATTGATGAAAATTTAAAAACATAATAGAATTATAATAATTAATGTATTGAAAAAATAAAAACAAAAACAAGATTAACCTTTAAAACCATCATATTAGAATTTTGTTCAATAAAAATCACTCTCAGTTAAATATTGTCTATTATTCATTGTGTTATCTCTTATTTCATGAACTAATTCATGAAAGTATTAAATATATTATAATGGAATATATAGAAAATGTGAAGAAAAAAAATCATAACCCTAAATGATCTAAACTAGGTTTGTAGTTATTCCTCTTTATCTTGCACCATGTTACTATTTCATTCATACCAAATATATCCCTTTTAGGGTTACTAAACCTATTTAATACTATAAAAGATCCCATATCCATGTCGGATATCCATATAGGGTCATAATTTCTTGTAAAACCACATGATATAGACATTAAAAAATCAGTTTGTTATCATATAATTAATGTTAACCCTATGGTTCTAACTAAATTTTTATCACCCAAATCAACTAACATGACTAAACTATTCCTAAAAAATAACTAACATAGTCACAAAAAATATTTACAATTTTATTTTTAAAATCAAAGAGGCATTATTACATAACTCTTTGATCTAGTTCTAAAACTCATAAATTACATACTAACATTCATAAAAAATGTGATAAACCAATCTAAAGAATTATTTATTGTACATCATTTAGATAATTAAAAAATTACATATCCCAAATCATTTCAAAATCCCATGAATCAATTGTTTATGTTATTTTAGGATTAGATATTTATTAATCCATAAGACACAATTAGAAAATATGGAAAAATAAATTTAGAAATTTATATTTTATTTCACTGTATTAACTATAAAGGCATCATAAAGAGGATGTACAAGGTCATTCCCAAAAAGAGTGATGTACACAAAAGAGTAATTGTGACCAGAGGTTGTGTATTTCTAGTTGGGGGTTGAGACTCATAAACTAATAATTAATATTAAATAATCAATATTTGAGAATAATTATGTAAAAGGAATCATTGGGTGGGTTCATGATCAATTTCACAAAATAGGAAAAGGATAATCCTAAGTCTTGCTTGTGATACCTATAGCATTGGTTGTAAAGTGGTGAAAAAGAATCCAATTAATTCTGGTCTATCCAATTGTGTCTATATAATATGTAAACCAATCTATGCTACAGAGTAATTGAAAACCAATGTACATGATTCTTGGATTATAGGTAGAAATTATCACATTAGATTGGCGATATCCAAATCAACTCTAACTCGGTCATGATCATTTGATTACACCATTAATGATTAGAGTAGATGCAATCAAATGGGATAGATAGTTTTCAAAAACAAGGTTAGTAGGAATATAATTAAAAACATTTTTTTAGATATTTATTTTATTAATATATAACCATACACATTACCCCACACCGTACATGGTTTAGCCACACATAATGGTGTTTAATGCAATTAATGAAATAGATGGAATACCCAACATAACAAATAAATGATTTAAAACACAATGATAAATATACTATATTTCATAAGTATTAGAAATGAAAATTGTGAATGATACAGATAATGAATTATGGAGGTAGATTTAAATTAATCTAGAATGAATTCAACATAAAATTAATGAAATGAATTGATAAAAGAAAATAAAAAATAATCCCTATCTGTTAAGAATGATTTGTTGGAAACCTAAAGAAGCCACTCAATATATGATCATATCCACACCTATAATGTAATGTTATTCCTTGGGTCAGAACTCTTATTTATAAGCCTTCATTTCATCAACTTATTTCTTTAGGCCAAACCAATGTTAAATGGAATTCCAGGTGACATGCTATAACTATAGTCATAATGATACATTAATGAATTGATATTTTATTCTAATTTAACATTTCACATCGAATGATGTTTAAATGAAATTTTAGGTGTGTGGATGAAATATCATTCTTCATGCCCTATAAGTTGTTTATTCATTGTATATATTATATATAATGAATTAGATTCACAATATAAACTATATATTATATGAAATTAATTTCTCATTTATTCCCATATGATCAAATTCAAGCCCCTAGAACAACCTATGGATATTCTATAACATGGAAATTCTTAATCTGATGATATAGTATTCATTTTTACTCTTTTTTATCATAGATTAAACTTCTTTTTGTAGTTTCATGTTTAGTATATATTCCTAAATTATCATGTTTTCCTTTTTATTAATCTAAATTCTAATCCTAAATAAGAATCCACAAAACATTAATATCATTCATGGATATCATATTTAA
Organism: Viscum album; assembly: GCA_963277665.1. Lineage (NCBI taxonomy): Eukaryota > Viridiplantae > Streptophyta > Magnoliopsida > Santalales > Viscaceae > Viscum > Viscum album. The sequence goes on from OY728150.1 coordinate 1,952,785,531, forward strand.
TAAATTCATATTAAAATAATTATCATATAAAACCCAATAAATATATTGATATAAATAGACATATCAAAAACCACCACACTGAAATCATTACAAATCCTTCAGAAAAACTCCATTATTGAATCTCCAAGGATCCATACACCAATAAGGGAATTTATAAAATACCATACCCATAAAAAATATTAATAAATATTTCACCAGAACAACACATACCAAATAAATAATCAAAAAATATGCTTCATTTATAATGGGAACTTCCTGACATTTTCCCCTTTTCACAGACACTTTTTTAAACATTCATCACCACCAAATCCCTTTATGATTTAACTCAACATTTACTTTTCCATTCATCACTCAAGGAAAAAATTTAATTTTAATTTTGTTCATACATCATGTATATGATCCTAACTATAAACATTAATTGAATCAACTTTATGCATCTCATAAAGACAAATATCGAATCTGCTCCCATAGGAGTCTTTAGCCGTAATGATCGAGCCAACAACTCTGTCAGAATCTCTATGCTTTGAATGAGGGCAGTGGAAATGAATGAGTGACTGGAACCTATGTCTATAAGAACTGCAGATAAGGTGGAGTAGATACATATCATAACTCGAATCATATCTGGAGCACCGTGATCGCAAGCCTCAACTGCCTGAAGTAGAGCTCTCCCCTATCTAACCGCTCCCTGCGGTCAGGATGGACCTCCTGGTGGTGGTGGTGGTGGTGGAAACACCTCGACACGTCGTCCACCACTAGCCGCACATCCAGCTCCTCTGCCACATCCGCCTCCTCCCTGAAGATCGCCTTGATTGAACCTCTGCCTCTGCCTGGGAGGTCCCTCAACTGTCTGTTGGCCATCAGAATGACAGGTCGGATATACACGACCCATGTGACCAAGCTCGTTGCATGAGTATCAATATCTACCCCTGGCATGAATGGATCTGTCTCCACTCTGGGTGCCCAACATAACTGATCCCGAGTCATGCGTTCGACCACCTATAGGTCCGGTTCTCTTGGACCTCTGTGACATATGTCTACTGCCAGCTACAGAAGACTTTTCTATGTGTTGGATAGTAGTGGGTCTTGTTGCTGGAGACTGATCATAAAGGAAACTCGCCACATGGAGGTATCTCTCTAGCACCCCCTCTTACTTCGGGATGCTGAGTGAGATCATCAGAGCTCTGATCTCTCGCTTGATCCCCTTCTCGAAGGTTTGGGCCCTGAAAAATGGGTCTCGTACCATATCAGTAGAGTAGCGTGAGAGGTAGGTGAGCCTCGCTAGGTGAAGTGATACTGTCATACTAAACTATTGTAGATGTATTAGCTCAGGTATCTGAAACACTCGAGAGGTGGCTGGGAAAAACTCCGCCCAAAACTGGCTCTCGAAGTCTATCCATAGTAGCGTCGCCTCGTCATGCACCAAAAGCATCAGGCTCCACCATCTTCTTGCTGTTGCTTAAAGGAGACTCGCAACAAGGACCGACATGAAGTCTGATGGTGTACCTACTAGCCTGAAGTCTCTCATCACATCCTCCAGCCAATCCTCATCTGCATGTGGGTCCATCTCTCCCCTGAACCTGAGTGGCCTCTGGCGCTGGAACTCATGAAACGTGCTCAAGCGGCATGAATCATCTGCTGTTAGGGATGGTGGCATCGGTGGCCCAACGGGAAGTAGTACCACTGTTGCCTCCACTCTTAAAGGTCCCTACACAGAGGCTTCGTCACTCGATGGTTATTCAGTGCATACGACTCTCGGGGCTCTAACTGGTCATCTACAGGGAGGCATCCTGAAAGAAACAGATGTGACACTATCAAAAGATTTATACCTAGTGAGCTGACCAGGTTGAGATGACATAAATATAACTTTTGAAAACACATAGGAAATCAGTGTTTTCATGAACATATTGTGAAATTAGATGTCAAGGTCCTAGTGTATGGATACGTCGGCCTCCCGCACTAATAATGGACTCCCTAAACTGAAAACCACGCTTAGTACCCTTAACACTATTGCTTCATAGAAAAGAAAACATCAGAGTCCAAAGTTCTATGGTATAACCGACTCCTCTGATACAAATTTTTCATGACCCGTCCCCTAGGGCCCATATCGTGACAACCCCTAGCCCGCCTTCCATAGCCCAGGGGCTGCCGACTAGATCCAAAGCCGTAAATCCCTAAACTGGGAAGGAATTTCCTTTAAAACTATAAAAAACACAACAGAGTACACAACAGGAATCAAAACACTAAGTAAAACTGAATACAAGAGAAGTGTTGGAAAGTAAAAAGGGTCATGAAATTCAAGCCCAGCATGAAAGTACAAGTACATGGGAAAAGAAAGTACAACAGACGTGAAGTAAAGTAGCAACTTGGTGGTCCTCTGGGTTTCCTACCTGAAGGGTATGCACAGATGGCCTCCTCAACACTCCATGTTTGTCTGCCTACTCCATGTATCGTCATGCCTAGTGGTCCACCTCCAGGTATCGTCATGTCCTGATACTCTCTGCCTTAGTCAGCGGTGTCCATCGTCTGCAACCAATACAATGTGGTGCGGGCATAACTAGTGTAGGGGTGAGTATAATGATACTCAGTAGGGACCCTGAGATCATCAAGGTCTCACAAAATCCAACAAGTATAAACACAAAAGTATGAAATTAATGTATAACCAGTACATAGGTATATGCTGATACATATACCTAAGTTATCGAGTATCCCATCTCAATCATGAGGAAAACACAAAATTCATTGACTTAGCTCAATCCAGGATTTTCATTATCGAAACCATAGCTGCTGTAGAACTCCTCCTCTATCAAGTACAGTGGTCCTGCCACCACACCGTGGCACTTATCAGTAACCATGGACTGTTGAGGTACTCCTCCTGTCGAGTACCACAGGTCTGCTGTCAACTATCACGCGCTCCTCCATTGTGGGTCAACTGCCAACAACTAGGAGCTCCCCCTAATATCTTGTAGATGTACAACTACTGTAGTGTACCTCATGTCTGCCACCAACTACCAGGGGCTCCTCTCCATGGGTCTGATTCCAACTACCAGGTGCACCCCACTTAGAAAATTGAATCACTCCGAGTCGAATTGATCAATCATTCGTCATGTCTTCTGGCTACTAGGTGTCCGCACTCTGCCGGCTCATCACTAGAAGGATCCACACCATGAGCTAATGGGAAATACTCCAACTGTCGCGACGTACCACGAAGAAGTATCTCAAATTCCTGCCACGTCATATGGGTCTCAACGCAATATACGACACGTCAATCGGACACTCGTTCTGTTAGTTATTTTCCTTTTAGTCTTGGGGGGCCGGTTGGATTCGTGTACGTTCCAACCTGACCGTAACTCAACTATACCATAAAATTTAGTGGGAAATACTCAAAGGGACAGCTATGCACCAGGAATACTAGCACCACTGACGGTTCATCAAACTGACGTCTAGTGCCAAAGATATGGATAAAGAAAGTAAAGCGGTTGTAATGGGCCTGGCCCCAGTTTGACTGACTCGGCCCAACCCAGACTGGGCTGACCTGGTCTGGGTCGACCCATCTCGTAGGGAGGGTGAGCCCGTTATGTTCAGCTGGGTCCAATGTGCCTGGCCCAGTAGACTGTGAGGGCGGTTCGGCCCGAAGCATCGCGAGGGCGCGACCTGGCACGACTCGGTCTAGAGGCTGTTGCTAGGCCAGTTCGGCCAGGGAACTGTGATGGCGTCGGGACACTGGCTTAGGAGCATGTATGAAAGGGAGTCAGGATGCCGCAGGGGCGCCATGCAGGGTGTGGGGGCACCGGGCAGGCCGCATCAGGGCGTCGGGGATGCCGCGCAAGACGCCGGTGGGACGCCAGGGGTGCCGGACAGGGCGCAATGGGGCAACGGTGGGTCCGGGAAGGCCACAGGTTTGGCCAGGGCATGCACCGAACAGGGAATCATGAGGTCGCAAGTAGGCGGGTCAGGCACCGCCCTACCATCGGTGTTCGTCCCAGAACACCGGTGCGCCGCGGCGGTGGCGATTCTCGGAGGCCACCGGTAGCGCGACCTTCATCGTTGTTGCCTTCGTCACCATCTCTTCATCACCATTCCAAAGTAACATCATAAAAGGATCGGCATAGGGAGTCGAACCATGTTAGTTGGCCTGCACCCTCCGTGTTTTGTGGTGAAAACAAATTTTCAACTCAGATGAAGGAAGTTCAACTTCAATCATTTATAATTCTTCACATCGATTCTTTTCAACGAAGAGGAGAAAATAAAAGGAAAACACCACCATGAAATAACCCCCTACCTTTCTCTATGTTGGTTGATTTTGGCACGAGGAGACGTTCGTCAATCCATTAATGGCGTTTTGGAAGGAAGACTTCTCACGATGGTTGTGGAAGATGCTCAACGTCAGTATGATTCGATGAAGGGAGTCGATGAAGAATCTTCATTGGCATTCTTTGCATTCTTCGTTCTTCGTTGGGAGGAGCATTCCTTATTGGGAGAACTTCATTTGTCCCTATACTTCCTCCTCCCAAGATCCACCAAATGCCAAATGAAAATAACATAGGATTGGTTTGTCCATTATTTTATTGGCACAACAAATCAAAATTGTGAAATTAATTAACCCGACTCCACAAAATTAATTTTCACGAGAGGTGTCACATTTAATTTGGAGGATTTCAAGAGGATCCCCTTAATTAATTCACATTCGTTGACATAGTTAATTAGGGGAGATGGCACAAATTCAAAATAGAGGATTTGAAAATTAATTGGGGTGGTGCTGGCACCACTAATTGCTTGGGGAGTGGGCTTCATTAAGGTGAGGGGTTTTCAAGAAGTTTCTCCACCTTAAATGTGGAGTTCCAAGGGGTTACAAGCCCGGGTGGTCCCCACCAAGATTATCCTCCCAAGGGAGGTTATGTTTGGGTGGGCCCCACCACCATAACCTCATATAAGAGTTTAAGGTGTGGTGACCCCCTCCTCCAACCTCCACATAGAGAATTTAACCACCCGACCTCCACATGGAGGATAAAATAAAATAATGTGTTAAATAACGTTATTTTATTAATTTTTTTATAAAAACCCAAAAACTAACTTTTATTCTCGACCAACTACCCTCAAGGTGAATGTATTATTAAGAGAATACTGGGGCTGCGAGTTCAATGGTGCCCTCATATTTCAATTCTAAGCACTAGTTCAAAACATATAAAAACTCGATCGTACGTTTACAGAACGTACCCAAACAAAACTTTAGAAATTGATTACAGGCACACCAGACCTCTGAATCAAACGAAATAAATTTTTTCAGACTCGTAAAATTCTCATGTATTTAAGAAAAATTCCCATGGGATTTCCGGGTCTTTACCAATGATTTGAGGTTTGGGGAAGAATGATGATAAAAATTTGTATAAATGAATGTTTTCTTTTTTTGATACAATTTGGGAAATGGTTTCTATGATATATTTGAATAGTTCAAAGATTAGGATGGATATTAGTTTTGGGCATGATGAACACTAATTCTAGTGAGATGTCCTTATTACCATGGACTTGTAATTGGTGATCATAGATTGTGTTGTTGTAGTTATATTATCTTCACCTCAATTGATAAAAATAATTTATAATTTATAATTTGTGTTTTATTTATGATCTCAGTTTTCTAGGGAAAGATAAATCTCATGCATCATGATTTTGTACATGTTATTTAGATGATGCTTATAGGACCAATAGGGTGATTATCATCCGTAATGATAGTGTTCCATCGGTTTTAAAAGTCAAAAAGAGCTCATGAATAATTTTACCATAATATTTACTGGTATAATTATACATTTAAGGACCAAAAAGAATATATTAACATTTAATTGTACTTCATGTCGACATATACTGATATGCTCATTGAAATTTATAGGGACATAGTTCCATATAAATTGGATGTGTAGTATCTCAAGAGGGATAATACATAGAAATGTTGATTTTAACACTATTCCACATGTGGGTGTTGATCTATAGGTTTGGTTAATTTAAGTTCCATTGGAAACCAATAAATTATTTTCTCCTACAACATGGAATTACATTCTACTTAACTTGTCTCTTGAATATGTATCTTGTGACTATAATCATCCAATATTGTTTATTTGGATATCTTAGAGATTGAAATAAATATTTTGATACCTAATTGGAGAACATCTCTATGTTGAGACTTTGTGAGGATTGGCCTAAGGATTTAATTCTCGAGTAACCAATCAAATAGGTGGATGATCGATGAAGACATGTGATATTATATGTTGGTGGAATGTAATTTGATGTTGTTATATTTGTGAGACCCTATAGTGGGTGATTTCTTGAAGGATGTCATGATTTCAGATATGGGAAAACGATTATTCTTGTGAGTTATAATATTGTGATATATGGATCCATTCTTAGTTTAGAGCTTCTAGGGACTCTAGATATGAGACATAAATTTCATAGAGAAACAGTGACTTGTTTTGTATATGAGAATCCCATGACAGGGGTTGGCCTAATAATTTGAACACATATAGATTTCAATTATAAAAATGTACATTGGATTCCTTTGACATTTTGGTCATTTAAGAGACTTGGTTTATAGTACTGATGTACCAAAGACTAATTTCCATATGCATGAAAATATGAGTTCCCAAACCCATTGAATTTAGATTACATTTAGTAGTGTGGTGAGATCATATGTACATCCTCATGAATTTCTATAGTTCTTACTAGACGATAATCCACTAGCCATGCTTGAAATTAGAGGTATGTTTTTTTTAAAGGTGCTTGGGGGAAATCATGTAATGTGAAACTAAAACGACATCATGTATAATAAGTTATTATGTTTTCTGGTCCCTAATATGATAACAGGAGAATCATGGAGTCATGAGTCATATTTCATAATTGGTCACAATCGGAGAGTGCGACCCCTGGGGTTTTATTCATATCAATGAAACACAATCCACTACACATGACATTAATGGGAATGGTAAACTGGATTAGTCATATGTGGTTCAAGGGATAATGAATATGGAATTCAACCATTAAGGATGGATTTAAAGAAAGAAACACATCATATATCGATCAAAACTGAAGATTTATGATTTTAGAATTGATTTTTGGTGACCCCCACAAAGAATTTTTTTCATTTGGTGTTGTGTAATGATGATTCCATGGGAAGGGAACCATTGGATAATAATGCTTTTTGTGAATTCCCAATTATGAATGGATTTGGATATTTGATATCATTTACTTTTGGGTTATATAGGTTTTTAACTTTTAATATGATTAATATGACACTCCAACATTGGGTTTCTTGATTTTGGTCATGGTAATATGATCCTCACATAAAAATGAACTTTGATGCGTAGAACTGGCCATTATGTTGTTGAAGGAGATTGTGATGTGGTGGAAAAAAACTACATCAGATTAATCATTTTAGACATAATAAGTTTGTTTTGTGGGTTAGTTGGGAAATTTTTGATAATATATTATGCATTCAAGATCATTTCCTGGAATTTGGGTACATGTCGGATTTGACATGGTATTCTAAATTGAGAATTGGTAGTAGTGTTAGAATAGTATTCTCACATATGTATGGGTACTGTTAGTTGAAAATAAAATCAAGGGTGTAATTTTACAAATGATAATGTGTTTTTATGTGGAATTATAATGGTGGGTAATGGTGTGGGTGAGGATAGGCTATTATAAATATTTCTCTATAGTGGGGAGAACTATGAAAATGTGATGATCCATTAATAGAAATTTGATTCTTAATCTGTATAACTATTTTTTAGAACAAATGTAGATGGTCATTGATAGTGGTAGGTGAGGAATTATCTTTTTTTTTGGGGTGGGTATTCTGTACTTGGATATGTTTTATAGGAAACCATTCAAAAATCCAAATTGAGGTGCGATGATTTGATTCAAAATGCAGGTTCTATATGTATCCAAAATTATAGTTGGGAAACTTCCAATACTTGTTGAAAATTATAAGTACTATATTAAAGAGTTTATAAAACCCTTTACTTGTTCAGGGTGTAAAATTTAAAGGAAATTAGAATTTTGGTTTGGTGGGTGATAATCTTTCGAACTAGGATTTAGATCAAAAATATTAGCTTTGGGAATATAGATATGATGTTTTTTAATATTTTTTGACCCTAAATGTGTTATATAATCTCTAGTGAATGTCATGAGATTTAGGATATGTTTCATGATTTTTTACGTTCTAGTTTAGGCTTCATGGTTTTGTGTGTGTAGTCTATGAGAAACTATGTTGCATCCTCAACTTGGGGATATATCATGTACTTCTTATATAGATCCTGATTGAGTTGCATGGGTAATTTATGGTTTAAGGATATCAGTGTTGAATCTAATAAATAAAACTTTGATGTGGATAAAACACATACATGTGCGACCTATATTCTCAAGATTACATAGAAATCATGTGACGTGTTGAAGAGGGGTTCTAGACCCATTTTTCTCTATAAGAACATGGTTAGTGATATTTTCATCCAAAAAATGTGATATGGATATTCATTAGTAGTTTTAGTAGAACGTTTGTTGAATGATTGTAGTAGGGGTTGTAGCATATTGGTAAAAACAAACTTCTAATCCTAAATTCAATTCCAAAGATAGAGTCGTGGAAGAAAAGAATTTAAGAGGGGATCTTTATATCATACTGATGTGGTACAGTTAATAGCTGTAAACAATGAAGGAGATATGGAATGATGGGTGGATTGGAATCTTTTTTGTTGCATTGATGAAGAAGGTATTAAGGTCAGATGTGAGGAAGGAATTTTCTCGTTGTGGTCATATTTGGCTTGACAGAGATGGAGTGTCCATAGAAGATGTCATAAGTGGTGGGATTTCCTAGACAATGAAATAATATGTGTTTGTATGAAGTGAATTATTTGTATGGAAATCCTAAATTGTAAGTGACATATTTGATATAAGAGGAGAAATTATGGAAAATGAGGTTCATATGATGAGGTGCAATCCTAAATGTGGTAAATGTAAGAATAAACCACCAAAAATCATATAATATTATAATAAAGATAGGGAACCACATTTCCATTGGTACTAGACCCAAAAAAGTCCTACTTGGGGATTTTCATACAGACCAACAAGGTAGTTCAAATGCTCTCGAGAAAATAATTCCGGAACTAGACATGATCGGATATATGTTGGTTGTCTGATCATTAGAACATCAATAGAAATGTATTAGTACTAGATCATATGGGCCTATAATATATTTATGGTTACCCCTCAACCCAATTAAATAAGTGACTATACATAGATAATAAAAATATATAGGCCTTTGGTAATTTCATTACTTGTGAACAATTTTGTAAGTCATGCATCCAAAACAATTTCCTACAATGTTTAATTCAAATAAATAATTATGATTGTCCCCTAAAATATTAAATGGGGGAGCCATTTTACACTATACATATTGTGTTCTTAGGGAAATCAAACCTCTCCCCTCATACCCATGGTTATTATCTCTTCATCGTCATTTTATGTGATTCATTTATAAGTTGAGGGGAGATCAAACCATTAGTGATACTTTCTCTTACTTCACTTTATTCCTCTCTAATTTTCTATTCCCCAATATAGGGTTTTGATTTTGATTCAATAAATTAATGGTGGAATCAAATGGTATTGATGGAGATATTATTCATCCATAGAAAATTATGTATTGATATGATGTCTGGACTAAGTTGGTACAAAGAGTCCTCTATAGACCTTCCACGGGATGCAGTTCTTGGTTCTAACATGATAGAGCTTTCAATGACAAAAATTTGGATGTTTACACTTTTTAATTAAAATTATCAATAAATAAAAGATGTTATGATCCATTAATTTTTTATTCTCATCATGAGATAGGGGATTGGGAATTGGATCAAGCATATAGTATAAATATTCAAGGCCAGGAAGTAGCTACATGGAAATTTTTTAATGGAAAAAATGTAAAGATGATGTATGTCATCTTATTAATATAAATATTACATTATGGATGATATCCACAGCATGTGTATTAGTGGTCTTGTCACTATGGAAATGGAAAATATATTAAACTGGATTATTTAATTTTACATCAATATTTTAAGGTAAATAATTTTTTTACCTTGAATAATCTCCTAATATTAAAATGAAAAATGTTCCTTGTCCACAATTGGCATACTACACAAGGTCGATTTCATGATACTTGGTGGACAAGTATTAAATTAATAGTATTTCCCTAGTATCTGAACAACATAATGGGTGTCAATAAAATTTCATGAATTAGATAAGTCCATGTGACCCTTGCCTAGTATTCCTTAGATAACTCTATGATGGGGATATAAGGTTGCTTGTGTGGGGTGATGATAGTTGGCTACAGGGGACCTTTTTAAAGGGACACTTGTATACCCACCGGAATTATAGGGTGGTGCATTAGTAATATTGGATATTTTAGGCTATTTTTGTAATTATTGATTAATTATATCCTTTCATATAGGAATAATGACATGAAGAGTGATATAGGTCTTGGTCCATCTTTCTAGGTAGTTTCAAATTTAACATACCCCTTGTGTTAATTGAAGCCCTTAAAATTTTATGACACTAATGAAGAGATTGATATCTGACGAGTTTCGGGTGATAAACCATATAAATTAATTGATAAATAGGACAATCTTATGTTTACACTTAAATTTTTTGACCTAAAAGACCACAAGTGGGGTGAATTTATTGGGAATTGAACAATGGGGCCCATGTAAGATACCAATTTGAATGCTTTCCCTTAACTACGTTCATTTTAGAATTTTTACAGATTAAAGTGGTTGCCGCCCTAGAAATCATACCAAACATGTATGCTAAATGGGATATTGATAGTGGTGACTAATTTAGGAGTTATATCAACCCATGGTGTTCATTTATGAATTGGTAATGTTTCACTAATTCATTCCTAGATGTACATACTTGGATCCATCCTATAATTCTAATACTATATGATACTCAAGACATGTTGGATGCCTAGTGGTTCTTTGTGGGTTCCATATTTTAATCCTTTTATGACATGATAATATTGATGGTGATGCCGATAAGTTATTCCTAGGATATGGACATTGATCCACATGTGACATGATGTAAATTCCAGGATTTACTTCCTTGGTTCTCCTATTTAGACACTTGATTAATTTGTAAGACACAATAATTTTACCTCAAGTCTATATGGGACTCATTTGATCCCAACCATGTCCATGAATCCTAGAAGGTATAAGATCCAGTTGTCCATGAATCATATATTATTATAATTATTATTATGGGACTCATAGGTCTCCCCTATGATGCCTCCAAGTGAGCATGATGTATACATGTATTTGATTTGAAAAACAATGATTCCTAGAATACAGACAATTGTAATAATGACATGGAGATGATTCTGATCGTTGTTTTCATAGTATTTTTGGTCATCATATTTGATCCGTTCATTTTCCCTTGATTTGTGATATATTAAAATTATTACTAAGATCTTACCATTGAGCCTTTCATGATGAGGTAATTGTCCATTGAGCCTAATAATTAGGGATTCCTTTTTTATTATATAATATCTAATTTTATATTTTATATATTCATGTATGTGTGATCTAGGGGAATTATCATTATCAACATTTGGTGAAGTAATGTGCATAAGGAAACCATGAAACTAGTGGAATATGGTAATGTCAACCAAGGAGACATGCTTGAGCATCACGAAGTGTTTATTTGTTTGTTATCATTATGTTTATTTATTAATTAATATATTCTATGTTACATGAAATTATTATTGTAAAGATAATAAATATTGGGACGTGTAGGTCATTCCCTAATATGTTATGTAATAACACACTTCTCAAGACACCATTTCACTTTGGTATCCAAGAAGACACTCAATAGTTGCAGGTAAACGTTGGGATGATAAACAAGTTTTGATTATTTACTGTGATAGCTTAGACACAGAGTATTTAAATGTATAATGGATTGTAGTAGTAGTAGTAGAGAATCACAAAATTATTCTTTTCTTCATTTTATTTTTTATATGTGATCATCCCATTTGTGATCGACCATGCATACCAATATGAGTAAATTAAATCTTATTATAATATGGTCAATTTATTTATTAATTTTTTGTTCTCTGAAATGGATGGTTATTAACTGTTTATTTTTTATTTTTAACTCACATGTTGTAGTATAGTCTTCCCGTGTTCACATTGTATACTCCTACTAATAGTCGATAGCCTTTGGTGTATGAGAAGTATTGTTTAGGGTAAAATTTCAACCATTGTACAGAGAACTGATTTTTGTTTTTAGAGTAGTGACATTACACATCACTCATAATAATATTCAATGTGATCCTCTATATTCTACATTACCCATGAATATTCTTCAATTACTCTTTAAATTTATATTCTCTAACCAATTTCATTTCACTTTTACATGGGATCGATTGCTATAGCAGGTGATAAAAATTTGATTGACCAGCATAGACTACTGAATGTTCATCTAAAATTCCCTAAGGAATTTTAGAACTCATTAGAATTCCCAATGATTGACTCATATTCCTCTTCTTATGTTTTATTCAACATTTCCTAGTAGTTGGGGGATTTTCATAATTTAGTATGCATGAAATGAATAGGGATTTTTTATTCTCTTTTTACTTTGTATATAATATAAGATATTTTTTCTTCAGTGGTTACAATCTCCTTTCATTTTCCCCTAAGACCAAACATCAAATAATTTATCTTCCTTTGGATTCTAAAATCATAAAGTGGAAGTGAAATCATTATTAAATGAATTAAAAATATTTATTGATTTTTATAGTGTAATCCCACTTGTATTATGATATAATGATATAGTATTACAGATATAGATAAAATCCATTGTAACTAACCTATTTCAATCATTAATATGGAAATATTTTATGATATGAAAAAATTATCAATAGTAATTTGGGAGGTGGCACTGTGATTTATTTATCTATAATAATACTCCAATACATAGATAAATTGATGTCATATATAAAGATACCAATATTTCTACTTATTTCGGAATCTACCTGTATCATGGTGTATTAACAGTGGAAACATGTATCTTCTGATATACTATATGAACACTACTAACCAACCTCACAAAAATATTGTATCTGGGATTGAAAATGGTATGGAAATAGTGTATGGTTATCCAAGATATTTACTTTAAAAAATATATAATAATTAGAAATGAATATCATGTTCCTTTGAATTTATATCTCTCGCATATTTCGATATTGATGTATGAAACCATTAAATAGATTTACACTGAGTCATATCATGGCATTACTCACATGGGTTGGGTTGTGGGAAGTGGAATAGAATAATAACTATATAGTATTATGATTTATCATTCATCATTTGGCGTGTCATGTTTAAAGATATTGCATTCTTAATGGATGTGATTTACACTAAACATCAATATACCAACTTAATTTTATGGTTTTTAGTATTAACATTACATCCCATTGCATATAAAAATTTATAAAACATACTATATATTTTTCCAAGATAAATAAATTCGAAAAAATGAATTTATAAAAAATTAAAAACATTAGGTTTATTTTAACAATTAAGTAAAAAAATTCCTTTTATTTGACAATATGAAATATTTTAACCAATTTTTTGAAATTATAGAGTATTTATACATTTATTTTCAATTAAAAAACATTCATTATCTTAATCACATCCATAAATTAAATATCCTCCACTTCATGGAAATAAAATAATGAATTAATAAAAAATTATTACCCAACTGTGACTAAATGAAAAAACTAGATATAATAAAAAATTATATAATTAATAAAACATTAAAATAATCTAGGCTATTATAAATAAATTAGTTTATCCCACATAACATGAAATATTTTTTTACATTTTATTATACTTCATGCATAGTAATAACCTACTTTCCTATAAAATTAACTCACATAACACGAGGATCGATATATATGAAATATTTCTCAATACATCATGACATGTATTCTATTAATGGCTTTCCAAAAATTAAAATTCAATAATTTATAAGATGTTTTAACCAAATCACGAGATCTGGAGAAATTGGTTGAATAATGGTTAATGGTATGTAATAAAGTTCACATAAATTTCAATGAAGGGTGAGGTGGTTTTACAGTAAGAACATTGCATGGAATTATTAAATTATAGTTAATATAATTTCACTCATTGTCTAAAAAGGACTCACTAACTACACCTACCCTATATTTTATGGTCAGGGAAAAATAATAATAATTAATTATATCAAATATATCATACTCCTATTTCTATATATGTTTTTAATTTTTTTAATTTTATTTGTACAATTATATATTCCATCAATTTTATTTTTTGGATTATAATAGGTAAAAATATAATAATGTAATGAAACTTTTATCTTAACTATCCAATATATATGATAGTATCACTCAAATTTCTTTTATTTTTAGGTAAATTATTCCCTTGATAACCAAGGAAAATAACCAATCCCTCACACTAGGATGGAATATATCACGAAATTCCTTAATAAATGGGTAGAAAATAGCTGATTGGAATGAAATTAATCATACATACTATGTCCTACAACTTCCTTATAGATTTAAGGCATTAAAATATATATGTATTCATCAATATAATTCACTAAGGAATGAAATAATGTGTTCTCCAAATTATTTAATTCCATTCAATAAAATAACATTTGTAACTTCGAGAAAAATTACAATATTTTAATTTCAGAATAAATTTAAATTTTTTCTATAATTCTTTATTTGAAACATCACCTTAATCACATGGTACACATAATAATGAGATATCTTGTGTTACATAAAAGACCTGGTTTTTTTTGTATTTTAATGGAGCACTTTTTTTCAAACTATGTTATTTACACTCAATAAATTTCAAATGACAAAATAAATTTCATTTTTCAAATTTGAAAGTAAAATTTATCATAGGGTGAACTTTTTCTCTATTTATATAGTGCATCATATTTTTATAAAGAGTGAAAAATAATGCATTTTAGTTGAAACTTCATTTCGTTTATGTAATACTTGATATTTAATTATATTTTTAATTACATTTAAAGTAAAAATTAATAAATTATAAACATATTAATCAAAAAATATAAAATTAGAATCATTTTAACTTTATATTTAGATATAAAAACAGAATAATATTTTGAACATTTTCACTTTTAAACCCTTCTTTCTCACCACATTGGTTAGGTTTCATTTAAATTCAATTTTCCACTTATATAAATATAATTTTGAAAATGAATATTAATAGTTACAATCACTATTATATTTATATTATAATATAATATAATTTTATTTTCAAACAATAATATTATTAATGGTATTTGTAATTAATTATTTTGATTAATGTAAGAAATTTGTTTACATAGTGGTTTCTCTTTAATATGAATGGGATAAATAAACTTGAAATTTTCCCAAAATCCTTGGATTCCCATATTTAGAAAATACCATGTATTATATCGAATTTAATGAGTTAGTGGGGTACTATTATATAATAGTGACTGATATAGTAAATTATTTAAGGAAAAAAAGAAAAAAATGAAACCTTCAATACAATTATCATTTATAAATCCTTGATATATGGAAAAAACATCATATTTTTAATTATACATATTATTTTTAATGATAAAGGAGTAATTTATTTCATAATAATTTATCATTAATTTTTAGATTTGAATTAGATACATTAATTAGTTCAGAAACACCAAAATAGTGATTATTTAGTTAATTATTAAATAATATAAATGATGCGAAATAATATTAAAAGTGAACAAAGATGAATGAGTTATTATGTTTCCTTATTTTTAAATTTATATTTCTGGATTCATATCTTCATAATTAATATATTTCAATTCCATCATTATCTTTAAAAATTTAAATTTAAATTTGAAAATAATGTCAAAATTGAAATTAATGTCATTTTATAATATATAAATTTTTTAAAGAAGGATTTAAAATTAGATAAAAATTCTACATTTTAGAAATTTATTATTTAATTTTAATAAATTTAAAATTTGGTCAAATATATGGAAACTTTTGTGTTAATAATTATAATTTTTACCCCTAAATTGAAAAAATATTATTTTCACTTGTTTATAGAAGTGTTTTGCACAATATATGAGCATAATTTAAAATAGATTTCCATAACACATGTGGTTTTATTTTTTAAATTAAATACCATATTTAAAATTTAGTTGGTCTGTATTTACAAATAATTTTCACTTTAATTTATTGTTAATGATAAAATTACATATTCTAGAAAACACGATACTTTATTAAAAAAAATTTATAAAATTAGGGAATCGTAGATGTTATTTGAAAAAATTATAAAATTGTACATTTTTTGTGGTGGATGTTTTTGTAGAACCCAATTTTATGCTAATCAATTATTTTTTAATTTTTGAGCTTCATCAGGTATGATATACCTCCCTATAGTGTTTACCGTTCAATATTTATAATAATTCCACTTTCCCTCCATAATATAAGGCTTTAAGTCTAAACCTTCCTCACACCTACCAAAAAGATTTGGTTCGCTAAAAACCTCCCAAATATTCTCCAATCATCCTTCTACACAACATAGAAACATAAAATTGGGAAAAATAAATCCAAGGAATCTTTTTGGTGAAAACCAAAATGATTTACCCGAAAAAGTAGTATCATTCTTCGATGATCCCTAGTTTTTTTTATTTCATTTTAAACACATTAGAATTTTCTTATTACGTTAATATATTATAAAATATGTACCCTTAATATAAATATATGTATTATGGTAAAATTATGACCTGTACCTACATGAACTTCCATAAAATGGGTAACAAAATTATTGTTCTTGTGTGTTGTGGACTAACGCATCATGAAATGATGTCATTATTTTTTAAATTACCAACTATCATGGTTTTCAATTATGATGAAATAAAAATATTTTATTTTTTATTTTTAATATTTCTTTTATCATAATAATTATATTATATTTATATAACACATAACTTCATACTATTCATTTTTCTTAAATATGATGTCATCTTTTGTGGACATGTGGAGTACCACCTACTCAAAGCGATGTGATACCTTCACACATTAAATATAATATATAAAGGATTGTTTAAATTAAAAATATGTGGCATAAAATAAATTTATAAGAAATTAATTACATAAATAACTTTCTATAAATGTAATATATCATTATCTTTATTATCATTTTCACACACTAAAAAACTAATAATGTCATTCGTGGACATGTGGACTACCGCCTCCTCAACAAGATGTGATTAAATTTACATGAATTTAATATTATATATAAGTAAATATAATTATATAAAAAATAAATTTCGATATAATTATTATTATGGATATATAAAATTCTAGATACCTTCATTACCAAATGTTCATTAAGAAATAGGAACATTACTAACTCATACTTATGGACTACATTCTGAATGACCGTAACGTTGGTTCATTTTTCATAACCATCATTAATTATTTGTTTTAAAATTTTAATTGATTTATATATATATATATTAATTACTTCATGATTATAATCATTTATATATTTATATAATTACCCTTATGACCAAATTTGACCTACCAATGTAGTTTTTAACACGAGAGCCTAATATGGTAAAAAATACAACATAAAATTAAATATTTCAGTATTCATATAAAGCATTTTAACATGTGAAATATATGATCAATGAACATGGATTTTTTTCTCAATTAATTAAATAAGTAATAGAACTTTTTTATTTTTCATTATAAAGAAACATTTCATATGTCGAACTGGCAATGAGGGATTCTTACCTCACTCTTTGTTCCATGAGGCACACACCTTTTTCAGAACTATAATATTTTTATTTGTATACTATATCCAATTTTAAGTTAATGTCATGATTAATTCATATTTAATGGTATTATATGTTTCAATTTGAAATGTCTCATCAAATGGGTTTGATTTGAAATTTTCCTATTGGAAATTGTTATCTTCGAAACCTCGCATTCTTCTTTGTTTTTTATGATTTTTTTGAAACCATCACATTATTATAATCATTATAAATTTGAAATTATATTTCATTTAATACCCATATTCTTTATTATGGATTTCATTATTTCCTAAACCATATACCTTTTTTACATATGGTTTTACCATTGATACTTATAGGATTTACCATGGAAATATTTATAAATCCATATCTTTTAATCAATGTAGATATTTGATAAGTCACATAGTTTATGAATTAAATTGATTTTTCAATATATAAATAATTTTATAGATATAATGTATATGGTTTGGGGAATGGTTAGCACAAGTTCCTAGTTGAATCAATAGTCTCATGGGATGATATTAGTGAGTGATAAACCCTTGGAATTTGTTTCTAAACAATTTAAAATTATTATGTGGATAGATAATGAAACAAATAAAATATATTTCAACCCAAAAAACATTGACTATATTGATGATTGATCATGATAGTAAATATCATGAGCGTAGATCTTGATAGTGTAGTCATCGAGCATTGTTGTTTCCATCATTATTATTATTCCATGTTATAATTTGAATATTTATAATATACATGGTCACCTCTTACGCTCACATGATTATTTATATTGAATTATTTAATCATAATTTATTAATTCCATATTTATTATTTATTATTAATTAATGATAGCTTCTACTATGATTTTCCCTAACTGGGAAATTGAGGTCACCAATTTTTTCCCATTCCCTATGGTATGAAGATGAATTCTTGAAATTTGTTCCATAGATGTAGGGAATTTTATTTTTCTATGTATAATATTTTTTTCTTCTTAATATAAAAGGGGATCCATGTATGTAATCTTGTTTTCAAAAACCATTAAATTGATTGGTCCTTAAGGATTTGATTCCATGTAATCATTATAATATAATAATTTAATGCACTATCTCTTGACTTTTGGGGTATGGGAATTACAAAACTATTAATGAATCATGGAATTTAATATTTTATTATATGCCCCAATACTCTTATAAAGTTGTACATGAAAATAATATATCAAATTATTTGACAATTATTATTGGTAATGTGATAAAATCAACAAGAACTCAACTCGTGGTATAAATAATTATATTTTGTAGATCATTAAAAGTATATTAAATTAAAAAAATAAATTATATTATAATTCTTGAAATATCATTATTTTAACATTAGAAAAAATATATAAGTAGTTGGTAATCATAACATTTCACAATGATTTTACGATTAAACTCTTCATATAAAAACTGAACTAAAATTTAAAACATCCACTCATAAATCCTATAAATAAATTACATAAATCCCCTATATTAATATATTATTATCCAAAATTTAATTCAAATTTCAAATCAAAATTATAATCATGTTGTTATAAGGATAGTATGAAAAAATGAGTGATATAACATTTGGTTCTCTAATTCTTGTAGAAAACTTGTAAAATTATATCGATATATAAAACAATTACAAAAAAAATATTAGTAAATTTAAATAATCAAGAGAAATGAATTAAATCATACAAATTTAAATCCATTTTGGTTTCTCCCAAATATATCTTTGTTCACAACATTTTAAAATTATATTTCCCATATTAATCTATCTATAGTCTATACTATGGTGTTGTTTCATTTGAAAAAGAAAACATGTTTGTATTTCACTATTCTTTAAAAATCATAATTACTACTTAATATAAATGAGGATATGTGGTTGAAACCACATGATTTTATATTGACTTTTTCCCTATGAGTTTTTTATATTCAGTTAATTCGTTCAGTCAATCAAAGAAAAACACATACCTTATGATTTATAAGGTTTAAAGGATTATAGAAATATAATATTCAAACCAATAATCAAAAGTCAATGATTTAAAATACTAATGAGATGTAATAATGTATCTATAAAAATATTCTTAATTTTTTACATAATATTGACATACACTTAGGCTCATTTAACTTATTTATTCATAGAATAATGAATAATATATCATACGTTTCGATTTTACACACTAATTTATATTTATCATTCAACTATGAAAAAGGGTTAAAAGTTACACTAAAAAAACAATAAGAATAAATTTCATTGTCCATTTGAATATATGACTTTTAATTTTATATTAAACCCATTATTACATATATAAATAATTTCTTATGAATATATAATCAAAACCTCCAAATCACAGTTAAATTTCATTGCATAAAATATCCCACTATGTTTATGACCAACATATTGTTCATATTTTGATTAAAACAATACTATTTTAATTTTATTAAATTTTATAACAACATGCATTAATTTAATTCAATGAATAAATTATTAAGAGAAAAAATATTTACATGGAGATTTTATAGAATTATGATTATACAAAGAGATTATCAAAATTAATTAATTGTACCTTAGTCTTGTCAATTCATTATTTTTAGTGATACCAATTCATCAAATGGTAGCCTATTTTGAGATAATATCATATAATCCATGATCATACAAAATATAAATATGTAGAGTGTTTTTATCACAATTACTATTTTTTTTAATATTAATCAATTTAATACTATTTTCACAAATAATATGAATTCTAAACATCATTGTCAAATTACCAAAAATAGGTTCATAATGAATCATGTTTAATCAAAGATAATATCAAAATATATTATTCATTCCAAGACACAATTCAATATAAATTTAAAATGTTTAATTTTTACAAAAAAATTAATGTAATTTTAATGTTCATTATGTTGTTCCACAATACCACAAAAATACCTTATTCAATTAGAATGTGTACTATTGGTTTTTGATATACAATATAATGTGCAAAATTTTCTCTATAAAATAGTCATTATAATATGTAAATTTGAGCCATTACATTCTCTAATCCTTTAAAAAATTCTTCATTACAGTGAAAATAAACCACTGGTAGCTTGATTATTACATGTATTCCTCCAAACCTTTTATTCCTACAAAATTAAATGTGATTCAATTAACCACAAAATTTATAACATATAAATAATCAAATTCAGTACTCCCAAATAAATAACAGAATAGAAAAAAAATAAATTTTCAACCAGTTAAATATTTATATTAAAAATATATACATTAACTACATAATTATATAACTGTCTAAATGTGTGCTAAATTTTCAACAATTTCACCCATATATTGATACGTACACTAATTCATTATTGGAAAACATATTTAATCTTTGAACCTTAAAATATAATATCAATTTCACTACTTAAATATATATGATAACAAGAACCTCATTGCCCAATATCTGCCAATTAATGAAAACCAAACTCAATGATCATCAATACTCAATAAATACATTATTAACTCATTTAATTTTCAATAATGTTAAAAATATCATATGAATAGTCCATCAATTACATAAAACAATTCAACTTTATCAATAATATAATCTTATCTATAATTGCAGTTCTAAATGAGATCAATTACTAGTTATAACCACTTATAATTAATATTATGCCTTCTAATAAAGTAGTATGCCCCATTATGGTTACCATATAAATGGGAATTATTTTAAGAAATAAAATCACTAAAAAATTGGTACAATGGAACCAATAAATAGATCTTGATACATCAATGAGTTGGTAATATTTGTTCTATATTCATTAAATACAATATAAAATTCCAAAAAAATTAAATTCAATGGGAGAACAATAAAAAAGTAATCACATATAGTTACATTTTCTATATCGTCACATACTATTTACTTCTTATAAAAATCCAATTTTATTGGGAAATCACTCAATTTAGGGATAATATTAATAAAAATTGCAATGATATTCCTGGATTTTGATCAATGTATAACTTTAAACCACTATGATTTTTATCCTTCTAGAAATATAAAACATAATAACAGAATTAATTTAATAAAGAGCCTCCAATTATAATGTTCTATTCTTATTATACAACTATCATTCATTGACTTTGATGAACCCTCAATTCCTTCTATTCTAAATCTTTATAAAATTTAATATCCATTGACATTGGTCTACCAATATATTTTTATCTACTATTATGTATCCTTATGTCCATATTCACTCCACTACTAGATACAATTCCATATAGGTCTAGTATACATATCCAAACTCCATCAACCATATTTTAATATGTATAATAATTTATTAGAACTTATATAACTATATCTAAAGTGGGTAGATATTTCCGTATACAAATGACCACAATCAATCCAATCATAAACCCTAAATAATACCTAATTCTACAGAAACTGATAACAACTATATATCTTACTTGTTTTTAAAAAATACCTCATGCCCATTAGTCATGAGTAAATCCATTATAAGGAATATATAAAATTTATTTTAACCTGTTACCATCAATAAAATATTCATATATTGTTCATTCATTCTACCAATCCAATGCCATGATCACAAGGTTATATAATTTTGGAATATTCCATTGGGACAATCAAATTGGAAGAAACATAGTGGTACCATATATCAAATTTTAATAAAATTCCATGTTATTTATAATTCTTACAATATATATATATTTATATATATATATATATATTTAAATAAATTAAAATCAATCTATACCAAAAATTAGTGATATTAATAATACGTTGGAGAATTCGTCTCTCATTTCATGAAAAATCGATACCACAACACGGAAATTAATTTTTATTGTATCATTAGGTATTAATTAATTCCTTATATCTTTTTATCACTTAATATTCTATATTTTTTTAATCCATGATCACCTTCAAAACCACTAATATATAAAGAGACATTTAAATCTAAATAAAAACCATCCACAATTCTAATAACAACTAATAAATATAAATATCATAGAATATGATATGTATATCGATTAATAATCTATAACTATTGTTTATTATTACCATAAATTATTTTAAAAAAATAAAACAACCGTAGGATAATAAAATAGCGACCGAAATCTACAAGATGAAAATTAACATTTGTTATAACAAAAATTCATAAACTAATTCCCCAATCAAGAATCATCTATAAGTGTTATTATGAATAAGATATAGAACATTATTAACCCTTTCATATCCATGTATCATGACTTTATATGAATTAGATTCATAAAATCATCCTTTGAAACTACACTAACCAAACCAAAAAACATCATATCGAGTATTCGTCTTCCAATATAATTTTATGTGAACTCCCTAATCTCACATATAATAGTCCAAGGAATTGAAAATAATTTTTGAGATATTCACTAAAATGATCGAAGACATTATACTTTATATATATCCTCTCCCCATCTATCGTGAAGCCTTATTTAGCATAACATAAGGAATCATCTACCATCAAATATTGCATAAGAATGTACAAATAAAATATACTTAATAATCAATGAATCACAACATATAATAAAAACAACATTTATTGATATATATTTGAATACTGACAACACAATTGGAGACTTTATGATGAGAACTCCTTGTAAGAATATATCATGACTAATATCTAGGTCCTACCATTGAGATCATGCACCATCCATATCTTTTGATCAACATGAACATAAGATAATACAATGCATGAATTTGTATTAATACCGTGTATGGTCAACTGAAATAGGGATCTCAATACACAAAATACTACTCAATAAATTCATAAAAAATAAAAAATATATAGAAAAAATAAATACAACTAATTTCTATCATAAAAAATAATGATCTTAATGGTTGATCCTAATTGACACACCCCAAACTCCCTTTAATTATGTTATTCAAATGACAACATACCATATGTATAATTATATAGTCTCTAGAATATCATTAAAATAAGGTATCTTGTAAACAAAAAATATATAGAGACCACATGATAACCCATCTCTTGTCCCTACTATGCCACAATTTTGTTGAAGGGATATAAGAGACAAGTAATATTACTAAGGAACTAGTCATCATTGTTCTATATTTCATCCATTTGAAAATGACAATATTTTATAATGTAATATAAATCCATAATAACATCATGCACTTACAACATAGGATGTTATAAACCATCTACTCCACATGTTGATGGTAGTCACATAGACAAGTATCATTTAAAAAAATATCATATGATCTCAAATCCCTCTATAATAATTTTCACCTAGTGTTTAAACATAGATGGAAAATAACAATATGGTGTATGAATACCATAAAATCCGTATCATATTATATCTATAGATAAATATTTACCCTATCTCAACCATGAGCTTTGAGTGGGAAACTATAATATAATATCTAGTTTACACAACCCCCTGACCAATGTGTGATTCACAATAAGAATATTTTTGATCTCATTCCTTATATATTCTGGAGTTTCGAGATAACAAATGAGTGTATCCACTCAGATGGATCCCATCTATCAAAGTCTATTTTTTCTTTAAATCCCAATAAAATTGCACTATGGGTGTGTGGGAGTAGAAACATTTATACTATTGATATTATAATCTCATATTAATTGGTGATATGTTTATAAGTTGTAATATAACACTAGTTCATGTTGGAGGGTAAGTATAAATGATTTCATATAGGTAAATCTTCTTCATTTATATCTAATAATCACTAGTATAACATAAACATATTAAAAATAAAAAAATAATAAATCACCTCATCAAATCAATCACCTCATATAATAGTAAAATGTGACTCCCTATATGATTATCAATAATGGTATTAATTCATTATCATACATTTATTCAATAAAATGTTGTATCTTAAATAGTTTTCATAATTCATTTTTATTCACATTAAACATAAAAAATCTATTTTAATTAAAAAGATTTAATATCTACCTTCCATTAAATAAAACAAAAAATTTAAAATCATTTTGTATTTCCCCAACATGAATCACTTGGTCCAGGCGTGAGTGAAATAAGACTTTATGTATGCCTAACCATATGCAAGGGGAACACGACTATAAGTTATGGTTCAAAAAAATCAATGGGGAGACTATACCAAACGTATTAAAAGTAATAAATAGTAAATATATCATTAAATGATAATAACATAAAAAGTAAAAATAAATCAAAATAATAATAAATTTTATATCATATGGAATACTAGTAATGATATAGTAAATAAATAAAATATAAAAAAACCAATGTTGATGGTTATGAAATCTCTATGTAGAAACATAATGTTAAATAATGACAGTTTTGTAACACTCTTGATTCCATCGTGGATCCACCTCCATACTCCATGCTCTATTTCATTTGATTGTTATCTATGGATTCCTTCCATATCATGTATACCTAATTATAAAGCCTACATGTGTATATAGATGATTATATACGGTTGTGTATAAAACCATTAGAACAGAAAAAATGTGTCTAAAACATATGTAAATATTTATAAGAGGGGTATCCTATGATTACGGTAAAATTAACAATAAGGAAACATTCAAAAAAATCTTAAGTGGTTGTGTGTGAACAATGCCACAAAAAATCCCATTTTTTCTTACATTGTATATATTAAGAAGAATTGTCATAACATGATATGTGATCATGGGTCAACCACAAGGACACCACATACATCTCAAAACAACTACATGAGAATCCAATAGTTGGTTGAATCATACGATATTTAATTTGCATCCATATTATGGGTCGGACCACATGACCATCAGACTTCATCTTTTCCTCGGTTCAAGACACCTGGTCTTCAAACCACTACACCTCCTTAGGCTAGGCGCAAAAGTCATCATACCCCTATAACACATTAGGTCAAGCCACAAGTCCTTCGTAACCCTTATATGTTTCTTAGTCAATCAATTTCATCGGCATATGTGACACTTGCTCCTACTTTATGATCATAGAATTAGGAAGAGGAGGATTATGATTCCATTAAAAGAGGAAAACACCAATTAAAAGGGTATTTAAAATCAATTATTTTATATTTGTATCATTATTCATAAAAATACATGGATCCCATAATTCTTAATGAATATTTCATCCATTTATAATTTCTAAAATAAGATACAATATGGGATAACAATGTCCACCACGCCCATAGAGGCCTAAGTCATGCTATAACTAGGAGCTCCACCAAATAAATCCACTATGGAATAGGAAAAAATCCAGGTTAATTTTGGACTGACCACACCATTAGTAGTTGAGTGTTTATGACGCTTTGGTCATTTCCCTTAGGAGGAATCCCACCTATATACACTTCAGACCTAGCCCAATTGGGATCATTTAGGCATGACTGTTTCATACAAAATATTTATAATAAAAAAATACATTATGATGGATTGGTTCCCACCATGGTGTACAATAAAATATCTAATATAACTATTTAAACATCAAATACTTCTCAAAGCCACATTAAATAGAAAAATGTTTTTAAAAATATATTCCTCTTAAAAATAAGGAAGTTAGAAATCACTTCCAATAATGACATATCATCCTTGTGAAGTAACTATTGTGGTTCATTTAGACTAAATCAATAAATTATTCTTGAATATCATAATATCACTCCCAATTATCCTTTTTGTTCTATCCATGCCTCTATAGGACTCTGACATATGGAACTAGATCCAATTTCATATTTTTTTCCACTGTATACAATCTATAATGGGAAATTCCTCAAATGATACATTAGGATATAACTGAACTTCTATTCGTATGATCAAAAATAAAGGAAAGATTTGTACCTATGTAGTTTAAACACATATATCACATCTTTTATACCTAAATATCATATAGAAATACCCATATATTGGAAATTATTCTGATACATTTGGTAATAAAAAACAATACACCAAACATTGATCATGATTCCATTGCTTCTATAAACGATGATTCCCCAAATGAGTTGATGACCTAAATGAACACCAATTTCTAAAAGTAAACTCTAATGGTCAGATATCATATTTTCATGTCATTGATATCTTCCCTAAGTTGTGGATAAACACTTTTGAATTAAATAAAAACTCTTGAAGACTCATGTACTATACTCATTCCAAAGAAATCTACCTCACATGGCACATTAAACATTGTGGGGAGTGACATGGACATCCATAAAAATCCTCGCGATGTTTCATGTGAATCGAATACTGTAATATTTTACTATTTGAGAACTCCAGAGATGAAAGACGGTCATAACATGGCTAAAAATGATTAGGATACATTATTAATTAATATCTTCTAATATTTCGATCATTATTAACACATTATATCAGTTTATAAATGACATGTTATTCTCAATCAGATATGAATACCTGAATACTTCTTCAAACCATTCTAAATACATGACATAAAATACATTTCCCTAACTAATATTATATTGTATGAAACACCCTAAATTCATAAAATATCATAGACATATTTCTTTCTCAACTCATCAACAATTCTGGTATTTTGAATTAGTAAGAAATGTCCCACTTTCATCATCTAATGAACTACCACCCAAATAAAAGCATGACTCTTCGGTGTCCAATGAAACACCTTCATGGATTCCATCATCAAATAATCAAACTTCTGCCTATGAATTGGATGTGACTATAGAATAACATTGACATAGTAATGATAATACATTAACAACTAGCTTGTAATGTATCTTAAAATTAAATTATAGATGTCCCTTATGATTACAGGAAACATAAACTAATGTCAGATATCAGTTTGTATCATTATTGGACCTGAATGCACTATCTATTTTGATGGATCTGATCATCTCATTGTCCACTACATCAAAATTAGTGTCACTACTAAACTCCCATAAATATATATCACATTATAATCAAATAAAAACCCCCATCAGATTGAATCATCTCTTACAAAGTACTCCCACATCACAATGCACTTTGGATCCACCTCCTTGGTGGCCTTTTCCTAGTCTACACATGAATATTTGACAACAAAATTCTCACATTTCATAACTCTATGAACCTTGTATGTTTCCACTATCCACGCATTCATGAAACTCATTATATTTCATTCTTCCTATAAAGGACTCTCGCCAATCTCCTATAGCTCTATAATTTTCTTATAAAGAGTATCTACTATGTGATAAACCTTCTCTAGTGTATTTTCCATATCAATGTAGGCTATAATAAAATAATCCACCCAATAACTCTACCTCATATGGATATCCCACTAAGAGAACATGTATCACATGCTTATTTTGTCTTTGTAAATGATATAAAAAGTCATCTAAGAGACAGTTCATCAACACATCAATGTATGGACCACGACTACTAACTCTATGTAATGTGTATTATCATTTCACTCATGGGGAAATATCTGGAAGTCCAATAAGACCCTAGTAAATTCTTATCTATTTTTATTTCTCATACTCCAACACAAGAGGAATCGTAGTATACCACATATCCAATGTGAGGCGTTGGATATGAGAGAATAAAAGATATCATCAATCATATTATAAACTATATAAATTCCACCTCAGAATTATATATTTAATAAAACAAAATACCAATCATAAAAATATTATTAACATGTGATATAAATTGGGAAGTCATGTATTAATCCTTTCCAGTATGTTCTGAATCCATTGAAGCACCAAATAATAAATACATTTCTATGTTGTGCCCAATATATTAAGTCCTTTAGAATCTCTAGGACCACTAATATTCCTACTCCAGTGATAATGTTACAAAGAGAACATAACTACTGGATAGATAAGTTACGCTTCAAGATAATATAACTGACATGATGTTGTCCATGATTTCTTAAAACGATCAACATTTGTCTACCATGCATCTTTAAGGTTTGTGAGAATATAATTATATTATTAAAAAATAATAGAAAAATGGTAATGGGATATGAATTAAAGATCATGATTATTGGATCCATGAACACAAATATATCATTTTTCATTCTATAAGTCATTATAAGACAATCATATAAATATTTTCTAATCTTAAATTTTTTAGAGTATCATCATCTCTAACCTATAGTTGGTGGTAGCTTGACCACATGTCAATATTTGAGAACCACAATGATCCCTAAAACATATAAAAAATTTAATTAATCATTTTTTGGATTTTATAAATTCTTCATCATCATCTATTTTATCTTCATTTAGTCCAAATATATCAGAATACTACTACCGCCTCCTTTTATGAATAACACCCGAGCACCCTTGGGAGATGTGATAGTCTGATAAAACCCATTACCTCCAAATCCTAATGATTTAAAATGATTTTATTCAACACATTCAACACAATACAGTATAGATGAATTTAGATAGGATATTATATTGTAAGTATTTTGATCAAAAATTAAAATACTCTATTTGAAATACATATAGTGAAATCATCTGGGAATACTACCTCATCCTTGTACGCCATTGGAACAAAATAATAGATAGCTACTTCAAGATTACTCATAAGATCCAATCTGTCTACCTATGAGGTAATAGATCCAATTTTCATTATGACTGATGAAATTATACCTACATCAACACACAATCCATATGGATTAGAAGAATCTCCCCCTTGTTCATTGTAATGGATACACATCTCAAATAAAAGTCGATGTGTGCATGATAATCAATCATCTATTCCATGTTGAGGATGGCATAAATGAATGTGATCAACAAGTCCATAAAATAATATAGATTTATTATCCAAAAACTGCTACTAGATATCATGAATATCTCCAATGATGACACAATTTCATTTACAATGGTGTATCAAGCTATATAAATTCGAAAGATAACATATCAAATAAATCAATTCAAAAAACATTAATACATTTGAATGAATAGGAAATCATTTTCCAAACAATGACATTGAAAATATAATGTAGTGATGAGTATACCTTAAACAGTAAAGGGTTACTCTCCATGGGCTTTTAAAACCACATCCATCACAAAAATAAAACTTTTCCTTATAGGTCAACCTCTCTTCTATGGTACATGACAAACCTATGTCACCATATTCAATGATTTTGGATTAATTACTAAGCAACCTAGCTAGAAATATTGGTCAAATCACATATCTTACCAATAATGCAATGAACTCCTTTATATTACTCTGTTAAATAAAACCACTTCATGTTCCCCATATCCTCATATCTATAGAAATTGATCAATGATTTTTTTTTTTTAAAAAAAGTTCCCCTTCTTTCCATATTTGATCCCTAGTGGACCTACATAACCAATACTAGTAATTGAAAAAACCTAACTCTATTTAATTTAGAAACCATCTTCCTACAACATCTTTCTAACATTTACATTATTTATAACAAAATAAGGACACACTACATAATCAAGGAACTTACATTACTATCTAGTAATAATTGATAGTAAACCTATAACACTTTCCTCCTCCATTCCCTTTGAAATTTTATTGTTATTTCCATGAATTTATAGGTATATCCTCATTATAAATCTTCTAACACGATGCATTGACACTAATAATAAGTTTATCCCTAAAATATTACCTTTTATGGGTTATCCCCATCCAAAAGTGTACAAAAGAGAAGATACATTATAAATCAATAAGAGTAAGCATACATTGAAATCATCCACTCTTAAGTCTATATAAACACCAAAGCATGACCAATTTAGTTTGCATTAGAATAATTCATTGATGAAAAGTTTCTTGATGGTCACCCATGTAAGACCATAAGAATTATTCTCTAGGATCTTGACACCCCACCACCCCTTATGGTACCCTAAATATTCAAAGCATCATTCCTTACACATCAATCAATTTGGGTCCTTAATATATAAAAGATCCCCTATATTATAGAAATAGGGACTTCATCATTCTATTGGCCTCCAGTATCCATGATGTATGTAGGGTATGGGAGTTGGAAATCGTATGAATAATCTATGATTCTCATGGATACTACCCCACTTTAAATATGTACTATGAGAAAGACTTGTGGATTTAAAAGCTCTATCATCTGAACCACATGAGTGAAAAATGGAATTTCGTCCCTACACAGAGCATTGTAACCTTCATTCATTAGTGATGTTTAAATATATCTTTTAGGCGACATTATTTAAAATGTAAAAAAATTCATATAAATTATATTCAAACAACCTAAGAAGTTTATAAGAAGACACAAAGTATCTATATCAAGAACCCATCCTAGAAGGCTACCCACATGAATGAGGCATAACCCTCATATTACTATTCATGGATATAACCTAGTTCATAAGACATTAATGATTTTTAAATTCATAAACATATAACAACAATCATGCTCAAATTCAAATAATCTAAATTCAGTACAATATATCATAGAAGTACAAGAATATTTCATGATATATAGTTAAATGAACATCTATTGATACTATAAAATTGGATTATATATGTGGAATGTTATCTTGCGTTTCTATTTGTTGTGATGGAACATACCCAATCCCAAAAATGTTCACAAAATATAGTAATTGTCCTTATGAAATCATAAAAACCTAACACAATAAACTATCTCATAACTAAAAGGATAGCCGATTAAAACATCTATTTGATACATATTTAGGAAACAGTAATAAAATACAAAAAGATAATAAAATATTCCTTTAATACCACTTTTTAATTCAACAATACAAATCACCCTATCATGGAAAACGTTCCATGATACCTCATCTACACCTTTAAAAATAAACTATGTTTCTAACTAGTAGGGAGGACCTAAATAATCTTAATGGTGAGTTTATTCTATAGGTAAAAAAGTTTTAGATGAAATTTATATAAAAAATATTATAATAATAAATAAATTCACAGTAGACCTATTCATTAATCAATTATATATCAATTTGAATACTATGTATCGCATATCCCCTCTAGAAAATAAATAAATGTTGTGCCACTTATCATGAATTCATAAAAAAAATCCTAGGAACCCCAATGCCGAAGTTAAACTAGTGTATAAATAATAATATGAAGGCAAACAAATACTAATACATGACTGTATAGTCTTTACTATTTCAACCATTGGACATGATGCTTAGTCTTTATAGCTCCCAAAATCTATATTCCATGTTTATTTCATGGACCTATGATCAAGAGGTCCAAATGCACATTTAGATTACCATGTGGGGTGTGAGTATAAAACTAGTAGGACACCGCCAATTCATCATTTGCATAAGTACACATGCATAACAGGTGCATTCCTTGATAAACGTTAAATGATCTTCTAATATTAAATCAATCAGGTGATGTTTGGTAATGTGCTAACCAATCTTCTATGAACCACATCCATACATGCCTCAACTACATGTTGTAATAATAGTCCTAATAGAAGTCAAGATCTTGGGATAACCATATGGTCAATTCATATGTCTCTAAACATATATATGTCCATCAAATCATGGGTCTGGATTCAAGGTCATCAAGCCTCATCTCTGAAATGAGTTGGAAAAAGGATCATTTTACCTCTTCTATACCTAGTGTCACACCATATGGTCATCGTACCTCTACGGTACCGTGGGTCAACATACAAGGGAATCGTACCCCAACACAACCTACGGTTATTTCACAAGGAAATTATACCCTTCCCTATTTAATGGTGAATCTCCATTATCATCATCATATTTCATGAATTCTCCCCCTCTAATTGATAACCAATGAACAATTTTCCACCTAGAAATTTCAATAATGAAGAATATACTGAAAGGCTATACCTTCCCACCCAAAAGAGAATAATACATTTTTCTACAATATTGGGTAAAAATCCGGCATTTATATTCCAATAAATACACACACACATTATAAAAATTAATCCAGGGTATTATGGGATATGCTCCCACACACATTTTATAACATCAACATTGATCTCAAAGTTACAAAGAATATATAATCATATATTCCAATCAATAATATAAATAGCATCTATATGGTTTGGAATATGTAAACTAAAATATGTTTACATCAACATCATTATATTCTAAGAGTTTATTCCCAAATCATGAACATGTTCCACTTAGAATAAACATTCATGTCCTGGTTCTGTTGAACCATTCCCCATATAATAGGTAACCAATTTTCAAAAGGGTTTCATAGAAGGGATTCAATTCAAGAGGATTAAACCATATAAATTACAAAAAAACCACTATCAAGAATGGATCTTATTCTAGTAAATGGATGATAACAAGTTTCTCATAGAATAGTGACTAGAGAAGGGAGCCCAATATCCCCATCAATATTCATACACATGCAGAATCCTATAAATGAAGTAATTAAGCAATGGTAGTGGTCAAAAAAGATGATTTTGTATGGAATCATCAAAGGTTCCTTAGAAAATTTTATAGATTGGGGAACATGAAAAAAGAGGGGCTCGATATGACTAATTGTATATGAAACTCAATCAACGTTTATTAAAAATAATTTATTTATTAGAAATATTGTATCATTTTGTAAAATCATTGATCCCATAAATATTGATTGTTGATTATTAAATTTATTATTTTTAAAACCAACACCAACATGGTGTAGTGAGGCCCACCATTCCCATCTACACCTCAATTCTGTCATGCACAAAAGATCAATTATAGTTTTCCATTATTATGGGAGAGAAAATTATTACATTACTGGAACTCACCACATATTCTTCCATGGAAAGGTGAGGATTCTCTTGGAGCATTACATAGGAGGAATCATATTGATAAAATCTTAAGGCCACTCCCTACTATTGGTGTTTTTCATATCCCATTCAAGATGGGCTATTTACATGCAAAAAAGGACTACACAATAACATTCTCCTGCCTCTTGTGTACCGTAAATGATTAAGATACATTTTTAATCAATTAATACATTTTAAACAAAAAATGATCCAACACATGGCATTAGAAATTACATTACTCTAAAAATAAATATGACACACATTAATTTTTAATTAATTCATTATATACTTTTAAAATCATAATGATGTCATAAGAAAAATTGTAAATGATTAAATAGTGTTTCCTATTCATTTCCTATTTGAATAATTTATCATAATTAAATTAATAATTATCAGAGATAGATATGTATTCTATTGTTAAAAAATATCACCTATGTAATGAAATAATTTATCCCCCAAATATTCCTATACCATTAAATTCATATTTTAATAATATTCACATGTTAAAAAAATCTTCATAAATTAAATTGTTGTTATCTTAAATACAATATCTCACGTTATTATTAACATAATTTTTTATAATTCAATAATAATTTACCCACATCCCTAATTTGAATTTTTCACCATTATATTTATGTTTCTGTCCTATGATAATTTACATTATCTCAAAGAGAGGCATTTAATTTGATTTTATCAATTAATTAACGTTAATTTCTTTATATTTAAAAAATTACAATTTACTTATTTGTGATCAATATTCATTAATATGATCTTAAATTATTATAAAAAATAATCCAATTGATTTTCTTACTGTGATCTATATATAAAAATAATTAAAATAAACTATTAAAAAATGGAAAGTGAGATCATTGTTAAGAAAATTTATTTATTTATTAATGGATAAAAAGGAAAATGTAGTAGTTCAGGATTTGTGTCTAGGGTTGCAAATTACGTATCACATATTAGTATTTAATTATTTTTCTCAATTTCATGATTGATGTGTCATAGTGAAATAATTAATCTGATATCGTAAAAAAATTATCGATGATTGGAGAAAACCGATTAATTTAATTAATAAAAATTAAAATGTCATTCTTATTATAATATCACATAATATAAAATACAAATTCTATAATGATAACTATAAATTACAAAAAATTGTTGGAGATATTTTAATAAATAATTTTTAAAAACAAATTTATATTACAAATCACTAAAAAATAAATATTTTTATTTTTTCTATTTTACATAGTTCTAAAATTATTACATTCATTCGTACCCACAAAAGAATATGTTATTTTTTTTATTTTTTAAATAAAAATTAAAATAAAAAATTCCAATTTTAGGTTTATAACCTACATGGTTAAATCATTACATTTTCATTCTATATCATAACCTATTATTTTAGTTGATTAAATTATATTTTTTTCCAAATTAATATGCTCCTAAAAGTTGATGATATAATCATCTATTCCACTCTGGATGTACATAAGTAGATTAAAATATTTACATGTATCACCAAAATGAAATTATATAAATAGAAATGAATGGGAACAATAATATATTGTAAGATAAAATATAAAAAATCAATTTAACAATTCTTAATCCATTTGTCAAATTATCATGATCATGATCTTTTTGGACTTGTTTATTCAATAATCAAACAGTTGTATATCATATAAAATAATATTCTTCAAAAATTTCAATTTAACACAAAATTATAGAAATCGTTATACCAAATATTCAATTCAAAATATCACTAAAAATAACGTTGTGTTTCTTTTAATATTATTGTCATTATAACCACTATTGTAGAAGAATTGAAATATATAAGGAATGATATATAAATCAGGGTTATGAGCCTTTAAAACATAGAGACATGTTTTATTTTACAAAAACTGTCTTCTTATTTAATTAAAATTTTTAGTTATATTTTATTAAATATAATAATATTTTAATGTGCTCAAATTACTGGAAAAAAACATTATTTTCAGACGAATAATTTTACATTAAAAGATATAATGAGAATATAATTATTTTATTTCTCTAAAATTTAATATTTCCTTTTTTGAATTTGAAATAATTATGCTTTATTAAATCAACTGATGTATGAAAATAGAGGTCTCTGGAAAAACTTCATTGTTATGAAGATATAAAGGTTTATGGAATGATCCCTATCCAACACATGTATCTCAATATCTGTATCTAATAATTTAACAATAAAAATATATTCGTAATCATATAATATATTTTTCAAATTAATTATGATGCCATATATCATATAGTATGAAAAACTCATATATCATACCTATAAATTATCAATTCATCAAGTATAGACTAAATAGGTTGATGTATAAATCACATACCTTTTATATTAATGGATGTTCACATAAACTACCCCGTATACAAATAGATATTCTAATCACATCTACCTTATCTAGTTTTGAACTTACACCACATCAGTCCTTCTCAATCGAGGAGGGTAGAGTCATTCTTTTATTATAAGAGGAATCCCTCATATTGGTTAAGCCTCTATTGAAACAGAATAATAAATATAATAAACTAACCCCTAATTAAATAAGACACGAGGATTTTAAAATAATATTATCAATGTATATGGGTTTTCAAAGTACATTTTTTCATCCACCAAGCATGGTGATTTATTATGAAACATACACCTGTGGTATAAAAAATACTATGGGTATAGAACTTCATGTATAAAAATTAGTTGTGAATCTAGCACATCAAATAGCTTTTTTATCTCATGGTCATATTTCATATCTCTATAACAAATCAAACCCATGTTAAAAATAAAATTTCCACATAATTAATCATGCACCATAACAAATTACATTTAAGGTTCATCAATGTCATTGATGGAGATGTCAATTATTTTTTTGACATTATGAAATTAATATATACTATAAGTAATAATGATAAATTGGATTCAACCATTCTTATGAAATGATATATTTTATATTTAAAAACTCTAATAATAATGGAAAAAAACTATACATTAGTGTCTTTATAATCATATCTCACATGACAGGACACCAAACAAACAATATTTTTAATAACTTTTTCTAGATTGTTAAACTCATTATGTCTCTAGGTAATTATTTTCATATCTACATGTCATCATATTATAAAATCCATTAACTAGACTGATTTTTTATTAATATATAAAACAATTTCATTGAATAATAGTTAGACTTTTTAATTATATATATAATTGTATAAATATTAGACATCATTTTCAAACTAAGTTAATTACAAACACTGAATTTTACAATGTTATTCATATATTTTATATATATATAACTCTTTAAGATCTTATCATTATCATCATCATCTACAATAATTTTCCTTAAATTTTTCCTTTTAACATAAATTTTAGTAACTAAATATACCTATCTATAATATTTTATTATCACGAATATATCAAAATAGATTTCATTATATATCATGACATCAACATTGAATTTAACAAGTTTAATATTTTTTTAACATATAAATTTATTTGAGTCTAAACATACTCCCACTAAACTATTGATTTTTATATTCTCCTAATAAAATCATGGAATGTAAAAATAAAAATATTCTCTGATATAACACTCATTTTTATTTAAATGGAAAGTTTAACAAATAAAATATTAGTCACTATTATTAATAAGGTATTATATATGTTGGATAGATTATTTTGAAACAATGACTTTATTATTTTAAATGTTCAACTAAAGGTAGTGGGATTTTTTTCATTAATATTTTAAAAAATATCCTACATAAACACTTGAAACCTGGAGAAATTTTTTTTTTATCTTATACAATTTTTCTTGAACATTGCAGATTTTGAGGAATCATAACTGTTGTGTATCATTTATTTCATTCATAAATAAAATTTTATGAGAAATAACAATTAATATCTTAAACTTGCAATGAGAAAACCATAAACATCATTATTTTGAACCATATATGCTTTATATTATCATTTGAATTCTAAATATTTAAAATAGAAACTACTGTTGTTTCATTTCAATAAAATATATATTATTAATCAAATATTACATCTATTTTGATATCATATATATTTGTATTAATTAAAATATTTATAAAATATAATGACGGATTTATATATTAATTGAAATATGATAAAAAATTTCAATCATAAATAAGTTCTATGGACTATACCGGGGGTTTTAAATAGATACATCAATAATTTTTGGAAAATTACATCACATATAGAAATAATTAATTTTCTTTCAAAAACCCAATTTAGGTTTCAACAACATTTAAAATCTAATGGATGATTTACTATTAATCCTTTTAATAGATTTTACATCATCCAATTTAGATTTTTATCAATTATTACTTCAAGTATAGAATGAAAACCTAGAAATCATATTCCTAAATCTGTTATCCATGACAATATTATTATATTTTGTAAAAACCTAGCCATAGAAATTATAAAATCTTGAGTTTGATTCTAGAATTTACATTATTCCACATTAAATGAATTTTTAGGTTTAGTGTTTTATATAATTATATCATAATTCATACATAATATTTCACATTCCTAAAATTTGTATACAACCAAAACAGTATCAATTTATCTTTAAATTTAATGATTTTAACCATGAACATGGATTATTTTTCCTAAATGGTCTTCATAACATTAATCAAGACTTCCTAATTTCTCTTACCCATCCATATAAGCTATGATTATTTTAAAACAATGTGTGATCAAAAAAGTTCAATAAGGTGAATAAAAATAAATAATTTATCCTTTATTCCATGAATAATTATATTCCCAAGAAAACATTTTCACAATGTTATACTTTACACCCATAAAACATAAACGATTTGTCATACCTCATCAAATCATAAGATAAATTTAAAACTACATAGATAAAATAAATCATAAAGGTATCATATGGAGTAAATTACATATCACTCTTATATTATGTTTCACTACTAAATATGCAGTAACCGTTGGGGTCACAGTTTGAATACTCATTGCAGTATATTCTGCCTATCTATTAAGAGAATCCCTAATAATTAACTTTGTCTCATTTCACAATGAATTATAATGATATTACAAAATCTTCAACAATTATGATATAATGGAACCACATGTAATCATAAATAATAACCAATAACCAAAAAATTATCA
Organism: Viscum album; assembly: GCA_963277665.1. Lineage (NCBI taxonomy): Eukaryota > Viridiplantae > Streptophyta > Magnoliopsida > Santalales > Viscaceae > Viscum > Viscum album. Next base: position 1,952,824,301 of record OY728150.1, read on the forward strand.
AAACACAAAAAACAATCATAAAGGAAAACTAAAATTTCCACACTGAATTCTGATTTCATATTTAAAAATACACACACTCATAAATGAAAACACATTATTTGAAAATAAAATTTTATACTTTTAAAATATGTGTAACATCATTAAATATATATTAATGTAAAAATTTACAATCATCAAATATATCTTAAAAATACATTCCATATGGATTTTGTAAAAATAGTTAAAAGAGTAACTTTAAAAGTGGTTTCAAGAGAGAGTCCATTACCTTGAGTCAGACTCGTCACATAAAATAATTATCTTTCTAAATAATAATATTAGGTAAATTTTTTACATTATTGAAAACCATCATACATTTTCTTATTACTTTTATATAAAATATTATCATTTATAACAATTACCCAATTATTTAATTTAATGTAGGACATTTTGTAAATATTCGTTACATGAGTCCATAATGACGTTGATAATATGTCAATAGTCCAATTGGTAATTTGTAAATCATCTACAAAAATATTATTAATTATATAATGATAATGGTTATTCATAAAATAAACTTTTAAATCAAACAATTTATGCATGTTTATGAAAAATGAACAATGTTATAATAATTGATACGGTAGGTCATACGTATACATGAGTATAATTTCCATTTTTTAATGATCATTATGTAAAGAAGGTATATATTATATTATCAGTATAAAATGATCATCATATAATTAATATCTTATTAATAATTTAACAATTTTTATATATAGGATTCATTTAATGTGGTGATTATGAATGAATCACATCTCTTCGTGGAAGTGATAATTCACATATATGCTCAAATGACGTTATCTTTTTTATGTTCAAGGAAGGTAAGAAAATAATTTATATGTTATTATCTAATAAATATTATTATTTAATTAATATAATACACACGCATTTATTCCCACAATATAATGATTCTTGAGAGATTGTAATGGAAAACGAATTATATCAGTTCGTAGATGTGATAGTTCAAATGTATGCTGAAACAATTAATTATTTTCACAATTGATGGAAGAATAGATGTATTTAAGTGATGATATTTAAATAACAACAACTAATAATATTTTGGATACTTGAGTTATTATTTCATCATGGTTGATGAATATTTGAAGTTAATCGAAGAAGAAATAAAATAGAATCACTTAAAAAATGATACTTCTTCTTCCGGTGATTTCCTTTTATTATCACCTTAACACTTCTAATGAGGTTTTTATGATAAAAAAATAATCCCTATATAATGTGGGTAATAATTCTGGGATGTGATTTTTGAATCTATTTCCCAATCCAAATTATTTTTGAGGTGTTATGAAATGATAAGAGTAGTGGTCATTTATATGTGTGTGAAGGGCACTCTTGGAATTCTTCAAAGTATTAAATTAATATATATTAATTTTCTATTAAAAATGGTTAAAAATTGAGTGATGTATAATGTATGATTATTATCGGTCTAAATCAATTCATCCTATTAAAATAATATATGTTTCAATAATTTTTTAATCCTTATATATTAGTTTTAACTCTTATTTACAATTTTAACTCATACCATGTTATTATGTAATTTACACATGGAGGGTTAATATAATTAAAATAAAATGAGAAATGACCCATAAATGAGCCATTTATGAATTTTTAGTAAATAAACTATTGTGATTTTCAATGTTTTTATTTGTTTATAATTATATCATTTACTAAAATATTATTTATTTTAAAATATCGTTGATGTCAATTTTGACATTATTATTTATTTTTCTTTTACAAAAATATCATAACAACATGATATATTTTTAAAAACTCTATAAACATATACGTAAAATATAAAATATATCCAAATATTTTTTAGAATATATCAATTATATCAAATTTTATTTATTATAATATTTATAAAATAATTTATATTATTTTCCACTAATTAGGTTATTGATGCCTTATCATTACATCTCAATTTAATATAATTATTTATTTCCTATAAATTTTAAAAAATTATAATGATTTATTAAATAATATTATATTTATGAATAATTTCTATTGTAGAAATATATTTTATATAACCCCATATTAATAATATTTTACTTGTTCGAAATAATCGTGTGACATAAATTGCTTCACATTGAATATTATATCATCAATGTCATACTATAATCCAAGTGGATTCCAAATGTTAAAATCATGTACCATGGATTATGATGGTTATAATTAAATCATTCTATTAAAGAAGGCCAATTATTATGTTAATTTTATGTGGATTATAATATAATTTAACCTTTAATTTCCTGATTTACCCATAACCGTGGTAATAAAAAATATTACTAAATTAAAATTGATAATATTAGAAAACAAACAAAAAAATTTAATAAATTTGGACCTTCTAATTACAAATATGGAATCCATTTTTTAATACTCACATAAAAACTGGATAAAATAAATATAAAATTAATCATGTTGATGGTTAAAGAAAATAGGTCTTTAAAGTAAAAATGTTCAAAAGTTCACAATGTTTTTATATATTTTTCCAATGTGAAATTTATTTCAATGACCTAAAATTGATTACATATAAAAAAATATAATTATACTTTATAACCATTCAATAATATCATTTAACATTAGAAAAGAAATAAATGCAATATGATTTTTCAAATAAAATGCATTATTTTTTCATTATTCATTAGAAATTGAAACATACCATTAAAATAGAAAACATTAATCAAAATTATGTTTTATAATCTTATATAAAAGAATAATTTTATTTTTTTTAATTTAAAATATAAAATTTACAAGTAAAATATTTAAAACATGTGAAACATCAATCGGCGGTAAAACTAGACAATTTAGAAAAATACATATTTTATTCCTAAAATATGATTTGTTCTTATATAATGTCTATAAAAGAAATCAGATGAATATTAAACAATAAATTTAATATTATATATATATATATATTCCAAATATATTTACTAATTATTTTATTAGTATAAAACATGTATGTTCGAATTTAAATAGTTTTCTAGAAAAAAATTACCTTTTATTTTAAAAATGTTTTTACATTCATTTATAATTTATTATTCACCTTATAATTTATTATATACACATGTGTAAACCATATATTTAAAATTAAATTAACTATTTTTATTCCCTATATTATAAAATCTAGGATATAATGGTAATATTTAAATAATAATATTTAGTTTTCCTTTTAAATGCAGTGTGGCATTTCATGTACACTATCAAGAAAAGTGTTTATTTCATAATATATTGGGACGCTACATTTTACAACCATTAATAAATTTATTCGTCAAAAATGAAACATGGAATAAAGAACTAAGGGGTAGACCTTAAAAATACCTTTGTTATTATTTAGCATTGAAAAATGATTACTAATACTTCCACTTTAAAATAATTAATGAGAAGTAAAAAGGTATTCTTAAATAATCCATAATAATGTTCCATGTTAAAAACATGGATATTGATTAATAAAACAACAATCATGTTATGATGGAGAGTGGTAGAGAATATGGTCATCAGAATGATCACAAACACAAAATCATAAATCTGTGATGTGATAAAATGACATTTTTTATTAGTATGAAAAGTAAACATATAATGTTTTTGTTTCAAAATCCTTCTCATACAGTTGATGAATTATTTTACATCTTGGACTATGAACATAAATAAATATAATGGCATGAAAATTATTTTTATATATATTAATAAATTCTCACTGCAAACATTCCTTTTTCACTAAATGATGCATATTCATGAAGAATTTTTCATGTTTGATGTACTAAATACAATTTAAAGATAATCACATAATCCAGATAAGATTAACACTCTATTTCTCACATCAAAAAACATTATCTGAAATAAAAAAAACTATGATTAACTACAATAATTCACAAAAAGTTTAAACCATTTTATGATGAAAAAAGACTTTTAATCTCAAAAATTTAATAGGGAAACCCAAATATCATCCTGGGTCATTCATTAAAGTACTATCCTTAATATTCCAAAAACTAATTGAGAGTAATATTGATTCCTAAAAATATAAAGGTTTTTTTTGACAAAATCATTAAAACTAATGTGTATTCATTATATCCAAATAAAATATTTAATTGTTAATGAATCATAAAGAAATATAATTTCGTAAATTATATAATGTCCAATATAGTTTAATTATATACATGAACAACCTAAATCCCCATAAGTCTGTAATTAAATCAAATATTCTTACAAAATATAATTCACCCTTTATTCATAAAATATCATCCAATAGTATATTATTTACGTTAATCACATAGATTTAAAAAAATATAAAACATATCCAGAAATAACATTGTTCACATAATCACCAAATAATATTCCAATTCCATGGTAATATATTTTATAAAATTGATGTTATCAAATTAAAAATAATTAATCATTCATCCAATATTTTAACATAAAATAAAAAATCATACTAATGGGACTTCATGTTGGCATGTGGTAAGAAATTCACCCTTTTCACCCTTCATTTGTGTGTTTAAATCCTACGGCCTTTCTAGACATAATGGGTAGTTACTAATCCTATGGTGTCTCTGTTTTCTAAAACTATAATAATATAATCCTTAAAAATCTAAAAAATTTCAGAAAATCCTCAAAAATTACAATAAATATTTTAACCTCAAAAGTCATCTTATACCATTCATCTTCTATCCAAAAATTTAATATTATATTATTACATCAAAAATATACATCGTATAAACCAAAAGGGTTATAAAAACTACTATAATTATTTCCACAAAATAAAAGATAATTCTTCCTCAAAAAAAATTAATGTGAAAAATTTATGGGAAACTTTTAAGAAAAATTAAAAATAATCGCCCAAATTACAAACCTCCAAAAAATAGTATTAAAACTGTTATACATTTCAACATCCTAAAATCTACCATAACATTAGATTCGAATATATGTACACATCGTAGTTATTTAGTATTCATCATGATCCATTGACCATGCTTCTCCATATTATTCTGTAATAATTTTTTCTTACTAAAAATCATAAATCAGGTCATAAGATTCAATAATATCAAAACATGACCTATGAAATAATACATACCATTAATATATCATTTTATATTTATTCATATAAAATCTTTACAACATTAGGTATTTCTGGAAATATCTTTCTATCATCTTTCAAATCATATTCATGAACAATATTCATAGGACATTATTTTTCGTAATGACAATACTTCAATCATTTAAAAAACTCAATTGATAATTGTGGAAGAACATCTTTAAATTTCATAGAGCTAACTAAAATCATACCTTATTTGTTGGAATATTATTAATTTATGACCTCCACCACATAGTCCAAAATATAATCACATCCCATTAAGATATTTTCCTTTTTTTTTCATTCCATATCCTTGAAACAAATGTCATTGGATATATTTACCAATATGATCATTGTTACTATAAATTCCATAGGATTCATTTTTATCCTATATTATGTAATAGAAAAATCGCAAATGATAAAGTGTTTTATCATTAATTTATATATATATATATATATATATATTAGAATAACAAAAAGATTTCCCATTATAACTTCCATTTCATTCTGTATCGTATTCTTGCAAGCACCATATTTTCCTTCACATCTATTGTTACTTTGGTGACTAGTGGATCTTGAAATTTACAAAAACCTAAAATTGTAGTCTGATTATATAAATAAAATCCTTATATACCATCTTATGCGGAAGATAATCACTAATATATACTTATACGTATTATCTCAAACTCATCGAATTTATCTAAAATAACTATAGCTCTTCCTAAAATGATATCCATTGTTGTTATATAAAACTTGTATCTTTTTCTTAAATAACTCCCTAATATATAAAGTTATATAAACCATCCTTTGATACCAACTATAAGGACGTGGCCTTAAACATTACAAAATATTTAGTTTCAGTCAATGACTTACTTTATTCCACATTGAGGATAATTTTATTTTAAGAAATTTATTGAATTTGGTCATAATTCATACATAACATTTCACATTTATAAAATGTGGATAAATGTAAAATATTATAAATTAATTCCAAAATAATAAACAATTAAAAGAAAACAATATTTTGTTCATGAAAATATTATATATCATTAATCATAACATCCTCCCTTCTCTTAAACAACCTTATACACTTTGAAGAAAAATTAATGATTGGGATAAGAATGAAAAAAATATCATTACGATAAATAAAATGAAATAAAAAAAGAATTAGTCCCTAAATAATTATAAACCCATGATAATTTTTTCTAAGTGTTATAATTTTCACCTCTAAAACATAAACTATTTAACTTACCTTCTGAAACTATAATATTTTTATAAAAAACCATAGAAAACATAAATAACAAAGGAAACTTGTGGCATAAATTCTACATCACACTGTTAGTATAATTCATATCTATATATGTAGAAACTGTCATGGTCACATTTTGAATACCCAAAACAATATATTTTCGTAATCTCTTAAAAGAAACCCTATATATTACCCTCATCTCATTACCCAATGTAATGTATAAATATAATTGGAACACCCCGAAGAGTTTACTAAGAAACCACTCATACTCATAAAAAATCCCAAGAACCATTATAAGTCATAACAAATTTAAAAAGCATAAATGGAATATAATATTTCTATATTGAAATTACATTTCATTGTTCCAAATTTATTCATTCATAAATGAAAACACATTATTTGAAAATAATGTTTTAAAATTTTCTTCTAATAATAAAAACATAAGTGTGATGATAATTTGTAAAAATTGTTATTTTGTTTATATATTGAAAAACATTCCAATTTCTCTTTGTAAAAATAGCTGAATGATTATCTTTAAAAGTTTTTTTAAGGGAAAGTCACTTTCCTTGAGTCTGAATCATTTTTAAAGAATTTAACTTCTAGGAAAATATTAATTGGATAATTATTTAACTTCTTGATGAAATATTTAATGTATTTTATTTGTTTGATATAAATTTTAATAATGTTATTATAGTTAAAAAATTACTTATGATCATATCGGAAGTTTTGCGAATATTCGATAAAAGGTTCAAAAATGACTTTGGTAAGTGGTCAAAGGTCAATGTGGTCATTAGTCCATAATCACCATAGTATATTTTATGACATAAAAATAAATTCTATTCTTCTATAATTATTTTCAATTCAATCATTTTTTATGGTTACGTAAATAAAAAATGTTATATCATGGAGATTGTAGGTTGTACGTACGCATGAGTAACATTTCCATTTTTAATTATTATTATGGAAAAAAGGTATGTATTATATTATTATTGAATAGTTATAAAAACATAGTTAATAAAAGTAATATCATTTAAATATATGTATATATATTATTCATGTGATGTGGTGATTAAAAATGAATCACATTACTTCCTGGAGGTGATAGTTTACATTTACCCACGAACGATGTTATCATTTTTATGTACATGAAAGGTAAGAATATAATTGGTATATTATTATCTTATAATGAGAAGTATTTAATGAATATAATATATAAATATTTAGTCTATAATTATTAATAGTATTGATAAATGGTAATGGAAAAAATTATATCAGTTCATGGAACTCATAGTTCACATGTGCACAAAAACGATTAACTATACTCCCCATTGATGGTAGTGAAGATTTATTTTTTTTGACTACATAAATATGATCACATCTCAATATATTTTCTATGTTAGATTTATTATCTCATTGAGGTTTAATAATATTTTAGGGTTGTGTAAGAACAAAAATATTAATAACAGATAAAAATTGATTCATCTTCTTCGGGTGATTTCAATTAATTATCACCTTAACACCTCTAATTAGGGTGTTAAGTATAAAATAATTCTTCATTAATTTTGATATGGATTCTATGAATTCTTTTATATATTTACTTTCTGAATAAAATCATTTTGTGACCGTGAAGAAATGATAAGAATTAGTTGCCTTTTATATGAGAGGGAAAGGGAAATCTGGAAATCATTCAATGTATTAAATTAATATAAATTAATTTTCTATTAAAAATGATTTTAAATTTGGTCTTGTACTATATAGTATGAATATGGGTCAAAATACATTCATATAATTAAAATTATAAATTAGATTACTATTTTTATAATCATAATATTTTTGGTTTAACCTAGATTTTACCCTTTTAACTCTTAACATGTTATAATGTAATTTACACATCGACAGTTAATATAACTAATATAACCTTACAAATGGATGATAAATGATCCATGTATGATTTTTTAGGAACTGTCATAATTATTTTAATGATTGGTATATTTTATTTAATCTTATATACTTTAATAAAATATTATTTATTTTAAAATATCATAATTTCTAATTTTGACACTTTTCATTATTTGACTTTAAAAAAATATCATAACAACATTATATCTTGGAAAAAAAATATTATCTCATCTATAAAATATAATGTATATCCATAAAATTATTATTTGAAATCACTTATATCAAATTATATTTATTTTAATATTTATAATATCAATTATTTGATTATTTCAATAATTAACCAATTATTGTATCATCATTGTGTCTACATTTAATATAATTATTTATTTACAAAAAAAATTAAATAAATAATCCAAATTTATGACATAATTTTTATATTTTTAAATATAATTTAGCATTGAACATATTCATTATATAACCAAGTGTTCAAAATATTTTACATGTTCAAAATAAGGGTGTGACAAAACTAGATTCTCTTTGATTATTATATAATAAATGTCATAGTCTCACCCATGTAACTTCCAAACGTTATAATATCAGATCACATATCAATTTGGTCAAAAAATGAATCCAGTTATATTATAACAAATGTTATGGTTATTTTATAATTCTGATAATGTTATTTTTACCTTTATTTACCAGATTTATTCGTAATACTATAATTGTACCAATATCATATCTATAAAACACATAAGATGAATGTTAAAAATTATATAAAATTCATTATATATATATATTAAAAAGATTGATTTATTAATTTTTTATTATAAAACCCACTTATGCGGATTTAAATAGATTTTCCAAAAAATATTTCTTTTTTTTTAAAAAGGGTTTTACATTAATTTATAATTAATTTTCCACCAAATATATAATTATATACTCATGTGTAATAAAATAATTAATATATAAATTAATAGTGGTTATTCCTGCTATTCTAATGGATAGGTTATAACAGTAATATTTTATAATAATATTCCGTTGTTCGTTTAAGCTTGATGTGGCATATCATGTATGTTATCAAACATAGTGTTTCATTATTAAAATCATGTGATGTCACATTATAACCCAAATTTATAAATTTCATTCTCAAAAGTTTAACATAGAATCAAAAACTACTGTTTTTAATTTATAAAGTACCATTGTTGACTCTCACATGAGAAAATGGACTAATGAGACTTCATCTTTAAAACAAAGAATGATATATATGATGGTCATCTGAAATAACACATATTAGGGTTCCATGTACTAAATAATTTATATGGAATAAAAAAAATTCATGTTCTGATGGAGAGTGATATAGAAAAATTTAATGAGAAAGTTGAAAATCCAAAAACCATAAATCTGTGGTGGATTAAAATGTCATTAATTTTCTAGAAAGAAAATTAAAATGATACCATTTTTTCATAAGAATAATTTACATATATTTGAGTTAGTATTTTAATACATGGACTAAACGTAGGTAAATATACTTTCATGATAGGTATAGATCCATCCAATAATCAATTTTCACCCCAGAATTATCTTTTTCTCTAAATGATGATTAATCAAGATGAATTATTCACACTTTAAGGAATTGGATAAACCTATAGAGAGTCAAATAATTTAAAAACTATTATCTATATATTTCTATTATCGTGAAACAATAACCAAAATCGATATATTTATGATAAATTAAGAGAATTCTCCAACAAATAGTAATCCATTATATGGAGAAAATTACTTTTAATCTCCAAAATTCAATAGGAGAAGATTTTTTTTCATTGGACATTCAATAAAGGAATATCCTTCAATTTATTCAAAAGTTTTTTATACTAATATTGAAACCAATAAAATATGATGTATTTTATTGCCTAATCATTCAAGATAAGTTTTAAGAATTATCTCCAAATAAAATAAAACCTTAATAATATCCCATACCAAAAATGTAATTTCCAAAATCTCATAATCTTCATGATAAGATATTTTTTTCCTTGAATAACCCAAATCAAAATAAGTATGAAATAAAATTATATATTATTCCAAAATCTAATACCAATGTAAATCCAATAATTAAATTCCACAATATTGTATTTAACATTACCAAATATGATTCCTAAAATAGTGAACGAAACTCGGAATATCATTATCCACTTAATCACCATGTCATTTTTAAATTTTAAGGAAATATATTCAATATAAAAATGTTAAGAAACTAAAATTATTCTTCATTCATTTAATTTTTTATCTAAAAAGAATGATTTATACTAACTTGGACAACACAAAGGCCAGTGGTAGGCAATGCACCCTTGTCTGCCTTCGATTGTGGATTAAATTCCCAAATCCTTTCAAGATGAAACAGGTTATCACCCAACCAAAAATTTGTAATTATTATTAAACTATAATAATATATTCTTTATAAAAATGTATAAATTCTAGAAAATCCTAAAAAATTATAATAACATGTTATTACCTTAAAATTCATCTTTTACCTTTAAATTTTCATACCAAAATGTAATAAAACACAATTACTAAGAAATAAATATAATATAAACCGAAATTTTTATTTATAACTATATAATTATGTACAAATAAATAATATAATTATTCCTTAAATAAAATTTTCATATGATAAAAAAAAGCATTACATATAATAAAAATTTAAAAAAAATCTTCCAAATTACTCCCATTATCAAAATTGTATTAACAGTTTTAGATATTTCATCATCATAAAATCTACGATAACTATTTAATCCTATATCTGGAAATTTATTAATCATTCAAAATTCTTCAGGATGCATTAACAATGATTTTATATTTTATTCATTAATATTTCCTTCCTAAAAACAATATCAATAATGAGGTCTTGGGATTTAATAATTTAAAATCATAAGTTAATAAATAATCCATACCTTTTATATATCATTTTTAGTTTCCTTATCATAAATTATAATGACATTAATAATAGCTAGAAATATATTTTTACAGTCCTGATGATCCCATATGTCAGCCTTATTCATAGAACTTCAATTTACATAATGATCATACTCCCCACATTTGAAACATTCAACTAATAATGTTGGAAGAACTTCTTTTCCCTTCTGGGGGTAAATTGAAGGCTTCCTTTTTCAATAGAAGACTATTATGTTATGAACTCCGTAAACACATTTAAATCATATTCCCAACTCAATATGAAATTTCCCATGGTGTTTCATTCCACTTCATTGGCACATATTTCGTTGAATATATTTACCTTTATGTCCATTACTACATGAACCTCCATAGGGATTCATTTATTTCATATATGATGTAACGACTCGAATCCGGAGCCCCTCCACTGGTTCCCCATACCCAGTTCTCCATATGACATCAAGCGCATTTCACCAAACGCCAGAGGCTGCCAATTAGCAGTGAGGACCTTGGTAAGTTATTGGGGAAACTATAACCTCATTTGGTAAGGTATACAAGGTATGGAAAACAATAGTCAACAGTGGAAGCAGTAACAACATATATAACTGTAACCAAATAGTGGAATAATAAATATATAGAAATGATGATATTGATGCAGTAGGTACAAGTGTATAAGGAAAGTAGAAAACACAACAACGTGTTGAATACAACTGAACACAAGTACTAATGTGACAACCAAAATAAAAAAACAGATGAGAAACTCCTCGGCATCACAAGCCTCGTCTCGGTCTCATCGTCTCTAGCTCCTATGCAATCAAGAACCTAAAATAGAAGGGTTCCTGCACTTATCTATATCTGCAACAAAATAGTCTGATTGGGCCCAAAAGCATGGGTCACACAGGGTGTGAGGCAAAGTCCTAGTAGGAAACCACCCAAAGATATGTGCCTAACCATCAATGAATACATGGAAGGTAAAGTACGTGAACAGTAAACAGGAAAATACACAAAAGGAATAGTTTACAGTCTAGAATATAAACTACACAAGTATAAAACAATCAATAAGTAAAACAATGGTAACCCCCTTGCTAGTTCTCACAGCCTAACCCTTATGGTTCAACCTATAAGTACTAGCAACCCCCTGGGAGGCACACACAGTCTCACCCCTCTGGTTTAGCTAAATAATAGATTCGCTGGGGAATCACTCTCCGTCAATTCCCCCTATAGTCTCGTATCATAATAGAGGATCTCTAGGGATGCACTCAACGTCAATTCCCCCTTTGGCCCGCGTCGAGGAACAACAGACTCTCTGAAGAAGCACTCAACGTCAATTCCCCCTATGGTCTCGAATCGTAATTAAGGACACTCTGGAGAATCCCTTCCATCCATTCTCCCTATAGACCACTACACTAGGTTCTTGCAGCCCTGTGTAAATATAAACATTCATAGCGCATGTGTATCTTCCAAGTAAACCTCAAGAACTACTTGTCTATCATTCTAAGTAACAACATCAAATCAAAACAATAGTTCCACTATCCTACAACTCGGCATAGCAACTGGCATAACGCCTAACAGGAAAAGAAAGTACAGAAAAAATCCATAGTACAACAAAACTACTCTATTCAAAAAGGTAAACCTCTACTATAGCAATCAATCAAGAAGGCAAACAATCAAGGGAAAAACAGAAAAATCCTCATTTCTCGTTCAAGGGAATTGGAGAAATTGCACAAAATACTCAAATAATTTCTATAGAAAGGCACAAACCACCATCATCGATCCTAGGAGATCGATATACATGAACCATGACAGTAGATTCTCCTTATAACATTGTAGATCTAATAAATCGTCCAATACACCAAAACCACGACAACATGAGAAAAAGGAGGAATTGGAAGACAAGGCTCATGAAGAAGAAAGAACTCACCACTGTGATTCCAATGAAATTGACAGTGCTCTAATCGGAGAATGGATGGAGAGGCGGGGGATTGTCTAAGATTTGTGGATCCTCAATGCTCTCGGACGAATAAGTTGGAGAAGAAGATCTTTTCATCGATTAGGCGCGACCATGGTCCGTTTAATGAATAAAATACACAGTGTGTACTTTTAGATTACATGGTGTGTACTAGGTTTTTTCATACTCCACCAAAATCGGCCTCCACGTCACCCCTACACACCATGTGTGTGGCCCGAACACGGCTAGTACACGGATTTGAGCAGGAAAAAAGTACACTACATGTACTCATAAAGTACATGGTGTGTACTTCGAAAATTTCCAGAAACTTCATTTTCATCAAAAACTCCAGAAAAATGAAAGGCATACCTTAAAAGAAGATCTGGGTTCATACAAACATCCCCCCTTGAAGAAATTCGTCCTCGAATTTCCCTAGCGAGGTGTAGAAGAAGAATCCATGAACAGCTCCGGCCACTGCGAGTGTACATCGGCCTCCCTCTCCAAGGTCTCTTCTTGTACTTGCCCATACTGCCATAGCACCCGTACAAGAGGGACACACCGCCCATGGAGAACCTTCATACTGCGATCGACAATCCAGATGGGATGCTCTTCAAACGATGAATCCATTTCGAGCTCAACCTCCTTGGGCTGAAAGACATGAGACAGGTCTGAAATGTAACATCATAGTTGAGAGATGTGGAAGATGTCGTGCATGGCTCGGTACCTCTAGGGTAGCTGCAAACTATAGGCGACCATCCCTACTCTCTCCAAATCCTTAAATGGCCTGACGTACCATGGTGAAAGCTTACCCTGCCTCTGAATACTCTTGTGTCCCAACCTCGGTGTGACACGCAAGAAAACATGATCCTTGACCTCGAACACCAGAGGCCGTCTCCGCTGGTCAGCATAGGACTTCTGCCGTGACTGTGTTGTAGCCATCCTCTTCTGAATCAACTCTATCTGCTCCGAAGTCTCCTGAACAAGACGAGGTCCCAGTAAAGATGAATCTCTTTCCTCCAGCCTACATAGGGGTGATTGGCATGGCCTACCGTACAATGCCTCGTAATGTTCCATCTGTATGGCCCCCTGAAAAATATTGTTGTAGGCGAACTCCACCAGAGGAATATGTTTCTCCCAAGAACCGCCAAAGTCTAGGATACTAGCTCGGAGCATATCCTCAAGCACCTGGATCGTATGCTCGGACTGGCCATCTGTTTGGGGATGGTATGTCATACTCAAACGTACCTGGGTACCCAAAGCCTTCTTAAAGTCTCTACCAGAACCGAGAAGTAAAACACACACACCTATCTAAAGCAATGGAGTGTGGACTCCACGTTGACGTACAATCTCTCAGATGTACAGTCATCCCAGATCATCAACACTAAAGGTCTCCTTGATCGGAAAGAAGTGAGAAACCTTCGTGAGCCTATCGACGATAACCCAAACAACATCGTTCCCCTGAGGTGACATTGGAAACCCTTTCATGATGACCATCTCAAAATCATTCCACTTACACTCCAGAATGGTTAACTGCTGTAAAAGGCCTGCTGGTCGCTGATGCTCCTCCTTCACCTGCCGATAAGTAGAGAATCTCATGACAAAACCAGCAACATCCCTCTTCATACCTGGAAACCAGTACTGGCAATGAAGATCCTGATACATCTTGGTGGCGCCAGGATGAAATTCACAAACTGAGGAATGAAAATCCTGCATCATCTCCTCCAGTATGTCTGCTGTCACCCATACGCGTCTCTAGAAATGCAAGATCTCATCCTCTCCCGCTATCCATCTAGAAAGAGGGTCCTCTCCTGACACACTCTCCCACAGAACTAAGCCCTATGAGTCTGATAGCTGCCTCATTCGTACCTGATCAAGTAGTGTAGAGGTAATAGCTACAGATGATAGTAAGGTATGTCCCTGTCTATCGTGCACCTCTAGATGCATCTCAGAAAACAGGGCCATAAGATGCCACTCACTGCTAGCCTCCTGAACTGCCTGAATCTGAATTCTCTTGCTCAACGAATCTTCCATTTCATTTCCCTTCCCCGACATATAGGCAAGCTCGAAATCAAAATACTGAAGATACTCGACCCACCTATGCTTCCTCAGATTCAGATCACGCTGAGTGAAGATATACTTGAGACACTTATTGTCGGTGAAGACCACAAAGTTCTCTCCCAGAAGATAGTGTCTCCAACAGCGTAAGGCATGAAAAATAGTTGCCAACTCCAGATCGTGTGTTGGTTAGTTCCTCTCATGTGGCCTCAAATGCCGAGACCCGTGCGCAACAACTCCATCTCCATGCATAAGCACAGCGCCCAACCCAATACCTGAAGCATCATAATAGACTGTATAGCTCCTACCTGGATCTGGAAATACTAGTATCAATGCCAACGTCAACCTTTCCTTCAGCACCTGAAAGGCTGACTCACAAGAATCGGACCATAAGAACTTTTCCCCCTTCTTGGTCAGACCTATCAATTGTGCTCCTAGGCACGAGAAGTCTTGAATGAAGCATATGTAGTATCCAGCCATCCCTAGGAAACTCTGTACCTCAAAAACGTTCTTCATATGCTCCTAGGAGACTAAAACTCTCACTTTCTCTGGGTCCATAGATACTCATGCCTCTGAGATGACGTGACCGAAGAAGCAAATCCGTTCCATCCAAAAGTGGCGCTTCTAGAGTGTAGCTTAATGCTGATTCTCTCTCATAGTACTCAGAACGATCTCAAGATGTGTGGCATGGTAATGTCGAGTGTGAGTGTACACGAAGATATCATCCATGAAGACCACGACGAGGGAGTCCAAGTAAGGATGGAAAACTCGGTTCATCAGTGCCATGAAAACTACAGGCACGTTCATGAGACCGAACGGCATGATTGTATACTCTTATAGACCATAACTGCTCTTGAAGTCTGTTAGAGGTATATCAAAGGGTCTAACATGCAACCGATGATTACCGGACCTCAAGTCGATCTTTGAGAACACATGGGCTCCTAAAATCTGATCAAAGTGGTCATTGATCCTCGGCAAGGGATATCGGTTCTTGACCATCAACTAGTTTAGCTTCCGATAATCCACACAAAGTTGAAGGGTATTGTCTTCCATCTTCGCAAACAGGACAGGCGAACCCCAAGGAGAAGTACTGGGTTGGATGACACCCTTTGTCTGCAACTCCTCCAACTGCTTCTTGAGCTCCTATAACTCAGGTGTGGAAATCCTATAAGAAGTAATGGACACCTGTGCTGCTCCTAGCACAAGATTAATAGAAAAGTCTACCTCACGCTCCAGAGGCTAACCAGAAACGTCCTCTAGAAATACATCCTTGAAATGATCCAGCACTAGAGGAATGTCCAACTGCGAAGTCCCCTGATCATCCAGAGAATGACTAGCAATCTGTGTCGTCACCTTTCCTTTCCCATGATTCTCGATTCCTGCTCGACTCACCTGAACTTCCCATTCACCTCTATGAATAAAAGATTCACCCTCAGCTGAAACGAAACTCACTCTATTGTAATAATATTCGACATCTGCCTTGAAGGGAACCAACTAGTCCATCCTAAGGATAAAATCATAGCCTGTCATCTCTTGGACATAGATATCCCATACGAAACGATACCCTATAACCTAGATATGTCACTCTCTACACTGGAGTACACTAGTTGTCCTCTTCCCCAATGGTGTGTCTAGTGTCAACGAGTCGACAGAAGAAAAGACACAGAGCCCAAGGATCTCTACAACAGCAACAGAGATACAACTATGCGTAGAACCACTATCGAAAAGAGCTGAAGATTAAACTAAGGCTACTAAAATCGTACCTCGAACTGTAGAAGGTCCAGGATCCTGCTCTTGATAGGTCTTCTCTAACTCAATAGTCTGGTCTGCCCCACAACCCTGTGATACTGTGTGACCACTCTGAGCTTATCCTCCCTGTTGGTGCTGAGGGATTGGTGACTGACTACCATGGCCTCGACCTCCACCTCGGCCTGAACAGCGAAGAGAACTCTAGATCCCCGACTGGTGAGAAACTGGTGGTGCTGCTCCTGAATGAGGAGTCATGGATGAACCCCCGTCACTAGAAACTGGTGAGAAAACCTGGCATAAACGCTAAGGGTGACCCATCTTGTCAAAAGATCGGCACTCCACTGGGTCTCTCTGGCATTGCGGCCTCATGTTCTCTACCCTTCCACACTGGTAGCATACATCCTGGCTACCTGATGATGTATCTCGCCTCCTCAGATCACCGCTCGTAGTCTCCCTACGGCGCTTCCTTTTGTCACTAGAGGAAGACTAGCTCTGGAAGTAGAACCTCCATGGATCCCATCTCCGGAGACTCTCATATTGTGCTCCACAATCAGTACCTGGTTGACGATGGAAATGATAGAAGTCAACTGGAAGATATTCACCTATGAGCATATTTCCCACCTAAGACCATCCTAAAACTTCCTTGCTAAGAACACCGCACTTCCATCCTGGAGGGGTGTGAAGTGATGCAGCTCGATGAAACGAGAGGAATACTCCATGACAGAAAGAGTAACATGCTCTAGATTCATGAACTCTCATGCTCAATCGGCCCTCAGTGTCTCTGGTGAGATGTATTCATATAACACGCGCTGGAACTCCTCCCAAGACATAACCTGCTGATGACCCGTCGGTGAAATCACATCCCACCACCTCTTGGAGGAGTTACAAACTATGTAGGTGGAGATCATGAACTGCCTCTCTGGAGGCGTCTACAGATGCTCGAAGTTAGACAACATGGCTTCCAGCCATGACTCTACAGCTTGTGGTCCTCCTTCCCCCAAGAATGTAGGAGGATGCTGCTGTTGGAAAACCAGTGTCAAGTTTTCCATAGCTGTGGAAGGAGGCAGTACGCCCTGAAGGGTCTGGATCATCCTCATAAAGCCTTCCTGAAACTGTGCATCAGTGCCTGTGACGGGTATAAATGCCGGTTCCAAGGATGGAACAACAGGAGGATCTGTAGGAGGTCCCTGATCGGCCATATCCAGTGTCTAATCACCATCTGGCAACTGACGAACAACCGGAGGACGTCTCGGATGCATAGCTCTGAAAGATCAAAAGCACACCTTAAATCATAATTAACAATGAATGAGAACACAAGAGTACAAAACAGGTACATGGGAAAGGAAAACACACAAATTTACAAAACAAGACTACATGGCGTGTATAAAAACTACATGACGTTTCTTCATAAGCCACTGACATGGGCATGTACCCCTGCCCTACAGGTCGTGTAACACCTCAACTACACGGCGTGTTGACCCCACACACTACATGTACTTGAAAACTATTCCCCTACCCGAGACTCTTTATACGAATAAACCACATGGTCCGACTTAACCAAAGACTACACGGCGTGTTCTAAATAAACACGGTGTGTACATTACAAGGCTTTGGTGGCCTGTGTTGTTAAATACATGGCCGTCTACACGCATGATATTTACACGGCATGATTCGAAAAAACACGGTGTGTATAGGTGACGGTGACACCGTCCTATGTTGTTCATGACACGGCCGGGTACCTGAACAAGAATGCACGACGAGGTCTGAAAACAACACGACGTGTCTAAGAGAAGGTAATGCCAACCCGTGTTATTCGTGACACGGCCGGGTACCAAGACAGGACTACACGCCGTGTTCCTATATCACATGGCATGTTCTACTTGAGATTCCCCGACCAGTGTTGTTAGTGACACGGTCGGGTACACGGCTCAGCACTACATGGCGTGTACCTACCGTACACAGTGTGTTCCTAAAGGCATTTCTTCAATAGTGTATCCATGGTCACATGGTCAGTGACACGGTCTAAAAACTACATGGCCTGTAGTCAAAAAGCACATGCTGTGTATTCTGGGTTTTTCTGGGCTGTATCTCAGAAACTGAAGAGAAGCTGAGAAAACACAGAAAACAAGGAAAAGAGATGCCAATTTTCGATTCGTGAGGGCCCATACTCCCCGCGAATCAAAGCATGGAATCTCTTACAATCATAGATAATAGAAAACATGATCATGATCCACCAATTTATGATTCAAAAGTTCACATAGCACATGGAGTTCATTTAAGAAAAGTAGGAAACAAACAATCCTCTGACAAGGCAGTAGAGATTCTATCAAAAATCTATCAAAACAGCATGCATAATCTACACAAAGTCTATCACAAAAGCATGCAATCACTAATGCACCATAGATGGCATGGCAAGAATGCATGGCATGTGATTTATACAAGGTCCTATATGATGCATGAGATGGCATACCCTCAACTCATCGGGTTGCGACAGAAATAGAACCGCAATAGTCAAGACAATAACAACACAAAGCATGTGAGTCACTCTAGGTGAAATTATATCAACTGTAAAATCTCAAAACCAGCAAACTGAAATTAACAAGGTAGTATGGATTTTCCCTATAAATTGGTTAGTGACTCCCAAGCACAACTTAACACCAAGTACCGAATCCATCCTATCCCTGGCTAAAAGATCCAAATAGGAAATCAAGGGAAAAGAACCCCTTTGATACCACTTTTAACGATCCGAATCTGGAGCCCCTCCACTGGTGCCCCATACCCGGTTCTCCACATGACCTCAAGTGAATTTACCCAAACGCCAAAGGCTACTGACTAGCAGTGAAGGCCATGGTAAGTTATTGGGGAGACTATGCACTCATTTGGTAAGGTATACAACGTAAGGAAAGCAGAACTCAATAGTGGAAGCAGTAACAACATACATAATTGTAACCGAACAGCATATGAATAAATATATAGCAATGATGATAATGATGAAATAGGTAAAAGTGTCTAAGAAAAGAATAAATCACAACAACGTGCTGAATACAACTGAACAGAAGTACTAAAGTGACATCCAAAAAATATATATGAGCAACTCCTCTACATCGCAAGCCACGTCTCGGTCCCATGATCTCCAATTCCAGTGCAATCATGAACCTGAAGTAGAAGGGCGCTTTCCCTTATCTATAACTATAATAACATAGTCTGTTTGGGCCCAAAAGCATGGTCCAAACATCGTGTGAGACAATGTACCAGTAGGCAACCACCCAAAGATCTGTGCCTAACAGTCAATGAACACATGGAAAGTAAAGTACAAGAACAGGGAACATGAAAATATAGAGCATCTACAATTTATAGTCTAGCATATAAACTACACAAGTATATAACAATAAACAAGTAAAACAAAGGTAACCCCCTGGGTAGTTCTCACAGAATAACCCTTCTGGTTCAACCTATAAGTAATAGCAACCCCCTTGGAGGCACACACAGTCTCACCCATCTGGTTTAGCTAAAGAATAGACTCTTTGGGGAAGCACTATCTGTCAATTCCCCATATAGTCTTGTATCGTACTAAAGGCTTTATGGGGAAGAACTCAACGTCAATTCCCCCTTTGTCCCGTGTCGAGGAACTACAGACTCTCTGAGGAAGCAGTCAATGTTAATTCCCCATGTGGTCTCGCATCGTAATTAAAGACACTATAGAGAAGCCCTTCTTTCTATTCTCTCTATGGTCCACCACATTGTGTTCTCACAGCCTTGTGTAAAAATAAACACGCATAGTGCACGTGTATCATCCAAGTAAACCTCACGAACTAATTTTCTTTCATTCTAAGGCACAGTAGAAAAACAACACAAAAGTTCCACTATCCTACAACTAAGCATGGAAACTGGCATAACACATAACAGGAAAAGCAAGTACGGAAAACATCCATAGTACAGTAAAATTACTCTATTCACAAAGGTAAACCTATACTATATCAATCAAGCAAGAAGGCAAACAATCAATGGAAAAATAGGAAAACACACAATTCTCGTTCAAGGGATTTGGAAAAATTGCACAAAATACTCAGATAATTTCTACAGAAAGGCACAAATCACCAACCTCGATCCTAGGAGATTGATTTACGTGAACCATGATGGAAGATTATCCTTAGAATGTCGTAGATCTGAGAAAACATCTGAAACACATAAACCAAAATAACTTGAGAAAATGGAGGAATTGTAAAACAAGGCTCAAGAAGAAGAAATAACTCACCGTTGTGATTCCAACACAATTGACAGTGCTCGAATTTGAGAACCGACGGAGAGGTGGGGGATCGTCTAAATTCGCGGATCCTCGGAACTCTCGAACAAAGATGCTGGATAAGAAGATATTTTCATCTATTAGGCGCGACCCCGATCTGTTTAATGAAAAAAACAAAGTACACGACGTGTACTTTTACAGTACACGGCGTGTACTAGGTTTTTTAGTACTCCACCAAAATCATCCTCCACGTCACCCCTACACACCGTGTGTGTGGCCCAGACATGGCCAGTACACGGCTTCGAGCAGGAAAAGAGTACACGGTGTGTACTCATAAAGTACACGTCGTGTACTTCGAAAATATCCAGAAACTCCATTTTCCTCAAAAACTCCAGAAAAAAAGAAACGCGTACCTAAAAAAGAAGATCTGGGTTCTTACATATGATGCATTAAAAAACTCACCAAGGTTCAAGCGGATAACCATTACTCTTGGTAGTTTGTTTAGAATAACCAAAAGAGTACACATTGAAACACACATTTCGTTCAATTTTTTATCTTGAGAACCACTGCATTTTCCATTACATCCATTGTAACTTTGGAGCATGTTGGATTCATCCAATTACTGAAACCAAAACTTTTTGTTTGAGTATATATAATAAATCATCATATAGAATTTAATGAGTTAGATTTAAACTATGATATCCTTATTCTTTCTATATAAAATAAATTTACTTTATAAAAAAAACATTATTCTTCATCTTAATGTGTGAACCATTTTGGTTATATACAACATGTGACCTATCCTTAAATAATACCCTAACCTCTAATTTTATATAAACTGACCTTTGATACCAACTATATGGAACCAGCCTTATACATTAAATAATATTTAGTTTTAATAAATAATTTAATTCCCTTTACATTGAAGATATTTTTTAGTATATAATTTTAGATTATTAGGAAAAAATTCATAAATAACATATAAAATTCATAAGAAAATTGGGTATAAATAAAATAGTATCCTTTTCCTCTAATCTATAAAACATTTAATAGAATACATGATTTCATTTTCATGAAAAATACTTATAACATTAATCTTGACTTCCTCCATTCTCTTACCCATCTTTATACACTATAAAAATAATTTTAAAACATGGAATGGGAGAAAAATAAAAGAAAGGGACATAATAAATAAATAATGAAACCATTACTCCATGATATGATTTTGTAAAAGTTATACTTTTCACCCCTAAAACATAAACTATTTAGCATACCACATGAAATCATAAGATTGATGTAAAAATATATATGAAACAAAAATCATAAATGTAAATTTTTTATCCCTTATATATCACTCTTATATTATCATTCATTTCAATATAGGGTTTTAAATACGTGGCCACATTTAGAATACCCACTACAGTATATTCCCTTAACCTCTAAAAAGAATCCCTACCAAATAACTCTGCCACATTACATAATGAAATGGAGATCTATAACAGGATCACCTGACCTTGATTTATTATAGATCCACCCATACTCATAATAAATTTCCATGAAACATAACACCATAATTTCTCTAAAAACAATCATTAATGAAAAACAACATTTCCACTTTGAAATCACATTCTCTTTTTACAAATCCACACACTCATTAATGAAAAAATATTTATTTTGAAATAAAATTATAAACATGTCAAGGTATAAGAAAAACATTAAATTTAAATGAATGATTTAATTTATTTTCATGATGTATATATTAAACAAATATTCTATTTGGATTTTGAAACACTAGTTAAAAGAGTAACATTAAAAGTGGGGTTTAAGGGAATGACTGTTTCCTTGAGTATGACCCATTATGTAATGTCTTTATCTTTCATAATCATATACTTAGGTTAATTTTTTACATTATTTGGAACCTCTTATAATTTTTTTATTACATTTATATATATTATTATATTTTTATAACCACTACTTAATTATTTATGTTCATGTCTGACGTTTTGTCGATATTTGATACAAGAGTCCAAAATTACATTTGTATGATGTCAATAGAAATGTTCTCATTATTCAATAATCACAAGAATATTATTTTTACAAAAAATTTATTTTTTTCAACAATAATACATTCAAATAAAACCATTTTTGTACGGTTATGAAAATTGAACAATTTTATAATCATGGAGATAGTATGTCTTACGTACACATGAGTAACATTTCAATTTTTCAATGATTATTATGAAATGATAGTAAGAATTTTTTAATATTTACATAAATAAAATAAAATAATTTATATAATATTAATCATTTAAATATTCAAATATATATTATTTGTTTGGTTTGGTCATTAAAAATGAATCACATTGCTTCGTAGAGGTGATATTTCATACATACAAATGAACTATGTTATATTATTTGTGATCATGGAAGATAAGAAAATATTTGATATATTATTCTTGTATAATGATAAATATTTTATTAACATAATATATAAATATTTTTTCTATCATTATAAGAATTATTTAGTTATTGTAATGGAAAATGAATTATATCGGATTGTGGAGGTGATAGTTCCCATGTACGAACAAATGATTATTTATTTTACCATTTAATGGAAGTGGAGATTGATTTCGGTGATTATATTGAAATAATAACATATTTTTATATTTATGAAAATGTAGTTATTAATTCATCTTGGTTGAGTAAGACTTTAATATAGTGGAAGATGAAACAATATAGAAACACATAATTAAATATAATACCTCTTATTCGGGTGATTACCTTTTATTATCACCTTAACGCCTCTTAAAAGGGTGTTATACCTAAACTAAGGCCTCTATAATTTGTGTAGGTATTATAGTAATGTATTTAAATAGATATGTAAGTCCCTTTTATATGATAGGGGAGGATAACTCTTGTATTTCATGAGAGTATTATGTTAATATAAATTAATTTTCTATTCTCTAATGTATCCAAAATTGTATTATTTTGAATATATTATGATTATGGGTCTAAATAAATTAATCCAATGATAATTATATTGGATATTATTATTTTTGTTAATATTTATATTTTTTAACCCTTTTTTACCCTTTTAACTATTTCCATTTTATCATGTAATATAAACATTGAGGTTGAATATATTTACAATAGCATGCCTAAAGACACATAAATGATTGATTTATGATATTTTATAGAATATCCCAATTATGTAAATTAAGGTTATATTTATGTAAATTTTATATCATTTAATAATAAATTAATTTTTTAAATTTCAATAATGTCAATTTTCACACTATTCACCATTTGAATTTTTAAAAAATATCATAACTAGACTGCATTGAAATAAAAATATTAACTCATCATCAAAATATCAAATTTATGCATTAATTTTTTTACATGAGATAAATAATATCAATTTATATTTATATTAATGTTTATAATCAATTATATGATTCGCCAATTAATTATTTAATTAAAGAATCCTCATTCTGTCTCTATTTAATTTAATAATTTATTTTTTTGATATTATAAATAAATTATCATGATGTTGGAAATAATTATATATTTATCAAGAATATTTATAGTCTAACATGTCTCTTATATATCTTCATGATGAATTTATTTTACTTATTAAATAAAAGGTTGTGACAAAATTGGCTTTTCATTGAATATTATATTATAAATGTCATACTCTCACCCATATAGCTTCCAATGGTTATAATATCATACCAATGTTATGATTCAAAATGTAAAAACCTAAAAGATGTTTTTTAATAAATGTGGACTATATAATTAATAAACATTAATCAAATATTCAAATTTAGAAACACATAATAGGATTATAATAATTTAAAATTAATCATGTATACAGATTGATTATATGGGGGTTTAATGTAAAAACAGTCAAAAGTTCAAAATATTTTTATATCCAATTTCAAAATTAAATTGATTAAAATTAACTATAATGGATTAAATAATAATGAAATTATCTATTTATACATTATAACTATTCAATAATATAATTTAACACTATAAATTTATTCGATAATCATATACATATCAATTAAAATACTTTTTTCCATTATTCATCAAAAAATGAATCCTGTCCAAAAAATACAAAATATTAAACCAAAGTAATTTTTGATACACCATTCTAAATTAAAATGTTTTTATTCTCAAAAAAAATTATAAAAGTGAGAAAAAAATAGATTTTAAATTTGTGTTTCATCAAAATGTGGGAAAACAACCATTTTAGAAAAATACTTCTTTTATTCGTAAAATTGGATTTGTTCTTATAAAATATCTATAAAACACATAAGATGACTATTAAATATTAAATTAAACATATTATATATATAAAATCAACATGATTTATTAATTATTTTTTAAAACATATTTTTGAACATTTTATTATTTTTTCATAAAAACATTCCATTTTTGTTTCAAAAAATGGATTTACATACATTTAAAATTATTTGTTCACAAAATAATTAAATATATATACGTGTGTAAATAATATTTTAATAATTTAATTAATTAATTTCATATCCATTATTTTACGTCTTTGTTATAAATGTTTCATTTAAATAATAATATTTAGTTTGTTTATACTCGATGTGGGGCATCATGTTAGCTATCGAACTTAATGTTTCAATCCTAAAATATGGGCATGTTACATATAATGTAGATAATTATTGAACTCATTGATATTTTTATAACACTTCCAATGATAATTATATAAATAATTCTATAATGCCAAAAATATATAATTTAATCCCCAGTCTCTTCAGGCCACTGGTGATCCCAATGATATTATGTATATAAGGGTATAATAAACTTCTTTTAATAATTTTATATTTAATTAATGACTTTTAATCCTCAACTATATCATTTTATAGTTCTAATTATTGTATATATTAATTTTATAACAAATTTATCATTCAGTTATTTATGAAATAAATTTTCAATGACATTGAACTTTTCCTTTTACATAATATTAATTATCTTGTTTTTTGACCAATATAAGAAGTTACGTATATTAATATTATTTTTTCATCAATTAAACCAAGATACATGATTGTTGATTATAAATTGATTATATTTTTAATGTAATAATTTATCCAATGATTAACATGTTTTATATTCATTTAATACGTACTTTATTAAGTGTTATCACACAAAATTAATGACCCATTGTATTATAAAACATATCCATTATTAGTGAATGATTCATATTTCACTATTTAATGACCCATTTTTCAGTTAAAAAAAATCATTATAATTTTTAAGTAGTCAATCATGCCAATGAAATTATATACAACTCTTATATGGGTGTGTTCACAACTATGTTCCCAATATTTTTTTCATTTTGTATATGGAGAGTAGAGAGACACTGGGCTTTTACATATCACAGTACCTGATTTTTAGAATAATTATACCTCAGAGTACAAGGAAAGGATTGTGAAGTATAGTTTTTTTATAACTGAGTACCTAAAATAAAAAACATGGGGCTAATGTAGATTCTTTATTTAATCTTAATGAAAATATCCAAACTTCTTTTGAGCCCTTACATCAGTATAGGGTACCCTCGGGAACCCATGAAAAAATGGATGAGATAAAAATCCTAGTAAGGGAATGAACATGATGATAAAACTTGAGCACATGAGTAAGGAGTCATGACATAATGCTATCAAGAGCATGGAACATATGAAATCATATCACATAAAAATGGGGTCATATAAGAATGGAATCATATAAATGTGGCAGAAACAAAAACAAAATCCCTTAGTATGAGTATATGTATAACCGCTAATCTTATTTTCCATAGTATTAAATTTCAAGGATAACCACCAATCTTGTTTTCCATAGTAATACGGGTCAAGGCAAGTAGCAAATCCGATTTCCTATAGTAGTGTGGGGAAAGTCTAACCACTAATCTCATGTCACATTGCATATCATGAGACATAACATTACCCAATGCATTGAATCAAATTATGTAGGCACCCATCATATATTTCATGAATATGTTTTCCACATAATTAATCATACATAATCAATCTTACATAAACCTAATGGTTACCCATGGAATGAATTGGGTACCAGAATCTTGACATTCAGCATTGCCAAAGGACATATCATAAAAGTGTCCCTGAAAGTAAAGAATTAGAATATAAAAGTATTTTAATAAGTTAAAATAGGAATATATCCTCTCATGTGATTTAAAATATAATTGAAAAAATTTACGAAATGTATTGAGAAATTTTAGCATTAAAACATTTTTGTGTTGTTTTAATGAAAATACTACAGATATTTTAAGAAAGAAAATAGTAAATATATTTTATATAAAACCATAACTGAACCAAGAAGGTTTTCATAATAAAAATAATGATTTCATAAAGACAATGGTGTCGTAAAATAGAGGATTTAGTGCACTTGAAATTTGGTAAAAATTCGTGAAGTTCCCTTAAAATAGGTTTTCTTATTGAAATGTTCTAAGGAGGGAATAATATAAAATCATATATATCCTAAAAGTGTGTGATTATAGGGTGTTGATGATTCAATTTTTCACATCTACACAGAATTTATAATATTTACATAAATAGATAATATAACTCCATTTTGATGTAAAGAAAGATATGCAACCCAAAAGAATAAAAGATGTTTTGGTAGAATTCATTATGGTTTATCAGCATCAAGTCAGAGGTACCTGTAAATACCCAAAAATTCCATGGAAATGTTTTTCATAAAATCATGATAATTTTGAGAGTCTGCAGTTTCTGACGGTGCTTGATTCTAAGGTTTAGTGTGCCCAAAATTAATTTATGATGTTTTATTCGGGTACGTTTAGTAAACACAAGAGCGGGATATTATATCTTTTGAACTGGTTATCGGAATTGAAATTCAAGGGCACCGTTGAACTCACAGCATCGATGATTTCATAGTGATACCATCACCGCAGTTGCATTTTTACGAGAATGGAAGTTAGTTTTTGGGGTTTTTAATTAAATTAAATATAAATAATGTGTTACTTTGTTTTTATTTGTGGCGGTTTAATCCTCCATGGGGAGGATGGAGGTGGGGTCCACGACACCCTAACCTCCCATGGTAGGATATTGTGGTGGGGCCCACCTACAGATAACCTCCCTTGGGAGGATATATTTGGTGGGGCCCAAACGAGCTTTTAACCCCCTTTTAACCCCCCCCCCCCCCCCCCCCGCATTTATATGGAATGTCAGCTCTCCACCTTCTCCCAATATATTAATGTTTCAAGCCTCAAAATTAATTATTGAACTCCTTCCTTAATTAATTAGCACCCTTTTTAATTCTTTTGAATTCTTTCCAACCATTTAAATTAAAGACAGACTATTATTTTTTGCTCAAATATCTTTTGGTGGAGCTTTGAGAGGGAGAACATCACCCTTTCAACGAAGAACGCCACACACCACTGAAGAACGATGAACTTATTCCTCGATCTTCA
Source organism: Viscum album (assembly GCA_963277665.1). NCBI lineage: Eukaryota > Viridiplantae > Streptophyta > Magnoliopsida > Santalales > Viscaceae > Viscum > Viscum album. Next base: position 1,952,852,989 of record OY728150.1, read on the forward strand.
ACCGAGCCAAAATAGAAGGAGCCAACTGCGAAGAACGCTGATGACATTTCTTCCCGGACACTTCTCGACATCGACGAATCGGCATCCGCCATTCCTCTCTTTCCACCATCTACGAATGACAAGCGAGGTAGGGGTTGTTTTATGTATGATTTTTAGCCTCTATTCTTCATTGTTGGTTGAGCACTTTGTTGCTAAGTGATATCATCACAATGAGGAGGTCTCGGATAGCATGAACACGGTCGACCCTCCCCCTTTGTTTTTTTCACTTGTTGATGATGGAGGTGGTGCAACAGCGGCCGACATCGGGCAGAATGCAAAGAAAACCAATCCTGAAAGAACCGGTGCCGCAAGGCCACCGTGTCGCCAAGCGGGTGTGGAACCGTCGTGCCGCACGGAAGGAGATATATGGCCCCAGTTGTTCGAGGCCCCATTGCGCCGCGCTGGAGGTGAAGAACTGCGGTCAGGGTGGGCCGTGGAGGGGGGGGCATGTCGCGATGCGTCGTGGTGTGGAGTGGCTCGCCGCTCGGGCCAGCCAGGATGTGCGGGTCCCCTTCGGTCCCCGCGTGTGCTGGACCGGTGCCACTGGGCATCGATTCGGCTCATACCTAAACAACAGAGCCGTTCGGCTGCCAGGGGTGCGCCCCACCCCCCTTTGGGTGGCTAGAGAAGGATGTCGGGAATCCCTTAGTCATGCCGCCCCATCAGGCCAGACTTCCCCCTCGGGCCAGGCTGCATTCTCGGATTGGGTCGGACCCTGGTACTGACTGGGTCGGGATAGGTCAGTCCGACTGAGTTGGACAGGACCTAGACCCGTTTGGCCAGTTGACACCATTTCTCCCCTATCATGGGCTACGGGTGTTTGATTGACGAACCTCTTGCAGAGATGGAAGGCTTGGAGTGAGGTGGTTCTTTTGTCATACCACACCTGAGGTTTGGACACAGTTGGTGTACGTTCGTGTTGGTTTTAACCTAAAAAATACAACAGGGACTTTGGAACGGAAATGCCAATATCTTACAGACCAGGAGAACGATTGGCGCACCGTCTCTTGCATTGGAACCCTTACGACATGGCGGTCCATTGGGTTAATCCTTTGTAGATTTTAGTGGCGGTCGAGGTACGACCGATATCTCGAGGGTAGATTCTATGGAATTCGAGCGCACGAGGTTTGAGGAATCATGTGGAAAATTGTGAGATGGAGGTTAGAGAGAGATCATACAGAGGTCAGTGCTAAGCATTCCTATGTGGGTCAGCACATAACGATCCTATGTGGGTCATATGCTGTGTGATTCATTGCTGAGAGATCTTGTGTGGGTTAGCGTATACCAATCCTATGTGGGTCAGATGCTGTGGGGGTCAGCGCTCAGCGATCCTGTGTGGGTCAGCGCATATCGATCCTATGTGGGACAGATCTTGTCTGGGGTATTGCATGGGTTAGTATCGATCGATCTTGTGTGGGACAGACTCCGTATGGTCAGAAGAAGTGCCTCTTGACAGAATAAGTTGATATAGCTTCATGAATAATCATTTGTACTTCTATACTCTTTCGTAGAACTTTGCGACAGGAGGAGCTCTCTAGCAGTCGTGGTTTCAATAACGAAAATCCTGGTTTGAGATGAGTCAATGAATTTCAGGTTTTCCTCATGATTGAGATGGGTTACTAAATAACATAGGAATATGTATGGGAATATAGCTAAGTAAGGGATATCTATTGATTCTATACTTCGCTGTTATCCTTGTTGGATTTTGTGAGACCTTAACGGTCATAGGTTCCCTTCTACGTATCGTTATACTCACCCATGAAAGGGCTATGCCTGAACCTCATTGTGATTGTTGCAGACGATGGATAGCACTGATCGGGATAGAGAGTTGTAGAACTGGACCGTACCCAGAGGTAGACCACTCGGCAAGACGTACACAGAGCAAACAGATAGACTTGGGGGGCTGATGAGGCCATCTATACCCACCCTTCATGTGTAAATTTCAGAGGACGAAAAAGTAGCTTCCATACATCTTTCTTTCATTTTTATTAGCTTTTCAGTTTCTCTGTACTTTACTGTTGGGATTGTATTTCTGACCCCCTATACTTTCAGCACACTCTTTTGTACACAGTTTTACTTAGTGTTTTACTTTTAGTTGCGTACTCTAATGTGTTTGTTTACTATTATAAAGGAAATGCCTTCCCAGTTTAGGGATTTACGCCATTGGTGCTCACCGCCAGCCCCTGGCCTATGGAAGGCGGGCTTGGGTTAGTCACGATACGGGCCCCGAGGGACAGGTCGTGACAATTGGTATCAGAGGAGTCGGTTCTACCTCATTACATAGGACTCTGATCTATCTTTTCTGTGAAGAAACAATGTTAAGAGTACTAAGTGTGGATTTCAGTTCAGGGAGTCTAGTGTTGGTAAGATGGCCGACGTATCCACACACCAGGACCCTAACTGCTGATTTTCGACTTAGTGCACGAAAACACTTATTTCATGAGTGTATTTAAAAGTTTTAATAAATCAGCTCGACCAGGTCAGCTCACCAGGTATAAATACTTTGACTATGTCACATCTATTTCTTTCTAGATGCCTCCTCACGGACAACTAGTTAGATCCCTGAGAGTCGTACGCGCTAATAGCCCAATGAGTGACTAGGACTCAGTGTAGGGCCCTTTACTAGTGGAGGAACTAGCAGTACCACTTCTTGTTGGACGACCGTTGCCACCAGCCCCAGCAGTAGATAATGCACGCCGTTGGAGCACGTTGCATGACTTCCAGCACCAGAGGGCACAAAGATTCGAAGGAGATACGGACCCACAAGCGGATGAGGAATGGATGGAGGCTGTAGTGAGTGTCTTTAGGATGGTTGGGACACCAGCAGACCTTATGGAAATTCTTTTTGCGAGTCTACTTCAGGCAGCAGTAGGCAGATGGTGCAGCCTGATGCATCAGTTCCACGACAAGGTGATGTTACTTTGGACAGACTTTGAGATCCTATTCCGGGTAGAGTTTGTACTAACCACCCTTCATGCGGTGCGGATACTAGAGCTACTTAATCTACAATAGGGCGGCATGATAGTAGCGCAGTACTCAGTGAGGATCACCGACCTCTCGCGCTACTCCACAGATATGGTGCGTGACCCATTCTTCAGGGTCTGGACCATCGAGCAGGGGCACATGCGAGATATTAGATCCCCGATGATATTCCTCAACATCCCAACGTGGGCTGGGTGTTAGAGAGATCCCTCCTAGTGGAGAGTTTCCTTACTGAGCAGTCACCAGCAGCGAAACCCACTACTAGTAGACATGCATCGAAGTCTTCTACAGCTGGCAGAAGATAGATGATGCAGATATCCAAGAGGACCAGACCCATAGGTGGTTGACCGTATGACTCAGGATTGGTTGTTCGGGGCACAAAGAATAGATACTTACCCTGCAGGAGCAAGCAGTGCTACTCATGCAGTGGGCAAGGTCACATGGAACGTGACTGTCCAACCATCCGTACAGACGATCAGCAGTCAGTTGAGGGACCTCCCAGGTAGAGGTAGAGGGTCGATCGAGGCAGTCAGTAGGGCGTTGGTGGATGTGGAAGAGGAGATGGTCGAGTAGCTATAGGAGGGTGATGTTTTGAGGTGTTTCCACCACCACCACCAAGAGGTCCACCCCGACTGCAGGGAGCAGGTGGACAGGGGAGAGCTCAGCTTCAGGCAGCTGAGGCAGACGACCGTGGTGCTCCGGAGATGACTCTAGGGACGATCTGTGTCTACACCACCTTAGCTTTAGTTATTATGGACACAGGTGCCAGTCACTCTTTCATAGCCACTTCCCTCGTTCGGATCTCAGAGATTCCGACATCGCCATTTGCTCGATCCTTACGGCTAGAGACTTCTATGGGAGCAAACACGGAAATTACGCACTGGTGCCAGTAGTGTGAGCTTAATCTAGGAGTAGAGAGCTTTGGTTGGGATCTCCTCATAGAGGCATTGAGGCCTTACGACAACAACTTGGGTATAGATTGATTATCTACACTCCATGCTCAGATTGAATGTATTAGGCGCAAAGTGTGGTGTATCTGCACGGATGGGACTAGGTTTACCGTCACCAGAGAGAGGGGAACCTTTGCAGCAGATGATAGACTTAATCAGAGGTGGGTGCAACTGATCAATAATCAGTTATCCTGCCATACCCTCATAGTAGTAGACGTGGAGAGTCCAAGTTATCCTGTAGTGGTGGATCATCACACATATGTTTTCTCTAACGATGTTTTAGGACTACCTCCTCACAGAGAGGTGGACTTCTACATAGCCTTATACCCCAGGAAGGCACCGATATCTACTCCAAGATATCATAAGGCTTACACTAAGCTTCAGGAGCTACAGGTATAGCTGGAGGACTTACAGGGGAAGGGATTCATCCGGCCCAGTGATTGTCCCTGGGCAGCCCCGATTCTATTCGCCAAGTAGGCAGATGGGAGCCTGAGGTTTTCTATCGACTATCGTCACCTAAACCAGGTGAACGTGAAGAACAAGTACCCACTCCTGAGGATTGACGACCTCTTTGATCAGCTCAAGGGAGAAGAGTGGTTCTCAAAGATAGACATCCGATCAGGCAATCACCATCTCAATGTTCGAGACGAGGATGTGTAGAAGACGACCTTCAGGTGTCGGTACGGCCACTATGAGTTCTTGGTTATGACCTTAGGCATAACCAATGCTCTAGAAGTGTTTATGTGTCTCATGAACAGGATCTTCTAGCCATACCTCGATCTCTTTGTCGTGGTCTTCATCAACGACATTTTGATCGACTCGACTACTAAGGAGGAGCATGGCTACCATTTACAGTTAGTACTGTACACACTCTGGGAGCACCATCTTTATGGAAATCTCTCGAAGTTCTAGTTTTGGATTTGAGATGTTCACTTCTTGGGACATGTCATCTCGGAAGAAGGAGTTGCAGTTGATCCAGCGAAAATTGATGCGGTACTTGGTTGGGAGCCACCCAGGAATGTGACAGAGGTACGAAGTTTCTTGGGTTTGGTTGGATACTATAGGGGGTTCGTTCCATACCTCCTCAGAGTTGCAGCACAACTATCAGGCTTGAAAGAAAATGGGAAACCCATCATGTGGTCAAAGAGATGCCAACAGAGCTTTCAAGAGATGAGGCAGAGGCTGATTAGTACCCCATTATGAGGCTTCCATAGGAGGGCGTAGGGTACGTAGTTTACTACGATGCATCAGGGACTGGAATTGGGTGTATCCTGATGCAGGAGAGAGCAGTGATCACATATGGTTCTTGGCAGCTGAGATAGCACAAGAAAAACTACGCTACACATGACCTGGAGTTAGCAGCAGTGGTCTTCACCTTGAAGATGTCGAGGCACTATCTGATGGGCGAGCATTTCATAGTCTACTCTGATCACAAGAGTCTCAGGTATATCTTCTCTAAAAAGGACCTGAACCTTAGACAATGGTGTTGGCCTGTGTTTCTCCAGGACTATGACTTTGAGATATATACTCCTAGGAAGGGGAAAGTTGTAGCAGGAGATTAGGCATTCAGCTGCTAGGAGAAGTGACAGAGAAACTGGATGCCATACAAATATCCTTCGTAGATTGGAATAGAGAAAGATATCTTTAGTCTCTTACAGTCACTCCTCCACTTCTTCAGCAAGTCAGGGAGGCACAACATGGAGATGCTGACTGTGAGACGTGACATGCTTAGATATTCATAGGGAAGGCACCTGATGAATTTTTTAAACTTGGGGAGCACGTCATCCTCTTCAGAAGACATACCATGGTACCAGTATCACTTCAAGAGGATGTGTTGAGGGATTTTCACACTTCTCCTCTTGCGTTACATCCAAGAGTGGAGAAAATGTACCAGGACCATCGACAACAGAACTAGTGTCTAGGTATGAAGAAGGAAGTAGCTAAGTTTGTCTCACAATGCCTCACTTGTTAGCAAGTGAAGGTAGTGCATCATGTACTAGCAGGTTTGGTACAACCCTTAGTGGTCCCAGAGTGGATGTGGGATGGGATATCCATGGAATTAGTGACCGGTCTTCCACGTACATCTAGGAGTCACGATTCGATATGGGTGATCATTGACTGACTCACCAAATCGTCCCACTTCTACCGATCAGAGAGTAGGGCTCAGAAGAGAGCTTGGGGCACCTCTATGTGCTGGAGATTGTGCATTTTCATTGAGTACCTTATTCTATTGTCTCCGAACATGAAATATGTTTTACTTCCCGACTATGGAAGGGATTGTAGGAGACTTTCAAGACACAGCTACGTCTGACCACCACCTTCCATCCTCAGACTGATGGTCAGACTGAGCGGACCATTTAGAACTTCATGGACATGCTCCGTGCATGTGTCCTCGACATCGGTCATAGCTGGGAGGATCACTTACCATTGGTTGAGGTTTCCTACAACAACATCTTTCACTCCACCATCAGTGTGGCACCTTCTGAATCCTTGTATGGTCAAACTTGCAGATTGACACTATACTGGACAGAACTAGGGGAGTCAGCACTAGTGGGACCAGAGATGGTATGGGCTACCATCGAGAAGGTGCAGATCATCAAGGAGAGAATGAAGACTGTATAAAGAAGATAGATTTCATATGCTGACCAGAGATAGAGACCATTAGAGTTTGAGGATGGAGACCACGTCTTTCTACGGGTCTCACCTCGACGTGGTCTATAGGGATTTGGCCGAGGCGGAAAGTTATATCCACAATTCATCGGACCATTCTAGGTTCTCATCATAGTAGTAAAGGTGGCTTTCCACCTAGATCATCAACCTCAGTTGCACCCGATGCACGACGTTTTCCATGTATCTAAGCTGAGAAGATGCTTGCATGACACTTCTCACATCATCGACCATCGGGTATTGGACATTGATGATGAGAAGACATTCACGGAGGTTTCAATGGAGATTGAGGATCAACAAGAGCGGGTCCTACGTGGATGGCCGATACAACTGGTGCGTGTACACTTGTAGCACAAAAACCTCTAGGAGAGCACATGGGAGCGGGAGGTTCAAATGAATTCTTAGTAACCCCTTTTGTTCCCTTAGTTCGAGTAGTATCTTATAGTGACGTAAAGACCTGAGGTGGGGAGAATTTAAAGACCATGAAACTCCATGGATTTTTTTAAATAATTCATGGTAATTTTACGAGTCCGAAGTTTCTAAAGGTGCTTGATTCCAAGGCCCGGTGTGTCCAGAATAAATTTATGATGTTTTGTTCGGGTACGTTCAGTAAACGTACAAGTGGGATTTAATATCATTTAAACCAGCACTTGGAATTGAAATCTGAGGGCCCCTTTGAACTCGCAACATTGATGATTTCTTAGTGATACCATCACCAGAGTTGTGTTTTAACGATAATGGAAGTTTTGTTTTTGTATTTTTTTAATTAAATAAAATAAAAACTTGTTACTTTATTTTTATTTGTGGCGGTTTAATCCTCCAAGGAGAGGTTGTAGGTGGGGTCCATGACACCCTAACCTACCAAGGGAGGTTATGGTGGTGGGGTCCATCTGCATATAACCTCCCTTGGGGGGATTTCTTTGGTGGGGAGCACATGAGTGTTAATCACCATTTTAAAACCCCATTTATGTGGGATGTCAACTCTCAACCTTCCCACATTATTTTTGTGTGCCAACCCTCCAAATTAATTATTGAACTCCTTATTTAAATAATTGGAACCCTTTTGAATTCTTTTGAATTCTTGCCAAGCCTTAAAATAATAGATAGTCTATTATTTTTGGTTGGAAAAACTTTTGGTGGAGCTTTGAGAGGGAGAAATTCATCCTTCCAATGATGAATTCTACACACCACCGAAGAACGGTGAAATTAGTCATCAATCTACAACCGATCCAAAATAAAAGCAGCCGACCATGAATAACTCCGACGACGCTTCTTCCCCGGACGCTTCCCGACGTCGACGAATCGACATCTGCGATTCCTCTCCTTCCACTGCCTACGAATGACAAGCGAGGTAGGGGTTGCTTTATGTATGATTTTTACCGTCTCTTCTTATTAATTTTTTGATATTTTTGTTTCTGAATGATATCATCAAAATGAGGAGGGCTCAGACCACACAAACAAGGTCGACCCTCTCCCTTTTTCGTTCCCTTTTGTTGATGACAGAGGCGGTGCAATGGCGGCCGACATCGGGCCACCGCAAAGAAAACCAACTGCGAAGGAATCGGCGTTGCAAGGCTGCCGGGTCACCAAGAGGGTTTGGTGTCACTGTGACACGCGGAAGGAGAGCCACGGCCATGGGGGGGCCTAGAGGAGGGGCACTGTGTTGTCGTGTCGCGCCGTGGTGGGGAGCGACTGGCCGTTCGAGCGAGTCGGGAGGTGTGGGACCGTGTCGGGTCCCGTGTGTGTCGGACCGGCACCACTAGGCACCGGTTCAGCTCACTCCCAAATTTTCAGGGCCGTTCGAATTCTAGGGGCATGCACCCCCCACCCTGGGCGCACCTAGGGCAGGCCACCGGGCCACCCTCGGCCTGGCCTTCATCGACCGGGCCTCCCGCGGCAGGGCCGCCCTCGGTCAGGCCACCCCTTCGGTCCAGGCCACCCACTCAGGCCAGGACACTTCCTCAGACCGGGTCAGACCCGTGAACCCGGTCAGACCGCGGTACGGACCGGGTCGGGTCGGGTCGGTCCAACTGGGTTTGACTGGACGGAGACCCGTTTCACCAGTTTACACCATTTCGCCCCTATTTTGGGCTACGGGTATCCGATTGATGAACTTCATGTGGAGATTGAAGGCTTGGTGCAAGATGGTACTTTTCGAATATGCCACTTGAGGTTTGGACACAACTAGAGTATGTTCGGGTTGGATCGATCCTAAAAACCCAAATGGGCCCCTAGAACGGATAAGTCAATATCTCACAGACCGGGCGTCCGATTGACGCACCATCTGTCGTGTTGGAGCCCTTACGATATGGTGGTCCGTTGGGTTACTCCTTTAGGGAGTTTAGAGGTGTCTGAGATTCGACCGATATCTCGAGGGAAGATTATACGGAACTCGAGCACACCAGGTGCGAGGAATCCAGTGGCTGATTGTGAGGTGGAGGTTGGAGACAGATCATACGGAGGTCAGCACTCATCGATCATGTTTAGGTCAGCATATTCCAATCCTATGTGGGTCAGATCCTATGTGGCTCAGTGCTCAGCGTTTTTGTGTGGGTCAGTGCATACCAATCCTCTGTGGGTCAGATCCTCTGTGGATCAGCGCTCAGCGATCCTATGTAGGTCAAGGCATACTAATCATGTGTGGATCAGATCATGTGTGGGTCATTGTAGGGGTTAGTACCTATCGATCTTGTGTGGTTCAAACTTCATATGGTCAGAAGCAGTTCCTCCTGACAGAATAAGATGATATAGCTTCACAACAAATCATATGTGCTTCTACACTTCTTCATAGCACTTCACGCCAGAAGGAGTTCTCCAACAGTCATGGTTTCGACAATGAAAATCTTGGTTTGAGATGATTCAATGACTTTCGTGTTTTCCTCATGATTGATATGGTTTACTAAATAAATTAGGTATTTTGATGGGCATATACCTTAGTAATGGATATCCATTGATTCTGTACTTTTTGGTTATCCTTAATGGATTTTGTGAGACCTTGAGGGTCTCAGGGTCCCTACTGAATATCGTTATACTCACCACTACACGGGGTATGCCTACACCTTGTTGTGTTGGTTTCAAACGACAGATAGCGCTGATTGGGATAGAGAGTAGCAGAACTGGACGGTACCCGGAGGTGGACCATTTGGCGAGATGTACACGGAGCTGACAGACGAACATGGGTGATGAGAAGGCCATCTATATCCACCCTTCAGGTTGGAATTCTGGAGAACAACCCAATAGCTTATTTAATTATTTTCTTCACTTGAATTATCTTTTCAGTTCTATTGTACTTTACAGTTGGGATTATATTTCTGACCCCCTTTACATTCAGCATACTCTTTTGTACACAGTTTTACTTAGTGTTTTACTTTCAGTTGCGTAATATGTTTTGTTTGTTTAATATTATAAATGAAATACCTTCCTAGTTTAGGGATTTACACCATTGGAGCCAGTCTCCAGCCCTTGGCCTATGGAAGGTGGGTTTGGTGTAGTCATGATAAGGGCCCTGGGGGACGGGTCGTGACTGTACCTAAGAGGGATTGATGAGAGAAAAAAATGGGGTTTATCCTCACTTATAAATAATGAGGGAAGTATGTGGGATGTGTGAAATCATACCCTATCATTATGAATTAATCATAAAATGGAATAGCATAGAGGACATCTTGATTAATTTTTAATTGGTGGGGATCCCTTACCATACGTCTGATGGTGATCTTTTCTTGAACATAATGACCTGAGAAATAAAATTCGGTTTATTAATTAATAACTCAAAAACCTCTTATATGTGTATAATAATAGTTATAATAACTTTTTGTTCATTTATAACCATTTTGATCGGTTATAAGCTTCAATTTCATTGTTCAGGTCAGTTTTCTTGGTTTCAATGATCAGTTCACATATATTCATGTTCGGATAAAAATGTAAGATGAAATTGGTTGTCTAGAAATGAAGTTATTTTTTATTATTGAACATAAAGGATATTAAATGGTTATAAAAATTCATTTTTTATTGGCAGTTAAGATTAATTAATATATAAAACCATAGTGATAACTGTTTTGGTTAATCGGTGGGATTGATTAAAGTGAATATGCATTTACATAATGATTAATACCATTTTTACAAAAAGAATACAAAAACGTAACTATTATATATTACATATATAGTAATCTAGTTTAACCATAACACAAATGGTTTCAGGACCATAATTATAGATGATAATAGGAATTGATAAATTGTTGTCCTTGAATGTGTTAAATTACACATCTCAAATGGTGTTTTCTTTTCTTTCAAATAAAATATGAGGAAAGGAGAGAACATAATGAAGTATCCCATTAGAATAATACCATTCCAGTACATGTTAGTTATTAGTGTTATCATACCATTTGGGTGAAGGGAGGTGAGGAATGAAACCAAAACAAATGAAAAAAAAATAAATGAATGAATTGGAAAGTGAAATTTACATCTTTAGTAATCATCCATTAAGAACCTCTTAAGGAGAGAGGTTTTTGTATTTAAAAGAGACAAGTGGCCTTTTTAATGTGGGGGAGGATCTTCGAGAGAGATTTGGGAAAATTATTTTCAAGGAACAAGGATTCAAAGGAGTGATGAGAATAGAGAGCAAGGGTGGGAATAGTGGATGAGAGGAGGGTTTTCATAATTGATTAATCAATAGTTTATTATTTTCCCTAAAAACCAATAATAGTGATGATTCCATATCCCTGAATTGTAAATTGGTCATCTGAATTCGATCCAAGGGTGGGGAAATTATCAATGATTCTAGGAATAATCTATTTTTCTTATAATGTGTATATACGGTAAATTACCATATTTTTACTATTCATCAAAAATTCAAGTATTCCTGAAAAATCTCAAAAATTCACCATAACCATTTTTTAACGTGAAGAATTACAAAATAATGTATATTTTCAAAAATAATTTTTTAAATATGATATTATAATATTTAATTAAAATCATAATATTATATTAGAATACCACTTTTAAAACATTGATTACTTATTCTAAAATATAGGAACCTCAAACATTGACATGAATCTTATTTACATGCAATCATAATTAAGGTTACTATTCATTATGGAATATCACTATTCATTAGGGACTATTACTATTCATACGGTTATGTTACTATTCAAAAACAATTATGTATTTCTTAAAAGAATCCAAATAACTGACTTATCGCAAGTGTCTATGTTAGATTTCCTAAATTCCAAACATAGAAGTAACAAAAAAATTAATGGTCACATATCACATAATTGTTCATTATATTGTTTTTTCATGTGATTATATGAAATATTTATAAGAAAAAAATTTGATTGATAAAACATCAGTTCTTTACTGCCCCCCCCCCCCACCCTTATGAAATTTCTCCCTTGAAATTTTGTTTTACATTTGACGCCATAAACAGGTGTGGGTAATTTTACTTTATTACCTTCTCTAGTTCCCATGTTTCCTCTTCATACCTATGGTTTCATCATAGTACCTTGACCTGGTGTGTACTGCTGTTATTTAGAACTTTATCTCGAAGATATAATATCTTCACTAACTGCTCCTCATAAGAAAGATCATCATCCAACTGTACCACCTCTAAAAAGAGTATATGTGACGAATCTGGTATGTACTTCCTTGTGAGGGATACATGGAAGACATCATGAACATTGGACATGATAGGTGGAAGTTATAGTTTATAGGCCACATCCCCTACAAGATTAAAAATCTCAAAGGAGTAGATATATCCAGTACATAATTTACCTATCTTTCCAATTCTTGTGGCCTTCTTTCCTGGAGATATGCATAGAAATTCTATGTCTCCAACATTGAATTAAAGGTTTAATCGATGATTATCTGCATAACTCTTCTATTATCTTTGAATTTCCGTGATATGGTGTTGAATGTAATTCACCTTCTCCACCCTTTCATCAACTATTTCATGTCCTAGCAGGTTACGCTCACCAACATCTTCCCAACATGCTGGTGTTCTGCACCTTTTCCCATAATGTTATTCAAATGGTGTTATTTGAATTATTTAGTGGAAACTGTTGTTATAAGAGAATTGAACTAGTGGAAGATTTTTGTCACATTCTCCTTTGAATTACATAGAACATTATGTCAATATTTCTTCTAGTGACTAAATAGTTCACTCATATCGGCCATCGGTTTGAGTATAATATGTCATACTAAAGTTCAGTTCAGTTCTTAGATAATGATGGATACTATTCCCGAAATTCAATGAGAATATTGGATCTCTATTGGATACAACAGAGAGTGGTAATCCTTCCTAACAAAACACATCTTTGAAAGAAATCAATGCAATTTGATACAACGGGATGTCCTCTCGAATTGGGATTAAATGATTTGTTTTTAAAAGAAGATCCACAACGATCCATATAGAATTTTTTCCCAAGGATGTCCTTGGATGTCCTATGAAAACGTCCATGGTAATGTTCTCCCACATGCATGCTGTTATGGGTAGTGTTCACATCATTACCTTAGACTTTTTCCTCTCATCAATCACTTACTGTAATAACAAGCACTTTGATATATATTCGCAATCATCTTATTCATATTCTCCCACTAGATGTTTCCTCGAAGATATCGATACATCATTGTGCTCCAAGGGTGGGTAGAAAAGGGTGAGCTATGTGCGTCATTTAGAAGATCCTTATTTATCTCAGGATTGGATGGTACACATAATCGTTACAAATATAATACAACTCCATACTCATTAATTTTGAAATCAGAGTATTTCCCATTTCTGATTGCTTCAACACTTTTCTGAAATTCTAAATCATTCCTTTGAGAATTCATTATTTTCTCTATTAGAGATGGTTGAGAAATAATTTGATAAATTATTTATAATGTTATTCCATTAATTATTCCCATGTCCATCCTCTTCAAACCTTTGTAGATCAGATCCTTTTCAATTCTATTCAATGAAAAAGATGTTGGTTCTTTTCTACATTGATCATCTTCCACCTTATCTGCCTTACCGAGATGGTGTGGATTGGGTAGTCATAATCCTTTAAGTCATATATCCATCTTATATAGTGCATATTAATCCCTTTTTTGAATATAAAATGAGACTCTTGTCATCAGTATATATCTCACACTTCTCCCCATAGAGACAATGCAACCAGATTTTTAACACTAAGACCACTGTCGCTAACTACATTTCATGTGTGTGATAATTTTGATAATGTATTTTTAGAAACCTTGAGGCGTTGGATATCACTTTTTCATTTTTCCTAATATTACTCCAAATGAATACATATAATATTTTGATGAACAACATTCCCATAAACATTAAAATTCTATACAATACTCGTAGAGGTTTTTCCTAATGATATAATATAATTTCAAGTGTGGACTCCATGTTATTTGAAAACAAGAAAAATATAATAACAGTACATGAATTAAAATATATAATGATATGCACTACTTTGGAGTAGTTTTTACATATAATTTATTCATCATTATCCACCATTTCATAGGACCTTCACTGCTACCTAGATCATGATGATTGTTGATTCTCTTCATGCTTCTCCGACGTTACAATAGATAAGCGTGTTGGATAATTTCCAACATCTCCACATTTATGACATAGAGATGCGTATGATTTTTTATATGGAAATTCATTTACATTCCTCACATAGTTAATTTTTTCACGGTAATTGGCTACATTGTGCCTAATCTTTCCATACTTAAAACTTCTTTGAGTCATTTTGTGACATTCCCCTTGGTGCCTCTTTCGAAATTTTTTTCAAAAATGACATTGGATCTTCTTTCCCTTATCACCTTTATCAGATGAACCTTCCTGAGATTTCATCTTCCTCTTTATTGACACCATTGGGAATTCAACCAAGTACTAATTTTTCTTCTTGATTTTTGATAGTTCGTTTGGCATAATCATGATATGTCCTTATTGAGCTACCATGTAATTGGGGTTCTCATTTTGGTAGTCATAATATTTCCCTTCGCATCAGTTGTTAACCTAATTCATCCCATTTCCATCCATTGGAAAGAATAAAATGAAAATATGGGTATGATTATGACATAATGTATAAACCAATGACATTAAAGGTGTATAACTTACAAATTACACATATCTCTTTAACTTATGTGTTTCTAGGCCTCAATCAATGTTCTTCTTGATATATGTCCTAAAATATATTATTACAAGATCCATTTTGTTCCTTTAATAATTTTTTGTTCTATGCTTATGAATTTACCAAAGTATATCCACTGGGAGTGTCAAACCAAGAGTGAATCAAGGCCCATTGTCGTGTTCCATTGTACCTCAGGTCAACCCTAAAACTCCTTATTAGAGTTTTCACTCCTAGGTACATCTGTGCCTGATCTACCTCTACCTATTGATATTCAGATGGAGATGTATTTTCCTAGTAAACCACTTACTCTATAAATACCAAAATTTTGGGATGTTTTCTTATACATCATCTCACTCATATGGTTTGTACTAAAGCACATTATTCCTAATCACCAAAAATTACTAGACCATCACATGATACAAACTATAGTGACCCTATCCTTTTACATATATCATTACATGATTTTAAGAATAATTATACATTAGTGAAAAAGCGATGGATAGTGATGTATCGTTTTTTTGAATACTAGGTACATAAAAAAGAATACATGGGGCTAAAAAACTTCAATATTTAATCACTATAAAAGATCATAACTTTCTTTAATCCCATACAACTAAATAGGGTACCTTGTGGAACACATGGACAAAGGGATGACCTAAAAATACCAATAAGGGAACTAACATAAGGATACAACTTATGAACTTATGTATGGAGGTATGAAATAATTATATCTAAATCATGGAACATATGAAATCCTATCATTAAAAAATGGGATCAAATATTCATGGAGTAAAATAAATTTTGTAGATAACATGCCTTTACTTTGAGTCAAGGATAACCAAAAATCCTATTTTCCATATTATTAAGGGTCAAGGATAACCACCAATCTCGTTTCTCAAAGTATTATGGGTCAAGGCTAGTATCAAATCCCATTTCCCAATGTAGCACAGGTCATGGTTAACCATCGATCTCATTTCACATCACATATCATGAAAATTAACGTTACCCAATTCATTGGAGAAATTTTGGAACACCCATATTACATTTAATTAATATGTTTTCCACATAAAAAATCATACATAATAAATCTTACATAGACCTAAGGGTTACCCATGGAAATAATTAGGTACCACAATCATGACATAAATCACAACCAATGGGTGTATCATGAAAGTTTCAATGAAAAAAACGAATTAAAATATAAATGCATGTTTATAAGGTAAAATAAGATTATATCATGTAATTTTATGTAAAACATAAGTTAAAACATTTCGGAAATGTATTTGAGAAATTTTAGCATTAAAAGCTATTTGTGTCGTTTTAAGGAAAATACTATAGAGATTTAAAAATAAAAGATTAAAAATAAATTGTATAAAAACCAAATAGATACAAGAGGGATTTAATAATAAAAATAATTATTTTTTGAAGACAATGGTTGCTTAAAATATAGTAAATATTTCACTTGAATTTTGGTAAAAATCCAGGATGTTCCCTTAAAATATATTTCTTTATCAGAATGTTCTAAGGAGGGAATATTTTAAAAACATGTATATCCACAGAATATAATGTTGAAAGGGTATTGATAAATGAATTTTGTACAAGTAAAAATAATTTATAAAATTTAAATTAACAAATAAGATAACTTAATTTCGATATAAATATTGATTAGGAAAACCGAAAGAACAAAGGTGGTTCAGGTAGAATTCATTACGGTTTATCAGCATCTGGTCGGTTGTACCAAAGAGTTATTGATGAGAGAGAAAAGGTGTTAATAATCAATTATAAATCATGATTAATGTATGGGGGAGGTGATAAATCAAACCCCATCATTAGGAATTGCACATAAAATGAAATAGCATGGAATACATCTTTATTAAGAGTGAAATGGAGAGGATACATTACCTTAAGTCTGATGGGGATCTTTTCTTGAACTTAATGACCTGAATAATAAAATTAGGATTATTAATTGAGAACTCCAAAACCACATATATAGGTATAATAATTATTATAATCCTTTTAAATTCATTTATAACTATTTTGATTGGTTATGAGGTTCAATTTCACTGTTCGGGTCTCTTTGCATACTTGGTTTTAATGATCAGTTCACATATATTCATGTTTGGATAAACATGTAAGATGAAAGAGGTTGTCCAGAATTGATGTTTTATGTTATTAGTTACCATACAAGAGATTATATGGTTATATAAATTCATTTTTTAATTGTGACTCATGATGAGTGATTATATAAAACCTTCATGATGACCCTTTAGGTTAATCAGTGGATTTGATTATAATGAACATGTTTTTATATAAGTTAATACAATTTTTACAAAAGGATTAGATAACATTAACTAATATATATTACATATAAAATAATATGGTTCAATTATAACACAAATGGTTTCCTGTCCGGAATTGAATATGATAATAGAAAATGATAAACTGTTGTCCTTGAATGTGCTAAATTAACACATCTCAAATGGTGTTTTCATTTTTTAAAAATAAAATATGGAGAAATGAGTGAAGATAATTAAGTATCCCAATATCAGTACAAAATTATAGTACATGTTGTTTACTGGAGGTATCATACAATTTGGTATATGGGAGGTGTGGAATAAAACAAAAAGAAAAGAACTTAATAGAATCGAATTAATTGGAAATATTATTTTACCTTTTGAGTATTCCCCCATTAATAACCTCTTAAGAAGAAAGGCTTTGATATCTTGAAGAGACTAGGGACCTTTGGTCGTGGCGGAGGAGCTTGGGGAGAGATTTGGGTAGAATATTAGAAATGAACAAGGCTCTAGAAGAGTTAAAGGAAGATAGAGTGAGAGGGTTTTATAGTGGACGAGATGAGGGTTTTCTTATTTTTTTAATCATTAGTTTATTAATTTCCTCAAGACATGACATAGCGATGATTTAATGACCAATAATAGTAAATAGGTCATGTGAATTTGAACAAAGGGTTATGACATCATCCATGAATCTAGGAATAGTCTATTTAGCTTATAATGTATATATATGGTAAATTACCGTTTTTACTATTCATATAAAATTCAACTATTTTAAAAAAATCCCAAAAATTCACCTGAACCATTTTTCAGCATGTAAAATCCAAAAATACAGCTCATTTTTCTAAAATAATTTTCTAAATACGATTACTTTAACATTTAATTAAAATTATAATTTATTATTAAAAAACCAGTTTTAAAACATTATTTTACTTATTATAAAATATTGGTACATCATACTTTCATTTGATTCTTGTATACATACTAATATAGTTAATGTTAATATTATTTACTATATATCACTATTTATATGTGTGTGTTACTATTCATAATGGTAGGTTTCTATTCACCAAAAAATATGTTTTTCTTATCAGATTCCAAGTAACTTACTGATCACAGTCGTGTATGTATGATTTTAGAAATTCCCAAGCATAAAAGTGAAAAACTCATGTTTAAAGGTCACATAGAACATAGTAGTCCATTATTTTTTATTTTCATGTTATTATAAGAAATATTTATAAGAAATTAATTTCCATTGATAAAACATCGGGTCGTTATAGGGAGGAGTTAATTGAGTTCATGAATTTCACCAGTATAATTTAAAATCGCCTCTATAATTAAATTTTTATAGCATGTCATTCATATAAAATAAAATTAATGTGTGAAAATTTATAAATTATCTAAATAGTGTGATTTGGTACTGTTTCAAGGATTTAAAGAAACATCATTTAGTCCCCCCACCCCTACACCCAATGAAAATATTGTGAATTTATTTAATTTTGATTCAATGTGATATCAAACAGAGTGAATGAAGCTAAAAGTTAGACTATAACATGTTGAGAAATGTTCATTTAAAGGGATATTTCATGGATGTAATTTATAAATCCCCACACATAAATTTTTTAAATAATTGTCTAATTCCATGAATAGAAAATTATTATTTTAAAATTATAATAGATAGAATACAGTTGTCTGAGAAACTGACCAATGATGACTCTTTGTTAAAGGAAAAAATATGTCTTCATAGTTTCACTCTAAAATGACCTTTTGTCATGACCCCCTCCCCGCAAATTGTACACCTCCTGGGTCAGCAATGTGAAAAGGGAGATAATGACCCCCGAGTCCTGCCTCCAGTAGGCCCTGGGTTGGCGACTAGCACCGAGGGTATAATAAACACACAAATGGTAGGCATTACCCTCTAAGAAAACACATGTGGAAGAGAGAGATAAGATAGACCCCAACCAACTCCAACTCAGAAATGACATATAAAAGAAACCCAAGTGCATGTATGTCATTCCATGTAAAAGTACTACAACTAGAAGGGGAAAAACTGCAAGTACCCAAAAGAAAGTAAAAAATGCCGCAACCACAAGCCCAAACAGCTCCAGCAACCCCAAGCAAGTAGAAACCAGCATGATCTCCCACATGCTCAAAGTGACCTGGAAATCGTTTATATATACATTGGGTGAGTTTAACCGTATACTCAGTAGGATCCTCCCCAATGCCTCTCATACAAAGTAAAGAAAGCATGCTAATGCACAATGAACATCAAGTGAAACTAACTCATCACCTAAATAGGTATACTGAGTTCCCAACCTCACCATGGATACTCTCACTAAGCAAGGCATACAGGAATATATCATATAATAAGAATATCAAGGGTACACCGCTACTACTTCCCCACTAGTTTGTCGTTCTGACCCAACGTCGAACGTCCTGAGCATCTCTCTCCAAAAACTATTGCTCGTAGACACATGGGAAAATCACCACAATATGCACCCCATGAAACAAAACCACCACATCCATACACCAAGGTAACCATGCAGATTTTGGGAGCCACCACAGCTTACATAATGTGTATCATACGTCGGGTATTATACCCCAAGCCATTAAAGCCCATACACCAAGTAAGGATTCTAAGGCCATCACAGCCTATACATGTTACACACATAGTAGTACATAGAAAACTACATCCAGAATATATGTGTGTGAGTAACCACAATCTATTATAGCCCTCATCACACATATATGGTGAACACAAACCAATGTATCAGCCATCACCAGTTACTACCAAGACAAGTGATTGGGGCCAAAGGGGGTAGTCAGCCATCCATCCTCCCATCAGAATGTTGGGAAAAACAACCCCTAGGCCTCATAATCCATGGGGTGTTAGTTTCCCTTACTGAAAGGGTGGAGTAGTGTATAGAAACAAAAAAAGTATAGGATATATTATATCTCAGAACAACACTATGGTCATTACCTAGTCTTAGACACAACTGCATCTAACATCTCTCAGACTCTGGGATGCTACTTCTAAGACTATGTATCCTTTAAGAACAAAACCGTTTAAAGGGATTTATTAGATTACTTCATTCCCTTTTTATCAGTTGTAGTGTACAATAATTAATTCTTTAAACATTAATTAACCATGAACAATTCCACATTAATTTTCTTTAGCATCACACACAAATTAAATTATTCCTTAAAAAATTACAACCTCATCATTATGTTCCACTAACTCTATCCCCATGGTTTAACACCATTTATTTAATTATTCATTATAGAAATACTTTCCCACCTTCCTAGGAATTCTAGAAAAGCATTATATGCTACTAAACACAAGGGTGCACAACACGATGAGGAGATGTACTACCCGTAGAGACTTGGCCACTTATAGAGAGAGAATATACCCATCCTTCCTTGAGAAGTTAAACATGGAAAGAACATGGCATAACCCTCGTGTCTTCACCTCTTTTTGAAGAAGGGTAAGTAAGACCAGCTTCCTTGAGCAGTGGGGAAAAGTAAATCAGATAAACAACCAATAAATATTACCAAGCATCCATCAATCACATCCACTCCATTCCATCATCCATGGGCTCCTCCCTAACACCCACATGCATAAACTGATGCATCTTGCCACTCTAGGAGCCATCTGATGCCACAACCAAAATCCACCATGCCCCCTCATATCACAACAGCCATGGAAGATCATATCACAGCACAAACAGTAGGAAAAAAACACCACATTTAATTGGTCTCTTTTCCCTTTAACAATGAAGAGGGTGACTCAGAACCCTTTCAGGAATTATCAAAAAATAATTTCTTTAATCAATCTTGAATTAACTGATTTATTATTCATAGGTTCCAAATTTGGGAAACCTAATCAGTAATATATCACAAATAATTAAACATGATTACTGCGCCAATTTTATTAACATCAAATTATAACTAGAACCAGATTCGTTTACATGCCTCTTATCTTTAGACAAAAAATTATCATTTAATCTCAATTTATGTTCTTTACCAATTTCCATCAAGAACGAACAGCTATTCAAAGCAAGCATAGATATCACACTATCAAGAAAAACATCAGGCAATAACAGGTGATCGATATCAATTTATTTATCCGGTTAAAATATTTATTATGTCAATTCCATTTCCATCTAGTAGGATTAAACATGCTAACAATACAGTTGCACGCAAATGAAATGATAAGAAAAAGTTCCCCTACCTTGAAGAGTTCTTGAGGTTATTTATCCACACAACGGGTCACTATCCTCCTCTCGTGATAACTGCATCCCCCCGAGGATTCCACGGTATGACCGCAACAACCAAACCCCAAGAAAAATCCCATTAGAAGCATGAATATAACATGTTATAATATTTAATGGAGAAATATGAGAAGATGATCCCAATGGAATGACGATAAAACATACCTTATATCGAGGATTTATTGATACAACATGGTTGAATCAAAATAGAGAAGAATTGATCTGAGGTGTAATGTTTTATTGTGCAACTCTTACGGGAAGGATTGAATGGTTCTAGCATCTCATAGCCGAGAACATAGAGGAAGAACAAGGGAGGATGATATCTTGTCCCTTTTTAAGATTTAGTGGGTTGACAGTTTAAGGTAAGCTTAATTACCCATTAAAATAGGATCATATTAACCCACACAGTTGACCATGTAAAAACATCCCGAGACATAGGAATAATTAATATAGGATTTATGGTCTTTGAATCATCCATCTTAATTTCAGGGTTGCAACGTCATAGACAGTTCGCTGTTCCAACACCATATGAGGTAGAAATGTTGTTTGCAAGATCCCATAATAATAATAATAATAATAATAAGGGGTGTTTCGTGGACCTGATCCATGAAACATAATTTAATACCCCACATTAGACTTGAATCGATCGTATTAATGAGAAGATCACATCACCAATGACGAGAAGTTAGTCGGATGTCGCACGCGGGAGTTATGGTGGGTCGAATAAATAATAATAATATTACATCTATTAATTCACCAGTGTTTCAGGTACCCGATCCAAAAACCCAAAATTAGACATCCAATATTGGACTCATAAATTCCGTCTCAAAGTATGGGTCACACTGCCGCTAACGGTTCATGAAACCGAGGTTGCACGAGGAAGATACCGTCAAAATTCAGTTTTCCCAACGAAAATAATAATTACGTTATTATATTATTATTATTTTTAATTTAATTTAATTTAATTACATAAATTCTCACATTCGGAATCCACACACAAAATATCTCAAATTTGGTACTCATCACCCCATTCACCTTGATTGATTTCCTCATTCTTTTAACTTATTTATTTTATTGCTTTAAATTTTAAATCATTGTTTACTATTTCTCTCTCCAATCTCTTTTTCTCTTCCACAATTCACTCACACTCCAACAGAAGTGTCTCCTCCCCTTGAATGACTCCTATTTTAACATATTTATTTTATTTTAACATTATTGGAATTAATATCATAATGATTATTATAAGTGAAAAATTGTTCAATCAGTCACACAAAACTCTATTTCGACGCCTCCTCTTTCCCCCCATGTGCTACTTGTGTGTGGCGCCCAACTCTACTCTCACATCATTTTTATAATTAATAAAATTAATAATAATAACACCCATTATTAATGTTCTAATTTAATCCCATTAAACTAGTTTACCATGGTTATTCTCATATTAAATTTAAACCATTCCATTTAATTAATCACACACCAAAATCCACCATTACCATTTATTATTGAATATAATAGTAATAAATCCGCTTTCAAATTCAACAATGGGTCGCCATCATTATCATTAATAATTATTCTTATTATTATTGACTCCCATAATTATCTTATAATTACACCCTCTCTCCCATCAATTAAATCATTCTCCCACAAAACTTACACGGCCTCTTTATAACCCTAACATTCACAAAGTAATGGACCGGAGGGATCCGGGCCATTACATCAGATACCTGTCAAAACATTCTCATCCCTGAGAATTCAAAACCAACCTAAAGAGACAAAAAAAGAAACAGGGTCTGACCCCCACCCATCGAGATACCTCTCAAAAGAGAGAAAGCCACAAAAGCAACAAAATAAATTCATAAGTAAAACATGAAAGGTCTAACCACAAAGGGGACATCATTACATGAAAAGACTTAAGCATCAAAACACTCAGGGTACTGAGAACGTATTTGTGACTCACGTTCCAAGGTAATCTCCTCCATGCCACCGTGCTGCCACAAGACATGAACCAAGGGGATATAACACATGTGTAACACCTTCTCCTTGTAGTCTTGGATATACACAGGTCACTCCTCAAAGGTTGCATCATCATAAACATCGATCCCTTCTCAATCGATATTGTGGGAGTCATAATGAAGATAACGATGGAGTTTTGATACATGGAAAACATCATGTATTTGAATCATCTGTGGGGGATGTGCTACTTCATACGACACAGCTCCAACATGAGCAAACACCTTGAAAGGCCCAACAAACGGGGGAGAAATCTTACTTCCACGACCAAACCTTCATTGCCCACGATGGGGAGTCAACTTCAGAAACAAATGATCCCCAACATTAAACTCTAAGGGCCTCCTTATTTGATCAGTATATGATTTCTCACGATATTGTGCTTTCTTCATCCTCTCACGAATCACCTGAACCATATCTCTGGTAATCTTCCCTAGTTCAGGTCCGAGAATTGTTAACTCCCTGACCCCAGTCTAGCACAACAAAGAATGGCATGGCCGGCCCTAAAAGGCTTTAAACGGCGCCATAACGATGGTGGAGTGAAAACTATTATTGTAAGTGAACTCCACGAAGGGTAAGTGCCTCATCCATGAACCTCTAAAATCATGAACACATGATCATAACATGTCTTCAAGAGTCTGGATGGTTCACTCGGTTTGACCATCCGTTTGAGTGTGAAAAGTAGTGCTAAGTCATAGTTGAGAACCAAAATCATGTTGGAAAACTCTCCACACCATGGAGGTAAAACGAGGATCTTTATAATAAATGATCGTCCTAGGGAATCCATGAAGTCTCACCACGTCCTCTAGATACTTCTTCAACAATTCTTACACTAAGATTGACTCCTTGATCGCTATGATGTGGGATGAATTTGTTAAATGATCCACTACCACATAAATAGCATCATGTCCTCCCAAATCTCAAGGTAAACCTGTTTCAAAGTCCATTGAGATGTCCTCCCACTTCCACTGAGACATCCCTAATGGCTGGAGAAGACCACCCGGAACATGGTGTTCAACCTTCACCTTTTGGCAGACTGAACATCAAGACACAAACTCCGCAACAACATGCTTCAGCCCGGGCCACCAAAAATGACTCACCAAGGATCGATACACCTTTGTCAATCTAGGATGTATTGCTAAGGGAAATCTATGGAACTCTCAGAGAACCGTATCGCGCATCGTCCAGGGAACAAAAAGACATCCATGATACGAAACATGGTATTTTTATTCCTCCAACCAACCATCAGGTACCTCACCATAAACAACTCGATCTCTCCAAACCTCCACCTCTTGATCTCCCAACTGGGACTCTTCCACCTTCTGCACCAAGGTTGACTATACCGTCATCTGAAAAAGATAACCTCTACCCCCAGCTTCCCCCATATCAAAATTCAATGCTGACTTTTCTTCCATTACTCTCCAGGAATCACTGGATTCACGCACAGTATCACTACGCGACTTTCGGCTTAGCGCATCAGCTACAAATTTCCCTTTTCCAGGTGTATATGATATTTTGACGTCATATTCCTGTAAGATCTCCATCCACCGATGATGTCGTAAGATCATGTCAAGCTGGGAGAAAACATACATCAAATTCTTATTAACAGTGAAAACCACAAAACGCTCATCGATGAGGTAATGTCTCCATAACTGTAGAGAAAACACCATGACTTCCAACTTAAGATCATGGGTGTCCAAGTTACGTTCATGGGGATGCAAATGTTGAGACCCATAAGAAACTACTGACCTCTTTTGTATGAGAACAGAACCTAACCATAGATGGGAAGCATCGTAGAAAACATCAAAATGCACTCCCTCAGCTGGAAGAAAAAGGAATGGAGCACTTGCTATCTTTTCCTTTAGATACTCTAATGTTTCCTGACACTGAGAAGTCCATATGAATGTCGGACCCTTCTGGGTCAAAGCTGCCTGAGGAGTCGTAACTCATTAGAAATTGGCTACTAACCTCCTTCAATAGCCTGCGAGACCAAGGGAACTTCGCACCTCTGACACTGTCTTAGGGGATTCCCAAGACACAAATGCTTCTACCTTTGATGGATCCACATCTACTCCCTATTGGGACAAAACATTCCCCACGAAACGAACTTCTCGAGCCCAAAACTCACACTTCGACAACTTCCCGTACAAATGATGTTGGCGAAGAACTCTCAAAATAGCTCGTAGATGATCTGCATGCTTCTCTTCAGATGTGGAGTACAGAAGGATGTCATCGATGAAAACAACCACCAATTTATCCAGGAACTCACGGCACACGGAATTCATCAATCCCTTGAATATAGCTGGATCATTCTTCATGCCAAATGGCATTACAACGAACTCATAATTCCCATGAAGACAAAAGAAAGAAGTCTTTGGAATATCTGCATCCTTCACATGCACCTGATGATATCCTGACCGCATTTCGATCATTGAGAACCAATTTTCACCGTTTAGTTGATCGAATAAATCATCAATTCATGGAAGAGGATAGTGATTCTTTATTGTCACTTTTTTTATGTGACGAAAATTGACACACAATTGCAAACTGCCATCGGCCTTCTTCACGAACAAAACTGGTGGACCCCACTGCGACACACTTGGCCAAACAAAACCTCACTACAGCATACCATAAATATGTATATAAATCTCTATTTACTCAGAAGGGGACATCCTATATGGTGACATAGAGATAGGAGACGCTCCTAGCTATAGCTCGATCCCAAACTCGATCTCTCTTCAAGGAGGTAATGCTACAACCACTTCTGGAAAGTGATCAGGGTGATCCTCTAAAACCCTAGGAAATTCCAAATGATGAACCTATAAAGAACTCAACATCATCTCAACCATCATGGATGATAAGGATGGAACACACCTATGACCCATATGAGGGTCTCACTCACCAACAAACACCATTTGCTCTGTATCCAAACCAATGAACATGACCTTTTCCATGAAGCAATCCATGATATCCTTCACAGAATACAACCAATCCATGATGAGGATAACATCATATGGTAGTATTCGTAAACATAGTAAATATACCCAAGATAAGTGTTTCCCTAACACTAGATCATAGTCTATACATACTTCAAACAAGTGAGCTCGACCTCCAACTTGTGTAGTCAACGCCAAGGGCACTAGAAGCCTCTCTACCTCAAGTCCCAAAGCACGGACAAGGGAAGGTGATATGAAGAAGTGTGTCGCTCCTGAATCTAACAAGGTATACACCATGGTAGAAATCAAGAAAAGGGTACCTCGAACGACGTCTGGCTCGCCTGGAGCTGGAAATTCTAGAGCATGAAGTTGACCATGACCTCCTCCATGGCCTCTCGGACCCTGATGACAACCCCCACCATGATCTCACTCTTCTCTCTAAGGACGAGGAACATCTTGGGGATGTCCTCTACCTGCCCCATCTACCCTCTTCTACTATAAATCTGGTGAAACTGGCTGCTACTGCCTCGGATGGAACTGCCTCAAGGGAGGAACCTGGAGCGTAGCGCCCTCTGCACGATGACCGCTCTGAAAGGTCAGGAACTCCTGCTGCTGATGGCCATGACCACCATAAGAAAAAAAGCACCTAATACCTTGGCATACTCCAGAGAGTTTTTTCCTCTAGAGAAACGAGGTGTGAAGGGTTGGGACATACCCTCAGTTGAACGAAAACACTTCTTCCTTGAAAACCAGGAACCTCAGACCACAGCTCTGCTTCGTGAAGAGTCATGGTGATTCCCCTCTCGTGATGATCCAGTCCTGGCCAAAGTCCTCTCGACAACCTCTTACCTCGCCAGTACCTGAAGATATGTCTTCAGCATAAATGGGGTGACCTGGGGATGGATCTCTGGATGCAAAGCATCCTCAAAATTCCTCTCTCTAGCCTCCTCATCTGGTAACAGTTCCGAATCATATCATAAAAGGTTCTTGAAATAGATTCCAAAATCTTGAACACTGGAGCTCCCCTGTCGAAGGGTAAAAATCTCCCGACGAATGGACGCCTCCGCAATCGAAGAAAGAAACTCGACTCTAACTCATGTGTTTTGACCAAATAAAAACATCCCAAGACATAGGAATAATTAATATAGGATTTTTGGTCTTTGAACCTTCCATCTTAATTTCAGGGTTGTAACTTCACAGACGATTCTCCATTCCAACCCAGTATGAGGGAGATATGTTGGATAAAATATCTCGTAATAATAATAATATTATTGAGTGTTTTGTGGACCTGATCCACGAACCATAATTTAATATCCCACATTAGACTTGAATCAACAGTATCAATGACAGAATCACATCGCCACTGACGAGAATTCAATCAGATGTCGCACACGGGAGTTATGGCGGGTCGATGATTTAATAATATTATTAAATCTATTAATTCACGAGCGTTTCGGGTAACCGATCCGAAAACCCGAAAAAGACATCCAATATTGGACTCATAAATTCCATCTCGATGTCGGGGTCACACTACCACTGAAGGATTGTGAAACCATGGTCGCACAAGGATGATACCATCAAAATTATGTTTTCCCAATGAAAATAATAATTACATTATTATATTATTACTATATTTAATTTAATTTAATTCCATAAATTCTCACATTCAAAATCCATGAACAAAATCTCTCAAATTTGGTTCACATCACCCCATTCCACCTTTATTGATTTCCCCTTTTTTTAACTTATTTATTTTTTTGCATTAAATTTTAAATTTTTATTTCCTTTAAACTCTTTCACTCTCCAATCTATTTTTCTCTTCCACAATTCCCTCACGCTCAAACAAATGTGGCGCCTCCCCTTGATCGAATCCTCTTTTAACTTATTTATTTTATTTTAACATTATTGGCATTAATATCATAATGATTATTAAAAGTTAATAAATGTTCAATCACTCACACACAACTCTATTTCCATGCCTCCTCCTTCCCCCCATGCGCTACTTTTGTGTGGCGCACAACTTCACTCTCACTTCAATGTTACTATTAATAAAATTACTAATAATAACACCAATAATTAATGTTCTAATCTAATACCATTAAATTAGTTTACCATTGTTATTCTCTTATTAAATTAAAACAATTCCATTTAATTAATCACGCACTAAAATCCAACATTACCATTTATTATTTAATATAATAGTAAAAAATCCTCTTTCAAATTCATCAACAAGTCACCATCATTATCATTGATTATTATTATTATTATTATTGATGACCATTATTATCTTATAAATAATCCATCTCTCCCATCAAGTAAATCTTTCTCCCACGAAACTCACGCAGCCTCTTCCTAACCCTAATTTTCACAAAGTAATAGCCCTGAGGGGTCCAGGGCATTACACCATTTTTCTTTTTAATATCCTCTAGGATACATAGATTTTTATACTATTAACTATTAAGGTATTCATATGAAATTTTCATTTACAATCAGTGTTATAAAACTTCAAGTAGCATTCTTAGAATACTGAACACGTAAGAAGAACAATAGATGCAAAAAATGTTTAAAATTTTAATATAGTTTAAACAATTTATACACCAAATATTTTCATTTTTTATTTATATAATCTATATAATTTGTTTAATTTAATTGAATCAAAATGATAATTATTATTCTATTAAAAATTATGAATTATCATATCCTTTATTTAATGTGTCTTTTATAAATAAATATCATTCATTTAAAAAGAAATACTTCAAATTTAAGTTATCTTCTCATTTAATATAGGAATCGAAAATCTTTTATTGAAATATAAAAACAATTAATTTCTAATTTATATATAAGACCCTATTTAATAAAAATATCAAAAAAATCTTCATAAATAAATATATCAAAAGTAACATATTTTTAAAAATATATATAACACATAAAATCATTCATTCAACATGAATGTAATAATTCCAAGCACATCATAATTTACCAACACATAATATGTCATACTTTAAAAATAATGTTGAAAAAAAATTATTTAATTTTAACTTGTCCAATATTACTATCCCATTTGTTATAGAATTTCTCTATAAAATAATTAAATGTAGCTCTTTTTGAAAATATAAGATTATTATATTTTTATGTTATTTTTTCCATTGGGAAATACATAATTTGTAAAAATATATTCCAAGTTATTCATAATACAAATGATTTCAGGATTTGACATGTTATATAATATATATATAATTTCAAATTTTTATTTAATAAAAATAATTAACCCCTATATATATTATTTCCATTACTCATAAAACATTATTGAATTGAAATGTAGAAAATTAGAATATATAGAAAACACTTTAATATATAAATAATAAAATTTAAATAATTTAAAATTATTATAAAAGAAGACATGAGATATTGGGAGCATAAAAACTATGAATATATGATGGTATATTGGTACACTAAAACCTTCCTATAGTCTCCCCCATTTAGAATATCAGAAAACCAATAACATTATAGCATAATATTTTCAAAATTAATAGAATATTCATAATAATAAAAATAATAAAAATAATAATTCTTTTAAATTTTACATTGTTCTTTTATTCCGCCTATTTTATCATATCTAAGGGAATGATTAAACAGAAATAAATGGAAATTTATGTTGCATCCTGAATGATATTGTTCAAATATAACCCATTAAAAGTGAATAATTAGGCACGTTCCGCTGTTGCATAAAAGAAACTAAAAGATAGCTAAAATAGTTGATAGATATACTCAATGAATACCGTAAATTAGTAAACATTAACGTTCCAGATCTAGTTAAGTGGTAGGATCAGATGATTTTGGTAATACATTATGATCATGTTTTACCCATTAAAATGGTACTTTAGATTGGGGGGAATTTTTATGGTTTTGCAGAAGAATAACAAAATATATCTTCTTAAATTCTAAATTGTTAATGTTTATCAAGATCTCTTTTTCTATTTTCATTATTTTTGTATTATCCTAATATTATGGGTTCATTTTCACAACTAATTCATAGACCAAAAAATTTTATGTTGATATTATGTATTATTAATAATTGTGTAATATTTGGAGGTAGTGGTTCTATCATAGGCAAAACATTAAAATATGTTGAAGGGTTTCTCGATAATGATAAAAAATTGTCTTTTAATAATGAGTATTTTTACTGGATCTATCATGAAATTACTTGTGCGGTGTAAAATTTTCTGTTGGTAAATGTTTCTATGTTGATAATCTATTTGGTAAACTTTTCCCTTTCCCTCACATGTATCCTCATATAAATATTTTCCAGAAGAATTAATTGTTGATACAATTTTTTATTCTTATATTCAAATAATAAATTCAATCCTTTCCCACGATTTTATCCAAATCCGTCTATATTTTCTCATTATAATCTATCTTAATATCATTGACATAAAACTTATAAATAGTGTATTCTAATAAACCCAACAAAACACTTTTGGTATACTGATAAAAAATATAAATAACGATTTTCCATGATTTTTTATTTTCCATGACCTCTATAAAATCAATTTCTTTTTTCAATTAACTTTCCTAATTGTACGTTATTATTATTAATATATATTTTTTGTTTTTATAAACTTAAATTTCAATAATAGTGGTCTCAATATTTTTGGAGTTGTAAAAAACAATCATTTACCCTTTTATATACACATATAACTTATATGGATTTTTGTATAGTTAATAGTTATAATTAATTTATAAATCAATAATTTGGAAAAACTACTAAAATATTATATTATATCAAATTAGATTTATCATAATTATATAGAGGAATATTATTCAATCGTTATTCATAATTATTAAAACTTTTTCCTCTACATTGAATATTGATCTTATATTCCTCATTCTTATTATTAACAAAAATAATAATTTTAGAAACCCACTAATAATTCTAAATGTATATATTAATTTATTGTTATCCAAATCCAACATTATGACATTAATTTGTTTATAAACCAAAACATTTTTTGATTCTTCATATTAATCTCATTTAATATTATATCATTTTAATTAAAAAAATCACCCTTTTACAATATAAAAGTACGATGAAACACCATCCAATTAATCATATATGTATTTTATCTAATATGAAAATCAACACTAATCTCAATAATATTATTATATACTAAAAAATACTAATATTTTATCATTTCCTAAATATATTTTTAAAATACTCAACTATTCATGTCTAGATATGTTATATACACTTTATCATTTTTGTTTGAACTATTTTTCAACATTTAAATTCCTAAAAAACTATAATTGAAACTATATGGGATTTTATATCCTCAAAATTAGATTCTAAAATAGAATTTTCATTCCATTTTACAAACTTATATAAAGATAATTTCAACCAAAAATTTAAATCAGTGATTTCATTTTTCAATTGATTAAATTTAATTGAGATACTATTTTAAAAAAATTTGTACTTTCATCAAATGAATTTACTTCTTCTCTTTAGGACTGTGACTATAAATTTTTGTCTAACAAATCATTTTACAATATGAAAACAGAAATACCCAACTAAAATTTTCAGTATATACTCAGTCATCCTGCTGATATTCATTTAAAAATCATTCTATTTCATTATTCTAATCTCCATTTTTTCAATTTAAATGAGTTTTTATTGATTTAAATTATTACTTGTGCATCAATATGATGAGAATAACATTATACATCTTAATTATTTTGAGATATATTAATGAAATTATACATATTTTATATAAATTATAAAAAAATCTCAATTTTTCTATGATCTTAATACAATACATGCTATTTTTTTAATGGAAATAAATTTAATTAAATATTTCAATAGAATATAGAGCTTTTTTTATGATATTATTACAGAATATAATGATATAATATATTACCATTGGATGTTTTTTACATCCTTTACTATAAATTGGATAGAGTCCTTAATGAAATATACCGAAAAAAGTTAATTTAAAACATTAAATAATGATGTTTTTTATTATCTCGTTTAATTTGAGTGATTACAATTTTATTTTTTCACGGTGATGTTCTTATGATTTTATTCGGAGGTGATTATTGATTATGATTTATTCTTTTATTACATTAATCATTAGTTACTATCATTTTTAAATATGAGGTTTCAGGTAAAGAGAAATACTTGATTTTGAAATGTTAAATTCAATTAAATATATGTGCTTATGTTAATTTTTTATCGTTCATTTTGAATTGGAGCTCAAAAATATGGCATATTGATTTTTTGGGGTTATCGATGGTATTCCTAGTATATAACATATAATTTTTATGAGTTCCTTGAAGAAGCTCAAGGTTTTAAAACTTCTGTACCATGGTTCTAGAAATTGAAAGGCCTACCACATTGGGATAAAACCAATATGTCCTAATGAATTGGGACTACTAGAAACAATATCAATTAAATTATTATTTATATCTTTATCTTAAACAAAATATTTTATTTTCAATTTTTATATTTAATTTTAATTGGTTTTTGTCTCTATTAAATTATTTCTCTCCTAACCATTTAGTTTTAGTTTCATTTATTACGTTGGTTGAATATTTATTTAATAGGCTATATAATCGAAAAAACCAAAACTTTATAGTTGGAAATTTTATGTGGGATCTATGAATAAAATTTAATCCCATCCTTCTAAAAAAACCATAAACTTGTTACCAAAGACAAATCGTGATATCAAATAATTACTCTTCACTTCGGTTTAGAGCAAGATTATTAATTTTAAAAATATATCTTTTATTGGTTTTGAGATTATTTTACACATTATTTCAAAAAACGTGCAGTATAAGAAAGTTAATTTTCTTAACAATAGTGGGTTTTTTACATTATAATGTGTAAAAATAACTATATTATTTGAATAACATTTTTAAGAGGACATATTATGATTACAAGAGAGATTTCATGGAGACCTATGTGATAAAAATCTAAGTTGGAAATTTATTATGTAAAATAGAAAAAATAAGATTCATGGTAAACTAATTAAGAATATTAAGGATTATATGAAGCATAATTTCAAAAAAATATCATTGTATGAAATACTTTTCGACAGTCGATTAAATGTAACACCTATAATCATTTTTATTCACATAGAATAACATACATAATAAACAAAAAAAGTTTAAGTAATATATTTTATAATTAAAAAAGATATATAATTCAAATAATATACACTAATAATTAAGTATCATTCATTTTCTTTACTCCAAGAGGAATCAATTTTCCAAATGAATCATGGATTTATGAATCTTTTTAATAGTTAAAAATTTATTAATAAATCAGAAAATAGTTGGGAAAATGTAGAACCCCTGGTTTGAGGTATGAAGCCATTGTTTATGAATTTTATGTGTTTAAAGTGCAAGGGATTAGATGGGAAGTGGTTGGGAGAGTTTTGAACTTTTTTGGATGAGGTTGGATGCCGTTAAAGGGGTGCGCGGTTTGAGCACAGTTATTGTAAACCGTGTAGATGTTCCAGGAACCGTGCAAAGGGAGGCAGTGGGTTTTGCATGGCCTACGCACGGTTTTCCAAACCGTGCGAGTAAACAGCGCGGACTCTTGCTCCCTAGACAGTGGCATGCACATGGTTAGCGCACGGTTTTCCAAACCGTGCGGGCTAACCATGCGGCCACTTAATGTTAGGGTTTTTAAACCAGGACTCACTCAGGATTGACTCATTTCACTCCTCTCTTCCTCTCACTCGAGCCTCAATCGGGATTTTGGGTTCTCAGGGGACTACATTTCTCTCCCACTCGATTTGGAATGATTTTGAAGAGGATTCAAATTGGTTTCAAGGTGATTGGTTCAGGTAAGTCTCTCCTCTTGTTTCCCTTGTGTTTTCCTCTAGATCTTCATCCCTTTATTTCTTGGTATTATATATCTACACTTGTGGTGTATAGATCTAGGGTTGGGGTTGCGTTGGATGATGATTTTAAGGCTTGTGAATGGTAGGGGAAGGGATCTACAGAAGTTTTGGTGGTGTGTTCGCCATATTGGAGGTGCGTTTGGTTGTGGGTCAATTTCTCAGGAACCCTAAAGGTAGGTGTCTTATCTCTCAACTCCACATGGTTAGAATTGATAGTTACATGTTTCAAATAATTTTTGGTGATTAAAATTAATTGTGATTTGTTATTTAGAATTGGTTGGAAATCCTTTTTGGGTGTTTTGGGGATTTTTGGGGAAAAGGGGGTTTTGTGGTGAAATGCTATCGTTGTGAATTTTAAAATAGGGATTTTAAAATGGAATGAAATGATTTATTTGTGAAATGATTGATGGAAATGGTTTTCAATAAAAGTGTGGTTTATTGAAATGATATTTTTAGATGGAAAATGGGTTTCAATAAATGGGTGATTTATTGAAGTAGATTGATATGTAATGGAAATAGGGTGATTGCATGATGTTGTGACCTTGGAGGGTTATGAGATTGGTTTTACTTTTTTGTATTGTTGTGTGAAAGTGGGTGGGAAGTACCACTATAATTAAGGGTGATGGATAGTGAACGGAAGGGCTACCAACAAAGGATAATTGGATGAGAAGTGCCACTAGCTGTGAATGGGTGAACGGGTTGGACGGAAGCGCCACCATTTGGTTGTTTTGATTGTTATTGTGAATTATTTTGCAAGATGTAATTTTTGTGCTAATGTGTGAATAATGGAGTGTCTTGTGGCATGTTTGTTGGCTTTTCCTTGGTTGCGTGGTTTGGGTATGATGGCTTGGTAAAGGAATGTTTGGCTTATGAAATTGTTGCACTTGCGATTTATTTTATATAAACTGTTTTTATAAATGTTCTAACAGTTTTATACTAGTGGCGTGTGTAGGGAAGTCATTTGGGGAAAACCTACTTAGTTTTAGTACTGACCCCCTTCTTTGGCACGGTGGTGTCTTTGCATTTGTCGTGTTCCATGACGTGGGAAAAGGTAAGGCATCGACATCCTTTAGTGGAGCTTTGTGATTCCTTATTGGAGCTTGGAGATTGGAGCGTGGTGTAGAGATGTGTTAGTGTCATGGCTCATGTTATTTCTTATTGAGTCTTTCGAATTGTACTCTGATGTTGTATTGGGTGCATGGGCATGTATGATTATGGATTATCTGGTTGTCTTGGTAATGTATGAGTTTGGTTTTGTTGACATGCATCATATAGTTGTGGTTGTTTGGATGGTTTCGTCTCAATGGAAAATCGTTCCCCAATTGTTATCGGAGCCCTCAACATCTATTTCCAGCCTATGGTTCCATGGGAACATCTCTTAAGGCCAAGTAACCCACACCGCCTCCTCAATCCAATGGGGTAGGGGCGGGGTGTTACAAGTGGTATCATCTTGTTCGGTCCTTTGGAGTCGATTCTCGGATTTGTAGTTGACATTAGTTCTTGGTTATTCCTTGAGTCGCGATGGTAGCAAGGTGTAGGAATGTTGGAACATGAAATTTATGGCATAAAAGGACGTAGCAAGCCCTTTTATGCTGAAATTCAAGTTACAAGGGAGTTGGGTACATAAGTGTTTTGGAGACACTTATAGGCATTGAATATCTCATTGTCATGGGTGTAGCCAATGAGATGAGCATGACATGCATGGTATAAATGACTTCCCACTAGGATGCATATTTCATTGAGGTATAACGATTTATTATGGGATATGGATGTTTCAATCTCTAATGTGAATAAATATGGTATTTTGAAAATGGTTTGGTTTTCAAAATTTTGAAACATGGCACATGTGGAAAATGTGAACTTGTGGAAAGCCTTGTTGTGATTGTGTTTGGTGATGTGATTTGAGAATGAGGTTTCACCTGAGCCTCGGGTGAACCAGCAGCTAGTGCAAAGTATAGTGCAAGCTTTCCAAGATGTAGGCAGTGGGAATAAATCAGATGATCCAAGACATGTGGATCATGCGGTTCAGTTCCAAAAGCAGAATCCACCAATCTTCAGGGGTGATTCAGAGCCAGAGAGGGTAGAATCATGGTTGAATAGAATAAACAAGATCTTCGAGTTATTGGGAACCCTGATAGAGTTAAAGGTGAAGTTGGACACGTATATGTTGGAAGATCTTTCCCTTCAGTGGTGGGAGTTGGTAGCCCAAGCTGGTATGGACCAGGGTATAAAGTGGGAAGGATTTGAGGAATTTTTTAACAAACAATTCTACCCACATACATTCCGAATTCAGCGTACAACTGATTTCTTCTGTTTGAAGCAAGAGCTTATGTCGGTAATGGAGTATGCAGCTAAGTTTAAGAACACAGCAAGGTTTTCACCCAAGGTGGTGGGAAACACGTCTTTCCAGGCAAGAATACTTGAAGCGTGGTTAAGGCAAGAAATCCGTTCAAAGATAGTAGTACTATGTATAGACGATTACACAGAGATGGTGAATAGAGCCTCGGTGTCTGAACGAGACTTGTTCGGCACTCCGGGCAGATGAATCATGGTGGTACCCATGGAGAATAGTGGGAACTCTAACGCTGGGTTCAATCGGAAGAGGGACACTTATTTCCATGGTAGTAATATGGCATATCATCTGATGTCAGGATCGGTGAATCTTCCTCTGAAGCCCCAGAGCAAGCTGGGATGTTTTCAGTTTGGTTCTACATGCCACATAAAGCGAGATTGTATGACACAACCTCGGGCATGTCATATTTGTAAGAAGATGGGGCATATGCAGCGTTATTTTTGGAATCCTCCAAGGTCGGGTGCGCGTGACACTCCTTAGGTATCGCAGACGTCATATGCTTCGACGGAACGAGGGAAGCAGCATACCCCTCGACAATAGAATTAAATGGTCATGGTGATTCTCTAAATACCACGATACCTCAGCAGAGAAATAAAGAGCAGAGTGTGGTAAGCAAGAATGTGTTCAAAGCTGAGCAGGTTGTAGTGGATGATTAGTTGGGACCATCCACAGTTTGAGGTACTATTATTTTAAATTCTACCTTGATGCAAGTTTTGTTTGATACGGTTGCTTCACACTCTTTTATTGTTTCACAGGTAGTTGATTTGTTGGGTTTAAATGTTGTAATGATGCACTTGGTTTTGAAACTTCAAACTCCTCTAGGTTGAAGAGTGTGTCGAGCCTTCCTTTGTAGAGAATGTTGTATCGTTGAGGTCGAGGTTGAGATAACCTGGAATTTATCAGTGCTTAAGATGGATGGGTGTGATGTAATCCTGGGAATGGATTGGTTGGTGGCGTTCAAGGCTCACATAGACTGTGATGCGTGGACAATGGATTTTATGGCACACGATGGAGTTAGACATCTCTTTAGAGGAGAGAAGCATGAAAATCAAGGTGCAACGGGTTTGTTTGCACCAGCAGTGGGTACGTTATCATATCAGTTGGCGGTGTTGTCGTTGGAATTGGAATAGGGTGTTGTGAAAAGTGTTCCAACAACAGTGGTGGATCGGTTTATGGATGTTTTTCCTGAATAATTCTTTGGGTTACCTCCCGTAAGATAAATGGAGTTTACGATTGATCTCCTTTTGGGGACCAGTCCTATCTCACATCCATCTTATCAGATGGAACCAGCTGAATTGCGGGAATTGAATGTCCAGTTGGAAGAATTAGAAACCAATGGGTTTATCCGGTCTAGCACATCTCTATGGGCGGCTCCAGTTTTGTTTGTGAAAAGGCAGATGGAACATTGAGGCTATGTGTTGATTATCATAGACTTAATCAAGTTATGATAAAGAACAGATATCCACTTCCGCGAATCGATGATTTATTCGACCAGTTCAGGGGAGCTCAGTGGTTCTCCAAGATCGACCTGAGGTCGGGATACCATCAATTGTGGGATAGGAAGGAGTATATTCCTAAAAAATCTTTCATAAGAAGATATGGCCATTATGAATATGTAGTTCTACCCTTTGGCCTAACGAATGCACCATCAATGTTTATGGCGTTGATGAATCATATATTTCAGAGATATCTGGATTCATTTGAGATTGTAGTTTTTATTCTGGTGTATTCATAGACAAGGATAGAGCATGAGTAGCACATGGAGTTAGTGTTGGGGATCTTGAGGGATCATCAGTTGTATGCCAAATTTTCAAATTGTCACTTTTGGATACAGGATGTTCGTTTTCATTACCATGTGATTTCTGAAAGGGGTGTTTCAGTGAATCCGAAAAAGATAGAGGCTCTTGTTTCATGGAAACCGCCAAAGAATGTGTTTGAGATACGGAGTTTTCTTGGTCTAGTTGGGTATTATTGTTGTTTTGTTTGTGATTATTTACGTTTGGCTTTGCCGATGATATCTTTGACGAGAAAGAATGTTCCATTCCAGTGGAATGAACACTTTCAGCAGTGTTTCAAAGAGCTCATGGGTCGTCTTACATCAGCACCAATCTTGGTTTTGCAAGAACCAAGAAATAGGTATGTGGTGTATTATGATGCATCTGGATCAGGGTTGGGCTGTGTTCTCATGAAAGGGAATCATGTGGTTGTGTATGGCTCACGGTAGTTGAGAGTTCATGAGAAGAACTACCCTTCTCATGATTTGGAGTTGGCAGCAGTGTTCTATGCTTTGAAAGTGTGGCGTCATTATCTCTTCGGTGAGAAATTCATGGTACATATAGATCAGAAGAGCTTGAAGCATATTTTCTCACAAAGATATTTGAACTTGAGGCAAATGAGATAGATGGAATATCTCCAAATGTTCAATTTTGATTTAATGTACACACCAAGTAAGGGAAATCTGGTGGTAGATGCATTATGTAGAAAATCATAAGCTCAGGTGGTGAAACATGCATTAGACCAGTGGAAGCTGATGCCGGTTATAGCTGATATGCTGTTGGAATGTGAGGACCAGGGCGATAGAGCGGTATTCTTTCCAGTTTTGTTGATTCCTACTTGGTTTCCCTGGTGAAAGAGGTACAAATATACGATTCAGAGTGTGTGACCATGGGGTCGAGACTCAATGGTGGGGAGACCATTGAGGGTTGGCAAATGAATGGAGATTCAGTTTTGTGTTTTTGGAATTAGATAGTAGTACCAAAATATTTTCAGGAGGATCTTCTCAAGGAGTATCATCATTCTAGGTGGGTTGTTCATCATGGAATTCAGAAAATGTATAAAGCTTTGAAAGCGCTGCTCTGGTGGACTGGTATGAAAAGAATTGTGGCTGAGTTTGTTTCGTGATGCTTGACTTTTCAGCAGGGCAAGGAAGAGAATTAGAGGCCATCATGAATGGTGCAGTCTTTACCAATCCCAGTTTGGAAGTGGGAGCAGATAGCGATGGATTTTATCATAGGTATCCCAAGAATGACCAGGAAGCACGATTCCATTTGGGTGATAGTGGATCATCTAACTAAGTCGGCCCATTTCATTCCAATTTGGGAATCTCATATGGTGGAGGATCTGTCCAAAATCTCTATCTGGTAGGTGGTAAAGAGGCATGGTGTTCCAATTTCGATCATATCTGATAGATATCTGAGGTTTACATCTCTTTTCTAAAAATCCTTAGAGCAAGCCCTTGGAACGCAATTGACTATGGGTATGGCGTATCACCCTCAAACGGATGGTAAATATGAGAGGACGATACAAACTCTAGAGGATATGATGCGGGCTTCTATCATGGATTTTGGTGGCTCGTGGGAGGATCACTTGTCGTTGGTTGAGTTCTCGTACAATAATAGTTATAAAGAATACATACATATGGCTCCGTTTGAAGCGTTGTATGGACGGCCATGTCATTGTCCACTATATTGGGTGGAACTGGGCGAGTCCTCGTTGGTTGGACTGAGCCTTGTCTAGGGGACTATGTGGAAGATCAAGTTGATCGGGAAGAGTATTGAGGCAACTCAGAGTCTTCAGAAATCGTATACGGATCATCGTAGATGGCCGTTTTCGTTCGAGTTTAGTGATCTTGTGTTCTTGAGGATCCCTCCTAGGTTGGGACATCATCGGTTTGGGAAGCATGGAATGTTATCTCCGAGGTATATTA
This sequence comes from Viscum album, assembly GCA_963277665.1. Lineage (NCBI taxonomy): Eukaryota > Viridiplantae > Streptophyta > Magnoliopsida > Santalales > Viscaceae > Viscum > Viscum album. Next base: position 1,952,893,209 of record OY728150.1, read on the forward strand.
GGCCATTTGATATTCTTGAACGTGTTGGTGAGGTGGCTTATCATTTGACTTTTCCACCACGGTTCAGTGTGGTGCACAATGTGTTTCATGTGTTGCAGTTGAAAAAGTATCAACTGTATCATGACCATGTGATTCGTTGGGATCATGTTGAGCTAGAACTGGATGCTTCGTTGGTGCACGTGCCTGTGCGGGTTGTGGATAGGCATGAGAAAGTCTTGTGTGGTAAGGGCATCGGTTTAGTTTGTGTTTTGTGGAAACATGGTCAAGTTCAAGAGGAGACCTGGGAGCGGGAGAAAGAAATGGTCGAGTAGTGTCCCGAGCTCTTTCAACAATGGGAAGGTTCGCTACTTTTTGAGGACGAAAATTCCAATGTTGGGGAGAATGTAGCACCCCCCGGTTTGAGGTATGTAGCCTTTGTTTAAGGATTTTTATGTTTTTAATGTGCATGGGATGAGTTGGGAAGAGGTTGGGAAAGTTTGGAATAGTTTTGGATAAGTTTGGAGGCTTTTAAAGGGGTGCACGGTTTGAGCATGGTTAGTGTAAACCGTGTGGATGTTCCAGGAACCATGCAAAGGGAGGCAGTGGGCTTCGCACGGTCTACGCACGGTTTGCCAAACCGTGGGAGTAAACCTTGCAGACCCTTTCTCCTGAGGAAGTGGCGTGTGCACGGTTAGTGCACGGTTTTCGAAACTGTGCAGGCTAACCGTGCAGCCACTTAAAGATAGGGTTTTAAAACCCGAGCTCATTCGGGATTTCCTAATTTCACTCCTCTCTTCCTCCCACTTGATCCTCACTCAGGATTTTGGTTTCTTAGGGGTCTATGGTGCACTCCCACTCGGTTTTTAAGAAATTTGATGAGGATTCAATGTGGGTTGAAGGTGATTGCTCTGGGTAAGTCTCTCCTCTTTTTTCTAATGTGGTTTCCTCTAGATATTTTTCCCTTTCATTCTTGGTTTTCTAGATATACACTTGTGGTGTGTAGATATATGGTTGGGGATGCATTGTATGATGATTTTAAGGCTTGTGAATGGTAGCGGAATGGATCTAGAGAAGTTTCGGTGGTGCGTTTGCCGGATTGGAAGTGTGGTTGGTTGTGGGTCGAATTTTCGGGATCCCTAGAGGCAGGTGGATTCTCTCTCGAATCCACTTGGTTAGAATTGATAGTTACATGTTACAATTAATTTTTTGTGATTGAAACTAATTGTGATTTGTTATGGAGAATTGTTCGGAAATCCTTGGGGGATGTTTTGCGGATTTTTGGGGAAAATGGGGTTTTGTCGTGAAATGCTATCCTTGTGAATTTTAAAATGGGGATTTTAAAATTGAATTCTATGATTGATTTTGGAAATGAATGGGGGAAATAGTTTTCAATAAAAACGATGGTTTTATTGAAATGATATTTTGGAATGGAAAATGGTTTTTAATAAATGGGTGATTTATTGAAGTAGATTGATATGGAATAGAAATTGGTTGATTGCAAGATGTTGTGACCTTGGAGGGTTATGTTCTTGGTTTGAATTGTTTTTAATGTTGTGTGAAAGTGGGCGGGAAGTACCACTATAATGAAGGGGGGTGGAAAGTGGATGGAAAGGACACCATCAAAGGATAAGTCGATGAGAAGGTCCAATAGTTGTGAATGGGTGAACAAGTTGGACAGAAGCGCCACCATTTGGTTGCTTTGGTTTTTTTTTTGCATTATTTTGCAAGAGGGGATTGTTGTTCTAATGTTTGAATAATGGAGTGGCTTTTGGCATGTTTGTTTGATTTTCCATGGTTGCGTGGTTTGTGTATGATGGCTTGGTAAAGGCATGTTTGGCTTATCAAATGGTTGCACTTGAGATTTATTTTATATAAACTGTTTATATAAATGTGCTAATGGTTTTATCCTAGTGGCATGTGTAGGGATGTAATTTGGGGAAAACCTACTGAGTTTTAGTACTCACCCCCTACTTTGGCACTGTGGTGTCTTTACAGATGTCGTGTTCCTTGACGTGGGAAAACGTAAGGCATCGACCTCCATTGGTGGAGATTTTTGATTCCTTATTGGAGCATGGAGATAGGATATTGGTGTGGAGCTGTGTTAGTGTCATGGATGATGGTGTTTCTTGTTGATTCTTCCGCATTGTACTCTGATGTTGTATTGGGTGTGTGGGCATGTATGATTATGGATTATCTGGTTGTCTTGGTAATGTATGAGTTTGGTTTTGTTGACATGCATCATATAGTTGTGGTTGTTTGGTTGGTTTCTTCTCAAGGGAAAATCATTCCCCAATTGTTCTCGGAGCCCTCAACATTTATTTCCAGCCTTTGGCGCCTTGGGAATGTCGCTTAAGGCCAAGTAATCGTCACAGCCTCCTCAAGCCAATGGGGTAGGGGTGGGGTGTTACAGAAAATATTTTTGAATATATTACTAATATTTTAAATAATGGGTGATATCTAAGAAAATATCGATAGATAATAAATAGAATATAAAAAATTATAATGTATAAAATATCATTGGAACACTATTTTAATATGAGAACCACTTAAGGATGTGTATATAAAAGGAATAGAAAATTATACAATTTCTTTTTCTACAAATATTAATTAATTTTTTTCCTATTCCATTATTTAGAATCCAAATACAACTATGAAATGAAAAACATATAATTTGTATAGTAGTGGCATCAAATTTAACAAAAGTGGTGTCAGTCGAATGGAAATAATCATGTTTTGAAAAGGAAACTTCTAAAAATATTATAGAAATGACAAGAATAGAATAAATTAAAATTATAATAAAAGAATATATTAATCCGAATTTGTATAATGAATATATGAAATCAATTTATGTAAAAAATGATTTTTGACTAAATAATAAGGATAAAAAATACATGAAATTACATAATGGGAATAAAGGAGAGCATTCAAATTTGCTAATGGTACTTGGAGTGAAAGTAATGATCCGTGTTATTTTGATTATTATTTAAAATATAGTGATAATATTTAGAAGGAGATCGTTTGTATGATAAGATACCCAGATGTGAGAAATTATTCATGGGTAATATTATTCATTGACCAGAGGATTTTCTATAAATATCATTTGATCCTAAATATATGTTTTTATCAAATGAGGAACTTTTAGAAGATATGTGTGAGTCTTATGGAATTATTAAAGATAATTTTAAGAATTTTGAATTGACTTACTATATACATGATAAGAACAACAATGAACATAATTCTATGATTTATGATAAAACAGTTAAGGCTGTTAAGTACAAACATAAATTCTTAACATAAATATTCATGATTGTGGAAAAGTTTAAAACATTTTAACATGGGAAGATAAATGTGAATTTGTTAAGATATTGTCAGATGTTGAGGTCTTAGATACGTTCCTTTAGAAAATATATCCATAAGGAATTAATTTTTTAGAGTATATATTTATTTGAAATTATATATAAGTACTTTCATACTTTGTAGTATATCCCTTATAAGATTAAAATTTCTATATAATAACTATTTGTGGAAATGTTATCATTTTTTCATTAAGTATGAAATGGGTGGGAATTGGAAGATTCAATGTCATTATAATAAATTGGTGTATTTTGAGTATTTAAAATAATTAATTTTAACAAGAAAAGGTTTTAATTGAACATGAAAAATTTGTTCAAATTTGGGATCCTATGGTTCATTTTTAAAAAATTGTTATACCTAAGAAGGCCTGGATACTGAGAAATTATATTACAATTCAAATAAATAATTTTTGTTCCAAAACCTATAATAATTATTATATATATATATTTTAATTTTCTATATTTTTATTTTTATTATATGTTTTCATTAGCTAATAAAAAATTAAAATTTTATATATCAATTCTTCTTAATTGTATGTTTTAAATTTTTTCTCTAACATAATATATCTGTATTACAAATTATTCATTATTCTTTTTTGAGCTCTATAGACAAAGTGGAGTTTCTTCTTTTGAAAACATTAAAATATTTTCGTCATTAAATTTTTAATACCACGTCATATGATAGTTTTTTATAAATATTCTAAATCAAATACCATAATTTTTGTTGATTTATGAAAATATAACATGTATTTATATTGTATCATACAGAAATATTTTTATCTAAAATAAATTCTCATTATGTATCAAAAGATAACCTCCTATCAGTTTAATTACATTTTGAATTACCTTTTTGATATTATCAAAAGACTATGTTTTCAAATAATTTTTTTCCTTTATTTATATAATTCTTTTTGGTAATTAAACATATATTATAGAATTTCAAAATTAATTAATTCATGATATTTGAAGTTACCATATATTGATGGAAGATATTTTGGAATCTAATGTAGAAATTGATAAAATGAAATAAAATTTATCAATATAACAGATGTGGATCCCCCCAATAGTGTAGTCTTTATTTACAATGAAGCACTATTGATTTTTATTTTTAATTTCCATATTACTGTTTGTATCTTTATTTCTAGATGGGTGTGTCCATATAAATTTAAATTAGGGAAAATATTAAGGAAAGGTTTCTCAATATAGGTTTCTATGATAGGTATAGATCATTATTAATGAGAGATACAAGATTTCATATATGGGAGAAGATCCCTCTTTTGAAATACATGTATTAACTTTTCCTAATCTTATATCATTTCATAATTTTACTCATCATATATTTTTTATGATATAGGTGAGGATAACAAAGATAATTTTATAGCTAGTGAGTATCATTTTTTGATAAATATTATGGGACTGTAATAATATTTATGTCAACTATCTCAGGTTAATTCGTTATTCATTTATCAAAAACATTCAGTTTTTTAAAATAATTCAAAAAATAAAGATCTTTAAAAATTTCATTCTATATAATAGAATGACTTAAAATGAATTTTCACTGTGATAAAGAACCTAATATTTTATTCTAATGGGTTATAGATTTACTACATCAATGAACAGAAATTATGACATTATCAAAATTTAGGTTGTAAATTTATTTTAATTACTAGGTGGGGTTCATATGTTTAACATTTTAAATTTCATTTGGTGATGCATTGAAGCTGTAGGTTTCAGAATAGTTAATATGGATATTATTTTATAATCAACAATAATGAATTTAATGTTAATAATGATATTGTATAATAATAATATTAATTTCCTTAATAAAATAGAGTTGGTTATGGAAAATCGTATGAATAATGAGACCACATCCATGATTATATATTTGTATTATTCGATAGAAAATAAATTTATACAAAGTGTAATATTAGTAAATCATTAAATAACTAACAAGAATAATTTTATTAATAATAAGAAACAAAGATTAGTTATGAGATAGATTAAATATAAGTTAAATTAATTTCATTTATTATATATCAAATAAAACACTAATTAGAAAAAAAATTACCGGAAACCATAGATGGTAATATTAATCAATTAGTTAAAATGTATGGATATGTAAGGAAAATAGTGGTAATTAGTTAAGGAAGATAACTAATGTGAATATTTCACAGAATATTTCTATTAAGTTTTTAAATAATAATTTAAATCTTCAATGGAAGAATAAATCCAATCGATGGAAGTTAACAATAAAACAATATTTTTTGAATGTTGTAAATTTTGGAGTTATCCTACCCTTAATAACTATCTGTGAGCATTAAAAAATTCCTAAGACTCTAAGGAAAAAAATAGTATTAACCATGATACTTTAATGAAATTAAATAGAAATAAAATGTAATTCTCTAAATAATCCTCAAAATCCCTCTCGTATCCAATGATTAATGTATAATTTAATGAAGACGAATCGTTAGAAGCTTTAGTATAATTTATAAGAAGCAAATTTTTAATATTATATGTTTTATGAATCAAATATGTAGTAATATTTGGGTAATACCTCCTCTTATAGATCATTTGAATAAAAAATTGCTTCATACGTTAATTCATAGAAGACTGTTTCATCTACATTTGACACAACTAAAAAAATATAGATATCCTATTTAGAGGAATATTTTGAATTACTAATGTTAGTTGATTAGATGACAGAAGAAATGATGAAATATATTGAAATTAGAAGTCTAAAGGAAATTGGTTTTCAGAAATCGGATGAATATGAATCCACTAATAATATTGATCTTAAAATCTAGGGAATCCAATAGAAAAAACATTTAGAAGTTTTAATAGAAGGGGGATGAAACTAAAGCTGTGTATAATTACTAATAGTAATAAGGTATCATGTGAATGGAAAGCAATGACAAACAATTACCCATAATGTATAAATAGTTATATAGAGACTGTAGATTTTTTTATTTTTCTTGAAAAATATTCAATTATTCTCTTGTTGTATGAAATAAATTTTGACTATCAAATCTATAGTAATTATATAGAAATTATAGATTAACTATTTCAATTGAAAGAATATCTCCTAAATTTCAAAGATGACTGCAATATTCAATGTCAAATCATCAAGATGATGGAAAAAAATCAAATCTCAAGGAGTTAATATTATTTAATTGAAAGAAGTGTTTATTTATAATTTTTTGTGACAACTAAATTTTCATGTAAAAATTAAATAATATATAAATATATGATTAATATAATAATATCATAATTTCCGAAATTTTTTTTAATAATTGTAATAAAATTAATAAACAAAAAATATATATTTTTACCATTTGAAATTATTTTATTTTGAGGATTTTTTCTTAAAATTATAAATAAATTATGAATCCACCAAAACCAATATTATATTATATTTTCTGAAAATCATATCTTTAAGATCATGAATCACTTCCAAATAATTTGGGATAATATTTAAATAAGTAAAAACATTTTACATATAAATTATTTAAAACCAACTAACTTTGTCTGAAACAACGGGAAAATGAAGGTTTTTTATTTTGATTATTTAACTATATAGAGTGAAAAACCAGTATTTGTGAAATAATAAAGAAATAAGTTCTCTCTTCCTATTCAAAACCACTACATATTATACTTCTATTCACTCAAAAACATTGTATTTATTTAATAATACCACCCCTATATATATTCCTCCAATAGTTCCCCTGATCTCTCATGAAGCTACTCCAATGCATTTGGAATCACCCTTTCAAGGTAGGTGATTTATCTCTTATCATTTCTCTTTAATAACCTTATCTTTAAATAGACTTTTGAATCTCAATGGGTTTTGTTTTCATGTTTTTATAATGATCTTTCTACAATAAAATTGATTGCATATTAATAATATTCTTTTTATCCCCTCTCATTATAGAATTTTCCTAATCCATTACTATGCTAAAATTTAGTATGAGATCTTCCACTCTTTTTCATTCAAGTTAATATGTTATGTTATTCCTATTAGTTTCTAATTTTTCATGTTGGGATATGTTCTTCTATATCCACATTACATTCCATTTAATTTATAAATGATAATATACCCATTTCACGCACATTAAGATCTCCCAGTAAACATTATGTACACCCTTTACCATGCTAATTTTTTAAGGGAACTCTCCATATCCTATTTATTCATTAATTCCCATTTTCTTATGAATTTTATCTCCATTTCCTAATTTGGGGATATGTTATCACATATACCCCTTAATACCCCTTTAATTCACAAATTATGAGATACCCCCTTCACTCCCATTTAACCCTTCCAGGATCATTTATACACCCCTGTTATTCATCCAAAATCTCTTTGTGCTTTTCTATGCCAAAAAATTGTGTAGTGAATACCCATACCATTTCATATCAAGGGAGTTCACCATTATGAAATTATACTTTTTAGGATGGGTACTAAAACTTTTTTATTCAAAGGTCACTAATCCTAGATAAAATTGTGATGGTAAATTATTCCTGGTTTTATGATCTATGTAGAAAACCTATGTTTGATAATGATATTAATGTATGCATTTGACCGGATTTATATATTTCTCCAATGTATTGTGTAATTTTTTATTATCATGATACATCATTTAAGGAATTAGGGAGTGAACCTAATCAATCACAGTACTTTTTTAAACATTATGTATTGGAATTTAGACTTGACCTATATTTACAATTCCAATTTTAATGTTTTTACAACTGTTTCCATTTTTCCTTCATGTTATCATGTTATATTAGTCCCCATTGTTCATGTTTACGATTCTCACTCATTTTTTGTGGCATTGGTATTCTGATTGTCAGAAATGTAATATATTCTTCCTGACATTTTATGTTTATTCACATACTAGTATTTATAGCTCACCACTATCTAATGTATCTCCCCAAGTTATCCTATGTACTTTTAAGTATGATAGATTAGTATGTGAATGTTAGGTATGTTGTTGAAAATTTTGATTTATTACATTTTTATGTTCTTATGAAACGTAGCGAATTACGATAAATATGACACATGAATGTTTTTAGGAAATATTTTCTTTAAATAATTTTAATTCATTAATAGCATCAATTGCATGAATTCATTAGTTTAAACTAAATAGAGAAATTCCATTAGTTTAAAATGACAATAATAAACTATCTGTTAATTTTTCAAGAATAAATATTACTATCTTATGAAAATGTATGGTGAATTCATTGTCTACCAATTATTTGCGATAAATATAAAACATTTAAAATTTAATATGATATTTTATTTTTTAATAATAAATAAAATGAATTATAACCAATATATTAAATTAATGAAATATATAAGTTTTATATTTTATCAAATATTTTTTAAAATTCAACCAATATATTTTTTTAGTAATACAATATGAATAATCCATATTTTATATATACAAACCTATATTTTTTAAAAGTGTTATTTTAATTCCTTTAAATGGAGAACCCTTTTTAAATTAAACTTTTCACACATTAATCATTTTTATATTAATAAATAAACATTTTCTTTGAAAAAGAGATATAAAAAATTAATTATAAGGGTTATTTTATATTTTTTCAATACCAATACTTTTTTCATGAATAGTTAAAATATATTAAATTTTACTTAAAGAAACTTTTTTAATCCAAATAATTTACATGGTTAAATTATATTATTCAATGTATTTAAAGTAAAAATAGATTATATTTTTGTAAGTTAATATAATTTGAGTCACTATAAGTAAATTGACATTAAATTTAGATTTATGAATATTTTAATCATTTGCCATGTTTTATCATTTCAAACATGTTTCCTCATTGCATTAACGAGTTTCATTTTAATTTAATTTCATCAAATTATGTGTTTTAAATTTAGAAAAATGAATTCCATGTTTTGAATTAGAAGGTCCAATTTATGTAAATAGATTTATATTATTTTTTTAAATTATGAATTGTGACATCGATAATTTATTATTAATATAGTAAAAGGAAAAATCGAGTAATTAAGTGTAAAAATATTATTATAAATTTACTCTAACACTTTTCCCAATATCATTGGATCAGTTTTCTTAGATCTAATTCATCCTTGGGTATAGTGTTATCTTTTTTAATCCACTTGGATGAGAAAATGACATTTATTTATTTTATTTGACAAAAACATATATATTTCTTACTCAAAATTTTATAACTATATTATTCTTAATATAATTATTTGAAAAATATAAATTTTTCAATAAATACTCATTTGAAATTAAAAAAAATATGTTTATCAATAAAATTTAGTCGCCATTTTTTGGAAATAAATAATTACCTTAAAGGCTTATACGTTGACGACGCAAAAAATATTTCATTAATGAGAAATAAATAAATTATTATTTATTAAAATAATAATAACCATTAAAAACAAAAAAAACATGAAAAAGACTTATTGGTTTATTATATATCGATCATAATCATACAATTGTAGTGTTTTTGACCATATTTAATCAAATAGAAAATATTTTGAAACTTATAATATATTATTAAAAGTGATGTTAAAGTTATCACATTCAAATTTTAATAGATATAATATTTATAATCTTGGATTTTCCAGAAGATATATTCGACTATAAGTATTATCCTACAATCTGTAGGATTTATCTTCATCCAAAAATTTAATTATTAATTTTTATTCATAAAATATGTATATTGATTAATTACAAAAAACTAATGTAGTAATTAACTTATTAAAAGAGATAAAAAATAAATTTTATTAAATATATTAAATAAATATAATTTGGATTAATTAATATATTAAATAAATTATCTAAATTTCCTTCACCTATAAAAAATATAATAAAATATTTGTTTTAATATAATTTCATATCATTATATTATTTGTTATCAATAAACTAAATAGTTTCAAAACTGAAACTAATGATTATTTATAATAATAATGTATTATTAATTTACTTACTAATAAAAAAATTAGAAATATTTATTAATTATTATATGTTCTCGAATGTTATAAATTATTTATTTGTGGTCTAATATGCATGGAATAAATAAATAATTTACCATCTCAGTTTAAAATAATTTTTACATTTTTTAAATTAAATTAAATAACTAACTGTTAGTTAAAATGAAAATTTTTAAATTGATATAAAAAACATATCTAAAATCTACTCGTTGGTTAAATAATAATATTATATCATCTCATATTTGAATCAATTAGATTTTAGGGGTTTTTGGATGTGGTTATGTCGTGACATGCCTTCCTCAAGATAAGGGAAGGAGAATAAACATGCCACACATTGCAATATTCAAGATGAAGAAGAGATTATGACCCCATGTCCTACCTTTTATAGAACACAAAGTGGTGATTATTACCAAGGTTATGGAATCTCACAAAAAATAGAATTCATTAGGCTTTTTAATAAAATCAGGATTGGTATATAAGATAGTAAATCCCATGCAACTCCAGTACTAAAGGTCAATGTAATGACAATATCTATTCTCACATGAATGCTAAGAAGTAACCCTATTACAAAGTACAAAAAAACACCAAAATAAAGTACCAAAAGAAATGGGTCTTAGTAGAAACAGAAACTATCACTGCGCCTGAGCTAATAAAGTCCAACGCTATCTTCAAATACCTCCTTTAACATGAAAATAGTTTTATGAGCTTAGGGTGAGTATACACATATACTGAGTAAGAAAACATAGGCTAACCATGAACAAGTGAGGGAACATAATAATTCCCATATGAGAGAATAATAGAACAAAAAATCACATACCAATGAGTGTTAAACATCCCAACTTTAGCAATGTACACTCACCAAATAACGTAAACCATGTATAATAGTAGTATAAGAACATGAACATTTAGGTAACCCACACCAAATTCCCATTGGATAACTGATATTTCTAAAGGGTAATGTATTGATGATACTACTCTCCCAAAACATAGTCTTATTGTCATAACTAGCCCACACAATCCTGGGAATCAAGCACACTACACATCTCGCCCGCAGACACCTAGGACACAACAGTAACACCTCTCGCCCAAAGACACATGTGCCTTATCCCAAAGACACATGGGAAAAAAATCATGCCCTATAAACAACTAGGCCACTCTTATAAAAAACCAGCCCAATGGACCTTCGACTATGGTAAGGAACCAACCATTATCACCTACATAGATATGTTCGAGTGGTAAGAAATTGAAATAGGTTGTGAGGAAGAATATGAGTAACCATCCATACACCTTCCCATTAGGATGTTGGGATAGAAACCATCCCCCATGAAATAAGGGTTTTCATCATGTGGCACTAAACAATTGTGTGGTGTATAGAGAAATTACATTGAACTAAAATGTATAAATATAAGTAAATCAACACTCACCCTAACCTATAGGTTCCCAAAAAACAACCATTAAAAACAGAGCCACTTTTTCTTCTACCCCTAAATGCACAACCACAAAGACATCCACTATAAAATCCTAATCCTAACCCCTTTTTTATTCAACATTAGTTCATTTTTTTATTAAGGATTTCACTAAAAAAATTCATGCACTACCCGAGACAACAACCAAGTATGACATTGAACAAGGGAAGAGGGACCCAGGTAATGAATTTCCATTTTAACACCAATTCTGAAAAAACCATGAACAAACAACCTGCAGTCCCACTACATGCCCCCTCTTTCCCTTCACACTCGTTCAACCACTGGAAAAAATCATTCTAAAGATTTTAACTGTACAATTTGACCCTCGCATCCAAACATGGCATCTCCATTGCACAAACACACCATAGATGTAGTCCCACTTCATACAATCCCAAAACCACATTGCAGTCCCACTTCCCAACGTTTCTCAACAGCCACAACACAAACAAATGCAATACCACTAACTACAATTCCATCCATTCCACAATGAATCAGTCTCTAAAACAGGGATACCCAAACCCCTGCCATGTAACAACCTTGTACCCACAAAATAAAAAATGATATGAACCCATTAAATACACAACACATGGAGACACCATCAACCAAGGGTATTCATATTTAGCTAACTTGGTTCTTTAATTCAACTTTAAATAACTTGGGTCATCAAAAAATATGGTCGATCCTAAGTCATCCATTTTATTAACCTTGTAAATATGATTAATCAGATTTCATGTTACATTAAATTTTCCATATTCATAATAAAACAATCATAATACCACCATTGTGTAAGAAAATACAACCAATGACCATGATTTTCAGATGGAATGCAGCAAAAAAAATCTATAAAGAAACAAAGGTAACAAAATGAAATAGGTGATCAAATGACAAACCACTTCAATCTAGTTATTTCATTTACCCCTTTTATCTTTTTATCATATTACCTTCTTATTTATTTCCCTTTAAGGAAAATTATTCACCCACTCTTCATATGGAATCGTTTTTACATCCACCTCACATGATTCAGAATTATATTGAAAAAAAATCGATACTAGAATAATAGGAAACCAAGACTCATCCTGGTGCCAAGAGTAGGGGATCACCCGAGATGTATGAAGCTCCATGAAAATCATAGTATGAGATGGATCTAGAAAAGGTGAAAAAATCACCTATAGTGGAAGGAAATAGGTACATAAAGAGGGAATTAAAACAACATTATGGTGGCATAATCCCAACATTGATGATCCTAATCCTAAATTATAGGAAGAACACTTTCAAAATCCAATCATGCGATCATGGTCAAGATCATGTGGATTCAGTATCTCCAATATCAATAGAACCTTAGGATATTTAAGGTATATTTAATATCAATTGAAAAACCATTAGAAACACTCAATAAAGGCTTTAATTTCAGTTTATGTCTTATTTGAGGCAATAGGGGTGAAATTAGAAAAACTGGGAAAAACAATAGATGCAGGAATTGAGTCACCATTGGGTCAGTCACCAACACTGAGCCCCCAATGGGTGAGCAACCAACACATCCTACAATCAATAATCCACCTATTCTGATCTAGAAACATCACCTTATGATTTTGAGCTACCAACATGACCTACCAACGTTGAGACACCGATGTTGATCTATCATTGGAAAGAATCACCGACACCAAAAACTCACTGATGTTGACACTCATGACTCACCGATGTATATGTACCTGACCCAAATATGTTGATTCCCCTAACTCACCAATTTCAATTCCCCTAACTAACTGATGCACTGACATGCTAACACACTTACATTTCAAAATTGGATTTTTGGAAAACACTTGGAATGAGCCACAGATAGCCCCCTAAACACCCTAAACACTGGATTTTCACAAAGGAATGTCCCAAGTTAATCTGGTTCATTTCATCAGATATGTCTCAAATTATTATCATCCCCATGAATTTAAAACTAACCCCAATGAATGAGGGTTCTAAACTACCACCACATAAGATACCTCACAAGGATGAACCATCATGTGTTGTTCGAAAGATGGACTGAAAACTGTGACATCCAAGACACATCCTTGACATCTATCTTCTGAACATCTATAGAAGCACTAAGGGACCAAAAATACCATGAAAACACCAATTTCACACAATCAATACACATGAATTCAGGAGATCCTTAATCCATGTAAAGATATTATCCACTTTGGGAGGAACATACTCAACCACACATGTTTCATTTCATCCAAATTAATGCATCATAATTAGGAATCACATCCTCCCCTCCCCATATTCATGAAATTTTACACACATTTAGTGGAATGGGAAGCAAATAATCTGATTACAATCAAGGTCAATAACGACATCATAAAACAAAGAATAATGTAAAACATAGAACGAAACATATAAAAGCTATGGATACTGCTCATGCATATGTGCCTCCCGCTCCCAAGTACTCTCCTTGAGGTTTCCATGCCTTCATAGCACGCGAACCAAAGGAATAGTCTATCCAAGAATCACCTTCACCTCACGATACTCGATTCTTTCCAGTCACTCCATGAACGTCACATTATACTCAATATAAATCTCTCCCCATTAAATGGTGTGGGACTAATTGTGTAGATATATTTGGAGCTGGGAGACATGGAAGATTTAAATAATCCTCTCCGACTTTAGTGGAAATTTTAGCAGATATGTCACAATGAAAAGTCATTCAACCACCTAGAGAGGTCCAATAAAACTAGGATAAATCATTCTCCCTTTTCCAAACCTCCGCTACCCACTTTTTGGGGAAACCTTTATGAAAAAAAGGTCCCCAACCTCTGACTCCAAAGGCCTCCTACTATTATCGTCATACGAATTCTATCGGTCCTATACATTCTTCATCTTTTCACAGACTAGATTCACCTTCTCTATTGTACTCTGAACAACATTTGGTCCCAAAACACGTGTGTCCCCAACCTCGGTCCATCATATGGGTGAATAACACAGTCATCCTTACAAGTCTTCAACGGGTTTCACGGCTGTGGTAGAGTGATAGCTATTATTATAAGATATCTCTATCAAAGGAAAGTGTCATAACCACAATCATCTAAAATCTAGAACACATGATTATAGTATGTCCACCAACGTTTAGATGGTCCTCTCCCTCATCCCTTCTTTATGAGGGTGTAAAGTAGTGATGAGGTTTAACTAAGTTACATAGAATGCTACAATCCCTTCCAGACCTGCGATGACAAAAGTGTATCCCGATCCAAGATAATGGATCTTATAACTCAATATAGAAGCACAACTTCATCCATATAGAATTTTTATAAGGGATACACCATTTTAGATTCATTGATTATTATCAGGTGTTCCGATTTCATCAACAGATCCACTACTACCGAAAGGGAATCACATCCTTTCTGAGCCCTAGGTAATCCTGTGATGAAATCCCTAAAGATTTCATCCGACTTTATCTTGGTAACCTTTAAGGGAAGCAATAGACCACCAGGAATATGGTGTTGAGCCTTCAAAATTTAACAAATTTCATTCCACTAATGACGCACCAAACATAAACAACTGCGCCATAACTTTGTTTCCATAGTTTTCATATAGCTTCATAGTACACAATAAAATTACATGCATAGCTAATGATCACGAATCAGGAGACAATTTCACATTATCATAGATAAGAACATTCAATGACATCCGAAACATTCATATTTTCTATTGGCTATTTAGTCCTCATGATCTCACAACTAGAGATCACCAATTGTGAACATCATGAGAAAAAGTCTGAATGCTTATGATCCCCTAGTAACTTTTTGTTAAACATCTAATATGGTCAATCAGTGAGATATATCTAGACCATATAACCTATATTTAATATTAGTTTCAATGTATCTAGAGGTTCTCATTATATGCTATGATTTTCTATAACTTTTCAATATGACAATTAATATTTGGAAATTAACGATTCAATAGTGGATGCAGAAAATTATACACTATAATGGTAAGACGACATCATGTATAACTAACTATATACGTGATATGTTAATCAAAAGAACTGAATAGTTGGATATAGGGAACCCACTGTTTCAACACTACAACTTTCACTAGAGACAACATGATAACCAAACATGTTAGCTACTAACATGATTAACATCATGTTTCAGTTGAGTAATGGCTTTAGATACTAGGCCTTCCACTGTACCTCCGCATTGCAATTCTAGTATGGCGAAATTATATCATTGAGTAAAACTTTTTAGGAGATCATTTCCCTAGTATATCTCAATTTTCCATTGCAACGACCCAAAGTTTCATTAATGGAAATTCCTCTTGATCTAATTAAATGTCTCTTTGTGTTTATATAAAATGTCAACTTCCTTGGTTTTATGTTAAGAATTTTTACCATTGCTAATATAGACATCGAACAGTGATCACACGATTAGTATAAATAAAGGACTTTAACAAATCCAATTTACTCAGGAAAAGGAAGTGATGGCCTCATCTGGTAGAATTTCCCAATATGAATCCCATTTTTCAGAGTTCAGAAAAGAGGTGGCCTCTTTGGGCTTCGCACTTGACCAAGTCCAATATGAGTTTTATCATGTCAAGCTCGAACGTGACCATCTATGGGAAAAGTGGAACTTAATTGAAATTACCACTCGAGCGATGTTATCTGAGCCACCGCAAGAGTCTGTCACCATGACACACCATAACCTTATGTATTATACAGCTATTTGAAGGGGTTATGTAACAAATAATAGTACTTTGTTCATGTACATTATTTTTGTATATAATAATGAATATAATTTCTTATAATTTTTGATACATTGTAAAAAAAATTAAAGTACAAACAGTGTTTTTAGTTATTATTTAATCAAGAATTCTATTTTATTAATTTAAGGGATTTTTTAATTAAATAATATTTTAATAAAATATTATTATTATTATTAAATTAATTTTTATTAAATATAAATGATCTTATAATTTTATGAATGTAATTATAATTTTTATTAAGGTTTGAAAACCACTTCTGTCAAAACCCGTGAATTTTCGATAAATGTCAGTTTTTTTACAAAGTGAATATTAAAATATTTAGAAAATTATTTAGGTAAAATAAATGTTATTTCTGGAATCAGGACATCGAAATTATCCAATGGTTAATTTTTCATAATTTTCCGAGATAGTCAAATTTTTGGGTAAACATTAAATACTTTTTAAATATATAATGTGTTTTATGACATCATAATGACCCAATAGTGATGTAATAGAATACTATAATCATTATGTTCGGACAATATATTTTTTTAACATTAAAATAATGTGATTTTGGGTTTTTTTACTTACTTTTAAAAGCATTAATGGACCCCTCAAAACTTATTAAACACCATGTCTTTTTAAATTAATTTCCACAGGAGTGTGACTCACCTCCACATAAGCAACCTCATTATTCTAAAACGATCATACTTTGGCCTTATAAAATATTTTTTTCCAATTCCCTTTTCCAAAAACCATGGGAAAAAACCATTGGACAGTTTGTGGTTTGGATTAATTTAATATAAGGGGTTCCAAACCTAAATAATAAAGAATTCCCTCGCCTTTCCTATATAAACTCACCCAAGCTCCCACTTCCTCCTCACTTAAAACCATTGGAGTTCATCCGTCCTATTCCCTACTCTCTCTAGAATCCTCCCAAGGTTCCCCAAGCTCCCAAGAAGCCTCTCAAAAGCCTCTCTCTAGTCTTTGGAAGCACACTTCCATGTAAGGGTTTTTTCTTCCTTTCTCGTTTTTTTCAATTTTATTTAAGTTGTATTGCCCTTTTAATTTCAATTATGAATGATGGGGTATGGTTTTGAACCTCCCCCATATTGACCTCTTATTTTTTGAATGAGGGGAGTCCCCTTTCTCTCTCATTAAATGCCTCCCATGTACACCTGTTACTATGCTGAAATTCTGAAAGGAACTTCTTTCTCTTTTTTACATTCAAGCAATGCTCTTGTATCATGAACCTAAATTCCATTACAATTGTTGGGACATGAATCTATATGACCTAATTACTATAAGTTACATGTAAATATGATGAGGAACCCCTTTCTCTCTCATCAACCTTTTTTTATGAATTCTTACATCACACCGTTACGATGCCGATATCGCACCGATTTTCAAAGCCAATTCCATTGTGTAGTGAATACCATGCCCATTTATCCATCAAGGGTATTCACCTTTATGCACATTAAATTATTGATTATAAAGTTTCATGTATGAATTCCACATTCTTTTATCTTGGAATAAATGATCATGTTTAATAAATCCATGTTTTATGATCCATGTGGCACACTTATTCATGAAATGAAATGTTTAAGAAGGGTGTCCCCTTATAGCGCTCCAATAAATTGGGTAAAGTATAGTATCATGATACGTCATGTGCAATGAGTTTTGACTCATGCTAATTCAAGCGAAACTAGGGTTTACTCGTTCTTTATGTGCAATGAGGATTTACTCATTCTCCATGTGCAATGAGCCTTGGCTCATGCTAATTCCATGATAAGTGTTGTTTCCACATTTCCATGTTATGATTATCATGTGTTATCATGCCTTTATGTCCATGTTTCTTTTATGCTCTATTGATATTCCTATTGTCTAACATGTATTGTACTCCTCATGTTATTCCAGGTGTACTCCCTTACTGGGCATTATAGCTCACCCTCTTCTTATGCATGTCCTCAGGTAATCCTATGAAATGCTAAGTACGAGGGAATGTAGTGGTCATGTAAAGGATGTTTTCAATAAAGATGTTGTATTTCATGATTCATGTTTTTTTGTAATGATCCTAATCCCCAAATACACTAAACCTCTCGATCTTCTTTGTTGTATCAACTGATGTTTTATGTAATAAATCATGTTTATGTTTGTAATAAAATCACGGTTGTCATAGTTGGTATCAGAGGATAGGTTTAGTTATTGTTGGGAATAGGATTAGAAAAACCCTAGTAAAGCCTTATAGACAAGGCTATGTATAATAAAAACATCCCAACGTTTTGGTAAGTACTGAGTAAGTGGTTTATCAAACAAATACATCCCTGTCTGGAAACGAGCAGGTAGAGGTGGCTCTGGCACAGATGTATCCTAGGGGTAAAACCCGAAACACCTCTTTGAGCAAGACTCGAACGGGAACTGGTGCACGACAACAGGCCTTGCTGTACTCTTGGGTACGACACTCCTGGGGGATATTTTTTGATAAATTCAAAAGCTTAGTATGAAACCTTATTAAGGGAATTAAAAAAATTCCACTACGAATATATTTTAGAAATTAGATCATGAAAAGCCTAGATCGAACCCTATAGACTCATGAGTAAGGAAATAAAAGTTTATTTATAAGTCATCAACTATTGTCTTTGGATTACCCTTTATGTGTTACCCCTAACTTTCCTTTTATTACAGCCAATGGCTGGTAATATAAGGACTCGGGAAAACAACCTTTGTGAAGATCAGTGTGATGACTATACTAATGAGATGCTCAATCCAATGGCAGCGGGAATCACGAACATTTCCACGCTTCTCACTCAGCTAACTCATGTTTTGAATAGAAACACGGGTCAAGAAGAATGTAAAAAACCCCCCTAAGAAGGAACAAGTCACTATCGAGAGCTTCATGAGGAAAAGGCCTCCTACTTTTAGTGGATCATCTGATCCCACGATTGCTGAACAATGGATCAACTCCATTGAAAAGATCTTCTCCATCCATAAATGTTCTGAACAAGGGAAGGTTCTCCTAGCTGCTTATCATATGGAGGGTGAAGCTGATCAATGGTGGACGTTGATCAAATATATGAAACCTAAGGAGGAGATCGAGGAATTAGAATGGAATGATTTATGGAAGATGTTTTTCGATAAATATTTTCCGCACACCCTCTGTCGTAAGATGGAAAGGGACTTCCTTTCGCTAAATAAAAAAGATGAAGAATATATTGGAGCGTACGAGGCATAATTCACAAGGATTTCATGATACGCTTCTAGCTCTGTCGTTACCCCCGAATTCAAGGTTGACCGCTTCTTTGGTGGGCTAAAGCCTAGCTTGCGGAAAACATTAGCGATCCGTGACTTTGACAGCTATGAAGAAATTGTCTGATGTGCCCTCAAGGTCGAAATGGAGATCGGGGAATCACATGGGTATCATGGGGACATGAAGCGTAAGGTGGAATTCAATGCTGGTGGTCCGATGGATAAATCCAACAGTGCTAAGAAGATCCAGCTCCCCACTTTCCAAAAGTGCGGAAATATGCACCCTCGAAATTGCATTAAGGGAACGAGAAAATGCTTCAGGTGTGGAAGAGAAGGGAACCTAGCTGTTAATTGTCGTCAAGAAAGTCTTGTGGTTGCGACAGAGGAGAGGAACACTCTGTTTGAACCTCAATGCGTTGTTCAATGCTAAAAAAAGAACCGGGTCATTTTGCAATTCAGTGCCCTAAACCAAGGGTTTTCGGAGACAACCAACAACCACCAAGGTAGCAAAAAATTTCTTTTTCCATCTCTTCTATCGAAGTGAACCCCGACAACGAAGTGGTGATAGGTATGCTAGTTATTCAATCAAGAATAGAGAATGTACTTTTTGATTCAAGTTTTACGCATTCTTTTATATCTCAAATGTTTAGTAGATCAATTCCAGCACCACCACAAACAATGGATGTGAAGATGTCGGTGAGTACAGAAAATGGGGAAATCATTTCATCCCATGTATATAAGTCCTCCCCTGTTATAATCTGTGGATTGAATTTCCCAGGGAACCTCGTCATACTCCCTATGGTGGAATTTGATGCAATTCTTAACATGGATTGGCTTTCCTTATATAGAGCCAATATAAATTTTCTGGAGAGGGAAATCACACTCCATATGGAGAATCGACCCCCGATTCTTTACAAGTTTCAGGAAGAAGATGAATCTCTTTTAGCTCCATCATCTCAAGAATGGATATTAATGCCCTATGAGAACACGTATCTGGATCAGATGATTGAGTCCAAGGAAGAAACCATCCTTGAAGAAATTCCTTTTGTGAGGGAATTCACGGAAGTGTTTCCTGAGGAACTGCCTGGTCTTCCTCCTAGAAGATATGTTGAGTTCTCAATTGAACTTATACCTAGGGCACTACCAATATCCAAGACTCTATATAGAATGGTTGTTGTTGAGCTTGAAGATCTGAAGAAACAACTACATGAGAATCTGGATAAAGGGTTTATACACCCAAGTGCTTCACCATGGGGTGCACCAGTTCTCTTCGTTAAGAAGAAGGATGGGTCAATGCGGCTTTGCATCGATTATCATGATCATAAAAAATCACAATAAAGAACATGTATCCTCTCCCAGCAATTGATGACTTTTTTGATCAGCTGCGTGGAGCACAATACTTCTCCAAGGTGGACTTGCGGTCGAGATATTATCAAGTAAGGGTGAAGAAGGAAGATGTCCCCATGACTGCTTTTCGTACAAGATACGGGCACTTTGAATTCATAGTAATGCCTTTCAGAATCACTAATGATTCAGAAATATTAATGGACTTGATGAATAGAGTCTTTAGAGATTACCTTGACAAATTTTTAGTAGTCTCTATATATGATATTCGAATATACTCAAAAAAACAAGGAGGATCATGAGGAGTATTTAAAAACTGTACTATAGACTTTATGCAAGGAGAAGCTCTACGCAAAGTACAAAAAGTGTGAGTTATGGTTGATGGAAGTCTCATTCTTGGGCCATATCATCACATGTAGTGGGATATCTGTGGACCCCTCCCAAACAGATTCAATTTATGGATGGCCGAGGCCAACATCGGTAACGGATATCCATAACTTCATGGGGTTAGGTGGATATTAATGAAGTATTGTGAGAAATTTCTCACGATTTTCCAGCCCTCATACCAAGCTAACTCGAAAGGGAGGAAGGTTTTCTTGGAGTGATGAATGCGAAGAAAGTTTCAAAGAGTTGAAAAGGAGGCTTATCACTGCACCCGTGCTCACTTTACCCACAAGTGGGAAACATTTTGTGGTATTCAGTGATGCTTCAAAGAAGGTCATAGGTTGTGTGCTGATGGAGAATGACAAAGTGATATCCTATGCCTCAATGCAGTTGAAAATCCATGAGCGAAACTATCCAATGCGTGATCTGGAGTTAGCAGCGGTGACATTTTCCTTGAGAATCTGGAGGCATTATCTCTATGGGGAAAAATTTGAGATATATACTGACCAAAAGAGTCTTAAATATATATTCACATAGAAAGAGCATAATATGCACCAAAGAAGATGGATAGAGCTCATCCAGGATTATGACTATTCAATACATTACCACCCTGGGAAAGCAAACAAGGTGGCAGATGCCCTAAGTAGAAAGGACCCAACGATTCTATCAATGATGATAATTGAGAAGCATCCAATCTTCATAGACTTGATGAAGATGGACATGGGAATCATAGATACGGGGACATGATCAATCCTTTCACAAATTATTGCTCAGCCGTCTCTTTTGGAAAGGTTAAAGGTTTCCCAAAAGGATGATGTGGGAATTCAGGAAAAAGTGGAAGCTATCAAAAAGAGAAAATCCTCAGAGTTTAATGTTAATGAAGAAAGAATCGTGCGGTTTGGGAAAAGAATGTGTGTTCCATCGAGTTCGGAGCTGAAAGAAGAATCTTCTGGATGATGCACATAGTTCAAATTTCACTATTCACCCAGGGAGCACAAATATGTATCGAGATCTCCGAGAAAACTTTTGGTGGGATAATATGAAGAAGGAGATCGCTGAATATACATCAAAGTGCATGGTGTGTCAGAAAATGATGGTAGAGAGGCAAAATTCTAAGGGGATGATGCAACCATTGCCCATACCAGAATTGAAATGGGAGAACATCACCATGAAATTTGTCACCGGACTTCCAAGGACATCCAAAGGCAACAATGCAATCTGGGTTTAGTGGATCATCTTACAAAGACTACACACTTCATTTCTATTCGGGGGGATTTCACTTTGGATCAACTGGCACAGATATATATCAGAGAAGTGGTAAGGTTGCATGTAGTACCACTATCTATTGTTTCTGACCAAGATCCAAGATTCACCTCTATGTTTTGAAAGAGTCTTCAACATGCTATGAATGCTGAACTGAACATCAGTACGTCCTATCATCCTCAAACTGATGGCCAATCCGAGAGGGCTAACCAAACACTTGAGGACATGTTGAGAGCATGCTCAATGGACATTAAAGGAGGATGGGATCAACATCTTCCTCTGTTTGAGTTCTCTTATAATAAAAGTATCCACTTGAGCATCCAAATGGCACCATATGAATCCCTTTATGGAAAAATGTCCAGAACACCGGCATGTTGGGATGAGGTCGGTGAACGTAAGCTGCTTGGACCAGAAATGGTCGAGGAAATGGTGGAGAAGGTAAAAACCATTCAGTAGAATATCAAGGCAGCTCAGAGTCGACAGAAGAGTTATGCAGATAATCATCGACGAGACCTCTATTTTAAAGATGGATACATGGTGTTTCTACGCATATCATTGTCGAAGAAGGTCATGATGTTTGGAATGAAAGGGAAGTTAAGTCCAAGGTACATCGGACGCTCCGATATTCTTGATCGTGTCGGGGTTGTGGCGTATCGACTATCACTTCCACCTACCATGGGCAAAGTACATGATGTCTTTCATGTATCCTTGTTAAGAAAGTACATACCAGACCCTTCAAATGTACTCTCTTCTGAGGTGGTACAATTGGAAGATGATCTTTTTTATGATGCGCAACCAGTGAAGATCTTAGATTGTAGAGAAAAAGTTCTACAAAATAAGACAATGCCCCTCATCATGGTGTTGTATAGAAACCACAAGTTTGAAGAAGCGACTTGGGAATCGGAGGAAATGATGAAGCTGAGTTACCCACATCTGTTTTAGTGTGGGAAAAGAAAAATTTCGAGGGGGAAATTTCTTAAGGGGGGAATATTGTAACGACCCAAAGTTTCATTAATGGAAATCCCTCTTGATCTAATTAAATGTCTCTTTATGTTTATATAAATTTTCAACTTCCTTGGTTTTATGTTAAGAATTTTGATAGTTGCTAATATAGCTATTGAATAGTGATCACATAATTAGTATAAATATAGGAAATTAACAAATCCAATTTACTCAGACGAAGGAAGCGATGGCCTCATCCAGTAGAATTGCCCCATGTGAAGCCCATTTTGGGAGCTCAAAAAAGAGGTGGCGTCTTTGGGAATATCTCTTGACTAAGCCCAATCTGAGCTTCATCATGTCAAGCTCAAATGTGACCGTCTATGGGAAAAGTGGAAGTTGATTGAATTTACCACTCGAGCAATGTTATCCGAGCCACCCCAAGAGTCTTTCACCGTCGCACACCTTACCCTTAGGTCTTATGCGGATGTTTTAAGGGGTTATGTAACAAATAAGTAGTACTATGTTCATGTACATCATTTTTTTATATAATAATGAATACAATTTCTAGTTATTTTTGATACATTGTAAATAGTTTTTAAAGTAAAAAAAGTGTTTTTAGTTTTTATTTAATTAAGAATTCTATTTTACTAAATTAAGTGATTTTTTATTTAAATAATATTTTAATAAATTATAATAATTATTATTAAATTAATTTTTATTAAATATAAATGATCTTATAATTTTATGAATTCAATTATAATTTTTATTAAGGATTGAAATCCATTTCTGTCCAAACCCGTGAATTTTCGATAAATGTCAGTTTTTATTTTAAAAGTAAAAATTAACATATTTAAAAAATTATTTAGATAAAATAAATTTTATTCCAGGAATCAGGATTTCTAAATTATCTAACAGTGAATTTTTCATAATTTTCTGAGACAGTCAAATTTTTGGGTAAAAATTAACTACCTTTAAATATATAATGTATTTTATGACATAATAATGATCCAATATTGATGTAATAAAATACTATAATATTTATTTTCGGTCAATATATTTTTTAACATTAAATTTATGTGATTTTGGGTTTTTTTTACTTACTTTTCAAAGCAATAATGGGCCCCTCAAGACATATTAAACACCTTGTCTTTTTTAATTAATTTCCCTGGGAGTGTGACTCACCTCCACATAGTCAACCTCATTATTTTAAGAATTTCGGAATTTGGCCTTATAAAATATTATTTTCCTCTTACCTTTTCTAGAAACCATGGGAAAAAACCATGGGATGGTTTGTGGTTTGGATTAATTTAATATAAGGGGTCCCAAACCTAAATAATAAAGAATTCCCTCACATTTCCTATATAAACCCACCAAAGCTCCCACTTCCTCCTCACTCAAAACCTTTGGAGTTCGTCCAACCTCTGACCTACTATCTCTATAATCCTCCCATGGTTCCCCAATCTCCCAGGAAGCCTCTCACAAGCTTATCTCTATCCTTTATAAGCACACTTCCAAGTAAGGGTTTTTTCTTCCTTTCTCATTTTTGTCAATTTTCATTAAGTTGTTTTGCACATTTAATTTTCATTTATGAATGTTGGGGCATGGTTTCTCACCTCCCCCATAATTCCCTCTTATTTTTTTAATGATGGGAGACCCCTTTATCTCTCATTAAATTCCTCCCATGTACACCTGTTACTATGCCAAAATGCTGAAAGGAACTTCTCTCTCTTTTTTACATTCAAGCAATGCTCTTGTAACTTGAACCTAAATTCCATTAAAATACTTGGGAAATGTGTCTATATGACCTCCTTACTGTAAATTACATGTAAATATTATGAGGAGCCCATTTCTCTCAGATCAACCTTTTTTATGAATTCTTACGTCACACCGTTACGTTGCCGAAATCGCACCGACTTTCTAAGCCAATGCCATTGTGTAGTGAATACCATGCCCATTTCTCCATCAAGGGAATTCACCTTTATGAACTTTTACTTATTTATTATAAAGTTTCATGTATTAATTCCACATTCTTTTATCATGGAAGAAATGATTATGTTTAATGAATCCATGTTTTATGATCTATGTGGCACACTTATACATTAAATGAAATGTTTAAGAAGGGTGTGCCCTTATAGCGCTCCAATACATTGGGTAAAGTATAGTATCATGATACTTCATGTGCAATGAGTGTTGACTCATGTTAATTCAAGTTCAACGAGGGTTTACTCGTGCTTTATGTGCAATGAGAAATTACTCATGCTCCATGTGCAATCAGCCTTGGCTCATGCTAATTCCATGATAAGTGTTGTTGCCACATTTCCATGTTATTATTATCATGCATTATCATTCCTTTATGTTCATGTTTATTTTATGCTCTATTGAAATCCCTATTGTCTAACATGTATTATACTCCTCATGTGATTCCATGTGTACTCCCTTACTGGGCTTTATACCTCACCATTTTCTTATGCATGTCCTCAGGGTATCCCATGCAATGCTAAGTTCGAGGGAATGTAGTGGTCATGTAAAGAATGTTTTCAATAATGAAGTTGTATTTCATGTTTCATGTTTTTTTGTAATGATCCTAAGCCCCAAAGACACTAAACCTCTCGTTCTTCCTTGTTGTATCAAGTGAATTTTTATGTAATAAATCATGATTAAGATTTTAATAAAACCAGGGTTGTCATATCCACTATCATAACTTGTTATCTTGGATAGTAAGAATATCATAATATTTATTGTGATAATAATTTTCTCACTATGATTGATTCCAAGAACTAGAAGAAATAGTTTCAATTATCTTCTTCTTAGCTGCCTATGTTGCTGCAATGTACTCAGTCATTATAAGTATTGCTTCCACTTTCTTTTATGAGATTGAATCACTCATCATCTTTAGCATAACTGTGACAGTAGATCTCATTGATCTAAGGAAGAATAATTTTTATCCTATAAAATTAATAAAATTTCTTCTCCACTTACTAGGTACATATCTTCAGTACTTGCCGAAGTACAATTAGATAGTTTTGACAGCATCTCTTACAGTGCTCCTGGATATAACTGATATTTTCCTACTATAAAATATACCATGGTAATACTAGTTCTTCTACATATCATTTCATATGTGATTAATCCCTCGCTTCGATGTATGGATTTCAACTCCTTACATTTATCTCATACAAAATCGCGGACATGTATACCTGAAGAGATTGTGCCATGTGATACCTGCAATAATTTCTCTCTTGAATTGTTCCAAATAGTATTTTTCAATACAATTTCACTATACGTATGATTGGATAGGACCAAGAAACTTATAGATCAATCTCACTAAATCTCATTCCCTAGAACATTGGTTGGTAATTTAAGTTAATAATTGGAGAATAAATTTTATTTTGGTATTATCAAACTTTAAGTCCAATATTTTTTCCATATGTCGCCAATTATATTTTTCTTGGAAGACATTGATGATCCCACTAACCATTCATAGACACATGGAAAATTAATATTCATTGGTCATGTGGTTCAATTTAATCCTAAACTGGATTTCAATAACTAGAAACCTTTATTTTCATTTTGTGATGTGACCATCCCTTTTTGGTAGTTTCAAATAGAAACCATCCATGATTGGTGGTCATGACATCCAATGCTAAATAATTAGATCATATATATTTTCTATGATAAGTAAAATTGTAATGGATTTAGGAATACCGGCATGGAGGAACCAATCAAACCTTATTGGTATTACGCTTCTACCAACCATGTATCAACTCACTTGAATACCCACAGCATTATTCAAAATAATAATCCCCTTTTCACTTTGATACATGGAATCCATTAATTAAATTTTCGATGGTATTATCAATTTTAGCTAATATCCATACACTACTTACTTTTATTAAATATTATTCACATGGAATAATATATCACTGATCGTAGTGAATATAACACCATCACCTTGGTATTATCATTCCTATGCAGTATGTGTCTCTGGAACGTTCTTTGTTCCACATGCACTTGTGGAACTTGTTTTGATGACAACTACTTGTGCTTTTTGAGAATTGACTAAAAACATGTCAATATAGCTCACACTGTCTTTAAATGATATGTTCACCCTTATATAGTTACGTAGTCCATCACTTATCTAATAATTTTCTATCTTAATGATTTTTGTAATATCCTAATAAATCATTAGGATAAGTACCTTAGATATACAATGTGTTTATCTTGATGCAAGTATGTTTGTTTCTAAACAATGTATTTACATCCAAACACATGTCCTTATAACAAAATAGATTTACGTCATACTATTAATCTTATGATATCCATTTGTCATTATAGTTTGCATATGGTTTTGGTATTACGTCATTATTAGAAAATCATTTCATAAAAGACAATGGAAGTTTCTTCTAATGGAAACATTGATGTTACTTGCATAAAAAATTTCGATGTATAACATGTGCATGTAATAATTTCTCGACGCTACATGATTGTCGATCAATGTTGACATATAAGACTTCATTACCAATCCTCCTCATTAACATTAATGTCTTCATGTCGATACAGTAATGTGAGTTTAGTAATTACTCAATGCTAACTTATCATGATTGATGAATGCTTGTTTGAGATATTCCTCAGTATCCCAACCTAAAGCAACTCATATCTCTGAACCATGATATCACTTAACTTTATTATTTCCTAATTACTTACAACAATCATTTGAAGTACAACACCTCTAGATTATACATGGAATAGTTCATGCTTACTTGTTGAACTATTTCTAAAAGCTTTGTGACATATCATTTTTTAGAAAACATCCTTTTTCTAAACTAAAGATGCCAATAATATCATAATTATTTAGTTGTGCCAAGCCTAACATCATACTTGGTATATTTAGGAAGTCCACTTTTAATATTACATGAAAATGAATTATGTTGTCAAAACTGGGTATAAGTCTTACATTTATATTCACCGTTAATTGCCTATGATTCATGTATTACTAAACTATTGATTGAGTTTACTAAAAGAAAAATTCAATACAGAAACTTAAAGAATGTCTCCTTGAATTGAAGGACACATGAGATTAGTTTTTTCGGTTATACTCAATAATATTTCAACACGAATCTTTAACATGGAAATTAAGAAGTCATATACTTATCTCCACTGGCCTATGTTTCAACCTTTCGCAGCCACATGGAGATAACACCTAACTTATAGTTGTGTTTCTATAATAACATGGTTATTGTATTTAAATACACATATGTAAAAATAATACGGAATTAAATACCTTTTTATTAAATGGAAACATTACATTGATTAATATGCTTGATGTAGAAGTAGAAATTTTCTCCTTTAAATAAGTTTTTTATAAAACATCCATTGTATTATTTTATGGAATGCAATGTAGTAACCTTTGTTAATACCTTTTTAATAGAAGGATGTCGTGAATGTGTCATTATAATTAAATTACTTTGACCTTTACACATTTTCTTTCAATTTAATCTGCATTATAATTAAAACTTTATTTTCTTTTATTCTTATCTACAAGGTAAACCATACCGTAATTGATAATGGAGCAGTTACTTGTTCATTTTATAACATAAAACGAAACTTATGTAAAGTTGGGAAAATGATATGAGAAAGGGATCCCTTTAAAGATCATGATCAATATTTCAATTTACACATAATTGTGTAACATCGGCTTATTCATATCATTGCATCTCTTTCTGCTTTAAAATATCTCGAAGATGAGATATCATGTTTTATCATCCATGTCTAAGTGTATTGACCAGATATGACACTAGATATTGATGAAAGAATAGTTATATAACTATCAAATTCTTTATACATTAGTCTCATGTATGAAATTTTCACCCTCACTTCATGAGGTAGATTAATAGTGTTGGGGTCCCTGGAACCTTGAGTTTCCGATATTATAGTAATACGCGTAAGCGCTTGTACTATTATTGGATACTAGTGTCAGTGAGAACATTTAATTTGTCAAATATTTATCGCAATTTAATCATGTATTATAATTTTACATTTTTATACAAAAATGAATTTCATTAGATGAGTGTCTTTTATCTAGATTACCATTTTTTACATTTAGATTAATTTCTTAAATAATTCAACATCTCCCACTATTTTATCAGATTATAGGAACCATCGATGATAGAATTAGAATACTATATCACTTGAGTATTCTAGTGGAAAAGATCTTGGAACCACCCCTCATAGTCTTCATGATATAGATATGTCACTACCTGGAAGGTTTTAGGTAGGATTTTGGATGGAAAACCTCATTAACTTGTGGTCCAATGAACTATTGAGTGAATTCCAAACTTCTAACATCTAATCTTGATTAACTCAAAACATTCCTCTTAAATTACTACAAGATACCTATGGGTATTTATTTTCTGAAATTTTAGTTATGTCGACCAATCACTCTTATAAAGACTCCATAGTAGAAAGAGTCCCCCTCAGCTATGGCATGACTGACACATCAAACATTCTATTCTTTCCAAATTTAAATAACTGATGGTTGTTTAGACATAATATATTATTGAAGGTTTTATTATTTTTAATGTGAATAATGAAATCATTTTCTATTTTATAATCTTGTACTATTTTATTTCACTCACAACTTACCATGAAAGTAATAAAAATTTGATCACGTCACGTGTACATTTTACCATGCATTTTTGTTTATTATTTTACTATGTGGTCACGTTATAACTAAACAATCAAAAAATAATAAACCATAATGTCAGAAAATGTAAAACCTTATCCTGATCCAATTCTAATGGTTGATATGTTGAGAGAATAATTGACCAACCTAAACCCTTGGGGTCACAACATGTGTTGCATTGTCTTCAACTCAAAATGAAGTGTATTCCCCTCTAATGAATCACATCACGTCTTTTGGGTCTCTTTCACTTGGCACGAAGTGCATCATTCCTCATCTCATCATTATACAAGTGTAATTTCACAAATAATAGGGGGGTAATAGGGTATAAAATAAAATTCTATGAATGTGCGTGCATGACCTAATACATATAACGACACATGAGACGACACATAGATCATCTTTAATTTAATTAAAATAATTAATACCAACCAACAAGGAATAATTAAATATATAAATTAAATAAATAAATACACCATACAAGCATTGGTAGGTCCGTGTCTCATGATCAGTATATGAATTATCTTGTGTAAATTAAATAAATTCTGAAAAAAAATTAATCTAGTATTAAAATAAATTCTGAGGGAATTATTCATTGAATTAAAATTTCACTCTGATTTTAATTCAACAAATTTCATTATTCAGTAAAGTTTAATTCATGTAATTTTAGAAACTAAAAGTTCAATTAATTAATTAATTCAATTATTCTCCAATTAAATTTATTACGCTGCAACAAATTTTAATAACCAAAAATTAATATTTAATTAATTAAATTGTGAACTGTAATTAAATTTATAGTTTTAATTAGTTTTTTATTAATATAAAATTACGCAATCCCCTGAAATCCCGGGCAGGGCCTGTGCGGGTTGGGGCGAACACTCATAGGACCAGTCTGGGCTGTATCGACCTATAGTCGGGGAAGGTCGGATGGATGGTGTGGCTGGTCCATGGCAGGCAGAACACCAGTGCATGTGGTGTCCAAATGAGGCAGTGTGTCGGATTGGGCCAAGGAAAGTTGTCGGGGCGCGGCGGGGTCGGTGCTCCTATGCGGAGGAAGATTCCTAGACAGACACAGGTCTTGGAAACCGGGAGGCGCATGTCTAATGACTCGAGGAAATATTCTAGTGTGGTGTCGTCGGCCTAGTGCACCTCCCATCTAAAGGGAAGGAGAAGTCTAGAGTGAGGAAGCCCAGTTGTGGTGCTTTTCGAAGAAGACGGGTGGACAATTCTAGCCGTTGGTGCGGGAAGCCTGTGGAAACTGAAGGAGCTGGGTTGTGGGCCTACTGCATGGTGCAGGGGTGTAGGTTGTAGCTATAGAAAAGGAGAAGACCCGATAGAGATGGGTGTGTTGTGAAACTATATGCAGAGGGGAGGGAGACTGTTTGATGGGTGTCATCCAGGTAAAGGGAGAGGAGGCATCGGGATAGGTTGGGCTACGCAGGGTTTCTCTGCGGGAAGAACTAGTGAGGGTGATCTCATTGTGCATGTGTCTCCATGTGGGAGAAGGTGGCCATGTTGTGCCCGCCGACCCACAATTTTTTTCTTTTTTATAAATCTTTTATGACCTCCTTTTCATGTCTTTCACACATACCTTTTTAAAAAAATTTAAGACCTATAAGAACGTATTCCTCCCTTTAAAATTTTCTAAATCCTATTTTGGCATTAAAAAGTAATAATAATATTAAAATATTATTATGATAAAAATATAATATTCAAATTATTATTACGATAAATCATCATCATTATTATGATATAATTATTATGATAATAACATTTGTTAATATCACAGTAATATGCTATTCTCGGGACCCACACAAAATATTTCAATCGGAATTCATAACTTTGAAAGACCTGAGACTGGACATCTGACATCCATGTTAGATTCTGTTTGTGGTGTTGGGACTGTATCAAAACCCACTTTATATATTATTGAAAATTTAATTTTTCAAGTGACTTAAAATTGACACACGTACCTGTTATACAACTTGTAGGAACAGTGTGTGTAGAACAATCCCCAACTATGAGGGTTATTAAAACTTTTCTACTGAAGACTGATGTAATCTTGCCGATGTTGGTGAAAAATTTCCCAATCTTAGCCAAGGACCACACATGATACATTTCAAGCACAAAAATAAACCATAAAGTACCTATTTTAACTCTGAATCCATGCATGATGACTACTGGATATTGGAGATTTCTGGTCCAAGAATCTGAATTCGAATTCTTCTAGATCGTCCACACAAGTTTTATGGAAATTGTGGGGGTGTCGTTCTTCGTAATCTAGGTTCTAGCGCGGAATACCGATCTTCAACGCTCCAACAATCACCGCATCACTTCACTACTGATGCCCAAGAAAGTGCCCCATCCCACCTCCTTTGATGTAGGGAATCACTCACTAGATCATGGGAGAGAGGAAAAGATAGATAAGTGTCATGAATAGTAATTGGAAATTTCATCTCATCATATATTTATAGTGGTTAATTAAAATAAATGGTATCGCCTCACCAACCCCCAAATGCATAACTCATTATCATCGACATTTTATGACTACGGAACAAATCCATAAATATTATTATCTTTTACATGTAATATATTATTATATATTATGTTATAATATTTGAGTCATTTACTCAACTCGCAGCTACTATAAATATTAATTGAACCTTGAATAATTTAATATTTTTCAATTAATATTTTTCATGTATTTACTTAAAACTCATTAATACATTTAATAAATAAATTAAATAATCATTATACTAAACTCTATTAATATGATTTTATTTATTAAATTGGTTATCGTTTTTCATTGAACAAATCCTAGACCCCAATGGTGGGGCCTTCCATGTCCAAAACAACTATTCAACTGAATATGAAAGATTCTTGAATGCGATATTGTGTGTGACCCTTTAGGCCCTTATCTCGATAGTAGTGAATATTATTCACAGACCAAGAGCAGGATATATAAACCCATAATGGCCCCAAAAGAGATAAGCATTGTCAAAGCAGTGACAACTAACCTAAAAACTTTCATAGTGTAATATAATCTCTTTGACAATAATATCTCATAAAGTAGGACACACTCATGTGTCGTCCCCCTTGTCATTTTTATTTTTTGTTGATTTAATGAGATGGATTTACCTTTGTCTTCCATGGAAATGTTCTTATAAAGTTACATCCATCCATATCAACAAATCCTGAGATATATTACTTAAATATCCTAGAAGCAAAAAATCCGTTCATGACCATTCGACCAATGTCAGGCCACCAATGACACCCCAACACAAACAACCTTGTCATGAATTCATTGCCTTGGTTTTCATCTTGCACCATTCTACACAATAAAGTGACATACATTGATAATGATATCATGTATAGAGACCATTACACATGATCGTAGATAGAAATATCCAATGAAACCCAAAACATGTGGTGTTCTTATTGGCAGGCCAGTCCTCATTATCTCGCTACTTGAGTTCACCAAGTGCAAACATCCTGAGAGGAAGTCTCAATGCTTATGAGCACCCAGCACCTGATAGACAGGCATTTACTGTGAAAAATCAGTTAGGTGTGTCTAGACCAAAGAACATATATTTAAGATTAATGTCATATTATCTAGAGGTTCTCATTATATCTTGGGATCCGCTATAATATTTTGATATTACAATTAATATTTGTACATTACCATTTCAATTGTGGATCCATAAAATTATATACTATAACAGTAATATGACATCATGTATTCATAATTGTATACACGATATGGTAAACAAAAGAAATAAATAGTTGAGTCTAGGGAAACCACCATTTCTATATAATGGCCATGTTATTCACAACCCAATGACACTGGCATGGTAAATCACGGTGCATTTTCAGAAGCATAATGTCATGCAATAATAATTCATAAAACAATTGATGAGAGATAAACGAGAATATCATCATGTGTATATTAAATGGTCAGTAAGGGGGTAATATTGATACATATCCAAACATAGGTAATGGAATGTAGATTCATAATACCAAATAATTTCTTGAATGTAATTGAGGGGATAGAAATCCCATTTGGAATTTTGACATGGAAACGATAGTACATTGGAGGCATTAATGAGAGAGAAATGGGTCTCTCACCATTCCTACATAAGGATGAATGTATGGGGTAGGTGAGAAATTTTACCCCAATATTTTTAATTTAAAAAAATGGGTATTACAATATAAATTAATTTGGACAAAAATATAAAGGAATAAATCTCTTACTTGGATATGTGATCCAAAGTCTATGTAGAGACTTGAGAGAGGATTATTGGGAGTTTGGGCTGCCTTGGGAGGATTCTAGAGGGATAATGTCAGAGTTTCATTGAGCTTGGAAGTTTTTCAGTGATGTTTAAGTGGGAGATTGGGTGAGTTTATATATGGAAAGAAGGGGGACTATTTATTATTTAGGTTTTTGACACTACACATTAAACTAATCAATACCACAAACCATTCCATGGTTTTCCTTCATAGTTTTTTCTAAAGGGTAGAATAAAACATTATTTTATAATTTCAATGGATGAACATATTAAAATATTAGGCTTTCTTATGTAGTGTTGAGTCATACTCTCAAGGAAATAAATTAAAAAAGTTAAATGTTTTTATAAGTCTTGGATTGTCTACTAAGGCACCATAATATTAACCAAAAAATTCTACAATCAAATTATTTTAATGTTAATACATATACTATCCAAAAATCCCATTTATATTATTTTTTACATCACTATTGGGTCATTACGATGTCATAAAACAAATTATATAATCAAACGATATTTAATTTCTACCCAAACATTTGACTATCTCAGCAAATTATGAAAAATATACCGCTATATAATTTTGAAATCTTGAATCAAAAAATGATATTAATTTTATCTAAATATTTTTATAAACATGTTAATTTTTTTATTTTAAAATAAAAACTAACTTTTATTGAAAATTCATGGGTTCTGAAAAAAATACATTTCAATCCTTAGTAAAAATTAAAATTCTATTCATTAAAATTATATGATCATTTATATTTATTAAAAATTAAAATAGAGAAAATATTTTATTAAAATATTATTTAATTAAAAAATCAATTAATTGATTAAAATATATTTCATAACTAAATATTAACTAAATATATTTTATTTTCATTAAAAACTATTCAAAACCTAACAATAATAAAGTTAATGTATATTGTTTATTCTATAGAAAAATAATACACATAATCATGGTTCTTGGGTCTTGTTACATAACCCCTTATAACACCCACATAAAACCAAACGGTAAGGTGTGAAATGGTGACAGAGTCTTGGGAAGGCTCAGATAACATCGCTCGAGTTGTAATCATTATCATATTTTACTTTACTCATAGGTAGTTTCATTCATGATTAATGTGTTTAAGCTCATCTTGAGATTAGTCAAGGCAGAAGCCTTGTGACGCTACCTCCCTTTCGTGCTCCGACAAATGGGCTTCTATAGATAATTTCTACTTTATAAGGCCATCACTTCATTTGTTTGATTTAACTAGATTTGTTAAAGCCCTCTATTCATTCTATTCATGTAATCACTTTTCCACACATATATTTGCAACAATCAAAATTATTGACGACATTTTAAAATAAAAATAACATAAATCCAAGAGAATTCATATTTTCAAAAACAATTCATCATAAAAAGGAATTCCATTAGATCAAGATGAATGTTCATTAAAAATGTTTGGGTTGTTATAATATCACCCCCAAGAAATTTTTCCTTTGGATTTCTATTTTCCTACTCTAAAACAGATGTTGTTAACTCTGGTTCATCACTTCCTATGATTCCCATATTTCCCTTGCAAACTTTTTGTTTTTTCACAAAACCTTAATGATAGGAATTGTCTTATTTTTTATAATATTTCCCCTATGATATGAAATTTTCACTGGCATATCTTCAGGGAATATGTCATTCTCCAATGGTACCGCCTCTTGATTGAGTACATGTGATGGTTCAGGTATGAACTTCTTCAAGAGTATGGAATACATCATGTACTAGAGATAGGTTTAGTGGGAGTGCTAGTCGATATGATACTTCTCTAATGAGATCAAGGATCTTGAAAGAGCAGATGAACCTTGGATTAATCATTCCGTTATTCAAAAATATCATAACTCCCTTCCACTGTGATATGTGGTGGAATGCCATGTCTCTGACATCAAACACATGGTCCCATCGATGATTATCATCATAACACTTTTGTCGACTCAGAGAAGCTTTAATTTGTTACAGGATGGATTTAGCGTTCTCCACCATCTCATTGACCATTTATTGACCTGGGAGCTTCCGCTCCCAACCATCATCCCAACATGTCAGTGTTCTTCACCTCTTCCCATAGAGGGCTTCATTAGTATCCATTTGTATGATTGAGTGGAAACTATAATGGAATGAGAACTCAACCCATGGAATATGTTGATCCCATCATCCTTTGAAGATCATTAAGCATTCTATCCAAATGTCCTCATGTGTTTGGAGTGTCCTCTCTGATTGTCCAATAGTTTGAGGATGATAAGCCATACTAATGTTCATATCAATATTCTGAGCTTGTTGAAGACACTTCTAGAACATATAGGTGAATCAAAGATCTCGATCGGATACAATTCATAGTAGTACTCCATGAGCCTAACCACTACTCTGATATATATCTAGGCGAGTTGATCCAATAATAATTCTTCTCAAATTCTATTGAAGTGTGCAGTCTTTGCAAGGCAATCCAAAACAACCTAGATAGAATTTTTTCTATAGGAATTCATTAGATGTCTGGTGAAAATATCCATGGTGATGTTCATCATTTTCCATGCTAATATGTATAATGGTAAAATATTACTCGTAGACTTCTCCCTCTCAGCCTTCACTTGATGAAATACCAGGCTCTTTGATGTATACTCAGTGATCTCCCTCATCATGTTATCCCACCAATAATTCTTTCGAAAATCTCGATACATCCTTTTGTTTCCTAGGTCAATGGAGAAATTCAAACTATGTGCATCACCCAAAAGTTGAATCTTTAACTCCAGATTTAATGGAACAAATAGAATTTCTATGTGAATATATATTTGAGGTTTTGTGATCCATATATATTTCACCATTCTCCCCAATGAGGTAATACCACCACATTTTTAAAGAATAGATTATTACAGAAAACTCCATATCACATGTTGGATATGTTTTCTTTTGAACATTCAATTTAATTGAAACATCAGAAATGAAATTTTCATTTTCACCAACACACACCCAAGACCCTTCTTCAAAGAATCACTAAATATGTTAGAATGTTTCCCATTTATCGGTAATGTGAGAATGTGTGCAGTGATAAGCCTTATTTTCAACTCATTGATGCTCTCTTCACATTCATCATTCCAATAAAATGTTACTCCTTCCAAGTTATCTTGGTAAAAGGGATAGAAAATCATGAGAAATTTCACACAAATTGGTTATAATATCCAACTAACCCCAGGAAGCTATGGATATTTATTATAGATATGGGCCTCATCCATCCATTAATTGCAGCTATCTTGGAGGGATCCACATATATTCCACTGTTGGAGATGATGTGACCCAATAATTAGACATCTTTTAACAATAATTCACACTTTTTGAACTATGAATATATATTCTCCTTTCAAAAGGTCTCTAGTACAATGCGTAGATTCCCCTCATGGTCCTCCTTGGTTTTGGATTATATTATAATATCATCTATAAAGTCTACCACAAATTTCTAGAGGTAATCTTTAAAGAATATATTCATAAATTCCATGATGATTACTAGAGAATTAGTGAGTCTGAAATGCATTACTTTGAATTTATAGTGCCAATATCTGGTATGAAATGCAGCCTTCAAAATATTCTCCTTCTTCACCCTTACGTGTTAATATCCTAGCTGGAAATCCACTATGGAGATGAAGTTTTCTCCACATAGTTTATCTTAAAAGCCCTTAATTTGGGGGAAAGGATACTTGTTCATTATTGTGTTTTTTTAGCTAACGATAATTAATGAAAAGGCACATTAAACTATACTTTTTTATGACGAAGAGAACCGATGCACCCCGTGGTGAAGAACATGGTTGTATAAACCCATTATCTAGATTATCCTATAGCTGTTTATTCTGCTCCTCAAGCTCTACAACAACCATTCTACACAGAGTCTTAGATGTTGGAAATAGACCAGTTATAAGATCAATTGAGAATTCAACATATCTTCTAGGAGGATGACCAGCCAATTCCTAGGGAAACGCTTCAGGGAATTACCTCACAATAGGTATGTCAAAAAGAATGGTTGATTACATAGACTCAATCATCTAAGCAAGATAAACATACTCATAGGGTAGTTATATCCATTCTTGAGATGATGGTTGTAAAGAATATTCATCATCCTCTTTGAACTTGTACAGAATTTGGGGGTCAATTTTCCATATAGAGAGTGATTTCCCTCCCATTTCAATTTATGCTGGGTCTAGATAAGGAAAGTCGATCCATTCCAAAATTTGCATCAAATTTCACTAGAGAAATAATGATGAAGTTCTCCAAGAAGAGTAATCCACAAATTATGATAGGGGGAGTTATATTCCTTGGATGAAATGATTTCCCAATTTTTCATCCTCACAGACATCTTTATTTGGATGATTTGTGTTGGTGTTGGGATTAATCTACTAATCTTTCATTATATAAAAGAATTCATATAACTATAATAAAAAATTATTTTTTCTATTATTGAATTAATAACTACAATAACATTCACCACTTCGTGGTAGGGGTTAACTTTGACGGTAGGGAAGGAAAAAATATCTCCCTTGCTCCCTTAGAGTTTGTATGTAGCCTCTGAAAACCCTAGGCATAGGGAACAAGTTTGAAAAGTTCCCTATTTATTTGCAGTTGATGTAGTGAATAATGCATCTGTGGTCAAACATGGTGTTCTTATACTCTATCTCAAACAATGGTTTTTCTTACTGGTGGTTAATGGAGAGGTTCTTTTCTATTCAACACATAAATCATTTCTTCATACCATTCAGGAAATTTTTGGGGTTCTTCTTTCCACCCTTGTGGCAAGTGGGGTGCTAGATTTTCGTAGTACCATTGGATTTGTCCATTAGACCACTATAATTAATGTCTACCTTATTATTCTTATCCCCATGATACCAATGAATTTCCAAGATATTTATTTTAAACATGAGGGAACATCAGAAAATTTACTCATATCCCTTGAAGTCACAGATCGCTAGGGATTTTCATTGGATAGGTTTTAGACCCCCCAAGAAGTATTCAACCGTGTATTTGGGGGTACCGACAAAGACGAAGGCCTATCATGCACGCCTTGTAAATATTTCCTTGTACACTCCAAGGGATTCGTAATATTTTTTCTTTAGGGTAGGAAAGTCCCTTTCTATATTATGTCGGAGGTTGTGAGGAAAATATTTATTGAAAAACATTTTCCAGAAATCATTCAATTCCAATACCTTGATCTCCTCCTCAGGATACATATTTTATTTTATAAATTTATACTATTATCAACTTTACCCACCATATTATAAGCAACTATACGTACCTTTTCTTATTAAGAATATAAAAAGATGGTGAATATTTTATCAATGGATTTGATCCATTGTTTTGCAATTAATAGATTGTATGATCCATTAAAAGAAAGAAGCATTTTTATCATATATCTCTCTATTACATCTTCTTCTTTTTTACGTGTATTTCAATAGTCTTCTTGACCAATGTTTCTATTCAAAACACGAGTTAACTAAGAGAGTGTTGTGAAAATGTTTGGGATTCCCACTCCCATTGGATTTGGAATCTCAATAGAATCGTTGTCACATTGATCATCGAATCAGTTGTTAGCTTGATTCCTACTATTATGTATCATTAGAAAAAATAAAAGGAAATTTAGGTGTAATATAGAAAAGGTAATCCAATGGCAAAAATGATAACTTATAAATTACACAACGTATAAATTTATAGGCTTCAATCTATTTTTTCTTTGATTTACTTCCCATCATATATACATAAGGAAATTTTTCTTCCATAATAATAGTTCATACTAAACTAATGAAATTAGGAAGACATATACTTAAGGATTTTCATAACCGAGATTGTATCAAGGCCCGTTTCCATGCTCTAGTTCCCGTTCAAGTCTATCTCAATGCGGTGTTTTAGGGTTTTACCCTTAGATACATCTGTTCCAGATCCAGCTCTACCTGTTCGTATCTAGACATGGATATATTGTCTTAGTAAACCACTTTCAAAATACTCACAAAAATATAGAGATGTTTTCAATTTTACATAGTCTCATCCCTAAGTGTTTCACTAGGGTTTTCAAATCCTAGTCACAAAAATAACAAAACCTATCCTCTCATACCTACCATAAAAACCCTACACTTTATTACACACATAACCATAATTTATTACATAAAAATATTCACTTCATAAAACATAAAAAATTGATAGGTATATTGTCTTTGGGGAATGGGAACATTACAAACCAACTACGAACATCAAATGCACTTCCTTATTGAAAACATCTTTTACATGACCATTCTAATTCCATTGTGTGTAGCATTGCATGAGATAACATGAGGACATTAATAAGAAAAGGGTGATCTATATAATATAGTAAAGGAGTAAAGAATGCATAACATGAAAAATAAAATCCATGTTCATAAATAGTTATATTAATAGAGCATAAGGGAAACATGAACTTAAGGGCCTGATATAGTGTGATCATAACATGGAAATTTGGAATCAACATTTAACATGATAATTTAAATATCCAAGGATCATTTCACATGGACCATGAGTAACCATTCATTTAAATAGAATTATAATGATTAAAACCACATTGCACTTGACCTATCATGACACTATTCATTACCCAGTGAATTAGAGCGCTATCAGGGCACACCCTTTTTAATAATTTCATTCCGTGGCTTAGTGTTCCATGGGGATCAAATAAAAAGGATTCATTAAACCTAAATATTTATTCAAAAATAATGGAATTTTGATTTCATACATGTAACTCTATAATCAGTAACTAAATGTGAATAATTTTGAATACATTGGATAGAGAAATGGACCGGGTATTAACTACATAATTACTTTGTCTTGGAAAATCGCGGTGCAATTTTGGTAGCATAATAGCATGTCATAAGAATTAAAAAAATGGATGATGAGAGATAATGGGGTGTATGGTCATATTTACATTAAATTCACATTAAGGGGTTCATAAAGATACATTTCCAAACATACCTAATTGAATTTATATTCATAATACCAATGAATTTTTTGAATGTAAATGAGGAGAGAGAAATACATTTCGGTATTACGGCATAGAAACAGGTGTACATGGGAGGTATTAATGAAAGAGAAATGGGTATATCATCATTCATAAATAATAAGGATTTTATGGGGGTTTTTGGAAATCATACCCAAATATTTTTTATTAAAAAATCATTATAACAATATAATGATATTTGGACAAAAACTAGAATGAAAAAAATCCCTTACATGGAAGTGTGATACCAAAGGCTTGGGAGAGGCTTGAGAGAGGATTATTGGAATCTTTGGAGCCTTTTGAGTATTATATAGAGATTTGGGAAGATGTTGGTCGAGGTCCAATGGTATTTAGTGAAAATTAAGTGGGATCATGGGTGCGTTTATATAGGAAAATAAGAGGAATTCATTATTATTTAGGTTTTGGACACTACACATTAAACTCATCAATACCACAATCCATAACATGGTTTTTTCACATTTATTTTTACAAAGGGGAGTGGAAGATACTATTTTATTTTCCGAATATCCTATCTTATTAAAATATTAGTCTTGCTTATTCGGAGGTGAGTCACACTCTCAAGGATATCTATTTAAAAAGTTAAAATGATTAATAAGTTTTGGAGGGTCCACTAAGGCACCAAAAAATAAACCAAATAATCAAATCTCAAATTAATTTTAAGGTAAAACATATATTTTCCAAAAATATCATTTATAGTATTTTATTATATCACTATTGGGTCATTATGTTGTCATAAAACACATTATATAATTAAATGATATTTAATTTTACTATAAAATTCAATTATCTCAGAAAATTATGAAAAATTCACCATTATACAATTTTGACATTCTGAATCCAAATAAGATATTAATTTTATATATATAATTTTCAAAATATGTTACATTTTTATAAATAAATAAAAATCAACATTTATCTAAAATTCAAGGGTTTTGATAAAAATAGATTTCAAGCCTTAATGAAAACTACAATTGTATTCATTAAACTTATATGATAATTTAAATTTTATAAAAAGTAATTTAGTGATAATATTTTATTAAAACATTTATTACTTCATTAATCCATTAATTTATTAAAATATATTACATAATTAAATATTAATTAAAAACACTAAATGTGATTTAAAAACTATTTACAATGTAACAATAATAAATTGGATGTAAATTTTTTAATATATAAAAAAATAATACACATAATCATAGATCTAGGGTCTTGTTACATAAACCCTTATAACATCTTCATAAGAAAAAAGGGTAAGGTGTGCGATAGTGACAGACTATTGGGGAGGCTCAAATAACATTCCTCGGGTGATAATCTATATTAACTTCAACATATACCATATGTTGTTCTGTTCCACCTTAATGTGTTGATGCTCAGCTTGGGTATGGTCAAGAGCGAAGCCCAAAGATGCTAAATCTTTTCAGAGGTCTGAAAAATGGGCTTCTTATGGAGAAATTCTACTGGATGATGCCATATCTTCCATTTTCTGAGTAAATTGGATTTATTACAGCTCTATATTTATACTAATCATATTGTCACTCTTGAACTCCTATATTAGCTACAATCAAAAATTTAAACGGTGTTTTAAAATAAAAAAACATAAAACGATGGAATTTCATATTATATATAACCTTTTTTTATAATAATACATATAATTAGATCTTGATGAATTTTCATTAAGAAAAATTTGGTTCATTACTAGATTCCCCTTCAAGCAGCTAGAAGCTGCCTGGCATAGCTCTCTCCACACGAAGACATGGTCTTTTCTAGTAAAAGATGTCATCGGGGATGCAAATCCATATAACTATGGTATGAACATCCAAGAATATCCAACTAGACCCAGGAAGTTGAAAACCACTTCCACATTCTGGGATGCTACAAAAGAAACAACCACCTTGACATTCGGCGAGTCAACTGCTATCCATTACTGAGACACCACATTCCAAGGAATTGTACCTATCATGTCCAAAACATTTACTTTAAAACATCCCATAGAGTTGGAGTTGTTAGTGGACATACAACATAGTCCTCTGATTCTCAGCGTGTTCCACATTTACCCTTGAGTAGATCAGGATGTTGTCGATGAACATGATGATGAACCAGTCCAGGAACATGTGGAAGATATTGTTCATGAGCCCCATGAACATGGTTGGTGCATTCATAATGCTGAATGGAATGGCCATGAGGTCGAAGTGCATGAACATGCATATGAAAAATGTCTTTAGGATTTTACCCACCATTTCCCTCAACAGGTGATATCTAGCTTGCATATCCATCTTAGGGAACCAACATGCTCCCTTTAATCAGTCTAAAAGATTTTCTATCCATGGAAGGGGGTAATTGTTATTGATTATTACATAGATTAGTCTCTGGTAGTCTATGTAAAACTTTATACCACTATCCACATTCCTTTCCAACAAAACATGATCACCCCATGACAACAAACAAGGCATGATAAAACCCTTTTTCATTAGGTCATCAACCTGAATTGGCAACTCCAAAAACATAGAAGGTGACATCCGATAATGATCCATCGAAATTATACGGTCACCTGGTTGCAAATCTATTCTTAAATAAACATCATATCAAGTGGGTAGGGTCACAACATCCTCTAGGATGAAATCTGGGAACTCTCAAACAACCCCTTGAACCTCCACCATTTCTATGTGTTTTGATCCCACAGAAAGATTGTCCTATTAGGGGAGAAGATTCTCCACACACCAGCTACACTCCTGATTTCCTTTCTCACCAACAAAAACTACACACTGTCCATCCACATCTAAAACAATGACTCTCCTTCCGAAGAATATGATAATAGCACACATTGAAAACAACCGGTCGATGCCTATAATGACATCGTACGACTACATCTATAACAGTTGAAGATCACCACTAGATTAATGTGGACCCAACATCTTTCTACATCCCTAGAAAACATCAAACTAACTGTTATGACCTATAACTGCTGTACTCATCCCCAAAGTCATGGGAAGTATCTCTATGTCAAGTCCCATGTCCCAGGCTAGACTTAGTGAAATAATGGAGTGAAAATATCTTGAATCAAACAAAGTACATGCAAGATTTCTGAACAGACCAATCATACCTCAAACAACTTATTTCCTCAAAGGGATTGCTTACATGGAAATTTACAATAACCCT
This sequence comes from Viscum album, assembly GCA_963277665.1. NCBI lineage: Eukaryota > Viridiplantae > Streptophyta > Magnoliopsida > Santalales > Viscaceae > Viscum > Viscum album. Next base: position 1,952,938,063 of record OY728150.1, read on the forward strand.
TTCCCAAATACTCTACCCCTATACTATGCCCCCACCTTGGAGCATGCCCATTTTTATGTCCCTGAGGAGCACCCTGAGGTTTTCATACTTATGTACCCTATACCTTCAGTGGAGAGGGAGATCGATGCCCCAACAATTTGAAAAGCCTGACCGGAAGTCGCTACTAATGGGGTGGGTGCTAAACCTCCACAACCCCACTATACTATGCTCTCAATGGGCACTAGTTCCCAAATTTATGCAGTCTACACAAAAGAAACACCTCGGTCCTAAGCCCAGCGGGAAAGGGATAGGACTTGGAGATCAGAACTGGAACTGTTGAGGCCTATATCCTGCTGAATGAAACCTGGAAGTCCCTGATACAGGCTTCCAATTACTGACATCATTCCCTTTTGATGAACTCAGCTACCTACCCTCTCAAGTCACCCCTCTCTATTATATCATTATATCCACTACTTAATTCATCTTTTGAACATCTATTATCATGGTTAGGGTAAAGGGAGTGACAACATATTGAAGAGAATATCAGAGTTCAACCTCCAAGTGTCTCTCCCACGACTCCTCATTAATAAAGATATCCAAATCAAAGATTATTAGATCCTTGAACATGATCCTAATATCCCTCATAGACATACTCCACTTTATGAGGGAGATAATCTCTTATTTATTCTCAGCCTCCATCATTGAAGAAAGAAAATCACTTCGAAACTCCTTCTTAATGTCATCCAATGAGACATCTATCTCCTTCCTCTAACTAAGGTAAAGTTTCCACCACTGACATGAAAATCCTCACATCTGGATCACTATTAGAGGAACCTATTTCTCCCTTGAAGATTAGATAAAGTTAATGATGATCATCACCTCCTCATGTCATCCCTCAGTTTCAAAATCTCAAACACTTCCTTCGTACTTACCTAGGGTATGCCGCAAGAAAGCACAAAGGGTCTTTTCCCAAAATTAATCTTCTTCCTCTCGGTCATCCCTCCTCAAAAAACAGCTCAGTCTACTATGCCTCAAATGATCGTTCCACACATGGGCAACGTCTGGGTTCCATAACTGAAAATGGTTAGCATGGAACACTTAATCCTCAGAAGAATAGTAAAATTTTTCTTTTACATTTAATTTTTATTCATTATTTGAACTAAATTTCAAAAATACCCATGAAAAAAAAGAAAAAAAGTGATTATGATGCTTGTATCTTTCCTAGGGTCATTACCCTGTAATCTATGTATCCTCACTTAGTTTTTCAATATGTCCAGATTCCTTGAATCAAATCACAGGGGGTCGTAAAATCTCATGTCCTAGCCGATATTCCCTAGCATATTTCATACACCAGGATTGCCTAAAACCGTTTCCCTACCATCCCTGATAGTTATCACTGTCCCTACTCCAATCTCCATCCTAACCCTCAACCTCACTTATGTTACCATTCCGTCATAACCCACCATCCTCTAGATGAGGGAAGGTGTAGCAAAGTTCCACACCCTTCTTTCTTCAAGATGAAGAAGAGATAATGACCAGTAGGTCCTGCATTCAATAGGACTGGGAGTGGTGAATAGAACCAATAGTATGGAATCTCACCCAAATGGAATGCATTATCATTTTCAATGAAAATTAGATCTGGAGAAAATATGGTAAATCCATAGAAACTATAATAATAAAGAAAAAGTAAATCTAAAATCCAATACCATATGAAAGTTCAAAAGTAAAGTTATTTAAATTACAACAAAACTCTGTAACAATGTACCAAAGTAAAATTGGCTAAGAAGCAACAACAACTATCCTTATGCCTGAGTAGGAAAAGTCTTGTGTGATACTAAAATTATTCTTAGAAACTAGAAATTTGTTTTACGAACATAGGGGGAGTATACAAGTATACCCAGTAGGAAAAAAAGGAAACACATGCACAAGTGGGGGTATATACAGATGCCCCTATGATAGAATAGTAGAACCTGAAATCACATACCATGGTGTGTTATCCATACAAACATCACCAAGTCATACTCACAAAATAAAAAAAGTCATGTAATGTAGTGGTATACGCACATCGGCTTTTTGGTACCCCTCAAAACTTTTCCATTAGTAATGTCATGACCCAACCCTACCCGGCCTCGAGCCACAACTACCCCAAACCAGAAACCATAGGCCAGGGGCTGGCGACCAGCACTGAAGGCACAACAACCCAGGGAGGCCTTTTTCTAAGTACCTGTACACACACACAACTCACTCAATGCATAAGTGCATAGTAAAAAATAAAAGTAAAGTACCAACTGATATGAATAAACCACAAAGTGCATGGACCTCTAAACAGTACAAAGAGAGTGCAGAAAGTAAACTGAAAAGAAAAGGGGAAAAACACGCGCCCAACCATAAATGTGCCAGAACCCAGTAACAGGTAAACAAATGTACAATAGCTAGGAGAGTCCCACACCTGGAACCCATCTACGACCACCGCACACGGTCCAGGCTCTCGAACTCCAAATCTCTGCTGAATTCAAGACCAACATGCCCATCATCTGCAAGGGCACACCAAGTGCGGGCAAAGCCCAATAAGGGGTGAGTATAAAAATACACAGTAGGATACCCCGAAAGCTCATGGGAGCAACAAAGGAGGCACTGATGAGGTGATTAGTAGATCGAACAGGGAAAATTAAAGGGGTACAACTGAAAGTAAAGTAAAGAGTACAACTCAACTCAACAAGTGGAAGGAAGTAGACTCATCCAAACACAATGATCTAGAAGTGGTGAGAATATGAACTTCTCGTCAAGTATTCACTACCTATAGCAAGAGACTAGACTTGTCCAACCATGACAAGGTAGACACAGAAAGAACATGGCATACCCTGTGCGTCTTCGCCTCTCCTGGAAGGAGAGTAGCCAAAACCCATGGAGTGGGCACTAGAACAAGGAATACATATATATATATATACTCTGTCAAGGAACCTGAACATGATCATAGGGGGATCACCATCCCGTAGCTCAGCCCAAAGAAGAGAGTATCCAACATTCCTAGAAGTAAACACCATCGACGTCCAGCATCCTGCACGTCTCTCCTGAACTGAAAGTCAAGGGGCTCAAATCCCCACACCTTGACACTATCGGCTTTAGGCGGCACTAACTCTCCCGCACGGTTTTAGGTCTCATCTCATGGATTCGTCTTGGTGGGGGAATGCGCCCCTCGTACTAGAGAGTTATGGGGACCGTCAAACCACACCTCTTCACTGCACCGTAGTCTAGTGGCCACATCAAAGTCGACAGGCGCCCCCTTACTCAGCCCTACTCGAGGGTAATCCCTGGAAGTCTATGAGTTCCCACTGGAGGGAGACCAGGAAAAACTCTACGGGTGCCACACTGCCCAGTCCCATAAAAGGGTAATCCCCTGGAGGGAGACCCTAAAAAAGTCGTCCACGGGTCCCAATGCCCAGACCTGTGAAAGGTATCTGCTGGAGGGAGGCCCGAAATCACCAATGGCGACCACTTCCCAGCCCAGATGGAGGTAAAACCGTTATCGGGGACCAATTACCAGCCTCGCTGGAGGTAAACACGGAACCGCTCTGGCCATCCTTACTAGATGGTACAACACTGGCCATCCCTGCTGGATGGTAACCCCATGGTCATCCCTTCTAGATGGTAACCCACTAGCCATCCATGTTGGATGGTACCGCACTGGCCATCCCTACTGGATGGTACAACCTCCTGGAAAAACCTGCTGGAAATAACCTCCTGGGTAGAGGATCGGTGCTCGCGTAATTTTTTAGTCCCACAGAATCCACAAGAACTCTACTAGGGAACACGAAGCAACCCTACCGGACAAACTATCGAGAATAGAACCATGGGAAAACAACTCAACCCTGCTGGTCGAAACCATCTTGAACATGACCAGGGGGAACCAACTCAACCCTGCTGGTCAAACAAATGAGAACTGAACCAGGGGAAACTTAACCCTACTTGTCAAACAAAATAGATTAGAACAAGCATGAAAATCAACCATACTGGTCAAACAAACGAGAACATAGGTACCCTCTACATCGAGAGAAGTCAAGGGTACACAAAGCAGAACACGACATGCACATGGGGCCCACACGACATGTTTCCCCATGTCAACTCCAACCAGGTTCACAAATGTTCTCAGGTACAAACAACCATATTTACCTCCAAGCATTCATATATTCTCCCAGAGTATACCACGTTTCCAGCCCAAAGTTTATCATGCACATGGCAACCAACGTCAACACAAAGGGCATTAATGTAACAACACCAACTTTCCACCCCATCAGCCCGGGCATGGATAAAAACATATCTTGAAACATTTACTTCACTCACATGGGAGTTCACACGATCACATGCCTAGGGTTTGCTTCAAAACATAGCAGGAAGGACTGCCACCAGAGAACCATTCTTGCTTCCCCTTTAAATGAGATAACGAAGAGTATCCGTACATAAAAACGGATCATACCATTATAATACTCACGGAAAAACATGTGAGATAGACTATTTACTCACCTCCAACAGACATCCGATGAAAAAGTAATCCAACACCGCTTTAAGCCTGAACGGCGTCCCGTGATCTAGAACCTCTGCCCCAAAAACAGTCGGGCACATCATACCATTGTGATCCCCTTGGGAAAACACGTTAAATTGACCACTCAATTGAGTGGAAAAGATATCTAGAGAAAAATATGCGTTCCGACATACCGATCATGAGCAGTGCTGTGTGGGACCTGCATCTCGGTCCTGAAGCACTGCCAACGGATCAGAACATTGTGATCCTATAGAAAAAGTACACAAGTTAGACTAATCACTTGTCCAAAACAGAAACCTGGTGAAAAACCTGGAGATCACCGCCAACTCCCAAAACGGCCCTCGCGGGGCCCGCACTAGTGTGCTGAATTAAAGAGGGCGGATTGAACCGTTGCAATTCTCTCGGAAAATAACAAAGGATCGACTACTCGCACGCCCCGAATAGACGTCCGATGAAAAAGTTGTAAAGCACTGCACGCAGCTCGAATGATGGGTTGCGGGGCCCACGCCTCAACTCTGGTTTCAATTCCTGAAAGCACACTGGAAAACTCTGGCATAATTCCTGGATCCCAACGCCACTGACGGCGCTCAATGCGGACATCAGATGTGTTCGCACTGTGTAAAAAAAGAACCCCTGAGAAAAATGTTGGACCACATAACGTCGTGTCGCACCACCAAACCCCTCGTCTCAGGAATAAAAAATCCCAAAGACAATATAAAAAGATTCATCTTGATTCCTGGATTACACTGTCATAGACGACATGCAAAACGGACACCCGTGGTAAGTATTACGGGTGTCCTAAGTCGGAGGGGTCGAGCCCCTTGGACTGTACCAGCCTGGACCGGCCGGTCCGCCTGTTTTGGGCCAGCCGGCCCAGCTCACAGCACCGGCCCGCGGCATAGCCACGCGTACCGACTGTGGACTCGCGGTCCAACCTATACTGACTGGACACTAGGGGCTATTCTTGGTCTCCTGCGGAGACCCGCTGAGTGTGAGTCTCTGTCCTCGCGCGGTGGTCGCACGTCGGGACCCCGCTGTTGTCATGCCCCGGCGGGCTCGCCTGGGCACTGTCTCCCCCAGCTCACCCAGTGCCTCCGCCGACGACCTGCCGCACCGCCTGTTACCGACCGCACTCCCGCCCTCCCGGCTTCAAAGCTCGCCCGCGCTACCTACTGCCGGAACCCCCAAATCCATCCGGAAAACCTCAAAAACAACCGGAAAACACCCTTAAACCCGTTGATCTTCAACGGACGTTTGCGAGCTCCTTGGAACTCAGATTTACAAACCGAAATAGGCGATGGAAATCTTGGAAAAATTATTACGCATATATGAGCTTTGTTCGAAGATCAAATGACATTTAGATGCTACAATTTAGGTTCAAGGGAGCGATGTGAAATTAATAACGATACAAAGATCTCCTACCTCATTGGGCGTAGCCCGACGCTTCAACGATGATCCGCTAGAGCCGTCGCAGCTTGACGAACAGATGGAAGAGAGGAGAGGAGCTCCTCCTTCATTAGGAGGGCTTGCACTGAGGATGAACAAGGGAGGGGAAGGGGAGGTGGTTATGTTTAAATAAAGGAAAAATTAATTAATTTAAACCCCTAAATTAACCCACATCAGAAACCCTCGACGGGGTCGAGGGTAAGCCTCCCCTAGGATAAACACCACCTCCCGAGCACAACAGCTATCTCGAAATTTTAATTTCAGGATGTATTCAATATTTTTAAAACATAATACCGGGGCTTCTAAATTACAAAAAATCCCCTAGCGGAATTTTCCACAACAGGCCCGCGCCCACGAAACTTACACCCCCTAGGGTAAACGACATGCTCCAGAATCAACAGTGCCCTCGGTTTTCCCATACAAGAAACTGTTTAATATATAATTGAGTTTCCCATTAAACGAATAAATTAATTATTTTATTTTTCTGTTAAATGATCTTGTAATGGGCGAGGGGTCCAAACATCCCACCCCAACATATTTTCTGTCATTCCTAGGGTAAAAAAACCATTTCGGACCCATCCGTAAACTCAAATTTTGGATCTGGATGACCATTTAGGAGTTATCCCATTTATTTTGCGTGGCCACTATGAACACACTAAAAATTTAATTCCGACCACATCGGGGCTCAGAATCGCACGCCATTTGAATGCACTGCTCTCGAATAACATCAAAAATATTCCAAAGTATTTTATAGAAAAAAAGGTTCCTTACATCATTCCCTCGTTCAAGATTTTTATCCCTGAAAAGAAAAACAAGGGAACAACTCAGGGTACTAAGTCCGCGCCTGGCCCTTCCATACCCATAAGAACTCTTGCACAGTCCTATTCCACAGCACACAAACCAAAGGATTTGATCTGTTCACGTGAGGTCTGCCCTTGCCGATGACATTTATAGGAGTATGCACAAATATAATCAGATAATCTATGTGGGATATGTCATGCTCCCACTCCCGACCATGGGGTTTGGGAAAGGCAGTATAGAACCTCGCCATCTCTCCGGATGGTCTCAAATGGCCCGAAGGATCTTGAGGGTAGCTGACCTCCCCGACTAAACCCCTACGTCGCATGCCGTGACTGGAATCACTGTTTGGACCTGTTACAAATACCGGTGATTCCCTCATTCAAAATATCCATATGGTGAAACACCTAAGGATATTTGGTCATGCAATATTTCATAGTAGATATCTCACAACCAAGATTCTCTTAGACGCTCGAAAAGAGATGGAGTCGACACCATCGACTAACGAAAAAGGTTTTACGCCTTCTACTCTACTGAAACAGGGTTACACAGATATCCCGCATCACCTTGTTAACACCTCAAACAAGGAGCAAGGAGAAAAAAATTTTACAAAAAAATTCTATCAATTCTACTTGAAAAAAGTAGAAGAGCTATAGAGAATACCTCTTGCGACTTCATGCTCTGCAGGATCGTAGATCCAAAGCTCGTGGCTACCCGCGGTCCCAACTTTCAGCTCTCGGAGCCTGACGTGGACTGCCTGGTGGTGAAGGGAAGTCCTCGTAAGGTCATCCTCCACTTCCATATCCTCCCGATCCTCTACAAGAACCACCTATTTGGGTGCTAATCTGATCATGGCACTGCCTCTGCCGTGCTGGTGCACCTGCTACCTGCCCGATATTCTCAGCGCGCATGGTCGGGAAGTCCTGTGCCAAGTGACCTCAGCCATCTCAATCATAGCACCGATGCTCTCTGGGCTGCACTGGTGCCCTCTAGTGCCAGTGTGGTGTATGAACACACCCTGATTCCCGTTATCGGATAGCCACATGTGTCGCAGTTTTTCTTGCAGATGCCCGCTAGCTGCGGCTGACGTCTCGGCTCCAACGTGTCTGCTGCAACCACCAACTGCAGAACGTGATAGAAAGATTTCTGTCACCAGCGCCTTCTCTAGAACCCATACATAAGATGAAATTCCCAAGGGTAATATGAAATTATGAATCTCTCAGCGGAGACCCTGCTCAAACATCTGTGCTCGGAAGTTGCTGTCATGGACAAAGTCCGGGTAAAAGTGTGCACGGTCTGCGAAACTAGTCGCGTACTCAGCCACTGTCATCCCTCCCTGCTGAAAATGCAGGAGATCATGGATTCGAACGGAATGTAAGCAAGAGGGGTTGAACTCCTCCTGAAAAAGCAGCGGAATTTCTCCCCACGAAAGAAACCACTCATCAAGAAACCGAGTCACCAGACTCCATAAACGCCGAGCTGTTCTGTGGAAATGATTGGTGGACAAAGCCACCATAAGATCTTTCGGTGTCTGCACAAGCCTAAAAAGTCGAACCACTATCCCAATCCAAACCTCTACTGCCTAATGGTCTAGCTCAACACAGAACCTTAGCGGTCTATGTCACTGGATCTCATGGAGTGCGCTCAACCTGCACTCAAACTCATTCTGCTCCACTGAAGCTATCTGCTGCTCAACAGGTGGGGTGCTGCTGTCGGCCCACCCAGAGAAAGGGACTCGCATGATGGGTCTTTTACTAAGGCCTCATAGCTCAAAGGGTCACCTTCATGAACCAAATCTGGTATCCTTGCTGGTGTATTTGTGGAAACATCTAGAATATTATCAAGGAGTTGCCCGGTTAGATTATCATATGTGTATATAAGAATAATGAAAATGGGGAGCTGACTCAAGAAAGACAATAAAATACTCAATCCAATGTGATGAACAAACCAATTTTCCCTGTAACGACTGTCTCAACAAGGCATGTCGACAACAGGGTTATCAGGGTCCTGGTGAATGGATATGTCGGCCACCGCACCATCACTACACTCCCTGGTATGAGAGACGCTCTCGAGACACGTTAACACTATGGAACTAAATCCCAACCAATAACTTTTTAGGGATGTCTGAAAAATGTCCCATGGAACGAAACACCTCTAATACCACTTTTTCATGACCCGGCCCTACCCAGGCTCGAGCCGCAACTACCCGAAGCTTCTCTCCATAAGTAAGGGGCTGGCGACCTGCGCCGAAGGCATAACAACTCGAGGAGGCCTTTGCCTAAGTAGCTGTACACACTCACGCAGCCCACTCAATGCAGAAGTGCATAGTAAAAAGAAAAGTAATGTACCAATAGCTATGAATAAACCACTAAGTTCATCGACCTCTAAAATGTACAAAGCGAGTGCTGAAGGTAAACTAAAAAGAAAAGGGGAAAAACACATGCCCAACCAGAAAAGTGCCACAACCCGGAAATAGGTAAACAAAAGTAAAATATCTAGGAGAGTCTCACACCTGGAACCCGTCTACGACCACCGCACGCAGTCCAAGCTCCCAAACTCCTAAGCTCCGCTGAAGTCACGACCAACCTGTCTGTCATATCCAAGGGAACACCAAGTGCGGGCAAAGCCCAAGAAGGGGTGAGTATAAAACTACTCAGTAGGATACACCGAAGGCTCGAGGGAGCAACAAAAGAAGGAACTGAACAGGTGATCAGTAGATCGAACAAGGAAAATTAAAGGAGTACAACTGAATGTGTAGTAAAGAGTATAGCTCAACCCAACAAGTGGAAGGAAGTATACTCGTCCAAACACAAGGTGCTAGAAGTGGTGAGAATATGAACTTATCATCGAGTCTTTGCTACCTATTGCAGGAGAGTAGACACGTCCAACCACGAGAAGTTATACACAGAAATAATGTGGAATACCCCGCATGTCTTCGCCTCTCCTGGAAGGGGAGTAGCCAAAACACAAGGAGTGGGCACTCGAACAAGGTATACATATATATATATATATATGCTCTTTCAAGAAACCAGAACAAGATAGTAAGGGGATCTATGTCTCGTAGCTCAGACCAAGGAAGTGAGTATCCAGTAGTCCCATATGTAAACACCATCCTTGCCTAGCATCCCGCACGTCTTCCCCGAACTGCATGTCAAGGGGCTCAAATCATCACAGCATGACACTTACCGCTTTGGGCGGAACTGACTCCCCCGCACGGTTTGAGGTCGTGTATCAAGGATTCTTCATGGTGGGGAAAGTGCCCCTCATACATGAGAGTTCTAGGGAACATCAAACCACACCTCGTCATTACCCCGCAATCGAGAGGTCTCCTCAAAGCCAACAGGTGACCCCGTGCCCAGCCCCGTTGGAGGGTAATCCCTGGAAGATAACGGGTTCCCACTGGAGGGATACCCGGTAAAACTCGATGGGTTCCACACTACCCAGTCCTTTAAAATGGTAATCAACTAGAGGGAGACCTGAAAAAAGTCATCGAAGGGTCCCAACACCTAAACCCGTGAAAGGTATCTGCTGGAGGGAGGCCTGAAATCACCAACGGGGACCACTTTCCAGCCTAGCTGGAGGTAAACCCATCATCGAGGACCACTTCCCAGGCCCGCTAGAGCTAAACCCGGAACTTCTCTGGCCATCATTGCTAGATGGTACAATGTTGTTCATCCATGATGGATGGTAACCCACTAGCCATCCCCGGTGGATGGGAACACACTGGCCATCTCTGCTGGAAGGTACCGCACTGGCCATCCCTGCTAGATGGTACATCCTCCTGGCCAGCCCTGTTGGAAACAACCTCATGGGTAGAGGATTGGTGCCCGTGTAATGTGTTGGTCACACAGAATCCACATGAACTCTACCAGGGAACACGAAGTAACTCTGCCGGCCAAACCATTGAGAACAGAGCCATGTTAAAACCACTCAACCCTGCTGATCGAAACCATCGTGAACGAGACCAGGGGGAACCCACTCAACCCTGATGGTTAAATAAATAGGAACAGAACCAGGGGAAACTCAACCCTGCTGGTCAAACAAACAAGAAGAGAACCACTAGGGAAATCAACCATGTTGGTCAAACATATGAGAACAGAGGGACCCTCTACATCATGAGCAGTCAAGGGTATGCAAAGAAGAATACGACATGCACATGGAGCCCACACGACGTGTTTCCCCAAGTGAATTCCAACCAAGCGCACAAATGATCTCCGGTAAAAACAACCACATGTACCTCCAAGCATTCTCATATACTCCCAGAGTATACCATGTTTCCAGCCCAATGGCTACCGTGCTCACGACACCCAACGTCAACATGAAGGGCTTAAACGTAACAACTCCAACTTTCCCCTACATCGGCCAGGGCATGGCCAAATACATCTCTTCAAACATTTACTTCACTCACACGGGAGTGCACTCGATCACATGCCAAGGGTTCGCTTCCAAACACAGCAGGATGAACTGCCACCAGAGCACCTTTCATGATTCCCCATTAAATGAGATCACGAATGAGTCTCCTTATATCCAAATGGATCATACCATTGTAATCCTAATGGAAAAACATGTGAGATAGACTATTTACGCTCCTCCAGCAGACATCCGATGAAAAAGTCATCCAACACCACTTTACGCCCGAACGACGTCCTGTGATCCCGAACCTCGGCCCCAGAAACAGTTGGGAGAATCGCACCATTGCAATCCCCTTGTGAAAACATGTCAAATTGACTGCCCACTGGAGTACAATAGATCTCCGATGAAAAAGATGTGTTCCGACATACCGAACATGAGCGGTGCTACGTGGGAACCGCATCCCGGTCCAGAAGTGCTGCCAACGGATCGCACCGTTGCGATCCACTCAAAAATTTATACATTTTCGACTAATCACTTGTCCAAAACAGACTCCTGGAGATAAAGCTAGGAATCACCGCCAACTCCCAAAACGGCCCTCGCGGGGCTAGCACCAGTGTGCTGAATTAATGCCGGCAGATTTCACTATTGCAATGCCCTCGGAAAAAAACCTAGGATCGACTACTCGCACGCCCCAAACGGATGTCCAATGAAAAAGTTGAAAAGCGATGCACGCAGATCGAAGGATGGGCCGTGGGGCCAATGCCTAAACTCTAGTTTCAACTCCTGAATTCACACTGAAAATCTCTAGCTCAACGCCAGGGTTGCGATGCCACTAACAACGCTCAATTCGGACATCGAATCTGTCTGCGCCATCCAAAACAAGAACCCCAAAGAAAAACACACGTCTACTTAACGTCGTGTCGTGCCACCGAACCCCTATTCTCGGAAATTAAAAATCTCTGATACAATCTCCAAATCCTTGTCTCGATATTTGGAGTACACTTCCACCGACGACACGCAAAACGGACACTCGTAGCAAGAATTACGGGTGTCAGAAGTCAGAGGGGGAAAGCCCCTTGGACTAGACCGGCCAGGACTGGCCGGTCCGCCCGTTCTGGGCCGGCCAACGCCGGCCGGCCCAGCTTGCAGCACCGGCCCGCAGCTTAGCCACGCAGCCCGGCCGTGGACCCGCGGTTCACCATGTGCCGACCGGCCATGAGGGGCCGGTCTTGGTCTCCCACAGAGCCCCGCTGATTCCGTGTCTCTGTCCCCGTGCGGGGGTCGCACGCCGCGACCCCGGTGTTGTCACGCCCCGGCGGGCTCGCCTGGCCACCGTCACCCCCATCTTGCCCGACGACTCCACAAAAGACCTGCCGCCCTGCCTGTTACTGACCGTGCTCCCGCTCGCCCGACCCCCACACTCGCCCGCGCCGCCTGCTGCCGGAACCACCAAATCCAGCAGGAAAAGATCATAAACCACCGGAAAACACCTGTAAACACGTTGATCTTTGGTGGATGTTTGCGAGCCCCTTGGAACTCGGATTTACAAACCGAAATAGGAAATGGAATGCTTGGAAAAAGTACTACCCATACATGGGATTTGTTTCAAGATAAAACAACATTTAAATGCTACAATTTAGGTTCAAAGGTGTGATTTTAAATTAAAAACGAAACGAATATCTCCTACCTCGTTTGGCGTATCCCGACACTTCAATGATGATCCGTCGGAGCCGTCGTGCCTTATAGGAGAGACAGAGGAGAGGATATGAACTCCTCCATTGTTGGGAGGTCGTACCCCAGGGATGAACTAGGGAGGGGAATGGGGAGGTGGTTATGTTTAAATAAAGGAAAAATTAATTAAAAAATTAAGTAATTTAAACCCCTAAATTAACGCAAATCTGAAACCCTCGACGAGGTCGAGGTTAAGTCTCCCTTAGGGTAAACACCACCTTCCGAACACAACGGCAGTCTCGAAATTTTAATTCGAGGCCCCGTTCAAATGTTATAAAACATAATGACCGTGGCCGGTAAATTTCGAAAACGCCCCTGGTGGCATTTTCCAGAGAAGGCCCACGCCCGTGAAACTTACACCCCTCCTAGGGTAAACGACACACTCCAGACTCAAAGGTGCCCTTGGATTTCCCATCCCAGAAACTGTTTAAGAGATACATGAGTTCACCCATTAAACGAATAAATTTACTATTTTATTTATATTTTTAACGTTCTGGTAATGGACGAGCGGTCCCAACATCCCGCACCGACATATTTTATGTCGTTCCTAGGGTAAACACCCCATTTCAGATCCATCCATACACTCATATTTATGATCTGGGTCACCCTTTAGGTGTTATCCCATTTATTTGGTGTGCCCAGTGTGAATGCACTGAAAATTTAATTCCGGCCACACAGGGGCTCGGAATCGCACGCCATCTGAACGCACTGCCCTGGAATAACATCAAGAATATTCCAAATACATTTATAGAAAAATAGGGTTCTTAAAAGTTAACTATTATTCCTAATATATAATTTCATGATGCTAAAACTCTTCCAAAATGAAGTCCCACTACCATAATTGGACCCCACACACCTGGGCCTGAACCACAAAACACATTCACCCGCAAATTCATGGTCTACAACAACCAATCCATTCACCTGAAGACAACTGGGTCTCATCCAAAATACACATGGGAGGATAATCATGCCACTAAACCACCTATGCCCCTCATCTACAACAAACTTGACCAATGTATCTTGGACTATTGCAATCCTCAATTCATTAAAACCTCCCCTGATATGCTCGAGTGTTTGGAACTAATAAGAGGATTCAGGGAAGAAAATTAGTAACCACACATCCATCTTCCCACCGAGATGATGGAAAATACACCCTCCCCCATGAATTCGGGGTGTTTGGAACAAGGTGATCTACATGAGTGGGGTGTGTATATAAATCACATGGAACAAAAATTCATACATATAAGTTAATAAACACTCACCCCAACATATGTGTCTCAAAACAAACAACTATCCCATTGTGAACAACTTTTTTTGATAGACCTATATGCACAACCATGTAGATCGCCACTGCCAAAGCATAATACGACACAATTTTTCCTTCAACCATTGGTCATTTATTTATTAAGGAGTTAAATATATTTTTTTCTTGTACTACATGGGAAAATTACCAAGTATGACATTGAACAAGGTAAGTGGGACCAAGGAAAAGAATTTCCATGTTAATACCAATACATAAAAAACAACCAAGAACAACTAACCTGCAGTCCCACTGTACACCCAACTTTCCCTATACACTTCTTCAACCACAATCAAATGTATTTCTTCATAGTTATATCACACAGTCTAGCACTCACAACCAAAACTAGGATCCCTATTACAAAAAGACACCATATATACAGTACCACTTTGTAGAAGCCCAGAACCACCAAGAATTCCCACTGCGCAATGTTGATCGATGTCCACAAAACAAAAAAAGGCTCTTCAACTTCCTACAAGTCCATCCATTTCAAAATCAATTAGTCTCTCAAACTAGGATACGAACACCCCCACTAATATACCCACAACATACACAAGGCTTATACCATATAAATCACAGAACACACTGCCAAACCATCAAGCGAAGGTTATTCATATTTTTCCAATAACTGTTATTTAATTACACATTAAACAAAAAATGTGATCATGGAATATGTTTGATTTTTGGGGAATCCATTTAATTAAAAATGTATATGTGATTAAGTATATTTCATGTTACAACCCATTTTCAAAAAAAAAAAGAAAAAAAGAATGAATACCAACATTATTCATGAAAAGACCACAAGGGGTAATTATTTCCATAAGGCAAACAACTGAAAAATATATAAATAAATAATGATAAAAAATAAAATAGGTGATCCAATGTCAATCAAGTCCTATCACATTTTTCCATTAACCCATATTATCATTTGATCATATTAACTTCTTATTTATTTCTTATTTTAAGAAAATAATTCACCCTCTCTTCAAAAGGAATCATTTTTACTCCCACCACAAATGATGAACAAATAAAAAGAGGAAAAATAAATACCTACTAGAACAACAGTTGACCAAGACTCCTCATTCATCCAAGAACATTAGATCACACAAGCAGTAGAAAACTCCAAGAAAAACAGAGAAGGATAGGGCTCTATCATAGGTACACGATTTATCTAGAGATGATGTGTCTAGGCTCACCATGAGGGAATGGAAAACATGTTAGGAATGGAAGATCTCGACTTTGAAGAGAAATATCTAATATAAAACTAAGAATGGATTCAAATGCAGTTATCATGGGATTGCGGGAAACGTCATGTGGTTTGATTATCTGAGATCATCAAAAACATTAGGATATTAATGATATACTTAATATCCTTTAAAACACCTTGAAAATATCCTAATGAAGGCTTTAAAATCAGATTATGTCTTATATGATGTAAGAGGGATGAAACTCAAAAAACTAGGAAAAAATGGAAAAGATGGGAATGAGTCACTAATGGGTGAGTCACCAATGTTGAGCCAGTAATGTGTGAGCTACCAACATGACTTACCGATACAAATCCACTGACATTGAGGTACCAATTCGACCTACCAATTTCAATCTACTCACACGACCTACCGAGTTTTAGACACTGACAATGAGCTACCAATGTAATGATTAACCAACACCCCTTACTCACCATTGTTGATACCCCTGACTCAATGTTGATGACGCCATTAATACATCCATGTATATAGCCCTGACTCACTAATGAAAACTCCCCTGACACATCGATCTATTGACATGTCGACAAATTGATAGTTCAAAACTAGTTTTTTAGAAAACTCTCAGAATGAGAAACGGAAAACTCTCTAACCAACCTAAACACTGTATAATCATAAAGGAATGGCCTCGGTAAATCTAGTTCATTATAGGATTGATTTTATTAAATATTAATATTATATGAGATTGTAATAATTATTCTAGCCTCAATTAAAAAATGGAAGATCCTACCTCATTTATTCACATCTAGTGGATCCATCATACTCATCTATACCCTACACTTTTTATTTAAAACATCCCTAGTGACATTTTAGTGGTTCTTGTCTTCTCCAATGACCAAATCTACTACATTAATAAGAGATTTAGAGGGATAACATGGATGATGTGGTAATATCCTTTACCAATTATTTCAAACAAATATTTTCTTCTACTTAATCTTCATGAATTCTTTAAATTATAATGTAATAAGACTAGTATCAATTATATATCTAAATAGTATTGTGGTTATGGAACACTGATATTACACCTCTATCATTCCTACAGAAAAATGAAATCACGCTGCATGGGTACGTACGACTTACATTCTCCATGTCGTGGTGTAATATGTTTTTCACCACCACCTTATATGGATGGGTATAATGATGTAAATAATAACTATATTATATTATTATAACATGATATATAATCTAAAACAATATATATACCATTAAAATCCATACAATTTCACAATTATGATAAATATGTCTTCACTCATGCGTACATACGACCTACCGTCTCCACGATGTGATGTGATTCATTCTACAAGATTTATATTAAAAAATGATAATATTAATGAATATAATTAATTAATATGCTATATATTATGTAAATATAAAATTTTAATGATATAACTATGTCCTAAGAAAGAGAACCTGAACTTATTAGACAAAAAATGCATAATAAAACGATTCCACTAATACCCAAATAATGAGTGATAATGAAATATTATTATCAAACAGATGATAATATGATTATATATGATATAATAAAAAAATGAATCTATAATAATAAATAGAAATTATTTAAATCATTATATAGGTGGTTCGAATAAATAAAAAGTATATCGGACCTAAGGTAATAGGACGTTTTTCAATCTCATTATTATCTGAGATTAGTCATATATATGTATTTACTTTGGTATATTTATAATACATGTACATGTTTAATCAATATGTATTCCAAAATATTATTTTTATCCTTAAAATATTTCTTAATGTCAATTTTACACATTGGTTGATTTTTATTAAATGTTTGGAAATTAATATTTTGTCATTTTCAATACGAGGTACTTTTTGACTTTTTGACAACATTATGAGAAGAATGTTAATGTTTAACATATATAGAATAAATTTATTTTAATAATTTCATAACGAATTATTTACATGAGGCGTCCATTTATAACATTTCACGTTTATTTTCATCTAAAATATTATTTTTTTAATATTGCATGGCATTTTGTGAAAATAAACTGTTTTTGAAGAACAAAGGATATATTATTCCGGAATTAATTTCTAGTGTTCTGCAAAAAAAATTCCTTCTGAGATGGAATTTTTTATCAGGGTTTTGTTTTATGTATACTATCTTTATTTTTGGTAAGTTTCTATTTCTCATATTAAGTAATTCTATTTATTAAATTCATTTGTTTTATATAGAATATTTTATGGTGGAATGATGTTTAATAAAACCCATTTTATTTATTAGGATATAATGAATGTGTTCTATTTTGGTGGAACACATAAGAATGATTCCATAATGAGACTATTAGGACCTATATGTCCCTCCAATATATTGGATAAGATTTACATCTCATGATATTGATGTTGGAAAGAATGGGAAATGATCTCCATTCAGTAATACAAGGCTGGAATGAGGTGTGAACTCAGTTCAATAATGGACTAAGTCATCTATGATGTTGTTTTCAATGTGCCTTACCTAATATGAAATCATTATATATGATTATTTGTATGCCGAAAAATTCCAAGTCTTATGTTATTACTCTTAATAATATTTTCATTGATTATTTATAAACTATTATAATTTTTCCCATTACATGATATCAAGATCTTTCATTTTTAGGATAAGATTTTAAAGGGTTATATTCTTATTTAGTAGGATTAAAATATAGTTGATATATCACTTTTACCCTCCCTGTGCATCTTCTCTCACCATTTCTTATGTTTTTTCCCCATGTCCTTGAAGAAAGTTATTTAGTATGATATGTCAAAAAGTAGTATAGTTATAATTATATAAGTGGGAAAAATGAATATGTATTATGAACTAGTTGAATATGTTTTTTAGTTTATCAATAAACTAAACAATAGTGGTCCAGGTATGTTTTTCATATTTTCTATAATAAATATTCATCAATTTTTAATTAATATCTATATATTTATAGTATGAGCTGTTATAGTAGTTATTAGTGGAAAGATATAGTTAACCTATGGAAAATAGGATGATAAAACCATATTATGAATTATAAGGATATATTGAAGTATATTTTAAAATAATAGTGTTTTATAAGTGGTCATGAATAATCTAGGATAAACCATAGTTCACTAAATTGGAATTTTATTCTTTATCAGGCGGTTTTTCCATTATGATTAGTGTTTCTAAAACAATGTTTATTGGTTTTAGTCAATGTATGGAAACTGATGTAACTGTGTTATCATTGAATTTTAGGGGAAGTGAAATGATTTTCCTCTTAAGTATCCAAATGATATGGGATCTAGAATGAAAAATCATGTAGCAATGCTCAAAAAACATTTTCACTCCTGGAATCATGAAGGACATACATATGAGACAATGAAGGGAAACAATTCAATTGATTTCGTCATGAGGCATTGTCCACCTTCATTTAGTGGGTATTCTATTCCACTAGTGGATAAACAATGGATCAGTACCAGATAAAAGATATTTTCATTTCGATAATGTTCATAACTAGATAGTGTCTTCATAGAAGTCTATCATTTGGACGATGAATCTGTAGTATTGTGGAACTTATTACGAATATGTGGTAAATATTTGAAATTGAATCCATGGAATGGGATGTGTTCAAATCACATTTTAAATATGTAAAATCATCGTATTCATTGAAAAAATGGTAGAAGGTGTTACTGCATCTTAATAGAGAGGATGATGAATCTTATGGTACCTATGAAGCATGTTTTAAATGAAATGCAAGATACAGTTCTATAATTTTTATCCAACCTAAGAGTAAAATTGATCAATTCTTTACTGGATTAAAACCAAGTCTCTGATGGGAATTATCCATAAGAGACATCAATAGCTATAAGAGAATACTTTGATGATCCTTCAAGGTTGAGATATAGACTAGAGAAACCCATAAGTCTTATAGTTTTGATAAGAAGTGAAAAATGGAATTCAAGTCAAAATCTAAAGATAACACTGAAAACAGTATGAGTTTTCCCTTTGGCGAATAGTGTGAAAAAAAAGATAGAACAAATTATCTTAATGGAACTAACTAATATTTTAAGTGTCAGAGAGTATGTTTTCAGGTAGTTGAATGACAATGTTTTCGAAAAAATACATCTAATGTTGAAAATAGTGAACATGCTACATATAATGCACCTCCCACAAATAAATTTTATAAGTGTAAGTAAATAGTGAATTATGCCAACCAATTCGAAAATCCAAGGGTTATGGATGATGATCGACATCAAGTTACTCTTATGTCCATTGAAAAAGGCATGTCATATGAAATCACTCTCGATGATGTAGAATATGATAATGCAGTGGTTAAAGGTTCACATATTATCCACTCTAATGTATATATTTGTTTATTTGATTGTTTTCCACCAAACATTTTATTTATAACTAATTTTATAAGTATATTGTTGTATTTCTTCAAACAATAGTTGCTGGCATAGTTTTGACAACTCCTAATGGCACAACGGTCGAATAAAAAGTTTATAATTCCACTATAGTTAATGTTTGTGGGAATGTGATTCTTGAAAATGTTGTAATACCTATTTTAGTGGAATATAATTTGATTCATTGAATGGATTGAATTTCACTATTTAGATCTTATATCAATTTTCAAGGAAGGGGTGTCACATTTCATATTCCAGATCATTCTGTGATCATCTATTGATGTAATGATGAGTATGACCTTACAGGGGAATGTTCTTTCATTGTATGACTCTTTCTTCCAATAAATGAGGTTCATCTATCTCAAATGGTTTGGTTAAAACTCAACATTAATAATAATAATATTGTATAAGAGATTTATGATATATTTCCAAAATAATTTCCTGGTGTTCCACAAAATCATGAAGTTAAATATTCAATAAAACTCAAACCAGGAGCTATACCTATTTCAAAGAAACCTTCTAGAATGGTTTTAATTGAATTGTATAAATTTAATAAGAAAATCATATTTAATCTTGACGAGGGATTAATATTACCTAGTAAATCAGATTTGGATTCACCTGTTCTATTTTTTATAATAAAAATGGATCAATGAGACTCTACATTGATTATAGATTACTTAACAGGATCATTATCACGGAAAAATATCTTCTTCCTCACATTAAAGAATTTTTGACCAACTAAAAATAGGTAAATACTTTACCAATGTTGATCTATGATTAGGATGTCATCATGTAAGGTTCAATAAGATGTATATACCAATGTTGGCATTCCATGAAATGTATGGACACTAGGAATCTATAGTGATATGTTTTGGTCTTACTAATTCCATATCTATATTCATGGATCGAATGAATAGAATCTATAGATATAATCCTTCTCAATTTATGGTAATCATTATAACTAGTATTCTTTTATATTCGATGACAATTATATACCATGAAGATCCCATGAGAATAGTACAAAAGACGTAGAGAAAGGTGTTGTTTTATTAAGATTTTTATGAAGTGCAAATTTTTTATTTAGAATGTTTAGTTTTTGCGTCACATAATCTCAATAGTGGGCATATATATGGATCTAGTAAAAATAAATGTTATTGAATGTTGGACTAAAACAACAATGGTTACTAATATCATATGGTTTTTAGGTTTGGGTGGATATTAATGGCATTTTGTGAAAGACTATTCATGACTATCTAATATACTCACAAAGGTGACTCAGAATAGGGTTAAGTTTGTGTTGTCAGAGGAATATGAGAAGAATTTGAATGATTTAAAAAATGGTTAGCGAGTGCACCTATACTCACACAACATTGTACTATAGAATGATTTTTGATCTCAAATGTGGAATCAAAATAGGTTTTGGGATTTTGTCTCATGAAAAATAATATGGTGATAGTTTATTCCTGATGAAAATTAAAAATCTATGAGAGAAATCGCTGAACTCATCATTTGGAGTTAGCTATGTTTATATTTTCATTAAATATTTTGGGGAATTATATTTATGGTAAAAAGTGATATATTTAAACTAATCATAAATGGTTTAAGTATATTTTACCACAATTGGAGTCTAATATTCTCCAAATAAGATTTTTATAGTTGATTCATGATTATGATGGATCAACACAGTATCAACTTTTAGAAAGCGAACATGATGGAAGATGATTTGAGTCAAAAGTATCTTGCTAGACAATCCATGATGAGGACAAAAAAAGATCCAATATTATTGTATTTTTTAAGTATGTATCGTAAAATTTTAATGGAATGGGAGAAATATTATCGTTATACTATAAATGAATAACCATATATAAAAGTGGAAATTAAAGAGGCGCAAAGGAATTTGTAGAGCTACAAAATAATGATAGAAATGTTCTTGAATTCAACCCTGATTGGGATGGGATAATAATGTTCAATAACCAGGTTTTTATTCCTCCCACATAATAATTAAATGAGTTATTTGATGATGATCATATTTATTCATTCTCTATTCATACTAGAAGCACAATGATATACATGGAACATAATGCATATTTTCTGTGGGATGAAATGAAAAGAGATGTTGACGAATATGTATCTCAGATCTTGGTTTCTCATCAAGTTATGTCTGAGAGATAGATTTCTAAGGGGATGTTACAACCATAACCTGTACCAGAATAGAAATGGAGAAGAATCACTATGTACATTGTATTTTAACTACCAAAAAACTCTAATAGACATAATGCTATATGGGTTATAGTTGATCACCATACAATGTTGGAGAACATAATTTCTATTAGATATTGTTTCTCTCTAGATCAGATTTCAAGGATATATATAATGAAAGTGGAAATATTTCATGGTGTAACAATTTCTATTGTATCTAATCAGGAACATTGGTGTGCCTCGTAGTGCTAGAAAAGTATTTAGAAGGCTCTGGATAAAGAGTTATGTTTCCACACTACTTATCATCCTCAGATATTTGGTCAGACACAAATAACAATTAAAATGTTAGAAGACATGTTGAGATCATTCTCTTGGGAATTCAATGTTTGTCGAGATAAACACTTATATTTCATTGAATTTTCTTATTGAAATTTATTTCACTCCAGTAATATGATGTATCCTTATGAAGACCTCTATGTAAACAAGTTCATAATCCCATCATGATGGGTATAGTTATTGAAGGAAAGATATTAGGACCTATCCTTTTTGATGAAATGGATGAAAATTTCAGTTCTATTAAACAACAAATAAGAGATGCTTAGAGTCAAAAAAAAGTTATGCTATCAACCAATGAAAATATATATTGATTGATGTGGGTGATAAGTTGTTTCTACAAATATCTACATATAATTGAGTAAGAATATTTGGAAATATGGTCTAGCTGATCGATAGGTATTTCAGTCCTTTTGAAATTCAATATCGTGTTGGGACGGTGGCATACTGATTATCACTTCCACTGACTATATCTCAAGTTCCTGATGTGTCCCATGTATCTATCAGGAAAAAGTATATACATGATTCTTCACGTGTACTAAAATTATAAATTGTACTTCTAGAGAAAAATATTTCTTATGAATAAAAAAACTATAGATATTCTGGGTCGTAGAGAAAAATTTCTACAACACAAGACCACTCTCTTGGTTGAAGTTTTACGGTGGATCCACCAATTTGAGGAATCTACTTTTGAAATTTATGATGCGATGGGGAATAGGTATCATTATCTGTTTGTATTAAAGTGATTAATTTTGAGAAAAAAATTCTTTTTATGGGTGGTATAATGTTACACCTAGATGTTGTTATTAAATATTTTCATTAAATACTTTTAATTTCTCAATATCATGGAATGCATGAAATCATGGGTTTAAAAAAATTTTTGAGACACCATTACTATAAAATGACCATTATAACCTATTTGTTTTGTTATTGGGAATAAATATAACTAACTTATGAAATTTTTTGGGTAATTCTTTGGCTAACAATTATTTATGAAAATTATAAACCAATTAAATGTAAAGAAAATATTTTTTTTATGAATAAATAAATTGAATTACAATTAATAAATAAAATTAATCAAATATATTCGTTATTTGTTAAAAAATATATTTTTTATATTCATGAAAATTGATATTTTAGTCATAAGATTTTAAAAAAGCCTGTATTATTTTTGAAAACCAATATTTTTCAAAAGGGAAACTTTAACGCCTTTCAATTGAGAACCCTTTGTAAATTATAATTTTGACACAATAATAATTTTTATATAACAACATAAAATGATTTGTTAAAATAGGGAGATAAAAAGTTTCTTGGGATAGATTTTTTATATTTATCTGTTAACAATAATGTTTTAATGAATTGTAAAAATATACTGAATTTTTATTGAAAACTACTTTTATCATAAGAAAAATCTATATGGTTAAATTATAATATAGAATAGTTATACTGTTTAAATGTATTATATTTTTATCAAGTTATATAATGTAGGTCCTTTTGAATTATGTTTCAATGAATTTAGATGTAAAAACATTTCAATCTTTTATAATGTTTTAACTTTTAATACAAGATTTTTCATTCTGAAAATATGATTTAATTTTAATTTAATTACTTGAACATCATTTTTTTGAATTTATAAAAATTTATCCCATATTTGGAATCATTTGGTTCAAATAATGAAAATAGAATTATTTTACATTTTTTCATTTTGAATATTAACTTTAGTAATTTTTTATTAAAACGGTAAAACGGGTAAATCATGTAATTATGTGTAAAACCATTATTATAAAATTACCAAAAAACTTTCCCTAATATCATTATATGTGTTTGTTTCAATCGAAATAAATCTTTGGTTGAAATGGTATCTTTTGGATGCCAATTGGATTAGATTAGGATATTCATTTTATTTTATTTAATGAAAAGTTAAATGTGTCTTAATCAAACTTTTATAACTATATCGTTTTTAACATAGGGTTATACAAAAGATAAATTCGACTATAAAAACAATTTTAAAATCTATAATGTTTTTATTTGTCATGTTAATTTATTTTTAATTTTTATCAAAGATATAAATATCTTAATAGCTTATGCGTTGATAATGTAGAAAATATTTAATTGACGAGAAATAAATTAAATAATTTTTATTGACAGGATACTAAATCCACAAAAAAATTGATTAAATGTTATTTTTCATGTATATCTTGACCATAATCGACCATGGGAAATGTTTTTTAACATTTGGACCATATAGAAAAGATAATGAAACTTATAATACTTTCTTGAAATTAGTACTAATGTTTCCATATTCATATTATAATTAAAATAATATTTTAAATTTTTAATTTTTCTAAATATATATTGGAAAATAAGTATTTTTCCTATTGATAGATAATATATATTCAACATATGTTTTTATTTTTTTATTTTTATTCAACAAAAATGTATTTTATATAATTACACAATACTAATGTAGTAATTATTTTATTAACAGAGCTATCAAATTAAAGTTATTAAAAATATAAAAAAAAATATAATTTTTGTTAATTAATATATCCAACGAATTTTTTAAATTATGTTGATCTATTTGGAATAATATAAAATATTTTTTTCATATTTAACTTTTTATCTCAATACTTCTAATGATTAATGAATTGAATAGTGTCAAAATTGACATTATTGATTTTTTATCAAAAATAATTTATTATTATATTATTGAAAAATAAAAAAAACTTTTAAATATAGTGGTTAATTATTTTATGATTTAAATGTTAAAAATTATTTATTTAATCTCTATTTACATCAAAAAAGTAAATATTACACACTTTTAATATTGAAATATTTCTTTTGGCAGATAAAATTAAATAAAATAACTGAGTTTTAATTTAAATGATAATGTTTATATTGATGGAAAACATTGTATAAAATGTATTGGTTCGTCATATTATAATATTATCTCATATCAGCATTAAAACTAGACCATTTTTAGGTTTTTCGATGTTGTTTGAATTTATTATAAATTAATATATTTTTTTAGATTCCAAAAGTTCCCCTTACTCAAATTATAAAAGGGAACCTCCTCCTTTATTTTGTTCCAACTCATTAAGAATTAAATCAAGGCTATTCCCTTCAACATTCCATTATCAAAATCCATACTAATATTATAGATATTTGTTTCTTTTCTAAAGACTAACTCCTATTCTTTAAAAGATGATTTAGAGGGAGCACCAAAAGAAGAGATAATATCCTCTATCGAATCATTCAAATCTATTTCTTATTTTAATTCATATTCATGAGTTATTTACAATTTAAATTAATAAATCTAGTAACAGATATATTATTAAATGTTATTATTTTTATGTGAAAACCACATTCTATATTTTATCAATCGTAATGAAAATTCTCCAAATGTGCGTACGTACATCATACCATCTTTGTACTGTGGTGTACGATTTTTATCCCGAACACCTTACTGGGATGGGTATAAAGGTAGAAATAATAACTATATGTGATTATTATAATATGATATTCATTATATAAAAATATATACCATCCACATCATTACTATTTCACAATTATGGGAATGATATCATCGCAAGTGTGTGTGTCCATCCTACTATCTCCACAATGCGATGTGATTCATTCTACATGATATCCACTATAGCATGATTATATGAATGTATCTTATGAATAAATATAGAATATATTTTTTCAATATAATTGTTTAGTGACATAATTATGACCTAAGAGGGAGAATCAGAACTTATTCGACAAAATATTCATAAGAAAATGAATCCATTAATACCAAAATAACAAGTATTAATGAAATGTTATTAACAAATAGATGATAATATTATCATATATAATATAATAAAAATGAATATTAATTTTTAATAATTTATTTAAAATATTTTATCATTATATATTAGGATTGGATACATACAATGGATATCAGACCTAAGGTAATGGGTAATATTTCAATCTCATTATTATCCATGACTATTTATACATAAGTATTTACTAGGATATATTTATCATATATGTCTTTGTTCCCTAAATATTTAGTGCAAGATATTCTTTCTATCCTTCCACATATATTTATTATAAATTTTACCCAAGGGTGAATTTTTATTAAATGGTATGAAAGGAATATTTTGTTGTTTTCGATACAAGGTACTTTTGGAATTTCTGAAAAAGTTATGAGAAGAAACATTTCTTTTAAATTATACGGGATGGACATTTTTTTATGTTTTCATAATGGATTATTTCCATGAATATTCCATTACAATATTTTATTTTTATTTTTAAAATAAATTATTTTTCCATATAATTGTGTGGTATTTTTAGAAAATATTACATTTTTTAAGAAGAAGGAATATTTTCCACAATAATTAATTTCAAGTGATATATCAAAATTATTTTCCATATCATATGGATTTTTTAATAGTATTATGTTTCAATTATAATATTCCTATCATATATATGTTTTTATTCTGTGTATGATTGAATTATTTTTAGAAAATCTATTTTTTTCAAAGATTATGTTATGGTGGAATGATGTTTAAAAAAACTCATTTTTAATCCTTGGTTTACGATGGTTAATTTATGTCTTTTGGTACAAGAAAGAATGTTTTCATTATTATAAGGGTGATACCAATATCTCCCACCAATTTAATGGGTACAGAATTATTTCTCATGATATAGATATGGCTAGAAGTGTAAATGATCTCAGTTCAATAATACAGGGCTGGAATGAGGACTGATCTTGGTTCATTAAGTGACTTTGTCTACTATAATGTTCTTAACAATCATCCATGACTAATATGAAATTAATTTATTCACATATGTGTATTGTAAAGAATTCAATGTCTTATGTTCTGACTTTTGGTAATATTTTGATTGTTTCATGATGAACACTTATGATTTATCTCTTGAAAGATATCATGATATTTTTTATGAAGAATAAGATTTTCAATTGATATGTTCATACATAATATGATTGTGATATAATTGATATCTCCCAAGATAACCCTTACTTATAATCTAAGATCACCCTTTCTTATGTTTCATTTCCCTAGTTCAGGAAGAAGGATATTAAATAAGATATGTCAAAATGGGATTAGTTATGAAGAAAAAATTAGGAGAAAATGTAAATGTCTTATGAACCAATTTTTTAAGTTTCCCAGTTTCAAATGACATCAAACCTATACAGCCATGAAATTTTTTTGTTTTGTTTTTTAATTAATATGATTAAATTATGAATTAATATCTATTTATATAATCTATGGACCATTATAAAATAAAATATAATTATTGATCTTCTAGGTTATATATTATGTTATCTTATATAATAAATCATTAATTTACGTGTAATAACTAGTAGAATTCTCATAAGAAAAAACAGAAAGATTATTATATGTTCATGTCATTTCAATTCTGGAGGATTGGTTTTAAAAATATATAACTTGAATTTGTTAGAAGATAACAATGATAATGGTGATAATTATATCTTAAAAAGTTATTAATTAATAAAGATGCATTTTTATTTTGAAGGTGTAATTTTCATAGAAATTAATGAAATATTTTCATTTTTTCGTATTCAATTTTATATTATTTTATATATCTATATAATGAATTATTTAACAATTATTTTCTGAATATTTTTTAGTAATTCTTGTTTAGTTTATTCTCTCTTCTTGTTTTTCACTTTTGGTAAATTATAAATATGAGGAAATAGATCAAAAGTAAAAAATTCTATTTATCTATTTAATAGGGATATTATTTTTAGAAATATGATTTTAAAGATGTGACATTTTCAAAGGGTGGTAAAACAATTTATATATTATACTATGTTGTAGTATTATTTGATATTATGAAGGGGTTTTTCCAAAAATGATGTTCTGCATACCATATTTTTTGAGTCATACAATTTTCAAAAGGGGTAATATTTTTTTCAGATAACTAATATTTTATCCACTTTTTAAAAGTCTCAAAATACATATTGATAATTTTTAGATAACATCATGTTTTTAAATGATTAAATATTATTTAGATAAAAAATTATGATTATGTATCTTTTAAAAAATATGAATAAGTTCATTGACATGTTTAGAAGTTAATTATGTAACAAAAAACATTTCATCTATACATATAGTTGCATATAAATATTATAAAATTGAACAAGAAGATCTATGATATTAACTTGGAGGTTTATTTATACATCGTCTATTAAATTTACTAAGGCATTGAGTAATGATACTTATACAAAAATAATATAATTTTTTTAAATGGGAATTATTTTAATTATCACAGTTCTTTTGTGTTATTATAAATTTATTTCATTATAATTACATTAATTGGGAATCCATTATATAATGATCATTTGTAATGGTCTATAACATTCTAGTATTATTTTTAACTTTGGATCTTTTGATCAATGAATTTAAAAATATAGGAATCAATTTTTTTAATGGATTGTACTGAAGAAATCATCGGTGTTTCACTTATTATCAGTACTACTTATCGAAGAGGAGATCAAGGATAGAGAATTATCATTCCTATGATTTTTTTGATGATTTTAATAGTTAATAACTTGTACCATCTGATGAGTTTTTTAATGAATTTCTTGATTAAGAAACATTCATATCTTGATTCATGAATCTGAGCCACAAGCCTCTATATGATAATGGAAAATATTTCCTTAACATTATAACTATTGGAAATTATATATATCAAAATAGTATTTTTTTTATTTAAAAAAATATATTTTTTACTTATATTCTTTAATAGTGATGTCAATTTATGTCAAGTTTGTTCTATTACTTTTTATAGATTATTTTCTACTACAATAGTTACTTTTATTTTCTCATATTTACTAAGACAATATACCTTACAAATAACATATACTTTACAGTGGGATAATTAAATGTTGTTTTTTAAAACATAAATAATCCCCTCCCCCTCTTAAATGATCCATACAATTTTCATCATTGTAAAAAATTATTTTTATCCACATGTTTATCAACAGTATGGTAAATGAACATTTAATTTTTATATAAAACATCTTAGTGTCTTATTCATCCCCAAATAATTTTACTATGGAATACTCTCAACTAATTATTTATAAACTGTTTACATGTTTTATATTTAAATATTCTCAATGATAATCACATGTTCATTCATGTTGATCTATTCTTTCCATATCCAAAAAATTTTTAAAAAAAATTCTATATCCACTAATTCATAATCATCTTCTTATAATTAAAATTGATTCTCCCTCTCAGTATTAGAAAATTATTCAACTTTATTCTCTTTTTTTTCTTATTATTCTTCCACTTCATTAACTCCTCAATTATTAAAAACCAATTTTTTAATTTATATATTCAAAATATATTTTATTTTCTTCAAAGAATCAACTTTTTTGGGTTTATTTTGATGAAAAATAATTACATCTAATTCAATAAAATCAAAATCGTTGTTCCAAAAAACGATTGTGCATTCTCTTTTATGAATTGAAATTGATCTTATATATCTTTTGAAAAAAAATAAAGTGTATACCTCAATATCTTACCATACAGATTAAACTACTTCTAATTAACCCAATAAATATAAAAAATGTATTTCATAGTAGATAACATCTAAAACTTATCCCACCCTTTGGGATATTCTAATTTCGATGAATATTGAAAGAATTATATTTTTTTTTCAAATACATGAATAAATGTTTTACATTTTTTAGTCCTAAAAATTGTAAGGTTTATATCTATATAATATACTCCTCACTAACCAAATTATAACTACATATAAAAGTTTATTCTTGTAGATAGTGTAATATCTCATGCAATTCTGAATATGTAAAAGAAATAAATATTACAATTATCATTGATTTAATCAAATACTAGGCTTTCACAAATATGAATGAATAATCAAACTAAAAGTCTATTAATTTCATCAAAAATAATATTCATTATATATAACACATATTCTCATTTTAAAAAATACTAGACTTTCTTCAAGATAATATTCGAAATATTTGATAAATTGAAATTGAGCACATTAGTGGGAAAAATTATTATTTTAAACCATCATATTTCCCCAATACATATAGATAAATATACATAATTAGACCTAATTTTTCTTATAGTCAATATAAGACTATGTTGTGTTGTTCAAGGTTTTTAAATTAAATAAATATTCAATTATTAAAAATGTGTTATGTTTCATTGAATAAAAATTATGTATTCTTTTAAAAAAATAATTAAACAATATTCCAAATCATTATATGAATGAAAATTTAAAAAGTATAAATAAATATATTTAAAAAAATATCACGATATAAAATATTTACCCTCAAAAAAATTTATATTTAGGAGAATTTATTTAATATTAGATTTTACAATATAAATATTTTCTACAATGAAAATTAAAAATCATATTAAAATTTTTATATTATGTAACATCCCAGGTAAATAAAGAATAATAAATTTTCATATTTATTAATATTTATGAAATAAATATTAATTTTCTTTAAAGGGGTTTCTGTGTTCGACAGCGAACCTGATACGCAACAAAGAGTTTCATTTAAATCTTACGTTGCACACTAGTAATAAAATAATATTATGTTAAATGGTAGTTAGCACATAATCGTTGTATTGGCGGTAATGGATAGAAATAACTAAAATATGATTATATATTTTTTTTAAATGTTTTTACATTTATCCAATTAATGATAAAGGCTTAAAATACAGAAAAAATTCAATTTTAGTCATATATACCCTAATTTTCACTAAATGTTCATTTATCGCCTTTTGATGGAGAACCGCCATTAAATATATTTTTAGTCACTCTTATACATTATATTGGAACAAATAAAACTCTTTTATAGAATCTGGACATCAAAATTTACTTTGTGTAAATTTTTGGTATTTTTCCGATAAAGTTCATTTTTTAATGAATAGTAAAAAATGTTGTATTTTAATTCAAAACCTATTTTTAATATGATTTATTTATATGATTAGATTATCATTTGAATCGGTTTTAAAGTTAAATTAGAATAAATTTTTACCATTTAATCCAATAGTGGTCGTTGAAATTAATTTGACTTTGAAATCGGACTTAAACTAGTGTCAATCTTTTGATACTTATTGCTTCATAAAAACAAGCTATTTGCTCTGAGATCAGGAATTAATTATTAAATTAATTAATGAAACTTAAATTTTTTGAATTCTGTAAAATAGACATCATTTTTGAATTCGGAATATCAAATATATCTTAGGGTGAAGTTTTGTTATTTTTCTAAAAAACTTCAATTTTTGATGAATTGTGAAACCACTAAGTGAAACTTAAAAAAAACTGAATTTTCGTTTAAATGAAATTTTACAACCTCTGTGTTTTGAATTTCAAAAATCCGACAGAAATGGTTGTCATTAAGAAGTAAAATGTGGTTCAATGGGATTAAAATAATTTTTTGGTGAATAGTAATTTTTTAGTTTTTAATCGCGATTAGAGGAAATTAGTGTAATTTATGGTAAGAATATTGTTTTCATAATATGAAATGAACTTGACACATGTACTACACTTATTATATGTGTCATGGTCGACCAAGAAAATCCAGGGGTCAACTTGGGGACCCCATGGAGCCACATTGGTAGGAAAATGACATTAATATCTTTTTATTTAATGTTAAAGTAAAAATGTCACAAACATGAGTTGTTTTACGAAAAAAAATTTAAGTGGGGTTATACAATTAATATTATTGACTATAAATATTCATTAGAAATCTAAAAATATTTCCTACATCGTGATATTTGTTTATAATTTTTAGACATTAAATAAATTAAATTATTTATGACATCATGATGATGTAGTGATTACCTCATTATTTAACGATTTAAATAAAATTAAAAGATAATGTAACATATAAGACCTAAACATGTCAAAAATCTATTGTATGAGTATATTTAGAACCCTTATAACCTTATCCTCGAATTATATCAATGTGGGACCTTTAAAATCCAAAAATCATTTTATGATAAAGTAACCTTTTATAACTTTCCCAGAGTGCCCCTCCTCTCCTCTTATAAAAAGCCCCCACCTCTACCACCTTACCCACACTTCCAAAGCCTTTGGAACGGCCAAAACCTGCCCATTTTGTCTCTCCACATCCCTCTATTACTCGTAGAAGCCTCACTTTGGACAGAAGTCTTCCCAAGGAAGCCTTTGAGATCAAATCTAAGAGAGTTACCTGATTTTAAGGTAATGTCTTCACTTGTGTTCTATTGTTTTATTTTGCTTCTCCAACCCCTGAACTCTTTTTATTCATTTATTTTGTAACAAAACAAGTATCCTCAATATACTAGGATGTTTTTATAAGAATCATTCGAGCTACACATACACACACCTACATCTAATGGTTAAAGAACATACTATTTCTGTGGATGGCAAATTTCTGCCTCATGAAACGATGATTATTCAATATTCTTCTAACACCTTCAAAGTTGGCCATTAAGATGTCACTATATTTATATATGATATATAATATGTTTATGTTTTACTTTTCTTCTGTATTTTTCATTTATGTCATACCTTTATGGCTTCCATTATGGGTATACGTGATATCTTCATTTTAAGAAGTGTGGACTACCGCCCCCTCAAAGTGATTTGATTCGTTAATGACATATGTGGGATGTATAAAGGATGGATTTAAAGTTATTATATATTATTTATGTTACATTTAAATGATGAATATAATTCTGTAATTAAAATATACATACCTCTCATTTAGTTTTAATTCCATTAATATGACATAGAAATGAAAGTAGCGTTCATGCGTACGTACAGCTTACCGTCTCCATGAACAGTGCATTTCATTTCATACCTCTAAATGATTATGAAATAATATAAATACATGTATATTCTGGTTATATATGATATATATGATATCAAAATCATGAATATCATACTGGATATAATGAACCATTTACCACACGAACAACATGTAATTGTAAGAAGTCCACTTTCGACTTAAGAACCAAATATCGACAAAATAAACGTTATTAACTTAAATAATTACATAGTGATTATAACATGGTAATAAGTGATATAAAATTAATAATGAAATTTAAAATGGTTCTTATGAAAGTAGAAATTAACTCAAGTTTATTATTCAGGACGATCGAGTCAAGTCGGACCCCAGGTAAGGGACTTCGTCTCAATCTCCTTTCATTGAGGCATATTTTGTTTTATACACAACTTTATTTTTTACAGTGTATAAACCTCTTTGACTTTTAATTTTATTCAAATGTAATCTTTTTCTATGAAGCGTTTTACTAAACAACATAAAAGAATGTTTCTTTTAACGTACGCGGTGACAACGACCTTTTCCGCCGCTGCGAGTATTATTTGGTCCTTGTCTTAATGAATAAGCTGTAATAGATTTTTTAAATGAAATAAATATCATATACTCTTTTTATGTATTTTTTTATTGAAAATTGTTTTTATAATGGAATTGTCATGTCAATATATTTAAGCGATATATTGTGATCCAAGTGTGGAAATTTTTTCTTTCCATTATATTTGTTTTATGTCTTATGATTTTATAATGGTACTTGGACATTTGAGGGACGTTACATGATAAACCATATGACAGGTGGTGCCGTGAATACCAGGATGGGTGGTTACGTTATAACCTCCAATGCATTGGATATGGAAGTCGGCCATATGTCTATTCCATTAAATGATATGTGTGGAAGTCGACCATATAGTTATTCCATTTAAGTATGTTTATGTCCCAAGTTACCTTTATATATTATGTGATCTTTATATGGGTTTTATGGTAATATTTTGGTTACAAATGGGTAAGTAATGACCTTGTATTCAGTGAAGAGTTTTTACTTCTTCATAAAGGTGAAATGTATTTCTTTGATAAAGTATACATGGTATACTTTTTGTTTTGATAAACTAACAGTTTTCATTCTTTGTGTATCCCTGATAAAACACTATTTTATTGAATATTTTATTGATAATAAATGATATAATTTCCTCACATTGTGTTAAATATGTTTATTTATAAAATATTTGGGATTTGATCATTCATTTGAAAATTTGGTGAAAATTCCAGTTTTACCCTTAATAGTGCATTGTAGTATTTCAAGAATAACTATTTTTATATTTATTATTTGAAAATGTAATTTTGTAAAAGTGTTCCTAACTTAATTATATACAACTTTTATTCAGGACACTAGAGCTAAAGAGTTCAGTTGGCTGTTGAAATTGGGCCATGAAATCAAAGTTGGGCTGGGCTCGCCAGAATGAAGAAGCTTCTGTATTTCGGCCATAACTCGTTCATATGGGCCTTTATTGAGCCCACATTGGGTGAGGAGATAGAAGACACATATCCTCACATTTGATCCTTCTGGATGGCCGGCCAATTCACGCGTTTTGGTGGTCAAATGGGCGGTGCAAGTTGAATAAAATATTTGGCCGAATTTCCACATTCACACTTGAAACCACTTGTAACCTCTCCTCCCCTCCCCTCTATAAATTGGAGTTTTTCTCATTTGGAGGGGTTGGGGACGTGCATTGGGAAGTTGAGGGAAGAAGAGAAGTGGATCCACTCCAATTATCCAACCATTTCAATAAGGGTAGCTCTTGAAGCAAGGATCCCTTCGATGAAGCCTTCTTCTTCTCCTTCATGTTGTAATGATTTTGTTTATGTAATAAACTTCTTTGTTCTTCTTTTATTTCTTCTCTTTTCTTCTGTTTTGTTTAAATTTCTTCTTCTATTAATCTTCCTAATTGGTCTGGAATTCTTGATTAGAAGGGTTATTGGGTTATACCCATTTTAAACCTTTGCAAATGCAAAACGCTTCTACGATGATTACGCCACCCATGGAAGAGTAGTCTTTTAGTAATCGATCTATCTTCTACCCTCTTAATTTAATTATTTTGAATCAATGAGCTCCTGTAATTCACTTAATATGATCCATGAATTGTGTTTTTAAATTGTAAGAAACTAAGCAAGCAATTGAACAATGTACACAAAACACGCGAGGTCGGGATTTTGTGTAAATTGTGAGAGCGCGATCTTAATCGGTAATACAAGACCACACGGGATAAATTTGTACAGTTCAAATATAATCCCTAAACACAATTCATCCTCATTTCCAGAGTGAATATGTGCCTTAATTTACCACTGACCATAAGCTAATCTTAGAACATCAATCAAAGCAGGGTGCTGCGATTGCATGTTCCGAAGTTAGCCTAAGGTTAAATTCACTTCAATCTTCATGGTAAAGATAATTCTCGTAGGGTTAGGGATTTAACAAATTAAGGGATCATAATTAAGTGAATATTAATTTAAATGATAATGATTAATAAATGATTGAAGAGGTAGAGTTAGATCGATTACGTCTTTTAAATATTCTCTAAACAAACATCTTTTTGTTGTGTCATTTTAATCAAACTTCATTTCAAAACTAAAAACAAAAAAAAATACAATCTTCTTCCAGCAAACTTCTTCTAGATTCATAAACTATAAACAAACACCCCCATAATTTCAAGTAGTGTTTTTATTCTCTTTTATTTTACTTCTAGAATACCTCTAAAAATTGTTTTAATTTACTTCCTCCTTTGAGAGACGACCTTGGTCAGCGACTCTGCTGAACCTAAGTACCCCAAAATCATACTAATCATTTGAGGGAGCCCACGACAGCGCTCTTTCAAATTGGCGCCGTTGCCGGGGAGGTAAGTAATTATTTCAACCAATTAGAGGTATTTATTTTATTTTACATTTTATTCTCTTCCTCTCTTCTTTCCTCCTTCTTTACCCAATCTGATTTTTCTTCTTCTTCTTTTATTTTCTTCTACTTCTCTTTGGACCATAAAATAAAACTTCTCATTTTTATTTTACTATGGTCCACCTTCTTTCTTTTCATTTTTATTTTATCTATGACACGAACTAATCCCGAAGATATCTTAGATCTTGACCCTGAGATTGAACGTAGCCTTAGGGCACGAATCAGACATTCTCAATCTACGAGAAGTTTCAATATTAAACCAGTTGGTGAATTCCTCTCTTCTGGAAACATTGAAATTGGAAGCTATTCAAATTCAAACATAAAAGAGGAACCAATGGCTGGAAATAATGGAAATGAACTTAATAGAACCATTCGAGAATTGGCTGCACCTGATATTAACTATCAACCAAATTGTATTGCATACCCAAATCTTGAATCGGACTTTGAATTGAAATCTGGATTAATTCACCTTCTTCCAAAGTTTCATGGCTTATCTGGTGAGGATCCCAACAAACACCTTAAGGAATTTAATGTGGTTTTCTCAACATTATAACCAAGAAATGTTTCTGAAGATCAAATTAAATTAAGAGCATTCCCATTCTCACTTGATGGAGCTGCAAAAGATTGGATGTATTATTTACGACCCGAAGATGTAACTTGTTGGAACGATTTGAAACGTCTTTTCTTGCGGAGATTTTTTCCAGCATCAAGGACCACATCCATTCGAAAGGAGATATCAGGGATCAAGCAAGCACAAGGGGAGTCAATGTATGAGTACTGGGAGCGATTCAAGAAGTTGTGTGCAAGCTGCCCACATCACCAAATCAGTGAGAAACTCCTCATCCAATACTTCTACGAAGGACTCACACCTATGGAGAGAAGCATGGTAGATGGTGCGGCTGGAGGAGCAGTGGTGGACAAGACACCAGTAGCTGCACGTGCGTTGATCGACAAGATGGCCCAAAACTCCCAACAATTTGGCGATAGAGGTACACCACATGTTCGAGGAGTACATCAAGTAAGTCCTTCTTCTCTTGAAAGTCATCTGATTGATACTAAGTTAGAAGAATTGAAAACTATGGTGAGGCAGATTGAATTGGCACAAAAGACATCTCTACCCCCTCCTTCAAGGCCTTGTGGTATTTGCACTGAGACAAGCCACCCGACTGACTGTTTCCCACAACTCCAAGAAACAGAAGATTGTGCAGCAGTGTTCCCTGGGAGACCATTTCAGTAGCAACAACAACAAACATATCCCCAAAAGAAGTTTGATCCAACATACAACCAAGGGTGGAAAGATCTAGATGACATGAGGTATGGCTCTGGACAACAACAAAGGCCCCCTTTTCAACCAAACTTCCAGCAGCCTCCACCTTACCAACAGGGTTTCTAACAACCCCAAAGGAGATTCGAAGCTCAAACATCAACGAGTCAGCAACAAGGGAATATCCAACACAAGGTAGACTCTAACACTGATGATCTTTTGAAACAAATTGTTCTTAATCAACAGAATGAGCTGAAGAGTCAAGGTTCGGAGTTGAGAGAGTTGAAGACTCAAATGAGTCAGATTGCCACCGCCCTCCACGAACTTGTGAGTAAGAATTCTGGAAATCTACCTTCCCAACCCACTACAAATCCAATGGGGAATGTTAGTGCCATCACATTGAGAAGTGGGAAGCAAATGAACGATACATCTGCACCTA
This sequence comes from Viscum album, assembly GCA_963277665.1. Classification (NCBI taxonomy): domain Eukaryota; kingdom Viridiplantae; phylum Streptophyta; class Magnoliopsida; order Santalales; family Viscaceae; genus Viscum; species Viscum album. The sequence continues at coordinate 1,952,975,865 of OY728150.1, forward strand.
CCATTCCACCAGGATTCACCTCAACTTCAGAGAAGCCGCATTCCATACCAACTGATGAGCAATCCAAGGAGAAAGATAAAGGTAAGAAAAAGATTGATGACGTTCCTCCTAAACCCCTTCCTTTTCCAAACAGGGTTGTTCAAACCAAGAATATGGCTGAAGAAGCAATGAAAAAGGAGGTTTTGGACACATTCAAGCGTGTGGAGATCAACATTCCTCTACTTGAAGCCATTAAGAAAATTCCAAGGTATGCGAAATTCTTAAAAGAACTTTGTACCAATCGAAGAGGGCTCAAGGGGAATGAGAGGATCAACCTTGGAAGGAATGTCTCGGCACTCATTACACCAACTCTAGCAATGCCAACAAAGTGCAAGGATCCTGGGACATTCACCATCCCATGTACCATAGGGGAGTTGCACTTCTCTGATGCTATTTGTGATTTAGGAGCTTCAATAAATGTGATGCCTCACTCTGTATTCTCTTCCTTACAGGTTGGTGAGTTGAAGCCAACAATAGTAGTGGTGCAATTGGCGAATAGAACTACGGCATATCCAGCGGGATTTCTTGAGGATGTACTTGTCTGGGTAAGAGACATGATCTTTCCAGCAGACTTCTATGTGCTTAACATGGAGGATGATCAGGTAAGTTCTAATGACCCCATTATCCTAGGTAGACCCTTCCTCAAAACTGTAAAAACTATCATAAATGTCAATGAGGGTACACTTTCCATGGAGTTTGGAGATGAAGTTGTGATATTTAATGTTATGGATTCCATGAAGTACCCCTCAGAGGACCATTCTGCTTTTGTTATCTCCCATTTTGAACCACCAAATAAAAACTCCATAGAATTTGATTGTCCTATGCTTAGGGAGATTATGAGTATTGGTTATTGTTTGATGTCTAAGAATACTTCTACACCCATTTTTAAGGAACAAGACTCTCTAAGATTTGATTTTGAAATGGAATCATATTCTGATTTTGATCATGTGAACTCTGATTATGACATGGCTATTGAGTATGCTGATGGATTTGGTGCTTTATTCTCTGATTGTGATGATTTTTATTCTGATACTGATGTTCATTGTGCAGATATGTCTATTGCATCAATTTCTGCATCCATACATCACCCACCTACATTGGAACTCAAGCCATTGCCCCCAAATCTCAAATATGCATACTTTCTCAGTGGTGATAGATTACCTGTCATAATTGCTAACAATCTCTCTTTTGAACATGAAGAAAAACTTTTGAATCTTTTGAGATATAACATTAGGGCAATTGGTTGGACATTGGCAGACATATCAGGTATTAGCCCCTCCATTTGTATGCATAGGATTCTCTTGGAGGATGGGGCTAAACCGGTGAGACAGGCACAAAGGAGACTTAATCCCACCCTCCTAGAAGTTGTTAAGAAAGAAGTTGAAAAATTACTTGAGGCGGGTATCAGTTACCCTAATTCTGACTCACAATGGGTTAGCCCTGTTCAGGTTGTACCAAAGAAAACTGGTTTCACTATTATAAAAAATGAAAATGATGAGTTAGTTCCTGTGAGAGTACAAAATAGTTGGCGAGTTTGTATCGATTATAGGAAACTAAATCAATCCACTCGTAAGGACCATTTCACACTTTCATTCATTGACCAGTTGCTTGAGAGACTAGCTGGGAGGACACACTATTGTTTCTTGGATGGATTTTCTGGCTATTTTCAGGTTCCCATTGCAGCCGAGGACCAGAAGAAGACAACATTCACCTGCCCATTCGGTACCTTTGCTTACCGGAGGATGGCATTTGGACTTTGCAACGCCCCAAGTACCTTCCAGAGATGCATGGTGAGTATTTTCTCAGATTTCATTGAGACCTGTATGGAGGTATTTATGGATTATTTTAGAGTTTATGGGTCCTCATTTGATGAATGTCTCTCTAGTTTGGGTGATGTGTTGCATCGTTGTATTGAAAAGAATCTGGTCTTAAATTTTGAAAAATGTCATTTCATGGTCGAAAAAGGAATTGTCTTAGGTCATATAGTCTCACAACATGGAATTGAAGTTGATAAATCTAAGGTAGACATTATTTCATCCCTCCCATATCCTACATGTGTGCGTGATGCTCGATCATTCCTTGGGCATGCTGGATTTTATCGACGCTTCATCAGAGATTTTAGTAAGATCGCTCTACCCTTATCTCGATTGCTTCAAAAAGATATTGACTTCAATTTTGATGATTCATGCAGGGTATCATTTGATGAGCTGAAGAAGTGTCTGACCACTCCACCAATCATACAGCCCCCACGGTGGGACCTTCCATTTGAGCTTATGTGTGATGCCTCCAACTTCGCGGTTGGAGCTGTCTTATCTCAGAGGGTGGAGGGACGTTCACATGTGATCGCCTATGCATCGAGGACGCTAGATTCAGCCCAATCAAACTAAACTACCACAGAAAAAGAGTTTCTTGCTGTCATATTTGCTTTAGATAAATTCCGTTCATATTTATTGGGCTCTAAAGTAGTTGTTTTTTCTGACCATGCAGCTTTGAGGTACCTCCTAAAGAAGCCAGATGCAAAGCCATGACTTATCCGTTAGAAGCTCCTTCTTCAAGAATTTGATATTGAGATAAAGGACAAGAAGGGATCAGAGAATTTGGCGGCGGACCACATGAGTAGGCTTACTCACACACTAGAGGATGACACCTTGGATCAGGTACCACTTCGGGACACTTTCCCCGATGAGCATCTCTATACCATCTCAGGTAAGCATCCTTGGTATGCTGATTTAGTTAATTACATTGTTGGCTCTGAAATCCCAGTAAATTTGAAGAAGCATCAAGTCCAAAAATTAAAAAGTGAGTCTAGATATTATGTGTGGGATGATCCGTACCTCTGGAGCATGTGTAGTGACCAAGTCATTAGGAGTTGTATTCCTGATCATGAGTTTGAGTCCGTTTTGCAATTCTGTCATACACTTGCATGTGGTGGACACTTTGGACCCCAACGGACAGCTAGGAAGGTTTTAGACTCTGGATTATATTGTCCTAACTTGTTCCATGATGCCCATTTGTTTTGTAAGTCATGCTCTCGTTGCCAACACACTGGGAACATTTCTAGGAGACATGAGATGCCCCAACAACCCATACTATTTTGTGAGATTTTTTATGTATGGGTCATCGACTTTATGGGTCCTTTTCCTAGTTCATTTGGATTTTTGTATATTTTGGTTGCTGTTGATTATGTGAGTAAATGGGTGGAGGCCAAGGCCACCAGGACTGACGATTCTCATGTTGTTGTGGACTTTGTCAAAGCACAAATTTTTTGCAGGTTTGGAGTACCAAAGGCCATCATCAGTGACCAAGGGAAACACTTTTGCAATAGGAATTTTGCTTCCCTCCTTCGAAAGTATGGGGTGACACACAAAACATCAACACCATACCACCCCCAAACAAATGGTCGGGCTGAGGTTTCAAATCGTGAGTTGAAACAAATCTTGGAGAAAACTGTGCAGCCAAATAGGAAGGATTGGAGCAAGCGCTTGGATGATGTATTGTGGGCTTATAGGACAGCATACAATACCCCCATTGGTATGTCCCCATTTCGGATTATTTTTGGGAAAGCGTGTCATCTCCCCGTGGAAGTAGAGCATCGGGCATATTGGGCTATAAAGAAATGTAACATGGATTTGGCCCAAGCTGGAATTCAAAGGAAGTTGCAAATTCAAGAGCTTGAGGAGATTCGACTGTCATCATATGAGAACTCAAGGCTCTACAAGGAAAGATCAAAAGCAGCTCATGACAAAATGATCCAACAAAGGGAGTTTCATGTTGGAGATAAAGTCCTTCTCTATAGTTCACGACTGACGTTGATGCCTGGTAAGTTGCGTTCCAGATGGTTAGGTCCTTATATCGTGTCTAATGTTTTTCCTTATGGTGCAGTGGAGATCACACAAGAGGACACTGGAAGGAGCTTTACAGTCAATGGGCAATGTTTGAAGAGATACATTGAGGGACATCCTACTGATGCAGTGGATTTTATCACACTGCATGACCCCATCATCACTTGATCACATCAGGCTGTTCCTAACCCTTTCACTTTTATATTATTTGTCCTATTTAAAAATTCTGAATTTCATGTGCATATATCATCTCACGGGTTCACATTGAGGACAATGCAATATTTTAAGTGTGGGGGAGGGAACCTTTTAGTTTAGTAATTTCAATTGTTTTCTTATTAAAAAAAACCAAAAAAAAAATTGTATGTTTTTCAAAATTTGTGTGTTTATTTTACAATTTTCTGTGTGTTTTTGAAACTTTTGTGCTGAAATGATTCTCATCACCCTTTTTAAATCCATATCAATAAGTGAAACAATTTATCCCCTGAAACTAAGCTTAAATGAATGCTGAAATGACTTTGTTTCAAGTTCAAATATTTAGTAATTTCATGGAAAGTACACCGAATTTTGAATCCCATGCCACATCTCACTGTCTTTAAATTTGAAATCACTTTCCTGTGAGGCTTCTGAACCATTATTTTCATATTATTTACATTCACCTCACTTCTTGAGAGAACCAACCCATACTTGATTTAACCAGAATTTGATCTATTCTTGTCAAAACTTGAGGGTTTGAGGTACTTGTGTTTAAATGATTGAGGCATTTGTTTGGTATTAAAACCCCTATTTCAAATAATCCTTTTTTTATAATGGCCTACCTTGAATATTTAATCCTTGTAGCCCTTAGAATCCATGCACAACCTGTTAGGTTAAGCCACATTACAAGCCAATTTTCCCTATCCAACCAACTCTTGTAGTGAAATTGCATAATCTAGTTGTGCTTAAGTGTGGGGGAAGTTGTCTTGGGTTTTGCCACCACATTCTGTGATACTTTGGGTGGAAAATTAAATTCTGAAGAGATGTGTTTGCTGCTAAAGAAAGTCATTATATTGAAAGCTGTGCCTTTTCTGGAGCTTTCATGACAAGTGAAGCTGTGCCTTTTCTGGAGCTTCTAATTGAGGTGGAAAGCTGTGCCCATCTGGAGCTTTCAAGAAAATCATGTTTGAGAAGATTGACATTTTTTTATGCTGAAATGATGAATGGTGTAAACCTTTCATGAATTTTCATGATGATGGAGCTGAATTGATACTATGAGGATTGAAGAGAAGACCATAATTAAGTGAAAATTAGATTAATGCAATTTTGCTTCAAAAGAGTCAAGCCCTCCTCATTCAGCCTCAGAGTTTTTCGCATCTTAATCCTACCAACCGAAAGCCACAGAACAACCCTGAAAAGTCCTCATGATAAACATATGTCCTTGACTCAAATCGGGTAGCGATGTAGGAATCTATCAAGCCTATGGTGACCCTTTTATGAGTTTGGATGAGAAAGACATTGCAAAAAAATTGATATTTGAGTGATGAGAGAAAATTCAAGCGAGGTAATTGTTTTGTGCATGGGTGGATAAATGAAGTGGAAATATATTGAATGATATAAATGGAGAACTTAAAATAAGGTTTTTTATGAGGCATGATATCTTTTTATTCTTGGTGTAAAATTGATTGATCTTAAGGATATGTGTTTTAAAATTGGTTTTGATTTGATATTGATGTTTACTTGATATGAGGTTTTGCCCAGGTGTGAAAAAGGGTAAGTGTGGGGGAGTTGATAAAACACTATTTTATTGAATATTTTATTGATAATAAATGATATAATTTCCTCACATTGTGTTAAATATGTTTATTTGTAAAATATTTGGGATTTGATCATTCATTTGAAAATTTGGTGAAAATTCCAGTTTTACCCTTAATAGTGCATGGTAGTATTTCGAGAATAAATATTTTTATATTTATTATTTGAAAATGAACTTTTGTAACAGTGTTCCTAACTCATTTATCTACAACTTTTATTCAGGACACTAGAGCTAAAGAGTTCAGTTGGCTGTTGAAATTGGGCCATGAAGTCAAAGTTGGGCTGGGCTCGCCAGAATGGAGAAGCTTCTGTATTTCAGCCATAACTCCTTCATATGATTCTGTATTGAGCCCAAGTTTAGAGTGGAGATAGAAGACACATATCCGCACATTTGATCATTATGGAAGGCCGGCCAATTCACGCGTTTTTGTGGTAAAATGGGCGGTGCAAGTTGGCATAAAATATTTGGCCGAATTTCCACATTCACACTTGAAACCACTTGTAACCTCTCCTCCCCTCCCCTCTATAAATTGGAGTTTTTCTCATTTGGAGGGGTTGGGGACGTGAATTGGGAAGTTGAGGGCAGAAGAGAAGTGGATCCACTCCAATTCTCCAACCATTTCAATAAGGGTAGCTCTTGAAGCAAGGATCCCTTCGACGAAGCCTTCTTCTTCTCCTTCATGTTGTAATGATTTTGTTTATGTAATAAACTTCTTTGTTCTTCTTTTATTTCTTCTCTTTTATTCTGTTTTGTTTAAATTTCTTCTTCTCTTAATCTTCCTAATTGAGCTGGAATTCTTGAGTAGAAGCGTTATTGGGTTATACCCATTTTAAACCTTTGCACATGAAAAACGCTTCTACAATGATTACGCCACCCATGGAAGAGTAGTCTTTTAGTAATCGATCTATCTTCTACCCTCTTCATTTAATTATTTTGAATCAATGAGCTACTGTAATTCACTTAATATGATCCATGAATTGTGTTTTTAAATTGTAAGAAACTAAGCATGCAATTAAACAATGTACACAAAACACGCGAGGTCGGGATTTTGTGTAAATTGTGAGAGCGCGATCTTAATCGGTAATACAAGACCACACGGGATAAATTTGTAGAGTTCAAATATAATCCCTAAACACAATTCATCCTCATTTCCAGAGTGGATATGTGACTTAATTTACCACTTACCATAATCTAATCTTAGAACATCAATCAAAGCAGGGTGCTGCGATTGCATGTTCCGAAGTTAGCCTAAGGTTAAATTCACTTCAATCTTCGTGGTAAAGTTAATTCTCGTAGGGTTCGGGATTTAACAAATTAAGGGATCATAATTAAGTGAATATTAATTTAAATGATGTTGATTAATAAATGATTGAAGAGGTAGAGTTAGATCGATTATGTCTTTTAAATATTGTCTAAACAAACATCTTTTTGTTGTGTCATTTTAATCAAACTTCATTTCAAAACTAAAAACAAAAAAAAATACAATCTTCTTCCAGCAAACTTCTTCTAGATTCATAAACTATAAAAAAACACCCCCATCCTTTCAAGTAGTGTTTTTATTCTCTTTTATTTTACTTCTAGAATACCTCTAAAAATTGTTTTAATTCACTTCCTCCTTTGAGAGATGACCTTGGTCAGCCACTCTGCTGCACCTAAGTACCCCAAAATCATACTAATCATTTGAGGGCGCCCACGACAGCGCTCTTTCAAATTGGTGCCGTTGCCGGGGAGGTAAGTAATTATTTCAACCAATTAGAGGTATTTATTTTATTTTACATTTTATTCTCTTCCTCTCTTCTTTCCTCCTTCTTTATCCAATCTGATTTTTCTTCTTCTTCTTTTATTTTCTTCTACTTCTCTTTGGACCATCAAATCAAACTTCTCATTTTTATTTTACTATGGTCCACCTTCTTTCTTTTCATTTTTATTTTATCTATGACACTAACTAATCCCGAAGATCTCTTAGATCTTGACCCTGAGATTGAACGTAGCCTTAGGGCACGAATCATACATTCTCAATCTACGGGAAGTTTCAATATTCAACCAGTTGGTGAATTCCTCTCTTATGGAAACATTGAAATTGGAAGCTATTCAAATTCAAACATAAAAGAGGAACCAATGGCTGGAAATAATGGAAATGAACTTAATAGAACCATTCAAGAATTGGCTGCACCTGATATTAACTATCAACCAAATTGTATTGCATACCCAAATCTTGAATCGGACTTTGAATTGAAATCTGGATTAATTCACCTTCTTCCAAAGTTTCATGGCTTATCTGGTGAGGATCCCATCAAACACCTTAAGGAATTTAATGTGGTTTGCTCAACTTTAAAACCAAGAAATGTTTCTGAAGATCAAATTAAATTAAGAGCATTCCCATTCTCACTTGATGGAGCTGCAATAGATTGGATGTATTATTTACAACCCGAAGATGTAACTTGTTAGAACGATTTGAAACGTCTTTTCTTACAGAGATTTTTTCCAGCATCAAGGACCACATCCATTCGAAAGGAGATATCAGGGATCAAGCAAGCACAAGGGGAGTCAATGTATGAGTACTGGGAGCGATTCAAGAAGTTGTGTGCAAGCTGCCCACATCACCAAATCAGTGAGCAACTCCTCATCCAATACTTCTACGAAGGACTCACACCTATGGAGAGAAGCATGGTGGATGCTGCGGCTGGAGGAGCATTGGTGGACAAGACACCAGTAGCTGCACATGCGTTGATCGACAAGATGGCCCAAAACTCCCAGCAATTTGGTGATAGAGGTACACCACATGTTCGAGGAGTACATAAAGTAAGTCCTTCTTCTCTTGAAAGTCATCAGATTGATACTAAGTTATAAGAATTGACAACTATGGTGAGGCAGATTGCATTGGCACAAAAGACATCTCTACCCCCTCCTTCAAGGCCTTGTGGTATTTGCACTGAGACAAGCCACCCGACTGACTGTTGCCCACAACTCCAAGAAACAGAAGATTGTGCAGCAGTGTTCCCTGGGAGACCATTTCAGCAGCAACAACAACAACCATATCCCCAAAAGAAGTTTGATCCAACATACAACCAAGGGTGGAAAGATCTAGAGGAAATGAGGTATGGCTCTGGACAACAACAAAGGCCCCCTTTTCAACCAAACATCCAGCAGCCTCCACCTTACCAACAGGGTTTCCAACAACCCCAAAGGAGATTCGAAGCTCAAACATCAACGAGTCAGCAACAAGGGAATATCCAACACAAGGTAGACTCTAACACTGATGATCTTTTGAAACAAATTGTTCTTAATCAACAGAATGAGATGAAGAGTCAAGGTTCGGAGCTAAGAGAGTTGAAGACTCAAATGAGTCAGATTGCCACCGCCCTCCACGAACTTGTGAGTAAGAATTCTGGAAATCTACCTTCCCAACCCACTCCAAATCCAAAGGGGAATGTTAGTGCCATCACATTGAGAAGTGGGAAGCAAATGAACGATACATCTGCACCTACCATTCCACCAGGATTCACCTCAACTTCAGAGAAGCCGCATTCCATACCAACTGATGAGCAATCCAAGGAGAAAGATAAAGGTAAGAAAAATATTGACGATGTTCCTCCTAAACCCCTTCCTTTTCCAAACAGGGTTGTTCAAACCAAGAAGATGGCTGAAGAAGTAATGAAAAAGGAGGTTTTGGACACATTCAAGCGTGTGGAGATCAACATTCCTCTACTTGAAGCCATTAAGCAAATTCCAAGGTATGCGAAATTCTTAAAAGAACTTTGTACCAATCGAAGAGGGATCAAGGGGAATGAGAGGATCAACCTTGGAAGGAATGTCTCGGCACTCATTACACCAAATCTAGCAATGCCAACAAAGTGCAAGGATTCTGGGACATTCACCATCCCATGTACCATAGGGGAGTTTCACTTCTCTGATGCTATTTGTGATTTAGGAGCTTCAATAAATGTTATGCCTCACTCTGTATTCTCTTCCTTACAGGTTGGTGAGTTGAAGCCAACAAGAGTAGTGGTTCAATTGGCAAATAGAGCTATGACATATCCAGCGGGAGTTCTTGAGGATGTACTTGTCCGGGTAAGAGACATGATCTTTCCAGTAGACTTCTATGTGCTTAACATGGAGGATGATCAGGTAAGTTCTCATGCCCCCATTATCCTAGGTAGACCCTTCCTCAAAACTGCAAAAACTATCATAAATGTCAATTAGGGTACACTTTCCATGGAGTTTGGAGATGAAGTTGTGATATTTAATGTTATGGATTCCATGAAGTACCCCTCAGAGGACCATTCTGCTTTTGTTATCTCCCATTTTGAACCACCAAATAAAAACTCCATAGAATTTGATTGTCCTATGCTTAGGGAGATTATGAGTATTGGTTCTAGTTTGATGTCTAATAATACTTCTTCACCCATTTTTAAGGAACAAGACTCTCTAAGATTTTATTTTGAAATGGAATCATATTCTGATTTTGATCATGTGAACTCTGATTATGACATGGCTATTGAGTATGCTGATGGATTTGGTGCTTTATTCTCTGATTGTGATGATTTTTATTCTGATACTGATGTTCATTGTGTAGATATGTCTGTTGCATCAATTTCTCCATCCATACATCACCCACCTACATTGGAACTCAAGCCATTGCCCCCAAATCTCAAATATGCATACTTGCTCAGTGGTGATAGATTACCTGTCATAATTGCTAACAATATCTCTTTTGAACATGAAGAAAAACTTTTGAATCTTTTGAGAGATAACATTAGGGAAATTGGTTGGACATTGGAAGACATATCAGGTATTAGCCCCTCCATTTGTATGCATAGGATTCTCTTGGAGGATGGGGATAAACCGGTGAGACAGCCACAAAGGAGACTTAATCCCACCCTCCTAGAAGTTGTTAAGAAAGAAGTTGAAAAATTACTTGAGGCGGGTATCATTTACCCTATTTCTGACTCACAATGGGTTAGCCCTGTTCAGGTTGAACCAAAGAAAACTGGTTTCACTGTTATAAAAAATGAAAATGATGAGTTAGTTCCTGTGAGAGTACAAAATAGTTGGCGAGTTTGTATCGATTATAGGAAACTAAATCAATCCACTCGTAAGGACCATTTCCCACTTCCATTCATTGACCAGATGCTTGAGAGACTAGCTGGGAAGACACACTATTGTTTCTTGGATGGATTTTCTGGCTATTTTCAGGTTCCCATTGCAGCCGAGGACCAGGAGAAGACAACATTCACCTGCCCATTCGGTACCTTTGCTTACCGGAGGATGCCATTTGGACTTTGCAACTCCCCAGGTACCTTCCAGAGATGCATGGTGAGTATTTTCTCAGATTTCATTGAGACCTGTATGGAGGTATTTATGGATGATTTTACAGTTTATGGGTCCTCATTTGATGAATGTCTCTCTAGTTTGGGTGATGTGTTGCATCGTTGTATTGAGAATAATCTGGTCTTAAATTTTGAAAAATGTCATTTCATGGTCGAAAAGGGAATTGTCTTAGGTCATATAGTCTCACAACATGGAATTGAAGTTGATAAATCTAAGGTAGACATTATTTCATCCCTCCCATATCCTACATGTGTGCGTGATGTTCGATCATTCCTTGGGCATGCTGGATTTTATCGACGCTTCATCAGAGATTTTAGTAAGATCGCTCTACCCTTATCTCGATTGCTTCAAAAAGATATTGAATTCAATTTTGATGATTCATGTAGGGTATCATTTGATGAGCTGAAGAAGTGTCTGACCACTCCACCAATCATACAGCCCCCACGGTGGGACCTTCCATTTGAGCTTATGTGTGACGCCTCCAACTTCGCGGTTGGAGCTGTCTTATCTCAGAGGGTGGAGGGACGTTCACATGTGATCGCCTATGCATCGAGGACGCTAGATTCAGCCCAATCAAACTACACTACCACAGAAATGGAGTTTCTTGCTGTCATATTTGTTTTAGATAAATTCCGTTCATATTTATTGGGCTCTAAAGTAGTTGTTTTTTCTGACCATGCAGCTTTGAGGTACCTCCTAAAGAAGCTAGATGCAAAGCCACGACTTATCCATTGGATGCTCCTTCTTCAAGAATTTGATATTGAGATAAAGGACAAGAAGGGATCAGAGAATTTGGTGGAGGACCACATGAGTAGGCTTACTCACACACTAGAGGATGACACCTTGGATCAGGTACCACTTCGGGACACTTTCCCCGATGAGCATCTCTATACCATCTCAGGTAAGCATCCTTGGTATGCTGATTTAGTTAATTACATTGTTGGCTCTGAAATCCCAGTAAATTTGAGGAATCATCAAGTCCAAAAATTAAAAAGTGAGTCTAGGTATTATGTGTGGGATGATCCGTACCTCTGGCGCATGTGTAGTGACCAAGTCATTAGGAGGTGTATTCCTGATCATGAGTTTGAGTCTGTTTTGCAATTCTGTGATACACTTGCATGTGGTGGACACTTTGGACCCCAACGGACAGCTAGGAAGGTTTTAGACTCTGGATTATATTGGCCTAGCTTGTTCCATGATGCCCATTTGTTTTGTAAGTCATGCTCTCGTTGCCAACACACTGGGAACATTTCTAGGAGACATGAGATGCCCCAACAACCCATACTATTTTGTGAGATTTTTGATGTATGGGGCATCGACTTTATGGGTCTTTTTCCTAGTTCATTTGGATTTTTGTATATTTTGGTTGCTGTTGATTATGTGAGTAAATGGGTGGAGGCCAAGGCCACCAGGACTGACGATTCTCGTGTTGTTGTGGACTTTGTCAAAGCACAATTTTTTTGCAGGTTTGGAGTACCAAAGGCCATCATCAGTGACCAAGGGACACACTTTTGCAATAGGAATTTTGCTTCCCTCCTTCGAATGTATGGGGTGACACACAAAACATCAACACCATACCACCCCCAAACAAATGGCCAGGCTGAGGTTTCAAATCGTGAGTTGAAACAAATCTTAGAGAAAACTGTGCAGCCAAATAGGAAGGATTGGAGCAAGCACTTGGATGATGCATTGTGGGCTTATAGGACAGCATACAAGACCCCCATTGGTATGTCCCCATTTCAGATTATTTTTGGGAAAGCGTGTCATCTCCCCGTGGAAGTCGAGCATCGGGCATATTAGGGTATAAAGAAATGTAACATGGATTTGGCCCAAGCTGGAATTCAAAGGAAGTTGCAAATTCAAGAGCTTGAGGAGATTCGACTGTCATCATATGAGAACTCAAGGCTCTACAAGGAAAGATCAAAAGCAGCTCATGACAAAATGATCCAACAAAGGGAGTTTCATGTTGGAGAGAAAGTCCTTCTCTATAGTTCACGACTGAAGTTGATGCCTGGTAAGTTGCGTTCCAGATGGTTAGGTCCTTATATTGTGTCTAATGTTTTTCCTTATGGTGCAGTGGAGATCACACAAGAGGACACTGGAAGGAGCTTTACAGTCAATGGGCAACGTTTGAAGAGATACATTGAGGGACATCCTACTGATGTAGTGGATTTTATCACACTGCATGACCCCATCATCACTTGATCACATCAGGCTGTTCCTAACCCTTTCACTTTTATATTATTTTTCCTATTTAAAAATTCTGAATTTCATGTGCATATATCATCTCACGGGTTCACATTCAGCACAATGCAATATTTTAAGTGTGGGGGAGGGAACCTTTTAGTTTAGTAATTTTAATTGTTTTCCTGTTAAAAAAAACCCAAAAAAAATTGTATGTTTTTCAAAATTTGTGTGTTTATTTTACAATTTTCTGTGTGTTTTTGAAACTTTTGAGCTGAAATGATTCTCATCACCATTTTTAAATCCATATCAATAAGTGAAACAATTTACCCCCTGAAACTAAGCTTAAATGAATGCTGAAATGACTTTGTTTCAAGTTCAAATATTTAGTAATTTCATGGAAAGTACACCGAATTTTGAATCCCATGCCACATCTCACTGTCTTTAAATTTGAAATCACTTTCCTGTGAGGTTTCTGAACCATTATTTTCATATTCTTTACGTTCACTTCACTTCTTGAGAGAACCAAACCATACTTGATTTAACCAGAATTTTATCTATTCCTGTCAAAACATGAGGGTTTGAGGTACTTGTGTTTTAATGATTGAGGCATTTGTTTGGTATTAAAACCCCTATTTCAAAGAATCCTTTTTTTATAATGGCCTACCTTGAATATTTAATCCTTTTAGCCCTTAGAATCCATGCACAACCTGTTAGGTTAAGCCACGTTACAACCCAATTTTCCCTATCCAACCAACTCTTGAAGTGAAATTGCATAATCTAGTTGAGCTTAAGTGTGGGGGAAGTTGTCTTGGGTTTTGCCACCACATTCTGTGATACTTTGGGTGGAAAATTAAATTCTGAAGATATGTGTTTGCTGCTAAATAAAGTCATTATATTGAAAGATGTGCCTTTTCTGGAGCTTTCATGACAAGTGAAGCTGTGCCTTTTCTGGAGCTTCTAATTGAGGTGGAAAGTTGTGCCCATCTGGGGCTTTCAAGAAAATCATGTTTGAGAAGATTGACATTTTTTTATGCTGAAATGATGAATGGTGTAAAGCTTTCATGAATTTTCATGATGATGGAGCTGAATTGATACTATGAGGATTGAAGAGAAGACCATAATTAAGTGAAAATTAGATTAATGCAATTTTTCTTCAAAAGAGTCAAGCCCTCCTCATTCAGCCTCAGAGTTTTTCGCATCTTAATCCTACCAACCGAAAGCCACAGAACAACCCTGAAAAGTCTTGATGATAAACATATGTCCTTGACTCACATCGGGTAGCGATGTAGGAATCTATCAAGCCTATGGTGACCCTTGTAGGAGTTTGGATGAGAAAGACATTGCAAAAAAAATTGATATTTGAGTGATGAGAGAAAATTCAAGCGAGGTAAGTGTTTTGTGCATGGGTGGATAAATGAAGTGGAAATATATTGAATGATATAAATTGAGAACATTTAATAAGGTTTTTTATGAGGCATGATATCTTTTGATTCTTGGTGTGAAATTGATTGATCTTAAGGATATGTGTTTTAAAATTGGTTTTGATTTGATATTGATGTTTACTTGATATGAGGTTTTGCCCAGGTGTGCAAAAGGGTAAGTGTGGGGGAGTTGATAAAACACTATTTTATTGAATATTTAATTGATAATAAATGATATAATTTCCTCACATTGTGTTAAATATGTTTATTTATAAAATATTTGGGATTTGATCATTCATTTGAAAATTTGGTGAAAATTCCAGTTTTACCATTAATAGTGCATTGTAGTATTTCGAGAATAAATATTTTTATATTTATTATTTGAAAATAAAATTTTGTAACAGTGTTCCTAACTTAATTTTCTACAACTTTTATTCATGACACTAGAGCTAAAGAGTTCAGTTTGCTGTTGAAATTGGGCCATGAAGTCAAAGTTGGGCTGGGCTCGCCAGAATGGAGAAGCTTCTGTATTGCGGCCATAACTCCTACATATGGGACTTTATTGAGCCCAAATTTGGAGAGGAGATAGAAGACACATATCCGCACATTTGATCCTTCTGGAAGGCCGGCCAATTCACGCTTTTTGGTGGTCAAATGGGCGGTGCAATTTGGCATAAAATATTTGGCCGAATTTCCACATTCACACTTGAAACCACTTGTAACCTCTCCTCCCCTCCCCTCTATAAATTGGAGTTTTTCTCATTTGGAGGGGTTGGGGACGTGCATTGGGAAGTTGAGGGCAGAAGAGAAGTGGATCCACTCCAATTCTTCAACCATTTCAATAAGGGTATCTCTTGAAGCAATGATCCCTTCGACGAAGCCTTCTTCTTCTCCTTCATGTTGTAATGATTTTGTTTATGTAATAAACTTCTTTGTTCTTATTTTATTTCTTCTATTTTCTTCTTTTTTGTTTAAATTTCTTCTTCTCTTAATCTTCCTAATTGTGCTGGAATTCTTGAGTTGAAGCGTTATTGGGTTATACCCATTTTAAACCTTTGCACATGCAAAACGCTTCTACGATGATTACGCCACCCATGGAAGAGTAGTCTTTTAGTAATCGATCTATCTTCTACCCTCTTCATTTAATTATTTTGAATAAATGAGCTACTGTAATTCACTTAATATGATCCATGAATTGTGTTTTTAAATTGTAAGAAACTAAGCAAGCAATTGAACAATGTACACAAAACACGCGAGGTCGGGATTTTGTGTAAATTGTGAGAGCGCGATCTTAATCGGTAATACAAGACCACACGGGATAAATTTGTAGAGTTCAAATATAATCCCTAAACACAACTCATCCTCATTTCCAGAGTGGATATGTGCCTTAATTTACCACTGACCATAAGCTAATCTTAGAACATCAATCAAAGCAGGGTGCTGCGATTGCATGTTCCGAAGTTAGCCTAAGGTTAAATTCACTTCAATCTTCGTGGTAAAGTTAATTCTCTTAGGGTTCGGGATTTAAAAAATTAAGGGATCATAATTAAGTGAATATTAATTTAAATGATAATGATTAATAAATGATTGAAGAGGTAGAGTTAGATCGATTACGTCTTTTAAATATTGTCTAAACAAACATCTTTTTGTTGTGTCATTTTAATCAAACTTCATTTCAAAACTAAAAACAAAAAAAATACAATCTTCTTCCAGCAAACTTCTTCTAGATTCATAAACTATAAACAAACACCCCCATCCTTTCAAGTAGTGTTTTTATTCTCTTTTATTTTACTTCTATAATACCTCTAAAAATTGTTTTAATTCACTTCCTCCTTTGAGAGACGACCTTGGTCAGCCACTCTGCTGCACCTAAGTACCCCAAAATCATACTAATCATTTGAGGGCGCCCACGACAGCGCTCTTTCAATCCCTTACTGAGCTTTTTATGCTCACCCCAAGTTTTTTGAAATGTTTTTCACAGGACATAATGTTGAATAGGGTATAGGATGGGATCAAGGGAAAGTCATGCTATATAAAACATGGAACAAGACATGTTTCTTTTTAAGAGTTTTTATTTTATGGAAACTTATTAGAAGTTTCTACTTTGTAATCTTTTTAGATGTAATAGTTATGTCCTAATTCTCTAAAACTCTAAAACTGAAAAGATACTCAATGTGAATTATTAATTTAATTCAATATTAAGTAAGGTTTAAGGCTGGGGCCCTATAGTTGGTATCATAGGTCAGTTTAGACAACATTAGGAGTTAGAAAATTATTAAATTATAAATAAATTTATGGTATGATTGAAATTATATAGCATTTACATATTACCATGTTTCTTCACCTAAGGTATTTCAGTGTTAAGAATTATTTTTCGTAGAGGAAACAGAGAAGTTTTTTTGGGAAGGCATACTAAGGGAAATGACCTTCCAAATAAGCATACTGAGATGGTCAGAATTAGAATTGAGCAGTTTACTATAGTGATGGCTCATTTGAATCAGGTGATAAATGGTGCTTGTGTTTTTGATGATATTTTGGTGTTTTATAAAAGTAAAGAGGAGCATGAAAGAAATTTAAGGTTTATCTTTCAAACATTAAAATAAAATAAATTGTATGTAAAATTCAGAAAGTGTGATTTTTGGTTACAAAAAATTTCTTTCCTTGCTCACATTCTTTCAAAAAATGGCATAACTATTTGATCCTACTAAAACAAAACTTGTTGAAGAATGGCCAAGACCCACAAATGTAATGGTGATCCGTATTTTCCGTGGTTTAGCAGGTTACTACCGCAGGTTTGTTGAAAAGTTTTCACGATTATCTAGTCCAATGAATAATCTAACTCATAAGGGTGTTAAGTTTATCTGGACAAAAGAATATGATGATTGTTTTCAGGAGTTGAAAAGAAGATTGGTGAATGCTCCAGTTTTGGCACTTCCTTCCAGGAATGGTTAGTTTGTTATCTATAGTGATGCTTCATTGAAAGGACTTGCATATGCTTCATGTCAGTTGAAAACTTAGGAGGTAAATTACCCTACACATGACTTGGAATTAGCTACTGCTGTTTTTGCTCTAAAAATTTCGAGCCATAATTTGCATGGAGTAATGTGTGAAATATATACTGATCACAAAAGATTAAAGTATATATTGACTCAGAAAGAATTGAACATGAGATAGAGGAGATGGCTGGAATTAATCAAGGATTATGATTGTACAATTCATTACCATCTGGGAAAAGCAAATAAAGTGGCTGATGCTTTGAGTCGAAAATGTAATGCTTCATTAACCATACTATGTTCGGAACTAGATCCTTTTGTTTTTTGATTTGATGAACTTTGGCATAGAAGTTGTTGGTGCAAGAAGTTATTCTGTTTTGTTTCAGGTATCAGTGAGATCATCTCTATCAGACAGAATTAAGCAAGCACAGAGGGAAGACAGTGAGTTCCAGAAAAAGGTAGAGCTGGTTTAGAAGGGCAAGTTTCCAGAATTCAACACTGATAATGATTGTGTTTTGAGGTTTGGGAAGAGATTATGTGTGCCTGATGATTCATAGTTGAAGAATGAGTTGTTATGTGAGGCTCATAGTTCCCTGTTTTCATTTCATCCTAGCAGTACTAAGATGTACAGAAATCTGTGGGAGTATTACTTTTGGGATGGAATGAAAAGAGATATTGCTGATTTTACTGTAAAGTTTTTGACTTGTCAGCAGGTTAATGCAGAGTGGAAGTTACCGAAAGGGATGCTTCAGCCATTACCAGTGCCAAATTGGAAATGGGAAAATATATCCATGGACTTTGTTGTGGGATTACCGAAGACATCTCTAGGTAATAATGAAATCTAGGTTATTGTTGATCGCTTGACTAAATCTTCTCATTTCCTTCCTATTTGAGATATCTTTTTCCCTAGATCAACTTTCTCGTTTGTATCTTAAAGAGATCATGAGGTTACATGGATTTCCTCTATCCATTGTGTCCGATCGTGATCCTAGGTTTACTTCTAACTTTTGAAAATGCCTTTAGAAGTCGTTGGGTACTGAATTAAATTTTAGTACAGCTTTTCATCTGCAATCAGATGGGCAGTCAGAACGAACAATTCAGACCCTGGAGGATATGCTACGAGCTTGTTCTATGGATTATCAGGGATGTTGGGACCAAAATATTTCGTTGGTTGAGTTTTCATATAATAATAGTTTTCAATCTAGTATACAGATGGCACCGTTTGAGTCATTATATGGGAAGCATGGTCGAACTCCAGCTTTTTGGGATAAAGTAGGTGAAAGGAAGCTGATGGGGCCAGAATTGGTAGAAGAGATGGTAGAAAAAGATCAGTTGATTCAGAAACACATGAGAACAACTCAGAGCAGATAGAAAAGTTATGCGGATAACCGGAGGAAGGATCTATCTTTTGAGGTAGGTGGTCATGTTTTTCTTAAGGTTTCTCCCTGGAAAAGTGTGATGCGATTTTGTAAGAAAGGAAAGGTGAGTCCAAGGTTCATTAGACCATATGAAATTCTGGAGAGAGTCGGATTAGTTGCATACAGAGTGGCATTAGCTCCGAGTTTATCTCAGGTACACAATGTTTTTCATGTTTCGGTGTTGAGAAAGTATATGCCAGATCCATCTCATGTTTTGAGCCCGGAGGTAGTTCAGTTGGAAGAGAATCTCTCTTATGAAGAACAACCAGTCCAGATTCTTGACCGAAGAGAGCAAGTATTGAGAAATAAGTTAATTCACCAGTTAAAGGTTTTGAGGAAAAACCATATGGTTGAAGAGGCAATGTGGGAATCTGAAAATACTATGAGGGATAAATACCCCCACTTATTTTGATAAATGAATAAAATTGCGAGGACGCAATTCCCAAAAGGTGGGAAGGATGTAACATCCCAGGTAAATAAAGAATAATACATTTTTAAATGTATTAACATTTACAAAGTAAATATTAATTTTACTTTAAAGGGGTTGCTGTTCAATAGCGTACCTGATACACAACAAAGAGTTTCATTTAAATCTTACGTTGCACACTAGTAATAAAATAATATTATTTTAAATGGTAGTTAACACATAGCCGTTGTATTGTCAATAATGGACATAAATAACTAAAATATGATTATATATGTTTCTTAAATGTTTTTACATTTATCCAATAAAAGATAAAGGCTAAAAATAAGGAAAGAATTCTATTTTAGGCATATATACCCAAATTTTCACTAAAGGTTCATTTATCACCTTTTGATGGAGAACCGTCATTAAATATAGTTTTGGTCACTCTTATACATTCTATTGGACCAAATAAAACACTTAATTAGAATTGGGACATCAATATTTACTATGCGTTAATTTTTGGTATTTTTCCGATAAAGATCATTTTTTTAATGAATAGTGAAAAATGTTGTATTTTAATTCAAAACCTCTTTTTAAAATAATTTATTTATATGATTATATAATCATTTGAATTGGTTTTAAATTGAAATTAGAATATATTTTTACCATTTAATCCAATAGTGGTCGTTGGAATTAATTTCACTTTGAAATCGGACTTAAACTAGTGTCAATCTTTTGATACTTATTGTTCCATAAAAACACGCTATTTGCTCTGACAGCGGGAATGAATTATTAAATTAATTAATGCAACTTAAATTTTTTAAATTTTGTAAAATATAAATCATTTTTTAATTTGTAATATCAAATATAGCTTAGGGCGAAGTTTTGGTATTTTTCTGAAAAACTTCAATTTTTGATGAATAGTGAAACCACTAATTGGTACTAAAAAAACCGATTTTTCGTTTAAATGAAATTTTACCACCTTTGTGTTTTGAATTTCAAAAATCCGACATACATGGTTCTCATTAAGAAGTAAAATGTGGTTCAATAGGAATAAAATAATTTTTGGTGAATAGTAACTTTTCTGTTTTTAATCGTGATTAGATGTAATTAGAGTAATTTAAGGTAAGAATAATGTTTTAATAATATGAAATGAACTTGACAGATGTCCTACCCTTATTGGATGTGTCATGGCCGACCAAGAAAATACATGGGTCAACTTGGGGACCCCATGGAGCCACTTTGGATGGAAAATGACATAAATATCTTTTTAGATAATGTTAAAGAAAAAATGTTCGAAACATGAGTTGTTTTACGAAAAAAAAATTAAGTGGGGTTATACAATTAATATTATTGACTATAAATATTCATTAGAAATCTAAAAATATTTCCTACATCGTGATATTTGTTTATAATTTTTAGACATTAAATAAATTAAATTATTTATGACATCATGATGATATAGTGATTACCTCATTATTTAACGATTTAAATAAAAAGAAAAGATAATCTAACATCTAAGACCTACACATGGCAATGATCTATTGGATGAGTATATTTCGAACCCTTGTCACCATAGCCTCGAATTATATCAATGTGTGACCTTTAAAATCCGAAAATCATTTTATGATAAAGTAACCTTTTATAACATTCCAAGAGTGCCCATCCTCTCCTCTTATAAAAGGCCCCCACCTCCACCACCTTACCCACACATCCAAAGCCTTTAGCTCGGCCTTCCCCTACCCATTTTGTCTCTCCACATCCCTCTGTTACTCATATAATCCTCACTTTGGGCAGAAGTCTTCCCAAGGAAGCCTTTGAGCTCAAATCTAAGAGAGTTACCCGATTTTAAGGCAATGTCTTCACTTGTGTTCTTTTGTATTATTTTGCTTCTCTAACCCCCTAAACTCTTTTTATAAATTTCTTTTGTAACAGAACCAGTATCCTAAATATATTAGGATGTTTTTATAAGAATAATTCGAGCTACACATACACACACCTACATCTAATGATTAAAGAAGATAGTGTTTCTTTGGATGGCGAATTTATGCCTCACGAAACGATGATAGTTCAATATTCTTCTAACACCTTCAAAGGTGGCCATTAAGATGTCACTATTTTTATATATGATAAATAATATGTTTATTTTTTCCTTTGATTATGTATTTTCCATTTATGTCAAACCTTTATGGATTCCATTATGGGTATACGCGATATCTTCATTTTAGGAAGTGCGGACTACCGCCCCTCAAAGTGATTTGATTCGTTAATGCCATATGTGGAACATATAAAGGATGGATTTAAAGTTATGATATATTATGTATGTTACATCTAAATGATGAATATATTTCTGTAATTAAAATATACATACCTCTCATTTAGTTTTAATTCCATTAATATGACATAGAAATGAAAGTAGCATTCATGTGTACGTACGACTTACCGTCTCCATGAACGGTGCATTTCATTTCTTACCTCTAAATGATTATGAAATACTATAAATACATGTATATTCTGGATATATATATGATATATGATATCCAAATCATCAATATCATTCTGGATATAATGATCCTTTGACCACACGAACAACATGCAATTGTAAGAAGTCCACTTTCGACTTAAGAACCAAATATCGAAAAAACAAACATTATTAACTTAAATAATTACATAGTGTTTAAAAAATGGTAATAAGTGATATAAAAGGAATAATTAACTTGAAAAAGGTTCTTAATCAAGTAGAAATTAACTCATGTTTATTATTCAGGACGTTAAAAAATGATCGAGTCAAGTCAGACCAGAGGTGTGGGACTTGGTCTCAATCTCCTTTCATTGAGGCATATTTTGTTTTATACACAACTTTATTTTATACGGTGTATAAAACAGTTTGACTTTTAATTTTATTCAAAAGGAATATTTGTCTACGAACCTTTTTACTAAATGACAAAAAGGAATGTTTCTTTTAATGTACGCGGTGACAACGACCTTTTCTGCCGACATGAGTATTATTTGGTCTTTGGCTTCCTCAATAAGCCGTAATGTTTTTTTTAATGAAATAAATACCATATACTCTTTTATGTATTTTTGTATTGAAAATGGTTTTTATAATGGATTTTTTATGTCAATATATTTAAGCGATATATTGTGACCAAAGTGTGGAAATGTTTTCTTTCCATTATATTTGTTTTATGTCTTATGATTTTGTAATGGTACATGGACATTTGATGGGTGGTTAGGTGATAAACCATATGACCGGTGGTGCCGTGAATACCAGCATAGGTGGTTACGTTATAATCTCCAATGCATTGTGTATGGAAGTCGGTCGTATGGCTATTCCATTAAGTGATATGTGTGGAAGTCGACCATATGGTTATTCCAATTAAGTATGTTTACGTCCCAAGTTACCTTTATATGTTATGTGCTCTTTATATGGGTTTTATGGTAATATTTTGGTTACAAAAGGGTAAGTAATGATCTTTTATTTAGTGAAGAGTTTTTACTACTTCATAAAGGTGAAAAGTATTACTTTGATATAGTATACATGGATTACTTGTTGTTTTGATAAACTAACAGTTTTCATTCTTTGTGTATCCCTTACTGAGCTTTTTATGCTCACCCCAACTTTTTTGAAATGTTTTTCACTGGACATAATGTGGAATAGGGTCATTGATGGGATAAAGGGAATGTCATGCTATATAAAACATGGAACTAGACATTTTTCTTTTTAAGAGTTTTAATTTTATGGAATCTTATTAGAAGTTTCTACTTTGTAATCTTTTGAGATGTAATAGTTATGACCTAATTTTATAAAACTATAAACCTGAAAAGATCCTCAATGTGAATTAATAATTTAATTCAATATTAAGTAAGGTTTATAGTCGGGGCCTTATAGTTGGTATCAGACGTCGGTTTAGACAACTTTAAGAGTTAGAAAAGTATTAAATTATAAATTAATTTATGGTATGATTGAAATGATATAGTATTTAAATATTACCATGTTGCTTCACCTAAGGTATTTCATTGTTAAGAATGGTTTTTCGTAGAGTAAACAGAGAAGTTTTTTTGGGAAGGCATACTGAGGGAAATGGCCTTCCAAATCAGCATACTGAGATGGTCAGAATCTGAATTGAGCAGTTTACTATAGTGATGGCTCAGTTGAATCAGGTGATAAATGTAGGTTGTGTTTTTTGATGATATTTTGGTGTTTTCTAAAATTAAAGAAGAGAATGAAAGGAATTTAAGGGATATCTTGAAAACCTTAAAAGAAATGAAACTGTATATAAAATTCAGAAAGTGTGAGTTTTGGTTACAAAATTTTTTTTCCTTGGTCACATTGTTTCAAAAAATGGAATAACATTTGATCCTTCTAAAACAAAAGATGTTGAAGAATGGACAAGACCCACAAATGTAACTGAGATCCGTAGTTTCCTTGGTTTGGAAAGTTACTACCGAAGGTTTGTTGAAAATTTTTCATGATTATCTAGTACAATGACTAAGCTAACTCAGAAGGGTGTTATGTTTATCTGGACAAAAGAATGTGATGATTGTTTTCAGGAGTTGAAAAGAAGATTGGTGAATGCTCCAGTTTTGGTACTTCCTTCCAGGAATGGTGAGATTGTTATCTACAGTGATTATTCATTGAAAAGACTCGATTGTGTCTTTATGCAGAATGATCAGGTAATTCCATATGCTTCACGTCATTTGAAAACTCATGAGGTAAATTACCCTACACATGACTCGGAATTAGCAGCTATTGTTTTTTCTCTAAAAAATTGGAGGCATCATTTGTATGGAGTAAAGTGTGAAATATATAATGATCACAAAAGTTTAAACTATATATTCACTTAGAAAGAGTTGAACATGAGATAGGGGAGATGACTGGAATTAATCAAGGATTATGATTGTATAATTCATTACCATCCGGGAAATGAAAATAAAGTGGCTGACGCTTTGAGTCAAAAAAGTAATGCTTCATTAACCATGATACATTTGGAACGAGATCCTTTGGTTTTTGATTTGATGAACTTTGGCATAGAATTTGTTGGTGGAGGATGTTCTTCTGTTTTGTTTCTGTTATCAGTGAGATCATCCCTATCAAACAGAATTAAGTAAGCACAGAGGGAAGACAGTGAGTTCCAGAAAAAGGTAGAGCTGGTTCAGAAGGGTAAGTTGCCTGAATTCAACACTGATAATGATTGTGTTTTGAGGTTTGGGAAGAGATTATGTGTTCCTGGTGATTCGAAGTTGAAAAATGAGTTGTTATGTGAGGCTCATAGTTCCCTATTTTCATTTCATCCTGGCAGTACTAAGATGTACAGAGATCTGCGGGAGTATTACTGGTTGGATGAAATGAAAAGAGATATTGTTGATTTTACTGTGAAGTGTTTGACTTGTCAGCAGGTTAAAGCAGAGCGGCAGTAACCAAAAGGGATGCTTCAGCCATTACAAGTGCCAGAGTGGAATTGGGAAAATATATCCATGGACTTTGTTGTGAGATTACTGAAGACATCCCCATGTAATAATGCAATCTGGGTTATTGTTGATCGCTTGACTAAATCTGCTCATTTCCTTCCGATTCGAGATACTTTTTCCCTAGATCAACATTCCTATTAGTATCTTAAAGATATAGTCAGGTTACATGGAGTTCCTCTCTTCATTGTGTCCGATCGTGATCCCAGGTTTACTTCTAAATTTTGGAAAGGCCTTCAGAAGTCGTTGGGTATTGAATTAAATTTTAGTACAGCTTTTCATCCACAATCAGATGGGCAGTTAGAATGAAAAATTCGAACCTTGGAGGATATGCTACGAGCTTGTTATATGGATTATCAGGGAAGTTGGGACCAACATCTTTCTTTGGTTGAGTTTTCCTATAATAACAGTTTTTATTCTAGTATACAGATGGAATCGTTTGAGGCATTATATGGGAAGCGGGGTCGAACTCCATCTTTTTGGGATGAAGTAGGTGAAAGGAAGCTAATGGGACCAGAATTGTTAGAAGAGATGGCAAAAAAAGTTCAGTTGATTTAGAAACACATGAGAACAGCTCAGAGCAGACAGAAAAGTTATACAGATAACTGGAGGAAGGATCTATCTTTCGAGGTAGGTGATCATGTTTTTCTCAAGGTGTCTCCATGGAAAAGTGTGATGCGATTTGGTAAAAAAAGGAAAGATGAGTCCAAGGATCATGGCTACATATGAAATTCTGGAGAGAGTTGGATCAATTGCATATAGAGTGGCATTACCTCAGAGTTTGTCTTAGATACACATTGTTTTTCATGTTTTGATGTTGACAAAGTATATGCCAGATCCATCTCATGTTTTGAGCCCAGAGGTAGTTCAGTTGGAAAAGAATCACTCCTATGAAGAAAAACCAGTCCAGATTCTTGACCAAAGAGACAAAGTGTTGCGAAATAAATTAATTCACCAGTTAAAGGTTTTGAGGAAATACCATATGGTTGAATAGGCAACATGGGAATCTGAAAATGCTATGAAGGATAAATACCCCCACTTATTTTGATAAGTGAATAAAATTGTGAGGACGCAATTTCCAAAATGGGGGAAGGATGTAACATCCCAGGTAAATAAAGAATAGTTTATTTTCATATGTATTAATATTTACGAATTAAATATTAATTTTACTTTAAAGGGGTTGCTATGTTCGATAGTGTACCCGATACGCAACAAAGAGATTCATTTAAATCTTACGTTGCATACTAGTAATAAAATAATATTATTATAAATGGTAGTTAACACATAGCCATTGTATTGGTGGAAATATATATAAATAACTAAAATATGATTATATATGTTTTTAAATGTTTTTACATTTATCCAATAAAATATAAAGGCTTAAAATACGGAATGAATTCAATTTTAGGCAAATATACCCTAAATTTCACTAAAGGTTCACTTATCACATTTTGATGGAGAACCATCATTAAATATAGTTTTTGTCACTCTAATACATTCTATTGGACAAAATTAAACTCTTCTTTAGAATCGGGACATCAAAATTTACTTTGTGTAAATTTTTGGTATTTTTCCGATAAAGTTCATTTTTTAATGAATAGTGAAAAATGTTGTATATTAGTTCAAAACATATTTTTAATATAATTTATTTATATGATTAGATTATAGTATGAAGTGGTTTAAATTTGAAATTGGAATATATTTTTACCTTTTAATCCAATAGTGGTCGTTGGAATTAATTTCACTTTGAAATCGGACTTAAACTAGTGTCAATCTTTTGATACTTATTGTTTCATAAAAACACGATATTTGCTCTGACTGCGGGAATTAATTATTAAATTAATTAATGAAACATAATTATTTTGAATTTTTTAAAATAGACATCATTTTTGAATTTGGAATATCAAATATAGCTTAGGGTGATTTTTTGGTATTTTTCTGAAAAACTTCAATTTTTGATGAATAGTGAAACCACTAAGTGGTACTTAAAAAAATGATTTCTCGTTTAAATGAAATTTTACCACCTCTGTGTTCTGAATATCAAAAATACGACATGCATGGTTGTCATTAAGAAGTAAAATGTTGGTCAATGGGATGAAAATAATTTTTTGGTGAATAATAACTTTTAAGTTTTTAATCGTGTTTAGAGGTAATTAGTGTAATTTAAGGTAAGAATAATGTTTTAATAATATGAAATGAAATTGAAACATGTCCTACCCTTATTGGATGTGTCATGGCCAACCATTACAATACATGGGTCAACTTGGGGACCCCATGGATCCACTTTGGTTGGAAAATGACATTAATATCTTTTTATTTAATATTAAAGTAAAAATGTCACAAACATGAGTTGTTTTACTAAAACAATTTTTAAGTGGGTTTATACAAGTCATATTTTTGACTATAAATATTCATTAGAAAGATAAAAATATTTCCTACATCATGACATTTGTATAAAATTTATAGACATTAAATAAATTAAATTATTTATGACATCATAATGATGTAGTGATTTCCTCATTATTTAACGATTTAAATAAAATGTAAAGATAATGTAACAACTAAGACCTACACATGTCAAAAATCTATTGGATAAGTATATTTAGAACCCTTATCACCTTATCCTTGAATAATATCAATGTGGGGCCTTTAAAATCCGAAAATCATTTTATGATAAAGTAACCTTTTATAACTTTCCAAGAGTGCCCCTCTTCTCCTCTTATAAAAGTCCCCCATCTCTACCACCTTACCCACACTTCCAAAGCCTTTGGCTTGGACAAACCCTGCCCATTTTGTCTCTCCAAATCCCTCTCTTACTCCTACATGCCTCACCTTGGGCAGAAGTCTTCCCAAGGAAGCCTTTGAGCTCAAATCTACGAGAGTTAACCGATTTTAAGGTAATGTCACTACTGGAAATTAGATCATTCCCAACGCTTCTATACCAATGGTTTGCAAAAACTGTTGGTATAGGTCCCCTTTTCCAAAGTTTTGGCCAAAACCTTGGGAAAGTCCCTCAAATTGGACACTTTTTCCAATGGTTTGGCCAAAGCGTTGGGAAAAGCCCCCAAATAGGACTCTTTTCCCAACGGTTTGGACAAACAGTTGGGAAAGGTGGACCTATCCCAACGGTTTGGCAAAACCGTTGGGGAAGGCCACCAAATATACAACTTTTCCCAATGGTTTGGATAAACCATTGGGAATGGTCCCCAAATATACCACTTTTCCCAACGGTTTGGCCAAACCGTGGGGATAGGTCTACCTTTCCCAACGGTTTGGCCAAACTGTTGGGAAAAGTGGGCCAAAATTCAACATCCTCCATAGAATGAAAATCACAACCAAATACTTATACCAACGGTTGTTAAAACCATTGGTATAGGTCTATACCAATGGTTTTAACAACCGTTGGTATATGTACATTCATTTTTTATCGGACCTTCATACCGAGAACATTATATAAATAAAAATTTAAAATATTTATGAGAATACATATACATATATATATATATATATATATATTTATGTAATTATGATCACAAAAGTCATGTTAGGTTAGTGGTTGAGTCGTTCAATGATAAACGAGGGGTCCTGGGATCAAATCCCAGCGGATGTTTTATTTTAGGAATTTATATACCAACGGTTCCATTACCGTTGGTATAGATTTCATATTACCTATACCAACGGTTTCCAAAACAGTTGGTATAGGTCTATACCAATGGTTTTTGGAAAACCGTTGGTATAGACCTATCCCAACGGCTTACTTGTCTACGTTTCTCCAAACCGTTGGTATAGGCTATACCAACGGTTTGGAGGCCTATACCAATGGTTCCAAACCGTTGGTAAAGGTTAGTTTTCCAGTAGTGAGTCTTCACTTGTGTTCTTTTGTTTTATTTTGCTTCTCCAACCCCCTAAGTTCTTTTTATTAATTTCTTTTGTAACAAAACCAGTATCCTCAATATACTAGGATGTTGTTATAAGAATAATTCGAGCTACACATACACACACCTACATCTAATGGTTAAAGAACATACTATGTCTGTGGATGGAGAATTTCTGCCTCACGAAACGATGATTGTTCAATATTATTTTAACACCTTCAAAGGTGGCCATTAAGATGTCACTATATTTATATATGATATATGATATTATTATGTTTTTCTTTTTCTTATGTATTTTTAATTTATGGTATACCTTTATGGCTTCCATTATGGGTATACGTGATATCTTCATTTTAGGAAGTGTGGAATACCGCCCCCTCAAAGTGATTTGATTCGTTAATGCCATATGTGGGACATATAAAGGATGTATTTAAAGTTATTATATATGATGTATGTTACATCTAAATGATGAATATAATTCTGTAATTAAAATATACATAGCTCTCATTTAGTTTTAATTCCATTAATATGACATAGAAATGAAAGTAGCGTTCATGCATACGTACGGCTTACCGTCTCCATGAACGGTGCATTTAATTTCTTACCTCTAAATGATTATGAAATACTATTAATACATGTATATGCTGGATATCTATGATATATATGATATCCAAATCATGAATATAATTCTGGATATAATGTCCTTTTGACTACACGAACAACATGTAATTGTAAGAAGTCTACTTTCGACTTAAGAACCAAATATCGATAAAACAAACATTATTAACTTAGATAATTACATAGTGTTTATAACATGGTAATAAGTGATATAAAAGGAATAATAAACTTTAAAAAGGTTCTTAATCAAGTAGAAATTAACTCAGGTTTATTATTCAGGACGTTAATGAATGATCAAGTCATGTCGGACCCGAGGTAAGGGACTTCGTCTAAATCTCCTTTCATTGAGGCATACTTTGTTTTATACACATATTTCTTTTGTACGGTGTATAAACCCCTTTTACTTTTAATTTTATTCAAAAGGAATCTTTTTCTACGAAGCATTTTACTAAACGACAAAAAGGAATGTTTCTTTTAACGTATGCGGTAACAACGACATTTTCCGTCGCCGCGAGTATTATTTGGTCTTTGGCTTCCTCAATAAGTCGTAATGTTTTTTTTAAATGAAATAAATACCATATAATCATTTATGTATTTTTTTATTGAAAATGGTTTTTATAATGGATTTCTTATTTCAATATATTTATGAGATATATTGTGATCAAAGTGTGGAAATGTTTTCTTTCCATTATATTTGTTTTTTGTTTTATGATTTTATAATGGTACTTGGACATTTGACGGGTGGTTACGTGATAAACCATATGATGGGTGGTGTCGTGAATACCAGGATGAGTTTTTAAGTTATAACCTCCAATGCATTGGGTATGGAAGTCGACCGTATGACTATTCCATTAAGTGATATGTGTGGAAGTCGACCGTATGGTTATTCCATTTAAGTATTTTTATGTCCCAAGTTACCATTATATGTTATGTGATCTTTATATGGGTTTTATGGTAATATTTTGGTTACAAAAGGGTAATTAATGATATTTTATTCAGTGAAGAGTTTTTACTAATTCATAAAGGGGAAAAGTATTACTTTGATAAAGTATACATGGTTTACTTGTTGTTTTGATAAACTAACAGTTTTCATTCTTTGTGTATCCCTTACTGAGATTTTTATGCTCACCCCAAGTTTTTTGAAATGTTTTTCACAGGACATAATGTGGAATAGGGTCAAGGATGGGATCGATGGAATGTCATGCTATATAAAACATGGAAGTAGACATGTTTCTTTTTAAGAGTTTTTATTTTATGGAAACTTAGTAGAAGTTTCTACTTTTAATCTTTTGAGATGTAATAGTTATTTACTAATTCTCTAAAACTATAAACCGAAAAATTTCCTCAATGTGAATTATTAATTTAATTCAATATTAAGTAAGGTTTAAGGCTGGGGCCTTATATATTACATATCAAAAAATCATATGGTTTAATATTATGTATTTTTCTAAAAATGAATAAAATTTTGATACAAGACTGAAAGGGATATATTTATTATAAAAAAATTATAAAATACAAAATAAATAAAAAATGAAATTAAACTATAGTCATATAAATTCAAACAAACCCATCTCACACATAATAAAATCAAAAATAACATTACTATGGGTTTCAGAAATTATATTCTTCAATAGATGGTCATTATGAATAAACTCAAAATATGTAACACCTTTTGAGAATAATATCATTATATATGATTCATTATATCTATATTTATAATTATTTAATGGATTATTTGATTTTTTTTAAATTATGATAATAATTGGGATACATCATTTTTTGGGATATATTAAAAATTAATACAAAAATTCCTTAATATTTTTTCTATCATACAAAATGGTTCAAAAAATTTAAAGTTTCAATAGAATAAATATTATTAGTTGATAAAAGATAACTAATTATAATATAACAATAAAATAAAGAATTTATGATTGAATGTAGTGATCTTGACTATATTTTTTAATATACCTTTAAACCCCCACATTCCGAATTATTAAATTAAATTATATTTAATATAGATCTATGATGTAATAAAAATAAAAAAGAAATTATGTTTTATATAATTAAATTTTATTCCCTTTTTTAGAGGTGATTCTATAAATTTTTAAGGAAATATAGAAAAAGACAAAAAATAAACATGATTCAAGTAAAATTATATTTAGATAGACAAAATACCTCAACTATTCCCCTATATAACTTAGTTTCTGAGGTATTATAATATCACCCATATCAATTTCATTATTAAAACTCATATGAGTTAAATTTTCTTTATTATTTTCATGTCCATGAATTTTTAAAATTCCACTTATATACATTCATTATTTCAAAAAATTATCAACTTCCCTTAAAATTATTTCCAAACCAATAAATCTTTTATACTCATAGATCAAGTTAATTTGAAATTATTAATTCATGAGTTTAGAATTTCCATTACATAATTTCTAGTTTTCGAACTGAAAAAAAACTCATCCACATAGATTTTAACTAATAAAACATATATAGAAAACGTTTTATTAAATAATATAGGTTATTCTAAGCTAATATTAAACCATTAAATAGTAGATAAACTGATCCTTTCATACAATGTTTTTAGTGTATATTTAGAATGGTATAAGTATTTTTATAATATTTGAAAATGGAATTGAGAAAAAGTTGACATTGAAGACCAGGAGATTGTTCAACATAAACTACTTCTAAATGATAAACATTTAAAAAAGAAGATGTAAAATCAATCTTGAAATGTTTAAATTTCATATCGAATTCATACTATAAGAAAATTATAATGGATTTTATTATAGAAACTAGTTCAATGTTCTCTTCAGAATCTATATCATTCAATTTGTTTTATCCTTTTTCCAATGACATGGATTTATTCCATTTGAGAACTTCTTGATCAAATTTCATAATCCTTGGAACAAACTCAATAAATATTATATTATAACCATTATGTTTATAAATTAACTCCCAAAACATTTTTAACATATTATAGTTCAAGTATTATTACATTACTAAAACCTAATTTTCCTCTCTTAAGGATTAATATATTGTATTGAGTTCAATATATGAAATTATAGAATAAAATTTAGTAATATTTCAATATCATATTCAAAATTTAACAATTTTCTGTATACTACTAATAATAGCTTCTATGTTATTTAATTTTGAGGTTATAGGTTTTCAAGACCATATTACCCATTTTTTCAGTTTGCACCTTCTCATGACTAGTTTTTACATAAACATGTTCTTCATCATGATTTGATTAATGTTTATAAGAGTATCAATAATAAATTTTATAATTGAATTAATATGGCCATCAATGAATGAATTTAATATAGACAAGATTCACATTCATCAAGGTTATCATGAATTAATTTTTCAACTATTCAAGACATTTTAATGAAAACACAATAAGAATTATAGCTAGTAAAATAACAAATTAAAATTCCATTATCATCTTTTGGATGATATTTTCTTACATTTTATTCAGTATTCCTGACATAATCAACATTCTTTATTGATTTTTGTAAAATAATTTTTCAGTAAAGTGATATGTATAGGGGAAATTGTAATTTCACTAACTTTCAAATTAGAGGGAATGATTAAAAATGTTGTCAAATGAAATGAATTCAAATAAGTGAGAAAATCCTTAATAATCAATGTTAAAATCGAGTAGCTGATATGGAAGGGATTGTTCCTATCCCTTTTCCTCTTATCTATTGTCCTACACCGTGTGAATTTCCTATGAAAGATTAAAGGAACCCCACCCCACCCCTGTTTATCTATGGTATTCTATATTCACAGATATATTTCCATATTGGTTTACACCCTCATTAATATGCATCTCCTCATGGAAAAGACAATGCTATTATTTCCCCTGTCTAGGTGAAATAAAACCGTGTTTCATGGGAAAACATGTCCGAGGAATATCACCAAGAACTAATTGATTTTTATTATAAGATGATCATAAAAAGTACATTGTTGGTGAACAATTTAGTGATGACATAGATTATACCCAAGCTACGAGTGATTTTGATGGTAAATATGACATTGAGTTAAATTATTAGCAGGAGAAGAAATCGATTGCATCAAAAAAATAGAAATGGGAAATTGAATGCATATGTAACAAATTCAATGAAATAAAAATCCATAGATGAGATTTCCTCTACATATTTGAAGATGATATCTATTGATAAGGCATTTTGTCTTGTGCATCCATCAATATTTGTCTAGCATAGTGAACTAGGGCCATACATTAGGAATGGTCTGGGATAATTCCTAAAGCTATGTGGTGTGTCTTCTGAAACGTTTGTTGCCTATTTGAGTGGTGGGGATAAAAGGGATGTTTTTACAGCCCCTAAAAATGATTCTCCAAGGGTTTTGGTGGGTTTCATTCAAAAAGAACAAAATTAAAATATTAAAAACCAAGGCCAACTCTTATTGTATGATAAATCTATTGATAATGGTGCCGATAGAGCTGACTCAAGACCACATCCAGCTACTCTATCCCCATTTCAATTTAACCATGACCAACAATGACTCGCTTCTATACCTGGTGAACTGGAATTTGCTCTGGTTTCACTGGAAATTTCCAATTTGAGAAAAACACCATCCCATGACATATATTCTACACAAGGAAAATCCTTGTACAACATTGCTAGAGCTAGGAAACAATCCCGAGATAGTGCTACAGGAGCTGGTATATATGCAGCCCTGGGCAGTGCTACTGAAGATGGAAACCAGGGAGCCCTAGACAGTGCTATAGGAGATGGAAAAAAGGAAGAAGGCATTTTTTCTTTTCATCAGGAGGACCATGAATAGAGGGTATCAAATGATTTTTCCATGATTGAAAAGAAACAATATGTGTCTTCAACTCTGAGCCCGATTTTTTCTCGGAATGAACAGATTTAATCGAATGTGAATGTTAAAACTGTTAATTCTATTTAGTTGCTTACTATAGGAAGTAGTAAAGAGGATGCTCAAGTACAAGCTCACTCATTTAGAAATGATGCTACGATGGAGGCTGCTAACTTTGATATTTCATATGATAGAGATGGAATATGGATTCACACCAAGACAAGGAATAGAGGATGACACCCTCATGGTCGAGGTGAGAGGACCTCCCACTATAGCATGATTAGTCCCTCACGAGTTATTTAGCTTCTAGTTCTGGATATTTTCTATTCTAAATTTTCCATCATATGTACTTATTTATATTTATTTTAGGGACCTATAACTCTCCTTTATCATAAAAATATTTTGTCTTATTTTTAAACTCATATGATATTATATTTAAAATACATTAATTAAAAAAATTCCAAAAAAAACTGTATTAATTAAAATAGTCTAGAAATAAGTACCAAAACTACATCATCATAATGTGGTTATAGATATTTTATACAATGTTATATTATTACATTCCAAAACGAAATTCATATTGGGTTTTCCTAAAAAAATATATTTACTTAACATGAGACCATTTTTACTATAATCTAGCTTATTAAAATTCTAGAATATAGTACAATACTTAGATTAATTCCAGAAAAAATAAAACCATGTTAGTATAGGAAAATTATCATATAAAAAATTTATTTCTTCAATTTCATTCCATTCATAATATTTTAAAAATAGAAATAGAATACTCCAAATATTTAGAAGTAAAAACATATTAATTGAATTAAAACATCTTCTTTTCATTCCCACTTGAGATACATAATATATTAATTTTTTAGTATACCTATGATAAATAAAATATAAAATCAGTTTAACAACCATAAATTATAAAATAATAACATTTTATTCTATAGTGTAATTCGTACTGAACACCACGCTCAAACAACCCAAAAAATATATTTCTTAAAATTTAATCTCTCTGATTGTTTGCAGAAAACACAACCCCATGTCAAAATGAATAATTGCATACTATACCATTACTACCATGCCATTAAATTCTCATGTATGAATTTTAGATGCTAAATTATGAATATTTTAGTTATCTATTGATTAAAAATAAATTAACAATCATTTTAATTGAAGAAAAATGTTTTCAGGAAAACTATATCTTTTCTAAAATACTTTTTCTTCATGTATTTCCCACATAATTGTAAATTAATTTTTACTACATTTTATAAATTCATTTGATAAACTAAATTCCATATTTTAAATAATAATATCAAAATTAACTTTGGATTAATTGTTACAATTTTTATTAAATGTATCATTTTTTGATAAATAGTGAAAAAAATGATTTTTTATTGAGAACTTCATTTTTGTGTATATTATTAACAAAATTCAATTATCTTTAGAATTTTTTTATATCTATTAATCCAATTTTATTAATTGGAATTGTTTTTTATGTAAGTTTGATTAAAAAAATGTTGTAAAGTTTTTAACTTTTTATCTAGGATAATCATCTTACTCATCTTATCTGCGGGATAAATTTTAAATTAATTGTTCCCCTTATGTGAATGGAATTGTTAAAAATGGGTTCCTTATTTGAAATATTAATTATTTATAATATCTAATATTGTGAACATATAATTTTATAATATTAATAGTGAACAATGTAAATATTATTTACCATAGTTAATGTAAAAAAGGATTTATTTAGGGTTAAACTAAAAAAATGGGTTACTTAGAAAAGGCCATCACCAAAACTATTTTATTCAGACTGTAAAATATTTTTTTAAAAATAAAAGTACATTAAATTTTTTTAATTCCATAACCACATTATATAATTCTTATTTTGGGTATAAATCTATCCTATGATGAATTTTGGTGCAAATATATTGAGGTTTCCTAATGAAGATGTAACATTCATAAATGAATGTTTATAATTTATTTCATTCTCTACATCACTCAATTATTATGAAAAAATTATTATATGATAAAATAATTGAATGACATTTTAAATATATGTTTTTATATTAATATAATTTACTAAAATTATATCTACGTCCTGAAAAGGTGTTTCTAAATCATCATTCGTGTGTATGGAAGACTACCGCCTCACAAACAAGAATTATTCATTTTTCCATTACCACCTCTATTAGATAGAAATGAGGATATATAAGAAGTATATATATATATATATAATATTTTTATCATATTTATAACTCCAGATTCATTATATCATTTATAAATTTTTTACTTTCTTTACTGTATGGGATAGGATAATGTTGCTCATGGGTCCGATGGACTATTGGCTCAAAAAAATATGCCATTCTTCTTTCACTAACACATTAAATGGATGGAGAAAATGATAATTTTAATTATCATTGGTGATAAAAAAATAAAAAACAACTGTATTAATGACATATTTATCCTTATTTGAAGACAAAAAATAACATTTTATTTCTATCCTTTTACCACTAAAAAGTTATATTTTTTATTTCAAAAAACACTTTTACGGGAAAAGTATGAAACCACCAAGTCAACAAGGACCATAACCCAAAACAGAATACAATAATGATATTAAAATCCTAAAAGAACCTATTAGATGCAGCATCCATATAAATTTTCCATTAATGGTCCGATGCCTTTTTGGTCGACTTGCCTTTGATAATTTGTTTGAATTGATTGGCGAATGTTTTCCAAGAATACAAAATGATCCTCTAATGTAATCTTATTATTGATGAAGCATTTGGTTAGAATTATATATTTCTTATTAATCCACTCTCCATTATCCTTATTTTTTTATGTTGAATTTGTCTCCCATGCATCATTCATGTATCCTCATTAAAAGCATGAATTACTAAGACCTTCTCCCAAATATATTCTTTAGAGTGAATTACAATCTCTCATTGTTTTTCCAGGACCATGGCATCTACTTTCTACTTAATAGAAACTGTGACCTCAAGAGAAACATCACCAACATCATCCTAATTTCAAAACAATTCCTCAGGAACTATGGGATCATCAATTTGAGGCCGCACTCCCACCATATCACTCATCTTCTCTAGAACGAGGTCCCTAGAGTCACCACCTTCAACCCTTGACTCCCACTCACCAGATTCAGGCTGCCATCCTTTACTGGTTAATTTTTTGATGGGTCAACCTATTTTACCATGCTTCATTTTTATCTCATCTAGTCTCCATTGGTCTAGGATGGTAGGACTAATCCTTACGCCCTTTGGATTTTCCGTTCTTACTCAAAATAAAATTACCTGATTCTTGGTTTTCTTTTTGTCCATTCATCCACCAAGGGTTTTGAAGGCCCCTACTAGGTCCTCCTATAACACTGTCTTCTGAGAGATAACTCCTTCAACCTGACTATCCATGTGAATCCCCCTAATCAATTTGTCACCTATTCTTGAGTAACAGAACTGAAACCATCTAACCTATTACTTGTGTTAATAATGGAATAGATCGATATCTACTCTGTTCTTCCAAAATCATTCTCCCCACTCCCATACTCATTTATCATTTCATGCACTGGAGCTTTAATTCCATTATTGACCACTATCTTTGGTAAAGAGTTATTACCATTTCAGGATACATCCTCATATATTGGAACCATATGACAAATGTCCTCTGGTTTCTGGGTACTAGTGTCACTAGTATCTACTGACCCTAAAGAAACCTACACAATGTAATTTCAATTAGATAAATCTTTCCTCATCCTATAGAATACATACACCAACACATGGTTATATTTTTTTTATCCTATCCCCTTTCTGGATGGGAACAAAGCCTGAACCTTCTTTTTTATGTAATTGATCCACTAATATGGATGCCATGTTTTTTGGCCCAAGATATTATCCAGCAAAATGTATCCTTGGATAATCTCTATGATACTGACAAGAAGAGTGTAAAAAATTCCCCCAGTGATTGAAAACTAATGAATATTTATTCCATGATTCAATCATAGCCTCTTGTTTACATATGTATTATTCACCATTAGCTATCCAAATACATTCTAGTAGGGGCCTTGAATCATCGACCTCGACACATATTTGTGGTGAAATTTAATGAAAAACAACATTAGTACTACTATCAGAACACTAATATCTTCTTATCATATTCCCAATCAGGGGTAAAATAGAGGGGTTTTGGATGGGATGTAGGAGTTTGGGACACAGAACCATCAACACCATCATAAAAGAGTCATGATTCATTTGAAAATCATACAATATAATGGAATGGGTATATGGGGTAGATATTACCTAGTCTGAGAGCTATAGGCCAAGTTAGAATAAAATCATTATCTTATGCTAAGAGAACAATAATTTGATTCGTGTCATGAATTCCCACCAGTGGATGATCTTGTAGTCCCACAAAACTGAAAAAAAAACTTATCAAAGGAATCAACAAAGGGCCTTTCCTTAATGAAATAATCAGTAAAGGTGAGATTAAGAAATCATGAATCCTCCATAACTCTAAAGAAAAGAGATTTATTTGGGGTGAGTTGTTGAAAGTGATCTAGAAACTTTGATTTTAGAGTGATAACGGGGAAAGGAGGGAGGAACAACAGGTTGAAAAATGGGAGGAAAGGAAGCAGTTTAAGGAGGGAGAGGGGGATTAAGATCTTCCACCACTCCTGAGGTGGAGTGTGGGAATGAATAATCATGACCACCCATGCCTAGGGAATTGCATGAACTCTGCTACCGATACCACATCCACTCTGTTTTTATTTCGTACATTTTCACTCACTAAAAAAAGATAACATAGTTTCTATATATGGGGACTACAGCCTTCATGAAGCAGTGTGACCGTATTTTCATCACCACACAACGTGGATGATATATATATATGTGTGTGTGTGTGTGTGTGTGTCTGTGTGTGTGTGTTTGTGTTTGTGTGTATGTATTTATAAGGAAATTATATTTATCATATCATGTTCAATCTAGAAATATTAAATATTACTTTCCATCTTTTTTATAATGATAATTTAAAATGGAAACATTACTCATGCGTCCGTATGATCTATCATCTACATTAATATAATAAAATTTATTTTTAAAAATTCTCATTCATTATTGGTATTAAAATTATAATTTGTGTATAAATATTATAATTATTACAATATTATTATTATTTAGTTGATATAAATATATAATTTATACAATAACCATTATATTCATGATAAAGAATGAATGTGGAAATAGATCAAATAACACCTGAAACATTGAAAATAAAGATTGATTAGTAAATAATTGGTGATAAAATATTATAAAAGGATAGTATATGAAATTATAAATATTAATATTGTTTTTGTATTAGTAAATAATATTTCCAAACCCATGATAAATGATGATAAATCAAATTCAGTCAAATAATGATAAGGTGTTGGACTTTGTCTCAATATCCATTCAATGAGACGTATAATAATATTATACACCTAATTTCATTTATAAGGTTTAAATAATTTTTATTGGTTGTAAAATCATGATACCATAATTATTCATTTTATTTTATGTTTAAATTTGAATTATTTCAACCAAAGAGATATTATATAAAATATACCTAGTGATAAATAATATCATAACTCATTTTATTTTCAATGATTTATATTAATTATTTTTTTAATTTTATTCTATGATTATCTATATAACGATCTATAATTATCATATTTCATGTTTCCAATCATTTTACTTAGATTTAAACTTGCTACACATAATCTATTTAAAGGTCAATTATAAATTCCATTTATTGAATTTTTTTACTGTTTATTTCATAATATAATTTTAATCGTGTCTGCTTATACATTATTTTACATTGATGAAAATTAATTCAACATTATTTAATAAGTAGTTTAATTTTTATATTATATGGTTATTCATGATAATTTTGAATTAATAGTACCATATTTCCCTCTTTGGTACTTAAAATCATTAAGAATTGATTTTATGAAAATATGATTTTTTTTTCTACATTCGAAGAAACATTTTCATCAAAACCAATTTTTTATAAAAATATTTTCATATAAAACTAAAACATTTAAAAATGATTTATTAAAAAAATTACATATTTTTTACTTTGATAAAATAAAATTAATTTTTACTTTATTTTCAAAAAATCCCCATTTAAGTTTTATTGAAAGAGACAATGGAATGTTAATTTTAACGTGCACTACATGAACATAATTTCCATCCCTCAAGACCACAAAAGTTTTTTAATGATTATTTTTTATATTTAATAATTTATATTAAATGAAATGTATTTTTAAAATGACTTTTACAATTTTTTTCAAAGTTAATTTTCAAAATGAAAAGGATATTTTTATAAAGAATGTTTTTATGGTATATATATTTGTCATCAAATATAACCATTTATTTTTTATATTCCTCAATGTGGATATATTGTAAAACCCAAAACATGGAAATTGTTTTATTTTATTCTTTTTTTCAACATGTATCATTTGGTTGAGGTTCGAGTTAAGTCACAATTTTATTTTTTGAGTTTTCAGTGAAAAGTGATGTTTTCGGCATTGTAGAAGGGGGCACAGGTAGTGCACGGTTAGGGGAAATAATGAGGCATCACCCAGGTAACCATATAGATTGAGTCTAGTTCTTGGGACTTGAAGAAAGGCATTTTCATGATCATCCAAACCATGTAGAATGTGTGAAGTTCAGTTCTGGATTCAGGTAGTGCCATATCCTATGGTGGGTGCACGGTTTATCAAACCATTCAACCAAACCCCTCAAGTAGCCTAAATTCTCTAAAGAATTTAATTCCACATTTTCCCCTTTAGTTTTTTAATCCAATTTTTTATTTGTCTACCTCTCTTAGCATAGGGGAACTACTGGGTCACCCAATCTTCTCCTCACTTTCTACCAATCCATTTTTTGAATCCCATTGAAGGATCAAAACATAGTTCCTTTGAGTTTTTGGTTGATTTACTCTTCACTAATCCCTCCTATCTAGAGATCATGGCCTCTCTTTATGGGGTCTACCTCTTGGACAACCCAAACTGTTTAGTATTGGTGTATTATTAGATTTCATGGATGTTAGGGTGTGCAGATTGTGTCTTGTTTGTGGATCTTCCTTCCCTCGAAAATTAGTTACATTAACACATCATTGAGGTAGTTGTTTTAATATAATCCCTTTGTGACACATTCGATTTGATTCTTGTGCATTACTAAATATTTATTAATGTGTTTCCAAGGATTTTTATGTTATTGTATTTATTTTTTTGGTTATTATGTAGGATTATGGGTGGGAAATGATTTTAAAAATGGTTTTGTTTCATATTCCACAGTTAAATGCTTATAATTTATTTGATAAAATTCCAAATGGGTGTATAAAGTTAAATTGGGTTATTTAGTGGTTTTTTTATTTCTTATATTTTTATAATTCCATTTGAATTTGAGTTGGGTGTTATATGTGTAAATTGGTTAATTTTAATATGTTGTTATTATGTGGGGCTTGTTTTTTTTTGATTAAAAAAAGTGATTCTTCTTTAAACAATTGTTTTAAAGTGAATGTAGTAATCATGTGTTGAAAGTTGGTTTTCTAAGGGAAATTATCCTATTCCAAATTATTTTATTTGATATATTTATTGAATATATTATATAAGGTGTAACGATGGTGTGAAATGTGTTTCCAAATGGCCTTGGTGATTTATGTAAATTTAAATATGGTTATAAATGTGTTTATAAAAGACTATCTCACTTGGAAGTTGAGAATATTTTTAGTGAAAGTATTTTCTAAAGGCTTGTCTAGAATCGTGCATGGAAAAGTGTTGTTTTATATTGGTTTGGGACATTTAATGAAAAATGTGATATGTAAATGTACTTGGATTTGAAATATTAAAGGCACAAATTTCACTTATGTTATATTTGAAAAGTGGATTTTTATTTGAAATAATGTAAATGATTTATTGGCATGTTTTTATGTTTTTGAAATTGATTTGTACATAATGTGATCTGAATAACCGGTTGGTAATTAATATTATCCAATAAGGAAATGGATTGTCCTATGAGGTGGGATACTTGGATCATATTATGAAGCTACAAAACATTTGGATGAGATCCTCACTAGTGGATCATTTATAGGAATTTTGAGGTATTTAGACCATTAGAACATTGGATGTGATCTTCTCAAATGGCTTTTTCATGACTAATATATTGTTTATTGTTGTTATTCCACGTTTCTCCAAGTGTTATTTTTATTATTATCAGGGGATTCGTGGGCGTCATTTAGAGGGTCATGTGGTGGTTTCTTATCGTCCTCAATTAGATTATTCGGTACTTCCATGACATTATAGGGATATGAGGTATGTACCATTAGACTGGCTAGCTCTGATCATCTAGTTGGTTATTTAATATGGAGTTTCACCATCTGTTGAATGGTGAGTCCAAATCAAGTACATCCATTGATCGCTCTTGGAATGTTTAATAAATTCTCATGAGTCATTATCTATATGTTCTATTTATTTATAATGATATTTGGATTTTATCCCTTCTAGTTTATGATAGTTTTATTTTTTTTCATTAACATTGTACATATCCATTTTTACTACTTCAAATGGATTTGTACAGGCAATTTATCATTAAAAATTATTGTGAAAAGTGAAACTATTTTAAAAACAAATGTGGGTTGTGGGTTGTTTTAAAAAATAAAACATTTGAATGTTGGGTTTAGTTTTCTATAAATAATTTAAAGAATACTTTTGAATGTAATTTAATATTCGTGTGTATGTATTATCTCAAGGAAGGAAATTTGTTGATTATATCATGTTTACCTACTAAGTTATTTAATCTCACGACCTATTGGTACTATTCGATGTTGGTAGACCTGGATTATTTTTTAGGTATAGGTTTCTCATTTGGTTTCTCATGGATCAGGTCATCCATGTCGATGGTGGTGACCATAAGTTGACATAATGATTTAGTATACATGGTCTAGTTTTAGTTTTTCTATTTTTTTTCCTATTATCATTTTTCGAATTAGAACCGGTTATATATTTAATTAGTCCCATTTTGCGTTCGTTTTTTCATAATGTTGGGTTTTTTATTTGATCCTATTATATATGTGAAAATTTTTGACTCATAGTATTTATGTTGATTACTGGAATTATTATCAATATTTAGGGAAATAGGTACAACCGTTAGGTCATGTATTGGATCGATTCAGATGTTGGGTATGATGGAATCCTGATGTAGTAGGTGAAATAATGGTACTAGAGTAGGCCCTTGTTATTTGGGGTGTGTTTTGGTTGGATATTATGACTATTAAGACACGAGAGGTAGGTATGAGAAGGTCTTATTGAACATTGCTCATTATGAATCTTTATTTTCTATGGGTAGTCCAATTTTTTAGTCTTTGTTTTGTTTTTTGGTTTATTTTGGATGAGGAATAACAATGGAGGTAAGGTCATTTTATGAAATGATTACACCTGTAGTAGTGACCCATGTGGAATCTGAGTACATGGTTCATTTCCCTCTTAGTAGTTGATTGGTACATGGTTTATATCCCATAAACCCTATTTTTATGTTTGGAATGGACACTAGATCTGGACTCTGGTAGTTTGGTATGAATTATGTTTTGTTTTGGTCTCAATTTATGTGAGTGGGATTTTAAAATTAATTTGGTTTTTTAAATAGAAATTATTCAATTATGTGGTTCAGGAATTGGAAGGAATGGAATTTAAAATAATTTTTTTTGGATTTAAATGTTGGTGAATGATTGGATTTGATAATGTAGTAGTAATGGTAA
Organism: Viscum album; assembly: GCA_963277665.1. Lineage (NCBI taxonomy): Eukaryota > Viridiplantae > Streptophyta > Magnoliopsida > Santalales > Viscaceae > Viscum > Viscum album. Next base: position 1,953,019,908 of record OY728150.1, read on the forward strand.
CCCTTGGTATTCCTCAAGAAAGTTCTCATATGCGTGGAAATTTATGGAATGTGTATATTTTCACATGGTAATAAATGATATATGTTATGTGGAATGAGGGGAAATGATACAGTTTAGAGGATACCATGGGTGAGTATTTAAAATCAATGTATTTTCATGAATTTTCCAAATGATTTTTTTTTTGAAATGAGAAAATTTTTGGTAATTTTTTTTCTTTGATATGTGTGTTTTGTTTAAGAAAGTATCTTTGGGATTGAAAATTATCCTTATAAGAAATTGGTTTTGAAATTGAAATGTAAATTTTGTTTATGAAAATGGGATTCTTGTTTTCACATTTATGTTCTTGTCTTGTAAGGCTATTGTTTTTCCACGATAAGTTATTTTAGAATTCTATTTGGTCTAATATTGGGTTGGGTTTCATTTTTTGTGCACTATTTAGAATTTGATTCCATAAAGGTCCATGAAAAGCCTAGTGGGTCTTTCCCAGTTTCGGATTCTTATCATTTATTACTTATCTTTTTTGGTGGTCAATACAAATCAGAGGAAGTGGAATGGATTGATGAATTTTTGTGTGTATATATATCCTTGGGAACTCTTGAATCATTAAGGTCATGTGTTGTCATCAGTTTTTTGAGAGTCTATATTGGGATATGTTGAAGATGTTTTCTCTATCAATGATGCAATTTGGGATGATGTGGTAAGTGTTTTATACATTTTTATTCAATGGTTAATACATTGGTAGGAGAAGATGAAATTGGAGTAAATCATGGGTATTCAGAAAGGCCAATGGATAGTGAAGGCCAATATTGAGTATTTTACAGAGCTGGTTTCATTCACTTGGGAGGAAGCGTCCCATGATCTGTTGAAAGCTCCTCCTTTTCTATAGGTTCATAGTCAAGAGATTATGGGGAAAGTCCTTTATTCTAGTGAATTTTAGTTCCTAAAGGTGGTGGATGAGGAATTCAAAGATGAGTTGGTTCAGGGATGTTGAATCTAGAAATTGAATCGATATTATCGTCAGAAACTAAAGGATTATGATTGTTGGGGCCTTTTGGTTCATTTACAGATGTTTTCTAAGTATGATTTCTCAAATAAGTCTTTGTATCATAAAGAGATAGTCAGGTTACATGGAGTTCCTCTCTCCATTGTATCTGACTGTGATCTCAGGTTTACTTATAACTTTTGGAAAGGCCTTCAGAAGTCGTTGGGTACTGAATTAAATTTTAGTACAGCTTTTCATCCTCAATCAGATGGGAAGTCAGAATGAACAATTCAGACCTTGGAGGATATGCTACGAGCTTGTTCGATTGATTATCAGGGAAGTTAGGACCAACATATTTCTTTGGTTGAGTTTTCTTATAATAACAGTTTTCATTCCAGTATACAGATGGCACCATTTGAGGCATTATATGGGAAGCGGTGTCGAACTCCAGCATTTTGGGATGAAGTCAGTGAAAGGAAGCTGATGGGACCAGAATTGGTAGAAGAGATGGCAGAAAAAGTTGAGTTGATTCAGAAGCACATGAGAACAGCTCAGAGAATGCAGAAGAGTTATGCGGATAACAGGAGGAAGGATCTATCTTTCGAGATAGGTGATCATGTTTTTTTTCAAGGTTTCTCCATGGAAAATTGTGATGAGATTTGGTATAAAAGGAAATCTGAGTCCAAGGTTCATTGGACCATATGAAATTCTGGAGAGAGTTGGATCAATTGCATACCAAGTGGCTTTACCTCCGAGTTTATCTCAGGTACACAATGTTTTTCATGTTTCGATGTTGAGGAATTATATGCCATATCCATCTCATGTTTTGAGTCCAAAGGTAGTTCAGCTGGAGGAGAACCTATCTTATGATGAACAACCAGTCCAGATTCTTGACCACAGGGAGCAGGTGTTACGGAATAAGGTGATTCATCAGGTAAAGGTTTTGTGGAAAAACCATGTGATTGAAGAGAAAAAGTGGAAATCTAAAAATGCTATGAGGGATAAATACCCCCACTTATTTTGATAAGTGAATAAAATTGCGAGGACGCAATTCCCAAAAGGGGGGAAGGATGTAACATCCCAGGTAAATAAAGAATAAGTAATTTTAATATTTATTAATATTTACGAATTAAATATTAATTTTAATTAAAAGGGGTTTCTACGTTCGATAGCATACTCGATACGCAACGATGAGTTTTTTTGAAAACTTAAATTGCACACTAGTAATAAAATAATATTATTTTAAATGTTAATTAACACATAGCCGTTGTACTGGAAAGAATGGATAGAAATAACTAAAATAGGATTATATATGTTTTTAAATGTTTTTACATTTACCCAATAAAAGATAAAGGCTTAAAATACCGAAAGAATTCAATTTTAGGCATTTGTACCCTAATTTTCACTAAGGGTTCACTTATCACTTTTTGATGGAGAACCATAATTAAATATAGTTTTGATCAATCTTATACAATCTATTTGACCAAAAATAACTCTTCTTTAGAATCGGGACATCAAAATTTACTTTGTGTAAATTTTTGGTATCTTTCTGATAAAGTTCATTTTTTAATGAATACTGTAAAATGTTGTATTTTAATTCAAAACCTCTTTTTAATCAAATTTATTTATATGATTAGATTATCATTTTAATTGGTTTTAAAGTGACATTAGAAAATATTTTTTCCATAAAAACCAATAGTGGTCGTTGGAATTAATTTCACTTTGAAATCGGACTTAAACTAGTGTCAATCTTTTGATACTTATTGTTTCATAAAAACACGCTTTTTGCTCTGACAGCAGGAATTAATTATTAAATTAATTAATGAAACTTATATGTTGTGAATTTTGTAAAATGGACTTCATTTTTGAATTCGGAATATCAATTATAGATTAGGGTGAATTTTTGGTATTTTTCTGAAAAACTTCAATTTTTGATGAATAGTGAAACCACTAAGTGGTACTTATAAAAACTAATTTTTCGTTTAAATAAAATTTTATCACTTCTGTGATTTGAATTTCAAAAATCCGACATACATGGTTGTCATTAAGAAGTAAAATGTGGTTCAATGAGATAAAAATAATTTTTCGGTGAATAGTAACTTATTATGTTTTTAATCGCGATTAGAGATAATTAGTGCAATTTAAGGAAAACATGATATTATAATAAATTGAAAATAACTTGAAACATGTCCTACCCTTATTTGATGTGTCATGGCCGACCAATACAAGCCATGGGTCATCTTGGGGACCCCATGGAGCCACATTGGTTGGGAAATTACATAAATAACTTTTTATTTAATGTTAAAGTAAAAATGACACACACATGAAATGTTTTACTAAAGCAATTTTTACATGGGGTTATACAAGTAGATTTTTGACTATAAATAGTAATTGGAAAGTTAAAACATTTACTACATCATAGTATTTTTTTAATAATTTTTAGACATTAAATAAATTAAATTATTTATGACATCATGATGATGCAGCGATGACCTCATTATTTAACGATTTAAATAAAATGGAAAGATAATGTAATATCTAAGACCTAAACATGTCAAAAACCTATTGGATGAGTGGATTTAGAACCCTTATCACCTTATCCTAGAGATAAATCAATGTGGGTCCTCTTAAATCCGAATACCATTTTAAAATAATGTGACTTTTATTTACATTCCAAGAGTGCCCCTCCTCTCCTCTTATAAAAGGCCCCCACCTCTACCTCCTTACCCACACTCCCAAAGCCTTTGGATCGGCCACCCCCAGCCCATTTGGGCTCTCAAAATCCCTCTATTACTCCTTGAAGCCTCACTTTGGGCATAAGTCTTTCCATGTAAGCCTTTGAGCTCAAACCAAAGGGAGTTACCCGATTTTATGGTAATGTCTTCTTTTGAGTCCTTTTGTTTTATTTTGCTTCTCCAACCCCATAAAATCTTTTTATTCTTTTATTTTGTAAAAACTACAGTATAATGAATATACTAGGATGTTGTTATAATAATTATTCGAGCTACACTTGCACACACCTACATCTAATGGTTAAAGAACATACTGTTTCTGTGGATGATGAATTTCTGCCTCCAGAAACAATGATTGTTCAACATTATTTTAACACCTTGAAAGGTGTCCATTAAGATGAAACTATATTTATATATGATATATAATATGATTATGTTTTACTTAAGCTTATTAATTTTTTATTTTGGGCATACCTTTATGGTTTCCATTATGGGTAAACACAATATCTTCTTTTAAAGAAGTGCGGACTACCGCCCCCTCAATGTGATTTGATTCGTTAATGCCATATGTGGGATGTGTAAAGGATGGATTTAAAGTTATTATATATGATGTTATACTGGAATTATATTATACCTCTATATCATTATTATTTCATTCCATTAAAGTATGATATAGAAATGAAAGTAGCATTCATGCGTACGTACGGCTTACCGTCTCCATGAACGGTGCATTTCATTTCTGTTCCTCAAATGTAATTTACTATTAAAAGTACATGTATATAATGGATATATATAATTAATGATATATCTAAATGATGAATATAATTATGGAATTAAAATATAAATAACTCTCATTTAGTTTTAATTCCATTAATATGACAAAGAAATGAAAGTAGCGTTCATGCGTACGTACGGCTTACCGTCTCCATGAATGGTGCATTTCATTTATTACCTATAAATGATTATGTAATATTATAAATACATGTATATTCTGGATGTATAAGATATATATGATATCCAAATCAGGAATTTCATTCTGGATATAAAGAACCTTTGACCACACGAACAACATGTAATTGTAAGAAGTCCACTTTTGACTTAAGAACCGAATATCGACAAAAACAAAAATTATTAACATAAATGGTTACATAATGTTTATAACATGTCAATAAGTGATATAAAAGGAATAATGACCTTTAAAAAGGTTCTTAATCAAGTAGAAATTAAATCAATTTTATTATTCAGGATGTTAAAGAATGATCGAGTCAAGTCGGAACCTAGGTAAGGGACTTCGTCTCAATCTCCTTTCATTGAGCCATATTTCGTTTTATACACAACTTTCTTTTATATGGTGTATAAACCCCTTTGACTTTTACTTTTATACGAAAGGAATCTTTTTCTACGAAGCGTTTTACTAAACGACAAAAAGGAATGTTTTTTTTAACGTATGCGGTGACAACGACCTTTTCCGCCGCCGCGAGTATTATTTGGTCTTGTCTTCCTCAACAAGCCGTAATGTTTTTAAAATAAAATAAATACCATATACTGTTTTATGTATTTTGGTATTGAAAATGGTTTTGATAAAGGATTATATTATGTCAATATATTTAAATGATATATTGTGATTGAAATGAGGAAATGTTATCATTCCTTTATATTGGCTTTATGTTTTATGATTTTATATTGGTACTTGGACATTTGACGGGTGGTTACGTGATAAACCATATGATGGGTGGTGCCATGAATACCAGGATGGGTGGTTACGTTATAACCTCCAATGCATTGGGTATGGAAGTCGGCCGTATGGCTATTCCATTAAGTATGTATGGAAATTGGTCGTATGGCTATTCCATTAAGTGATATGTGTGGAAGTCGCCCGTATGGTTATTCCACTTAAGTATGTTTATGTCCCAAGTTACCTTTATATATGTTATGTGTTCTTTATATGGGTTTTATGGTAATCCTTTGGTTACAAAAAGGTAAGTAATGATACTTTATTCAGTGAAGAGTTTTTACTACTTCATGAAGGTGAAGATATTACTTTGATAGAGTATACATGGTTTACTTGATGTTTGAAAAACTAACAGTTTTCATTCATTGTGTATCCCTTGCGGAGCTTTTTATGCTCATCCCAAGTTTTATTGAAATGTTTTTCACAGGAATTAATGTGGAATAAGGTCAAGGATGGGATCAAGGGAATGTCATGCTATATAAAACATGGAACTAGACATGTTTCTTTTTAATAGTTTTTTTTATTTTTATCATGGAAACTTAGTAGAAGTGTCTACTTTGTAATCTTTTGAGATGTAATAGTTATGTTCAATTTCTCTAAAACTCTAAACCTGAAAAGATCCTTAATGTGAATTATTCATATAATTCAATATTAAGTATGGTTTAAGGCTGGGGCCTTATAATAATATCCCTGCAGGTCATTCATAATTTACTTCTTCACATCCTGGGAAAAAATAAAACATAGAAAAGGGGTGATCTCAAATGCCCAGTAAGGATAACAATATAGCGTAAACTTTCATAAATAAGAATAAACATTTAAGGAAATGTATAAATAAAACAAAAGCCTTTTAAACTTGAACGTAAACATAATATGGGAAAAATAAAATGAAATAATGCCATTTACTTATTCACATGGATATTCTACTAATTGAATAATCAAATGCAATATCAATAACCACTTTCATAATGATGGAATGCATGATGCCAGACTATCATAACCACATAGCCAAGGAATCGTGCCAAGACTAAAAAGAATATTTTGTCAAGCCTTGTTCCAAGACACTAGTTTGTCTCATGAGACCTACCGATGCATCGAGGAGCTATAGCGACTCCACCCGTCACTTATTAAGTCCAATGCATTCCTCATATGAAATGGGTTAAAAATAACATAAATATTCATAATAGAACTAGCATAGGAGAATTCAACACTTTCTCCATAAACCATGAATGGTATAAAAATAACACATCCACATTCAAACATATCACAAAACCTTCAATACAATATAGATGTTTTGTTTCATAATAAATCAACTTCAAATAAGCGTAAAATCCATCAAAGGATGTTGACATAGATGAAATCAAAACTCTTTTTAGAGAAATATATATTTCTATTTTGAAATCATTTACGAGTCATATATTTATAAAATAAAACATTTTCTTTGAAAATATTCTTATAATCTTATAAGGGATGCTTCGATGATTTTATAACGGTGGAAAATATCTGCACCTGCCGTATAAGTTAAAAAAACATTCTTACCTTAATTTTGTCGAAAAGGTTAAAAAGCACCATGTTTTGAAAACGATGGAAAGATTCCTTTATAAACCTCTTATAAAAAGTAAAAAAAGGGTATAAATGACTTTAACCCATATTCTAGTAAATAGTAAAAATGTTTTGAAATTCATTTTTAAGAAACATGGATGTGGATGATAATGAGATCCCAGTATATTATTACCTATAAACAACCTCGGATAATGAAGAGATTGCGAAATAAACCCTTACCTTGTACTTTTCCTTGGTTGGGGTAGGTTAACCTCTTGTATAATGGTGAAATAATTGTTATTAAAATATACAGGAATATGATATCATATATGATCTTTTAACATTGATTTGTTAATAATATCTTAGTGTTATCGTCGTTTCAGGTGTTAACATACTCGTTTTCTTTGATATGTTTTGTTACGTAAGACATTTTTGTTATGAATAGGATTTATCTTATTCATATCCAGAATTATATCAAGTCTTTAAACATTATTTATAAATCATCAAATGAAAATTATACTTGAATGGATACGATGTAGAATGAATCTCATCGCGTTCGTGGAGACGGTAGTCCGTACATACGCACGAGCAAAAATATCATTCTTTTGATATTAAAATAATATATAATAGGATGGTATAACATATATATAGAATCATTATCATGTTATATTTATTATTTAAATGAGTTACACATTATTATTATACCCATACAAATAATAATTTATTGAATAACAATTACACCACGATGTGGAGACGGTAAGCCGTTCGTACGCACGTATGGTGACATGTTATTCAAAGGATGGATAGAATACTGAATATGGTTGCATCATATTTATAATAAAATCATAGTATATATATGATACTGGAGTTATTATTTTATAATCGTAATAACAAATAAGGAAGAAGTGGAAGAAGAAAGGAACTTGGAAATGGGTGGTGAAATCATTACCTCTTCTTCAAATTCTTCTTTTTGATTTGATCAAAAGGGCTCTAAGGATGGCTTTATGACTAAAAGAATTCCTCTAGGATGAAGTGAGAGAAGTTGACAGAGTATTTGGGCAGAGTTTGGCCGAGAAAAATGGCTTTGAAGGTGTGAGTTAATGAGAAGGGAGAGTGCCCTTTTATAAGAGGGGTGAGGGGCACCTTAGGAAAATCTAGAAATATTATTTTATAATAAATACATATTCGGTTTCTAATGGCTCCAAAGTGGATTATTTAAAGTTTAAGGTGGGGATAGGTCGAAAAACACTCAACCAATAGAATTTAGACAGGTTTGGGTTACTATATTAAACTTATCATTAATTATTAACTCTTAGTTAATTATGTTCACTTTTACAATGTCTCTTTGTATTTTTATATTATATGGTTAATAAACTTACAATATACATCCAAAAGACCCCAAGTGGTCCATTAATGATACACCTATCATGATATAAGTCTCTGGGCAGAACCTTAGATTTTTAGGAATTTAATATCAATTAATAATCTAATATTTGTTTTAAAAACTCTTTTATGTCAATTTTGAAACTATTCAATAATTGATTTTTGTGAGAATCATAAAAGAATTATTACTTCCAAGAAAGTTACTTAAGACAATACTAACATGTCATATTAACCTAGAAAATTAGTGTAATTCATAAAAAGTCTCAAATTATATTTATTTGGGTAATTACAATATCAATTATTTTATTTTTTCACTATTATGGTAATTACTGCATCATCATTGTGTCATACATAAATTAAATTATTTAATATCTAAAAATTATAAATAAAATATCATTATGTAGGAAATATTTTTATCTTTCTAATGAATATTTATAATCTAATATATCTTATTTATAACCCTATATTAATATGGTTTTAGTAAATAAACATTGATTTGAACTCTTTTAACTCTTCGTTAAATTAAATAATAATAAATGTCCTAATCTACTACAAGTAGACCTAAATGATAATATTTTTTCCTAAGGTTGTTTTAGGTCGAGATACACTTGTCCAATAGAATTAGGACATGTGTTAGGGTAATATTAATATCATTTTTACCCTTAATTACCCTATTTACTTTTAACCGTGGTAAATACAAATAAAAATTTACTATTCCCCAAAAATTATTTTCATCTCATTGAACTACATATTACTACTTGATATTAACTTTGTCTCTCGATTTTTAGAAATTCAATTCACAGAAGCGGTAAAATTATGTTTTATAAAAAATTCAGTTTTTTAACTACCACTCAGTGGTTTCACTATTAATCCAATATTGATGTTTTTCAGAACAATGCCAAAATTTCACCCTAAGCTATAATTGATATTTAGAATTCAAAAATTATTTCTATTTTACAGAATTCCAAACATAAAATTTGCATTAATTAATTTTATAATTAATTCCCGCTGTCAAACAAAAAGCGTGTTTTTAAGAAACAATATATATCAAAAGATTGACAATTGTTTATGTCCAATTTCTAAGTGAACTTAATTATAATGAACAGCATTGGATAAAATGGTAAAAATATATTCTAATTATAATTTAAAACCACTAAATAATATAATTTATCACTATAAATTATTTTGATTTAAAAAGTTGTTTTTAAGTATTTTTCACTATTCATAAAAATTGGATGTTCTCAGAAAAATACCAAAAATTCAACATAGGATAATTTCGATATTCTAAATCCAAAAATGAAGTCTATATTGAAATATAAAATGTATATAATTTCAAAAAGTATGTATTAATATTCATAACAGCTAGTTTTATTGTCGTGGTGCGTTAGAACTCGATGTTGCGTACATCACACACAATCACATTATTCAAAGAGAAGCGTACTGTAGAAGCTTGGGGTGTTACATTCTCCCCTCCTTCAAATAATTTCGTCCCCAAAATTTCTAGAATACTACCACATGAAAAGTCTTGGGTGGTTCTTCATAATAAGTTCCTCGAGTTCCCACATTGCCTCTTCCATCTTATGGTTTCTCCACAAGACTTTTACCAGACGAGTAGTCCGGTTTCTCAGTACTTGTTCTCTCGTATCAAGAATCCTGACAGGCTCTTCGCAATAACTCAGATCGGGTTCCAGTTCTAGTTCCTCATAGGTGAGTATATGTGTTGGGTTAGGCATGTATTTCCTCAACAGAGATATGTGGAACACATCGTGAACTTTGGAGAGACTTGGAAGCATTGCCAATCGGTAAGCTACAACCCTAATTCGTTCTAGAATTTCGAAAGGTCCGATTTTCCTGGGACTCAATTTACCTTTCTTACCAAAACGTATGACTCCCTTCCATGGAGATACCATCAAGAAAACATGATCACCAACTTGAAATTGCAAAACCTTCCTTCGATTATCAGCATAGCTCTTCTGCCTACTTTGAGCTGCTTTGATATGGTTTTGGATTACCTTCACCTTTTCCATCGTTTCTTCCACCAGTTCTAGGCCTACAAGTTTTCTTTCACCAATGTCATCCCAACAGGTTGGTGTGCGACATCTCTTTCTTTATCACGCTTCATATGGTGCCATATGAATACTCAAATGGAAGCTATTGTTATAGGAAATTTCTACCAGAGGTAAATATCGATCGCACATACCCTGAAAGTCAAGTGAGCAGGATCTCAACATGTCTTCTAAGGTTTGAATAGTTTGTTCTGATTGTCCATCTATTTGAGGGTGGTAGGCAGTGCTCAAATTAAGTTCAGTATCCAAGGCTTTCTAAATAATTTTCTAGAATCTTGAAGTAAAATGGGGATCACAATCAGAAACAATCGATAGGGGTACTCCATGGAGTCTCACAACTTCATCAATATATAGTCTTGCTAGACATTCCAGTGGTAAATCTTCTCTTACAGCAAGAAAATGCGCTGAATTGGTAAGACGATCAACAATGAACCTTTTTGCAACATTCTTTCTAGGAGTCTTTGGTAGCCCCATGAAAAAGTCCATCGTAATATTGTCCCATTTCCACTACGGTATGGGAAGAGGTTGCAATACTCCACCAAGATTTTTCCTTCTAGCTTTCACTTGTTGACAAACCATACATCTTGAAACAAAATCAGTAATCTCCCTCTTCATGTTGTCCCACCAAAAATGTTCCTTCATATCTCTATACATATTGGTGCTCCTAGGGTGTATAGAGAAATTGGAACTATGAGCATCATCCAACAATTCCCTTTTAAGATCAGGTATATCGGGAACACAAAGCCTCTTCCCAAATTTCTAAATTCCTTCTTCATACACAAATTCTCTCAATATCCCATCATTCACAGCTTTAATCTTCTTTTGAAATTCTTCATCATCGGTCTGAGAACTCTTAATCCTTTCTAGTATAGATGGTTTGACAACCATTTGAAAAAGCATTGATGTTTCACCTTCCCTGGTTATTCCCATGTCCATCTTCACTAGATCCATGAAAATTGGATCCCTTTCAATTCTCATATTGTTCAAAACTCCATGATCTTTTCTGCTCAAAGAATCTGTCACCTTGTTTTCTTTCCCCAGGTTGTAGTGTATCATACAATCATAATCCTTGAGCAATTCAAGCCATCTACTTTGCCTCATGTTGAGTTCTTTTTGTGAGAAAATATACTTCAAACTCTTGTGATCTGTATAAATCTCACATTTTTCACCATAGAGGTAGTGCCTTCATATCTTCAAAGCAAAGATCACGGCTTCTAACTAAAGATCATGAGTATGATAGTTTTCCTCATGAATTTTCAACTATCGTGATGCATAGGTAATAACCCTATAATTCTGCATAAGGACACAACCAAGTCATTTCTTCGATGCATCACTATAAATAACGAACCCATCATTCCTCGATTGTAGAGTCAATATAGGAGAATTTAATAATATTCTATTCAGTTCTTTGAAACATTTTCACACTCTTTTGTCCAAACAAATTTAACCCGTTTACGTGTGAGCTTAGTCAATGGGTTTGCCAATCGGGAAAAATTCTGGACGAAACGTCGATAATAACCTGCCAAACCAATAAAACAGAGTACCTCAGTTATACTCATAGGTTCTGGCCATTCTTGGATTGCCTTGGTCATAGAAGGATCAACAGAGATTCCATCTTTAGAGACAATATGGCCATGAAAAGAAATCTCATGAAGCCATAATTCACACTTGCTAAACTTCCCATATAATTCATGTCTTCTCAGAGTCTTTAGGATAATGCACAATTGACTTTCATGATCCTCGTAGATTTTAGAGTATACCAAGATATCATCAATAAACACCACAAAAAATTCATAGAGATATTCCTTGAAAACTCTATTAATCAGATCCATGAATACAGAGAGTGCATTAATCAATCCAAAGGGAATTACAGTAAACTCGTAATGCACATACCTAGTTCGAAATGTTGTCTTTGGAATGACTTCCTTATTTACACACAACTGATGGTATCCAGGTCGAAGGTCAATCTTTGAAAATTATTGAGCTCCATGCAGTTGGTCAAATAAATCATCAATGCGAGGTATGGGATACTTGTTCTTTATTGTTATGGAATTGATCTCCTTATAGGCGATACATAACCTCATAGATCCATCTTTTTTTTTAACAAAAAGAACAAGGGCTCCCCATGGAGAAACACTAGGGCGAATAAATCCCTTATTACTCAATTCCACTAGTGGTTTCTTTAGATCAACTAATTATACAGTGGGCATTCTATAAGGGTTCTTCAATATAGGCCTTGATCCAGGAATTAAATCAATGGAAAACTCAACTTCTCGTTCTGGAGGATGTCCACGTAAATCTTCCAGAAACACATCTACATATTCTTTCACAAAAGGTACATCCTCTATTTGAACATTCCTTTCCTCACCCACACTAATTTCATTCTCTTCCTCCCCAATAATTGAATTTAGTTGAGCTACTGGGGGTGGATCCAGATATGAATTAGGTGGTGACAATTCTGCTCTAAAGAAAAGGTGTTCCTTATCATCATCATCATGAATCGTAACCTCTTTATTCATACAATAAAGCTTCGCATTAAAGTCTGAAATCCAATCCATACCGAGGATTATATCAAACTCAATCATAGGTATGATGATGATATCAGCAGATAAAGAATATTTATGTGCTCTAACGGGGACTGATTCACAAAACATTGTTGCAATGATACTTCCCTTAGGAGTTTTAACTGAAAACTCCCTTGTTAAATCAAATTGGAAATATCTAGTTTTCTTAGAAAACTGGGAAGATATGAAACAATGTGATGATACAGAATCAAATAATGCACTTGGTAAACTTGAGGAAACCATTAAATTACCTGCCACCATATCTTTCGGAGCTTCTACCTCAGCAGTATTGATAGCATATGCTTGGCCTTAATCCCTTGGCCTTTTCTAAGGTAATTTCCCCTGATGCTTAAGACATTCATTTTTATAATGTCCTATCTCCCTAAAATTGTAGCATTGAACATTGGTAGCTTCCTTCTTCCCATTTAATTCATGAGCCTGGTGGCCCTTTTCACCACACTTGTAACATACACTCATTCCCTTCAAGCAAGTACCAGGGTGTTTCTTCTGACATTTACCACAGGATGGATATTAAACATTTCCCTTGATCCCCTTATTTCCATTCTCAGATTGATCAGCGGATCTCTTCTTATCTTTCTTTGCTTTAAAGTCATAAGACTTAGAGAATTCCTTTTTGGTCTTGGTAGCACATGAGACAATGTCTTAGTATGACATGAAGGATTGTGAGACTAATGGTCGACGGAGAAATGGTTTTAACCCATCAACGAAACGATCAATCATACTTCTTGGGTTACATATATAATCTCCAGCATACCTTGCTAACCTTTTAAAGTTAGCCTTAAACATTGCGACATTCTCATCCTCCTTTTGTCTCAGACTCAGAAATTGCCTTTCCATATTTGTTCGATGGTCACAAGGAATGAATTTTTCTAAAAATAGATCTTTGAAATCCCTCCATTCCATATTTGACACTTAATCTTCTTCCTTTGTGTTTTGAATCAATGACCACCATTGATTAGCATATCCAGTGAGGCGGTAAACTGCCATGATAACTTTTTCCCTTTCACTACTCCCCAAAGCCTGAAATATTTTCTCTAGAGAATTTATCCATTGCTCAACTACTAAGAGATTTTTACTCCCATTGAACGTTGGTGGTTTCTGCCTTATGAAGTGATCTAACATTGATCCTACATGTTGCGGATCAGGGTGCTCCATACGGGTAAGGTTATTATTCATAACCTGAGTGAGTTGTCTCAGTATGGTGATTAGGTGATCGGCACCAGTTGCATCACCAGCTCCACTATAATTATCTTGAGCAGGAGGGAAATCTCAACATGGAGTGCGTGCATTGATACAGTTTCCATTTCTTCCACTAGGCACCATTTCTAAACAATGGCATAAACTAGATCAGTTTATGAATCAAAATACATAATCCCATACTTATAAAAAACTTAACATAAATTGAACTATTTATGGATATAATCCATAATCATAAACATGTTTTCTTTGGGGAAATATATACTCATAAACCCTTCATAATTATTTGTAAAGAAAATGAGAGTTATCCTAAGCATATCCCCCAGGAGTGTCGTAACCAAGAGTGCAGCAAGGCCCATTGTCGTGCACCAGTTCTCGTTCGAGTCTAGCTCAAAGCGGTGTTTTCGGGTTTTACCCCTAGGTACATTTGTGCCAGAGCCGCCTCTACCTACTAATATTTACACAGGGATGTATTGCTCGGAAAACTCACAAAATCTCTACAATACTAAAATTCTAGGAAGTTATTCTATACTAATCCTCAAAGTCCATCTGAGGTCTACATGCTCTAATCAGAGTTTATATAAATCTAGATTCCAATGTTTTTCCTAAACTTCCTCTGATACCCCAGTTACCTAGATTCGGTGCATTATTACACAACATTGGCATGATCACAAGAAATATCAAATCTCGAAAGTCGAATGGGTTTAGTAGCCTTGGAAACACTAGATATATTCATAAGTCTTACATTACATCATAAAAATGAAAACTACAACAACAAAGTCTCCATAGTCTACACTCTTATCCCCTCATAATATCCCTGCAGGTCATTGAAAATTTACTTCTTGATATCCTGGGAAAAAATAAAACATAGAAAAGGGGTGAACTCAAATGACCAGTAAGGATAACAATATAGCGTAAACTTTGATAAATAAGAATAAACATTTCTGGTAATGTATAACTAAAAAAATCCTTTTAATCTTGAACTTCAACATAGTATGGAAAAAATAAAATGAAATAATTCCATTTACTTATTCACATGGATATTATACTAATCGAATAATCACATGAAATATCAATAACCACTTTCATAATGATGGAATGCATAGTGCCAGACTATCATAACCACATAGCCAAGGCCTCGTGCCAAGAATACAAATAATATTTTTCCAAGGCCTTGTTCCAAGAAACTAGTTTGTCTCATGAGACCTACCGATTCATCTAGGAGCTATAGCAGGCTCCACCCGTCACTTATTAAGGCCAATGCATTCCTCATCTGAACATGTTTAAACATAACATAAACATTTGTATCAAATATAGCATACAAAATGTCAAAACTTTCTCCATAAACCATGAATAGTATAAAAATAACACATCCACAGTCAAAAATATCACAAAACCTTCAATACTATATAGAATTTTTGTTTCATAACAAATCAACTTCAAATAAGTGTAAAATTCATCAAAGGATGTTGACATAGATGAAATCAAAACTATTTTTAGAGAAATATCTCTTTATATTTTGAAATCATTTAATAGTCATATATTTATAAAATAAAACATTTAATTTGAAAATATTCTTATAATCTTGTAAGGGAAGCTTCCGCGATTTTATAATGGCGGAAAATAACCGCACCCGCCGTATATGTTAAAAAAACATTCTTACCTTAATTTTTTCGAAAAGGTTAAAAAGCACCTTGTTTGGAAAATGAAGGAAATATTCCTTTATAAACCTCTTATAAAAATTCAAACAAGGGTATAAATTAATTTAAACAATATTCTAGTAAATAGTATAAATGTTTTGAAATTCATTTTTAAGAATCATGGATGTGGATGATAATGAGATCCCAGTAGATTATTACGTATAAACAACCTCGGATAATGAAGAGATTGCGAAATAAACCTTTACCTTGTACTTTTCCTTGGTTGGGGTAGGTTAACCTCCTGTATAATGGGGAAATAATTTTTATTAAATTATACAAGAATATGATATCATATATGATCTTTTAACATTGATTTGTTAATAATATCTTAGTATTATCATCGTTTCGGGTGTTAACTTACTCGTTTTATTTGATATTTTTTGTTACGTAAGCCATGTTTGTTATGGATAGGATTTATGTTATTCATATCCATAATGATATCAAGTCCTTAAAAATTATTTTTAAATCATAAAATGATAATTATACTTTAATGGATACGATGGAGAATGAATCTCATCGCGTTCGTGGAGACGGTAGTCCATACGTAAGCACGAGTGACAATATCATTCTCTTGATATTAAAATAATATCTATTTGGATGGTATAACATATATACAGAATCATTATCATGTTATATTTATTATTTACATGAGTTACACATCATTATTATACCCATCCAAATAATAATTTATTGAATAACAATTACACCACGACGTGGAGACGGTAAGCCGTACGTACACACGTATGGTGACATGTTATTCAAAGGAAGGATAGAATAATGAATATGGTTGTACCATATTTATAATAACATCACAGAATATATAAGATACTGGAGTTATTATTTTATAATGGTAATAACAAATAAGGAAGAAGTGGAAGAAGAAAGGAACTTTGAAAAGGGTGGTGAAATCGTTACCTCTTCTTCTAATTATTCCTTTTGATTTGATCAAAAGGGCTATCAGGATGGCTTTCTGACTAAAGGAAGGCCACTAGGATGATGTTATGGATGTTGAGATAGTATTTGGTCAGATTTTGGCCGATCAAAAAGTCTTTGAAGATGTGAGTTAATGAGTAGGGAGAGTTCCCTTTTATAAGAGGGGTGAGGGGAACCTTTGGAAAATCTAGAAATATTATTTTATAAAAAATTCATATTCGGTTTATAATGGCTCCAAAGAGGGTTATTTAAATTTTAAGGTGGGTATAGGTCGAAAACCACTCAACCAATCGAATTTAGATAGGTTTGGGTTACTATATTATCTTTATCATTAATTATTAACTCTTAGTTAATTAGTTTCACTTTTACAATGTCTCTTTGTATTTTTATATTATATGGTTAATAAACATACTATATACATCCAAGAGACCCCAGGTGGTCCATTAATGATACACCTATCATGATATAAGTCTCTTGGCCGATAATTATATTTTTAGTAATTTAATATCAATTAATAATATAATATTTGTTTTAAAAACTCTTTTATGTCAACTTTGACACTATTCATTAATTGATTTTTGTGAAACTCATAACATAATTTTTACTTTGAAAAAAGTTACTTAAGTCAATACTAACATGTCATATTAACCTATAAAATTAGTGTAATTCATAAAAAGTCTCAATTTATATTTATTTGGGTAATTATAATATCAATTATTATAATTTTTCACTATTATGGTAATTACTGCATCATCATTGTGTCATAAAAAAATAAAATTATTTATTATCTTATAATTATAAATAAAATATCAATATGTAGGAAATATTTTCAGATTTCTAATTAATATTTACAATAGAATTTATCTTATGAATAACACTATATTAAAATTGTTTTAGTAAATAAACTTTGATTCTAACTCTTTTAACTCTTCTTTGAATTAAATAATAATAAATGTCCTAATCTAATACAAGTGTACCTAAATGATAATATTTTATTCCTAAGGCTGTTTTTGGTCGAGATACACTTGTCCAATAAAATTAGGATATGTGTTAGGGTAATATTAATATCTTTTTCACCCTTAATTACCCTATTTACTTTTAACCGTGGTAATAAAATAAAAGTTACTATTCACCAAAAATTATTTTCATCTCATTGAAGCACATTTTACTACTTTATATTAACCATGTCTCTCGAATTTTCAAAATTCCATTCACAGAAGCGGTAAAATTATGTTTTATGAAAAATTCAGTTTTTTAACTACCACTTAGTGGTTTCACTATTCATCAAAAATTGAAGTTTTTCAGAACAATGCCAAAATTTCACCCTAAGATATAATTGATATTCCAAATTCAAAAATGATGTCTATTTTGAAAAATTCCGAACATAAAAGTTGCATTAATTAATTTTATAATTAATTCCCGTTGTCACAACAAATAGCGTGTTTTTAAGAAACAATATATATCAAAAGATTGACAATTGTTTATGTCCAATTTCAAAGTGAAATTAATTATAATGAACACCATTGGATAAAATTCTACAAATATATTCTAATTATACATTAAAACCACTAAATAATATAATTTATCACTATAAATTATTTTGATTAAAAAATTGTTTTTAAGTATTTTTCACTATTCATAAAAATTGGAAGTTCTCAGAAAAATACCAAAAATTAAACTTAGGATAATTTCGATATTTTGAATCCAAAAATGATGTTTATTTTGAAATATAAAATATATATAATTTCAAAAAGTAGGTATTACTATTCATAATGGCTAGTTTGATTGGTTGTGGTGTTTAAGAACTTGATGTTGCGTACAACACAGGCTATCACATTATTCAAAGAGAAGAGTACCATATAAGCTTGGGGTGTTACACTGGCCACATACCTCATAGTGATGATGGTGCATATTTAGGAGTCACTAGGGTCGTGGGGAACCATGGCTTTGCTTTTGTCTCCAGTGTTGTTATGCATATAGTTTATCTTTTTTATCATAGTTACTTTCTCAACATTAATGGATCTTGTATTTATTAGAGGCTATATGGTCTTTTTATTATTATTATTATTTGTGTGCCTATGGTGGTGATATTTAAATGGGTATCCCTTCACGAATCAATATTATTTTTTAGTTTCACATATTTGGATATATCTTTTCTAGAAAAAAATAATGTTTTTAGTTTGTGATCATGTGTACTATTTGTTTTGAGTTTCATTCATGGGTTTTTTACCTTGTGCTGAAGGATTTTGAATCGGTTTTCTAATCCCAGTTATGGTGGTATTTTGGTTTAGTTGGTTTGGAGATTTTTGAGTATCTCGTGTTTTGAGTTCCCAGGTTGGTCACCCTATGGTGTTGTTATTGGATATTTCAATGTTTTTGTTGTCAGTTGGGTTATTGTGGTTGGGAGAACCCCTTTTGTTTTCTCCTGTTATTCTTATTATTTGGATTCCTCTACGAATATTTGGTGTGACATGTGATGTGAAATGTCTCCCTATGGTTCATGGATTCTATCATTTTTTATCGGGCCTGGAACAGGGTTTTATTTACCATTTGGATGTGACATTCCAAGGGACGATAGTGTTTGGGGTGTGGAGAATTTTCACACCCCATTCATTGAAATCCCTTTGTTTTATTCATTACTTGATCTTGTGTCCTTATTCTATGGTTCAGGTTGATTCCCAATTAGAATTTTTGATTTTTATTGAAATATGGATGTTTATGTATTTAAAACAAAGGGTTCATGGGTTGATCCCAGTTAAGGGAAACGATGTGGCTTCACCTAGTAGACCATATGGAATGAGTCTGGTGCTATGGGCATGGAACATGGCCTGGATATGGTTACAAAAATCATGAATAATGTATGTAGTTTGGTTCTGCAATATTGCAGTGGAATATTTCATGATTCTTCAAACTGGGCAGCAAAACATTTTGAGTTTCCTAGATTTATAAAAACATGGAATTCCATATTTTACCCTCTGGTTTTCGGCCCCAATTTGGTATTTTCCCCCCTTTTGCGAACTATGTGGACAAGGGAGTCCTAAAAGATTATCTTCCCTTGCTACCTTTCCATTTTTTGATGCCCCTTTACGGTTCTACGGTGGGTTGCATTGTGTTTTTGGATGAATTCCACTTCTCATCTTCCTCCTCTATTGAGATATTGGTCTCTCTTGATGGGGTTTCCATCTTGGATGAAAACTATAGGTATGCTTTGATGTGTGATTCTATGTCTTGGATGGTTTGGTGTGTAGATTGTGTCTCATTGTTGGATCTTCCTTCTCCCAAATATTAGGCGTGTTTTCACATCGTAGAGATATGTGTCTCCATCTATTCCCTTTAAAAACAATCAATATAATTCTCTATCACTTCCAAAAAATTATAAATGTGATTCTCATGATAGAGATGTGCTAGTATGAATTGTTTTTTTGTTTTTATGATGTATTCTAGATGAGAAATGGTGATTGAAGGGGATTATTTGCATAATCCAATTTGAAACACATGCAAGGTGTTGAATAAAATTAAAATTGAGTTTTTTAGTAAAATTAGGAGAATTGTTTTGTGTTTGACCATTATTATATTTTAATAATGTCATTGGAATTTTACTTCGGTAATATATGTGGAATTTAGTGACTTTTATAGTGTGAATCTATTGTGAGTTTCATAGATTTTAATTTAAAAAAATGTTTTGATTATTTAAAAACAATTTTCCAATGTGATTGAACTGCATGTGTGTTGAATTTTGGTTGTCCTTGGGAAATGTGTTTTGTTTCATGTGAGAATCTTTTATATTTTTTCAGAATATGTGATATATGTTTTGAAAGTGGTGTGACATGTATTTTCCAATGTACTTAGTGCTTTTAGTGAATTTAATTGTAGTTTTAAATGTATTTATAAAATATTTCCCCATTTATAAATTTATATTTTTTTAGAAATTGGTATAATTCATTTTTGTAATTTTTCATCGTAAATTGGTGTTTTATATTATTTATGAAAATTTTATGGAAAAGGGGTTTGAAATGTTATAGGATTAGAAATTATGAAAGGCTTGTTTGGCACCTATGGTATCTTTGAGAAGAGGTTTTTGATGTGAAATATGTAAATTCCAAATTTGCATTTTGTTATTTTTCTTAAAATGAATTGTATGTCATGTGATAGGAAATAATGGTTAGTATTTTATATTGTTCATAAAAACAAATGATGTTTCAAATAAGGATTGAAACCTAGATTATATATTTAGGCCACTCGAACTCTGTAAGACATCCTCTCAAGTGGCCTATATATGAGAATGTTTTTGTATTTGAGGAAATTAAATCATTGGATGAGATCATCTCTAATGGATCATTCACTATAGTGTAGCTGGTTCTGGATTCTATAACAACATTCTCCATGTTTTATAAATATTATTACCATGGGATTCAAGAGGAGTATTTTAGAGGGTTAGGTAATGGTTTATTATCAACACCAATTAGATGGTTTGGTACCCCCTATAACATTAGGGGGATAAGAAGGATGTGTCACTTGATTGGATAGTTTAGGGATTCCAGTTGGTTATTGACTATAAAGCTACACCATATTCTAGTAGGTGAGTTAAAACTATGTAAATCCATGGATTTCTCTAGGGATGATGCAGAAATGCTCACTAATCATTATATATAAATTATATTTATTTCTACTGGATTTTTTTTATTTTATCACTAATAGTACATTCCATTTGTATTATTTTTCATTCACATTATTCTTTACCCAATTTGGATTATTTAATATGGATTAGTATTGGACATTAGATTTAAAAAGGGTCATGAAATGTGAAACTATTTTATTCGTAAATCAGTTTGTATTGTTTTAAAAATAACACTTGTGGGCGTTGGTATTTTTTTATTTAAATGATTAAAATCCTATTTTTGGAATGTGTATTAAAACTATGGTTGATAAACTATATAAAGAAGATATATTTAATGATTTTTTGGCTTTTACATACTTAGTTGTTTAAGATCACAACCTAATTATACCATTCATTATCAGAAGACTGAAGATTTTATGTTGGTGTATGTTCCTGGTTCAGTGGCTCTTAAAATGGGTTGGTCTTTTAGATGGTGGAGATAGAGATTTCACATGGAGATCTAGTTGGTATAGTCAAATATTACATTTTGTCTTTACTTTTTTGTTATATAAGTTGTTTTATTTGTATTAGTTATATATTTATTAAGGTTTCGTTGTTAATTTATTTGCATCATGTTTAGTTTGGTTATTTGAACCAGTTTTATTTGAAAAAAATGGTTCTATAATGTTTACATTGATGCCAGACACTAGTAACCAGCTCATGGGGCTCGGGAATACCCTTCGGTCCAGGTCCTGAATTGGGTCACATATCAGGTTAGATGGAATATTATATTGGTTTATGACATATATCATAATGATATATTCCTTATTCTTCCCTTGGATTGTTTATGATCATTTTTACCAAATAATGTATTTAAATTCAATTTCATGATTCATTTTTTATATTCATTAACATTTCTTTGAAACATTTAGATTGTTAAGATCATAGTACATTTCTTTTCATATAAATATCCACATGTTTTATCATCTATCAAATTATTTCCTAACCAATATATAATTTTACATATTTTTTCTAATAAATACCTATATCCTTTTTATCATATGTATTATTATTTCAAAAATAGTATAACATTTAACACATCTGGTGATTATATTAAGTTTTATTTGATTAATTGAATAATATTGATAAATAAATATTCTTCAGTGAATAAGGGTATTTGGTGAAATAGTACATTATTATGAATTATATCTAATATTCAATATATGAGGGATGATTTGGACATTCATTGATGGATGGTACTAGAATTATATATCCCCTTGATGCATTTTTAGTCACATGAGGTGAATGAGTATTCTAGAAATAATCATGTTTTTAACTATATTTTCCAAACCGTCATGTAAAGGTATCAATAATTTTGGTATCATGTTTTATGAGATCATGAGGTCTAATAGTAAAGCATTTCCTTTCGTAATAATTTAATTATTATTACCCATAATTATTTCACCTTTATATTTTTTATCGATGTGTACCGATCCAATTTTATTGATGAAATGAGATGTGTTTTTAGTTTTTTTAATTACCATATTTATTATGTCCTATTTAATTATCCATGGAATTTTAAAAATTATATTATATCTGGATGGATTTATTTCACATTTTATTGATTAAATGTAATTATTTTTCAATTATTTACCTTTACATATTGATTATGCCTTGTTTAATTATGATATCCACATTGTTGATTAAATTTTACATGTTATTATTTATTTACATATCCATATTTATTATTCTTTATTGATTCATTATTGAACTTAACCCTTGCTGAGAATTTGAACTCGCCCAAATTTTTTTCCATTCCCAAGATCCCCATAATAGTAATATGAATTATAGGAATGTATATTATATAGGTAATAATGTTATTCATGATAAAAATAATTAAGTGTATTGTTTTTACAAATGTAATATGGGACTCATAAATTTAACTAGTTTAAAAAGACTTATAAACTATTCAGTACTTTGGGGTGATATTCCTTGTATAGTTCCTTAAACGAGACACCGTTTTTGGGATACTAGGTTAGGGGTTTCTACATTTTGTATGAGAGTAAATTTAAAATATACTATAGTTACTATATATAAGAAAACATTTCTTAGCAATCATAACCCTATGATATAATTTAATGATATGTATATAAGAAAATCATAATGTTTTGGTAAGGAAGAGATTATGTGGTTTTTCCATGATATAAATCCTTTCAAAAAAACAATATTCGGGTGTGGTTCTAGAATAGATGTAATTTTTGGTAATACATCCAAAAAGGTTCCACCAACCCTGCCTTAATCATCACCGAGTCCATGATAATGGGGCTTACTAGGTACCTAGTTTTACACTCCATGAGGATATTCTAAGGATAATTCAAAATTTAATTATAAACCATTATAATGTATTTTAATAGTTAATTATAATGAATTACACATGTTAAACCTAAGGATTAAATTATTGAAAAGTAAGTAATCTCAAAGGAATTAGAATATTATTTCATTGTGAAATAGAAGTGCACAATATAGTGAATTTCCAAATTAAAATTTATAGCACATTGGGATGAAATAAATTTCATCATAAGGATCCATTTTTAGTACTTTTTCATAAATGTGGGTATCTTGTGAACTATATGATTCAATTCCCCCTTCTAAAGCATAACCCCTATACAAATTAAGGAACTATATTGAATTAAATTGGTTAAATTATTTATATATTAAGTATTTAGAATTAACTTTTTTTAGTTTTTTTATAAATTTTATTTTGGTTATAATAATAAATAAACATCTAAATATTGTGTACAATTTTAGAAGCACATATGTATTCAATAACCAACAATTTATGGATACCATAATAAATTATAAGATTATGGATGACAATAAGTTGAAGTAATGAAGATTATTTTTAGGTGTTATTCTATAAGAGTTTACAAAGATTAAAGATTTTTTTGAAAAAAATTTATGGGAATACAACCCATTGGTTTATTATTTGTTTTAATAAACAAAATTATTTAGAGAAAAATTTAATTTAAATTTTTATGGAAGTTGTTTAAGAGTTTTGGTAACCACTGAAGAATATCTTATTGTTAAAATTGATTTAATTATTGATTTTTAAATTTTTTTTGGTTATATGAATTATATTAATATGGTTTTAGAAAATTTATAACCTACATGCCTAGAGATACCCCATCATGTATGGAAAGGCCATGTGGCTTAATCCAACAAAAGAAGGAAAATTAGGCTATAATGACTACAAATAGCCTATGTGATTTCTTAGTTAATATTTCATTAGTTAAATTACTGAAAAATAAATATTAATGAGGAGAATATGGGGTTACTATTGAGTTTTTAATGTTAATGTATTGTATTTTATATATTTCTCTTACCATATTGGTTTTGGAAAATAGTTACAGATAAATGAATGAAATGTGACTATTTCATGGATTTTATAATCCTTTAAAATTTAATTTATGCGCTTTGGTCATAAAAATCATATTTCGGTATTCATTTCTTTGATTAAATGATGATAGGTATATTGATAAAAGACCAACCAAAGTATGAAGTCCTACTTATGAATTAGAAAAAATATCAATTAACCATTTTCCTTATATTGATAGATACTGAAAGAGTTACTAAATATTGTAAAATGAATATTAAAACAAAAAACTTATCCTAATACCTTCATATTTGATGAATCAAATGTTATTTTTAATCATCATAAATTTTTGGTTTTGAGATCCTTAACTTTCTATTGAGCAATTAATTTCTTGTGATCAGTGACCTTTATCATTAAATAATAAATTTATTCTTTTATTCAATCTTTATATATTCATTTACCTCCAATTTTCTATAATATAGTAACCCAATTATGGGACCTTTTTACACCCTGTACAATCTTATTATACATATTCATTATGAACATTTTTAAAGATTTGGGTTTTCAACCAAAGGGTTTTCCAAATTCAAATCCTTGATAACAAAGATTAGGGTTAAATTAATAGGTTGAAATATATTTAAGGATGTTATAATCAAACAATATGATATCAGAAAATTATAACACTGTATTTTATAGAGTATATGACATGCAACACCGAGCTTCAACAATATGTGAAATACATGTCTTTAAATTTAATCTATTCAATAGCATATAGAACAAAAAACACTGAGTGAAAAAAATATAGTTTACAGTTTTACCCATTATATTATATTTATAATAATGGATAATAGTAAATAAGTTATTAAAATAATATACATTTATTGATTAAAAAAATAACAATCATTTAAACGCAAAAGAAATTATATCAGAAAAAACTATATTTTTTTGAAATGGTTGTTTAGTATGACTTTGGGAACATAATATTAAATTATCTTTCACAAATTTTAGAAAACTAATTTTATAAATTGGAAATTATTTTTGAAATTTTAAAATCAAATTTATATTAGGTTTATTTTTTTATTTTATGAAATTATTTATTTTTCAATAAATAGTGAATACAATGCATTTTAATTGAAAATTTCATTTTTCATTTAGAATATTGATAAAGATAAATACTATCATATTTTGTTTTAAAATAAAATTGGTAAAATTATATATTTATTAATTCGATATTAGTGATCAGATTTATTTTCCAATTTAATATTGATAAAAAACATTGTAATATTTTGATAATTTTTCGTTGAAAACCTACTTTGTCATCACATAAATAAGATTAATATTAAATTAAAAATTTACACTCATGTAAAAGAAATTTAAAAAATGGATTCATTAGTTTGAATCAGAATAATATTTATTATATAAAAATGTCAACCTATTTTTTGGCCAAAATGATTAGTGAAAATAGTACAAATTATTTATCATGGGTATGGTAAAAGTGGATTTACATGGAGTAAAAATAAATAGATATGGTTTATTTTGACATAAAAAATATTTAAAATATATTGTATGGATACATTAATACCTTAACATGAATATTAATAAAACAAATAATCCATTTTTACCCATATGGAATGTAAAAATGTGGCTACAACATTTTATTTTCATAAATAAAAACTATGACACTAAATTCACCTATAAAAGGCCAATATCTATCCCATATTATTCACATCATATTGATTTTTCAGACAATACCTATAAAATAGACTTTCCCAAATTCGATTCCATTTTCCTAAAAGCATTATATTATACTAAAATACATCCTGGGGAGGCTTCATCCATAAACATAAGGTGGTTACCGGAATAAGAAGTAACATTCTTCAATGAGGGTTTATATATTACTTCTTCCTACAACCTCCATAAATTTAAATTGTACCATGTGTATATAATGAAAATGGTATCATATAAATTAATACGTTCTTTTATGTTAATTTAATGACAAAATACCATCCTCACATGAATTAAATGATTCATTAAATCTTCATTTGTGTGTAAGGTGGACTAATTCCATGGGAACTGATTTTATTAATTTTTTCACTAGCGGTACTCATGGTTGGGTATGATGATGTATAAAAACTATATATATTATATCTATAACAAAATTGTACATCTTTATTCATTATAACATATATAATTTCTTACTTTCCATTTTATAGGGGATACAATAACATCACTCGTCTGTACGACGGACAACCCTCTAACAAAGCAATGAGATTAACCTTTCACTAACACTTTAAATAGAAGGTGATATGGATAATGTTAATGAATACATGTGATATCAATGACATATTAATTATGTTAATTAAATATTAATCATTATTAAATAACAAAATATCATTTTATTTCAAACATTTTCACTCACTAAAATTAGAAAACATCATTCATGTATGTGTGGACTAACTTCTTCACAATGAAATGTGACTATTTTTTTATCACCAAACAACATGAATGATATATATATATAAATATTTAAATAAATTTAAATTATGAAATTATCATCCTTCTAAAATTATAAACCATTAGTTAGCAACATTCTATAATTTTCATTGATAATGAAAATTTATTTGACGCATACGTATAACCCAATGTCTCCATGATCGTGACATAAATAAATTTTCAAACCCAACATTCATAATTTTTTAGAGAGCATAATTACATGTATATATGATACATATTTCATGATTATTATTCTATAGATTATGAAACTACATAATATACATAAGAACACAAACATTCTTGACAAATCCAGAAAGATAAAATAAGGAAAATAACACGTAAAACAATGAAGATAAATAATAATTATTACTGAATATGTGATAATATATTATAAAAGGATCATATATGATATTATAAATTTTAATATTGTTCTGGTATAAGTTAATAAAATGTTTGAAAACACTATTATGAAGGGTAAAGAATGTTCAAGGAGTACGAAGCATGAGGTAGGGGACATCATCTAAATATATCATTTTTGAGACATCTTCTAATGATATGCCCCTATTTTCTATTATATGATGTATATTATTAAACGTTTGTTGTAATATATTTATTCCATATAAATTCTTGGCATTTAATGATTTAATTTGAATTATTTCATATAAGGGTATTCGATATAAATGTTACCAAGTGGTTAACAATTTTGTAACGGAAATTACATTCAATGGGATATATTAGTTAATTTTTTGTATTTGATATTATAAGATTATGTGTGTAATGGGAATAGATTTATTTATTTTCTATTTAAAATTTTTTATTTTAATTTTTATTTGATACACATAAAAATTCATAGGTTAATTATCACTTCAATATTATGATCTATGCAATGTTTTACCTCACAATTTTATATTTAAAATGAATATATGTACGTGAATTTATATTGGGGGAAATTAGTGGATAATTTTTTAATAAAGCCATTAATTTTTTTCTACACTTTTTTCTCATGCTATTTTTCAAATAATAGTATAATTATTCTACTCTTTTGTGCTTAAAATTTTTGATAAAATATTTTTGACAAAATCTAAATTTATTTCAATCTTTAGTCAAAAAAATTATCCTCTAAACACATTATTTCTAAAAAATATTTAATATGTTTTGAAATTTTTTAAAATTATTTATTAAATAAATTTTTACCAATTTTAATTCAAAAATTATTTAGTGGAATATTCATTACATTTTTAAAATAGCACCCATTTAGAATTTACCAAAAAGTGAAATGAAAATTTCGTTTAACATGTTCAATATGATTGAAATTTTCAGCCATCATGGCCTCAGAAATATTTTAATTCATAATTTTTATGTTTCAATGGATATTTAATAATAAAATTAATTAATTTTTTTGAACATTTATTTTTAACATGTGTTTTTCAAGATAAAAATGGTATTTTACTCAGATAAAAATATGTTATTTATATTTATAAATCAAAAAATACCATTCATTTTAGATACTCTCCATTGGGGGTATGTGTTATTGATAACATGTCGTGAACCAACATTGCTTGACCCTGAACCGGTCACCCCAACTGTCATTTGATAATGGTACCAAAAGAATTCCTGATCCTCCCAGGATGGAAGAAAGTTCCATGGGGTCAACATAGTGACTGTGGGAATGATTTTATCCTATATAAATAAACAATAGCAGAATAATACTAAAATATAATCGCAAAATAATAATAAAAACAAAATATCCTGAATACGAAAGAACTGGAAAATAAAACTAGACGAACTTGATGACCACTAAAACTAAATTTGACCCTATGGGGAATGTATTGGTCCCAAAAACAAGCAGCAGGAATACAAATTTACACTAACCTGGAACCTGCACCTAGGTCTAAAAAAATGTAATATGGACATGAGTTTTAAAACTCAGTAGGTTTTCCCAAGTAATCAATTCCCAATTCCTTTTATTTTATTAAAGAATCACAATTTCATGTTTCAAACACATTATATAAATAAAAAAAATTTAAAAAATTATTTTTAATGAACAAAATCACATTCCATTTCCCTCGTAATTTAAAATAATGATTACATTATAAAGGGGTGGATTCAATCTTGGAGGAAATAACGAGGGAGATAAAAAAACGTGTGAGATGTTATTTTTTTATACAAGGCAAAAAGGGGGAAAATTAATTATTAAAAACAACTTTTTTGAAAAAATTTAAATAAAAACCACACATTCTATTTTAACCAATAAAAAATCATAAACTATTAGATGATAATTTGATCCCACAATGAGGGAAATGGGAAAACAGTGCTAAAAGACCCATACTAGGAATGAAATCTATATCATTCATCGATGAAAATGCAGTATTGAAGACAACATGAGATTTAATTTTATATTATAAGAAATTCTATAAAATAATTTATATCTGAATCATACCATAGTTATACCTATCCAGATGAGATCATTCATCCCACAAGCTTAGTAAAACCCTACCTGGCCTAATCGAGGGGCACAATCTCAAAGAATGGAAAAGTATATAGTATGGTCCACTAGCCAAAGTGTAATCTAGACTAGTGTCGTATGCTTTCGTATAGTTCATAGTATATATGATAGGTTCTTATGTCATGTTCACAATAGGGTGTTCCAAACCATGTCATGAAACAAACCATATATTCAAGCCAACATATAAGTCAAAAAATGGGCACCACCATATCCAACCTACAGAATACTCTACTGCCATTAAACCATCATTAATCAATGTTATTCCCAAACTGACGACACACCCAAAACACATCATCTAAAAATGATAGATACCATTTAGGAGGAGGGTTTTCCCAAAAAAACGTTTTTTTATGTTCTAGTTGAGCCTCACAAAACCTTTACATCTCAACCCATTTCTCAAAGAACAACATTCACACCACCATTAAAACAAAAATCCCACTTGGAAACCAACTTATGAAATCCAAAAGCATATCATAAAATCCAAAACACATTTATATGATCCAATTAAGAATTTTTTTTCAAGAACTTGGTATGTATAACCAAATACAACCACTTCAAACAATTCAAATCATGTGAAAATAAAATCATTTACATCAAATATTTCTTCTAAAAATCATAAATAACTAATTAATATCTAATGAAGGTAAAAAATGAATGAAATAGGTGCATTATTAAATGCAAAGGGTAATGTAAATGGATCCCACCACAAAATGAAGAGATACAATCTAAATACATCGTCACTCAATGCCTTTGATGAAGATCACTTCACAATTACTTGCATATACACACATATATATATACCTTTTAATCCAATCTACACATTACACTCCCCTAGTGGGAATATTTTAAAAGAGGATATATATAGATACATACCTAAGTATCTATGCACAAGTATTTAAATAAGATTCCAAACAATCTATTAACCAAGATGGAACCCAAAATCACCAAAGTCTCTAAATAAAATTGAAATAACAAAAGGGTGTGGAAGAAACTATCCTTAAACGAAAGAAGATGTACCATAAAGGACTAAAGCACATATCCTTTAAATAAGGATTCAGAGGAACACAAAATTATTTCATATTACACCCACTGCATTCCGAAAAAATAAAAATATAAAAAAAAATTGATGAACCCATTACTGAGGGTTTCTATTGAATGGCATTGGGTGACGGGAAAGAGGAAAATCACTATAAATCATAAGAGATAGAATGTAGAGGAAGGAACATGATAAATCAAGTGAGAAACCTATATAAAATGTGTGAAACCATGGAGATGGGAGATATCCGAAAATGGTGTGGTGCACATAGGGATGAAGGAAGGGTTTGTGTCGTGTGAGGTAAGGGAGAAGGCGGGGGATATATAAGGTTTTTTATTTTTATTTTTTATTTTAATTTATTTAATTTAATTTTTCAAAAAATTATTTTTAAATGATTTTAGTTGCATGGTTTTGGATAATTTTGTGATAATCATGCTCCTTCTACTAATCACCTGGAGCACCCCGCATGGGTTGACCATGAAGTTTGCTAAACCATGTGAAAAATGTGTTATTAGCTCAATCAGAAACTGAAGAAGCTATTACATGGTTACCATATCCTTCAAAATAATGTGAAACTTAATTGTGGGAAATTATTTGAATTCCCAAAAACCAATCATTTCAAGGGAAAGAACATGAAGTAAAATAAATTTAAATAATAACTCATAAATAAATAAAACAATTGAGTTTCTTCTGGTGGGGGTGTGATAATTTTCCCCACCATTACCCTTTATGCCCCCTAAAATTTCCAGGAAATTAGGTTGATCAAGATCAATGAAAGGTTGAATTACAACCATAGAATGACAAGAAATGTTTTATACTAAATAACCATAAATTTCGTCAATTCAAATACCATATGTATGAAATTTGAAAAGAAACTATGATCTCTCCCTCAAAAAATCCAAACATCCAACGAACTCATCACACAAGACAAACGAGCCTTTAAAAACAACATATATATTAGAAAGAAGAGACTCACCCTTTTCTAAAAAAACCCTAAAATAAGTACCCTAAAACCTAACATAGAGACAATAGATGATACTCATCATGGCCTGTTTAGGATCTTCGTGAGTATCCATTGCACGACCCGCAATCCAAGTCAACAAACTACAATTATTAGGTTCATGTGGAGTGAAGAAAAATCACTCCTTCAATAACACCCATGATTTGTTTCATCGTGATATAATCCCATGTAATCCTACACACAATATTTGGATTCTAGAAAAACATTTATTTTCCAATTTGAATAACTCTCTAATCCTAATAAAATATCTAAAACACCAACGAAAAGAAGAATGTGACAAAAAACACCACCATTCTATATCAAAAACATTAATAACATTACAAATACTATACCCATTTAATAATATATTCCAAAACTACCTACAACACTATTCTCTTTATCCAAAAGTTGATAGAACTGTGGAATACATTAATTACAAAAATAGTGCATTTATAATAAGTAGGATTCTGATTGAGCTTGTAGAAGTGTTATATTCATCCAAATATGCTGTAAGGTTATACAATTGATTGGATTTGGATCCATTACACACTCTAACACCACCAAATAAAAACCAATTAAAATTACTTGAACATACATATGTATTACTAATTATAGGTTCTTTGTGGGATAAAAGCATCTTATGCCTAGGAATCATACACTAAAAATATAGCCTTGAAATACCATTAGTTGAATCTATTGTAATGAAAAACAACGTTATTTTTGAACCTATCATCAACTAAATAGAAATAGCTAAAATAACTTTTACCACAACATTCTTCCTCACTAATTTTTCATAATCATTAGTAAAAGAAGTCACTTCTGGAAGGAATTATGATCGGAGACCCCATTCAAAGAATTGGGCCAATAAAATTCATCCACATCATGGATTTGTGAATATGTAACCAGCAGGGTGGAGCTCATAGTATACCATCACAACATTTTATTCTAATACTCGAGACAGTACAAGGTGGAACCCATAATCCTCTTGACGTCATTAGAGATATACTGTTGGATGAACAAGGCTTTTAAATTATTCCCATGAGTAATTATTTTGAGGTTCGACCTGAAGAATGGATTTTGAAATTTCCCTATATAGGACTTACAACATATAGACGGAAAGATCATGATTCAAAGGATCAATAGAATTATGATGAAAAAAATATCATCAATATTACACAGCCATTCATCATTCCCAGGAACAAGCTACCCAATGAAATGAAGAGGGTTCGACTCTCAGATCCTTTGGAAAAAATCCGGATATTGAGGACCACCATGCTCTATATGAAAAAATGGATAAATCGATCATATAAATTATGAATTGATCAACTAAAAGGCAAGTTATGAAAGGACCACCCACGTATGCTTTAAAAAATCCCATATAACTGAGTGGGGGGAACAATCTGAAAATGGGTAGCGCAAAACCAAATCAAAACATTTCGTAAATCTAAATTCCACATCTCATTTTCAAATAAACAACACAAAATCAATACATTAATTCAATATATCTCTCAAAAAACCATTTATAATGCATAAAAATTAAAACTTCAAACACATAATGAAAATATCAGACACTCCCAATTTTTGAAACATTTTAATCCACCTTTTGATGGATATTTTTTTAAATCATAACAAGCCTTATTAACCAAACCCCCACTATTGATATTACATTATTCCTTGCATATAATCATTCTTGTGCTATCTAATGCACCAATAGACACAAAATGACCATACACTTACCACACACATACATCCTTATACATATATGTGAGCACTCATTTGAATACCAAGGGCTGTATAAAGTAAACATTATAACATTCTAAACGAGTTTCAATATACCCCATCGAATTTTTAAAACCTCATAATATCATATGAGAAAAACATTTTCAAATTACACATTCATTTTACAATTTAAAATCTTACAAAACCATTCAAAATCTACCAAAAACATTTTCAAAACAGACTCTCATTTTCAAAATAACCCATTCCACTCTAAAAAATATTAAATGATTTGGTATTGGAAATATCATGTATTCATAACACACTCACAATTTACTCAAAACAAAAAAAAATTAAAATATAAGTAAAAACATCCCAAAACCATCCTAGTCCATCCTTATGAAAAAAAAAACTACCACTTAACGGGTCAATAACCTTGAAATTGCAAGAGGACCCAAAAAAAACTCAAAAGGGGAAACCATATTACATGGGTGACATCTATATAATGTTTGCGGCCATATTCCAATCATGTCACCATCATTGGGATTCTTCTAGGATCATGTCTCCAATTCCACATGGCATTATAGACCCTTAGAGCTCACCATGAACATTATGCTAACCAAACTTTATTTTCCCTAACACCAAATAAACTATAATAACCAAAAAATCAAAATACCCTATTTCTCATTTTACGACATGGATATCTATATAATGTGTTGGATATAAACATCCTCGTACCAACACCTCATGTTATAATAATCATAATCTATCTACCGTGACATCCCAAATAACAAATGGAAGTCTAAATGTAAGTTCCTCAAAATAACCTAGCCTCAAATATAATATTTTCACGAACCAACTATGGTCAACCCCAAACCGGTCACCCAAGACGACCTACGATAATTCTCGAGAGGCATTCCTGATCCCAATGAGATAGAGACAAATAAAAGGGAAACAATAGGGTGAGTGTGGGAACAATTTATCCCAAAATAAATAAACAAAATTTGTGGGTAAATAATAGGTAATCCTCTAATAAATAATCTAAATATAAAAACTAAGAATGTACTATAAAATAAAACTAACCAAATCAGATGAACAATAGGACACTACAAGGCCATGAAGGTCACACAACAATCCCAAAAACCATCATCCCACATGGTTATCATGATGTCTTTAGAACATGCACTTAGTAATAAAAAATTAATGATGTATATGTGTGAGTATTAAAACTCAGTTAGTGTTCCCATGTAATATATTTCAAATTCATTTCCATTAAATAAAGAAACACAAATTTTTGGTTTGAAATTTATATTATAAATCCAATTTTTTTACTCATTTCATTTAAAAAAAATCGCAATCCAATTACTTCAAAATTATAAATAAACTGTATTCTAAAGAGGAGGATTCTGATTTTGAGAAATTCAAGGGGAGAATGATACTAAGGTACAAGATATTTACTTTTTATATAAGGGAAAAGGTGAAATAATTTATTCTTGAAGCAATTAATTCATGAATTATTTTTTTAAAATAAACATTAACTTGTTACTAATAAAACAACATAAAACATGATTAGAGGTTATTATCACACAATGAGGGATATCAGATAATGGTGCTCAAGAAACCATACTAGGAAAGACAAATAAATCATTCACTAAAGATAATTTAGTTCTATAGCATACACAAGAACACCTAAGGGATTAGGGAAAAATATAGAACATACTATACATCTGACACATCATGTTGGCATTCCTAACATGATGGCATCAATCCTCCCACACACTCAGTCTTATCCTTCCTGGCCTAACAGAGGGGTAAAATCCCCAAGAAATGAAAAGTCCATCCTAACGGCTACTATCCACTGCAAAATCTAAAATAGTGAAACAAGTGTTCCTAGAATACCTCATAGATATTCTAGGATCCCATGTTCTGTTCATAATGTGGTGTCCTAGAAAAAGGCATGAAACAAACCATACATACATGCCATCATAGATGTTGCCAAAATTTTAACCACCTTTGCCACCCTAAGAAATATTCCCTTTCCTTTAAAAAAATAATTACATATCATATGTACCATATCAGGGACACTCTTATCTCTCATCAACCAATTAAGAAATAGAATCATTCAAAGGAGGGTTTTCCAACAAAACCATGTCAAACATGCAAATCATTCCTCACATAACCTTCAAATGTCAAACCATTTCTTAAAGAACATTATTAACACCACTTTGAAATCCAAAACCTCTATAAGAATGCAATTAAAAAAACTAAATTATTGGACCTAATAAGGAATTTCATCTAATACTTGTTATGATAAATAAAATACAACAACTTCAATCAATTGAAATATTTTTTAGATCACCACATTTCACATAAAAAATTTATTATATAAATAATAAATAACAAATTAATATGAAATAATGGTGAAAAATAAATTAATTCATAAATTTAAAGGGAAATTAAAAGGTATCCTAACTCAAAAAGGGAGATTCAAGCTGAACACCTTGACACTCAAAACAACTATCGAAGATTTCTCCACACATCGATACACAAAAACTCTTATATATATACCCCTTATTCAGATGTACACACTCTCCTCAGTATAATGGAATATGTACAAGGATGATATATATATACATATGTACCTATGCATGTGTGGTAATGTCTTCAAGGAGACACCAAATGAGCAAATTAACCCAGAGAGAACATAAATTCACCAAAGACTCTAAAAAATTGAATCAATACAAAGGGTATGGAAGTAACAAACCTCAAATGATATTGGTTGTAATGGAAAGGAGAAAAGGTTTTTTCCATTAGCATCGGATGTGGAAACATGCAGAAAGATGTCATGGGAGATCCATAACATTCCCTTTAAATTAATGAAAAACCCAAAAAATGATCAACTAATAACCAAGGGTTTTAGACAAATGGGTTAGGTCGATGGGATATAAGAGAAATGATGTAAAACACAAGAGGAAGCAAGCGAAAGACATACCATGATGAATCGGGTGAGAAACTTGAAGAAACTAGGTTGATACATAAATAGTGGAGCTCAATAGAAGTGGTGGTGCATGTATGATTTATGGAATGGGGGGGGGGTCATTGCATAATTTAGGGGAGAGGAGAGGGATAGAATATGGTTTTATATTTATTTTTCCTTTTTATATTTTTTTTATTTTTATTAAATTAATTTATTTTTTTAAAAGCCTTATTCACATTTTTGGTGACATTGATTGGGAAAACTATCTGATAAGTGTGTTCCCTCTTTTGAGCATCTAGATCTTCCCATATAGGATGACCACACAATTTTCTAAACCATTAAACAACCTTGTGGTTCGATTTATAAAATTACATTAGATTTTATTTCATGGTTACCAAATGGTGTAGGAAACCATGTGCCTTAATCATGAGGCATACATTTCATTCCCAAAAAATCACATTTCAATTGAAAACACACATATATGAATAAAATTAAATATTATCTAATTAATATATAAAATAAAAAAAAGTTTCAAGTCGATATGTGACATAATATCCTTATTATTCCTATGGAAGTATTATGGTCATTTTTTCTTCATAAATTATTGAAATTCAACTTCTTGATTAATTTTGGTATTCACTAACATTTTTTAAAAAAATACACTTTCACATAATAATTGTATTATTTATTTCTCTAAAATAAGCATATTATTAATATCATGTATATTATTATTTTCTAAACCACATATCATTTTACCTATAGGGTTTCTATAAAAATTTATATCCATGGTATCAGGGATATAGTTATCTCAAAAAATATATAGAATATTTAAATATAGGGTTTACATTTAAATTTATTTGATTTACTGACAAATATTGATAAAAATTTATTCTTTAATCAATACAGATATTTTATGAAAAAATGAGTTGTTCATTAATTAAATAGTTTGTTTTTTATTTGAGGTATTCATTGTAAATTAAATAATGGATGTGGTTTAGAGTTTTATATCCCATTAATAAATATAATGTCTCATGACGTGAATCAGTAAGCCAGAATTAAAGAGGTGTATAGCTACAGTTCTAAAAATAATTTTCAATGTTCATCATGGTAGATGTATCATGAGCCTCAAGATCATGACTTCTAATAATTAATAATATCAATCATTAAGGATTCAGTTATTATTATCCATCATATTTTCATAATGTTATTTCTTCTATATACATTTAATTCTATAATAGATTTATTAAACGAGATCTGTTTTTAGTTATTTACCTTAACATTTTAATTTTGATTTTTCTTATTATGTATAAGATGTTAATAATGATAATATATATATATTAATTTCATTTGGGTGTTACTGATTAAATGTATTGTGTTTTCATTTATTTGCCTTGTTTTACATATTATGACCATCTAGTTTTGATATCGAAGATATTGATTACATTGAATTTATGTTCAGTTTTTTTCCTTTTCATATGTATTTTCATATTCATTAATTCATGATAACTTACACATTCCATGACCCTTACTGAGCATTTTATATTAGCAATATTATGTTTCCTTTCCCATAATTCCATGATGTTTACTATCGTTTATGTGTTAGGATATTCTAGATGTAAATGTTTTTTTATTTTTATTTTTGTAATTTTTGTTATAAAATAATATATGGGGGTCAAGTATGTATCATTTCTACCAAAACAACTAAACTATTTTATCTTCATGATGTGATTTTTTTCTTCAATCAATGTAATTATATAGACATCAGCTCTAGGATAATGGGGACATGGATTCTATAATGAAATTCCTCAAAAATGACTTCCTATAATAGTAAATATTATAATTTCAAATGGAATTATCCCAAATGTAAGAATTATTAATTTCAAAATTGAATTAATTTATATTTTTTCTAGATATAGAATCAATATCTAATGTTTGGACATTTTATGTTCTAGGTAAATTATTACTAAGGCATTTATCCATATGAATGAAATAATCATAACAAAAAAAATATTGAATATCTATCATCATAAAGTTGAGATATAATTATTTGATTATGATTTAGATGATAAACATTTCAGACATTACTTATGGTCTTAGATTCTATATTTCCAAAAAATCAATCACTAATAATTTTAATTTTTAAGTTATTTTTAATGTGATATAATCCTCATTATTTTTTTTAATATTTAATGAAACATATGTTGTACTATTTTGTCAATGATATAATTATTTTTCTAGTCCAACAAATTTGCTAACCCAGGACATATCACTTGTGGAGGTTTGTAGTTGATCACAAACTACTCTAGATTAAAATATATTATTTTCCTGTTTTTTTATTTTAAGAAAGCAATGAAAATTGGAAAATCGAATTTAATTTTAAATATAACACTTAAATGGATGTGTTGATGAAAATGAATGTATGTATGTTTTGTATAATGGAAATTATCCTGAGAGATTCATCCATGAAGAACCTACATTATATTAGTTTATATCTACTTAATGAACACAATATATTTTATATGTGAACACCATATTCTATCCCATTTTTTTATAGTAAAGTAAATAATCACTTATCAAACCAAACATCCACCTCCTCTATTGACGGAAAATGTATATTGAATTAGAAGCTAACATTTAGATAATTTCATTACAGGTTAAATCCATTGGAAATAATCATTAGATAAAAATAAATAAAATATAATTTATAAACATGGATTCAACGCTGGATTACATCCCTATAACGATCCTCATGTCAGTTACCCATAATAAAGAGTATAATAGTCCTCAATAGATAATGGGGAGAGGGTGAGATAGAGAATTATGAAAAACATGGATTATAAATATGTAAATTAGTTACATGAAAAAATTGAAGCCTAAAAATAATTAAGAAATTACCTAAAGAGGCATCAGCCTACTCCCTGAGATCATGATCATTCAGCTAGTCTAGTCACTTTTTTAGTATTAGTTGATCCCCTACCATCAATTTGAATATAAAACCCATGATATCATTCAAGTATCCCTTTTAAGCCCATAATGTTCAGAACTCTATTCAATTAATGCATGTATAGTGAAATACTAGGGTCCATGGTCTTCCTAAGAACCGATACAAATAATATTTTAATTCTATGTTGACTATATATTATCATCATGAATCTTTATTCATGAATTGACACGTGTATTTTCACATTTCCCATGATTTTTTCATTCACGGATCACATCATGTATGTTCATTCAATTTATGATTGAGTAGGTATCCCCTTTTTTCTTCTTTATTCTCAAAAAACATTTTGTGAACAACATTAATGATGTTAAATTAGTATTACCCATGCATGGTATTTATTAGTGGATGATAGTTGAATAGAAAACATCCTTCACATCCTTTGATGCCCTTGTATTAACATACCATGACATTGGCCTCCTAGTTTCCTTGAATAAAAGAATAGTTCTTGAACATGGATTCCATCGACAAGGCATGATTATCGTTCAGTTACAACCATCAATCCGACAAGGTATTATATCCTTCCTTCTAGGTAACATGGTGGTAATATGATATCCGAATGGTAATCCATTATGATTCTAATCTCATTATGAGTTAATTAACTCAATCATAAAAACTCCTTGTGATGGTAATATCATTTATATTATACAATAATAATTGTAATATGGTCATGATCATGGATTAGATTACGAGGAAATGTCGATGAAATGGTGGGTTGTGTTTCCAAAGCG
The DNA here is from genome assembly GCA_963277665.1 of Viscum album. Classification (NCBI taxonomy): domain Eukaryota; kingdom Viridiplantae; phylum Streptophyta; class Magnoliopsida; order Santalales; family Viscaceae; genus Viscum; species Viscum album. Next base: position 1,953,060,184 of record OY728150.1, read on the forward strand.
GGAGAAGTATAATTTGTTTGTGGTATACATTAGCATCATCATATTTTACAACATCAATGTTTAATTTATTATCCATTATATTTGTTATAGTTTATGTTCCATCTCAAAATTGATTAATTATTATGGGGATAGGCTCCCACCTACACTCACATACACCTCACAGGTATTTGGAAACATGAAAAGGCCCAACGAGCTTTATCCCACCCAATGTGTTCTTTTTTTTGCAATATCTACACCATCTTGGTTCTCATATGCACTGACCCAAATCTATACATTCTTTTTTAGGTTGGACTTTTTCCTAACAGAGTGAAAGGCCCATTTTTCACTTATTTAATAAAACAATGATGGAAATAAATTAATAAGGAATTTAACACTTATTTTTATTTTGCAAAAAAATTACATTTAAAATAAAGGCACTATTATATTTTTCATGAAGTGTTATTTAAAATAGGAATAGTCATAAAATTATATATATATATGTCATTTGAAAATAAACATGAAGACCAATTTTTAAAATAATAGTTTTTAAATAAATAATATGATCATCAAATACTGACACACATGAACTATTATTGTCCTTAGGTTTTGAATCTCAAAGTAAATTAAAGAGGAACAATAAGTTAGAAATATTTAAATTTATGTTAAAAAATAAAATGATATTAAATGGTAAAGTATACTTTTATGTTTCATATAAAACATCAATTAAAATTCACTCTCTTCGAATAGTTACGTCAAACCTAGTGTTTTTCTTTTTAACTTTTTAAATTGGTGGATATTCTCCTTTGGTTCATTCACATATCAAAATCCTTTATTATTGAGTATGAAAATTATCATCTACCTATATTTAATTTTCATTCAGTAATCACCCAATTAAAAAATTCATGTATTGTTATATCTATAACATTTGTATATTCCCATATTCTATAATATTGAAAATGGGAAACATTATTAAATTTATAAACAAAAAAATAAAATAAAATCAAGAAGAATTTTAAATTGGTGTCCTAATGAGCATGCGGCTTTAGGTTGGTGAATAATTTTTTTTAACATTTATGGATCAAATACAAGGTTTTCTATAATTCATAATGCATGATATAAAATGTAATCTGTAATGTTAATCTCACGTCTCAAATTTAAAATTGTAAATTCGTTGGACAAAAAATAATGACATGAATAATTAAAAGAATTAATGGTATACACGCTCATAAATTTTCACAATTATTTAATTGTTTTCAAAAAAATTGATTTTATTTGAATGTTATGATTGTAATGACACTCAAATCAAATAATAAACACCATTTAATAGAATCATCATTTTTGAAATGGTGAATTTTTATTCAAAATGGTCACAAACTGTTCTTTAATTTTGTTCATTTTTTTTCATTTTTTATCATTTAAATTTTTTTTCAATAGGGGTAGTAGAGAAATAAAATAAATTATCAAGATATTTTACCAATAAAAAAACACCAAATACATATTTATTTTAATATATTCTATGCAATCTAACATGACTACCTTCACCCCAACACTATAAAATCCAAATATCTTAAAAAATAAATAGTGTGGGATAGGAATGGGAGTATATGGATTATAATGTGTCTCATTCCTAAAAAGTTCATACATAAGCTTGATCAGAAAAATAATTATTAATGTAATATTTTTTCTTCTATTAAATTTCCCATACCCGGATGCCACATGAAACGGTGCCCCGATCCATGTTTCTCCTGAGGCCTCAAATACATCTACCAAAATTCCAAAGGACTCCCAATTGCAGTGAGGGCCTAGGTGGGTCATTGGAATGACTATGTCATCATTACCATAATATCACAAGTGAAGTAAAATATATAAAATATTAGAAGCGAATAATTAAGTTTTTAACTAAATGTAATATAAGACAGAAATACATATAAATAACTACAAGTCTCTCATATAAAAAATGTTGCGGGAGATACATTTATCAAGAAACTATCCAAAATAGATACAAGAAAATATAAAACAATTCAATTATTAAAAAAGAACAAAAGACCAAAAATGTATCTTATCATCACAAGCCTCATCGTGGACCTATGCTCCTCTACTACGAAGCCACAATCAACAACCTATACTAGGGAAATTTTCACGATCATCACATGTGAGCATATAATATATTTGGGTCCCCGAGGAGTCCAAAATAGTGTGTGAGATAAACAACCTAGTAAAAACCCACCCAGGTCTATACAGTTATAATAGTAATTCCACAAAAGTGCTAGCAATTATAAACCACCAGTAATGTAATTTGTGTATTCCCATGGAATATCTCTATAGTAGTAATTAAAATAAACCAACCATCAAAGATACTAGCAAATGATATATCTTATAACTGGGCATCTAAATGAAATGTAAATAAGTCACATGGCCACATCGTACATCTATCTATATTGTGAAACACACATCCATGTCTTATAAATAAGTCAAGTATTCCATGGACACACTATATAGATAAGTCAAATATCCAACAACAACAATGTATATTGAATTATAGAATCTGACATCCATGATGAATATTTAATAGAAATACTAAAGTTCCAGATCCATGGTGTCAGTAGTCCATGGAATCCATGTAATAATTCTAGACCCTGTGGGGTCAGATCCAAGGAGCTTTTCCAAGGAATCCCATCATGTCCCACTGGTTTTTCATAGAGGAAACATAAATAGGCTCTAGTTAGGATCATAGGATTATGGAAATATAATAGTCTACGCGATCCAAAGAATTTCAGAACCATGGGGTTGCAAGGCTCGAGGCATCCCACAGAATCATGTCCCATGGGGCAGAGTTAACCCTAGACATCCACTTCCACATTCCAGATACATAGAGAGAAATCCATGGCATCGATCAACCATTAATTCAATAATTCACTAATTCAATTAAAAAAACATTTTCAGTGAGTATACCCACTCACATCAACCTGCACATTACATGAGTAAAACCACTAATGCAAAACATTTATTAGAAACAATAGATTGTCCCACCCTCTCATATAAACCATTTAACATGCCATTAGTCATTTAATATAGGTATACCCACCCATATTATCCATTTAACATGCCAAACTATCAAAATTGAAAATTCATAAAATGATATTGATTAATCAATGAGGTATTACATCTCATAAGAAATCTATTCAAGCAATTAAGTAATTAACAGGGTTCCTATTACTAGAAAAGCACAAGAACACACCCTTGGGGTGGTTTAAACATGAATAAACATGTTGTTTCCTTATGTTGTACCCCTTGGGGTACCTTGAAGCATGTAACTAGTTCCATCTCACCTAAACACAACCTATGAACATCTTCATTAGGTCTGACTAAGCCTACAGGAAGAGACTCGGTAAAAAATGAGGCCTTGTAAGAATGTCCAATGGGTGTAGAAAAGGGAGAACGCCAAAAAATTTCTTCAAAAGTGGAAAAATTATAGAATACCTACCTCACCTCAATAGTAGGAAACTCATTCATAGTCATGTCCTAATTTATCCTGGTTTGGATGAAATTTTAATAACATGTAAAGAAGGGAATATTATGGAATATGGGAATTTATCCAAATAGAACAATCGTTGTTATAAAGAATCATGAACATCTAAAAAAATTAATAACATACCAATGTGGTTCCAACATGACCAATAATGTAAGAATCAGAGTCTATACGGATTCCAAATCATGAAAACTAGTTTAAGGTGGTTTTGGATTTACAAAATAGAGGAAATAGTTTTTTTCCATCAAAATATTAGGCTACTGCCTCTTATAAAAAACCATGCTAGGAAAGTACATGACATGTACGCCACATACATAGTATATACTAACCAATGTTTTTTTCTGAGCTAGACTATCTATAGGTAATGATGGGCCAACACATAGCATGTACAAAATTTACACGGTATGTAGGACAAGTACATGACATGTACTTTGTCTACATCTACCTTTAATCATTTTCTCTTTCTATCCCAAATACAACCCAACCAGCCCACTGCCCAACATAGGGTATAATCCAAAAAGTAAGGTATCATAATTTACCCAAACAGAAATATCCCTACTTCAATAATTCAACAGGATATTACAATATTCCCCCCTTAAAGAAATTCATCCCTAAATTCCCTATGAAGGGTGGTCAAGATTCATTTGAAAACAACTCCAGCCATTGAACATATACATCATCTTTCTTCTCCCAATTCTCATCCTATAAATAGCTATCCTACCATAGCACCCAGACTATAGGAACTGGTTGTCCTCATAGAACCTTCATGCTCCTATCAACTATATGATTCTGTTTCTCCTCAAAGGATGCATGAACTGGATGCTCAGCCTCCTCATGCTGAAAACGTGAGATGGGTTTGTGTGATAGTAGTGCAGTTGAGATAGATGAACGATGTCATGCATGGATCAATACCTCTAAGATAACTGTTTCTGATAGGAAACCGACCCGACTCTCTCTAAAATATCAAACAGATTTACATATCTCGGTGAAATTGTACCGTGTATCCTCATCTACATGTGTCCCAACATCAGTAAAACAGGGATGACAACCCATTCCCTAACCGTGAACTCTAAAGGTAATCTTCTGAGGTCAATGTATGATTTTTTATGCAGCTGTGTGGTACTAATTTCTTTTGAATCATCTAGACCTGCTCAAAAGCCTTCTACATGAGACATTGTCCAAGTAAAGCTACCTTTCCTACATTTAACCAGCATTGGGGATAAGGGAATGATCTACCATAAAAATCTTCATAAAAATCAATCTGTAGCATTTCCCGATAACTATTATTGTAGTAAAACTCAACCAGTGGAATTTGACTCTCCCTAAAACTCCCAAAATCAAGGACACATGCTCGCAACATGTCCTCTAGAACCTTTATTGTACACTCTGATTGACCATCAGCCAATGGGTTATATATTGGGCTCAGAATCACCTTTATACCAGTCTCCCTTTAAAATATCTACTAGAAATGAGTGGTAAAGAATGAATCCCTATATAAAATGATTGTGTACTAGACCCCATGGAGTCATACGACCTCTCAGATGTACAACATTCCACGATCATCAACACTAAGGGTCTATTTAATTGGTACGAAATTTGTGACCTTCAAAAGCCTGTCAACATCAACCCATAGAGAATTATTACCTCAAGGATACATCATAAAACCAGTATTATAATCCATCACGACATCATATCATTTCCACTCTAGGATAGGTAACTACTAAAAGATCCTAACTGGTCGTTGAAGTTCTTCCATCACCTACTGAAAGTTGGAACACCTCATTACAAAACCAGGTACGTCTCTCTTCATTCCCTCCCACCATTACTATCATCGCAAGTCATGATACACCTTGGGGAACATAGGATACACTTCATAAGAGGAAGCCCGAAACTCTTGCGTAAACTCCTCACATATATCAATAGGATCCTAACCACGTCAATGGATATGCAGGATCTAATCTTCAAGTACCATACAACTAGGATGAGGTTTTTCACCTATCTTAATTTCCCATACAACTATGTATTTTTATTCAGATAGACACCTCATCTTAACTATATTATACAGTGTAGTTGTGACAGCTAAGGATGATGGAAATTTCTACCCCGATCTATCACGCACCTCTAGATACATCATAGAAAACAAGGCCATAAATTGTCCCTGACTACTAGTTTGTTTGACTACATGTATCTAATTCCCACAGCCTAGTGAATCAACAACTGTATTTCCCTTAACAGGCTTGTAGGAATGCTTGAATTAAAAGGACTATAGTTACTCCATCCACCATTTCTACCTCCAATTAATATCAAACTAAATAAAGATATACATGAGTCATTTGTGGTCTGTGTATGTCGCAACCCGACCTGTACCGGGCCTCGAGCAGTAACTACCCCAAGCTCACCTCCATTGGCAAGGGGCTGGCGACTAGCACCAAAGGCACAACAAACTCGAGGAGGAATTTTCCTATGGAACTATTCCCACACATGCGTAGCCAACAATATGAAAACGTATAGAGTAAAAGGAATAAAGGTACCACACTTGTATAAAAAGTGAACTGAAAAAATGCATCGACCTCTAACAGTACAAGTATAAGGAATGTAAAGCTTAAATGGAATGGGGAAAAAATTCACACCCAACTAGAAAAGTGCCAAAACCTAGAAACAGGTGAAAAAGTAAAACAACTCAAAGAGTCCCACTCCTAAATCACAAGCTATGACAAATGCACATGGTCTGAGCGCCCAATATCCCTAAGCTCTTCTGATATCACAACTAACTCATCCATCATTTTCAAGGGCACACCAGATGTGGGAAAAGACCATCCACGGGTGAGTATAAGAATAATTAGTAGGATTCCACAAAGGCTCGAGGGAGAAACAGGAGTGGCACTGAAGAGGGGAGTAGTTAGAGAGAACAAGTGGAAATGAGTTAATAGAAAATTTACTGCTTCACCCAATATTATATATGATTTCTCAAAGAAATCCAAACATGAGAGTAAGGGGATATCCAACTCATAGCTCACACCGGGTATATTCTCATACATATACCCAGGGCATCCAGATATACTCATAACACTGATTCGTAGTCTAGATACAAGTCACACAACCATGTACCAATGCTAGGGATCTAGTTAGAAGATTCCATGAAGCACTCATCAGGGATAACACACTCCATAGGTTTGATATCTCTGATAAAGTTCGTCTGAGAAGTATCGTTTGTCAGGAACGTTCATAAGATATTGATACACTAATTCCAAGAGAACACACTCTAGAGTGAATAAATATCAATATACATAGATGAGGATCACTACCACGACCATGGAGGATATTTTGACTCATCTAGATTCGCCTCCTAGGAAGATTATTAGTGCCCTGTGGGAATAGTCATGTTGATACCTAACTCTACCTAGGTTCATTAATGGATAGAGGATCTCGCTCAGGGCCTCTTAGAGGGAAAACTGACTCTATCTTGGAAAGTCCATCTGAATGGATCATAATCTAGTAAATGGAAACGATGCATGAACTCCATGGGAATGATTAGAAGGGGCACTAAACCAAATGATACATGACCAAGATATGGTGGATAAGATGATTAATCCATGTACTGAGAAGCACATGGCCTGTTGAAGTGTCACACGCAATGTCTTCTAACCTAGGGTACTTCTTGTGTACAATGGCTCATGTCATATGGTTAGACATGTAGAAGTAGGTATATACGTTGTTTAAGATATTGACACACTGTCTTTCTCTTTATGGGGAGGACTTCATGTATATTGGCCATGTGCCTGTATGCAGCTTCAACCCTTGTGTCACAACCCATGTAATTGATACAAGGGGTAAACCATACAGCAGCCTGGTCTGAACGTGTGGTGGAGTACTGGCACCAAATATAGGAAAACCATCTCAGTTTAAAATGAACTTGCACTCATGATGTGGGGAGTATCGTCTTTACTGGAGTAGGTGATTAAGGAATACCCGTTCCTTGAGTCATCAAGGGAGTAGCCATCCTAACTATCACTAAATGAAACACCCTAGATCTTCTCCTCAGGTTATTGGTCCTACATCAACCACAACGCAGATCCACAAGAGACTAACTCAAAATACCATCATGTTATAAGGGATCCAACTCGACAGACAGTACGTCCATTGGATGCGCAATCTGTAAGTTATAGAAATATTAGTACCAAGGGCTCAGTTGCATTTGTGTTTGATCCAACCAGAACGTACTTTAAAGGACACCAGATAACTGAACGGGTTACACCATTGCGATCCACACAAAAAACACACGAGATGGACTTCTCATCTGTCCAAAATTGAAACCTAGTGAAAAAATATCATTTCACATCAACAAGTGAAAACCAGGCCTCATGGGGCCCTTGCTTCGACCTCTATATAAAATATCCAAAATTGGTATTGAAACATCTGCTTTAATATTAGTGTATTAATGTCACATATGGTTCTCCATTCAAACACTGTATGAGGGAGATATGTTAGATAAAAGATACCATAATAATAACAATAATAATAATAAAAATAATAATAATAATAATATTGGGAGTTTTATGGACCCAATCCATAAGCACAGATTTAATATTTAACGTTATACTTGAATCGACCATCATAAAGACAGGGTCAGGTCGCCACTGGCGACCAGTCAATCAGACATCACATGAATGTGTTATGGCGGGTCGAAGATTTAGTAATAATATTAAATCTATAAATTCATGATTTTTTCGGGTACCATATCTAAAAATCCACAAATTTCATCCAATATTGGAATTATAATTCTCATCTTGAAGTCAGGGTCACACTGTCACTGACGATTCATCAAACCAAGGATGCACTGATAAGTTACAGATGAATTATAGTATTATAACCAAAAAATAAAAATATCATTACTATATTATTATTTATAATTTATTTATTTTAATTATAATATTCAAAACACAATCTATGAACTTCAATTTGGTGTGCATCACGTACTCATCGGATCTCCCTATTTTCATTAAATTTTAATTTAATTTATTTAAACTTGTCATCTCTCTAATCAATCCCTTATCCCATGAATTCACTTAAACGACTTCTCCACTGTAATTTACAGCCACTACACATCTTCCCTCGAAATGGAATCCTGAAAAAAAACATGTTGCCCATGCCCTGCCTGGACGATGCCCTTCAGCTTTCTACCCCCGCCAGCCTCACCTAATGCCTCACGCGCCTACTTCGCACAGCTCGCTCCCACTGTCCACCTGGCCACCATGCCCCTTGGGAGCCACGCCCCATCTTCCTACATCCGTCCCGGCCTCCCGCCCACACCGCCGAAAGCCACATCGGATACAGCATATCTGAACCGCCTCGTCGGATGCCTGCCACAGCCACACATAATTGTCCTTGTGTCTCCACTTTCACATGAGATTTCAGCATCTTTCTATGACCAAAAATTGTAACGATCGCTGATCTATGATCCTCAGGTCAGGATCTATACATCCGTATTCTGTTCTCAATGAAACATTGAGGTTTTAACACACTTAATTTTTTGTGATCAAGAACACGCAGAGAATGCACGAAGAATGAAATTGAAAAGGACATGGTTTATGTGCAGATCAATGGTCATGTTTGTTTGGCAATCATCGTTGAGAGTTAAGAACAAGAGGAATTAACAAAAAGATATTTAATATAAATATATATTTTCAATTTCAATGAAAACAATATGAAATTGATTCAATGCATTGTTTTTTGATCTGCGAATTAATTCATTTAATTCATGTTTGTTATGAAAAACTAAACCGGGGTAAAGAATTCACAATGATAAATCATACCTGGATTGGATCTCTTATCGTTGATGAAGATCACATAGGAGAAACGATTGGAAGAAGATGTTGTGTTCATCGCGCTTCTATTCACCTGGATCCAAGGCTTCGTTGTTCTTTGTTTATCATCCATCAACGAAGAGGATATGAGAGGAGAGGAGGACTATTTGGAAAAACGGTTTGAGACCAAGATCCCATAACCATGTATTTATAACCACTTATAAGGTTAACTAAAAATTAACCAAATAATTAAATAAATTATTGTTTAATTGTATAATTATTCTCCCACGATGGCGAATAAGCCTAACACTCGACGCTAATAATGCTTACACCCTTCTTAGGGTAAAGCATGCGATCCGAGATCATTAGTCGCATCTGATTTTATATTTGAAAAATCGTCCATGCATTATTCGAGTTTGATCAATTAAAAAATAAATAAACACATCGCCAATGAGCTATGGGTCCGAACAATACGCACTGACTTATTTTATGTCTCACCTAGGGTAAGCACAGTGTTCTGGACCCAACCTTGGTCTTAGATTTCTAATCTGATCAACCATTTAATATATATCCTATTTTCATTAGTTAATCATGCTTATGTAATATAAAAATACTTCACATTTTTATACAATTAATTCTAGGCACACTGGGCTTCATAATTGCATGATGTCCTAGCACCAAACAATTGAAATATTCATATAAATACTTCAACGACTTATAAGGGCAAAAACGTGGTCGCTACAGGGTACACCAAAAAATAGATCTCCTAGTAAATAGTGACTCCAACAGTGCAAAGCATGAACAAATACATCTAACTCGAGATCATCCATTTGTTAATTCATCTCATGATGCCTCTGCTTCTAGGGCTTGTATGCCATGACTCAATCTCCCTACATTAGTACTACCCCTAAACTGTTTCTTAAAGTGTCATAGTAATCCATGTATCTCATGCCCTGCTCTGGCAGTATCAGAACTGGTGCCGATGTCAACCTCCCTTTTGTATACAGAAATGATATCTCAGAAGAATATGAAAAAAAAACCTCACAACCTTATTATTCAAGCCCTTCAATGGTTCTACTAAGTGTAAGAAGTCTTGGATAAAACACATGTAGTATACAGATATCCCCATGAAACTCTTTGTGTCCAAAACATTTTTGGGAAGTTCCTAGTAAACATTATCTCTCACCTTTTTTGGGTCCACTGACACTCCTATCTTTAACATGATGTAACCTGGGAATTTAATCTTATCCATATAAAAGTTAAACATTGTGATCTCAGAATATAAATAATGCACTCTTAGTGTATTCAAAATGACCTCAATATGGTTGGCATGTTTAGGTCGATTATTAGAATACACCAAGATGTTGTCTAAAAAACCACCAAAAATCCAAGTTAGGTTGGAGAACTCTGTTCCTCATATCCATCATATAAAAAGTCACATTCTTGAGATAGAACAACATAACCAGATACTTGTATAACCCATACCTTCTACGAATGTTTGTACGATGTATGTCTATAGGTATCAATCACACCTAGTGTTCCTGACCACATGTTTATTTTCGAGAACAATGGAGCTCCACGAATCTGATCAAATAGGTTATCTATATGTGGCATAGGATATCGATTTTTAACAATTAGTTGTTTCAGTTTCTGATATTCCACACATAGTCCAACGGTACAATCTTCATTTTTCACAAATTGGACCGAAGAACCCCATGGATACGTTTTGGGATTTATAAACCCCTTCACCTCTAAATCATCTAACTGCCTCTTAGGATCCTACAAATCCTTCGTAGCCATCCTATAATGAGGAATGGATATCGACATAGATCATTGCACTAGATTGATGGAGAACTCCACCTCTCTATAAAGAGGTAAATAAAAAAGTCATCAAGAATGATGGACCTAAAGCTCTCACCCACTAGAGGTAATTCTACCTGACTCACTTCCTAATCATCCAGAAACAAACTAGTAATTCGGGCTGTCATCCTGACCTGTCCATGATTCTCGGGTCCAGCTCTTCTCTCATAGACATCCCATTCACCCCTGTAAATAAAAATTGCACCCTCTGTTGACGGAAATGTCACCTTCCAATGATAGTATTCAACATATTCTCGATAATCCACATTCCAATCCATTCCATTAATGATGTAAAACACTGTCATCTCGAGGAAAAAAGATCCTAGAGGAAGTGGTACCCACAAAAGTCAATGGGACACTCCATACACTACCACACATTACCCGTTATAATTCCCAAAAGTGTTTCTTGCATCAAAACATCCACATAAAGAAAAATACAAGCGCAAGGTTTTTTACCCCTCACGTAGAGAAAAAACTGTGTGAGGCTCCTGTATTGAAAAGAGTTTATGAAATAGTAAAAGCAACTATATTATACCTCTCACTATAGATGGTCTAGGATCCTTCTCATATTATGTCAATTTCACTCTATATGTATGGCTTGTACCATGGAAATGTGACTCTACCAGGAAACCTGGATCTGATCCACCCTATTTTCACAAAGATCATGATGCCTGGATACCACAACCACAACCACCACTACCCAAGCCTGACCAGGCCTGACCCGACTGCACTGCCCCAGATCCCAGCCTAATGTGGAGCTAATGAACCTCTTCCTGAACCGGATGTCAGATATCACATTAATTTTTCACATGGCCTCGCAAGCCTCACTGATGGAAATATACCAAGATTCCTGCACCCATAGCATGACATGATATAAAATCAAGGATTTCTTTGAAGGATAAATTCCTGCATAATGATGTAGATCCACTGAAGAAGATAAACAACACTCAACTATTATGTACCCCTATATTCCCTTGGGTTTTGCTATGTAATCAGCACTAGATTCACAATCTCAGGGATAGATAGAAACCTGAACATGTTGACCTGAGATTTTATAGCACGTATAGGGCCATCCTCGAATATCCTCACCTTCTACAGTTCATCAGTAAGAAACATCAGTGAAAAACATTCTTGCTCTATAAAGTGTTATGATTATTCTATTACTATCATCATGCCCTAATCCTGAAGCATAAACAAAGAAGCATGATCTGCTCGAAGGGTCATGGTGTAAAGGTATTCAAAGAAGACTATTTATTATTCATCCAATCCCATATTACACTGGCTATCATCCTGTTTTAATATTTCACACTAATGCATTGCTGCTCCACATATAATGTATGTCGTGAGATTAACCCTCCGCTCTGAAGGAATCTCTAGGTGGTCAAAAATACCTAATGTGGTCTCTAGATATAGCTCAGCAGCCTGTGGTCCAACATCCACATAAAACATAGGAGGATGTTGCTTCAGGAACTCCCGTGTCAGCTCATACATAGTCAAGGCTAGTTGTGGTTCTCCCTAGATCATCTTTATATATTGAATGAAACCATCATAGAACCATTCATTAGAACCTATATTCAGAACATCCACTATATTGTATCTAGAACTACAAGAGGATCAAATAGTAGCATGTGTCCCATTGGCTCTGATGTATGGTCATCCCCTCCCTAGTGGAATTCCCTCTGAGGTCAAGGTGGTGGAATGTCTCTCCAATGAAAAGCACATGACTCTGTAATAAACAACATAAAATTACAAATCTCAAAGAATAAGACAGGTGAAAATCATCCTAGAAACCAAGTCAAATGACAACCTGCTCCTAAATCTAGAACTGTATAAATAACATCCAACAAACCACAAGAAACAATTCCACTTACCCACTCAATATCCATGTTTAGGTCAAGTATTTATCCACTATTTGACGTTCCATTTCCCTTCTTGTTCACATTCAGTTACCAAGGAATTTCACCATGGGATTCAAATTCAGAATCCTTAATGGCCCACAACACCTTAGTATCCCAAACATGAATCCCTTTCAAACCATACATAATTAGTTCATTTAACATTTACTTGTCATCAGTGTGACATTTCTAAATTCATAAGGGCCAATAATCCTTATGGATTGAAATATTATGTCACACTATTATCTATTTTACCCAACATACACAATAGTAGGCACCACTAGAACATGAACTATCATAAAAACATGCAATATATAATTCATCATATATGGAAAGAAATAATTCATGGCATGCGATTCTAACAAGTGTCTATATGATGCAAGAAATGGATTTCACTTATCATGTCGAGTTGAAACTGAAATAGGACATGCAATTGCATCAATATTAATATCATAAATCATGTGTGTCACCCAACAGTGTAATATAATCTACTGTAACATTCATGATCTAAAAATAAGAACTCAATTCGAGGCATTTTGGAATTTCCATGTTGGAGGGGTAGCTACTCTTGGGCACAATTTATTACCAAATTCCATTTCCTTCCTATGCCTATATATTGTCACAAAATAGTAATTCAAATGAGAAAATACACCATTGATACCACTTTGTAATGTACTGGACTCAGAATCCACTCGAAATGGTGCCCCAATACTTGTTGGTCACATGGACTCAAAAGAATCTCATCAAATGTTATAGGCTACCGACTAACAGTGAGGGACACAATGAGTCTGTGGGGAGACTATTCCCTCACAAAAAAATTATCATAGTGGAATTAAAATACAGACATTAGCAGAAGTGAATAATTAAGCAGTCAACTTAAATTAAGAAAAGATGGGAATATATATAAATAACCATAAATGACTCATATACAAAATGATGTGGATGATACATGTATCTTGAAAGCAGTAAAAGCATGTACATGGATATCTAATAAATTACAAGTATCCCAAAAACAACAAAAGACCAAAAAGGTATCCTACCATAGCAATCTGTAGCTTTGTCCTATGCTCCCCAGCTTCATAGCCACAGTCAACAAACAATACTATGGTACTTTTCCTATCATCACTTGAAACCATATAATCTCTTGGGTTCCCCAAAGAGACCCATATAGGGTGTGAGAGAAACAGTCTGGTAGGCCACAGTCTAGGACTATACAGTTCTAATAGAAATTCTACAGACTTTTTAGCAAGTATTAATATGAAATAAAGTAACGTGTCTATTCACATGGAATAATTCTATAGTAGTAAGTAAAACTAACCATCCCTCAAGCCTACCTGCAAAAGAGTCACCGCCTAACAAGGAAGCTAAATGAAAAATAAAATTCACATGATCACAGTATGTCATCTGTATTACGAAACCCATAGCCATGTTGTATATATATTTTAAGTATTCCACGGCCACGCTGTATAGTGAAATCAAGTATCGCAAATCCAAAAAAAATATTGAAGAGTAGAATCCCATAACCATGCCATTTAGTGAATAAAATACCTCATGGCCCGGATCCAATGTGTGATTAGACCAATGAATCCCTGTAATACTTCTATACCATGGAGATATGGATCCGATGATCATGTCCAAGGCATCCAATGGAGTCCCACATGCCAAAGGAATATGAATCCATGGGGTAGAAATTCTAGATGCATCCCACAAAATCTGAACCCACGGGGTAGAGTCAACCCAAGGCATCCACTACCATGTTCCAGATCCATGGAGATAGTCCATGGTATTAATCAACCCTTCGTTTAGGTATTCAATAATACAATTAAAACAAACATTCCATGTGAGTATACCCACTCACATCATCTTTCACAATCCATGAGTATACCCACCCATGCAAACCATTTATAAAAATAAAAATATGGCCCAACCCTCTCATATAAATTATTTAACATTCCATTTGTCATTTTATATAGGTATACACACCCATAATATCCATTTAACATGATAAACATTCAATATATACAATTCATATCATGATATTCATCTATCAAGGATGTATTACATCTCTTAAGCAAGATAATCAAGCTATCAAGGCATTAAGAGGCTTCCTCTAACTAGAAAAGAACGTGCACACACCCCTTGGGGGTTTAAACAGACATAAATAGGTTATTTCATTATGCTGAATCCCTTGGGTGACCATGAATCTTGTAATATGTTCCAACACACATAAACTAAACCTACACGAATCATCACATGGTCCAACAAATACAATGGTAAGAAACTCGCTCGAAAATGAGGCCTCGCTGGAATGTTTGAAGGGTAGAAAAATGGTAGAACACCTGAAAATCATAGGAAAAATTAAAAAAAAGTATATACCACCTACCTCACCTCCGTTGTAGACATCTCATCTAGTATCAGGTCCTAATTCATCATGTTTTGGAAGAAATCAGACGAATGAATTAAAAGCGAGATATTAGGGCATATGAGTGTAAATCCAAATATCACATTCCTTATTCCGAAGAATCAATAATGACTAAAATGGAATTGAGTACTTACTGATGCAGTTTCAATGAGCCTGAAAACAAAAGAATCATAGTTCCAAAATATTCTAAATTATAAAAACTATTTTATAGTTGTTTTGTCTCTTAAATAATGATGAAATAGGTTCTTTCTGTCAAAATATGATGCTACTACCAGATTTATATAAAACCATCACATTGAAAGTACACAACGTGTAGGCCAAGTACACAGTGTGTACTGTCCTATATTTGATTATGTGCTAGAATGGCTACATGTCATGATAGCCTAGTACACGACATGTACCAAAAGACCATGTCCTGTATGAAAAGTATACGACGTTTACCTAGTCTACAGTAACAATTCTGTATGTTTTTCTCCATCTTTCATAAAAACAACCCAACCGGCCCATAGCGCGGCTTAAGGTCAAATCCAAAAAGGAAGGTAACAACATTAACCACAAAATAATGATTCGTACCTCAAGAGACACCAAGGATATTACATTATAGATAAGGGATAAAATAATATAAATTTCACATTCGTATTAAATGTTACTTTTTATATTCATACCCTTTGTAGGTTTTAATGAATGTTATAGTATATGGAAAGCACCAATATCTCTTAAGAAATGTGATTATGATAAAATTGGAACTATTAATCATAAAATTCTTCTATAAATTGGGAAACATGTGAAATTGGATAATCACACATGGAATTTATAATAATTAATAATCAATTGAAATGAATTTCATATATTCAATGTACGAAAAATGGTTCGAAATTTTCATTTATATGAATGAACGAATTCCTCTAAATCGTGATTCCAAAAATTGACACCAGTGATTCACTGTAATAATTTAAATCTCAATATTTATCATTCAATAAAGTTATAATTGAATTTTAATACATGTAATCATGGAATTCTTAAGGAACACATATATCCAAAATTAGTTTAATAAATAAAAAATCTATTTTTAGGCATACAAATTCACCTTTTAAATATTAAAAAATATTTTTAGTAATTAATATAGTTAAAATATAATAAATATATAAGTTGGATACCTTTTTAATGATTCTCAAATATTCCTGCTTTTTTACTCTTTTGGGGTTTCACTGTTTCATCATCACAATGTACCTAAAAAAGACTATCACTAAGCAATGAATAAGAATAACGTCATTCAATCTCAAAAAAGTAATGGTGATTGGAATGAATCATAAAATATTTTTAAAACTAATTAATAATAAATAAAATGAAAGAAAAATAATTAGAAATAATACAAATGAAACTAAACATCAGACATTTTTTATTCCGCAAGTGGTCCCTGGGTTTTGACTTCCTCTAAATTGGTAGAATCAACTACTATTTGAAATTTAAATTTAGGTTGAATTTCATTTTTTTACTACCTAAAATTCTTCCATATATATTTTATTCTTTATTATTTTTTTTCTAAGGAAATTGTTGATAGATTACATAAAATCCAACACAATGGAAATGAGATATATATTTCATGGTGTGGGTAGTTTAAACAACGGGTCCTCCTTCTTTTTGTTTAAAACATACATAAAAAAAATCTCCATTCTCAATTTCTTAATTTTGGAAGTTTTTATATATTTTAATAAAATAGTTTTAGTCATAGTGTATTTTTATTTGAAAAAAAATTAAAACATGAATAATCAATTAAATCCCCCCCCTTAATGTAAGCATCAGATTTCTTTTCTTCCTTTAGAAATTCAACTTTTATCTCACACATCATCCAATAAAATGTTCAACTATTTTATAGATCTTTATGTATTCCTCATCTGGTTCAATGTCATGTTCATCATCTCCAATTAAGGAAACAAGTTTTATCCAAATATCAAAATTAAAACAATGAAAGATAATAATAAATTAAATTCTAATAAAATTAAATTATAATGAGTATAAGAAAATATCATCTAAATGAGTTGGTTCGACTAAAATTTATTATTATATTGAAACTAATTCTTGGGTTGAGTGTTTTTTTATGGAGTTAGGTAGTAAAGATCATCAAATATTTATTTTAAATCGCCACATGGAAGGTTTATTCTTATTCCAAAGCTAGAAAGTGATATAAATGCGTTGATTCATTTTTTATTAAATATAGAGAGATCATGTTACATTTCATATTCTTTCAAAAATTCTTCCACATCATAATAATATAACATAAGTATATTAATTAGAAGGTCATCCTAATGATTCAACTCCCAAAATGGTTTAGATACGTGGAATTTATCTTTGAGAAACAATTTTTTGGAATCCCTAGTTTCTTTTATTTGAAAAATGGGTGAGGAATTATATTCCACCACTAGATCTTATTCTTGATGTGGTTTGGGATGAGTTACCCCATTTAATAGGACTTCATAATTTTCAATTATTCTTTGATAATCTGAATTTTTATGATTAGGAATGTTGTTTTATTTTTGAAATGGGAGACATAAAACATCACAAAATAATATATTCTTTGATAAAATAATGTTATCATCAATCCATTATTAGAACCCATCCATATCATTGTGATCAAAATTTCCTTAAAAATGAAAATAAATTAGAAATAAAAAATAATATATGTTTGAATACATCATGGAAGAATAGGAATTTTTACATATTTTATAATTTTTTTAGATAAATAAATCTATTTACAATATTTGAAAATAGAACAATAAATGAAATTCGACTTTGATTTTGAAAATCAATTCCATATTTTGGAATGTCTATCATTGAGTAGTGAAAATGCTACAATTATTTTTCCATGTTTAGAATAGTGGATGGCTAGTATCATCTCAAAAGAAGATATTTTTATTCTGTCAAATATTATAAAAAATTTACTTTATATAATTTTTTTATTATATTCAGAAAACTATGAAAAAGTTTAAGCTTAATGTGAATGGAAATATAAAACAAAAAAGTAGATGTAGATGAAATATAATGGTTTTAGGTTAGTGAATAATAGAAATTATCCTATGATATTCATATAATTAGAATCTTAATTGTCTTATTAAATATCTTTCAAATAAAAAATTTCATTGTATGTGTGAACACATTCTTCTTCCTTAGTTGTGAAAGTAAAGTGAATTCAACAACCACTAAGAAGACCACACATCTACCACCTCAATCAAGGGAGAATACTTTTCAACGAATAATTTCAATCTTATATAACTAATACTTGGATTAGATCCATGAAAAATCATACTTTTATTAAGATAAAGTAAATACAAATCTTGGTAATGGATTCAAAATATGATTACCCCTATGATATTTCTCAGGATAGTTACTCATAATCATGAGTATAAGATATAATTATGGATAATGTGAGAGAGAGGGAGAGATAATGGAATAAACACATGAATTAAATATATGTACATGAGTTTAATGGAAAAATTTACATTAAATTCTATATTTGAAATAAACTAAAGTAGTGGAAGCATACTCCCCCATGGTAATGTTATTCTAGTCAGTCCCGTCTCTTTTTTAGTACTAGTCAAGGACCTCCAAAATATGTAATTAAAAATATTTATGCCATCCTAGTCATACTATTCCCACATTTTATATTCACATCAAAAAATTTATTTTATTCACCCAATCCAAACCAAATCAACAAGTTGAGTTTTAAAAAAAATCTCATAGGGATCGTGATTTAATTTTTTCTCGACATTTTATTCATCACATGAATCCTTATTCTTGATGTGAAACATGTAATTTATTCTTTTTAAATATCATTTATCTCATGAATCACGTCTTGCGTGTACATTCAATGTGTGATTGTACTAGGATATTATTAAAGCTTCTATATACATGAAGAATCTAGTTTTGAAATGCATTCATGTTGTGCAGTCATCTTTCCAAATATATTGAATTTAGTAGTTTATTTTAATTTATGGTTTATCTTATTTGTTATACATATTTGGACACATATTTCTATTCCATAATGTAGGCCTCATAATTTAATTACAATAATGTACAACACTCAACCATAGTTTCCTTCCACATGGTTTTTTAGAACCCGACTTTCTCCCTCTACTAGTGGAATAGATTTATACTCTAAACTAGATTCCTGGTGGTTATCCATTCTTATGAGGATAATCCCTAAAGATTTAAATATTAGAAATGGATCTAAATCTCAATATCAATATATCATAGAAGTGGTAATGTATTTTTTGGTGTTCGGGAATAGCAGTCTACTTGTGTATAACATGGTAGCTGTGAGTTAGAATGGTCAAAATTTTGGAGGTATGTATGTCTAAAGTGATATGGTTCTGTTTTTGCAGTGGAAAACAGTGTACACATCTTAATGTACCATAGTAGAGTTTAACTCGTTCTCTCACTTCTTTAAAATAATTTACATGTAATCTGGACTCAAATATCTTACTATAGTAATGGGCTCCCATAATTAATACCGATATATGAATGATCGATTATGTGATATCTACATCCTCTTGTTTCTCTTATATGCTAATTGGTGCTTGTACATGCTTATGTTGGTCACTGTTCTTATGTGCCGAGTGAAAGAACCATTTTTTCTCATATATACATAAGAAATAATTCAATTGAAATCCTTCAAAATATAAAACATATTTTATGTTGAAAGAGGCCATTTAAAACATAAGTCATATTCTAAATTGCTAAAAAATTATATAAAATATTAATAAAAAACAAATAATATATCAGTTCATTATTTGGACATTAATCATTAAAAATAACTAAAATAGTTAATATATTTCCCTGTAAAAATTATTTTCCTCAAATATAAATTATGGAAATATCAAAATATATATTTTTATCATCCAGTATCATGGTAACAAGTAATTTTTTTTATGTCTTGTCCCTAAAAAATATCAAACAAACGAATATTTTGGTACCCATATACAATTTGGTAATGATTTGTTAGTAATTAAATACTGTATTAAATAAATTTTAATTATTTTTTAAGAGAAATTTCATCCAATGTATTTCATAATATTTTGTAAATATTTGCATTCATAGCACCACAAACTTTGCAATAATTAATGCATTATTTAACAACACATTGTCCATAAATACCATAGTGAAATAAACCAATATAACGACCCATACTTTACATACATTGTTATTACTTCAAAATTGAAGAACACTTATTAAAACATATTACAAAACCATGAAAGGACCGTATAGGTATAGTGTCTTTTGAAACTGGGAAACATAAACAACTGGTTCATAAAGCGTCTACATTGTCTCCCATTTATTTCATCATATCTATAGTTCCCTTTGGCGTATCTTACTTAATAACCTTCTTCTTGACCTGGGGAAAGAAAACATACAAAAGGGTGAGCTCAAATGCTCAATAAGGGTAAACAAAAAAATATCAATCACATCAAAATAAAAACATAACATTTTGGAAATCTTACCCTGCAAAAGAGATCATAATTTCATAACATGGGATAAATCATGGAAGTGAAATGTAATCCCAATAATTATAACTTAAAACATGAAACTTTGTGGCATACACACATAATAATAGAGAATCATTTCTTATTAGTCAAGACTCATTGCCAAGACTATCTTAGTGGACAAAGTCCATTTCTGAACCGAGTTCACTCCTCGTTTCAGTCCGGTTTCACTGAACTGGTATAACCTACCATTCCAGCCATGTCTATCTAATGAGATATAAAATCTTTACCCAATTCATTGGAGGGAGATATAGGTCCCACCCATCTAATAATGATACCATTCTTATCTGTTCCACAAAATCATAAACCATACATCATAGCATAACCCATGTAATAAAAATGGGATTCTTAAACATCATGAAATCATAAAACAATTCAAATAAGATAAATGAATTTATAAAAATAATTCCATCACAACATAATCAAATCAATTTAATAATAGGGATAGAGACATAACCCTTTATTATCTTAGATGTAAAATAATTTTGATAAAACACTTGAACTCCATTCTTGAGGAAAATATCCTTTCTACTTCAAAAACATTTTCCTTTCTTTAACATGTCATACAATTTTAAAATAAAAGAAGTTGATTAAAAATAAACGTTAAAACTTGTAAAGGAATCTTCTTGAAAATAATGTTTTAAAAATCCATTCATGCTGTATTAGTTAAAAAAACATTCTTCTCGTACTTTTGTCAGAAAAGTCAAAAATTACCTCGTACAAAAAACGACAAAAGATTCCTTTCATATCTTTTACTAAAAAATAATAGAAGGGTAAAATTGGATTTAAACAATTGTAGGTGGATGGAATAATATTACATATTGAGGAAACAAGGATGTGGATGATAAAATACACCCTACTAAATTCCAAAGTATAAACAATCTCGAATAAAAATGAGATTGTGATATTTCCCTTACCTTAGGTCTGATTTGCTTCGTAAGTGTCCGAACCTCCTGTATAATGATTTAAATAATGTTATTGACTTATTATAGAATCATACATATTTTTATGATATCATATATGGTTATATTCTTAGCTTCTTATTAGTAATATTTCATTATTACTTGTTATTCTGGTGTTTATTACTTTTTGTTCTCATGCGTGTTTTGTTGAATAAATTATTATTATTCTCTTTAAGTTATAGATAAATCATTTACAGAATGGTATTATTGTAATATATATTATATTCATTCATTCAATTCATTTATATAATCATTATGCAATGATGATCTTGTAGAACGAATCACATCACATCGTGGAGACGGTATTCCGTACGTACGGACGAGGGATGATGTCATTTCCATGATTGTGGAATTATATTGTAGTGTATGTATACTATATCAGAATCAATAAAACATTACAATAATCATATATATTCATTACTTTCACCCTTATACACATCCATGTAATGTGGTGGTGGAAAATAGATTACACCACGGTGTGGAGACGGTATTCCGTCCATACGCACGCGCAGTGATTTCGTTTTTCGTAGGATGGATAAGAGGTGAAATAGGGTTGTTTCATGTTGATAATAACATATCCGTATATGAGTTATACTTATGTTATTACCCCATTAAGAAACATCTAATGAAGAAGAAGTGGAAGAAGAAATAAAGATGAAAGAATCTGTAAGGGGCATTACCTCTTCTTTGAGGCGCTTCTTTGAGACCTCCTTTTAGGGTGCTAAAATTGGTCTTTGAAGAAGACCAAGACCTCTAGGATGTCTCTAGAGAACTGGAGAGGAGAATTTGTCAGGGTTTGGCCGAGCTTGAATGATCAAATTGGTGTGAGGAGGAGAGGGAGGAGGTTCCCTTTTATAAGGGAGGAGAGGGGCACCTTTGGAAATATAAGAAATATTAGTTTATATTAAATCCCAACCCCACGTAAAAATTTTCAAAATGACTCATATCCGAAGATTAGATGATATAGGGTTTTAATATCATCATCCAATAAAATTTATACATGTTAGTAATTTATTTTAAACATTACAACTTGATTTATCCTTATTTATCAATTTAATTTTATTTGTGGTAATAATATTCTAAATTTTAAATTATTATAAATAATAACATATGTGTTGTGAATTTTCCATAATTTGACACTTTATGACATTGTAGACCATATAAATTTTAATTTTTAATTTTTAAATATTTTTGTTATTTTTAAAAAATTTTATAATATGTTATTTTTATAAAATAACAATAGTGTCAATTTTAGCACTATTCATTTATTTGAATTTAAATAAAATATATACATAAGATATGATCGAACTAAAAGCTTTAATAGATCATATGTGTCTATAAAATTAGTAGAGAACATTAAATAGTTCATATAATATTTATTTTATTATTTTTAAAACCATTTATTTGTTATTTTAATTAATAAAATAATTTCATCATCACTATTGTATCATAATAAATGATAATTATTTAATCCCTAAAAATTCTAAATAAATTCCTATGATTTAGATAATTGTATTAGCCTTCTTGATACTATTCATGTTTGAAGTTTCATGAAGTTTATTACTAAATTAAAATTATTATACTTATAAGATTTAAGAAAGTGAAATGTTGTCACATTCCTTGATTTTAATAATAATTAAATTATTTTCATGGAAAAAAGTCCATTAAATGAATCTAATCCGACCCCTAGGTGATATGGGTCGACTTTTAGTCATCCAATAGGATTTTGGAAGGTTTTGGAGTAATTTTATAATCTTATATTTACCCTTAATTACCCGATTTACCTTTAACTATAGTAAATAAAATTTACCGTAGTTACTATTTATAATGCCCAAAAATACAAAATAGCCTATTAACATAATTTGGACCCACTTATTCTGAATATGGAATCAATTTTTCAAAATTCCAAACATATAAGTTGCATTAATTAATTTAAAATATATCCCATTTTTAAGAAAATGGGTTTTAGAAGTTAAAACATTGCCAAAGATTGAAATGTTTTTACCTATGAATTCAATGTGAAATTAATGCTAATGACATACATTATATTAAATGGTAAAAATATATTATATTTATACTTTAAAACCATTCAATATTATAATTTATCCATATAAATTATCTCAATGAAAAAAGTTGTTTTTAATTAAAAATTAGCATATTTTTACTATTCATCAAAATATGAAAGTTATCAGAAAAATATCAAAAATTTATCCAAAGTAAATTTTTATACCCTGATTCAAAAGAAGAACTTTATTTTGTCAAATTGAACTTATAAACATGTCAAAAACTAGATTTAATGTGGGTGCACCATCAAAAGGCGGCAAAACTGTATTTTTTGAAAAATACTTCTTTTATCCAAAAAACTGATTTTTCTTTTCTACCTCATTCTAGAAAATGTATAAGTTGAATTAAAATGTTATAAAATTAAAAATTCAGTTAATAATATTCATAACGGCTAGTTTTAATAATATTTGAATAGCATATCATTGTTTAGTGAAACTCGGTATTGCGTACGACGTAAGCTATCGAGGAAGACCGCGGTTGCGTGTAAAGCAAGCCAAGCTAGTGTTGTGTGTAGTGAAAGATTCCTTTGATTATTTATAGAACAAAAAAAAAATATTTCTCAAAAAAGTCTCGGGTGTTACATTCTACCCCCCTTAAAATGAATTTTTCCCTCGAAATTCGTCACTTTGTAACAAACAGATGAGGATACCTCTCTCTCATCATATCCTCAAGCTCCCATATAGATTCCTCTAGTTGGTGGTTCCTCCATAAAACATTCACCAAAAGACTGGTCTTGTTCCGTAGGACTTTTTCACTATGATATAGAATCTCTATCCGCTATTCTTCATAAGAAAGATCTTGCTCTAGTGCTACAACTTCTGAGCTGAGTACATCTGACAAATCAGGTATGTACTTTGCCAGGAGAGATACATGGAACACATCGTGAACTTGAGAGAGATTCGGTGGAAGCGCCAATCGGTAATCTACCTTTCCAACATGATCCAGTATTTCAAAAGGACCGATATATCTAGGGCTCAACTTCTCCTTCATTCCAAATCTCATGACCCTCTTCCAGGGAGATATTTGTAAGAACACCTTATCACCCACTTCAAACTCTAGGTCTTTTCTTCGGTTGTCGGCATAACTTTTTTTGTCGACTCTGAGCTGCTCTTATGTTTCTTTGAATCAGTCGGACCTTTTCTGCCATCTCATCAACAATATCAGGTCCTAATAACATTCTTTCCCCAACTTCATCCCAGCAAGTTGGAGTCCTGCATTTTTTTCCATAGAGAGCTTCATAAAGAGCCATATGAATACTTGAGTGAAAGATATTATTATAAGAAAATTCCAACAAATGTAGGTGTTGATCCCAACCACCTTTGAAATCCATAGAGAAATCTCTGAACATATCTGCTAGAGTTTGAATTGTTCTCTCAGACTGACCATCTATCTGAGGATGATAAGCAGTGCTGAAACTCAACTATGTATCTAGAGTATGCTGAAGACTTCTCCAGAACTTCGAAGTAAATCTCGGATCCCGATCAGATATAATAGAAAGTGGTACTCCATGCAATCTTACCACTTCCTTTACATATATAATGGCAAGCTGATCCAGAGAGAAATCCTCTCTAATAGCAATGAAGTGTGCAGACTTTATAAGACGATCAACTATGACCCAGATAGCATTATTGCCTTTGGATGTTTTAGGAAGTCCAGTGACAAAGTCCATTGTGATGTTTTCCCATTTCCATTCTGGTATGGGTAATAGTTGTAACATCCCCTTAGACTTTTGTCTCTCAACCTTAACTTGATGAAAAACCAAGCATCGAGAGACATATTCAGCAACATCTCTTTTCATGCCATCCCACCAGAAGTAGTCTTTTAGGTCCTTATACATCTTCATGCTTCCCGGATGAATAGAGAATGAAGAACTATGAGCCTCATCCAGCAGCTCCTTTTTTAATTCTGGGATGGGAGGAACACAAACCCGATTCTTGAACTTTATTATCCCATCACAATCAAGGTTAAATTCCGGAATATTTCTCACCTTCTTTTGTAACTCTAAATCTTCATTCTGTGCCTCTATAATCTTCACATGTATAAATGGTTGAACATTCATTTGAGAAAGATACGATTTTACCCCTCCCATTAAAATTCCACGATCCATCCTTTGTAAATCCATAAATATTGGATCTTTTGTGATCCTCATCATGGATAAGCTAGAATGGTCGTGTCGACTAAATGCATCTTCCACATTGTTTTCTTTCCTAGGGTGGTAATGAATTGAGCAGTCGTAATCCTTAATTAGTTCCAACCATCTTCATTGGCGCATATTCATCTCCTTTTGTGTGAAAATATACTTTAAACTTTTATGATCAGTATAAATGTCACACCTTTCTTCATAAAGATAATGCCTCCAAATCATTAATGCAAAGATTACCACAGCTAACTCCAAATCATGTGTTGCGTAATTTTGCTCATGGATTATCAACTATCCTGAGGCATAAGCTATCACCATATCATTTTGCATAAGAACACACCCCAGCCCCTTCTTGGATGCATCACTGTAGATCACAAACCTTTATCCACTACAAGGTGGTGTGAGCACAGGTGTACTGGATAACCTTCTTTTCAACTCCTTTAAATTATCTACACATTCCTCTGTCCAAACAAACTTAACTCCTTTTCGAGTCAACCTAGTGAGTGGATTAGATAATCATGAAAAATCTTTCACAAAACGTCGATAATATCCAGCCAAACCAAGAAAACTTCGGATCTCAGTTACTGTTGTTGGTCTCGACCATCTTTTGATAAACTCTATTTTTGATGGATCCACAGATATCCCCTCTTTTGAGATTAAGTGACCCAAAAATGCAACTTTTTGATGCCAAAATTTACACTTGGTAAATTTGGCATAAAGTTTCTCCTTTCTCAGAGTCTTAAATATAATTCTCAAGTGATCTTCATGTTCTTCTTTGCTCGTTGAATAGACAAGAATATCGTCTATAAAGACTACAAAAAATTGATCAAGATAGTCTCTAAAGACTCTATTCATCAGATCCATGAAGATAGTAGGGGCATTAGTAAGACCAAATTGCATCACTATAAATTCATAGTGTTCATACCTTGTACGGAAAACCGTCTTTGGTATATCTGCCCTTTTGACCCTTAATTGATGATACCCTGAATGAAGATCAATCATGGAAAATAATTAAGCTCCGCGTAGTTGGTCAAATAAGTCATCAATGCATGGGAGAGGATATTTGTTCTTGATAGTGAGCTTGTTAAGTTCTCGATAATCAATGCAGAGTCTCATTGATCCATCTTTCTTCTTAACAGATAGAACAGGTGCTCCCCAAGGTGATGCACTGGGGCGTATGAATCCCTTATCAAGATTCTCTTGGAGTTGCTTCTTCAATTCCTGCAACTAAATTGGGTCCATTCTATAAGGTGTATTTGAAATAGGCAAAGCACCCGGTACAAGTTCTATTGAAAACACAACATCACGATTTGGTGGAAGACCCGACAATTCCTCTGGAAAGACATCATCAAACTCCCGTAAAATGGTAATATTCTTAATTTCTTTGTCACCAACCATTTGAGATAAATAACCTTCATTAGGTGGAATCAAGACCCATAAGATGGAAGAAATTCCCACTGAAAGGTTATGTTCATCCTTGCATCAATAGACAATCATAGATTGATCTGGAATATGAAATGTGACTTCCCTTCTTTGGAAATTGATATGAGCTCCATATAAAGAAAGCCAATCCATTCCAAGAATCACAACAAATTCCCGTAAAGGAAGGATCACATGATTTGCAGGAATCACTTTCCTACAAACATCAATCGGGGAAGAATTATAAACTTTTGACGTGACTGTTGTGCCATTAGGGGTTGTCACAGCTAACTCAACATCTAATTGTTGAGGTAATACGGTGATACCCTTAGAAAAATATTCAGAAATAAAAAAGTGGGTGGATCCAGAATCAAATAAAAAATTTACTACTTTAGAGTGGATCTAAGTGTACCTTTCACCACATTGTTATCGTGCTCCACATCGCTGATAGAAATTTCATGTGACTTTCCTTTGTCTTTAGCCTTAAGATTTTGTTGATGTCGATCATCATCAATAACCCTTTGATTAGGGCATTTATTGGCATAATGCCCCATCTCCTTTCACTTGAAACATTGAAGTGTAGTAGGTTCATTCTGTGTGTCCCTTCCTTTGTTTGCATCATTAGACATCTTCTTCCCATCATTGCGGCATTCAAATGCCCGATGACCTTCCTTTCCACATTTGAAACATTTACTTGTCCCTTTAAGACAACTCCCTCCATGTTTCGTTCCACACAATGAGCCTAAGGGAAAGCTCATCTTCATTTCAGGGTGCTCTTTAGATTTTCCTTTGAATTCCATTTTCCTCTTCTTATCAAACCCATATGACTGATGGGTTACTGTAATCTCCATCTCAACATTGAGAGCACATCGAACGATTTCCTCATAGATATTGAAGTCCCTTATGGCTAAGGCCCTTCGAAGGCTTGGTTTTATGCCACTAAATAATTGATCGATCT
Source organism: Viscum album (assembly GCA_963277665.1). Classification (NCBI taxonomy): domain Eukaryota; kingdom Viridiplantae; phylum Streptophyta; class Magnoliopsida; order Santalales; family Viscaceae; genus Viscum; species Viscum album. Next base: position 1,953,088,753 of record OY728150.1, read on the forward strand.
TACTCTCGGGTTGGATAATATTACCAGAAGTGTACCTTGCAAGTCTTGTAAAATTTTCTTCATAGGTACCAACAGATTCATCATCCTTTTTCTTCAGTTCATGAAACTCTTTCTCTATCTTTGTTCGGAGAATATGAGGGAAGTACTTATTGAAAAATAAGTTCTTGAACACGTCCCATTCCCTGGACTTATATTCATCTCTTTGACTCATATTATTAATAAGATTCCACCATTGATCAGTATCTCCTTCCAAACGATACACTGATAGGATGACTTTATCATGTTTAGAACATTGAAGAACTGAAAATATCTTTTTAGTAGTACTGATCCATTGTTCTGCAACTAATGGATCAGTAGACCCGCTGAATGATGGTGGACGCTGCCTCATGAAGGATCCAACAGAATGTTGCTCCTTCCTTTACTCATTTGGATGTCCATCAGGATTCATAGCTTTAGAAATATGTGTGATCATGGCTACAAGATTTTGCATTCCAGCTCCCATAACGTTTGGTTCCTCAGGGGGGCAATCATTGCATTTCCCACCGCATTCCGCATTAACACGGTTCCTTCGGGTTCCATCCATTGACTAAAACCAAGAAGAATAGTGTGAGCAACACTAATTATAATAGGAAAACCACATAATCAAGAATAAAATTTCACACTTAAGGTCTTATCATAGGTTATTCATGGCCATTTCTAAAACACTATGATTGTGTTCTACGCTTAGAATTATCCTTATGGTTCTTACTAAGGCTTTCACATCCTAGTTTCCAAAGGTTGACTATATCTTTCCTCTGATACCAACAATAACGACCCATTATTTACATACATTGTTATTACTTCAAAATTGAAGCACACTTATTACAACATATAACAAAACCATGAAAGGACCGTATAGGTATATTGTCTTTAGAAGCTGGGAAACGTAAGCAACTGGTTCATAAAGCGTCTGCACTGTGTCCCATTTATTTCATCATATCTATAGTTTTTTTGGCATATCGTACATAATAACCTTCTTCCTGACCTGGGGAAAGAAAAAATACAAAAGGGTGAGCTCAAATGCTCAATAAGGGTAAACAAAAGAAATATCAATCACATCAAAATAAAAACATAACATTTTGGAAATCTCACCCTGCAAAAGAGATCATAATTTCATAACATGGGATAAATCATGGAAGTGAAATGTAATCCCAATAATCATTACTTAAAACATGAAACATTGTGGCATACACACATAATCATAGAGAATAATTTCTTATTAGTCAAGACTCATTCCCAAGACTATCTTAGTGGACAAAGTCCATTTCTGAACTGAGTTCACTCCTTGTTTCAGTCCTGTTTCACTGAACCGGTATAACCTGCCATTCCAGCCATGTCTATCTCATGAGATATATTGTCTTTAACCAATTCATTGGAGGGAGATATAGGTCCCACCCATCTAATAATGATACCATTCTTATTTGTGTCACAAAATCATAAACCATACATCATAGCATAACCCATGTAATAAAAATGGGATCCTTAAACATTATGAAATCATAAAAAAAATTCATATAAGATAAAGGAATTCATAAAAATAATTCCATCACAACATAATAAAATCAATGTAATAAAAGGGATAGAAACAGAACCCTTTATTATCTTAGATGGAAAATAATTTTGATAAAACACTTGAACTCCATTCTTGAGGAAAATATTCTTTCTACTTCAAAAACATTTTCTTTTCTTTAACATGTCATTCAATTTTAAACTAAAATAAGTTGATTAAAATAAACTTGAAAACATTTAAAGTAATTTTCTTGGAAATAATTTTTTAAAAATATATTCATGCCGTTTAAGTTAAAAAATCATTCTTCTCGTAATTTTGTCGGAAAAGACAAAAAGTGCCTCGTACGAAAAACGACAAAATATTCCTTTCATATATTTTACTAAAAACTCACCAAAGGGTAAAATTGGATTTAAACAATTGTATGTCTATGGAAAAATATTAAATATATAGTAAACATGGATGTGGATGATAAAATACACCCCAGTAAATTCCAAAGTATAAACAATCTCGGATAAAAATGAGATTCTGATATTTCCCTTACCTTAGGTCCGATTTGCTTCGTAAGTGTCCGAACATCCTATATAATGATTTAAAGAATGTTATTGACTTATTACAGAATAATACGTATTTTTATGATATCTTATATGGTTATCTTCTTAGCTTCTTATTAGGAATATTTCATTACTACTTGTTATTCGGGAGTTTATTACTTTTTGTTCTTATGCGTGTTTTGTCGAATAAATTCTTATTCTTCTCTTTAGGTTATAAATACCTCATTTCCATAATGGTATTAGTGTAACATATATCATATTCATTCATTCAATTCATTTATATAATCATTATTCAATGAAGATCATGTAGAACGAATCACATCACATCGTGGAGACGGTATTCCGTACGTACGCACGAGCGATGATATCATTCCCATGATCGTGGAATTGTATTGTATTGTATCTATACTATTTCAGAATCAATAACACTTTACAATAATCATATATATTCATTACTTTCACCCTTATACCCATCCAAGTAAGGTGGTGGTGGAAAATAGATTACACCATGGCATGGAGACGGTATTCCGTACGTACGCACGCGCGGTGATTTCATTTTCCGTAGGATAGATAAGAGGTGAAATAGGTTTGTTTCATATTATAATAACATATCAGTATATGAGTGATACTGATGTAATTACCTCATAATGAAACAACTAATTAAGAATAAGTGGAAGAAGAAATAATGATGAACGAATCGGTAACAGGCATTACCTCTTCTTTGAGGCGCTTCGTTGAGACCTCCTTCTAGGGCACTAAAATTTGTCTTTGAAGAAGACCAGGACCTCTAGGATGTCTCTAGGGGAGTGTAGAGGAGAAAGTGTCAGGGTTTGGCCGAACATGAAGGCTCAAATTTCTGTGAGGAAGAGAGGGAGGAGGTGCCCTTTTATAAGGGAGGAGAGGGGCACCTTTGGAAATATAAGAAATATTAGTTTATATTAAATCCCAACCCCACTTAAAAACTTCCAAAATGACTCATATCTGAAGATTAGATGAGATAGGGTTGTAATATCATCAAAAAATAAAAGTTAGACATGTTAGTAATCTATTTTAAACATTATCAACTTGATTTATCTTTATTTATCAATTTTATTTTATTTTTAGTAATAATATTCTAAATTTTAAATTATTATAAATAATTACATATGGGTTGTGAATTTTCCATAATTTGACACTTTATGACATTTTTGACCATATAAATTTTAATTTATAAATTTTAAATATTTTTGTTATTTTCAAAAAAATTTATAATATGTTATTTTTATAAAATAACAATAGTGTCAATTTTGACACTATTCATTTATTTGGATTTAAATAAAATATATACAGAAGATATGTTCGAACTAAAAGCTTTAATAGATCCATAAAATTTCATATGTGTCTAGAAAATTAGTGGAGCACATTAAATAGTTCATATAATATTTATTTTATTATTTTTAAAACCATTTATTTGATATTTTAATTAATAAAATAATTTCAACATCACTATTGTGTCATAATAAATGATAATTATTTAATCCATAAAAATTATAAATAAATTCCTATGATGTGTATAATTGAATTAGCTTTCTGTATACTATTCATGTTCGAAGTTTCATGAAGTTTATTACTAAATCCAAATTAATATACTTATAGGATTTAAGAAAGTTACAGGTTGTCACATTCCTTGGTTTTAATAATAATTAAATTATTTTCATGGACAAAAGTCCATTGAATGAATCTAATCCGACCTTTAGGTGATATGGGTTGACTCATAGTCATCTAATAGTATTTTCACAGGTGTTAGGATAATTTTATAATATTATATTTACCCTTAATTACCCGATTTACCTTTAACTATAGTAAATAAAATTTACCGTAGTTACTATTCATAATGCCCAAAAATAAAAAGTAGCATATTAACATAATTTGGACCCACTTATTATGAATATGGAATCCATTTTTCAAAATTCAAAACATATAAGTTGCATTAATTAATTTAAAATGAATCCTGTTGTTAAGAAAACGGGTTTTAGAAGTTAAAACATTGCCAAAGATTGAAATGTTTTTACCTATTAATTCAATGTGAAATTAATGACAATGACATAAATTATATTAAATGGTAAAAATATATTATATTTATACTTTAAAACCATTCAATATTATAATTTATCCATATAAATTATCTCAATTAAAAAAGTTGTTTTCAATTAAAAATTAGCATATTTTTACTATTCATCAAAATATGAAAGTTATCAGAAAAATATCAAAAAATTATCCGAAGTAAATTTTTATACCCTGATTCAAAAGAAGAACTTTATTTTGTCAAATTTAACATATAAAAATGTCAAAAACTATCTTTAATGTGGGTGCTCCATCAAAGGGCGGCAAAACTATATTTTTTGAAAAATACTTCTTTTATCCAAAAAAAACTGATTTTGCTTTTATACCTCATTCTAGAAAATGTATAAGTTGTATTAAAATGTTATAAAATTAAAAATTCAGTTAATAATATTCATAACGGCTAGTTTTAATAATATTTTAATAGCATATCGTTGTTTAGTGAAACTCGGTATTGCGTACGACGCAAGCTATCGAGGAAGGCCATGATTGCGTGTAAAGAAATCCAAGCTTGTGTTGTGTGTAGTGAAAGATTAATTTGATGATTCATATTACATAAAAACATAATATTTCTCATAAAATTATCGGGTGTTACAACCAATATTGGAAATAATTTTTCTATTTGATCTATGAAAAAATTAATTTCAATACATCATTGGATTTGGACAGTTCCATCCCATTTCTTATTCACCATTAATATGTTCTTGACATCCAAGAATCTTATTAAGGCCTTACTCCCTCTCCAAAATCATACTACCAATCGATCTCAATGAATAAATTTAATATAACAAATCAATAATTTAATTATCATGTGTTGCATAAAATGGTGTATTTTAATGCATTTTTATTTTGATTCAATAAACTTATTAGGAATAGTATCATTCACAACAAATAATATTCATATTAATTTTTAATATATTTATTCATTTTAATTAGAGTGTTATTTTTATCATTTTGTATGGAACAACATATATTAATATTGTCCAAATAATGATTATTTCATTAATACATAAGTGATAAGAGTGATTGTACATCATTACATTAGGTTATAAAATGTATGTGGTATGGTTTTTAATATTTCTCATCTTTATTGTCATGAGATTAATTACATGAATCCTCATAGTCACTTCACATATAATTCATAACAATTTTTCTTTTCTTATTTGAGACTAATTTTTTAAAAACAATATATATTCCCATTTATTATTTCTTTTGAGTTTAAGGAAATACAGTGTTTATATAACCATGGTTCTTGTAGTCATGGAATATCACATCCTTTTCCATCATTATTTTTATACATTTTGGAATAATTAATGAATATATATCCCCACTTGTAAATCTAATTTAATCATAATGAAATATGTAGCAGTTTATCTTATAGAATCACCAACTCTAAAATTCATGATTCTCTTCTTATATTACATTTTTATAAGAGATAAGGGGTCAGGTCAAAAATTAAAAATTATTTTCATATATTTAATGAACAATTCATAAACAATATTACCATATTACATTGTAAATATGTAAAACATATCCTAAGAATCATTATTTCGTCATTTATATTGTTCAAAATAGAGTTTTTAATATCATGTGGAATGGATAAAAAATAAAGGGTGAACTTTGAATAAATAGAAAGGTTATGGACAATGGAATCTATCCTAAATTAATATTGCATAATCAATATGGAATGTTAATTTATTGAAAAAAATCCATTTAATCAGTAACCAGGGAATAAAATAAATCTATATATAATATCAATGTAGTAGTATCATGGATAATAGTTACTAAATTCTCAACAATGGAAGTGATTAATGTTTTATGTCCTGATATCAAACATAATTATATGTTTCACAATAAGGACTTGTGAAAAGATAGTTTAATTTACTGGTAGGTACACAAAAAAAATCATTAAATAAGGCTAATGGCATATTTATTCTCATGTGAAATTTTAATGCATTGATGGGATATCTGCCCCACCAGTTACTATATATCCAATCAACTTTTCATATATTAAATTATATTTTTAATTAATTATCAAAATGACTTTCCTGTAATTATCTATTTTGATAAAATAATATAGAATATTAGTATTTCCCTATTAAATCAAATAAAATTAATTAGAAGACTCTTTATATAGAAATATTTAATGGTTAAGGCACTAATAATATACAGGATATAAAAGAGTTTTTCTATTTAAGATAAAATTAATTTATATTGAAATATTATTACATTAAAGTTAATGATACAAGGCCATGTCAATGACTACAAAATTAATAAGAGATAAAAGTTGAATGCCAATTAGTTAAAAACATATATTTTTTAATAAATACATATGCATTGGAAAAGTAAATAAAACAAAATCAAACCATTAAAATAAAAATTTCAAAATGGAATTTATTTTTAACACCATGAAAACTAATAAAATAATATAAATTTTGTAAATCATTTTTATAGGGAGAAAATTAATATTTTTGATGTAAATTACAAAGAATAATTCATTTTATGTTTTTTAAATGAATTCAAATATGATCCATTTGAAAAATTCATATAATAATCCATTAGAAATTTTGAAAAATTCAATAAAAAATAATTTTTTTAATAACTAGTTTGAATGAATAATTAAACACTATAAATAAAAAAAATAAATTATTAGAGAAATTTAATTGATCAATAGATAAATAAGATAGGATTTTATTTTAAAAAAATTATTAAATTAGTTCTAATTAAAAAGAGTTGAAATTTTTTAACAGCACATAAAAACAACTTAAATAACTAAAGGATAGGAAAATTTATATAGTTTATTAATGTTTTTTTAGAGATTTCATCAATTAAAATAAGATCATTCCCAAAATTGAGATTGTAAAATATATTCTTACATCATTTTTGTATTCTAAATTACAACCCCTTGAATGATTAATAATGAATTGAATCTTTATTCATCATGAATAAGTACATATGCATATTTAATACATCAAAGGCGAAGTATATATACAATTGAGATGAAATCCTTTACAATGACCATATTATTAAATTGAGAATTAATCAATGAAGTTATTATCAATAAAAAATGTATATTTAAAAATAATAGTTAAGAAATACATCCCAAGTTTATTTGACACATAAATATGGCATAACATAATAAATGAATTTGAAATATATCCCAACAAATCGAAATTGAGTAATGAAACCCCATACTATATGTTTTTATAGTTTCTCATTGAATCTTCCATAAAATATAATAAATTTTTATTTATTATAAATATATAACATAGTATTTTAAATATTTATAATATCTTATATAGTCGATTAATATTATAACACTAATATTTATTGAAATACTAATTATTAGAATCGATATTACTTAGTTTAAACAGTTTCATTTTTCTATGGATGTTTTATTTATAATATTCTGGTCCTTGTACATTTATCATGGTACCATTATCTAAAAAAATATAATTATTATATAAATATAATATTTCTTCATAATATAAATATTTATAGACATTTTGTGAATTTTAGATATAGATTATTTAATTACACAGTTCATGGAGATGATATGTCATACATTCGCATGAACATGGTTTTCACTTTTCAAAAGATGGAATTAAATATTAAAAATTATTAATTTCCCCATAAATAATATTTGTTACATCAGATACACCATTAATATATATTTATTATATCTTTTCATACTACCATCAATTTAGAATGGGGGGAAAACAAACACAACACCTTGAGTATGTGGTAAATCACATGTATGCATGAGTGGCATTGTCATTTTCAAACAGATTATAATGTAACGATTTGAGTGATATATTATATTTCTATATAAATAATAAATTAAATAATTTAATATATAATAATTATCAAAATCCTTATTACAATCCAACAAACACAGGTGATGAACAACGAATTACATCAGAATGTGGACACTGTAAGTTATAGGCACACACCGATGATGTTTTCTCGTTCCTTGGAATGAAAAGGATGGGTAAAATTGAATTCCAATTATCATAAATGTTATTAATTATAGTACACTATATTGATTTATATAAAATTCATAAAATATAGTTACAGTAATTAGAAGAATAAATAAAATTGAATGATTCTGGATGGACAATTACATCTTCATTGGATGACATCAATTATTTCCTTTATTAAAGACCCTTGTAATTGTATTTTTTGAACTGTCATAATTATATTTCATATAGATTTAATACTATAGTATATTTTTTCAGATTTGGTAAATCACCTTTTCTAAATTTTTGAAAACTAATAGAGGGTGGGAAGGGTTTCCCTTTTATAACTCATGTGAGTGGCACACTTGTTATGGTTCTAAATGTTACAATATTATTAAGTCCCTTTTAGGGATAAATGACTCAAAATTGAATCATATTAAAACATGATATGTTGGAGGTAAATATATCACTAAATAAGAAATTTTAAGAATGCGTTTATGTCATTATTTACCCTTATCTTTTGGTTTTACACCATCTTTAACCATTTTGATTCATAGACACAATAATTCCTTTTTCAAAGATAATAGATTTTAAATTTACATATAAGATAAAATATTTTCAATAAATGGAAGTCGGTTGATATTATAGACCATTTATGATAATATAAGTCATCATTCCCTGTTTTTATGATTTTATAAAATCATTCTTCCTGAAATATCATTAACGCCCTTTTGGGGGGTCATTTCATTTAAGTTGACTTTAAAGTCGTCAAGGCAATGTATTTTAGAATATGATCCACTTAACCATAAATAATACATTACTATTTGAAATAAAATTATTTTTGAACCATAATTCATCATAAATACAAATGTTTAAATGATTTTAAAATTATTTACATTCATTTTTCTACCTCTAGCTTAATAATTGTGTCATTATTCTATAGAATTTAATGTAATTATATCATCACTAAAAATTAGAAATAAACTAAAATAATAATAAATTTTTAATTATTAACAATATAATCATTAATATTTATTTGAAATTAATTATCTATATCTAAATATATAATTTATATTTAATGGCATGTGTGTGAAAGTTTTTGTTTTTCTTAATATGATAAAATTTAATGTGATTATAAATGAAAAATACCCCCAAAATTACATATATTTGATGTTTTGAAGGATAATTAAAAAAATACACTCTTCCAAAGAAATATAGTAATGTTTTTTAATTATATTTAATGCATTATCACATTATTTTAAACACCTGATGTAATTATTTTTAACCTCAATTACTCAATTTACCATTTACAAAGGTGGTACATTTTACTATTATAACTATTCATACTTTCTAAAAAATTAAATAATTTTAAAAAAATACCCTCACGATTGAAAATATTTTATCTATTTTATCAAATTAAATACCTATTATTTTCATAAATTAATTAAAAAATAAACTCATAAAATGCAATGATAAATGATTTTCCAGAAAAAACAGGCTTTAAGCCTATTAATTGACTTTAATCAAAATCTAGTAAATTAGTGATACTAGTCGAATTAACTTTTTGTTATAATTAAAATATATTTGATATAAATTTAATACCAAATAAAAAATAAAATCTTAATATTTAAATTAAAAAATTTAACAAATTGAAATGATGGTTTTATAAAAATATGTATAATTTCACTATTAACTAAATAATATATCGATTTTAAAAAATCCAAAAAATTTAACAGTAAGTAACAATGATGAATAAAATGATAAAATTTTCATATAATAATATTTGAATAGATTTTTATAGTTTTATAAAACAATTTGTAGCATATAACACAAGATATAAAGGAAACTAAATTTAGATATATATAACAAAACATCCTATGGGGTTATATTCTACCTCTTATAAAAATTTAACCATATAAATTAAATTAATTTGATTAAAATATTGGGGATACTTATGCTTAATCAAATCCTCACGATCCCACATATAATCCATAATTTATTGGTTTCACTACAAAATGTTTTCTAAATTGGTGGTCTAATTTCAAATAACTTTCACTCAATGATCTAAAATTTATAAAAAAAATCATTATTAAAAGAATAATACTGTAGTGATATAACCTATGGGTTCATTAAATGTGAAGGATTAGATATGTACTTCCTCACTAGAGTTACATGGTACTCATACAAAACATGAGAATTATTCAGTAGAATAAACAAGTGAAATGTTGTATTCATGATACGATAATTAATTTATATGAGACTAATATATCATTGGATTAGAATTACATTATTTACAAATGTCGTAATATTTTTTCATGTAGATGTTTGAATGAGTTACATGTCACTAACTTCAAAAACCATATCAAAAAGATCATTTTCAGCATAAAGTTTGTGTCATATTTGTGATTCTATTATGTGATGTTGAATGGCCCTGACCTTATCTATTATTTCCTCAGGTAGATGAGGTCCCAATATCAATATTTCACTATATTCATGCCAAACAATTATAGACTTACATTTTCATCCATAGAGGGATTCATAATGATCCAACTAAATGATCGAGTGAACAGTTTTTTATTATAAAATTCTACCAAAGAATGGTGTTTATCATAACCACACTTTAAATACATTTATCAAGATCTTAACATTACTTATACACTATAAATGGTCCTCATAGAATTACCATATGTCTGATGATGATAAGAATTAAATAATTATTAATATATATCTTAATACCCTGGAAAGGTTCCCCTGAACATTAAGTGAAACCTCAAATCCTCATCATATATGATTGAGAGTGGTTATTCCTGAAATTTATCAACATAAAAAATTTATACCTAGTAAATAAACACAAATGATAAATTTTAGCTAATTCAGATAAAATGTGTTGTGTTTATAAGGATATATACTACAACCAATATAGAATTGTTCACTTTATATGCTATTAGGAGTTAAATGATGAAATAAATGGTAATTTATTCAAATTTCAATTCATGTGTGGGAAGTCATTGTAATATCCACTTAGATGTATGTATCTAAGAATTAATTTTTTAACACATTGGGAACTGAGATACTGACTCTATAGTATCTCTTTTCTTGTTATCCAACCCACAATACTCTTTTAGTTCCCTATACATATTTTTTATTCCATGATGAATAGATAATGATAAACTATTTTTTTATCCAATGGAACCATTTTCATATTCAGTATGGATGGAACACATAAAATGTTTATTGACCAAATCATTCTAGCATGATTGTGGATGAACTCAATAGCTTTCTTTGCTCTATTCTTTAATTTCACATCTTCATTTTATTGCTTCTTGGCCATCTCATGGATAGATGGTTTATCATTCAGACTATAAAGATATTATCTATCCCATATCCACAAAATTTTATGATCCAAAATTTCTATTTCAATTAATATTGAATCCCTTTTAGTTCTCCTCATGGGTAAACTAGCATGGTGTTTTTGGATGAGAGCATTGACCACCATTCTTACCATCCAAAGTTAGAAATGTATTGTGTATTCATAATCATTACCAAATCAAACCATATTTTTGGACACATACTAAACTATTTATCTATAAATATAAACATCATGATTTTAGGATCAGTATATATGTTATCCCACTCACCATATATATAATTACACCATATAATCAATGAAACATTTACCAAATCCATATCCAAATATCATGTCAGGTAATTATTCCCCTAAAATTTCAATTTTTGAGTGGAATAATCTATCACTTTATCATTCATCATGATTATTATATCTTGGTCCCTTCATTGATACACCGCTATACATTAAAAACAATTCTTCACTCTAGGGTAGTGTAAGAATGGGAATTCAAACCTTCCATCACTTTTGTTTGTTGAAAATTTTATCAAATTCATATATCCCGAAGAAAATTTCTCATATTCGAGTCAAATTTGTGATTTTTTATATATACAGGTCAAATCTCTCAAAATAATTGATTGTATACAACCATCCAAAAAAGACTACATATTTTAGTTACTATGGTTATTGTGGTCCATTTCTTAATAACATCCATCTTTGAAGGAACCAATGATATAACCTAAGTTGAAATTATATGACATATAAATTATACTTTTCTAGTAAAAATTAGCACAAAATAAATTTTGTATATTGCTACTCCATTCATGTTATCATCTACATGATCTTGAAATATTATTTATTTACTATTGTAATACTTGAATATATAAGAATATATCCTATAAATACAACCATAAACTGATCAAGGTAATCACTAAATACTCTATTAAATAAATCCATGAAGATGGGGGGATCATTGGAAAGTCTAAATGGAATTATTTTTAATTCACAATGAATATATATTTAATGTAAGGTTTTCTTCTTTATATCCTCCAACATGACCATTAGGTGAGATATCCAAAACATAGATCAGTCAAATAGAAGTATTGAGATATACATAATTAATCAATGAGATCATTGACACTAGAGAGATGAATCATTTTCATAGTAGATATATTGTTATATTCCATATAATCAATGAAAATTTTTATTAACCCAAATTTATTAATAAAAATTATAGGTGTTACCTATAGTGAAGCATAATAAAAAATATTAACTTTTTTAGATCTTTAGATAATTAATTAATTCATTACTACCAATCAATCAGGTCCATTCTATATGGATTATTTGGAATATTTGCACCGCTTCATATCTGTCCAATAGAAATATAAACTTCTAAAATTAGGGAAACACTTGGAAACTCTTCTATAAGGGAATTAAAAACTACATTACATTAGCCATATTATAATATTCCGAGTTACCCAATCCATATAAGATAAATATCCCTAAATAACATGTCGTATCATCTATATAATGGAATTAATTTCCTATAATTTAAAGGTAATCCTCACACAGATATACCATCATAGGTTGGTTAAGAATATTTAATGTAAATTCCCTTCCATGAAAATTTTATGGTATTTATAATAAGAGATCCAATCCATGAAAAAAATTAAACTAATTTACCTATAAGTAGAATAATAATATTTCTTGGAAGTAGATTCCCACAAAATTATATTGAAGAGGATATGTTGGATTGAGATGTGATCATCACACCAAAATGATTTTTTACTACAAAATCAACATCCAATCATTGATATGGATATGTAATACACTTGAAAAATTAAATAGATATAAAATAGATGGTAGAACATGAATCAAATTAAACACTTGTACTTCAATAGTGGATTATCAGTGTAACTATCACCACATCGCATTGAACATCCACTTTAGTGTTGTTATTCAATATTCTTGGCCTTCTACCTATAATTTATATTATTGTAATTTCCCTCAATATTGTAGGAACTGGTTTGATTAATGAACCATCACATTGTAGTTTAAGTGTTGGATAATCAAGAGTTATTTCTTTTCCTTATATTCTAAAACCAAATTACCCTTATCTCCATACTTGTAACTAACTTCAACTCCATTCAATCATTTTAGAAGATTATTTTTCCATAATTTTTACATTATTGAAAAATTTTAATTCTCTTATTATTTGATGGGTTCCTCTTTTCGTGGTTCTCATCTATTGAACTTTACTATTTATTTACATTTTATATATCTAATCTAGAAAAATATTTCTCTATCTTAATGGAAGAGGATACTATATCATCATATGATGAAAACCTTTGAGAAACTATTTCCCTTTGGAGACTCACCTTAATACCATCAAATAAATTATTGACCATTAGCTACATATTATGTATTATGTAAAAATCTAGAAATTATATTCCTGTAAAATTAGATTTATAATCAACCAAAAATTCTTCTTCCTTATTATTTAAATTGAGGAACATCTACTCCATTTCATCTCACTGCTCTCAGGGGACATATTTCTCAAATAATATCACATTAAAAGTTCTCATTTCTCTGATTTATATTTCTTAAACCTCTTTACTCTTCTATATCAATAACCACCATTGATTTTAATATCTATTAATGTAATTCACTTCATGAATAAACATATCACTTTCATTATTTCCCAAAGACCGGAATACCTTTTTGAGTGACTTATTACATTGGTCGGTTACCAAATAATTTTTAGTTCAACTAAAATATGAGGTTTCTATTGATTAAATGGATCCAACATAGTTGAATTACTTTGGGGAATAATACGTTTCACCATATGAGGAATATAATTCATAAAAACCTGCTTGAGATTTCCAAATATGGACATGATCGACTCAATTTCTATACTAACTTCAAATTAATTGTCAATAGAGAAATGCCTATATTATCTCTAGGTAGATATTCACATTCGGTTGTCAAAAACCATAAAAAAATAATAGAATACAATTTTTTGTCTTATAATCATCATGAATATTGATACATAAAATAAGAAAAAACTAATTGTAAAAGTTCTCAAATACTATAATAGATTTTCTTTATTCACTAGTTAGATATGTTCATTTGAAATCTATATTCCAATTTTCTTCCAAACATTCGCTAATAAAAAAATAAAATCCCCAAATTACAAACCCAAATTATAGATCCTACTTTATTTTATTTTAATAAGGTAAAAGGATCACATCACTAGGGATCAATAGATTTAGCGGTTTTATATAACCATATGTATACATCATTCCGATATTAAATTGGAAATATAAAAGACATATCTTAGTAATCATTATTTCATACTTTATATTACTCATAATATCCCATTTTGTTACTTGGAAATGGATATGTAATAAATGATTATCATATATAAATCAGTGATTGTTACATGCATTAGAGTTTTCATGTGTAAATAAGGACTAATCAATATAGAATGGTAAATAGTTGAAAACATGTGTTATTTAATCAATAAAATGAGAAAGATATGAATCCATAGATAATATCAATGTAGTAAATAATTGATAATAGTAACTAAATTATTAATAATGGTAATGATTCATTTTAGATTTAATGATATTAATCATCATTATATATTTACGATCAATTACATATATATGGATAGTTTAACAGAGGGGTAGGTATACACTAAATCCCCATTTAATTTGGACAGTCAACTAGATTTTTTCATGAGACATTTAGATGAATGAAGTGGATATCTATAACTAAAACTCACCCATCCCTTCATGTCCAATGAATTCATTATATATTAAATGATCCATTTAAATTATAAACAATATAATTTATCAACAAATATCTATATGTAATAAATAATATAGCATATTTTGATATTCCTAATCAATGAAATAAATTTCATAGTAAAATACTATAAAATAAAATTTTATATGATTTGGGATATAATCATATCAATGACACAAAATAATATATATTTAATAGATATGTATTTTTTAATGAAGAATGATCAAATT
The DNA here is from genome assembly GCA_963277665.1 of Viscum album. NCBI lineage: Eukaryota > Viridiplantae > Streptophyta > Magnoliopsida > Santalales > Viscaceae > Viscum > Viscum album. The sequence goes on from OY728150.1 coordinate 1,953,104,295, forward strand.
AAAATGATTATTTCCGTAGATTATTAATTGAAAATTTTTTTATACGAGACAAAAGGGTAATAATGAAACATCTAAAATATAGGATTTTTAATAAAATCATGTACTTTTTAGAAATTAAAAAAATGGAAGAAAAATAATAAAAGTATCATTAATTACATAGTTTTATATATAATACCACATAAATATTGTTGAATAATATAAATATCATAAAAATATTTTTGTGGTGAGAAATCTGTTAACATCCTATACGTTAAAAAACCCACCTTTTGACTTATGTAAACAAATTTAAAACTGGATCATTCAAAATAAATTATAATTATTACATTAAAACAATTTAAAAATCCAAAATAATATAAAATTACAATAATTAATCATTTCATTAAATAAAATGATATTTTCTAATATAATATTGAAATAAATAGACATAGAAGAAAATATAAAAATTCAAAGAAGAAATAAGATAGTACTTTTTAAAAACATTTTTTTATTTAGGTTCGAAATAGGGGAAATTTGGAATAAATCATGGAAAATAGTTAAATTTACATAAGATGAGAAAATTATGGATTTATAAAGGATAAATTATAATATTCCTTTAATGAAAACTTGATCAATACCAAAAAATTAGAGTATATATTAAATTCTATCTTCTTTGGAAACATTAAAATTTTAACCCCAGTAAAGAGTAAAATTGAATTGAAGCATTAATCATCATGAATATATATATATATATTCATTTTAAATACATTATATGGGAAGTATATTCTCCAAAAAGAGTACATAGGTTAACAATTCCAAATACTTTTCAATAGACTAGAATTTGATAAAGAATCTTGTATAATGATCGTATCATTGATTTGAGGATTAACCAACGATGTAATTATGAGTGATAAATTTAAAGCTACATAAAATTTTATAAAATCAAAATAATTTAATTATATCCCTATTAACATATGATCATGGAATGGCATAATCAATAAAAAGGTGGAATAACATAATGAATGGAAAGGTGTTACGAAACCTCTTACCTCAAGTTAGACTTACATTAAAATTTACCTAACCCCATATATACTAAATCTGAATTTATTATAATTGTATACCATAGTCATTTACAAGATTATAATATCATATATGATCCACTAATACCATTTTAAAACATTGTTATTAATAATTCATAATTTAGATATTTGTTACCAGGTGATAACAATTTCATTTTTTCATGACAGATTCATATCAACAATTTTAGTCCATATAAAATTGATAATGGTTCAATAATGTCTAGAATTTTAATCTGGGTATAATTATCATATATATTAATTATATAAATATCCATATTCATCCATGAATGATAGAGATAGAAAACTAAATTACTCCATTCATGTAGATGGTCGGTCGTATGAATGCACAAATACTGTTTTCACTTTTTGATGGAAAAAAAATGAAGGAAACAAAAATAATAATTAACCATTCCAAAATCATTGTTATAAAATATATATGATATATATTAATTTTATTTATCTTTATTAAAGTCAAGGTAAATAGTAAATTAAATTATAATAACATAACATTGTATAAGGGGTATTCCAAAAATACGTAGGAGAGGCCTTATAATTTTCTGATGAATTTGAACATAAAAAAGTTAAATTATATGCTATTTTCAGGACAGATTTTTTTTAATAAATTTCATACATTAGAAATATTACTATATGTATTTTAATTCATTTAATATGCTGATAAAAACTAATTACATAGCTATATAGAGACGGTAAACTATATATATGCACAAGTGATGTCATAATTTTTTGTTAATTGGAAAATAGGTTAAATATAGTGTAATAATAATAAGAATAATAATAATATATTAGTACATTTATGATATAAGAAATATTATTTTGGTATGTTTACATTTTATTTAGATGAATTATATAATGATGAAAACTTGAAATAACTGGTAAAGAGTATTATCTCCTCTTTTATAGACTTCCATTGAATCGCTTATTTTGGACCCTTATAATGATATTTTAAATAATATCAATCCAATAAATCATGTGTAGAGATGTTTAGAAGTTATGTGTGATGGTTTCTTTGATCTAGGATAAACAAAGAGGTGTTAAGAAGTGATAGGTGGGGTGTCCTTCTACGATAGTGGTGATTGAACCACTGGTAAATTATCAATGTTTAAAATTTTATTTGGCCTCTTTCTTGATAAAATTGTCAAAATTTTACTCCAATTTTATAGGTACAGGGTGAAGGTTAAAATTTAACAAACCAATAGAGTTTAAGAATCTGTTTAGTCATTTTCAACCATTATATTCTGATTTGACACCACAGTTAACCATTTTAACCATAACTATAGTACCAATCTTTTCACACATATAAGGTTATAATTTTTTCTATATAGTAAAAACTATCTCATTAATGTCCAATTGATAATTTTTTTTACCATTTCTTATTCTAAATTTCCATATTAAATATTTTTATGATCAAAAAATATTATTTTTCAAAAAAAATCATTTGTGTATTTATTATACTATTTATTTAATTTTACATTAAAAACATCAAGACAATAAGGAATTAATATATAATTATTTAAACAATCATTAATAAATTAATATTAAATATTAAATTGTTTTAGAATGATTATTCACCATAAAAGAAATATTTTATTTTTTTTAAATTATTTAGATATATTTTTAAATTTTTTTCCAAAGAACCATGTTTGTATTGTATAATATTTTAAAGTAAATAAACAATCACTAAAAACTTTACCTAAAATTACATTCATAAGATATTCCAATTTTTTAGAGAACAATATTTATGATTTATGAAAAACACTTTTTCCCCTATGTGAAAATGTAAGATAAATTTAAAAGGAATCAGAGAGGAATTTGAAGATTTTATTTACTTAAAATAATATAAAAGAAATTTTAAAAAAATGTCATAAAAATTAAATAGATTTTATGATCGAATATATATTTTTAAATTAATAACCTAACAATAAATAAATTAATGTTTTGGATATATTTTTAAGGCCCTATCAAATTTTTTTTACCTTAATTAATCTATATATCATTTACCATGGTGATAAATTTTACCACAATTAATATTCATAATTCCAATAAATTTATGGGGACAATTTTAAGAAAAATATACCTTGATTTAAAATATAGAATTCATTTTATGGAATTAAATTCTTATAAATAGTAAAATATAAATAACAAAACTTGAAAATGGAGAAGAAAAATGTTTTCCAAAAAATGTTCTTTCTGCCATAAAATGATTGATATAAAAATCATGTAAGATAATGATTCTAATGGATTTAAATGTATAATTATAAATAAAAATGGAAACTATTTATCATTAAATAAAAATCCAAAATAAGATGGTAATGTTTAAATTAATTTATTTGTATAAAAGAAATATATGTTTTACAATAATACGTTTTTTCGAATATTCACTAAAAAAATATAATTAATAAAATCGAAAAAAATAAACCTAAGATAATAATGATATAAATTATATAAATTTAAAATCATAATATTTCAATAGTTTTTCATGATTTTTTAAAACTCATTAGTGGTCATAATTATATATTTCACTGACAATTAATTTTGAGAAATGCATCATAAAATCATGGGGTGTTACACATCATTATAATTCAATGTAATTTATCATTATTTATCTCAAGAGTCTATAAATATTTAGTTGGTGTTTCTATCATCCTTTATTGTTTATAATTTCAATGAAAAACAATCATTTTTCCCTAAATTGTGATCATCAGCTTTAGTTTTCATTTAATTTTTTAGATATTTAACATGTGTAACAATATAATTAATGTTGATATTCCACTCCATATTTTGGTAAACCATATAAAATAATAAATTATTTATATCATTATAGTATTATTACTCCCAAACATGGAATATTGACTAATATATTAATTAATATCATCTTCATCTAGAAGACATATTCTCTTTTAAACATTTTAAAAGTTATAATAGTTAATTAAGTAGTATTTTACCTTAATTATCTCACATTTTTTGTACCTTTACAATAAAACATTATTTTTCTCATGTATAATAAGTAGCAACCCATTGAGAAACTTATAATATATCATCCTATCCTTATACATTAATTAAACAATTCATTTCATTTGAATTTAGATCAAAATCTATCGCATGGTCAATGATCCATCACTTAGGTTCACCTGTTGGAACCCTATATTGTTTAACCACCATTATGTAAACATTAATGATAATTTATTTGAACTCAAAAAATTAATCTTGTTTTCCTTCATCGATAATTTTTTATTATAAGATAATAATCTCTATATATTCCTATACCATCTGTTTTATTGTCCATTATAGAAAAATAATTAACAAATCATTGAAATTCAATTGGTATGTGTATGGAACTCTAATTATCTACTCAAACACCCAGAGATGTTTTGGGTTTTTTGTAAATCAGATCAAGAGGGGTGAAATAATTCATTGAATTTCAAAAAATTGAAAATTTTCACTTCAATTATTTTTTCTCAATCTATCCACCATATAAAATTATATTATAAAACATAGAAAAATTATGAATAACACAATAATGGTTTCTATAGTGGTTTACGATATTCAATATACGTAACATAATCCACTCCACCAACACACAATTTATATTCTGTGATTTTATTAAAATTCTTTTATTATGTTTCTCACATCTAATTGAATGAATTTAATGCTTGTTTTATAATAAAATATATCTAGTTATTCTAATATACTCATTGTTAAAATTATTATTTAGGGCCTCACTCCCACACAATGTATTTAAATTAAAAACTCTACCAAAAATATATAGATTAATTTTTTTATATATCAATGTAGTATAATCATATTTTAGATGGTAAATATTTTTTAAAGGATAAAATATTTATTTAGGGTTTATATTCTAGAAATCTATTTTTTGAAAATCTATGAAAATAAACAACATTAGAAGAGATTTTATTTTTACTTTTCAAAATTTCATTAACAATCACAATTAAATAACATTGAGTATCAGTACTTGTATATTAAATAGATAGACAATATTCTATTAGAATATATATATTATGTTTTTATATCACATGTAGTATTGATATTCTAAAAATATTCATTTTTTTATTTCAAGATTATATATATCATATCATAATTAGAATTTACTCAAAATAAACATCATTCTTCCCCATAAAAATGTCATTAGATAATAATTCTTCCCAAAATAGCCGCTCATATATAATTGGTCAAAAAATTTCTATAATCATGCCTTTGAAAGCATATTACATCATAGTTTGAGAAATATTGTCCTATAATATTCAAATTGAAATTATTTAGGAAAATATGGGAAATATAAATTCTACTTCAAGTTTAATATCTCATTCAATATAGATATCTTACCTAACATATTCTTTCAAATTCATATTTTATATAATATCAAGTTTAATACACACACAAACACACACACACATATATATATATTATATACATGACATCCTCACTTCATTACATTAGAAATTATTCAATTCATAACAATTTTTACAAATATTCAGAATTCATACATTTTGAAATTACATGTGTCTGTTTAACATGTTGATACCTAATATCTAATAGTTTGAAGATGTATAATTTGGAAGAATCAATTGTAAATATTTATAAATTAAAATGATAGATGTATATATGTGTATGATATTTCATTTAAATAATGTCAAATTTGTCGGAATACAATTAAATTTACATATAATAAGTTTGTTTTCCCACATGTAAATATTCTATAACACAAATCAAACATCTAATATTATTTTTATATATAATTTTAACCACTTTTATTTTAAAATACGAAACATTGAAAAAATATTCTACTAAAATATAGCAACATATAATATATTTAATAACACTTTAATATGATAAAAAGGTAATTAATTTCAATTAAGTTAATGTTATTAGTAAAAAATTAGGTTTTTTTTCATACCAAAACAAATAATATAAGAGTTATAATATCAAACGACTTATTGGATGATAAATATTTGGAAATGTGTTTTCATTAGAAGGAATATGAAATGTAACATTTTTAATGTGAATTTCATATCACCATCCTATCCCATGATATTTTATTTATGTGTATTCTTTCTTAAAATGATTTAAATTGGAATTCCTATTACTCCCTCCAATCCAAAAAATATTTAAATTATATTATTTTTTAACTCTATACCAAACTCATATCTTATATTACTAAACCAAATTACGTGCCTAGTTTATTTACATATATCTAAATTCATCAAATGAACATGCTGGATGAAAACATTTCATGTAATGGAATAAAATAAATGAAATTAGTGATTCTCACATGTGTAATCATGGAGCGATAAGTATCCAACCCCAACCTTTATAAATAAAAAAATCTCCAAGGATAACTTGAAATCTAACAGAATGTCCATATACCAACCATTCTGTACCCAATAGAAGCCTCATACCATTATAATAAAAACATGTAAAACATAAAAACAATAATAATCCATAAAATCTATGCTCATAATCTATAAACAAGGAATATAAATATTAAAATAAAATTTATTCAACTAATAGACAAAGCTAATACCTATTTAAATGGATTTATTAAAATATTTATAATAATTTTTACACTCAAAAGAAGCAATCCATTTAAAATATAAAAATTAATATTTCTGAATGGAATAGAGAATAATATTAAATAAATGAATAACTCACAAACATATAAATGAGATAGGATATATAGAATAATTTAGTAATTATTTATAAATAACAAAAAATTTAGAAATGGATTAAAATTAACAGGTAAATTTATTTTAATATTAATTTTTAGATTTACCATTTCCTCATACATAATAAGAATTTTATTATACATTACAAATGTGGGACTTTTTTGAATAATATTAATATCAAATTTGGATCATTATTTAAATTATGAATCCATTTACCTAAATAAAACATTTACTACCATTATTTTTTAACTTATCATAAATAAATTTAAAAACATTTTCATTTAACATTATTTAAATATTATAAATTCACATTAATCCTAGAACTCATTATGATAATTTTAACAGAATAATTTTCTAAAAATTTTACTAAAGTAATTTCATCATCGAATGGTGTTCCTTATGTAAAAATATTTTATAATGAAAATTCATTGCTACTTTCCCTAAAAACAAGTTTTTTTGGCCTTATGGCCATTCTATAGACCATAGTTACTTTAAAATATGTCTGTGGACCAAAAAAACTATATTATTATTCATTTATACTTATAATTTTATACTTCTTAAATTAAATTAGTGAATCCATTTTGGATAGGACTTCATAAATAAAAAAGGATTATTAAAAATATTATGTTGTGGGTCTTCAGCATGGTGAACACCACTATTGAATTATAGTCTCAAAACCTAGGAAAATGGAATTGAAAATGGGAATATTTTTTTCTATGAAAAAAAAATGGTGTAATCACTTAAACTATGGTGTCATCCCATCAATTTTTTGAGATTATGCCAATTTTTGTGATGTATTTGTTATGTTCTAAAGGGAATAGAAACTGATGCTTGAATTTAATTGGTAGATATGTTTCGGTTCAAAGAAAATTTATTTTCTAGTATCTTGACTCATAAATAATTTATCCTCGATATGATAGAAATGACTTTGGTAACACTAAAGAGTTTGGGAGGCATAATTACTTCCCATTGAAGACATAATCATCAACCAAAACCTATATAAACCATATGATATTTAAAAACATATTTTGTTGAATAAAAAAATAAGTAATGGAATACTTTTTCTCTATTAATCCTTCTCATTAACATGAGTCTTATTTAGATCACTATGAAGAATTAAATATTTTCTTTTTTTCCCATGGGTATCTAGGGACTTTATTTCTCTCACAATAAATTAAAATGATATTCTAAAAACAAGGCTTGATAAAACCATAATTTTAATAGTTTGAGATAAATAAGAGATTCATAATATTGATGAATAAGAATTTTATTAATATAAATTATCCTCATACTCAAAACCCTCACATACATATGATTAAATTTTTTTTTATCTTTATCAGTAAAATAAATACATTCAGAAAATATTTAAATTTAATATCTAGTGCATTATCTAATGCTTTATATTCTAATAACATTAATTTTAATAATCACATTGAAAATTTAGCTTTCAAAAAATCATGAAATTAGTGTATAATCATCATATACATTTTCATTTTATCTATAACTCATTATGATAGTTTATTGATAGAAATTGAATCAAGTCCATCAAGTAGTTTTCAAACACGAATGAACGTAAATATCACTATGATGTGGTGTCACTCACCATCCAACCATGGTGTTAATTTTTTTACATGCTTCTATCAATATAAACTATGAGTATTGACCCATTATTTATCAATATATACAATATCGTGTGTCTTAAATTTACTTTTTAAATATATCTAACTAATCCTTATTGAATAATAGTTTGTCTTTAATATAAGATACAAGGTTTGAATCTTAGTCTACCATTAACAGGATCAAAGTAATAAGTAAGGACTACATGTTTTTTTATGATTATACCACTAATAAAAAAGACTTAAACTCAATGTAATAATATAATTATAATGATATCGACAAACCCCCTTCTCTAATTAATATTAAGAAGGAAATGATATTATATACCCTTTCTTCTTTTCAATAAGTTATCCTCGTCATTATTTACAAGCTCAAATAACTGAGTCTTGGAATTGAACAAGATGCCTGAGCTATGAAAATTAATGTATCGATTACCCCAAATGGAAAATAAAAATTTAACACACTTAACATGTAACATTATGATGTCTTTGTATAGAGATACCATGAATTTATATTATTGCATCCTCGAGTAGTCGTCCATTAATTAGATTTACTAGATTACCACTAAAAATATAGTTCTATAAATTGAAGTACATATTTATCTCATACATCTAAATTTGTGGCTAACTTCAATAATTAAATCAAGTAATTGTCCATTTAATTGGTTCAATACCCCAAGTATTTGTTCAAATTTGTTCATGTTAACATGAATTATGGACACATTAGGTTATATAACAAAATTTTTGATCTAGAAATCATTTTTCAAAAGGTATATTTTCAGATATTAACCAGAAATTTTGTAATTTATTTTATAATGATATTGTAAGACCTTAAATTCATATATGAGAACAAAGAGTAAAAAAATATGCATGTACCCCAAAGATGATTAGGTCATTCCATTATGGCACCTAAAATGTTATTTTTGCACTAGTTAATTTTATTAAGTGAATATAATTCTTAATATAATGATCTCTAAATTATTCCCCACATTTGTAATCCCCTAAAATTAAAATTCAAGGAGTGTTATGGGAATTATATAGGATTCAAAGATTGAATTCCTTCTGAAAATATCACAAGCAATAGGGAGTAATTATCAATATTCTGATCAAAAATCTAAATTTATACCAACTAAAAAATGTATTCAAAATGAATTCTTATATACTACCCAGATTTATGGTATATTTATATGGAATTTGGACTAACCCCATGAAAAAATGGTGATCATTGATATACTCTCACATTAGTATCCATTATAATTAATAGTAAAACATGTTATTTTATACAATATCAAGTATTTTGAAAAAATATATTTTAAATTGTTTTACATAAAAAATTTGATAAAGAGGGTGAAGCATGCTGATTGGGAAAAAATTTAGTAGAACATTCAATTTTACCAATAAGTATTTTCTATATCCTTTTATTTTACCAACACCCTTGGGTTGGAAACTACTGGTACTATATACATAATCATTAGAACAATTTATTGGAACCCTACTAGACTTGAATAATGATATTGGTAAGAAGAATAGTCTCGATTACGAATAATAAATGATGTTGTATGATAAGAGTGAGTATTCCCAAATTGTGAAAAATTTCCTCACCTTGGTCTCTATAGTGATTATTTAGATCCATTTCCATCAGCAAAATGTGTACTATATGGTCACCAATATTATTCCTTTGTAATAAATCCCCAATAAATCCTTGTTGATTTGGTAGTTTTCATTATAAGCTATGATTATCAAACTTATATATATATTACCTAGAGTGCGAAAAAAGGAAGTGAATTTTTATAGTTTATAATAGCATAACAACCGAAAAAGTAATGGCCTTTTGACATTGAACTCTCTAATGCAGTTGTTTATCATTAATATAGGATCATTCCAAACATTTTGATTTATATAAATGATTCATTATACAATCCAATAAGGAATATTTTTTTAGGATTTTAAAGATTGTTGAGTCCATTTTGGATATATTTTAATTTCACTGGAAATGATAGTCTTATCACACACCATCCTTCTCTTAAAGAGGAGAAAAAAAACAATGTGGGATATTAGTCGCATGATATTCTACTCAACTAATGCTTTCAGATACAAATCCCTCAGTTCAATAAAAAATGTTTTAAAAAACTATTGACCAGAAAAATTTATTTTTAATATGTCCTTACAAAATAAGAATAGGTACCCATTATTGAATTCAAATTGGAGTTAATGATGTGGTTTACCACTAATAGTGTTCAATATTTTAAAATGTTGTTGTACATAGTTTTGGATGATGAGTTAGTAAAAATATATACTACTCCAACCTATCTAGATGGGATAAGATAATCATTCATGTTGAATATTAAGAATTAGTAATTCCATTGACCAATATAGAGGTAGAATATGAAAATTAGATAGATGATACAATTTATTAAGTAAAATATGTATCCCCATAACTTGATTCTATAGATGAATGGATGTCTAAAATATTTAATTTCCATTGAGATAGTGATTTTTACATAAATTTGGATAAAAAGATCTTTTCTACTTATGGATAATAATCATCAACCACTAAAACCACCTAAATTATCAAATAACCCTTTATATAAAAGGATTTATTGGGTTTTATATTGATTTATTGATATTGAATACTAAATTTCGGTTATGAATGGATTTCACCTTAACACATTTGGTTCAAAAAAGATAGGAACTATGATCTCTCCACAAATCTAGTGACATACATACTTTTATAGAACCACAACACATGATTTCATGGAATTCACAACGAAGTGTTTTTTATTCCATTTTTATGCCAACATAATGTTTAATTTTTACTAAAATGATAAGAATAAGATGAATTTGAATAATGGATATGTTGGTTTCAATATACCCTTAATCATAATCATGGGAATATATTGTTACAAATGTATTCTTTTGTGAAATATATGAAACATGAGACTACATTCTTCCAAACATAAATTGTGCTTATTCTTGGAACTACCACAACATCACTGTATCACTTATTTATTTATAAACTAAATGACTGCATCATTTGTGACATTACAATATACTAGAAAAATTCAAATGAAAATTAATATGAAAAAGGTAGTAACATATTGAGATACAACCAATGATCTTTATTGAACAAATATAAATTTTAAAATTCTATATAAATGGAAGGATTTCCATTTTTGGGGATGTGTGGTCATATGAAAAAGCTACTAAGGCCTTATTCCTTCCCATAAAATCACTCAATATGGATTTTAAAGGCCCAAGAACCCCTCTCAATGTACACGAACCCTCATGTTTTGAATTTTGATTTCAATTAAAGTGTAATCCCTCAAATTTATGAACTATAGTTTTTTTTACTTCTATGATTTTCATCAAGAATATTGTTAATAGAAATAAATTTACAATAAGTTTCTCTAGTTATACTTGTTTAATGTATTTTTTTTAATTTTTGATATTTCTGGGGATAAATTTAGAATAATTATTGGGTTTTTTACTTCAAAACTCATTTGATGATCCACTAAAACCCACCATTGTTATTGGGGCCTTATTCTATTATAAGTCAACTTGTTTATTTCACTAATTAATGAGGAAATATTTGATGTAGCATTACATGTTTCACCCACATTATATTATTTCAAAAGGTAACATGATGTATCATGATCCACCTTGAGACTATAATAGTAATTAAATTAATTTTAATAGATATTCACATAATATGTTGATGTGATAATATATATGTTTTTATCTCATTGATGTTATATTTTTTTGGAAATGTAATATGTATTATGACTCATCATTACATATTGATGCTAAGGTAATGTGGAGTGGATGAAATGACTTTTATGATTAGGATAACTTAACCTTTATCACATGAAATAAAAATCATAGTATCATTTTTGGTTTATAGAATTTTAAGGTGAATGGTAATATAATGTTTGTTACTAAATCAACATTTTGATTAATGTCAATGTAATGTGTGGGAGAGTTCTGGATAATACATTCTTTAATAACATAATAAAAAGTATGGTGTCTTCAAAATATGTTGTTTGATAAGATAGCCCCTAGTATAAAATTCACCCCGACACTACATTAATAGAAAAACTAATGTGTTCCATGAACATAAAATCATGTTCTGGTTCAATGTATTTTCATGCAGAAGTGAAAAAAAATAAATTTAATTTTTCTATAATTAATATAGTTTGTAATTTATTTATAAGAATAAAAAAATATGCATTGTGAAATTGTATTTTCCAACACTAGTTTAAATATGTAAATTCTTATATTTATATCATTTTTTGAAAATAAATAATTTTTTCATTTATTTGTATATTTATGTAATATTCATGATTAGGAAATTATTCCTAAAATATGAATACTTTGTATATAAATTTTAAGTAATATGTTTCTTCTTGGATATTGATCCATTCATTCTGAACTCGATGAAATTCAATAATTTTGTGTATTTATCTACATTGGTTCTAGTTAATATTTAGATAATAAAGATACAAAATAATTGTGAAATATTTATTTTATATTAGGTGAGAGATACATCATAAATTGAAGTCAATATTGAGTCATGTCTCTATAAGATGAGGGGATTACGGTCCTAAATACACTATAAAGGAGTATTATTCCTCATTCTAGAAAGTCGAGGAATTATATTTTTTTACCCTATTAGGAATCATGTGAAGGATTTCAATCTCACAAGACCTTATGAATTTATATAAAAAAATATTCTACCAAATACATGAGATGTATTTCATTATATATGAATATATTTGGATTCTATTATTGGGTACGTACCACAAAATTTTTGATTTTTAAATTATTACACATTAATGGGGAGCGTACACACTAATTAAGAGCATCGAATAATATTTCAAATATAAATATTTTGGAGAATTCATATATAGATGGACAAACCTTTGATAACAATTAAAAATTTTGTGAGAGGTATTGGGTTCAAAATTCATAATGTGTATAATGAACTATTGATATTTTTAAGAAAACACATTCAAATACTATGAGAGGGGATCCAAGAAAAGGGGATCTTTTCTTGTACTCAGTCATTCAGTTTAGGTTACCTAAATTACTAGATTCCAATGAGTTATCTATTGTATGGAAATCATGTAATTAGGTGTCCCTAATAGTTTGGTGTGTTGTCCATAGTGTTTTCATTGGGTAACCCTATCTGGGAAACTGAAATTATTAAAATAAAATAGGAATAGTGTGGAGGAAATATATGTAACTTACTTGGATAATACATTTATATAATAAATTATCCAATGGTAATATATGAAATAATTTTTGGAGTTTTTTTCTACCTAATAAAGTTGTGGTATATTTATATGATCAAACTGATGTTAGTCATAAGGAAATTTGATCCTTTGATCACAAAATACACATGATGTGTGGGTTTTTCATTTATAGCATAGTAATTTAATGAAATTTCCTCTATTAAAAGATATAATATATGATAGTCACCCATAGATATGTCTCTATTATTGGTTCTAGATTTCTATATAATTGTTATATTGGGATCCCTCATTGGAATTACCTATAATAAATTCAAGATTAGTCTCTATAGTTGATATATGTAGTCAAATTAATGAATTATAAGCATCCAAATTTTAGTTATATATATATAATTTTAAAACGCTCAGTCAATTGGTTATTAGAAATTCTGTCTGTTTTATACATTTTTTTGTAAAAAACAAACACACATATAAAATGAAATTGAAAGGGGGTGATGTAGATATCTATATCTGTTGTAGAGAAATATTTCTTTCCCCTTGAAGTTGATATTTTTTTATCAGATCTCTACAATGTTGTAAATATAATATGTTCATAAAATAAAATTACTTCATTACATAAAAAGGAATTAGGTTTCTATATCTATTTTTTTAAGATAGGATTATCATTCACTCGTATTAACAATAGTCATTCCATATGTCTGATTGATATTTTTTTATTGAATAGGGTATATGATAATGACTATATACATTATATAAATTTATAATTCTATTTTTAACATTCATAATAATATTTTTTATGTTGATTCTAATATCACCTCACATTATTAACATTTCTTTGAAAAAATAAACAAGAAACACATCCAAATACACTACAATGAAGGATGTTTCGAACAATTTGATTATAAATCATATGAAAATTGTGAATATTATTTTTTAAAGAAAAAAATATAAATGAACATTTTAATATAAATGTTTAATATCACATACTAGTCTTTATTACTCATATCTGGTGCTATAAACATATTATTTACACATTTTCTTTGAGAGGAACTCGGGAAACCCATACATAAGCCACCCAAAATGATGAGTAAAATGAAATTCATTTTAAAACATGTTATACTTCTGTTATCTATTAGATTTTGAGTTTTAGAGAGCTAGAAAGTAATTACAATACAATATAGACACTTCCACTCAAAGTATAATTTTTTTAATATTTTTATTAAACTAATGTTTATTTCATGAAATTTTTTTCATCATTAAATATGATTCACCATAACTAGAACATTTAATATTATAATATACCAAATCATCCTTATGGATTTAAATAAAATAATCATGAAATGAGATAAAAATATTATCAAGTGATAAGAAAATTAAATTAATCCCATTGGACCATAAAAAGAACGAAAATATATGAAATTTAAACATTTATTCACAAAAATAATCATTAAAATCCCATGAATTTATCTTTAATATCAAATCCAACACACATTTCAGTCATATTTTACCCATATTAGAATAATATATAATCATGTAATTGTAATCATCATTTCTCTGGAAACTATATAATTTCCTAATGGATTTGTATGATATAAATTGGGTCCACAAATAATCATATAATTTCTAGGAACCATTAAATGGAAAAAACATATATATAATACATCTAAATATATTATAAATATTTTCTGAACTCATAACAAAAATAACATTCAATCATCCAATAAAAATTAGATGAAATACCATTTCTTTTTATAAATAAGTAAAAATGAAATAATCTATTGAAATTGAATTCGATTTTTTTGGACAACCATGAAAATTTAAAAATGTGGATTGATAATAAATAGTGGTTATTCTGATGGTAAAATTCAGTAATGTTTTAGATCTAGAAAAAATATTCCCATCACGCCTTTATAAAAAGTCAAAAATGACACGTGTGTAAAAAATAAATAGCCACCTTTTTAGAAAATTTGTAATCAAATTAAAATGCAGTTGGAAATCAATATAAAAAATTATGGTAGTATACTGAGAACAATTAATTAAACCATGTAATAAATAAGGATTTAGAAAAGAACAATTTACAAATGAAAATGTTAATACATGATTTTAATGAATTTGTTTTACCATGAGTCTAGACACACCATGTACATCATTTATATTATAGAATAATTGAAAAATATTAATTATTTTCATTCTGAATAAATTTTTATTCTTTATTAATTATTTATTATTTATTTTATTTCATTTATTACCATTTTTTATTTGGTTACTAAATTTACAAAGTTTATGTTCGATGTTTTTATACTGTTTGATCCATAAGATGAAGAATACATTAGTAGGAAAACTATCATCAAAGGAATAATAGTTCATCCAATTCCATAATATTATTCATAAAATAAATTAATGTTTATAGATTTAATATTAATTTTTAACTATCTAGGTAATATGTTCATTAAAAAGTAAATATTCTTTTTTATGACAGTGGTAGTCCATATGTATATAGGAACTATGTCCCCATATTACAAGGGATGGGAGGAAGGAATGTATATGTTAATTTATATTTAAAAAAAATTATGTAATAATTATCATATCTATTCATTAAATTCATCTTGATAACTATCCACTTGATTTAGTGAGGAAAAATGAGATATGTCTACCATAGAGGTGATAGTCCAAACATTCACATGGTCAATGAATTCATTTACCATTTTATTGAAAATGGATGTAATTGTATGAACCCAGATCTTTGTTTTTAGGTATGCCTTTCTTTTTCTGGAGTTTTTGAAGAAAATGGAGTTTCTAGAGATTTTTTATGTACACGTCGTGTACTTTCTGAGTACACACAGTGTACTCTTTTCCCGCTTGAAGTCGTGTGCTGGCCGTGTCCGGGCCACACACACAGTGTATAGGGATGATGTGGAGCTTGATATATGTGGACTACAGAAAATATTAGTACACGCAGTGTACTCTAAAAGTACATGACGTGTACTATATTTTTTTCATTAAACAGACCGTGGTCGTGTCTGATCTCCAAAAACGTCTTATTTTAGGTTTGGTTCGACTGAGAGATGTTGTATGGCCGCGAAACGTCTCTAGATTCCCGAGCCTCTATCTCTTGGCTGATTCGACCGCTGTCGATTGCGTTGGAACCGCAGCGGTGAGTTCTTCTTTCTTATTAAGCTTCATTCCATGATTCTACATCTTTCTCAAGTTATCATGGTTTGAGTTTTTTGGATGTTTTCTCCGATGTAAAATGTTAAAGGGAGAATCAGTCACCGTGGTTCATTTATATCGATCTCCTAGGATCGTGGTAGGTGTTTTGTTCCTTACCGTTCAATGTCTTTGAGTTTTATGTGAAAATTTCACCAATATGCTTGAACGGGTTATTGCGTGTTTACCTTTTTACCCATGATGTTTTCCTACTTTGCTTGTATGCTTGTTTAGAGGTAAATTAATCATGTTAGGGGATATTTTGTTGTGATTGGATGTTTTTCCCATGCTTTGTTCTGTTTACAACCTTTGGCTTTCATTTTCCTTTAGTTGTTAAACTTTTTTCCCTGCCTTGCGACTATAGGATGGAGTGAAATCGATAACATGCACGTTGTCCTATAGAATGTTATCCATGTAGCTCTGTAGGTGTAATTTGGTTAGCCAAGTAGCTCTATAGGTGTACTTTGTCCTTATAGCATTATCATGCACTGACTGGCACGGGGCTGTGAGAATCTGGTGCTATTGACTATAAGGGCTAGACCGAGTGAGCTTCCCAGAGAGTCTTTGACATTATAGACTACATGAGGGTAGACCAAGTGAGCTTCCTCAGTGAGTCTTAGACATTATAGGCCATAGGGGATAGACTGAGTGAGCTTCCCAGAGTGCCTTCATATATTATAGACTACAGGAGGGTAGACCGAGTGAGCATCCTCATAGAGTCTTACCTTGTTAGTTTTCTCTGTAAGAACCTTCCCAGGCTAGAAGAGGAATTGACCGAGTGAGATTCCTCAGAGAGTCTGTTGTATACCTAAGGCTATAGGGGGAATTGACCGAGATAGCTCCCTCAGAGAGTCTCTAGACCATGGGGATAAGAGGGTTAGACCACATGATCTTCCTCAGAGAGTACATGACTACCCTAGACTATAAGGGAAATTGACTGAGTGAGCTTTCATAGAGAGTCTTATAAATTCGTATGACCAAGCCAGAGGGGTTAGGCTTAGTGCACTTCCCAAAGGGTTTTGGGACATCTTGGTTAGGACTAGAGGGGATGGTTGTGGGTACTTACTAGTGGGTTTCTTGTTTTTGTTAGCTGTTTTTCTTCGTTGCGGCTATTGTTTGTGGGATGATTGATGTTGTGTATCATCATGTTTACTGGTTTATGCTTTGTTGTTTTTGATTACTGAATACTATACTTTTACCTACTATATACTCACTGACTATTAGGAATAGATCTTCTGGTGAATGCCAACTAGGAATTAGTCTCACACCCTGTTTGGGTCATGATTTTGGGCCCACACAGAGTATGTTGTTGTAGGAATAGACAAGGGAAATCGCCCTTCGACTTCTGTACATGATTTCTTTGAGTAGAAGAGAAATGGTCCAAGCTTTGGCTTGTGATGCTGAGGAGATTTTTTCTTTTATTTTCTACTTGTTTTGTTACTGTGTTATTTTCCAGAATTGTGACTTGTTTGGATGTTTTCTTATATATGTATCTTGCATCATTTCATACATACATATGTGCTTCATTTTGTTGATTCAGTCTTCTGTTGTTTCTTATTGATTGGTTATTTACTGCTTCGACTATTGCACATTATTCTTTTATACTATTTACTCTTCCAATGAGGCCATAGTTTCCCCACTATCACACCCATGGCCCTCACTGTTAGTCAGCAGCCTCTGGTGTTTGGGGAAATGCTCTTGAGACCATGTGACCAACCGGGTATGGGGACCCTCTAGGGGGATTCCAGAACTGGGATGTAACAAAGTGGTATCAGAGGAATTATTTTCACTTGATTTACTATTTGGAGCCTTTATCCAGTGATAGAATGGATTCGGTACTTGGTAATAAACTGTGCCCCGGAGTAGCTAACCTATATACAGGGAAAGGCCATACTACCTTGTCTTTTTCAATTTTATAGTTGTGAGATTTTACGGTTGATATAATTTCACCTAGAGTGATCCACATGACTTGTGTTATTATTGTTTTTGCAATTATGGTTCTATTTCTATTCCAACCCGATTAGATGAGGGTATTCCATCTCATGAATCATATAGGCACATGATAGAAATCACATGTCATGCATTCTTGCCATGCAATCTAGGTTGAATTAGAGATTGTATGTTGTTGTGATATACTTTCTGTATATTATGCATGCTATTGTGATAGATGCTTTGATAGAATCTATGTTGTTTGATAGAGGACTGTTTGTATTGTAATTTACTTAAATGAATGCCAAATTTTGGTATTTTACGTGTTATGGGACCTCTTGAATAAAAAATTGGTGAATCATTGACCTTTTTTCCCATGTATATGATTTTTGGGATGTCAAGCCTGGATTTGTGGGGATTATGGGCCCTCGCGGGTCGGAATTTGGCACCTTCTTGCATGTTTTCGGTGTTTTCTAGGCTTCTGTGCAGTTTATGAGCTATTTCCCGGAAAAACCCAGAATAAACGGCGTGTACTTTTTGGATACAGGCCATATAGTTTTTAGTCCATGTCACTGATTGTGTGAGCAGAAACACGGTGTCGTGAAAACAACATCAGGAACACGCCGTGTACGGTAGGTACGCGCCATGTAGTTTAGAGCCGTGTACCCGGCCGTGTCACTAACAACACTGGCCGGGGAAGCCCGAGTAGAACACGTCGTGTAGTTTTGTCCCAGGTACCTGGCCGTGTCACGAACAACACGGGTCAGTGTTATCTTCTCTTATACACACCGTGTTTTTTTGGAACACGCCGTGTAAGGGAAGCCGTGTAGACGGTCGTGTAACTAAAAACACAAACTACCAAAACCTTGTCAAGTGCACGCCGTGTCCCTAGGGAACACGCCGTGTAGCCTGGGGTTAGTTTGGACCATGTGTGTTAGATGTGTAAGGAAACTCGGGCAGGGGTTTAGAGTTTAAGTACAAGCCGTGTGTGGGGACAACACGTCATGTAGTTTGGGGTGTTACACGACCAGTAGTGGCAAGAGTACACGCACATGTTAATGGTTTTAACGGACACTCCATGTAGTTTGAATACACTCCGTGTAGTTATGTTTTTCTAAACATGATGTTCTTCCCCCTGTTTCTGTTTTTTACTTTGTGTTTTCAGTATTTTTTAATCCTGATCTAAAGTATGCTTTTGATCTTTTAGATCTATGCCTCCGAGACAACGTTCGATTGTACGTCAGCTGCCAGACGACGATCAGACAATGGATATGGTCGATCAAGTACCTCCTGCTGATCCTCCTGCTGTTCCAGCCTGGCCACCAGCAGTTTTACCCATCGTAGGCGCCAATGCGCAGTTTAGGGAGGATTTCCTGGGGATGATGCAGACTTTTCAGGGAGAGCTGCCTCATGCCCCATCGATGGCTGAATTGACATGGGTCTTTCCAGCAGCATCATCCTCTTACTTTCTTAGGGGATGGAGGACCCCAGGCTACAGAGTCATGGTTAGAGTCCAAACTGAAGATCTTTGAGATTCTGGAGATACCCACGGAGAAAAAGGTAATGTTGGCTACTTATATGCTCTCAGACACAACCAAGAGGTGGTGGGAGTTTATATCGCAGTCGGGGGGGGGGGGGGGGGGCTAGCAGAGTATGTATTGGTACATGTTTCAGCACACCTTCTATGACTACTTTTACCTAGAGACCTTGAGGGCTGACCGAGCCTGGGAGTTTATTAGTCTTCAATAGGGTACTCTCTCTTTTATGGTGTACTCGTCTTGCTTTACCGAGCTGTAGCGCTTCACGCGGATCCCAACAGGTTATGATTTTTCCCTTACTAGGAAGTTCGAGGACGTTCTAAGGCAGGAGATCTATTCCCAGGTGAATATCTTCAGGTTGACTTTGATATCCTCTATAGTCAACCAGGCACTGATTACTGAGCGCAACCTGAGGGATTCTGGAGGAGTGAACCAGGGCGGTTCGATATCCAGAGTTGGTGTTACTCCTACGGATGATAGGAAGCATCGCATAGAGTCTTATCAAGGAGATCAGGGTTCGCGGGATGCGTCTTCTGGATGCCAGGTTTTATGCTACCAGTGTGGTAGGAGTGGTCATACTAAGCCTCAGTTCCAAAGAGATCCGATGGAGTGCCAATATTGCAGCAAGATGTGCCATCTTCAGCATTTTTGTCAGATCTTCTCACCTTCAGCTGGTGGTAGGGGTTCCTCTATGACCCCGAATTCTAGAGATGCTTCGCCAGTTTCCCACTAGTATGGGAACTGGAGTTCTTCCTACCGTTCAGGCCGAGGTGGAGGTCGCGACCTTAGTGGTCAGTCACCAGGCCATCAGCGATAGCAGAGTGGATCAGCTCAGAGCGGTCAGCCAGGGGCGCAGGGCCGCGGTGCAGGTCAGTATTTCACTGTGGATAAGACTTATCTGGAGCAGGATATTGACCCTTCTACAGTTCTAGGTACGATCTTACTAGCCTTAGTTTTGTATTCATCTCTTTTTGATACCGGTGAATCCCTTAGCATTATACATGTTGCGGTCATAGAGAGCCTTCAACTTTGTATCTTTTCGTTTTCTGATTTTATTGACTCTTGACACACCGTTGGGAACAAGGACATCTAGTGTACGTCAGTGAAAAGAGTTCCCTCTTGAGGTTGTGGGGTTTCATTTCTTATAGGACCTCTATGTCATAGAGATGACGGTATATGACGTCAATCTCAGTACGGACTGGTTGGTTCCCTTCCTGGCAGTCATCGATTGCTATCGCCATAGGGTGAGTTTCGTATCACCGAAGGGAGGGTCTTTCCTTTATAGAGGC
Source organism: Viscum album (assembly GCA_963277665.1). NCBI lineage: Eukaryota > Viridiplantae > Streptophyta > Magnoliopsida > Santalales > Viscaceae > Viscum > Viscum album. Next base: position 1,953,125,880 of record OY728150.1, read on the forward strand.
GACTGGGATGTTCAGGCGGGTAGAGATGGACCAGAGCATCATGGGCTAGGAGGAGTTACGACCCAGATATCATGTCGTTATCTGGATGACCAGGGGACTTCACAGTTAGACATTCCCCCAATGGTGAATCGTTTCATGGATGTCTTTGCAGAGGAATTTTCAGGTTTTCCTCTAGAGCGTGAGGTAGACTTCTCGATTGAGCTCGAGCCAAGAGTGGCACCGGTGTCCAATACTCCTTATAGGATGGCTACACCTGAGTTTTAGGAACTCAAGAAGTAGTTGGAAGAGTTGCAATCAAAGGGTTTCATTGAACCCAATACTTCTCCTTTGGGTTCGCCGGTTCTGTTTGCGAAGAAGGAAAACAGAACCCTTCGGCTTTGTGTGGATTATTGGAAACTGAACCAGTTGACAGCCAAGAACTGATAACCCTTTCCGAGGATCGCTGACCTCTTTGATCAGATTTGGGGAGCCTGGGTGTTCTCAATGATTGATTTGAGGTCCGGTTATCATCAGTTGCACGTTAGACCATCAGATATAACTATTACAACCTTCATGAGCAGGTATGGTCTATACGAGTATACAGTAATGTTGTTCAGACTCACAAAGACACCAGCAGTTTTTATGGAACTGATGAACCGATTGTTCCATCCATACAAGGATTCCTTTATTGTGGTTTTTGTGGACAACATCTCAGTGTACTCTCACAGTCGACACCACTGTGCCACACACCTTGATATCATTCTTAGTACACTGAGAGAGCATCCGTTATATGCTAATATCTCGATATGCCAGTTTTGGATGGATCATATTCACTTCTTGGGTCACGTCATCTTAGAGATGGGAGTATCAATGGACCCAGAGAAAGTGAGAGATGTAGTTTCTTGGGAGCAGCAGAAGAATGTATTTGAGGTGTGGAGTTTTCTAGGGCCGGTTGGATACTACACGTATTTTATACAGGACATTTCATTCCTAGCAGCACTGTTGACAGGCCTGACCAAGAAAGGGGCAAAGTTTTTATGGTCAGATTCATGTGAGTCAACCTTTCAGGAGTAGAAGGGGAGGATGATGTCTGCACCGATACTAATCTTGCTAGAGCCAGAAAAGGGCTACACTGTTTATTGTGATGCTTCATGTATCAGGATGGGAGTTGTGCTTATGCAGGGAGATGGAGTCATTGCGTATGAGTCTCGGAAGTTGAGGCCACACGAGAGGAATTACCCTACGAACGATCTGGAGTTGGCAGCTGTTGTGTATCCCTTACGCTATTGGAGACACTACCTTCTGGGAGAGAACACTGTGGTTTTCACCAACCAAAAGAGTCCCAAGTATATCTTCACTTAGTGTGATCTGAATCTGAGACATTATAGGTGGGTTGAGTATCTTCAGTCCTTTGACGTCGAGCTCGCCTATACGGCGGGAAAGGGAAATGCAGTGGCAGATGTGTTGAGCAGAAGAACTCGGATTCAGGAAGTTCGAGAGGCCAGCAGTGAGTGGCAGCTTATGGCTCTATTCTCTGAGATGCACTTGTAAGTGAACGTAAGGAAGGGACAAACTGTACTACCTTCTGTAGCTATTACCTCTACACTTCTTTATTAGGAACGAATGAGGAAGCTATCAGATTCAGAGGCCTTAGTCCTACGGAATAGTGTGTCAGGAAGGGACCCTCTTCCTAGATGGACAATGTGCCAAGATGAGATCTTTAGTTTCCAGGGATGCGTGTGAGTGCCAGTATACATATGCGAGGAGCTGATGCTGGATTTTCATTCCTCAGTTTGGGCAGTTCATCGTAGCATCACCAAGATGTATCGTGATCTACGCTGCCAGTACTGGTGGCCAGGTATGATTAAAGATGTTTCTGGTCTTGTCTTGAGATGTCTACTTGTCATCAGCTGAAAGAAGAGCATCAACGACCAGTATGGCTTTTACAGCTGTTACCCATTCTCGAGTGGAAGTGGAACGATGTCGCAACGTACTTCGTGATCGGATTTTCGAGGTCGCCTCGAAGCAATGATGCTGTTTGGGTTATCATCAATAGTCTTACAAGGGTTTCTCACTTTTGGACGATCAAGGAGACCTTCAGTGTTGATGATCTGGGACGGTTGTACATTTGAGAGATTGTATGTCTACCTGGAGTTCCACACTCCATTGTCTCAGTCATGGATGCATGCTTTAATTGTCGGTTCTGGAAGGGAATTCAAAAGGCTTTGAGTACATGGGTACTTTTGAGTACAACATACAATCCCCAGACAAATGGTCATTCCGAGCGCACAATCCATATGCTTGGGGATATGTTCCGAGCTTGTATTCTAGACTTCGGCGATTCTTGGGAATAGCATATTACTCTGGTTGAGTTCTCCTACAACAACAGTTTTCAGGCGACCATTCAGATGGCACCTTATGAGGATTTTTATGGTAGGGCATGACAATCACCCTTATGCCGGCAGGAGGTAGGAGAGGAAGCTCTGTTAGGACCTCGTCTTGTTCAAGAGACCTCAGATCAGATAGAGTTGATTCAGAAGTGGATGGCTACAACAAAGTCTTGATAGAAGTCTTATGCTGATCAAAGGAGGTGACCTCTGGTGTTCGGGGTCGGATATCAGGTTTTCCAGCATATCACACTGATGTTGGGGCACAAGAGGATTTGGAGATAGGGTAAACATTCACCATGGTACATCGGGCCGTTTGAGTTTTTGGAGAGAGTTGGGTTGGTAGCCTATCAGTTGCAGTTACCTCAGAGGTACCAGACCATGCACGACATCTTCCACGTCTCTCAGCTCCGACGTTACTTTTCAGACACGTCTCATGTCTTTCAGCCCGAGGAGGTTGATCTTGAAGCGGATGCATCGTTTGTGGAGCATCCGATCCAGATTGTCGATCGAAGTACAAAGGTTCTTCGTGGGTGGTCTGTTCCTTTAGTGTGGGTGCTTTGGCAGCATTGTCGAGTACAGGACAAGACCTGGGAGAGGGAGACCGATGTACAATCGTAGTGGTCGGAACTGTTCAGGGTTTCTTCTTCTACTCCTCGCTAGGGAAATTCGGGGACGAATTTCATTAAGGGAGGATGTTTTTAAGAACCCGGATCTTCATTTTCAGTAATAACATACTTTTTCTGTAGTTTTTGAGAAAAATGGAGTTTGTCGAAATTTATGTAGTACATGTCATTTACTTTCTGAGTACACTCCTTGTACTCTTTTCCCGCTCGATGTAGTGTGATGGCTCTGTCCGGGCCACACATGCGCTGTGTAAGGGTGATGTGGAGGCCGATTTAAGCTTAGTACAAAAAAACCTAGTACATTCCATGTACTCTAAAAGTACATGCCGTGTACTTTATTTTTTTCATTAAATGGACCGGGTTGCGTAGAATCACCATAAACGCCTTCTTCTAGGTCTGGTTCGACCGATAGACATCGTATGGCCATGAAACTTCTCCGGACTCCCGAGCCTCCATCTATTGGCCAATTAAATAACCATATATTGCGTTGGAACAATAGTGGTTATTTCTTCTTTATTCTTGAGTTCCATTCATTGATTCTTCATCTTTCTCAAGTTATCGTGGTTTGAGCATTTTGGATGTTTTCTCAGATCTACGACATTCAAGGGAGAATCAGTCATCGTGGTTCAAATATTTTGATCTCCTAGAATCGAGGTAGGTGGTTTGTGCCTTACTGTTCAGAGTCATTGAGTTTTATATGAAAATTCCACCAATACCCGTGAACGGGGTATTGCGTGTTTACCTTTTTACCCTTGTTGTTTTCCTACCGTGCTTCAATGCTTGTGTAGAGGTAAATTAATCATGTTAGGAGATATTTGGTTACGGTTGGATGTTTTGCCCAAGATATGTTTTGTTTACGACCTCTGGGTTTTATTTTCCTTTAGTTGTAACACTTTATTCCATGCCTTGTGACTATTGGATGTAGTGAAATCCATAACATACTTGTTGTCTAGTAGAATGTTATCCAAGAATCTCTATATGTGTACTTTTGTTATCCAAATAGCCCTATAGGTGTACTTTGGCCTTATAGAATTATCATGCACTGACTAGTATGGGGCTGTGAGAATCTGGTGCTATAGACTATAATGGATTGACCGAGTGATCTTCTCAGGGAGTCTTTGACATTATAGACTGCAGGAGGGTAGACCATGTGAGCTTCCTCAGCAAGTCATAGACATTATAGGCCACAGGGGATAGACCGAGCGAGCTTCCCAGAGTGCCTTCAGAAATTATAGACTACAGGAGGGTAGACCGAGTGAGCTTCCTCAGAGAGTCATACCTTGTTTGATTTCTCTTTAAGAACCTTCCTAGGCTAGAGGAGGAATTGACCGAGTGAGCTTCCTCCGAGAGTATGTGGTATACCTGAGGCTATAGGAGAAATTAACCGAGATAGCTTCCTCAGAGAGTCTCTAGACCTTGTGGCTAAGAGGGTTAAATTGCATGATCATCCTCAGAGAGACCCTTAATACCATATACTATAAGGGAAATTGACCGAGTGAGCTTTCACAGAGAGTCTTATAAATTCGTATGACCAAGACAAAGGGGTTTGGCTGAGTGCACTGCCCAGAGGGTTGTGTTACTTCTTGGTTAGGACCAGAGGGGATGGATGCGGGTACTTCCCAGAGGTTTTCCTGTTTCTGTTAGCTATTTTTCTTCACTGATGTTGTTGTTTGTGTGATGATTGTTGTTGTGTATCATCATGTTTACTGGCTACTGCTTTGCTGTTGTTGTTTACTGCTTACTGTACTTTTACCTGCCATATACTCACTGATTTTTAGGAACAGATCTTCGGGTGAATTCCTACTGGTATTTTGTCTCACACCCTGTTTGGGACATGCTTTTGGGCCCAAACAGACTATGTTGTAGTAGTTATAGACAAGTGAAAGCGCCCTTCGACTTCCGGTACATGATTTCTTAGAGTAGGAGAGCAAGGGACCATGCTTTGGATTTTGATGCTGAGGAGCTGTTTTTTCTTTTCTTTTGTACTTGTTTTGGTACTTTGGTGTTTTTAAGCGTTGTGAATTGTTTGGCTGTTTTCCTAGATATGTATCTTGTATAATTTTATACATACATATGCACTCCAGTTTGTCGAATCAGTCTTCCATAGTTTCTTATTGATTAGTAATTTACTACTTCCACTATTGGACGTTATTGTTTTCCGCTATGTACTCTACCAGTGAGGGCATAGATTCCCCACTATCACACCCATGTCTGTCGCTATTCGTCGGCAGCATCTGGCGTTTGGAGAAATGTGCTTGAGGCTATGTGACCAACTGGGTTCGGGGTGCCTCTAGGTGGCTTCAGGAATCGGGAAGTTACAAAGAGGTATCAGAGGAATTCTTTTCTCTTGATTTTCTGTTTGGAGCCTTTAGACGGGGATAGGACAGATTCGGTACTTAGTAATAAGCTGTGCCCGAGAGTAGTTAACCCGTGTAAAGTGAAAATCCATACAACCTTGTTTATTATAGTTTTCAAGTTTTGAGATTTTATAGTGGATATGATTTTACATAGAGTGATTTACATGACTTGTGTTGTTGTTGTTGTTGCTATTATGGTTCTATTTCTGTCGCAACTTGATGAGATTAGGGTATTCCATCCCACGCATCATATATGAACTTGTTAGAAATCACATGTCATGCATTCTTGTCATGCCATATAGGTTGTATTAGTGATTTCATGTTTTTGTGAGAGACATTGTGTAGATTATGAATGGTATTGTGATAGATTCTTTGATAGAATCTCTACTGTTTGATAGAGGATTGTCCGTATAGTACTTTTCTTAAATGAATGCCAAATTTTGGTTCTTGCGGTGTTAAGGGCCCACTTGAATCAGAAATTGGTTAATCATTGACCTATTTTCCCTTGTATATGACTATAGGGATTCCATGCCTTGATTCGTGGGGATTATGGGCCCTCACAGGTCAGAATTTGGAACCTCCTTGCTTGTTTTCTGTGTTTTTTGGGATTCTGTGTAGTTTCTGAGCTACTGCCCCGAAAAACCTAGAATAAATGGTGTGTACTTTTTGGGTACACATCATGTAGTTTTCAATCCATGACACTGACCGTGTGAGCAGAAACATGGTGTCATGAAAACAACTTCAGGAACACGCCGTGTACGGTAGATGCACGATGTGTAGTTTAGAGCCGTGTACCCAGTCGTGTCACTAACAACACGGTCCTGGGAAGACCGATTAGAACACGCCATGTAGTTTTGTCCCAGGTACCTGGCCATGTCACGAGCAACACGGGTCTGTGTTATATTCTCCTATACACACCGTGTTTGTTCAGAACACGCCGTGTAAGGGCAGTCGTGTAGACGGCCGTGTAACTGACAAAATGAACCGCTGATACCTTGTCTAGTACACGATATTTCCCAAGGGAACACACCATGTAGCCTAGGGTCAGTTTGGACCATGTGGGTTATCCTTGTAGGGATACTCCGACATGGGTTTAGAGTTCAAGTACACGCCATGTGTGGGGACAACACGCGGTGTAGTTTGGGGTGTTACACGACCAGTAGTGGCAGGATTTCAAACCCATGTTAATGGTATTAACAGACACACTGTGTAGTTTTAATACACGCCATGTAGTTATGTTTTTCAAAACATGATATTCTTCCCCCTGTTCCCATTTTGTACTCCATGTTTTCAGTATTTTTTAATCCTGATCTAAGGTATGCTTTGGATCTCTCAGAGCTATGCCTCTGAGACGTCCTTCGGTTGTACGTCAGCTACCAGACGGCGATCAGACACCAGATATGGTTGTTCAAGAAACTCCTGTTGATCCTCTTGCTGTGCCAGCCTGGGCACCAATAGTTATACCCGTCGTAGGCACCGATGCGCAGTTCAGGGAGGATTTCCGGAGGATGATGTAGACTTTTCAGGGAGCGTTGCCTCATGCCCCGTCGATGGCTGAATTGACACGAGTTGTTCAACGACATCATCCTCCTACTTTCTCAGGGGATGGAGGACCCTAGGCTACAGAGTCGTGTTTAGAGGCCACATTGACAATCTTTGAGCATCTGTAGATACCCCTAGAGAAATGGGTAAAGTTGGATACTTATATGCTCTGAGACACCGCCAATTGGTTGTGGGAGGTGATCTTGCAGTCGGGGCGCCAGTAGAGTATGTCTTGGGACGAGTTTTGGTGCACCTTATATGAAAAATATTACCCAGAGACCATGAAGGCCGACTGAGCACGGGATTTTATTATTCTACAATTGGGTACTCTCTCTTTTATGGAGTACTCGTCTCGCATTACCGAGCTGCAGCACTTCACGCCGATTCCAGCAGGTGATGAGTTGTTCCTTGCTAGGAAGTTCGAGGACAGTCTAAGGTAGGAGATCTGTTTCGAGGTGAATGTCTTCTGGTTGAGTTCTATATCCTCTATCGTCAACCAGGCACTGATTAATGAGTGCAACATGAGAGATTCTGGATCAGGGAACCAGGGCGGTTCGACATCTAGAGTTGGTGTTCCTCCTACGGACGGTAGGAAGTGTCGCAGAGAGTCTTCTCGAGGAGATCAGGATTCGCGGGATGCGTCTTCTGGAAGCCAGGTTGTATGATACCAGTGCGGTAGGAGTAGGAACACTAGGCCTCAGTGCGAGATATATCTGATGGAGTGCTGATCTTGCAGCAAGATGGGTCATCTTCAGTGTTTTTGTCAGATCTTCTCACATTCAGCTGGTTGTAAGTGTTCCTCTATGACCCCGCATTCTGGAGATGCTTTGCCAGTTTCCCATCAGTCTGGGAACTAGATTTCTTCCGGCTGTTCGGGCCGAGATGGAGGTTGCGGCCATAGTGGTCAGTCACCAGGTCATTAGCAAAAGCAGAGTGGATCAGCTCAAAGTGGTCAGCCAGTGGGGCAGGGCCACGGTGCAGGCCAGTCTTTCACCGTGGAGCAGACCAATTAAGAGAAGGATCCTGACCCTTCTATAGTTCTAGGTATGATCTTAGTAGCCTCAGTTTTTTCTTCTTCTCTTTTCCATACTGGTTCTTCCCATAGATTTATCCCTATTGCGGTCGTGGAGTGCCTTGGGCTTTGTATCTTTTCGTCTGTTGATTTTTTTGACACTTGACACGCATTTGGGAACATGAACATATAGTATACGTCAGTGCAGAGAGTGCCCTCTTGAGGTTATGGGGTGTCATTTATTATGGCACCTTTATGTCATAGAGATGATGGGCTATGGCGCCATTCTCTGTATGGACTTATTGGTTCCCTTCCAGGCAGTCGTCGATTGCTATCGCCACAGGGTGAGTTTCATATCACCAGAGGGAGGTTCATTCCTTCATATAGGCAAGTGGGTTGTCCAGGCAGGTAGAGCTGGACCAGAGTATCATGGGCTAGGAGGAGTTACAACCCAGATTGCCAGTCACTATCTGGAGGACTAGGGGACATCGAAGTTAGACTTTCGCCCATTGGTGAATCGTTTCAGGTATGTATATCTCGAGTACTTTTCTGGTTTTCCTCTGGAGCGTGAGGTAGACTTCTCAATTGAGCTCATGCCAAGAGCGTCACCGGTGTCCATTCCTCTTTATAAGATGGATACACCTGAGTTGCAGGAACTCAAGAAGCAGTTGGAAGAGTTGCAAGCAAAGAGTTTCATCCAACCCAGTACTTCTCCTTGTGGTTCACTTGTCCTGTTTGAGAAGAAGGCAGACGGAACCCTTTATATTTGTGTGGATTATCAGAAGATGAACCAGTTGATGATCAAGAACTGATATCCCTTGCTGAGGATCTCTGACCTCTTTGATCAGCTTTGAAGAGCCCAGGGGTTCTTGAAAAACGATTTGAGGTCTTCTTATCATCATTTGTGCATTAGACCATCAGATATACCTCTTACAGCCTTCATGAGCAGGTATGGTCTATACGAGTATACAGGCATGCCATTCGGTCTCATGAACGCGCCATCAGTTTTTATGACACTGATGAACCAAGTGATCCATCCGTACATGGATTCCTTTGTTGGGGTTTTCGTTGATGACATCTTGGTTTATTCTCACACTCGACACCACCATGAAAAACACGTTGATATCATTCTGAGTACACTGAGAGAGCATCAGTTATATGCTATGATCTCGATATGACACTTTTGGATGGTTCAGATTCACTTCTTGCATCATGTCATCTCAGAGACGGGAGTATAAGTGGACCCAGAGAAAGTGAAGATGTAGTATCATGGGAGAAGCAAAAGAATGACTTTGAGGTGAAGAGATTCCTAGGGATGGCTATATACTACAGGTGTTTCATACATGACTTTTCACGCCTAGCAGCACCGTTGATAGATCTAAACAAGATATGGGAAAAGGTTTTATGGTTAGATTCTTGTGAGACAGACTTTCAAGAGCTGAAGGGTAGGTTGACGTTAGCACCGATACTATTCTTCTCAAATCTGGGCAAGGGCTATGCTCTTTACTGTGATGCTTCCGGTATCAGCATGGGAGTTGTGCTTATTTAGGGTGATGGAGTCATTGCTTAAGGGTCTTGGAAGTTGAGGCCACACGAGAGGAATTACCCTACGCACGATCTGGAGTTGGAAACTGTTGTGCATGCCTTACACTGTTGGAGACACTACCTTCTGGGAGAGCACATTGTGGTTTTCACCGACCACAAGAGTCCCAAATATATATTCACTTAACATGGTGTGAATCTGAGACAGCGTAGGTGGGTCAAGTATATTCAGTCATTTGACTTCGAGCTTGCCTATACGCCGGGAAAGGGAAATGCAGTGGAAGATGCATTGAGCAGAAGAACTAAGATTCATGTAGTTCGGGAGGCCAGTAGTGAGTGGCAGCTTATGGCTACGTTCTCTGAGATGCACTTGGAAGTACACGATAGGCAGGGACAGACTGTTCTATCTTCTATAGTTGTTACCTCTACACTTATTGATCGGGTACGAATAAGGAAACTATCGGATTCAGAGTCCTTAGTCCTACGGGAGAGTGTGTCAGGAGGGGACCCTCTTCTTGGATGGACAATGGGCGAGGATGAGATCTTGAGTTTCCAAGGATGCGTGTGGGTGCCAACAGACATACGCGAGGAGCTGATGAGGGATTTGCATTCATCAGTTTGGGAAGTTCATCCTGGTGTCACCAAGATGTATCGTGTTGTACGCCGCTAGTACTAGTGGCCAGGTATGAAGACAGATGTTTCTGGTCCTGTCTTGAGATGTTCAACTTGTCAGCAGGTGAAAGCAGAGCATCAGCGACCCGAATGGTGTTTACAGCAGTTACCCATTCCCGATTGGAAGTGGAATGATGTTGCAATGGACATCGTGACCGGGTTGTCGTCGTCACCTCGGGGCAACGATTATGTTTGTGTTGTCATTGATAGGCTTACGAAGGCCGCTCACTTTGTAAGAACCTAATTCTTATATTTGAGGTATGGGCTTCTTATTTTCTCTTTTTCTTTAGTTTTGTTATGAAAATATGGAATGTGGGGAAAAATCCTAATTTTTGGAATTTCACACTCTGTACTTCTCCACACGCCGTGTACATTAGGCCGTGCGGGATGGGTACACGGGGCGTGTAGCCATGTCGGCGACGAAGGGTGTAGGAACCGACTACATGTCGTGTAGTAGTACCATACACGCCATGTTCTCAGTTGGCAGGCCTAAACAGTAAGGCGGTGGAGTAGCCTCCATCTGGTCGACAATACATACCGTGTACTCGGGAGTACATGTCGTGTACTCATGTCGATGGATGAACAGTGTGGCGGTGCTACCAGAGGAACAGTTAAATGAAGGGAGTACACACCATGTTCTTTGAAGTACACACTGTCTACTTTGTCTTTTAGGCTTAAAACAGGAAGTAGCCTCCTCATTTGGCAGATGAGGAATTTGAGCCGTTTTGGAGCCAAAGGAGGGGGTCAAACTTTGATGATCTTCTGAGTGTTCGTCTAGAATCTGATTCCGCCTCGGACGATCTCGTTGGAACCGCGCGGGTAATCCCTCTCATCTCCCGGTATGGTTCTTGCCAATTCTTCCCATAATGGATATTATTTACGTTTTAATGGGTTTTCTTCTTTGTCATATCTACGTCGTTCTTGGGCGTTTCTTGGATCGGCATTCGTGTATAACTCTCGATGGAGTATAAGGTAGGTGGCTTGTGTAAATTTCAACTGACGTGCGTTTTTGTGCATTTTCGTGCCATGAACCCATATTGGGGTGTCATGTGGCTGAGTCCGTTGCTATATTTAATGCCTAGAATTGCATATGTGATTAAATTATGATAATAAAATACTGGTTGGGATCGTTTCTTGGATCCGGAACCACCCCGGGGGTGTGGTCCACTGTTTAGCCGTTTGGCCAGGATACCTAAGGGTATGCCTTTAAAGTAGTAACTGTAGAAATAACTTGAATGGAATTTATTATTTACTACATTTTGACATGTTGGGAAAGGCCTGGTTACCTGTTAACCTGAGGGCGTTGATGTGATTTGCTTGTGGGCACTGCACTATTTAGCCTGTGGGCAGTAGTTATTTCGGTCTGAGGGCAACTTCTTTCGTGCCTGTGGGCATGTGATTCTGTGCCTGTGGGCAACACTACCTACGCCTGGGGGAAAACTCTGTTATGACTGAGGGCATATTCTTGTGTTGGATACTCTTCACCCGAGGGTAGGAGTTTACATGTCTAAGGACACTAGTTGTTTACTAGAAATGCACTGTGGTGATTTCTCATATTAAATGGATTAAATGAATATTAAAAATGAAAATATAACTGGTAGTTTGTTACTTTTGAGTACTGCTTACTTTATTGCATTTTACCACCGCACACTGTTGTTGCAAGCTTACACAGAGTTGGGCACGAGCCTTTGGTGGGTGCCTACTGAGATATATTTCTCACACCCTGTCTGGATAATGCTTTTCGGCCCAAACAGATTACGTTGCTGCAGGTTTAGATAGGGGAAAGAGTCCCTATACAGATACTTGACTGTTGTTGTGGAGTAGGAGGGCATGGAACCGAGCATAGTCTTGCGATGTCGCTGCCAGTTGTTTTGCTAGTTTTGCTGTACTCTGTATTTTGTTGTACTGCATTGATGTATAACATGTTCTGGCAATTTTCTTAGAACTTGTGACATGTTTCATCTTTTATATAATTATCGTTATATCTACTGCAGTTTTATATTTCAGTTGTGTATGGATTATTTCTTCCGCTTTTTTTTTGTATGTTTTATTTATATTCCGCTGTGCTACACATTGACAAATGAGGTCATAGTTTCCCCACTATTTGACATGGGCCCTCACTGTTAGTCGGCAACCTCTGGTGTTTGGGGAGATGCACTTGAGGTCATGTGGTGAACTGGATTCAGGTCACCCATTGAGTGGCACCCGGGTCTGGGACGTTACAATGAGGTATCAGAAGAGTTCTTTTCATTTACTTACTGTTTGGAGCCATATTCAGGGATAGGACGAATGGTAGTTGGTAATAAGATGTTCCAGGGCGTAGCTAACCTGTGTACAGGAAAAATCCAGTCTACCTGATATTTTGCAATTCATTAGATTTTTAAAATTTTATAGTTGATTTGATTTCAATGTTGGGTGACGCACTTGGAATTGTGCTATTATATTTTATCTATGGGTTCTATTTAGTTGCAACACAATGAGATGAGGGTATGTCGTCTCATGCATCATATAGGCACATGCTAGAAATCACATTCCATTCATAGTTTCCATGCCATGTAAGTGCATTATGAATTTTCACGTTGTTTTGATAGATATTGTGCTAGAGAAGCATGATGTTGTGAAAGCTTCTTGATAAATAAACCTACTTTGTGATAGGGTATTCCTTGTGTGAGCCTGTTTATTGAATGGACGCCAAACTTTGGTTTTTGGGGAGTATGGGCCTCTATTGACCGAAATTTGGTGGATCATTTACTGTTTATTGGTTATAACACATATAAGATGTCAAAATTTGATTCGTGGAGAGTATGGGCCCTCACAGGTTGGAATTTGACACATAGGTGTTGGTTTCAGTATTTTCTGGGTTCCAGAGAAGTTAATGAGTCATACTATATGGAAACCCAGTATACATGTTGTGTAGTATTTTTATACACGGTGTGTATGATCTTCTGTTCGGGAAGAAAAATGAACTTTTTACGTACACAGCGTGTACTCTAAGTACACGCCGTGTAGTCTCTTCCAGTGTCACAAACCCTGTGGGTGGTGACACGGGGAAGGGAAGATCTTGGGTAAAACTCTCCATGTAGCTTTTGTACACACCATGTAGTGAAACCCGGAGTCCGGACATGTAACTAACAACACAGGTCGGTGAACTACTTGACAGAACACGTCGTGACAATGATGGACACTCCGTGTAGTGTGACCTGGGGACTCGGCCATGTAACTAACAACATGGGTCAGTGTCACCTCTCCCTGAACACGTCGTGTACCTTTGGGACTCGTCGTGTAGTCTTGGGTGAGGACATACCGTGTTGTGTTAGCAGTGTGGCTGGGAAACGGGGTGTTGTACACGCCGTGTATGGGTGTAACACACCGTGTAATGTTAAGTCGAGTAGTCTTCCATGTCACTGACAACACGGGCAGTTGGAAAATAACACCGTACACGCCTTGTAAATATTATACATGCTACGTAGTTTTTGTTCTACGGGAGTCATGTTGCTTAGCCGTGTATAAGGACCCGGGAAGGGGAAGAAAAGTCAAGTACACGCCGTGTACTTAGTGTACATGTCGTGTAGTCTTGGTTTACAAATTTTGAAATGCCTTCTTCCCCTTGTTCCATTGTGGTTCCTTCATTTCAGTCTTAATGATCATGAATCTGAGGCGTGCTTTTGACCCTGTAGAGTCATGCCGCTCAGACGACCGCGAGTTCTTCGCTAAGATAGTGGCGACGACTATAATCTAGAAATGGCGGGCCATGGGATACCAGTTGATCCTCTAGAAGAGCTAGATGTGGTGCCAGCTGCTATACCAGACACAGGAGAGGAGGTGATGTTCCATGAAGGCATTATGCGGTTCATGCAGACCTTTCAGGGTGCACCGCATGATGCTACATCTATGGCCGAGCAGACGCGTATCATTCAGCAGCAACATCCGACTACATTTTCAGGGGATGGAGGACCACATGCAGCGGAGTCTTGGCTAGGATTGGAACAGACTATTTTTGAGCTTCTTGAGACGCCTCCAAGGTGGAGGTTCATGCTCGGGACTTACATGATGCATGATTCCGCCAAGAGGTGGTGGGATGTTACCACCCAGTCTGAGCATCAGAGAGACATGTCGTGGGAGGATTTTCAGGCAGTCCTTTATGAATTATTCTTTCTAGAGACGCTGAGGGAGGATATATCTCGAGAGTTCATGAATCAGCAGTAGGGATCCATGTCGTTTATGGGAAATTCTGCCCGTTTTATAGAGCATCAGTGTTTTGCACCCGTGCTGGTGGGTAATGAGACGTTGAGAGCCAGATGTTTTGAGTATGGTCTTCGTTATGACATCTGAGCACTGGTGAATGTTTTCAAGTTTCCATTAGTACAAGATATTGTGAACCAGACGCTGATTACTAAGAGGAACCTACAGGAATCGAGTATTGTGGGCCAGGGTGGTTCAACACTAATTACTGGTACTATTTCTGTTGGTAAGAGAAGAGACAGATGGGCTTCTCTCAGGGTGGCAGTACCGGTCAGAAGAATGCTTCAAGTGGCTAGTTTATATGCTTCCAGTGTGGTAGAGAGGGGAACAAGAGACCGCAATGTCCACGAGAACCAGTGGAGTGCCGAGCTTGTGGCAAGATGGGTCATCTACATCGCTTTTGTAGGGCTATTCCACGAGTGGCTTGTGAGAGGGTTTCTGTGCACACTCTACGTGCGGGAGCAAGACCAGTGTCTTCTTACCAGTCAGGGAACTGGAATACGTCAGGGTGTGCAAGCAGAGATGGTGGTCGTGGTCGTGGTAGCCAGATGCCAGGATCGTAGAGGCAGCATGGCGGGACAACTCAGGGTAGCCATGCTGTGTCACAGGGACGCGTCACTGAGTAGGCATACGCAGTGCAACAAACCCAGTAGGAGCAGGATCCTAGACCTTCTACAGTTAGAGGTACTATTCTAGTAGCTTCTATTTTATCTTCAGTGTTTTTTAACACGGGTGTTACACATAGTTTCATATCTTTACCCATTGTAGAGAGCCTTGGTCTCTCTGTTTCTACTTCTTCGGATATCATAATGCTAGGAACTCCGTTGGGGATTAGAACGGTTGGTGTGCGTTAGTGTAAGGAGTTCCCCCTTGATGTTGGAGGGTGTCACTTTATAAGGGACCTCTATGTATTAGAGATGACGAGCTATGACGTCATTCTCGGGATGGATTGGTTGGTTCCCTTTCGAGCCTTTGTAGATTGCTATCGTCGTAGGGTGATTTTCACGTCACCTGAGGGTGGAGAGTTTCTATACAAGGGAAAATGGGATGTTCAGGTGAGTCCAGCTGGACCAGATCATCATGGGCAAGGTAGAGTCACATCCCAGATTGCGAGCTTATATCTAGATGATTAGGGGACTTGTCAGACGGATTTCCCTCCATTTGTTGATCGTTTCCGGGATGTATTCCCGAATGACTTTTCAAGTCTACCTCCAGTGTGTGAGGTGGATTTCACTATCGATCTTGTTCCAGGAGTAGCACCGGTGTCCATTCCTTCTTATAGGATCGCTACACCTGGGCGGCAGGATCTCAAGAGGCAGTTAGAGGAGTTACAGTGGAAGGGTTCTATCCGACCCAGTACTTCTCCATGGGGTTCGCCGGTCCTTTTTGCAAAGAAGGTGGATGGTACCCTTAGACATTTCATGGATTATCAGAAGATTAACCAGTTTACAGTTAAGAACTAATATCCTTTGCTAAGGATTGATGATCTATTTTATCATCTTCATGGAGCACTATTGTTCATGAAGATTGACTTGAGATGCAGATATCATCAACTGCGCGTGAGACCATCATATATACCGCTTACAGCTTTCAGGAGCAGGTATGGTCTATATGAGTATACAGTTATGCCGTTCGGACTCATGAATATTCCAGTAGTTTTCATGGATCTAATGAATCATGTGTTCCACCCGTATCTTGATTCTTTTGTGGTTGTGTTCATGGATGACATATTGGTGTAATATCACACTCAACACGACCATGCCACCCATCTTGAGATTGTATTGAGTACACTGAGAGAGCGTCAGCTGTATGCTAAGCTCTCAAAGTGCCACTTTTGGATGGACCAGATTCACTTCCTGGGTCACATTAACTTAGAGGCAGGAGTTGTAGTTGAACCAGAGAAGGTGATAGTAGTAGTTTCCTGGGAGCAGCCAAATAACTTGTTTGAGATACAGAGCTTCATAGGGCTGTGTAGTTACTACAGACGCTTCATACGGGACTTCTCCTTCTTAGCAGCACCGTTGACGGGTCGGACTAAGAAGGGTGTGAAGATCGTTTGGTCAGAAGCTTGTGAGGAAGCTTCTCAAGACCTGAAGGGAAGGTTGACATCAACATCGATCCTGATACTCCCAGAGTAGGGGAAGTGCTATACAGTTTACTGTGTTGCATTAGGTATTGGGTTGGGAGCAGTGTTGATGCAGGGTGACTGAGTTGCTGCGTACGGGTCTTGGTAGTTGAGGCCACTTGAGCAGAATTACCCAACGAATGATCTCGAGTTGGCTGCAGTTGTTCAGGTTTTGCACTGTTGGGGACATTTTCTGTTGGGAGATCATTTTGTGGTTTTCACCGACCACAAAATCTTCTAGTATATCTCTACTCAGCGTGACCTAAATCTGGGGAAGATGAGGTGGGTCGAGTACCTACAGTCCTTTGATGGTAAGCTTTCCTATACACCTGTTAAAGGTAATGCAGTAGCAGATGCACTGAGTAGGAGGACTCAGATGCATGAAGTACATGAGGGCAGTGGTGAGTGGCAGCTCATGGCTTTGTTCTCTGAGATGCACATGGAGGTGCATGACAGTTAGTGGCAGACATATCTTTCTTCTTTAGCTGTGACATCTACCCTCTTGGATAGAGTGAGGATGAGACAATTATCCAATCCGGAAGGCCTAGTTCTATGAGAGTCGGTGGTAAGTGAGGAACCTTCTCCTGGTTGGACGATAGGCGATGATGAGGTCCGGCGTTTCCATGGACATGTATGGGTTCTAGGGGATATACGCGAGGGGATGAGGTGGGAGTTTCATGCTTCAATGTCGGTAGTTCATCCTGGGGTTACCAATATGTACCGTGACTTGATCCATTAGTACTGGTGGACGGGTATGAAGAGAGATGTAGCTGGATTTGTTACGAGGTGTTCCACCTGCCTGCAGGTGAAGGCGGAGCACCAGAGGCCAGCTGGGCTATTATAGCAGTTACCCATTCTAGAGAGTAAATGGGATAATTTGGTGATGGATTTCGTGATGGGATTTCCGAGGTCACCTCATGGAAATGATGCCTTGTGGGTTGTTGTGGACAGACTCATGAAGGTAGCTCACTTCTTGCCGATCAAGGAGACCTTCAGAGTTGACGAGCTCAGAAGGATGTATATCTGAGAGATCGTACGTCTTCATGGGGTCCCTCGTTCTATCATTTCTGATAGGGATGCCCTCTTACGTCTCGTTTCGGGTAGAGTTTTTATAGGGAACTAGGTACACAGGTGATTCTGAGCACAACATACCACCCTCAGACCAATCGCCAATCAGAGTGTACGTTACTGGTTCTTGAGGACATGTTGTGTTCATGCGTCCTAGACTTTTGGGGCTCTTGGGAGAAGAATATAACGTTATTCGAGTTTTCCTACAACAATAGATTCCAGGCGACTATTGAGATGGAACCATATGAGGATTTATATGGTAGGCCATGCCGATCACCCATGTGTTGGTTAGAGGTAGGTGAGGCAGCTTTACTGGGACCACAGCTCGTGCAGGAGACTTCTGAGTAGGTCCAGTTGATTCAGAAACAGATGGCTACCGCGCAGTCTCGTCAGAAGTA
Source organism: Viscum album (assembly GCA_963277665.1). NCBI lineage: Eukaryota > Viridiplantae > Streptophyta > Magnoliopsida > Santalales > Viscaceae > Viscum > Viscum album. The sequence continues at coordinate 1,953,143,830 of OY728150.1, forward strand.
TTATTCTAATCGCCACAGATGTCCTTTGGAGTTTTTGGTCTGGGATTAGGTTTTTTTATGTGTTTCGTCGAGGCTGAGACACAAGCGGATCAGGAGACCGGGTAAGATTTCACATAGGTATGTGGGGCCATTCGAGATTCTGGGGAGAGGTGGGCTGGTTGACTATCGATTACGGTTACCGCAGCGGTACCGAGCCATGCACGCCGTCTTCCATGTGTCTCAGTTGCGTCACTATCATTCAGACCCGTCTCACATCATTCAGCCCAAGGAGGTAGAGCTTCAGTTTGATGCGTCCTTTGAAGAGAATCTGATTCATATCGTTGACAGGATCATGAAGCTTCTCTTAGGCCAGTCATTTCCTCTCGTACGGGTGCTATGGAATCATGGACGAGTGCAAGACGAGACCTAGGAGCGGGAGGCCGACGTACGTGCTCAGTGGCCAGATTTGTTCTGAGCTTTATCTTCTCCACCCTTGGAGGGGCAATTCGGGGAAGAATTGCTATAAGGGGGGAAGTTTGTAAGAACCCGGTTCATATAGTTGAGGTACGGTATTATTATTTTCTCTTTTGCTTAAGTTTTTTTGAGAAAATATTGAAAGTGGGGAAAAATCCTAATTTTTGGAACTACACGCCATGTACTTTTCCACATGTCGTGTACTTTTGGCCGTGTGGGATGGGTACACAGGGCGTGTAGCGATGTCGGTGACGAAGGGTGTAGGAACCGAATACACGTCGTGTAGGGGTATCGTACACACCGTCTAGTCAGTCAGTAGTCCTAAATAGTAAGGCGGTGGAGTAGCCGCCAGCTGGGTGACATTACACGCCGTGTACTCGGGAGTACATTCTGTGTACTCATGTCAACGAATGAACAGTGTGGCAGTGCCACCAGAGGAACAGTCAAATGAAGGGAGTACACGCCGTGTACATGGATGTACATGCCGTGTACTTTGTTTTTTGGGGTTAAAATAGGCAGTAGCCTCTTCATTTAGTAGAGGAGGCATTTGAGCCATTTTGGAGCCAAAGTAGGAGGCCGAACCTTTGAAGATCTTCCAAGTGTTCTTCTGGAATCTGATTCTGCCACGGACGATCTCGTTGGAACCGTGCTGGTAATCCCTCTCCACTTCTGGTATGGATCATGCCAATTCTTCCCCTAACAGATGTTATTTACGTTTGAATGGGTTTTCTTCTTCATCAGATCTATGTCGTTCTTGGGTATTTCTTGGATCGGTGTTCATGTATAACACTCATTGGCTTATACGGTAGGAGGGTTGGTGTAAATTTCCCACTATCGTGTGTTTTTGTGCATTTTCATGCCATGAACCCTTGTTGGGGTGTCGTGTGGCTGAGTTATTTGCTATATTTAATACTCAGAATTGCATAGGTGATTAAATTATGATAATAAAATACTGGTTGGGGTCATTTCTTGGATCCGGAACCACCCTGGGTGTGTGTTCCACTGTTAAGATATTTGGCCACGATACCTGAGGGTATGCCTTTAAAGTAGTAACTGTAGAATTTCCTTGAGGAGAATTTCTTATTTACTACATTTTGACATGTTGGGCATGGACCGGTTATCTGTTAGCCCGAGGGCATTGTTGTTATTAGCCTCTGGGCATTGCACTATTTAGCCTGTGGGCAGTAGTTATTTCAACCTAAGGTAAACTTCTTCCGTGCCTGTGGGAAGATGATTCTATGCTTGTGGGAAACACTACCTACGCCTGAGGACAATCTCTGTTATTCCTAAGGGAAGATTCTTGTGTTGGATAATCGTTACCCGAGGGTAAGAGTTTATATGTTTGAGGACACTAGTTGTTTACTAGAAATGCACTGTGGTGATTTCTCATATTAAATGGATTAAATGAATATTAAAAATTCCAATATAACTGGTAGTTTGTTACTTTTTAGTACTGCATAATTTACTGCATTTTACCACCGCATACTATTGTTGAATGCTTACACGCAGTTGGGCACATGCCTTTGGTGGGTTCCTACTGAGATATATTTCTCACGCCCTATTTGGGTCATTTTTTTCGGCCCAAACATATTACGTTACTACAGGTGTAGATAGGGGAAAGGGTCCCTATACAGGAACATGACTATTTCTGTGGAGTAGGAGGTAATGGGACCGAGCGTAGGCTCGTGATGCCACTGCCAGCTATTTTTCTTGTTTTGATATACTCTGTATTTTTTTTGTACTGCATTGATGTATAACATGTTCTGGATATTTTCTTAGAACTTTTGACATGTTGAATCTATAATATACTGTTGTTTATATCTAATTCTCTTGTATATTTCAGTTGTGTATAGTTTACTGCTTCCACTATTTGTTATATGTTTTATTTAAATTCCGCTACGCTACACTTTGAAAAATGAGGGCATAGTTTCCCCAATATCATACCTGGGCCCTCGCTGCTAGTCGGAATCCTCTGGCATTTGTGGAGATGCGCTGGAGGTCATGTGGCGAACCGGGTTCGGGGAACCCGTTGAGTGGAACCCGTGTCCGGGACGTTACACACTTCTTTCCGATCAAGGAGACCTTCAGTGTTGATGATCTGGGACAGTTGTACATTCAAGAGATTATACGTCTATATGGAGTTCCACACTCCATTATCTCAGACAGGGATACACACTTTACTTCTCGGTTCTGGTAGGGACATCAAAATTCTTTCGGTACACGGGTACTTTTGAGTACAACATACCATCCTCAAACAAATGGTCAGTCATAGCGCACGATCCAGGTGCTTGGGGAAATGATCCGAGCATCCATTCTAGACTTCGGTGGTTCTTGGGATAAGCATATTAATCTTGTGGAGTTCTCATACAACAAAAGTTTTCAGGCGACCATTCATATGGCACCTTATGAGGCTTTGTATGGTAGGCCATGACGATCACCCTTATGCTGGCAGGAGGTAGGAGAGGATGCTCTGCTGGGACCTTGTCTTTTTTAGGAGACCTCAGAGCAGATAGAGTTGATTCTGAAAAGGATGGCTGCACCACATTCTTGACAGAAGTCTTATGCTGATCAGCGAAGGTGACCTTTAGAGTTCGAGGTCAGAGACCAGGTTTTCCTGTGTGTCCCACCGATGTGGGGACACAAGGGGATTCATAGATAGGGTAATCTTTCACCGCGGTACGTCGAGCCGTTTGAGATTTTGAAGAAAGTTGGGTCAGCTGCCTATCAGTTCCAGTTACCTCATAGGTATTGGGCCATTCACAACGTCTTCCACGTCTCTCAACTCTGACGTTACATTTCAGACCCTTCTCATGTCTTTCAGCCCGAGGAGGTTGAGCTCGAAGCGGATGCATCATTTGAGGATCATCCCATCCAGATTGTCGATCGTAGTACGATGGTTCCCCATGGGTGGTCCGTTTTTTTAGTGTGGGTGCTTTGATAGAATAGGCAAGTACAGGACGAGACCTGGGAGAGGGAGACCGATGTACGATCGCAGTGGCTGGAACTGTTCAGGGCTTTTTCTTCTACTCCCCCCGAGGGATTTTTGGGGACAATTTTTTTAAGGGGGAAGTTTGTAAGAACCTGGATCTTTGTTTTCAGGTATGCCTTAATTTTTCTAGAGTTTTTGAGAAAAATGGCGTTTCTGGAAATTTTTGAAGTACATGCCGTTAACATTCTGAGTACACGTCGTGTACTCTTTTCTCGCTCGAAGACGTGTGCTAGCCGTGTCCAAGCCACACACGCGGTGTGTAAGGGTGATGTGGAGGCCGATTTAAGTGGAGTACGGAAAAACTGAGTACATTCCATGTACTCTAAAAGTACACACCGTGTACTTTATTTTTTTCATTAAACGGATCGGGTCGCGTCGAATCACCATAAATGTCTTCTTCTAGGTCTGGTTCGACCGAGAGACGTCGTACGGTCACGAAACTTCTTCGGATTACCGAGCCTCCATCTATTGGACGATTCGATCACCATCGATTTCATTGGAACCGTAGTGGTGAGTTTTTTTTCTTCTTGAGTTTCATTCCTTGATTCTTCCTCTTTCTCAAGTTATCATGGTTTGAGAGTTTTGAATGTTTTCACAGATCTACGATGATCAAGGGAGAATCTGTCATCATGGTTCAAATATATCGATCTCCTAGGATCAAGTTAGGGGGTTTGTGTCTTACCGTTCAAATTCGTTGAGTTTTATGTGAAAATTCCACCAATACCTGTGAATGGGGTATTGCGTGTTTACTATTTTACCCTTTTTCTTTTCCTCCATATCTTGTATGCTTGCGTAGAGGTAAATTAATCATGTTAGGAGATATTTTGTTGTACTTGGATGTTTTTCCCATGCTTTTTTTTGTTTACGACCTTTGGGTTTTTTTTTCATTGGTTGTTACAATTTTTCCCATGCCTTGTAACTATCGGATGGAGTGAAATACATAGCATGCTTGTTGTCCTATAGAATGTTAGCCAAGTAGATCTATAGGTGTACTTTGGTTATCCAAGTAGTTCTATAGGTGTACTTTGTCCTTATAGCATTATCATGCACTGACTGGCACGAGGCTGTGAGAATCTGGTGCTATAGACTATAAGGGATAGACCGAGTGAGCTTCTAAGAGAGTCTTTGAAATTATAGACTATAGGAGGGTAGACCAAGTGAGCTTCCTCAATGAGTCTTAGACATTATAGGCCACACGGGATAGGCCGGGCGAGATTCCCAGAGTGACTTCAGATATTATAGACTACAGGAGGGGTAGACCGAGTGAGCTTCCTCGGAGAGTCTTACCTAGTTTGATTTCTCTTTAAGAACTATCCCAACCTAGAGGAGGAATTGAACCAGTGAGCTTCCTCAGAGATTCTGTGGTATACCTGAGGCTATAGGGGGAATTTACTGAGATAGCTTCCTCAGAGAGTCTCTAGACCTTGTGGCTAAGAGGGTTAGACCGCGTGATCTTCCTCTGAGAGTCCCAGACTACCCTAGACTATAAGGGAAATTGACCGATTGAGATTTCCCAGAGAGTCTTATAAATTCGTATGACCAATACAGAGGGGTTAGGCTGAGTGCACTGCCCATAGGGTTTTGGTACATCTTGGTTAGGACCAGAGGGGATGGTTGCAGGTACTTCCTAGAGGGTTTTCTGTTTCTGTTAGCTGTTTTTCTTCATTGCTGTTGTTGTTTGTGGGATTATTGATGTTGTGTATCATCGTGTTTACTGCCTGCTGTATTGCTGTTATTGTTTACTGCTTACTGTAATTTTACCTACCATATACTCACTGACTGTTAGGCACAGATCTCTGGGTGAATTACAACAGGGACTTAATCTCACACCATGTTTGGGATATTCTTTTGGGACCAAACTCACTATGTTGTTGCAGGTATAGAAAAGTGAAAAACCCTTCAACTTCTGGTACTTGATTTCTTAGAGCAGGAGAGCATGGGACCAAGCTATGGCTTGTGATTCTGAGGAGCTATTTTTCTTTTCATTAGTACTTGTTTTGGTACTGTGTTGTTTTCCCTCATGGTGACTTGTTTGGCTATTTTCCTAGATATGTATCTTGGATCATTTTATACATACATATGTGCTCTAGTTTGTCGATTCAGTATTCCGATGTTTCTTATTGATTGGTAATTTACTACTTCCACTATTACACATTATTCTTTTCCATTGTGTACTCTGCAAATGAGGGCATAGTTTCCCCACTATCACACCCAAGGCCCTCGTTGCTAGTCGGCAGCCTCCAGCGTTTTGGGAAATGCGCTTGAGGCCATGTGACCAACTGAGTACGGGGCACCTCTAGGTGGCTTCCGGAACCCGGACGTTACAGTAATGATATTATAACTTTAACATAATAAAATTTTAGCATGCTAAAGATATAGATTTAATTATTTTATTTCATTTATAAATTATTTTTTTGGTTGTGGATGAAGAATGAAAATTTAAAGGGCATGGTCAATACTTTTAACACTTCTTAAGAAATCCTTTTTTCTTTACACCGTAATACTTTATAATATAGTCGATTAGTGAGTCAAATATCTATTATAAAAGGGAGAGTAGTTCAGGAGATATTTGGTTTAACAGTTTTGATATAATGATCTTAATTTGTGTAGATATTTGAGGAGGGTAGAGATCCTTTTATTTTTCTAAGGTAGAGAACTTTAGTAAATATTTATAAATTTAATATAAAATAGAATTCTTCAATAGATGGTTGACCCAAAATTATATTTTTAGATAATTTATTTTGATATAAACTCATAAAATATTATTGTATAATTCTTTTAGATTTATCTCTTGGATTTAACCCTTGCTTTTAACCCATTGACATTTATAATTCTTACGTTGGTGAAACTTTATTAGCAAGGTCATTTATTTATATGACAAAAAAATATACATTATTTCAGAATATATAAATTATAATTAAATATATGTAAATAGTTTTCGATGATTTATTTTTCAAAAGTGGTAAAAATAAATTTTTATATAAAGGAAAAATACGTAATGAAAAACAATTTTTAAAAACATTGATTTAAATCATAAAAATAAAATTTGACCAAGATAATGTTTATAATTGATACAAATTAAATTTATTTCTTATGAATAATTAAAGGATAATTATTTTCCTTTTCCACCAATCCTTAACTGAATGAAACCTTCAAATTACATAATTAAAATATAAAAAATAGATTTTATTATAAATAAAACATTCTTAAATATCACTGTTCAAAAAAAAGATTTATAAATTTGACATAAAATTTTTAAATTTGATATTCAACTTATGAAATATATATTTAGATTATAAAATTATTTTCATATATTTTTAGTTCATTATTTTATAATGGTAATATTATAAAAGAGATAGTATTTGAAAAAAATGGTTTCTTTCACTATTCGCCAAAAAATCTACTATTTCTAAAAAAATCTCAAAATTTACAAATATTGTAACTTAGACTTGTTTTATATAAAAAGATAAATCCATTTTATCAAATTTAATTTCCAAAAATATATAAGTTTACATTTAAAAAAATAATAAAATTTAAGGGAAATAATTATTTAGAATAAATCAATTTATTTTTCAATTTAAAAAATATATAAAATTATTATATTGAATAGATTCCATAAAATATAATTACAATAATTATTGAGGAATCAAAATGATTTTTTACAAACATTAAATTGGTCATAAAATTCTTCTCCCTTTCATGAAATTATGTCGTCACTATTTTATTTAGTAATAAATAGTTGAAGATATTTTTACCTTATAGTATTTTCAGATTCGTTTTAGTTTCTTCAATAATATTGTTATTCCATAAAACATAAGAAAATTGGGATACATTATTATATAATTAATTATATATATGATTAATAATATTAATTGGTTAATCCTAATATGAAATAATACTTTCTAATTGTACCACCTTAGGGATAAAAACATGATATATATAGATATTTATATTAATTTTACAATGAAACATCAACACATCATGTACCTGGGAGATCCTAAAAAGTTAAAATTTACAATAAGAAACTAATCCCTCTATTGGTTATTTTAATTAATTTAAAATATGGAATTTTTTTTTCAATGTTACCAAAATATAGATCACCTTTAAAAAATATTGTAACAAATACACAGTAATAACCCTTATCCAAAAGATATTTACTCTAGTTATCAATATTAATTTTCCTCCTACAGGTATATACCCACATAAGATGATAAATAATCATTTGTTTTGTTACCAAAAATTCATCCATTTCATATTTCAAAAAACTTATCTTCCTTATCTCATCAATATATATTAGTGTTCGCTATGGATTTTCCTATAATGCTACAAATTAATCCATCTATGTACTAGAATGAACAATTTTATTTTACGAAAATTCAACTAATGAATATATTTATCCAAATATCCATGATAATCTATTGTGTATGTTGGGATTATAATCATCAATTTATGAATTTATATTATTTGACTAGATATCATTTTGAGGGTCAATAATGTAATTTATCTTAACTAAGTACCCAATGAATTTTGAATTAAATTCAAATAAACGGATGTAAATATATTATCATGATGAAATAATATATAGAGAGGGACTAAATATATCTAATCTATGTTTTTAATTTAGAAAGAATATATATTATCTGAATTCATATTATCTTGTAAAGGAGGAAAATTCATAGATTTAGCCAAATGATCCATAATAACAAAAATCACATTATTACCATGAGATGAATTTTATATCCAAACAAAATATTCCTCGATATACTCTCTCGATTCGATTCAGAAACTTGAAAAAACTACATAACTCCCTTCAGAAGTTGTCATTCATCTTTAAAGAAGTGACATTTCAATTTTTTAACGGAAAAATATAATATTTCATTTTTAATTATTTAACACTAATAATATGAATGAATGTATTTATAAATCATAATTATAGTGGGATGAATTAAAAATGGAGAGTTATGATCCACATTTTATAATTCTCTATTCACCTAAAAATCATTTGGGACCCAAAAACTCATCCTTGGACTTATATCACATTATTTACCAATGTTAAACTCATGATATTTTCCTCTATTATGTAATTATATCCTTTTGTCAAAATTCTTCCTTATTTTTAGGAATACATACTTATTTTTTGACAAAGATGATTATGTTACTGCTTGAAGAAAAATAAAAGGTGTTTTCATATACAATTCATCTAATATCATATTAATTAAATCATTATCTATAGTGTAATTTTCTAAATATAACATGGATAATAATACATTATCATTTTTAATAAAATAATTTTCTACCTTTTTTCTTATTATGTGTTGACAGTTAATCATAAATACATAATCCAATATTAATTTCAACCATCATATTTCTTCAAGATTGACTATTTTGAGAGAATATATATTTTAATGTTTTTTTAAATTTGTATATTGCTAATTTTTATCAATATAAAATATGCCTCGATATTTTTTAGAAACACAATAAAATGTTTCTCAATGACATGTGTTGGATAATTATGCCAATGGTGTTTCAACTATATTTATCCATATACAAATATCAAATTATCATACATAAAAACACAACTCAATCCCTTTAATGAATCAAAACTGTCTAAATTCACCTTTTCTGAAAGTCGGTGCTCCTAATCGGGAATTATACATAAATTATTATAATTCATAAAGGAATTCATCACACTACTTTATCCAAATAAGAATTTGAGATAATTTGTTATTTGGATAGATAACCAGGAAAATTATTCAAATACATATATATAATCACAGTCTAGACTATGATGTTTTATAATATCAATTAATATAGTATGTATTGGATATTCTTAAACAACGTTTGTCTTGAAAAGAATAAGTTTTTATATCATCTCTAGATAGAATATATCTTAGGGAAGAGATCACTTGAAACCAAAATTCAATAATTCAAAATTATACACCAAAAATATTTTTAGGTTAATAGAAAATTCATAATATATTTATTTTGATGATAATAAATTGTCAAATATACAATAATATATTCTAAAAAAACACCTCAAATTAATCAATATTGAGAAAAAATATTCATAACATACATAAACATATCATATATATTTATCAACCTGAACGGGAATTACTATAAACTCATAATGATCATACCTAAATAAAAAATCTGACCTTGGTATTCTTTTTTCCCTTAAATTAGACTAATGATATCCATACTTGAGATCAATCTTAAAAAAAACTAATCTAGTTATAGATGATCAAACCTGAAATAGATATGAGTAAAATGATGTATATTTTTACCAGTAATGTTATTTACTTCCCCATAATAAATGAAAAGCATCATATAACCATCCTCTATTTTTTTTAAAAAATATGAATCCCAATGTTAATTGTTATGATAGAAGAAAATCATTTCCTAAAAATATTATAACTTCTTTTTCAAATCTAATATCCTTATTGGATTCATTCAATGATGTGGTTTTGAAATTGTATTGGGAATTAGAATTGTATTAATGATATATTCACCTCACAATTTATAATAATACTATGGAAATAACCATATAATAAATCATCATATTCATTTACCATTTTAAAATCATTAATTTTAATGAAATTATTTGTTTTAAAGATATGACTGTGATAATTTTAACTTTCCCCTATAATAAATTTCATTGATTCTTTATATGTTTCATTATGATGAACTCATTGTTATAAATGAATTGAAATATATTTTGTGAATTCATTATAACCTCCTTGTTACTACACTATTGATTTAAAAATTAAACTAAAATCCATCCCATTGCCATATAACATTGAACTCCCCTATGGGAAACATAATAACATTAATAGGGAAAACCATTCATCAGATAATAATTATAGGATTCCAAAAAATAGATATTTCATTAATAATTCCCCAATAGTTTTTACCAAGAGTTATATACTTGTTTCTTTATGGTGATATTTCCATTTTAAATGAAAATTTCCTAGAAATTAATTAATATTTAGATGTAAACTTCAAAATATATCCTCAAAATTTGATTAAATAAGTACTTAAACATTCAACACATCCATTAATTATCTGGTAACTATATTTTTATTAATAAATTAATTTTTGAAACCAATATATATTAGATCATAGTGATTCTCACACTTAGTTACTAACCTAAAATATTTATTTTCCTCATTACCAACACATAGTAATTAAGATATTTCATTACCAACTAACTATATAATTCCCTATCAGTGTTTTCATAAAAATATTCTTCTTTAAAGTCATGAACTAAATAACTTTACTTAAAACACATTTAAGGATATCATGATAAAATTATTCATTCCTCAAATATATCCCACTACATTTGGGTCTTTTGGTGGGATTACCTCTTGGTTTCATTGTAGGTGTTTTCTCAGTTTTTTCCCAGGTTTATTGATTTTTATTTTGGGTGACATGAGACAAATAATTGTTACAAATATCTATATCTATATTATCATCACATAAAATGACAACCTTATAATGTCTAAACTCACAAGAGTCCAACACTATTCATAAATGTTTTTCCAATATAATATAAAACTGAGAAATTTTACACTCATGGTCCATAATTATATCCACTTTATATCAGGTAAAGGATTTAAAATTTATTTCATAATTTGAAACTGATTATTCTACCAATTTCATTAAATCAATAAATTTTCTTTTCCATTATATGTAATAAAAAATTAGAAATATATTTTAATAAATATATCTTTATATATTATCCCCTCTATGGAATCAATTTCATTTTTATTTGTGTTATTTTTAACTAAATACCATTATTGGACATCTTCACCTTCAAAATGATAATATACTCTAGTTTCCTTATTAGAATATAAAAACAAAAAACATCAAATATACTCAAGTTTCCTTATTATAATATCACTCTTTTGAATTAATTCGATAATTTATAACTTCTGTTTATTCAGTTATCATGTCCAAAAAAACATCCAATTTTCCAATCCATCAATTTCAAGACAATAATTTAGATGGATATTATTCTCTTTATACAATCATAATTCCTTAAAATTTCTATCTATATAGAAAAACATTTTAAAATATATAGGGATTATATAAAGTAATCTAGAAACCATCAAAGACCATGCCAAGACAATATAACCACAAGTTAAACATTCAAATAGGTATTTTCATAACAACACACTAACATCAAAAGTTATTTATCCATATATTCATACAATTTATATCACCTCCAAACAAAATATTAAAATATAGTTCAAGAAATATATTAATTACTCATTAACTATTATAAAAACTATACCAACACATTCATAAGAATCCAATAATGACGTGTTTAATAAAAAAATTAAACCAAATTTATATTATAATCAAATTTTAGTATTATGTTTTTAGTGAATTATGAAAAAAAGTAAATAACATTGTGTACACATACAACCATTCTATATGTATCCACGAAAATAATATTTTCTCTTTAGACACTTATTTCATCCGTTGAAACGTTTTTCTTGGCTCAAGATGAGTCACCTTAACAAAAAAAATTTAGTTTTTTATTGTACCAAATCATCATTAAGCCCTGATATAGAAATTTAAAAACATGGAATCAAGAAAAAAAATCTCTGAATATAAAAAAATTAAATCCATTATCCTATTGAAATCATGAAAACAAATATAAAAATTTTCATTTTCACTAATTAAACAGTGTGATTATAAATTATACAATATGTAAAAAATTAATAAATAAAATCAATAAAACTCATTAAATGAATATAAAAACAATTAATTAGTGTGGGTAGATCATATTCATCCCACATGTTCTCTATTATTCCACCATTAATTGAATAATTTATAATCATTTATTTCTAATAATCATTTATCTAGAAAGTAAATCATTAACCAATGCATTGGATGGATATATCATTGTCCCACCTGTAATTATCTATATTATCAATGAACCACAACATGAAGTAATGAAAATAAAATAACATAACTTTTATCATAACACACATTTTACCTCATGATAAATATTAATTTTAATAATTGATAAAGAAATAAAATTTACTTTTCTTTTAATAGGTCATTAAAAACAGTAGATCCACCAAAATAATGGGAATTGAATTTATATTAAAAACAATAATAATTTTTGGATAAGGATTCGTATTGATTATTCTCCATGATAGAAGGAAATTGTGGTCATGTGGTAAATGCTAAAAATCATTTCATAACATTATAAGAAAGGAAAAAATGATATGTATAAAAAACAAAAATAAGAATACTTTTTGGAACATCATAAATAAATTTTATGATATCTGATAATTTAATTATAAAATAATTTAATTGTTTAGATAAAAATAATATAAGTAACATATATAATATGGATATGTAATAAAATTATTTAAAAGGAAAACATTAAAAATTATTGAGAAATCCATTACTGTGAGTCATAACCTGCCATGTGCACCTTTTAAATACCTAAATAATACAAGTATTTTAATTATTAAATTTATTAGATACTGTTTTCATGAAAGTACTATATTATTATTCCATTTATTCCAGTTATTACATTTTTATATAGTTATTATATCTGTTATGTTCTCATATGATGTGTTGTTATTCTTCAGGTTATTATATCGAAAACAACTTTTTTAAGTGGAATGGAATCAAAGGGATATAAGATAAATAATTTATTGAAACATAATCGCGTCGATATTATTATTTTTATTCATTAAATGTACATTTGAAACAATCCATGTATGTAAATCATGATAAATGAAATACGTCATTCCATGGAGGCGGTAGTCCACAGGAACACACTAGCGATGTTTCCATTTCCTAGTAAATATTAGTAAGGAAGGTATGTAATATTTTTTCTCTAAATAATATTTATTTGGTGATAAATATAATTTATATTTATTAATTATATCTTTATAACCATCCATGTGAATAAGTGATGAAAAATGGGGTACGTCATCCGCAGAGGTGGTAGTCAACACATACAGAGAAACAACATTTTTATTTTCCATTGGAATAGAATGAGATGAAAAAAGTGTATAGAATAAACATAGTACAATTAAATTATATAAAATTTTATAATTTCATTATAATATTATGGTTATAATATATTTTAAGGATGTGGAAAATAATGAAACTTGAAATAGCTTGGTTAATACTTTTACCACTTCCTTCACAATCCACCATTGTATTACAGCTTATTCCATATTAGTTTGGTATTTTTGTGATAAAAAACTCATGGTTGTTCATATGGGTATCATAAAGTGATTTGTTTAGATATTTATGAAAATAAATTTTTCATTATATATTCGGTTATGAGAGGATTTTTCCCTATACAGTTGGGAGGGGATTTACTTTCATAAATATTCTCAACTTTGGTACAAAATAATGTATTTTAAAGTAATGGTTACACTGAAAATGTAATATGGGATAATAATTTATGAAATAAACTCATCCCATATTATTTATGATACTTTTATGTGATATCTTGGTTCCTTATTCCTTATTTTTAATCATTTTAAAACATTTAACCATTACAATGGCGGAAAACCATTTACCTATGTAACTTATTTATATGACCAATAATGTTTCTAATTATATAATTCTAAACATTTATAGAAAAATATGATTATAATTTTAAAATAATAAAATTTCATAAGTGGAAAAAATTATTTTAATATAAATTCTGGAATCCTAATTAAAATCGATTTTAGAAAATTTCTTTTTTGGGAAAAAATGATTTTATTCTAAACATATTTATATAATTACTCATCAATACCTTTATTTCTTTATGAATAAACAATAAGAAGTTATTTTACTTTGAATCAAATATATAACTGAATAGAATATTTAAATTACTCAATTAGTAAAAAACAATCAAAATTAGTTTTTTAAGAAATAAAATATACTTGGATATCAACATGCCCATGATGAGACTCTATATTTATCATACTATTTTGGAAATTAGTTGTTTCACATATATAATATATATATTTTTATTAAAAAATATTTTTCATTCTGTGTCATTCTTATATCATTATTTTTTCATGAATGTTATAGTAATTTCAAAATTGGTATTTTCACAATACACCCAAATATGTACTCTTTCGTGAAAATAAGATTCATTTCTACCTAATAAAATTTGGATTTGTTAAATAAAAAAATTATGTCCATTATATAAAATTAAATATAAAACATTTATAAATTTAACTTTTATGTAAAAATATTTAATTTTTGAAAAATAATTTAAATAAAATAAAAATTCATTTTCTTACAGACTAATATATAAAATTAGTATATTTAAAATGGATTCATTAAAAATAATTATGAAAATTAATAAGAAACAAGGTTTATTTAATATTAAAATTACTTGGGTTGTCACAATTAAAGTGATATTAGACTATTAGACCTTATAGATATTAATGTAGTTTGACAAACGAGTAATCAACAATGTGGTGATTTTAGGTACATTATTACCATGAGTGATCGCTCAATTTGTTATAATTTTATTTATAATGAGTCATTTGTTTTAAAATTTGGAAAATTTTGATGCATCTTGTAACTGAGTAAAGAATCCACTATGAAAAAGTAATAAAATCTTTCGACTATATATCATTGGTGAATACTTGACCCAAGGATTCATTGACCATCAGTTTGATTATAGATTTATATAACAAATCAATCCTCCTAAAACAATACATTGGAATAGAGTTTATTATAGGAGGAATCCTACTTTTTTTAAATAGATTTTCAACGATGATTTAATGTGTCAATTCTATTTCATTACAGATTCATTTTCTTGAATTTGTTGCATTTATACTAAATCATGTTCCATGTAAAGTAGTTATAAATACAACATAAACAACATGATATGGGAAACATCCCATTATATATTTTATATATATTTATTAATTTAAAGAATTTATATGATGTTTTTATTCTTGTAATATTTAATCTAAATCAGAAAATATCATATTTTTTAATTATCATAACGAAAATATGGGATATTATTTCTATAATAAAACTTGACACAGTGTTTTGGTAGCATGATGTATTGATTTTATTGAAAAGGAACACATCAAACAATTATATAGTGGAACAATTACAATATGTATAAGTTTATGACCAAAAAACATGAAGGTTTAATAATATATAATTTTATATAAGGTTGTAAAAATTTATAGAAGAATAATTAACATAGGCCATACATGAAACATGGGGGTTTAGTTTTATTCATTATGAACTCATGATATTTGGATTTATCTTGGTTAATTGTGAAGAGATAATGATGATAGGAGATAAAACTACATCGAACTTGGATGACATAGAGTGTATTGATTACCTGTATTTGTCAAAATTCCTTTAATTTGAAGAGGTTCTATATAAAAAACCATGTTTAGAAAATTGGTTTCACCATGTGGGGTGTGACCCATAGGCTATAAATAGGTCTTTAATAATTAAAAAACTTCAATAGTATAGTATATACAAATAATCAATTTGAAAAATGTTATAATAAAATTCATGGAATTCACTTTGAACACACATTTTCACATAAGTAAAGATAAATTCATTATAGATATTGATCAAAATATAAATATACTTTAAAAAGAAGATATAAAAAATGTATTTCAAAACATGTTTCATTATAAAAATTGTTTTCGATGATTTATATATGCTAAAGTTTGACGGTTTTGAAGTTCAAAATGAGACTGTTTTTGTTTTATTGTAGAAAAATTCCATTTATGGATTAAAGTAAGATTCAAAATGTTTTACTATCTATTTGTATAATTAAATATAATAAATATTTTTCATCAATGATATGAATGATTTCAATGAATATAATTGGATTATTTGGATACATTTATTGTTTTTGATGTTATATATGTAGAAAACACTACATATAAAAAATTATACCATAACTCATAACATCATGGAGATATGGTTTGATAAATTATTCTTAATGAAATACTTATAATAATAATAATACATAATATGTATAAAAAACTATAGAGATATATATAAAGGGATTCTTTCCCTTTCTCAAGACACTTCCATTGAAATTCAGATAAATTAGATTAGTGTTGAGAACTATAAAATTGGGTCTTTAAATATGTAAAAAATGATGAATCTTAAGAATATTTTTGATCCTTATAATGATTTAGAAAGCATAGATATAATTTCTTATGTTTCAATCAAAGGTTCTATCATTTATTTCATGTTGTGTACTCTACCTGTTATAACCTATATTCCAACAATTACAACTTGATACCAATCCAATTCAAATTTGAGTCACTATATTACTATAAATATTATCATCAATTAATTGAGTGGAATGAAGAATATGTTCTGGAATATTTATTATATAATGTCCTCTATGTAAGCGGTTAAACACATGTATATTTCAACTATGATATATATGACAAGAAATCTCAGCCTTGTTTCACATTTTTCCTAAATAGTGGAAAAATTAGTTACAAAAATAAAAAAAACACAATTTTGACTCAAAATATAATTAGAATATATAACATTATTGTGTATAGTATAGGAAGTTGTTTGGATAAAGAATATCATCACTAAACTAGAGGTAGTTTATAAAATCATGGGATAAATTAAGATTTACTATGATAATAATTGATTTGTGTATTAGTATATGTAACCCTAGTCTCAGCAATGAAGTATCCACATCCTTTGAAAATTTAATCTCATATTATAATTTATTGTGAAAGGTGATGCTAAGATAACTGTTTTGGAAACATATGACAATATAACAGATCTATTGATGAAATTTTTATCACAACAGAATCATATGAGGTATTTTGGGATTCATGGTATAAAATACTTAATTGAAAGACGATCCTTCTGAATAATGTATCATGTTTTAATAATAAAATAAATATATATATTTTTTCATTAATTCTTCCTACAATTTATATTTTATGAATTGGGGAAGGAGAATAGCCCCTCAAAATATCAATTTTCCTTTTCCTTAATCGATAATCGTAATTAAATATAATAGGTTGGGATAATTTGTGGATGATAAAAAGCATAGAATTGTGTAATACTAATAAAGGATTTCATATGAGGTATTAATAATGAATTCATGGGGTAATTATAAGGGATCTATTAATTGTGTTTAAATTTCAAATTATATCATTGGGAATGCTATTTTTTTATCAATACACTTAGTGGTTTCTAATTATTATCAATTATTAATATATAAGATTGGGAAGATATAGAGAATGATTACATTTATTAATAAATTAATTTATAATAATTTCATTGTGACCTATAATGTCAGTGGGAGTTTGGGTAAATTTTGGATCCTGTCATCAGTTGGAACATAATAAATATGGAATTTTTTAACTTTTATGAAGATAAAATAAATAAACATAGTAATTCAATTAGTCTGAGAAAATTTATGTCTTTTAACAGTTGAATAACATTTTAATATTTATGTCAAATGGATTAGGAGAATGTGATGTGAAAATAAAATAGATAAATGGAATCTGATATATTCACTAGCCTTGTTATTTTTTTTGAAAATCAAGATAAGATGAGATAACATATACTAAATTGATATTGTTCAATGTCAAATTTTAACATTATGTCCTGGAAAAAGGACTAAATTTTTATATATACTATGTATGTAATATATATTTTGGTGGTCATTTATGTATGGGAAATCATTATGTTTTATTGAGATCGCACTAAATCTATCTGAAGATCATGTAGGAATGATTTGTTGCTAGAGGTTTGTGTTTTCATACATTTATGAAATTCAGATTTCATATATTTTATATAAACTATGGATTACAATGTCACATTGTTATAAAATTGACAAAGGACAATGTTTTAGATAAATTTTATTTTCTAAAATGGGCTCAACTTGTTAATTCCATATCCAAAAGAAGTTTTGGTTGGATATATAAGAAATATGGATGTTTTTAATAAAGTAAATAAGAATTTTATTTCTCATGGATGATTATTGGATGTGAAAAGAAATTATATAAAGACAATGTATATGAAATAAGGATATTTTAGAGTTAGTATATATGTAATATTGAGACTAAACTAACATTGGTTCCATTTTATTCTAGTGAGTATGTGGTGAAACTAGAGACTATGTTATGCCAAAAAATATTTGTTAAGTGTAATGAAACTACAACAAAATACATTTATAATACCTCATAATATACTCATGTACAATGGAACCAATTTTTTTGTATGAGGTGAAATGTTTTTATACATTTTTATCATTCAATATAATCATTGTTCTTGAAATAGTGTATCTAGAAATGAATTTCTAGAATAATTTAATAATACCCTCTCAAATAACATATAAAAATACATGTGTAAGATTAAGAATTAATTTTCTGGTTATCTTTTATTCACTCAATGGGATTATAACACCAATTGACATACCACTAACCATGAAATCCCATATTAATTACAGTATGGTGATATAATTGTATTTTCTTTTCATTTTTTAGTTAAAATCACTCTGAGTGGAAATTATTAAAAAATTATCTGATGATAAATGATCATAAATGTTGTTAAATGAGACGAATCATCATTGCCAGAATAAATTTTGATAACTATATAACATTTTATGTTCATAAAAATCATTTTACTTATGTATTAATTAACATGGTCACCTCTGATCATTATATGGTGGAGAATTTCTGTTAACCTTAAGGACATTGATGATATAAAAAATAATAAATCTAAATTAGAGACCAAATGGGATGGTCCATATATCCTAAAAAACTCATACTATAAAGCAATGTATTCCATGATTATTTAATATTGGTATTGTAGTAATCCCATCACCAAAGTAAAATTATATATGAAATACATCACAAGAAAATCCACAATGGATTCATAGGGTCTTTTCCGAACAACCCGAAATTATATTATATATTGATATAATTGCATAACCATAAATGATGTGATATTTTTTTCAATATACATGATTCTAAACTCCATATAATTATACTTATGAAAACACTAAAAATTATATTTATTATTTTATACCCCATTAGAATACAAATTATAGAGAGTGGTCTACCACAAAATACTATAAACTAATTACAATGTTAAATACCACATAAACATAAAAATATAGTGTTTTCTTCAGTATATAAAGTTATTGTATAAAACCACACTCTAATTTTTTATAATACTAACCAATATAATGATTTCAGAGAATCCATTTTTCCCACATCATTACCATACATATGAATATACTATTCCTTCATGTTGGGTTCCTATTTTTTTACATTCAAAACCACATGTGACATAATTTATAATTCCATGGGATACACTATTATACAGAGATCAAACATTTTTCCAAAATATATCTCTTTTCATAATATAACTCCACAAACTATTCTATAAATATAATTTTACTCATTCACTTCATTTTCATATTACAACATCTGTAATAGAATTCCCATATATTTATCAATTAACCCACTATAATTAAATACATTTGGCTTAATTAATATCCATAAATAATATACAGTTTTACTTAGATCCCCTATTCTGGTCACATTCATAAATTTAAACTCTATTTCATTTACCTTATAATATATATGTGTTTTATTCGCCATCAAATTAGGTCAGGATTGAATAATCACTACTTAAATGGGTTGTATTCCTTTTTTGAAACAATGTATGGATTTATTTATATGATTATAGGATATATAAAATCTCTTATATATCATATTTTGGTTCTATCTACAATGTTTTTTCCTATCACAAATTTATTTATAGAATAATTTTTACTGTTGATTTGTTAAGAAAAAATTTAGATTTATAATACTATAATATTTTTAAACCCATTTGGTACACTTCTAATATAATCCTATATTTCCGGTGTATTGAAATCGCTGACTAAATTGAATACTCTTAAAAAATATTAATAATGATATTTAATCTAAATGGAATTACCTTCGTCAAGATGATACTACCAGAATCCACAATATGACCCATAAATATTAGATTATTGAAATATTTTAATCTGGAGGAAAATATATTCTAATCCAATATCCCCTGGACATCATTATACTAGAATATTTCATTTAAATGAGGAAAATTATTATACATGGTATATAATCTTGAAATCATTGTAAGTATCCCATTTTTAAAACAACCTTAATATATCTCCAATAATATTCTTTTCTCACACACAATTGAAACATTTAATGTAATGATTAATCTCATCTAAAAATCCCTTATATAAATGGAATTAAATATTTTCATGTTATAGTTTGTCATATATTTTTATAATTATCAACCAAAATATTAATTTGTCCCAAATTGAGATCCCCCTAATTTTTTCTATTCAACAATTATTTGGGTTTACACTCTATGTATGTCAGGTTATCATCTATCTTATTTTTTAGATTACCCTATTACATAATCATTGATCTATATCATAACAAAATAAAATGTATGATATTTTTTCCTAGTTTTATCACATTAAAAATTGTCTTGGAACTATGGTGATCTATGCTGAAGTATGGATATTTATGTCATTTTTATGATAATCCTTGTTTAGATTGATCAAGGAGTTTGATGATAAAGGGAAATGGATAAAATTGAATAGAGGTGTTTTCCTTGAATGAGTTTTTTTGTACAAATTTTAAGATCCATTTTTAGAGTATTTTTGAAAAACATTCAATATAGTTCAAGTTAAAAGGAATTGTTTCTTAATATGTAAATTCCTTTGATTTCCAATTATGGGAATGATTTGTTCTAATTCTAGTCTTTCTCGTGACGTTGGAAGACTCATACGCTAGCTTTGTTGTAAGAACATAGTGTGGTTGTATAGTGGCATATAAATTACTAATATAGATATTATATGAATGTTAGAGGAAATAATATTTTTGTGAAAATATATTGTTTTCAATAAAAATGTATTTGCCCATTCATATTCAATTATTAATGATTTATATATGAATTTTGGGCTCTATCTTAGTGTTAGTTGTAATTGTATGTACTTGACATGAGATAGATATCTAGGAAAACGATTTTTTTTGAAATGGAGGTTGTCTAAGTGAATTTAAATAATATTTCCAATGTTAAGGAATTCATGTAGAATATTTTTATAAAAGGGATTATCATGAACATAATTCTAAGAACTAGGAAAATCAAATGTGTTTTGGGGACGATACTTAAGTGATCACACCTAATCGAAGAGAGTTACAAAAACCATACTATATTGAACTCAGATAAGTGAATGAATTGAAAAAGGTACATATTTGAACTATACCTTCTTGATGGTACTCGAGAAAAGTAACTTAGGAAAACATTTTTAGTGATCACATCGAAATTGTGAAGAGGAATAATTTTGGGTTATAATAGTGTGTTTTTAGTGATTATTCATGGGATATGTGTCTACATAGTGGATTCAAGCGATGATCCACATGATGAAAATAAAATATATCATTTTTAATGTTATATAATTAACCTTCATCTCAATAAACTATGTTACGAACCATCTGAATTAGTGAGTGTAAAAGGATTCAGTGGATGTTATCTAAGGGAGAAAGTGTGCTTATCCATAAATAAGATGATTAATGAAGTGTTCTTTGAATGGAGTGACAATTAACCAGATTTATATCAACCAAAATAGTAAATATAAATGTATTTTGGTACTCTTAGACTATACATTAATGTTTAATCATGTTAACATAGATGTTTCTTATTTTAATTTGTGTTTTTATGGTAAATGTGCAACTATCATTGATGGATTTTATGGTTTCTACCACAGTGCAAACAAGATTAGAAAAATAAAAAAAGTTGAAGTTGTGATTCACATATACCCTCTCATGGTGTCTTATTTTGTAATAAGTTTTATCTAATATTTTTTATTGGTTTTGAATTTATCAATTTAATATTTTCAAAGAGAATATAGTGAATGATAAATTGGTTACTCTTTTTAATGGAATTAATTATCAGGACTATATGAATATCATAAATTATCCAATATAAAATATTTTCTTATAAGTATTCTCTCACACTATTCAATGGATATTTGATAGTAAATTGTAATAATTTCCAATGACTACTGTGGGGAGAAAGACGCAATATAATGATTCCCAGGTCTAGAATTCCCTATCTGCATCATGATTAAATAAAATCTAAATAAAATTTATTAATTATGTTTGTTCTATATACACATAGGATAAATTTTGTGGTATTTTTTTTACTAATGTTTATGTGAATTACAATAAGATTTTTTTTCTCGACAATGGGTTTGATGAAATGTAAATTATCTTCGAAATAAAATGTTAATATTTTCTTCAACCAAATCACTAATGTTGTAAAAAACTCTTTGGGGGAATGTAGATCAAATAATGGATATCAACATTGTTAAGAATAACTTAGAATAGTTTACATTCTAACCCATTAAAAATGGTACATATCCAATCTCTCTCTAGAGGACGTATAAGGTTTTTTTTCATAGAAATGTGAGTTATCTAGGAACACTATTCTACCCACACATGTAAATAGATGGAATTTAAATCCTTATAAATTTTCAATATCACTTAAAAATATGTGAAGAGGGAGATATGAATAATTCATCACTTTCTCTCATTTTAAGTAATTTTAATAGGGTAAAAGGTATAATTTAACGCAATATGGCTATAATATTCTTACGATAAGATAATTTTTTCAAATTACTATAATTTTATTGGAATTACTTAGTGATTTTGAAATAAGAGAATTATTAATACTGAATCCATTTAGAATTTTCCATCATAGAATAGACTCTAAAATATGGAGTTCAACTAGAATAAAATTCTAAAATATGAACATTGTGGGAAAATAATTAGTTGATAATTAAGACCATAAAGAGGAAATTAAAATAAAATTCAAATATAATAACTAATATTTCATGATTGAAACAATTGAATATGGAGGTTTTAAAAAGTAAGATGATAATGATGTAGAATATGATTTTCATCTCAATCTGTAACTTGTGGGGGCCTTGTGGAACTTCATAATAAAAAAATTTAGAACAAAAAGATATTATCTATTCTATAAACAATTTTCAACCATATGGATCCACATGAACATGTGATGGACTAACTAAAAGAATATTTATAAAAAAATTATTGGAATATTAAAATCACAAGTGAGGTTTTTCAATATAATTCTATAAATTAGGAATATGTAATCTTTATTAGGAATATTAATGTTATCTAAAGGGAGAGAGTTAAGAAGGTTATTTCTATTAAGAAGAATTTCTTTCTTAATAATTAAATATGAATCATAATTAAAACGAAGTTAATTTCAAAAGAATATAAACATTGGGAGGGTCACATATATAGAATTACTGTAATGGTTTAAGCATGGTTCGTATGCTGGTGATAATATTTTCAACAAACAAAGACTTAAGATTATAAAAAATGTAAATTTACAGTTATGTTGAGGTATTAAAAGTTTTCACAATTTAATATTATAATATATTAATGTAGTGGTTTGGTTATTCAAAAATCAAGACTATAATACCAGAAGCATATACAATGAATGAACTGAGTGAAATAAATTAAAGTCTTAGATATAATTTTCATTTTTCACGTGACAATAAATAACCAATGATTTTACCAATGTTTTGGGATTTGAGGAGTAATGATAATTGTAACACCCCAAGCTTCCACGGTACGCTTCTCTTTTAATAATACAATAGTGTGTGTTGTACACAACTTCGAGTTCTAACACACACCACAACCAATCAAACTAGACGTTATGAATAATAATACCCACTTTTTGAAATTTTATAAATTTTATATTTCAAAATGGACTTCATATTTGCATTCGGAATATCAAAATTTACATAGGGTGATTTTTTTGTATTTTTCTGATAACTTTCAATTTTTGATGAATAGTGAAAAAAACTGAGTTATAGTTTAAAAATGAATGTTTATTTAAATAATTATTTATTTAAATTTAATTAATTTAAAAATAGATACATAATACCTATATAAGTTCAATTTAATTCATTGAAGTTAGTTTAGAATAATTTTAGATATATAAAAATTTTATTGAACTTTTCACCGTCTTTTACCCACCTCCTAAGAGAATTTGGAAATTCAGGCAAAACATAATTTTACTACTTCTGTGAGTATAATTTCAAAACTCCAAGAGAAATGGATAATATCAATGAGTAAAATGTGGTTCAATAAGATAAAAATATTTTTTGGTGAATGGTAACTTTTTACTTTTATTTACCACGGTTAAAAGTAAATAGGGTAATTAAGCGTAAAAATGATATTAATATTACCTTAAAACATGTTCTAATTCTATTGGAAAAGTGTATATCGACAAAAAACAACCTTATGAATAAAATATTATCATTTAGGTCCACTTTTATTAGATTAGGACATTTATTATTATGTAATTCAAAGAAGAATTAGAAGGGTTTAAATAAAATTTTAATTAATAAAACATTTTTAATATAGGGTTATACATAAGATAAATTCAATTTTAAATATAAATTATAAAGATAAAAATGCTTAATAAATAATTTTATTTTATTTATAATTTTTAGACATTAAATAATTTAATTTATTTATGAAACAATGGTGATGCAGTAATTACCAAATTAATGAAATATTAAATTAATTGATATTATAAATATTTTAAGAAATGTAATTTGAGACTTTTTATGAAATAAAATAATTTTATAGGATAATATGACATGTTAGTATATATTTAATTTACTTTTTTTGAAGTAATTATGCGGTTATGATTTTCACAAAAATCAAATTCCAAATAGTGTCAAAATTGACATAAAAGAGTTTTTTTAAAAAAATATTATCTAATTAATTGATATTCAATTTTTAAAAATATAAGGTTCGGCCAAATGACTTGTATAAAGATATTTTAATCATTAATGGACCACTTTGGGGTCTCTTCGAGGTATATAGTATGTTTTTTTAACTATATAATATAAAACAACAAGGAGACATGGTAAATGTCAAACAAATTAATAAAGAGTTAAAACTAAACGATAAGGTTAATAATGTGACCCAATCCTATATAAAACCTATTGGTTGAGTCTTGTTCGACCCATCCCCACCTTAGACTTTTAATAATACACTATGGAGCCATTAGAAACCGAATATGAATCTATTAAAAAATAACATTTCTAGCTTTTCCATAGGATCCCCTCACCCCTCTTATAAAATGGCACTCCCCCTTCTTACTAATTCACACCTTCAAAGACATTTGGATCGGAAAAAACCTACCCAAATATTCTATAAAATTCCCTCAATTCATCCTAGAGGCCTTAGTCTGATCAGAAAGCCATCCTAAGGACCCCTTTTGATCTAATCAAAAGGAAGAACCCGAAGAAGAGGTAATGTTTTCCCCACAATCTTTCAAGTTCCTTTCTTTTTCAACTTCTTCTTTATTTGTTATTTATTTTATAAAATAATAACTCTAGTATCTTATCTATACTGTGATGTTATTTTAAATATGGTGCACCCATATTCAGTATTCTATCCATCCCTTGAATGACATGTCCCCATATGTGCATACGTACGACTTACCGTCTCCACGTTGTGGTGTAATTGTTATTCAAAAGATTATTATTTGGATGGGTATAATAATGATCTGTAATTCATGTAAATAATAAATATAACATGATAATTATTCTTTATATATGATATACCATCCAATTATATATTATTTTAATATCAAAAGAATGATATTGTCGCTCGTGCGTACGTACGGACTACTATCTCCACGAATGCGATGAGATTCATTCCCCATCGTATCCATTCTAGAATATTTCTCATATGTTGATTGAAAATAATGTTTAAGGACTTGATATCAATATGTATATGAATAATATACAACCTATCCATAATAATCACGAATTATGTAATAAAACCTATAAAAGAAAACGAGTAAGTTAACACCTGAAAAGACGATAATACTAAAATATTATTAACAAAGCAATGTTAAAAGATCATATATGATATCATATTTATGTATATGATTCTTGTATAATTTAATAACAATTATTTCACCATTATAAAGGAGGTTAACCTACCCACAACCAAGTTAATGTACAAGGTAAGGATTTATTTCACAATCTTTTCATTATTTGAGGTTGTTTGTACCTAATTACATATTGGGACCTCTTTATCATCCACATCCATCTTTCTTAAAAATGTATTTCAAAACATTCTTACTATTTTACAGAATATGGGTTAAAGTCATTTATACCCTTGTTTGAGTTTTTATAATAATTTTATAAAGTAATCTTTCCGTTGTCTTCCAAACTAGGTCCTTTTTAACCTTTTCGACAGAATGAAGGTAAGAATATCTTTTTTTAAGTTATACGGTGGGTGCGACTATTTTCCGCCATTATAAAATCTTAAAAACTTCCCTTAAAATCTTATAATGATATTTTCAAAATAAATGTTTTATTTTATAATTATGTTACTTTTAAATGATTTTAAAAAAATGTTATTTCTCTCAAATAGTTAGGATTTCATCTACGTCAACATCCTTTGATGGATTTTAAGTATATTTGAAGATTATTTATTATGATACAAAACATCAATATTGTATTGAAGGTTTTGTGATATTATTGACTTTGGATGGGTTATTTTTATACCATTCATGGTTTATGGTGAAAGTATTTACATTTTGTAAGCTAGTTTTAATACGATTTTTTTTGTTATGTTTAAACCTGTTAATATGAGGAATGCATTGGACTTAATAAGTGATGGGTGGAGCCCGCTATAGCTTCTCGATGCATCGGTAGGTCTAATGAGACAAACTAGTGTCTTGGAATGAGGCCTTGACAAAATCTTATTTGTAGTATTGGCACGAGGCCTTGACTACGTGGTTATGATAGTCTAGAATTATGAATTCCATCATTATGAAAGTGGTTATTGATATTTCATGTGATTATTCGACTATTAGAATATCCATGTGAATATGTAAATGGAATTATTTCATTTTGTCTTTTCTATATTATACTGAAGTTCAAGTTTAAAAGGATTTTTTTAGTTATACATTGCCTAAAATATTTATGGTTATTTATGAAAGTTTTTGTTATATTGTTATCCTTACTGGGCATCTCAGCTGACCCCTTTCTATGTTTTAATTTTCCGAGGATGTGAAGATGTATTTTATGAATGACCTACATGGATAGTATACGGGGATATGAGTGTGGACTATGGAGACTAAGTTGTTGTAGTTTTCATTTTATGATATAGTGTAAACTTTATGAATGTATCTAGTGTTTCCAAGGATACTAAACTAATCGGTCTTTAGAGACTAGATATTTTTGGTGATCATACCAATTTTATGTAATAATGCTTTGATTCTAGGTAACTGGGGTCGGGGCGTTACAATAATAAAAAATATTTTTTGATGAAGTTTGAATTTTTCCTATATGGGACACCCAATTTCTTATTGTAAATATGAAATTAGTTACTTGAGTGGAGAATAATGTGCTAGTTAGTAAATGTTGGGAAGATAGTGTCCCACATCATCTAGAATAAGTAAATTCATTGGATTTTTAATTCAATTATCTATCATTGGGAAAAAAATTTATATATTAGAAAAGAGAATGTGGAGACATTATCTATAAAATTTCAAGACAAATGAATACAAGGAATCCTAGAAATAACCCATTGTATAATAGATACTCTCTATTGGAATAAAATGATTGGTTTTATTCCACCCCATTTTCACTACCAATAATCTATTCTAAGGGAGAGAGGAAGGTTTATAAGCAAAAAATTGATGAAATATCTATGAAATATATAACAAACAATTCCACCTAGATCTGGGATTTTGGGATGAAATCATATATGAATCAGAATATTCATCTCCAAAACGTAAATAGAAGAGTATACGGGATAATGTATTTTTTCAATGAGGTAGATTTAAAGATCAAGGGTAGGGGAAATAAATTTCATGAATTAGATGTTTTATTGAAGAAGTAATATTTTTATGTGGATAGATTCTGACACAATATATTCATTTCTATTAAAATATATGGCCTTGTAAATGACATTTTAATGAATGAAAAGTCTTTTATTCTCAATGTAAATTATTGGAACTCACCCATAAATGGATGGAGGGAGAATGAGATCCCATATAAGGTGAGAAACTAATATAATTAATTTCTTCCAACAGTTGAAGAGGAGATTGTCTTCTGAAATGACGGTTAGGACAAATTGATCAATAGTGCGTGAAGAATGTATCTATGTTAATGGTTCTAATGGATATTTCAATGATTAAATGACACTAAGATACAAATTCTGATTCTTTTATATTGGGAATGATGGTAGAATGTCTATATTAGTAAAAGAATATAAGGACAATAGACATCATTGATCTCATGTATTCCAATTTTCTTAGATCGATGAATACATTTGGAAGAAATAGGTAATGGTATTTCATTATTTTTATTACAAAATTGTATAACTTATCTTATTATGTTCATGTAGAAAATGAGGGATGTTATCGATTTCCGAAATCGGTATTAGTGAAGACTACCAAATGAAAGTGGCCAACCCATCTGGATATTATGATCTGATAATGGGATAGAGTATATGTCTATTTGGTACAAAATTTAACTCAAATTAATGGTATTTAGAAAAGTATAATCAATTAAAAATACATAATAGAATATAGTATTTTAATAAATAAATCATCTAATGAATAATTTGGCCAAAAAATTACTCATTGAGTGTTGTGTCCCAATAAATAATATGAAATATGTTATAAATTTTTCATTACAATCCCAAAAAATTCAGTTTTATTCTGAGTGAATGTAATGATGCCTTCTGAAATTTGGTAAAAAAGGAATCCCTCACTGAAACATTTTTTAGACATCAAATATAGATGTTTCACTCAAAATAATGAAGGAAATCATGGAATTTATGTTGATGCTGAAGGCATATGAGAATTTTTTAGTCTAAAAAATTAATATTACGGATTTTAATTATTTAAAAAAATGAAAAATAAAAGTTTATAATTTAATAAAATAAATTTCATCAATGAATGATCTAAAAATAATACAAAAAATATGAACTGTTATGAATAATCTGAATGAGTGGGGATTGTTTAAAACACTCTTATGGTTGTCCAAATTTCCTCAAATGATTGAGATTTTAAGGCTAAAATCAATGCCGATACGAGTTTAAAATAGTTTCATCCTTCACCTAATTGGAAAAAAATTTGAGTGAAAGTTGACCCATACAATATAATTAGAGACACATCTTATCTAACATATACATTAATTGTTGGATATATAGATCATAATTCTCTATTATAAATTGTTGAGGTAACAACATTTTAAAAATCATATAAATATGAATCATGTGTTAGATCCATGAAGGTATAATTTGGTCAAATCGGAAAAAATAGAACTCATTAACTTATAAAAACTCCTTAACATCGTAATGTTATTGGGTTTTAGTTGATATTTAATAAATAATTTGAGAAAAGAGAAATGTGATATATTATAAGTCAAATATGGTGTGAAAAATTTATACAAAGAGTGAAGGTATGGATATTGTATAAACATTTTCACTATTGGATTGACATGAATCAATATGACTCTTCTTAGAGATTAAAATATGTATAGGTTTCAAGGTATGAAATATGGACATAGAAAAAATATTATTTAATTCAGTACATTAATAGTAGATCTATATTAAATAGGACATATTTTTTGAAAATAGAAATGATAAAGGAAATATGTGTACAATGAAAACTTTTATAGTTATAAACTAGTAACAAGATCACAGTATTCATGGATACATTTATATTTTATGAATAAATATCTCAAAATAGGTTATATGATGACAATATCTATCTTTAAAAAACTAAATATAATTTAAGGTGAACAATTATGTGGATTATATAATCTCTAGAAAAAGAAGGAACAAATATGTGGGAGATTTTTCTAATCTCATGAGAACCAAATTTGAATGGTACTTGATTAGATAAAACATTTATAATGAGGGGATGTAAATAACTTAGAAATAAAGATATACCTTTATAAGCCATGTAAATTATATGATAGACCTTCAAATGATGTTGAATATTCATGATTCCAAACCATAGATTCCTCTTATTAGGATTGGAATCAAGAGTGGAAATCATGACAATAGTAAATCAATGGGTCCCATCTTTTATATAAATACAATTTGATGTTTTATATATTTGACTAAGACACAACTATAAATAGTTTTTATCCAATGTTTGGTATCCCATTTCAAGGGTAATCCAAATGAATAGCATCTCAGATAACATAAATGTATCATGAAGTAAATAAGATGTATTGTAAACACTATTTTACTCAGTGATGTATGAATATATCATTAGTTATCAATATTTTATGATACTTGAATAGTTTTGTGGTAGACTAAATGTCCAAAAGAGTTAGTGCATTCTTCATAAGGAGAAAATTTTTAGGAAAGATGTGTAAAAAATATTAAAGCACCTCAATGAGTACAGAGGAAGCATAATATATATCAGCCACCAAGGAATTCAACTAGATAATATGGATAATTAAAGGGTATGACCATATTTTTTTAAGAGTCTATTCGTCCTATACGGGTATTAATAGATAACAATAGTGAGATTTTTCTCACAAATTACATTTTTAGGACTCTCTTATCCACCTTATAAATACCACATGTCACTTTATTAAAAAAACGTGTAATGATGTGTTGTAAAAATTGATATTTCTAGAACTAATGACATTGTATTGTATTTAATGAAAATTTCCGTGTCCATTTTATCTACAATGAATAATAAATTAATCCTCATTTTCAACCACATTTCTTATACTTATGAGTATTAAATGTTTTCTATCTCCATATTTTCATCTAATTCATTATATGGTTTTTGTCATGATCGGTAGGTCAATTTGAATCTATTTTCAATGTGTGGAAAATGACTACTACATTCCATGGATAATACATGAAATTCAATTGATAAAAATGTTATGTAAAAGATATACATTCACATTCAGGTGGTATGTAGTTTTAATATATCGAGGATATATGATATATATGGAATACATTATTGGACATTCATCATTATAGAAAATAGAAGTAATCATTGAATGATGATTGAAATAGGGCATGGGGTGATATTATATACTCTATTTTTCTATATCAATAATTACTCATATAGTTCTATTATATTGTATTAGTACATTCATAGTTATACAAAATAGGTAAAATGTCTATAATGAATTGAATTTAACAATGTATTTCAATCAAACCGTATGGAGTAGAATTTAGGAACCAAGTATATCTATGTTGAATTATATAGTTTGGGAGTTTGATTTTTGTAATTCCAATTTCATATAGATAAAAGACTTCCAGGTTAAATCAATATGGTTTAAATAGAATGGTGATGTTTTCTATTGTATGAAAAATATTAGTTGAAAATTTTAAACATAATTTTTATATTTTTCATAGGATGTTCAAAATTGGTCATGTTATAAAGCCATGGATTTCATACAACTCAACAAAATTTTGTGAAATTTCTGGCTCTATCATTGAGAAAATTGGTTATTCACTCTTGGTAGGCAGACTCGGGAACATACTTACAGTGTGAGGACAAATTTTTTCCTTTGGATTTTTACATAGATTATCAAATTGGAGGAACTATGACATTAAGAGTGTAGAAATTTTGTGAAAAGGACAAGGTCTTCCAAAAATATTAAATTACACATTAATTTAATATTAATAAATATTTGGAGGAAGATTAAGGAAATTATCATTTTATAATATATATTGGTTTGAACTATACATGAATAAAATATCATGGTAATTGAAGTTTTTGAATGGGTTGTTGTGTGATAAAATTTCCATGAACATTCATAAGTAAAGGAAGATGTGGGGAGGAATAAGAGTACAAGTAGTTGTATAAATATATTTCCTTGAACTGAAAATAGTGATCAAGTTACACGAGAACTTCTTTTCCAATATCCTCTTATAGAATGGAATTTTTTAAATTATAAAATGGGGAACCAATAATTGATAAAAACAATTGTAGTTGGACATAAATTAACTATACTTATGAGAAGGGACATTAAGAAAATCACTTTAGGGAACATTTCACAGTAAACCCTAGGGATCATAGCTTAGAAAATGATAATGTTTAAACACTATTCTTTATATGATAACTATTGGGATAAAGACCTAAATTAGTGTATCAAACTCATGTAATCATATTTGATAAAAAATAAAAATTTTAAACTAATATATAAGCATCCATCACATTGTATAATAAATTATAAATCTTATTTTTATTGTTGAGTAGACAATTACTTAGTAAAGGTTTTCTAAGGGAGACTAAATGAAATTATAATTTAAAAATGCCTATAATGGTGTGACCAATACCATAAATTGTATATAGTAAACTAGAAAATATTAGTGGATTATGATAAACTAGAGAAAACAAATTTCAATACTATTATGAGTACCCCTTAGTTGTAAACCAAGTAAAAACTATAATAATTTACATTTATTTCTACACTTTTTTGGCATTGTATGTATTACTATCTCTGAAAGATTTAATGATTTACAACTAACTTGGAAACAAGATGTGATAACAAAAATTCAATAATAATATAATCTAATTCACCCCACCCCACATAGGATGTCTCATGTTGTAAAAATTGGTATCAAACTAAGGATACAAACATAGAGTGTATCATTTGATTCTCTGTATGGATAACACAATGAATGAAAGGGGGGATATTGTTATTAATGGAAGTGGTTATTGGGATGAGAATAATAGGATGTCATCTCACCTAATTTATATCTTATTAGAAGTCTTATCTAGTACTATTCATGAGATGCTGGTTTCTGGTGTATCAGAAATTTCCACGAATGAAGTGGATTGGAGGCTACTCAATACTGATTCAGAGACATAGAATTCATTATATAAATCTCTAATGAATTAGATCTACTTGAATGTAATTAATTATAATTATTAGAAGGTAATTTTGTATAAATTGTACAACACTTTTGAGGGTGACAGTTTGGACAATAAATCTATGATTTAGGTCCTACAAATTAGTTCGACAGATTGAAAATTATCCTTGTTGAAAATATTGATTGTTTCTTCAACTAAATCATTGAGGTTGATGAGGTATTCTAGGAATTAAGGAAGAAATAAATTATATTGAGATTTTTAAGAAGAAATTTTATAAATTTCAACATCTATGTAATTTGAAGGCTTTAACATAGGATGATATGGGTCTTTTAAATATCCTTCCATATGATCTATTTCATAGCATGGTGGAATACTAAATCTATATTAATCTATAAGTGACATCAACCCACATTAGTAAGAGGATATAATTAAAATACAATTTAAAGATAAATGTCAAAGAAGAAAGAGTTAAAGATGATTTTTTTGAAGAGTTCATTTATATCATTTATAATATGTTAAATAGATGAAAAAATTGATCTTAAGGTAATCTAAATTTTTTATGATTTTCATCTACTTGGGTTTTCATATTAAAAAATATTCCTAAAAAATTTGATGATGAAGAAATTGAATAATATGTTGTAACATATTTATGAATAATTCACCATCATAGAATAAGATCTGAAATTATTTTTTATTTATAATGAAATTCCATTGGTATATATTTTTGAGAAAAGAAAAATATGATAATGAAGACTAATTGGAAGAATTTGAATTCAGCATAAAATCTGATTCTGCTAATTCTATGATGCCAATATTGAATAGGGATGTCAAAAAAGTAATATAATAATGAACTATAATGTATTTATATCAAGTAGATACGTGAGGGGAATCTATGAGAACATAATATTAAAATAAATAAAAACAAAAAGTTTGCATTTATTATTAAAAAATATACTGAATATTTGGATCAACATGAAGATGAGATTGATGGGGAATAAGAAGAGTTGTGAAAACAATTTTTTAATGACCTTGGTTTTTAGGAATAATATTATATCATTATCCTATATGTTTAAAAATCGAAACATTCATTATTATTTTTCCATTTATTTTTAGGAATTGAAATTGATTAAAAAATAAGTCTAGAAATATTGAAATTAAAATAAAAACACATTATTACTATATAGTAAAATATTATAAAAAATGAAATGAGGCTGACTATTTAAAACATAGATTATTACTCACTATGGAATATTATGTCCTTTAATAATTCATAAATTAAAAAGGACAATAAATAAATATGAAAAAAATCATAAACACTTTAATATCATCTGGATTATCCATAACTAAAAGGATAACTAAATCCCAAAGAAAACATATAGTGAGGAAGAAAATTTTAAAAGGAGGATGGAAATTTGGTTATATAAAATTAAAAAATGTAAATGATAATTGGGACTTAAAAAGTGTGAATGGATTGAATGTTTCTTTATGTATATATAGCAGAATAAAATCTGGATTACTAGGAATATGGTCATTAGAAATAGGGTCATTATAAATATAGTTGTTGGATATTAATGAAACTAAGTTATATAATAATTTTTTTTGTTTTCTGTAGTAAATTTAAAATAATAAAATTCACAAATAAAAAATAATGACACAAAAAAATAATATTAAAATATTATTATATATACGTCACGAATCATACTACTTCCATTATTATTTTCAATATATGATACCATGTTCCTATAACATAAATATAATTAAATTAATATTAATGGATTACTATTATTGACTTCTTAGAATATAAATAATTAAATTTAATAGAATATTTTTAAAAATTAACGTTATATCATTTTAACGAAATGTTTTAATTAGTTATTTTATTTTATATCCAAATAAATTAACTGGACCAATTTTAAAATATTATATTAAAATTATATAATTTATAAATTGACATGAAATAATATTAAAAAATCATGTTCATAGTGTTCATTTTTCAATAAATTATATGTTTCTTTATATTTTGTAATTACAGTTAAAATGAAAATATAAACATTTTACTGTTTTAATTTTTCCAAAGTAAGATCATTTTCAAATTTAGATTATTAATATTACTTTGTTATGGATTATTTTGTATTTTTATGAAATATTGCATTTTGAGGAGAACAGTAAAAATATAATTAGTCTTTTCCAAAACTATAATTTTTTTAAATAAGAAATAAGTAAATTTTTATAAAACCTTTTAAATTTCACATGTACATTTTTATGTTTCAAAACTAATGGTTTTGAAATACTATAAAACATTTTTTTATATTTTTTGAACTTAAATATTTTCAATAAAAATGGATGGGGACTTTTCATGTAGTTAAAAGTTATTTTAAAAAATTCATTATTTTTCTTTAAAATCAAAATAAATAATATATTTTTTAATAATAAGATATATATCATGAAAATAAACTATATAATTAATTTTTTACTACACCTCAATTATATAATTAAAAATATGTCATTTATAGAAATAGATTTTTATGTGTTGAGTGAAATAATAAGAAAATTTTTATTTTATCACCTTTAGAAGTTAAATCAAATTAAATTAATTTCTTAATTTTAAAATTAATTTTTATGTTATCCTGTACGAGAACATTCGTTTTTTCATAAAATTATGTTACTAATTTAAATATTTGTAATGATAGTAAAACAAATATTTTTAATAAAATTAGAGTTTCAAAAAAATTAAATTATATAAATATATTTTAAATTATGATTCTGAAAATGTATTTTACACATAAAAGAAAATAATTTAAAATTGATTTAATTTTAAATTAATGTTAAATATGATAAAAAACACCATAAAAATAATTTTATTCTTTTTTAAAATAACAGTTTTGTTCACATTATGTGTTTTAATTAATAAGTTCATTTTCTTCTATTTAGAAATTAAAATTGGATAAATGGAGGCCAAAGTTGGGTTCATCACTAATAAATTTTTTAATAAGGTTCATATTATATTAATATTTATTGAATTATCACAATGACTAATATTATATCAAGATTAATAAATTTTAAATGGGTCATCTAATGTGGCTCGAATATTACTAAACAATTTGGCACTATGACATTATAGAAAAAACTTTTATAAGATCTAATTTCGAACGTACATGTATCACTACTATTTCCCAAACCAAATTCACCAAACCCACTTAAAACCCATGTGACACGTTTTTTCTCTTACATACCTTTAGTTTTCATGAAATTTCCCATCGTATTAACTAATAAATGGTGCTCAATCCCATCCCATATCGCATCCATATCTAGACCAAAGGTAGTAATTATGAATTTCACTTTCTTATTTGACTATGAATACCTCTAAAAGATTTCCTAATGTTATAAGAATTCCTCCCGATATTTATGAACTAACTTATCAAGGTAAGGGTCCTTCTCCATCCTTGGATTCAAGAATATATTTTCTAATAATCCATTTTGACTTATATAAGATCATGATTCCATTTTATAAAAATTAATACATTATTTTCAAAATTATTCACTATTTACCAGTGATTGTATATCACACTAATAAAAGCTATATCATAATAATGTTTTTATAACTATTATGGTGTTGAAATGGCTCCTTTA
The DNA here is from genome assembly GCA_963277665.1 of Viscum album. Classification (NCBI taxonomy): domain Eukaryota; kingdom Viridiplantae; phylum Streptophyta; class Magnoliopsida; order Santalales; family Viscaceae; genus Viscum; species Viscum album. The sequence continues at coordinate 1,953,180,851 of OY728150.1, forward strand.
TTCTCTATATTTTCTTTTTAATTCAAGCAGAACAAATTTTATAAAAAGTTTTATTTCTATGTGAGGATACCTCCATAAGTTCATAATTAGTCCTTTACAATTGAATTAATTTCCTGTTAATTAGATACATACATTATCATGCATTAAACCCATTACATAATCTATTTTTTCTCCCAGTCATGTTTTTATGGTCACTCATTGAATTTCCATGTCAAACATTATTACCGTAAAACCTTTGTTTTAAGGTTATTATACTCCCATGTTTTTATAATCAATATAATACTATCCAAGTGATTACTATTGATGATAGTATACCCATCACTCTCGTTAAATCCAATCCATGATCATTTTTTATACTTAATTCCATATTCCTTAGTTTTCCATGGAATATATTCACATTATTAATTCCAAAAATGAATATCATTAATGGTTATCTATATTGATGTAAAATTTATTTATTGGTTATGGGAATCAATGTTTGAATACCACATTCCCTTCATGTGTATTATAATGATATGTTATTTTGATTTATAAATCATGTCACACACATAGTGATAGATAGATGAAGGTTGGGTATTAATAGTGCTCTAATGGATTGGGTGAAGAATTAATATCTCATGGTGATATATTTTATAATTCCTTGGAAACATTCCATGGTAATGTTTCATGATACCACAGTGAATGACATTAGTATAATGAAGGTTGTTCCCTAATAGCACTCTAATGAAATGGGTAAATTATTAATCATTATATATGGAATGTTCATGATACCTTAATATATTGGATAGGCATTGTTTTATGGTAATATAGGAATGTTCATTTACTACACCTTAGTTAGGATAATTAGTGATATTCTTAAAAATGTATCATTTTTACGCTTTCGCCAAATTTAAAAGTTACCATTTATATACATAAGATTATGTTTTTCTATATATTTTATCACCATTTTCTTATGTTAAAGTCCCTATATTTTTCCCTAATTCAAACACATAGAATATTCAGATTCCATTTTTTATCACATTATGAGAATATAATATCACCCCTTTCTTATGTTTTCACATCACCAAGTAATGAAGGAATGTAATATGTTTAATATTTCATGAATATTATCTTCTATGAATGATTTGTGGGAGATGATAAAATAATGTTATGGATATAGATGTTTCTAATATATGTAGCAAAATGTCTTTCAGGTGAAAAATACATGGATTTTGATAATTATGGTTATTTCCCAATTTTATAAAATTATAAAACATAATGGTTTGGCGAATTTATTCAATTAAATATTGACATTATGTTAGGTAATTATGTGATGTTCACATCTGTGGGGTTTCATATATAGGATTAAAATAGGTTTTAGATAACTCAAGAGGATGGTATATTTTTAGGATGATTTAAGGGATTATTTATTGTTTTTATCATAATTTCAAATTTATAAATAACTATTTAGGTTATCTAATATAATTTTGATTATTTAGGGTATTGGGATAATAATAATATAGTGATAACCATAGGGATAAGTCTGTGATAAATGTTAATGTATATGATAATATTATTAAATTTTAATACTGTAGTGATTTTGTGGTTCTCCTAAGAATTTTATCTCTTTATAGATACAAAAACCTATATACAGTTGTGGAAAATATGCATGTTTGGGAACTCAAATTGATAAGGATAGATAGTATAAATAGAATATTAAAACTGGTGCCAGATAATTGGGCGTAAGATAACCCATCATCGTAGAAACTTCAACTTGATATGCTATCATAAATTAAATTATCTACATAATCCATTTTAAAATATTTTTTATGTTAAGAAATTTGGTTATGGAATATTATAAAACAAAAAAAATAAACATATATCAAATTGATATGCATTTAGGTTTAAGTGATTGAAAATGTGATAATTTAAAAGAATAATATATTTTGTGTAATTATGATAAAATAATAATATTATATTGTGATTCAATCGTGTTAAATCTATTTTGTTTTTGTAATGGTCGAAGCCTGAGAGGAAAAATGTTGACAATGCGTTCCTAGATAATACAACATGTTTATAAATTATACACAAAATGAGAAAACATCTAAAGTAAAAAATAAAATGACTACTTTAAATTATCAGTTAAGAATTGTGATTAACAATGTGAACATAGTTGAATTCCCAAAAAAACCATAGAAGAGATTTATGGATCCTTATGGAAGAATGGGTGATGAATATGTTATTAAAAATAAATATAACATTTCATTTTTACAAAAAATCAGTGTGAATAATAATGTATAATTTCATAAAGCAATTGGAAGATGTTTTCTGTGGGAAAAAGAATGGAATAATGCAACTAGTTGTTGTGATAAATGAATAAATCAGTAAACAAGATTAAGGGTAAAGATGTGTTTTTCATTAATAAATAATATCTTAAGTTGGTAAACTCATTTGAAAATTTATCATGAGTCATACTAATATTATAGATACCCTTAACTAATTTTATTAGTGGGTGCTAATTATAATTTTGAGGATGTAATTTATATAATGGGGGAGAGTGTAACGAACCATATTTTTAGGAATGATATAATTTCCCGAAAATATATGTTTATAATTAAAAAACATCATTTTTATTTTCCTATTTTTTATTAGGAATTGAAATATATTTGAAATTAATTTTTAGAATGTTAGAAATAATCTAGGAGTTATTTATTATTTCATAGTAAAATATAAAAAAATTATCAAAATAATTTTTCAAAAAATATATTTTTTCTCACAAAAGATTACTATATACTTTGAATGTAAATAAATTAAAAATTGGTTGAATTAAAAAACTAAAATATTAAACACTAGGAGTGATCCTGAATTATCTACACCCATCAGTACCACCAAAATCCAAACTATACCCAAAATGAGAATAAACATCACGATAGAAGAATGAAAATTGTGAGATCTAAAATGAAAATTTTTGAAAGGAGAAGTTTGACATAATAAATGTAAATTGAATGAATGATTTTAGTAAGGTTGTATATAGAAATGAGATATGGTTGATTATAAAAACATTAATTGGAAATATGGTAATTGTAAATATCATTAGTGGAAATATGGTTGTAGGTAAAATGCTGATTTGATATACATGCATCTAATCAAAATTTTAAATAATTGTATTGTTAGTGGTAAATTTAAAATAATATAAATCATAAATAATTTATAAATAAAAATATTATAATATAAAAATATTATAATATATATGTTCTGCGTATTATTAATTACATAATCTATTTTATAATATTATATAAATTATTCATAAAATTCATAGAAAGAAGTTAATATCAATAAAATGTTAATATTAAATTTTCATAATATCAATAAATAATTTTCACCAATAAGATTTGTTTAATATAAATGTAATATTTTTAAAGAACTCTTACACATTAATTTGTTTATATTTTATACTAATAAATTAAATATTCCACATTTAAAATATTATAATGAAATCATTAAATGATAAATGGATATGATGTAATATAAAAAACCATTGTTGTTCAAAATTGATATTTTTCAATAAAAATGTTTTTTTAATATTTCAAATTTTCACATAAAAACAAAATTAATAAAAAAATTATTTTAATTAGATAAAATTTAAAGTAATTTTGGAATTTATAATGACATTATTATTTTATTATAAATTTTATGGATTTTTTTTAAACAATCATTTTTAGGTGTATAGTAAAAATTTAAATTTTCTTACAAAACTAGAACATTTAATACATAATAAAGACATAGAAGTTTATTATAACATTTAAATTGATAAAATATTTTTCTTAATGAATATTACAATATATTATTTTAATTTTATAAGACCTAATTTAACCCATTATGAACTAAAGTAATATATTACATTAAATAAAAATTCTTTTAGTCTTTTCTGTTCATTAAATTTTATTATTAGAAGATTCAGTATTGTCTTACAAAGAATTCCATAAAAATTTTATATCATGATAATAAAATAATTTATATCATGAAAATAAAATAAATGAATAATTTTATCCTAATCGTAATTTTTAGGCTTAAAAATATTCTTTCATAAAAAAAACATATCTCTATATTTGACCTGCACTAATAATTAAATTATATTTTCTATTAGTTTATGAAATTGAATAAAATTAAATGATTATAATACTTTTAATAATAATTTATAATTTACTTAGTATGGTTTCATTCATTTTTGTCACATAAAATTATGTTACAAAGGTAACTATTTTTTACCAAAGTAAAAGGGTAAATTTTCAAAGAATGATACTTTTTGAAATATTGTCTTTTGTAATATTCAAGAAATATAATTTAAATTAACACATTAATATAAAATAATATTCCTGAAAATATCAATTAGTGTAAAATAAAAATATGAAAACCTAAAAAATTAAAACATCATCAGTTTTCACCAAAAGATTTCAACAAAGTATATTTTTTAAATTAAAAGTAATTTTTTTCAAGTGCATACAATAATTAGGTTAAAAAGATTCCAAATTTAGATTAAACACATAAAAAATTGTTAATAATTGTAATATTATATTTCTAGTAAAATAATAATAACCAAGATTAATATTTGACTATTATTAGTAAGTGTAAAAATAGGTAATCTAATATCTCAAACATTTACAAAATCAATTTGACACTTGGGAATTTTATAATACCTTTTTCATCTTATAAATTCATACCTAATTCACTCCCCTGTATATAACCGTACTAATTCAACTAAATCATAAAACTTTCTATCCCTCGTGTGATATAATTAATACCCATTATATATCTTTAGTTTCAATGAATAATCCCATCTATTTCACCCTAAAAAGAAGCTCTCTCCCACACATTATTTTATCAATATCCAACCCAAAGGTATTGATCAATAATTATCCACCCATTCCTCTCTAAATACATCTTAATGAGTTAATGATGTTTTAAGTATTTTACCTAATATTTATGATGATACAAATCAAGGTAAGGGTCATCCTCATCATCTTTTATAATCATTTATATCTTTTCTCATAAGAATTTTTTATTTCCATTTAACTAATATTTTATTTTTTCCTAATCAATCCATTACTACAAAAATGTTTCACTATTAATTAAATATTACCCTTCTCAATCATTAAAACCATTTCATAATAATTTTTTCATAGGTTTCAAGCTATGAAAATCTCACATTGATTCTCCCCCTCCTTTATTCAAATCAAGAACTTCCATTGTTATAATACTTTGTATTTTCGTGTGATTATGATTTGACCTAATAAAATTCATATTTTATAATCCAATTATTTTCTATAAAATATATACTACCTTTATAACTCTTTAAAACCATTCCATAATCCATTTTTAATAATAATAATGGAACATAATTCACTCCATGATTTTCCATGTCACACTTTCATGTTGGAATCCCTTTGGTTGATGTTTCATTATACTCCCATGTGGTTATAATAAATTATTTACCTTGAATATAATTATAATTTAGCATATACTACTATTTCATTTCATTAAACCCATTCTATAATACCTTTTTATTGCCAAGATGGCTTTTCTTTATTTTTGATGTCATTTTATCATGTTTTAAATACCCAACTACAATATAATTCATGTAAATCCATGTAGTTGAAATATAACTTTTATTAACGGGTAATTCCATATTTGAATCCCAAATTCATCATTAATAGGTCAAAATAATGCATAATTAATACATTTTATTTATGATTAAAACATAATGATATAGATATGATGGTTTCACAATAATATCACTATAATTCATTGGGTATAATGTTAATATATAGAGAATACATGCTCTATAATACCTTGGAAACCTACCTTGGTAATGTTTTATTTTATCCTAGTTAAAAATCATTGTAAAATGATGGATGAACCATGATAGTTCTCCAAATAAATAGATGATGAATTAATCTCTTGAAATAATATGTCCATAATTCCTTCAATGGATTAATTGGTTATGTTTTAAGATATCATGTTTAATAAAAATGGAAATGTTTCTATTTGATATCTTTGTGATAAATTTTGGTTATTTTTTAGTGAATGTTTCACGTTTAGTTTTTAGACAAATTTTAAATTTATGACTCATGTATTTATGGTCACAATATTCCCCATCTACTTAAAAATATTTATTTATGTTCATAATAATAAGTAATTCCCCATGTAATTCTGATGAAATATTCTAATTTCATTTTTATACCTTACAGATAATTTTATATCAATATTTTCTTATGGTTATATTTCCCAAAGTACTGAATAAAATTTTTATGTATTATTTCTATTAAAGAGAATCTTTTTGGGGGATTTTCGTAGATGTTTAATGCTTTAATAGACTGTTTAGTATATACTAAATTATAAAAAACATCCACCAATTGAAAAATACATGGGTATTATTAGTTTATAGTTTCTCTTACTTATCTAAAACACTAAAACAAAAAGATCTTAGGGATGTTTTTAATGTAATAATATTGTTAAGTCTTTTAAATTGTGATGTTCACATATTTGTGACCTCATATTTGGTATCAGAGTAGTGTTTAGATAAATATACTAGTTTGGATGTTGATTTAGAATATTTTATGGTTGATAGAAAAATTTATGAATAATTTCAAATTTCTTGATAACACATTACTTTGGTGGAGATAATATTTAATATCATGAGGATTGGGATAACAAAACATCTATAAAACCAAATGGATAATTTTAATGGATACTTCTTAGAATAGAAAAAAATTCTAAAGTATTGTTGTCATAGAGATTGTGTGGTTATCCTAGTAATTGCACCCCGATCTTGATACTAGCAATAGGATGTTGTTGTGGCATAGATTATTTTATTCACATAATGTAAATATTCCTGGAAAAGTCCAGTTGATTATCAAATAAATATTCACTTGGGAGTTTGATGAGAGGTTCTAAGACTAAACACATATGTAAATACTTCTTGGGGAAATGTTTTATTTATTTACATTCTATTTATAATCCATTATGATGTATCTATTATGTTTATAATTTATGTTTCAGAATATTAAAAAACCCTTCTTAGAGAAGCATAGATATAACTAAAATTTAGTTATATTTAACTGAAATAAACTGAACTTATTTCAAATTTAATGAAATTTGGTGTCATTATCTTACAATAATATTCTTATATTGTTCAATAGTAACATTAAATACTTTTTTTTGGTAATGGATGAAGGCCGAATGAACCATGTTAGTGATGGGTACTACTTATTTTAATGTTGTTGTCTCAACGAGAAACCTAATATGATAAAACATTAATATTAAAATATTTTTATTATTAAAAATAACTAGGAAGAATTACAATTAATAATGTCAACACATTATAATTACCAAAAAAAGAAAATAATAGTATGATGGATTCCCATTTTTGTTTTGGTGATTAATATGATGTATTAAAGAATGTTAAATTTATATTATGTAAAAAATGTCTTAATAATAATGTATAAAAATTTCTTAAAGGAATAGATAGATATTTATGTGAGGAAAATGAGTCCCTAGAGAAACTAGAAACAAGGAAAATGAGAAAATTGGTTAACCTTATGAATGAAAGGATTTTTTTTTCTAGTATTACCTGTTATATTAATTGGAAACCCTTATTTCAATAAAAAACCTATTTTGTAAATTTGTTTTATATTTACTTATATAATTCTTTAAATAATTGAAAATAAAATTTTTGATGATGAAATTAAATAAGTAGGACAACATAATGCTTTACGTTTTAAGGAAGTGTATTATTTCTTTATGATATATGTTTATAAATTTTACCCTCTTTCTTATTTAACCCTTAAATACAATGAATATAAATAGGCATGGAAATAATTAATTTAATATAGGAATTATAATAAAAACACTTAATTAATTCAGAGTAAAGCATTACCAAAAAAATCACACGAAACTAACTTTTCACACCATGGATTACAACATCATTTAAAAGAGTATAAATTTATTGGAGAAAATAAATAGAAAAGAATAGAATAAAAAACACTAAGAGATATCAAGGATTATCTTCAACCAAGAGGTTCAAAAACAGACAAAGAGAACCTTTAAATAGGAATAACATCATTAAAGGATAATTCATAATATAATACTAAAAATTATAACTACAAAAAAAAGAAGTGTAACTTATGACTTTTGAATCGATTCAACATGTTTAATATGAAATATAAAGGAATGAAGCTTTTTTGATTGTAAATACGGTCATTAAAAATATCATCATGGGATATTTGGTCGCTAAATATGCTTGCATCTAACAGGTATACTAAATTTTTTAATTGTCATTGTTAAAATTAAAACAATATAATTCAAAAATAATAAATAAATAAAAGTATAATTTGAAAATATTATAATATTCCTTTTTTAATATTGTAAATATTATTAATAAAATTATAATTATTATTATATGATACTATGTATTTATAAAATTTAGATAAATAAATTAATATCAATCTATTAGTAAAATTCAATTTTAGGAATAAATATAATTAATTTTAGTTGTAAATATTATACTAATATTAAATTTATAGTTTTAAAATGTTTTTTTCTTTATCAGTTGTTTATTTTATTACAATAAATTAATTGGACCACTTCATAAATATTATATTAAAATTATAAAATTATATGAAATAATATTAAAAACACTTAATATTTAAAAAGGGCATTTTCCAATAAAAGTGGTTTTCCTTAAATTTGTTATATTCAATTAAAAACTATATTTTTAAATTTAATAATTTTAATTAGATAAAACTAAAATAATTTTTCAATTTTTAATTTCATAATTGTCCTAGTATGATTTTTTGGGTTTTTCTGAAAAAATAAGTTTTTTTGGGGAATATAGAAAATACTATTTTCTACCCAAAATATAACATGAATTATATGATACGGACCTATAAGACTATAAAACCATATTCATTGATAATGAATTTGTTTAATTAGTAAAACTATATATTTTTTTAAAAAATAATATCTGGATTATAATTTTATAAACTTATATAACATTTGTAAATAACTGATGTAGTATTTAGTGTTTTGTTTTAAATAATATTAATTTTGGTAAAATTAGGATTTTGATTTATTTGAATTCCAAGTAAATTTTTATTTTTTTTATAGTAAACTAATTTATATCATAAATATTAAATCCATAAAAATTTGACTCCTACACCGGAATTATATCTCAAGATTTCCATGTTTTTAAAAAGGATTATCACGCGTTAGAGACCCAAATAAAAAATTTATTTATTTATCAAATTTTTAAATTGAGTCAAAATAAATGTGTTTTAAATTAATTTTTATGATGTTTTATTATTGAATTATTTAAATTTTATTTTTTTATAAAATTATTAAACCATGTTAAATAACAGTTATTTTGGTAATCCGATTATTTTTTAATTAATGGTAGTTTTCTAAATATTGAGTATTTAAAAAAAATTAAATTAAAAAAATAATATTAATTCCTAAAATGCATAATCATTAATTATTACTCAGTTAATTGATAATTTATTTTTAATATTATTATGAACAACTATCAATTAAATTTCCATCATTTAAAAAATTCTTTTGACACATTATAAATTATAATATACAAGTTGTTATTATAATATTTATAATATGAAATTAGTTAAATAGAGTCAAATTTTGGATAAATCATTGAGAAATTTTTCAAATAGGTTTATATTTTACATTTAGTGATAGTATAATAACCATGATCATTATTTAATCAAGATTAATAAGTGATAAATTGGATAATCTAATCTGGCCATAATTTTAATAAATCAATTTGAAACATAGGCATTATATAACACCTATATTATTTATCAACTCTATAAATACATGATTTCGAAAAATCTCACTTATCTCACTTAACCCACAGTCCCACTAAACCCCTATATGATATAACATTTCCCCTTTACATATATTTTGATTCTTTGAAAAAAAGAACCTATGTTCATCAATAAAACGAGCTCACTCCCACCCATTCTCACATCCATATCCACCCAAAATGCATTAATTATGAATTTACGTTCCCTATCCTTATATTAATCCCTATAAAGGTGTTTTTATGGTTTTATAGAGTCCTAATAATATTTAAGATGCTGCATAGAAATGTATGGTTCCTACAACTCTTCCCTTCAATTAAATTACTACATTTTTTATAATACATTTTTAAAACCACCTGATTATTCTACCATGAATTCATAATCAATGACATATAGTATTAATTATTGACTATTAATGAGGTAATACCATTTTATCTCATCAAATACATTCCATAATTCTTGTTTATTGTCTTCATGCTATCGTAATAAATCTTTGATTCCATCCCCCCTATTTTCAACTCATGAACATCCATTGTTATATGTACATTTATTTCCATGTGATTATTCTTCAACATGTTCATAATATTTCCATTAATATCTAATCTATTTTCTATTAATGATGTTCAACATTTATTACTCTTTAAACTCATTCATCAATCCCTTCCGAGTACATGTCATGTTTCCAAAGTCATTCCTTAATTTTATATGTCACAATTTCATGTTGTGGTCATTTTGAATTCCATGTGATTTTTCTCCCATGTTTTTATGATAAATACATTATTTTCCAAATCATTATTATTAATTATAGAGTATAATTACCAAAAATTAAATCCATTCCATTATCATTTTATATACCTCTCATTCTCAATCCATGATTTTCAATGTTATATAATGATGTTGTGAATATCAGACTCTAATATCATTCAAGGGTATCCATATAGATGTAACATTCATAAATGGGTTTGTTACTTCCATGATTGAACAATATATTCCATACCATTGGGTTAAATTGATGTTTCTTTTGACCATTAATTTAATTTTGACACATAGTGTTATATATATTATGGGTGTTCCCCTATAGTGCTCCCATCCATTGGTAAAGAATTAATATTTTGAGATGAAAAGTTTTTTAATATATTGGAAAAATATCATGCTAATATTTTATAATAACATGGTAAAATTAATGGCTTTCCATGTCATTGTTCTAATGCATCAGATAAATAATTATTGTCTAGATTAGGAATGTTTATTATACATGGGTAGCATGACTTAGTAATATTTTAAGATAATAGGGTGAATAAACAATATAAGGTGAATTTATGAATCATTAGTGATGAACATAGATGTTATCTTTATGAATGTATATTTTTTATATTATATACCCATTTCCAAGTAATTATTTATTTACTTATGTTCATGTTATGCTTCATATACTTATCTTCATGTTCTAATTATCATGTTCATATACTATACCACAATTAATACTTATGATAGGTTCAAATATCATTATTTATTACTTAAAAAGAATATGAGATCACCCCTTTAATATGGTTCTATTTCCATATTTTATGAAGTTCTGTAATATATATGATGTTTTTAGAAGATTATATAGTATTTAAAATTTTTGGGGGACATTGAATGATTTTTATGGATTATGCAGTTTCTTATATTGTTTGGAAAATTTCAGTGAGCAGAAAAATTACATGAGTTTTTTTAGTATATATTTTTATCTATTTCATAAAAATGTATACATAAATGTTCATAGGAATATTTTTAATTTAATATTTACATTATTAAATGTAATTATAATATCGTCAAATCATTTCTAAAATTTTTCAAGTCATTAATTCTCTAATGAAGCTGAGGAATTAAAATTAAAAAGAACATGAAAAGATTATTGATGATATTAATTATAGTATAAAGAATTTATATAATAATGTTGAATCCATTGAATTCGATGTTTTTTTATTATAAATTTAATTTTAATCACTAGTGATAAAAAGTAATTTTTAGAAGAAGATACAGTTTGGCATGTTCAAAAATAATGAATTACTTGAAATGTTCAAGAAATGATCAAAAGGTGTTTAGAAAAATATGAATGAACAAATACATAGGTTTTTATGTAAAATTTTAATCATTTTCCATGTAATGACAAGGAAAGAATTTATAATTACATATTAGAATACATGTAATAATTGTGTACATATTGTCACTGTGGTGGAACCGCAAAAGTCAGAGTGTGAATGAGTTGTTTAAAGTTCAAAGATTTCCAATAAAAACAATATTTCCCTTTCATTAGTATCAAATGAAATTTTATAGGAGGATTATATTCTATCCCTTTTTTTATGTTGTACATTATTGAATTGGAATATATTTCAATATAATGGAAAAGAATTTTGTGTGAACTTTTGGTTGTGTGTGATAAATTCTATATACATGATATAGGATATGATGTTTTCTAGAGTAACTTAAACAGTGAAAGTAGAATGAACATAGTTTTATGGACATTGTAAAAGGAAAGAGTTTCATGAGGCATAATTGAATTATCTCAATTGGGAAAAGGGATTTCGAAAAACCATACATAGGTGAATTCACCTTACTATTGGTGTTACATGAAAATAATTAAGCAATTCATACATGTGTGAAATAACTTCAGTGAATGAACATCAATAAACATTCCACAGTGAACCCTGAGAAAAGGTACATAGGAGAAATTATGTTTTTCAATTTAGTGTTTCACATGAAATTTCATGGGATATAGATCTAATTGGAACATCACACTCAAGTCCATATGATTTAAATGAATGATCAAGTTCATGATGATATGAATCAAACCTTCTTCACTATAAACTGAGTAGACATCTGTCTCAAATAGTGAGTATGGGAAGAGATAGTTAAATTGATTTGAGGTAGGTCATGCACATTTCCATGGTCAAAATTATAAATGTTATTTTCTTATTATAGAGTGATAATGACATAAAATTGTATCCATAAAACTAGTGATGTCTTCTATATTCTTATTCAATGGGAAAACATCAGGTGTATGTTCCTTACACTGGAACATAGTGGTTAACATAGTAAACATTATTGTACCTAACTCTAATTTTATTATATTTTGATTTTTATTTGAAACTAATATCTATATATTAAAGAATTCCCTATTTATATGGTAACAATATTTGGGGAATGGAAATAAAAATTGTGACACCTTGCTTCACCCCCCTATATAGGTGTCTTCAGTTTCAACACTTTATAATACATGTATTTGTTACCTCATTAATTATTTCATTAACATTGGTTAAATTTTATACTAACTAACAAAATGAAATAAAAATTTAAACCCTATTCAATTTCTCATGTGAATAAATTTTGTGACATTTTTGTCTCAGCTATTTGAACAAAATATTTGTGCACCCAATCTGGTCTGTGTAATATAATTTTAAACATAAATAAACTGCATCTATTTAAGCTATATGATTCCTAAAACATATAGACCCAAAAGTGATCCAATATATACATGATTAAAAATTTCCAACTTACACAATAAAAATAAAAAGAACAAAGTAACAAAAAATGGTTAAAAACACATATATGGTATCCTAAGAAAAAGTAACGTTTTTACTCACTAATCCCAACTAGTTATACTTATTAAAAATAATGACCATGAAATTCAAAAGGAAGAACATGTATAGGACCCACATATACACCTTGGAAATTTCTATATACACTCTCTAAATATATATATATTGAAAGATATTATTTTCACATTTATTTTCATTTTATGAATTAATTATAACAAACTACAATGATCATAGTGATGTAACATCAAGGTGATCAAGCCCTTATTCAATTTTTACCATTTTTATTAGATTTAATTTACGGTTGTAATTACTTTGAGTCACTTTTAAAAAAATTAATGAATATAATAACCTTGAGTTTTGGGGATGGAACATGGATCCAAAATTTATACCTCAAATACAATTCTAAGTGCATACTTCCATTAAGAAATAAATACCTGTTCATATATTACATGAATGGACAAAGCATAATTCATGGCGGTCATGTAGGAAACATCTTTATAGATCACCTATATTCATCTAAGTTAAACTTTTCTTGAGTTATTCATGCCCTTTTAATCCATTTTTTTAATGTACTAACCTTTCCCACAATGATAGCATATAAAACCATACCAACCTATATACATATAAGTGCATATTTGTAAGAGAAAATCAATTTTTTCCTTTTACATTAATCTCAAAATATGTTCATAAAATATAAATCTATAATAAATATTTAATATACCAATCATATATCATGCATATAATAGATAATTGATTTTTTAATCTTTTATATCCCTCACCCAAACAAATAAAATATAGATTTATGAAATTTAGGACATATAATGTTCACATGGTTTTAGTTTATATTTGTTTACTCTTGTTATACTTTCGATAAATTATCAAGATAAAGACACACTCATAATGGATAAAAAAAGATTATTTTTTAGAAAAAAATGTATTTTTCATGTATCATTATTTTCAAAAACCCATGACGCATAACACTAATATTGTCTTAGGAAGTGTATATTTGTTAAGATTACCTATAATAATACATTTTTGAAAAGAATATTCAATAATTTATGAACATATATTGTGGGTGCTTATATAATCTAATGGATTCCCATAATAATCAAGAACCATAATTGGGTAGAAAATTAGAACATAACATTACTACAATAATAAAATCTACATGACTAAGATTCATAATTCAGAAATTTTTTTATGTAATTATTAAACATTTTTTTGTATGGTGATCTATTTTAAAGTTTCTTATTAACCTAATATATGAATCTACACAATCACAATTTCTGACTAATGATGTTTTTTATATGTACTCTCAGTCCCACCTTCAGCTTCTATAATTATTAACCTATAAGTCATCATTAATTATTTAATTTCTTCTATTTTGAATATAATATTTTCAACATGGTTTTTTATTTTAGATTACTAATTTTCAAACCAATAAATATCCTATATATCCTTTTCTAGGAACATAACATTATAACCTATAGATTTCATGTCATTAAGGACTTCTTTCAAGGTTGATAACTATTTTTATATTATTATTGATTCTTGGTTAATGGAATAGTGTTATCTTTAATAAATCATATCTTCCCCTGTGTTTATGAAGTGTTGAATAAGGCCGCAAACCTTGGATAATACCTCCACCATGGTGATTCTAATGATCAAGGAATATATATTTTTCTACTCTTTCATCCTCGATATTTTTTTTGAATATAAGTTCGATAAGAAAATATTTCTTCAACTTCTATGATTTGTAAGGGCATCTCAATTAGTTTTCTCAGTAATATTGTTTGTTGGGTAATATTTGATGAAATATCTAACACTATATCAATTAAAATAAAAATAGGGGGTGTGTTATCTATATAACCTTATTTTGTTTATATTTCATGGCCTAAATTGGTAGTAGATTTAATATCGTTTCACAAAAGGTGATTAAATTTATGATTCTAACTTATCGAGATATATCATATCTAGTCTCACAAACACCTTCCATAGAAATTTTTTTTATCACATTGTATTCACCTATTAATATTTTTTATACTCTATACTTGTATTAAAATTATTTACTTATAAAATTTTTGTCAATATAAAATAATCCATATTGATAAATTAACCATAATTCATTATCATGCCCACCCCCCATGATATTTTTCTCAAATCAAGAAACCAAGATATCGTCGTAATATATTCAAATATTTAGTTCTGTTGGATAATAATTCTTGTTTTTTATACCTTAATTTTTTTCCAATATTCATGTTATTGTTTTATAACTCTATGGTGGAAGCTATATAGCCACCTTGCATGTGTACAGGGTGATGTAGCAAATTAACATGGTGTTTTTAGGCATTTTTCATTTTGAAATCAAGTGAAATTAATACTATATTCTACTTATAGTTAGTGTGTGAAAAATTTAATATTTGTATTTATTTATAACATATGAATTAATTTTACCAAAAAAGAATTAAAAACTCAATGTTTCCATAATATTGTCACCTAATTAACTAATCTGATGTTTTTTAAATCAAATGAAAATAAATGGGGTGTAGGAATTATTTTGGTTCATTTATATTGTTTATGACTAATTACATCTTCTATACTCTAACATACTCACTCCATATTCTGCATGAGATTTCATTTCACACATTAGGTCCTTAATGGAATCACATGTCCTATAAGGATTCATATTATAACTATGTTATGTGAATGAATTTGTTATTTTATTATTTCTTAGGACTTGAAGTCTTTGGAAACATTTAGAATTTATAGAACAATGTTACTAATCTTGATCACATATTCAACTTCCGCATTTTCTAAATCACTAAATCCTCAAATGTCATTTATTTTGTGATAAAATAAGAAATTAATTATACAAAAATATATAAATGTAAAATAAATAGAACCATTCAAACTTTTATAAATATTCCAAAACTATTTATCATTTTAAACATGCTAATAAGTTATATACACATGTGAAAACTATTATAATAAATAATAGACATAGTGATAAAAGACTTGTCTAATCGAGATCCTCGAGACTAGATTCCTTTAGTAACCACCTCTCTTGAATTCCAAATTCTATATAAAATTTATGATCCTCTTATTAGTCATATAGTAACCTATTTTTACTTAACCCTTAAGCAATATTTCCACATGGACATGAAACTAAATTGATCATTCCATGTAGATAAAACATACATTTACCTTGCATAATCTTCACTTTCCTTTCCACAAGGATATATCCATATCACTCAATCAGATTGGTTTCCATATGTTCATATTATTAAAACATTTTCTTAATTGGTTATCCCTGATAGTGCTGGGATTCCCTTGGTTCCCATATTCTATACACATTACCCATATTTATCGTCCTTTGATTAGTGTCACAAAAAAAAGTTTTATTTTCCATTCAAATAAAGTATTTAAGAATGAAATATATTTCTTAGATCCTAATGAACACAAAAAATATATCTTACATAAAATATGTTGAACTATGTAAATTATAAAATTTAGATCCCTCAACATCCATTGGAAATGTTTGATCATGAATTATCACCTATCATGGCATTTTCATAGAAATATAATCAAAAGTGGTGCACTCTATATTGATTTCGATTTTGGACTGATATTTTTATGTAGACTGGTTATAAATTATGATACTAATAGATCAATGAGAGAGGATGTTGGATATGTTGAAGCTAGTATAGGCTTCAGGTCTAACATGGTTTTTCTGTCTTGGAAGTTTACCCTCAGTTGGTTTTTATTTTCAAATCCTTCTAAAAATAGTATTAGAATTCTTGTTATGTTTCTTAAAGATCATAATATGAAATCAATCCATAATTTACTCAGTATATAAAGTAGATATTACATTATATATTGTGATCTAATTTTGGATATGATGAATCCTTTCATGTTTTCTCTATGTTAGGTGTGTGGGTGTAATCTTGGTATGTTTTCACAAAATTCATTAAGGAATATATATAGTCTCTAAATGGGGAACATATTATTTTGATGAAATTCAAGCTTCTTCTCAATAAATTATTTCAATCTCTATTTATCTATAATCGATTTTAATGTTCATATGAATGAGACCACATTGTTATTTCTGTAATAATTGATTTGGAATCTAATTGATTTTAAACTGAAATTTAATTCAATGACTTGGTATTCACCTATATTGAGGGTTGGATGTATACTAAATTTTATAATAAAATATAGTATTTTTTCATGAAAAAATCAAACCTTTTAGTTTAATTATTATTAGCTCATTTTTTTATCGTCATAATCATTCATATCCTCCTCCCTAGACAAAAAAGTTTCATTTTATTAATTTTAATTAAATCATGATCCAAATTATAGTTTGAATGAATGAAATTCAATCAATAAATTCTAGGCATTGAGATATTATTCCCAAATTCTTTGACATCTTATAGACACCATTTACATAACATAAAATTAATGAAATAAAAAACAATGATTATTTATAAACTAACATAAAATAAATACATGTTTTTGAAATGAATCATTTTTCCCCTAACCTTGGGGGATCCATTCCTCAAAATGGGTATTCATTCCATCTCAAAAGATTACATGATTTTCCCTCCATAACAAGAATTCAGTCTTTTGGAATTATTTTTCTTCTTATTTTCTAAATAGTGTCATATTTATTTCATTTCCCAATACCTTCAATATGGTATCATTGATACACCCATTCTATTCTATTAATATTGAATAGATATACTATTCAGAGTATCAAATTTTGAATGAATTTCTTAGGGATCTTTATTCAGATGAAACAACATTAAGTATAATCGGTGTATGATAATTAAATGGTTCTCATTATAGAAATTTTAGAAGTGAAATATGTTGACTACATAAAGACACATAAACTATCATTAAAATAAGTATGAGTTAAAAATATTATAGGAAATTATTCTAAAACATATTTCATAATAACCATTTTTTGAAATGGAAATTTATATGAATGTTTCTTGTATGAACCACTTTAATTTACTATAATTAACCTTGTTGTTACTTCATATAGAATACACAAGAACCTTGAGTATCATACCTAATGTAATGAAAATCTCCTCTATGTCTATGATCATAGGACATACAACAATAAAATCAAAAGGTGGTGGTCAATACCTAGAGAAAAAAAAATATCATTCTTAGAAATATAACCTCCATGATATATTATTATCTAAAAAGAAAATATGGATTGGAAGAAAAATTAAAATAAATTATTATCTTTTTAAACATTCCCCAATATCTAATTATATCATTACATAAGGAGTTCCAAAATTTTTTTTCATCAACCATGAACCAACTATGGTAAAATTGGTAATCATGATTATTATACATGAATTTTTGGCTTATAGTACACATAAATTGAAAAAAATGTAGTGAAACCTACCAAGAAAAAGCTCAATGCCACTCCTGGTATAACAAAATATCATGAGATTATATATCATAATTCTTTTATAATTATTCATTATACACCTTTATTCCTTTGAGCATATAGTTGTATAAATCTTTTTTCCTTTTAAATATTAGTTTTTTATCACGGGAATGTAAAAATATACTAATCCATATGCGATGTTGGATAATTGAATAACCCTAAATATACTATATAATTTAATCATCACCATACATTATCACCACCACACAAGAAGTGGTTTATGTTTTTATTATCATATATATGGTTTATTGATAGAAATTCATCATACATATCCTAAATAATTAGAGTTACAATATTCTTATATATATCCTAGAGAATGATTATGATCTCCCCTATAGTAAATAATAATAATTACAATTCAGACACCAATGGATTACTATTTATGAAACAATGATATCTTATCTATGGACTAAAAACCAAGGGTTCAGTTATCCACATAAATAATGACTAATTTCATCAATATATTAAACACCGCATTTAATTTGTTGGCCTAATAATCTTATCAGCATTTCCTAAAAAATTATCACTAATATAAATTTCTCATTGAATAATCCATTTTTTCTGGATTACTTATCAATATAACCATGATCATTAAGTGGTCTAAAATTCCTTTTTCAACTACCTGAATTCAGTTTTCCATTATCTCATGGGAGTTTCATAAGCTATATTAATCCTTATCATTTCCGACACAAATAAATCTCTTAAAAATATAAAAACAATTGGGTATTTTTCAACATGGATATTAATATTATTGTTGGTAAGTTAACACATGGGTACATAATTAGTGAAAAATTATGAAAGAAACGTTCATACAATCTAATTTTATCCAATGGTCGATAATCAAGAATATTTGGTCACATGAAACAAGAAAAAAAATGCTAGAAAGGTGAATTAAAATTCAATGATTAAACCCCATTTTTTGTAAATAGAAATATATTCTTCTTAAAATATCCCTAATTACATTATTTAAAGAATATTGATCCCTTTTAAATTTGCAAATGGGTGATACAAAAAGTGTCAAATTATAACAATATGAATATATGTGATATAAAACATAGTTATAGTGATTTTTTTGAAACTTGAAAAATTAAAACATATCATTCACAGAGACCTTATTCTCTATATTCTTATCATTTTTATGAACAATTTTCAGTCATGTTCAAACTAGGGAAAAAAAGATACCAATTTCTATATGATTCGTATAGGTTATTAAGGAAGTCCATTAATGTTTCATCCCCTATTTATAGGAATAAAAGTGACCTTCAACCTATCGCATTACTTCTAATTAGAAATAACATACCAACATTCAAATTTATTCATAAAAATTTGTCATTTTCATCCCCAATAGATAAAATTATAAAATGGATATTTATAGGATCTCTAATGTTATCCAACTAAACGGAATGAACCATTAGAAGAAAAATCAAGGAATTTCAACACAAAGAAGAGGATTGTTTCATTCACATTGATCACAACACACCAAGATGAATTTGTAGTGATTTCAGTGATAAAATCAAATCATGATTTAAAATCAATGATCATTGAAAGAAAAAAATATATCGATATAATGTGATATTATCAATTAATTAATCATGTATCTCTCCTATTATGAATATATAAAAGGGTGTGGATGATATAATACAAAAAATAGATAGAGAGTGTTCTTAATATTACTTTACTCCACATTAGTTGGGATTTATGAAATCATATAGGAAATTTATAAAATAAAATTCAATATAGATGGTTAAAGAGTGATACATTTTTTTAACTTATGTTTTTATGTAAACTCCCATCGTGAGAGACCACATATCCAATTCATTGAATTTAAACCTTGTCAAAGGTCACTTTTAGAAAAATAATTTAATTTATGTTGGGTAAATGGAATCCATGTTAGTTCCACAAAAATATAAGTTCATTTCCCAAAGAAACCTTAATTTTATAATCCTCTAATATTATTCATTCCAAAAAACTTTTCTAGGACCTCATAATTTACCACAGACACATAATTTAGAGTCGTCCTTTTATTTAATACTAGGGATCCTATAAACATTACTAGATTAAGTTTCACATGGCCTTTGTCCCAGTTCGGTAGCTTAACAATACCTCAACCCATCAATTTTTCAATCCCATTATTTAGTCTACATTTTTTTTTCAATGGATTAAAAGTAGGTTTATCCACATGCAAAAAAATTAAACATCGTTTATAATATTTCATTTTTGGTTCTTATCTTCCAATAGTGGATACTAAATGTATGATCAATTACATACCCCTTGTCAAGTACAAATATAATCATGAAGATCACATAGAACATAACCCTTTATGTATTATAGATTGGCTGTTAGAATAGGACCTTGAATTATTTGGGACTCCCTTCTATAATAGTACCTACACCTTTACCCACCTTCATTATTTGATCCCCTGAAAGATTTCTATCCATAAAACACATTAATACTGTGTTGGGATGAATTTGAATGTGGAATTCCAAATACATTTTGTTAACCCTATATCTGTCTTTATTATTCAATGATATTCTAACATAACTCAAATATAATATTCTTAGTTATGTGAAGTTAATAAAAATGTAATTAGTCTTGATAAAATTACCGAAAAAGGATCATCATAACCGTTATTACAACTAGATCAAAATATTATACATTAAATTTATTATCTTATGAAATTAAATTACATATATTATAATTTTCATCGATTTAAAATTTTAAAAAAAAAATTCACGGGTGAGTGTCACACCCTTCTTATGAGGACTTAGACAACATGTAATAACTTTTTATAAGGAAACACTTTCAATCCATTTTTTCAATATTTAGTGTAATTCCCTATCATAAGGATTCATACTATGACCTTGAACATCAAGGGTCAAAAGAATATAACAGAATTCATCTACGTGTTCAATCAGATCATCAATATAATACCCTTCTCCAGGCCCCATCAAAAATATAATTCAATTAAAGTGTGGCTTCCCATATGAATTTAAAAATTGTTTCAAACTATATTCAACATGTAATTTATTGGATGATTTATTCCATTAGACAAAAATGATTTAATATAATTATAGTGACGTGGGATATTTTGATCTGAAACTTTAAAATACTTCAAATAACATTTCTACAATGGTTCATATAGATTTTAGGGAGATTTGTGAAATTTGGATCCTTGATAATAATTTTTTTTAGTTTTATCACATTCCTTCATAATAATATGTTATTATTTAGTAATAATATCCTTAAATAGAAAATATATGACCATAGTTTCTTCTTTAATGTGTTTATTCCCTTCAAGGTGGTATAACCTTCATTCTCACCTGGATCCCCAATATCTAGAAGTAAATTGATAAATTAATTAAAATAATTAGTTGAATAATTTAATTGATGGATTTATTAGACCATTTATCATATATCCCACATATTTATCCATATTTGACATCAATCTTCAAGGTTATTTCCTATAAACCCCTTTGTCATAGGAAGGTAGAGGAAGATGTCATGGGATATCTGGAGCTACATGGAACCGATGAGTGAAATTGTTCATCATAATCCTCAAAAAAGCTCACATTGGATGTGATTTTCACTAATAAAAAATAAAAACACAAGGAAAGGATTTTATATATATATCTTACTCAACTAATTGTGACTTTATTCATGGTTTTTTATTTTCAAACTAGACTCATATATATTATTTTCCTTGAGCTTATTTTTCTTTCCTATTATTCATTCATCCCATGCATACTAGGGTTCTTTCTACTCTATTACACATCATTTTTGTTATCATTCCAAATTTATAGAGTCCCAGTCCTTTCATCAACCCCATAAATCCAATTAAAAAATTCTTCTCTATTTTCCCCTTATTTCATCACATCTTTACTATCATCCTTTTCCATGGATGGAATATCGAAAATTATTGGACTCGATCAGTACATGATTGGAATATAAATTTTTGTTCAATGAAATAGGGGATAAATTACTATTCAAAGCATGTGATTTCAATGATAGATGATGGTGGATAATATGAATGGATGAGGATTTTGATTATGATGGTGTAATAAATTTATGGTTATTGGGTTTATTTTTGGAGATTTGAGTCACATCATAAATGGTTTAATCATAGTATGGATTGTGTGTCATGTCATGAAGTGTTGAATAACATAATGGTCCTCCTATCACAGGACAGGTCATAGACAATGGGAGTTCAAGATTGTGATTTCTATAGAATAATAAAGGATATGTCATGGATGATTCAGTCCTTGTGGGAAAGGAATGAATAAATTTTAATAATGTAAAATCACTGACATATTCAAAAGTAACCCATATATAAGGATTTATTTATATTTTTTATTATTTTTTCCCATTATTTATTATAGTGTGAAGAATCATGGCCTTAGAATGAATAAATTAGGTATTGGGGGAATGACTTTGGTCACCGTGTCTAATGTATTTGAAAAAATAATTCATGTAACATTGCCCAAGGGAACATGGTGTGTATTCCCTTGGATGACCATAACCCATGTAATGGGTGTACAGACTTTGTACACCTCCAATTCAATTTCATGAATTTTATGATAATTTAAATTATTATTAAATGATACCCTCACATCCTACATATCCAAATGAAACCAAATCACTTGTACAAACACAAAAAAATCATTATTTTAAAACTGAAAAAATAAAATTAAATATGGGTGGCAAGAATCAGTAGTCCTAGACTAATAAAAATTAATATTAAAATTAAAACAACACAATATTCAAAAATAAAATTTTAAAATAATGAAGTTTTTGTTTCTATTTTCAACTTTTTTACTATTTCATTCATTTTAATAAAATATGGATTTTTAGTAAAATTCAAATTGACCATTTAAAATAATTGTATATCTATATGCGTAATTACAATGATTAAATGAATATTACCATCAATCCATGCACTATGTATAATTTAAGTCCAAATGACACAAAAATAACCTCATCCCTGACTGTTTGATTAAATTTTCTATAGCACACTACTAGTTACTACAATAAGAAAGTAATAACTCATGAAAGTCACCATAAACTCAGAAGATTCCAGCATTCATGAAACCAATCACCTAATATATGCCCATATTGTCTATAATAATATTTTCAAACATTTTTGTTTTTTATTTACATTATTTGGACACAAATTTTTTAACATTATTAGTTTATACTAATAAATTTTCCATTTTGTATAGGATAGTGAAAAAATTTTGAAGTAGAGGCATGATGTGAGGTGATATGATAATTTTTTGCATCAATATTTTTTTTAGGCTTGTGAAGGGGAAGAGGGAGATCAATGAACTCATGCTATCCTATGTTCCTTCATCTTTTATGTGATACCCTATGATGCATAATCCACAGGTATAGTTTATAGAGTTTGGTACTCCTCAATTATCTCAAGCAGCTGGTCTATATCATCAAAGTTAATTCATACCAAATCAATTTCAGGGTACTCAGTGTCTAAGTATTATATTTGGAATGTTAATATCTCTTTTTTCTACTACATTCTACTCTAAGAGGTGTGGGTCATCCTTTATTGTTATAAAATGGATATGGATTTTTGTAGGTGGATAGTTTGAATGTATTGTTTTCTCACAAATGTATCTTGTAGAAAATTTGTGTAGAGTGAGACTCCCTCCACGGAATTGATTTATATTTTTAAAATAATTCTTATGTATTCTCATTTCTAGACTATTCCATAATTATATTATATTGGTTTTATATGATTACTACACTTATTTATACTCTTTTTGTTTTTAGTTTTTATGGAATCCAACTAGGAATTTATTTTCATTTCTTTACATGGGAATCTTTTCCTTCACGTGTCATGTCTTATGATGAAGGATGAAAGTTTTATTTTGACGTTGTTGTATACAGTGTTAGTGATTCCTATAGGTTGATGGAGTTGTTATTATAGGGTTATATTTATGTATGGATCCTATACATCATCGGGAAATCTTCAACTCAACGATTTAGGTTGATTTTTCTTTTCGATTACTAGGCATGTTTTCTTCCAATTTTTTCTCATTAAGGTTTTAAACTGGTTAGGAAATTATGGATCACAGTATTTGTTTCATGAATAATATTTCATAGTTTTGTTTATATATCTATTATTTATTCTTACTTTCATCATGGAAATATCATTTTTTATAGATGGATTTAGATAAACTTCAGCATTATTCATGACACATCTACTTAATGATACTCTCCATCCCTTGTTAAACGCAAGTTGACAGTGGGGTGGAACACTACACTTACCACCACCTATATTTGGTATGGGTGGGTTACGATATGTCATTGTGGTAATAGAGATAATATATCTTAAATTTAGAGTTCAGTGTTTGTTGTTTCGTGAGGATTGATTTCTGAATTTTGGGAAATGTAGTAAAGGGATCTCAAGAATGGATTTTAGGCCCATGAACAATGTATCCATACAAAAAACATGTTCATCAATCCAATAAGACTTTGATATTAGGATTTTAAACATGATACACTATGTAATTAGTTATAGGGAATAAATAAATGGAACACACATTATATAGGAATGGGTTAATGATTTTAATTCCCCACTAGAGTCATATCATAAGATTTGATTTAATGATTATGGTCGATATTGTAAAATTGAGAAATGTTTCCACATAAATGAACATCTAGGATCCAAAGGTAGGTTCTTAATTCACTCATGCAAGCGATTTTTCCTCTATACGTCGAACAGTTGAGAAAAAATCTTCTATTTGAGGAGCATAACTTGAGATGTTTCCACTATTCAAGTAGTGAAAATTTCTAGACACATTAAAATGTGATCAACCTAAATTCGTTCACTATAAATGGACATTCATCAATCTATAGAGAATCTAGCTAATCTAGTGGTAAAATATAATGATATATATATTATGATTTCACTACATGAGTTCTAGTAAAGTGATTTCTTGGGTTCTTAGAAAATACTTACTAATATGTGACCAATGAATTGATTGAGATGGTTATTAAAATAGTATTCCATATTTATATTCCTACAAGTAAGATGACAGCACTTACCTCTATCATTCGAAATTTTTAAACAAGCTATTGGTGAATAATGATCATTTATACCATGGAAATATGACCCTTATATGAATAGTTTTTATATATATTTTCATTGGGGAGTTTTAACTAATTTTATTGGGGCCCATAAACAACCAATAATATGTGTACTTTTAAGGTAACATTTCCATTATTGATAATTCAATGAGATTCACTGATCACTTGAGTTCCTCCCTTGACATTATTCATGAAATATTCTTTCATGCATGGACATTTGGGCACGAACTCTATAAAGACATCAATGTAGAAATTTTAATTCATTATATCGCCACCTATATTGGTGTCAAAAATAAACCCTTCGGTATGGAGAGATTATTTAAAGAGGAATAATATGTAGTTCCTTCTACTATCCTTCATACAAAATCTTATTAATATATGGTGGTTAACTAATGATACTCATTAGGGTCACAACATGTAATTATGGCGAATGTCAGGTATAAATCAACATGGTAATAATTTCAAGAGTCATTTTGAGGATAAAATCATCCTAGGGATTATATTTTAAATTCTTTTATAGGAGGAATTCATATATCATGTAAATAATTTACCCTTCGAGCCACTGAGGGTAGTCATTAGTATATTTACTTCTATACCAAAACCAATGAGAAGATCAAGGACCTCATAGAGGTGGAATGGGTGGTCCTGTATGGGTAATTTATTCTATTGTATACAGATGTTCACCAAGGGTAGGTTTAAGGGAATGATTTTTTAATAATCTATCTCCACCTCCACCATCCCCAGGTGGTCCAAGCACGACTCATAGAGTTGGAGGTTAGGATGAAGCCAATTATAGACGATGGTGTATTACAACCAGGAGGTTATAAACATTTATTTTATTTTTTTATTTATATATAATCTACAAGAGAACCCATATTCATATATAATATTTCATTACATTCTTTTTTTACTTCATCCTTGGTTCAAAATAAAGAGATTCTAGTGGATCCCTTAGATTGATAAATTAATCTAAAGACTCGTACTAAAAGTTATTTCATGATCCCCCACATCTTTTGGTTATGTGGAATTATCCATATTGGAGTGAGGGGTTCATACAAACAAAAATATATATGAAAAATCACTATGATTTCATCATTTGAAAGGGATAGTTATCATCATTTCACACCAGGATAGATTTTGTTTTTCAAAGAGTGATACAACACTAAGCAGGTGGGTTGATATTCCTATTTATTAGTTACTAGGACATTTAGTTGAGATGATTGAGCATTGTGAAAATAAATTTCAATATGATCATCCATCAATCAAATAGTTTGGATATACAAATAGAATGTGTATAACATGATTATCTTCCAATAACTGTGGAAGAGTACATCAATATATTTCTGAATATTTTTTCATGGACTCTCCCTCTATAAGAGGTCAAATTGGGATTTGATATGTACCATGAGAAAATATAGATATCTTCTAGATATTATTATATTGTATTGGATAATCTAATAGTGAATATTTTATTACAGTTCCATATGGATAAAGATTTCAATAGACCCAGTGCTTCCTCATAATCATCTATAGTGTTGTTCCCAAAGAAGGAAAACACTGACCTGATGTGTTTTATTGGATATCCCCACATAAATCAAGCTATTTTAATGACAAATCACCCTCTTCCATGTATCAATTCCCTCTACATTTAGTTTTATGTCCATAAGATCTTGAATTTTTATAATAATTATGTATAATACAAACCCTTGGTTGATAAAGAGGATGTTTTGATGATGATATTTTTATTTCCTTGTAACCATTATGAGTTTCATGAGATTCCCTTCCTTACGACAAGTTAATCAATTGTGTCCTGACAACTTATAAACTAGATCATTGATAAAATCATATAACAGTTCATGGTATTCGTCATTAATTTCATCTTCTTTTATCCTGCATCAAGGATGAGTATAATGATCATATAAATATTGTCATTGAATTACTTTGGGATAACTGGTTGTTTTTTAAATCTATAAAATCTTTTTTTTCATTTGAGAAGTCAACTACATTTCTAATTTTATCATAAAAGGGATAGTATCTATAAACCATGATAATATTGTTGTAAGGATGGATTGTGAGCCATAAATAATCATGTTCAATGAATGAAGCTTCCCCGAATTGGTAGGGTTGTAAAATATATTTTTGTTATAATTCTCCTAAATTGTGTCCTCCATGATTTTCATTACCCAAAAGTGGGATGCATACATTTGGATCATGTGAATAATGTATGTTATAGAAGTGTTTAATAAGAGGATAAGTAGTAATACTGTCTTATGTTATCTAGAGGAGGGTGTTGAGTATATGGTTTTTTTACTATTCTATTTGAGACAGTGTTGGGTAGGTTCTCATATAGTGGTGGGAAGTGATTTCTTATGGGTTTAGAAAACATTTACCCC
Organism: Viscum album; assembly: GCA_963277665.1. Classification (NCBI taxonomy): domain Eukaryota; kingdom Viridiplantae; phylum Streptophyta; class Magnoliopsida; order Santalales; family Viscaceae; genus Viscum; species Viscum album. The sequence continues at coordinate 1,953,209,238 of OY728150.1, forward strand.
ATGAGAAAAACCAATATCCCATGATTTAGATAAGAAACTAGAAGTGATCCTCTTAATTTGTACGTTGTGCTACATTTTTAGTAAGTAAATCAATTTCTATATGAACCATACCTGTGTCATGTATATCTTAAAATAGGGAGATATTTACCTAATCCATATGTGTTGGACAGATTTTATGAAGTAAGATGATTGTATAGCTTTCCAATACATTGGGAAAGGGAAATGTTGTGGTTAATTCCATTAGTTTGTGTTTTAGTTCTCGTTGCGAGAGGTGTCTATATAGATGGTATCATTACATTTATAATAATATGGGAGGGATAAGTGTATTTTCATCAATATATATTGGTGGAACCATATTTTATTTAAATATTAATGGATTTATTACTATGAAACCTTGATTACATTTTTTTAGAAGTATAATATGCTTAAGAGATGCACTAGATATATATTCTAAATAGATGATGCATTTTGTTTTATTTTGAGAATAGACTACGGTTTCAATCATCATAAGTGAGGATGAATTTTGGGATTCTATATGTTACCATTTTATTTATATCCTTGAATAATAAATATTTACGAAGACCATAGGAATTATTTTGGATTTTCGGTATAAAATAATGGGATTTAAATTTTATCTTGATGTATCACACCTATAGGTATGTGAAGGTAGAGCATCAGGTCCCAGTAGGTTTCGACCAATACATTTAGGTTCTAGTGTATAAATGTGATTAATTATTGATTAATCTCATAATGTTTATCCCATGGTTAGTGAGAGGTTACGATGTGATCTGGGTGATCATCATTTGACTGACTGAGTCAGCCATCTTTCATTCAATTCAAGAATAATGTTCAATGGAGATTGTGATATTATTTTCTATGGATGATATTGTTCATTGAAATGGGTTACCCTTGATTATAATTTCAACAAAAATGTCATTTTATGTATTTCTTATAGAGGATCTTCTACATGGAATTAAGATATTAGTTGCTGTTGAGTACAATATTCCACACACAGAATGATGGTCAGACCAGGTGAACTATTAAGGTTATCACTAATATATAGAGGGATTTTTTGTGGGATGTTGGGAATGTCATTGAGTATCCTTTTAATATTGTTTATTTCATGTAAAAAAATCACTAATCAACTATTGGTAGGGAAAAATTTGAGGCTCTGTCTGGGAGACAATATAATTCACCCATTTAATAGATAGTGGTATGTGACCTGAGATTGTGTGTCTAGTAACAGAGAAGGTATGGATGACCATATAGTGTATAAGGACTACTTAAATCCATAAAAATACCAATAATTACTAGCAATTAAGTCCTTCTGAATTTCAATTGAGATGAAATATGTTTCTGAATGACATACACAGTTATAGTCTAAAAATATTTTTTTGTGAGAAACAATTTCTTCATGGTCATCAATATATTACATATCATGTATCAAATAAGAAACAATAATAACTACCTATTTTTTACTATATATTTGGACTAGTTTCCTGAAATTTTTTACATGTAAAATTTGAGGATATAAATGCATGAACCTTTTCATGTTATTGACTAGGGTGAGCTAGACATCAAGGATGGTACTACTTTTTTAGAGTACACAAATTTTATTTAGGATCAACAAGAGATGATTCTTTATATATGAGAAATTACATTTGTTTATATTCACTGGAAACATGATAAACTCCTGGAGGAAATGTAGAATGATGAGGGACAAATTTGGCCTTTGTTCCCTCAACATGTTTTGCTGTGTTTTTCATTTCTAATTGAAAACTGTTAAAGGTGTAGAGAATATAGTGACATGGGTTTTTGTATTTTGAACTATTCATATATTTTAATTAATATTTCTGAGATGGGTTTTTGAGATTTTGTGTATTTTTTATCATTACATAGCCTTCGTAATACTGGGATATATAAAATATATTCTATTTATTCAATGAATATATATTCCTGGTAATGTGTCATTTTCTCCCAATAAGAACCATGAAGTAATAATCGTTAACTTAAATTTTAAATGGACATAGGGGACTTTTTATATGGGTTATATAACCATAGTTCACATTGAGATCCCCAAGATAAGTAGACTAATGGTGAATTTTTTTAATTGATTAATTGATTGCATAATTTATCATAGATCAGATTTATTTAATCACCTTTAACCTCTCTCGAAAGGGTTGTTTGTCAGGAACCCTATATCAACAGAGGGAGATATAGGAAGAGATTAATTTCAATCTAGTAATAAATGGAATATAAAAATGAAATTAATTAATTATGTCACCAACTACACCATATATGGATTCTATTTTTACCGATGAATGATCCCAAATCGAGGTAGTTATTTTTAAGTTTTATGTTTCTATATTATTCATGAATTTGGGAGTATAACATTATCCATTAAATGGTTTCCCAATTTTTGAAATCCCTTTGATATATATAGTTATTCTTTATTATTTGAACCCCGTGATATTGTGCTACATTATTCTCATTTCTTCTTCATTGCTGATAACATGTCTCAAAAATGATGGACCAATACAAGTATCGAACACCAAAAATTATAATATAGTCTATTCTTCACCACTTTACCCTTTATTTACTATTGTTTTTTATACAATCCTTCTCTAGTGTTTGGTGTCTTATATTTAGAGGCCAATATCGTTATATGATTAGAATCTGGATCATTAGTCGATGGATTTAGGTTTGATATCATCATTTTGGGATTGTGATATTGACAAAAGATTGTGAAAATTTTGGGGATGGAATTGGGATGTGGATTCATGAATTCCAATAGAATTGTGAGCATTACTATTATATCTATATGGATCTGTCATGTTTTTATGGATTGATTCATTTTATGGTTTTATATCACACAATAATGGGAATAGTGACTATATAGTTTTTCTATCATGTTGTAAGGCATTAGTCATGGGAGTTAGGAATCGTGTTGTTTTAAGGATGATGTAATGTCATGAAAAGTATGTGTCTATCAATGTATATAAGATATGATGAGAATTTTTTAATGGAAAAATACTTTCATTTTGAATATTAAACCACAATTAAAGATATTTCCCTCTGGTTTTTCTCTTATCTTTTCTTTTTTCCATGGTGTGGTGAGTCTTGAAAATGGAGTGAAGATACATAGTCACTATGTAAAGACATTATGTATTTTTATGCAAAGTCATGGGATATATTTCCAATATAGTTTTTCCTTAGAAAATAATCCATGTAATTAATGGTGTTAATATAAAAACTGTTATAGGGAGTATATTTCATTTGATCCAAAATTTCATTCTAGGAACTTTTTTTATCCTTAGTTTTTTTGTATATCCAAACTCAAGACTCGGATTTGGTCACCAAAGTAGTTCATAATGTAAATTTTCCATGTAAGGATTCATGGTATGATTTTATTTGACATTAGAGGTGATATGTGATATGATAGGATCAATCTATTCATCATATCTTCATACGAAATAAAAGGTTTTAGAATGGTGAACAAAATATTCAGGGTGATTGTTACCCCCTCAATTTCTTTTTCCAAATTAACAAGCCACAGGACCACTATAACATTAATATAGTCTGGAACTCCCCCATATGACTATGGATTAGGTCATTTATCTAATATTTTGATTACTCCCTCTTCTTTTGTGTGTTACTCAGGGATTAGAAAACATATTTATGGAGTTTGGGCTTGTTAGATGTGTGTTACTCGACAACCCATGAGTCCACTATTATATTTATACTGATTTTAGGGGGGTTTCTATTTTGTTATATTTCTAACTTTGTAAAATTTATTTATTTCTATTATAACTACTATATGTATTATGGGACACCATCCTAGGTAAAATTTTCTCTACTTTAAGGTATATTTGGGTCTTCTGTTCTCTTCATTATCCATTAATTTGGGGTTGTGAGGTCATGGTTCTTATTTATATTCCTTTGTAATTTCTATAAATTAGTCTTGGAATGTATCTACTCACCAATAAAGGGATTTATTTTCCTACATGTGGAATGTCTTATGCAGATTATAAATCCCCAGACCCATATACCTTGATCTAGCGCTAAAAAAATCTGTTACAAATTATTGTGATACAAACAATGAAAAACCATAATTTTATAAACCCATAATTACATGTTTAATAAAATCGAATGAACATTATTACATTTATAAAATCTTTTAGGTTTATATTTTTACATAATTTGGAAATATATTACATTATATAAAATTCTCTCCCATACATTATATATTTTTTATCTCAAAATTTTTTTCTTATGTTAACACTCATGTTTCATTAAATACACATTGGCCTCAATAAATATATACCACCATTGAGAATTTCATAGGTATTATTCATCATTAGGTCCTATAAAAATCATTTTAAAATAGCATAAAAGAAAACAAAATCAATGTAAGAAAAATACAAAAAATGTAAAACCATTAATCTCTTTTTTAAAACTAAAAAATCCATAAATATTTTTTCCTTTTATAAAATGATCTTGGAGATGAAATCATCATTTTCTCACACATGAAACAAGAATTATTGAAAAAATATTTTCAAAGTCTATTTTATATAATGGAAAATGTAAAAACATATTTCATTTGGTTTTACTAAAAAACATGAATCCTTTTCTTTGAAAAAAATAAATCCTATATAAAGGAATTTTATATTTGAAATAAATAAAAAGATCATTTCATTAATATATCAAATAAAAATAATTCCATAAAACCAATTTATATGTGTATAAAAACCTCATAGGTATATTGGTATATTATTTTCATATGTCCATTTCAATAACTCATTTAATCACCCTTATAATGGAATACCCTTCATAGTGAATTCCTTTTTGTCTTCTCTAAGAGAAAATACCATTAGCCCATGAACTGGAGAGTCATAACCCTAGACTTCCAATCATAATAATAAATTTAAAATAACCATAACAATAATGGAACATATAAATTATTTCATTAGAATTTGAAAAAACATAAATATATCACTCTCTCCCATAGTAGTAACAACATTACGTTATCTCATAAAATGAAAAGAAACATCATTTTCTATTGAATGAATTTAGAACTGAAAAATTATTAAAATATTGGGAAATTGAATTTTTTCCCAATAAATGAAAACTTTTAAACAAAAAATTATAATAAAAATTGGATGATGGTAAAAAACTCATTCAATTAGTAAATGTTAAAAACATGTTCTTTTGTAATTCGCTAAAAAGACACAAAAGTGACGAATAATGAATATGGTAAAAATATTAATTTTTAAAATAATTACTAAAAGAAAAAGATGGAGTTAAATTACATTAATAATCACTTTAACACATATAATTACATTATAAATTTTTTTTATAGAACATGGATTTTGGGGAAGGAGTTTAAAGAATACAATTATGAAATTTAAAATATGTTTTAATGGAAATCCCCTTACAAAATTAGTGAATTTTTAATCAAAATAAAATTTAATGATTGAACATTGAATATATTTTAAAAAATATTATTTTAAATGAATTAATGATAAAATAAATTTTTATGGTACTTTATCATGACAAAAAATAAAACATGTGGTGAAAATGGAATATGTCTCAAAGAAAGGGAACTAACATGGAAAATCTGTTTCCTTGTGTCACGAATCATTTTGAATATTATATAACCCATGATAAATAAACTAAAATTAACAATATAATTTTTTATAGACTATTTTCATGTTTATTTTTATTCATTTTATATTATTTTATTTAGATTCTATAATGGTTATGTTTATATTGGATGTTTCAAGGTAGTCCAGTCTAAAAATAGATTTAGTGTGTTCACTGTGGTAAAAGGGGTCATGGTTCCATCATATCCATAATCACTAAAAAATTTATTTAATATTTTATAAATTAAATATAAATTTTATTACCATCCATATATTATTCTAAATTAAAATGACATATATTTTTCATGGAGGTGATAGTCTTCCCAAACGAATGAGAAATGTTTTCCTTTTTCTAGTAGATTTAAGGGAAAAATTAATTTAAATGGGTATCTTATAAAATAATAATATTATTATATATATCCTATTTATTCTTTAAACAAATACTTATTTCCAGCCTTTTATAGTATAAATGATTACAATTGGTTGTCCACACGTACGCACAAGTGATTTTATTAGTTTCCAACGGATATGATGGTAAAAATATAGATAATTTATAATCTTGGTAGAACTATAATTATTTTATAAAACCATTTATATACATTAAATATATCTTTAAAACCATTGGTTTGTGGTGGTTATGAAGAATAAAACACATCACTTTGTAGAGGCGTTATTCTACATTTTACATTAGAAATGTTTTCATTTCCGATAGGATAGAATGGAGGCAAAAAATATTTGTTTGTCATCAAAATAATATTTAGTTATAATAACTATATTGATTTAATTTTATTTTCATGGATATAAATTTTTTTAATGAGGTACAGGAAAAAATAACCTTTAAGGTATTTTTTTAATGACTTATACTTACTCAATGAATACATTACTTTATCCAACCCCAAATACGCTCTAGGATGGGTTTTTTAGTGATATAAAGTAATCTATAATGTCGGGAGGTAATTTTTGAAGGTATTTTGGAAGAATTAGTTCAATATGTACTTCTCTAGTTTTTTATACAGATAGGTGAATCCCTTTTATATGTTTGGAGAGACACATTATTATAAATATTATTAAATTTAAATTATAATAAAAAATATTCTATTTGGAAGTTGGTCGAATGAACCCAATATAAAATCTATTATAGTTTAAGATATAAATCCTCATAAAAAATAAAATTTATATATTATTTAAATATATTTTATTCTTTATTTCATATTTTATTCCCTAACCCTCTTACCCATTTTAACATTACCTTCGTGATGAAATTTTACCATGCTAACGATTCATTGTGTGTAAAAATTAAATTTATATAATTACTAAATTTAAAATTATTTATTTCTAATTTAGAATTAATTTTCTATATTTCAATTTCTAATAGTGAAAAAATATATTTTAATATGTGTTCCCAAAATGTAATGGAAACCCATTTTCCAAAATATTTATTTTTTTATAATAAAAATGATTCTACCCAAAAATTAAGTATAATGTTGATTCATAGTGAATTATGTTTTTTATGTTACATTAAAAGTTTATATTTTAAATTGAAAACAAAAAGAATTTAATTTAACCCTTTAAAATTTTATTAAAAGATAATTCCCAAAAAATATTTTTATTGGAATTAAAATAATAATATGATTTGTAAAATATCAAATATAGATTTATAATAGAAAAATTAAAAATAAAAATTCCTAGTGTTATTTATTAAATGAATATATTTTTCATATAAAATTTTTATAATCATTCAATTCATTATTAAATTTAGGGAATTTTAAAAAAATTATGATATATCTAAAATCAGTAATTTTAATTATTCACCCAAATATAATATATTTCATAAAAAATTAAAAGGATATATTATGCTTATTTTTACATTATTATGTAAATAAAAAATTCAATTTGAACCATTTAAATTTATTAAATTAGTATACATAACCATTAAATAAAAATATTAAATATAAATAAAACCCTATTTTTATAGAAAATGGACATTTTAAACATTAAATGTTTCTACCTTATATCACGTCAATTACCAATAACAAGTAATTTATGTTTTAAACATTGTATGTTCATAACTTATTTATTTTTACCATGCATTTTTATAATTTATTACTCACTATAGTTTGTTATTATGTATATGCTACACTTTTTGACATCATATTTACTTGACATAATACATACAAAATTTTCATGGTCTTAATCTTCCCCCAATGAAATTATTTCCTCATTACGATTACCTTGAATTTGAAGAAAAAATGGTTCATGAAAATTCATAATCAATCAAAATTACAGTAATATGTATTTATAAAATAATAATTTAAAATGATATCTAATAATGAAACCTCAAAATAAAGAAAAATATAGGAAAAGTATAGTTAAAAAATATACTTAAGTAAAAAAATACACTTTAATTTAAATTATAATCAATTTCCTTTTGAAAAAAAATTAATACATATTTTAATACTAAGAAAAAAATAATTTTCTAAATATTTTTTAGACCATAAATTTAAAATTAGTACACTCATACTTGTGAATGAGTTTCAAAAAACATAACATGATAACTAAGAGGCATTTTCCACAAAAGGATTGATAGGTTTATCTTCCTATTAGATTATTGGAGGAATTATTTTCCATTGAGACAGTTAATATGTGAAAATATAATTAGTTGGATTATTTTCATACTATAATCATAATTTCATCCTTTCATAATAGTTTAAGAATTTTTTTCATCTCTAACTCCACTCATATTAAAAATGGTAAATAATCATTATTAATTTTTCATTATTATAGTATTATCATTATCTATAAACATGTCATAAGATCCATAAAATGATGAAAATTTATTCTTCATATTTTTATACACTAACTAAAACCAATTATACTATAGAAATGATTTCTAATGAGCAATATTAAAAATCATAAATATAATGAATTAAAACATTAAACAAAAAATCCACAATAACACATAATGGGAAATATAACCCATACCCTGAAAAATCATCCTTAAAAATCTAAATAGTAATCCTAATTTATTTTTAAACACTGATATTTGAATAATTTGATCACATATTCTTCCAAAAATAATCTTAATATTTATTCTCAAATATCATTAATCAATCATAATGTCACAAACTAAAAATATATAATCCCAACTCATATAATCCCAAAAAATAAGTTATTCCATTTTTATATATTAATCATAAATTCATAATAAAATTATAAATTATTTTAATTGTTACCTCAATATTTATTCCCCAATTAATCTCAACCACATTAGCATATAATCCGGTACTCAATAAAAATATCCCATTTACCATGACTCTTTTAATTATCATAAAAATATTGAAGACATTTTAAAAAATAAAATTAATAACCAAATCATCTACTAAAACTCAATCAATTTATCCCAATATATTATTAATCACCATTTAATACAAGAACCTAGGACCTAAAAAGGGTATCAATACTTTTAAAAATATGATTATTCATATATATTATTGATCCTTAAATTAAATTCACCTATATCATAACTATTTAGAATATATATATATGTAACCTTCAATCATTAAAAATTATAGATAAAAATTTAATAAATAATTTTTATATTATTACATAATATTTTATTCAAATGATAAAATAAATGAATTAAGTCCTTAGATTCATCAATCTCAGACTAATCATGTTTCCATTATTAATAATTTGTAAAAATATAATTCACACTTTTTATGTATTATTAATAATTTAATAATCACCATATATATATATATGACTGTTCTAAACCATTATTTGTATAAATTTAATGATTCCCATCCTTCATGAATTCCTTAAAAAACATGATTGTATAATGACCCATCTCATTACATTTGAACCCTTTTACTAATATCTTAATAATATTCTTCTGACCATTGTCATCACTTATTTTTATATTGACGAGAAAAAAATCATAGCTTACCACAATGGTAACACATTCCATACTCTATTATATACAACCTCTAATTATTCTTACCACATTTATCAAAATTTGGAAAATTAATTTTAATACCTTCAAATTTCATTAAGGGTTCCTTACCTATTTCATATATCTTGGACCACTTCCACTCAATGTTGTTTTGATACTGAATTAGCACCATCTTTACCTTTACATAACATAGAAAAACATATACTTAATTTCAAAACTAACAAGTAACTAATTCTATTCAAATACATGGATTCCATCCTAATCAAAATTTATCAATTTTACTATCATGTTTGAGAAAAAAATTCATACATTTTAAATGATATATCATTTTCTTTATTCGAATCTACTCAATAATCAAAATTATTCGTTAGCACTAATAATTTTATTTCTATTCTATTTCTACCAATATTAATAAATTTTTCTCTGGATTAAATATCCTTAAATATTGTTTATTAAATAGTATAATTTTCATTTTCCCATTATGATTCTTAATTAATGATGAATTCACCTTCAAAATGGAAAATAGAAAGAGTTTCCTTTGGATTCTAAAAACATCCAAAAATATCAAATATTTTATCTAATTCATTAATCCATCATTCTAATTTCATAAATTCTAAAGATCCACTAAAATCTAGATTGTGTTACAATATTAATTTCTCTACAATAAACATGTTATGTTTTAATGAATTTGGTTTCACACTTCATTGGGTTCAAATATTTTTATGAAACTATATTTGAGTTAACATCATAAAAAACTTATCACCAACTCTAAGAATTTCGGGTTTCAATTTTGGAAATATATTATGCTCTTTATTACTTATTACCTCGTTCTTTCTTATTTACATTAAAAAAAAATTCATCTATATAGACATGGATTAGATAAAGAAACACGAAAATCCCCCAAAAATATCATTATAATATAAAAATATGTTAGAATCAATTGAGAGTTTTCATTGAATTAATTTTGAAAAATAATGTTATCTATACAATTATATTGATACTAAGTATGACACCTAAGACCCATATACTCGTACCTAATTCTAAAAACATATCCATTACTTTTTTTTAAACGAACAGTTAAAAACTATAAGATTGTCACCCAAAATTTATTTTCCTTATAATATGGGATGAAATATATTTAAATTCAATATCTTTTCAGTTTAATGTCGTATATAACTTAGAAAATCAATAAATAACATTATTGGAACATCTACACCGTGTATATTGTTTTTCACAAAAACAAGTTCTTAATTTCACACTCTTGTTTCATTAATGAAACTTTTTCTTCATTTAATAATTTTCACCATTTTCATTATTATAGTTACTATGTTTCTTTAGTTCCTTTGAAAAAAATTAAAAATTTTGGTTGAGAAAAATAAATCTCATAAAATTATATATGAAAAAAATGAAAACAATAGTTTTTTTCGTAAAAACAAGAAAATTAATATTGAATCATGCCTTTTAAAAAAACATTTGTCTTAAAAAAAATTTCAAATATGAAAGAATAATAATTTTTAAAATTTTCTGGAAGTAATTTCATAGCATGTATAAAAGAAACATCGTAGTTCATGATGGTTTACTTGAAAATTATTAAAAATTTCCATAAAAATAAAACATTCAACTTTATAAGATTATAAACAATATTTTTAATCAATAGCTCATTTTCATAACATATGAAAAAAAAATTATTTAAAAACAAATTTTAATGAATATAAAAATAATATATTTACTCTAAGGACCATGCCATATACATTACATAATCTTGAATTAAATGAATAATTCTCATTAAGTATCCTTTCTGGTTTAGTGTTTTAGATAATTAGGCATCACAATTAAATTACATCTCAAAAATTACAATGTAGACTCTTCTACTCAGTTTCAATTTTTTCAAAAAATAAAAACTCTTGAATAAATGAGACATGTCCAGTTCCATTTTTTATACAGCATGAATTTTTCTTGATCCCATCCTTGACCCTATTCTACTTTATGTCATGTGAAAAACATTTCAAAAATGTGGGATGAGCATAAAAAGCTCTGTAATGTATACACAAAGAAGTAAAAATATTTATTTTTTCAAAGAAAAAAATAATCCATGAATACATTATCATAAGTAATATTTTCGCCTTTACGATGTAGTAAATACTATTCACTGAATAACATATCATTTCTTACCATTTTGTAACTAAAAATTACCATAAAACACATATAAAGGACACATATCTTATGAAGTTAACTTGGGACATAAACATATTTTTGTGGAATAACCATACAGTCTAATTCCATACACATCACTAAAAGAAATGGCCATATGACCTATTTCCATACCCAAAGCATTTGAGGTTATAACGTAACCACCCATCCTGGTTTATCACAGCATCACCCATTATATGGTTTATCACATAACCACCAGTCAAATGTCCAAGTAAAATCATCACACATAAAATATTGAAAATATATACATTTCACCAATACCATTTCATTTTCAATCACAAGAAGTAATTTCAAGCTATTGAAATAATCAATCCATTTTCATAAACCATTTAAAAAGAGATTTTAAATCAAAGTGTCCCATAAAACTTTGATACTTTTAATGGAATTATAATTTTAAACTTTTATGTCCATATAAATAAATACTCAAAACCATTTTTTAAAAATGGAAATTAATGATTAATTTTTATAATAATAAATCTTTAAAACAATTGAAATTATATTTTAGTTAAAGAGTTTTTAAAAAAATGAGAGACTATTGAAAAAATAATAATTTAAGAATAACATTTAATAAAAATTTTATAATATCATGAGAATAACTGGATTCATGATATAACATGAAAATGGACATTATATACACCATATAAGAGTGAAATGGTGTATAACAACAATAAAGTCTTAACAGAAATGTAAATTGAGATGAAATCCCTTATAAAAACGCAATCCTTAAATTAATGATAAGTCAATCACATAATTTTGTGTGAAAAATATAAATACACCCATTATATGTGAATATTATGTTTAAAACAATCAGAGGTCATTCACACATATTCATAGGACAACATATTCCATAAGTACAAGTTTAACACAATGAATTGAAATTGGTTTAAGAAGTTCCCATGCAAAAATTCAAAAGCCTAACGGCGTCACATTAAAGTTTAGAAAATGAGTTGATTAGATAAAGGGTATATCATCACTTGGACATAAAATTTACATCAATATGGATATATAATAACATATCCCAACATAATAATATGTAAATTAAAAGAGATTCCAAAAACAAGTCTTTTAAAAAGAGGAGGGTGAATAGTTCCCTTACCGATTTGGTAACATACAAAACATATGACACATGAAAGAAGGATCATACAATGAATATGTAAATACACATAAATTAAATTATATTACATAAAGAGTACAATAATGGGAAGTACATACACCACACAAAATAAAATAGTGGAAAATATAGAATGAATCTCATAGGAATAAAAAGTGAGATGAAACCCATTACCACATTGTAATCAACTGAGTCATATGACCCAAAGTTAGTAACCAACAAATGAATCACATAATACCATGAATATAATGGTAATCATTATAATATAAATCAAATTGCATTACACAATACACCACGTGCTATGAATAAGTGGTGAACAATGAAAATATCACGAAATTAAAAGTGATATAAGAAATAACCTTACCTCATTGTCCGACTTGACCCATCCGTTCTTTAATATCTTGAAAAATAAACTAAAATTAATTTATAATTTCTTTAGAACCATTTTAAAGTATATTAATCCTTTTTATATCAATTATTAACATGTTATAAACATTATGTAATCATTTAAGTTAATAATGGTCATTTTGTCGAAATTTGGTATCGGAGTCAAAAATGATCACCTGATATTTACATGTTGTCCAGTTGGTCAATATTCCATTATATACAGAATAATATTCATTATTTAAATAACATATATATCATATATATCCATTATATATATATATTTATTTATTTATAATAGTACATATCTTTGGGAGGTAAGAAATGAAATGCAGTGTTCATGGAGACAGTACGTCGTACGTACGCATGAACGCTACATTCATTTATATTTCTTATTTTAATGGAATTAAAACATAATTATACATAGTTATATTATAATTCCTGTATAATATAATATATAATATCATTAACTATATCCTTTATACGTCCCATGTATGGCATGAATGAGTCATATCACTTTGAGGGGGTGGTAGTCTGCACTTCCTCAATTTAAATTATCGCATTTACCCATAATGGAAACCATAAAGGTATTATATAAATGAAATATACAGAAGAATAAAGAAAATAGTAACATAATATATGTCTTATACAAATTTAGTTCCATATTAACGGACACCATGATAGGCTGTAGGAGATAATTGAACAATCATTGTTTCGTGTGGCGTTAGTTTTCCATCCCCAGAAACAGTATGTTCTTCACACATTAGATGGAGGTGTGTGAAGGTGTAGTTAGAATAATTCTCATAACAACATCCTAGTATTTTTAGGATACTGATAGTTTTATTAAAGAAAGTAATAAAAAGAGTTTAGGGGTTGGAGAAGTAAAATAAAAGATAAGAATTTAAGAGAACATGTTACCTTTAATTTGGGTAACTCCCTTTGGTTTAAACCAAAAGAACTTCTTGAAGTGCCTTCTGCCTAAGGTAAGGCTTTTAGGAGGAGGATATGGATCTTGATAGCTTATGTAGATAGATTTTTGACCAACCAAGAGGCTTGACAGGTGTGATTAATTTGTTTTATGTGAAGGATTTTTATAAGTGGGAGGAGGGGCTCTTTAGAAAAATGTGATAATATTATTTTATTATATAATGATATTCAGTTTCTAAAGATCCAAAACTAATTAAAGATAAATATAAGATGACTTTTGGTCGAAATAAAATCATTCAATAAAAATTGGATAGGTTTTGGATATTATTTTAATATTTATAATCTTATTTATTTAAATCATTTATCAATGAGATAAATATTTCCTCATTATTGTGTCATATATAATTTAATTTATTGGATTTCTAAAAATTAAAAAACAATTACCATGATCTAGGAAATCATTTTATATTTTTATCAAATATTTATAGTCAAATATATCAATTATATAAACCCATATAATTTTTTTAGAAAAACAATACATTTTTATGATATTTTTATTTTTAATTTTTAAAAAGTTATTAATATCAATATCTTTCCCAAGTGGCATTAAAAGGCCAAAATTATCACCCCAGAATTATTTTGGTTGGTCATTACTCTTCCAATAAGGTTAGGAAAGTTGTTAATATAATTTTATATTATTTTTATATTATTTTTTCTTATGAATTAACTTATTTACCGTTAACGACGATAAATAAAAGTAAAAAGTTACTATTCATAAAAAATTATTTTCATCTTATTGAATAACATTTTACTTATTAATAACAACCATGTATTTTTTATTTTTGAAATTAAATTCATAGAAGTGTTTAAATTTCATTTAAATGAAAAAGTTTGATTTTTAACTACTACTTAGTGGTTTTTCTATTCATCAAAATTTGAAATTTTTCTGAAAAATACAAAAAATTCAACCTAAGATATATTTGATATTACAAATTCAAAAATGATCTCTATTTTAGAAAATTATAAACATAGTAGTTTAATTAGATAATTTAAAATTAATTTCAGTTGTCAAAACAAATAGTGTGTTTTTAAGAAATAATATCTATCAAGAGATTGACAGTTGTTTGTGCCCATTTTCAAAGTGAAATTAATTCCAATGACCAAAATTGTATTAAATGGTAAAAATATAATCTAATTACACTTTAAAAACAATTAAAAAGATAACCGAACCATATAAATAAATTAAATTAAAAGGCTATTTTGATTTAATATACAGTATTTTTTACTATTCATCAAAAATTGAATTTTATCCGAAAAATACCAAAAAGTTGCCCAAAGTAAATTTTGATATCCTGATTCTAAATAAGAATTTTATTTTGTCAAAAATAACATATAAAAGTAACCAAAACTATATTTAATTAGGTTTCGTCATCAAAGGCGATAAATCCTCATTTTAAAGAAATATTAGATTATTTATACTTAAAATCCTATATTTTTCTTATTTTAGGCCTCTAGATTTTATTGGATAAATATAAACACATTTAAAAAATAATCATCTATTATTTAGTTATGTTCATTCCTTCCAATACAACATCTAGGAGATAACTACCATTTAAAATAATATTATTATATTATTAGTGTGCAACGTAAGATTTCAAAGAAACTCATTGTTGTGTATCGGGTATACCATCGAACATAGCATCCCCTTTAAAGTAGAATTAATATTTAGTTCACAAATATTACTAAATATGAAAATTTTCATTTTCCTTATTTACATGGATGTTACATCCTTTCCCCCTTTTGGAAATTGTGTCCTCGAAATTTTAAAATTGGGCATGGAAAATTCATTGAAACCCCACATCGAAAAAAGTGTCAATAAAAATAAATCATTAAAATAAAGGAAGATAAGTACAAATGTCACCCAAGACAATAGATACTATAATTCCATGAAAACATGGATATGGAAGAGAAACCAACTCTCATAGATTATTAGAGAGTGATAGAAATATTGATCATAGAAATTTAACCACCACAATACCAAAAATTTGGGGTTGGGTAAAAGTCTGATAATAAAAGAGAGATTATATCGATTTTTTCCTTAAATATCCTTTTCATAGAGTTGAATAATTTTATTGATAACTAGAATAATGTCTTAAGGAAATATACTTACTTTTCATGTTGAGTGTCTTCCTTTAATGAAATTCTACCACAAACTCATATTTTCTCTAATTGATGAATATTCAAGGTGACTTGATCACATTAAAAGTGTTATAATCAACTTCAAGAGAATTACATAATCCATAAAAGATGAACTATATATTTTCCATTTCTTTAGTAACTAACCAAAACCAAAATGGTTATTAAAAGATTAGATAATACCGAAAAGGATAATCTTTTACAAAAAGAACAACTACTCTTAATCTCTAAAATTTGTCATACATAACCAGAAGCTCAATAATGACTATTCAATAAACAACTGTCTATAAAATTCTTCAAAGTAATCCAAAATAATATTGAAATGCAATTCTTAGAAGGATTTAATCACATTGTCTTCAAAGATAAATCTTAATATTTATCTCAAAATAACATCAATTAATCTTAAAGTCTCATACTGATAAGTAATTAACCAAATCACATATTTTCTATGATAGGCTAATCATTTCCATAAATAACACAAATCGCCTTATGTCCATAATAAAAACAATTATTCTTTCCAAATAAAATTTCAATAATTACTCCACAAATGAGATCCGATAGTATTATATTTCCCTTAGTCATATAATGTTCCCCAAAATATAGAACATCATCCAAATATAACATTTATCACTTAATAACCAAATCATTTTCCGATATTATGGATAACCTTTTGAAAAATAATAATTTCCCAAAATCATATTATTCTTGATCCATAAAATCATTTAACTAAAAAGTATAAGTCATACTAAATAGGGACTTCACATAGGATAGTGGCAGGCAATGCGCCCTTGTCGCCCTTCGGTTGTGGGTTCGATTCCTACGACCTTACCGGACACGACGGGT
Organism: Viscum album; assembly: GCA_963277665.1. Classification (NCBI taxonomy): domain Eukaryota; kingdom Viridiplantae; phylum Streptophyta; class Magnoliopsida; order Santalales; family Viscaceae; genus Viscum; species Viscum album. The sequence goes on from OY728150.1 coordinate 1,953,226,504, forward strand.
TGTCACCCATCTTACGGGTTTTACTTTTTATAAAACTCAAAATAAACATAACATTTTTTAGCCTCAATGATTTTCTTATACCATTCATTTTCATCTCAATACATTAAGTACTCAATATATTATGTATTGACATTTTTTTACCACCATATTATAAAATGAAATTTCTCTCAAAAGAAAGAACAACATACCTTGATCATGGTGTCCATATGGTTTCATAATCAACTAGTTCATATAGGTAAAAGTACCATGTTTTGAAAAAATGATTTAGAGATGCTTCAAAATCATTTTATTCCTTTATCCAAAAACAACTTGTACAACATGGGACTTATAGGCTTTCACTGAAAAATAGTTTTGGAAAATAATCATGTATAACATATATTTTCAAAACATCTAATAAAATATTCTTTTTTATAAAATAGTCAGATTGGGTTTGAATTGAAACATTCAATCAGTGGTACTATTGAAATACCATAAGTATATGATGAAAGAATATAATTTAAAAGAAAATATAAATAGGTTTCTCAAGGGACTTCTTCTTTACCACCTTTTTCAAAATCATAATATGCTTCAAAATCTTGTGATAAGATGAAATATTTAAAAATTTCATTAAAATATTTACCTTTCTCGAAAATATGAGAGTATTGTGAAAATAAGATTTTATTAAATACAACCCATGATCCAAGATGATATCAAGGTATAGAGGAGGTGTTTGATATCTCAAACACCTTCTTACAATTGAGTTTTATGCTAAAAAAAATTCACAATCATCCAAACATGCCTTTGTAATAATTATTGCAAGCATGTCATCAGTAAGAGATAAGAATTTATTTTGAGATACTTGTCATTCCAATTGTAACCAACATTCCATGATCTGAAAACAGCTATAATACAAAGGATTTAACTAAAATAATAGACATAGAGACTAACTAGGTTTTTAACAAAAACATGAAATCCCTAATGTTGCCTAAACTGACCTCTAATACCAACTATAATGACTCCACGATAAACATTACATAATCCTGAAATAAATGAATAATTCACATTGAGGATCTTTTCAGTTATAGATTTTTAGAGAATTAGGCATAACAATTAGATTACATCTCAAAGATTACAAAGTAGACACTTCTACTCAGTTTACATTTTTTCATAAAATAAAAACTCTTGAATAAATGAGACATGTCTGGTTCCATGTTTTAGAGAGCATAAATTTTCCATGATCCTATCCATGACCCTATTCCACTGTATATCCTGTGAAAAAATTTTCAAAAACATGGGGTGATCATTAAAAGCACAGTAAGGGATACAGAAAGAATAAATTTTTTTAGTTTTTCAAAACAATAATTAAACAATGAATACTTTATCATAAGTAACACTTTTCACCTTTATGAAGTAGTAATACTCTTCACTAAATAAAAGATCATTTCTTACACTTTTGTAACCAAAATATTACCATAAAACCCATATAAAGAACACATAACATATAAGGGTAACTTGGGACATAAACATTCTTAAGTGGAATAACCATAAGGTCGACTTCCATATACATCACTAAAAGTAATAGCCATTTGGCCAACTTCTATACCCCTTGCATTGGTGGTTCTAACGTAACCACCCATCCTGGTTTTTCATGTCACCACCTGTCATATGGTTTATCACATAACCACCCGTCAAATGTCCATGTACCATTATAACACATAAAATATTTCAAATATAATAATTTTTCTGATAAAATTTCATTTTCAATCACAGGAAGTAATTCCAAGATATCAAAATAATCAATCTATTTTCATAAACCTTTTAAAAATAGAATTTTGAATCAAAGTCTCCCATACGAATTTGAAGATTTTAATGGAATAATAATTTTAAAACATTAATGTCAATATAAATAAATACTCTAAACCATTTTTAAAACATGGAAATTAAAGAAAAATATTTAGATTAATAAATCTTTAAAACATTTAAAATGATATTTTAATTAAAGAGCTTTTAACAAAATGAGAGACTCCTGAATACAAATAATTTAGGAATAAAATTTAATAAAAACATTATAATATCATGATAATAAATGGATTACTGATATAATATGAAAAAGGATAGTATATGCACCATATAAGAGTGAATTGGTGCATACCAACAATCAAGTCTTATTAGAAATGTAAATTGAGATGAAATCCCTTATAAAGACAGTATCATTAAAATAAGGATAAATCAATCGCATAATTGTGTGTGAAAAATATAAATACACCCAATATATGTGGATGTTATGTGTAAAAACATCATAGGTCATTCACACATATTCATAGAATGACATATTCAAGTAGTATAAGTTTAACCCAAATAATTGGAATTCAGTTAAGAAGTTTTGTTGCAAAAAATCGACAGCCTAACGACCTCACATTAAAATTCAGAAAATGAGTTGATGAGATAAAAGGGTATATCATCACATGGACATAAAATTTACATCAATAAGGATATAAAAATAACACATCCCAACATAATAATAAGTAAATGAAAATACATAATAAAAATAAGTCTTTTAAAAAGATGAGGATGAAAGGTTCCCTTACCGATTTGGTAACTTAAAAAACATACGCCACATAAAAGAAGGATAATAAGATGAAGATGTAAATACTCATTAATTAAATTATATTACAAAATGAGTATAATAATGGTAAGTACATACACCATACAAAATTAAATATGGTCAAATATAGCATGAATCTCACGACAATAAAAAGTGAGAAGATACCCATTACCACATTGTAATCAACAGATTTGTATGAAAAAAAGTTAATAACCAAAAAATGAATCACATAATACCATAAAAATATAAATAATAATTATAATATATATCAAATGGATGTACACAATACACCAGATGAAATTAATATGTGGCGAACAATGAAAATATCATGGAATTAAAAGTTACACAAGAAATCTCATTACCATGTTGACCGACTTGACCCATTCGTTCTTTAATGTCCTAAATAATAAAAAATTGTTAATTTATAATTTCATAAGAACTTTTTTCAAGTTTATTTATCCTTTTATATAAATTATTACCATTTTATAAACATTATTTTTTCATTTATGATAATTGTGGTTGTTTTTTTGATATAATATACTTGAGTCAAAAATGAACACCTTATATTTACAAGTTGTCCATGTGGTCAATAGTACAGTACATCCAAAATGATATTGATTATTTAGATATAATATATATCATATCTCTCTAGTATATGTATATTTATAGTAGTATATATCATTTGGAGGTAAGAAATGAAATGCACCGTTCATGGAGACAGTAAGCCGTGCGTACGCATGAACGCTACTTTCATTTCTATTTCTTATTTTAATGTAATTAAAACATAAATACATAGGTATATTATAATTTCAGTATAATATCATATATAATATCATTAACTCTATCCTTTATACATCCCACGTATGGCATGCACGAGTCATATCACATTGAGGGGGCGGTAGTCTACACATCCACAAATTAAATTATCATGTTTACCCATAATAGAAACCATAATGGTATGCTATAAATTAAAAATAAAGAGGCATAAAGAAAACACCAACATAATATATATCATATATAAATTAAGTTCCATCTTAATTTCCACCATGATATGTGGTAGGATATAATCGAACAATCATCATTTCGTAAGGCGTTTGTTTTCCATCCAGAAAAGAATATATGTTCTCCACCCATTAGGTGGAGGTGTGTGTAAGTGTAGTTCGAATCCTTCTCATAACAACATCCTACTATATTGATGATACCGGTTTTTTAAGAGAAACTATTACCTTTAATTTGGGTAACTCCCTTTGGTTTGAGACAAAAGGACTTCTTGAAGTGCCTTCTACCTAAGGTAAGTCTTATATGAATATGAGAAGGATCCCGAGTGATTATTTGGGCAGGGGTTGGATGGGCCAAGTGGCTTGAGAGGTGTGAGTAATTGGTTAGATGTGAGGGCTTCTTATAAAGGGGAGGAGGGGCTCTTTAGGAAAATGTGAAAATATTATTTTATTATATAATGATATTCAGTTTATAATGGTCCAAAAATAATTATAGTTAAAGATAATATGACTCATGATTGAAATAAAATCATCAAATAAGAATTAGAGATTTTTTCGATAATATTTTAATATTTATAATCTTATTTTTTAAAATAATTTATTAATGAGGTAAATATTGCATCATTATTGTGTCATATATAATTTATTTTATTTAACGCCTAAAAATTATAAAAAAATACCATGATGTGGGAAATATTTTTCTATTTTTATTGAATATTTACATTCAAATATATCAATTTTATATTCCCACATTAATATTGTTTCATTAAAATAATACATGTTTATGATATTTTTATTTTTACTTTTAAAAAAAGTTATTAATATCATTATCTTACGCAAGTGGCATTAAAAGGCCAAAAGCCTCAACCATGGATTGTCTTGGTCAGACATTACTCATCTAATAAGGTTAGGACAAGTGTTATAGAAATTTTATATTTATTTTATTTTATTTTTACCTTGAATTACCCTATTTACCTTTAACCGCGGTAAATAAATGTAAAAAATTTACTATTCATCAAAAATTATATTCATCTTATTGAACCACATTTTACTTATTAAAAACAACCATTTATGTCGTATTTTTGAAATTAAATTTAAAAAACTATTAAAATTTCCTTTAAATGAAAAAGTCAGATTTTTAACTACTAATTAATGGTTTCACTATTCATAAAAATATAAGTTTTTCAGAAAAATACCTAAAATTTAGCCTAAGCTATATTTGATATCCGCATTCAAAAATGATGTCTAGTTCTCAAAATTAAAAATATATTAGTTTATTTAATTAATTTAATGTTAATTCCAGTTGTCAATACAAATAGTGTGTTTTTAAGAAACAATATCTATCAAAAGATTGGCACTTGTTTATGCCGAATTTCAAAGTCAAATTAAATTCAATGACCAAATTAGATTAAATGGTAAAAATATAATATAATTAAACTTTAAACCCAATTAAAAATATAATCCATCCATATAAATAAATTATATTAAAAGTTTATTTCAAATTAAAATACGGAATTTTTCACCATTCATCAAAAAATGAATTTTATCCGAAAAATACCAAAAATTTTCCCAAAGTAAATCTTGATGTCCCAATTCTAAAGAAGTATTTTATTTTTTCATAAAGAACATATAAAAGTCATCAAAACTATATTAAAATATGGTTCTCCATTAAAAGTTGGTAAATCAACCGTCTAAAAAAATATTAGAGTATTTATGCTTAAAATCTGATTCTTTTCTTTTTTAGGCCTCTAGATTTTAATAGATAAATGTAAAACGTTTTAACAAATAATAATATTTTAGTTATTTATGTTCATTCCTTCCAATAAAATGCCTATGTGTTAACTACCATTTAAAATAATAATATTATATTTTGAGTGTACATCATAAGATTTCAAAGAATCCCATTGTTTTGTATCTGGTACGCCATCAAACATAACATCCCCTTTAAATAAGAATTAATATTTAGTTCACAAATATTAGTAAATATAAAAAATTTAATGTTCTTTATTTACATGGGATGTTAAATGTACCATGGGACATAAGAAAAATATATCGCATAATCTATCCACTACAATAGAATATCCTTCTAGGTTAATTCTATTACTTATCATCTTGAAGAGTAAATCACTACCCAATGAATTGTAATGAAATATACCAGTGTCACCCATTATCATAAAAAATTTACAAGAACCATAAAATTAAAAAAAATCATGAGTAATAATTTTAATCCGTATAAAATTTTTATTTTATCCCTTAATCAAAACTAACATTATATATCTCATAAAATTTTATGAAATAACATCTCTGATTTTATTTTATTTTTTAAGAATAAATTCCAGAAAACCCCAAAAGATTTTATTTTTAAAAGAGTTAATAATTATAAAAGAATAATTATAAATTAAATTGATCATGATGGTGGGAAAATAAATTCATGTGGTAAAAAATAATAAAACATTTCATACCACATTGGTAAAAAGTATAAAATTTGACCCATATAGAAAAAATTCAATAGATTACTTTTAAAAATATCTATGAAATGAAAAATATAGTTGTGAAACAAATTTAAAAATCCACTAGCGTATAGATAGGAACATTATTGAATATTTTTTAAGAACATGGATATGAAAGAAACAAAATTAAATAAAAACATCATGACATATAAAAAACTGGAAAAAAATCCTTAATGTCTTCAATAACATTCGAATTAAAATTATATTGATGGATATAAAATGATATATAAATTTTATGAACTTTCATTTTAGTAAATTAATCATATTATTCACTGATATTATATCTTATAGACAACGCCAAAGAAAATATGTCATGAAAATTATTTAAATCACAAAAACATTATGATGAGATATCCCTTACATCTGGTCCCGAATGGTTTCTTACATTATATTACCATGTAATATTTAATATATATTAGTAATTTACATTATTAATAACCAATTTTAATGTATATTAAATTTTCATTCAATTTATTCCTTTTCATACTTCTTTTCATCACAGAATTGGTTATGTTTATGTTAAGCATTATAAATTCATTCTATCCAAAAGTATTTTGTGTGTTGAATATGGTTGAAGGATTCATGGTTCTATAAAATAAATAATATTAAATATGTTAAGGAGAAGATTTCTATATACTTTTTAGAACCATCCATGTATTGTAAAAATGAAAATGAGATATTTAATTGATGGATGCAGTAGTCTGCATGTAAACATGAGTGCCATTTTCATTTTTATAATGGATGAAAAATAAATAAATAATATAAAGTTTTAAATTTATATAATAATAATATTATATACAAAAATTCAGTATTTTATTCAATAAATCCTACCATGTGGTACTTATTGAAATAAGTAAATAAAAAATGTATCCCATCTTTTCACAGAGAAGGTAGTTCTCACATATGAACAAGTGACACTATTATTTTTTAAATAAGGGAGGGTAAGAATATAGATAATATTTTATATTAAAAGAGTTATAAATATGTTTTAAAAATCATATATATATATATCCATAAAATTAATGCTTACAACAAAAACTATGAGTTGGTGATGAATAATGAAACAAATCGCTTCATGGATGTTGTAGTCTCCATGTACCCAATGTCGATGTTTTTATTTACCATAGGAGTAATGGGGGTATAAAATATTTTTTATAAAATAATAATCAAATTTTAGTATATTAATAATACGTATGTAATTTTATTAATATCTATATAAATATTTTTAATTAGGTACAAGTAGAAATAAACATTAACGTATTAAGATAATATTTATCCCTTCAACAGGGAAAAATTTCGTTTATTTGCACATTACGCTTTCTAGGATTTTGCTTTTAGTGATACCCAGTGATCTTGGATGTGGGGATTAAATTTGAAAAAATAGATGGGTATATCATGGGTATGATATTGTTTTAAAAATGTTTTTATGATTGAGTACAAGAGGCATCATTTTACGATACAAATAAAATGAAAAAAAATAATCAAATTTTTTTGATATTGTTAGACATATCACTTATTTTAACCCCCGGTTAACTAATATAACTTTTACCGGAGTGAAAAACACTTATCATGGTAATGATTCATTGTGGCTCAGGGTGAAATGAAACTTATTTATAAATTTTATTATAATTATTAAAAATACAGAATCCATTTTCTAATATTCAATTTTCTTAATTTACAAGAAAATAAATTTAATAGGCGTTTTCCAAATTCAATGAAATATCATTTTAAAAAAAATTCCTTTTAAGAATAAAACGGATTTTATGCCATAAGAATATATTATATTGAGTATATTTTAATTAATTAGTTTAAGTTAAATTAACATAGGCTTTTTTTACTTTCAAACCAGACAAAAATTGATGTCCAAATTTTAAAAAATTGATTAAAAAAGAATAACTAATAATGGGGTTTATTTGAATAAAAACATTACATAGATTTCTAAAATTTCAAACATTGATTTAAAATTTCTACATGATATTTATAAACTCATTATATTACTTCTTAAATATATATATAGTCTATCAAAAATAGTTTCAAAAACATTCACATCATTCTTACATCATGTTAATATCATAAAAATGATATAGATTCTCATATCTATATTTTCCACTATCCCCCAAACAATGAAAAATTTTAAAAATATCCCAATAATAATATTAGTCTTATTTATAGAAGATAATTTTAAAAATTAAGACCATTTTATAAATTGAAATTAATAAAAATAAATAAAAATTAATAAAAATTAATAATATAAATAAAACTTGTTTTTATAGATTAATTACCCTAATAAACATTAATTTTTTTAACCATATATCATAAAAATTTCCAATGAGCGATAATTTTCTACATTGTGCATTCATATTGTAATGATGTTTACCAGAAATTTTAATCCTGTATTACTCAGTTAACATTAGTGTTGTATATATCACAATAGATGTGATAAGATATTTACAGAAAGTAATAACTGTTAAATTCTCAGTGTTTTAAAAATATGGATGGTGGTTTATTAGAAACTATTAAATAAAATGTGTTGGTATATCCTAGTGGCACCAAAAATGTTTGTTAGTCAATTAAATTATTCTATAGATATTGTATTTAATGACATCAACAACATCATATTTACTTCATTTTCCTTTTCCATTGGGATTTTGTCCTGTATCATTCCCATTTGATTTTAATTTTTATATTTTATGTGTTGGTTACTCTTTTATAGATATTATAATTTTACTCATGAAACATATAATTCCATTAGTTTTATTTATCTAATATCTTTTTATCCATTCCATATATGTTTTTTTCTATAGGTTTGTTATATAAAAGATTATAGTATGTATTGTATTAAAACAATATAAAATTCATCATCCCCTCTACTATTAAATGTGGGAATGGGGTGGACCACTTTTTTTACTATCACCTAGGAGGTGTCCCAATTAGTCCTATCATTTCAATTATTTAGTGCTCTTTTAAATGCATCATTCCATATAAGTCACTTTTAATAGAGTTAATTTGTATTGTAATCGGGATAGTTCCATGTATTTGATTAAATGTATAAGATCTATCGTACTAGATTTTATTCTCTTTTATGGGATTATTAATCCTCCCATTTTTTTGGTTTTGTAGAATATATACCTACTCAACCCCAGAAAATGTATTTCAGAGGGATTTAAAAAATGCAATATCTTCTTGAAATGATTATATTTCTTGTAATCAATATATGTGTAGTTGGAATCATTGAGATATTATATGTATTGAATAATTCCTATTCAATTTATTAAGCATAGTGATGATGATGAATTTTTAATGTGGATAATTTTTAGATAGTGTTTATAATAATCCATTTATGAACCAAGACGATGAGAATCATATGTGTTATGGTATTATTATAGTTATGAATTGTGACATGTGGTGTTGATGATAAGTTCAAGTTGAGATAATTCATGTCAGTAAATATTAAAATTTGTAATAATCATTATGTGAGAAAAAATCTATACCCATTCTAATATTATAAATATTGATTGATGTAAATAGAATCCCATTAGGTGAACATTAAGAAATAAGGAGTTTCCATGTGGGTGGATAAATGTCCAACCATAACTAGATAGAGGTGTTAAAAAAGTATTTTTTTTTTGATATAGGGATAATACATATGGGTGGAAACCAAATAATTATCATGTTAATTAATAGAAGATATATTCCAAGCCACTGTAACTTATAGTGATATCATTTTAGTAGAACAGTTTTTAGATTTTTTATTATTTTATAAATTGGTTAATAGGTTATGTTATGTTAATGAAATGTTTCTATGTGGGAGTAATGTTAAATTTGATGCAAAATGTGGTTTTGGAATATTCGTTTACCTTTGAGGGTAATTTTTTAATAATGTTTTTAATTATTTAGTTAACTCATATATGAAATAATATGCTTTATTAAAATTGAAACATAAGAGTTCTAATGTTTTTTAGACTTTTTATATAGAGTTTACTATGGTGTTGTTTGGACTTTACTATAGAGATATGATGTTTATTATTTAAGGTGTTTTTACACTATCCCTTTCCATATATATATATATTGGAGTTTTTTTATTTATAAATTTTTTATTGGATTTTTTTCATAAGAAAACATTCTGTTAATATATATTAAATGAATTGTGGTTATATAATACACTGATATTTTTCATGTTAATATAGGATTTTATATAAAATTCATAATATCATCTATATAAGTAAAATTATATTCCCTATGTGATATTATTGAAATTAAGTCTTATTGATGTCATACATCATGGGTCACAAACAAAATTATTTATTTCTCAGATGCATTTTATTTGAGTGGAGTTCATTACTGAATTATATCATAATGAGTTGTTTCGGATGGATTTAGGAGTCATTTATGATGGGAATTTCAACATTTTTTAATAAAATGATATTACACAAACATAATATATAATTTTTGCTAGAAAAAATAGAAACAATTTAAGACACCCAGGGGATTTAATGTAAAACTCAATTATCATATGGATTAATACTCTCGTAATAATATTTTTTCTATAAGGTATAATTATTGACGTAAATTAATTTATTATATAGTTTCATTTCATGATGATTATATTTTCTAAAAATAATATTACAGTTCTTGTTGTTTTGGATAATACAGTAGTTTTTTAGATTTTATATATATATATATATATATATATATATCATTGAAGTAAGGTTATCTTGTCTGTTTGTTGTTATGTCAGCTAATTAATTCCATTATGAAGGAAAAAAGGAAGAGGTAAAACAATAACATTAGTTTATGTGTCTGAGAATAGATCTAGCTGTTGTATAGGCTTTAAATATAACCTTGAGTGTTTTTTAAAATAAAAATATGTTAAATTATAAGGGATCTAATGATTTTCATGAGAGTGATAATTACATGGAATAGAAATTGATGTATTTCTAGATGATCTATATGATAGATGAAAATTAAACTACATTATTTATTGTGAGGGTCATTCAACTAGGGGTGTGAATCATTTTTCAGATATTAGGATTTATACATAATTTCAAAGAATAGATTTCATGAGAAATTTAGGAATGAGGTATCATAAAAGACTATTAGACTTGTTCAAAAAAGAATGATCTAATATATAAAATACATGAAAACTATCATCTGGGGGTTATTAATATTTTTTATATTTGATATGTTATTATTTTATTTTTATTATTTTTATTTTTAGATATCATCATTTCTAGAGTTATTTGAGGAACAATATTTTTATGAAATTTGGTATCGTTTCCCAAGGTTGTTATATCAATCTTAAATATTTCATGGGGTTGGTGGTGGTGGAAAAAACTTCATGTCAATCATAGATTCTCTTTCCCTCTCTTGTTAGTTTCGAACAGGTCTTGTTCATGGAACCATAAAACCCCAATAATTCCCTTATTTGGAATGTTACTTGATACTCATTGGCAACATTAGGTGGTCATAGGAAAATGGGTCCAATGATTCTTATAGACTCGCATTGGTTAAGAGGATGTGAAGTGGGTCCCATAACACCATTTTGAGGTGAATTTTTTACTACTATGGTAGTCTATTAAATAATTAGTACATGTTCATGAATCCTTTATTAAATCAAATTTATAACAAGGTTCTACCATTGGTTAATAATCATTTATTAAGATGTGAGAACTTTTTATTCATCTGTATCTATCTGATGTTCTTCATTGATAGTGATATTTGTACATACCTATATTTCACCATCGGTTGTACCCTTCTTCATGAGGATTATATATTTTAGTACATTATTATTATAATGTTATATTAATCCATATAGTGGGGTGATATAGACTTAATTTTCATCAATGGAGATGGTATTTCTTATGTCGATATCAAGACAATGATATGGGCTTCCTATATATCTTTATTAAAGGAATCTGAACCCACATAGTTCAATTTCACTAATTGAGACACATCATGCATTATAGAGTCCTGAAAAATGGGTAAAACCATGTATTTTAACATCATGAAGAAGTTAGGTCTAATAAAAATGTGGCTGGTCAATGTTTGGTGTGGGACTTATGTCGATGTTTCCTAAGGATCACAAAGTGAATGTAGCCTCATGGGTTGGATGAGAACCTATAGGGAAAGTGGCCCATAAAAAATGGTGTTAATTTTGGTTGTTAGTATTGAAACTTATAGAGGGTTCCTATATATCCCATTTGATCTGGAATCAATTCCCATGTACTTCAGTTTTGAGGACCCACGCCTATAGAGGCCCTCAAACGATTGTATCATAGTGGATATGACCCATTGATATAATGATAACATGATTTGGGAATATACCAGAGAGGATTCCCTTGGGGTGAGTATGGTCGGGTACTGTAATGGATAGACAGCCCTTTTATTGGATTAATGTTTTTTTGGATCCACGCCTATTTAGGCCTTTGGAATGAGGGAAATATGAATATATGAAAAAGGATTATCTATTGAGACATGAATCTAATAATATTGTTTTCACGATCATTAATACACACTGTGCCAGTGTATGCTATCATCGGTGTGAGAATCAAGAGTAATTTTAGTATATAGAAGTCCAAAAATCTCTTTCATCCACTACTATATGAGGTCAGGGTGAAATGAGGGAGAAATATATTTGAATTAATTACTCCTCCATTTTTTGGTAACCCAGTTGATAGAGGATAGGAGGGGTATATCCTACTAAAATAAAGGCTAGAATCCTACTCTAGGAGTGGTACCCTTTTCCCAGTTCTAGATAAGAGTGTAGGATAAGGTGCTAACCCTCACCAATGGGAAAAGAAAGAATCCACCCCCCAACCCACTATCTAAGATGGAAAGGTCCCAAATTTAGAGACAAAAACTGGTGTTCATGAAACTATCCCTCATCAACTATACTAGGAGGTCCCCATTAATTCTCTCTTATTTATAGTTATATAGTGCAACTTGGATAGTTTTGAGGGCTTGGGTGAAGGATTAGGATTGTCAATGCTTCAGGGATTCATCTGAGAATCTAATTCTATTGAATGAGGATCTCTACTGCCTTATTTATATGAATTTTCTTTCCTTCATAGTGATATTTGGTGAAAGAAGTTGTTTAATCCAATTTTCACCACCAAATCCCGACGTCCTCATGGATCACATCATGTACCTAGTATGGCACTGATCATTAAGATGCTCCCTCCAGCCACAACGAAGTCCAATAGATTGGATAATACCACTTATGCCGCAATACCCTCAACTTTTTACATACATTCATCTCACATCCACCTCCACCCATCCACCATGAATGGCCATCATTCATGCCACAATTGAAACATGCCATAATTATCACATATCACCATTGGGCCAATGACAGAGCATGCCACCATTGAGCCAAAACTAGCACATTCTACCATTGGAATGATGCTATAAAATTATACCATAGATCCAATAGGTAGAATTTGATGGAGCCACCTCTAATAACCCTCAATTCACACTAGGAACTGATTTTATTCCTCCTCAAGAAAAGAGTTTCCACTTCTCTTCCACCACACCATACACAATTCATTAATGCCACCACCTACCAAATCCCTTGCATAAAGAAGAATCCGACTTCTATATAGATTCACCACTACTATGACACTGCCCCATTCAAGTTCATCATTGTTAGTCCACATGAATAATAACTACCACCAGCTCATATATCACCATCTATGATACTCTAAATCTCTAATTGAGCTCTTTTTCATTCCATAAGGCCACTGTCAAAGGGTAGCCAATGTTTCCAAATTATTCTAACCACTAAAAACACCATGTATAACTCCCTGAATCCAGATCCCCAGAGTCGGTGCATTATTATGTATCATTGTCATAATCACGAAAGATCATGTCTCGAGAGACCGATTAGTTTAGTATCCTTGAATGTACTAGATAAATTAGTATGTTTAGATTACATCATAAAATGGAAATCTACAACAACATTGTTTCTATAGACAACCCTAAAATCTCGTAGACTATCCCTATAGGTTAGTCATAATATAATTATTCGCATATTAGGAAAAATAAAACATAGAAAAGGGTGAGCTCATATGATCATTAAGGATAACAATATAGCAGAAACATTCATAAATTAGCATAAGAATTTAAGGAAATGTATAAGACTAAAACATAAGACTTTTAAACTTGAACTTCAGCATAATCTAGAAAATTTAAAATCAAATAATTTCATTGACTTATTCACATGGAAATTCTACTAGTCGAATAATCACACTAAAAATCAATATCCACTTTCATAATGATGGAATGTACAATGCTAAACTTTCAAAACCACATAGTCAAGGCGCTGTTCGAAAACTAAAAATAAGATTTTGTCAAGGCCTTGTGCCAAGACACTAGTTTGTCTCATGAGACCTACCAATGCATCAAGGAGCTATAGTGGGCTCCACCCAGCACTTACTAATTCTAATGCATTCCTCATACGAAAAGGTTTAAACATAACATAAGCATTCGTATTAAAACTAGAAAACAAAATGTCAATACTTTATCCATAAACCATGAATAGTTTAAAAATAATATATAAACAGTCAAACATATCACAAAAACCTTCAATACAATATAGAAAATTTTTATCATAAAAAATCAATGTCAAAGAAGATTAAAATAAATCAAAGGAGGTTGACATAGATGAAAATGATTTGTAAAATTCTATGAGGGAAATATACAATTTTCATGAAAACATTTATAAGTCGCACAATTTAGAATGGAAGACATTTAAAGACATTTTTTGAATCAAAGTGTCCAATAGAACATTGAATCTTTTGAAAGTAATTAACAATTTAAAAACATTCATCCTTATATAAATAAATCCTTAAAACCCATTCTGAAGACATTGATATTAATGTGAATGATTTAGAAGAATAAATATTTAAAACATTTGAAATGATGCTTTTGTAAAAAAAAAGTCCCTTAAAATAAGCCCTTTGAAAAAACATTCATGAAACATGGACAAGGATAATAAATATTTCCCAGTAGATACTTATGTAAAAACAATCTCGGATAATATAAGGATTGTGAAATTAACCCTTACCTTTTACATTCCTTTGGTAGAGGGTACATTAACCTCTCGTATAATGACCATTGTATGTTATCATATTATACCAAAACCATATTCATATTAATTCTATCATAAATTATTCATTTATGAATTTATACTACCTATTTACTAATTATTTTTATGTTAAATTAACATTTTTCGTAATAATTTGTTTCTTTATCATACATATTTTAACTTTTTATTCTTGATCATTTCATTTAGATCATGATTTAAATAATCCTAGAATATAAACCTTCATTTATAAATCATACATATTTAGAATATATATATTTATAATAGATAGATATATGAAATGGAAAACACTGTTTATGGAGACGATAGGTCATACGTATGCATAGACATTGTTTCTATTTTCATATTGTATTACACGGAAGTAAGTGAATAAGATATATGTAAGTACATAAATACATATATTTATATATATCTCTCCAGTAGAATTATTATTCCATATATTAAATACTTATTAGTAATATATATTTTTATAATCGATGATGAATGGTGAACATGGAAATGAATCTCATCACATCGTGGAGACGGTAATCCGTACGTACGCTTGAGCGACAATATAATTTCCTTAATGGTGTGGAATTGGATGGTATATTAATTTTACAGAGACATTATCATGTTATTTTCATTATTTATATAAATATTACTCATGATTATATCCATCCAAATAAGATAGTGTGGAATAACAAATTACACCGCATCGTGGAGATGGTAAGTCATACGTACGCACGCATGGTGACATTATCCTTCATAGGATGGATAAAAAATTGAATATGGTTGTTCCATATTTATGATAACATCACAGTATATATAAGGTAATAGAGTTATTTTTTTATGGTAATAAAAAATAAAGAGTAAGTGGAAGAATAAAAGAACTTGAAAGAGGGTGGTGAAATCATTACCTCTTCTTCGGGTTCTTCCTTTTTATTTTATCAAAAGGGCTCCTTATATTGGATTTATGATCAAAATAAGGCTTCTATGACTAAGGGTGGATAGTTGGGGGGATATTTGGGTAGAATTTGGCTGAGCCAAATGAATTTGGAGGTGTGAATATGAGTGAAGAGGAAGTTCCCTTTTATAAGAGGGGTGAGGGGCACCTTAGGAAAAACATAAATATTATTTTATAATTAAATCATTTTCGGTTTCAAATGGATAAAAAATGTATTATTCAAAGGATGAGGTAGTTATGGGTTGAAAACCACTCAATTAATAGGTTTTATATAGGTTTGGTTTACTATATTAACATTATATGTTATATTTAACTCTTAGTTAAATAGTTTGATATTTACCATGTCTCTTTGTATTTTAATATTATATTGTTAATAAACTTACTATAAACATCAATGATAATACCAAGTAGTTAATTAATGATACCCCTATCATTGAGTATGTATTTTGTCTGAACAATATATTTTTAGGAATAGAATATCAATTAATAATATAATATTTGTTTTAAATACTCTTTCATGTCAATTTTGAAACTATTTGGTATTATTTTTCCTAAATTCATAACGTCATTATTACTTAGAAAAAAATTCATCTAACCAACCCTAATATTCCATATTAACCTTTAAAATTAGTTTAATTTATAAAAAGTCTCAAATTAAATTTATTTGGATATTTATAATATCAATTATTTTGATCATTCATTAACACGGTAATTACGACATCACCATTGTGTCATAAATATATTTAATTATTTAATGTATAAAAAATATAAATAAAATAACATTATGTAGGAAATATTTTTATATTTATAACGAATATTTATAGTCTAATTTATCTTATTTGTAACCATATATGAAAAAGGTTTTAGTTATTAATCATTTTATTTAATACTTTTAACTCTTCTTTGAATTAAATAATAATAAATGTCCTAATCTAATCCAAGTGGACCTAAAGGATCATATTTTATTCTTATGGTTTTTTTGTTAGAATTACACATATAAAATAGAATTAGGACATTTTTTAGGGTAATAATAATATCCTTTTTATGTTTAATTACCCTATTTAATTTTAACCGTGGTTAATAAAAGTCAAAAGTAAATATTGACCAGAAATTATTTTCATCTTATTGAACCAATGTTTACTTACTGATATCAAATGTGTGTCTCAAATTTTTGAAATTCAACTCACATAATTGGTAAAAGTATGTTTTATGTAAATTTGAAAATCCTCCTAGGATATGGGTAAAAGACGATAAAAAGTTCAATAAAATTTTAATATATCTAAAATAATTATAAACTGATTCCAATTAATTACATTGAACTTATATAGGTATTATGTATCTATTTTTACATAAAATAAATTTAAGTAAAATAAATAATTATTTAAATAAAAAGTCAGTTTTAAACAATAACTTAGTGTTTTTCACTATTCATCAAAAATTGAAAGATTTCAAAAAAAAATACCCAAATTTTACCCAAAGCTTATTTTGATATTCTGAATTCAAAAACAAAGTCTCTATTACCAAATTCAAAAAAAAAGATGTTGCATTATTAATTTAAAATTAATTCCAGTTGTCAATACCAAAAATATTGTTTTTAAAAAATAAAAAATGACAAATGATTGATACTTGTTTATGTTCAATTTCAAAGAAAAATTATTTCCAATGAATAAAATTTTATTAAATTGAAAAAATATAATATATTTATACTTACAAACCATTAAATAGTTTAATTTAACACTACAAATTATTTTTATTGAAATAGTTGTTTTCAGTTAAAATATAGTATTTTTCACTATTCACCCAAATATGAAAATTATCAGGAAAACACCAAAAATTTATTGAAACTGAATTCTTATTTCCTGATTCTAAAGAATAAGATTATTTTGTCTTATTAAATATATAAAAGATTCAAATATTGGATTTAAAAAGGGTTCACCATTAAAAGGCGGTAAAATTGCATTTAAAAAAATGCTTCTTTTCTCTGAAAAAAAGGATTTTGTTTTTTCATTATGTCTAAGAAACTCATAATATGGATTGGAAAATTATAAGGATTATATAATGTCAAAAAATTATGTAATACTATTCATAACCTATTTTGAACGGGTAGTTTGGTATGTCGTGGTTTTCTTGAATACAGTGTTGCGTGTAGTGTATGTTATTGAATGACTTTGAATAAATAACGTACTATAAAAACATGGGTTGTTAAATTCTTCCCTCATTCTATAAATTGTGACCTCTCAATTTTAAATTGTTCTTCAATAATAAATGGTTGAAAATAGATATTTTCTTTATGGGAAAACCCACATCAGAAATTGGGTTAATAAAATTTGGTCTTAATAAGAAGAAAGGGGGGGTGAAAAAGTCACCACCAAATTATGATCTCCATTAGGATAACATTGGTGGAAATTATAGACACATAACTGGAGGAAAAACATAAATATTTATAGGGAGTTATTAAGGTCATCAGTTACAAGAAATTGTAGAATTGAGGGCATCAAATCCATCAGTCTATGATGATTTAAAATATTATTGGTTCAACAAAACATAAGGCATTAGGATAACACATTTTTAGTATTAAGATCCCTTAAATAATGTTTATGAATTAATTTCTTCATATAATAAGATGAGAAAAAAAATATACTTGACAAGTATAGTTCTTTCCTTTAACTAATTTCTTCTAAAAACGCATCTTCTAATATAGAATATAATAGAACTTAAAAAAATATTCTATTTATCCTATTCGTATGGTGTTCCAAAAAATGAATTTATAATTCATTAACCAGACCTTTAAAAAACTAAATTATTCAATCTAGGATCTCACAAGGGAAAGTGGTAGGTGATACACCCTTATCGCCCTTCAGTTGTGGGTTCAAGTCTTGCAGCCTTGCTGGATGCAATGGGTTACCGCCTGACCTCTGGGTTGTCCTTTTCATGTCCATCCAAAAATGATCTCAAACTAAACTCATCCAAAATACTTCTATCCCAACTCACAGTCCAAAATTTATAAGGAAGGTAAACACAATAAAGATCCTTTTTTCCACATAATAATATTTGACCACCTTCATCATGTATTCTTTTAAAACACTGCAACATCCTGAATTACAATAAAACATTATTGATTGCATTAATTCTCCCTTATTCCTTATAGAATACTGGAAATAATTCTTCTATCCAAAAATGTTGTAAACTCCAACAATTATGTAATATAAAAATCATTAATCATTTTCATGGTAAGCAAGAATATCCAATATAATTTATCCAAATCAATCTTTTATTATTCCAAAATCACTACCTCAGTATCATAACCATATTATGGTTTATCTTTCTCTCAACAATATATTTTCAATATATTTAACCTGCTATTGTGTCACTTTTAATGATTCCACATAATATCAAGTCTTTAATGAAATAGTATTATAGTACAATCCTTATATACTCTATAATTCTTATAACATGTACATCATTAATACAATACTCAAATGGCACTTTACTTTAATAACTAAGTAAAAAAACTAATCATTCCTCTTCATCTTCGGCAGTATCATAACTTTATTATTATATAATAGCATCATTTGGGGTATAATCTGATGATTTGGGCCATGATTCGCATAGTGTCCCAACTCCTTGCAGATGAAGAATTTAACATTTGAAACTTTTTTCATACCCCTGCAATAGTGTACATGGTGTCCTTCTCCACACATATAACAAGCACCCATTCCCTTCAATAATTTACCATGGTAATTCTTTCCATAATTATCACATATCGAAAAATCTTTCTTTTCCCTATTCCCTTTATCCATATTTATATATTCTATCCTTTTTTCTCTTTCTTCCAATCAATGCCATAGAACTCAGAGAATTATTTACTTATCTTTTTAAAATATGATACCATTTCTTCATATGTTGAGAATACATAGGAGACTATCTCCCTTCTAAATGTTAGCTTAATACCATGTATGATATGATCCTTCATACTCTTTGGATCATACGTATTGCTGGAGTTCACATTCCTTCTACTGGGTGCCATTTCTATATAATGGCATACACTATGTTAGTTTATGAATTGCAATGAATAATTACAAACATGTAAAATACCTAAAGTAAAATGAACAGTTTATGGATATAATATATATTCATAAAAATGTTTTTCCTAGAGTAACTATATACTATTAAACCCTTCATAATGTTTTGTAAAGAAATTTAGAGTTATCCTCAGCATATCCCACAGGAGTGTCGTAACCAATAGTGCAGCAAGGCCCATTATCATGCACTAGTTTCCATTCTAGTCTTTCTCAATGAAATGTTTTCAGGTTTTACCCCTAGGTAAATCTGTTCCAGAGATGCATCTACTTTCTCGTATCCAAACAAGGATATATTTCTTGTAAAACTAAAAAAATCTCTCCAATACCAAAATTCATGGATGTTCTTCTATACTAATCCTCAAAGACTATCTTAGGGATATGTTCTCTAATCATAGATTCTATAAATCTAGTTTACAATGTTTGTACTAGACTTCCTCTGATACCAACTATAACACCCCGATCCTAGATCCCCATAGTTAGTGCATTTTTACATATCATTGGCATGATCACAAAAGCTCATGTCTTGAAAGACTGGTTTGTTTAGTATCCTTGGAATTACTATATAAATTCATAAGGTTTACATTACCTAATGAAATGGAAAACTAAAACAACATTGTTTCCATAGAAAACACTGAGATCCCATATAATATCCCTATAGGTTAGTCATAATATACTTCTTCGTATCCTGGAAATAATAAAATATAGAAAGGGGTGAGCTCAGATGCTCAATATAGATAACAATATAGCAGAAACTTTCATAAATAAGAATAAACATTTAAGGCAATGTATAACTCTAAAACAAAATCCTTTTAAACATTAAATTCAGCATAATATAGAAAATATAATAACAAATAATTCCATTTACTTATTCAAATGGATATTCTAATAGTCGAATAATCACATGCAATATCAATAGCCACTTTGATAATGATGGAATTCAGAATTACAACTATCATAACCACGTAGTCAAGGCATTGTTCCAAGACTACAAATAATATTTTGTCAAGGCCTTCTTCCAAGACACTTGTTTGTCTCATGAGACAAACTGATGCATCGAGGAGCTATAGTCGGCTCCACCCATCACATAATAAGTCTAATTCATTCCTAATACAAAAAGGTTTAATCATAACATAAACATTCGTATTAAAACTACCATTTGAAATGTCAATACTTTATCCCTAAACCATGAATGGTGTCAAAATAACACATCCATAGTCAAATATATCACAAAAATCTTCAATAAAATATGGGAGATTTGTATCATAATAAATCCACTTCAAACAATTTTAAAATACATCAATGGATGTTGACATAGATGAAAATTATTTGTAAAACTCTTTGAGAGAAATATTCCTTTTTCATGAAAACATATAAAAGACACACAATTTAGAATGGAAAACATTAAAATAAAATTTTTGAATCAATGTTTCCCATACCACTTTGAAACTTTTGAATGTAATTAACATTTTAAAAACATTAATGTCCATATAAATAAATACTTAAAAAAATTTGAACACATGGACATTAATGAGAATGACTTAGAAGAATAAATATTTAAAACATTTGAAATGATGTTTTAGTAAAAAAAGGCCCTTATAATAATTACTTTGAAATCTATTTCATGAAACATGGATATGGATACAAAATATGTCACTGTAGATACTTACGTAAAAACAACCTCTGATAATAAAGAGATCATGAAATTAACCCTTACCTTGCACTTTCCATTGGTAGAGGGTACGTTTAACCTCCAGTATAATTACCATTATATATTATTTGATTATATTAGAACCATATTAATATTTATTATATCACACATGATTCATTTATGACATTATACTACCCATTTAATAATCATTTCATGTTAAATTAACATTTCAGGTAGTAATCTCTTTATTTATTGTACATATTTTAACTTGTTTTTCTTGATCATATCATTTAGATAATGATTTAAATACATCCAGAATATAATCCTTGATTTGTAATTCATGCATATAAATAATATAAATATTTATAATAGAAGGATATATGAAATGGAAAACACGGTTTCTGGAGACGGTAGGCCGTATGTACGCATAAACGCTATTTCAATTTTCATATCGCATTGAACGACAGTAAGTGAAAAAGATATATGTCTGTACATAAATATATATGCATATATATATATATATACAGTAGTATTATTATGTCATATAATACATTCTTATTTGTAATATATATTTTTATAATCGTCGATGAATGGTGAACTTGTTAATGAATCTCATCGTGTCGTGGAGATGGCCATCCGTACGTATGCACGAGCGTTAATATAATTTCCATAATAGTGTAAAATTTGATGGTATATTAATTTTATAGAGGCATTAGCATTTATTTTCATTATTTACATACATATTACTCATAATTATATCCATCCAAATAAGATAGTTTTGAATAACAAATTACACCGCGACGTGGAGATGGTAAGTCGTACGTATGCACGCATGGTGACATTATCATTCATAGGATGGATAATATAATGAATATGGTTGTTCCATATTTATAATAACATAACAGTATATATATGGTACTGGGGTTATTATTTTGGTATGGTGGTAACAAAGAATTAGTAAGTGTAAGAAGAAAAGAACCTGAAAGAGGGTGGTGAAATCATGACCACATCTTCGGGTTCTTCCTTTTGATTTGATAAAAAGGGGTCCTTAGGTTGTCTTTATAATCACAATAATGAATCTAGTATTAAGGGAGGAAAGTGGGGAGGATATTTGGGCAGGGGTTGGCCATTCCAAATGGATTTGGAGGAGTGAATTTGAGATAAGGGGGAGTTCCCTTTTACAAGAGGGGTGATGGGAACCTTAGGAAAAACATAAAATATTATTTTATAATAAAACAATTTTCAGATTATAATGGATTGAAAATGTATTATATAAATTATAAGGTGGTTATGGGTCTAAAACCACTCAACCAATAGGTTTTAGACATGTTTTGTTCACTATATTTACCATATCTTTTATATTTAACTCTTAGTTAAATAGTTTGACATTTACCATCTCTCTTTGTATTTTTATATTATATGGTTAATAAACATTCTATAAACATACAAGAGAACCCCAAGTGGATAATTAATAATACACCTATCATTACATAAGTATTTTGGTTGAATGTTATATTTTTAATAATAGAATATAAATTAATAATATAATATATTTCCTAAAAAATATTTTTTGTCAATTTTGACACTATTTGGTATATTTTTCTAATTTCATAAATGAATTATTACTTCGAAAAAAGTACTTTAAACTGAACCTAATATTCCATATTAAACTATAAAATTATTGTAATTTATAAAAAGTCTCAAATTACATTTATTTGGATATTTATAATATAAATTATTTTGAACTTTCATTAACACAGTAATTACTGCATTATCATTGTGTCATAAATAAATTTAATTATTTAATTTCTAAAAAATATAAATAAAATACCATTATGTAGGAAATCATTTTATATTTCTATTGAATATTTATAGTCAAATTTATCTTATATGTAACCCTATATGAAAAATGGTTTAGTTATTAAAAATTGAATTTAACAATTTTAGCTCTTCTATGAATTAAATAATAATAAATGTCCTAATCTAATCCAAGTGGGACTAAGGGCTCAAATTTTATACCTAAGGATGTTTTTGGTCGAATAAAAATAATACAATAGAATTTGGACATGTTTTAGTGTAATAATAATATCATTTTTACATTTAATTACCCTATTTACTTTTAACCATGGTAAATAAAAGTCAAAAGTAACTGTTGAAAAGAAATTATTTTCAACTTATTGAACCAAATTTTACTCACTGATATATACAGTGTCTCATATTTTTGATTTTTAACTCACATAAGTGGTAAAAATATGTTTTATGTAAATTTTCAAATGCTCCTAGAAGATGGGTAAAAGATGATAAAAAGTTCAATAAAATTATTATATATCTAAAATTATTATAAACTGATTCCGATGAATTAAATTGAACTTATATAGGTATTATGTATCTATTTTGACCTAAAATAAATTTAAATAAAATAAATAATTATTTAAAAAAAGTTATTTTTAAAGAATAACTCGGTGTTTTTCACTATTCATCAAAAACTAAATGTTTTCAGAAAAATACCAAAAATTCACCCTAAGATTTTTTTGATATTATGAATTCATAAATTAAGTCTATTTTACCAAATTCAAAACATAGAAGTTTCATTTATTAATTTAAAAATAATTCCCATTGTCAAAACCAAAAAGAGTGTTTTTAAGAAATAATAACGAACAAAAGATTGATACTTGTTTATGTTCAATTTCAAAGAGAAATAATTTCTAATGAATAACATTGGATTAAATGGTAAAAATATAATATATTTATACTTCCAACACATTAAATTATAAAATTTAACACTACAAATTATTTTGATTAAAATAGTTGTTTTCAGTTAAAATATAGTATTTTTTACTATTCACCCAAATATGAAAATTATCAGGAAAACACAAAAAACATTTTGAAACAAAATTATTATGTATTTATTCTAATGAAGAAGTTTATTTCTTCTAATTGAATATATAAAAGTTTCAAATATTGGATTTAAAAAGGGTTCTCCATTAAAATGCGGTAAAATTGCATTTAAAAAAAATTACTTCTTTTATCTGAAAAAAAGATTTAGTTTTTTCATTATGTCTAAGAAACACATAATACAGATTCTAAAATTATAAGTATCATATAAATTTCAAAATTTAGTAAATACAATTCATAACATCTTTTGAATGACTAGTTTGGTATGTCGTGGTGTGCTTGAATTCAGTGTTGTGTATAGTGCAAGTTATTGAATTACTTTAAAAAAATAACGTACTATGAAAACTTATGGGGTTAAATTCTTCCCTACTTCTAAAAATTTTTTCCTCGCAATTTGAAATTTTTCTTCAAAAATAAATGGTTGAAAATAGAAAAAACCTTTATGGGAAAACCCACATCATAAATTGGGTTAATAAAATTTGGTCTTAATAAGCGGAAAAGGGGAATGAAAAAGTCACCATCATCTTATGATCTCAATTAGGATAACATTGGAGGAAATTATAGAAACATAATTGAAGGAAAAACGTAAATATTTATAGGGATTGATTGAGTTCATAAGTCACAAACAATTGTATAATTGAGGGCGTGAAAGCCATCAATCTATGATGATTTAAAATATCATTGCTTCAACAAAACATAAGGTATTAGGATAACACATTTTTAGTTTCAAGATCCCTTACCTAATGATTAAGAATTAATTTCTTCCTAGAATAAGATGAGAAAAAAATATATAATTGATAAGTGTAGTTCCATTCTTTAACTAATTTCTTCCACAAAATCATCTTTCACTATAAAAGATAATAGAACATAAAAAATATTCTATTTATCCTATTCTTATAGGGTTCCAAAAATATGGATTTATAATTCATCAATATACCTTCAAAAAAACTACATTATTCAATCTAGGACATCATGTTATCCAGTTATAGGTGATACATTCTTGTCTCCCTTCGGTTTCGGGTTCATGTCCTGCGGCCTTGCCGGACGCGATGGGTTGCTGCCCAACCTCCGGGCTGTCCTTTTTTGGTCCATCCAAAAATAATCTCAAACTAAACTCATCCAAAATACATCTATCCAAACTCACAATCCAAAATTTATAAGGAAGGTAAACACAACAAAGATCCTTTTTTACACTTAATAATATGTGAACACCTTCATCATGATTTCTTTTAAAACACTACAACATCCTGAATTACCATAAAACCTTATTGATTACATTAATTCTTCCTTATTACTTATAGAATACTAGATATACTCCTTCTATCCAAAAATGTTTTAAACTCCAACAATAATGTAATATACAAATCGTTAATCAGTTTCAAGCTAGTCAAGAATATCCAATATAATTTATCCAAATAAAAAATGTATTATTCAAAAATCACTACCTCAATATCAGAACCATATTATGGTTTATCTTCCTCTCAAGCATATATTTTCCAAAAAAATTTACCTACTATTGAGTCACTTTTCATGCTTTTACATAATCTCAATTCCTCAGTGAAATAGTACTTCAGTACTATCCTAATATTCTCTATAATTCTTATAACATGTACATCATTAATACAATACTCAAATGACACATTAAATTAATAACAACGTAATAAATCTAATCATTCCTCTTCATCTTCGGTAGTATCATAACTTTATTATTAACCAATAGCATCATTTGGGGTTTACTCTGATGATTTGGACCTTGATTCGTGTAGTGTCCCAAAACCTTGCAGATGAAGCATTGTACATTTGAAACTTTATTCTTACCCTTGCAATCACGTACATGGTGTCCTTTTTCTCCACACTTATAACAAACACCCATTCCCTTCAGGCATTTACTAATGTAATTCCATCCACAGTTACCAAAAATGGGAAAACCCTTCTTTTCCCTCTTCCCTTTATCCATTTTTATATCTTATATCCTTTTTTTCTCTTGCTTCCCTTCAAAGACATAGGACTCATAGAATTCTTTACTTATCTTATAAACACATGATACTATTTATTAACATGTTGAGAATACATAGGAAGATATTTCCCTTGTAAATGTTTTCTTAATACCGTGAAAGATATGATCCTTATTACTCTTTGGATCATACGTATTGCTGGAGTACACATTCTTTCTACTGCGTGCCATTTCTATACAATGGCCTACACTAGGTCAGTTTATGAATTGCAATGAATAATTCCAAACATGTAAAATACCAAATGTAAATTGTACAGTTTATGGATATAATCAATAATCATAAAAAAGGTTTTCCAAGAGGAATTATATACTAATAAACCCTTCATAATGGTTTGTAAAGAAAATGATAATTATCCTAAGCATATCCCCTGGAAGTTTCGTAACCAAGAGTGCAGCAAGGCCCATTTTTAGGCACCATTTCGCATTCTAGTCTAGCTCAAAGTGGTTTTTTGGGTTTTACCCCTAGGTACATCCAATCGAGATCCTCCTCTACCTGCTCGTATCCAGACAGGGATGTATTTCTTGGAAAACTCAAAAAATATATACAATACCAAAATTCTAGGCTGTTTTTCTATACTAATCCTTGAAGTTTATCTTAGGGATATGTTCTCTAATCAGAGTTTATTTAAATCTAGTTTGCAATGTTTGTATTAAACATCCTCTAATACCAACTATAACGCCCTGACCCTAGATCCCCAGAGTCAGTGCATTATTACATATCATTGTAATGATCTCAAAAGATCATCTCCCGAAAGACTGATTAGTTTAGTAGCCTTGGAAGTACTAGATAAATTCATAAGGTTTACATTACCTCATGAAATGGAAAACTAAAAGAAACATTGTTTCCATAGAAAACACTAAGATCTCATATGTTATCCATGTAGTTTATTCATAATAGACTTCTTCACATCTTGGAAAAAATAATACACAGAATGGTGTGAGCTCAGATGCTCAGTAAGGATAAACATATAGCGGAATCTTTCATAAATAAGAATAAACATTTAAGGAAATGTATAAGACTAAAACAAAATCCTTTGGAACGTGAACTTCAGCGTAATATAGAAAATATAAAATCAAATAATTCCACTCAATTATTCACATAGATATTCTACTAGTCTAATCATCACATGCAATATCAATAGCCACCTTCATAATGATGGTATTCGGAATGCCATACTTTCATAACCACATAGGAAAGAAATTGTGCCAAGACTACAAATCTTTTGTGTCAATTTAGACACTATTTTGTATTTTGTTCTTTGTAAATTCATAACAGCATTATTTCTTCGAAAAAATATATATAATCGACCCTAATATGTCATATTAACCTATAAATTTAGTGGAATATATAAAATGTCTCAAATTATCTTTATTTGGATATTTATAATATCAATTATTCTGATCTTTCATCTATACAGTAATTACTGCATCATCATTGTGTCATAAATAAATTTAATTATTTAATGTCTAGAAAATATAAATAAAATACTATTTTTATCTTTATAATGAATATTTATAGTCTAATTTATATTATGTTTTACCCTATATAACAAATGGTTTAGTTATTAAACATTGAATTTAACACTTTTGACTCTTCTTTGAATTAAATAATAATAAATGTCCTAATCTAATCCATGTGGACCTAAAGGATCAATATTTTATTCCTAAATTTGTTTTTTGTCGAATTACACTTATCCAATCAAAGTAGGACAAGTTTTAGGGTAATAATAATATCATTTTTACCTTTAATTACCCTATTTACTTTTTACCATGGTAAATAAAAGTCAGAAGTTACTTTTTACAAAAAAATCTTTTCATCTTATTGAACCACATTTTACTTACTGATGTCAACTGTGTTTCTCAAACTTTTTAAATTCAACTCATAGAAGCTGTAAAATTATGTTTAATGTAAATTTGCAAATTCTCATATGAGGTGGGTAAAAGACGATAAAAAGTTCAATAAAATTTAATATATCTAAAATTATTATAAACTAAATCCAACAAATTTAATTGAACATCTATAGGTATTATGTATCTATTTTGACCTAAGATAAATTTAAATAAAATAAATAACTATTTAAATAAAAAGTTGGTTTTAAACAACAACCCAGTGTTTTTCAATATTCATAAAAATCGAATGTTTTCAAAAAAAATACCGAAATTTCACCATAAAATAATTTTGATATTACAAATTCAAATATTAATTCTATTCTATAAAATTCATAAAATAGATGTTTAATTTATTAATTTAAAATTAATTCTTGTTCTCAAAACCAAAAAGAGTGTTTTTAAGAAATAATAACTATGAAATGATCGATACTTGTTTATGTTCAATTTCAAAGTGAAATTATTTCCAATAGATAACATTGGATTAAATGGTAAAAATATAATCTATTTATATTTCCAAATAATTAAAATTTATAATTTAATAGTACAAATGATTATGATTAAAAAATATGTTTTCTGTTAAAATATAATATTTTTCACTATTCACCAAAATATGAAAGTTATCAGGAAAACACCAAAAATTTATTGAAACTAAATTATTATATCCCGATTCTAAGGAAGAAGTTTATTTTGTAATATTTTATATATAAATGTTTCAAATATTGGATTTAAACATGGTTTTCCATTAAAAGGATGTAAAATTGGATTTTAAAAAAAATACTTTTTTTATCTGAAAAAATGAATTTTTTTTCATTATGTCTAAGAAACTCATAATATTGATTAAAAAATTATAATGATTATTTAATGTTTAAAATTTATGTTATCATATTCATAACCTTTTTTGAACAGCTAGTTTGGTATGTCGTTGTGTGCTTTAATTTGGTGTTGCGTCTAGTGTAATTTATTGAATTACATTGAAGAAATAACATACTATGAAATCTTGGGGTGTTACACCTTGATTCCAAATAGGCATGACAAATGAATATGTTGTGTAAAAATATGAATCATTAGATTATTTCAAGATCTATTTAGAAACTATGAAGGACATAGGTTTTGATAGAGACTGAATACAAAATTTCCACCACACTCGTGTCAGACAAGCACCAATGGTAGCATATGGTACCTGTTCCAACGGTAGCACATGATCTATCATTAATACATTTGTATAAAATTATATATCATTGATTCAGTGATAGACCATGATCTACCTTTGGTCAAAGGGTGGATGTCCATTTCTAGATGATGTTACCTCCACATAGGAATTTTATCTCAATAATATAATTTAGAAAAATCCGATTTTTTTACAGATTCAATGAAAAATACCTCTAAAAATATATATTAAATGTTTGTGATTATTTGTTATAGTTCAAATATTATATATTACAAGTTTAACATCTTTTATAAATACACTGATGATGCACTATAGAAAATAATCATAGGCAATATGAGATAACACCCACTACAACTTGTAGATAATCTATTTATGTTATTTTTATTTTTATTTACATTAATTTTTTATTATCCCCCTTGTTCCTCAATTTTTTAATGGTTTGGTAGAATATTTTTATTGTTGGGAAAAAGGGTAGGAGGTCATTTTTAATGACGAAGTCCTATTTTTTATGAAATTAATTTATATATTTTATTTGTTAAAATATTTTCAATTCATTATTTCAAAATTATAATTTCATAAGAGTATATTTTTATTAATAATATTAATATTATTAACTTACATTACATAAAAAACATCCCTCCATCTTCATAGTTTTTTATCACACCAATTTGGTTACCTAGGGTCAAGTGGAGAAGTTAGTTTTCTATTAAAGAACGCATTGGGAAGACACAGTGGACTAATTTAATAAATTAGGTTACAAAATAAATGATTTTTTATTTATTGGGTGATCCAAAAGAGATAAATAATGACTTTCCCTCAGTGGAAGGAAAATAGTTCAACCAAGGAAATTGGAAGGATTATATTCATTGTCAATAAAAATATATCAAGGGTGAAAATTTAAGAAATATTTTCAATATTTTCATTAAAAATTTAATAAAAATAATGGATTCAATTTATATTAAACAGGATAACTTTACTGAAGAGAATTCAATCCTAAACCTAACCAATTTTATTTTATATGATATTTATAGACAAATTTGTTTTCTACCTATATATTTAATCCCTTTTCTTTTATTTACCTCCAAACCTGTACATCTTGATTCAAAACCGTAATCTATTGAGAAAAAATTGGTTAATAAAAATACTACACCTTTAGGGGGAAAATAATTTTTTTTACACACCCCATGATTAATTTGCGTCAAACATGGAATCATCATCTTGGATTCGGTGTTAAATCCAATTCAAAACATGAATGAATAAGACCACCAATGAGAACCTATTTTATCTTAAACTTGAGATAGTGAGTAATTTTATAACTATTTAGTGGAATATTAATCATGGATTCCATTTTGAAAAAATTAAATTATAGAAGATGACTGAAACATTAATTATTCACTCGGAGGCAGAAAACAAAGCACTTAACTCAAAAAAAACCTTAAGGGATCTACATTCCCTATAGTTTTCTAACATGAATAATCAATTAACCATGCCATTAAAAAAATGCATTTAATCTATAATTGATTTTGATTCCTCTATTACCGTTGTCTCAAGGAATAGTAAGAAAAAACATGAACATATATATTTTGATGTTAAACATTGTTTATTTGAGCTTTAATACAAAAGGAGTGTCTCAGAAACAAGTAATGTAGAAGGCATTAACCTTTTCCCTAGAGAGAGTTTCCAAAGACTGGTTATGTAGCCTATTAAGAAGATATATTAATAAACTAGATGATCTCTATATACTTTCATGGATAGATTCTTCCCAACTTTTAGAAGCACCATAATGAGGAAGGATATATTCACCTTCATACAGCTACTCGACATACCCTTAACGAGAATTAAGATAGATAAAAAATGTATTCTGTAACATTTCCTCATCAGGATATGGAATATCATATATTCATATTATTTTTCAATTGAGGGATTATATAAAATTAGAGAAACATCTTCGATACATCATCTCGAGAATCATTGATTGATAATTCACCCATGTAAGTGATGAAACTAATTGATAATATTTCACAAAATTTACAAGATTTTATAATAAGAGGTGTAATCACTAGATGAATTATTGAGGATAAAAAATTTAACACATAACCATTAATTGAATCCAATAATTAATAATTGAAAAAACTAGTAAGATAGATGGATGTGAAACATGTAATAAAATAGACATTCCCACCTCAGGTATGTAGATTATTTTTATCACCCCTCCAAATCACTAGCCAATGTGATGAGGAATTTTATATGGAGAGATATGTAGATATATTCTAGCTGAGTCAGTTCCACAAAATCCATCCATGGAGATTAGGGAAATCCCAATAGGGATTTAGAGGTCAAAAAGGTCATAATAGACCCACTTTCTATATGTAATTCCATAATCTACCCCCTTTCCAAAAACCATACAAGAAATAATACAAACCAAAATCCTATCAAACACCTCATTTTCAAAAATAACATATCAACATCCCTCATATAATGAACCACCATTAGAATGATGAAATTGAACAATGATGGATGAGAAAAAAAAATATAGTAAATTATTTTTCTAATAATTTTTAGAATCAAATGGATATGTTATCCAATAACCCAAGGGAACTCCTATCTCAAATAAAAAAAAAGCTAACAGAAAGTGTGAGCATGATTATCACAAGGTGTGGAAATAAGATCCAATTACTAGAACCCAAGGAATATCATACTGAAAAAGTGTAAGGTTAATATTGATATTATGAAATTTCTATATAGATTAAACAAGAGGAAACCACTCAATGTGTAAAAGAATGAAAAAAGAGAGAGTAAATATCCAAGATAATATTTTGTAATGAAATTGTAGAAACACCATTTCAAAGACAATAATGGGATAATAAAGACCTTACTCTTAAATTATCTTATATTTTTACCAAATATAATTAAATTGAGGTAGTGAAACATCAAATAGCGATCCAAGAGACATTTCATAAGGTTTAAATTAGCATACCCCTTTTGGAAACTATCATGAAAATTAACAAATATACCAAATTCTTCAAAGATATTTTTCCCCTTGAGAAATAAGGATGGTAATGAATGAATAAAATTTGGGAGAATCTTTCTATCCCAGATCAAACCACTATCACCCCAAAAAATGTTATGATATAGGGATATTATTGATTACCGAAACCATTGGTTCCTTAAAATTTGTTGATACCTTCTGTAACCATGGTGATTCCATTAATTTCATGTATATATATATCTATAAATATTTGAAAATAGGTAATTTTAATCCCATTGGAGTGGTTTCCTATCTATAAAATAGATACCATTTCATTTCCGTGGAAATTTTGAAGGATTCGTTAATAGTAGTAAAAGGACTAGTTTTTTCAATTGACTATTATGTTCTCATCATGAAGGAAGACAGAGAACCAAGTAATTCAAACATTATTTTGGTAATACCATTTATAAGTAGATCCAAAGTAGTTGTTAATGTACACAAACAAATCATCACTATAGTGATGGATGATAAAAATATGTAATTCAACGCTATAAACTTAAAGAGGAACCCTTTAACAAGAACTCATGCTTTTGAATTATCCATAAAAGAGGCATTGAGTCCATTGAAGACTCAAGTATTATTGGAGAATTTTTATCCAAAGGATGTATCCTTTTTTTAAACACAAAGGAACAATTGAGTGATCCAAAACATGAAATTATCTTCCTAATTACAAAAAATTAAATAACATTTTAGTTATTGGATAATTTTTTAGCCCCATCCATGTCATTCCAAATAAAATTTTTGGATAATAGTTGAAAATGTGAAGAATGAATTAATTATAATGATATTACATAATAGTTTTTAGGTATGCATTGTCTATAGAATGTTGATCAAAATCACTCAAAAATGCCAATTACCTATCGTGTTTGTAGAAAAAATTATATAATGGTTAGAAGGCTTGACACATTACTATTCCTTTGATGGTTTCTCTTCTTATATTCATGAATCTATTTCATTTAAGTACCAAGTGAATAAAACCTTAAACTAATATTTTAGAGCATTTTCTGACAGAAGGATCACTTTAAAATTATACAATGATCCAAGTACATTCCAAGAGAGTACAAAAAGTGTTTTCTCATTTCACATTGAGGACATCCTGAAGGTATTTTTTGATAAATTTACTATTTTTTGCAAAAAAATTAATCATTACTAACTAAATATGAAATAATTTTGAAAACATAAATAGATAAAATATTGTTTTAAACTTTGAGAAGTTAAAATTTATGGTTAAAAAATAGATAGTGTTGGGTCATATCATTTCATGGAAAGGCACCGAGGTGGATATGTTAAAAGTTTATTCAATAAAAAAAAATTTTATCCCACTTATGTGAGACTCAATAGATAATTTTGGGAAATGTTTTATTTTACAAAATATTCATCAAGGAAATAATTGTGTTTTTTCTTCCCCATTTAACATTACTTTTAAAAGAAGATAAAATTGTTTTAAATGAAAATTGTATGGAGGAATGTGATGAGAAGAAGGAAAATTTAAATAACATGCTAATTATGAAACACTGTATTGGGAGAAACCATTTGACTTTAATTATTATGAATCAAAAAAATTGTAGGAGCATTCCTCCCCCAAAGAATTAAAGGAATACCACAAGTCATAACATATTCCTCATGAACGTCGGATGAAACACTGCTCAATTAAAAAACATCTCATAAATAATTTATTAATGTTTAATTTGAAATAAAAAATTTTAGATTTTAATTACTGAGAGCTAAATTAGGATTATTTTCTGATTATGCAACACTTAGGTACTTGATGACGATGGATAAAGAAAATCAAAGGCTTGTTTGATGGATACTACTACTGTAAGATTTCATCCTATATATTAAATATAATAATGGATATGAATACTAGGTAGTAGACAACCTCCATAGAATCCCAAAAAAATGTTGAAATTTATATTCTAGAACTGATCCCTCTTAATGATCACATACCTAGATAGAAACACTACATAGTTAAAGGTGATGTACCATAGTATGATTATTTATATAATTATTCGGACACCTCCCATGTACATTTTCAACATAACTATCATAAAATGAAAAAACAAAAATATGAATCCATATTCTATATTTAGGATGATTTTTTTGGGAAAATATTTCATAATCATTTCATGAGGAGGTTCTTATCGAAAAGTGAAAGAGAATCAGTATTTGGATTTTTTTAATACATTTTCTTGTGGATGCCACTTTGGGCCTCAAATAATATAAATAAGAGTGATTTAATATATAATTTACATTCAAAATATATTTAAATATACTCATGAATATTTTAAAAAAATTTAGTTGTGTTTATATTCATGGAATATTTCAAAAATATAGGAGATGACTAAAAACCCCATCATATGTGAGTGAAAATTTGATTTTTGGGACATTCATATTGTTGGACCTAATCCAATTTTTTTTGGTAATTATAAAATTTTATTTGTTGTGGATTATGTCTCTAAATTGTAGTAAGATAATTCCCCCAATACAAATGATACAAAATGTGTAAGTGATTTTGTAAGTACTAACTTCTTCTATAAATTTGGAGAAACAATGTAAATCATTAGTGACTGTGGGACTTATTTTCATAACATAATGATGGTTAATTTTCATACAAGAATGTGGGGTATCATAACACATCTACACCGTATAATCCCCAAACAATTTTCCATGTTTGACTGTCTAATCGAAAGATTAAATGAATTTTAGGGAAAACTATTAAACCAATCTTGAAGGATTGGATCCAATGTCAGGAAGACAACTTATGGAAATACTAGATATCATAAAATCATGCATAGGTATGGGACCCTATCATATGACTTATGAAATGGTATTCCATATATTGGTGGTGTTATAGAACCATCCATTTTGTGTTTAAAAACTATTAATTTGGAATTGATGCGTCA
Source organism: Viscum album (assembly GCA_963277665.1). Lineage (NCBI taxonomy): Eukaryota > Viridiplantae > Streptophyta > Magnoliopsida > Santalales > Viscaceae > Viscum > Viscum album. The sequence continues at coordinate 1,953,262,270 of OY728150.1, forward strand.
TGGGAAAGAGAGGAAGCTATAGTAATAAGAACTGGAGAAAATAAGAATATTGTATTTTTTAAAACATAAGGTTTTACAAGTATAGAACAAGAGTGGAACATGAAATAATAATCCCAAAAAATACATTTAAACCTAGAGACTAAGTCCAAGTAAACAATTCCATATTAATGTTAATACCAAGTAAGATTTGTTCCAATTAGTAAGGATCTTTTAGAGTTAATAATGTATATCACATTATTTATATATAAATTAATATATAAGAATAATAAAACTCAATAATTTTTAATGGGAAGAGGATTAAAAATTTCCCTGGGAATCTACATTATGAATCATAGGAGGAGCTCAAAATTCCACAACCAATATAATTATTTCTTCATATGATGTTGGTTCGATCCAAAAAATTATCCATGGGAACTTATTGGAGTCAACATTATTGATACTATTTTATTAGGATTTATAATTTAGTTACTTCTGACTTCACACCCTTGATATTTAATGGAATAGATAATAAATGACATCGATTTATTATTATAGGACCACCATAAAAGAAGTATACAGGTATCCCCATGAACTAGGAAGGATTTAGGTAAAAATATGAATGGTAATATGTAGATCATGATTTAATTATTTACTTTCACAATGTTATGATTTATTCTGAAAATCTTTTTCAAACTACAAAACATATTGATATGTTAGCAATAAAATCATTAACACAGTTTAATTTGTTAGTTATTTTATGTATCTTGGAAAGATTTGTTTTTTTGGATTCTTAAGATTCTATGTTTTATATCTAGTAGATAATTATATTTAATGTGTAAAATGAATAATTGAATGAATAAGTTGAAGCATGGAAACTGAAATGATGAATCATTATGCGAGGTAATTAGTCTATTCGTGTCAATTAAAATTCCAAAAAAAATCACCTTTAATTTCAGAAATTCATGTAAATTAATTTTTTATTACTATCATGATAGAAGTGATTGTAGAAAATATAATTTCCCACGATATATAAGAAATATGGAATAAATATTTTCTATTATATCTTGGGAAATATTTTTGAGTGAGCTTGATACATGCACCATTTGGGAACATGCATTAAAAATTGTAAAATCTATCGACAGTACAAAAATTACATTTAAAATGATAGAGGAATATTTTGAAATCCCATTATTCTAAAATACCACCTTTACATAAAACGTTATATATCCCATAGATACCATGAATAACCTTGTTAGGGATGATTTGTGTTTCAATCCATTTTTATCCATTCTAACACTCCTCTTATTGAAATTCTGGATTTTAAAAAAAATTTGAGGTGAGGGGAGTCATAAGGGAAGGGATTTTATATATTGTAGGGAAAAGTGTGGTGTGCTAATTATAGAAATTCAGAATGGTTTCTTATTTATCCTTTGTTATTAATTTTTTTCCAAAGATAAAAAATTAGAAATAAATTTAATGTGTTACTTCTCAGAAGAATAAAAAATCAACATTACAATACTTTTCATTTTATCATGTGTGGTTAGGTGGTTCATTTGAGGAATACTCTACTATTTAAATTCTAAAAAATTGATAAATTTACTTTGGAAAAAATTATATAACAGAAAGGAAAAATTCAATTGTGTGAAAATCATTTAATATTCTTTATTTGACCATTAACAATAAATTTCTTGTTGGGAAGGTTTGAGTTTTCATAATTTTAATTGGTTAATGTCATTATTATTTCAATTTTTATATCTACAGTTTTAATGAATAGGAAAACCTAAACATTGAACTTACATTTTTCACATCAATTACTGCTAATCATAATACTCGAAGTCATTTGAACCATTATTTCTATTCCAATTGATTTTATGTGCCTTTTTTGCCTATAAAGTGGAGAAAGTAGTTCGTTACAATAATTTGGATATAGGGACTGTTCTCAGAATATGTGATTAAATATACATGAATTGTGTCATGATTATTGAGTGAAATGATTCAAAGGAAATGTAACTCGCGACATTCCATGTTTAATAATATTAAATTAAGATACTTGATTGGATGAAATAATAATTTACCTAATTTTCCAAAAGAAGAATGTAAACTAATTGAGTAGAAGGTTTCTTTCAATATTTTGAAAATAAATTGACATATTTTGTGGATTATTCAATTTTTGATTTAGAATTGATAATTATTTGATATTATTTAGATATAAAAAAATTGATAATTTTGGTACCCATTAATGTTCAATGTTGATATTTTATACTTGAGGAAAATATTGGATTAAAATTTTGAGTATTTTATACAATCAATTTTCATGCATAATTTTAAGGATTTTTTTAAATGATGTTAAATTATTTTGATGTATAATTCCCATGAATTTAAATGTTTTACTGAAATATGGGAGATATTAAATTTAGAATTAAAAATATTTGAAATAAATGAAATTGTTTATGAATTTGAAGATGGAATTTTTTTCATTATTCTGTTGAATGTTTCTTATTATTTTTCATATGATTTAGGATATAACTAAAAAACTTTTTATAGGTCGTTCCTCTACCGGAGTGAATTCTTGGAACATTGTCATCCCACAAGGGGCCACTTGGCCATGCTGGGCCAAGGTAATGACATCACTTGAAGCAGAGCCTTTAAGGGGAATTAAGCCTAGGCAAGGCCCGCACGAGATGAATCTAATGTAATATATGGTGTGGAAAAATCCTTGGTGAACCGGATCGTAGTGATGAAATAGATGAGGTGTAGGGAGGTGAGTTTCATTGGGGCTGGGTCATCCAGAGAGGTGGGTGGGGGTCCTCTGGACCCATTCTTGATTCATTGTGGTGGGAGATCCATGACATGATAGTTTATCCAACACCTCCCCACATCTGCGTTCTAATTTGGGAATGAAAATTTTCTGGTACTACTCTAATTAATTGAAACATAAGTATTTAATCCAACTTCATGACACATCATGCTTATATACCCTTCATCGCTAATCTCTACTACCCTTTACAATCACTCAATGCCACCACCTTCTGAAACCATAAATGAACTTTCATTTTCAACACTTATCTGGCTCGATCATGAGCCGAAGTTTTCTACAAAGGACTGAGACCATCACAGATCACCATCTAAAGCTATAATAACATCCATGAATCTATTTTGAGCCTTCCAAAGAAAATTATAAAGTCTAGGGGATTAGATGATACCCAAAATGGTTCACTTTCATATTCGGCTTCTATACATGCAATCCACTACCACATCCACCCATGCACCTTCAACAACCACAGGCCATAACACTATTGGCACATGATGCCATTGGAATATGACACTATTGAGATAATTTTCACAAATGCTACCATCTAACTTATGTCATCACATGATATAATTGTATCAAAAGTAGCACATGCAACCCTTGATCCAATGGTATCATCTAGAAGAGCCACCACTAATCAACCTATATTCTCACTAGGTACTCTGTCTCTTCTACCTCAAGCATAGATTCACCATTGATCCACCACTTCCCCACACACAATTAATAATTAATACAGCCTAGAAAATCCTAGTAATAATTAATAATCCAACTAACCTCTAGTGTCAGCATTATTTCAAAACTTCTCCTTGCACATTCAACATTGTTTTCCACCTTGAACAAACCCTACCACCAACACGAAGATCAGTATCTCTGACAAACCAAAACTCTTCTCAAACCATTTTCATTTTGAGAATACCACTATCGAAGGGGAGCCTCTACTACTACAATAATATCACCACATACACCACTATGATTCCATGTATCTAGAACACCATACAGACAGAATAACTGATGGTGGGTGATTCTACCCCAACTGATGAATTACATCGCTATACTTAAATTTATAAACACTCATAAAATGTTAGGATTAAAGATAGAATATCTGTAAAAATATATATTTAACATATGTAACGATTATTAAATATTAAAAATATAGATATTAAGAGGTTACTTCTCTCTATATACAAGGAGGTTGTTCCTGTGAAAAAATCATAGTATTATGGAGAGACATCAGGTTACTTCTTCTGGATACTATTTTTTAACTATTTTTACATATTTTCAAATTCATTTTGACTTATTCCCGTTCTAACACCATTTTTTTTGTTTAATGGGGGTTTAGAACCATTTTTGTGTCTATGATAATGGGAGGTGACCTTAGGTAATATTGTTGTCCGGGTTTTTTTATCAAATTCTTCTATTTGTTTTTACTTGTAAAATTGTTTTCAATACATGGTTTCTTATTCTAAATGGATATGATGGTATTTTTAATTCAAATATGAATATTATAAATTTCCATGATTACAAAAAATCACTCCCTCTTCTCAGTTTGTCACCACTCCTATTGGGTGATCAGGGGTGAGTTGAAGAAGTGTTAGGTGATTACTAAACACATGGGGATAACATGGTGGACTAATTTTGGATCTAAGTATACTAAATATGTGATATGGTATTTTTGGGTGATCTAAAGGAGATCCATAGTGACTTTCCCACATTTTATGGAAAATATACAATCCATGGAAATTTGGTTGATTATCTTAATTATAGATGAACCCTATTCTAGATTGAAAATGGAAAAAATGATTACTAACAAATTCATTTATCTAATTAATAAAAAATATGTATTCCCCTTTTAAGGGCAATGGTTGAATTATATAATTGAATATGAACCTAAACCCAACCCTTATTCCCAAATCTGATTGTCACATACTATGTTCTATTATTCCTAGACATTTAATTTTAATTCTTTAATTTAATTCTCTACTCATGACATCCTGATTCAAAAAAAACTATTTATATATGTTTTCTGTCACTAATAATAATACACCCTTATGGGAAAATATTTAGCTTCTTCTACACCCCATGAGTGGTGTGTGTCTATAGTTAATGATTTTTAGAATGATCCTAGAATGGTGGTTATCAAGAAATAAGAAAGGGAACTCATAAAGTGCATAATTTGGAAGTGTATTAATGGTACTTTTTGTTATAAAAGGTTGAAATTCCTAGTAACATAGTTAATGGTATTAATTGATAGATTTTAAGCATGAATAAGGTAATGGATTCAGTGGTGAAAGGTTATATTCACACTAATTTGGATAATATAGGAACGCTATGCATAGTTTGTGCATTTTACTAATTTAATTTATAAATTAGTGATCTGTTGGGTACGAGATGAGGAAAAATAAAATTTACGAAACAATTTCATTAAGGGACGTTGTGTGTTTTTTTGAAATGGTATATCTCCATCCCTAGTAGAGGATGTATCATAAATTAAATCATGTTTGGTGATAGAGAAAATCTAGGTAAATCATGGCCATGTATTCATGGGATAAGGTTATAATGGATTGAGAAAATTGAAACATATGTTCTAATTGAACCTTATACGGTTTTTCTTGAGTATGGGTGTGAGGGAATATTTTTTTAAGAGATCCCACTATAATAAATTAAGGTCGATCCCCTCATTTTTTATGAATTTTAGTAGCTTCCAGGGATAATATTTTCATGAAACCATAATGAGAAACATTTAACTTTTTATAATTGTACCTCATGTACAACTAGGGAAGATACATTCACACATTATATGTGGTAATGGATTAATCACAAGACATGGAATTGTTATCCTTATTATTTAATGGTCTAAAATATAATAGAATGTTTCTTTGGATAATGATAAGGGAATTTGGATTCTAGTTGGTGAACATGAATGGTTTCATCACGATTCTTTGGTGAATGTCTAGTACAACTAATATGCACTATCAGGTGGAGTTCATGTGACTAATTTAGACTCTGGAAGAATTAGGGTGAATATGGATATGTTTTTTATTAGAGGTGTATCAATTCTCTTAGTACAAAATGATTGGGGATTTGGTTCGATGTCAATACAATCATGGAATCTCACCCCAAATCTAGTACATTCTTAAATTAATTGGTTTGATTAATCACAAGATGGCCCAAAATTTAAGGCATCAGGATCAGGTGGTTTTGATGGTGTGTCAGCAGATGGGATCTAGAATTTTCAAGAGAGGTCATCCTAGAGATGTTTCACACTAGTACACACATGTGATTGTAGATACTTTTGAGGAAGGGTTCAGTATGTTCCGACCAACACCATACCATTATAAGGATTTAGTTATCATAGGGTATGGGTATGTGTGTCTCCTATTTTGAGTTCCTTATCCTAATATCTATTTTTTATTATGGTTTTTTTGTTTGACTTAATAATTTTATTTGGAATGACCATTACTAATTTTTTTTTGTGTGCGGTGATGTGCCTTTGAGATGTCTTGCATGGGATCCATAGGTGGTTGAAAAAGCTAATCCTCAGGGGAATTCACTTTTGGTCAAAATCTTATAAAATCAATTAATAAAGTTTTTGGTTATGTAGATAAAATTTTACCAAATGTTTAGAATGTAATTTTTGAGGTATTGTAAGGAGTTTGAGGAGAATGAGAATAATATCATGAGTTCTATATGATAATCCATATTCATTTAAGGGTATGAATGAGCACCAAGAGGTGTGTGAATAGATGGTAAAAAATTATCAGATCTTATAATTTCTAGATACACTTCAAACTATCTTGGTTAAGTGTGTAGAATTCAATCTTGAGGGTCCTGGTATGTGATTGTGGTATTTTATGGTACTTGAATATAATGACGTGGGTTCAGATTAGGATGGTTTCAAGACACAATTATTCCTATAAATTTTTCAAATAATTTGATGATGTAAAAGTATGTAGAGTTTCTCTCTTTCTAGTTTGGATAACTATTGTTGTCAGGATACACCAATTCGATTGTGGAGATGGTACATTTTTTTAGAAGTGGTAAAAATGATTAGTTCAATGAACATAAGTACAAACATTTTTTTGACTAAATATCATATTATAGTTATTTATTCATAATACCTATACCTTTAGAAATATTTTCGACATGGTTTTGATGATAGAGATAAATGTGGACACCATATTTACATGTCTTACCCTTTTCTTCAACCAGAAGGAAAATTCATTTGCATGATAAGAAATAAGATAAATTAGCACGAGTATAATAGGAGTTGTGGGGGAGTTTTTTGGTAGTGGGCCTCCACCACATCCTCATTTATATCCATTAGTGTGCCCCTAGATTACATTCAATTTTTTAAGGTTAGGAACACTCAAATTTATTATTCTTTCCTATGAAGATGTGCCATGGTTGTGGCTACTATAGATTTTTACAGCAATTCTATCAATATATTTGTATGCATCACAATAGTTAGGGATCATCATATCCAAAGGGAACTACAGTATAGTCAGAAGCATCATGGTTCGAAGGGATCTAGCAATAGGCCCCAAGAGGGAATCACCTTTATTCATTGGATTCGTTTCTGGTAGAGGTTGACATAGATCTAATGATGGTGAGGGGGTCATTATTTCGATATCGAATATAGTGACTATGTTAGTTGACATAGGTTCTTTCTACTCATTTATATCTAACTCTATTGTTTATTTGTGAAAACTTATAATAGATCTCGAGTCCATTTTCATTGATTATGTCACCCATATTGGACAGAGGAAGGATAAATATTTTTAGAATTCATCTTGTTTTATATTTATATCTTCCACAGAGTTAGTCTAGTATTTTATCACTCTTAATATATATCTATTAATCATCCTCTATATTATATATTTTTTTGATTCTCAACATGCTGATCTTGATTGTTATTGTTAGTATTTCTCTTTCCATGCTACCACTGGGAGCACTTAGTTGTTTCTGTGAGAGTGGAATCTGAGATAGATTCATGCAGGACCATCCCTCCCAAAGTTCATGATATTTTTGTCTAATCTAGTATTTTATCCTTATGTTCATTTATAGTTTTAGTGATCTTGTCTTATTTTTAGGAGAATTACTTAAATAATTCCGAAAAATTCTCCAGTCTATCTTTATAGGGGGATATTTAGTTTAAGATTGATCTAGTGGAAGGTAAACATTTTATACTAACACCTTAGTATCATATAGAACAATTATATATAATAGAGACAAAGATTTCAAAAATGGTCTAATAGGGAAAGGTTTTATTATATTTAGTGTTTCACAATGTGAAGCTCCAGTGCCCCTTTATAATAAGTCTATGGTTCACTTGGATTTTTTGTGTTCTATCGGAAGGTAAACTATGTGGTGGTTAAAAATATGTCTTTATTCCCCTAATTTGATGATTTTTTTTGACAATTTAAAGGGCAAATGTTGTTTTTGAATCTCATTCTTCAGTTAGGTTATCATCAGCTCAGAGTTAAGGATTCTGATATATTGGGGATGAATTTTAAGAGTAAGTATAGTTATTATGCATATCTTGTGATTCCTTTTGGTTTGACTAATTCTCATATCGTTTTTATAGAATTGATGAATTGTATATTCCATTTTTATCTCAACAACTTGGTGATTGTTTTCATATATCATATTTTGTTTTATTTGAGGTGAATGTGTTAGCATGAAACCCATTTAATTTCGGTTTTCAAAAACCCGAAGAGTACTTATTTATGTGGAAAGATATCAAAATAATGTTTTTTATCCTAGAATTAATGTCCAGATAATATTTTTTTATAAATATACCCAATTATTTTATCCTAAAAAGTTAAAGGATGTATTATCATGGGATTATCCATGATATGTTTTTTAGATATGGATATTCCTTTGAATTACTAGATACTATCGGTGGTTCGCCATTGATTTCTCAAATCTGGAATCACTTTTCAGTTTTCTTACTAGGAAATGGGTGAAATGATTATGGAATTAAAAGGGTCAAACTTATTTCAATGAGCTGGCATGACTTCTAACATAGGCATCTATAGTGTTACAACCTTATCCCAATAAGAGGTATCGGGTTGTTTGTGATTTTTATAGTGATGGGTTGGTTTATTTGTTTGTAGATGACAATCATTTTGTAGCATATAATTCCCATCATCATCAGCCTCATCAAATGAACTACCCTATTCATGATTTTTTTTTTCATTTTGGCTATGCATGATCTTACATGTTGGTGAAGAAATTTTTTTAATGAGATATTCATACGCTTTTTTGAATATAAGAGTCCTAGCAATATATTATATCAAAAGTACTTGAATCTCAGACAGTGATAGATGGTGGAATACCATTAGATATATGATTTAATAATTTCATATATTTAGTGAATGGTAATTTAGTTTCAGTTTATATCAGTATAATAGTACAATTGTATGCAATATTAGAATCAAAGGAAAAGTGGAAGGTGATGGGAATTTTTTCTCTGTTTCTTCTCGACACTCAGTAGGATGGTTCCTGTAGGGTTCTGACTAGTTTTCAGCAATCATCATCTATATTTATGTCTATTCTATAGGATTAATAGATATATGATAAATTTATGTTAATTAATGAAAACATTTATGGTTGGGAGACCACTTCATATTTCTCTCTCCATTCAAATTGCATTCTCGGATTTCTGGAACTGATTCTCTATCCCAGCAACTGTGAGGAGTTTTGTTTTATTTTGTTTTCAATGTTATTAAATGGTCATTAAACTAAGATATAAAATTATTTATTATGACATGAGACATAATTTATGTTTTTAATGTTGGAAATGATATTTTGAAATTTTTGTATCATACTATTACATCTACAAAAAAATAAATGGAGTGAATAAGAAACCTTATGGTTTGATCTATCATATTTTGGTTTTAATTTTGGAATGTTTTTATAATCAACACCACTAATGTTGAATATATGTTTTAGATAAATATACATCATATTATGAAGGGAAATGGGGTTACTTTTTACTTTTTTGATAATGATCATCGATTTACCTCCCAATTTTGTAAGAGTCTCAAAGATTTGATGAGGAATCAGGTTTGATTGTGTACTGTTTAACATCCAAAGAAAAAAATTAAGATTGGTCATGTTATACAGATTTTGTATTGTACATTTTGTACTTATATCATTGATATTTTTAATTATGGGATAGAAATATGGGATTAGTTTATTGTTATCTTGACAATAGAAACTATACATCGATCAGAATGTTTTTATTTGTGTATTTATATGGTCGCGTATGTAGTTTACCTATTTTTTAGGAATAGGATGTTACGGCCCCTCTTAGGGGACAAAATCTCATTTAAGAGACCATAGTGAGGATTCAAGATAGACATCGACTTTTTGTTACAGTGTAGAATTTTTAGAAATATTATGTGTATTTTTAATTCTTTCAATTGATATTTTTAATTAGTTATTGTATTTTATTAATATTTTCACATTAGTGGGGTCACCATTAGCTTGGGAAATAGGGAAAGATAGCTCTATGATTTGTTAGACCATTTTAAGTCACTATCGTGCTTGGATAAGTTTCATATATGTTAACATTATATAATATTTTTATATAGAACGATGATGTTTTTCACATATCTTTGATTATAAAGTACCATCCATTTTCCTCTTGTATAAAGTGTATGGAAGAGAATGAGTTAGATCAAGGTGTTTTAGTGGTCTATTATTTAGTGTACATTATTTCTTCTATAAAATTCATGCATGGACAATCTAACAAATTGGATAGAGTGTTATGGTGACATGGCTTAGAATTTAATGAAATGTGGGAACAAAAATGGTCCGTGAGGGATCTGTGACATCACCACTTTCTAGAGTCCATTTCTTCAAATCAGTCCCTAGGGAATGAAAATATTATAGTGAGGAGAATTAAATATCCTAGAAAAAATCAAAAATATTTTAAATGTTTAAGAGTGTTTTATTAGGTTCTAGGCACTTAGGAATTATTTTTTTGTAAATTCTATACAACTTAGGGTTAAGATTTATTGTTTGACACTTTTTTATCATATTTTTTAGCTTAAGGAATAATCCCTTCTCTAGGAACCCTCCTTAAGATAGTTTATAACACACAAATATTTCACGCCATAAAATAACCTTTTACGCATAAATTCTTTTTACACCATAAACCCTCTTTTACACTATAAAATGTTTCACTAGAGTAAATTTAACATGATGTGATGTATTTTTCTAAATGAGATATGGGATATTTATATCATAATTGTGGTGTTTACTTTATAAATCCTTCTTCCTATTAGCTTTTATCTCACTACAAGAATAAATTTTCTATTATTCATCAAATATCCCTCATCTCTCAAAGCCTAGGTAGTTCCAAGAATTTTTTTTTATATCCACCCCTTCTATGTTCCTCTATTAAGAATTTGATAATCATGGTGGTTTCATCGCTTCTCCATGGTATGATGCCTTTTGTGTCATCAATTTCATTGGTCGTGGTAGTGTCATGGAACTATGTTTTGGATTCATTTACCCTGTAGTGATTATTTTTAAAATCCTTTAAGGATACTCCATGAAATAATATCTTGGAGGAAGACTGTCATGTTGGTTGTGGTGTGGCGTGTGGGTTTTCTAATGTATGTGTTCTTTGTTCTTCTCTACTGACCATTTTTAATATTGAATTGATTCTAATATGTTTTGATCAATTTTAGGGCCTCCATTTTTTTATTTTAGTTTATTTTATAACTTGTGTATTTTATTTCATGAGTGTGATATTTGAGTTGATGTGCGTGGTCAAATTTATAAACTTGTTGAATGAACCATGATTTCTCCTGTTTTAATAAATTTTTTAATAAATTTATTATCATGATTGATTTGTTTCCATTAATGTATTTGAAATAAAATATTTTTTTATCTGTGTATTGTTAAAGGGGATTGTTTTTATCAAATAATTTAATAGTGATATTTTGAATAATGTTTGATAAAAGAAATGGTTTTTTATAAATTGACAGTAAAAAATATATTTTTAACTTATTAAAGATATGTGACACATGGGAATCCTTTGTTACTTAGGTGGAAGGTATATATTATTTCCATTGTCTATGTGTTTTTTAGGGGTTTAATCATAGAGTTTTACCCTACTCCCAAGGCCCTTTGTTCTAGGGAAATGATATTGACATTTTTGGGTGCCTCACTCATGGGGTGTTCCTCCAGTATTTTGTCCATTGATCTAAAGGCTTGATAATACACAATTGAATTATTGTGGAATGAGTACTCATCTATCCTTGAATGTTGCGATAACATGGTGTGATTTACCGCTTATATGGATTTTTATTGTTATTTTTTGATATATATACTTTTAATTTTATTAATATTTATGAAAATTATGATTTGAAATTATTTTACTTGGATTATTTAACTGTAGAATAGGATAAATGATTGTCATTTTTTATATAAACTTATTTTTCTTTTTTTAATTAAATGTTTTGTTGAAATAAAAATATTTGTATTGTTTTTTAGAGAATATAAATGTACCACATTTGGGAGATCCTACTAATATTTTTAGAATAAAACCATGCACACCAATTCAGTTGTTTGTATGCTTAACATTGTATTTCAATGCTTGAAATGTACAGGCACCACAGTGTGTTGGTGAAGTTTTCTATTAGTTGGGTATGTTTGTTGGTGCTGAGATAGTTTAATATTTACCAATAGATAATATAGAGTAATTTTTTAGGTATCCTTTATATACTTTTACTTTGGATTAGTAGTAGCTTTTCAAGGTTTGGCACTTTTCATGTTTACATTAGGTTATGGAATATATCTTTTTTATTATTATTCTACTCCAATATATATATATATATTCAATTTGACCGGCTTCAGGTTGGGAAAAGTCGGTCCATTGTTTTTTTGTATTCCCATGTTCTGGTTTCTATCCCTTGGGTAATGGGAATTCCCTTCGGTTATGGGGCATGTCGAGTCATATTTCAGATTGTAAGGGTATCCCAAGTCGGTTATTTATAAGAAGTTATATGGTGGGGAGATTATAAATACCCGAGTGGATATGGGTTTCATAATATTACATGGAATTGGGAACATTATGTTTAGCTGGTGGATTAAATTTTTATTTTACATTTATAAGATGGTTCTAAGACAATGATTTCCCCAAAATATTTGTTTCAGAACTGGTTGGTGGTGAGTATGTTTTCATGGGGGCTCAAGGGATCCATAGAAGATGTTGGGTGTCTGATATAGCCAATAATTTATATAAATCACCGCTTTGTTTTTTTGGAACCGGTGACTATCATATGGGATATAAATTTGTAATAATTACATGTCTTATCTGCTTAAACCATTAGAATGGTTCATTCCGCTTTCACATTGTGTTGTCCTCCTCAAGTTGGAATCAGAACCCCTTCATTGTCTCAAACCTACCCTTGATTGCGCTGTGATTTTTTGGTGGTTTCATTGGTAGATTAATGTATGATATTATCATCCTCCTTATTTTCTTTATTCTCCATATTTCTTATAACATTAAAATAATTATTTTAGCATTCTAAATATAGTTTCACTAGAGTATAATGGATTCAAAAATTTATGATAGGCCTTTTCCTTAGCCTACCTAGAGAAGGACTCTTGAGATCATATATACCATTATATTTCATTTTGATAACGTTAAGACATCGTCAGTATTTTTAAAATCATTTCATCTAAATTAAATTATTGGGTTCTTGAATCACAAATATTTACTAGTTATTTTTTCCAACTACGATTGGGGGTCCATCAAGAGTTTATTTCACCCCATCACCAATGGTTCTAGTTTTTTTAGTGTGACGACATAGACCTTTTTGAATAAAATTCCATTTATATTGATTTAATTAAATTTCTTGTGGTTATAGAGAACACATTCTGGTCCTTATATCTAATTGGATTTTAAATGACTGTTAAGTATCTTTACCAATGATAATATAGCTATTGAATAGTTATTACATGAATGGTATAAATATGGGGTTTTAACAAATCCTTTCGGAACAAATACAGGATGTGATGGAATGAACCAGTAAGATCATACACTATGAAGATCATTTATCAGAGATTCCACGGGATATATAATTTCTATAATTTTCTCTAGACCAAACACAAGCTGAGATCCAATATTTTATGCATGAGTGAAACCATCTACGGGATAAGTTCATGCACATCAAGATAACGGCCCAAACCATGTTCACCAAACGACCTAATGAAATACCCACCATCACTTTCCTTACTCATATAGAATACAGTCCTGTAATAATTTTATATATATCAAGATTATTTAAATAATATTATATAACTTTTTTTATAGAATAATGAATATATTTTTTTCCTATAATTGTTACTTTGTAATTGATTTTTAAAGAAAAATTATTACTTTTTGGTTAATTTTCTAACGGAATTAAAAAATATATTTTGAGAAATTGATGTATTTTTTAAATAATTAATATTTTAATAATATTTTTATATTAACTATATTTTTGAAATTTAAATGAACATATAATTTTTATGATATCAAATGTCATTTTTATTAAGGTTCAAAATTTTGTACTGTTAGAAATACAATAAATATTCAATAAATGTACGTTTTTATTTTGAAAGTGAAAATTCAATTATTTATAAAATTATTTAGAAAAAATAAATATTATATTTCGATTCAATATGTAAAAATAATCCAACAGTGATTTTTTCCTAATTTTATATGACAATTAAAATTTTCGGTAATATTTAATTTCCATATAAGTATATAGTCTGTTTTATGAAATCATAATGGAATAATAATGGTGTAATAAATACTATAAAACGTATCTCAGTATAAATTTATGATTTATCTTTAAAATAATTTTATTTTATGTTTATTGAATTATTTTATAAATCCTTAGTGAATCCCCCAAAACTAATAATATATTTTATGATTTTAAAATCATTTCTAAGAATGTGTGACTCACCAACACATAAAAAAGGGAAATATTTTGTTATATTCAGCCCTTGGAATCATACAAATTATTTTACCAACCCCCATTTCCAAAAACCATGGGAAAAACCCATTGTATGTTTTGTGGTTTTGAATATTTTAATATTTAGTGTGGAAAACAAATATAATAAAGATATCCCCCCTCCTTTCTTATATAAACAAACCCAAGATCCCATTCATATTCACTAAAACACATTTAATCTCATCCACCCTCTGGCTTATACTCCCTATTGTCCTCCCAATCCCCCCATGCTCCTATGAATCCTCTCCTAATCCATTGGAGTTATACATCAAAGTAAAGGATTTTTCTCCTCGCTTTTCAATATAAGAACATTCTTTAAAATTGGTTCTTTTAATTTCAATTTTTTGTTTTTAGATATATTTTTAATAATTATCATATTATCCAATATATTTTATTGGTTTTATAGATAATTTATCCTCCCTAATTTTGACCCTATCCTAATCCATTAATATGTATAAATTCTATAATGGATTTCTCACTTCTAAATACTACCCAAGCAATTCTTTTATATAATGGTTCCTAAATTACATATTCATATGTTGGTATATGATGTCCCATGATCGACATACTATACATTTTATGACTAAATGATCATAAATTCATTTCAATCTAGTAATCACCACTACAATACTTCATGTACATCGGTTACTACACTCAAATTCGGTAAGGGATTCTCTCACTTCTATTTTAATCAATGACAAAAATTTTGATATTCCATATTAATTTCACATTGCTTATTTTTTCATAAATTCCTACCTATCCCATTTATTTTTATGTTGTTTTATAAAATATGATAACCCCTTTCACTCTCATTTAACTGTACCAAGAAGCTTTTATTACACCTGTTACCACGCTGAAATTTTATAAGGGTTGTTTTTATGCATCCCCTTTCTTCATGATTTTTTATCATGTGACACCAAATATTTTCAATTTGAAGTATTAGGGCATGTCTCTCCATATCCCACTAATATAACATTTCATGAATAAATTCGTGAAGACTACTTTCACTCTCATCAACCAATTTTATGAATTTCTATATGATCTAATTATGTTGTCGCAATTGTACCATGATTTTCATTGCCAAAGTCATCTTGTACAGAATACCATTCCCATTTCTCTATAAAGGTTTTTCATATTTTTTAACATATACTAACATATTAGGGACATAAATTTATGTATCCCACATTCCTTTATTTTGGAATAAATTATGTCGTGGAATGAATCCATGTTATATATTCTATGTGGAACACATAAGCATGAGAATTAAATAATTATGATGGGTGCTTCCTAATAATGCTCTAATGCATTAGGTAATGTATATTATCATGGTACTTCATATTGGGATAATGTTTTACCTAATTTCTTTATAGTACTTTTTCCTCAATGAATTATTTGTGGTTTATCATTGAATTATGATTATGATGTAGTGTTTTAAGTTGTTGTCACATTTCCCATGTTATGATTATCATGATATATCATTCCTTATTATTCAATTACTAGAACAGATGAAGCTTTGAGTTACAACTCCAACAAGGTGTTCTGAGCTTGACTTAGGTAACCTGGTACGCGACAATGGGCCTTACTGTGAAGCTAGTTTGACACTCCCAGAGGATATTCTTTAATAAATTAAAAATCTCATTAAAAATCATTATTAAGGGAACAACAAAAATTTTCCATAAAAATATATATTTGGAGGTAGATCAGGGATGACATAGATTGATTCTTAGAAAGTCATATGGTAAGAGTATAATTATAATTTATATGTTCTTTATTTAATGTTATTGTATACCCCTTTATATTTTTAAATGATTAATATTATCATCTTTAGTTCTTTACCTTTAGTATACCCAATGGTCGAAAATATGGGTAATTTGATAAACAATTAATATGAAGGTAAAAGTGATTCCTTCCAGAAAGATATTCTCAATGAGATGGGAGCTCAAGTAGGACATATCATGATTATGCCATACTAGCTATTGAAAATCAGGATAATGAATTGAAACCTTGTTGAATTCCCATGGATGTCAATAAATAGTCAACTAAAGTCTCATGAATTTCCATATGATAAATTTAATATAGTAATGAAGACCTAATATACTTCATGCAACAAGTATGAAAAGGGGGACCAATGATAACATTATAATGGTACTAGGATATGATTTTTGTGTCGAAATATATGTCACAAAGTATCCAATTTCCATGAGAAAATTGATAATCTGATAGAAGGAATTAAAATTAAATCTATGGAATGAAATACAATTATATCTCTTAAATGTGGAGAATTCGAGCATTATTCAAGACAATTCACTATTTCTAGTACTGAGAAGCATAATGAGAATAAATAATATCCATGATCAAGGGTGCACAAAAAAACTTGTTATCATATGGATAATTATGAATGAATTACATGTAACCACAGATTCAGAGCAGTGTATGTAATATTGTATTTCAATTCATGTCTTTTTAGGATATCATCTATGTTTTCTAATAACATAGAGTCTCCACTTGAATTTATATTAAATCATTGGGGAAAACATAATTGAGTGTTGTATCACATGTTGAAGTTTATGGTAATGTTCATCATGAAAATAATAAAATTCTCCCTTTGGTGTAATTTCATTCAATTATGGCATGGATTGGTATTCTCTATATAGAGACAACAATAATTGCTGCAAATAACTCTCCAAATGGAGAATCGACCCCTGATTCTATACATGTTCTAGGATAATGATGAATCTTCTTTGGCACCATCATCTCAAACATGGATATTATTTCTAAATTAGCAAGCATATCTATCTCAAATAATGGAGTCTAAGGAAAGATCCATTCTTAAGGACGTGCCTCTTGTGAGGAAATTCACTGATCTTCTTCCTATGGAATTTCCTAGTCTTCTTTCTAGATGGGAGGTTTAATTTTCAATCGATCATCTACCTGGGGAATTTCCAATGTCCACAAATCTACATATAATGGTTGTTTTGTAACATGAGGAAATAGAGAAAAAATTATAGGAGAATATGGATAAGGGTTTTATACTCCCATGTCTTTCACCATGGTGTGGACTAGTCTTCATTTTCAAGAAAAAATGATGGATCATTTTTCCTTTTTATTGACTATTGTGAGCTCAAAAAACCATAATAAAGAATAAGTATTATTTTCAATTAATAGATGACATTTTTTATCAACTAAACAGAGAATAATACTTCTCCATGGTGGATCATTCGTTACGATATTACTATGTAAAGGAGAATAAAGATGATATCCTCAATGGTTATGTTCATATAAGGTTCAAGAATTATGAGTGTTTATTGATTCCATTCGGACTCACTAATGCTGAAACAATCTTCATGGACATAATGAATATATATTCTATTGGGATTACTTAAAAAAATTTAGTCATTAATGATGATATTCTAATATACTCCAAACCCAAGGGGGATCATGATGAGTATCTGAGCGCTTCCCTAAAGACCTTCTAAATGGATAATCTATTTTTGATGTACATCAAGTGTCAGTTATGGTTGAAGGAAGTATCATTATTAGGGAATATCATCACATGAAATGGGATATATTTGGATCCATACACGGAAAAATAAATTGGGTGATGGTTGAGATGAACATCTGTGGAAGATATCCAATGCCTCCATGGGTTACCTAAATATTATTTCCAATTTGTGGTAAAATTTTAACAATTTTTAAACCCTCTTACCAATATAACTCAGAAGGGAGTAAACAATTTATTAGAATGATTAATGTGAATAAATCTTCATGAAGTTGAAAGGGATGATTATCCCTGCCCCTATTCTCACACTACCCACAAGTGGCGATATTTTTGTAATTTTCATCATATATTCAATGAATTGATTGGGATTTGTGTTGATGAAAATAACCAATTCAATGAATATGAATCAATGAATTTAAAAATTCATGAGAAAAACTATGCCACACGTGATCTTGAGTTAGCAGTTATGGTCTTTGTGTTGAAAATATAGAGGAATTATTTCTTAGAGGGATTGAAATATATCCAGATAATAAAATTATACAATATATATTCACACTAAAAGAGATGAATATGTTCCAATTAAGATGGTTTGTCTTTATCAAGGATTACTAATTCTAAATCCACTAGCATCCTACAAAAGAAAACAAGGTTTCGGTTTCTCTAAGTATAAATGACCCACTAGTTATATCATTAATGAGAATTGAGAAGGAAATGATATTCTTAGACTTGAATAAGATGAATATAGGAATCATAAGGAACAAAACATCATAAATCCTTTCACAAATTATTTTTCAACCGTCTCTTTGGTAACAGATAATGGATGCTCAAAATGTTGATGTGGGAAATCATAAGAATGTTGAAACTATCAAAAAAGGGAAATCATTGGAGTTTAATGTAAATAACGAAGGAATTTGGATATTTTGTTCAAGGAAATATGTTTCATCAAATACTGAGTTAAGAAATGAACATTTGGATGATGCACATAGTTCACCATTCTCTATTCACCGAGGAATCATAAAAATGTATCGAGATATCTAAGAACATTATTGGTTTGATAACATGAATAAATAGATTAAAGAATATACATAAATTTATCTAGTATGTATGAAAGTGAAGGTGAAAGGAAGACATATAAGGGGATGATGAATCCATTACCTATACCAACATGGAAATAGGAAAACATCACTATGGACTTTTTCACAAAAAATCTGAGGACATCCAAAAAAAATGTTATCTGGGGTATTGTGGGAAATCTTAAAAATAACTCACACTTCATTGTGATTCGATAGAATTATTTCACTACAAAAAATGGAATAGACATACATCAGATATGTGTTGAGCCTTCATGGAGTACCACTATCAATTAGGTCTGATTGGGATCTGAGATTCACCACTACGATCTAGAAAATTCTCAAGAATGCTAACAATACAATGCTGAATTTCAATAGGGATTATCACCCTCAAATTGATGTCCAGTCTAATCGGATTAACCATGCACATGAGGAAATGTGGAGATCTTTCTCAGTGGTCCTTAAAGACGGATGGTACTAACATCTTCCTTTAGTGGAGTTATCTTACAATAATAGTATCTACTCAAACATCCAAAAAGAACCCTATGAAGACCCTTATGAGAAGAGTTGAAGAACCCCATCATGTTAGGATGATATTAAGGAATAAAAACATATATGTTAGAAAATGGTTGATGAAATGGTGGAGAATGTTAAGACCATACAATAGCACATCGAAGCAGATCGGTGTCGAAAAAAGACCTATGATGATAATCTTTAATGAAACCATGATTTTGATGTTGTTGACAAGGATTTCCTATGCTTATCTCCATGGAAAAGAGTGATGATATTTGGTAATTATCCATGGAGTGCCACTCTTTGTTATGTCTGATCAAGATCCAAAATCCCCCTCAATGTTTTATAAAAGAGACCATCATGATCTAAACCCTGATTTGAATTTTAGTACGGATTATAACCATCAAAATGATGGCCAATCTAAGTGGACTCTACACAAACATCTTCACATGTTGAGATCTTTTCCAATGGACTTAAAAACGTGGGTGGGACCAACATCATTCTATGGTGGAGTTACCTTAAAAAATTTCACATTCAACCATCAAAATACACCCCTATATATCCTTGTATGGGAAGAGGTACAGAACCCTGGCATGTTGGGATGAAGCTGAGGAACAAAATCATCTATGTCCTAAAATGGTCGAGGAAATGGTGGAGAATGTTAAAACCATTCAACAACACATCAATGCGGCTTATAGTCGATAGAATACCTATGATGAAAATAATTAATCAAAACTAGAGTTTGATGTTAGAGAAAAGGTATTCCTATACATATCTCTATGTAAATATTGTTGAGATTTTGAAAAAAAATGAATTATTAGTCTAAGGTACATTGGCCCTTTTTAGATCCTTGATCTCATCAGAACAGTAGACTATCGAATAGAACTCCCCATGAACCTATCTCAAGTACACGATGTATTCCATGTGTCCCTCTTAATAGAGTACATACTAGACTAATCACATGTACTCAACCCATAGGTGGTATAATTGGAAAATGAGCTTCTCTAAGAGGAGTAGCCGATGAAGATCTTACATCATATAATAATGTTTCTATGAAATTAGACAATACCCCTCATAAAAGTGTTTTAGAAAAACCACTTGTTTGAAGAAGAAATGTGGGTTCTAGAAAAGGTGACGATGCAAAGTTACACTCATCTATTTTAGTGTAGGATAAATAAATTTCAAGGGTGGAATTTCTTATGGGGGGAAGGTCGTGATGACCAGAGTATTTATGAAAAAACTTCCAATTTTGTTATTTTAAATAAAAATATTATGGTTATAAAATAACATATACATATTTATATCCAATTGGATTTTAAATTACCATTATGTATCATTACCATTTAAAATATATCCATTGAATAGTGATCACAAGACTATTATAAATATTGGGTTTTAACAAATCCGTCTGGAACTGACAAAGGATATGATGGCCTCACTCAATAGGATTGTACCTTATGAAGCCCATTTATTAGAGCTTATGAGGGAGATATAATTTCTAGTCTTCCCCTAAACCAATACAAAGCTTAGATCTAATAATATAAGCATGAGTGAAACCGTTTACAGGATAAGTTCAATTTCAACGAGATCATGGCCCAAACCATGTTCACCGAACGACCCCATGAAAGCCACACCATCATGAACCATACTCTTAAGAAATATTATACTGTAATAAAGGTATATGTATCAAAACCAAAGAAATAATATTAAGTACATTATATTGTATATAATAATGAATATATTTCTTTTATATTATTATTACCTTATAAATGATTTTCAAACCACAAATAGTATTTTTTGGTTAATATTCAAATTCAATTAAGAAATATATATTGATTAATTAATAGATTTAATAAATATATAAAAATTTATTAAAATATTAAAATTAAATATCTTTTTAAAATGAAAATTATCATGTAAATTTTTTGAAATCAAAATTAATTTTTATTACAGTTTGAAAACATGCATTGTCAAAAAAATGTGTCAGTTTTCAATAAATGACATTTTTTATTTTAAAAGTGAAATTTAAAATATTTAAAAAAATTATGTAAAATTTATATTTTTTGGAATTATCACATCAAAATTATCCAATGTGATATTTTTCAACATTTTCTAGGACATTTGATTATTGGGGGGGAAAATTAAATAGCTTATAAATATACGGTGTTTTATGAAATCATAATGGAACAATAATTATGTAATAAATAGAATAAAAGTTAAACGAACCATAAATTATTTTTATCCCATTAAAATAATGTTTTTTGGTTTATTTAAATTATTTTATAAGGCCTTTGTGAATCCTCCATGACTTATAATTTATTTTAAGACTTTAAAACCATTTCAATAAAAGTGTGACTCATCTCCACATAAGAAATAGAAATATTTAACTATATTCAGAATGTGGACTCATAACATAATTTATACCACTCCCATTCTCTATAAGATGTTTTAAAAAATTATGGTATGGATTGTGGTTTTGAATATTTTATTATTTATTGTCCAAAACAATATAATAAATAAATACTCCACATTTCCTATAATACCCCACCCATTATCCCATTTATCTTCACTAAAACTATAGTAAGATCATCCGACCTCTTCCCCATACTACATAGTGTCCTCCTAAGTCACCCTAAATTCCCCAAGACCCCATTCCTTAGCCTTGGGATTCACAAATTCTGGTAAGGGATTTATCTCCTCTATTTTAAATTCAAGCTCCTTTTTGGTGATTAGTTATTTTAATATGAATTTCATGTATTTAAATTAATTTTAAATAATTACTTTTATTTCCAATAGATGTTATTTTTTTGTAGGGATTATTTATTTCACCTCATTTGGAACTTTTCTTTTGTCAGTACTATGTTAATAATTCGTACGATATTTCTCTCTTGTCATTTTCAATCAAGAAATTATTTTATATTATGCATCATAAATTTCATTTTAATATGTCGTAATATGATGTTAAATGATCCTCTTATAGTACATTTTATGTCTAAATGATCATATATTACTTTCACTCTCATTAATCCTACATACAATCCTTCATATACACCTTTTACTATGTTGAAATTCTATAAGGTATTCTCTCTTTCCTCCTTTAATCAGGCACTTTATTTATGATATGCCTTTTTAATTTCTATTTTATGATTCTGGGCTAAATTAATACATATACCAATTAATTTCTACTTTTCTAATAACTTATTATAACTCCTTTAACTCTCATTTTACTCTCCTAAGTAACATTACATACACATGTTACCATGCTGAAATTTTGTAAGTGTTCTTTTTCTTACTCTTCTTTCTTCATGATTATTTATCATTTTATGTACTATATTTTAGATTACTTATGTTAGATAATGTCATTACATGTCCTTATATGACCCTATTTCATGTATAAATTGTGATTCATTTCATGATCATCGACCCATTTTATGAATTTCTATATGATGTTGTTATTCTACTAAAATTGAACCACAATTTGTCATGACCTAATCATCATGTAGGGAATTCCATTACCATTTCTCTATCAATGGTATTAAACATTATTAACTTGTACTTCTTGATTGGGGAATTAGATTTATTTATTCTACATTACTATATCCTGGAATAAATTATGTTTTTTAATGAATCCATGTTATGTAATTTATGTTTTACACATAATAATTTGAATAAAATTATTATGAAAGGTCTTCCATGATAGAGATATAATGCATTGGGTAATGATTAGTACCATGATATGTAATTTTGGGATATAGGTTTACCTGATTCCTTAATTTTACTTTTTTCCACCAAGAATTCTTCATGGTTTAAGTTGGACTTAAGTTTATGATGCAGTGTTTTAATTTGTTGTTATATTTCCCATGTTGTGTTTATCTTGCTATATTATGCCTTATTATTCGTGTTACTTTATGACTCATTGATATGAATATTCTAACATGTATTATCATCCTCATGTTATTCCTCTTTTAATCCCTTTCTAGGATTTATATCTCATCCCTTTATTTTTTATGTCCTCAGGTTATACCATGCTGTGTTAAGTATGAATGAATGTTTTGGTCATGTGAAAGTTTTTTTCAATACTGATGTTGTATTTCATGTATTGAGTAGTTATGTAATGTTCGTAAATCCAATACAAAATAAAAATTTTAATAGTTTTCATTTTTATTATGTGAAATGTTTTTAATAAATCATGCTTAAATGTTAAATAAAGAGTTGGGTTGTTAGAATTAGTTCATCCGTTAATATTTGACGATTTTATAGAAATTTAAAATAAATTATAAATTTGTTTAAAAATTTATTTAGTTAATTAAATAAATATAATTTGATTATAATTATTTACTATGGTGGTGATGATATGGTAAAGGGCCTCATGTTTTTCTCAATGGAAAATTGGTCTTAGAGATCCTCGGTGAGAGTTGATGGGATAATTTAAAGAAAGGTTTCACATTGTATTGAGGGAGATGGTTCTTTTAAATCTACCCCTTGGTATTATTCATTTATTTATATAAAATTTTTATGTGTATCAACACCACTTTATGTGGTTATTATTTTTAAGAAAACTAATTTGTTCAATAAAAATTTCAATCTGAACATTGAGTTGCATAATGTGTTGAGGTCCTCGATGGAACCTTGTGCACTGGTGTAACATCTCAATCACTGATGGAAAAGGATATAAATTGAATCTAGGGCGTTGGTATATAAGAACTCCATAATGGTTTTGAATTAACTAAATTGAAATATATAGAGTGTAGAATCCCCATGATAAGTAACCCAAGGTGCCCTGGGTAGAGAGGGGTAACAACAAAGTATTCACCGCTATGGGTTTGGAAAATAGATATACCCTAGATACCTTATAGTCATAGAGATTAACAAGGAATAAGTGTTCCGACCCCACTATGACACGATCACCTAGGTGGTTAGACCTTTTGGAGACTGGAGGATGGGTCGAGTGTTCGGGCAAACCTAGGATGCATGGGAAAGGAAACGTGGTTATTGTCATATATCTAGTCTAACTTTACATGAAGGAATCAGTGATATTTAGGTGTTATAGTGGGATCCCTCATGACTTATGACCCTAGTGAGAGATAAATAAAGGAGTTGGTAGAGATAGTATCTGGTTTAACCATAGAAAATGTATCGATAATTTGAGCCTAATTTATTGTTGGTAGAGGTGACAGGATTATGAATTCATCCAACCCCTATCTTCTATTTATTATTTCACCTATTTAATTTCACGTCTATTTAGGTTCCCAAATGTTCTTCATGGGACCCATAATATGGTTCTGATGAGATGTAATGTTAATATCGGTGATAGTGCCTGGTGATTCTTCCTGGGATTTGGATTTGGAATGTTAAGTGATGATGGGTGTGATACACCATGGGCGTAGAGATGTCATCGTGGATACCCAATGTGTATCTTCTGATCTGACTGTAGATCCACAATATGAATGCTTGAGATACTATTTTTTGAAATTGGGTTTGAATGGGATGAACTAGATTCCATGGGTCCCAGTGATTCCTGTCATGTCCATGATCCCACCTTTTAGGCCTAGGTATTTTATTATTACTAATAATATGAATAGATTCCCATGTAACCGCTAATATCTTTCTAGTTGACCCTAATAAAATTAAATTTTACTACTTTGGTTTCTCCGGATTCATAGGATCCAACTGATTGATAGGGTGGCATAGTGGATAAATTTTTTTAGTGACTTCCAGGGAATCCAAAGAATCGGTTTTGATCTATTTATTATAATGGGTTTTCCAAGATGCATAGGGTGCCTAGAATTCATAGATTATGGTAGTGAAGAAATTGATAAGGTGAAGTTTTCAAGTTTATCTATACAATAATAGGTGATTGGGTTATACCTGAGGATCCATATATTACACTAGTGTCATGATATTTTGACATTATCATAGATAACTAGATTCTAACTGAAGCTACTATGACTGGTCGGGGTTGTTAGACCTGAAGATAGACATTAGTAAATTATGTAACATTCCAATAGATTATTATACATCCAAATCGTGAATCATAAATGTACACTAAATATACTGGTTACAAATAGGACCATGTTAGTGGTTCCATACCGAGTTATGTAATCACACCATGCATTAACATCCATGGAACTTCAGTACCTGAGCAAACCTCCCACTTATCACAAGTTAATATTTACTATTGTCCTAGAATAATGTTACTGTTTAAGCTGAGAAGATTGAGTGATATTGGAGAGTAGAATTTCAGTGAGTCTTAGGAACATAATTGACACTCTCATATGTTTATTTTATTATTTCATTATTTTTATTTGAGATCTCTAGTGTGGGTGATCCTCGTTGTATGATAGTTTGGCATCCACATTTTATATTATTATGGTATTGATGTTTCATTAATATTATGTTATATAACTTTTATTATAAATGTATGGTAATTGGTTATTTTAACAATTACTACACATTTTGATTTCCCAATAAATCCTTCTCATAGTACCACATTAAACCCTCTTCATAGTTGGTGGCCTCACACATTCATAGAGGCATACCTAAGGTCTTGTGGAATTTTCTCTAGGGAACCATCCATGTTTCCAAGGATATGGGACGTTACATAGACAATGTTAGGTACTTGTTTTAATTATATAATGGATATTATCTATGTATATGGTGGAATTATTGTATCCATATAAGCTTTAAACCATGATCTATACTGAGGAATTTATTTTTTTTACTTTATTAGAGAAAATTTCCTTTTTAACCCATTTCTCTTTTCCCTATAAATAAATCTCTCCATGCACCCCCACTTCGGGGATGAACCCCATTGTTGGACCACCCCTCCTCTTGACCTCATCCATTATGGGAAATTTCAAGAGTTTTCTTCAAAAATTATGGATATAAATCCAAAATAAGGGGTATACATCCCTCTCTAATCTATTTCCTCAAATTTTCTTCCTCTCCACTCAATTAATTACATGAGGATAAACCCAAAACACTTGTTATCATCTGATTTTCATGTTTATATTTTATATAGGACATATGACCTATTATTCATGATTCTTTCATTTATTAATTTAAGTCTTAGACAATATTTGATCAATTACAAGTAATTTTTCATAATTCCAAAACAATAATTTATAAATTATTGATTTCTTTACATATAAATGCATTTTTTAGTTAATAAATTATTTTATTAAATTAATTATATTGATTTTTTAAGAGAAAATATGGTTTAACTCGGTTTCTACAAAAAACCAGAAATTTATCTTTATTAGAGGATATTCTAAAGCATCCTTATAAAACCATGCACAACGGGTCTTGAAAAAAATTTCCATAAATTTATTAATATAGTATTTAGATTTTATGAATATGCTTGGGATTTTTATTTTGAACTGGAATTGTTTTTTAAATTTAATTTCAAGTGAAACATGAAATTATATGTTTGAATATTTTATTCAAAAGTATACTTTAAAAAATATGAGGTTCATAAATTGATTGACACCATTTGACACATGAAAAAAAAATTAGGGTTGTTTTTAGACCCTAAGAATATTAAAATAATGTGTATAAACTTATAAACAAATTTAATAGAATGATTTTTGAATATGTCATTTCAAGAGTGGTTTTACAAATGAGATTTGGAGTGCATTATGTGACCTGGCACTCCAAGATTGATTTATTTTTAAAGTATTTGTTAGTACTTATAAATAAAATTCTATATTATTATGATTCCCTTTATTTCCCCTAATTTTATTAAACCCATTAATGGTGGGTTATTTTATTTTTATGATTGTATGATGCATATTGGGCTTGATTCCAAGAAAAGTTGTCAAGGGTTAGGGTGAGTTATCATATTTCTATGTCTTCTTCCCTTTCTCATTATATTTGTGTTTACTTTCACTTTTATATTGGCCATGGAAATTCTAGGTCACTATGTATTGTCACATATGAGTGAAAAGTCAACTTTTACTGGGTCTATATTGAGAGAGAATGTGTTATTTTGAGTGCCCAAATGAAAACTATGGAATCTTCATACTCTAGGGAAACTGTGGAGGATTAACTAGTTCAATAATAATATCGAGTTAGGTAGTTTCTTATTGGGTAACCTTGGATTCATGTCACTAGTTCAAAATTTGTATTTATACAATTCCAAGGATAGTATACCATGATGCATGCACCTTGATTGGTGGTTCATGTAGGGGATTTTTATTTTTAATTTTTTTATTCTCCCTTACATTAATTGTTTGATAAATCATTATATTTATTCATTTTTTTATTCCCTGGTACATATCACCAGTGTAGGTATATGTAATGTAAAATGGGATGTGGGGTTCAATTATGCAATAAAAACAAAAGGAAAATAATCCATGCTATAAAAAATTATGAATAATAAAAAATTAATAGTTGTTTTAATGTGGAATAATAATGAAATTGAAATATAAGATTGAGAGAATAAAAGAGATAGATACTCATGTCAAAATAGATTTTTCATAATTAGAAAATATATTAGTTAATAAGTTAACTAGTAATTGATGAATTAATGAATGATTATAATTGATAAATAATTAAAATTTATAAAAAAAATAGATAAGATATTTGGTAAGGAAGACTTAAAATATATCAAAAATTATCTCTTATATATACCACCTCTATAAAGAATCCATCCTTTTACACATAATTTTGCATGATTTAAAGCATGATTAAAAATCCGATTACAATCCAAAGATTGTAAAGACTATTATCTTGGAGGAAAAGGTACATAAAACTGAAAACATGGAATGAAATAAAAATTTTCATTATTTAATCTTCATAATAAAATCCTAGCTTCCTTTTATCCCATAAATATTCATTGGGTACCTTGGAGATCATATAAACAACGGGTTGAGCTAAATTCCAAGTAAGTTTATAAACATAAGAATAAGTCTTTAGCACATGGGTTAGATATCATGAGATAAAGATGAAAAAACAACATATATAATAATAAAATATAAATATTTTATCCCATAAACATGAATCATACAAATGTGTAAGCAACATAAAACATGACTTTATCATGATTCGAGGCTAACTACCAAGACCGATGAACATTATAGCACGAGCCAAGGCAAATCGCCAAGACTGTCACATATAACGTCTCATCAGAATGATCATTACCCAATGATTTAGAGATCCATATAAGTAAACCCAAAAAACTTTAATGAATATGTTTTCCACATAAATAATCATACATAATCTATCTTACATAAAGATAAGGGTGACCCATAGAACGAAATGACAACCACAATCATGTCATAAAACATAACAAACGGGCGTATCATAAAAGTGTCCATTAACGAAAGAAATTATGACCTAAAAGGATATTAATTAGGTAAAATAATAATATATTATCATAATAGATGTCAATCATAAGTGAAAACATGTCATAATATTATTTAAGAATTTTAAGAAATATAATTTTTTGTGCGGTTTTAATGAAAATACAATAGAGAATTTAAAATAGAAAAGGGAAAATCCTCTATATGAATCCATAAATGAACTAGGAATGTTTTAATAATTAAAAAATATTATTTTCTGAAGATAATGGTGGCTTAAAATATAAGATATAGTGAACTAAAAGTTGGGTAAGATTTCAGGAAGTTCCCTCAAAACGGGTTTCCTTACTAGAAACTATCGAGGATGGAATCACATAAAAGAATGTATATACATGAAATCGAATGAGGGATGGATCATGAAACATGAGTTTGGAGAATATAAAAACTATATAGAAGTTTTTAATAAGAAATGAAACCTCATTTTGGTAAAAATAAATTTTGAGCAACCCGAAGAAAAAATGGCGTTTCGGGTAGAATCCCTTACAGAATACCAGCATGGAATGAGGAGTAATTAAAAGGGATTACTGTGAGATTAAGGGGTTTATAATATATTTTAATTAATTAATTAATTATTGTAGAGGTTATAAATCATACTCCATAATTATAAATTACACATATATTGGAAAAACATATAAGAGATTGTTGAATAAATGTGATAAAAATAGGATCCCTTACCTTAAGTATTAAGGTGTTCAATGCTTGATATTAATGACCTGAATAATAATATTAGGTTCATTAATTAATAATTTCATAACCTGTTATATACTTAAATGATTTATTATAACGTTTATATGTTCATTAATGACCTTTTGGATTGGTTGTAAGGTTCAATTTTATTGTTTGGGTCTATTTTCTTCCTTGGTTTTAATGACAGGTTCAACTATATTCACGTTCCGACACACTTGTATAATGAAGGTAGTCATCCAAAATTGATGTTATTTAAAATTATTAAACATACAGAAGATTACATGGTTATAATATTCATTTATTTATTTTCAGTTAGGTGAATCATTATATAAAACATTAATGTTAAATGCTATGATTAACTAGGTGATTTTGTTCATAATTAACTTGTTTTGTATTATTATTTGACCTCAAGTGTTAAAAAGGATTGAAAAGCAAAAAATAAGATAAAATACATATTTAATATTGTTTTTCAATAATAAAAATCGTTGCATGTCCAGAATATAATGTTTTTATATAAATTTATAAATTGTCACCCTTGAATTTGATAAATTAACACATCTTGGACCGTGTGTTTTTTTTAATATTAAAGATGGGGAAAGGAAATATGGTAATTAATTATCCAATAATCATAAAAAAAATATAGTTCATTTATGTTGTTGGAGTTATCATAAAAGTTTAGTGAAGGGGGTGTGGAAAGAAAAAATAAAATAAAATAACTTGAATGAAAATAAAAGAATCGAAATGAGGAATTTACCTCTTGAGTTTATCTCCTTTTAGACCCTCGTAATGGGAGAATATTTGGTCTTTTTAGGAGACCATATGGACGTGAGGGGGATTGTGGAGTGATTTGGAAAAAATTTGGGAAATTAAAATTTCATTAGAGGATTGAAGAGAATAGGGGAGTGAGGGTGGTTTTTATAGTGGAGAGGAGGAGGGTTTTGTAAATATTTTAAGCATTTGTTTATTATTTTTCCATTAGAAAAACAATAGAAATGATTCTTGTGACCAAAACTAGTGATATATGTATTTGAGTTCAAACCAATGGCCATTTACATAACCCCTAACACATTCATGATGTATAAATTCAGGTTTTAGCATTTATTGTGAATTATAATATTTTACCATTCTTAAAAATTCATGTATTTTAAAAAAACCCCAAAAATTAACAATAACCATTTATGTATTTTTAGAATCCAAAAATGAACTCCATTTTTCCAAATTAATTTTCTATATATGATTAATTTAATTTTTAATTAAATTCATAATTTACATGAAAAATATATTTTTTAATACAATAACTTCGTTTATAGTGCATTAAAAAATTACATAAAGTCTTTTAAAAGTATCTTAATACCATAAGAAATAATATTTTTTATTTATGAACACATTTTATGAAAATAAATTTCCATTTAAATTATTTAATTAATTGTAATTATTTATTTACGACTTACCAAAATGTCAATACTTTTTCTATGGTCATGTTATCTCTTATTAGATGCATAAATTTTACTTATACATTTATGGATGTGGTTACTATTATTTTGGATGATTTCTTATTCATAAGTGTCATATTACAATTCATAACGGTATGTTACTATTTATCAAGGTTGGTTAATATTGACAAAAAATTATGTTTGTTCCATTAGACTCCAATCATCTTAATAATCACATCAATGTATGTCAGATTTTTGAAATTCAAAGCACACAAGTGAAAATATTGTGTTTAATGGTCATATTGTAGTTAATAGTTCATTCTTTGGTGATTTCATGTGATTATATGACATAATTATTTGATGGTAATTTCCACTGGTAGAACATTGTGTTGTTAAATTATTCCCCCCCCCCTTAATAAATTTCACCCCTGAAATAACGTTTGAATTCTATTCCATAAACAGGTGTGGGTACTTTTCCTTCATTACCTCCTCCAGTTACCATGTTCTCTCTTCGTACATATGGTTCTACCATAGTACTTTGACCTGGAGAGTAGTTTTGTTATGTAGAACATTATCTCTATGATTCAATATCTTCACTAGATTCTCCTCACAGGAATGATCATTTTCCTATTGTACCACCTCTAAAGAGAGTACATGTAAAGGGTCTGGTATGTACATCTTTAATCGGGATACATAATGTAAATCATTTACATTGGAAATGGTAGGTAGAAGTGATAGTTGATAGGCCACAGCCCCGATAGGATCAATAATATCGAATGGACCGATGTACCTGGGACTTAATTTTCTTCTCTTCCCAAACCTCATGACCTACATCCATGGAGATATGCATAGAAATACCTTCTCTACAACATTGATGTCAAGGTCTCTTTGACTATTTTCTTCATAACTCTTTTGTAAACATTCAACTTACTTGATGTAATACTGAATGCTTTTCACCTTATCCAACATTTCATTTACTATTTTAGGTCCTAGAATATTACGCTCACAGCCCTTATCCCAACATGTGGTGTTCTGCACCTTTTCTAACAAAGGGCTCCGTATGGTGCTATTCAGATGCTCAAGTGGAAAATGTTGTTTTAATGGAATTAGACTAGTGAAAGATATTGATCCCATCCACCTTTAAAGGACATAGAACATGCTCCCAATATATAATATAGGATCTGAATAATTCTCTCATAATGGCCTATAATTTTTGGATGATAGTACATACTGATGTTCTATTCAATGATCAGAGCAAGTGGGAGACTTTTCCAGAACTTCGATGTGAATCACATGTCCTGATAAGACACAATAAATAGTGTTATTATATGAAGCCTTACCACTACATTTATATATATCCATGCAAGATGATCCATTGAGAAGTCCTCTCTAATGATAGTAATGTGAGTTGACTTTTTAAGATGATCCACAATGACCCATATAGCTTTTTTTCCTCTTGATGCGCTTGGAACCCTAGTGACAAAGACCATAGTAATGATATCCCACTTCAATGTTTGTATGGGTAGTGGTAGAAACATACCTTTATAATTTTTCCTTTAAAACATTACTTGGTGGAATTCTAGGAATATTGATATATATTCAACAACCTTCTTCTTCATATTGTCCCACTAAAGGTTATCTCGGAGATCTTGATACGTCTTTGTACTCCCTGGGTGACTAGAGAAGGGTGAGGCATGTGTGTCATTCAAAAGCTCCTTCTTTATCTCTGGATTGGATGGTATACATAATAATGACCCAAATCATACAACTCCTTCTTCACTAACTATATACTCATAGGATTTCCCATTTTTAATGGTTTCCACCCTATTAATAATTTCAACATCTTTTCATTGAGGATCTTTTATTTTCTCTTTGATGGATTGTAGAGAAATACTTTCAGAAATGATTGATGATGTTATACCATAATGATTTCCATTTCCATTCTCTACAAATCTAATAATATTCTTTCATTTTAAATTATCATCCTTGATAAATATGTAGGATCAATTCTTCTTAGAGCATTCACAAAATTGTTTGCCTTACCGTGAAGGTAGTAGATTGAGAAGTCATAATTGTTGATGAGTTCTATCTATATTAACTGGTTAATATTATGTTCTTTTTGTGGGAATATATATTTTAGACTCTTGTGATTAGTATATATCTCACACTTCTCCTCATAGAGACAATACCTCAATATTTTAAACATAAATATCATGCCTCAATATTTTAAACATAAATATCACATCCGCCAACTCCAGATCATGCATAAGTTAGTTTTGTCGATGGATTTATAACTCCCTTGAGGCGTAGTTTATAACTTTATCATTATGAACGATCACATATCCTAAGACCTTTTTGAAGAATCATTGTCTTCAAAAAAAGTGTTATTCACTTGTAGGGATTGTGAGTACCAGAATATTGATTAGAATCTTTTTTAACCCCTTATATAAGTCTTCACATTCCTAATTCTTGAAAAATATTACTCCCTTTCATGTCATATTGGTCATTTGGTTTCAAAATCATGAATTTTTTTCACAAATAATCAATAATACCTTGATAGGCCCAGAAATATGTGGATCTCTATTACAAATGTTTTCTTGGTCCACTCTTCAATCACCTTTTTCTTAGAAGTGTCTTCAGATATCCCTTTTCTTGTGATAATATGCCCCAAGAATGTTACTTCTTCCATCTATAAATCATATTTACATAACATGGCATAAAACTTCTCACTTCTAAATGTTTTTAAAATAGTATTCAAATTCTCCTCATGTTCCTCCTTATTCTTGGTATGTATCTGAATATCCTTAACAAAGACTACCACACATTTTTCAGGGTAATACTTAAAGACCATATTCAATAAATCCCTGGAAATTTTGGGAGCATTAGTGAGTCTTAACAGAATCACTATGAACTCATAGATTACATACCCTGTTAGAAATGAAATCATTAGAATATCTTCCTCTCTTACCATTAATTGGTGATATCCTGACCGAAGTTCAACCATGGAGAAATAATTGGAATCATGTAGCTGATCAAATAAGTTAGCTATCTGAGGCAGGGGATACTCTTTCTATATTTTGATTTCGTTGTCATCACGATAATCGATGTAGTGGCGCATTGAACCATCCTTCTTCTTGAAAAAGTGGATTGGTGCACCCCACCGTGAAGCACTCAAGTGTATAAAACCCTTATCCAAATTTTCTTAGAACTGCTTCTCATCTCTTCTAGCTCTAATGTGGCCATTCTATAAGGTTTCATTGATATAGGTAGAGATCTAGGAATAAGTTCGATTAAGAACTCAAATTAATGATCATGAGGAAGATCAGGAATCTAATTAAGGAATATATTAGTGTGATCCATCATGATTGACATATCTTAAAGCATGATTCTCTCCTTTGTCTCAATCATTTGAGCTAGACATGATTTCTCATAAAGAATTAATATTCACACCTGAGACATTGATTCTAAGTGTGATTAATTTTCCTCCTTACACTTATATTTAATTGGATGATTCTTCAATATGTGAAGAGTGATCTCCCTTTCATTCTATATGATGTTCACATTGTGTAAAGATAGCCAATCAATGACCAAGATAGAATAGAACTCCCATAAAAAAGTATAACGAGGTTTTCTGGGACGTTATTTCCACAAATTTTCACTAAGTAGGAGTTATAAACCATGGATTCAATAATTTCTATATTTTTTGTTCTAAGAAATAACTTTTCTCCCAAATTTTGAGGTGGTGTTTGAATAGTTCTACTAAACACACAGGATTTGAAAGAATGCGTAGAACCAGAATCAAATAGTATGTTCTCTATTTATCAACTAGTTTACCTATCCCCGCATAGTTTTCTGGCTCCACCACATTAATAGTGATACCATAATACATTCCTGGTTTCCCTGGTGGTTGTTGTTGATTTCCTCATACAATTTTTGGCCTAGATAAATTGTATACATAATGCTCATGCTCCATGAACTTATTACAATGTAGTATTGGTTGAGTGTTGATCTAAACCTTCATTTCATCTTCCAAATTATTGAGATTTTCCTTATCTCATCTGTTGTTTTAAGCCAGATTTCCCAGCATTCCAAATTTGAAGTAATTCATGGTTCCCTTTTGATAGTTCCTTGGATGCTTCTTCTGTCAATTTTTACAAATGGGTTGATCGAGCTTCATTTCATCGTGATATTTATTTGCAGGACCACCCACCTATGATACCATTTTACCCTAATTTTCATTGGTCCCAAGATACCACTGAGAGTCATTGTTATCCATTTCAACCTTATGGGAACAATGGACAATCTCTTTATAGTTGTAAATGTCTCAAACCACTAATGATTTTCATATAATCGGATTTAGTCTGCCAAAGATTTGATCCACCTTGATTTCGTTGTTTATGAAAAAACCTTAGGAGTACCATGAAAGCCTTTTAAATTTTTGTTCATACTCCAAACATTACTCGTCATCCTTCTTCTTGAGTCCAAGTTACTACCTTTATATCTTGAGATGGAGGTTTTGGGGAAAATATTTATTGAAAAACATTCTCTTGAATTCCTCTTATTCCAGAGATTCAATTCCCTCCTAGGGCTTCCTATTATTTATTAGTGTCCAACACTAATCAACATCCCTAATAAAATGATTGACCACCATTTTGAAATTCTCTTCTTATGAGCACTAGAGGAGAGAGAATTTCATTACAATGGAGTAAATCCACAGTTCCGCGAGGAGGAGATCAGAAGATCTCCTAAACATGGGTGGCTATTGCTACATGAATGATCCAACCACAAAATCCACTTTTCTTGGAGGAATATGGGATTATACATTATTCAGGTTATTATTAATAGCATGAACCATCTTAAAAATTACTCTCATGATTTTTTGACAACCAGTTCCCATCATATGAGGAATATTGTTAAGGAAATCTTCACATTCACTATCACATTTATTTTTGGCACGTGTTCTTATATTTCCCACCATTACATAAGTAAATGAACGTAAAATTAGAGGGCTTGAGTACTTCTCTATTGATCCTAAAAATGAAACATTGAACATATGAAGATAAAATTGAAAAGGAGAAGTATATCATAACTTGTGATTCCATATGTTTCAATCAAGGTTATTCTTGATCTATTTTTTAACTTCTATTATTATGGGACTTTTTTCATTCACGTAATAATGGTTTCTACTATGCTTGTGAATTTACCAAATAATATACCATGGAAGTGTAAACAAATAGTGAAAAAAGGCCCATTGTCATAAACTAGATCCCATTCTAGTCCAGGGCAATGCGGTGTTGTTGGGTTTTACACCTAGATACGTTAGTTCCAGAACCAGATCTACCTTTTTTTCATCTATATAAAGACGTATTTTCTCGATAAACCACTTACACTATACATAACAATATTTAGAGGTGTTTTCTTATACATAGCTTCAACCTTATGTTTCCTACTATATTTATCTATTATTAAACTCTTAAGATAACTAGACCATCCTATGATACAAACAACGGTGACCTTAGCCATTTACATATAATGTTACATGATTTTAAGAAAGATTAAACATCATAGTAAAGGCCAAGGACAGTAAAGTCTTGTGTCTTGGAATAATATGTACATACAATAAAAAAATGGATCTAAATAAAAAATTTTGTTTTTTAATATCTATAAGGAGCTCCTAATTTACTTTGAAACCTTATATCTACAAATGGTACCTTGAGGATCACATGAACAAAGGGACAAGCTAAAATCCCAGTAAGGTAATAAACATAAGAATATGTCATCAGCACATGGGTTAGAGAACATTAAATAATGATAAAAAAATCAATATATAATCCTTGCATATAAACATGGGATCATATATAAATTTAATCGTAGAAGTGACGTAGAAAACAAAAAACATTACTTTATCACGAGTTGAGGCTAACCAGCTAGACTATTTCACATTAAAGCATAAGCTAAAGCTAATAGTGAAGACCGTCACCAAAAAAGTATCATGAGACTCAACGTTACCCAATGAATTAGAGTGCTATCTAGGCACACACATATTATCTTTTAATGAATATTTTATCCACATAAAGGATCCTACATAATCAATCTTATATAAACATAAGGGTTACCCATGGAAAGAATTTTGTACCACAATCACGTCATTAAACATAAAAAATGGTTGTATCATAAAAGTGTACATGAAAGAAAGGAATTAGAACATAAATAGAAATTAATAAGTAAACATAAGAATATATCATGGTTAGTGATTTCAAATAGTAGTGACAACATCCACAAATAGTATTTATGAATTTTTAGCCATAAAACATTTTTTACGGTTTTAAGGAAAATACTACAGAGACTTTATCATAGAAAAGGGAACAATCCTTTATATAAAACAATAAGTGAAATATGAAGGTTTTATTATTTAAAAATATAAATTTTATAAATACAATGGTGTATTAAAAAGGAAGATAGATTACACTTGAAATCGGGTATGAATTTGGGAAGTTCCTTCAAAATGGGTTTGCTTATTTGAAATAATCAATGGTGGTATCAGTTAAAAGAATTTATATACCCAAAATATAATTAGGTATGGATATTGAAACATGATTTTAGAGAATATAAATTGTAATTATAAGTTGTACATAAAAATAAAAGGAAACTTCATTTGGATAAAAATAACACTAAAGAAACCTGAAGGAATAACAACTGTTTTGGAAGAATCCATTACAGAATATCAGCATGGTAATGGGTGTACCTAAGAGGGATTAATTAGAGATCAATGAATTCATCATATTTTAAAAATCATGAGGGGTGTATAAGGTTCTATAAAATAATACCCCATCATTAGGAATAACACATAGAAGGGAAAAACATAGAAGAGATTCTTGAATAATTGTGAAAAAGAGAGGATCCCTTACCTTAAGCATGAAGGTGATCTTATATTGATACTAATGAACTGAATAATCTGGTTATGTTCATTAATTAATAATTAAAAAACCTATTCTATATTTAAAATTTTTCTTAATACGATTTTAAGTTAATTCAGGTTATTTTTTGTTGGTTAGGATTTTCAATTTTATTGTTCAGCATGTTTTCTCCCTTGGTTTTAATGACCAGTTCACTAATATTCAATTTCAGACACACACATATATGATTAAGGTGGTTGTAAAAAACAAAAGTTACTTAAAAATAGTTATAATCCATAATATTAAATGGTCATTAAAATAATTTGGTTATTTTTAGTGAATATGAATCATTATATAAAACATTAATGTCAAACGCTTGGATTAACATGGCGATATTGTCCATAGTTTACATATTTTTTATTATTATTTTAAATAAATTATTGAAAAGGATTCCGAAAAACATAATAAGGTAAAATAAATATTAAAGATTATGATTCAACCATAAAAATAGTTTCATTACCAGAATATAATTCGGTAATAGAAATTGATAAACTGTCATCCTTGAAAGTGATTAATTAATACATCTCATAATATGATTCCTTTTCTTTATTATAAAAGATGAGGATAGTGAATAATCCCATTAGAATAAAAAATAAATTGAATATATGTTACTATAGTTATCATACCATTTGGGTGAAGGGAGTTGAGGAAAGAAAAATGAAAAAAAAACATGAAATAAAATAAAAGAATCGGAAAGAGGACTTTACCTCTTGAGTTCATCACCTTTTATGACCTCTTTAAGGGAGAGGATTTGGTCTTTTGATGAGAGAAAAAGATTATGGACATGGGGAAGGAGAATGGGAGGAGATATTGAAAGAATGTTGGGAAGGTAGAAGGATTGAGAGGAGTGAAGGGACGAGGGAAGTGTGGGTAGTTTTTATAGTGGAGAGGAGGGTTTTCGTTGTATTTTAATCAGTAGTTTATTATCTTTTCATAAGACAAGAAATAGTAATGATTCATGTAAAACAAATAGTAATTGTGCATTTTATTTCAAACCAATTACCATTTACGTCATCCATGACTCAAGCATGATGCAGAAATTCTGGTTTTAGCATTTACTGTGAATTATCGTATTTTACTATTCATAAAAAATTCAAGTATTTTAGAAAAATCCCAAATATTTACCCTATAAATTTATAAATGTATATAATCCAAAAATGAACTCAAATTTTCAAAAATTATTTTGTATATATGATTAATTTAATTTTTAATTAAAATCATAATTTACTTGAAATATATATATTTTAATATTATAACTAATTTTATTATGCATTCAAATATTATATAAGGTCTTATAAAATAATAATAAAACTAGAAGAAGTAAAATTTCTAATTTATGAACACATTTTAAGAAAATACATTTTCTTTTAAATTAATTAATTAATTTTAATTAGTTATTCATGACATAAAAAATGACCATACTTTTACTATTGTCATATTATCACATATAAGATGCCTAAATTTTATTTATACATTTATGGATGAGGTTACTATTATTTTGGATGATTTTCTATTTTTTAGTTTGATTTTACTATTCATAACTGTATATTACAGTTCATAAAGGTAGGTGTGCATGAGCCTCGACCGAGTTGGTGAGGACTCCTAATGTTCATCCAGGAGACCCAGGATCAAATCCAGGTGGAAGCTAATTTCAAGGGGTAATGTAGTAGTACTATAATAGGTATTGTATCAGTACTGTAGTAGGTACAATAGCATGTACTGTAGTAGGTACTGTAGTAGGAACAGTGCAGAACAGTAGTAGGTACTGTAGTGGGAACTGTAACAGGCGATGTTTGGTTCTGTAGCAGCTGAGAATATTCCCCCGTTTGCAACTTCAGGCCACCGATTTGGTCCTCGAGACCATTAAGGACTTCGGGCCACCCATACCTTCAGGTTAGTAAGGCCTTCATGGAACCTCAAGGCCTCCGAACCACCTTAAGTGCAGATGCAAAGTGGACAACCAATATGGAACAAACGTCAAAAGGATGTGGAGCAAGGAGCATTCACCATAACAGAGGATAAATGGATTACAAGAATGTGAGGGTATGGAACCTATCATCGAGACAAGCATGTGCATGCACAAGAATTCCTAGACGAATATCCATGCGAAGGTGGAGAGCTAATTTCACAATGAAGATGTTGGGGAGGAGTAGTTCCAAGTAGTTAGTCTAGGTTGTATGTAATGTTTGAAGCCTATGGGTAATAAATTCCTTCATAGACTATGGGCCATGTAATACTTACTCCTACATGACTTTTAAGGGATCCACCTCACCCCTTGAAAGGTGGATTATCATAAATCAACAGAAAATTAAGGCCTTCGGGCCATTGGAGGGATTAAGGTAGGTTATTATTGACCAGAAATTATGATTGTTCTATTAGGCTCCAAACATCTTACTGATTGAAATTGTGTATGTCAGATTTTAAAAATTCAAATCCCAAAGGGTAAGTATTATGATTAAAATCCACATAGTACTTAGTAGTTCATTGTGTTTTGAATTCATGATATTATAAGACATAATTATATGGGGTAAATTTCCAATGCTAAAACATTAGGTCATTACAACATCAATAACTTCAGGATTTAATATATTAATCCACTGACTTTAAGGGTAGCCAGGATACCGAAATATTCCCTTTTTATTAGGTTAAATCAAGAATATGAATTAAGAAAAGACATTTTCACTTTAATAGGAGATCTATAAACTATAAGAATATTCGTCCCCAAAATTTTTCAATGAAATATCAAGAAAAACATAGTCCTTTATAAAAAAAGCAGTAGTCACCAAATATAAAATAAAGAGGAAGATAGAACATTGCATGGGAGAAAAAACATTATTAAATAGTAAAAAAATTTATAGTAATGTGAAAAATGATAGGAGTTAAGGATAATAATATAAGAGAGTGATAAGAATATTAAAATTTTGCAACACAATGTAGAATGAGAATTGATTATTAGAAGGGGCTCACATGGGGGAAAAATTTTAAATATGGCGCATTGGTGTAGTAGAGAATGTGAGAAATAGAGTTGATGTAGAAATAAATGGCCACCCAGTTTCTCTATTTGTAATCTCTAAAATATTTGTAAATTACCTAGAAACTTTTAGGGGTCCTTAAGATTAATCCATTCAGATTTTATAGACATTTGAAACATTAAATGTTGGGATCTAAATAATTTTTCCAATGCTATTGGGTCCTTAGTATACTCCATCAGGTAGTTGATGGTCTTCTACAAACATGGTACTTTTTTCC
This sequence comes from Viscum album, assembly GCA_963277665.1. Classification (NCBI taxonomy): domain Eukaryota; kingdom Viridiplantae; phylum Streptophyta; class Magnoliopsida; order Santalales; family Viscaceae; genus Viscum; species Viscum album. Next base: position 1,953,303,844 of record OY728150.1, read on the forward strand.
TCCTACCAAATTCTATATAGTGCACCTCCAACGACTAGTTAGTAGTCATGAGGAAAAAAAGGCATGCCCCCCTTAAACACTATTTATCGAATGCTCCTCGCCAAAGTAACTGGTTTATTATTTTCTTCAAGGGGAACGAAAAGGGATGCCATCAATTTTCTAGTGGTAGTGCACCATCTATTTGGTGCTACTTTTCCCATGTACTTCACAAATTTTCCTCTCCAGTTACTTTAATGAGTCATCATCATTCTTCAAGCCATTTTTTTCTTTAAAAAATCCATTAAAACATTTTCGATTTTCCATAAATGGATTTGGGAATACTTTATCAATGTTAGATAGACATCAAATACATGAAAAAAAACCAATTAAGAGTTATTTTGATAATTAAAATATAATAATTATATGAAGAAATAAATATCCACCATTTCGAAGATAAAAACCACTTGAATGATATTTAAATTAAACTAATCATATAATAAGATAATGGTAAATAGTTTCATGATAGGTATATTTCAAAATACATAAATTCTCCCCACCCCATTTGAAAAAAAGGTAAATCATCTTCCCTACAAACATTTTTTATAAATTAAACATATACCCACAAAAAAATAAACATCAATATATATATAATCTAATGTTTATCCACATTTGATATTATCAAAAATTAATTTAAACACAAGGTTATATAAATAATATAAATTATTTAAAACTACTTTTATCTTCATTATTGACGTACTATTATAGAGGAATATAATTTTATGAAAATTGTGTATAAATAGAAATAAATATTTTGATAAAAATAGTTTTCTTTTGAAAATTAAGATCAAGAGGAAAAACATAAAAAAAGTTATTTTCATAAATATTTTTTTAAAAAATAAATTTAATTCTTCAAAATTATTCTAAATAAAAAATAAACTTCTAGGGGAATTTTAGTAATAACAATATCAGTTCACCCTAAAAAAGGAATCAGGATAGTTATTGAAATAATATACACTGACAAGACTAATATAATGAAATAAAATACTTTACAAAGTTAATATATTGAATAATATTCCATCATTAAGGACAGTAAATATTGTATTTAAAACCATATAAAATTTACCAGGGGTGTCCATTTAAGTGTTTAGAAAAGACCCACTCACCGTGCCTATAATGGAGAAAGTATTAAAGACCCAATCAAATATTTGTTTAATAAACACCAAGGATATTTTATTACATAACCCCATCCACTTATTTAAATCCAGACATGATTTTATTTCAAAGTACCTTACTCACATTAATTATTTAAAATAATGAAATATTTTGAAAATTTGTTTTAATTTGAAGTCCCTTTTGAAAACAAATTGAATAATATTGAATCAATCATATATTAAGAGATATGTATCAAATGTTAATAATTCCTATCTAGATTTCAAGTAATTAAAATCTATCAATAGGAAGAGTTTTATTTAATTTCTTGGACATTTAATGCTTTTTAAAAACTATGTCCAGAACGATTTAAACTTTTTTAAATTGATAACCTTGAAAATGCTGAAAAAGTTCAATGTGTATAGTGTGAGAGTGTTTGGTAGTCATTTTATAAATACTAATCTCATTACTGTTATCACACTTGATACGGAGTGAATAATATGTAATCACATATTTGAATAGAGTATGTTTCATCCATATAAAACATTCATAATGATCCACGATAGATATTTATTTTTCTTTACCTATAGAAAGAGAAACTAAGTTCTTCTTCTTACTAATTGATGAGATGATGGTTTTTACAAGTCAATCAAAATTACCACTATTAATTTTCATATTCAGTTAAAACCCCCCAATATCACCATTGTCAAAACATTCAATTTTAAAATAATATTCCTTATGATAAAATAATCCATGGTTTCTAGTTCCATTCATTTATCAAGAATATCGTTTTGGGATTTAAAAATTACATTCCATTAGATTGGATAAAAATTGATCACAATGTCATATATTAAACATGTTGTCTAGATGGATCACAAAATGTTAAATTATTCTTAAAATAATAATTTGAAAAATATTTTTGTTGATAGATTTACAAGATTTATACAATGTTGTATTATAAGTTATACTTATTGGTCTTCAATTTTCTTTATCACTATCCATGCCAAGATTATTATGCATTTCATTTGTGTATTTAATTTTTTTTATAATCGTTCCATACAAATTTTATATAATTTTAAAACCAACAAAGAATTTATGTTCTCCCATTAAACGACTTTTTTTAAAAAATTGTTCCATCTAAAAAATTGGTAAAGGGTTTGATGGGGTTCTAGATCATCGTAATTTATTTTAGATGATTAATTTTTTGGTTGGGTAAAACTATGTTCTTTAACATAATTATCAAATTCGTGATATTTTTATGAAATATTCTAATCGAATTTATTTGAATAGACTCTAATAGTATAGGGGTACTTTTATTGAAGATATGAAAGGATTTAGTTGAGTAAGACGTTCCAAAAAAAATAATTCATCGTATTGGTGGTAAATAATTATAAGATTATCTATGGTATTGAGGATAATGAATATTCAAAAAAAGATCTTATATAAGTCATATTTTAGAATTTTACATTTCAAATTTTCATGTTGATTTTTTCTGAGAGGAGTATTATGAAGATATGATTTTGGATAAAGAATTCATTACTGGCCACCTCAGACTAAAAATATTGTGGAAAGAAAAACTCATTATGAAGAGTCCTATAAATTCCTTTGGGGTCTATTATATCATTTTACGACCCAATTTTTAGAAGTGTTGTGGGAGATTAAAAGGTATAATGATGACCTCTAGTATATAAAGGATCATAAAAAGATTTTTTATAAAATTATCCACCATGGTAACTTCAAAGGAAAGTAGTTTGTAGCCTTTTATGTTCTTAATTTCCAAAGAAATATTATAAATACCATAAAAGGCTCATTATTGGAATCTATGAAAAAAATAATTTTAAATTTTATGAACTCTTAAATAATTAATGTTGTTTAATTTTTACCTATAATACTAAAAACATTATTTGGCCCAAAAATATAATGATATATTACACATAATGATTTATAAAAACAAAAAATTGTTTTGGAAGAATAATTTTTGTTCTTTCCTAGTTGGCATGGTTCACAAGAAAAGTAATCAAGAATTGAAATTTTTGGTAAATATTGTACTAGTCAGTTAAAATTGATAATAGCAAGGGAATGTGTATTATAATGACCTGAGAATATATTCCAAATTGAAGAGTCATTATATTTTGTACAAAAAGACATAAAATTTTATCTTTTAAGATATTTTAAATATATAATGTACTAATTTTTACATAGAATACAGTAAATAAAAGGGTTTCTTTTGAATTAAAACCATTATAAAAATATTTTTAAAAAACATATTTAAATCTGCTATTACATAATTGAACTAAAATAAATAAATTATTCATCAATCCATTTAAAAATAAAATATATTTTATTAGATTAGATTTTGAAAACCCAATCAAAACTATACAGGTAATTTTATATTTTTGAATCATCTTATAATATGAAATATACTGAATTAAAATATTTAATATCATTGAATTTTGATGGATCACCACATATATTTTTTCAAGACATAGTAAGAAATTACCATGTATCTTATAATTTTTTCACTATTTTAATAAAAAAACATTAAGAAACAATAGCTTTTAGTTCCCATATATTGCGTCTTCTCAGTCTATATAAAAAAAATTTGGTATCCACAACTATTTGGAAAATTTGTTTCCATTTTAAATATGATAACATAGATAAATTCTTTTTGGTATGTTATATCTATCATTTTTATTATTTAATTCATAAACTATATTATAAATATTTTTTAAATAATTACAACATTTATATTGAGAAAAATACTCATTCAAAAGCATCATTTTATAATTACATGGAAAGTTATCTTGTTTTGAAAAAAAAATTAAAATATTAAACAATACTTGGAAAACCCAAAACATTATTCTAATTTACTTTTTATTATGTAAAATGATAAAAATAATTTTTAAGATCATTAACTTGTAATTATAAATTTTTTATTTTATGTGAATCTTCTTATCTTGAAACCAAATCTACTTTTAATTTTGAATGTGTATATTTTTTAAAACAACAAGATTGGATTTCTTTTGAAGATAATTGATTTTTAAATTAATTTTATAAAAACCATTTTGTATTTTATTATGATCATTTATAATATGTTTATAAGTTAAATTTGAAGTAGAATATGTAGTATAGTAATATGTAAGTTAAATATAACTTCCCGAATTTACCTTATTGAATACCTCACCATTTTTTTAAGTACTTATGAAATTAATCTTAGAATTCATATGTTAAAATGGTGTCCTCAGAAGCACTCCAATTCAATAATTATAGAGCATTCATAACTTGATTTTTATATTTTGACATTTTATTATTCAATGAAATATCAAGTTTGACGTGGTCTATCTTTTGTAATAAAAACCATGTTACCTCAAATTCTTCATTTTTCTTTTACATCTTGTGAGAGGATCTCATATTTCTCCTATACATCTCCCTTATCTTGGTAAATTTGGAAACGTAGAGTCACACCCAAATGCGTCACTATGATTTTTTTGAATGAAATATCTTTTAGATTCTTTTTACTCCTTGTCCAGATTGATACATGAATTATCATGGTTATATTATATGTAATTATAGAAAGTATGATTTCCTTAAGGTGAATATTCTTAACAAATTTATTTTTTAGGATCATAGTGACATTTAGTGACCAAATAATCAATAGAACCCAAATGATTTTTTTACTAGTGTTCTAATAGTATGAGAGAGACCAAGAGTCTTTCTATAATTTAATAAACATATATATATTGTAACCAAAAAATTTAATGATATATTTGGATTCATACGGAAACTCTCAAAGTATTTCCTCTATATATATATATCCTTGTATCTTTAACAATGTTTTTACTTTCCTATGTAACTTCTATTAATTTCAATATTTTTTTTGGTTTTACTAGAGAAAATAATATTTAACTCATTATCATTGAAACAAAAAATAAATATTGTCATTCCTTTACCACTATTCTCAAAATAAGAAATATCATTATGGGTCCAATTTTCTTCCATGTCAGAAGAAAGTGTATAAACACTCTTAACAATCTTATCAATAGGATATCCAACATTTCTATGAATATTATAAATTTTAGATTTCCAATATTCATAATCATAATAATAATCAAATGGACCTCCACCCAAGGAATTTTATGTGGTAAAACCGTGTGTGATTGAAATTTACATTTATAAAGATATATTTATTTGAAAAAATAGTAAATTACTTTTAAAATTAAGACATATAAATAATTTTAAAGTAAAATATTAATGAAATTAAAAATCATCATTGATACCGTATATTGGATGGAGTATAAATAAAGAAATTGGAGGTATTTTACTGTAAAAATTAAATGGAAAAAAAATTTATTTTTATAAACTTTTTTATGGAAGATATAAAAATTGTATTTTCAAGAAGTAAAATATAAAATAAATAGAAAAATAAGATCAAAATAATAAAACATAATTTGATTTAGGATAAAATGTATTGGGAACATCAGAATATTAAATCTATTACTTAATTAATCATTATTTTCTGAATAAACTAATGGTTAAAATCAATAACTAATTGAAATTGATGAAAAAAATAGTGAAAAAAATATGTGGTAAGGAATTTTGAAAATAACTCTAAACATTTACCTTACTAATATCACCTCAATGACTTGAGGATTTTATATATTATTACCTGGTATTTAACAGTAGATTACAAACATACTATTTTTAATATTTTGATTTCAAAAAATGAATTTAGAATTACAAAAGTCACATGTTCTTTAACCAGAACGCTATAAACCTCAATAAGAATAGTGACATTACTTTTTAATGTAACATAAAATAAAACCATGGTCCCTTACATTAATGGTAGTAAAAAAGAAATATAAAATAATAATAAAGAGATGAGATTTATGGGAATTATTCCCTTCATTTCATAGTCATAGATCTCTTGAATAATATGATGAACATTATGAGATATTGAAAATAATATAAGAGATTGGTGAGAATAATTAAATTTTGGAGCAGACATTAGAATTGGAAATAATATTTTTAATGTAATCACATTGATATCAATTTATCAGTATATCCATTTACCATCTGAGATCAAATAAAATATATAATGGTTTTAGAAATCCAAGGCCCTCAAAGGAGACTATTTGTCAGTTCAAAAAGAATTAGAAATGGTTTGGAATCCCTCATGGTTCATTAACATGAATAAATACACATTCAATGAAATTTTACTAAATTAAATGACGGGCTTGTAAAAACTTATTTAAAACCACTGGGTACTCAATAACCTCCACTAGGTAGCTGGTGCACTTCATATATCATCGTTCTTAATGCATACATCCACATTCTCTCTCTCGAACCACCAATGTTAGAAAAATTCCACTCTTTATATCATATTTAAACTTGATTTATTAAATAAATTGCACCTTATAAATCTCAGATGTTTTATAGGAATAGTGTCTTTGATGATCTTGAAGATTATATAAAAACATAAAACATAAAATAGGAAATATTTATTGAAAACATATTTTACACGACCACAACATTCCTTAATACTTAACACTGCATGGGATATCATATGGAGATACATAAGAAAATGGTGAGCTATAAATCCTAGTAAAGGACTAAACATGGAATAAAAAGAGGAAGAAAATACATGTAAGTAAATAGGCATATCAATGACACGTAAAAGAAAAATGACCATAAATTCATGATATAGTGTGATAATAATATCATGGAATCGTGGGAACATACAACATGATATTATCACGAGTCAAGGCTCATTGCACATTCATTATCCTGAGTAAACACTAATTGCACATGAATTAGCCCAAGTAAACCCTCATTACACATGAATTATCATGAGTAAAATCTCATTTCACTTGAATTATTATGATTAAATACTCATTTCACATGACTTATCATGATACAAAACCATACCTAATGGGATAGAGCGCAATCAGGGAACACACTTCATAATCATTTCATTTTTAAGGTTTTTGGGTACCACATAGATCATTCATTAAACATCATAATCCACCCCACGAAAAAAGTAATGGGGAATATATACCTGTATTTACCAAATAAATAATTACATGAGCATAAGTTGAATAACATTGATAAATAAATGGTTATGGTGTTCACTACATGATGATTTTGGCATGGGAATCATAGTGCAATTTCGGCAACAAAATGTTGTCAAATAGAAATTCATAAAATGGGATGATGAGTGAGAAATTGGTATATCATAATTTATTCATGAAATTAATAGTAATGGGATAAGTAAAAATTTATCCCAACTTACGAAATTGGAAAATTAAAGGGAATATTATAAATGAGGATCCTTATAAAAAGAGGAGAGGGAGAAATCCTTTATAGAATTTTGGCACTGTCACGACCTAGGTAAGGGTCCAAATGGGGTAGGATAAATGATCCATCATTGAAGTAACATCAAAGGTAAATTAGGTAATTGATTCTAATAGGATTAAAATATGACCAATTGAATCTAAAAATACTAATTTCAGACAAGGTTCTTGAATTGAAAAGAGGATATGATGGTGTGGATCCCTTATAAAATTTCCGCATGTTAACGAGTGTATATAAAGGATCATGGATAGATTAATGAGAGTGTAAAGTAATCTATAATTATTTAAAAATAAAATGGATAGTAAAGAGAGTATGTATGAACATATCCCAATATATTCAAATTGAAATTGAATGACATATCATAAAAAGAGTGCTTGACAAAATCAGATAGTGGAAGATCCCTTACATGAATGTGTTGAAAAAGGCTTAAGAGAGGCTTATTGTTACCATTGTGGAACCATTGGAGGACTATATGGTGTATATACTAGTTTTTGGATGAGACTCTAGACATTTTAGGGAAGAATAATGAGAGCATGGGTGGGTTTATATTGGAAACGAAGGATATTTCATTATTACTTTTGTTTTGGACACTACATAACAAAATATTCAAAACAACAAATCATCCCATGGTTTTTTCCCTTGTATTCTAAAAAATTTGATTATTATACATTATTTTATAAGGAAAAGTTCTGAATATAAGAAATTATTTCCCTTTGTTTTTTGGTGGTGAGTGATACATTCAATGAAATGATTTTCAAATACTAAAATATATTATATGTCAGGGAGGATTCACTAAGGCATTATAAAATAACTAAAATAAAAATTAAATTAAATTATTTTAAATTAATAACATTTATTTGGCTAAATATACCATTTATTATTTTTATTACATCAGTATTGGGCCATTATTTTGTAATAAAATACACCGTCTATTTATATTGTATTTAATTCTTACATGAAAAATTCGAATCTCTCAGAAAAATATAACAAATTCGCCATTTGAAAATTATGACATCCTAATTATAAAAAAAATATTAATTTTATATAAATATTTTTCTAAACATGTGAATTTTTACTTTTGAAATAAAAACTGACATTTATTCAAAAATGAAGGGTTCTGAAAAAAACAGTTTTCAAACCTTAATAAAAAAATCATTTGACATCATAAATATTATATGATCATTTTTATTTAAAAAAATATAATTTTATAAAAAAAATTTAATAAAAAATTAAATATTTCAAAATAATTTATTTTATCAAAATCTATTTTTCAATAGAATTTAAATATTATCTTAAAAAACTATTTGTGGCATACACGCATAATTTCATAACATGGGATAAATCATATTAGTGAAATGAAATCCCAATAATCATAACTTAAAACATGAAACTTTGTGGCATACACACATAATCATAGAGAATCATTTCTTGTTAGTCAAGACTCATTGCCAAGACTATCTTAGTGGACAAAGTCCCTTTCTGAACCGAGTCACCCTCTTTTCAGTCCTGTTTCACTGAACTGGGATAACCTACCGTTCCAGCCATATCTATCTCATGAGATATAAAATCTTTACCCAATGCATTGGAGGGAGATATAGGTCCCACCCATCTCATAATGATACCATTCTTATGTGTGCCACAAAATCATAAATCATACATCATTACATAACCCATGTAATAAAAATGGGAATCATAAACATCATGACATCATAAAACAATTCATATACGATAAAGGAATTCATAAAAATAATTCCATGACAACATGATCAAATCAATTTAATAATCGAGATAAAAACATAACCCTTTATTATCTTAGATGGAAAATAATTTTGATAAAACACTTGAACTTCATTCTTGAGGAAAATATCATTTCTACTTCAAAAACATTTTTCCGTTCTTAACATGTCATACAATTTTAAACTAAAATAAGTTGATTAATAATAAACTTGAAAAATTTTAAAGGAAGCTTCTTGGAAATAATGTTTTAAAAATCCATTCATTCCGTATAAGTTAAAAAAACATTCTTCGTACTTTTTGTCGGAAAAGTCAAAAAGTACCTCGTACGAAAAACGATAAAAGATTCTTTCATATCTTTTACTAAAAACTCACCGAAGGGTAAAATTGGATTTAAAAAATTGTAGGAGGATGTGAATAATATTACATATATTGGAATCATGGATGTGGATGATAAAATGCACCCCAGTAAATTTCAAAGTATAAACAATCTCGGATAAAAATTTAGATTGTGATATTTCCCTTACCTTATATCTGATTTTCTTCATAAGTGTCCGAACCTCCTGTATAATAATTTAAATAATGTCATTCACTTATTAATGAATCTTATTTATTGTTATGATATCATATATGGTTAACTTATGACTTTATATTACCCGTTCTTTTGTAAATTCCATGTTAAAGAAGCGTTTTGGGTAAAATCATTTCATTTATCGTAGGTGTTTGGACTTGTTGTTCTTGAATTTATTATTACTTATATCATGATTTACTTACTTCCAGAATATAAACCATGATTTATATATCATATATATTCAGTATATATATATATAATAGATAGATAAATGAAATGAAACACACCGTTCATGGAGACGGTAGTCCGTACGTACGCATGAACGCGGTTTTCCTTTCCTTATTGTATTGAATGGAAGTAAGTAGATGACATACATAAATCCAGTAGATTTATAATGTCATATATTTCATTATTATATCTTATATATACTTTATAATCATTCTTAAATGGTTAACATGGAAAATGAATCTCATAGCGTCGTGGAGACGGTAGTCCGTACGTACGCACGTGCGATGATATCGTTCTCATGATCGTGAACTTGTGTTGAAGTGTATGTATACTATTTCAGTATCAATATCACTTTATAATAATCATATATAGTGATTATTTACACCATTATACCCATCCAAGTAAGTTGGTGAGGGAAAATAGATTTCACCACGGCGTGGAGACGGTATTCCGTACGTACGCACGCGCGGTGATTTCATTTTCCATAGGATGGATAGATGGTGAAATAGGGTTGTTTCATAATTATAATAACATATAAGTATATGAGTGATAATGATGTTATTACTTCATAATGAAACAACCTAAGAAGAAGGAGTGGAAGAAGAAATAAAGGTGAACGAATCGGTAACAGAAATTACCTCTTCTTTGAAGCGCCTCTTTGAGACCTCCTCTTAGGGCACTAAAATTGGTCTTTTAGGAAGACCGGAACCTCTAGGATGTTTCTAGGGAAGTGGAGAATAGATTTTGTCAGGGGTTTGCCGAACTTGAAGGCTCAATGTTGTGTGAGGAAGACAGGGAGGAGGTGTCCTTTTATAAGGGAGGAGAGGGGCACCTTTGGAATAACTAAAAATATTATTTTATTATAAAGTCAAGTTCGGTTTTAAATAGCTCCAAATTAATTTATTTATAGGATTAGGTGGGGATGGCTCGAAATCGTCTCATCCAATAGAATTTAGGCAAGTTTAGGTTCCTATTTTAACCTTATCATTTAGATTTAACATTAAGTTAAATAATTTTACTTTTACCGTGTCTTCTTGTGTTCTTACACTATGAGGTTAATAAACTTACCATAAGAAGGCAAACGAACCCCAAATTGTTTATTATTAATATATATAACCTTATCTAAGTAATTTGGCCGAACCATAGATTTTTAAGAATAAAATAACAATTAATAATATAATATTTGTTTTAAAAACTATTTTATGTCAATTTTGACACTATTTAGTAATTGATTTTTGTGAAACTCATAACAGAATGATAAGTTCTAAAAAAGTTAATTAAATCAATAATAACATGTCATATTAACCTATAAAATTAGTGGAATTCATAAAAAGTCTCAAATTATATTTATTTGGGTATTTATAACATCAATTATGTCAATATTTCATTAATAAGATAATTACTGCATCATCGTTGTGTCATAAATAAATTAAATTATTTAATGTCTAAAAATTACAAATAAAATAAAATTATGTAGGAAATATTTTTATCTTTCTAATGAATATTTATAGTCGAATTTATCTTATGTATAACCCCATATTAAAATTGTTTTAGTAAATAAACATTGATTTTAACTCTTTTAACCCTTCTTTAAATAAATTAATAATAAATGTCCTCATCTAATCCAAGTGGGCCTAAATGGTCAAATTTTATTCCTAAGATTGTTTTTGGTCGAATTACACTTATCCAATAGAATTAGGACATGTGTTAGGGTAATAATAATAACATCTTTACCCTTAATTACCCTATTTACTTTTAACCGTGGTAAAAAAAGTCAAAAGTTATTATTCACCAAAAATTATTTTCATCTCAGTGAACCACATTTTAGTACTTGATATTAACCGTGTCTCTTGGATTTTCGAAATTTCACTCACAGAAGCGGTAAAATTACGTTTTATGAAAAATTCAGTTTTTTAACTACCACTTAGTGGTTTCACTATTCATTAAAAAATGAAAGTTTCCAGAAAAATACCAAAAATTAGATCTAAGCTATATTTGATATTATGAATTCAAAAATGATTTATATTTTATCAAATTCAAAACATATCAGTTGCAATAATTAATTTAAAAATTAATTCCCGTCGTCAAAACAAATAGCGTGTTTTTAAGTGATAATAACTATCAAAATATTGACACTTGATTATGACTGGTTTAAATGTGAAATTACATCCAATTACCAACATTGTATTAAATTGTAAAAATATATTCTAAATATACTTTAAAACCACTCAAATTAATAATTTATCACTATTAATTATTACGATTAAAAAAGTTGTTTTTAATTATAATTTAGTAATTTTCACTATTCATCAGAATATGAAAGTTATCCGAAAAGTAGCAAAATTTCACCTTAGGCTAAATTTGATACTCCGAATACAAAAATTAATTCCATTTTGAGAAATAAAATTTACAAAATTTCAAAAAGTGGTTATTACTATTCATAATGGCTAGTTTTAATAATATTTTAATAGCATATCGATGTTTAGTGAAACTCGTTATTGCGTACTACACACGCTATCGACGAAGGTCGCGATTGCATGCAAGACAAATCAAGGATGCGTTTTGTGAAAGCTCCTTTTGGTGTAGCATACAACACATGACATTAATGAAATTAAAAAGAATATTTTATCATAAAATCTCGGGGTGTTACATTCTACCCCCCTTAAAATGAATTTCGCCCTCGAAATTTGTCGGGGTTATAAATGGTTTACTATTCGAAAGTTTCTTTGATTGAAACACACATCGTAAAAAGGAATACCAAAACATGGCTTTAAAAACTAAAGTATGAAATGTAATGATTACCCAAATAAACTAATCACTGGGTTTCCACATAGGTGAAAATATGGATATGGAAGAAAAATCTAACCATCATGTTCTGATTGAGAGTGGTAGAGAACATGGCTATGGAAAATCCAACAATCACAAATCCATAAATTTGTGATGATCTAAGGTACCATCTGATTAATCAGATATAAGAGCACTAGGACAACATTTTTGGTTTTCAATATCGTTTCCCTAAAGTTGAATAATTTTAATTAGAATAAATACTTACTTTATTTTTGTACAATCTCACTATTGTTCGTGCCTTGAACAATTTCCACTTCATCTCTTAAATAAATGAAGTGGAATTTGTTATTCGTGAAGTGTTAGCAGATCATGTGATAGAATGACGGGTCATTCCATCTGTCTCAAACAAAAGGTTAGCAAAAGTTATTAAATATACACATGTCATTCTATAGTGAGATTAATCATATATGGTTCCTAAAATGGATTTATACTTCATATATCATACTGCTTAATATAATAAAACAAGTTTCTACTAAACAAGGACTTCCTGTAGACCAGTGGTAGGCGATAAAGGCCAGTCGCACTTCCGTTGTGGGTTTGATTCCCACAGCCTTGTCCGACGCGATGGGCTGTCGCCCGTCCTGCAGGTTGTCCTTTTTCTAAAACTATATTACTATAACATCCCATCAATAATATCAAAAAAACTTCTATCCATAAACAATACTAACTTATGTCCAACATAATCCATTCTAATCTTTAGGCTTATCTAAAATACTTTGGTCCAAGCTCATAGTATAAAGAAAATGATTACTTGAAATGTCACAGAACAATCACGTGAATGCCATCATTTATCCCCCATATATCATAAGATATATCTTGTTGGTCAAATTACAAACATGTGAATACCTTAATCATGTATTCTCTTGAAGAATGAATACCCAGTGAACCTTAGTGAAAATATTAATGCAGTTAAAAGATAACACTTTCCATATACCAAAATCCTCAAAATTCTATATACTCAAACCATGATATCACTTAGTCCTTATATCAATCATGAGCTCATGAATACTGTCAAACATTTCATTTTCTCCTTATCCCTTAATTATGCGCATATCATCTACTTTCCAAAATATTTGAATCACTTTTCATGGTTACCTGTACCTTAAAATTATTGAAAACCACAATAGACCAATACATAAATATTTCAGTACACCATAAAAGTACCTCAACAACATTATTCTTGAATTCCAATACATAAACACTTTAGTCCACCCACTTCAATGATTGTCCTGGAATAAGTCCTTCCTTGATTTAGAAGTAACTTTTTAGATCAGGGCATTGAGACGGGTAATGCCCATGTTCTCCACAAATAAGACATTGAACTCCATAACAATCTGTCACTCTATGACCCTTTTCTCCACACAGATAACAGTGGTCCCTCCATTTGAGGTATTCCTCAAGGTTCTTCTTCCCTTCTTTATAAATATCAATCTTCCTTTCTTTATGCTCCTTAACATGCGAACATGCATAATAGTTTATCTTCCTCTTCATTGATGAATTAGGCATACCACTAAATTTAACCTTTTTAATCATATATCGCGATGACTGATTCAGCATAATCACAATATCTTTATCTCAAGGAATTGCACAATTTTGTTGCTCATAGTCGCCAATTTTTCCATTGGATTCAATGTGGACTGAATTCCTTCTGGTTCCCTCCATTAACTAAAACACAAAAATAATTCTGTGAGAGGCGAAATCATGCTAGGGAAGACAACATAGTAAAGGGGGAGTACCCTAAATATCTAACATCTTAGGTTTAAATTCTAAGATCGTTAGCACAATTCTAGGACTATAACCTATACGTATACTTAACCTTAGAGACATCCCTAGACATACCATAGAAATACCTCTAGGGATCTCACTAATGTTTTCGCATCCTAGTTTCCAAAGGTTGACTAATCCTTTCCTCTAATACCAACTGTAAATACCCGAAGCTTAATGTACATGGACATTACAATACTTTTGCGGAATACTTAGTACATAACAAAAACACACACACAAGGATCGTAATAGTTTAGTGTCTTTGGAAACTCGGAATATAATCATCTATTCGTGGAGAAAGATCTTCAACATCCCCCATAAAGATCTTCTCTTTTTTTTACCTAAAACATTTCTTTATATCCTGGGGAAAAGAAAACATAAAAGGGTGAGCTCAAATGCTCAGTAAGGGTAAACAAAAGAAATATCAATCACATCATATTCATAAGAACATAACATTTTGGAAATCTTATCCTGCAAAAGAAAGCATAATTTCATAACATGGGATAAATCATAGTAGTGAAATGAAATCCCAATAATCATAACTTAAAACATGAAACTTTGTGGCATACACACATAATCATATAGAATCATTTCTTGTTAGCCAAGACTCACTGCCAAGACTATCTTTGTGGACAAAGTCCCTTTCTGAACCGAGTCACCCTCGTTTCAGTCTTGTTTCACTGAACCGATATAACCTACCGTTCTAGCCATGTCTATCTCATGAGATATAAAATCTTTACCCAATGCATTGGAGGGAGATATAGGTCCCACCCATCTCATAATGATACCATTCTTATGTGTGCCACAAAATCATAAATCATACATCATTACATAACCCATGTAATAAAAATGGAAATCTTAAACATCATGACATCATAAAACAATTCATATACGATAAAGGAATTCATAAAAATAATTACATCACAACATAATCAAATCAATGTAATAATAGGGATAAAAACAGAACCCTTTATTATCTTATATGGAAAATAATTTTGATAAAACACTTGAACTTAATTCTTGAGGAAAATATCCTTTCTAATTCAAAAACACTTTTCCTTTCTTAACATGTCATACAATTTTAAACTAAAAGAAGTTGATTAATAATAAACTTGAAAACATGTAAAGGAAGCTTCTTGGAAATAATGTTTTAAAAATCCATTCATTCCGTATAAGTTAAAAAAACATTCTTCGTACTTTTTGTCGGAAAAGTCAAAAAGTACCACGTACGAAAAACGATAAATGATTCCTTTCATATCTTTTAATAAAAACTCACCGAAGGGTAAAATTGGATTTAAAAAATTGTAGGAGGATGTGAATAATATTACATATCTAGAAAACATGGATGTGGATGATAAAATACACCCCAGTAAATTTCAATGTATAAACAATCTCGAATAAAAATTTAGATTGTGATATTTCCCTTACCTTAAGTCTGATTTGCTTCATAAGTGTCTGAACCTCCTGTATAATGATTTAAATAATGTCATTAACTTATTTCAGAATCATATTCATTGTTATGATATCATATATGGTTCACTTATGACTTTATATTACCCGTTCTTTTGTAAATTCCATGTTAAAGAAGCGTTTTGGGTAAAATCATTTCATTTATCGTAGGTGTTTGGACTTGTTGTTATTGACATTATTATTACTTATATCATGATTTACTTACTTCCAGAATATAAAACATGATTTATATATAATATATATTCAGTATATATAAATACATATAATAGATAGATAAATGAAATGAAACACACCGTTCATGGAGACGGTAGTCCGTACGTACGCATGAACGCTATTTTCCATTATTTATTGTCTTGAATGGAAGTAAGTAGATGACATACATAAATCCAGTAGATTTATAATGTCATGTATTTCATTATTATTGCTTATATATACTTTATAATCATTCTTAAATGGTTAACATGGAGAATGAATCTCATCGCGTCGTGGAGACGGTAGTCCGTACGTACGCACGTGCGATGATATCGTTCTCATGATCGTGAACTTGTGTTGAAGTGTATGTATACTATTTCAGTATCAATATCACTTTATAATAATCATATATAGTGATTATTTACACCATTATACCCATCCAAGTAAGGTGGTGGTGGAAAATAGATTTCCCCACGGCGTGGAGACGGTATTCCGTACGTACACACGCGCGGTGATTTCGTTTTCCGTAGGATGGATAGATAGTGAAATAAGGTTGTTCCATAATTATAATAACATATAAGTATATTAGTGATACTGATGTTATAACTTAATAATGAAACAACCTATGAAGAAGGAGTGGAAGAAGAAATAAAGGTGAAAGAATCGGTAACGGAAATTACCTCTTCTTTGAAGCGCCTCTTTGAGACCTCCTCTTAGGGCACTAAAATTGGTCTTTGAGGACGACCAGAACCTCTAGGATGTTGATAGGGAAGTGGATAAGATATTTTGGCAGGGTTTTGCCAAGCTTGGAGGCTCAAAGTTGTGTGAGGAAGAGAGGGAGGAGGTGTCCTTTTTTAAGGGAGGAGAGGGGCACCTTTGGAATAACAAAAAATATTAATTTATTATAAAGTCAAGTTCGGTTTTAAATAGCTCCAAATTGATTTATTTCCAGGATAAGGTGGGGATGGGTCTAAATCCTCTCATCCAATAGAATTTAGACAAGTTTAGGGTCCTATTTTAACCTTATCATTTAGATTTAACATTAAGTTAAATAATTTTACTTTTACCGTGTCTTCATGTGTTCTTACACTATAAGGTTAATAAACTAACTATAAGAAGCCGAACGAACCCCAAACTGTTTATTATTAATATATATAACCTTATCTAAGTCATTTGGCCGAACCTTAGATTTTTAGGAATACAATAACAATTAATAATATAATATTTGTTTTAAAATATATTTTATGTCAATTTTGACACTATTTAGTAATTGATTTTTGTGAAACTCATAACAGAATGATAAGGTCGAAAAAAGTTAATTAAATCAATAATAACATGCCATATTAACCTATAAAATTAGTGTAATTCATAAAAAGTCTAAAATTATATTTATTTGGGTATTTATAACATCAATTATGTCAATATTTCATTAATAAGATAATTACTGCATCATCGATGTGTCATAAATAAATTAAATTATTTAATGTCTAAAAATTACAAATAAAATAAAATTATGTAGGAAATCTTTTTAGCTTTATAATAAATATTTATAGTCGAATGTATCTTATGTATAACCCCATATTAAAAATGTTTTAGTAAATAAACGTTGATTTTAACTCTTTTAACCCTTCTTTAAATAAATTAATAATAAATGTCCTAATCTAATCCAAGTGGGCCTAAATGGTCATATTTTATTCCTAAGTTTTTTTGGTCGAATTACACTTATCCAATAGAATTAGGACATGTGTTAGGGTAATAATAATATCATTTTTACCGTTAATTACCCTATTTACTTTTAACCGTGGTAAAAAAAGTCAAAAGTTACTATTCACCAAAAATTATTTTCATCTCATTGAACCACATTTTAGTCCTTGATATTAACCGTGTCTCTCAGATTTTCGAAATTTCACTCACAGAAGCGGTAAAATTAAGTTTTATGAAAAATTCAATTTTTTAACTACCACTTAGTGGTTTCACTATTCATTAAAAAATGAAAGTTTCCAGAAAAATACCAAAAATTAGATCTAAGATATATTTGATATTATGAATTCAAAAATGATTTCTATTTTATCAAATTCAAAACATATCAGTTGCATTAATTAATTTAAAAATTAATTCCCGTCGTCAAAACAAATAGAGTGTTTTTAAGAGATAATAACTATCAAAAGATTGACACTTGATTATGACTGGTTTAAATGTGAAATTACATCCAATGACCAACATTATATTAAATTGTAAAAATATATTCTAAATATACTTTAAAACCACTCAAATTAATAATTTATCAATATTAATTATTTCGATTATAAAAGTTGTTTTTAATTATAATTTAGTAATTTTCACTATTCATCAGAATATGAAAGCTATCCGAAAAGTACCAAAATTTCACCTTAGGAAAAATTTGATAATGCGAATCCAAAAATGAATTCAATTTTGAAAAATAAAATTTTAAAAATTTTAAAAATTGGTTATTAATATTCATAATGGCTAGTTTTAATAATATTTTAATAGCATATCGATGTTTAGTGAGACTCGTTATTGCGTACTACACACGCTATCGAGGAAGGTCGCAATTGCGTGAAAGAGAAGTCAAGGATGCGTGTTGTGCAAGCTCCATTTGGTGTAGCGTACAACACATGACATTAATGAAATTAAAAAGAATATTTTATCATAAAATCTCGGGGTGTTACAAAAAGTATTTGTTAAAACTGTATATTTGTACTTATCATGTGATCACAATTCAATGGCTATATTATAAATTGTAATGATACATAACGTTCATCTAAATAAAATTTCATATAATTAAATAAATAATCCAATGTGTCTTCTATATTGTTAATAAATTTAATTAAATCAAAATAAATTAAATTTTATTCATAAATGATCGGTCTGTTACAACCATCAACCCGTCACAAATTTACCCCTTTATATTTCATTTTCCAAGACAAAAATAACTGATGAAACCTCTACTACATCATCTCATTTGGTTCTCATATTGCTTCTTCAAACTTTTGGTTTCTCCACAACACTTTGATGAGGGCTATTGTCTTATTTCATAGAACTTTTTCTATGTATCTAAGATCACCACAGGATTCTCCTCCTAGGAGCAGTCATTCTCAAATGGTTCCACATTTTGATTTAGTAAATGAGTGGGGTATGGTATGTACTTTATTTATAAGGATACATGGAATACATCATGTACTTTTGACAGGATTGGTGGGAGTGCTAGTTAATAAGACACTGATCTGATGCGATCAAGGATCTCAAGAGGTCTAATATACCACAGACTAAGAATTTCCATCTTTCAAAATCTCATCACTATATTCCATGGAGATATGTGGAGTAAAACCCTGTCTCTAACATCCAACTCAATGTCTCATCGAATATTGTCAGCATATCTCTTTTTTAAACTCTAGTCAGCTTTGATGTGTTACTATATGGTATTAATCTGTCCACTATTTCTTCGACCACTTCAAAACCTATAAGTTTCTTCACCTCACAACATCCTAACATGCCTGTTTTCAGCACCAATTATCATAATGTTTTTCATAGGTGGCCATATGCATGCATGAGTGGAAAGTATTGCTGTATGAGACCTCCGATATAAGAATATGTTTGTCTCATTCACCTCTAATGCTTATTGAGAAACCAATCAACATTTGCCCAATTCTTTGGATAGTCCACTAAAACTAGAAATCAGTTTCTGGGTGATAATCCATAATGAAATTTTTTTCGGTGTTTATAATATACTCGAGACTTTTCCAAAACAAGGAGGTTAATTTTAGATCCTTATTGTACAAAATATATAGTTTTATTCCATGATGTCTTACCCGTTCACTGATGTATATCGGTGCCAGTTTTCAAGTGATAAATCCTCTAAAATCAAAATGAATTTTGAATTATTTGTTTGATTTCCCACCAAATCCAAAATAGCATCCTTTCCATTTGATGTATTCGAAAGCCCAGTGACAAAGTACTTGGTGTTGTTTTCCCATTTCCGTGTTTAAAATGGAAATGGTTACATCATCCACATATACTTCTTCCACTCAGACTTCACTTATTGACATACAAATAACATGGATGTATATTCAGTGATCTCTTTCTTCATGTTATCCAATCAACAGTGCTCTCAAGGATCTTGATACTTATTTGTTTTTCCTGCATGAATTGTGAATGTCAAACTATGTGAATCATCAAAAAGTTCATTCTTTATATAAGGATTTGATAAAACACATAGTCTTCACCAAAATCTCGAAATTCCTTATTCTTTAACATTGAAATCTTAAAATTTATCTTTTCTAATAGATTCAACTTTATTATAAATTCCCACATTGTCTTTTTGAAAATCCTATTCCAATTCCAAAGTAGATGGTTGAATAATATTTTGTGAAAGTATTTATTATGTTCCTTTAGTTTTGATTCCCATGACCATCATTTTCATATCCTAGAAGAGTGGATCCATTTCTATTCTCACCAAAGATGGAATCACTAAGTCATTTCTACTTAGAGAATCTATTACTTTGTTCACTTTCCCAGGATGGTAGTGGATTGAGGAGTCGTAATCCATGACAGTCTCAAACCATATTCAATCATGCATATTTATCTCTTTCTATGTAAATATATATATTTGTGAATTTTTATATCTGTATATATTTCACACTTCTCTCCTAGGAGATAATGCTATCATATTATTAATGCAAAGATCATAGCTACTAACTCCAAATCATGTGTGGGATAGTTTTTCTCAGGAACGTTCAACATCTTTGAGATGTAGGAAGTGAATTTATGATTTTTCCTCTAATTAAACCAAAGGAATACTTTTAATATTTTCAATAAGAACATTACCTCCAACATCAAAATTTGATAAAATATTTATTGAACTTTTATAAAATGATTTAATTTCATTTCTAGTGGGGTAACAATGATTTTAGACAATATAAAATATATACTAATAGGAAATTAATTGAAATACATTATGACATTCCCCAATTTTATATAGTTGTTACATGTAATTCATTCATAATTAACCATCTTTGTATATGAATTTTATACTCCCTTGATCATAGATATTTTTGATGATCATGAGGATTCTAACCCCTTACAATAGAGAATTTATGGGATAATGATCGGGATCTCCACATTTACGACTTTTAACTATATATGATGTATTATATTAAACTTTTTTTCATCCATCACATTATCCATTTTAGCATAGACATAATATTCTTTATAGATTATATTTCCACACATAAATCATTTTCTTATCCTTTTGTGGCATTCTCCTTGGTTCCACCTTCCACACTTGTTGCAAGAAGAAAATTTGTTCATATTTCCCTTGTCTTATTTATCATATGGACTTTCATGAAATTTCAGCTTCCTCTTACTTGAGGTCATTTCCATTAAAAAGTGACCATTTTTAATCATGATCTTTGATAGCTAGTTTGGCATATTCATGATATGTTCTACTTGATATCCCAATTGATTGGGAATCTTATATTGGAAGGCATCACATTTACCATCATATTGATTGTTTATCAAATTCCTCCATTTATTGGTTGTTGGAAAGAATAAATGGAAATTTTGGGCTGAGTGTCTAAAATAGTTAAACAGATAAAGGGAATCTAATTACATTAAATGGATTACATATAAATTAAATTTATCTCTTTAACTTATGAATTTCAAGGCTTACGTCTATGTTATCCATGATTTAATTCATAAAATATATTATTATGGGAATTGTTTCTCTTATTAATGGTTTGTAATTATTTTATGAATTTATCAAAGCATATCCCTTGTGATTATCAAGCCAAATGCACAGTAAGACCTGTTGTTATGTACCAGGTTACCTCAAGTAAAGCCCATATCACCTTGTCATATTTTTTTTTCTAAGTTCCTCTATTCCACAACCACGTGAACTTGTAGCATCTAGAGAACAATTTATTTTCTATATAAACAACTTAATCTATACATACCGAAATTTAGGGATGTTTTCATTTAAATAATCTTATCCCAATGTGTTTTCACAAGGAATTTCTAATCTAAATCCCAAAAATAATTAAGCATATCCTTGGATACCAACTATAACAAGTCTTATCTTTATTTCATATTTAAAAAATAATTTTTAAATAAGCTTCACTTAATAATAGTCATAAGATAAAGAGTTCTAGTGTATTTTTGGAATAATATCATTATATAAAAATATAAAACATAAATTACAAAATCTTTATTGGATACATCTTTTACATGACCACAACATTACTTCATACTTAACACTACATGATATAACCTGAGGAAATATATATAAATTTTTTTAGCTTTAATGCAAAGTGAGGGAGTAAAAATGGCATAACATGAGGAATATAGTACATGTTAGTCAAAAGGAATATCAATGGTTCATAAAATAAACATGAACATAAAGTCATGCTATAATCTGATAATCATAACATGGAAATGTGGCTACAACATACAAAATCATATTAACAAGATTCAAGGCTCATTGCACCTATATTATCATGATTAAACCATAATTTTACATGAATTACCATTATTAAACCCTCATTTCTTATGAATTATAATGATACTAGATATTACCCATTGAATTAGAGTGATATCAGGGTGCACCCTTTATAATCATTTCATTTTCATGATTATGTATTCCACGTAGATCTTTTATTAACCATCATAATATGTCCCACAATCAAGGACTGTTTAATATATACATTTATGTCAAAAATAAATAACAATATGAGCATAAATAGAATACACTTAATAGATAAATGGGTATGGAATTCACTATATGTTGATTTTGGCAGGGAAAGAATAGTGCAATTTCAGCAGCATAACAACGTCAAATAGAAATTCGTAAAATGGGTTTTTGAGAGAGAAAGGGGTATGTCATAATTTATTCATGAATTTGAAAATAATGGGGAGAGGTAATAATTTATCCTAACTTATGAAAATTAAAAATAAAAAGTTAATATCATAAATGAGGTTCTTGATATAGAGCGGAGACAGATAAATCCCTTACGAAATTCCAGTATAGTAACGGCTTTGGTAAGTGTCCAAATGGGGGGAGATTAATGATCCATCATTGAAATTAAGTCAAATGGAAATAAGGTAATTGACTATAAATGGATTAAAATATAACCAATTGAAACAAAAAAGGCTAATTTCAAACCGGGTTCATGAATTGTAAATAGGATAGAAAGGTGAGGATCCTTTACAAAATTTTGTCATCGTAATAGGTGTATATAAAAGATCATGAATGGATTAATGAGAGTGTAAAGGAAGATCTATTTCTTTATAAATCAAATGGATAGTAAGGGTATTATGTATTCACATATCCCAACATATGAAAATTGAAAATTAAAGACATATCATATAAGTATTTCTTGATAAAAGTTGAGTGTGAAAGATCTCATACATGGTTGTGTGATAACAAAGGATTAGTAGATGATCCATGATAGATTAAGGTAATATTGTGTGGACAATATGGAGTATGTATAAGAGTTTTTATAAGAGTAAATAGGCTTTAGTGAAGAAGAATAAGATCTTGGGTGTGTTTATATAGGAAAGGAGGGGGATTTTCGTTATTATTTGGGTTTTTGACACTACATAATAAAATTTTCAAAACCACAAAAAACCATGGTTTTTCCCAGTGGTTTAAGGTAAAGGGGAGTGGTATACAATATTTTATATGCTCAGGGAAAAATTATATTTAAGTATTTACCTTGATTAAGTGAAGGTGACACACACCTTCCACGAAACGATTTTAAAATCATAAATAATATTCTAAGTCTGGGAAGATCACTAAATTTTTTTAAATTAAATAAAATTAATATAAAATTAATTTTTTGTAAATGAAAAACATATATTTGGACAAATAGATCATATATATTATTTATATAATCAATATCGGTTCATTATGATCTCATAAGACACACCTTATATTTATACGGTATTTAATTTTTACCCAACAATTTTACAGTCTCTAAAAATTATGAAAAATCACCAGTGAATAATTTGGACTTTTTTATTGTAAAAATGTATTCATTATATCTAAATAATTATTTAAATATGAAAATTTTCACATTTAATATATAAACCTATATTTACTAGAAATTGATATGTTTTGATAAAAAAATGTTTTCAAACCAAATAAAAATATCACTATAGTTCATAAAAATTATATAATTTATTTTCTAATAAAATTTATTTAATAATAATATTTTACAAAAATATTAATTATTAAAAAAATTCATTAATTTATCCTAATTGATTTCTTAATTTAGTTTGAATATTAACCAAAAGACTTCTTGTTCTTTATAATCATACGCAATGTTACAATAATATGTAGAAAATATATTAATTATCTTATAAAAAACATATATACAAATTAATAATTTTATCTTCTTGATACATATCCATTAATTAAACAAATATATTCCCTGTGAGTATAATGAGTGATGGAGGGGCTTTCAAGGGGTTGTTCGGTAAACATGGTTTCCGTCAGGCGATGAGCTTGAAATTCTCCCATAAATGGTTTCTCACATGATTAATTGGTCATATCTCTACTTGGGCTTGGTCTAGGGTGAAGCCCTAAAATGCTAACTCCCTTGGAATCTCTCAAAAATGGTCTTCATAGATTATGATCCTACTAGTTGAGGACATCACTTTGCCTATTCCAAAAGGATTTATTAAAACCTTATATTTACATTAGTCATGTGATCACCAGTCAATGAGTATATTATCAAAACTAATGATACTTAATTTTCCTTTAAATATAATTGGATAAAATAATGAAAATAAGTTAGTTTTTCTTCTATATCCCTAATAAATTTACCGAAATTAAATGAAATGGAATTTTATTCATAAATTTTTGGGTCGTTACAAATATCTAGTTGGTGGATGAAAAGGGAAATATTTTAAATTATATTACTTTGAATTTAAATTTTTTGAGTTTCACTAAACCATTTTTTATGGGAAGTTGTAACATTTTGTAATTTTTAGTATCATTTTGAGCATTATTTAAAAATATCCAAATTTTAGATTTTTGCTATTTTATTTTTATACTATATATTAGAAATTATGTATTCTAAAATGATAAAAATTAAAAATTTATTATTTTTTAGGTCTTTATGTTTTTTTTATTGCTTTCATTCGGCATGAACCAAATATCAATCCACCATATGAAGGATCAAAACCCGATCACAATAAAGGCCTCAAAATTTTTGTATAGATCTAGATATTTTATATTTTTCGAAAATACCTCATAACTTCTGAAACCAATGGATTGGAAATTATACATGGATATGTATAAGATAATATGACCAAAATTAATTAAGGTTTACATTCATGATTCCTTATTTTTCAGATTCATAAATTTAATTCAAATGGGAGATGTGGAATATGAAGAGACTACCAGGACATATTAAAAATATATTGTAAATCGACTATAAATCATTCAATACGTTGACAATTAAGCTAATAATTTTTTAGTATACATATTAGATAAATATGAACATATTTCCATAATAACACTATTCCCAATTTTGGAATTAATGATGTATACCACAAGTATTCTTTTGGATGAGGAATTTGGAGCCAAAGTTTCTCTCCCTTATCCCTATAAATTTTTATTTCCACTTCATTTCAATGGGTAAACTACTACCAAAAATATTTGGTAATATTTATGATAAATTTTAGCCTCATGTATTATTTTCATTTCATTCTGTAATTTCATTTTATTTTTTAATTTGGATTTTTCCTTTATTTATCAGTCAATCACATTTTTTTCTCCCACCTTTCTTATTCACTATAAACTCTTATTATAATGATCATGAATATCTAACCAGATGATGTTCGCGGAGAATGAATCTATTTATTAATAAATATTTTTTGATATTTCATTCTTGATGTTTCTTATTTGGTTTGATTTAGGGAAATTTTTATGTTAGTTTTAAAGGGTCCTTTGTGTATTCACAAAGCACCCAATTCCAAGATTTCACTTCTACAATATTTTCAATCCATCGAGGAAGTGGATACATGGTCTCTCGGAGATTTTTGAGTGCACTACATCATTAAAAATAGTGGAAGAATATGATTTTAAAACATATTTTAGTGTCCGTTTATTATGTAAATTTTAAACTAATAATAATACATTGAAGGTTCTATTTTGGTGATTCTCTTGGGAATGTATCATTTCATTGTTACTACTGTTTATTTACATTCATTGTGATTTCATTGCATATGAATGTTTAATTTTAATATTTCATTTTAAATTATATAATAAAAATTTCTATTAGTTTTATTTCATAAATAAAAAAATAAAAAAATTAGTTATATGTAGTGAGTAATTAAAGGCAACAGACCCCCAAAATAATGGCCAAGTTCATCCCTTGTTCTACACTTATTTAAAATATTTTTCGATTTCACATGACAATATTTCATCAAATTGGAATTGTATTTGTGGATCCAAGTGGTATTAACTAACTATGGTTTGTAACTTTTTTAAATGATTTCAATTATTCATAAGAAGAAAATAAAGAATTCATAAATGTTACAAACCAAAAAATATGTCATTGTTCATGATAAATTTCAATTCCAATTATTATTCATAAATTACAAATGCTTGGTTCCAGAATAAGCTCATAATGATATAAAAGATCTATTTCAAAGTATTAGTTATGCATTGAAATAGTTTGAGAGCGAAATATAGTGGATAGTTTAATATGTACATTCATTCCAGGAGAAGAAACTAGAGGTAGAAACTAGACAACAATGAGTGTTGGAAGATATTTCACCCATCATGTTTTATATTAAATAACCTAAGACAGGTGACAAGGAGATATCAACGAAATTAATAACATCATACAGCACTCAAGAATTGCATTATGATATCCCTGAAAAACATATGAATGATGACTCACTTATGGGAGATCAAAATTTTTGGGAAGAAGCATGGAATATTTTTTTTAAAGATAACTTGAAACATGATCTTTCATTCTTCAAAATGTAAAATAATCACCACATTCAATATCTATTTCTTTTGAATATGATGATGATGTTGAACCTATTTATATTGAGTTGTTATTGTTTCACTTATAGGAGCTCAATTAATAAGAGTATTACATGAAATGGTGGATTCCTTTATTTATTCATACTTCTTAAATCTTGTTAAATATTAATAATTTTCTCACTTATTCTTTTCTGAAATTTGTGATACATTAAAAATTGACTAGTCCTTGTATGTTATGTGTGAATTCATACATGTGGCGGTGATAAAATAAGAATAGTTTTACAAGATGGTGGTGGTGACACTACCTCATCTACATAAACTTGAAAATAGTATAGAGGGGGACACCATATAAGTCAATGTGTGCCACCCCTATCTTATTTTATCTCCAACTATAGAAATTAAATTCTATATTCATTATTTCTTAGGGGTTAGTAATTTTATTACTTTATTTTGGGTTCTATATTCGTTGTTTTTTCTCATATAAACTTGGAAAAGTCAAATGTGGTGGTACATCTCATAGAAAGGGCACCCACATTTTGATTATGAATAATATTATGCAACTTCCTAACAATGTACAGTCAAAACCTGTCACATTACTGGGGGTATAAACCAACCATTATCCCTTTTATTTCCCCATTAACTTTCATTTAATTTATTTTTTTTATGATTTTTTCATTATACTTTTATTAATATAGTGGTAACTTCTAGGACCTTAACTCAAGGTTGCCACTCAAAAATTAATCAAGTTTTCTCTTTCCTTTTCTTTTTTATTTTCATCCCAACAAAAAAATATACATATATAATATTTTTCATATAATTTTAAACAAAAATATGATTTTAAATAGAATAAGTGTGAGGTTGGGATTTCAAAAAAAATTAGTAATATTTTGGGTGCTTCTATTTTTCTTTTCAGGTTTTTATTTTTTTGAATTTTGAATGTCGCCCTTTTCAAATTTTGGCGTGTTTTTAGGATTCAAGAGATAAATAAAATAATTCTCAAATTTTAAAATCATCTAGGTGTTTTTGAAAAATTATATATTTTTAAAATTTCATAATTTAAATTATTTTCGAATTGATTTTATATTTTTATTTCTAATCATTTCATTTGATAAATTTTGATCGAATTTTAAACTCATGTGCATAAGTACAAACTGAATTGAAAACATATTCCAACTAACCAAGAACTAAATTTTAAGGAAGCCAAATTATAATTTATTTACTCCATTACAACCTTCTATCGAAGTTCAATTCCTGATTAATCTTAAAAAAGAGTTTGGGAGTGTGAATATGATTTTTATTATCCATTTTTGAAGAATCTATTTGAGATTAAATGAAAAATGTTTTTCCATGTTTCTTTTCACATTAATGGAATAAATTTCCTGATGTAATTAAAGATTGGTGACTGAAATTTCGTTTGACATTTAAATTTTATGTTCAAAATTTTTTGAATATCATAAGAAGACTTCTTT
This sequence comes from Viscum album, assembly GCA_963277665.1. Lineage (NCBI taxonomy): Eukaryota > Viridiplantae > Streptophyta > Magnoliopsida > Santalales > Viscaceae > Viscum > Viscum album. The sequence goes on from OY728150.1 coordinate 1,953,332,615, forward strand.
TTCCTCAAAAATATGACTCTAAAGAGAAATCCATATCTAAAATAAAGCTGAAACCATGCTACAATTGGTTAAAAGAGGGAAGAAATTTGTCACTAATGAAAATAACCCCATGTGTGGACATCATAGTATTATCAAGTAGTGTTTCAGGGTGATTAATTTTCAATCTCATTTAAGAGAACACCATTTATGAGAAAAATATTTTCATGATTTTACATCACTATAAGGATTATCCCTCCTCATTCCTCCTTAGATGTTTTTAAATTTAAAACCTCCAACCCTCATCCTAAGAACATCACATGAAAAAGACCTCATGATTGAAACATGTTTTCATCTATGAATTAGATTTAAAAAGAGTATATCAGGCATATGGATGTCACATATGTTCTTGATAATGAGAAAAAAACACATTGAAAATCCCTGAATAAAGAAAAAAACAATTTTTTGGGGAGGTAGGTACGAGATCCACATGAGGATTTACAAAAGATTGAATGAATTTTTATGATTTGTTTTAATATTTAAGGAATTTTTATCCATGTATGAGGCATGATATTTCCTATTATATTAAATTTGATATTTATTGACATTTATGATTTGGGATGTTTGTTTACCTAGTATTAGTTGATTTACCATAACTGTAATTGACATGTGTCTGAGAATTGAAAAACAACATATTTACAATTAATTTAAATTGAATTTATATTATTTCATCCATAAAATCTATTTTTTATGGAAAGCTATAAAATTTGATGCGTTTTAGTGGAATTTTGAGGTTAGTTGAAAAAATGCCTAATTTTTAATTTTATCCATTTTATTTTTATTATGTATTAAGATAATAAAATTTATGAAGTAATATAAATTGAATAATTATACTTATTTAGGTATCTATTTATTCTGGGATTCATTTTATTATTCTATACCCTTGTCCTAATCTTCCATTTGAAGGCCTAATACTATCTCACAAGTCAAGCCTCAAAATTTGATCCCAAATATGGATATTTTTTATAATGGGACAATACTTCATAATTGAAAAATCCAATGGGGGTAAAATTAGATGTCGAGATAGAGAGGATACTAATTAAAAACAATAATTAATTTCCACTTACGATGTTCCTTTTTTTTATTTTCAAAAATGTATTTTATATAGGATATGTGGAATATTAATAGTTTTATAATCTAAATTAAATATACAGAGTTAATCAGACATAATGAATTCATTAGTTGTCTAATAAATATTAATTACCATGAGAAGACATAAGATAGATGTATAAACAACTTTTAAGAAGACTACAGTTCCCAATTAGTTTATTAAATATTTATACCGCATGTAAACATTTAGTAGAATATTTTGGAGCCAAAAATTCTCTCCCCTATCCCTATAAATTTGTATGTCCTCTTCATTTCAATGGATTAACTACTAAAAAATATTTGGAAGATTTTATATTATATATTGGTCTCATATTTTCTTTTATTTTAATTATTTAGTTTAATTTAATGTTTTAATTAATTTTAAACTTTTTTTATTCTATCTCTATTTTCTCTCTCTCACTATTTTCCACTTCAATGGATACTCTTTTCCTCATAATCAATAGTTGTTAACTAGGGGAAGTTCATGGGGGAGTAAACTATTGATTAACCCTTGCCTTTGAACAGTAATTCTTAATGTTTCTTATTTTTATAGAGTTATTATAAGGATGTCTTAGTGGGAAAGGAATGATTGTGTCTCCACTTTCCACCTGATGAATAGATTTCACTTATGAAACATTTTCCATCAATCAAGGAGGTAGATGTGTGGTCTCTTAGTGAATGTTGAGTGCACTGTATATTCAAAACCATTTGAGGAATAAGATTTTCCCATATATGATTGAGTGTGTTCAATAAGTAAATTTTAAACTAATAATTAGATACTAAAGGTTTACCCTTGGAGATTCTATCAAGAATGTATCATTTCTTTAAAATATAATTTTTTTCATTCATTGTGTTTTCACTACATCTACATATTTAATTATATTATATGACCATCAATTATCAAATTTCATTTTCATTTAATTCTATTTAATAAATAAAATAATACATAAAAAAATGAACAGTTTATATAAATGTAGTGAGTTATTGGCTAGAACAACTCCTCAAGAGAATGACCTTGGTCAGTCCTAATGACACACATTGTCAAAATATTTCGATAGCGTACTTAGAAATTATTAATCATTGATCTCCAAGAGAAAACAGGCATAATTACCTTCGTAATTATATATTCTGTTCTCCTCCACTTGATAAATTGTGGGGTTATATTCCATAGGGAAGGAGTTTGTCATTCCAACAATTGGCTGGTTGGACAGCCCTAGATAGTCAATACTACTAATGATCATTTTATTCATAGAGTAGTTTTTCAGTTCCTTTTATAATACATCTTGATTAGTATATAATTTTTTTAAAGATTAAAAACATCCATCAAAACATTTTAAGTGTTCTTTCAAGGGTATTATAATGATTCCATCAATGTTATATTCACAACATATAAATGAAAAAAAAGTAATACATTAAGATTACACGTGATCATTAAAATTAAAGAATGGTTAAAAGCACAATATCTACCCCATTGGTGTTGGGAACTCTCCACATGCTGTTAAAAATACTTGTTGGGTTCTGGTTCATATGGAGTCACATTCTAGTTCATTATAATCATTTTCAATCTATAATGTATCACCATTAGCAATGAATAGAAAAACATATCATTATTTTTCTCTAAAAAATATGCTGCTCCTTTTTAGTACTTGGGTTTTTGGAATAACATAATTCCAAAAGACCTATTGAATATGTTAATGTACTATCTCTTTTTTATCTTGCATTCCGAGATCATTAAATTTAGTTATTATCACACTATACTATTTTAGGAATTTGTCCTTATTATGAAATATGGAATTAATTACTATGGTCACCTATTATATTAGGGGTTGTATAGATAGTATCCCCATTTTTTCGTGGGATATTTTATGAGGATACATATTATTCCCTATAGTGTTTGTTTTTTTTGGTGGTGGATCTTAAATGAACTCACTTTCATATACATGTATGGAATAAAATATAGATTTCCTATCATACATTAATTTATATGTTATTCCTTTTTCCCCTTTAGCTTGTTCTATGTTTAGTGTATATATAGAAATATATAATTCATATTCCAAAAGAGTAATGGAAGAATATCATGATACATCACCGAATATACCATGTGAATAAAGGTATTTTTCCACCATTTACTAATGTTATTCTGCTATGGTGTATAAGGTGGACAGAGTTGAGATATATTCCTAATCTCCCTCAAAAATTTGGAAAATTAATTATTAGTATATTCCCTATATCAATTAGTAAGAATAAACTTTATCTTCAATCAACTATTATTCTATACATCATCCACAAACACATTAAATTTTTCCTATGATTTGGAATTATACCATGTCATGTTGAAATAACCATATCTACTAAGTCCATCAGTAAATGTTTTTATGTACATCTACCCACCTATATATTATACTATAAAATGTAATCACACAATAGTGTGTAAAAATTTGAGCCTCTTTTGGGATTTTTCTCCCATTCCACTAAATTATGGTTTGTTCATTTTTTCTTATAAATAATCCTGACATTATTTAGGTTTTTTATCTCAGAAGAATTTAAATAATAATCCTTGTAGAGTTTTGTCTTATGATCTCATTTACATGACCAAAATACTGATTCCAAAGATACATATGAAATGAATAATTTTAATTCGCTTCATTATCTATTTTCAACTCATGTTTTTTTTTATTTTAAAAAAAAAATTAAATTTGTAATTCAAATGAACCAAACCATAAATTTTTTTGTCTTTATAAAATAAAGAAATATTATTTTAATAATTGAAAATAAAAATATACATATTTAGGAAGAATGTTGATGTTATATACTTGGTAATAATTTTTACATAAAAATAGCCATTTGTATCAAATTTGAATTTTTTTCCAAGGGAATTTTTAATTCATTAATAGCCAAAGAACCATGTCGTGATCTATTTCCTACTTGATTTTCAATCACTCCTCTAGAAATATTCAATAATCTAATTAGGTTCTAAATTTAGATATGTATGTTATCACCTTATGATGTATGAAATATCCAATGTATAGATGTTGAATTATATTACTAGATAATGAATTCATCTTGATCTTCATATTAATTATTTAGCTAGGATTTGTTCTTCTCCTTGGAGCCTAGCTTGACACATTAAAAACATACTTGGATTTTTTAATTTATTTTCATTATCCCTTTCTCTATTTAGAAGGATTGTTGTTTAGAGACACAGATTTTGGGTATGTATTGGGGCCCTTTTCTTTTATGTCCCTCTGCAGTTTCATAATATGTAATGTAGGATTTCCATGCACTCTGTATTTTTCAACATGGTGAGGGGATTTAAGAAGCTTTGAATTAGTCATCTCATAATTTCTCGGGTTATAATTCATAATATAACTAGATATATTCTTAAATTTTCAGGATATAATGTGATAATTACATATCACATTGGGTATTATATGTCCCAAGATTTCTAAAAGACCTATATAACTAATAATTTTGACTATATGAAACCCATATAGTGCTAGATCTCCGAGCTTACACTTGAATAGTGCATTGGAGATCTCATGTCTCTCTTTTCCAACCTTGTCTTGGTAAATATGAAGAAGGTGATACATGATTATATAAGAATACATATCCTCGTGTTTTATTTGAATATCATTATATATTCATGATATAATAAAACTTTGGACCTATACGAAATCATCCATATGTTTTGGGTAGAGGGATAATTAGTTTTCAGTATCCTCTTTAGAACGTGACTCAAGATAGGGGGTTTCTGGTTTGTATAATATTCATTGAGAACATAGTAATAAAACACAAGAGCCTATACCATTGATAAAAATTTGCTCTAGTGATAATTTAATCATTATATATTATAGATAGAAGTTATATAGTTGAATTTGTGTGTATTTTTATTCCTATAATTAAATAAGCTCATAATATTAGTACTTTATTTTGATGAATAAAATAATACTTAAATATAAATTTATTAATCTCTGATAATTTTAGTAAATCCTAATATCCCCTCCATTAGTTTCATAATATCTCATTGCATGGATATTCATATTAGAAAAGTTCATTATTCTCATTCTCCTAATCAAATCGAGTGCTTATTCAGTTACTTGAATTTATTTAGGTAGGTATAACAAACTAAAATCATTAACTCATTCTTTATAAATCTTTTGAGTGGAATCCCCAATACTAAAATATATTATAATTATTTCCTCATCACTTGCCTCTATATTTAAACCATTTTTTGTGGTGGAAACTCATCTTTTTGTAAAATTATGTAAGCTAGGCCAAACCCTTCTTTAGAACTCTTTGTTAAATGGTAATGTCCCATCATGGTGTAGATAAAATACTATAATCTAATGGTTCCATTGTATATTGTGTAATGGAATGATATGCTGATCAATAATTTAATATAAGGTATTTTTAACCTTTATGAAAAAAAATTCCCACCTTATATTACTATATCCTTAAAAATATAAAGTGGATTTTAAATATTTGGTTAACCATGTTTTTGAAAAAACATACATATTATATAATTTATTTTTATTCCATATCACATTATTTTAAATTCAATAATTTTTTGGATCATGAAAAATTCCCTATAAGGAAAATACACATAAAACATGAAAATAAAAATTTTTTTTGATCATGATATTTCCTAATTATTTTTTTATCTTGAAGATAAAAAATTACCACTCAAACTTATAGGAAAAATATCTTCAACAATATATTGTTTCATGTTGTATAATTCCACCCTGAAACATATGTAGGTCCAAGAACGGTTTCACCTCTTCTAAGAACATGAACTGCCTCCACTCGCAACATAGCTTCATCCAATATAAAAAAATTCTGTTATAGGTAGGTATTGGGAACCAAATATTTTTTATGGGCATTATGGAAAATAAATCAGGGGTATACATGCCTTTTCATAATGACAGGATGGGAAGACACAATAATAATCATTTAATTAATTGAAAAAATTAAATGAATGTGAACACAAAATCAGGCCTAGTACTTAGTCATGATCTACCATACATATGAAGTGAATATACATTTACAATATTTCACAGTATTCAAAAAGTTAGCTAATAATAAACATATCTTAAAATTTGTCCAATTATTTTTATTTTTAAATAATCAATTCAATTTCATGTAATTCTATCCAAATCGTCTTTCAGTTTCTATAATCCATACTTTAAAAAAGTTATATTATTTAATTTTATTCAAAATTAATAAACTATACATTTTTAGTTAGAGTAAATGGAATTTTCCATTATATATTACTGAACATTGTTCGTGTATTGGATATTCACATGGAATCTTTTATACATGATATTTCATGTAAATAATAGTCATTAATTTTAAATAAAATATGAACAATCAGATGTAAATTACATGGAATATGAACTTATTAACCCATGGATAGTACACTACAAGTTATACTATACATAAATTACAGTTCCTAATTTAACATAGAAATTAATATAATTAATAATTAATAATCTAATCACATGGGGTGTATTATCAATAAATTACATATAAACACAATTTTATTTAATTTCATTATATCATAAAATTTTATTAATGCTTAAAATTAATTATATGATGTACTTTAGATTATATGGATAGAACTAGAGTAACACAATGTGTAATCTCTTCTTCCCATGACTGTGACATGAAGCAAGGGTTAGGGCATGATTTGGTCCATGGAATGGTAAGAGGTACACAACATGTATGTTAGATACACACGATGTGACCTTGATATTTTATAGGATTTCAGTTCCTTTTATGTGTGTTAAATGAACAACAAGGTTTTGAACCTTTATTTTACTCCATGAAAACTAATGGAAAGCACAATGTGTATTAAAGTAACAAAGCGTATAGACATGAAAACAATGTGCCAGCCTAGCTAGTTTAATAAATTGTGTGAATTAAAAATGTTCCAACAATTGTTAATAAATTAAAATCCAAATTACTTTTTTTCATGCTAAATCCTTAAACAGGGGTACCTGGATTGTAAATTTGGTCTATACATTGTATACTCTAATGTTACCCATTTTAAAAACATCTGACCTATTAAGGTATTATTTTAAGGTTCTTCATGATAATTTTACATTTTATTGGTTACAAATTGAGATCCATGAAGTAGAAGAGATGAATTATATTATTGGACTAAAAGAATGAGTATTATACTAAACATAGATAAATAACCTCACTCAATGATTAATAAAAAATTGTAAATTAATTATGATACCACATTGATTCCACTTAATGTTTTTGGGGGTAGAGAAAGTACCAGTTAGGCATATTTAACTCTTATATTTTTTCATAATCAATAAATTATCAGAAATATAACTAAAAAATAATGTCATGAACAACAGAATTAATTCATGATTTAATTTGAATATGAATATTGGAACAAAAAAACCAAGGTCATCACATATAATGTATATTTAATTTTAATAATGATTTAGAGTTACCATGTCTTTTAAATGATGAGACATAGATTATTTTGTGGACATCTCTAATTATAAAATTATTGTGAGGTAGGATCTAAGTGTAGAATCCCACATGTTTTGATCCACACATGATACAAAATCTCTTAACATTATTATAGAATCATCTGGTGCTATTGGGATCTACCTCAATCGCGAGAATCGTTCATCATTGATCTAGGAAATAATGTATTATTGGGAAAAAGATTCATTACATTTATGAAATGATTATTAAATTAGAGGAGGATCAGTTCTCTATTTCTTAAGTACATCCATCTAAGGATTCTCTATTTGGGCTTGATGGAATTATCTCTTCTATTTATTGCACATAATAATTAGTTATCCCGAGAATGTTATATAACATAGTATTAATAGTGTTAGATTAATCATGGTTCTTACACATAGATCCATAAAAACATATATATATATAGAAATACTAGTGTTTATTAACAGTATAAATAAAAATATTGTTTTTATTACATGTGAAATGCATTTGGATAAATAAAAATCATTTTTTAATAAATAAAATTATATTTTTTTAAATTAAATTTAATATATAATTTAAAAATGGAGCATTAATAATTTTTTTCTTATCCTCCTCATAATTTATAAAACCTTGACCAATAAATATTTAGTTTAATAATTAACATTACTATATATTCACAGATAAATATAAATAATATATTATATTCACTTATTCTTGTGAATGAATGTTTCTTATTATTTAACTAACATATCCATTCCTCTAAGTAACTCCTGGATTTCATCAAGGATATCAACCAACCCATGAAAATTGTTTAACTTAAAATTAGGAATAATAATTATTCCGAATTATTAAATTCAAAATATAATTTAAGTGAGATTCTAGATACACTTAGTATGTGACCGCCTAGGCCCCTTTCTCAGTAGAATTAGGAAATTCCACATAACTTCCTTGGTTAGTGTCTAGAAACATGGAAAGGATCCCATATAAAGATAATTAAATTTTGAAATTACAAACAATATCATACAAATTATCATTATGTAATATAACACCTTTACAATGGTATCTTTAATCATACATATTTCATGCTACCATCAACAACATATATGCACAATATCTCTATATTTGAGTTTCCATAAATGAATATTCTCATAGAGGACCGAATCCATAGATTTAAGTTGGTTATTCCTTTCCTAAAAAGGGGTCTCAGATATGGAATTCCACTAAATAACAAAATCGATAAATTCTGTCTTTCATGATTCAAAAATTTAGTATAAATCATGATGAAATCAATGTAACCCACTTCCCAAAAACATATAACATCAGGGTTTTGGTTATTAAACCATATTAAATGTATTTTGATATTAATTAATAATTAACATGATATTTGAGGATAAATATACTTGTTTGACAATAGGATCATGAAATGGGATATATAAGTCATTATTTTTCATTGACAAGTCATGTTATAAAAAAACATACTCTAATATTTACGAATTGTGTACATCATGTGATAGTGTCTCAATGTTCAATAATTCTCCACTCTTGATAGCATGTATCATGTGTTTGTCCAAATGATGCCATCTGAATATATAACACATATTCAATAATAGTATTTTGGAACTTTTAGACTCTCAATCTAGTGGGTAAATCCAATGACCTATGAGTGAAATAATTATTCATAGACATTATCACATAACCTTTCACATAAAATAATAGTTATGATTTGATAATAATATTATTAATATTTCTAAAATCAGTATAATTTATAATAATGTACATTTTATTTTGTAAATTGAAGCCAACTCCAACATATTTCAACTTCATAATTTTTTAAACCACATATAGTGAATAATGAACTAGTTTTTTGAACATTTTGAATCATGGATTTGATGTTTATTCAAGAAATTATGGTTAAATAAATCCTAATGATTGAGAATAACTTATACAACATAAATCACTGTAATATTTACTCTATTTTTCTTCTATAAACTGGTTCTTTCTTACTATGTTAAATGGGGTGTTAGTTGGTCATTATGGATGATTGGGTGTATTTGGTGTGGTTTCATTACACTATTGATGGATGTGATGTTCTGTGGTTATGGTTACAAGGTCATGGTTTGTTTGCATGAAAGAATGTTATTTATTATATAATAGTGGTTATTGATTTGGGTTGGGTAATTTTGTATATAGTAATGATTTTAGTTTTTATGTGGTTTTGTTATAGTTTAGTAATGGAAGAGAATGCGGTAATAACAAACAAAAATTGGTATGGGTAAAGGGATTGAAATTTTTGACTAATGGGATATAAACTAAGTAGTGGTAAATCAAAGAATGAATATGAAATATGAATGATGAACATTATTATGTGGTATTTGTTTTAACATTACGTATTGATAAATGAATGGATTGGTGAATTTAAAGATTGATAGTAAATGGTAATCTTGTAATTTTAATGATGGTATAATTAAATGAGAAGTCTGTATTTATTATGGCTCTATCATGTGGGTAGGAAGGGATAGTTTACAGTGTAGTGATGGTAGCAGCTGTTATAATGTGATGAAAATAATGTGATGGAAATTATGGGTGATGATAGAGTATGTTTGGGGTAAACTCCTGGGATTGGCTTGTTTGGGTTGAAAATATTAATTATTTTTTTTTTGATTTATTATACCCACCACCTGATTTGTTTAATATTATTGATACCCGTGTGGTTTTAGTGATGAATTTTTTCTGCAATATCTAGGATGAATAGGGAATGGAAGGTTTACTTGTCCTAAATTATCAATTTCCCTTTAGATGTAATATGGTCTCTAAAGTCTTCCGGTTCTGTATCCATAAATTATGTAATGGAAAACTGAGATAACAAATACATTCTTGGAGATATATATATACGGGTAATTATAGCTCTTGAAAGGTATATATAATATGGTATGTAATAGATTTATGTTTTAGAGAGAGAGAGTGTGTGTGTGTGTGTATAATTTGATCTATTTTTGTGTTTTCAGTGTGGGTAATTGGGTGCTGGTCATGTATTTTTGGAATAGGTAATGATTTTGAAGTCTGTCATGTTCAAACTAAGCTACAGTGAAGAGGTGTATTATGCATTAGGGATTGTCATACCTCTCATATAACAATTAAACGTCCCAATAGACTTTCAGAAAGGAGTCAATCAACAAATAATATGAGTTATTTTATATTATTCTTGGTATAGTTATTCACCTTCTATATGAGAATATACCGAGGCCTTCCTACATTTAGTGAAGACAAATTAACCAATGGTGGGAAATTAAAACTATTTAATTTTATTGTAATATCCTAATCGGTGATTCCCTAGGATCCTAATCTTCATAATCGTTCTATATATGCGAATGATTGTGATGAATGAATAGAGAAATTCCAAAAACATCCCTATATATAATACATTCTCTAAAATCAAGACTAATGATAATAAGGGTGTAAAATGTCTGTATAAGGGTCAAAGATGAAATTAAATACCTTTTTGAGCTCAATAATGGTTATTGTCATTATATGGTGTATGGTTATATAGTTATTTGAGTATATATGAAATTAAAGAATAAGATGAATATTGATGGTGTGTGAGGGAGCCAAAATTGTGGGTAAATTGTTACAAAGTAACATAATGATATATAATTTAATATGATGTTACTATAACATACATTAGATATTGGATGAGTGAGCCTTAGAGAGGTTTTTTGTTAGTTTAGCTAATGTAAACTTGAGTATGTTCTATCATTTGTTCACTAAGGTAAAAGTCCACTTCTACTATAATTACATGATAGGGTTTTATGATGACCCTACTAATAATATATTCATTCTCACCTGATTCTATATGTTGATTTTATAACCTTAAGAAGTATTTTATGATTGCACTATATATTACAATATTATGGTTTCTGTAGCTGGAGTATATGAGTTCTTTCCAAAAGAGATATTTTTATTTTGGTATTTTTTTTGAAAATTGTTTTTTTGTAATTCATTAACATTCATTTTGAAATGGGATTTATTTTATTTTATATGGATTTTATTGGTGGATAAAATTTTTTCCAAGGATTTATAAGGGTAATTCCATAGATTAGTGTGTTTTATGCCCTAAGAACTATCCATCTATTCGTGGCATGTTAGAGGTCTTGTTTTCGAGTCCCACTCATCCTCACTAATACCCCAATGAGGGGTTCCTAGTGGGGTAACATCATGAAATAATGGTATCAATTTTTGGTATAATATGTGTCAGGTTGTTTAGAGTTAGACACTGGTAATGTGTATATGGGTTTGGTAGGGGACCAATACTTATAGAACTAATATTGTGATGAAGAAAGGTATATCAGATATGATTGAGAAATTGAGGACCACCACTAATTTTATTCAAGGAACTAAAGATCACTGAACACACTAGCCAATATGATGATGTTTATTGGGTAGGGGCCAAGTTTTTCTACAAGAATCGTGTTTTTATGTGCCAATGTATTAATTTTGGGTGATTCTCTAATGTGAAAATACAATAAATTAAATGATCATGAGTGAACTTATATATTCCTTAATTAGGGATTCATTCCATGTATTGGTCATATAAAATTTTTTTTGGGAGTGAATGGGTTATTGTTATTCAAATTATTATTTCTTCTATTGTATCAATATGTTGTTGGTTTAGATTTTTTTATGTTGCAAGTAAACTATTATCTAACTTGAATGATATATATGGTATCTCTATTTATATTGATGTGTTTTTGTTTATATGTTTTCTTATTGTTTAAATGGATGTAAATTTATAATTAAAATAAAACCATAATGGAAAATTAATTTTATCAAAATTAAATTCATAATTTATGAAATGGAAACACATTACAATGTTGAAACCGAATTTAGAAGTGAACAGTTATATTATTTACATTATTGTATTATTTAAAATAACTAATATATCAGTAAAATGAATTATTTTCTATTGTAAAAGATGAATAATTATGTTCTCATTTTTTAATAACATGTTATGTATTCATCTCGGGTTCTAGATTTCAAATTTTGACATTTTTATAATTATTAACCAAACATCATGTTAGAATAGTATGAGTAAGACTAAAAATATTATAAATGTATTGATATTTTAAAATTTGGTATATGATCTTTATTAAGGAAAGAATATTTCATAATATACTTTAGTCATCATGTTTAGTACATCAAAAATTTCATAGAATTGATAGGTGGATTAATAAAAAGATGATAACATTTTAATTTAGAAATGATATAAATGTTAATATATTATTGGGAATGATGAGTTAAATTGGTTAATTGGGTAATTCAGACTAATAAATTAGTGATGAATTATTAGTAACTTTTGTTCTAAATTTGGCCATGCTAAATTTGACAACTATTCCCATTTTTTATTTCCTCTTTATTTGAATGCATTTTATATACAAGCTTAAATAATGGCATGGTTTATTTGTGATAAATGCTATTAAATGAATAAAATATTTTAATTTTTTTAAAATTGTTGTATTAATTATTAAATTTCCATTTAAAAAAATGGTAATGTTCTATAAATTGGTATTTACTACCAAATATTAATGAAAAATCTAAGAGTTTTAAATTTATATGATCTATTTACAAATACTTTTTAAGATAAAAATTGAATATTATTTTGAAATCATTATGTGTGTGGGTTTCAAGGGAAGTTATTTTTTTCAATTTATTTTTTTAGATTCATTAAGGAATTTTCTGAATGTGATTAAATTTTTATAATTTGAATTGTTGTTTCCTTTGAAGATATTATTCAGGTTTGTTCTTTAACCTGGATTACTATACTAGTTTTATGTTAAACATGATTTGTAAGGATAAGAATTGGGTTTTTTTACTACAGAATTATTTAATGGATATTGGTGGTGTTGTAATGTAGAATTTGGGTTCCTGGAGGAAATTATTATGCTGATTTGAAAGGATAATCATATTTTTTTCATCAAAGATGAGCTAGTTTAGTGATTCAGTTGTGTATGAGATAATGTGTTTTTGATAGTGTTTTTGAGTTTTCAATGTTATTGGTTTTTTATTTATTTATTTTAATTGAAATTATATATATTAATGATTGTATTAAAGATATGTGTTCAAAAAATCATCATGTTGTTATTCCTGAGAAGTGGAATGAGTCATGTGATATGTTATGTCCCATATTTGAATAACAAGAAGAGTTAGTGATTCATTGTGATTTATTTTTCCTCATGGATGAGGAGTGGTTAGAATATGTAGGGTTTTCATTTGAATTAAAAAGTTATAAATATCAATTATATGTTCTCATAGATTATTTTTTTCTTCTATGGGTGTCCTAAGTGTTGTTGAATATGATCAATGGTCTTTTAGAACCAATTTCATAGTTGGATATCCTTATCTTTATTATGAAGGACTATGTTCCATAATTGTAAATGGATAAACATATAATGTTTCACATGATGTTACCGTAAGGGGATTTCAAGGATAATGATCTTGGGAATCAATTTTTTTCACTTATATTCTAGTTTACATATCTCTTAGCTGATGAAGGAATATAATAATTGTACTTTCTATCCTATTTGAGCTTGAATATTTAATTATAGGTGGCATGTTTATAGTTTTGGTCATGGGTGGATGTATGGAATCCAGATGTTATCAAAATATAGGGATTTTATCATAGCTATATGATGATATGAGGAAGAATATTTGGGTTATGGGACTAATTACAACAAAATTTATAGAGTCAGTAAGTCATATGATATTTGGTCATGGAATTGAGAATTGAGTTTTTGTATCTAATGGTGCTTTAATGTAGGGTACAAAATTCCTAAAACCAAGATAATATTATTTGGGGGGTTTAGTGGTGCTAATAGGAATTTCGATTTCTTTTTTTCGCACAAGGTTGAGTCTTTTTTAATTCATAGGGTCGCCTAGTTCTATTCCTTATCGTGGTTTTGAAAGTTTTGAAGCCATCTTGGAGGGTTTAGTATGGGCTAGGCTATTTTGGTCTTGGAAATTTAGAGGATGGTCAGGTAGTTAGTAGATTAATGTTGTGGTACACCACATTGATTCAAATGTCCTATTTAGCACTTTTGGAATGCATTTCACATGGGGTGTCCACCTGTTTGAAATGGATGAGGGTAGAATTATCTCAGAAGCCCAATTTGAAGGTGTCATTAGGTGTCGTCCATGGAGGGTAACCCTATGATAAATAGGTGGTGTGGGGAATACCTCACTATGGGGTTGGTTGTTGTGGGACAAGATACTTGTGGTAAAGTCACTACAAGAAAAAAACTATATTTAGTGGAAATTATTAAAATTTCACTAAATGGAATTTTATTTTGTTAATTTTATTTAATTTTTTCTGTGGGTTATAATAAAACCACTTCAAAATAATATTTTTTAATTTTTATAAATTTTTTTACTGTTTGTTTTGAAAAACCACTACGAAATAGTGGTGATTTTGAATAACGAGAGAAAAATTAGTGCCAAAAATATTAAATATTATGTATTTAATTTTTATTTACTATTAATAATTATCATTTATTAATTATTATCATTTATTAAT
Organism: Viscum album; assembly: GCA_963277665.1. Taxonomy (NCBI): domain Eukaryota; kingdom Viridiplantae; phylum Streptophyta; class Magnoliopsida; order Santalales; family Viscaceae; genus Viscum; species Viscum album. The sequence goes on from OY728150.1 coordinate 1,953,347,772, forward strand.
TTTTTTTAATATTCTAATTAATTAGATTGTGTTATTTATTAAATATTTATAATTATTAGTTTGTAATTATTTAAAACTTAAATTCGTTCATGGATATGTTTCTAATCTGGTTTTAGCATAAAATGAGGAAAACCATTGATCTGGGTGGCTATTTTTAATCGGAAACCATTCAAATTAAAACATACAAAATCTGAAACAACTAAATTAGATAACAATTTGGATATAATTTGTATAATAACAAATATTTTACTTCTTATAGAGGTTTAAAATCATAATATTACATTAAACGATCCAAAATTTTGATCTATATGCCTTTTGGGCTATACTAGATATTGAATTGAATCTTGTAATGATATCATTATTGTGCTCTCGAGGGAGACTGTGGTTACTAATTATTTTCATGTTCAAAAAGGCCCTAGAGACCTCCAAAACTGAGTTTTTGGAATGGATACAATGATTTTTTTAACATTCGATGATATTTAAACATCAAAAAATAGTTTCTTCATATGATTTTTGGGATGTCCATTATTATATTCAGTGTATTTAAATTCCTAGTAATTTTCTAGTGTTGAAATTTTTTTACTTTACCCTATTTTGGTTTTTTATTATCTCTACATATTTCTATGGGTGAGTGTGTTTATTTCAACACATTAATATACATTCACTATTAATTTATATTTATTTATCAATATTTATCTAAAATTGTTTTTAATGGATATTTATACATTTTTAGGAATATTTTTCTATATTTATATACATTTGTAAATATTTTTTATGAATTTATATTTATTTGATCTTATATCTTGTATGGGAATATTTATATATATACATGTGTTTATATATATATATATATTATACAATTAAATACATTAATGTGTTAATATATATATATATATAATAAAGGTGTTCTTTAATATTTCTGTATATTTAGATATATGTATAAATATATATAGATAATTATATCCATTTATTTTTATTTTTATTTTTTTAATTTGTTATTTATTATTTATTATTTATTATTGTCCATTTTTTATTTATTATAAATTTATTATTTATTCTTAATTTATTCATAATTTATTCGTAATTTATTATTTATTATTCAGTACTTATTATTTATTCATTATTATTTATTATTTACTATTTATTATAATGAAAATTAGGTTTTCTAAAAGGGAATGGCTATCAAAAATTACATCAATTTTTATCTCCATGTCGAATGGGAGAAGAAGATCCTAGCTCTTTCAGATATTACATCTAAGAAGCTAGATCTTCGTATTGTGGATGAATTTCTTGTGAATCGAGCTGCTAGAGATGTCAACCTATAGATTGGTATGTTTCATAATTATACAAATGATTGATCCTTTATATCACTATATATTTATGATTTTGGTATTTCTTTCAAGAAGGCTGCTACTACCCATGTATATACTAGTTATGAAGGAATTAATGAGAGAATAGAGATATGCAAGCAGTCCAACCCAGTGCATCTTGTGCTTCTGAAAGGGGAGAATCACCGGGGTATAATTGCACTGGAAAAATGGTTTTCTATGATCTAGGGATTTGTTGAATAGAGTTTCATTGTATAGTGACTCAATTTTTTGACCTGTACGACAATGGAATATTTTAGAAAATATTTTCGAAGCCATGCCTTGAGTCAGAATGGGATTGTAAGGTCCGGAGATCCTCAGTGTGGTGAAATTAAAAATATTAAATATATTTTATCCCATGTGCATAGGTCTCTGGAAACATTGAATAAACCCTGATCAGAGTCTCAAATATGAATTCTGAGACAACCGTTGAGTTCAAAATATCACATTTATGCTATACATGACATAATCATTATAAGCTTCGGGTGTTGGTTCAAAGGTGACTTGGCAGCGGGGTACTAAATAAAGCATTTTTTTTTATAAAATTAAAATAATTCATTTCACTACCTACCCCTTGTTGTGCATGACAATACTATACCCTCCCCCTCTTCCCCTTAGTGTCATTGGATGACCCGTGGATCGAATTGAGGAAAAGAGGCACTGTAGATATTTGAACATGATGGAGATCTGTCTCGAATCTTACAAATTTATCTCCCCAGTGATGATATTACATCAATTATTTAGTGTTTCACCACAATGTTGGTGTTTTGAGTTTTAATTCATGATTCTATTTTTTATGTTTCTTTTTAAGGTTGTAGATCCCTTCGATGATTGATTGTGACCCTTGTGGGTCAATATGTACGTTCTAGTAAAATAGGGGTAATTGAGGTTGATTGCATCGAAATTCCTGATGTATTCCTTATCAGCTGATCATATATAGTAGTGGATCAGGTCATGTGTTCTTCCTATATAGGGAAGATGAGGTTGGGTGACTACATGTCTTGTATCATGGTTACACGTCGTATAGTGAACTTCTGTTTTGAGGCTGAAAGACATGGCCAAGGATTCCCTGTAAATGTACATGATCATGTAATAGTACACATCTAATGTACATGAACACAAGGTTGCGAAAATGGTCATGGACAAATGACACAGACAATGTTCCATTTATCATGGGCACATCTTGTCTGAGACATACTAGTTCATTCCATGTGAAGGGAAGACACGTCCAGGGGATCAGGTGGGACCAGAAAAGTCATTTACCACCAGTACACACCATGTATGCTCGCATGCCTAGACAAACAATGCAGCAGATAACATATTCGGGTGTTCTGATGGGGTCACATGTTGGGTAGTCTTCTCATGGAGGAGTTTCCCTCCAGCGTATCTCCTCTTTCAATGCTCTGATTCATTCCATAGATCATCATTTCCTAAGTAGTTTTCCACATTTAATAGAATGATGGTCATGAGTTTTGTCCAAGGAGATATGAGGTCAGAAGTTATTGTGGGTCATTTGGGTTAGTCATGTTTGGACCAAAAGTGCGTGACTGATATTACATTCTCTTTCACTTTGAGGGCATGTGTCATGTTATATCCTTGATATAGGATTATGACCCCCTTGTTGTGATGAGATCAGATGGAGTTGTATTTTCCCTCTAGAGAGTTTGGGGTTGGATCCCATAATTTTTTGTTAGATTTTTTTCATCCCACTAAAGAGGCTGATGCGACATCCTCTAGCATATCAGTTCCCTAGATTGGGTTATTAGTACCATCATGACTAAATCTATTTGGATGGAGATCCCCTATCTAGTATGATATCCTGTAGGTTTTTTCGCATCATCGGGGGAATCATCCCCTATATGGAGGGTAATATCATTTGGGATTTGAAATAATTGGGTAAATGATCCTCTACTCAATTGTTGGTATCATTTGGCTTATTGTATCATCATATATATGATCCACTAATCAGAATATGGTGAATGTTGGGTTTGAGGAAATTTCGGATATACGATCCCCTACATCAGGAGTTATACTAGATGGGGTTTGTGGAATATTCATCACCAACACTATGCTGTAAGGATCTTCAATTTTAGTGATAGGATCTCTAAGAAGTCATTATTTTGTTATAGTTACCCCTAACATATCAGGGGAGTGTTTCACTTTCCAATTGATGTCTTTAGGTTCATGGTTTATACTATAGTATCTTGGGATTTATCCCATCAATGAGGAGTTCTCGTTTACAGTTTTCATGAATAGTTTTATATTTTCCCCTAGGGGATCCAAGGATGGAACCCATTTCTAAGCGATGAGACCCTTTATGTTTCCAATAGGGTTAGTAGAATCCCCCATCATGGATTGGTGAGATCCCCTTTTTGAGTATCACAATCCAGTGACTTCCAACGTTACCTTTATTCATAAAGAGATCGAATGATCATGTTGTCTTTGATGTGTTCCCTTGGAATGGAGGTGTTCTATGGTAAGATTTTTGAAACAAGATTTATTGGTATCTCTCAAATGTACCATCTGGGATGTAAGAGTTGTACCTGATGCAGTGTATCACTCAGATGAGTCTCATTTGTGATGAAATATATCATGGAGTGTATTCTCCTAAACCTGTTTTTCCTTTAGGGTATTCAGTAGAAACTGGTCACTAACTATGAAGTCCCAACCTCAAGATACATGGAATCTAAGATGAGTATTTCTGGGTGATTTTTGAGATTCCTTGTGGTGTTTTAATGTGTCTTGGTTGAAACCCCATTTGTACTGGGATGACTATTTATATATAGCCTTGGATGGTTTGAGATGGGATTTCTCTCCCATTTGAGTTCGCTCTGGCTAGGTGGATGGAACTATTGACTTTTATTTTCTCACATTTATTTTTTGTTTTTTGAGATCCTAATGAGTGTTGTTATACATACCATTATATGTTATTTTCTTAAATATTCTATGTCTTGTGCAGAACAATTTCCATTCAATGAATTCATAGGAAAAATCAAACCAAGCGGAGCTTATAGAGATTTACTGACTCGGGTGTTTGTTGGATCTAGTCATTGGATCTTTCGGGTGGTTTTATTTGATAGAGATCTTATCCATATATGTAGGTTGGAGGTATTAATGTTTTCTTCTAGTGGAATGCATTTTTTCACTATACTCCTTTTGTACATTATTTTTGGATAGATGAATATATGCATTTTTTCATCTTATATATCACAACACTGTTTTATGGATGTGTATGTGGGTGCATGTATATAGGTATCTTAGGATAAGGTCTCCCATGTGTGTGTGATAGATTACTCACCACTAGTTTCTAACCGCAGACAACTAGAGGTGGGATTGTGGAGTTTTGACTAGAGCCTTGTTGGGTCGGTTCCTGAAATAGTTATATCATAGCAGGGTTCCTCATTGGTACTGCAGTGTTGTGATCTTGGTTTGGGTTTCATAGAGACAGTTCATGGTGTTTCATGTTCATATTTCAGGTCAAGGACTCTTGTCTTGGTGTGGAAACCGACGTATCCATTCCTTGATACTCTAATAACATACATTTCAAATTGGTACATTCATACACTGGTCATAGGGAAATTAATGGCCTATGAATCATATAGTACTTGGTTTTGGGTTTTTTTGTCCTTCTTGAGTCAACTCTCCAGATATAATCATTGATTATAACATGTATTGATTTTGTTTTAGGAATCCACCATGAAGACATCCATATTGGGTTCCATGATGTTATGATGATGATAATCTACCCTCATATGAGGCATGAATGTAGCGAGCTAGTTCTAAGGCTAGACCACCGGGTGGTCCCCCAATTGAGCCACAACCCATCAAATATCATTTTGTTCTAGCAGTGTAGACTCAAGATGTATTAAAGATGAGTTCCCAGTATAACTTCTAGAAGCAGTGACTTCTCAGGTTTTGTGGTGGTCCATTCCACCAAGTTGTTAATGGAATTATTGAGGTATTCGCACATGTTTCCATCCTTGTGAGGACACTTCCTGATCTAATGGTGGTCTTAGTACCGATCCTTCTATATGGTTCATTCAGTAGATGCTGAATTCTAGTGCTAAATCATCACATATATGTGACACTCGCTTGGGAATATTTTGATTGGATCCTCATGGAGGAGTTATATTTTTTCTGGTTGAGATCATTGTGTACCAATGATTTTCAGTATCTTTGGAAGGATAGCATGACTATTGAGGTTTTTTCAGAAAGTTTCATAGGCCTTCCACGTAACTCTATGGGTATTGTTCAAGGTCCATTTTTATATCATAGACCTTTGAGGAGGTATTACATTCGGAGATCAGGTAATCAATGGTGTCATTGTATATTCCCACCTATGTGGAAGTGCTAGAGCATGCCTTGGTGGTGGAGATATTTCTGGCTAAGCTGAATCCAATTGTTAGTGTTGCGAATGCAAGTGCATAGAACTCAAATCATGAATGTTGTGGCATGAACTAAGATTTTTATGTTTGAGAAACTTCCAGAGGTGATCCAAGGATGTAGGATCTATGGATCAGGACTTACATGATGATTTCGGTCAGTGTAGAAGAGGTGGTGTTCCGCTTATGATAGTTAGGGACATAATTCTCAAACTTTTATGACCCGCCATGTTGCTGAGAAGGAGTAGGTTGATTGACCACCTAGATAGAGGAAAGATATTGATCCTGGAGGACCAGAGGAAGGCATATGTGGTCAATGAGTTCCTAGAGAAGCATGACGTGGATGACGGTACATGTTACACCATCATCCTTAGGTTGTAAAAATGTGGCCCATGGAGCTGGGGGATGAGGGTGAGGACAACCACAGACTACAGATTCCTTTGACCGAAATGCCCCAAGGGTAGATATAGTTACTTTATGGGTCATTTTTTCTTTCTACAGTACTATTGATAGACATTTTTGTGAGGTATTCTTTTCGTGGTTCTTTTTTCTTGATGTTTGTTTAGGGTTATGTTGGAGATAGTTAAAACTCTGTGTTGGTTTTGTTCTATGTGATCTACACTAGATAAGAAAGGGGGATATTTCCTCCACCAATACATGTGTTGGTGATGTGAGAAAATTCATGAGGGTGAGTCAGTGTCGCCCAAAGTGGAATGTTTCGAGTTGTGGTGGATGAGCCACTCTTTCTTTTGTGTTCGAGGAGGGGTTGTGTGATTGAGTTTTTTTGAGGAGAGACATATAAGAACTGGTGTGTGTACTTGGGTAGACCATTTTGTTTGTTGGTATGCTCACATCTTCAGCGTCATATTTTTTACATGAGTTTCTCTAAGTCGGTGTGGAAGAGTTTGACGTGACTTCAAACTCAAAATAATTAATTAGTCGTTCCCCACGTATATGTGTTCTTCAAATGTGATGGAAAACTATATAGGTGAGTCATTAATTCCTAAAGAGTACATATCGATGTGAGATGGTTGAGTTAAAGTGACTTGTGTGTTTGGAGAGAGAGGTTTCATTGGTATATATGTCAGGTTAATGAGGTGGTGTTATATAAGGCCACATGACTGTACAAAGACTGGGTGTTTGGTGGTTTCTTTTCTTGTATGTCGTAGCTGAGGGGGCATGTTCCCACTTTGTTTCACGATGTTGACCAGTATGATATGGAAATCAGGTAGGGATGAGCCTTTGTGTTTAAGTGACGGAATTCTCATTGGAATTACAAGAACCCTTAGCAAACTTTATGGTGATCATTGTGAGATCACTATCATGGGTTTTCCAGTTGAGTGCTCTATTTCTTTCCCATGTTCCGTATATTTTTCATTTCTAAAAAGAAAATCCATAATTTTGGTAGGATAGATTTACTATGGTTTTGAATTGTATGAAATTGTAATATTACTAGGATTATTTTTGAAATCAGGAACTGATTCAGCATGGGATTCTGTGGTCCGGAGAGCCTCAACACTATGATATTATGAATATTAAGAATATTTTATTATGTGTGCGCAATTTCTTTAGAAACATGCAATATCTCTCGATTAGAGTCATAGAACAAAATTTTGACATTTTAGTAGCGTTTGTAATGTTACTTTTACAATAGGAATGACCTAAACTATTTCTGTATTGGGTGTCAGATCGGAGGTGGATTGGCGGCAAGGTAATTTATAGAGGATGTTGATTTAATAAAATTTAAAAAAATATCCCTTACATCCCTCCCCCTTGGAGTGAACAGTGGAGGGAGCAATTTCCTATATTCCCCTTTGTAGTGATAGATGATCCGGGGACTGAATCAAGGAAACGGGACACCTCCGATCATCGATAATGATGAAAATTGATATTGAATTGGGTAGCAGTAGTTCCTAAGGACAGATATGCCCTCTAAGATTCAATTCTTCTCTACGAGGAAATAGGTTTTTTTTACAACCTGGTCCCATTTTTTATGGAACATTTTAAGGTTTTTTCCACATAAACTCAATTTAGGGACCCCTTGAGGGTTGATCTATGTGTTTGGGGGAAAACATGGGTGATTCAAGTTGCTCACAGGGAACTTCCTGATGTATTCCTCATCTACATAGAGTGTAGTGTAGTAGATAACACTGTGTGTTGTTCTCATTTGGGGAAGATGGATTTTTAGGACTATATTACATGAACTGTGGTTACACTCCTTGTAGTGAACCAATTTCTTGTGAAGACACTGTCAAGGATGTCTTGTAAACATACACATATGTGTAATAGTACACGGCTAGAGTACACGATCATGGGGTGCCAAAAAAGGACACGGGAAGATGGAATGACCAGATAGTTTTATATTCAGGACACATCATGTTCTGAATGGTACACACCATGTGTGATAAATAGCTGGTCGAGATGTATGAACGGAAGACACAAACATGGCCCGAGTGTGGTGAGACAGGTCGTAAGCCTCTGGTATGGACCGTGTAATTCCATATTTCCATTTAAGACATTAACAAGAGTCCATTGTCAGGTATTCAGTGGGGTCATGTTCCATGTAGATCCCCTTATATGATGTGCAGTCTTCACTTGGAGGATTTTACACCAAGTGTATCTCTGTTGTCGGGGCTAAGATTCAGGACTTTGATTAGAATATCTATAGTATTTTATTGAATATAATTTGATGATGGTCACTCATTTGGTCCTAGGAGATGTGAAGTGAGGTGGTGTTGTGGGTCTCTTGAATTAGTGACATTGTGAGCATCAACGGTTGAGTGGGTTTCCTTGGTATTATCCTATGATGGTATGTTTGGAATTACATCCTCAGTAAAGTATTATGATCCCGTTGATATGATGCTATTTTTTAGAGTAATAGTATCCCTCCGTGGAGTCTATGGTGGGATCCTCTATTATTGTTTTAGAGTTGTTTAATTCCTCCAGAGATGAGGGGAAGGAACCTATAGAATATCATTTCTATAGATCACGTTCATCATATTTTCATGTCCCACACTACATGGTTGGAAATCCATTATCTAGTTAGAGATCCATTTAGGGTATATTATATCATCAAGATTATGATCCCCTACATAGAGGAAAAATTTTATTAGGATTGTGGAATCATTGGTTATATGATCCCCTACTTAGATGTTGGAATTAGTATGGTTGCGGCCTCTAAGGATATACGATACTCTACATAGCATACAGTTTATATAAGGTATATGGAAACATTAGATATATGATCCCCTACTTTATGAGTTATACCAAATGGGGTTTAAGGAATCGTTTATACCAACACTACATATTTGACAATCCACTATTAATGTGATATGATCTCTAGGATGAAAAATTGGTTTATAGTAACACCTAGTAGAAATGGATAGTAATCCCCTATTTGAGTGAGGTATTTGGGTTCGTGGTGTCCCCAAGAAGATCCTAGGATTGATCACCTATCTGAGTAGTTGTGGATTGTGGTTTTCTAGGCTGGGATTGTATTATCCCCCAGCAAATCTGTGTAGGGATTCCCTTTCTCATAGATGAAGCCTATTGTGGTTCTAGTAGGGTTAGTTGTGTCCCCTATCTTGGATGGGTGAGATACCCTGTCTGAGTATCATGATCCATTGAGTTCCTAAATAACCATTCTAAATGGAGATATCCAATGAGTGTTCTCTCTTGTATTCATTCCCCTTTTGTGGCGATGTTGTTCCATCAACATTGTGATACCCAATTGTGTAGTGTATCTTGGACATACCATCAGGGATGAAATGGTTGTACCCAATGGAGTGTAACTCTTGAAAATTTTTCATCTAGGATGATAGACCTCGTGGAGATTGTGATCCAGGACATTTTTTGACATAAGGGACTTGAGTAGAAACCTATCGTTGGCTATGAGTTGGGAACATCGTGATTTATGGAGTCTGAGACAAGTATATCTCTGTGTTTTCTGGGAGACCTTGTGGAGTTGTCATGTGTCTAGCATGACACCAATTTTATACTAAGGTTACAATTTATGTATAGCCATGGATGGTTCGATATGGTATTTATCTCTCATTTGAGTTCCCTCTCGCTAGGTCGAGTGAAATTTTATCATTCAATTTATACCTTTCCTTTTGGGGTTTTAGGGCACCCGCTATGTATTGATATAATCATCCCAACATGGGATTTTCTTGTATTTGTTGTGTCTTTTTCATACCATACAAATTTCGACAGAGTCCCAAGAGGAGAAAGATTAGGTATAACTTAGAGAGTCCGACCAACTGGGTTTTTAACGGAAATATAGACTTAGATCATTCAGGTTCAAGAATTTTAATTTTATACCCTATATCTGACCAGGTTGGATGAATTTATAGTTTTATTTTGGTGGGTGATTATTTTTCTCTATTATGCTTTGTATACTATTCCTTTGAATAGATTTACACAAATATTTCTTTTATGTTTACATATCTATTCACCATTACATGGGTTTCTAGGAGGGTGTTTATCTACAGGTACATTAGGATAAGGCCTCCCATGATTACATGATATCCTGACTCATAGTTGGTTGTCATCCCTAGGCCTATATAGGTAGGCTTTGTGAGACTGGATTGGGCCTCATTGGGTTGGGTCATTGAATCCTGGTATCCTGAAACTTTAGGATTGGTAAATCGGCTTCAATCCATTTGAAATTTGAAATACTTCTATGCAGTTCTTGGTAGAAATCCTATGATTTATTTGGATTCATTCACATAAAAGGAATTTTCATGATATTTATTTGATGATTGGAGTACAAATTAAGATTGACTAGGATACTGAGCAAGTCAGCATCATCCATTTATTAACTGTTCTTGTGGAAGTTGAATTAATCTCCACTTTTTATATATATTTAATTTTATCAATGGATGATAAAGATATAGATCATTAAATTATTTATGAAAAGATTCATTAATAATGACCTAATATTATGCTAGTGGTTTATTCCAAAAATCACTGTTGAAATCATTTTTGGGATTTTTTTATTCTCTAAGAGGGAATGCTTTCGAAGATAGAAAGAAGGGAATGACTAAGAGGCATGTGGTTGATGAAGGTCCTCATAAGGGACCCATTAACAATGAAATTGGAATAATATTTTTCTAGAAACATAGAATTGAGGTTGATTATACTCCTGGAAGTTGTGGTTGTCAAGCTAGGGTTGAGGTTCTGGATATAAACATGTGATGGTCTCATGTTGGTGGAAATTATTTCATTGAATTTTTTTCTAGATTGACTACAATTATAGGGGGAATAGAGGTTGTTTGTTACTCATTAATGTATATAAAAGAATCATTTCATGGTATTTTTTCTTAATAGGAGGTGGAGGTGCATGTTTCTTATTCCTCTTTTAAAGATAATCCTTGATAGAGCACTAAAGTCACAATGGAGAATGTGGCTTCCTCCAAACAGTCAAATAGTGAGGCTGCTATCCAAGAATAAGTTTATCATAACCTATAGAAATATTTACTAATAACATTAAAAATAATGGGAAAATATATAGTTATGGATGAAGAGGTATTTTGAATGGTCATACCATGAAAAAAATGGATGTTTTCACTTCTGCAAAATACATCTTCCAATATGCATATTGTAGTGCATAAACACGAGAATATGCTCATTGTTGGCCCCAAAGATGTTCATGGAGAGGTGAATGAGAAGTATTCCATTGGGGAAATCACTACTATATCAATGTGTGCCCCAAGGGATGTATCAAAGAATGGGGGGGTGCCACTGTCCAACTAGATTCTGGAACTAGTAAAACTATTTTTACTTTTCTTGATATTTTTAATAGATCTAATACTAGGGAAGTTTATTTTGAGTAATTTGGAAATATTCAGGGATATTTTGAGTTGAATTAAAATTCATTAGTATTGGGAGTATCGAGTAAAGTATTTTTGTCTAATCATATATATAATGCCTCAAATCAACATAACTCTGCTTTGTTGCAAAATTATTTCGGTGGAGATTAAGGTGATGGGATTTATGAGGAGGAAGATGAATCATCGTGTATGGATGATCATGTTAACACTTCACTAGCTTCTATATACTGTAAGAGTGGTAGGCACCTGAGAAGTATGGGTGGCTTCTAAGGATGGGGCAGGATGCATAAATGATTGTGAATATTAAAGGATCTTTTGTTTGTGGTGGCGCTATTTGTGAAACTCTTTATAATTGCAACCCGCAACATTATTTTATTGTATACATTCTTTTTTAATAAAAAATTTACTAAGACCATGGATTTTAATCCATGGTTTACACTGGTCATAGTGATATTTATAATTTAATTATAATTTTTTAAATTATATTTATTATTTATTATTAAAATATAATTTATTTTTTAAATTGATTATTATTTATATATTATTTGTTTATTGTTTGTTTGTTATTTATTTATTTATTATTAATCTCATTTTATTATTTATTTATTAAATGTTTATTTTTTATTTTTCTATTATCAATTTAATGATAATCTATTCATTTAAATTAATATTATTTTGTTATTTATTTATTATTAACGTATTATTTATTATTTGTTATTTAATTATTTATTTTTAAAAAAAATTGTTTTTTTTTGTTTTTTATTAACTAATAATAAATTATATATTAATTTATTATATATTATTAAATTATTTTTAATTTATTTTGATAATGATTTATTTAATATTTATTATAAATTTATTATTTGTTATTACATATTATTTATAATATTTTAATAATTTATTATTATTAATTTATTTATACTTAATTTTGTATTTAATTATTATGTAATTATTATTTATTATTAATTTATAGTTGATGTACTATATATAATTTATTTAGTATTAAATTATTATTTAAATGTTATATATTTATTATTTATCAACTATTTTTTAAATATTATTTAATATTAATTTATTATTAATTTATTTTGTATCTATTATCTATTTAATTTATATATGTTGATATTTAATATATTATTAATTAAATATTAATTTATTACTAACGTATTATTCTTTATTTATTTTTAGTTATTTATTATTTATTTATTAACAATTCTTATATTATAATTAATTATGAAAATTTTTATTATTTATTTATGAAATAATTATTATTGATTACTATTTATTAGTGATTATTTATTTTTTATTATTTATTTATTATTTATTTATTTTTATTGATTTATGAATTAATTTATTATTCATTCATTATATATTTATTTATTAATTATTAATAAATTATTGTTAAAGTTTTTAATAATTTTTTTATAATGGATGTATTCATTATTTATTATCTATTTATTATTTATTAATTTTTATTTATTATTTATTATTTATTTAATTTTTTATTTTTAATTTTTTATATATTTTTTATTATTATCATAATATCTTATTATTATCTTATAATTTATTTATTTTTTATTATTATTACTTATAACATATTTATTACTTATTTACTGTATATTATTTAATAATTTATTATTTATTTTCCAAATATAAATTAATTATTTATTCGTTATATATTTTTTGGATTTCTTACTCATTTTTTTATCTATTAATTATTTATGTGCTTATTATTATTTATTATTTACTATTTATGTTATGACCCAACTCATTGGCCAATGTATGTAGCGTTACTTTTTCTTTTTGAGTGGCTTTAATGGTCCTGTAATGTCAACTAATCATGCTATGGAGGTCACAAGAGTGTTTGGGGCATTTTCGAAGATGAGAGCTCTGAAAATGAGAAAGTAGACTGGGACTTATGGTTTGTTCATAACCGTGCGACCCAGTCTACATGGTCGTGTGGCCAGTTATATTGTGGTTGCATAGCTCCTCTGCACGGTCATCGCACGATTAGTAAAAACTATGCGCAGAGGTCATTAGACCTGCCTAGTAAGGTAGTGGGGTACGCATGGTGTGTGCACAGTTTCCGGAAACCATGTGCAGAAACCTTGCGACTCAATTTATAAGGGAAAATTGACCATTTTATACCCTTCTTCCCATTTAAAACTAATTTTACTCCTCCATTTTGAAGTTCCCAATCAGGATCTAAGTATCAATGAGAGGGGGAGGGGTGAATCAGTGATATCATTTTCTTTTTAAGTTTCCTTTTCTTGAAATAACCATCGTCGTCTGTTAAAGAGTTTCTTCCCTGCTAAACCCACCGAACCACAAGAACGCACGATTTACAAGGTTCACTACTTAACAATAGTAGCTACATCTTTTGTATGGTACAGAAATAATCAATTACCACACAATCCACTATAAAACAATCCTTTTATGTGGAATACAACGAGGAGGATATACCCTTACACTCGTGTAGCACATTGAAAACCATCCAATAGTGTGTGTTCTCCCTCTTAGCACAAATAGGGTAATGTAATTATTCTGTGCTTCTTAATGAACATTCACAAAACAAATGTCTTAAAACAATTCTTCACTTTCCTACCTAGAAGCTGGTAAGAACCTCTAGGTGCAAACATCTAGTGCGCCACTCCAAGGTTGTGTGCCTCCCTGGTTGCACACCACCTATTTGCACACCCCTCAGCTTGCGCTCCACTTGCACGCCACTCCAGGCTAGCGCGCTTCCCAGCTTGCACGCCACCCAGCTTGCACGCCACTTACTTCTGCACCACTCAGCTAGCGCGCCTACCGTCCTGTGCACCACTAACTACTTACACCCCACAATTGTGAATAGCTCACAACTTGCGAGCCACTTTTGTCTTATACATAACAGACTTCTTGAAGACACCTCCATGCTTGCGTGCCTTTGACAACTTGCGCGCCAATTCTACTTGTGTGCCACTCTGCTTGCACACCACCCTACTTGCACACCTTATAAATAACCCTCAGCTTGCGCGCCACTTCAACATGTGTGCCACTCTATACTACTTTCACTATCAGATCTCAAATGATTTCTTAAGTTTTGACAATATAAAAAATGGGGAGGATAGTCATCTATTTATATGAATTTTGGTGGCTTGCACGCCACATACACTTGTGTGCCGCTCCTACACTTGTGCGCCGCTCCAGCACTTGCCTACCACTATAGCACTTGCGTGCCGCTCCATCACTTGTGTTTCATTACATCACTAGAGCGACACTTTCTTTCCTTTGTCATATTTTGATATTATGATGTTGAAATATTACTTGCATGAAACATATATTTGCGCACCACATATACTTGTGCACCACACTTGCGCGCCGATTTCTTTCATTTTCAAAACACACTTCGTGTATCTCCAAATCCTTCATAAGGCTTGCATCACGAGTTCCCCAAACATATGATATTTTTTAAATACAAATTATCCAAGCATCATAATAGATATAATGGAATGTATTGAAAATTCCATATCTTCAAGCAGCATCATTCCTTCAAATCAAAATTGTATATGACTGGCATTATCATTTCTCCCCCTTTCCATCGTAAGGCTTGCATCACAAGTTATCCTGACATATGATATTTGTGAAATACATATCGGCAAGGAATTGTCTGGTTTACAAGTCCTTTACAGAGTGAATTGATTTGACTTTTTTGACAACAAAAAACAACAATCTATAACACCAAACTTTTCATGCTTCTTGATCCATACAACTTGGTCCGAAAACATTTTATGATGCACACAGTTGCCCATCTCTTCCTCCCGTAGCTTTCCAAATTCCTTGCTCCTTCAACCTCATTATAGTACTTCATTCAGTGTTCAAATTTAATTTTGACGGTGACGTTGGGTAGGCCAAGGTAAGGATAACCATGTGGGACCTTGTTTCCTCACATAATCTTTTCATTAGATGCACCATTTAGGTGTAGGCTCTTTCACCCAACATTTGAGGTGTTGGATGGAAACTCTAATCTACTCCAACCTACTCCAAATCTGGGGCTGATACATAAAGATTCATCATCTACATCCCTAAGGTATATGGTCAGGTTGTTTTCAATTTGATATTTGTCTCTTTCACATTTAATCTTGTTTTGTCGTGGGTCGGCCATTACTGAGTTCCTTTATTATGTTTCTTTCTTCAGGTCTAACTGACCCTAGAGTGATAAAATAGGTTAATTTACTCTTAGTTAAGGGATTAGAGATTACCCTTTTATTATATGAACTCTTAAGGGGGTGTTCCACTAAAATTTGACATTTTAGGCCAATTTCTCGAAATAGGGTTTCAGGTTTTATGATTCTCATCTTGGTATTTAATGAAATGGATTTTGTAGCATGTGTATTTTGACTAATATATGGCACCCCATGGGTGTTTGGACTTGTATGGAATGAAATTTCCCATTTGACCTTATGACATTTTGATAATGCCTATTCCATTGATTAGGGCCTTGTAAATGGAATTCTTTTGTTAAGAAAATAAAATGGGTGGCATGTATGTGTCGGCTTGGATGTGACAGCTGAAAACAATATGAATTATTTATCTCCAACGTAATGGATCGTGGGATGGTATGGCCACTCCCTTTTGTTTATTATCATTAAATGCATTTCATAGTAGTTTCTTGTCTAATTTTAAATGTTGTAATATGGTTTATGTTACATTACATAATGTGAATGCCTTTATCATTGGTATGCTTGTGGATTCTGTAAAATGTGGGTTGTTGTCATTATAGCCCTAATATATTTTGTTAATTATGGGTGGTATGTATTATAGCACATATCCATTCTATTAAATGTTGGTGGTAGGAATTATTTCCCCTATCCATTATGTTAAATGTGGTTGTAGGCATTATTTCCCCGATCCATTCTTTTAAATGTGGTCAATATGCACTATAACTCCATGGAATTATCTCACATGTGGAAGGTATGCATTATAGCTTAGATCCATTTACATCAATAGGTATATAAATAAAGGGTTACATGCTAAGACATTCCTTCAATGAGATGATGGAGGTAGACCCATGAGCTATCCATTAGGAACCTGAGTATTAGGGTAATTATATAATTTTGTATTTCATTGCATCCATGCTATTGTCTTCATAAGGATTACTTACGAGATCCACTCAGATTACACATAAACACTAATAGTGGTGGCCTGTTGAGATTTATCTCAAAAACTATTTGGGACATCGTTGAAATTCAAGGACACTATTTTCCTACAGAGGTACCGATAGAGGAAAGCATTACTAATCTATTTGTTGAAATTATTTCATAGATGGATCTTAGGAGCATTAGACCGGCCTTAAGCTCGAGATTCCATGGAAAATAATTTCTATTTTCTAATTATTTACTTAGGTACCTATATTCTCATTTCCAATTTTTGTTCCGGTATTGTAAAATCCTTCCAGGCATGTATACTTTTATCAGACACTACCTATGAGGCCATGATATTTATTCTTCAGTCTTCTGTTGTTTACTCATTCTGTCTTTTGATTATTCTTCTGCTATTTTATGTTTCAATTACATTGTTGTGTACTTTTACATTAGGGTAAAGTATCCTTGCGGATTTTACCATTAAAACCCCCCCGATGCTTGTTAGCAGCCCCGGGCTTATATGGAGACACACCAGGTGGCATGTGGCCTACCCGGATCAGGGCATGGTTTATGTGGAAGCTGAGTCTGGGACATCACAAAGTAATATCATAGGGCTTGTTCCTTTATTTCTTCACTATTTGGTGATAATAAATTAGAGATTGGGAAAACTTAAGGACATATTAATGAGCTGTGAATGGGAATCGCAGACCCATATACAGGGTAAAGGCCATGTTCCTTACTTATTCTTGTTATTGATTCGGAAATTAATATTGACATCATTTCACCATTGGTTGCTTCACATGTTTTTTGAAGTGATCGAGATTGATGATATTGGAATTGTGATTTCATTGCTCAACTGGATGAAATGATGGTTATGTATTAGAATATGAATCATGGTAGGAACAATATATATATACTATTAATTTTTCCATGTCACAATTAAATTTTTATTGAGCATTTGCTTTTTCATATTTTTATTGCTTTCTATGTAAAGGTAATTGTGCAGAAACCTTTCTAAAGGATGAATCGTTTATGGTGTGAGTTTTGTGGTTGGGTTCCACTCTTTGATTCATAATGTTTATGGGCCCTTATGCATCAAAAAATGTAATTCTTACTAGCTCAACCATTTGGGTAATGATATAATATCATTTATAAGAACAATTTAAAATGTAAATGGCATCCAAGTGAGTGTTATCTTATGAATCATAAGGTGTATGAGCCCTTATGGGCCAGAAAATTACATATCATTGGAATCAACTATTGGAAGCAACATATAACTTGAGAACATCCTTTTTACACATGAATAATAAATAATATTTACCTGAACATGGCATCAGTTGTGGATATAAGGTTTTATTCATTTTTATGTATTTTTATGGTTTTTGTAATGTCTAGTCATAGCTTTAGATGCAGGAAAAGTGGAATGTTTGTTCTAATGGAAATGCTTCAGTACCTTTCCTGGATTATTAAATGATTTTCTCTATGTTTTAAACCCCATAAGAGATGTTTTTCTGGCATTGAATTATTATTCCCCCATGGCTTCCTCTAGTCGTGAACCCTGAAGGCGGTGACAATCATGTTTCTAAACTAGAAGACCTTGTTTTTCTGTTTTTCTTCTAGATGAGCCTCTTGTGGTTCCTCGCATTATATGTGTATTGGGCGTTGATACCCAGTTTCAATAAGGTTTTATGCTTATGATGAAGAATATACAAGGTTGACTGTGCCTTGTCCCGAGAATGGAAGAGTTCACTCATGAGTTTCAGCAGCTAAATCATCCAACATTCTTAGGGGATGAGAGACATTTTTCTGTAGAGTCCAGGATCAAGGTGATCATGTCTATCTTCGAGCACCAAGAGATGCCTCTAGATTAAAGGATCAATCTTGATACTTATATGCTATGCGACTCATTCACAAGATGGTGGGATGTCATCACCCAGGATGTCCAACATTGGGAGATGGTTTGGATTGACATCCAAACAGCCTTTTACTACTACTTATTTCCCCAGACTCTTAGGGTTGATCGATCTAGGGATTTTATGAATTTTCAGTAAGGAACCATGTTAGTCATGGATTACTCATCCTGTTTCACTAGGTTTCAGTGTTTTTATCTTTCTTTATCCATTGATGACCATATGGATACTATGTGATTTGAGGTTGTGATGTGTTACTCTATCCAGACATCGTTCAATGATTTTAGTCAGATGACTATTTCTGAGATCTTCAACCAGTCCCTTATTATAGATCAGAATCCAAGGGATGTTGTGGGTGAAATCCAAGGTGGTTAGGAACCAAAATCTTATTCTTGAACTGATTTGGGGACAAATAGTCGTTTCAATTAATTTTTCAGAAATGGTGGTGGTCATGCTACTGCCTCTATTAGTTCTTCTATTTTTCACTAGGGTGGAATGCTGGGAAATTACAAGAGACAGTGCACGTGATATCCAATTGAATGCAGAGGTTGTGGTGTGACGGGTCCCCTCCACCATTTCTGTATATTTTTTCCTCTAATACCTAGTGATCAAGGATCTACTCCATCTACTCAACCTAGATAAGGGATAGTTGGATCACAATAAGAATGATATTGTAATACCATCGATCGATCAGGCCTAAGTGGCAGCCGAGGTAGAGGAAATCAGTCATATGACTCACAACACCAAAAGAGTGGTCCTGCTCTGGGATTCTGGCATGAACTGAGGGCCACATTACAGGACAATTACATGTAGTCTGTCCTATGTTATAGGAGGGGATCTTGATACCTTCTATTTTATGAGGTATTATTCTAGGATCCACCACTTTAGTATCTGCTTTTTTTGATACCAGCACTTCACATTATTTCATATCTAGAGCAATTACATGGATTTTGGGCCTTGACATCGAGTTTTATCATTGTGTAATGATGACAGATAGACCCTTAGGTATTCGTTCAGAGGTTGTTTGCTATTATCATAACTTTTCCCTTGAGATAGTTCATTACCTTGTCAAATGGAACCTGTAAGTTCATGATATGATGGGTTATAAGGTAATCCTTAGGGTGGACCGGTTAGTTCCCTATGTAGATTTTATTGACAAATATTGTCATAGGGTGACATTTATATCACCAGAGGGAATTAAACATGTTCTTAGGGGAGAATGGGATGTTTGTTTGAGATGAGAAGGACCTGAGCAGCAGAGGCTGGGTAGTTTTTTGACATAGGTTTTCAGTCTTTACCTCGATTATAAGGTGTTGAACCCAAAAGCTTTTCCTCCTAAAGTGGAGCTCTTTGGAGATGTTTTTACAAACAACTTATTTGTTCTACCTTCTAATTGATTGTTAGAATTTAATATTGAGCTAGTTCTAGGGGACTTTCATGTGACCATTCATATATATTGGATGTGTCATGAACCTGCCCAAGTTGACCCTAAACCTGTCAACAGGTCCAGCCCGCAACAACTCCCGAGAGGCGTCCCAATCCTCCTGGGATGGAGACAAGCAAAAAGGGAATCAATATCGTTAACAAGGGAACGATTTCACCCACATATAAACAATCCAACAAACAAAAGAAAGAAATTGACAGCCCAAAATACATTTATATTAAAACTGAACTAAACATTATTTGAACAAGAAACTCAAATTACAACTAAACCAACAACTCATTTGACCATCCTGATAACCAAATAAATCCATGTGACCCTTCTGGTCACTCTCCATAATAATGATCACATGTCTCCCAAGGCGATCGAACTCATGCTAAAACCTATACAAGGGCTAAAAAACAGAAGAAGACTATGGTCATGAGTATTAAAACTCAGTAGGTTAGCCTGATATTCTTTTCCCAATTCACATCCATTAAAATAAAAGAAACATAAATTTCAAGTTTTAAATACAAAATATAAAGGTATGTTTTCCAAATTAGTTCACATTCTATATAAAACAAATCACCAGACAAAAACATTCATGTTTTATAAAAAAGAAATCTGGTAACAATTTTCAAAGAGGTGTAACTTCAAGATGAAAATAGTTTTCAATATGGATTCTTTAACGAATTTACACTTTTAAATAAATCACACACACTGCTTAATTCACCAGCCATACACAATGTATGCTGACAGTGACTACAAAATAGACAATGAGCATAAGTCACGGGAACACCCCTAGGCACTAGTTAGTTGTGAGCCCCAGGTACCTCATATCTCAGTGAAAGTTACCATAATAAATATTTGTCCTCGATCACACGAGCCAATAGTAGGGAGGATACCCATATTCTAGTAATCCCCCAATATCATCATCATAATATTTTAGTTAGTGTTGTCTTGATCAAACTTTCTACATGAAACAGGTGCCAAACCCCACAGGATCACTAGAATACTATTACACATCCACCCACCGAGATACTCGGGATTCCCTTTATTGCTCAATCAAGTTACAATTATATTATCAAATTCAAATTTCACATCCAAATTCAATTCCCAAACCATAAACACACAAAAATCACACAAGAATTATTTACATTTCATTCACGAATCAACATAACCACTTAAAATTTTCCCAAAACAATTTCAAGAAGTGTATTGAGGCTTTGCACATAAAACTCATTCAAAAACTATTTTTTATTATAAACAAAAACCAAAACCTTACAAAAACATATTTGGAATCCCAAAAAACATTTATTAAAATCATTTCATGGACCATAAAACAATCCCAATTGACACAACATGGTATATACAAGTAAGACACTCATTATTCATTTATAGGAAAGGCCAAATGGGCCTTCAAACAATATCTCAAAACTATAAGTTTAGAAAGTTATGAATTTTAATTTTATCAAGTAGGTGTTTACACACAATTTATAGAATCAACCAACATTCATAAATCTCTTAAAAGACTCGGGTTACATATTCAAAACACAACCATTTTCATAAGAATGTGAAACATTCCATTTTCCGTCAACTCTGGCCAAAACATGTCGTAAACCAAAAACCATTTGTTTGTAAAACCAAATCCAAATAGAAAAGCCATAAATGGACCTCAAAATAATTTTTTACATTATTCTAATGTATTTATTAATCCAAAAAAATCATTTCAAATTACACTAGACACATAAAATACAACCGAGCAATTTACCGAACACATGGCATCCACCCTTTAAGAAAACAACTTATGTTAATCACATAAAAAGGGATAAAATACCATTTTAATGCCATAAACATATTCAGGACACTGAAACATATTCAAAATACCATAAACCATGTGCTAAAACTCATGGATTAATTAATCAAATAAGAGGAGTGCATATTTATACCAAAACTACAATATTTTTAACAAAATAAGTCATAAAACCTAATTTGAAAACAAAACCTTCAAAACCAAGGATTAACAGAAGAAAATATCATATAAATAAGGTTAGAACAGAATTATAATGATTAATATTAAAGGATAAAGGCTTGTGCAAGGGATATTCTACCTCAAATCCTTTGCGTAATGGAAACGCACACCCAAAATCACCATCCGAAGGTTTACAAACCCTAAACCTTTGATCACCAGCACCAAACGAACAAAAACCCCATCAAGAATCATGGGGTAATAGAACCCTTGGCCTATCACGACTACGAGAGACTGTAAAATCAATAAATAATGAAAGGAGGAAGAAGAGGGAGGATAAAGGAGAAGGAATCTCACCTTTTTAACTAGAAAGATCTACATATTCCATTAGATATTCACCATTTAATGGATTGAAACTTCTTGGAGATGATCCTAAATTCTGGAAGAACAACCAAAAGAAGATTTGGGTGGGAAATATCACGAATTTAATGAGTTATTTATGAATTAATTTACCTTATCAATTCTGGACGATTTGAGGTACCATGAGAACTTTCTCCCTAATATGTGAATCATATTAACTTCAAAAAGGGAAAATCGATAATGGGGGTGAGGATAGAGATATTTTCATAGAGTGGGAGAAGGAATCACCAAAATATATAAAAAACTTAATTATATATAAAAGAAGCATATTTTTTTAAACTAGAAATGGGCTCATGGTAGGCCCAAATCATGAAGTAACCACCCTCTCTCATAAAACTCCTAAACTATAAATGGGGAACCAAAATTAGGGGGATTATACATATATGAAAGTTAAAAACTAAAAATTAATCTCACCCAACACCCAATATAAGGATTGTGAATTTAAATGAATCGGATTAAACTCATGACATGAAAAGAGAAAAACAGTTGTGACAATTCTCCCCACCATTAAAGCTTCCCACCCCTGGAAAGCCATAATGCTTTTTATCTAATAGAAAAACTCATAAGGATTCCATATAAACATAATCCATCCTCTAAATCTATGAAAATATCATTCACCAAAAATGTAACTTTGTACTCTTGACCAAAAACAACCAACACACAACCACTTCTGGGGAATCAATAGAAAGATTTAGCCACCACCTCCACAACCAAGCCAAGAACTAGATTGTTGGTCCTTTTTGCAATAAACCCAAAGATCACCCCAAAACATAGGACACTCACAAAATCCAATTACTTGGTGTGGAGGCCGGAATGGGATCCCCACCATTAAATCACAACTACCATCTGACAAATCCTAAAGGAAAGATCTTCGAGACCCACCGTGGGTATCACCACCATTAGAGACCAACTAGAAATGAACAAAAAAAAGAATTAAAAATGAACTGGAAATGGGAATAACCTCCATAGGAACACCAAAAATCTCCCACAAAAACCTAGAAACCCATGTTGATAGGAACACAAAATGAACAATTAAGCCACCCACTCTCGAATGGAGGCGGCAGGAACTGGGCCAACACTCTATGCATAGATCCAAACCCCCACCAATTAGTGAGGGGAGGGGAGGGGACCCAATCATTGGGAAATTGAAAATACAAAAGAAACAATTGAACTACCTCAATGAAATTGTATATGTATGAGCTTAGCAATTATACCCACAATCCTAGGGCTCCTGACTAGGTGCTAGCTTCACTTCGAAACCTATGGCTAGAGCTCTTATGAATGAAGCATCTCTTGCATCACAACCAGGCTTTGATAATCCCCAATATGTACTACATCCCTTAGTTCCACAGAGTACCACATAACACTCCCAGTACGAAACAACAGATTAAGAGACACCACAGAACTCTCTTCCTCAACAACACATTTTTACACAAACAAGAATATAGAGAAACACAACACTATTTTCTCTCACTCCTAAAGTGGATCAGAATGAACAAGGAACAAAGATAAACACCCACTAAACATAACCAAGCACAACTAATACAACCAATAGAATCACCATAAAGTAAAGTCACTTTAAATCAAGCCAATAAATCTCTCTATTTCAAAAAAATGGGCTAAGGTATCATTCTAAGTGGTGGATTTAACATTTGAAACAAATCCGTAGGTTGATAAACTGCAAACATAGAAATGGAGAACCATCCATGGAAATATCACAACATCCAACACATCTTTAGAAACCCACTGAGCATTACCCCAAAACCGAGCCACCAACTAGATCTCATCTCAAGATGGAACAAGAGTACGACTTCTAGATAATAAAGAAGAATACTGAATAGATAAAACTCCTATGACATAGGAGTAAACATCCACATAACCATCGGTTCAAAACAAACACCACATTTTTTCAGAAAAAAAAATTTATGAAAAATAAAAAATAAACTAACTAGGTTGATTTTCACATTCAGCAATGGTGTTTCATCAAGTCTCACTCACCTGAATATTTACATGCCACCCAGGGCACTCAAATATTAGGTCATACCGGCCATTCATCCATATATATAGAAGATCATTCGTGTGAGAACCCATGAAAACACCAAATGGAAAAAAAACATCATCATTACAAAAATAATCATGTACCTTCCAAAGGCACATTAACCAACAAATCAAAAACCATTTTGACGTTTTCACAAGCAAAGACACACTTCATCAAGAACCATTTGATAAAAAAATAATCCATTTAATTTAATAGAACTTCCAAAAACAACCATTCTATTCCAAATATCCCTTTCCCATTTTAAAAAAATAGTATGGTCTCTTTTCATCATTCGACAACCACAAAGGCCAAAACACCCTTCTAGAAAACACCAGCCTCTCAAAACCAAACCTCCAAAACTAATTCATCAGATTCAAAAAAAATTCAATAGCCTAAAAACCCCAATTTAAAAAAAAGTTTCCAAATTAATTTATGATTATTCACACTTTCAAAACATTTTATTTCAACAATCCAAAAGTTTGGATTATAGATAATCCAATCTTGTTAAAAAAATCCACTTCCTTCCCGAAATTTGTTTCTTTAAAAAACACAAAATTCCCAAAACCATTCTTATATTTTATTTTTGAAAACCCCTTTTCCACTTTTCTAAATCCAATAATTACTTTAAATCCCATTTCTATAATTCTCAGAAAAGTATTTTCAAAACAAAAATTCATAATTCATGAAACGTCCAAGAAACCCACAAAAGGGAAATAGTGTCGGTGGGTGACGTGACCATATGGATGGCGGCCATATGTCAAACACAAATCCTACACATAGAGACATATTAGGACCATGACACAACTCCAAATGGATTTCTAGGCCCTATGGTGTCATGGAATCCATTGGTTGGACTCCCCTTGTCATATACCAAAACTAGACAATCAATAAGAAAAAAAGACACTAATAAAACCAGACTTCTCAAGGAAACCCGATGATTAAAACGAGAAAGAGTTTGCGATGCACTTCCCGTACTAACCTCTCTAGTCCCAAAAATCCTACTTCATCTACCTTGAAATACCCCAAATAAAAAGGGTGCTCTAAAAAGAACGGTATGCTAAGAGCTGACCTCCACTGATTCCATTTTGTCATGAACCGGCCAAAGTTGACCCTGAACCGGTCAAAAGGTCTAGCCCGCGACAAGTCCCAAGAGGCATTCCTGATCCTCCCGGGATGGAGATAAGAACCAAGGGAATAAATATAGTACACAAGGGAATGATTTCACCTACATATAAACAATCCAACAAACAACAAAAAAAATGGACAGCCCTAAATATATTTATATAAAAACTGAACTGAAAATTATTTGTACAAGAAACTGAAAGTGCAAATAAACCAACAACTCATCAAACCAACCCGATAACCAAACAAATCTATGTGACCCTTCTGGTAACTCTCCAACATAATGATCACATGTCTCCCAAGGTGATCTAACTCAAGATTAAACCTACACAGGGGCTAAAAAACAGAAGAATACTATAGGCGTGAGTATTAAAGCTTTGTATGTTAGCCCAATATTCTATTCCAAATGTACATCTTTTAAAATTAATATAAACATAAATTTCAAGTTTTAAATACAAAATATAAATGTATTTTTACCAAATAAGTTACCATTCGATATAAAACAAATCATCTGACAAAACATTTCATGTTTTATGAACAATAATGCTAGTAACAATTTTCAAAGAGGTGCAATATCAAAATGAAAATAGTTTTCAAGAGGGCTTCTTTAAAGAATTTTCACTTTTAAAAAAATCACCCACACTACTTAATTTACCAAATAAACACATTGTATACTGAAATTGTGTACAAAATAGCCAATGAGCACAAGTCATGGGAACACCCCTAGGCACTAGTTAGTTGTGAGCCCCAGGTACCTCGTATCTCAGTGAAATTAACCATAATAAATATCTACTCTTGTGCACACGAGCCACTAGTAGGGAGAGCACTCATAAACTAGTGTCCCCTAACATCATCATCATCATATTTTAGTTATTCCTTCCATCTTCAAACTTTCTACATGAAACCGGGGCCAAACCCCACTGGATCACAAGCATACTAGTACACGTCCTCCCACCTAGATACCCAGGATTCCCTTTAGAGATAAATCATGTTACGCATATTATCAAATACACATTTTACATCCAAATTACATTCCCATTCCATAAACACACAAACATCCCACAAACATTCTTCACATTTCTTGCACAAATCAATAAATCACTGAAAATTGTCGTAAAACAATTTGAAGAAGTGTATAGAGGCTTTGCACATAAAACTCATTCAAAAACTCTTTTTTAATTATAAACAGACACAAAAACCATGCCAAAACATATTTGGAAGCCCTAAAAACATTTAATCAAATCACTTCATGGACCATAAAACAATCTCAATTGACACAACATGGTATATACATGTAAAACACCCATTCTTAATTTTTAAGAAAGACCAAACGTGCCATTATACATTTTCCCAAAACTATCATTTGAAAATGTTATGAATTCCAGTTTTATTAATTAGGTGTATAAAAACCATTTACAGCATCAAACCACATTCATAAATCTCATAAAACACTCAGGTTACATATTCAAAACACAACCATTTTCATAAGAATGTGAAATAGTCCATTTTCCGGAAACTTGGGCCAAAACATGTTGTAAACCAAAAACCATTTGTTTTTAAAAAAATTATAAATAGAAAATCCATAAAAGGATCCCAAAATAAAATTTTACATGCTTCCAATGTATTTAGAAATCCAAAAAAATCACTTTAAATTTCACTAGACACGTAAAATCCAACCGAACAATTTACTGAACACATGGCATGCACTCTTTAAAAAAACAACTTATGTAAAGAACATATAAAGGGATAAAATACCATTTTCATGCCATAAAGTTATTCAAGGTACTGAAAAATATACAAAATATCATAAACCATGTGTGAAATCTCATTGAAGGATTTATCAAATAAGAGGAGTGCACATTTGTACCAAAACAACTATATTTTTAACAAAATAATCCATAAAACATAATTTGCACACAAAATCATTAAAAAAAGGTTTCATATCCGAAAATATCGTATAAATAAGGTTATAATATAATGATAATGATGAATCTTAAATGATAAATGCATGTGAAAGGGATATCCTACATCAAATCCTTTGTGTAATGGAAACACAGACTCAAAATACCCATATGAGTGTTTACAAACCCTAAACCTATGACAAAAAGTCCCAAACAAACCAAATCCCCATAAAAATCATGGGAAAATAGAAACCTAAGTCTATCATGACTATGGGAGATTATAAAACCAATAAATAATGAAAGGAGGAAGAATAGGGAGGATAAATGAGAAGGAATCTCACCTATTTAACTAGAAAATTATTCGTATTCCATTATATCTACACCCATAGAGAAAATTGAATGGATTGAAACTTCTTGGAAATTCTCCTAAGATCTAGAAGAACCAGGGAAATAAGATTTGGGGTAAATAGATCCCGAATTTAATGAGTTATGTTTCAAACAATTTACCTTATCAATTCTGGAATATTTGAGGTAACATGTGAACTTTCTCCCTAATCCACGACTCATAAGAGCTCCAAATAGGGAACATCAAAAATGGGGGTGAGGATAGGGATATTGGATTTGAGTTGGATGTGGAATAACCGAAATATATTACAATTTTAATTAGATATAATAGAAACAAATTATTTTTTTAATGGAAATGGGTGCACGGTTGTCCCAAATCATGAAGTAACCACTCTATCTCCTAAAACTCCTAAAAAGAAATGGAGAACCAAAATTAGGGTGATTATACATATATGGATGTTAAAACTCAAAATTATTCTCACCCAACTCCCAATAAAATTATCGGGATTTTAAATGAACTGGATCAAACCCATGACATAAAAAGAAAAAAACAGGTTTGACCGGATGGAACCTAAAGAGCTTCTGGAACTCGAAAATAAGTTGGAGTATCAGGAGGTGGAAGGTTTTATACACCCCATTACTTCTTAATAGGGTTCACCTATCCTATTTTCCAAAAAGGTGGATGGTACCCTTAGTATTGTTTGTGGATTACCATTGGTTGAATCAGTTAACAATCTGCCACTAGTATCCATTTCCTAGAATAAGTGACCTCATTGATCAGATTCGAGGAGAAAAAGTGATTTCAAAGATAAATATGAGGTTTTACAACCATCAAGTGTGTGTATGGAATTAATACATACCTTGAACAAGTTTAGATGTAGGTATGGCCATTACGAGGATATGGTTAGGTCATTTGGACTCACGAACGCCCCTGTTGTCTTCAAGGATCTTATGAATCTTGTTTTCCACCCATATTTGGATTTATTTTTGGTTTTCTTCATGGATGATATCTTACTGTATTCTTGATTAAGACATAAACATGAAACCCATCTTGAGATCATGTTAACTAAACTGGGATATAATCAAATCTATTCTAATCTTATTAAATGCAACTTCTGGATCAAAGGAGTTAACTTCCATGGTTATATCATCTCAGAGTCAAGTGTTTCTATTGACCCATAAAAATTCAAGGTTGTGGATTCTGGGAGAAACCCAATAATTTATTTTATATCTAGTGTATCTTGGGGAATTCCAAATACAACTAAAACTTCATTCATGATTTCTCACACCTTGAAGCACCGCTAATAGGTTTGATGAAAAAGGGTGTGAAATTCGAATGGTCAGAGGATTGTGAAGAATCATTTCAAGAGTGGAAGAGAAGACACATATCATCACTTATAATTATTTTACTAGAGCTAGAAAGGTCTTACATAGTCTATTTTGTTGCATCTGGTGTTAGGATTAGAGTAGTTTTGATGTAGTACGAGCGAGTCATTGCATATGGGCCTCGTCAGTTGAGGCCCCATGAGTACAATTACAAAACACACACCCTTGAGCTTTCTTCAGTTATTCATGACTGACACTGTAGGAGACACTATTTATTGGGATAGAATTTTTTGATGTTCATAGAACAAAAAATCCCCAAATACATCTTCACATAGGAGGATATGAATCTCAGGAAGTGTAGGAGGGTCGAGTAACTGCAATCATTCGATTTTGGACTTGCATATACTCTTGGGAAAAGGTTATTTATTGGATGATTATATGAGATGAAAGACTCATACATAGGAATTTCATGAGTCATGTGATTAATGTAATCATATAGCCTTATTCTTGGAGATGGAGGTTGAGGGTTTGGGGGACCATGGTTATACTATTATCTCATCTTTAGCGGTGAAATGTACTGTTTTGGAATGAGTAAGGTTGAGATAGATATATGAACCTCAAGGAAGTTTCCTATGGGAAATTGAATTATATAATGATAATTCTTCTGGATAGATAGTTGATTGGGATTATTATCTTCTACTCGGTTGGCATGTATGGGTCCCGGTAGACATTAGAGATGAGCTAATGAGGGATTTCCATGGCTAAGTATGGTTAGTTCACTCTAGGGTCACCATAATGTACCAAGACTACGACGTCAATATTAGTTGTCCTGTATGAAATGTGAGATTATCGATTTCACTACATAATGCTCCACCTATCAATACGGGAAAAAGGAACATCAACATTTGATAGGGCTTATTCAACCATTATCCATTCCGGAGTGGAAGTGGTATGATGTATCGATGGAATTTATAAACGAACTACACAGATCCCCTCATGGAAACAATAGAGGGTGGGATTTCATTGATCCTTTGACAAAGGTCACACATTTTCTACCTGTGTGAGAGACTTTTTCTTTTAAATAGTTGGTAATACTATACGTTAAAGAGGTGTCACATCTTCATGGATCACCTCAATCTCTTATTATTTATTGGGAAACTCTCTTCATGTAATGGTATTGGTAGGGTTTTAAAAAGGCCTTTGGTACGTAGTAACTTTTTAGAATGGCCGATCAGCCTCAGGCTGATGGGTAGACAAAGCATACAATTCATGTTCTATAGGATATTCTTTGTGTGTGCATTCTTGGCATTGGGGGTTCTTGGGAGAAACACATTTCCTTCATCGGTTTCACTTATAATAATAGCTTCTAGGGTACTATTTATGGGGCTCTCTATGAATCCTTCTATGGTAAGCCTTTTTTAATGCCTCTATTCACGTTTGAGGCAGGGGGAGAAGCTATCCTTGTGCCTCGTCTCATGTAAGATACTTTAGGGTAGGTCCAGTTGATTCATAAGTGTTTGTTGACATCTCAATCAAAACATTTGTCTTATTCCAAACGAAGTCGACAACCTCTTGACTTTGAGGTTCGAAATCATAATTTCATGAATGTATCACCTCAGATGTGGCATATACGTACTCGAATCCCGGGTAAGCTATCACTGAGATTTTCTGTACCCTTCAAGTATGTGAAGTAGATTGGGCCAATGGCTTACCATTTGGTACTCCACAGAGATATCAGTCCATGGATGATGTTTTCTATGTATCTCAGCTTTGTTGGTATTATCAATACCCTTCCCATGTAATTCAACTATATGAGGTTGAGCTGGATATGGATTCTATCTTCGAGGTGTATCCAATTCATATTATTGATCGGATCATGAACACACTTTGAGATAGGATTGTTCCTATTATACAAGTACAATGGAAGAATGATATAGTATGGGATGAAACATGGGAGTTGGAAGATTATTTTTTATCTCAATTATTGGAACTCTTTGATGACAGTTCCTCTTTACCCTTCGAAGGACAACTTGGGGAGGAGTTTCTATAAGTGGGGAGGTCATAACGAATATATTCTTTGAACAAGGTGTGTATATTTAGTATTTTTTTAATCACTTAAATGGTCTTATTAAAGTCACCTAATAAAGATAAGGATGTAAGATGATAATTTGTGGTATTTTTGCTGCTCAGAGCTCCAAAAATGAGAATGTAGAATGGGACGAACGGTTTGTTTTAACAATGTGACCCAACATGTATGGTTGTGTGGCCAGTTTCTGATGGGTTACAAAGCTCCTTTTCAAGTCCTATGTATGGTCAGTGAAACCATGAGATAATTCCTTGTTATCTTCCCATTAAGGTCATGGGGTATTCATGTTGTGTGCACCATTTCACCAAATAGGGTGCTAAAACCATGCGACCATGTTTAAAGGGAAAAAATACCATTTTACCTCTTTTCGCTTTCAGTATAATTTTTATCCTCCCTATATTGACAAGCATAGAATCCCATATCTTCCTGTCGTGGGTTTCTAAATTCCATCATCCTTCAAGCTCATGCTACGCCTTCATACAAATTCCAAATTCAATTTTTTGGGGATGTTGGATAAGCTAGGGAAAGTCTAACCCTATGTTCCCTTCATTCCTTGATTAATCTATTCATCAGATGTGCTATTTAGATGCAATATTTTTTTCCCTATTTTCAAGGAAGTGGACTGAAACTCATATCTACTCCATCCTGAACCAAATATGAATTTGATACTCAGTGATTCATCATCAATGACCCTAAGGAAGGTGGTCTCGTAGTTTTCCATTTGATATTTGGTAGATTTTTATTTAATATCCTTGTGTCATGGGGATTCCATTGGTGAGATCCTTTATTCGGTTTCTTTATTCATGTCTAGATGACCCTAGAGTGATGACATTGTATAATTGACTCTTGGATAATGTATTAGAGTTCTCTCTTGGACTATATGGACTCTTAATTGTTAATTCCATCAAAATTAGCCATTTTAGGCTAATTTTTCGAAATGGGGTTTTAAGGATTAATGGTCTTGGATGGGTATTTAATTGAAATGGCCTTTTTCTCATGTGTAATTTGACAAATCTAAAACCCCCCGGAGTGTTTAGACACATATGACTTGAAATTTCTAATTTCACCCTAAGACTATTTGATATAGCCAATTCCTTTAATTTGAGACTCATAAATGGAATTTTATAGTTAATAAAATCAAATGGGTGACTTTTATAAGTTGGCTAGGATGTGACAGAGAAATAAATTATGAATTTTTTGACTCATATAGAATATATCAAGGGATGGAATGAAAACTCTATTGATCTATTTTATCGTTAAATGCATTTCGTAGTAGTTTCTTGTCTAATTTGGAATGTTATAAGATATTTGTCCTTATATTTCATAATTTTAATTCCTTTCTCAATATTATTGTTGTGGATTATATAAAATGTGGGAGGTAGGAATTATTTCACTTAGAAATTCCATTAAATGTGGGAGGTATGCATTATAGCCCCGACCCATTCTGTTAAATGTAGGTGGTTGGTATTATAGCCCCGATCCATTATTTTAAATGTGTGTGGTAGTCACTATATCCCCAATTAATTCTGTTAAATGTGGGTTGTAAGAACTATAGCTCTGTTCTATTCTCTAACATGTGGGTGGTAGGAATTATAGCCCCAAACCATTTACATCAATATGTATATATATATATATACGTGGTGACATGGTTAGACATGCCACCATTGAGACAATGATGGTAGACACGCCATGTGTCCCGTAAGAACTTGAATAGGAGGGTAAGTGTTTAATTAGGTATTACATTATTTTCCAACTATTATCGGCAAACTTATTACTTATAAGTGCCACATAGATAACATGTAGACACCATTGGTGGTGGCCTTCAGAGATTGCCTCACCCCCAATTTAGGCCGATTTTATCCCCTGAGCAGATTGACTGCCTATATGTACAGATAGAGGCAAGCAACAGTCTTCTGTTTGTTGACTCCTTTTTCTTAGATAGAGCTTAGGAGAAGAGGATCGGGCTTAGGATTGAGATGTTATAGAGCATCTGATGTTATTTTCTTTTTTCCTAGTGTACTTATATTTTTTTCATGATTTAGTTCTCATTTTTTCCTAGCATTCCATGAGTGCATACTTTTTTCAGGCACTACCTATAATGCCCTAGTATTTATTCATGATTCTTCCACTATTTACTCATTATTTTTTTTATTATTCTTCCTCTATTGTATATTTATATTACACCACTATGTACTCTAACATGGGGGTAAAGTGTCTCCACTGATATTACCACTAACCCCCCCCCCCCACTGCAAGTTGGTTTCCCTTGTCTTTTGGGGAGATGCATAGGGGGTTATGTGGCCAACCATGCTTGGGGTATGGGTTATGTGGCATCCATGTCTGGGACATGACAATTTATATATTTCTTATTTATTTTTTCTTCTTTATTTTTTATTTTTATTTTACTAAATTTTACTCTTTATTTTTATAATTTGTTTTTCATCCATACATGTATATGTATATTAAATTCTGTTTCCTCACCTCATGAAGAAAAATATTGAATGATAATGTTTTTGCGGAGTAACCATGATTTAAGAAGTAAAAATACCACCAAAAATATATATATCTATAAATATATATATACTGAGTTACTATATAGAAGATTCATCCAAGCATGGCATGTTTATATGTATACATTGATGCTAATAAGAAATAAATAAATAATAATTTATAAATAATTAATCTGTGACAAGTAATAAGTAAATAATAATTAATAATTAATAATAAAAATAATAATTACTATTTTTTTAATTAATAATTATTTATTAATTAACAATTAATTTCATTCTTCCACAAATAAATAAATAAATACTTACATAGATAATAAATTAATTAGTTAATTATTAATGTTAAAAAATATAAAATAAAAAAATAAAAAAATAAAAAAACTACAGTGAAATGATTTAGCGATTGTTTAAATAATTTAAAAATTATCACTTTTTTATAGTGAGTCGAGCCACATCAGGGCCGAGGAATAAATGAGCTTAAACTCACCACATCATAATCTTTGGTATAGTGTGGTAAAATGGGCCAAGAAGTTGTTTCTTCACTATATTTGTTGGTCATGGTTGGTGTCTAGTCCAAAACTCCAAATATAATGTTGTGACAGAGGAAAGAGAGGTAGTCAAAAACAATCTACATTGGTTTTAAAACACATGAGATTCATGGGTGTTTTGTTAGCCCCTGTGTTATAGTGAGTCCTGTCAAATCCATCTGTATTAAATGTTGTGTCCTAACTTCCTTTCTTTGATTTGTCTTCTTCCCAAAATCAATTTTCAACCCATTGTCCTCTCATCACACTATAGTCACACCTCTTGAGGTTTTGACCACATTGGGTCATATAGATCAAATTCCAATGAATTTTGGTTCTCTTATATCTCATTTCTTCTTCATTTTTTATATTCTACTCCCTTCCAAATGATCATTTTGGAGGAGATACTCAATTTGGATTGGAAAATCAAGAATGTGTTAATGGGGCCTTTTTTGCATATTTTTTTTTTGAGGTTCCATCAATTTTGGTTTTGTTTCATTCAGTTGTGGGTTATTTTTGAACATTAATTATTTCCAGGAGAATTATGAAAATCAAATTGTTGTAGGGGCCTTTGTTCTCTTCTTTATATGAATCTATATGAATTTCATGATATTTTCTTCCTTTGGGTGGATTGTATGGGTTAACTGATGAAGTTGAATAATTATCTTAAACTAAAAATGATGTCGAAGGGAGTAATCACATGTATATACATGATTTTTATCTTTCTCAAAAGAATATACATTCTCAATACAATTGCTAGAACTCATGGTTATTTGGAACCCACTTAGTGTAATGGTTGTTGTGATTTTCAAATCACTGATAAATTGTTTATCTAACCCCACCATTTAAAAACTGTAACTAATTATATATGGATAATAAATTAAATTACCTTATAAAAATGTATAAGTTTGATAATAACTATGAAATAAGGAATATAGGTTTTAAAATCTCAATAAAAATTATTGTTATTGTGGTGGGTGAAATCCATAATTTTTATGTTCATTTTCTTGTTGTATTTCCTTTTTTATATGGATCTCATAGATATTGTACACTGATAGTGGTGACTAGTTTGGATGAAAAATGTGTTGGTTAGAAATGTTATTTTTTTAGTAAGTGTTTTCATGAGGGGTGACATGTAGGGGTGGGTTTGTTAGGTAGTTGTGTGAAAGGTGGTATGTAGTACTGGATTTTACATGGAAGGTGATGTTTTTCTATTTTAAAGTGGATGGGTAATTCAGTGGATTGTATTTTTTGTGTCCTAAAAGCCATGAAATGACCATGTAATGATAAGTGTAAGTGACTATGTGGTGTAGTATCCTGAATTAAAATAACATGTTGAACCAGAATGGGAGTTAATGTGGGAGATGGATAGTTTGGGTAGTTCTGGAATTTGGAATGAATTTTATTAATAAGTGGAATTCATTTTATAACTATAATTTTTTTAATTGGATATATTTTAAATACAAGTTGAATTATGGATAGTTTTTGGAATTATTTCATTGTGTATTTCATTTAGTGGGTACTTCAGATGGTGGTGGGTGTTATGAGGTTTTATGGTGGGAATGTGAGATGTTGTAGTGGAGTCATACGTGAACCCTTAGTATTGTATTGTGTTTTATCTATACATTTTGTATGTTCATGTTATTAACATATACACCCAACCCCAGTTGTATAACCTTACAAATAAAAAAATAATTCCAATTGTTTTACCTAGTATCTAGGTTAGTGGTTCAACATATGGTCAGCTACCCCTCCCTACTCTTCATTTGGAAGTGGTAATAAATAGTGTCTAATGATCCAAACTCCAGTATCCTAGAGATGGTGTCATAGTTTATTATATTTACATTGACATAAGGAATTTCATACCAAATCCTTGGATAGTTTTTTAGTCTGGGTTAATTAGATATATATTTTAAATTTAAATTAAATTTGAAACCTAAAATTCAAAAAAAAGTATTTCTGTATTATAACACCAAAGATACCCATCATATAACCTTTGATATAAATAATAACAAACTTCTTAGTGGCCTTTATAAAATAAATCAAAATAAATGGGTGAGCTATAATTATCATTAATGGTCAAGTAGAGTTTAATATAACTTCAATCAATAAGATTAATCAATATGTCATGGAAAATGACTGAGCAAACATGCCTTTTAATAGATAAATTTACAATGCAAAGCATCTATATATTATTTCACAGTGAAATAATACAAATAATTATAAATAAATTCTGAATTATTGAAAATATTAATTATTAGATTTAATGCATCTATAACATGAATCACTCTTTAATACCATCCATTATACTGTTTATGTCTCCGGGTAGAAACTCATTTGTTTCTTCTTAGAAATAAACATGAATGGTTTTTCACCAACTGATTTTCCTCATCAAACCTATCGGTGAATTTAGGAGATATCTATAATAGATCCCGACCCATTTTTGTTTATTCCAAATCATTTATGACATATTGAATAATTGATTTAATTAATCAGTCAATATTCCTTAAGATAAAATATCTGTATTGGCTAATGAATGAAGATTTATTAATATTTCCACAGTTATTAAAATAAAATTCAAATAAAATATTGTACATAAAAAAGATATAATATTTATTAAATAATAATCTTAATGATATGAATATTATTTATATCAAATTAAAATGATCTCAAATGAGTATTAAATACACCATATCAAACTGATTAGGTGCACAATACCAAGTAATACTCAATGAAATGGAAATTGATAATATATACCTTAGATTGAGTTTTCTTGTAGTTGAATGGGATTTAACCTAATGTATAATGATTTAATGAATTTTATTAATTTATACTAAACCTATATTCATATTTATTTTATAATATATTATCATCTTATCGCATACTTTTAAATAATATTTTTTTATTTCTTTTGTTTCTTTTGTTAACTACTTCATTTTCCCTCGCAATATTTTTCATGTAAGTCTTGGTTCTATTAAATGAAATATAGTACATCATCTCCATAATTATATTAAATTCATAGATATTTATACATTATATACAATTTTATAATGATTCTTTAATGGTGAACACTGAAAATGAATAGTATCACATCGTGGAGATGGTAGGTCATACATACGCGAGAGTGACGGTATCATTCCCAAAATGTTGAAATGGTAAAGAGTGGGTTGGTATGTTAATTATAAAGAATAAATATCATTTAATAATTACCATTTATATCCATTATTTTCATTATTATACCCATCTATGTAATGTTGTTCAGAAAAAGAAATTACGCCACCATGTGGAGACTGTAAGTCGTACGAACGCACACATAATGCTTTTGTTTATTGTAGGATGAATAAAAGGTGAAAAATTGTTGTACCACAATCATAATAGCATCTCATAATGTATTTTATTATTAATTTATTTCATTATAATGGGAAAAAATGAATATAAAGTAGAAGAAGAAATAAACCTAAAATTTATTGTAAATGTATAGGGGAAGAACATTTTCAGAATCCTCACAATATTAAGATATAATAATTCTATTCTGGAGATAAATACTTATATAGGAACTATAAATTAATAAGGGGATACATTTTATACCTTATCCTATCACCATTATGATTACATAACTTTTTCTGATTTTTAAATAATTTAATAAAATAATATTTCATTAAAATAACATTAATGCCAAATTTGATTCAATTAATTTAATTAGAATTCAAATAACTAAATAAAAAGTAAGAATTATAATATAATAATTTAAAACATCTCTAATATATCCTATAGATATATAAAATTATTTAAAAAATAATCACATCGAAAATATATAAAAAATAATATTATTGATATCAATTATTTAATTTTTCTATTAACCGAATTAATATTGTTTTAGCATTGAAGAATCATTTTAAAAAAATTATATAATAAATAAAATTAAAAAAAATATATAATAAATCATTTATCATTAATATAAAAATATACATTATTTTCCATTCATATATTGAATTTCTTCCAATGCAAAAGCATAAAAATATTAAATACAATGAGTGTGACATTTTTGAACATTCTTTGATTTAAATTATATAAAATTTGTTTTGATAGAACAGTGTAACAACCATGACCCTAGTAGCCTATATTAAATGATTTAGATTATTAAATTGGTATAGATACAGTATTTCAATACCAAAGGACTTATCGGTTTAGTAGTCTTGGAATAGATACTAAATACAAAAGTTTTATATTACATCTTCAAATTAAAACAATATAGTAACTCATTTGAAAACAATCTTATTATAATTACTTATCACTAATGTTTTTTCTTAATATACATATCAACATCCTAGAGAAAAATAAAATATAATAATGTTGTGATCTTAGATTATTAGTAAGGTTAAACAATATAGAAGAATCTAACATAAATAAACTAATCAATAAGGAAAGGTGAATAACTAAATACTATGCCATTAAAACATAGTGTTGATCTTAATATATATGGGATATAATATTATAAAATAATACAATATAAATAGATACATGTGATATACACATAAACATATACATTTTACTTGTCAAATAATCAAATAGAATACTAATAACTAATCTCACAAAGAGAGAATGCATAATTTCAAACAACATAAAGATACAGTCAAGGCTTCTGCCAAGACACCATACATAAATATGTAATATGTTAGCCAATACCCAAATTATTTGGTCTCATGAGACCTACTGGTACATCAATGGAAAATATAGGGACCCTCCCATCACATACTAAGTCCAATGCAATCCTTATATAAAATGGTGATATATAACCAATATAAAAATTCATATTAAAAATAGAATAAAAAAGGTTAATAAATTAACCATAAGTCATGAATGGTCTCAAAATTTCACATCGGCATCTAAACATAACACAAATACATTAAAAATATGTTATATGGTATCTTAAGAGACTAAATTCAATAAATCATAAAATCTTGAAAAGTGTGTTGACATAGATGAAAGTAGTCTAATGAAATTATGAAACACTTCATAAGAGAAATACACATTTTTATATGGAAATTATATTTAAAAGGTCAATAAAAATTTAAAAGAAAACATTTACATTGAAAATTGTCTCCTAATATTTTAATGGAATCTTTTACCATCACATATATGGTTAAAAAATAACACTCCTTCCGTATTTTGTCGAAAATGTCATTAAGTACCTCGTTCGGAAAATTAAAATAATATTCCTATCAAAAAATATTTAAAAAATGTAAAATATAGTGAGAAATGAATTTAAATTTTTTAATAAAAATAGTATGAATATTTTGAAATATTTTTTTTATGAAACATGGGTGTGGATGATAAATATTCTCTAATAAATACTTACGTATGAACAATCATTGATAATAATGACATTGGGAAATTAACCCTTACCTCGTATTAACCTTTAGTTAAGGGTATTTTAACTTCCATTATAATTTCTAAATCAAGTCATTAAATTATACCATAAACATGTCCATATTTATGATATCAAATACGATCCTATATTTTTTCATTAATAATACATTATTCTTACAGTTATTTCTGGTGTTAACTGCTTCATTTTCCTATTTTCTGTCAGGTAAGTACCGTTTCTTATGCATGAGATATATTTTTCATCATATACAAAATGATATTAAGAAAATATATATTATATTCACTCATCATATACATTTTTTTAATCTTTATTCAACAGTTGATATGCAGAATGGATCTCATCATGTCGTGGAGACGGTAGGTCATACGTTTACACGAGTGATAGTATCATTCCCTTAATGGTAAAGTGGTAAGAAATTGGATGGTATATTAATTATAAATAAGCATTATAATATCATATTTATTATTTAATTCAATTAAATTATTCATTATACCCATCCAAATAATGTGTTTATGAAAAACAAATTACACCATAGTGTGGAGACGATAAGACATACGTCCACGCGTATAGAGATATTGTTATTCATATGATGAATAAAATGGGGAATATTGTTTGAACAATAATCAGAATAAAATTTTAAAATATATATTATATTTTAGTTATTATTTTTTAATGGAATAAACAAGTGATGTGGATTTATAAGGTGAAATATTTTTGAAAGGATTCGATAAGATGATTACGTCTTCTCTAGTGAACCTCTTTTGGGTCTCCTCTAGGGGATAATAGGATTGGTATTTCTAGAATACCATCAACTCTAAAGTGTTTCTAGGGAAGTTTTTAATAAAAATTTCCTTATTTTTATTGAGAAAGAAGGTTCAAAGAGGTGTGTTTAGGTGAGGGAGGATGTGCATTTTTATAAGAGATGGGAGTGATACTCTTGAAGTCAATTAAAATATAAAATTAATATGAATTTAATTTCGATTTAAAATTTCTAAAGTGTGATTTATTAAAAATATAAGATGATTATAGTCCAATATCCTCTCATACATTTAATATTATACTTGTATTAGTCACAATATTAACAATATTTTTTTGGCTTTAACCCTTGGATAAACCCATTTACTCATATTGTGAAAACGTGGATTTTTACTCTTTAGAATAAAATAATTTTGATAAAATGAAAAAAGAAACCCAAATGGACCAATTATGACATAATTAATATTATTATAGTCTTTTGGAATAATTTAATATTTTTAGTAATTTTATAATATTTAATAAAATATTATTTATTTTGAACTATCATTTATTTCAATTTTGATACTATTCATTATTTTACTTTTATGAAATATCCTAAAATCTTGATAACATAGAAAAACCACTTATAATATATTAATAACATTAAAAATTTATCTATTTATTCATTTATTTCATTAATTATGTAATATTATTTATATTTTAATATTTTAAATACCATTTATTTGATATTTCTATTGATTAACCTATTATTGCATCATTATTATGGAAGCATCATACTAAATTATTTTTGATAAAAAAATTAACATAATATATAATGATGAAGTTAATTTTATTATATTTTAAATTTCTATTTATATTCAAATTTATCTTCTAAATAACCTTGTATTTAAAATGTAATACTTATTAAATATCATTAGAATGGTAATTTTAACTTATCTTTAAATAAAATATTATAAATGTCATATTCATACCCAAATGGCTTAAGAATATTATAATTTCAGCCTATGGTTTATTATTTGTCAGGAACCACTTATCCAATAAAATTGGTTGACGTGTTATAGAAATTTTATAATTTCATAATATTATTTTTACCTTTAATTACTCGATTTACCCTTCATAATGGTAAATAAAAATTTAAAAAAGTCATTATTCATAACATCCAAATATATTAAGCTGATCCTAGATGAATATAAATATCATACCCATTACCACCATGTATGTTCTATTTTTTGTATTCAATTCACAGTTGTGGCTAAATAAAATTTAACCCTCATCAATCTGATGGGGTGAAAAGGTTGGTAAAAGGAAACAATAAAAATTCC
This sequence comes from Viscum album, assembly GCA_963277665.1. Taxonomy (NCBI): domain Eukaryota; kingdom Viridiplantae; phylum Streptophyta; class Magnoliopsida; order Santalales; family Viscaceae; genus Viscum; species Viscum album. The sequence goes on from OY728150.1 coordinate 1,953,389,510, forward strand.
AATATGTTTTTATATATAATTTTAATATAAAAATTATTCCAATAAAATGGATATGTATATGTATAATTTAAATTATATGACCATAAAAAAATTTAATATTTAATAATTATTTAATCAAAAATGATGTTTTTAACTACAACGCAGTATTTTTCACTATTCATCAAGAATTGATACTTCTCATAAAATTTAATAGTTCCCCTAAATATAATTTTTTAAAATTTTAATTCCAAGAAGAAGATTATTTTTTCATATAAAAAATAAAAAATTCTCCAAAATTAGATTAAATATGTGTTTTCCAAAAAAATGTTGTAAAATTACCACTTTAAAAAAATGTATCTTTTATGTGATAAAATAGATTTGTTCTAATATCACATCTAGAAAACACATAAGATGAATATTAAAATTATTTGAAATTTATATAAATTTCACAATATGGTTAATACTATTTATAACTACTAATTTAATAATTTTGTAATATCATATTATATTAAATAATAATATTTTAATAATATACTACTAATTGTAGAAATTAGTATTGGACGCAATGCAATCTATCAAAGAATGTTGCTAACGAATAAAATGTAATATAAATTACTATTGTGTGCACTATAATAAATCAAAAATTTAATTTATTCTAGAAAGAAAATATGGAAATTTCTTGGGATGCAACCTTTTTCTCTCCTATAAAAATTTAATCCTTGAAATTTTAGTAGTTCCAGATTCTAAAAAGATGTGGGTAGTTATTATTTATAGAATACCCTAGTTCCCATGTTTCTTATTCCTTTTTTTTATTTCTCCATAGTACCATTACCATATGAGTATTCTGATTCATCAATAATTTATCTATGGTATCAATAATTTTGATGTATTCTTCATAGTAAAAAAGGATTATATCCGACTCTAATTCATTAGAGAAGATAACATGTGTTAGGTTAGGCATGTACTTCCTTATCAGAGATATATTAAACACATTTTGTACATTTCATTGATTTGAAATCATTTCTATTTTTTTAGAAACAAATACAACCATTTCAAGAATATCAAAGGGTCTGATATAACTGAGACTCACATTACCATTCTGACCAAATCATTTAAAACACTTCTATAAAGATACCTTCAAGAAAACATGATATCCCCTTAAATTTCTGAATACTTTCTTTATTATTAGTATAACTCTTCTACCGAATTTAAGATGCTTAAATTTGATCCTATATAGCCTTTAGCATTATCTATGTTACTTATATAATTTTTAGGCCTATGAATTTCCTTTCACCAACTTTATCCCAACAAGTTAGAGTATGAAATATATTTCCATATAATGGTTCATATGAAACCATTTAAATAATTGAATTGATACTATTATTATAGGAAAAATCTTTCAAAGTTAATTACTGATCCCAAATACCTTGAATTTTTAGTGATCATGACCTCAACATTCATTCCATTGTTTGAATTATTCTTATAGACAATCCCTCATGTTGTGTATGGTAGTAAATGTTCATATGATGCCTAGTGTCAAGATCCATCTTAAGAATCTTCCATTATTTCAATATAAATTGGGGATCTTGATTGGAATCAATCAGTAGAGGTGCACCATGAAGTCTTAAAACATCATTAATATTGAGCCTTGTAAGGTGATCTAGATTAATTTCTTCTCTTATAGTAAATAAATAATTAGATTTGGTTATGTGATCAATAATAACCCATATTACATCACTCTTCCATGAATTATTTGGTCATCAAGTGACAAAAGTTATAGTACTTTCATCCCATTTCCACATAAGAAGATGAATAGGTTGTAGAAATCCTTCATGATATTGCCTCACAACTTTCAATTGTTGACAAAGAAAACATCTGGACACATAATCAGAAATTTATCGCTTCAAATTATCCGACCAAAAATGTTCCTTCAGGTCCCTATACATTTTTCTATTATGAGGGTACACAGCGAAATTTGAGATATGAGAATCATCCAACAATTTTCATTTTATCTCATGTATAGATGGACCATATAGTTCATTTCAAAAATTTAGAACACCATATTCACAAAAAATGTTCTCCTAATTTTCCTTCATTAAATATTTTAATATTCTTCTAAAATCCCACATCATAAGATTTAGAATTTTTTATCTTCTATAATAAATATTGGTTTTCATTCATTTTAATGATGATTGATTTACACATTCCTCTGAAATTTCTAGATCAATCTTTATTTGGTCCATTAACATTGGATCCCTCTCAGTCCTCATTCGGGTGATAAGACCATGATTTGTCCCACCCAACACATACTCTACATTATTTTCTTTCCCTAGGTGGTAGTGTGTTGAGAAATAATAATAGTTGAGTATCTTTATCCATAATCTCGTCCTCTTGTCGATCACTTTCTATGAGAATATATGTTTTAATATTTTATGTTCTATGTATATCTCACATATTTCACCATATAGATAATATATACATATTTACAATGAGAAGATTATAGACACTATCTCTATATGATGGTTTGGATATTTATATTCATTAGTATTCAATTTCCTTGATTCATATGCAATAAATTTATCATTTTTTAGGTGTACATAGCTAATCCCTCTCTGGGATACATCACTATATATGAAAAACCAATACATCCCTATGGTAGATTCAAAAATATGATCATCAACAGATATTCTCTTTAGTTTATCAAAAAATTCTTCACATTCCCTTCTAAAAAAATACATCCTTTATGTGTAATCGTGTTTAGTTTGTTATCCAATTTAGAAAAATTCTGAACGAACTGCCTATAATAACCAACCAATCTAATGAAACTATGTAACTTATTTTTCTTTGTTGGTGTAGTAAATTTTATAAATACCTTTTTCTTTATATTATCAATTGATATTCTATCCTTAGAGACAATATTCCCAACAAAAGTAACTTCTTGAAGCTATAAATCACACTTAATAAATACCACAAATATCTCTTCCATTCTATGAGTCTAAATAATAATCTGCAGGAGATTCTCATGATCATCAATACTATTAGAATACACTAGAATAAAATCAATGAAAACCATTAAAAAATAATAATGATATTCTATTAACAATCTATTCATTAGGTATATAAAAATAGAGGGTTCATTAGTCAATCCAAATGAAATTACCATTAATTGGTAATGTCTATACCTCATCTAAAAAAGTTTTCTTTGTAACTTTTTCCTTCTTTACTCACAATTAGTGATCCCCAAATGAAGGTAATTCTTTGAGAAATATTGGGCTCCAAAAATTTGATCCAACAAGAACTCAATGTAGGGTAGTGGAATCATGTTCTTTATTATAATATCCTTTATTTCCTCAAAATTAATGAAAAACTTCATTGAACCATATTTCTTTTTAATGAAGAGAACATGGGCTCCCCATGGTGAAAAACTAGGGTGATTAAATACCTTATTACCCAAATAATCTAATTTCTTTATCATATCCACAAATTCTAAAAGGTAAATTCTATAGGTAGTCTTTCAGATTTTCCTTGAATCATGGATTAAATCAATTTAAAATTCTACCTCACATTCTTGGGGATTTTCAGGTAATTTATCCAGAAATAATTAAATGTGATCCTTCACAATAGATACATTCTCAAATTGAATAATCCATTATTCTTTTCAAAAAAAAATCTCTTCCTCCATAATAATTTCATTCAGTAGATATACAGGGGTGGATCTGGATAAGAATCGGATGATGAAGTTCCTAGTATAAAGATTAGGGATTCTTCTTCTTCCTCAAAAATTGCGGTTTCCTTTTTCTTGTAATACTTTTTTTGCATCAGTTTTTGAGAGCCAACACATACCAAAGATTTTATCAAATTCAACAATAGTTATGATGATATGGTCATAAAGTAAATAAAATTTATTTATCATAAAGGGGTCTGACCAATGAATTTTTATCATAATGAGACCTCCCTTTTGAATTTTAACTAAAAACTCCCTTATATAATAAAAAGTGAAGTGTCTAATTTTCTGGGAAAATTGGAAAGATATAAAAGAATATGATTTTTTAGAATCAAATAATTTTTTGGTTAAACTTTAGGGGACAATTAATATACTTGAGATCGTATCATTTGGAACATCAACCTTAGTAGTTATGATTAGATAAGCTCGGCCATTCCCCCATGGAATTTTCTGTGGAAAATATCCTTGACTAATAGGAAAATAATTTTCATAATGTCCCATTTATTTAGAGTTATAGAATTGAAAATTGGTAGATTCTTTATTTCACATACAATCATGGTCTTGGTGGCCTTTTTCTCTAAACATGTAACAAAATCTCATTCACTTTGGAAACGTACCGAGGATTTTCTTCCCACAATCAGTTCAGGATGTTAAGTAAACTCTCCCCTTCTTCCCCTTTTCCTTATTTCATTTATCATAGGTTTAAATTAAACTATTCTTCTTTTTCATTACTTTAAAATCATTATACATGGATAATTTCATTTCTATCTTGATAGGACATGAAACTCTATCTTTTTAAGGTGATAAATTATTCGAGACAAGATCTCATCAATGTAATGGTTTTAACGCATCAAAAAAAATAAATATTACTCATTAGATTATGTATTTAATCCAAAACATTCATTTCTACCATCGAAAATTTAGCTTCATACTTTTCAGTATTATCATCTTCTATTTGTCTGAGACTCAGAAATTTCTTCTCCATATTCGCTCGTTGTTCACAAGGTAAATATTTTTCTAAGAAAATTTATTCAAATTCCCTCCATTTTATATTTGATTTTTCATTATCTTCTATATTGTATTGAATACATGATCTCCATTGATCTATATCTCTAGAGAGATAATACATTTTTAGGGAAACCTTGTCCCTTTCATTACATCCCAAAGCATGAAATATCGTCTCTAAGGAACTTATCCATTGCAAATCAAAAAATAGATTTTTAGTCCCATTGAATAATTTAGGTCATTTTTTCGTGAAGTGGCCTGAAATTTTTCCTCAACATTGTAGATTAGGTTGCATTATATGGGTAGTGTTATTTTTCATAACCTGAGTTAGTTGTCCTCGTATAGTTATAAGTGGTTAAACATTGGTTGTAGCTCCAAATCGAGCATCATTATCATAAATAGAATAGAAATATCTATGTTTATTACATTCATTGAGAAAGTTTCTATTAATTCTGTTAGGTGCCATTTTAAAACAATATCATACACTAGATTAAGTTATTAATCATAATTCATAATTTCAAAGTAGTAAAACACTTAACCAAAATTGAAAATTTATGAATAGCTAATCTCATAATCATAAAATAAATTTATTTTTGGATCAAATTTTCTTTTAGATCATTCATAATGGTTTGCAATGGAACTGAGTTTGATCCTACGAATATCCCTAGGGAGTTTCAATCAAGGTGTGCAGTAAGGCTAATTGTCAATTACATCGTTATTTCGAGAGATTTCCAACACATTTTATCAAAGTTGTTACTCCTAGTTACATATGTTCCAGAACCATGTCCACTTTTAGTATCAGTAATACGATGTATAGATAATAATACCCACATAATCTCTTACATAAGAAAAATCTATGTTGTTTATCTATTCATATCCTCAAAGTATGTATTTTGGTTATTTTCCCTAATCATTTTTTTAAATCTAGTTTCCACAGTTCTACTAGACTTCCTCTAATACCAACTACTACATCATTGGCCCAGTATCCTAGAGTTAGTGCCTTAAATTATAACATTGAAATAGATACATGAATCAAATCCAAAAAGACCTATCATTTTAGTAGTCTTGGAATCCAGATTACATACATAAGTTTTACATTATATCTTCAAATGAAAAATAACATTTTCACTCCTTTCAAACCCTCTAATTCCCTTATCATATCATTATAAGGTAGTCATAATATACATGTTCAAATTCAGGGGAAAATAAAACATTATAAAGGGGTGATCTCATATTTTCATAAAGTGTAAAGAATATAGCATAATCTAACATAAATAAAAATAATTTAAAATTCATGGTGAATAACTAAAAAAATCCATTAAAACATAATATTGAGTATAATATGGAATGGATATAAGCTAATTAATTAACACCATGTAAATATCCACATGAGAAATATACATAACCATGGATATTCTACTAGTCAAATAATCACGTGGAATATCAATAACTAATATCGTAATAAGGGAGTGCATAATTCTAGACATCAAAAATGTACCATAAAGGATTCAGAAAAGAAACCACCCATAATTGTGTAAGACGTTACCCTATACCCAAACTAGTTTATCTCATGATACCTACTGATACATTGAGGGTCTATATCGGGCCTTTCTTGTCACTTACTAAGACCAATGCATTCCTCATATGAAAATTGAAAACATAACCTACATAACCATTTGTATTAAAACTAGATTATGAAATGTTAATACATTAACCATAAACAATGAATAGTATCAAATTTTCTCATCCTTAGTAAAACATATCATTAATACATTCAATAAAATATTTTATATGTTAACTTAAGAGAACAACCTCAATTATGCATAAAATCAAATAAAGGTTTTTGAAATAGAAGAATACTGTCTAATGAAATCAGTAAAAATATCTTCAGTTAAATACCACTTTTATATTAAAATTATTTTAAAAGTGGATCATATTTTAAAAGAAATAATTTCCAGAAAATAATATTTTAAGCTTGTAAAATAATATTTTCTCTTATTGTATAAGTTAAAAAAAGAACATTCCTTCTATATTTTTCTTAAAAAGGTCCTAAAGTACCTCATTTGGAAAAAAATTGATTTCTTTAAAAACATTTAATAAAAAGTACATTTTAGGTAAAAAGGACCATAAAAATTATAGAAGAATAGTAAGAATAATTTTAAATACATTTATATGAATCATGGACAAATATGATAAATATTTCCCCCTAAATACATACATATAATGACTTTTTGACTAATAATGAGATTGTGATGTTAACCCTTACCTCGTACTTTCCTTTTGTTGAAGGTGTTTCAACCTCATATATAATGGTGAAAGAATTTTATTAAATTATACTAAAATCATATACTTATTTATGATATATTATATCATACTATTATATTATTTTTTTAATAACAATTCATTATTATCATTTCTTCATGTGTTAACTGCTTTATTTTCTAATGTTTTTTATCATGTATGTCTTGATTCTTTTGAATAGGATATATTTTCTTCATATCCATATTTATATTAATTTCATAAATATTTTATTCACTCATTATATACATTTTTATAGTCATTATGAAATGGTGAACATGGATAATTAATCGCATCACATCGTGGAGATGGGAGGTCGTACGTACACACGAGCGATGATATTATTCCCTTAACAGTAAAGTGGTAAGTAATTGGATGGTATATTAATTAAAAATAATAATTATGATTCATTATTTATTATTTACAACCATTATATTTATCATTATACACATACAAATAATGTTGGAATGAAAAAATGACAACACAGTGTGGATACAGTAAGTTGTACGTATACATGCATAATGATATAGTTTTTGTAGGATGCATAAACGTAGTTATGTGGTTGTCACAAATTCATAATAAAATCTCATAATTTATATGATAATTTAGTTTTTATTTTATTATTGTAAAAAAACATGTGGATATGAAATATAAGAAGAAATAATTTTGATTGAGTCAGTAAAGACAATTACCACTTCTTTAGCACACCCCGTTTGGATCTCCTCTAAGGGATATTAGGGTTGGCATTCTGAGAAGACCAGAACCTATTAGATTTGTATTGGGAGATTTTTATGTTTAGTGGGTAGGTTTTGGTCAATCAATAAGTCTCAATGTGGAATGGGGATCTGAGAAAGGAGGTTTCTTTTTATAAGAGAGGGGAGGGGTAGTCTTGGAATACTTTAAAATATTAAATTAATAAAAAAAATACAATTTAAATAGCTATAAAGTGATTTATTTCGAATATATGATGATTTTGGTTCAAATTAATATCAAAATAATCTTTTTTACATTTTTATGTAATAATATTAGCCTTAAACATTGTCTTTAACCCACAGTTAAACCATTTATCTCTTTCTGTCACAACTTGGATTATCACTCTATAGAGTTTATATAGTTACTATAAAATACCAATAATAGCCCAATTGTATCATTTATATGATATTTAATCTTATTATAGTAATTTTATCTAATTATATATTTTTATAAATTTTAAATGAATTAATGAAATGTTATTTTTTTTACAGTATCATTTCATTGAATTTAAATACTATTCATTATTCTTCTTTTTAAAAATATACTAAAACAGGATAACTTAGATTAAACACTTATAATAAATCAATAACATCTAAAAATTATCTATAATTTTTTTTTATTTTTTTAATTTTGTCAAATTAAATTTATTCTTATATTTTTAGTATAATTTATTAGATATTTCAACCGATAAAACATTTACTACATCATTACCATGAATAATATTAATTAAATTATTTCTTCACTAAAAATTAAAAATTAATTAAAATGTTAAATATAAATCTACTATATTTAAAATTAATATTTACATTGGAATTTATCATCTGTATAACCATTTATTAAAAATGTAATAATTATTAAAAAATAGGAGTATGATATTTTTAACTTATCCTTAGGTAAAATATTATAAATGTCATATTCATACACAAGTTGCATTAAAAGATTATAATTTCAGGATATGGATGATTATGGTTGAAACTAAATTAACTATTTGAATTTGGGTAAGTATTGGGGTATTTTTATAATATTATAATATTATTTTTACCTTTAATTAATCGATTTACTGTAAATTGTGGTAAATAAAATTTTTCAAAACATATTATTCATATTATCCAAAAAAATATTTTGATCCTGTTAGAAACTAAATAAAATACTTTTTACATCCTTTTATGACTGTTTTTAAAGTTTTAATTCACATAGGTCGCTAAATTAAGTTTCATACTAATCCAGCATATGTGGAAAGAAGGCGGGTAAAAGGAAATGTTCAAAATCTCAATAATTTTTTATCTAATTTTAACATAAAAATTATTTCATTGGAATAAATTATAATAATATATGTATAATTGATCTATTATGACCATGAAAATAAGTTTAATGCGTATTAAATATTAAAATGAAAATGTTGTTTTTAAATAAAATGTTGTATTTTACATTATTCATTAAAAAATAAAACTTCTCATTGAAAATACCAAAAATTATCTCTAAGATATTTTTTACATTGATAATTTAAAAAAGAATATTATTATGTCATTTAAGAATTCTTAAAGTGTCAAAAATTATAATTAAAATTGCATCATCATTAAAAGGTGGTAAATTACCGTATTTAAATAATACTTCTTTTCTGTGACCAAAGTGGATTTTGTTCTTATATAATTTCTAGAAAATGCAAATGATGAATGTTAAAATTATACGGAATATATATGAATTACAATGTTGTTGATTCTATTCATAACTACTAATTAAATTTCTGGTTATATATTAGTATATTAAGTAATAATATTTTAATAATATACTTTTGTTCGTAAAGTTGGGCTTATGTGTAACGCAAGCTATCAAGAATAGTTTATATTGATTGTAACTCAAGATAACTATGTGTTGTGTACATTGAAAGCTGTTATAAAAAGTAGATTTTTTTCTAAAATGAAAATATGGTAAAGTCTTGGGGTTCTAATAAAGTGTCCATTAATGAAAAAAATAAAACTCAATGTAATATGGGTAGAATCCACTTCATCCAATAGTTTTTAGACATGTTTAGGTCACATTATTACCTTTATCTTTTAGCTTTATCAATTATTTAATCTCATTAATTCTTACTATGACTACATTTTTACTCTTTGAGGGTCAATATTGCTCCTTTATAATGAAAAATTACCTTAAATGGCCCATGGATTACATTTTTAACGTTAGCTAAATTATTTGGCCCAATTTTATAATTTTTTAAATTTTATATTATTTAATAAAAGATTATTTCTTTTAATATTACAGTAATGATAATTTTGAAACTATTCATTAGTTTTACTTTTAAAAATATCAACCAAACAATATATCTTATAAACAAATATTTTAATATTTCCAATACAGGTCCATTTCATCTATAAAATTATTTTATGACATTATTTATCTCAAATTATTTTAATTATTAAATTTATAATATCATTTATTTCTTAATTCCATTAATTAAATTATTATTTCATCCTCATTATGTAATCCTTTATGGTATTTATTTCTTACCTAAAATTAAAAATAAATTTTCATCACGATTATAACTTTTATATATTTAAAAATAATATTCATGGTCTAATATATCCATTAGGTAACCACATATTAAAATATTTATCTTTAGAAAAACAAAAGTATGACATATTTGACTTTTATTTAAAATAAAATAAAATAATTGGATTAAAGTCATTTAACTAGCTTCAAAAGATCCTAACATATTTCTAAGGATGATTTCGGTCTAAAATAAATTAGAAAATAAAATTTGGACAAATGTTAGGGGAACATTATATTATTTATATTATTATTTTTACCATTAATAACCTAATTTACCCTTAACTATGATAATTAAAATTAATAGGTTTACTATTCATATCATCCAAAAAAAGGAACCTATTGAAAAATGTTTTACCTCATAATTCTAAATATGGAATCAATTTTTTAAAATTTTAAACCTATAAATTTATAATATTAAATTAAAATTAATACAATTGATAGAGTGAGGAAAATAGTTTTTTAAACAGAAAACATGCTAAAGTTTGAATTTTTTTTATATCCACATAAAAAATAAAAAATAATTTAGTGAACATCTTTAGTGTAATAGATTTATTATTGATATAATTATAAATTAAAAAAATTAAAATATAATATAACATCAGAAATTTTTTCTATATAAAGTAATTTTTTTATTAAAATGTAGTATTTGTTTAGTATTCATCAAAAATGAAACATATGAAAAGAATGAAAAAAATTAAACCAAATTAAATTTTGTAAATTATACTTTAGAAAATTATATTTTTTTAAATATAATTTATTGAAGCATCAAAATGATTTTTTAAAATAATTACTCCATCAAAAAGAAAAAAACTACCTTTTATGTAATATTTATTTTTTACATAAATGTGGATTTTTTTTATATCATCTCTATAAAAAACATAAGATTAATATTAAAAATTATAGTGAATATATGATATTAAATTTTATAATGTGGAAAATATTATTCATTCTCTCTAATATAATGGCTAGGTTATCATAATGTATCATTTTCTGATTAAGGTGGGTGTTGCGTGAAATATAAGATATCAAAAAGATTAACTAAAAAATGTGACATAACATAAAATATTGGGGTGATAAATTATCCCCTCCAATAAATTTCATATATTCAATTTTAAATTTCACTTTGGTAATCAATGGTTCATACTTGATAATTTTTTATAGAAAACCTAGATGGTATATAGGGTTAATAAAACATTCTCTTAATAACAGTGAAAGGGGAACGTAAAGGTCACCATAAAAATTTCTTTTCAAATAACAGAACATTATCATAATGTAAAAAGATGGACATGGTAGGTAAATATAACTATAAAGTTATGATGTAGTGTGATAAAGAATATGGTCATTGGAAATTTAACCATCAAAAAACTAAAAATCTATGATCGGTAAAAATACCATTTATTTCATTGAAATAAAAGTAAACAAATAACGATTTTTCTGCAAAATATTTCTCCAAAAGTTGAAGGAATATTTTACTATTCCCATAAGAATTTAACATAATAAACATACATGATTTCCTTCCATTTCATGAGAATAATCTCATTATATGGTTATGGTTTTATCTATTTTCACTTAATTTCATATAGTTGGAGATGGATGTTCCAGATGAATTTTTATACAAAGATCACTTTAATGATTTATAAGGTTCACAAGTAATTCCTTCATCATCTAAATCTTTATGAAAGTCAAAAAATTTAACGCATATTATCTAATAAATAATACTTTAACCTCAAAAAACAGTATCCCATGTTCTACATAATTAATTCAAACATTAATATTCATCCAAAATACATTAGTCTAAGTTCATAGTTCAAATATTTATAAAGACTGTTTCCAAATTTTGAAAATCAACGTACCATCCTAATTTCCCCAAATAACATAATGAATCCCCTTTTTAAAATTCAAAATATATGACTAACTTAATTACATTTACCCCTTAATTAAAACATTCATGCTTCTAATAATAAAATCTCAGGTTGTTGAATATATTCCTTAAATCCAAGCATGTTGTAAACCCAAAAAATATAACCCAATCCATAAAATCACTAACAAAATTAATGGTCATCAATACTATCATAGAAGTATATTATTATAATTATTATCATAATATTAATAATATATTAAGGTTTATCTTCCCTCAATATTGTGTTTTCCAAATGATCAACATGACACAGAATCACTTCTCTTGGTTACAGATACTACTCATGGTGTGATTTTAAATCCTTAAAGAAAAAGTACTATAGTACAATATGTACATATATATTCCATCATTGGTAAAATAATTATTGAATTAAAATACTCAATCAATTTAATCATTCCACCTCATTGTTAAACCATTAACCAAGCTTCAACATCTTATCCCTTAATACCACCTTGATTTCATTGTCATTTGTGGTTATTTCATCATTAGTAATATATCTTTTTTGGTTCTATTCATTCTATTTCCACCTAAGACATGAAATTGCATAACATTAACTCATTTATAATACCTAATTCCATTATTCTTATCCACTTCGTTAACCAAAATTTTCATTTTTCCTTGCAAATTAATTAGTTCGTGTCTTTTTCCAACATTAAAAAATATTTATTGTCCTTTAAGGTACTAACTAGGGTTTTCCTCCTCACATTCTCAACATATATTAAAATAAATCATTGCTCCCTCATTATTTACATCGCCCGAGATCTTTGAATCTTGATCATTCTTTTATTTAGTGAGTCTGAGAGTATGTTAATTTGAATTTTTTAATCATGTTATGAAAATTTGTTAATCATAATCAAAATATTCTTCAATCAAATAATTATTCCATTTGATTTCTCACGAATACATTATCTATCACATTTATTTTTATCCCAATTCCTTCTAGTTCTATCCATTAACTAAAACAAGTTATACTAGTGTAACTAACATAAATTATAATTATATATTCAGGAAGAATCATTTATAGGATGTCTAAATCATGATATATTCTTCTCAATATATAATTCCATAGGTTTATCCAAGTTTATCAATGGTCATTTCCAATTATATATGATGTTATATTGTACTTATACTTATATTAAAAATTCATTCATAGTTTAATATTCCCTAAAAAAGTTTTGTTCATAACATTTGGTATTAGATAAAGTTTAATAGAGAACATGGGAGCTAGATTAGGTGCACAATACCTAATAAGTCTCAGTGAAATGGAAATTGAGACAAAGTCCACTAGCTTGTTCTTTACATTAGTTGAATGTGATATATCCTCTGGCATGATTTCTCAAATAAATTTATTCATTTATAAAATGACCATATACATATTTATGATATCATATATGATCATCTTATCACCAATTTGTTAATACTATTTCGTTACGACCCTTATTTCATGTGTCAACCGCTTTATTTTCAATAAGAATGATTTTTCATGTAGGTCTCGATTATTATGATTATAATATAGTAATGTCATATCCAAATATATATCATATTTATTCATAATATATATATTTTTTATAATAATTATTGAATGGTGAACTTGGAAAATGAATCGGATCGCATTGTAGAGACGGCAGGTCGTACGTAAACACGAGCAATGATATCATTCCAATAATGGTGAAAGGGTAAAAAATTGAATGGTATGTGAATTATAAATAATAAATATCATATAATAAGTTCCATATATATCTATTATTTTCATCTTTATACCCATCCAACTGATGTGGTGATGAAAACAAATTACACCACTTTGTATAGAATGTAAGCCATAAATACGCATGTGTGGTGCTTTTATTTTTTGTAAGATAGATAAAAGGAGGAATATGGTTTTCCCATAATAATAATAAGATATTTAAATATGTATTATATATTAATTATTTCATTATAGTGGAAAAAATGCATGAATTGTATGTAAAATAAGAAATAAACATGAAAGATTCGTTAAAGACGATTACCTCTTCTTTGTGAACTTCCTTTAGATCTCTTCATAGGGACACTACGGGTTGTATTGATGAATTACAAAAACCTATAGAACATAAAAAATTATATTTAAGAGAAAAAGCAGAAATTTTTTGTCGAGATAGATGGCTCAAATTGGTGTAAATAAGTTAGGGATGAGGTTCCCTTTTTTAATTTATGTGAGCGACATTTTTTGAAATCCTCATAATACTAAAATATAATTAGGATATTCTAGAGAAAAATACATAACATTAACTTTAAGTTAATATGTGAATAAATATAAGACCATTTATTATCTCATTTGTTATTATTTAATACTTTTTTTGATTTTTTAAATAATTTAATAAAATATTAAGTCAAATAAATATCATTATTGTAAATTTTGATATTATTCAATTAATTTGACTTAAAATACATCAAGACAAATTCGTAATTTAAATATAACTCTTTATAAAATATATTATATATTTTATAGATATATAAAATATATTGTACACATAAACTAATCCCAATTATAAAAAAATTTAATATTTGTAAAATGAATTATTTTATTTTCTTATTATTTTTATAAATATTGTTTTTTTAATAAAGAATCATTTAATGTAATTATATAATTTCTAAAAAATAAAAATAAATTTTTATAATGAAAATAATATCATTAATTTAAAAATATACATCTGTGTTTTTTCATATCTTGATTTTTTCCTGATGTGGAAATATAAATAAATATTAAACACAAAGGGAGTGTCATTTTTTATATTTCTTTAATTTAAAAAATATTTAAGTTATTTTTGTTTAAATCTATCTCTTAAACAACTATAAATATTTCTTAATGTGAAAAGGGTCACTTCCTATTTATTTTTAGATAATGTTTGGTCACATTTATATCCTAATAATTTGGCTTTAACCTCATTTTTTCGTACAAAGAGAACATGGATTTTTACTCTATGAGGGGAAATATTGTTACTATAAAATAAAATAAGAACAATAAATGAATCATAAATGTTATTTTTAACATTATATTTGTCACTTAGTATAATTTTATTTTTTTATATGTTTATATCATTTAATAAAATTTTAAATATTTTAATATAACATTAATTTCAATTTTGACACTATTTATTACTTTTAATTCTAAATATATCAATCAAAAAATATATCTTCAATCCAAATATTTTAATACATACCCAAAATATAATAGTATTTTATTCAATTCTTGTTTTATTAAATATCCTAAATTATTTTTATTTTTATACATTTAATATCTTTTAATCGATATTTCCATTAATTAAACAATTATTGTATCATCATTGTTCGACACATTTAGTTAATAACATATTCCATAAAATTAAAAATAAATATTTGTGATGAAGATAACTATTTTATATTTAAAAATACTATTTATATTAGAATATATCACATGGGTAACATCATATTAAAATATTTAACTTTTTTAAAACAAATGTATGACATTATTGACTTTTCTTTAAAACAAAATACTATAAATGGAATAATGTAATCTAAGTGGATCCAAGAGCTCTTAAAATCATCCAAATAATGATTTTTTTCAAAATAAACTCATCCAAAAATATTAGGACAAGGGTTAGAAAAATTTTATAATATTTATAATATTATTTTCAACCTTAAATTAATATATGTATTGTAGATGTTTTTTTCATTAAAACTATTTTGAAATATTATTTAACATTATAAATTGTTTAGAGGAAAAGTCAATTCTCAATTAAAATGTATCATTTCTCTACTATTAATCAAAAAATGAAACATGTTGTAAAAAACCAAAAATTTAACCAACTAAATTTATGATATTCTAATTTCAAAAATAAAGTATATTTATTCAAATATAATTTATTAAATTTTTAAAATTTATTTCTAAAAAAACATGACATTAAAAGGTGGTAAAACGACCATTAGAAAAAATGAATCTTTTATGTGTTAATGTGGATTACTATTTATATAATGTATAGAAAACACATATGATTATTTCTAAAAATTATATTGAAAATATAACATATAAATTTCTAAATGTGGATAATATTATTCATTCACAACAATTTAAAAGCTCAGTTATAATAATATTTCATTGTTCGTTTAAGCTGGGTTTCGTGGGAAATGTAAGCTATTAAAAATAATAACATTAAAAAAAGACAATATAAAATAGTGTGGTGGTAGATGGTGGTAGATAATTTTTGGTGAGGAGCAGCCAATTATAGCTCAATTGGTGGTGATGAATAGTAGGTATAGGTAGAGTTGGAGAAAATTGGTGATGATGGGGATGTGATATCTAGTGGCGGTCATGCGTCGTATGAGGATATAATGGGGTTGATGCAATTCACATTTATTATACCCTATTTAACTTGTTACATGTTGTGGTTGTGATATAGATATTCACTAATTAAATAAAATTATAATATACCTTGAAAGGGTGGGGTAGGTAGGGATGCATCCCGACCCTCATCAGAGATGGATGATTATGTCCTATGATAATATAAAAGGGATAGGTGTATATGGTGTTCAAAATCAAGGAGTAAGAGAAGAAAATTACTGGGGAAGTGGTTCTTATTAACAGTTTCTTATATTATTTCAATGATATGTAACTTTGCATGATTGTATTATTTGATGAGAGTATCATGGTGATTTTTTGTTGGATAGTTTATATATTTAGATTCCTGGTTATTATATTTTTTATCAATGAGTTAACTTGTATACACCTTTCATATATTTGAGATAGAAATTGGAAATTATCCTATGCAGTATTTAGTTAAATATCAACCTATGTATATATATAAAAAAAATTTCTTATTTCAAGGAGGGTTTTGGGGACTAATATTAACATTACAATCTAGGGTGTTAGAGCTATTATTAGGTTTTTTCAACAAGATATGAATTTGGGTTTTTTATTAGATACTTTTTTTTATATTTTTTAGACATTATTTATTAATTGTAGAAAGGTTGGTTATATTTCTATACTATATTGTGGAGTTTCTTGGTTTTTGTTATTTTAACTCCCAATAATTTTTACATCATTGAGGGTAGTTCATTTCCATATGTGTGAGTTAAGTACTATTGGTGTTTGTAGTTATCCAAAATCTTATTCAATGTAGTATTCAAGGGTCATTATCTCTCTTCTGTCATTATCATCATAGGGGTTTTACCTCAAGAGGGAGGTGGTCACAAATGGGTGATATAAATTGTCTTATTTGATAGATAAAATGACGTTTGGAGTTACGCACTTATGAGTCTTGCTAGTGTAGGTAGGGTGATGGTTTTGGTCAAAAATAGGGTGTAATATTTCAAGTAATACGTACTAAGAAACATGTATTTAGGGATCTATGTGATCCTTTGTAAGTAAATTAAGCTTACTAAACACCATAGGCATGATATTGATTATTTTAGGTTCAAGACCTTAGAAATTTATGCGTATGATGTTGATTTCATTTCTGATTGATTTGAGGTGATTTTTTTAATTAATTGAACCCAATTAAATAAGTCTATGTTAATTCCTTTCTATAGGGATTAGGTGTTTTTATACTGGAGATTTGTCTTATAAATTCAAACATAAAAAAGAGTGGGGTGCACTTATCCTATAATGATGCAATATTTAATTATTGGTTTCAAATTAGTGTAACTGAAATAAATCCCTTTAGAGTGTAAAATATCATATTATAGTGGATATATTCAATTGGATTTTATGCTTACGACATTAAGGTTATGTAGATATATGTGATTTGATTTATTTTGGGAGAATATAATGTGGTTATAAAGTAGAAATATTATAAGAAATGGTACTCCCCTATAGTAATTGGTAAATATAAGCATTCATTTTTGAGTTTTATTATAAATATTTAGTAATTTATTGTATTTTAATAACCTGGAGGACCATTAAATTTGATAAAGTGAATTATTTTAACATTGAGTTTGTGAACCCTATAATGTGTTCATTCAGAATATCTATTTCTTAAGTAGCACACATTTAAATTAAATTGAAAAAGATAATGATTTATGTTTTTGAAGAATTAGGATTTAATACCATGTATTATACGATAATTTATGATGTTTAAAATTGTTTAAAATTATTTTTTGACATTCAATAAACCATGATGTGTTTTCATAGGTGGAATATTTTCTTTTAACAGTGCTTGCAATTACTTTCTAGATTGATCTACTAACTATTTTAGATTGATATAAAATGGTTTGTTTAACCATCAGTTTTAAAAGAGAATTAAATATTTTCAATTAAAATACATTTTAGTGGATGATATAACATGTTATCTTTTTAATCATTATTCATTTCATAGAATGGTTTTCCTGAAAAGGTTATATGGAATAATTTTCATGTTTTAAAAACTAATGTTTGCTTTTGTGTCCCTACCATGAATGCTATAGGGGATTGAAAATCTATATGGGGTCTGAGCCATTGTCATAGTTAAATTTAGAGGATTATTTGTGAGTATTTTTAGATTGTTTAAATGAGATAATTTCATTATTATCATGAAGTCCTCATGATTAAAGTGGATCCCATTTAAATTTTTTCATAACAATTAAAATATTCCTCAGTACATGTTATGAGATGATGATATTCTTAGTTTTGTTTATTAATATTTCATGATGGTTCTAAATTTGAAAAAAATGATTTTATTTTTATTATAAAAATTGAATTTGACATTTTTAAAAGTTGTGAGTATTATGTTAATATGTTCATTAATGGATAATCACCTCCAATAGATTTTATATTTTGAAGAATAAATTTTCTGAAATCCTTTTTTATCTAAATTTTACATGATGGGAAAACATTAATTTGTGAAGTGAATATTTAAATAGAATGTCTTATAATTTGAAAATACTTAACATGAAACATTATTCCATTTATTGAAATGAATTTATCAAAATTAATGTAAGTTTTATGTGTGATTCATATAACTATGGAGCGGGTTTTTTCTAATGCTTTTTTTGAGGGTTGTGCATCGAGAGTGGTGATTTTATTTTTTTCTTCCATCCCTCTCTCAATATTGTTTATGCCCATGGACTATTCATACCTCCTATAGGGTTTTTTATTGTTTTCCTATCATTATTACTTCCCAAATCCAAGTTTCATCTACCACAATGGTTGGTTATGTTGACTCCATGCCAAATACAGTATAATTAGATATTATTTCATCCTTACAGGGATTCCTCATTTGAGATCATTTCATATTTTGAGTCATCCAAATTTATTGTAGATATTTTTAAGCTCTTTCCTAGTTCCATCTATAAGTGGACACTGTTAAATTACACTACTTCTGTCATGAAATGGAAATAACCTATAGTTGGATTTTATGGTGACATTGGACACGTATAGGTATTAGTAGACTTTAGGTGTATTGGGAACCTGTAGTTTATTAATCTTTCAATGTCTAGGGAATATCATATAAGAGTAATCTTGGGTGTAGATCCTAAGGCATCCCATGTCTGTCATGGGGTAATTTTTCCCTTCGGCGAAACACTTTTGAGGATTTTTTCCTTACAAATCCCATTTTCTTTTCTTGTGGTCGAGATTATGGATCATCTAGTGTGGTCATAGGTCTAGATTTGTTTATGGACACAGTCATAGGATTCATATATTTTGGCGACATTTTGATCAGAGGATTAATTTCTTATTAGGATAGGTTGGTCACAGGTTTGAAATCTTTTTGGGAATGGTTGGTAACAATTTTAATATCTTCTTTGGATAGGTTGGTCACATGTTTATTGGATTACAAGGAAAATTTTATGAGCTTGAGAGTTTCCCAAATAGAGATCATCAATGTTCAATGTTGTCAAACTCCCATGGGATAAAATGATGATTTAACATTGGTGTTTGGGTATCAATATCGATCCTCATGGAGGTATACTAGGTGTGATGGTATGGGGACTCAGTGAGGCCTTATACATACCATGTTTGGAGATAGGGATCAAAAACCATGTAGTTTGAGTGCATTGTTTATGGTCATCTTATAGTATTGTTTCTTTTTTTTAATGTCATGCAGTAAGGACACTAATGTCATTGAAGGATATATAGTGCAAGAGAATGAGGGATTACACATAGGGGTTACCCTGTTTCGTCCCACGTGATTCATAGACAAGGAATCATATATTCATTGTATAGGGTATAAAGTTAGATTTCATCCAATTATTGTTGTAAATTCGGAATCAAGTGCTCATCATATAGGGTAGTGTCATCATTTAACATCATCTTTTGAGGGAATTACTATGTAGTTCAATTTCATTGGGCTAATAAATTTGGATATGTATTTTAAAGTCTTACATGGGAGAATTTAGTTGGGATTATTCATAGGGAGACCATTTCCACACTAAATGGGAAGATATGACATTGTCCCTCCCAACTAGGAAAGTTAAACCATTTCCCTTGATGATTCCACCTTCAAGGATTATGTTTCTGCTACACGCATGCTTTTTTAAGGCACAAGAAATAAACACAATGATATTGTGGAACCGCGTTGGTTTTCGAACACTAAGGAGCCTATTTTTAATAACAAGAATTCATATATCTTTTCTAGGCAATTATTGAATCCAATAGTTCATACATGAGGGTTGATGATATGGGTCGTACATGTGATCTACAAGTGGATGAATGAGTTCAGCATAGATGTTGGGTACCTGAGCACACAAATTGCCTGAAATTGTGTATGGTGAATGGAGGATTTTGGGAAAAATATTTAGAGTTTTTTCTACATAATTCTAATGTTTCACACACATGTGGTTTTTAATGAGCCATTGGAACCAATATAAGGACATGACATGGATATTTGGGGCATAAGTGCACCCAACTTCTAGGGTCATGAGAAACCTGGGTTTTGTGGATGAAACTCATAAAACTCAAAACCACAAATAATTTAACGGAATTTTTTTAAGGATGTATCAAACATGATCCTAGATAACATTGGGTCCATGTGAGGTCAATCATTCTAGTTTTCATCAATTCATAATCAATGGGGATGTTGGAGATTCATGATATCATGAAATATTTTGGGTTGTCGGAATGATATATAACATTTCAATTTACGTAGTTGCATCCTCCAAAAGGGGGAATCCATTCTATATTTATAGATGAAATGGTATTATTATTCTATGATACCCTTTAATTTTCCTTCAATGTGTATTCATGTATTTTATTCCTTTTTCACAGGTGGAGGGTGACATTAGGTAGTGGTTCATTGGTTCCTTTTTCCAAAAAATGGATTTCCAGCTAATGTAATGGTTGGAAACACAAGAATTACATACCATCATCTTATTTGATATTTATGGACTTCTTCAAGGGCCCATGAAACTGGTATTTCAGCATCAAATTTTTCATTCAAGTCATTTGTGAACCAAATTAGAGAGTAATGTGCAATGACTTAATGTAGTACACGCTCACTCACTCAACTATGGAATGCTCCTCCGAGTTATGTTTTCTCTTTTTTTAGCATCATATATCAAAATTTGGGTTGATAAAAGTTATTAAACATAATCCCCATCCTCATAATTGAATATTATGGGGAACATGAAGTTTTATATCCAAGGTAAATGCTAAAGTAATTGGAAATATTCTTCATTGCTGTGAAACATCCATTTTCAGTAATGAAAATCGGTTTTGTGCACATGAAATGAGGAAGTAACATGACTATAAAAAGGGTGAGGTGTAAATTTTACAATTATTAAACTTTTCCACATAAAATTTTTTCAATCATGTGAATAAGACATCATTTTTTGTGAACTTCTGAGCATTAAGTTACGGCGTTCACATAACCTTTCTTACATGATAGTATTTTCACACAAAAATCGTCATTTTTCACGGACTGGATATAAGTTTCAGGAAACTAACCCATTTTTTGATATAAAACTTCTTTAAAGTATTTGGAATTATAAAACCATTGATAAGTATGGAAATGTACAACGCAACTAATAGATTTTTTATTGTGGCTGAAGCATCTACCCAAAGTGAAGAAATGGCTACGAGTCATTAAAATCATTATCTGAGGATGGAAATTTAGGAATATATATATATATTGGGACGATTAATGAATACCCATGGGGGGAACCTAGTAAAAAATATACTACCATTTTATAATTTTGAGTTTTTGTATATTTTTTGTCTCATTGATGGATTTTAATATACTGATATTATAGTTTTCCAATCATGAAGTGGTAAACTGTTGGTATGTTACTGATGCTAGCCATCCAGACAAAGAAGGTGAAGCTACTATTTTATACATCATGAGTGGTCTAACAATGATAGTGTTGGAGTAATATCCACTGGATGAAGAATTATTCACCCACTATATGATAATCATTTAGGAAAGCATCCAAAATGATATATTAGGCTGGTATGATGATTTGGATATATGTCCTATGGGAACTACACAGATGATTTGGTGTGGGAATGCATGATGCACATAACTTGTGAGGAATATGTTGTTTTGTTGAATCAAATTAAGCTCTATGAACATGTATGAATTTTAAAAATATATGTTCATTTACAACTTGTGTCATTATCAAATCTCCTCAGTTAGTGGACCCTAGATACGAACATCATCCCCCTCCATCATGGGAAGGTGGGGATTAGCTTCTGGGATCACCATCATATAGGTGGGATATCCATAATGGAGTATAAATGTGATGACTTCCACCAAGTTCCCAATGTATAGGTTAACATAGATCATATGTCTATAGTATCAATGATCCTTCTAAACTGGTTTACCCCGATATTGGAACATAATCCCCCCCCATAACAAGGTAATTGTATTCAAGAAATGGTTGGGTATGATCCTAAATGTTCTAGCTAACAAGATGTTAGTTTACCCAATTAAATTTCAAGGGGGGTGACATAAAATTTGAAGACACATAATTTCTATGTAATTTTTTTTAATTAAATGGGAATTTTACGAGTTCATAAAAATTTGTGGCACGTGATTCCGAGGCCTGGTTTTTCCAGAATGAATTTCTGATCTTTTTTTAGGTACGTTCAGTAAATGTATGAGCAGGTTTCTAGAACTTTTGAACTGGTGCTCAGAATTGAAATTTGAGGGAACCGTTGAACTTGCAGCGCCAGTATTCACTTATGTATACCATCACCTCAACAACAGTCAGTTGAGAGTGAAAGATAGTTTTTATGTTTTTCATGAAATATTTAAAATAAAATAAAAATATGTAAAATTTTTATTTTCTTTTGTTGAAACCATCCATGTGAATGTTTTAATGGTGGGGACCACCTGTACTAAAACCTCTCAACATAGTATATGGTGGTGGGGACCACTCGAGCCTAACCTCCCATGTGGGTTATGGGGGTGGACACCACCTGAGGCTTAAAACACTGAGAACTCTCACTTAATGGGGAGAAACCTCTTGAGCTCCCCCACTTAATTATGACAATCGTCCCCTTTAATTAATTAATCTAACCCATCAATTAATTAATTAATCTTTTTTGAAATTATACCAACAAAAATTAATAGATAACTTATTATATTACGTGGGCTACCTTTAATTTTGGTGGAATTGGGAATAAAAGGACTTTTGGGAGAATGCTCTCCATTGAAGAACACCAACGAGGAACATCTCCAATGACGAACGAACCAATGATTGAGGGAACGTTGATGTCACTAACGTCTGTTTATCCTCAACGACATCGTCTCCTTCCTCGCGGCCTCCGTCAATGAACCTTCGAGGTAGGGGTGTAATTATAATTGATTTTCACTTCCCATGTTCTTCCCCTCTAAACTAAGAATGCATATCAACTCTCAGAAACAAGTTGATCCGCATATGTTTTCTTTTGTAGGATTGGGAATAATGATTGATGAAGTTTGTGTGGATTGATGTTTTTAAATATCTTCCATGCATGTTCTTGATTCAAATTGGTGAACCACTTGTACCACTCTAACGTGGAGGGTGAGGGCCAAACAAACATAGCTCGACCCCTCCGTTGTTATTCTTTTGTGTGTTCATTGTGATGGTGACGACGACCGGTGCAGGAGTTTGGCACCGGTATAACATGAGAATGGAGGCCGACACAACCACTAGTCGCGACGAAGACAACGGCTCTGCCGCCCTACAGCCTTGCTGCCGTACCGCCCAGCGGCTGCGCCTTCAGTGATCCTACCGCGCTGCCCCGCAGCTTCGCCACCATCATGGCCCTGCCACCCAACTATGCCACCCAGGGGCTCCACCATTGGCGGACCCACCGTGCTGTCGTGCGGCTTCGCCGCCCTCGCAGCTCTGCCACCCCAGGGCTCTACCATTTGTGACACCCCACACTGCCCCACGACCTCACCGCCCACAACCCTGCCATACACCCAAGAAGCTCCGCCGCCTGCAGCCTACGCGCATCCTGGCCGGGTTACTAGAATTGGCCACCCAGCACGGGCCGGACCGCCCAGTGGACCAGGACACCCAGCACGGGCCGGGATGGACCACCCTGTGGGTCGGGCCGCAACACGGTCCGGGCTAGACCCATCGGTTCGGGCCGGGTTTACCCAAACAGGGTTGACCCCGGCCGGGTCATGCGAGTCAGGTCGACCAGGTCAGACCAGACCCATACCCACTACCACCCATTTAAGCTATTTTGGCCATACCTTTGGCACCGAAAGTACATTTGATGAACCGTAAGCGGCATTGGAAACCTTGGTCCAAGAAGGTCCCTTTGGAATACCCAACTGGATATATGGATAATGTTGGTGAATGGTCTCGTTGGATTGAGCATGAATCTAACTGGGCCCTCTGGACTAAAAGGCTAATAACTCATAGACTAGAAGTCTGATTGATGCATCGTCGGTTGTGTTGAGACACCTATGACATTGAGGTACATTTAGAAACTTATTTGTGAGAATTCATGAGATTTTTAGTATCAACTAGTAGCTTGTGGAGAAGGGCCCCCCCAGAGACAAGCAAGTGCAGTGTAGGAACCAAGTAGCTGGCTGTGACGTGAAAAATGAAGTGTGATCCTGTGTGGTTCAGCACCGAGAAATTATGTGTGGTTCTGCACCTAGTGATCCTATGTGGGTCAGCACCAAGTGATCTTGTGTGGGTCGGCACATAGAAATTCTATGTGGGTCAGTACCGAGCGATCTTGTGTGGGTCAACACTGAGCGATCATGTATGGGTCTTCCTCTTAAGAGAGTAAGATGACTCAATAGTTATATCTATTCATCTCCACTCATGTACATAAGTTATACCTGGTGTGAGCTGAGTCTGTACCATGTGGTATTTTCATTTGTGGTAATACCTTGGTTGTATTCTTCTTTGTGGCGTACCTGTGTGGTACTAGCCTTCGTGGTATTCCATCCTTTGTGGAAAAGTTGAGATTTGGGCATTGAGTTGGACTTTGTGGTTTCCTCATGATTAATATGGGTATACATGATAACTTAAGTATATGTATGTTCATATTCCTAAGTAGGATTTTTAGTTGATTTCATTTAGTGTGGTTTATCCTTGGTGGATTTTGTGAGACCTTGGGGGTCTCAAGGTCCCTACTGAGTATCGCTATACTCACCCCTGTAAAGGCTATGACTGCACCCTATTGTGTTTGGTGAAGACAATGGACAACATCGACTGAGGATGAGAGTACCTAGATTAGAGGTGGCTCAGAGGTGGACTTTAGACGAGGGGAACCATAGATATGGCCATTCGTGAGTCATACCTACCCTTCAGGTTGGATTCATGGTGGATGAACCAGAAGCTTCTTTTCACCTATCAGTCATCTTGGATATTCCAGTTTTCCATTTACTTTCCAATAGGGCTGGTATTATAGCCCCTTTTTACTTACTGTACTCACTTTTTTTACTATTCAGTTTACTTGAGTTCTTATCTTGGTGTGTGCTTGGTTGTTTGAGTTACAGGTTGAAAAGTAAATTCCTTCCCAGTTTAGGTAATACCCCTTCGGTGCTAGGCACCTTCCCCTGGACTATGGAAGGTGGCTTTCGGGTAGTCACATAACGGACCCTAGGGGATGGGTCATGAAAAATTGGTATCAGGGGAGTCAGTTTTACTATAGAACATAATACTCTGTTATTTCTTTTTAACAGCAATAGTGTTAAGTGTATTGAGTGTGGTTATATGTTTAGGGAATCCAGTGTTGGTGTGGCGGCCGACGTATCTGTACACCAGAACCCTGACTTTTGATTTCTAACTTAATGTACAAAAACAATTATTTCATGTATGTTTTCAAGAGTTTTGTTTGTGATTTCTTGAGTAATATCACAAGAAATGACCATGGCACACCTGTTTCTTTTCTAGATGCCTCTACGCAGACGGCCAGCTAGGGTTCCAGATATAGTACACACTGAAATCTCATTTAGCAATGAGGCCTCAGTGCAGGGACCTCTTCTAGTAGAGGCACTAGTGGTACCATTACCCATTGGGCCACTGATTCCACCTTACCCATCAGTAGAGATTTCATGCCACTTGAGCGCATTGCACAAGTTCCAGCGCTAGAGGCCACCCAGGTTCAGTGGAGAGACATACCCACAGGCAGCTGAGAATTGGCTGGAGGCCGTGGTGAGAGTCTTCCGATTGGTAGGGACACCAGTCGATCTCATCGTGATACTTACCCACATTATTCTATAGAAAACATCAGGAAGATGGTGGAGCATGATTCTCTTGGCTCACGATGAGGTGACACTTCTCTAGGCAGACTTTGAGAGCCTATTTCGGGCAGAGTTTGTTCCAGTGACTCTTCGTTCAGTGCACATACAAGAGCTTCTTCATCTGCATCAGGGCAACATGACTATGGATCAATAATCATCGAGGTTCACAGAACTCTCATGCTACTCCACTGATATGGTGTGGAAACCATTCGTCAGGGCCCAGAATTTTGAGCAGGGACTCAGATGGGAGATCAGGTATTTGATGATCTCACCCAGCATCTCGATGCCGGAAGGGGTGTTAGAGTGAGCCCTTTTAGTGGATTTTTTCCTTTCTGAGTAGTCACCAGCATCGAGACCCACTACCAGTCATCACATAGCGGAGTCTTCTATAGCTAGCAGTAGACAAATGACACAGAGGTCCAGATGGACCAGACCTATTGGTGGACGACCACATGATTTAGGATCGGTTGTGCGAGGCACCCAAGGCAGAGACAATCATGCCTGGAGTGGGTAGTGTTACGCATGCAGTGGGAAGGGTCACATGGCTCATAACTATATGACCCACCATACAGATAATCAACAGATGGTCGAAGGACTGCATAGGAAGAGACAGAGATTCGACCAAGGAGGTCCGCAGGGAGTAGGAAGACGTGACAGAGGAGCTGGTCGTGCAGATGGTGGGGGAAACGATTTGAGATGTTACTACCACCACCACCAGGTGGTCCACCCAAACCATAAGCAGTAGAAGGATAGGGGAGATCTCAGCTCTAGGCAGTTGAGGCCTACGATCATGGCACCCCGGAGATGATACGTCTTGCCGGAAGGATCCATCATGGTTTTTGCACTATTTTACCAAGATGTCACCTAAAAGATTCAGAAAGTAACATAAACCTGCTCCCACCCATTTTCTATGATCACATGATATCCTAAGAAGCATGGGATGCATTTATTGGCTGTCGTAGGGATGATAAGTTTCAGGTACATTGTGGGTGAGAATACATTGTTTTAGGATATGTGTATTCATCGCTTTGATTGTAAATATTTTATTTATCAAACAAAAACATTGTACCAAAAATAAGTAACGTTCATCAAAACCAACATACCCCTATCATAAGGCAATGATGGGGTACGCTTCACAAGAAAAGAAATTGATACGCATTTTAAATTTAGAGTAATATTTTTAGGTGCCAATAAACAACATCATAATTATCTTACTATGTTTATTTGTAGATTGATGAGTCTAAAACCAAAGACACATCCATCCCATGTCATGTGCTATGGAAGGAGGCACATGTGAATATGGAAGGAAATATAGTAGATGAGAACACACAAAAGTATAGGAAATATGTGTAAGTATGACACGATAATAAAAAGATTTGTTTTAAATTGCTATTACATAAAAATAATTAGTTATTTTTATATATCTAAAAGTCACAAGAATTATCTACTCCTATACCGGATGCATACCAATTATCGATGGCTTTGAAGCATCCAGAACAATACGGTCGTGTCAGAGGTGCGGGGTTTGGGGTGACACCCTGAGTATATTTTGTGAAGAAGAAAAAAACAGATGATAGAGATGAAAATTTGAAACAAATGAGTGAAATACTAGAAACCCTTGAAGAACGATTGCAATGGAAGGGATAGTTTCTAGCAACTTTTATTTGGGGGAAGCAAGGAGAAGACCCAACTCAGGAACAACCAGCTTGTGAAGATCCTACCCCACCCCCACCACCTTTGAGGTGAGCCAATCCCCTAAAAGAGTTGTCTTAGATGTGGTAATCAATATTCTAATAATTTTTCCCATGAAATGTGGATCAGAAAAACACTGATACTTTTTCTGTATTTATCTTCTACAGGGTGATAATGATTGTGATTTATATCTCTCAACACGCACCTATCATCTTTTATCAAGGGATATAGTGTTCAATATCCTAGATGGCACACTCAATAATAGACCACTTCTGAAAGTTCATCTGAAAGTGGTGATTACTGTATCTCATGATCCAAATGTCGAGCTACCTATTCTACTTGATGATGATGATATTCACATAGTCGTAAAGGCTATAGCGACATTCATTGCATAGCTGTCACAACTTGTAAGATTATATACAGAAAACGAGGTATCTATTTCCTTCTTTTTAATCTAAACCTTTAATAATTAATGAAAAAAGGGTCTGAACCAATGAATGTTATTATAAACAGAGAAAGGGAACTGGGTGACAAACTTCGGCTCAAAACCATCTAAAGGATCGACCAACCAATCCCAATAAGCTATTGGAAGAAAAATAAACCCACTTGTTCTCTATCCACATTTACTAGCATTGAAGATTCATGTGGATACAAAGCTAAGAGGTGGTAGACGTCATATAGTTGTCTTTGAAAAGAATATATACGAAGTGGAAAGTCAAGATTTCGTTGCTGCTTAAAATGTAAATGAGATCCTTGAAAATGGTTGGCTAGGTGTCACAGTTGTAAATATATATATGTGGTATGTTCTCATGAATTTATTTTCTAAAAGCTGATCTAATGTTCAAATTATGTCTAAATTCATTTTATATTGTTGACAGACGTATATATGAAAAAAAGTTGAAAGAATTTTTCCATGAGCCAAAATTCAGACTCGTTAGTCCTCATACAACATCAACACATATAACGAAATTAGATCCATCAAAAAATTGAAATAGTGAACAGCTTGCTGAAAACATTTGAAAGCAAGATTACAGTTGACAGACTCTTCCTAATACCAACCATGCAGCGGTAAAACTCTATGATTAAGGAATTTCTATTATATTTTCACTTATTTTATTACTTATTCCTTTTGGAGCTTTTAGGAAACATTGGATTCTTATTGCGGTGAACTTGGATACTCCAAAGATTTATTTTTTGGATTCAAAGTAATGATATCCATCAGACCAACCACACATAATGGAGTCTGTGAATCTGTAAGGCACTTCATCCTATGTTTTAGGTCTAAACATCAGGTAATATAATTTATATTATCTTTTACTAAGGATTCTGTTATAATAGGTCTGTGTATCATTATCATCTATAAAAGGAATGAGGACAGGGCCTAAGCATAATGAGGAGAGCATGTACTATGTATGGACAAATATCAGGGTATATATAATAAAATTTCACTTTCCAAACACATATCAACAAAAGTTACATATTCTCTTAATGATCAATTTTTTTTTGCAGTGTACAAAACAAACAAACGATAATGATTGTGATTATTATGATTTTATATTTATGAATGAGATCATTTTTCATCAACAAACTAGCATCCCTAAAGATTTATTTTCATAAACAACTACTAGTTTATTTAATTTATTTATTAACTCATTATTTTTATAGTTTTTAGTACTACTCTGACTGCTGAAAATCCTCATACTCACAAGATGATATAGATTTGTTCCAAAATGAGTGGGTCACATACCTAATGGAAGATTGTACACAAATAGCATGAAGATCTTACCTGGGGACGTGTACAATTGGTGGTCATTTTTGATAGGTGTTAAGGGGATCAAAAGATGAAACATTGTTGTATGTAAATGTTCATAGAAAAATTATAATTAGTATTAAATAAAACATACATTCTATAATGAGTCATTTTCCCATTTTAACAGACGATATTCACCAGCAACATGAAAGAATGATGAACCACTCAATGTTTTTCTCTATTGTTTAAAATCAACATATTTTTAAGTGAATACAAAAACTGACGAACAAAAATCTGACCAAACACATTCATATTGCATTGGTCCTTTAATAGAACGATCCATGGGTGTGTTGGGGAAGTGTACGAGTCAATCCCACCTCAATATTTGGCATGGTGTGGCCGGTATCACTCAAAGTGTCTCTCTTTTGTTTAAAATGGAAACAATTTTATGTGAAAACAACAACTGACCTGCGCAAATATAACCAAACGCATTCCGATAGTGATTATACTATAGGAGAACGATCCATGGGTCATTTTTGACATGTAAGAGTCAACCCCTCCCTAATCATAGGCCTGGTGTGGCCGGTATCACTCAAAATGTATCTTTTTTGTTTAAAATGGACACAATTTTATGTGAAAACAAAAATTGACCTACTAAAATCCCAAAAAACAGATTCGGATTGTCTTTATAATTTATGAGAACTATCCATGGGTAATTTTTAATGTTTACGAGTCAACCCCAACTCAATTTGAGGCATGGTGTGACCAGTATCACTCAAAGTGTCTCTCTTTTGTTTAAAATGGGCAAAATTTTAAGTGAAAACAACAACTGACCAATGAAAATCTGAAATACACATTCCAAATTTGTTTATCCTTTAAGATAATGATCCATGGGTCCTTTGTGACGTTTAAAATTCAACCCCACCTCAATCTGAGGCACAGTGTGGCTGGTATCACTCAATGTGTCTCATTTTGTTTAAAATGAACACAATTTTATGTGAAAACAAGAATTGACCTACTGAAATATGACTAAAAACATTAATATTATATTGATCCTTTATGATAACATTTCATGGGTCCTTTTTGACATGTACGAGTCAACCATGCCTCAATAAGAGGCACAGTGAGGCCGGAATCACTCAAAGGTTCTCTCTTTTGTTTACAATGGACACAATTTTATGTAAAAACAACAATTAACTTATGGAAATCTGTCCAAATGAATTATTATTGTATTTATCATATAGGAGAACAATACATGGGTCATTTTTGACATGTACGAGTCAACCCTAACTCAATCCAAGGTCCGGTGTCGCCGGTATCACTCAAAGTGTCTGTCTTTTGTTTAAAATGGACACAATTTTAAGTGAAAACAACAACTGACCTACGAAAATCCAACCAAACACATTTTTATTATCTTGATACTTTATGATAATGATCCATGAGTCCTTTTTTACATTTATGTGTTAACCCCACCTCAATCTGAGGCACAGTGTGGCTGGTATCACTCAAAGTGTCTCTCTTTTGTTTAAAATGGATACATTTTTTTTGTGAAAACAACAACTGACCTACGGAAATCTAACCAAACGCATTCGGATTGTATTTATCCATTAGGAGAGAAATACATGGGTCCTTTGTGACGTTTCTAAGTAAACCCAGCCTCAATCCGAGCCATTGTGCGGCCGATATCACTTAAAGGGTCTCTCTTTTGTTTAAAATGGACACAATTTTAAGTGAAAACAACAACTGACATACGGATATCTGACCAAACACATTATTATTGTGTTTATCCTATAGGATAATGGTCCATGGGTCCTTTGTAATGAGTAAAAGTCAACCTTGCCTCAATTCGAGGCACGGTGTGGCCGGTATCACTCAAAGTGTCTGTCTTTTGTTTAAAATGGACACAATTTTAAGTGAAAACAACAACTAACCTACGAAAACCCAAACAAACGCATTTTTATTGTGTTTATACTTTAATAGAATGATCCACGGGTCCTTTTTGACATTTAAGAGTCAACCCCACCTTAATCTAAGGCACAGTGTGGACGGTATCACTTAAAGTATCTCTCTTTTGTTTAAAATGGACACAATTATAAGTGAAAACAAATATTGACCCACGAAAATCTGACCAACGCAATCAGATTGTGTTGATCCTTTAAGAGAATGATACATGTGTCCTTTTTGAAATGTATCACTCAAACCCGCCTCAATCTGAGGCACGATGTGGCTGGTATCACGGAAAGTGTCTCCCTTTCGTTTAAAATTGACACAATTTTAAGTGAAAACAACAACTGACCTACGGAAATCTGACCAAACACATTACGATTGTATTGATCCTTTAGGAGAATGATACATGGGTCCTTTTGGATTTTTAAGAGTCAACCATGCCTCAATATGAGGCATAATGTGGCTAGTATCACTCAAAGGGTCTCTCTTTTTATTAAAATGGACCCAATTTTATGTGAAACAACAACTGACGTATAAAAAATCTGACCAAATGCATTCTGATTTTGTTGATCCTATAAGAGAATGATACATGTGTCCATTTTGAAGTGTACGAGCCAAACCCTCTTCAATCAGAGGCCCAGTGTGGCAGTTATCACTCAAAGTGTCTCTCTTTTGTTTAAAATGGACACAATTTTATGTGAAAACAACAACTGACCTACGAAAATCTGACCAAACGCATTTGGATTGTCTTGATCCTTTATTATAATTATCCATGGGTCCTTTGTGATGTGTATGATCCAACCCCACCTCAATATGAGGCATGGTGTGGCTGGTATCACTCAAAGTGTCTATCTTTTGTTTGAAATGGAAGCAATTTTAAGTGAAAACAACAACTTACCTATAGAAATCTGACCAAATGAATTTGGATTGTGTTAATCCTTTAGGATAACTATCCATGAATCTTTTTTGACGTGCAAGAGTAAATGACACCTCAATCTGAGGCATGGTGTAGCCGGTATCACTCAAAGTGTCTTTTTTATTAAAATTGACATAATTTTAAGTGAAAACAACAACTGACCTACGAAAATCTGACCAAACGCATTCATATTGTGTTGATCCTTTAATATAACAATACATGGTTCCTTTGTGATGTGTACGAGTGAAATATGCCTCAATATAAGGCACAGTGTGGCTGGTATCACTCAAAGTATGACAACCCTGCTTTTATTACAAACATAAACATGATTTATTACATAAAACATCACTTGATACAAGAAAAAATATCGAGAGGTTTAGTGTCTTTGGGGCGTAGGATCATTACATAAAAAGATAAAACATGAAATATTACATCTTTATTGAAAACTTCTTTTACATGACCATTACATTCCCTCGTAATTAGCATTGCATTGGATAACCTGAGGACAAGCATAAGAAAAGGGTGAGCTATAAAGCCTAGTAAGGGAGTACACATGGAATAACATGAGGAGTAAAATACATGTTAGAAAATAGGCATATCAATAGAGCATAAAAGAGACATGAACATAAAGGAATGATAAATCATGATAATCATAACATGGAAATGTGGCAACAACACTTAACATGGAATTAGCATGATCCGAGGCCCATTACAAATGGAGCATTAGTAAATCCTCATTGCACATAAAGCACGAGTAAACCATCGTTGCAATTGAATTAGCATGAGTCAACACTCATTTCACATGACGTATCATGATACTATACTTTACCCAATGCATTGAAGAGCTATAAGGGTGCACACTTCTTAAACATTTCATTTCTTGCATTAGTGTGGCACATGGATCATAAAACATGGATTCATAAAACATAATAATTTATTCCACGATAAAGGAATGTGGTATTCATGCATGAAACTTCATAATCAATAAGTAAATGTGCATAAAGGTGAATACCCTTGATGGAGAAATGGGCATGGCATTCACTACACAATGGATTTTGCTTAGAAAACCGGTGCGATTTCAGCAGCGAAACGGCGTGACATAAGAATTCATAAAAATGGATGATGAGAGAAGAAAGGGGTTCCTTGTCATATTTGAATGTAATGGACAGTAAGGAGGTCATTTAGATACATGTCCCGACAATTTTAATGTAATTTAGATTCATAATACCAAAGTATTGCTTGAATGTAAAAGTGGAGAGAGAAGTTCCTTTCGGAATTTCGGCATAGTAACGGGTGTACATGGGAGGCATTTAATGAGAGAGAAAGGGGTCTCCCATAATTCAAAAAATAAGAGGGAAGTATGGGGGAGGTAAAAAACCATACCCCAACATTCATAATTGAAATTAAATGGGCAATACAACTTAATGAAAATTGACAAAAAAGAGAAAGGAAGAAAAATCCCTTACTTCGAAGTGTGCTTCCATAGGCTAGAGAGAGTCTTGTGAGACGCTTCATGGGAGCTTGGGCACCTTGGGAGGATTCTAGAGAGAGTAGGGAAGAAGTTTTATGAACTCCAAAGGATTTTAGTGAGGAGGAAGTGGGAGATTTGGTGGGTTTATAATGGAAAGGTGAGGGAATTCTTTATTATTTAGGTTTGGGTCCCCTTACATTAAATTAATCCAAACCACAAACCATATCATGGTTTTTGCCCATGAATTTTGGCAAAGGGAATAGGAAAAAAATATTTTATAAGGCCAAATTCCGAACATCTTAAAATATTAGGGTTTCTTATGTGGAGGTGAGTCACACTCCCATGGAAATTAATTTAAAAAGGCAAGGTGTTGAATAAGTCTTGAGGGGTCCATTAATGCTTTGATAACTAAGTCAAACAAACACAAAATCACATTATTTTTATTTTAAAACATATATTGGCTGAAAAAAAAGATTATAGTATTTTATTACATCACTATTGGGTCATTATGAGGTCATAAAACACATTATATATTTAAACGGTATTTAATTTTTACCCAAAAATTTGACAGTCTCAGAAATTTATTAAAAATTCACCGTTGAATAATTTCGACATCCTGATTCCAGAAATAAAATTTATTTTATCTGATTAATTTTCTAAATATGTTAATTTTTACTTTAAAATAAAAACCCACATTTATCGAAAATTCACGGGTTTTGACAGAAATGGCTTTAAAACCTTAATAAAAAATTTAATTGCATTTATAAAATTATAAGATCATTTATATCTAATAAAAATTAATTTAATAAAAATATTATTATTTTATTTAAATATTATTTAATTCAAAAATAACTTAATTTAATAAAAAAGATTTCATAATTAAATAATAACTAAAACACCATTTGTTCTTTAAAAACTATTTACAATGTATCAAAAATGACTAGAAGTTATATTCTTTATTATATACAAAAATAATGTACATGAACATAGTACTACTTACTTGTTACATTAACCCTTAAAATAGCCTCATAAGACCTAAGGGTATGGTGTGCGATGGTGACAGACTCTTGGGGTGGCTTGGAAAACATCGCTCGAGTGGTAATTTCAATCAACTTCCACTTGTCCAATAGGCGGTCACGTTCGAGCTTGACATGATGAAGCTCAGCTTGGGATTGGTCATGGGTGAAGCCCAAAGATGCCACCTCTATTCTGAGCTCCGAAAAATGGGCTTCATATAGTGCAATTCTATTGGATGAGGCCATCGCTTCCTTCTGAGTAAAT
The DNA here is from genome assembly GCA_963277665.1 of Viscum album. Classification (NCBI taxonomy): domain Eukaryota; kingdom Viridiplantae; phylum Streptophyta; class Magnoliopsida; order Santalales; family Viscaceae; genus Viscum; species Viscum album. The sequence continues at coordinate 1,953,425,418 of OY728150.1, forward strand.
TGGATTTTTTAAAGTCCTATATTTATACAAATCATATGATCACTGTTCAACGGCTATATTAGAAACGGTCAAAATTCTTAACATAAAACAAAATAATTTGAAATTTTATAAAAACATTTTATATAAAGAGACATTTAATAAGATCAAGAGGGATTTCCCATTAATGAAGCTTTGGGTCCTTACAATATCCCCCCTTAAGAAATTCCTCCCTTGAAATTTTCCTTTTCCCACACTAAAACAAATGTGGGTAACGCAGCTTCATCATATCCTCTGATCCCCATGTTGCTTCTTCAAACTTTTGGTTTCTACACAACACCTTTATGAGCGGCATTGTCTTATTTCATAGAAATTTTTCTCTACGATCTAAGATCTTCACTGGTTTCTCCTCATAAGAAAGATCATCTTCCAATTGTACCACCTCAGAAGAGAGTACATGTGAAGCGTCTGGTATGTACTTTCTTAAGAGGGACACATGAAATACATCATGTACTTTTTCCATAGTAGGTGGAAGTGCTAGTCGATAGGCCACAACCCCGACACGATCAAGAATCTCAAAGGGGCTGATGTACCTTGGACTTAACTTCCCTTTCCTTCCAAACCTCATGACCTTGTTCCATAGAGATATGCATAGAAACACCATGACTCAAACTTTAAACTCAAGGTCTCATCGACGATTATCTGCATAACTCTTCTGTTGACTTTGAGATGCCTTGATAAGCTGCTGAATGGTTTTTACATTATCCACCATTTCCTCGACCATTTCTGGTCCAAGCAGCTTACATTCACCGACCTCATCCCAACATGTCAGTGTTCTGCACCTTTTCCCATACAGGGATTCATATGGTGCCATTTGGATGCTCGAGTGGAAACTATTGTTATAAAAGAACTCAACCAGAGGAAGATGTTGATCCCATCCTCCTTTAAAGTCCATTGAGCACACTCTCAACATATCCTCAAGTTTTTGGATAGTTCGCTCAGATTGGCCATCAGTTTGAGGATGATAGGTCGTACTGAAGTTCAGTTCAGTATTCCGAGCATGTTGAAGACTCTTCCAAAACATAGAGGTGAATCTTGGATCTCAGTTAGACACAATAGATAGTGGTACTCCCTGCAACTTTACCACTTCCCTGATATATATCCGTGCCATTTGATCAAAATAGAAATCATCTGGAATAGCAATGAAGTGTGCAGTCTTTGTAAGACGATCCACAACAACCCAGATGGCATTGTTGCCTTTGGTTTCCCTTTGAAGTCCGGTGACAATGTCCATGGTTATGTTCTCCCATTTCCATTATGGTATGGGAAATGGTTGCATCATCCCCTTAGACTTCTGCCTCTCTGTCTTCACTTGATGAAACACCAGGCACTTTGATGTATATTCAGAGATCTTCTTCTTCATATTATCCCACCAAAAGTTTTCTCAGAGATCTCGATACATATTTGTGCTCCCTAGGTGAATAGATAAATTTTAAATATGTTCATCATCCAAAAGTTCCTTCTTCAGCTCCGGATTTGATGGAACAAATAGACTTTTCCCAAACCACACAATTCCTTCTTTATAAAAATTAAACTAAAAGGATTTCCCCTTTTTTATTGCTTCCACTTTTTCTTGAATTCCCACATCATTCTTTTGAGCATCCTTTAACCTTTCCAAAAGAGATGGTTGGGGAATCATTTGTGAAAGGATTGATGATGTTCCCTTTCTATGATTCCCATGGACATCTTTATCAAGTCTAAGAAGATTGGATCCTTCTCAATTCTCATCATTGACAGAATTGTTGGGTCTTTTCTACTTAGGGAATCCGCCACCTTGTTCGCTTTCCCAGGGTGGTAATATATTGAATAGTCATAATAATTGATGAGCTATATCCATATTCTCTGGCGCATATTAATCTATTTCTGTGTGAATATATATTTAAGACTCTTGTGGTCAGTTAATATCTCACATTTCTCTCCATAGAGATAATGCCGCCAGATTTTCAATGCAAAGATCACAGCCGCCAACTCCAGATCATGTGTTGGATAGTTTCTCTCATGGATTTTAAACTTCCTTGAGGCATAGGATATTACTTTATCGTTCTACATCATCACACAGCCTAATCCCTTCTTCGAAGCATCACTGAATACCACAAAATGTTCCCCACTTGTAGGTAATGTGAGCACGGGCGCAGTGATAAGCCTCATTTTCAACTCCTTGAAGCTTTCCTCGCATTATTCACTCCAAGAAAACATTACTCCCTTCCGAGTTAGCTTGGTAAGAGGGTTGGACAATCTTGAAAAATTCCTCACAAATCGTCGATAATATCCAGCTAACCCTAAGAAGTTAAGGATATCCGTTACCGATGTTGGCCTCAGGCATCCCTCAATTGCATCTGTTTTGGAGGGGTCCATAGATATCCCAATGCTTGTGAAGATATGGCCCAAGAATGAGACCTCTGTCAACCAGAACTCAAAATTTCTGTAATTTTCATAGATATTCTCCTTGTGAAATGTCTCTAGTACAGTTTTTAAATGCTCCTCATGATCCTCCTTGGTTTTGGAGTATATTAGAATATCATCTATAAATACTACCAAAAATTTGTCAAGTTAATCTCTAAAGTCTCTATTCATCATGTCCATGAATATTTCTGGAGAATTGGTGAGTCCGAAAGGCATTACTATGAATTCATAGTGCCCGTACCTTGTACGAAAAGCAGTCTTGGGGATATCTTCCTTCTTCACCCTTACTTGATAATATCCCGACCGCAAATCCACCTTGGAGAAGTATTGTGCTCCACGCAGCTGATCAAACAAGTCATTGATTCTTGGGAGAGGATACTTGTTCTTTATCGTGATTTTGTTATGTTCATGATAATCGATGCAAAGCCGCATTGACCCATCCTTCTTCTTGACGAAGAGGACTGGTGCACCCCATGGTGATGCACTTGGGCGTATAAACCCTTTATCCAGATTCTCTTGTAGTTGTTTGTTCAGCTCTTCAAGCTCAAAAACATCCATTATATATGGATTCTTGGATATTGGTAGCTCCCCAGGTATAAGTTCAATTGAGAACTCAACATATCTTCTTGGAGGAAGACCAGGCAGTTCCTCAGGAAACACTTCAACGAATTCCCTCACAATAGGCATTTCTTCAAGGATGGTTTCTTCCTTGGACTCAATCATCTGTGCCAGATACGCATGCTTATAGGGCAGGAATATCCACACTTGAGATGATGGAGCTAAAGGAGATTCATCTTCCTCCTGACACTTGTAAAGAATCGGGGGTCGATTCTCCATATGGAGTGTGATTTCCCTCTCCCAATAATTTATATTGGCTCTATATAAGGAAAGCCAATCCATGCCAAGAATTGCATCAAATTCCACCAGAGGGACTATGATGAGGTTCACTGGGAAATTCAATCCACAGATTATAACAGAGGAGGTATTATATTCATGGGATGCAATGATTTCCCCATTTTCTGTACTCACCGACATCTTTACTTCTATGATTTGTGGTGGTGCTGGGATTGTTCTACTAAACATTCGGGATATAAAAGAATGTGTAGAACCTGAATCAAAATGTTTGTTCGCTATTCATGATTTAATAACTATCGTACCTATCACCACTTCATTGTCGGGGTTCACTTCAGCAGAAGTGAGGGAAAAATCTCTTCCTTGCTGCCTTGGAGGTTTTTGGTTGCCTCCGAAAACCCTTGGATTAAGGCACAGATTTTTAAAATAACCCGGTTCTTTGAATTTGTAGCATTGAACAACACGTTGAAGCTCGAACTGAGCATTCCTCTCCTCTATCGCAGTCGTGGGTCTTTCTTGCCGACAGTTAACAACTAGATGCCCTTCTTTTCTACACCAGAAGCATTTTCTTGTCCCCTTAAAGCAATTTCCAGGGTGCTTCTTTCCGTACTTTTGGAAAGTGGGGTGCTGGATCTTTTTAGCACCGCTGGATTTATCCATCAGACCGCCAGCATTGAAGTCCATCTTACGCTTCTTTTCCCCTTGATACCCCTGTGATTCTCCGATCTCAATTTCGACCTTGAGGGCACATCGGACAATTTCCTCATAGTTGTCGAAGTCACAGATTGCTAATTCTTTCCGCAAGCTAGGCTTCAGCCCACCAAAGAAGCGGTCAACTTTACATTCGGGGGTAAGGACAAAGCTAGAAGCATATCGTACCATCCTTGTGAAGTTTTCCTCGTACGCTCCAACAGATTCATCATCTTTTTTCTTGAGGGAAAGGAAGTCTCTTTCCATCTTATGCTGGATGGTGCGCGGAAAATATTTATCAAAAAACATCTTCCAGAAATCCTTCCATTCAAAAGCCTCGATCTCCTCCTCAAGCTTCGTATTTTTGATCAACATCCACCATTGTTCAGCTACACCCTCCATACGATATGAAGCTAGGAGAACATTCTCTTGTTCAGAACATTGGAGGATGGAGAAGATATTTTCAATGGAGTTGATCCATTGTTCAGCGATCGTGGGATTGGATGATCAACTAAAACTAGGAGGCCTTTGTCTCATGAAGCTCTCGATAGTGACTAGTTCTTTCTTAGGGGGGTTGAACATTCCTCTTGACCCGTGTTTATATTAAAAACTTGAGTTAGCTGAGAGAGATGTGTGACAAAGTTCGCGATTCCTACTCCTATTGGATTTTGCATCTCATTAGTACATTCATCACACTGATCTTCACAACGGTTGTTAGACCGAGTCCTCTTATTACCGGCCATTGGTTGGAATAAATGGAAAGTTAGGGGTAACAAATAAAGGGTAATCCAAAGACAAAAGTTGATGACTTATAAGTAAATATTCATTTCCTTAACTCATGAGTCTATAGGCATCAATCTAGGCTTTTCATGATCTACTTTCTAACATATATTCTTAGGGGATTTTTTTTAATTCCCTTAATAAGGGTTCATACTAAGCTTGTGAATTTTTCAAAACATATCCCCCGGAGAGTGTCATAACCAAGAGTGCAGCAAGGCCCGTTGTCGTGCACCAGTTCCCGTTCGAGTCTAGCTCAAAGTGGTGTTTTCGGGTTTTACCCCAAGGATACATATGTGCCAGAGCCGCCTTTACCTGCTCGTATCTAGACATGGATGTATTTTTTTGATAAAATACTTACTCAGTACTTACCAAAACTTAGGGATATTTTTATTATACCTAGTCTTGTATCTAAGGAATTAATAGGGTTTCCTAATCCCAAAAATAACTAAACCTATCCTCTGATACCAACTATGACAACCCTACTTTTATTACAAACTTAAACATGATTTATTACATAAAACTTCACTTGATAAAACAAAGAAGATCGAGAGGTTTAGTGTCATTGGGGATTAGTATCATTACACAAAAACATAAAACATGAAATACAACATCTTTATTGAAATCTTCCTTTACATGACCACTACATTCCCTTGTACTTAGCATTGCATGGGATAACCTGAGGACAAGCATAAGAAAAGGGTGAGCTATAAAGCCCAGTAAGGTAGTACACGTGGAATAACACAAGGAGTACAATACATTTTAGACAATATGCATATCAATAGAGCATAAAAGAAACATGAACATAAAGTAATGATAAAGAATGATAATCATAACATGGAAATGTGTCAACAACACTTAACATGGAATTAGCATGATCCAAGGCCCATTGCACATAGAGAATGAGTAAATAATCATTGCACATAAAGCATAAGTAAACCCTCTTTGCACTTGAATTAGCATGATTCAACACTCATTGCACATGATGTGTCATGATACTATACTTTACCCAATGCATTGGAGAGTTATAAGGGCGCACCCTTCTTAGACATTTCATTTCATGCATATGTGTGCCACGTGGATAATAAAACAAGGATTCATAAAACATAATCATTTATTACATGATAATGGAATGCGGAATTCATAGATGAAACTTCATAATCAATAAGTAAATGTGCATAAAGTTGAATACCCTTGATGAAGAAATGGGCATGGTATTCACTACACAGTGGCTTTTTCATAGAAAATCGGTGCGATTTCGGCAGCATAACGGCGTGACATAAGAATTCATAAAAATGATTAATGAGAGAGAAATGAGTTCCTCATTATATTTACATGTAATGGAGAGTAAGGAGGACATTTAGATACATGTCTTAAAATTTTTGATGGAATTTAGATTCATAATACCAAAGTATTTCTTGAATGTAGAAGAGGAGAGAGAAGTTCTTTTCGGAATTTCGGCATTGTAACGAGTGTACATGGGAGGAATTTAATGAGAGAGAAAGGGGTCTCCCATAATTCACACAATAAGAAGGAAGTATGGGGGATGTTCCGAACCATACCCCAACATTAATAATTTAAATTAAATGGTCATTAAAACATAATGAAAATTCACCAAAAATAGAAAGGAAGAAAAACCCTTACTTGGAAGTGTGCTTCCAAAGGCTAGAGAGAGGCTTGTGAGAGGCTTCGTGGGAACTTGGGGCACCTTGGGATGATTCTACAGAGAGTAGGACAAAGGTTGGAAGAACTCTAAATTATTTTAGTGAGGAGGAAGTGGGATATTGGGTGGTTTTATATAGGAAAGGTGAGGGAATTCTTTATTATTTAGGTTTGGGTCCCCTAACATTAAATTAATCCAAACCACAAACCATATCATGGTTTTTTCCCATGTTTTTTGGAAAATGGAAGCAAAAAACAATATTTTATAAGTCCAATGTCCTAAATTCTTAAAATATTAGGGTTGCTTATGTGGAGGTGAGTCACACTCCCATGGAAATTAATTTAAAAAGGCAAGGTGTTGAATAAGTCTTGAGGGGTCCATTAATGCTTTGAAAAGTAAGTCAAACAAACCCAAAATCACATTATTTTAATGTTAAAACATATATTGGAAGAAAAAAATATTATAGTACTTTATTACATCACTATTGGGTCATTATGATGTCATAAAACACATTATATATTTAAACGGTATTTAATTTTTACCCAAAAATTTGACTGTCTCAGAAAATCATGAAAAATTCACCGTTGGATAATTTTGACGTCCTGATTCCAGAAATAACATTTATTTTATCTAAATAATTTTCTAAATATTTTAATTTACACTTTTAAAATAAAAACCGACATTTATCAAAAATTAACGAGTTTTGACAGAAATGACTTTCAAACCTTAATAAAAATTTTAATTGCATTCATTAAATTATAAGATCATTTATATTTAATAAAAATTAATTTAATAATAGTAATATTATTTTATTAAAATGTTATTTAATTAAAAAATCCCTTAATTTATTAAAATAGATTTCTTAATTAAATAATAACTAAAAACACCATTTGTACATTAAAAACGATTTACAATTTATAAAAAATGACTAGAAGTTATATTCATTATTATATAAAAAAATATAGTACATGAACATAGTACTACTTATTTGTTACATAACCCCGTAAAACAGCCGCATAAGATCTAAGGTTAAGGTGTTCGATGGTGATAGACTCTTGGGGTGGCTCGGATAACATCGCTCGAGTGGTAATTTCAATCAACTTCCACTTTTCCCGTAGGCGGTAACGTTCTAGCATGACATGAAGAAGCTCAGCTTGGTCTTGGTCAAGAACGAAGCCTAAAGATGCCACCTCTTTTCCGAGCTCTAACAATTGGGCATCGTATGGTGCAATTCTACTGGATGAGGCCATCGCTTCCTTCTGAGGAAATTGGATTTGTTATGGTCCTATATTTATATTAATCATGTGATTACTGATCAACAGCTATATTTGCAACGGTCAAAAATCTCAACATAAAACAAAAGAAGTTGACATTTTATAAAAAAAATTATATAAATATACATTTAATAAGATCAAGTGGGACTTTCCATTAATGAAACTTTGGTTTGCTATATAAAGGGTCTCTCTTTTATTTAAAATGGACATATTTTTAAGTGAAAACAACAACTGACGTACTGAAATCTAACCAAACACATTTGGATTTTATTGATCCATTAATAGAAGGATCAATGGGTCATTTGAGATGTGTACGTTTCAACCCCGTCTCAATCTGATTCATGGTGTTGCCGGTATCACTGAAAGTGTCTCTCTTTTGTTTAAAATGGACACAATTTTAAATGAAAACAACAACTGGCCTATGGAAATCTGACCAAATGAATTCATATGGTATTGATCCTTTAGGATAATGATCCATGGGTACTTTATGAGGTGTATTAGTCAACCCCACGTCAATATGAGGCATGGTGTGGTTGGTATCACTCAAAGGGTCTCTCTTTTGATTAAAATGGACAAAATTTTATGCGAAAACAACAAATGACGTACATAAATCTGACTAAACGCATTCGGAATGTGTTGATCCTATAATAGAATGATCCATGGGTCCTTTGTGACATGTACAAGTCATTATTTCCTCAATCTGAGTCTCTGTATTTTTGTTATCAGTCATAGTGTCTCTCGTTTGTTTAAAATGGACACAATTTTAAGTGAAAACAACAATTGACCTAGAAAAATATAACCAAACGCATTCAGATTGTCTTGCTCCTCTATTGGAACGATCCATGGTTCCTTTTTGACATGTAAGAGTAAACCCTGCCTCAATCCAAGGCACGGTGTGGCATGTATCACTCAATGTGTCTCTCTTTTGTTTAAAATGGACATAATTTTAAGTGAAAACAACAACTGACCTACAAAATCCAACAAAACGCATTCTAAATGTATTGATAATTTAGGAGAACGATCCATAGATCCTTTGTGACGTTTAATAGTCAACATGATCTCAATCCGAGGCATGGTGTGGCTGTTATCACTCAAAGGGTCTCTCTTTTGTCTAAAATAGACACAATTTTAAGTGAAAACAAAAACTGACATACGGAAATCCAACCAAACGCATTCAGATTGTGTTGATCCTATTGAATAATGATCCATGGGTCATTTTCAATTTTTAAGAGTCAAACTCGCCTCAATCCAAGGCCCAGTGTGTCCCTTGTCACTCAAAGTGTCTCCCTTTTGTATAAAATGGACACAATTTTAAGTGAAAACAACAACTGACCTATGAACATCCAACCAAATGCATTCTGATTGTTCTGATCATTTATGAGAATGATCCATGTGTCCTTTGTGACGTGTACAAGTAAACCCTGCCTCAATCCAAGGCACGGTGTTGCTGGTATCACAAAAAGTGTCTCTCTTTTGTTTAAAATGGAGACAATTTTTAGTGAAAACAAAAATTCACCTACGAAAATCTAACCAAATGCATTCAGATTGTATTGATATTTAAGGAGAATGATACATGGATATTTTGAGACATGTATGGGTCAACCTCATCTCAATCTGAGGCATGGTGTGGTCCCCCAACCCCTGGACGCCCTCATCCCCCTCGACACCACCCCACCACCTAGACAATTCCCCTACCCCCTGGACACCCCCACCCGGATGGACAGCCACCCCCACCCTCTTGGATACCACCCCACACCCCTTGGATAGCCCCCCCAACCCCCTGGACTGCCCCCACCCCCATAGATGCCATCCCACCCCCTGGAAACCCCCACCCCTCTGGACACCCCCAACCCCTAGAAATCCCCCCTCAACCCACTAGACTCCCCACCCCTTTGGACACGCCCATGGACACCCCCCTACCTTGGATAGCCCCCCCCCCCCCAACCCCCCAGGACACCCCCCTCCCCACCCCCCTGGACGGCACCCCCACCCCTCATAGACACCACCCCACCACCTGGATACCCCCACCAACCTGGAAACCACCCCACCCATGGACATCCACCCCCACCCTCCTAGACACCATCCCACCCCGCTTGGGCAGAACCACCAACACCCTAGACCCCCCCCCCCCCAACACCCCCTAGATAGCCCCCTCGACAATATGAACACCATCCCACCACCTAGACACCCCATAGACAGCCCCCCCCCCCACCTGGATCCCCCCCCCCCCCTCCTTGGACACCACCCCACCCCCTTGGACAGACCCCCAACCTCCTGGACACCCCCTGGACACCCCAACCCCCCTAGACACCCCTACCCCCCAGACAACCCCATCCCACCCTCCTAGACACCTCCACACCCCCTAGGACAGCCCCACCAAGCCCATAGAGTGCCCCCTCCCCCCGAACATCCCCCCTGGAAAGCCCCCCCCCCCCCCCCGACACCCTGGACACCATCCCACCACCCCTAGACACCCCCATGGATAGCCCCCCCCCCCCCCACCTGGACACCCCCTCCTAGACACCAACCCACCACCTAGACACCCACACCCCCTGGACACCCCCACCCTCCTCGGATAACCAACAACCTCTTAGACCACCCCCACCCCCCCTGGACACCCCTTTCCCCCCAAACACCCCCTATCAGTACCGAGCTTTACAATGCTTTTTTGGTGATGATAAATCCATTTTTGAGCTCTGATAAAGCCCATTTTTTGTAGTAGTGACTAATTACTATAGAAAATTTGAGAATATTTTTTCATTCCTTAACCATGACATTTATCTTCATGTGGTATCATGGTGTGTGGTTCGACCAGATTTTGTACATGGAATACAACTTCTTTGGATTGGCATCTTAAAAATAAGAGTTTTCTCTATGATACTGGAATGATAAATCCAAATAATATGGATGATGTGGGACTTCACAATATCTATCATGGAACATGTCTTGACCCATTTTTGTACGGTATATTCTACCCAATGTTTAAAATAATTATATGATAGAGATAATTAACATAGATTGTTGAAATACTGTTAGTGGGTAAGGTCCCACTACACCAATTCCACACACATAAATGGGCCAGGATTACTTTGTGGTATATATAAGCTATATTGGTTGATGCATGATGTTTTCATGGATTCGGAATGCATGATACTTCTTTGTGAATTTGAGGATGTTGTAGAACATTGTGAGATAAAAGTAACCCAACCATTGGATCTAGTGAGAAAGAAAAAATCCCAATTGATTGGACCCACATGACCTAGAATGGACCTCTTACATAAAATGAGGGACTCATTATTTTAAATATAATAGGGGAGTATTCCATTTAATCCATGCATGTAGAGGGTTTTCTCATGGTTTGGACCATTTAGGAAGAATCTTTTGTTGCACACCTTCAGATTCACTAATGATCGGCTTGATATGGTGAGATAGTCCCATGTTTTAGATACATAATGAAAAGAGTTATCTGGTTGAGTGTTTATTCTACATTTGAGGAATTTAAGGCTCATTATATATAAATTTCGGCTACCAAATGATTTAACAATTGGTATTCATCATCAAAAGCCATGGGGGAACTACCCATTGATGTGCCCCATGAATTATTATGTAGTATTTGTCAGGACCATTAAGGGATGTGGCTAGGTCAGCCAAATCATCATCTTTAGAGTGCTGTGATCGGGTAATATGAGCCACCTTCATCCAGAAGATAAATTTGGCCATCATTGGATGATTTTACCCCAAAAAAGCAATGAGTCCTTTTTTAGAATGATATATTCACCATTTATCTTCATAATTATTAGCTATACATATCTTGATATATTTAGTAGGGGATTCCAATCCTAAATTCCAACTCAAGGATGGTGATAAAATCCTGGTACTCAGGATTATTTTTGGTGAAACCTTCTGATTGTATGAATGAGTAAGGAAATATTGTCTAGGTGAAAGTGATGAGGATAATAACAATGCACACTATGATTATTTTGTATTTATAAAACTTTCTCCTAGTCAGGATACTGGAGGCATGATAAAAATTCAACTTCCAATGAGGGACATTCTAGTTAATAGAGATGATGGATTCGTCTATGAAATAAACATCCAAGGAAATCATATTATGGTTTAGAATATGGATTGGATATCATCCCATGGTTACCACATGAAATCCTTCTATGAGATGAACCTAATTTGAAAAAACTATATAATTACATCCCAACTCACTAGTCATCCCTTCAACATGGGGTGTTGGAGAATTTACACTAGCATATCGATGTAAGATACTAGTTATATCACAAGGTGCTTCATGTAGTGTCACAACATTTGAACCATAAAAAATTGGAGAGACAGCTCTTCTGGATGGAATAATATTTATCATTTCTATTGAAAAGCATTTGGTTGAGATAGTAAACTTATATTCCTTTCTCTCATTTTTTTCTGAGATAAGAGGGTTTCAGGAGACCATTCCTGGGTGGTTATATAAATAACCCAAGGATTCCCTATGATGGGTGGCATTATGACTAGTGGATATAGTAGAAATTACAAAATCTCCTCAAATTTGTTCTAGTAGTCTTTGTCCAACCTTTTGACTATTCCATGCTCGATGATCCTCGAGAATGCACTAAACTTACTGATAATATTTTCAATAAATTTGAAGATATATCCCATGTGTCCTAGAAGGCCTCACAATAATAGATGGTTTTATTAAGGAGGAATATTACTGTATTATTTTATTTTCTACAGATTTATCTCAATGCCTATATACCTAATTGTTATTCTATGAGTCATTCCAATGAAAACCAAGAATGGAAACTTCAAGCGGACCATTTCATTGTGATAGAATTGGATGATGTCATGTACTTTCTCAATATCCTTTTGATAGTGCTGACACAAGAATTATTTAACCACAAACTCATTAATATATCACTCAACCAATGTAAAAAAAGGTGAAGGTTGATGATATTACGCAAGGTGAAATAGTGGGTGGCTCTAAAATTCTTCAAAACAAATGACACCACTCGATAATATAAGGTTCCCATGAGGTTCTCTGAAAGTAGTGGCCTCATAATCCATGGGGGCCATTTAATCTGGTTATACCTAGAATATCCACTTATAAAGTAAAGGGTTTTGAATATGGTAGGTATACTAATCAGTATCTCTTTTACAATAACTTTAGAATCATTCTTTTGGATGTAGAGGTAGATTTACTCGTAGTCTATTGAGACTCTAATCTTCTTCTTCTTGATCTTAATAATGACAATTTTTTCAAGACACATGTGTTAATGAACCTCTATAACTTTTTTCCATGATTATATTTTCTACTTATACCTTGACCAAGATATTATGGGAATGATGCATTTTCCTAGGAGGTTTTTCTGGACCCATGGTGGCACACTAGGAGGCTGAGGTATTGAAAAAAAATATGGGGATCAAGACTTGTAATTTACTTGTAGATCTAGGTGAAGACATCATGATAGTATTTTATGAAAGACACACAATATTTCTACAATTCTAGTGACATCACTGTACTAATCAACATTTTACACGGGTCTTCCTCTATTCAATGATCTACTTGGGTTAGCTCTATGACTATGTTAGAAAAAACTCTTAAAATGATGGGGGGAATCCTCTGGATCCTCTTCCTCATATAAAAAACTAGGATCTGGAGAATATTAACCTTATAAATATATGGACCTAGGAGATGATGTTGTAGTTATGAAACCCTTTAAAAGGATTTTTTCTATACTCTGACCAAGGATACAAAATCTAATAAGCCAATCTCTTATGATTTCTAACATAGATACCTGTCATTGAAATTGAAGCAATGTTATCGAGTCTATTTCCACTAAATCAACCCTACCTTTTACAACATGTATGTGTGGTATAGATCAGTGGTCATGGGTCATATCTCTTGGAATTACATAGTATTTTGTCCTTGTGGTACTTTTCAACCCTTTCTCATGTAATAGTATGAGGTAATATGTGTTCACTCCTTCATAGATATAATGAAGAAACTTTTTATAACATTGGTAATGAGATATAACCAGATAATCAGAATAATCAAACTATCTATTAAATCTACAGAAGGATCTTCTAATTTCACCATAATTTCATTGGTTCATCAATATACTAAACCACGTTAGTCTTCAGTTTTTTTCCTTCCCTTTTATAGTAATAAGTATATAGGTAATGGGTCTCATGTGACTTAGAATGGAAATTTTTACCATGGAGTACAACTACATGGCCCTTGAGGGTGTATTTAGTTAACAAATCATATATGTATGAGACCATAAAATAAAAACGTATCTGGGGAATTCCACATATGGAATTATAGGCAGTTTCTGTGGAGATAATAAAAAGCTCAGGGATTTATACTAGGCTACCAAACTGAGTCTTCATTGAAATCGTTATGAGTGATTTCTGCTCTCTATTTTCATAACATTGAACAATATTCTTTTAGGGTGTATGATTAGTCTCTATAATTATTGAATTATTTAGTTTCTAGGTTGTAATGAGGTTGATCCAAATGTTGGAATCCATGAGGATGTGAAATATTTCAATTCCATTGACTAGTCCATCATATACCAGAAATAAATGTGCCCCAAGAATGTGGCATGTTATTCCTGTTCATGGAAGGAAATGATGTCTTGGAACTCTCCCTGCTAGTATTCCAATATATGGTAGGCTTGAATGGAATATAAATCAATTTTTAACTAGATATGGATCTTAATGACCTCACAAATCTTCTTTGACATACGAAGTGATTTGGGGATCAATAATCTCACTAGTATATGAGTGACCTGTTTCAACATATCATATTTTTCGGTAAGGTGTATATTCATGCATGAAATTATCCACTATTTGGAAGGGATTATAGTGGGATCCATTGGATAATGTGTAATGAATTGGAGAGTATTAGCCACATTCAGCTACTAACTCGGGGGTTTATTCTGAGCTTTACGTGAATGAAGTTGAAACCTAGTCTGTAGTGACTGAGTATGATAATGTTGTGGTTGAGTTTTAGGATCAACCAACATGTTCAACATCAGATACATCCCTATAGGAGATCCTTGAATGGGATATACCAATTAATCCAAGCATAAGTCTTATTATCTGGTCTTAGTGGCATGCAAGATCTTCTATATAGCACGATCTTCGAGATCATACCCAATATAATAGAGGCTATATTTCTACTGATGGCATTGACTAGAGGTACCTGAGGGAGGATTTGGATATTCTCTATCACTGAATACCATTCAAATATCATCCATCCTGATGGAATTAATGGAAACATATTCTTATTATTCATTAGTAGAATATTCTTGGACAAGATGAATTTTGGGGTCTCTTTGAATTGGTGAGACATGAAGTCATTCAGGGTACAAGATGTCTTTGGCACTAATGGGGGACATTGATTTTCCTTGGATTGTGAGAACCTATTCTTATGTGGCCATAATTATTAAGATTAAGATAAAGGTATTTGAGTAGATGGGGTGACAACAATTAGTGATGGTTTTATAAAATTGGCATAGATGATGACATGGGAATGAGTGACCATATTATGGGATATTCCATCATTGATCTTATGCATTCCCTAACATATGGTGTGTTTCTATTTTCCTAAGTATTCATTTATGATATAATAGTCAAAAAAGACATGTGCTACCTATGATGGTACATCAATCAATGTGACCAGTGCAAATTATTCATGATATTTGAGATAATCTTTGAATACTAATCACTCCATGATGGAATTATCATGTACACTATTTTATAAGAAATAGTTGGAATGATCAGTGAGGAAATATTTATCATTCCTTCTTCATTCTGGTTGTTTTAAGTTGTTCTTTTTCAGGAAACAAATGATGTACAATTCTATAAGTAAATCCTTGAAAAATTATGTATTTTTCAAACATTGTTAAATGGGAATAATATAACATTGATGGGGGGGTTGGAAATATTTTCATGGGTTGAATGCACTTGATAAGGTTAGAGAAGATGTGGAATATCCAAATAAAATGGCTAGTCCAATGGGGGAACCTATTGATGGATTATGTATGAGGTCGTAGTATTGATAGTTTCCACTAATTCTCCCTTCATAAAATTTTTCATGAGATATAAAATAGGTTATGGGTGTGGTCATTTCATTACCTTCTAGAAGGATTCTTCCAAACCCTAAGCACATTTTTTAAACTCTCAAAATCTTCCCAAATAATTCAGGTAGATGAGGGTAGGGAATGAAACATCTTTGAAATTATCCATGAAAATCACTCTCAAATGCTCCTATGAAAGATACATAAAATGGGAGACCATTATACACTTTCATCTGGTAATTAGGTCATCATATCACTAATTAGTAAAATATGATCATTTGGAGAGGTCAGCGAGGATACTCTTACAAGTATTAATTTTAATTTTTTCATTCCATTGTCATTATATCAAAGTGAAGGCAACATGAACTCATAGGGGGGATCTAAGGCCCAATGTATAACTCAATTAATGAGTTCAAGAAGTTATTCGAGGTTCATCCATATACTACATTTCCAAATGGGTTGGGATTTCTCCATCATTTCCCATTTCATCCGAACATTTTCAATAGTCATCCACTTATTGATCATGATGATATTCACAGTGGTAATTTTTGATTGAGAGCTTTCACACTTTGATGTTAGGCTAGCCTAATGGTCCTATAGTTTCCTAGGAAGTGGACCTAATTTGGGGAAGTATAATACCCCCATACACTTATATATACAATGTGGGATTCCTTATTCATGATAATCAGGATCATAGTGAGATTTTTCATGAAGGTCGGCTGGAAAATATTGTATTATTCTTATGAATCAGGGCACTGAGCCACTGGGAGAACTATGATATATACCCTCTAATAATATATGTGAATATTTATGACATGATTAAGGATTATTGGGTAGAATAGATAAAAACCCCTGATGTGGTTAAACATCATCTAGATGTTTTGGAATAATATTCATTTTTTGTCTATAGTGTGGAACTCTAATATAGTGAAACATAGGGTTTTAGGTGGGAAAAATATAATCAAAATATGGTATATGGCCAGAATATCCATGAGATTTTCCTCATTATTATTACCCAAGGGGTGTATTTCTCTTAATATTCCAAATATATAATTAGAAATTGCTTTAAAACTAATGGTTGTGTTGATAAGGACCTTCTTTACTAAAAACTATTTGGTATATTGGGAATTACCTGGGAAATTCATCTGTAGATTGTTATATTTTCTTCTAGAGGTGGGTGTCGCTTCAAAACCATGTCCATATAGAAATGGGTATCTATGACCTATTTAGTTTTGTTAATGAAAACATCTATTTGTGGCTTAACAAATTTATCCCTATCATTTTGGGGTGCTAATCTGGATCCTAACATATCAACTACTTCAAAGGAGGAAGTAAAGAATAAGAATGATGATATTGGAAGGGATGATTTCATAGTGAGTCCCTAGAATGGGTCCAAAACATATTCCATACTAATTTACCTATAGGGGAATTTGGGGACCTTTTGGAGATTGATCTTTAAGATAGACAGACACAACCTATGTGCTTCTTCCCTCAATTCAAGTGGTGTACTACAGTTGGTTCTATTATGTTCTATGTCACCTATGACCATGGGATGTTGATGGTGACATAATTGTTTCATAGTTCCTACCTTAGGTGGTGTGGTTATTATCCAATAATTGGCCTCTGAGGGTTGGAGGGGTTCCATCTGTGCCCTTCATGGCCTACATCACGGTACAACCCCCATGGTTGTTGTTGTTCTTCATACCGTGGGAATGATCTTTAGGGAAGGGTATGTCTCTGGCATACTGAGAACTTATGTGATGATTTATGGTGTCATGAGGAGGATATTAAAAATGGAATTATTCTTATGGTTCATCCAATTGTGGTTTTTGATGGTACCCATGTTGGATAGATTCAACTCAACCAATCTGATGGGATACTAGGGTCTCGATCCCAATTAGGGGATTATGGGCCACTGCATGGTGCCTGTGGGGTGGGATGAGGTGTGTTGATAATGATATGGGCCATTGGATCCGATGTAGATGGCTTCTATTGGGAATATTTTGTGTCCTTCCCTTATCATTGGTGTCAGTCATTTAAGAGTTGGGCCTGCAAAGTAAGGATGGCTTCAATATGATTATTGGGCCATGGATTCAGTCATCATTTCCATCATGATTAGGTGGTTTCCCTCCAAGGAGGCTCATGGGTGGTGGTGGTAGTAGGAATAACCCGAACATCTCTTTCCACCTATCCATAGGGCTTTGATCCATCTGACTACTCTTAGGGAGGCACCAGAAATGATTTTTCATGGTGATCGGGGTGTGGGGGGGGGGGGGGTTCTTCCCATTGCGCGGCCCTTTGGGGACGCATTAATGTGTTGTAGATGCTTTTATGTTTCATCATTCCATATCCCTAGTTAAGATGAACCCTTTATATTCCAATTGATGAACCAATAATTTGATAACCCTTCGTTGGATGAGATAAGAGGGCAAGGTGGGACAAGGGATCCCATAAGCTTTAGAAGTGGTGGTAATCTTGGAATGAGCATACTTTTTTCGAGATTTCTATTCCATCAGTTCTCATGTCCCACACCTGTTGGTGGTGGGTCAGTGAAATTTTTTTCAAGCATGAGTCTTATATGATACATGCAGCCAATCAGCATTATAGTTATGAGGAAATTAATTCCCAATGCGAAAAACATTAACCATTAATTTGAATATGGAGGATAGATACATATAATTTTTTTCAAATTAGATATTTCCAACACCCTTCATCATCACAGTTATCTGAGTGAAGTCTCATGTCAAACCAAACATGTTTGTATGGTGAAACCTGAAAACATAATTATATATCAGGTAATTTTCAAATCTTATAGTTCCTAATGTAACTAATCCACCCATGGTTGATGGAGGAATCTTTCACATCAGATTCACCATTTTGTTTTCTAACTCTTTTTTAGAGGAAATTCATCAAGTTCGGTGATGTACATTTTTCTTTCTATGGCATTCCTAATTTGGTTTTCTTACATGTTATTTTTATAACTCCTATGTTGTGTGTCTACTACCACCATAATTAGTTATGTAAGATCATTGATTGAAACATTATGATGGTATGTTGATTCCTTCATCTATGGATTCCCCCTTTGAATACTTTTTATTGTTCAGGTCTCTCTCATGTATTTGATTCATTTGTTGTGAATAATGTTCCCTATGACATCTCAAGGTTTATTCTAGATAATTACAGTAATTCTGTAATGATAAGGCATCTACTAGCAGTTAGAGAGTATGGTGATGTTGGACACATCTAAACATTTTTGGATGTAAGGTGTGTTGGTAACATATAAAGTCTCCCTCTTTTGAAGTCATTACCATCTCATATATGGGGAATCTTGGGTGTAGAACCCTAGGTATCCCATGTTATTCATGGGGTAATTTTTTTTCAAGGGCATAAGATGTCTGAAGATTATTCCTTGGGAACAACATGTTTATTTCATCAGGTAGATCATAGTAACCCATAATCTTCACAAAAATACTTTAAATCTTTTTAGATTAATATTAATTACATAACATAACGACCAAGACCATAATAATATAGTTCTACTATCTTTTAAAAATTGGGCGCATAAAAAACAAGATCATAAGTGTTATCCATTATACTCTTCATAACTAGAAGCATTCATAATAAAATCACACTTAATACATTTCCTCATAACCTAGGGAAATGAAACCTTGTAAATAGTTATCTTAGATTACTATTAAGGGTAAAAAAGAATGTTATCAAGGATCACATAAATGTAACAGGTGCATAAGAATATGAGAACACAACAATAACATTTCAACACCTTACCATATATGTCAAAGATCAAAATATTAGATTATGGATTAAATCATTCCATTTCATAAGATTTGAATTGTAAAGGAATCAAAGAACATAATCCATGAGGGAATAACTCTGGCATAAGATATTGAATTGTGGAATACTCATAGAAAATATTTTTCATGGTAGTTAAGGCCCATTCCAAATACTATCATAAAAGATTAAGTTCAATCTGTATTCCATCTCCATAGTTAAGGTTCACTCACAAGAATATCATAGTTGAAAAATACCAATGATTAACGTGGTTCACTGCATATTATATTTCTTTTTATCAAATGAGATATTAATAATTATTGAATTAATTGGATGGATTTATAATTATGGGCTTACCCATCCTCGATTATAACATAAAAATATACTTCGTTTATAACGTATCCCCCATATTTGGATAAAATGTAAAAAAATCCTTGGTTATAATATAACCTATAAAACATATTTAGAACCCTAAATTTATGTTCCACAGGATCATAATAATTAAATATATCATCACATCATATCCCATGTAAATATTATATGTTTCATAAAAATTTCATCCACTCATCATGGAATAACCCTTAAGAAATGAATGGTTTTGATAAACATCTCATCATCATAGACATTAATCATACATGGAAATATTTTTAATGGTATCAATGAATCATATCCCCAAAAATAATAATTAAAAGTAAAGTATGTTATAAAATATTAACATTTTAAAAAAATATCACTAAAATATATTTCTCTTGGAAAATAAGCATTCTATTTTGAAAATAACTCTAAAAATATAAATATTTCCAAAATATTATAGTATTATTTGTTTTTTGAAGACAACCGTGTAAATTTTTAAAGAAAGCATCAAAAAATTGATCATCCATGATGGTGTGAAGTTTAATTCATTTCATAGAAGTTAATAGAAAATAATCCTTTCACATTTTAAGTAAAAAATCAAAAAGGTGCATCTTTGGAAAATTAAAAAATATTTATCTTAAAATTTTTTTTTAAAATTCAAAAATGGGTAAAAAATAATGTAAACTATCATAATATAATTGTACAAAAATTTATTGAAACATTTTTTAAAAACATATATATGGAAGAAAAATGTTTCTAATCGAATAGAAAAACATAGTCAGTTTTCCTTAAAAATGTTCACTGCTCTCTTGAGTATGTAAAGAGACTGAAGTGAAAGGAAAACATTTATTAGTTATAAATAATCATTTTAGAAGAAACAATAAAGGTATTATTCGTATAAGAATCATATAATTTTAGTAAATTTGAAATTAAACCATAAATAATCTCATCTAAAAAAATATTGAATCAGAAATCTGTTACCAATTTGTTATTATTTGAATCATAAGTCCTATGAAATATATAACCCTATATAGATATGTAAATCCACATACATTTTTTAGTAATAATAAAAAATAAATTAATGGTAATTATATACATAAAAAAAATAAATAAGTGGTGAATATGGAATGTGTCCCATGGAAATAAAAGTGAGCCAAAAATCCCTTACCTCTTGCCTGACATTCTTTGTACATGTTTTAACATTATATATAATAAATATATATTGATTTTGTATATATTAAAAAACCATAATCATATATATCATTACATATATTATTTACATATATCATTTTATCACACATTCATCAACAATTTTTTATTAAAATATCTATTTTGAGTGATAACTACTTTGTTTTTAATTATTTTTTATTTTAAAAACTTTGGGGATTATACGTTGGCCATAATTCCCTCATTTATAGAACAACAATCATGATATAAATATATAATATTATATATATATATATATATATATATATATATTTAATTAAATTCTTCCAAAAAAAATAGCTACAGAAAAATGGATGGCACCATTCATAAAGACGGTAGGTCATATATTCACATAAACATTATTTACATTTTGTTATGGATGGAATGAAATAATCATAAATAATGAATCAAATTTATGTAATAATTATTATATAATATATGTTATGTAAATTACTTAAATACATACATGTTACCATCTATATAAAATTTAAATAATAAACAATACACTTCACTTCATGGACGTGGTAGTCCACACATATATAAAAATGATAAATTAAACCCATAATAGCACCCATCTATAAAATATTGTAATTAAAAATAAATTTTATCACTACGTGAAGATAGAAATACAAATGTACTCACAAGTGATACCTACCGATCCCATTTGATGAAAAATAGTGTGCATAAAGGTTGTTTGAAAATCATAATTTTGTTAACCTATATTTAGAATGTTTAATTGATTATTGAGTAAAGAATGTAAAATATTTAGATAAGTTAAATTATGAATTAAAAATAATGTGCTTAGTTAATGTGAATACCTTTTTTTGAAACAACGCCTTTAAATCTTTTTTAAGGGATCCAGGGTTGGGATTTCGGAGAGACATACATATCGAAAATTTGTCCAAGGGATCGGATAATAGAAATTTGTATAGTTTTTCCAATATATAATTCTTAAAGTGGTGTGAAAGAGAGAATTTATTTGTTCCATTTTTTAATTTATGGGAGGGGTAGTCAATGAATCTATTAAAAGATTAATGTATATTATAGTTAGTCTTGATAGAAATGGTTCCAAATAGAATATAAATTATTAATATGAGAACTTTTTTAAAATATTATATACACATTTACTTATTTTAATATGTTTTAATTTTTTATAAAATTTAATAATTTATTCTTTTCATAAAATATCATTATTTCTAATTTCGGTAGTGTTTATTTAATATAACATAAAAGGAATAAAGAATACTTTGAAATTTGAATAAAATAATTTATCATAACACTAATATGTTATATTCATCTAAATTATTCTTTTAATACATTATCTCCCCAAAATTATTGAACTTTTATTATTTTTCAGATCGTTTATTATTTTTTATTATTAATTTGAGAAATACTACATTTGTTTTACATACAAATTTAAGTGAATTATATAATTACTAAAAAATGAAATTAAATTTCATTATTGAAAAAATAATTTATCTCAAAATAGACGCTTCTATTAATTCATAACATGCTTCTGTCCCAATATCAGTACATAAGATATATTTAAAACTAAGAGAGTGAAATTTTTTTACATTGTTTTTTTAAGGATTATACAAGTAATTTCCATAAAATATTTTCCATTAAAAAATTAATTCATGACCCTAACAAAATAAAAATAGAATTAGCTTCATCAAATAAGAGTTAAGATGAAACAATTGAGTCTTATCAATTTTTTGTTCCCTATGTTAACTTGATTTATCCTTTACCCAGGTGATAAATTTTATGATGGTTACTATTCATATAGAAAAAAATGATAGTGGCATATTTACCAAATTTAATCCTACTTATTCCAAATATATATTCTATTTTATCAAATTAAATATATATTTTTTTATGAAATCAATTTTAAAATATGTTTGCAAAACGTTATGAAAACATGTTTTACAAAAGTACATTTTTTAAGCAAAAAACTTGATTTATTCTTAAATGATGCATAGTAAAATATTAGATGAATGGATAAAACATTTTATTCGATGAATAAAACATACATTTTAATAAATTAATTTTCTAATATTCATTAATATAATTTATTAATATATTAAAATAATTCACATAAAAAAAATTAGAATAATGTTTCCATTATTTTCAAATGATTATTATTATTATTTATAATTAATTGATAACCATGGAATTCATTTTATACATGGGTAAAATATAATTTTTAGTAATTTAGTTAGCAGTATTCAAAATTTAAAATCTAATGGACAGGTGATAACTATCACTTTAAATAATAACATTTGTATAGTATATCGTGGTTCATTTAATCATAATATTGTCGGTAACACAACCCACCAATGATATAAAATTTATTTCAAAAAATCATTCCATGAAATCTTATGGTGTTTCATTATAATCTAATTCAATTAAATTTCATATTCAAAATTCATTAATCTAGTATAAATAATATGTATATTTATTTTTCATAACATCTTTAGATTCTCATTAAGATTCTTCAATTTTTTGATTCCTCTAGATAACATTTAGCAGCAGAGTAGTGATGTTCTATAGAAAAATATGTCTATGATCCAAGAACTATGTTGGTTTTTCATCATAACATATATTATATTTCAATGGAATGACCTATAATTTCAGTACATGTGATGGATTAGGTATGTGCATCCCTAGGAGTGATATATATAACACATCATGTACATGAGAGAGGATTTGTAGAAGCACCATTCGATAAGCTACCATTCCTCGAAAATAAAGAATCTCAAAATGTAGTATTATATTTCCTTTATTTATATATCTAATAACTTTATTCCATGGATAAATTCAATGAAAACCCATCACACAAATTCAAATTCTGGTTCGCATCAATGATTGTTTGAATAATTTTTTTATCGACTTGGATCTGTTTTGATGATATGCTGAATGGATCTAAAATTCTCTATCATTTTATTAGAAAGATCAGGTCCTAATAGTTTTCTTCCAAAAACCTCATACCACACTGTTTGAGTTCTACACATCCTTCCATATTTGGACTCAAAGGATCCACTTGAATGCTCAAATGAAAGCAATTATTATTAGAAAATTTTATTAAGGGAAGGTATTGATCACAACCAACTTTGGATTCCATAGAAAAAGACCTCAACATATCTTATAGTGTTTGAATTTTCATCTCATACAAACTATCTATTACATGATGATATGTTGTAGTAAATTTTAACTCAATATTCATATTCTATTGAAGGATTATCTAGAACATTTTGATAAACCTCAAATCTAGATCAGATATCATTGAGGATTTTTTCACCATAAATCCTAAGAATTCATTAATTTAAAATTGAGAAAGTTGGTCAAGATGATAATAATCTATAATGTAATTAAGGTGTTTTGACTTCATAAGTTGATTGACTATGACCGATATAGAATTGTTCCATATAGATGTTTGGGGGATTATAATGATACAGTCTATGGTGATGTTTTCCCATTTCCATTATAGTATAGGTTATAGATATAACATCGTCTTAGAATTTTTCCACTCAAACATAACTTAGTAAAATATCAATCATTGAGAATCATAAAAATCAATATCTCTCTTCTTATTTTTCCCCCAGAAATAATATTTCATATCACTATACATCTTAATACTTATATGATGAATATATGATGAATAACTATAACCATCACCTAATAGACTATTCATCAAATATAGTATGAATAAGACATGTACATGGTTTATTAAGCTTATCATTCTACCATACTCTAGAAAAACCCCAATAACATATATCACTTTCTTTTATAGTTACACATCATCCTACTACACCTCTTTAATCTTAACTAGGATATATTTTATAAAACTCATTTTATAAAGATAATATATTTCCCCTTCCATCAATATTTTCTTATCCATCTTTTGTAAATATATAAATTTGGGATATTTCATGTTCCTCATCATAGATATGCTAACCTAATCCTTTCGAATTAGAGCATCTTCCAAATTTTTTACATTCCCCCGGTGTTAATGTATTTGGATTTCAAAATCATTAATAATCTAAAAGAATATTCTCTAGTATATATTTTACTCTTTTGATATGAAGATATATTTTACACTTTTATGACTAGTATATATATCCCACATTTACCCATAATGATAATGTATCCATATATCTAATGAAAAAAATTTCCATTGCTAACCCCAAATAATGATTTTGGTAATTTGTCTACTAAAACATCAATTATAATGGGGAATAATATATCACAATACCATTCTTCAAGAGAACACATCCCAATAACTTCTTAGATGGATCATTATAGATTAAAAACCCATCTCCACTGTAAGGCAATCTGAAGATAGGTTTAGTGATCAAGCATCACATCATATATAGAGAATTATTCTCAAATTCATCTAACCAAGAGAACATAGGTCCATTCCATGATAACATAGTTAGTGGATTATATATCCAAGAGAATTTATCCAAAAATATTCCATTATAACCATCCAATCTAATAAAACTAAAGATCTCAGTCATTGTGGTTGGTTTCGAAAAATGATAAATAACTTTTTTCATTAACAGATATACTAATATACCCTCACATGATATTATCTGATCCAAAAATAAAATACTTTGAATCTCAAATTCAATCCTCTTAAATTTTACATAAATAATATCATTTATCGAGGTATTCATAAAAATAATCAAGTGATCTTCATGATATTTCATTCTCTTTGAATATTTATTAATACCAACAATAAAAACTACCTGAAATTGATCATGGTCATATCTAATTTATATATTCATTAAATATGTCAACATAGAAGTCATATTAGCATGACCAAACTGCATTTCTATAAATTCATAGTGGTCATACCTTGTATAGAATATGGTCTTGGGTAAACCCACCTTCTTAACCATCAATGGATGATATCCATAATTAAAGTCAATTTTGGAAAATTATATAGCTCCTTTATTTTTCTAAAACAAGTATTCAATATGAGGTATAGGATAATTATTCTTCATTGTGATCTTGTTAAGATCCTAATAATATAAATAGATTCAAAATGACCCATCTTACTTATTAAAAATAGAATAGGTTCACCCCATGGTAACACACTTAGTTGAATGAATCCATTGTTAGGATTATCCTAGAGTGTCTTCTTTAATTCCTATAACTCCATTATTTATATTATATATAGAGTATTTAAATTATGTATTTATCCATGTATGAGTTCTATCGAGATATGAAATTCAATTTTGGGTGGAATAACATGAAATTCTATAATAAATACAGCAATAATAACATATAAAATAGGCATATCTTTGATATTTAGTTTCTCGCAATATCATATGAGACAAATATCCTTCATGTCTATGAATTAAGACCCAAATAGAATAAAGTCATTCATTAGATGTTTCTATTCATCTTCTCTCCATTAATTGAGTATAGGTTCATTTGTAATATAAAATATGACTTCCCTTCCTCTTGAATTGTTATGGGTACTATATAAAGAAAAATAATTCATACCTAGAATAAAATTAAATTTAAATAAATGGAGACTCACAAGATTAATGGTTATTAATTTACTAAACACATTAATCAGATAGAAACTATAGACTTGAAATGTAACCATCTTACCATTGGGAATATTAAAATCTAATTCAATATCTAATCATTTAGATATTAAATCAATACCCTTTAAAAATTACATTGACATATAAGGGTTTGTACGAGCATAATAAAATAATATATTAGTTATTCTAGAGTGGATGATAATCCTAACTTTAATCATTTCATTGTTGCAACCCAACTCTAAATTTGTGATTGTAAGAGATTCCCCTTTTTCTTTATGATTAGAGGCTACTAACATTGTTCATAAAAAATTGTATTCATTTTTTTACTGGAATAATGACCATAATATATTCTAGTGAATCATTGTAGTGTGAGTGGAACATATGTTAGAACCTTCCTTTCCACTATTGAATCAATTAGATTTTCCATGGATATTTGAAATTCACTACTTCTATGATCAACCATCCCAAATTTAAAATACTTTCCAGTTTCACTCAATCAATTCACATGAGGTCACGTCCCACAATTTATATATGTACAGGAATAGAATTTCATTTCATTATGTTAAATATTCAAGTTCTCATGATATTTTTTCTTACTTTTCTAATCAAACCCATAGTAATGGAGGTAATCTATAATTTCCATTTATATCAGGAGTTCATAATGAACAATTTATTCATAGCTACTAAATTATCTTATATAAAATTCAATTAAAATACATGACTTTAAGACACCAAATAACTGATCAATTTTTCATTCAGAGTGGATGATTAAATCAAGATCATACCAAAAGAGTCTCATAAAACTGTCTTCATATGTACCAATAGATATAATCCATTAACATGAGATAAATAAATTCCTTCTCAATACATGTATGGATAATATAAGGTAATAACATGGTGGAAAAATATTTTTAAAATTGTCCCATTACATTGATTAAATTTATAATTCTTTATTTTTACTCTTAAAAAGGTTCTACCACGGATTTTTTACACCCTCCAAATGATAAACAGCAAGGAAAACATTTTCATGTTCTAATAACTGGAGAACAAAAACTATTTTCTCAATAGTGATGATAAATCACTCATCCACAAGTGGATTAAAATATTTGATAAAATAAGGAGTATGTTTCTTCATGAAAGACTCTATATTATGGTGTTCCCCTTATTGATCACTTCCAAGATCAACATAATTATGTGATTATGAAAGTTGTGTGAGAATAAAAATAATATTATACATCTTAAAATTCATAGTATTTGGTTTCTGAGGTGGACAATCATTTAATTTTCCATCACATTCATCATTAAAATAGTATCATTAGATTATATCTAATGACTAAAACAATAAATAATAACATGAGCATCAGTAATCATATTTTATACCCATGTAATCCTAATAAATATTTTATTTTATGTCTAGATAAATACACATGCTTTTAATTACATGACACCTTAGGTTTATCTTAGGTCATCCATGGACAGTTCCAAAGTCATATGATGTTATCCTACATTTACAATAATATACAACGTTCTCATTCAAATTTTATTATTCTAGTTTCTAAGGGTTAACTAATCCTTACTATGTTTCCAACTATAGTGGCCCATACTTTTCAGACAATTATATTACATTTTACTAAATGAATATTCATTTCAAAACATTGAAATTTACTATATAATTATATACTTCTAGTATCTATGGAAACATGGTCACATAAAACTGGTTAAAAATTTCATCACATTATGATATTCATAACTAGAACCCTTCTTAAACATGTAATAATCAATACATTTCTTCATAAACTGTGGAATATAGGTGTAAGGATGGGTGATCCTAGATTCTCTGTAAAGGGAAATATGGGAGATATCAATTATCACTTAAACATAACATGAGATTAAGGGTCTGAGAATATGAGATTCGCATTTTAGAACCATAAACTACATATCAAAGAACATAATTTGTGTTTTTAGAATTAAACTTGGAATTTTATAAGATATGAATCATAAATTAATCAATGAACATTATCCATGAGAGCATAAAATAGGTATAAGACATGGAATTGTGGCCTAAGTATAAAAACGAATTTCATTATTAATCAAGGATCATTTATATGACTATCATAGTAAATTGGGTACATTAATCATCCAATCATAGTACTATACATTCAATCCCAAGATAATCATACTATACGATGTCCCATATAGAACTATTTCACTCTCAATCATTAACTAATTCATGATAGGGACATATATATCAAGGAACACCTATCATTTTTTATAATGTAACCACCATCCATGGTTAATAACATACCCAAAATCCTTTTTTATAATGTTACCCTGATCCTTGGATATATTATAACCACCATCACATAATTAAAACCATACATATATGTTAAACAATATCATAAATCATTAAACATATCATCACATCATAACTCATTCAAATATAATGGGTTTCACAAAAAAAAATATCCACTAGTCATAGCATAACCCATGAAAAATAAATGGATTTTATAAACATATCATTAATATAAGAACTAACCTTATAGAGAATGTGTAATAATTATATCATTGGATAAAATCCCTAGTAAACCATAATTAACATATTTTTTATTATTATATATGAAAATTTCATTAAATGATTACTGAAATATATTTCATGAGGAAAATAACCATTCCATTTTGAAAATTACTTTTAAAGTAAAAATATTACCAAAATATTATGGAAAAAAATTCATTGAAAAGAACCTTGGAAACTTATAAAGTGATATTCAAAACATTTATTTGTAAAAAAAATTCAAATTCTTTTTATTTCGGATATGTTAAAATAAAACATTTCTTTTACATTTTTGGAAAAAAGATAAAAAAATAACTTATTTAGAGAAATTCAAAAAGATTCATTTTAAATCATTTAGTAAAAATTAAATCCTGGTTAAATATAAATATAGATCATCTGAAGCTAATAGTAAAAACATTATTTAAAACATTTTAGAGAAACATGGATATAGAATTAAATGTTTCTTGATTTAATACTAAATCATAGTCAAATTTTTGAGAAAATGTTCGTTTAATATATTGAGAATTTAAATCAGGGGAAATTAAAGTTAAAAAATTATTCTTAATAAAAAATTATATTATAATAAGAGTTAAATGTTTTAATTAGATATTCATTATATAATTTACTCATTTTTAAATTCAACCATAAACAATCCTGCTTAATATATGAACCGAACATAAATATCTTACCACTTTTGTATCATTTGAATAAAAAATAATGTAAAATAAAAAACCTTATATGGATATGTTAATTCACATAAATTTAATAATAATCATCATAAAATATATTCATGGTCAGTATATACCCCTCATAAATGAAACAAATGGTGAATATGGTATGCATCCCATGCAAATAAACATGAGAAGAATATCTCTTACCTTAGGTACAAATTCCTTAATATGTATTAAAACCTCAGGTATAATAAATATATATTTATTATAAATAGATTATATAACCATGGTAAACTTTATCATACCATATATGAATTATTTATAACCTTTTATCACTCATTCATTAACAATTCATTATTGGAATCTCTATTCTTACTGATAATTGATTTATTTTCTTATATGTTTTTTTTGTAGAATTAGTCCTATTAATTTGATCATGTCTCCATAATATAAATAAATTTAATTATTATATAAATTTAATAAATATTTTTTATATAAATATATATATTCATCTAAAAATTTTAAATAAAGAAAAATGAATTCCACCAT
Source organism: Viscum album (assembly GCA_963277665.1). Lineage (NCBI taxonomy): Eukaryota > Viridiplantae > Streptophyta > Magnoliopsida > Santalales > Viscaceae > Viscum > Viscum album. The sequence continues at coordinate 1,953,455,875 of OY728150.1, forward strand.
TTAGGGAGACGGTTGGTCGTAAAAACACAAGAAAGTTATTTCAATTTTTTGATTGATGGGAAGAAATAAATTTAAATAAAAAATAAACATTAAAAATTATCATTATATAATATATATTATGTATATTTATTAAATAAAACCTTATTACCCTCCAAATAAATAAATAAAATATTATCACATTGGGTACATGGTAGTCTATATGTACGCATGAACGATGTTATCATTTTCTAAAGTTTTGGAGGTAAGAAGGTTGATATTGTTTTATAATTAATGAAACATAATTATTTCATAAATATCATATATAAACTTTAAACCCATCATAATACTCATCGTGAAATATGGTAATCAAAAATAAATTCGATCGATACGTGGATATGGTAAGTTGTTTGTCTCCATATGTGATACTTTCACTTCTAATTAAAAGGTAAATATGGTGAATAATGATGGTCTAGTAATAATAATAATAAAATTTATTTATATAATTTATAGATAATTTTCTAATTAATGAATAATATAACATATTTTGATAAGGTAAAATTCGAATTAAAATAATGTGATCAGTAAAAAAATAAAACTTCTTTTATACAACTCATTTAGATATCTTCCTAAGGGATCTAGGGACAATATTTGGAGAGTAATATTTCTTATATAATGTGTTAATAGGACTATAGAAGTCATCATGGTATATGTTGGTTGAGCTATAAGGCTCATTGTGGTGTAAGGAATTCAAACTAGGGGTTCCCTTTATAATTGAAGGGAGAGTCACTCTTTTAATTTCATAAATGATTAATATATGTTAAATTAATTATCATGAAAAATGGTTCCAAATGGAAAATAAATTGGAAAGAGATGATATTTTATATTATATATATTCCCCTTTTCCTTTTTTTAATATTTTTAGGATTTTTAGGTAATTTAATAATATATTATTTTCATAAAATATCATTATATCCATTTTAGGCACTAATCAATTAGTCCGACTTAAAAGATACAAATTCAATGTTTTAATTCAAATATAATACATTAATATAATAATAATATGTCATATTCCTCAAAAACAATTATTTAAAACATTAAATCACTCATATTATTCTACTTTTAATATTTTTAAAATCTACAATTAATTTTAAATTAACTAGAAAAATACGGAATCAGTGTTCCAAAATAATTTAAGATTATTACATATTTACTAAAAAATAGAAATAAAATAATATAACGAAACTAATTTCATTAAGATCATTATAGGAAAAATATTCATTCATTAAATACTTTTTTCTTATGTGTAAACATAATAGATATTTAAATATAAAGGAGTTACATTCTGTAACATAATTTTATTTAAATATAATATAAGTAGTTTTAATGGAAATGTGTCCTGTAAAAATTATAATTAAAGTATAAGGTTTTAAGAGTATTGTTAAATTCCTCCAATGATAATTATTAGGAAATATTCTGAACTTATCACTTAGTTTTAACATTGGTTAACACAATTTATCCTTTAATGAGGTTATAAATTTTAACACGATAACTATTCATATTAACCAAATTTAAATGGGGCCTATTTACAAAATTTGAACCTCATGATTCCAAATATGAATTAAATTTAACTAGATTGAGTACTATAAGTGTAATAAATAAAATTTATATTAAATGAAAAAAATGTGATCAAAAATGGATATGGAGATAGATTTTTTTAAATGTTAATACTGGATTTATTCTTAACTCATCCAACATCAAATTTAAAAATAAATTTAAAAATATTTTCCTGAATGTATAAACGTTAAATTTTATTAAAATCCATCACAAAGTGTGATTAATTTTATTTATTATGGTGAAAACACATTTTGTGCAAGAAACCTCTTTTTTAGAAAATATTTCCTTTATTTTTAAATGATTGTATTTTTTATTCCTAATTAATTGATGAAAAATGAATTCATTATATTCATTTTTAAACCATAATTTTTCATAATTTATTTATTATTATTCCATCATGAAAATCTATTGTTTATTAGATAACATTCACTTTAAATAATAATATTTTAAAAGTATATAACGATTCATTTAAACTCAGGGTTTTCTGTAGCGCATCCAATCGATGAAATGAAATATATTTGAACTTTTTTAAAACAAAACATCAGGTTTTTATATTGATACTTTTTATCATCTTGTGGGATCGTGGGTTTAGGTTCCTTTTAGTACATGGTCATTAGATTCATGTCTTCTGGGGATAGGTTTTTCATAGGTTAAATGTATTGTGGGGACATGTTTTTCACAGGTTTAAGATCAAACAGTGAAAGGTTGGTCAAAGGATTAAAATATTATGGGGATAAAATGGTAACAATTTTAATGACTTATAGGGATAGTTCGGTGATGTTTAGTGTGTCTAAGAGGTGAATGATAATTCATCATAATTCATTTTTTTATAGAGAGTGGACACGCATTTTTAATGCTAGTTTTCGGGTATTAAGATTGAACCTCAGGAATGTACTCCATGTGTCTCAAGATTGGACCTCAAGGGGGATAATACATATCATGTTATGAGATATGGATCGAAACATATATAGTTCAATTGCACAAGTTATGGTCCCATGACAAGACTAGTCCACATTAACAATGGAAGATATGGCCACTTCTACCATCGAAGGATCTACAATGATAGATAATATGAGGCTTATGCATATGGACTACGAGGGGTCATCACATGGAACTCATACACCGGGAATCCTATGTGAATATTACATGGTAAGAGATGATGTGTCATCCTATTCCATTTATACATGGTGTATCATGTTTTCATCACATGGGGTATGCCTATAGTTTAACATAATGTTCTGAGGATGTTTTCATGTAGTTTAACATCACATGACTACAATATTTGGAAGTATAGTTATAGTCATGCACCTCCAAATTTTATGGGTCGTATAACTATTGAGACTATTTAAAAATATGAGTGGAGGATATGAAATTATTCCTCCCTATATAGAATTGTGGTTTTATACCCTTGATGATTCCACCTTTGGTGATAACACAACTATTAAACTTGTGCTTTTGGATAGCATGAGCCCTAATCACTAAAATGGTGAGGTTTCACACTTGGTTATTGACATTTGGGTTCCTATAGTTTAGATAAATATGTGAAAAAAATTCTAGTATGAACTTCAAGAAAATATGATAGACATGATGGTTAAATATATGCGTAATGTTGGGGAACAAGGTATGGGTGGTCCCATTTTGAGTAGGTGTTGAGAACCTGAGAACTCAAATTGTGTGAGATTGTGTTTGGAGGAAGGAGGCACTAAGATAAGGTCCTAGAGGATGTTCCATGAAAATATATTTCATCTTGCAGAAGTGGTGTTGTGAAATATATAGTATACATCACAAGGATATTCCATTTAGATTATTTTAAAGAATGCACGAAACTTATAAGGTCATGTGAAGCATCATGATGTTTGAAGAGGACTCATCTTGTGTGAAACCTCACAAACATTATGGGAAGTTTCACAATTATGTCTCAAACAAGATCCAATACAATATGGGTATCATTTTATTTCATTCAATAAAAGTTTTGTACCTTTTAGAATCTATGGGTATAATGGAGTAGTGTGATGTTGTGAAAGAGTGGGTTGCACAAAGGATATTCAATACATTACCTTCTATAGGTACATCCTATAATTGATGGGGGTGATATTATATTGATATAAAAATCGATGTATTAAGTCATTCATCCCCATTTGTTTCCTGAAATGTGGTATCACGCCTTTCATGCATTTGATTCAGATGGTGGTTGGGTAAGGCAAAGGTTTATCCGCTCTTTTTTCACACAAATGGATTTTCTGTTAAGCTCATACTCTCATGCATTGGGCCATTGTTTCATGATAATATATTATTTGATTTTTTGAGACTTCCTAGAGGGCCCATGGAACCTTGTATTTCGGAATCACCATTCACGTGAAATACAATTTCATTCCAGAATATTGAATTTCATGAAAATCCCTAATGTTGTGAGTTTTATCTTCCTTAGCTATGGAATTGTCCATTGGGTCTGGTTGTTTCTTTGTTTTCGAGAAGCCACTTTTTTCAGGGGTTGAGACATGCATTCAATTACTTCAACTGGATAACGGTTCTGGATTCATGTTGATTTTTTTTTCTGATTCAAATAAAACATGGTGTAAATATATATCTCAAACTATATTTATATATAAATTAATTAAAGATGTACGATTTGAATTTAAAAAGGATTTATTATTGAATGTTGTGAATTTATTTTATTTAATAAATTTCTTTGATATACATTATTATATATAAAGTGTCAAAAGGGACCATATAGTAATTAATTGGTAAATTATATTTCTGGAGAGACATTAATGAAAGAGAAATTCCATTAAAATTATATTATATGAGCATTAAAAGAATTATATTATTATAAAAGCAATAGATAAGAAATATTTTACAAGATCCCCCCATTAGATATGATTGGAATTTCTCATATAATATGTTGATATAATGATTTCTACTACATGTTTTATCTTTAAATAAATTCCACAATTTCTTTTGAAATTATTTACATGTTGATATGTTTTTATGATATTTGTAGTATTTTTTGAGTCATGATTTAAATAGTTTTTGGGATAAATACCTAAATTTATATCTTTCATAAAACAAAAAAAACCCATAATATATTCCATTTATATAGACTAAGATGAAATATATTTAATCATAGCCACCTTAATTTTTTATTCATTATAAGAAAAAGATATTTTATACACATATGTTATAAATTTATCATGAAACTATGAATTTTTCTTTTACTAATTAAATTTATAAGAATATGGTGATAATTATTACTAATAATATGACCATATTTGGAAAAATTTTCAAGGATGAACCTTTTTACTCTTTCCAATAACAGACAATGTTTTATGATACGATAATATCGATGTGTAATATGACATGTCATGAATTCATTTATATGCATGTTTTTTTTAAATTCTGATCTCTATACATAAGAGTGTATTGTTTATTTGAATAATTTTAAGGAATGTGAAGATTTATTGTGAACTTAATTACAAAGATTTAATTTCCAAATAAAAGGGATGTTTACAAGTCTTATTAGGAAGCATGATATAATATGTTTTACATACCTCAATAACATTGTAATAAATTATTAAACTAAAATCATATCATTCCATAGATAAATTTAATGAACTTTTCCATTTATATTTAAATTATTATATAGCATTCAGTGGGGAATAGTATGTATTAAGAATGAAATTAATGAAAATAATGTGTCATTTGGGTAAACTAAAAGGTTGTCACTTATGTAGAAAAATGTTTGTACGTATAGTTGATTTATCTTGTCAAACACTATACAAAAGTAATTTGTACAAGAATATTTTCAATTATAGTTTGAATTTATTTTTAAATAATATTATATACAAAAATACATTTTTGTACCTAAAATGTAACTCATAGAACTATGATATCATTTGTTAAAAATTTCATGATGGTTGTTTTCATTGAATTTATTCTTTCATATGAAGTTCCTTGATGTTATTATTTTTTGTTACTATAGTTTTAAAATCACTTTCAATAAAGAGGTTAATAATTTAATATCATAACAACTTGTTTTTTTAAATATAGATTCCGATAATGATGTCTTGTTATCCATCTAAAACTATTAAGGAAATAATGACGGAGTAAATGGGGAAAATAAATTGTATGATTTGATACTAGTATACTAAGGTAAGTTGTGTTTCCTTTTCTATGGTATATAAATCTTTAAATTTAAATTATTGTGGCATGTTTTTATGGTGGTGTGTTACAACCTAACCTAATGGTGCTTGAGAGGTAACTACCCTAAGCCCTCCTTTATAGAAATGGGGATGGAAATAATCACTAAAAGTTACAACTAATATGGGAGGCCATTAACTAAATACCAGTACACATGCACCCTATCATCTATATAAAGAAGTGGTAAGGAATAATAATTAAAGAAAAAAACATATATTTTATAACACACCCTCATAAAACCTCTTGGCAATAAAAAATTATAATAGTATAATCAGAAAAGGAAAATTGGGAAAACACACGACCAACTAGAAATATGTCAAAACCTGACAATAATTGGAATGTAAAATCTGAGACTGACTAGATCTAAATCTCCAAGATCTGACCACCATAAAAAGTCAATTGTGCTCAAATTTCCCTATACTCCCCAGTAATCATCATCAATCTACCCATCATCTTCATAATGTATGACTCATGCAGGAAAAGTCCTTGTAGGGGTGATTATATACATGCCAAGTAAACACCTCGAAAGATGAATGGGAGTTGTAAGAGACATGATAAAATTGAAAATATCAACCCATATAAATAGATAAATGAAAATACAAAAATAAATACACATATATATTCTCATAAAAAAAGATCAGATAAGAAGGAAAAGGGATCTCCATCTCACAAAATAGCCATGGATAAGAGTCTATCATAAGTTCTATGAGATATATCAATGATTAAAAGAATCTCATATATATATCCAAAGAATAATCCATAGGTGCCACACCACAAAACTATGACACATAGTCATGGGGCCACAATCCCTTGGTAGAGGACCCATGCCTTGATAAATAGGAGTGTTCTACTCAGTAGATAGATAGAGGACCCATGTGATGTCCAAAAAAGAGGGGTTCACTCTTTAGGTGGATATATAACTATAACCCTAGTCTATAATAGGAATAACAATCTATGTGTAGAGTTCCTATACCCTATCCCAGTAAGAGGGTTTCAATTAGTAGGTATATTGAATGAAGAATCATGAACATTCCTATTTGGAGGGTGCTACTCAAGGGTTATATGACTAATTCCATGTCCTATATGGAGGGCTCCACTCTAAAGAGAGATAGATGATCTATGCCCAGGTCCATTAGGGGGTTACACTATATGGGTAGAGGAACCATACTGTGTCCCAACAGGAGGGTTCCACTCTATGAGTAGAGGACCTAGGCCCTATACCAGTAGGAGGGTACCACTTTGGAAGGAAGGATAGAGGACCCTTGTCCTATCCCAATAGGGGGTTTGACTCTAATGATCCCATCTAATCCCTATCACTATTGAGTGCTACCTGAAGAAGTGTCACAAATAGATCACCTCACATCATACCTCAAAATAATCAATGGAGGACATCGTCATGTTCTATGTGAAGGAAAAACTCAGCACAGGTTACATATGGACCAAAATATGACTCCAAATAAAGGATACATGATTTGTGGGATATTCAACAAAAGGAATGGTATATTGCGTGTAAGGGTCCCACATGGCATGTGTTCCCACTCTATTACATCAAACTTTCTTCACATGTACATGAAAATCTAAACATGTATCCTTACATGGTGTGTAAGGGGGAAACACTGTGTTTATTGACCAACCAAGGCCCAACCTTATTCACCTTTCTATGCTCATGTCCATTGGCTCATGTTTGTATGCACATGCCATGTGACTAGACATTCCCATGTGTGTGTACTCATAGAGTACACACTAGGTCCCTAACACTAGTTTACCTAGTGTGTGGTTTCCCACAAGGATTGTGATAATTTCTTCCCAAGGAAACTCTATCCACTACAGCATGGTGTATACACATCATTTATTCTTTAGACTACATAATGTGTAGTTATATTATTCTTAGAAACTCATATATATCACATAGATCCTATATTTGTTCCTACCACATTGATTTTCAGTTATTGACCTCCAAAAACTATTGGAATCTGTCTTCTACTATAAATTCAATCACTATGGTGGCCGGGAAAAATATTTTAATACCCTTGCATGAATCTCTTGCATTGGTATCACTTCTCCCGTGCTACTGCTGATCATTCATGATTCCTGAATCTTGAAGAATTGTAACACCCCAACCCCAATTAGCTCTGTAATGGTTCTTTCTTTATTTTATAGGAATAGATTCTGGTTTCTAATCCCAAACGACCAATCATTTTAATATTTTTGTAAAATAGATTACATACATGAACCTTACATTACAATTAAAAACATAAAATACTACATAGATAAATCTTTGATTACACAATTAATATTTTATCTTAACCCTATATATCATTAATAATACATATCATATCATCCTTGGAAAATAGAAAATAATAAATGTGTTAGCTCATACGCTTAGTAAGTGTAAGCATACAACTGAAGCTATTATGAGTAAATAAGCATAAACAATAAGGGAAGGTGTATAATTGAAACATAATCCACTTAAACATAATTTTGATCATGACATGGAAATAATAAACCAAATAATTTCTTATTAACAGTCACATGGATATTCTATTAGAAAAATAATCACATGTAATATCAATATTTAATATCATAATTAGGGAATACATAATGTTGGGAATCATAAACATAATTTCAAGGCAAGGCCTAAGACACCATATATAAATGGGTAAAAACAAAAAACATTTTCTCACATGATACAAACCAACACATTGATGGACTATATCAGGCCCCACCTATCACTTACTAAATCCAATGCATTCCTTATATGAAAATGGTGAAACACAACCAACATAAACATCACTATTAAAAATAGCATACCAACCGTTAATAAATTAACCATAAACCATTAATGGTATCAAAATAGAACATATATATTCAATCATTTCATAAACCCTTCAATACATTATGGTATGTTGTATCATAGTCAATCACCCACAATTAAGTATAAAATCCGACGAATTATGTTCACATAGATGATAAAAATCTAATAATATAATTAAATATATCATGAGAGACATACCCCTTTTTATATTCAAATTATTTTGAAAGGGGCGTGAAATTTTAAAAGAAATTATTTATAGTTAGAATTATCTTGTAATATCATAAGGTATGTTTATCTCAAGTCATATAAGTAAGAAAATGAACATTCCTTTCATATTTTCTTGAAAAGGTCATAAAGTATATCATTTAGAAAAATATTGGTTCCTTTCAATATATTTTACTAAAAGTAAAACATGTGTAAAAATGACTTTAAACAATTTTAAAATATTTTTAATAATATTTTTAAATACAATTTTATGAAACATGGACATGGATGATAAATATGTCTTAGTAAATACTTACGTATAAACATACTCGGATAATATTGAAATTGTGAGGTTTACCCTTACCTTGTACCTTATAATGGTTGAGGGTGTGTTAACCTCCCCTATAATGGATAAAGAAATTTATTAAAATATACCATAACTATATTTATATTTATTATATCATATATAATCCTCATATATAATTTTGTTAATAATATTTTATTCATACAATTAACTTGGGCGTTAACTGCTTCATATTCTTATGTTTATTTTTTCATGTAAGTCATGTTTTGTTATGAATATGATATATTTTATTCATATACAGAATGATATTAAGTTCATAAATATTATTATCCCTCATAATATATATTTTTTATAGTCATTGATTAAGGGTTAATGATAATAATGAATCTCATCATGTCATGCAGACGGTACACCGTACATACACATGAGTGATGGTATCAATCCCTTGACGGTAAAGTTGTAAGAAATTGGATGGTATATTTATTTTAAATAAAATAATCATGATATATTTGTTATTTTATCCATTTTATTCATCAATATACCCATCCAAATAATGTAGTGATGAAAAACAAATTGCACCACAATGTGGAGACGATAAGTCATACCTGCGCATGCATGGTGATATTGTTTTTCATAGGATGGATAAAAGGAAGAATATTATTGTCTCATTTTCCAAATAAAATCTCTAAATATAGATGATACTATAGTTTTTAATATATTATGGAAACAAATAATTGCAACTAGATAAAGAAATTAACTTAAATGAATTGGTAAAACAATTACCTCTTTTGGGTGGACTTCTATTAGAAATCCTCTTAGGGACTCTAAGGTTTGTATTTTCATAAGACCAGGGCCTCCATAAATTAACTAAAATGTTGGGAGGAGAAATGGGTTGATTATTTTCTTTCTATAAGGCCCAATGTGGTGTGTGTAAGTGAGGGATGAGGGTCCTTTTATAAGAGATGGGTGGGGCACTTCTGCAATCCTAAAAAAAATTAAATTAATATAAATTGAATTGTGATTTCAAATAGTTTTAGAGTGAGTTATTTTGAATCTAAGATTAGTATGGGTATAAATCCCCCCAACCAATGCTATTTAGACATATTTTGGACACAATATTAACCTTATCGTTTGGATTTAAACATTAGTTAAATCCATTAACTCTTAATGTGACAAATTGGCTTCTTTATAATTTAGGGATAATATAGTCACTATGATCTGCCAAAATAACCCCAAATAGATAATTTATGGACTAATTATCCTTATTCAAGTTATTTTTCAAAATTTTATATTTTTATGAATTTTATATCATTTATTGAAATATTTTTTATTTTAAATGATAATTTATGTCAATTTTGATACTACTTAATATTTGTTTTTTAAAATATTATAACAACATGATGACTTCGAACCAAAAATTCTAAAATATCACTAACATGTATATGTTATCAATAAATGTTTTTTATGTCATTAATTATGTCAAATATAACATATTTTTATATTTTTAATATCATTAATTTGATAATTCCATTAATTAAACAATTATTTCACCATTATAATGAAATACTTTAATTAAATTATTTATTCTCTAAAGACTAAAAATAAAATATAATGATGAATTAAAAAAATTAATTAAAATTAATATTTATATTCAAATTCATATACTTTATAACATTTTATTAAAAATATAATACATATTAAAATACATGAGTTTGACATTTTTAACATATCATTAAATAAATTATTATAAATGTTATATTCTTAGAGAAGTGTTCTTAATGAGTTATAATTTATTATAAGGGTTATTTTAAGAGAAATACATTTATCTTTAGAAGTTTTGTTAATTTTTAGGGAAATAATAAAATATTTTAATATTATGTTTGCATTTAATATCTCATTATACAATTAATTGTAGCAAATAAAAATTTACTAAAGATTCTATTCAAAATTTCCAAAAATTGAATTGATCTTATTAGTATATAAATACCATAATAGTTACAATTTATCAGGTCCATTTTCAAATTCAATTCACAATAGTGGCTAAATTAATTTTAAAACTAATCCTCCATATGTGGCAAGTAGGTGGGTCAAAGGAAATATTCAAAAGTTCAATAAGTTTTTGTATCTAATTTCAATATAACAATTATTCCAATAATGTAAATTAGACTAATATATGTATTATTGATCTATTTTGACATTAAAAATAAATTTATATTATGATAATTATTTAATCAAAAAGTAAATTTTTTTATTACAATGCAGTATTTTTCACTATTCATCAAAAAATTAAACTGGTCAAAAAAATACCAAAAATTATCACTAAGTGAATTTTGATATTCCAATTTTAAAAATGAAGTGTATTTTAAAAAATATATATTTTAAAATTTATAAAATTTAGATATAAAATAGCTGCGTCATTAAAAGGTTATAAAATTACCCTTTAAATATAGTTTTTAAGCGTACATTCAAATCTGTTATTATATAATTATCCTAGAAACACATAACATAAATATAAAATACATAAGTTTTATAATGTGATTAATCAAATTCATAACCTCTATTTAAATTTTTAGATTATTATATCATGGTGGGATCTAACATAGTGTTTCATGCAACACAAGCTATTGAATTTATTTAAAAATAAAACATATTTTTTCATCGTGAGGTGTTATAATATTCCATTCTTCAAAAACATTTTCCCTTGAAATTTCAAAAATATCACCTCATACAATGATTTAGGAAGTTCTTGATCATAATTTCCTTAGGTTCCTACTCCTCCTCTTCTATGTTATGGTTTCTCTTATAAACCTTTAACAATATAGTTTTTTAATTTCTTAAAACTTGTTCTCTAGTGTCATAGGATCTTCACAATAAGATTGATCAGGTTCCAGTTCTATTTATTCATTGTAGAGTACATGTGATTGGTCTAACATGTATTTACATAATAGTGATACATGGAACACATCATAAACATTGGAGTGACTTGGTGGTATTTCTAAATGGTATGCTATAGCTCCAATTCATTACTGAATTTCTAAAGTTCTGATGTACCTGAGATTTCAGTTTCTTTTCTTAAAAAATTTTATAACACCCTTACATGGAGATATCTTCAAAAACATAATTCTCACTTGAAAATAAAAATCCTTCCTTCTGTTATCGGCATAGCTCTATTTCCTAATTTTAATTACATTGATATGGTTTTTAATATTATTTAAATTTTCCATTGTTTCACAAACATGTTTTGGGCCTATAGGTGTCCTTTCAACAACATCATCCTACCATGTTGGTGTACGACATATCTTTCTATATAATGCTTCATATGGTTCCATATGAATACTTGAATGGAATCTATTGTTATAGGTAAATTCTAATTCTGGTAAATACTGATCCCACATACCTTTAATTTCAGTAGAGAAAGATCTCAATAGGTCCTTTAAAGATTTAATAGTCCTCTATGATTTTCCATCATTTTGAGGTCGGTAGGAAGTACTCAAATGAAACTCATTATCTAATGACTTCCAAAGACTTTTTCCAAAATTTAGATGTTAAATAGTTGTCAAAATCATACACAATAGATTCAAGTACCCCATGAAGTCTTACAAAATCATTAATATAAATTCTTGTTAAGCATTCAAGATGAAAATATTCTCTTATAGTAATAAAATGTGTCAATTTGGTAAGACGGTCAACAATAACCCATAACACATCATTAATTCTTGGAGTAAATGGTAGCCCCATGAAAAGGTTCATCATAATATCATCCCATTTCCAAATAGGTATATGTATAGGTTTCATGAATCCTCTTGGATGTTGTCTTTTATCCTTCACTTGTTAACAAACCAAACATATTTACACATAATCAGAAATTTTCAGCATCATATTATCCCTCCAAAAAACATTTCTACAAATCTCTATAGATTTTAGTTATATTAAGGTGTATAGAGAAATATTACCAATCAGAATCATCCAATAATTGCATTTTTTTTTCTTGAGTATAAAGGGAACAGAAATCCTCTTTCCAAATTTCCAAATTTCATCTTCAAATATACTGTCTATCGATTCCTCCTCATTCAAAGAATTAATTTTCTTCTAAAAATATTCATTATCAAACTGAGAAATTTTTCACCACTACAGTAAATATGGTTTAGAAACCAATTGAAAATGTTTTGATATTTCACTCTCCTTTATAATTCTTATATCTACTATTACTACATCCATGAACAAAGGATCCCTTTCAATTCTAATTTTTTTTCATAACTCCATGTTACATCCTACTCAATGCATATTTAACCTTATTTTCCATCCTTATGTGGTATTTTATTGGGATATAATAATCCTTGAATTGCTCAAACCATCTCCATTTCCACATATTGATGTATATTCAATAAATCTATCATTCTATATAAGAACATACCCAAGTATTTTCCTTCATTTAACAGTATTTATAAAAAATACACTATTTCCTGATGGTAAATTCAAGATTAGATCATTTACCAATACTCTTTTCAATTCATTAAACAAATATTCACATTTTTTTGTCTGTAAAAATGTTACCCCTTTTCATGTGATTTGGGTTAATGGGTTATAGAATTGGGAAAAATTCGGATAAAATGATTATAGTAACCTACTAAACCAATAAAACTATGTACCTCAGTTATACTCATTTGTGTAGGAAATTTTTGGATTTCATTTGTCCTTTTATGATCAATATATATTCCATTTTTAGAGATAATATGTATAGGACAAGAAATTTACAAAATCCAGAATTCTCCCTAACAAAATTTACCATGTTACTATTTCCTTCAGAGAGACGCAATGATGATCCGTAATTGATTCTAATGGTCTTCATAATTTTTAAAATATATGTGAATATTATAAATAAATACCATTAATAATTTATTAATATATTCCTTTAATACTATGTTCATTATATCCCTAAAAAATGGGAGATCATTAGTAAATCCAAATGGAATTACTGTAAATCTGTTATATCCATACCTCATCCAAAAATCTGTCTTCCAGATGTCTTACATATTTAATTGTTGTTGGTGATATATAGAATGAAGATAAAACATTGAAAATAATTGATATCCATGAATTTGATCAAAAAATCATTGATATGAGGCATATGATACTTGTTCATTATTCCAATAACATTGATTTCTATATAATCAATACACAATCTCATGGATCCAACCTTATTCTTGACTAAGAGAACAATCAATCTCCATGGGAAAAAACTGGGTAAAATAAATCCATTTTTACCCAACTCATCATGTTTCTTCTTCAAATCCACAAATTAAATTGTGGACATTCTATAGAGAGTCTTTGATATTTTACTTACATATGGTATTAAACCAACATAAAAATCAACTTCACACTCAGGGTTGTCTCGATAATTCCTCCATATGTACATTAATGTATCCCTTTACAATGGGTACATCATGAATTTTAATTTTATCTTCTTCATCTGTAGATGTTGTTTTTTCTTCCTAACAAGAATTTCATTTAGTAAATCTATTAGAGATGATGTAGATAAGAATCAGGTGATGAAGTTTATTCTTTAAATACAATGTATTCTTATTCTTCCTCACAAGTCAAAATTTCCTTATTCTTATAATAATGTTTTGTATCATATTTTTATGTCCAATCTGTATAGAAGATTATATAAAAATTCAATCGTATGTAAGAATAAATGGTTATTAACTAACATATGTTCATGTGTCATAAAGGGGATTTCAAGACCTTTCATTGTTGCATTGATATTTCCCTTAGTAGTTTTGGTGGAAAACACCCTTATTAAATCATAGGGGAAATGTTTAATTTTTATTGAAAAATGAGAATATATAAAAGAATGCAATGATCTACAATCAATTAAATAATTAACTATGTTTGTGGAGATGATTAAATTGCATGCCACCACATCATTAGGAACATCAACCTCAATATTTCTAATCACATAAGTTATTCTTTTCTCCCTTGCCTTTTCTAGGGTAAATTTCTTTAAAATAATGAAAAATCAATTGAATAATATCCCATATATTAAAAATGATAGCATTATACATTGGTAGATTATTTATTTCCATGATAATCACGATCTTAGTGGCCTTTTTCTCCAAACTTGTAACAAACTCTCATTCCCTAAAAATAAGTACAGGGGTGTTTCTTCCAATAATTATTATATGATGGCAATTCAGTTCCTTCCTTCTTCCCATTTTATTTATTTTTTTCAGAGGGTTCAACAACCCTCTTATTCTATTTAATTCCTTTAAAGTCATATGAAATAGATATTTCCTTTTCATTCTTGACAGCATGTGAGACTATATTTTCATATGATCGGAATTTTTGGGTGACATGTTCCCTACAGATGAATGGTTTTAACCTATCAAATAATTATTCAATCTTACCCTCTAAAATGAATATGTAATCCACATCATTCTTTTCAAAACATATGAAGTTAGCTTCATACTTTGCAACATTATCATCCACATTTTTTCTCTGACTCAAAAATTTCTAATACATATCCCCTCAATATTCACGAGGATAGTATATTTCTAAGAAATGATATTTGAATTCCATCCATTCCATGTCTATTTTTTCATCATCCTCCTTCATGTTTGGAATCAATAAACACCATTTATCTGCATCTCCTAAGAGATATTAAATTCCCAATAAAACATTCTCCCTTTCATTAATTCCCAACAAAAAAATATCTCCTTTATGAAACTTATACATTACTAAGCCATAAATTCCTTTTTAGTCACACTAAATAATATATTTTGTTGTCTCATGAAGAAGGATAATGTTTTTTCTCCACATTCTGGATCATGGTGCTCTATATAGGTATGGTTTTTATTCATAACCAGAGTCATTTGTCCTATTATAGTTAAAATATGTTCAACAAAAATTGTAGATATATAACTAGTATCATTATCATTCATAGAATGGAAATCCCAAAAATAGATTACATGCATTGATTCGGTTCCCATTCCATCCACTAGGATCCATTTCCAAACCATTCCATGCACAATATTAGGTAGAGAATCAGAATTCATAATTTCAAAATAGTAAAATACATAACATAAATTGAAAATTTTATGCATATATAATCTCATAATCATAAAAAAGGTTTCATTGGGGACATAGTTATAATAAAATCCATCGTAATGGATTGTAAATTAAATTTGAATTATCCTAAGAATATCCCATAGGAGTGTCAAACCAGGTGAGTGGTAAGGCTTGTTTTCATGTACATGGATACACATATTCAAGCCTGATACACCTTATCAGAGTTTTTACTCGTAGTTACATTTTTTGTACAATCACATCCACTTGAACTATCCCGATAGGGATGCATTACTAGGAATACCCGGATAATCTAAACCATACAAAAACTTCTAGTATGTTTTTCTATGATTATCATGAAAGAAAATGTTAGGGTTATATTCCCCAATCTATGTTTCCAAAATCTAGTTTCTATTCTTTATACTAAACATAATATGAGGCCTACTATAACACCCTCACCCTAGAAGCACAGAGTAGGTTCCTTACCATATTATATTTCAATATATATAACTGTTGAATCCTAAAGGATCGAATTGTTTAGAAATCTTAGAAAATGTATTTTATACATGAACCTTACATTACAATTAAAAACATAAAATACAACGTAGATAATAATCATACAACACCATTAATATCCTACCATAACCCTGTATATATATTAAAATACACATATTTTCATATAGGAAAATTAAAACATAAGAAAGGGTTAAGCTCATATGTAGAGTATGTGTATGCATTCATCAGAATCTATTATGAGTAATTAATTATAAACCTTAAGGCGTGGCATATAATTGAATCATAATACACTTAAATATAATCTTTAGAATAATATGGTGAGAATAAATCAAATAATTCTATATAAACATTATAATGGATATTAAACTATTCAAATAATCACATGTAATATTAGTAACTAAAATCATAATTAAGGAATTCATAATGTCAAACATCATAAAAATTCATTCGTGACATTATCCAAGACCCCATATATAAATAGGTAAAAACATAAACTAGTATATCTCATGAGACCTACCGATGAATCAAAGGCATATAGCATTCCATTTTGGTCAATAACTTTGTCTAACGAGTTCGTTTTATGAAAAAGGTGAAACCTAACCAATATAAACATTCATATTAAAACTAGCATATGAAATATTAATACATTAACCATAAATCATGAATAATTTCAAAATACCACATCTATAGTCATACATGACATAAACACTTATATAAAATATCGTATATTATATCATAAGAAATAAACCTCAATTATGAAACAAATCCAATAAAGGATGTTGATATAGATGAAAAATATCTAATAAAATCACTAACAATTTCATGGGAGAAATATCCCTTTTATATTGGAATTATTTTAAAATGAGAATTTTAAAAAATAATTTCCCCAGAAAATAATGTTTTAATCTTGTAAATGAAGTTTGGTTCATGCCGTATATGTTAACAAAAATATCATTGATTTCATATTAAGTTGAAAATGTCATAAATTCCCTCATTTGGAAAATAAAAAAAATATTCTTTTAGAAATATTTTATAAAAAGTCAAACATTGGTAAAAATGACATTAAATAATTTTAGAATAATATTAATAATATTTTTAAATACATTTTTATGAAATGGTAACTAGGATGATAAATATGTCTTGGTAAATAGTTACGTATATACAGGCCCAAATAATAAGGACATTGTGAAGTTAACTCTTACCTTGTACTTTACTATAGTTGAGGGTGAATTAACCTCATGTATAATGGCTAATTCAGGTTATTAAATTATAATATAACTATATACATATTTATGAAATCATATATGACACTATTATATCTTTTTTTGATAATATTTCATTATTACCATTTTTTCGGGTGCTAATTGTGTAATTTTATTATGTTTATTTTTCCATGTTAGTATAGTTTCTTATGTGCTGGATATTTTTTATTCATATAAATAAAGATATTATGTTCTATAATATTATATTAACACATAATATATATTTTTCAATCATTTTTTGAATGTTTAATGTGGAGAATGAATATCCTTACATCATGGAGACGGTATGTTGTACATACCCACAAGTGACGGTATCACTACATTAATGGTAATGTTGTATGAATTGAATTATATATTAATTATAAAAAATAAAAATAATTCCTTGTTTATTATTTTATCCATTTTATTCATCAATATACCCATCCAAATAAACTGGTGCCGAAAAACAAATTACACCACAATGTAGAGACAACAAGTCATACGTACAAATGCATGGTGATATTGTTTTTCATAGAATGGATAAAAGAACTAATACGGTTCTACCATAAAAATAATAACATATAAAAATATAAATTATAATTTATTTAATAATTTAATATGTGAACAACATAGGAATATTATTTTTATGAAGAAATGAACTTAGATGAATTGGAAAAACAATTACCTCTTCCTTGATAGACTTCCTTTGGATCACCTCATAGGGACCCTAGGATTGGTCTTTTTAGAATATCATGAACTGCAAAACATAAAAAAGAATCATCAAACCCAAAATGGTAGGGTTTGGTTGAAATTTAAGTCACAATTTGGTGTGAGGAAGTGAGGGAGGAGATGCCTTTTTATAAAATAGAAGAGGGGCACTTTGGAAATCCTTTAAAATATTAAATTAATGAAAATTTATTTTAGAATTAAAATAGCACCAAAGAGATATATTTCGACGGTAATATGGGTATGGGTATAAATTATCTCAACCACTTATTTTTAGACATGTTTAGTTCATAATATTATTCTTTTTTTACGTCAACACTTAGTTATATTCTTTATCTCTTATTGTGACACCTTGACCTTTTTCTCTTTAGGTTTAATATAGCTACTATAATATGATAAAAGAACCCCAAATAGATCATTTATTACCTATTTGTCTTTATTTTAGTAATTTTTTTAAAGTTTATTTTTTTATTAATTTTATTTCATTTCATAAAATTTTTAATTATTTAAGAGTATCATTTATTTCAATTTTCATACAATTAATTTTTTTAATATAAAAGATGATAATGTAGAAAAAACACTTATGATATGACACTAAAATGTATAATTTATCTATAAAATTTTTTTATTTCATCAATTATAACAAATTATATTAATTTAATATTGTTAATATCATTTATTTGATATTTACATTAATTAAATAATTATTATTTCATTAA
This sequence comes from Viscum album, assembly GCA_963277665.1. NCBI lineage: Eukaryota > Viridiplantae > Streptophyta > Magnoliopsida > Santalales > Viscaceae > Viscum > Viscum album. The sequence continues at coordinate 1,953,475,255 of OY728150.1, forward strand.
TATTAAAGCCATTTATTTATTTATTTCTCATAAAAAAACAAAAAAAACAAGTATGATGAAGAAAATTTTATTATATTATAAGTTACTATTTATAGTCGAATTTATCTTCTGTATAACCATGTATTAATAATTTAATACTTATTAAAAGACTTGAGTATGAAATTTTTAACGTATCATTAAATAAAATATAATAAATGTTAAATTCTTATCCAAGTAGCCTAAAAAAGTTATAATTTAGGTATATGGTTTATTTTTTTCAAAACCTATTTATCCAATAAAATTATTACAATTTATAGGTTCTGTTTGTAATATTATAATATATTTTTTACATTTAATTTCTCAATTTTCCTTTAATCGTGGTAAATAAAAATTTACTAACATATCTTTTCTTAATGTTACAAAATTATTTTAATATTATTGGACTCTATTTATCATATTGATTACAACTATGTATTTCATTTTTAAAAAATTCAATTCACGAATGTGGCTAAAATAAATTTAACCCTAATCCGATAGAAGTAGCGGGTGGGTGGGAAAAAGGAAATATTCATCATTTCATTAAGTTTTAAAATAAAATTTCAATATAAATATTATTCCCATAAAAAAATATTCGATTAATATATTTATAATTTATCTACTATAACTTTAAAATAAAATTAATTTATAATAACTATTTAAACAAAAAGTCAGTTTTTTACTACAATGCATAATTTTTTTTCTATTCATCAAGGAATGAAACTTCTTATAAAAACACCAAAAATTCTCCCAAATATAATTTTGATATTAAAAATTTTAAAATTGTGTTTATTTTGAGAAATAAAATTTATATAAATTTTCCAAATTTAGTTTCAAAATAAGTTCCAAATTAGAATGTGGAAAAATTCCCCTTAAAACATAGTTTTTATGTGTAAAATCGGATTTTGTTTCTTACATAATTGACTAGGAAACACATAATATAAATGGAATATACATAAGTTTCAAATTATTATTAATACTCTTAATACCCCCTATTTAAATAGCTAGGTTAATAGATCGTGGTGCAATTGAACACAGTATTGTATGCCACACACGCTATTGAATTTATCTAAAAAGAAAACTTTTTATGAAATCATGGGGTGTTACAGAAATTAGAAATAGTTTCCCTCAAAACAACCCCATCAATCCTCTAATATCTGATCTATATGTCTCACATGAATCTTCCTTGAATTTGGGATTCAGGTCGTGCTCGATCTCACCTGGAAATGTTGAACCATGGCCCCACAAGCCCACACCAAATATCACAAAAAATAAAGTTGGAAAACAGATAAAAAAGTGGGAAAAAACATTTGTAAAATATTTCTTTTATAAATAATACCAATTGGGGGTATTAAGGGTGATTAATCATGTAATAATGAGGTATATTGAATCGATAATTAAATCTGATACGTCAATGCATGCGATGGCTCAAAAAACACTATTTAGAATAATATAATTGATTGTACTCAATATTTTTATCATGTGAGTTGATATATAAAAATTATGAGTTCTACATGGATTTAGATCAATCATTAGTGAAGAACACATCTTTTGAAAAATAAGTAAGATCTGTTGTGTTCACTATACCTCAATTTTCCTAGATCAGGTTCCTTATCATTGCTCGATCTTCATCTTCCAAATAAGAACTATGGATCCTCCTCTCTATGGTCCAAGGGTTATGCGGTATACGACAGTTATTCTACATATAAAAATACTCATAAAGGGGATTGCGTTGTATGTAATTTAATGAGTTAATTAATTAATTAATTAATCCACCAAATTCACTCACCAATGAGAACTTTATCTGAACCCCCCACACTGACAATATTTAAATCCCACCTAGGGTAAACCTTACCTTCTAGATTCAAAAATTGTCTCATATATCCATTTTGATACATAGTATCATATATATCCCATTATTTTTGAAAAACCATGAACACATGATATAAAATAAATTTAATATTTTTATAAAAAAAATATGGGTACACAGGGCCCCAGAATCAAACACTATCTTAGTATCTAGCCCCAAAAAATCATTCATATATTTCATTTTATGATAATAAAAAATGTTTTCTAAATTAATATCCCCTTCAATTTTTTTATAAAATAAAAGAAAAACTAAATAAAAACATGGATATAATATGTCTGCATCTATCTATCCTTTTCAAAAGTTCTCTTTTGCATGCTTTGATGTTTCCACATCACATAAACCAAGAGATTGGCCTTTCCATGATAGACCCTATCATGTAAATCCTCGATCGTGACCTGGTGCTCTGTGAATGTGGATCCATGTTTGATAATTATCCCACCCCATTCAATGATGTGTGTTTTATCATGCATGTATCTCCTCATTTGTGACACATGGAAGATGTCTTTCACCTACTCCAACTCTGGATGAAAGACGAGGTGGTAGACAACCTCTCTAACCCTATGAATGATCTGAAAATTACAATTGAACCTCATGGATAGAATTTATCCACAAAATAATCCATATAATCCATATCATGGGGAGACTCTAAAATATATGGTCTCTCTACTTGAACATCAAGGTCCTTTAACGTCGATTTGCATGACATTTATATCACCTCTAGGCTTTCCTCGTCCACTCATGCATCACAATGAAAATATTCATTTTTTCCGGTACCAACTATATCCCAATAATTGATGTATTACTAATATCAAACCAACATAATGGTGGTCTGTAAGATCTATTATATAGGGCCTCAAAATTTTCAATTTAGATAGTTGACTAGTATATATTATTTTCAATGAACTATACCAATGGAAATTGATCGTCCCAACATCAGCCAAAGTCTAACATATAGGCCCACATCATATCATCTACCACCTAGATAGAGTATATAGTTACCCATCTATCATGGTTTTAAAGGTTGTACTCATCCACATATAGGTCATGAATTCCTTTAGAAAACCTATCCACTACCATGGTTTGAAACTCACATCAAGGTTGAAGACAAATATCTACGACACCCCATAAAGGTGAAAGATATCACACACATACAACGACCCCAAAATATCTAACCAAATCTTCTCATTTATGGAAAGGATGTGTGAAGACATCATAAGTTGACCAACTGTCAACCAGATGGAATAATGGCCTCTCACTATATTAGGAATCTATATCATGAATTCTATGGATACTTTATCCCATTTTCACTCAAGGATATCAAGACACTATAAAAATCCTACATAAACCAATTGCTTAACCTTCACCTTCTGATACATGAGGAACCAATAGATAAACATTTCCATGCTATTCCTCATGCGATCAAACAAAAACATTCGTTGAAGGTATTCAAACATCTTCCCCACATCGGTATATATAGACAATGGTGAAGTTTGAGACTCCCTCATCACCTCCTCTGGTACCATGACTGGGACCACCGTCCATCACTAGAATAGAATAATGGGATTTTTCCCACAAAAAAAATAAATATCTAGTGATTATCCTAATAATATCATGTCTTGGAGGACCTCATGATAAATTTATAACAACTAGTACTCTTTCACACACTGTAGGAGAAGATGATTAAACTCCATCAAATAAACAAAAGATGCCCCAACCTCCTCAACCAGGTTCAGCTACAAGGAATCCATATGCTATGATGCCTCCTACACCAAATAATCTTGGAACTTACTACTAAGAGAATATTCCACCACATTTCACTTCCCATAATTATAGACTATCTTAATGTCCTAGACCAATAATAACTCCAACTAGTGCATCTATCTTAGGTTTAGGATTCTCTATGTGAAGACATACCTGAGACTCTAATGGTCTAAGTGAATAACAATGCCCTCTCTTTAAAGATAGTGCCTCCATAACATCAGATAAAAATTTAAGAACTCAACTTCTCGATTTCTAACCAAGGACTACCCCATGAGCACCTCCATTAGACCAGGGTCTAACAACCATTCCTGAGTAGTCATATCACACAAATAATAGGAGTTGTCCTAATGTACCAATACACATGGACACATCTCCAAACCCACACAATATTTAAATATAATATAGCTAAAAAAACTCATCCATACATATAATATCCCCCAAAAAATTATGATATAAAAGTACTAAAAGGAAAATGGGGGAAAATACCATATACAAAGAGTCGTACCATCTTGATGTTTGAAGAATAATTTAAATTCCAGATCCTCGTAAACACCTCAGTCTGAAGAGATTAAGATATGATTAACCTACTCCCTTTCCACCCAAGCCATCATCAAAATGGATATCATATAAATTATTTATGACAGATGTGGGAAAAGACCAGTCATGGTTGAGTATAACAATACCTAATAGGACATCAGGAAAACACTAAACATGAATCACCAATTATACTAAACTCAATGAAACATATATTAATCAATGTATAATAGAAACACCCATATATATTTTGGAAAGATACCACGCTACCAGGTGGTCATAACCAACTGTTGTCTATAGGATTCTTCTCAAAAAAATACTTGTTTAGGGAGAATCTACTCCATGATCCATGAAATCCTTTTTGAAACTCAAGGAAAAGGTCTAGATTAGTGGGCCCCACCAATGAACTCACATTTTTTGGGAAGACCTAGATACATATATTGGGGGTCATTCCCAGGATAGATGTGGGACACCATGAACTCAATCAGAATCCACACACTACGTAGGTGATCATATTTCAATGGTACCAAAAACCCCATCGATGTGGCCTATTTTATGGATGATCAACACCATGATCAGGGAGGTTATGATGATTCCACAAACCCATCCTAGAGAATTAGGATGTTATATGATACCTCTATAGTCTCAAAGAGTGACACCACAACTCTATCTGAGACTCAGACTATATATGTGATTAGAATCCTATGATGTGGATCTGATACTGCATTCTACCATTGAATCAACAGACCAAGGGAACACACTCAACATAGACAGATCGAAAATAAGTAAATGATGTTCTGAAAACCCTTTTGAAGTGGGTACATGATGGGTACATGGGGGTATATGACGTGTCTAGATATCTATAAGTCTACTCATGTGTAAGATTATCACACAGCATGTGTGTCTCAAAATACCTGGAATATATAAGAAGTAAAGATTATATAGAGAAACATGAAATCCTTCCTATCTCACCAGGTCATCTCTGTGTACTAGTCCTGGCAATGTACCAACCGGTTTATATGTGGTTGTCTCCATGTCCGAGTGCACAAGGTTCCACTGGAGGATTACTTTTTCCCATGTCCTTGTACATCATGATGTGCATTTTAATCCAACCAAGAAGGGTCCCGTGGAGTGTTACTGGGTCACAAAATGTGTGATACATAAATTCATTCAAAAATCTAGCATCATAGCCAGCAGCCGACATGACATGTAAACCCCAAAGGAACGTCAAGTTGCTCAAGAAATTCCAGATCCATTGAATTTTCCTATGTGTCAAAATGTGCATCCATGAATCCGCCTCCTTCTCTAGATCATCTAGATTGAGGTTTGGATTGTCCATTAAAGCATCTATTAGAGAAAATATGGACTCAAATATAGACAAACATAACCCCTCAATACACTATCATCATAACTCAAATATTAGGAAGAATCGAACCCAAAAATCTATTTTAATTCATCTCTAATCATCCAACACCATCATCAAACCTCAATCACATCATTGATCTCAAACCACACCCTCGTTATTTATTTTTTGCATCAAATAATGGATTCACAATAATCAAATACTAGGTATTAAATATATTTATGGCCAAAATAAATTACATGTGATGAACATGAAAATAATGGGGGATGGAATCCTAGAGTCACAAATTGTGAGGAATGAATGTCAACCCTTGTTCATTTAGCATTGATCAATTTTTTTAAAACGGATGAACTAAGAGGAATAAAGATAAAAAAATAAAAAATTCTATCAATATAATTCATCCGATGATTCACGTATCAATTCTATTCATGTAATTGATCTATCGTATTTAAAGAGTAAGTAGTAACTACATCGAAAAAAAATAATATAAATTATTTCATTCATTTATTTTATTAATTTCATTCTCACGATGAATTTTTCAAAAACAGTTTAATGAAATAAACATTATGTCACTACTAGGTTAATACCCATGTTCTAAACTCAATGGTGCCCCTATATTTTTCATATATTCCCTTTTTCATGACTTATTCCTCTTTTAAAAGAAAATTTTTTATGCGTTCAATTTAATATTTTTCTATCATTTATTCTCGATACATCATGCCTTAGAATCGTATATCATGTCAGCCCATAGTTTCAAAAATAATTCACATAAAATCAAAATTTTAGAAATGGAAAATATAAATCATTAAATTCTCCCCACCATATTTATTTTCATCCTAAAAAGAGAAAATATACTCAAAAATATTACGATAATGGGCTCATGTCTGGGTATCCTGTACTAAGTTTCTATATAAATGATTCCCGTGATACCACTAGAAACACCCAAAGTTAATTGAAGGCCCAAAGGGTACTCCAAAAAGGTATCTCCATCTTTGATACCCAGCTAACCCTAGTTGATAACATATGATAGGTCGTGCACATATTTTATCATTTTCAACACGTGGAAGACATGTTGTACGTAGTCTAATTGTGGTGGTATATTTAATAAGTATCCCACCTTTCAAAATCTACACTCTATCTGGAAGTGATCACTGAATCTCATAGATATCTTTCCACTGTTACCTTATCTCCTCAATCCTTGTTAAGGTGAGACCCACAGAAACACATGGTCCACCTCATGTAACACCATAGTTGTTCATCATTGGCCGACATATGAATTATGATTGATCTGTGTAATCCTCATATAATCCTCGATAATCTACACCTTCTTTATAGTAGCTCTCTCCAACTCCGAACCCATGAGTTCTTACTCACCAGGACCGATCCAACAATGTGGTGACCTTTAGGGTCATCTGTAAAAAAACCTCAAACGGTGTTATACCAATGGTGGATTGGAATATTTTTTGTGCACAAAATACTCCATGGGTATGTGATACTTTTAACTATGGGAAAATTCCAACATGAAATCCAATATAATTTCCTCCAAAACTTGAATGGTTAACTATGTTTGGACATCAGTTTGGGGGTGAAATTGTGTGCTCAAATATAACTAATCCCCAAAATATTCCTCAAATCCCATCCATAACTGACATGTGGAGTGATTATCATGGTCAGAAATGATAATGAAGGGAACTCTATAGAGTTAGGAAATCTCCTTAATGTAATAGAACCCCAAGCTATCTACTAGACTCTACTCTCAAATGAAATGAAAATGGGATTACTATGTGTGTCCATATACAGTCAACTAGATGTAATCATGTCACATGGACGTACATGGTAATCACATAATAAATTCCATGTAAATATCATCCCACATTAAATATGACTCCTTGATGGGTTCAACTGAGTATGATGGAACCTAGTGATTAACCTTAACATTCTAATAAGGGAGGTATTGAGAGAAAAACTCAACAACTCCCTTTGTCATTTCTAGCCAGAAAAACTGACATCATAAGTCATAGTACATCCTTTCCACAACCAAATGTACATCCAAAGGGGATTTATGAAACTCAGTTGACACCTCCTACTATAATTTAAAAGGTACCATCATCTTTCTCCTTAAAAGGATAGAGTTATTCCCACCATCAGAATATATATCAGGTGTATATCTAGTGGATATATTAGTATGTAAGGTCTCACAGTCAGCATATCTATAATGAGAATCAATAAAACATTGTAAAATTGGCAGTGTAACAACCATCGACTAATGATATGAAGCACCATCCTTTTCCATAAACTACAACTACAATTAGGCTAAATTGTCCAACACGTCTGCCAAAAATTGGGAACAATACCACCTTCTAAGAGTGTCTACCATTATGTTCCCCATCCTAGGAATGTAAAAAATATCGAAGTCAAAATCCAGAAGGAAATATATCCATCTTATCTATCTCATGTTTATATCCTTCTATGAGAATATATACTTGAGAATCTTGTGGTGAGAGTAATTGAAAAACCACTCGCCCATCTGTTAGTGTCACCCCATCTTTAGTTAGAAGACTTCCACTTCTAACTCAAGATCATGTTTTTTATAGTTATTATCATGTAGTATCAAATGGAATGATCCATAGGCAATGAATTCCAATATTTTTTTCAAAACACAATAGTGTCCAGTTCTCCCTGGATCACAGAAGACTATATACTCGACACCCTCCTTTAGTAATATCAAGATAGCATCACTCCTCAACCACTATCTTAGCTACTAAAATCACTATTGGAACCTTTCCTTATACATGAAAGGCTTTTCCATTCAGGTCAATGCTATCAAGGGTGTTTTCACTATAGATATATTGGCTATAAATTTCTGATAGTACCCACCCAACCCAAGTAAATAATGCATATTCGTAACTCTCTTAGGTATCCACAAAGAAATAAAGACTTCAAGCATTTTGAGTCCACTAATAATCCAACCTCTAAGATGATGTGCCCCATAAATTGGACCTCTCAAATCCAAAACTAACACTCTGATAGATTCCCATAAATCTGGTTATCTCTGAGACTATCCAGGACCATCCTCAAGTGTCTCACGTTCTCCTCCTCATATGAAAAATACACTTGGAATTCCTCAATTAAGACTACCATGAACCATTTTAAAAAAGGATGAATGAATTAGTTCAGGAGTCCCATGAACATTTATGGTGTGCTCATCATGCCTAATGGAAGCACCATGTACTCATAGTGATCATAGTTACACAAAACTATCATCTTTGTTATATCCTCATCCCTTCCTCACAACTAGTGATTGCTAGATCTGAAGATAATATTTGATAACCATTATGACCCTCTAAACTGGTTGTAGAGGTTACTATTCTTCAATAGTGGAAACATATTCTTCATTGTCACATGATTTAGGAATTGGTAATCCCTGCATAATTTCAAGCACCAGTTCTCCTTTTTGGTGATCAACACTGGGATTGTCTAGGGGAAAACACAAGGACTCACAAGGCCCCTCTCCAATAAGACTTCCAACTGCACTCTTGACACTTGAATATCTGTCAGAGCCATATGATATTCTGGTGTAGATATCATTGTCGTACCCAGATTAAAGTTGATACATAAGTCTAGATCATAGATGAGAGTTAAACTAGGTACATCCTCAAGAATGACATCATCATACTCTGGAACCACCGTAAGAAACATATATCTCTAAGTATCCACTACTACAAGATTCATGTAATATAATGGGTGAGTAATCATATTCAAACTCATATTCCCCATATCATCCAACTCTTCCTTGATTTTTTTTCAAAAATATAGGAAAAGCCCATTCTTTCACTATGGGAAAACCACATACTCTACCTAAAATATTCAATTATGGAATCTAATATGGATATCTAATTCATAACAAAGATAATGTTTTGAGGCCTCATTACCAGAATGAACAGATCATGTTCATATATCTCATCTCTAATAATTATATCACAAAATCAAAACATTTCCTCAATCATATAGTCACCACCAATCGTAATCTCAAAACGCATGGGTAAAGCCAATGGGTCAAAAAAAATCACCATGTATCAAACTAAAGAAGAGGAAAACAAGGGTTGAATCAAAACTATGTCCATCAATACTATAGCTAAAGTATAAAAGAAAATTTTAATGCCTTATATTATCCCCAAATCATCGAGTTCAATGGTCTCTATATATTTTAGTTGGTCTCATCCTTATCCACTATCTCCTTATGCCTGGAACAGACCACGTGGTGGTGGTGGTGGTAATTGGTCAAACCTACGACCACCTCATGCTTCTTTAGCCTATCATCTTACACATCCACCTCCATTTAGGCCACACTTCTCCTACCTCTATCTCTATCTTGAATTCCCCTCGACCATCTCACAATCATCTGTATGGTGGGTTAGAAAATCCAAATCCATATGTCCTCCAACGTCGCTGGAATAACACCCCCCAGATAATTCGATCAACCCTGAGATCCCTTCCCCTTGAAATTGTGTCATGGTATTCCAACTTGAATCGTTTGACAAACGTGGATCACTGTGATTGTCATTGGATTTCGGTTTTCGAGGACTTAGCTACTAGATCCCAACAAATAGATCCCATTGTTGGTGTCAACACTTCCAAAATTCTCTCTACAATCAAGGCTTGATCAATCACCCCATGAATTGTGGGAATGAAAATGGACACCACTTATGCGCTGATTACCCGGTTCAAAACCGTCTCAAAACTGAAAGTTCTGAAGAACATATCATGCTCTATATCTAAGGAGTAATGTGAATGATGAGAAAAAAACACAGAGGACTCTTCCATGATCATATTTCCATGTTTAAGATGTATAAAATCCTATATGCATAAAAATATCAATGTGGTAGGATAGAACTACTCCTGGAATATGAACTCTGAGTTTGACTAGGATGGAGTTGTCTCATCTTGTGTCTGAGTCATTAAACACCACCATATCCTAGAAAATCCTTGAATAAGACTCACAATTAGGACCTCCATGAAATCTATAGGCATACCCTCAAGGGGAAACATGAGTGACTTCCTCTAAATAGTTCTCATCAACCTAGGGGTCTGGCATACCCAAATACATATAAGGTCGTTGCCTCTGAAACTTGTGAAATTCACTCAGCCTGCGTGCATCCTCATATGGTACTACATGCAGTGGCTTCTACTCAGTGGGTTGTGGTATAGATGGTAAACTACATAGAGGTTATACATCTAGTATAGTCTCAATATTGAAAACTAGTACTTGGTGGATCATCATCATGATCACGTAGTGGAATCTTGGATAGCTATCTGCATGGAGGCATCCTGAAATAAAACAAGATGTACCTTATTTAAAGAGTGTTACTGTGGAGTTGAATAAAAAATGGATAGGAAAACAAAATAAATCCTATTTCATACATGTAACAAAAAATTTCCCAACAGCCAATGATTACATGTACTGAGACCAAATAAAGGTGATCAGATTCCTTGTGTATGGATACGTCACTCACCGCACCAACACTAGAGTCCCTGACCTGAATGATGAACTCAAAACACTAGACACTATTTTCCAAGACCAATCTCACCAACTCTAATCATATAGTATAACCTCACTCAAATACCACTCAGTCATGACCAGACCCACCGAGGTCTAACCAGTGACTACCCTAAGCCTACTTCCAACAGGATTGGGGATTGCATCCAATATTGAGTAGGCATACCCCACTAATGGGAGGAATTATCCTAATGTATATACACACACACACACGCACATCTACAAACCCAAAAAATGATGAAAATTAAAAAAAAATAAAAAATATTATATAAATTTAAGATCCCCCAAAAGAGTATGATAGTACACTACTAAAAGAAAAAGGCAGTCTAAATAAAATACCAATAAAAAACATTAAAGAGTCAAACCTTCTCCCAGGTTGAGGAAAATTTCAAATTAAATCTCATTAAAACCACTTAAATCTGAAAGGCTCAAGATATTCTCCACCCACACCATGTCCTCCTGGGACACTGTCAAAAGGGTCGTTGTCTACATAAGACAAGACAAGTACATGAAAATCCAATGCAGGGGTGTGGTTAAGAATACCCCTATGGAAAAAAAACAAAAATACTAAACATTAATTACCAAGTATTGTCAACTAAATAAAAGATATAAAAATAAATGTACAATATAAACACCCAGATATACCCAGCAAATAAACCACACCACCAGGAGGTCTTAATAAAATGTCACCTACAAGATTCTTCTCAAAGAAACACTCATTCTGGGAAAATCCTCTCCACCTGACATGTTATCATCAGAGACAGATATTTAAGTGGCCTTGTTCATTAGTCCCCATGTATGAAATTATACTGGTTTTAAAAGACCCTGATTCATTGATAGGGGTTATTCTTAAGACTACAATGGATACCATGAACCCAATCTGGATCAACCCACTACATTAGGGATCACATGTCAATGATACCACAAACCCCACTGACATTTCATGTTAGATGGATGATAAATTACCTTCTTAGGTAGGTCATGATGATTTCACAAACCCTATCTAGGGAACAAGGATGAAATAAGATCTTACTACAATCTCATAGAGGGTCACCACAACTCAATCTGAGACTCGGCCACTAGAGGGGATCAAAATCCAATGATGTGGATGTAATTCAACATTCTTCCATGAATGGAATGGACCATGGAAACACATTCAACCTAAACATGTCCAATCTAATTAAACTGTGTGCTAGAAACCCTCTTCAAGGTGTACATCGCATGTACCATGTGGTATCCGATGTTTTTAGCCATCCCCGAGTCTATCTATGCTGAAGAGTCTCACAAGGAATGTAAGTATCAATATATAGAAAATGTAGAATAATTAAATTACATGTGGAGATAGATGACACCTTCTGATCCATATCTTTATAGAAGGCCGACCAATGAACACACCCGTGTATTGGTGTCCATGTTTGTGTTAAAGTTCACAGCATTCCATAGGCTCTTTACTTTTTCAAATGTTTGTTTACTTAACAATGAATATTCCAAGACAACCTGAAAGGTTCACATGGAATGTGACCGAGTTTCATAACTTTTGATACTTAACATCATCTAAAACCCAAGGGTTTTAGCTATGGGGCCTAATGGCATGTAAAACTGAAATACAGGTCGTGTTTCTTTTGAAATTCCAAATCTGTCGGATCTTCATCTGCATCTCCTTGTGTGTCGTCAGAGCCTCCGCCCATGCTCGATCATGCACATTGGGGTTGATATAGTCCTTGCCATTATTGATCGATATAAATAATGACTCGAATCTACTCATAAATCTCTCTATTTATCCACCATAATCATAGTTCAAATATCATGAAGAATGGATCCTACAAATCCTTTCAAATCCACCTATAATCATCCACCACCACCGTACCACCTAGATCAAATCATCGATCTTGAAACACACCTATGGTATTAATTGATTACACTGAATAATGATCATTTAATGATCAAATACTGGGTATTAATTTAACCAAAAGTAAAAAAAATATTTTCAATGAACATGTGAAGTACGAGGAGAAGAAATAAAAAATCCAAAAAAAGGATGAATGAACCTCAGGAATTCTTCTTTCACCCTAGATCTGTTATCATGGAATATGATGAGTGAATAGAAATAAATAGAATTCTCAAATTAAAAATTCCATAATTTTCATTCTACCCACAATGCATGTATCATTTCTATTCAGGGAATTGATCCTTGTTAAACTAGGATTATGAAATGAGATGGAAATCACCAAACAAGAAATCTCACCTAGATATTGTAATGATCATTAATGAAGAAACTTTTTGTGTTTTAATCATGTATGAGATCCACAAACACTATTGGTACAACAATCTATAATATTATCCTGATTTATTTTCATTATATAAGAAATCTGTCCAACTATTGTTTGAATCTCCAAGATTTGACCCAACAACCCTAAGGAAGTCCTATAGCAAAATATTTAAAGAGGAAGAAGTTTTTAATGTCACAAAAAAAAATTTTAATGAATTTATTTTATTAATTTCATGCTTGTGAGGAATTTTTCACAAATAACCCGCCAACAAAGATAATTTCACACCTAGGGATAAACCCACATTCTAAACAAAGTGGTGCAGTTGGATTTTGATCAATCCCCCATTTAGAATTATAAAAAAATTCATAAAAATGGAGCATGTACTATTTAAAAAATTTAATATATTACAATCATTTATTCTGAGCACACCAATCCTCAAAATCTCATATCGTCTCAACACATGGTCTTGGAAATAATCTATATAGTATCGAAAAATAATACATGGAGATTATTATTCATGAAATTATTTTTATCGCTTCCAACTCTAGTTCATGATTTACATAGTTCTACTCATACGATCTCATCTTCATCGACCCATAACTTCCAACCTCTATATCAATACACATCGAAGACCAACTCCAATGGAATCATGATAAACTATGTACTTCACACCCTCTTCAAGTTGTATTAAAATAGGATCACTCATCAGCCTCAGACTCAACTCCATGAATTATTTATGTAACTACTTAATCCAAGTAAAAGCCATCCTTTTTGCATCTGGTAGTTCATGGGGGCTACAATCATGGATAATTTTCCCAAAAACCTTATGTAGTACCCTACCATTAATTGAAAACACCACACCTTTAACATGCTTCTAGGTGGAAACCAATAAATCAAAAAATCAATATTTTCTATGTTCAAAGATATTAAATTCTTATAATTTAAATTCCTCAAAAAGTGAATCTTATGGATAAAGAACTCTAACTTTGGGATATTACTATAAATACATTTTTCCCAAATCAATTCTAAGACCATCCCCAGGTGATCTGCATGATCCTATTTAGACATATACAATTTGAGTATGTCATCAATAAAGATAAAAAAAGAAATCTAAGTAGCTAGGAAGATCCAATTCATAAAATCCATAATCATTGGGGGGAGTCTCCACACCAAAAAGAATCATATGGAGTTCAGAGTGTCAATAGTAACATTGGAACTATAGCTTCAAAATATGAGCCTCGTGAAGTTTCAACTTATGGTAGTTGAACCTGATATCAATCTTTAAGAACTATCACACACCTTGAAACTGATCAAATAGGTTATCAATCCTCAATAAGTGGAACTATATCTTTGTTATGTCCCATTTCAAGTGATGATAATACACCAAAATCTATAAGATCTCATCTCTATTTTTCATGAACAACACTGGATATTCCGATGGTGAAAAACTATGTATGATAAAACCATTATCTTAACATTACTCTAATTAAAAAAATTTCTCCCAAAGCTCATTAAGTGGTATATGATATTCTCTATAAGATATCAGAGTGGTTTTAATGTTCAAGCCAATGAAAGACTCCATATATTACCTTGGAGATAGTCCCAGAACATCCTCTAGGAATACGTCTCAATAGTCTCATGTGGCTAAAGGAATCTAGATGTCGGAATAGCTTGTTCTATGAAGGGATACACTCACCAAACGATGGGTGATTGGTGCCAACCTCCTTCTAAAAAACCACACTCATCCTACCATGAGATCTCCCTCTCCCACAAATAAGAATAACACCCTATCAGTGAAAATGCATCTGACATGTTTAAATGAAATTCAATCTGGGATTAGATTGTGAGAAACTAGTCCATACCCAATGTTACATCATAATGAATCATTTTGATGACCAAAAGGTCCCATGATAAACTCTATTTATAAGGTGATATCTCACACATGAAGAAGATAAATTATATAAAAGAAGCATTACCAATAAAAACACTAAGGAAAATATGTTGGGATAAACTCTCAACTGGGAGCTCCAAATATCACACCCTGAGTACGGATTTGAAGGAATAACACTCACTATTGTATACTAGTATTTAAGAAAGAGTATAATAAAAACATATAATACCTCTAATCATCTAGTGAGATGATGGTTCATATTCCATGATAGCATGCACCTTCCCATGGTATTGACCGCTAACTCCTTTGTAATGAAAAGGTATTTATGGTGGTGGTGCTGGAATGATCTCATATAATTTCCCACCATGACTAGCTACTCCTTTGGGTTCCCCACAATAAAGATCCATACTTAAACATTAAAAATTATTGAGTTATAAAAAATATTTTACTTTATTTCACATTAAGGATCTTTTCATATTTATAGTTTTAGATAATTAGGACATAATTCATACATAGCATTTCAAATTCATAAAAAAGTTAATACAACTGAAATAGTATAAATTTCTTCTAAGAAAGAAATCTTTTAAAAGAAAAAATGATTTATTTTTCCTGATAAATATTAATAACATTCATCTTGACTTACTCAATTCTCTTACCCATCCTTATACCATAGGAAAAATATTCAAAACATGGGATGAGGAAAACTTGTTTAGTAAGGGATATAAAAAGAAATAAAGAAATTGTTAGAATATGAATACTTATAAAACCATGAAAACATTTTAACAATGTTATACTTTTCAACCATAAAACATACACTCTTTAGATTACCTAATGAAATCATAAAATTCATGTAAAAATCCATATAAAACATAAATCATTAAGGTAAATTATGACATAAATTATGAATCAATATTACAAGATAGTTCATGGCTATATTGTGAGTAACCTCTATGGTCACATTTGGAATACCAACAGTAGTATATTACTTTAATATATTAGAAGAAACCATGCTAATTAAATCAATCTCATGACCTAATGAATTAGAGCACTATCATCAGATCAAAAGCCCTCAGTTTATCTAAGAACCATTTATACTTTTAAAAAATTCCCAATAACCGTAACATAATCATAAAACATAAAAAAATCATAATTGAAAAATGGAATTTCCATTTTGAAATCAAATTTCATTCTTAAAAATTTGGACACTAATAAATGAGAACAATTTATTTGAAAATAAAATTTTAAAATCGTAATCCTAAAAACATTACAGAATCTTTTAAGTAATAATTGTATTCATGGTTTACATGTTAAAAAACATTCCCTTTGTCCTTTTTAAAAATAGTATAAAGAGTAACATTAATAGTGGTTTTTAAGAGAAATTATCTTACCTGGGGTCTGACTCGTCACAAACAATATCTATCTTCCTGAATAACAAATTTTAGTTAATTATTTACTTGATTGATAAATTTTTTAAATTTTATTTCCCTTTTATATCACTTATTATCATATTATTACAATTACTAAATTATTTATGTTCATTTTGTATGTTTTGTTGATATTCGGTACATGAGTCCAAAATAAATTTGGTTAGATTTCAACAATCAAAGTGGTCAATGTGGTCATATCAATAATATTATTCATGAAATGATAATCAAATTTTTACATCAATTATAATTTTAACTCAAACCACTTTTGTATAGTTTTGTAAATTGAATAATGTTATAATCAGGGAGATGGTAGGTCGTACATAACCATAATAAATGTTTCCATTTATCAATGATCATTATGGAAAGAAAATATGTATTATTTTATCTTTCCATAATTATAATAATATCATTAATATTATATTAATCATTTAAATATACTAATTTATATTATTCAAGTGATTTGGTGATTAAAAATGTATCACATCACTTCATAAAGGTAATAGTTTTCACATATACATAAATGACGTTATTATTTTATTTGCATTGAAGGTAAAAAATAATTGATATATTATTCTCTTATTATACTAAATACTTCATTAATATCATATATAAACATTGAATCCGTCATTATAACATGTCTTGAGAGATGTTGGAAAACAAATTATATAGGTTTGTGGTGGTTATAGTTAACACGTATGCACAAACGATTTAATTTTTACCCATTTTATGGTAGTGGGGATAGATTTTAACAATGATACTAAAAAATAAATATATTTATGATACTTAATTTATTATTTCATTGGGTTTTAATTATATTTTAATGTAGTTTAATAAGAAATAAAATCCAAACACTTAAATAAAAACGACACCTCTTGTTTGGGTAATTTCCTTTGATTATCACCTTAACACCTCTAAGGAGGGTATTTTGTCAAAACTAATTCCTATAGAATGGGGATATAAATTCTAGGAATATATTTAGGTATATTATAAACAATAAAGTTGTTTTTATGAGTGAATAAATTATAATTAGTACCCTTTTATAAGAGACCGGAGGGGCACTCTTGGAATTCTTCAAATTATTAAATTAATATAAAATAATTTTATTTAAAATGGCTCCAAATTGAGTTATGAAGAACATGTGATGGGAATTGGTCAAAATAAATACAAAAAATTAAAATTATATTTATTTTGATTATTTTTTTAATACTAATTTTTTTAACTCTTATTTAACCCTTTTAACTCTTATCGTGTAATCATGTAATTTACACATTGAGGGATATGATAATTAATATAAAAATTCAAAAGAGCCATAAATAATTCATTCACGAACTTTTAGAAGTTATAATAATTATTTGGATCAAATTTTTTTTCAATTTTATTTCATTTAGTATTATATTATTTATTTGAAAATATCATTAATGTCAATTTTGACACTCTTCATTATTTGAATTTTTTAAAAATATCATAACCAATCGATATCTTCAATAAAAGATCTATTAAAGAATGTATAAAATGTAATATTTATCAATAAAACTCATAGACGACATCAATTATATAAAATTATATTTATTTCAATATTTATATTATCATTAATTTGATTCATTCATTAATTAAGCAATATTGAATCAGCATTGTGTCTCCATTTAATTTAATTAATTATTTCCTAAAATTTACAAATAAACTACCATTATGTATTTAAATAATTTTATATTTATAATTACTATCTATATTTGAGCTTATCTCTTATATAACCCCATATTAATAATATTTAACTTTTAAAAAACACGGGTGTG